>JBBMOL010000031.1:3743904-6469687 GCA_037954665.1 Laguncularia racemosa | reverse complement strand
GGCTTGGATTTTTTCATATTCATATTGATAATAGAAATCACCTAGTTCTTTTCTAAGACCAAACTTTTCCTTGTGAATCTTCGATTTAAGCTTCATGTTTTTACACAAGCTTAATCCTTATGAACTACTTGTAGTAAGGATTTGACCAAACATTAAATGACCAATTGTAACATTGTAATCTCTTCCAATTTTTTCTTTTACTTTATTAGTAAAGAGTTTTAGAAGCTCATATGTAAAACATTTCTTCCAAATTTGAGAATTGTAGTCATAATTTGAAAATATTTTTGAAAGAAAGACAACTTTATACCATCTAAAATCTTAAAGTGTTGGGCAAGTTAGCTTTTGAAGAATATCTCTAGTTTTTCCTCTATATTGATCAAGTTTTCTTGTAAAATGTTTCAAAATTGAATATAATAATGTTGAAACAACATCTTTAATTTGAATAATTTGTCCTTAATCATTGTAAACTTCTCTTTTGATGGTTAGGATGTAATTTATTTCTCCTTCAAAAGATAATTTTCCCACCATCCTTTGAGCATTTTAATAAATTCTATAGTTATCATTAAAGTAGTTTTTTTATTGGAATTTCCATTTTGTTTATAAGCATTAGCAGCTATGACCATTTGATTAATTGTAGATAAAATTTTATATTCTGAAATGCCATCAATATTTCATTAGTATATGCCTTTTCCATCATATAAGTTGACAGCATTGAATTCCTTTTCTTCAAACATAGTATCTAAAGGAGATGGTTTCTAATACTAGTTCTTATGTTTGGATCTCTGTGAGGCAATTTTATCAATATTGACCTTATAAAAAAATAGAGCAGCTAAGTCGTCTATTTCTTGATTAATTGTATCAATTGTTTTTAAATTCTTTAATTTTTCACTTAATTCATCTATAAGTTTTGATTCACTTCTAAACTTAAAATCTTTGATATTATGATCAATCTTTAAAGGGTAAATTGGATTGATCAATTCAAAATTAGCAATAGCTTTTCCTTTATTTTTATTTTGATTTATATGTTCTATAAGTATATTTTCTATTCTTTCAATCTGCATGCCTATTGTCTATATAGCTTAGTTAGTATAATTATTTTTAGCTCTAATACTAGCTAACTCAAAATTTTCTATTGAGGGATTTTTTAATGGAGCAACCTTGACGCTAGTTTCTCTTTGCTTAATATCTACTTCTTGAAGAGGTGGATGTGTTGAACAAATGGAACCATTGTTGGTGTCCTAATTTCTTGTTATATTTTTTAGGGTTTGGATAAAGTAACTCTTATCTAAGCTAAAATTTTCATTTAACCATTGAAAAAATGGAATGTTCGTCTTTAGATGAGTTTCCAAGTCAAAATATCATAAATTTCTTATGGCTTTTGCTTCTTCTTTTGTATAAATTTTGGAAAACGTCCTTTTATTATCTTTGCTTTTGGGAGAACCGAAGTCTTTTCTTAACAATTCTTTGTCAATTTGAAAAGGTTCTTAAGAATTGGTGGTATTTGATTTATTTATTTGAGACAAAGTTAGAGAATTTGGTCTGGTTGTTTGATAAACTGGTTTAGGTATCTTAGGTTTAAATTTTACTCCCTTTAATTTAATTAGATCATTTTTTGATTTAATAAGGTTATCAGTATTCCTTAATTTTTCTAATCTATCAATATCCTCTTGTATACTTGGTGTTATACTTGGAGTATGACTTTGACTAGGGGTTTCCACTAGGTAAGCTGGAGCAAGAGGAGCTATTGGCTCCTTACTTGTGATAAATGGAAATCTTATCTTGATATCTCCATTGTCAAATCTTTAATCTAAGGTGGGATTCTTATTTGAGATAGAAGGTTGAGGAAGTAATACTTTCTCTAATAACCATTCATCTAAGAGTTTAACTTCATCCCATTTTAATGGTTTTGGAGTAAAGCTTTTCATGCTATTTAGATTTGATTCAAGCATAATAGTTTCTCCTTTAGGAGAGAACCTTTTAGCTTTTGGAGAAATTGTTGACTTGATTGCTTTATAGTATATTTTGTATACTAGAGTAAGAGTCTTAGTTCTTTCTACATAATTATTATTTTTTGAATGAAGATGAAGGACTAGACTATCTAATATTCTTGGATCATCTAAACTTATGGTGAAATTTAGATAACACTGTATATAGTAACGAACTTTATGGAGGTTTGTCTAGAATAGTGATAGCATGGAATCATTGAAATTAGTGTTTCTAGCATCTCAAAGCCTTACTAAAATAGGTTGATTGATACCAATGTGATGTAATGGAACAACAAATAATTGGATCAATCCTATGTGGAGGAAATTATAATTATCTCTTATGTTTGATCAACGAGTCTTTTGATAAGAGATTGAGAACTTCTTTCTTCCTAAAAAGACTTATACTTTTCTCTACGATCTTGACAATCTAATCATGTCTTAAGCTAAAGCTTCTTATTTGACAAATTGATTTTGGGTGTTCTTTGGGAATTGACCAATTTCTTAAATCTTGTTATATATTTGCTATTTTCATTTCATGTTCATTGTAAACATACCGATCAAAGTTATCTAACTTTTTTAGGGTTGAAAAGGATTCTAAAGGTGTTCTTTTAAACAAGTCCATTGCTTTAATCTTTCTTTTACTAAGCCTAACAATCTATTAGCAGATATCCTATAGCACTATGTTGTCAGTGACCAACAGTCTCATTACCTAAACCTCATTAATGGGACTCACTACCGAGACCATGAGCCTTGTCTACAGAAGTGATTACTACTTAGAATGTTTATGACAAAGGAAATGAATAGACTCTAACAATGATAACATTTAATCTTATCTCTAGTGCACATGAATTGAACAGTGGTCAATAGTTGAGCAATAACTAAAAGTTGGCTTGTGTTTAAACAGTGAGAAGAGACAATAATCTTTTCATTGTGTTTGTCTTGATCAATTTCTACTTAAGCATATCAATTGGTCCTTTTGAAAATACCTATAAACAAAAAGTCTCTCTCTCTCTCTCTCTCTCTCTCTTTATGTGTTGTTAGGAATGTCTATTCCATAACAATCATCCTCATTTTAATACAAAGAATTATTTCTATTGATTCCTTCTTCTTCTTCTTCTTCATCTTCTTCTTCAGTAGAGAGATGAGCACCTAAATCCAATATTTTTTTCTTATACTAGCGAGGTTCAAAGGTTCCTACTAGTTTAGCTTGTACTTTACTTTTGCTATTAAGTAATTTTGATCTTTGAATATGTTCTTTTAATCTAAATGTGTATCTAGTCTCACTAGAAGGTGCTTCTCTCGCTTCTATTAAGAGAATACATACCAGTTTATGAAAATAGCTTGTTTAAGTAAAAGGTAAAGACAAAATAAAATGAGAGAAAGTGAAATGAAAAAGCAAATAATTATATTGAAAACATACAAATATCTTGATATAGAAGGATTCTTGATACAAATGCTTGAAAGCTTGAAAAATGGTAATAAAAAATTAATACAAGGAGATTGATATAAAGAGTTGGTTTTGGTGTGGTTTTTCTTCTCAAATCGCCTTTGCCTTCTTTTAACCTTGAGCATTCCTTTTATACTTGAATAAATTTTTCTTCTTGTCTTGAGCAATAAGTTTGTGACTTTAAGAATGATTCTTTGCTTTTGGAAAAGTGGAGATAGATGGTCTTCAAGTTTTTGCCTCATGAGCGAACAATTATACTCGTAACCTTCTTTTTGGTTCAAAGGTTCCTACCAGTTCAACTTGTAATTTACTTTTGCTATTAAGAAATTTAGACCTTTGAACATGACTTTTTCTAGCTTGATCAAAATATATTTGAACAATAAGTTGATATTGAATTTATCCCACCATTTGATACAGTAGACTTGTTTGATATTGAGCATTTGGAATTTGTCTTCTTCTAGGACATATGACCAAGTCATAATCCATCCTAGATTGAACATGGAACAAAATAATAAATCTTTAATAGTGGGTAGAGCATCTCTATTATCTCTAAAAAATTTAGATCCTTAATAAATTTCTTCTGGATAAATTTTCTCATCTGATCTAAAATATTTAAACCATTGAGTAAACTACATTGGGAATTTTTCTTAGGTGGTTTTGAATTTAATAAACCCTGAATGGAAATAATTCTTATAATAAAAGACACTTTCTCAAGCATTAATATAGTCATAATATTTGAATATTAGAGGAATAAAGGATTGAGTAAATTTCTTGGGAGTGAATGGATGTTGATTCCACTCCTTTTGAGAAAGTACTTTGATAATTTTTATTTTGGAATAAGTGACTTGCTTTTGAGTATTTTGAACATGGTGATCTTAATGTTATCGGTTTTTATGAGTATGTATTCATAAAAAATCCGAGTTTTTTTACGATGGGATGGAAGAAAATGAAATTCTTTTAGGAAGAAATTTTGAAGAATATTGAGGGGGTTGGTTTTAGCAATTTTTTTTGAATATTCAGGTTCCATTGCAAATAATGGCTTTACTAGAACCTTCATTGAACATTCTTTTACTTGAACATATGGCTTGAAAAGAGCTATAATGATAGGTTTGCTAAACCAAGGAAATTTTGGGTGGTACAAGTTGGAACAAGTAGACTAAGTTTTGTTGGTGGAGTTATTGCAACAATCTTTATAGCATAGTCAGCTTTAGATTTTAGTTTTGAAGGGTTGGCCATAGCTACCTTGAAGAAATTCTCTACGTAAAAAGTTAGGCAATGAGTTGGAATCTCCTTCGATAAATTCAATTTCAAAATAAAAAACAAATAAAATTGCTCGCTATTTGGCAAAATTTTGTTTCAAAATAAGATTTTTAACATCTTTGATTAAAATTTCTTTGGCTA
This sequence comes from Laguncularia racemosa, assembly GCA_037954665.1. NCBI lineage: Eukaryota > Viridiplantae > Streptophyta > Magnoliopsida > Myrtales > Combretaceae > Laguncularia > Laguncularia racemosa. The sequence continues at coordinate 6,464,854 of JBBMOL010000031.1, read as the reverse complement.
ATTTGCGATCAACCCTTAATAAAATTCTTTTATTGAATAAATCATAAGGTGATTGAACAATGGTGCATGTGAATTGAACAATGGTCAATAGTTGAGTAGTAACTAAAACTCGACCTATGTGAATGTCTAATCTCTTACTTAAACGGGTCGAAATACTAAAACATCTAACTAATAAAATTAGACAAATGGATTTTCTTAAAGATGAATTAGAAGACAAAAGAATTATAAAAAATTTAGGATCAAAGCTTGATCAAGAAAAAATTTAAAATATTAAAAAGAAATTTGAAAGGGAAATTGTTATATATAGAGAGAGAGTCAATATCAAAGAAATTTATTATCATTTAATATTTAATTATTTAAACATCTATTAGGTTGATGACACTCAACCCACCAAATTATAATATTTAAGTAAATTAATAAACTAAAAAGTATACTCATCAATCTTTAAAACTTTAATTTGGATAATAAATATAAACTCTTCCTATAATATAGTTGGATAATCCATTAAGTCTCTCTATAAATCTATTTTATCCACATAAATAAATAGAATTATAAAGCCTCTAAATATAAAATGTAAATTATAATATTGACTCTCTCTCTATATAAAGAGATTAGATGGATACTTATCATAATGTATATATCTAAAACAAAATATTTTAAAAATAATTGTTAGAATTTATTTCATTGGAATTTAAATTCCTTCTATAAATAAAGAGTGTAATATATAGAGAAAAAAAATCCAATTATAGAAAATTTACTTATCTATTGGAACTAATTTTTAATTATTTTTATAATAAAAGATATTTTTTTTAAATTTGAATGGACAAACTTATTTATAAAAAAAATAATTTTTAAAATATGTAATATTAAAATAAATCTATTTACTTTAATGTTATAGAAATATCAAGGACCAAAAGAGGAAAAAAGAATTTTATGCTTACATATGGCCTTTTTCTTCTCGTAATTTGCTAGATATTTATCCAAGAAAGGTCTTCTATTTGATTTGACGCTTGATTGAGGAAAGGACAAAGCCATACCTAAAAATCAAGGTGAAGTTTAGCATGGTTTTCTTAAAAGTAAAAGACGAACACTGTTTTTGCAATTTTTGACTGAAGGGTAATGGAAAGAATAGAGTGAAAAAAAAATGTGGAAGAAAATATATTTTTTATTTTATATTTAATAAGACATGAAGAAAAAAAAGAGTTAATAATTGATGAAATTATTTTTATTGTTATTTAGATAAATATTGTTATTTAAAAATCATAAGTGATACTTGTGCGAACATTTTTCCTTATGTATGTTAAGTGTACTTGTTGAAAGTTGATTAATAAAATGGTGTGGAGTCTTTTATTAAGACATTATAAAGAGAGAGGAATAAGAGGATGGCGTTAGACATTACTATGTATCGAGTTCCTTCTTTTCATACTCACTACTTTAGTTTTCATGATCTTTTCCAAAAGATCTCAAACTAGAATAATAGTTCTAATATACTAATAAATTTCATATTTTTATTAAAATCTAACATTGTACTTTTATTTTCTAAGCTAGGAAGTTATTAAATTAGTAAAACTTTAACTTATAATCTGTGTTTACTCATTCTTATTCTTATACACAAGTTCGAAAGTCATAGACTAGTAACACTTTTAAATTATGTTACCATAAAACACCATTTTACATTTACGAAAGGAACTCAATCATAAAGCAGCCATCTAGTAGTGTCATATCAATGAATTATTGTGTGAGAGGGACACTTTCAGCGTATTGTTGATAAGTGTGAACTTTTATTTCTCTTAAGGCTTGCACATATTTATCAACACTAGTTTCCTGTCTCCTTTCAAGCATTTCTTGGAGATACCATAGTTTTTACCCTTCCATATAGTGTAGTTGATTGCTATTATAATGATGGTATGGTCTAATGGCAACAAATTGAGGTTCATATGCCTTTTTACTAATCATACGAAGTTAATTATGAACTTTAAATATACATTTCTCAGTATTTTCTCAAAACCACATACCCTATACATAATTAGAGTCGAGAAAGCAAGCCAAATGGGTTAGCCAGCCTCGACCTACACCAGCTTGTAGGTCGAAGCGAGCCAGCCTACGTTGGCTTGCACATGTTGTGGGTACAAAAATTTGGTCTGCTTCGCATAGAACTTTTTTTTTTTACAAAATAAAAAATTATTTTCAACAACTTTTCTTTTTATTTATCATTTCTCTTTTTTTTTTACAACTATTAATTTGTTTAACTCTAAGGCAGTGTTAAACTTTTTTTTTCTTCCATATTCTAGTAGTGGTGACTGAGCGCAAAATCATAGTCTGAGTATAAAAGTTTTGTGTTGTTTTTGTGTGTGGCATCTTCTTTTTAGTTGTTATTTTTGCCTTTTAGTTTATTTACTTAATTTACTTTTAGTTTTACTATTGATATTGAATAACTTAGTGAGCTAATTTTAGTTTTTTTTTTTTTTTTGCGGGTCGTGTTGGCCAACCCATGCGCGCGGTGAGTTGGCCCACCTAACAAAATTTTTGGAAGCTCTACGGGCCAGCCCGCCAGCTTACCTCGCATTCTCGGCTCTACATAATATTGAGTGTAACTTGATTTGGCATCTCGTTGTGTGCATTTTTTATCTACATAAGTTCAAGGTAGCCTGGTTATTAGACACAACTAATGCCATGACACAAACACGATATGGCAAAGAAAGGAAAAAATTGCAAATGCACCCTTGAAAACATTGATTAGATATAGATAATTCTTAAGCTTCAAAATGCATTTCATTTTTTCATAACTTTTAAAAATATACAAATATTTACTAGACTAATAAAACCTAATAGTATAGCTAAAAGGACCATACATGTTGTGGATATGCATATAATATTTTTTTTTTCAAAATTTTAAAGTGGTGAAAACATGTTAAAGATCAATTCATACTAATTTGTAACTTTAAAGTGTGTTTACATTTTACTCACAAATTATCACATATGTATATAATGAAAATTTATACATTTATGAAGAAAACAATTTTTCCATATTGTTAAAACTTAAGTATCTACACATTATTAGCTAGAAATAATATATTATAAGCAAGGTAACATACACATTATCACAACTTAATGACATAGACTTACATTGGTGTTGCTTATGCTCACTAATTTTTTGTACCTAGAAAAACCTTTTGAAAGCCTAAAATCAAGAACTCTAAATGCTTTTGGAACCCAATACATAGAGAAGAGAAGTCACTATAATATATAGATAAGAATGGTTAACAAGATGACCAATTTCAACAACTTCCAAGAAAAATTGCAAGTGGGAGAGGGCTCGGTACCATGGTTAATTTTTTTCCTTTTAATCGGAAAAATCTTGTACCCAATAACATCTAAATTAGTTAGAAATAATGTAATGAAAACACTATCTAAATTGTATATATTTTTTTAATTTTACTTTTAAAGTTTAAAATTATTAAATATTATATTTAACAAAAAATTTACTTATTAGATTTTCCTCTCCTCTAAGAAATTTAAATTATTAAATATAATATCACTCACACTTTTATTTGTTAAATTTACTATCAGTATTATATTTAGAAATATGATATGGTTGCATTCTCATTGATTGAAAATTATAAATATAAACAATTAAATTGTTATTGTAAATTTAAGAAGTAAAAAAATTCAATCAGTATAACAATTGTTAAGTTTAAACTTTATATTAGAAAAAACAACAATAATACCAAGAAACATGAGAGAGAACTTGTAAGTTACAGACGGTGACTCCGTGTGTACACCATCTAGCAAGAAAATAAATATTTAGATTCAAATCTTTTACACTCTGCTTGATTGAAGTCAAGAAGGAAGAGGGATCCTTCCTTTGATAGGAAAAGTAGAAAGAGAAATCATAGGGAGGGACCGTCATTGTAACTACCGACTGGTCAGGACTCATTAATGCCCTATGTGCATGACCTCTTGCAAAAAAGAATAAATTACTAAATCCAAATCTTTTATGAAATTACTCCTAAGTCCCATCGTTGTTATTATATCGGCCATGTATTCAATTTTTTTTTCTTTTTTTTTTTTTAGTGTAGAAAGATCTACTATATGAGTTATGCTGTTAAATACTACAGTTTTTTAAATAAATTATGTAAATATTATACTTAAAATAATTATTTTTAAAATAGATTTTGAAGATATGGATACTATTTGCGACTTTAGGGTTGAAAAAGAATTTTAAATTAAAGGCACAGATCAAATTTGTATTGAAGACACTAACTTGATCTATGCCTTTAGTTCTACCACATAAAATAATCCCATCATCTTTTCTTTCTTTTCTTTTTTTTTTTTTTTTACTTTAGCATCCATTATCGATCTAAAAAGTAAATCACGTGATAACAATAAACAAAATAAAAAACATAAATACAGAAACAGAAGAAGTTTATTGTAATTTTCCATATCAACATATTGTCAAAGTAGATATGTTTTTTTTTTTTTTTTTTTTTTGCATGTAGGAAGAAGAAATGATTCCGTAAAGCAAAAGAGGGATTTGAAGAAATAGACTCAAATTTAAGGATTTCCTCAATAAGTAATCGATTGTGGTATATTTTTTCAAAAAAGTTGAAGTTTTTTTTATGTTATTATTTGAGGAAAGTATTATTGTAATGTTATATTTTATAGAAAATGTTACTTCCTATTGTTAGTTTGTAATATGTTAGATATGATTTATATATATCATATAATACATAATATGTGATATTAATTTTTATGTTGGTACAAGGATTTTTTATTATGATGAAAAATTTGATATTATTTGTAAACATTAAATTAAAAATATTATCTATATTGTTATAAAAAAATATTGTGATGAAAATTTGTAATATCCTAGAATGTGAAATGATTTTTATAGTGTTGTAAAATGATAAGGAAATTATTAAAATTTTTAGCAATATTATAAAAAAATGATATCTATAAAATTTTTAGAAAAACATTGTTTGGAAATAATGGAAAAATTTAAAATTAAAAATGATATGAATTTTTTTTCTTGTGTAAATTTTTACAATATTATTATTAGAAACTGTCATTTTTTTTTAAAAGCTCATAATTTATATATACTATAGATTGAGAAAAAATAAATGATTACGTAAAATTAATGATTTATGTGTTTGGAAATATTGTGGTGGTAATAGGGGGCTGGAATATGATAGGAATTCGGTGAAGAAGTTGAAAATGAAGAAAAATGTCAACTACAATGAATTCTTATATAGAATATGCCACAACATTAGAGTCGATCCAACTAAAGTGGGGGTTGAGATAATTCATAGGCATCCTATGTTTTATTGGGTGATGTGCCTAAAACCAAGATTAAGCACGTGTAAAACTAATTTGAAAGACAAACAAACAATGTCAATCAAACTAGCTTCCAATCGCATGAACTATGGCATCAAATCCTCACAGTTTATGACTAATTCTTAAATAATGGTGTGATCAATCTTAATTCCAAGTACGATGATGCTTTGATACCAAATTATGATGTGCCTAAAACCAAGGTCTAAGCACATGCAAATGAACCAAAGGAATAACTTCAACTCTCAAAATCAAAACTGGTTGAAAAGGGTAAAAATTGCGTGAACCCTAGTGAAGATGCAATGAGATCTAAATACTCAATGATGCAATTACAATTCCACAAGGATAATTTCTTCTAACATAACACTAATCACATGTAAATCCATGTGAATAATACACAAGATCAACAAATCTTCAACTTTAAGAACCCCTTTCCACCAAATGCTAATCATGATTCAAGAAGCATACACAATGGATGAACTGAATTCAAGTGCAAAAGTAACTTAATTAAGCACAAAAATTTGAAATGATTATCAAGCAAATCTGACCAAGAACTTTCTCAATTCAACCCTAGATATTACACACTAGAGAAGAAAAGAAATCACAACAAAATAAAATTGATATTACTTACAATTTCAAGTGTTGCACTCGCCACAATTTCAACTTTTGGGATTGAAATTGATAAGAGTCTAATGACAATTAGGAGAACCTTAATCCTCATAAAAAAGTGTTTATCTAATTTTGAAAAGATGGCCTCCCCAAACCTTACTTTAAGCAAGTATTCATACTTGCTCCCTTTAGGATTAGAAAATGCACAAAATTACAACTATACCACTTTTAGGGTGGCTGGTCCTAAAGCTCAATTACAACCAAATAAAGTGTTCTAAAATGATTACAACATAAATAGTCCAAGTAAATAATAAATATATAAAAATTATTCTTTAAGATGCTAGCTCTTCCATAGGATTCGTCGGTCCAGCTCATCACCGGTTTAGGTCAGTTCATAGATAACCCACAAGCTGAGTTTTAGTGAGTTTCTCCATCGCCCTGTAAAGCCTGATAAGTGTACCTGTTTGAATATGTAATACATGAATAAGATAAAAGAGGTTATAAAAACAAATAATTCCAAGGTCGATTTGCTCAAAATGGGCCCTCATCGCCAAGATTCTAAATCCTTTGGTTCTTGCCCTAATAATAGGTCTTATTGGATTTTGATTCCTATAATCTCCTTAGGCCTCAAAAAGATTTGTCCTCAAATCTGGCAGATAAAATGCAGTAGAGACTTTGTTTTCTCCTAGCAATCCATCTAAAGAAGTATCTCTGTAGAATCCTAATATCTAAAATACCATAGGTGGTGAATGTTTTCTCTCCTCTATTTCTAGGATGTATCTCATCTGCAACACAAATAATGCTCCATTATCTACTAAAGTCGCCCTTGTATCAACCCATTCCACTAAAACTGTTTCCTCCTTTTCTAACTCATCTATATGTCGCTGATCCTCATGGTCTTTTAATGGTTGGCCGAATTGCTCATTGCCTTCTGAAACCACTTAAGGTGAACACAACTGTCTCTGAACAGTCTGGCTCTCTAATGATAGGCTCATCTTACTCTGACCCTCAAAATCCTCTAGTGGTTTACTTAACTGCTCATGAGCCTCTAGTACCTCTGAATGTGAACACAACTACCCTTGAACAATTTCGTCCTCTAATGATCTACTCATTTGACTTTATTCATTAGGATCCTCTGAAGGTTGGTACATCTGTGATTGACAAATTTTATGCTCTAAGGGTTGGTTTAACTGCTCATAGCCCACTGATGGTTTACTGATTTGTTGCTGAACCCTTTGAACCTCTGAAGGCGACATCGGATTCAGAATAATTCGTTTGCCCTCCTTCTAGAATACATAAGTATTCCTAAAGCCATCATGTAAGACCCTCCTGTCATATAAATAAGGCCTGCCAAGCAATATATGGGATGTACACATAGGTAGAATATCACACTCGATTTCATAACAATATTTATCCCCTACACTAAAAGGTACCATAGCTCTTTGGGTCACATGCAAACTCCCCTGTTCACTAAGTTAATGTAATTTATACAGTTCAGGATGTGGAGTAGTAGCAAGTTTTAGTTTCTATACTAACGATGTTGCTACCACATTGGTACAACTACCACCATCGACTATAACGACATATAAATTTCCTTGTATACTACAAGAGGTATGGAACAAGTTTTCCCTTTGTTCTTCATCCTTAGTAGCAAATGTAGTCAATGTTCAGCGCAATACATTAGCATAATGAAACGTCTCACTAGACATTGTTATGTTTTAAATCCAACAACACAATAATAATCTTTACACCTCCACAGCTCAAGTATACAACTAAACCACAAATGAAGTACACTCAATTACTTTCAAGTAGATAGAATTAAATTCAACTATAAGTGTTTAAGTAACTAGTTCAATTACTTTCACACTTTAATGACTTGTTTAAATTTTAAATTCTATTACTCACTTTCCTTATTCTTGCCTTGACTTCTCACCACTTAAATACACAATGGGCAGCAAGGAAAATACTCACACAACACACCATCCACCGCTACAAAAGTCCCCTTATGCTCACGGTTTAAGATGCCTCACACCATTACTAACAATGTCCTTGACAACACATACAATAACCAATATCAAATGTACATAACCTCTACTAAATTAACAAGAATATAACTCCAAATACACTCTTCAAGCCATAGCATAATTCACTTCCACAAAATACAACCAAAACTGCTACTTCAACATAAGATAAGGCAGCTCACTTTCAAATTCAAAAAGAAGTTCAATAAGTGCACAACTCCACAAATGATAAGAGGCTTTTTCAAATTAAAATGATACACAATTAACTATGACTTAATATGTATTTGAGATTTCAAATTGACCTCTTAATGTACACTTTCAATTTTGATTTTAAATCTGAAAATAATAATTATGATTCCTCTAATTTTTGAAAATGCACACACTATACAATTCTACTTCACAATTGAAACACCACTCTTCCCCTTCATAGTTTGCTATCCATGCACTACACTCTCACACTTTAGCCTCAATGTGTAGCACCTTACTCCACACAACTTCCACAAATTCACAAATAGCAATTCCCTCACTCAACATACAAACACAACGCCAACAATTCAATACTCCTTTTTACACCATAATTTATACACAAACAACCACGGTGTAACAACCTCCACATTTTTTTTTTTTGCAATCACAACTCTACACAAACTCCACGGTTCACACACCTAAACATACAAGTTTCACCACTACAAACACAAAAGCAAACCACAACTTATACACTAAAATAGCAACAATTCAAATTTGAAAATCAAACCACTTAATTAATTGCAACCCTTCCACAATTGGAAAGAAGTAATTTTCAAATTCAAACAAACACACATTAACTCCTTCAATCTTAATGTTTGTTTTGAAAACCAAATAATTTCCAAATCTTCCACACAACTCAAATCTGGAAATTGCTCAATTGCATCCATTATTTCTGAAAAACAAACAAGTAAAGTTCACACTTCTTCTTTCTACACAATTGGAGATATTTCACGCTTCTGAATTTACGTTCAAAAGCACTAGCTTTCCTCTTCCTTCACGGTGAAGTCCACAACATGGAAGCTTCAATAAGTACTAAAAATTACTCCAACAAGCAGCAAGTTCAACTCCCCAAACAAGACAATCACGCCATTTCAAGTAATCACAACAACAATTTAATTCTACTCTCAATTTCGGAATGAAGATGTAAGAACATGAACCTTAAATTTCCAAAATTCAAATTGTAAATCCCTCCTCTTAAACCTCAAGCTTTGATACCAAAAGATGATGTGCCTAAAATCAAGATTAAGCATGTGCAAAAATAATTTGAAAGACAAACAAACAATGTCAATAAAACTAGCTTCCAATCACATGAACAATGGCATCAAATCTTCAAAGTTTATGACCGATTCTTAAATAATGGTGTGATCAATCTTAATTCCAAGTATGATGATTCTTTGATACCAAATTATGATGTACCTAAAACCAAGGTCTAAGCACATGCAAATAAACCAAAGGAACAACTTCAACTCTCAAAATCAAAACCGGTTGAAAAGGGTAAAAATTACATGAATCGCAGTGAAGATGCAATGAGATCCAAATACTCAATGATGCAATTACAATTCCACAAGGATAATTTCTTCTAACATAACACTAATCACATGTAAATCCACGTGAATAATACACAAGATCAACAAATCTTCAACTCTAAGAACCCCTTTCCACCAAATGCTAATCATGGTTCAAGAAGCATACACAATGGATGAATCGAATTCAAGTGCAAAAGTAACTCAATTAAGCACAAAAATTTGAAATGATTATCAAGCAAATCTGACCAAGAACTATCTCAATTCAACCCTAGATATTACACACTAGAGAAGAAAAGAAATTACAACAAAATGAAATTGATATTACTTACAATTTCAAGTGTTGCACTCGCCACAATTTCAATTCTTAGGATTGAAATTGACAAGAGTCTAATGACAATTAGGAAAACCTTAATCCTCACGAAAAAGTGTTTGTCTAATTTTGGAAAAATGGCCTCCTCAAACCCTATTTTAAGAAAGTATTTATACTTGCTCCCCTTAGGGTTAGAAAATGCACAAAATTACAACTATGCTACTTTTAGGGTGGCCGATCCTAAAACTCAATTACAACCAAATAAAAGTGTCCCAAAATGATTACAACATAAATATTCCAAGTAAATAACAAATATATAAATATTAGTCTTCAAGATGCTAGCTCTTCCATAGGATTCGTCGGTCCAACTCATCACTGGTTTAGGTCGATCCATGGATAACCCACAAGCTGAGTTTTAGTAAGTTAGTATATCGTCTTGTAAAGCCTGATAAGTGTGCTTGTTTGAATATATAATGCATGAATAAGATAAAAGAGGTTAGTAAAAGAATAATTCCAAGGTCGATTTGCTCGAAATGAGCCCTCATTGCCATGATTTGAAATCCTTTTGTTCTTGCCTTAATAATAGGTCTTGTCAGATTTTGATTCCTATCATTGGGGTAATACATGATATGCGTTGATGGTACTTATAAATGACGAAAATGTTGAGAATTTTATTAAAATGGCCGAATCATATGGAAACCATGGCATACAACAATTGTATATAAGAATTTTTGATGATTTGGAGAGCCCCTCGGTAAAGCAGACATTTGATATAAGCAATTGACCACATTCGTCACATGACATTGCAGAAATACAACCCGAGTTGTTGACATTTCAACCCTCAATTCCAACCTTGATGTAAGTTAATGATGAAGATGAAATAGATAGAGCACTTACTTCAGTATTATAATGACTAGACACATGAGATCCGTACATGGATTGTTTGGGAGTGCAGGCTGCAACAACACCAATGTAGGAATGGGTGTAAAGGAGGAGAGTATCGATAACGAGAACGAGGAGAGTTCTGATGAAGAAAATGGGGAAAGTGAAAACGAGAGAGATGAAGTAGTTAAAGAGGACTCTCCAACCTTACATACCTACTTGAGATAGCTAATATATTGATTAGAGTAGGCTGAACCACCAAACATAGTAGTTAGAGATCTTATTTTGTACTTCAAAGTTAGGAGTGATAGTGATTACATTTATTTCAAGTAAGAGTAAATTAATATTTATAGTGGTTCGAGAAGTAATGATGATTTTTATAAGGGCATGAGATTCAGAGTGAAAGTAGATGTGAAGGCTTATCATGTGAAGAACCATTATAACTTTACTATTGTAGAGTCTAGTCCATTGTTGTGGTCTGTTTATTATTTGAGAAGGACAACGGTTGTAAATGGAGGCTTCAGGCCTAAAAGAAGAATTTGGAGGGCATGTTCATAGAAATGACATTCGAGGGTCCACATACATGCAATAACCTATTGATTATTTAGGATCACTCACAGCTGAATTACAATCTCCTTACTAGCCGATTTGTAAATCTTCTTAAAGATAATCCTAATATAAAGGTAATCAAGCTTACTTCTATTGTTGAGTAGAAATTTGGCTACAAGATCGATAAGAGACAAGTTTGGGAGGGGAAGAAATGGGTTATCGAGCATGTTTATGAGAATTGGGAGAAGTCTTACAATGAACTACCTAAACTTCTCAATGCAATAGAAAATACAAATTCCAAAACACGAATTGATAGGGGGTAGAGTAGATCGACTACCCCTGGTGTATCTACTTTGAAGTGGGTATTTTGAGCATTTAGGTCGTGCATTGCAGTGTGGAGATTCCTTAGACTAGTTGTTATTATTAATGCCACTTTTCTGTATGGGAAGTACACTCACAAGTTGCTAGTTGCTTGTGGCGTTGATGATAACAACCATATACTTCCACTAACATTCGCTCTAGTTGATTAAGAAATGACTGAGACATAGGGTTGGTTTTTGAGAAAACTAAAGGAATATGTTGTTGGCGATTGTAAAGATCGTGAAACCATTTGCCTTATATTGGATAGACACATAGGCATCGGGTCAGCAGTTGAAGAAGTGAATGGATGGTGGCCTCCATTTGAGATGTAGCGGTTCTATCTACAACACCTTGCAAGCAACTTCAACTTAGCACATAAAAACATGCAATGCAAGAAGTTGGTCACATGCACCAAGTTACAAGCACAATATTGCAAGTTGAACTATGTGATGGAGCAAGTGGTGATTATTAAGCTAAATGTGTTGGACTAGTTTGAGGATGTGTCATTAGATTATTAAGTCGAATGCGATAGGGGGCATAATAGAAGAACATGTCCACGTCCACGTCAATGAAATAATGGTAAATTATGGATACCAATAGATATTTCATCATGTTTAACATTGTATTTGTAATGCTAACTTTACCTTTTTCCCTTTTACAACTTAAGTGAATCCTCGACCACTTCACCAAGTTTGTTTAGACACAATAGAAGGATGATGCTTGATATTCAACCTATGTATTTGCAATTTTGTAATTTATTGAGAAATTATATTAAATTTTAATTTCTTTAGACATTTGTTAATTTATTTTCACATATTCCAAGTTGTACATTACATGTGTAACAGGCTAATGCTAACATTATTTGTTAAACAAAATGCATATAATTCATTAGAAAATGTAAAAATACATCAACAAATTATCGGTTCCTATCCCTATCCTATCATATCTCCTTCCCTTAATGAATTGTCTTGCTAGCCGAGTGAAAACATTGGTTGGCTTTGGATGTGGAGCTTCAAACTCCTGTGTTGGATGCTGTTGGGGAGTATCGTTGAACGTTTGCTGAGGCATGGGACTCTACTCTATAAGCTAAGTTGATTATTTACCTTGATACATAGGTTATTTTCTAGAGCATTTTTTCTATGAAGCTGGTGGTGTTGGAATAAGACCACTTATAGAATGTTGATGTGGTGTCTCGTATTAGCTAAAAATCAGCCCTGAGCTAGCATACATAGCATAGGAATCAATAGGCATCTACTAGTCCTATATTGAATTTTGTTGCGTCTTACCCTTATTTTGAGGTCATCATCATCCTACTATCTGCCGCCATATAGGAATTGGTTATGCCTCCACCTCTACCTCTTAGGGATGTTGTTGCAGTTGTGGGTATAGTGTTACACCCCACCCCCTATGCTGATGCATGAAGTGAAGACCTTGAGCAGCTACTCTCATGATCTTGTCCAAATTCGGCAATGAGTAGATTTGTCATAAGGTTTCATCTTGTAAGTATGAACAAAATGTAAATTAAATAAGAAAGAGTCATGTAATTATTCAGTTATGGAGTGTTGATGTAAATTGTACTTACTAAAAAACCTTGCACAGCTCCTATGCATCTAATCCAGCATCGGTTGATCGAGCCATACCACTACATGTAATACTAGGGCCCTCCATGTGAACCACTTGATAGAGCCGCTCTTCCTACATATGTATATACACTGCATGATGGACTGGCCAATCAACATCAATCCTTCATCGCAGGTCAATTTGATGGAGCTCTAGCTGCTTGTTCACTAGCTGTGGGATATATTGGAACCTACTAAACTATTTGGCCACTTGGTATGGGAAATGTGACTCGACAATGTGGAAAGAAATTAGTAGCACTTGAGCCATCTAAATGTACATGTCACAATTGTAAAAATTAGGTAGGAGATTAATTACATTCCCATTGTATGGCTCCCATTCCACTTAAAAAATTAGAAATTGTATTAAATTTAAATGATCAATATAACGAAACACAAGAAAAAAAAAACAAGGTTACCAAAATACCCGTGACATGTTCTACCCGTCTAATGCATCTTTATATGTGCCAATAATGTAGGTAAGGTGATATGTGTGTCCCTACTCATGTTCCAACGTGCCATCAATGGACATCCGGATTCTATATAAAGTCCATGTCAATTAAGGGGTACTATGTAGGAAAATCTATGTTAGACCCACACTTGTAGGAGAATGGTAACCCCTCTAATCTCGTATACTAACGATGATGACACAACACAATGGTGATATAACTACATTAGACATGTGAAGCCCTAGCTATACATCCTGGGAATGTCGAAATACTTTTAATGGGGGTAACCACATTGTGTGGATAAGGGAGCTGGATTTATCAACAAAGATAAATCCCTTAATGGCTTTATTATGTAGGCACATGTATATTGATGTATTTGCTTAGCATTGGCGTCAAGTGGGAGCATCTAGAACATATCACGAAGCCATGTCATACTAATGTAACCCTCCTTACTACTAGGCTTTGGCTTTGTCCCCAACAATTCTTCACATATCGCACCTCAATCTAAGCAATTACTCCCTGTAATTGCTTGACCATCAACTAGGAGTCCTAATTGAATCTCCACATCCTATAGGGTAATAATAAACTCTCATGTTAGCATATGGAATGTGTACGTCTCTAGCCGTCATTGCTTTGTTAATGCTGTAATCATCTGCTAATTCAGAGGTATGTTTGGTAGTCGGCTCACACTTTTGAATCCAACTAAATGCAAGTATGGCTCCATTCGAGGGTTAAGGGAGATGGTGCACTTGTCGTGATGGAATGACAACTTATGTCACCGAACAACGAGGGTTGCTTTATCTTGTAAAGATAACATGTGAAATAGTTTGCTATTCCTATGTAACATAAACTAATTAAAAAGTGAAAGGTCATTTACCTCTCTATCCTAGACTACTTGTGATTGATGTCTTTATTGCTGCATCAAGATTGAAGGATCGAAGGGTTTAGACTCCATCTATTATGTAAAATATAATATATATTAAAAAAATTAGTATATGTTACCATTAATATCAATATATTAATTTACAACTTCTTAGTGACTATTTACTGTTTAATTAAGAATTAATTAACAACAACTAAAGTTTACACTTACATTTACAATAATAGACAAATATATTACATGTACAACTAATACCAACTTTTTTTAGTAATTAATTTTATGACCATTAATATATATTAACAACTAATCACCTTTAATTAATAGATCATTAATAACTACTTAATTTTATGACTAACTATACCAAAATACATAAATATTTTACATTTGCAACCAACACAAAATTTTCACTAATTAATTTCATAACAATTAATTAATGGCATATTAATGACTAATCGCTATTTTATAACTAATTATACCATAATTCATAAATATTTTACATTTGTAGCTAACTCAAAATTTTTCACTAATTAATTTTATAACAATTAATTAATTATATATTAACAATTAATCACCTTTAATTAATGAATCATCAATAACTAATTCATTTTATAGCTAATTGTACAAAACAATATAAATATTTTAAATTTGCAATCAATTTTTTTTAAATTAATTTTATAACAATTAATGAATGACGTATTAACAACTAATCACCTTTAATTAACAGATCATTAATAACTACTTAATTTTATAATTAATTCTACAAAAACATACAAATATTTTACATTTGCTACCAATACAAAATTTTTTATTAATTAATTTTATAACATTTATTAATAACATATTAATAACTAATCACTTTTAATTAATGAACCATTAATAACTACTTAATTTTATAAATAGTTGTACAAAACTATACAAATATTTCACATTTGCAACCAATACAAAAATTTTCACTAATTAATTTTATAATAATTAATTAATAATATATTAATGACTAATCATCTATAATTAATGGATCATTACTAACTACTTAATTTTATAACTAATTGTACAAAACTATACATATATTTTACATTTGCAATCAACATAAAATTTTTCACTAATTATTTTTCTAACAATTAATTACTTAGATATGAATGACTAATAACTGCTAATTAATAACTTAATTTAACAACTACTTTTACAAAAATATATTATAATAGCACATAAAAATAATTCATTATAATCAATACAAAGGTTTTTCGTAATTATTTTTCCAATGATTAAATAATGACTATTTAAGGACTAATTACTTCATTAGCAATGATTACTTTTATAATATTTTTCACAATGAATAATTCAGACATTTTATTTTTAAAAAAATTAAAATTTTTAACTAATTCATTCGCTAATTTTAATTAATATATATTAACAACTAATTAATTACTAATTAATAATTAATTACCAACTATTGCTACTTCAATAAAAATTGTGAAGTACATATAATTACACTTATTTTTTTATGCATTTTTCCGAAGTAGTATAATAGTAAAAAAAAAAATAATTTTTTCTTAAAAAAATACTGAGATCTTGCTTTGTTAAAGATATTTCCATACATGTGCTTCAACAAGCTAAAACTTGCATGAAATAAAAATTAAGAAAACAAAAATTTTCAAAGAATGAGATAGAGTAAAATTTGTAGAGGAAATTAAAAGATGTAAATATGAACATATGAATTGAGGATTCATATTTATATTAGAAACCGTTGGTGCAAATTTTGTTTTTGTGCATTAGAAATCATATGTTATGATATTGTGTAAATTTACTATATCACTTTTATAGGTTTGTAGTATTATTTTTGTAATAATTTTATACGTTTGCAGTAGACCCGATTTACACTTTTAGTTTAATTTTTTTTAACCTTAAAGTCGCAAACGACATCCACGTGTTCAAAACTTATTTTGGGAATAATTATTTTGGTTACAATATTTACGTAATTTTTTTTGAAATAATAATATTTAAAAGCATAACCCTCTACTATACCGGTTTTAAAAAAAAGCCTAAAATTGAATATACAACTATTTATGTGACATCTACATTAGAACGATTCCTAAATGATCACAAAGGACAATTTCTACACTCAAGTTCCCAAGACTTTTAAAACTCTCTTACTTTACCTAAACATTCAATAGCATATTCGACTCCATCTATGATTCATACTTTTTACTGTATTTATTAATTATCTTATTTGGTGCATAAAGTCATACTCACATTAGTAACTAACTAGCTTTTTTTGTTGGTGTAAAAATAACTGCCTTTTCCTACTCATATTTTCACAGGAGCGATTTAAAGTTCATAATTTCATATATTAAATTTTCATAATTAATTATCATTAAATCTTTATAGTTAATATATAAATTAATAATAAATTAAAGATTGAATCAATTCCATAAAAAACACGAATAAAACATAAAAAATTCCATAACTACACCACTAACATTTCACCAACTATTCTTTCCTTTCACATGTGAATTGATATGGATGTCAAGAATCTTGTTCGCTATAAAAGTGTTAAATTCTCTTATTTACCCATTAATCATTTTGTTCTAAAAGATAAGATCTTTCTCAAGAAATAGATTTCAAACTCTACAATTAATTGGGCAACTCAAGAGATCTGCTTGCAAAGTCTGTGTTCCAATTGAAGGTATCTTTTCCTTTGTTAATCACTGTTTTATATAAATTATCAGGATGAATTTGTAGGTTTTTTTTTTATAATTTTTTTCATTTTTGTTCCGAGTAACCAATTATAGCATCTACTGTGCCAAGAGTAAATTGCAAAATGTATTTCAAGTGTAATGGTTCTAGCAGAAAATGTTTTGTTAAAGGATTAATAATATCCATTTTTTTCATGAATTTATTGGCAAGATTACATAAAAAATCATCATAAGTGCTAATAAATTTTCAAAGAAATAGAAAAAATTAAGGAAAAATTTATCTAAGTATAGGTATTTTAAAGAAGAGACTTAAATGATTCTTGAATTCACACAAGCATTTCATTTTCTAACTTTTGAGATAAATGGCACATTTATCATTTTGTTAGTGCATTGCCCAATTATAATTAATTGAATAGGATAGTTTCTATAATTAATCCAATGGTTTTCACATTACTAGCCCAATACTAGACATTATATTCATTTGCAAGTTCAATGCAATGGTTACTCCTAAAACAATTGAAATTTTCAACGTCATTTAGTGATTGAATCCATTTTTTTACTTCAAATGAAGATGTGAGAAATAAGTATGATTGTGATAGAAGCCACTAAAATGGTTGGCAAGGCAATGGCAAGGACTTGAAACTAGCCATGTCCTAAATGCTACTGTGATAACAAATGATACATAGATATCAGACCATACATTTAGACCACAATTTTGTATTATATGATTTCAAGTAGAGAATAAAAGAATGATTTGGTTTACTTTTCTCATCAACCATAGTGATTTACTAAGGATTTTAAAATTGATGACTTTTTAACTTAATGTTTACATATTAGTTATTTGATTCTAAAAATTGTTTGTACTTTTAATGGATTTATGTATATGTAGCCCATCACTAAGTAGGTTAATCGAAGATGCCCAATTGGTGAAACCATTATTTTCAAATTGAAAATTTTTATTTTGCACAATTATCATAATTTATTATACTGAATTATAAAAGGCCATTTTTTTTAAAAAAGAAAATTATATAACTACTTGATGTTCTCATTTCCATGCATGTCAGTAATGGATGATGGTATATACTTTCTCCATTATTGGACTAAAGAAAGTGCACATTATACATTGTTTTATACATGTAATTGTGTCTATAAGTTTTACATGTAAATACCATAATTCTGTATATTAATATTCTTCGTTATTCTTTTAGGACGTAAGGACTTCTCCTAAAAATAAATAAATATGATTGCCATATTATATGTTCATTCGAACAAACAGATTAATAAATATTACTGGAGTTTTTTATTTTTTTCCCTTATGGATTGATAAGATCATTATACTTTAAGTTTAATTTATTTAATTTTTACACATGCTATATGATGCGGGTACATGATTCATTAATCGAAACAACGTTTAAGAAACTATTTCAGTTTCAAAGGTTGTGAGGATGGTGATAGATGGACACAAGATGCCAACCGACAACAGCATCAATTATCGAACACGAAAGGCATTTTTTAGTAACAAAAATAAGGTTTAAACAATTTCCACTACTGTTAGCTTATTGAGTGGGGATGTCAAGTCCATGGCTTTTTAAACTTTCCTTGCCAAAAATTTGAAAGAAAAAAAAATAAAGAGAGAATGACGTGGCATGCTGGTTTAAATGCTTAATTAAGCTATTTCAACATCTAAAAACTTCACTAGATTCTATTAATGGTATGATGATGAAAGCCTAAAATAAGTAAAATATATAAATATTTAACAGTTCTTTTTCCCATTTTATGATTGTACAAATCAAAATTGTTTTATCTAAGATTTATTTTTCTTTTCCTATATTAAATTTATATCTAATTCATTGCTTTGAGTTGGTATTTTTAATAATGTTGCACGTATTTATTAGGGGCTTTAATAAGAATTTCAAAATTGTCCATCTCATGCACTATATTTTATGGAAAAAAGGTAAAAGAAGTGATTGTACTTTCGAGTTTGGCAATTTAGTGTTTGAAATTTCGATTTTTACATTAGTGCTTGTACTTGCAAATGACATTTCATTTAGTGTCTCTGTTATTTCAAAAGTTAATAGCCATTAACTTTGTATAATGTGGCATACACATGTATAAGAGGGAGAAAGAAAAATTAGGTATTTATACTTTCAAGTTTAGACAATTTAGTATCTTAAGTTTCAATTTTTGTAATTTAGTCTTTGAATTTTCAATTGATGTTTGGTTTAGTGTCACTCAACTATTTAATTTCATCATTATTATTTTTTTAGGACAAATAAATTCCTTTGTTATAGTTCTCATCCTATCATAATAGCATACAACTAAATTGTATAATTAAAAAACTTCATCTAAAACCTTAATAAAAAGTTAAAAGTTAAACATTTGATAAATTTATTGTTGGCTACTTATAATCTCAATCTTTTGGGTATGTGTTATTGGTATCATATTAGCATTTATTATGTTATGAAAATAAATAGTAATTGAGAGATTTATTTAATATATGAGTACAAACGTAAAGGATATAAATAATTAAATTAAAATATAGAAAACTTAATTCTACTTTGATATAAATGTAATAGTAATTAAAAAGAAAAAAGAAAAATAACCGCTACCAATTGTGCAAATTTATTGCCATAAATAAAGAATAGATCTCTACATTCAATCTAAATGACGGGTGTCCTCTTATACACGTGTGCCACATCATACAAAGTTAACAAAGTTAACTTTTGAAATAATTGAGACACTAAATCAAATGCCATTTAAAAATACGAATACTAAATCATAGAAGTTAAAAGTTAAACTTTAGGTACTAAATCATCTTAACTACTACATGCATTTTCTTTGTCTTTTTCCCTATTTTAGCAACAAATGTTTAAAAATAAATAAACAATGGGATTCAATTATGAAAAGGTGGAAATAGTTGAGAGAGTATATCAGAGATCATAAACATATGATAACAATTAATAGAATAAAAGGTGAATAAAATGATATTAATTTGAGCCCGCATATAATTTAAGAAAAGAATTTAAAGGTTGAATATATAATTTTAAATTCATGTTTTATTGATTTATAGGATTTTTTTTTTCTTTTTGTTATTACAAGTGATATAGTGTCAGAACATAATAAATTATTTAAATATACTAATTTTAGGCACACAATACTAATGTGCATTTGTAGAGAAATATTTTTATTTTGAAATTACTTAGGAGTTGTTTTGTTTTTTAGTTCACTCCAAACAAAATAATTAAATCGAGAATGAAAGGATATTATCCATCTTCCTAACCCACCTAAAAGAAAATTGCTAAACCTTGGTCTTCCTCATTATTCTTAATAATTTTAATGAGTGTTAGTTAGCAATATAAACTAAAGTTTTTAATTTCTATAAAAAAAATTATATTTCATCTAATTAGTTCGATGGAGAATTTCTATTATCACACACACATGCATAGGGTACCCATTTGCTATTTTTTTGTGTTATCATCCTTGGTATTTTCATTATAGTATTCTTCTCCATGCATACATCAACACAACCTATAAGAGGAATAAAAATACCATACACATACACAAGATTGATTTGGATGGATACACAAAATTAAGCCATAGTAATAAATGAATATTGTATGAATCTAATTAATGACACTTTGTTTTTACTAAGGAAAAAAGTAACAAAGTTAACTCTATTCAAGCATAGTTTATAAGCAACCGGTTTGTACCATCTTTTTCCCTTTTTGCTACACAAGAAAAGAGTAATTGATGGTTTGATTTTTTGATCGTATCAAATTATAAATTTATAAACCCAAAGAAATCTATCGACTAAGTTAGGCAAGTATACCTATTTAATGTAGTATAAATTGCAATAGATGTCATTCACAAGGATCTTAAAAACAAATGCTAGTATTACCTTTTTTCTACTATCTAGTCTAAATCTTGATGTAAGATTAATAAACTAAATTACTAATTAACTAATATAATAACCCTAAGATTAATTATAATCATTTTAATAAATGAATTAAATCACAAAACAGACTCTTCATCTTGATTCACTTTAAACCTTAATTTTCTTATAATAAGGTGTTAATTAACAAATTGTTAATGCTTTGCACTGTAGCAATTCTCAATTAAACTAATTACTCCATCTAGTTAATTAATTAATAACCCTACATGGAATAGTGAAGACCTCTCCCTCACTATCGCCATATAATATTTCATTAAGTTCATAATTCCCAAATAAAAATTTAATCTTTGCGCAGAAAATCAAAGTTTTCCTACTTCTAAGTAAAACCTGCAATCTTTTTATATATGAAGATTTATCTTATTAGATGTGATCTCTCTCTATCTAGCAAGAATCAAATATGCAATTAATTTACAGGCATAAATTAATCACAATACAATCAAAATACATAGATAGATACAAAGGCATAAACTTTTATTAATCAATAAACAATTTAATCACATGGTTTAGAGTTTCACAAGATGCAAGGTATATAAATCTACTCCTTCATGGAATTTATAGTAAATACAAAAATTCTAAAGGAGTAATAAGAAATCATGATAAAAAGAATAAATCTTTGTAGATGTTTTGTGATCTTTAATGATGCTCTAGTGATTTTCCTCTTTTAATTTCATAACTTTACTCTCATAGGGTTTTTAGAGTGACTATAAGTAATAATAGATTTAAATCCCTAATTTTCAAAATAGAACAAGTATTTATAATATAAGAAATAAGGTAGCAGGCACAGCTTAAGGCATGCCAGTGCTCAAGGTTGTGTACTCTAGAATAACATGAAATTTTAGCATTTAGGGTTTTACATGGCTTCCTGCACAACTGTGCTTGGAGTTGTGCACTTTGGAATTCCTTCATTTTTTTCTCTAGGTAGATTTCTTCCTTCAACACTACTCTCTACATAGCTTGTGTAGTAGCCAAGGCACAATTTTACGATGCATTCTAATTACTTTTTGCACTCCAACACTAGTGTCAGCATAGTTAGATTGAAGGTTGTGTACATGTGTAAATCACCCTTTCTTATATTTTGCCAAAATTTGCCTCATTTTTTGCTCAAACCTTCTTTTAAACCATGAATTCGAATATTAAGTACTTAAGTGTCTTTTTCTTGATAAATTCACACAAAATTCATATAAAATCAAATTCAATAAATATTAGAAATAAGTTTTTTTCAACACTTATCAAAATTCCCCACACTTAACTGTTTGTTTATCCTCAAGTAAACAAAATAAAGATAAGAGAAAGATCCTATCATCAATTATACTCATTATGAACAACAAATTACAAACATCATTTTTTACTTAATTAATTCTT
This sequence comes from Laguncularia racemosa, assembly GCA_037954665.1. Taxonomy (NCBI): domain Eukaryota; kingdom Viridiplantae; phylum Streptophyta; class Magnoliopsida; order Myrtales; family Combretaceae; genus Laguncularia; species Laguncularia racemosa. The sequence goes on along the minus strand of JBBMOL010000031.1, from coordinate 6,442,287 downwards.
AGTGACTCGTTAGTGCCTATTGCGCAAACTTACCATACTTGTATGTGTATTGACATATAGTAATGTAATGCCTTAAAACCTGGGCCACACTACTACTCGTCATGTGTCCCTATCTCACAAGAACACATTAAGGCTTTGAATCAACTCTGATACACTTTAACTTGTAATTCCTATATAAAAGCATTTCATATATTCCCAAAATTCAAATAATAACTTAAACCATATCAATCATCTAACACAACAGAAGTCTTTAAATACCAAAATAACATTCTCAAAAGATACTATTTATTATAGTTAAATAACATCGATCTCCCAAATCTTAATCACCATAATAATAATGGTAATCTTCATCTTCCTCTCTTTGTGGCTCACCTAAACCCAAGTCATCTTTGAGTTCTCATCTCTCTCGGCACCTACATCTAAAAATGCTCCTCGAAGGGTAAGCTAATACTTAATACGTATAGCATAAACATACACACAAGAACAAACATGAACAAATATCACATACAACATGCAGTACTTAAACACAAATAACCATTTTCTTAATACAATTTTAGGTCCATAAGCATTAATAGGGTACTCATGAGCCCTTTAACACACTGGAACATGATTTGGTAATGAGAACTATCACTACGGGCCCTACACCCATGCACATTTAATCATCTTAAACTGATATTTAACCTAGATCATTTCCAAGTACGGCTCCACTAGGGACAATGTCATATAAGGATCATTGGGGTGCTCCTTAGGGAATTGCCACTATGGGCCCCTAGGCCGAGCCATGCACATACAACATATAACTCAAATACTTAAGCCAAACCATTCAACTTAATCAATTTCAACACATACACTAACTTAAGCAAACACAGAACAACACAAAAGTTACATATACTTTGAATCCTAGCCTTAAGCACTTCTTGGTCTTGGACTTAATCTAAATGAAATTTTTTATAAATCAATAAGCTTTTCTTAGTACTTAATCTAAGATCAATATCATTCTCTTACTTCTCTTATCTTATTTATTTAATTTCTCTAAGGCCTTACTAGCTATTTAGGTTATGTGGAAATTAGTTTAATTTGAAGTTAAATAAATATATAATTACTTTATACTTTATTCAGTTGGGGACTATGTTGCACAACATGAGTTGAAGCACTACTATGTTAAAGGTCATGCATTTTTCAACATAAAATTTGGTTTCAACACGATTGGAATACAATTGTGTTGGGAGGTCATGTTCTTTTTATCGTGTTAAGAGGTCATGTTATCTTTGACTCAACATGATTGAAACATGACTGTATTAAGAGGCAATGTATCTCTCAGTGCAACTTTCACACTTAACACGATCTAAACACGACCATGTTGGGAGGTTGTGTTACCCTTAACTTAATACAGTCAAAACATGATCATGTTAGGAGGCTGTATATCTTTCGGTGTATCTTTCGAATTCAACATGGTCGAAACACGATCATGTTAGTAGGTCGTGTTAACCTCGGCAATCTCTACGAACCCTAATTCTTTTATTTCAAATTCTTCAAAATCCAATCCTCTCTATTACTCAACTTAATTAAATCTCTAAAATACATAATTGCATCTAGATTACAAGGATTTTCATACATACATAAAAAATTCAATAAATTGCAACCTTAAGTCATTGATTCTCTATTCTTGTATCGTCCTTTCTCAAATCTCGAGTTCTAATACATATACGATACCTATGAGGTCTAATTCCAATAACATAATTTAAAATTCGCATAAAGATCCTTACCTTATGTACTTGCAACTCATCTTAAGGTTTCTCGTAGGGAGCGTTTGTCCTTTGCTATTTTACTATGAGGGAGTGAAAATGAGAAAACGTGAGGTCATTTAGGATTAAATACTCCCCATCACAAAATGTTTAAATTGGACCTTCAAACTTTCTAAAATTCCATCCTCATCGTTAGCTCTTTGTGATAATACATATATTAAATAAATCAATAACCAAAATTTTCATGTATTGCATTCTTCCCTCATAAAAAATTTCATCCTCAAAAGTACTTGATTCTAAAAGAGTTCTTGATACTTTTTCCTCATTTCTACTTGCAGTTCCCATGTCACTTCCTTTTTTGTTTGGTTTGTTCATTATACTTTAAAATAAGGGATTGTTTTCCATTTTAATACCTATTCTTTAGTGTCCAAAATCTTGATTGGCCTTTCCAAAGACGTTAGATTTGGCTGTACATTCAGTGGTTCCAAAGCCATTATTTGTTTTGGGTCGGGTACATACTTCCTTAGCATAGATACATGGAATATATCATGTACCCCCTCTAAATTTGGTGGAAAAGCTAACCTATAAGCCACTATGCCTATTCTTTCCAAGATCTTAAATGGGCCTATATACTTTGGGTTTAGCTTTCCTTCCAACTTGAATCTGGTCATTCCCTTTGTTAGAGAAATCCTTAATAATACCTTATCTCCCACTTGAAATTCCAAAGGGTGTCTTCTCTGGTCTACATAGCTCTTTTGTCGAGATTAGGTTGTTTGTATTCTCCACCTGATTAGCTTCACTTTATCTATCGCTTCTTGTCCTAACTCCGGTCTCATCATATGTCTCTCTCCCACTTCATCCTAATATAGTGGGGATTTGCACCTTCTTCCATAAAGAGCTTCATACGGTGCCATTTGGATGGTTGCTTGGTAACTGTTATTATAGACAGACTCTATTAGAGGTATATGCTCATTATAATTTCCCTTAAAATCTAATGCACATGCCCTGAGTAAATCTTCCAATATTTGTATGGTCCTTTCAGACTAACCATTTGTCTATAAGTGGAATGTAGTAATGAATTGTAGTTTGGTGCCCAATGCTTTATGTAAGTTATTTTAGAATCTACTCATAAACCTTGTGTCTCTATTTGAAGTGATTGCCACTAGCACTCCATACCTATTTCCTCTATGTATATTTGAGCCAATTTCTCCAATTTATATTATACTCTAATAGGTATAAAATGAGTAAACTTGGTCAATCTGTCCACTATAACCCAAATCGTATCTTACTTCTCTTTGGTGTTTAGGAGGGTTGTAACAAAGTCCATTGTCACATGCTCCCATTTCTACATCAATACTTGAAGAGGCTATAATTCTCCAACTGGTCTCTAGTGTTCTATTTTGATTTATTGGCATGTAAGGCATCTAGTTACATATTCTACTATTTCTCTCTTCATATTTCTCCACAAATAATGGCTTTTCACGTCCTTATACATTTTGGTACTTCCATGATGTATTGTGTAAACGAAGTGATGGGCCTCTTTCATTATCTCTCTCATCAATTCTACATCCTTTGGCACACATAGCTTTGTTTTGTACCTTAAGGCCCCTTCTACATTTAAGTTAAATTATGGTGCCTTGCCTTATTCCATTTTGCTCTTGATCTCTTATATGTCCTTATCTTCCATCTAACTAGCTTTAATTTTGTCCATTATGGTTGGTGGAATCCTTAAAGTAGCCATTCTTACTCCCACTTCTTGTGTTAAAACTTCTAGCTCTAATTTATGCACATCTTCCAATAACTCTCTTTGTAAAGTGATAAGAGTGGCTACATTGCCCCATTTCTTTCTGCTAAGGGCATTTCCCACTACATTAGCTTTTCCTAGGTGGTATTATATCTCCAAGTCATAATCCTTGTTTAACTCTAACCATCTCCTTTGACTCATATTCAGTTATTTCTACATAAATATGTACTTTAAGCTTTTGTGGTAAGTGAAGATTTTGCACCTTTCTTCATATAAATAATGTCTCAATAACTTCAAAGCTAGCACTGCAGTTGCTAATTTTAAGTCATGAGTTGGTTAGTTCTTTCCATAAGGCTTCAATTGTCAAGATGCATATGCTATTACTTGACCACCTTACATCAATATATATCCTAACCCTTGAATTGAGGCATTGCTATACATTATACTCTTCTCCACTCTTAGGCAAAATCAAAATTGGCACAGACACTAGTTTCTCTTTAAGCATCTAAAAGTTGGCTTCACATTTGTCATCCCATTTGAACTTCACATTCTTCTTTGTCAATCTGGTGGGAAGAGTTGTTATTTTGGAAAATCCTTCTACAAATCTCCTATAGTAACATGCTAGACCTAGGAAGCTTCTTATCTCTATAGCTGTTTTCAGTTTGTGCCAGTTTACTATTGCCTTCACCTTTTCTAGGTCTACAAATATTCCATCTCTATTAACCATATGGCCCAAGAAAACTATTTGTTCTAGTTAAAATTCACATTTACTGAATTTAGAATATAACTTCTCATCTTGTAACCTACCTAATACTAGTATCAATTGTTCTTCATGTTCTTCAGTACTTTTAGAGTATATCAAGATATCGTCTATAAAGACGATTACAAACTTATTAAGGAAATCCCTAAATACTCTATTCATTAAATCCATGAATGCAACTGGTGCATTCGTTAGTTCAAAAGGCATTATCAAAAACTCGTAGTGCCTATACTTAATGCAAAATGCTGTTTTTTGGATATCCTCTTCTTTGATTCTTAATTAATGGTAGCTTGATCTTAGGTCTACTTTGGGGAACACTTGAGCTCCCAGTAACTAGTCAAATTGGTCATCTATCTTAGGAAAAAGATATTTGTTCTTGATTGTGACCTTGTTTAACTCCCTATAGTCTATAGAGTCTCATGCTTTTATATTTCTTCTTTACAAATAGGATTGGTACACCCCAAAGAGAGACATTTGGTCTTATAAAATTGTTATCTTGTAGCTCCTATAATTGTTTCCTTAACTCTTCCAATTCCATTGGTGCCATCCTATATACTAGTTTTGATATAGGTATTGTACCTTATACCAAGTCAATTTTGAATTTTATTTCCCTGGCTGAGGGTAAACTAAGAAGATTTTTTCAAAACACATTAGGAAATTCCCTTACTATTGGTACTCCTTCCATCTTAACTTCTTCACCGGTTTCAATAAATATGGTTGCCAGTGCACTTTTTCCCCACATCTCATAGGTAGGCAATCTAATAGGTCTCTGCACTTCTAACTTGTATTCAAAATATCCATCATCGGGCATATTAAACTACACCACCATGTTGTGACAGTTAAGGGTGGCATGATATTTTGACAGCTAGTTAACATCGTCTCCAATACTAGAAGGTCTACTGGTATCACCCTACCATGTATTTTGATTTTCACTCCTCTACATACCCTACTTATTCTTTTTCCTACTCCCAAAGGAGTACTAATAGCTAAGTAGTCATTCATATTTTCAACATCCAAAGCATATACACAGATAAAATTCTTAGACACATAGGATATAGACGCATCGGAATCGAATAGCATATATGCATTGTAAGAATGTACTGGAAGCATACCTATAATGTTGTCCACATTCGAGATATCTTGGTGTTGCTACTAGTAAATGGCAAACACCCTGGTAGGAACTCTTTATCCAGGGCCTCCTACTTGATGTGCTTAAATTTCCAATTGCAATCACACGAATGTTAATTGGATAAACCATTAAACACTTAATCATAAAATGGTGAGTCCACTTTCATGTGAACCCTAAATTGCAAAAACCCCTTTGATTGATCACGCCATTTACAATGAAAATCAATTGTACTTCCAAAACCAATCGAACGAACAACATAATAAAGTCTAATTTCCAATTAAAATGGCCTAAACCTTAGATAGGATGTAGGATATGACACAATAAGAACAAATTCAATCACTCACTAAATATAACACAATAGTAATAATTAGAATTAACTTAAAAAAATTGATATTACTCACAAAATTCTTAAGTTAATCTCGTCACAATTCCACACATGAAATTGATAAGAGATGTGATTTACATACAAAGATTCTCCTCATGGCAAAAGGTGTTTATTTTCTCAAATTATCAAAAAGCACCTAAAGAACCCTAGTTAGCAAGTATTTATACTTGCTCTCATTAAAGCAAAACACACCAAAAAATTACAAAGATGCCACTAAGTGGCTGGTTCCTAAAATACAAATTACAAATACAAAATAAAATAGCCGGTTCCTATAAGCAACTATTACATATACAAATGGTCTTCAAGTGGTCGGTTTTCATTTCAAGTGAGCAATTTCTTGGACTGGTTCTTCTTTGGTTTACGTAGGTCTATAAATAACCTACAAGTTGAGCTTTAGCAAGTTTATCAATTGACTTGTAAAAATCGACAAGTATACTTGTTGGATTGCACGACAATTAAGTAAGAGAAAAGAAGTTAGTATACAAACATTTTTTAGGTCGGATTGTTCAAAGAGGACTCTCATTGCCAAATTTTGTAACCCTTTGGCTCTTGCCCTAGTGATAGGTCCTATAGGATTTTGATTCCTATCATCTCCTCGGGCTTCAATAAGATTTGTCCTCAAATCTGATAAGTCAAATGAAGTAGAGACACTATATCCTCCTAGCAAATTATTTATAAAAATGTCACTGTAGTCTCCCAATACATGAGTTACCATAGGGAGTAATTGCTCTTGCCCATCTATCTCTAAGATATATCTCATCCGCAACATATATAATGGTCTATCATCCACTATGGATTCCACTAACTCAAACTGTGCCACTAATAATGACTTCTTCTTCCCTGTTTTACTTATATGTCTTTAAACCTCTTGACCCTCTAATAGTTTACTCATTTGCCCCTAAACCTTCTAGATCTCTGATGGTTAACACATATGCTTCTGAACTGCTTTAGTCCTTTAAAGGTTAACTCATCTGACTAAGAACCTTAGGTGTCATGCCCCAAAAAGGGGCCTAAAAGCCATAACTAAAATTATCATGGCATGTATACACCCGTTACATAATAATCGTCTTACAATTCAGAGATCGTAAGACTCTAAGTAAATAATTACATCTACAACAAGTTATAGTATATATAATTAGATAATAAAATATCGCTATGGAACTCAAATCTCATGGTTAACCATGATCGTAGAGAATCGGTATCCCTTACCAATAAGCAAAATAGGATAAATCTTAGGTTTCTCAAGTTAAACATTTCTATTTACATTAGGGTCCTAACATTTCATCTAAACAATTTATCATCCATAACTCTTACTTTGTCATTCTGGTCTTCTAGAATCTCTCGACATTTCATATCTTATCCCATCTCGAGCTTTTGTACTCACTACCTGTAGAAAGTCTTTAAGGGGGTGAGCACACCATGGCTTAGTGAATGGGATGGTAACACTTTTAATGCTACGTACACACACAAGCGAATTCACATCAAGTTATTAAACCTATGCTATGTACACAAGCAAGTAAATTCAATTTAAAATATTAAACATATGCCATACATGAACAATCATATGAATGCAGCATCTCACGTGGTCTTCTGGCAACCGACATAAAATCTAGGGTTTATGCCCCTCTTGACCTTGGGTTGGGGATTTCGAAGCCACCATAAGTGCTAAGGTCATTACTCGGTTTATTTATCTTATTACTTCATTAATTATGATATTTTCTTAATTTAACAAGGAACGCTCTTGTACCTCTTTACACCTGATGGAGTAAAACCCTCAAGAGATAGGTCGGACTCGAACCATCAAGGTGCGCCAATCTCCTAATCATTTAGTTCGCACTTGGTGGAACAACGATCCTCTGATCACTCCTGGTGCATTCTGTAGCAGTGATGGCCTTCAATCTCATGCAATGCCTCGTGGAAATACATGTCTAGTTTTAATTAGGTCCACTTCATTAATTAATTGATTTAAGGTGATCAAACAACATATACAGTCACAAGCAGTTCTTAAGCACACCATAGAGATAAACATCAAACATTCCATTTCACCCATCATAATAAACAAGAATTATGCCTTTCTCATCTTGCAAAACAAACTATAAATCTATAACTCAGCACCTCTTTATGCCATTTCTTTTAAAACTCAAACCGCTCGGGTCGACTTAAGTTCATTATATTTGGCACCTTTGTGCCATTTCCCTTAAACGCCGAACCGTTTAGGTTGACTTACAATCATTTCTGACACCTCTATGTCATCGCATTTCTCGAGTGCTCTGTTATTCACATTTTCGAGAGCTAATGAGGTCCTCTTACATTTTCCTTTTAATGTCCTCAAGACACTTATGTATAATATACATATATACATATCTATACATATATATGTTTGTGACCTCTCTTTAATTAAGGACAATTTACTAGATACATTCCTTATGTACCTAAGAAGGTAAGAAAATAGGATTGTTGAATTATAAAAACTAAGGTTACACTCATGATTTGTATCATTGGATTCAAGAGTATATTTTGTATATATAACAGAAAAATAGGTTTACCTTAATATATGTACATAATCAGAAGCCAACTCAAACATGTATACATAATAACATCTACATACCTTATTCCAACTAAGCACACCTACTTGGTAGCTATAGAAGGAAAAGCTAGGTTTTCATATTTTGGTTCGATTAGAAGAAAAAAAAATTGAAATCATGGGTTAGGCTTGTGGGTATAGTGCTAGCAATATGGCGCTAGGTGTTTTTTTTTAAGGTAATGACCTCTACACTCTCCGACCATTCTATCCTCTACACTTTATGACTTCTCTCCCTAACTCATTGATTTCCACTACAACTTAACTTAGCAATAATCACAATCTATCACATTTAATTTCAACCACTACAAGCAGCAATATAATTAACATACATAACAATCAACATATAACATAACATAGTAGCATATCATTAAGTTTCTCACTCACTTGTTTAAGGTTATCATATCCCTAATTGTCATCGAGTGATTTCAAAGTGTAGTTCGTTCTCTGAGCATGGTATCGAAGGGTCAACTACAGTAACTTCATGCAATTTTCATTGGATTGCTCGATCTCTTGTTAACTCCTATCTCTTCTCAAGCTCTTTAATGCCTTTCTCGTACTCACATACACCAATACAATCCCACACACCACGTATATACACCACCAACACTCCAATCCATATACATACACATTCCAAATATTCTTATCCATATACATACACATTTTACACACTACGCACGTACCTACATATATATACACACAACTATGCCACTCCTAATCACACACACATACAACTGCATTTTGTTATTCTCCTTTCTCCTAAAATCCACATGTACACATACACCACTAGTGCATACACACACTCCTTTCACTTCTCACACCACTAACGCGCACATACACACATACGCTACGTACACTTTACACCCCCAATACATACTTGCCCACATACTTTACACACATTACACACCTCCTATATTCATACTCACATATTTGCACTTCACACATCATCTCATACTCATACATACATATCCCACACATACCACTTTCTCCTTATACATATACACTCATGCTACATACCCACACACCATCCATATACCCACTAGCACCGCACACCCTATACCTTCCATACACTTACTCACACACCCTTACATAGCTCATGGAAATCCACATACTTACACAAACCACACATACCACATGCCATCCATGTGCATACACTCCCTCCGCACATGCTGCATAGCATCTTGCACACACACATTCCGCATATACCATACCCTTATACACACATATGCTGCATGCCCAGAAACATATCCCACACTTTATCCCACACTTTATGCCACTTCATGCGCATACATCACACATTGTCCATATGCATACCCCATTTTGCTCACACCCCATATCATCCTACACACACACTCTCGCACATCCCACACCATCATCCACACATACATACACATCTTCCTCATCCACGTACACCCACACTTCCACACACACCCTTCACTGTTGTATACACATACACACACCTTTGCTCCTTCTCTCCCTTCCCATTGCAATAGCCCACTGCCGCTGTTAGATCGCCGCCATTACTGTTGTTGTTCTCCCCCGCACATACCACACACCTCGGCTCCTTCCTTCCTTTTCTCATTTTTATTTTCCTCCTCCACTCGCTGCTACCGCCATCGCCTTTGTCATCAAGGAAGGAGACGAGACGAACTAGACTTGGAAACCACTATCACTATCGTCGCCATTGTCGCTGTGCCATCGCTGCTGTAGTGGTTGCTACGGCTATCGGCATGGTGGCTGCTCTTGCTGTCGTAGCGGTCATTGCGGCTGCTAGCATGGCTACCGCCTTTCAAGTTGTAGTTTCTGTTTCATTGCCGTCACCGATGTTATTGCCATCGAAGTTGTCGTTGGATGTAGTGGCCGCTGTTGACACTGGAGTTGTTGTTGGATGTTGCGGCCGCTGCTGCCACTAGAGTTGCTGTTGGATGTTGCAATTGTTGCTACTGCTGGGGTTGGGGTCGCCGCTACTGTTCGTCACCACGGTTGCCATCATCATCGTCGCTTGCTGTTGTTAGGAAAGGAGATGAGGCAACACGACGACAAGCCGCTGTCGCAGACGTCATTACTACCATTGTGGTGGCCATCGTTGCTGGGTCGCTGTTTCTTGTTACTGCTGTTGTTGTTGCAGCTGCGTTGTCATTGGAGTTGCTACGTCATTCTGGTCGTCGTTGCCATGGTTTTCATCATGGTCGTTGTAGTCGCTGTCATTGTTTGCTGTCATACTGCTGCTAATCACACGAGAGACCGGCGAGAGAGAGATCAAGTACCGTGGTCGGCCGGTCGAAAAGAAATGAAGAGAATGGTCAGGAAGAAGACGCGGCCAGAAAGGAAGAAGAAGATGAAAAAGAATAAGAAAGAAAAGATGGAAGAAGAGAAAGTGCGGTCGGGGGAAAAGATGCGATTTCGAGCTGGGAAAAAGAAAGGGAGAAAAAAGAAGAAGAAGAAAGAAAGAAAGAGAAAGAAGAAGGAAGAAAGAAAAAAGAGAAGATGAAAGAAAGAAGCAGATAGGAGAGAGAGAGAGGGCAGGGGGAGCAGATGGGATAGGACATGATAGCGACGTGACAGCCGGTCACGTTCCACCGCAGCTACAACTGTTTTTTTTTTTTAATAGTTATGTATATATATTTATATATTATATCATATTATATACTATAAATGTTTCTATTTTTATGTTTTATAGGTGTATGAGAATACTTTTAAATTTTATATTTTTAAAAATTTATTACGAAATTCTATATTTATGTTAATTTGATTATTTCAAACAAAAATTTTTATTCTAAATTTCCATTTTAAATTTCTAGATTTATAATTTAAATTAATTTTATTATTTAACCTAATATTTTTTAAAAATTATGTTTCATCAAATTTATTAATTTAATTTAATTTACCAGAACTAAAGTTAAAATTTACAATTATTTTCATTTATCCATTTATATATCTATATTCCGATATTTTTCAAGTATTTTGCTTCTTAAATTTATTCAGTAATATATTTCATAAAATTCAATTTATTACATTCATTATCTTATTTTCCTTGCGAAAGTCGTTCTTTCTAATTATTTAAAATTTTAAAACCTATTATTATAACAAATTTAAAATAAAATAATATTTATTATTCTATTTATTTTCTATAATTGCTTATATAACTTTTTGAAATTTTTTGGACTTTACACTCTCCCCTCATTCAAGAAGTTTCGTCTTCGAAACTTTTCCATATTCGTCTTTTGTGCCTTGTGTTCATGGCTACAACTCCATGTCTTATCCTTGAATACGCTTACCTAGATACCATTAGCGTAGAGTTGCTGAATCTGATTCTCATGACTCCTTTGGCCTTATACATCTCATGTGAATCTATGCATGTTGTATTTGTGGCCTTGTAATATCACTCTTCCTACCTCATGTTTATATACCCATAACATACGTCACATGCATCATCTTATCCTTCCATCTCACTTGCACATCCCATATGTACATACAAGTGTATAGGCTTAGATTATTGAAGCCTAGATTTCTTACTCCACAATTTGTGATGTGCTTTATGATTTGACTACATTCTTCACATCAATCGTTACTGTTCGCAACAACACACATGACATAAATGATTTCCTTTCCTATCACTCACAAGCTCGTTATTTTGTATACAACCTCGTATAGGTAATGAGATTGCTAAATTTTGGAGTTCATATGTTTTTATGTTTGGGCTATGGTGATGGGTGATATATGTTTGTACACCTAGCATTTTATGCCCCTTTTTTTCCTTATTGTTTCAGTTGGGGTTATAATGTCGATCTGATGCTATGGTTATAATATTCTAACTTTAGATTCCAACAACACAAAAGTGATATCGCATTTTCCTTAGGTACTCATTTGTAAACCATGGAACTTCATATCATCTAGTGAAGTTCTTTTCATGGTGTTCCTTTTATTGTGGAGCCTATCACTAAGGGATTGTTCCTGTATTCTTTTCTACACTACATAGGTTCAATCTTGGAGCCTATAGGTTATGGCCCCCTACATTGGCCTCGTTTACTTCTTGGAGTGCCGCTATGCCAATGGTGATGTCATCTTTAAGGCTTGGTGGGTATGACTCATCCTTCGTTGCGTTTCATAATATCCTCTACGTAGTTTCGAAGGAAGATATAGAGTTTGAGGGCAAGCGCGTTTAGAGTAACTTAAAACGAGGAGAAACTCTAGATTGATAAAGATATATATGTATGTATAGACTATTATCCAAGTCTTTTATGATTTTACTCTTACAATCTACCTAGGTTCTACCACCTCTCACTATTTGGTAGGTTGTTCCTATCTCTGACAACCTAAAGCTCTGATACCAAATTTCTTATCACACCTCGAAAGGGGGCCTAGAAGCCTCTACTAAAATTATCATGGCACGTGTATACCCGTTACATGATAATCGTTTTACGAGTCAGAGATCGTAAGACTCTAAGTAAATAATTACATTTACAACAAGTTAAAATACATATAATTAGATAATAAAATATTGCTATGGAATCCGAATCCCACGGTTAACTATGATTGCAGAGAATCGGTATCTCCTACCAATTAGCAAAATAAGATAAATCCTAGGTTTCTCAATTTAAACATTTCTATTTACATTGGGGTCTTAACATTTCATCTAAACAATTTATCATCCATAACTTTTACTTTGTCATTCTAGTCTTCTAGAATTTCTTGACATTTCACATCTTATCCTATCCTAAGCTTTCGTACTCGCTACCTACAAAAAGTCTATAAGGGGGTGAGCACACCATGGCTTAATGAATGGGATGGTAACACTTTCAATGCTATATACACACACAAGTGAGTTCACATCAAGTTATTAAACTTATGCTATGTACACAAGCAAGCAAATTCAATTTAAAATATTAAACGTATGCCATGCATGAACAATCATATGAATGCAGCATCTCACGTGATCTTTCGGTAACCGACGTGAAGTCTAAGGTTTACGCCCCCCTTGACCTTAGGTGGGGGATTTTGAAGCCACCATCGATACCCAAGTCATTATCTGATTTATTTATTTTGTCACTTTGTTAATTATGATATTTTCTTAACTCAATAGTGAACACTCTTGTGCCTCTTTGCACTTGACAGAGCAAAACCCTCAAGAGATAGGTCAGACTCGGAATAGTCAAGGCATGACAATCCCTTAATCACTCAGTTCGCACTTAGCGGAATAGCGATCCTCTAATCACTTCCAGTGTGTCCTATAGCAATGATGGCCTTTAATCTCATGCAACATGTTGTGAAAATGCATGTCCAATTTTAATCAGGTCCACTTCATTAATCAATTGATTTAAGATGATCAAATAACATATACAGTTGTAAGCAATTTTCAAGCACACCACAGAGGTAAACATCAAACATTCCATTTCACCCATCACAATAACTAAGAATTATGCGTTTCTCATCTCACAAAATAGACTCTAAACCTCTACCCCACAGACGTAGACTATTTGATCTTTTTGACAAGTTAAATTAACTCGGCACCTCTATTCCATTTCCCCTAAATGCCGAATCGTTTGGGTTGGCTTACAATCATTTTTGACACCTCTATGTCATTGCACTTCGTGAGTGCTTTATTATTCACATTTTTGAGAGCTAGTAAGGTCGTCTCGCATTTTCCTTTAAATGTCCTCAAGACACTTGTGTATAATATACATATATACATATCTATACATATATATGTTTGTGACCTCTCTTTAATTAAGAACAATTTACTAGATACATTCCTTATGTACCTAAGAGGGTAAGAAAATAGGATTGTTGAATTATAAAAACTAAGGTTGCACTCATGATTTGTATCATTGGATTCATGAGTGTATTTAGTTGATATAATAGAAAAATAGGTTTGCCTTAATATATGTACACATTTAGAAGCCAACTTTGACATGCATACATAATAGCATCTATTACCCTATTCCAACTAAGCACACTTACTAGGTAGCTATAGAAGGAAAAGCTAGGTTTTCGTATTTTGGTTTGATTGGAAGAAAACAATTTGAAATCATAGGTTAAGCATATGGGTATAGCACTTGCAATATGGTGCTAGGTGCTGTTGTTAGGGTAATGACCTCTACACTCTCTGACCATTCTATACTCTACACTTTTATGACTTCTCTCCCTAACTCATCAATTTCCACTACAACTTAACTTAGAAATAATCACAATCCATCACATTCAATTTCAAACACCACAAGTAGCAGCAGAATTCACATACATAACAATCAACATACAACATAACATAGTAGCATATAATTAAGTTTCCCACTCACTTGTTTAGGGTTATCGTAGCCCTAATCGTCATCGAGTGATTTCGATGTGTAGTTCCTTCTCTGAACATGGTACCAAAGGGTCAACTATAGCAACTCCATGTAATTTCCATTAGATTTCCCGATCTCTCGTTAACTCCTATCTCTTCTTAAGCTCCTTAATGCCTTTCCCGTACTCACATACACCAATACAATTCCACACACCACGTATACATACCACCAACACTCCTATCTATATACACATACATTCCAAATATTCTTATCCATATACATACACACTTCACACACTACGCATGCACTTACACATATACACACACAACCATGCCACACTCCTAATCACACGCACATACAATTGCATTTTATTATTCTCCTTTCTCTTTAAATCCACATGCACGTACACACCACTAGTGCATACACACACTCTCCTTTCACTTCTCACACCACTAACATGCACATACACACATACCCTACGCACACTTTACACCCCCAATACATACTTGCCCACATACTCTACACACATTACACACTTCCTATATTCATACTCACATATTTGCACTTCACACATCATCTCATACTCATACATACATATCCCACACATACCACTTCTTCCTTATACATATACACTCATGCTATATACCCCACACACCATCCATACATCCATTAGCACTACACACCCTATACCTTCCATACACCTACTCACACACCCTTACATGCCTCATGGCAATCTATATACTTACATAAAACCGCACTTACCACTTGCCATCCATGTGCATACACTCCCTCCACATACGCTGCATATCATCTTACACACACACATTTCACATACACCATACCCTTATACACACATATGCCGCATGCTCACATACACATACCACACACCTTACACCACTTCATGCGCATAGGTACATACTTTACATTCTCCTCACACCACCAATACGTACATATTCACATACTCCACATACATCACCTTCACTTTTCATACACATGCACACATGTCTGTACATCGCACTCCTTCCATACACCCGTATACATACCATGCACATTACACTTCCTGTATTAATATATACATATTTGCATACACCACACATCGTCCAGAAGCATACACCAATTTCTCTCACACCCCATATCATCCTACACATACACACATACACTCTCGAACATCCCACACCATCATCCACATATGCACACACATCTTCCTCATCTTCGCACACACACACCTAACCTCCATTCATGCACACCCACACACTCTTACACACACCCTTCATTATCGCATACACATACACTAACCTGTGCTCTTTCTCCCCTTTCCCATCGCAACAACCCATTGCCACTGTTGGATTGCTGCCATTACTATTGTTGTTTTTTGTCACACACACCACACACCTCGACTCCTTCTCTCCTTTTCTCATTTTTCTTTTCCTCCTCCACTAGCTACTGCCGCCGTCGCCTCCATCATCAAGGAAAGAGATGAGATGGACTCGACTTAGAAACCATTACACCATCGTCACCATCGCCAATGTGCCGCCACTACCATGGTGGTTGTTGCGGCTACCAGTATGGCAACTATTGCTGTTGTTGTGGCGGTTGTCATGGCTACCAGCATGGCTACCGTTGTTCGGGTTGTCATTGCTGTTCTATTGCCGTCATCATTATTGTTGCCGCCGAAGTTGCCATTGGATGTTGCGGTCGCTATTGCCATTGAGGTTGGGGTCGTCGCTATTGTTCAACACTATGGTTACCATCATCATCATTGCTTGCCATCGTCGGGAAAGGAGACGAGGCAACACGACGCCAAGCCACTGTTGTGGATGCCATTGCTGCTGTTATGCTAGCCGTCATTGCTGGGTCACCATTTGTTGTTGCTACTATTGTCATTGCAACTACATTATCGTTGGAGTTGCTACCGTCATTCTGGTTGTTGTTGCTACGGTTGTCATCACGGTCGTTGTAGTCTTCATCATTATTTATCGTCATGTTGCCACTACTCACATGAGAGACCGGCGAGAGAGAGATCGAGTACTGTGGTTAGCCAGCCGAAAAGAAAAGAAGAGAATGGTTGGGAAGAAGAAATGGCCGGAAAGGAAGAAGAAGAAGAAAAAGAAAAAGAAAGGAAAGAAGGAAGAAGAGAAAGTGCAGTCGGGGGGAAAGATGCGATTCAGGGTGGAGAAAAAGAATGGAAGAAGAAAGTAGAACAAGGAAGAAGAAGAAAGAAATAAAGAAAGAGAAAGAAGAAGGAAGAAAGAAAAAAGAGAAGAAAGAAGAAGGAAGCAAACGGGAGAGAGAGAGAGGGTAGGGGGATCGGATGGGATAGGACATGATGGCGACGTGACGGTTGGTCACATCCCTACTGCGAATGCCTTTTTTTTTAACAGTTAAGTATATATATTATATTATATTATATTATATTATATATTATAAATGTCTCTATTTTTGTATTTAATACGTATATAAGAATACCTTTAAATTTTATATTTTTGGAAATTTACTACGAAATTCTATGTCTATGTTAATTTGATTATTTCGAACATAAATTTTTACTCTAAATTTCCATTTAAAATTCTTAGATTTATAATTTAAATTAATTTCATTATTTAACCTAATATTTTTTAAAAATTATGTTTCAGGAAATTTATTATTTTAATTTAATTTACCCGAACTAAAGCTAAAATTTACAATTATTTTCATTTATCCATTTATATATCTATATTGAGATATTTTTCAAATACTTCACTTCTTAAATTTATTCGGTAATATATTTCATAAAATTCAATTTATTACGTTCGTTATCTTATTTTCCTTGCGAAAGTCGTTCTTTCTAATTGTTTAAATTTTTAAAACCTATTATTATCACAAATTTAGAATAAAATAATATTTATTATTCTATTTATTTTCTATAATTGTTTATATAAAATTTTGAAATTTTTAGGACTTTACATCAAAGACCTTTGATGGTTGACTTATTTGTCTTTGCACCTCCTAGATCATTGATGGTGACATAGTGTTCGATACTATACATTTACCCTATAACTCGAACATATAAGTATTTCTATAACCACGGTCTGCTAAGCAATATATAGGATGCACACATAGGAAGAATGTCACATTTTATTTTGTCATGATATTTATCTCCTATACTAAAAGGTACCCTAGCTCTCTAGGTCACATGGATACTTCCCTGCTCACTTAACCTATGTAATTTGTAGGGTTCTGAATGTGGGATAGTTACAAGTTGTAATTTTGATACTAATGAGGCAGCCACAACATTAGTACAACTATCATCATCAATAATAAGAGCACATAAATTACCTTGTAACCTAAAAGAAGTGTGAAACAAATTTTCTCTTTTCCCATCATTAATAGTTGGAACAGAAGTCAAGGCTCGGCGTAGTACAATAGTAGACAAATACAAATCATTTGATATAGTTGCTTACTAACTTCAACAAGCCAACAATATACTTCACTACTCATACACTTACACACTATGTTACAATCAACACACTTCAACTCTACACAACACCTACACTTATAGTGCAATTACACACAAATGCACTTCCACTGTACAACAACAACTAGTGCAACACGTACCCTAAATGGCTTCACACACACACACTCCCACAATCACGCTACATACACTTCCACACCTACGGTTCAATTTACTTTACACTACTGCACACACACTTCCTATCAACAACAACACCCTTTACACCATGGTACACATACACTTGCTATAATTCAACACACAACCAAAGGAAACAAACACCTTTACAACAACACTACTTTAATGCCACACAATAACCACTACAAAAGAAAAACACAAACTCCACTTAACTTCACCGAAACTTTTTACACTTTAATTAAGGCAACAACAAGTGGGAGTATTATTAAACACTTCCCCAAAATAGTAGGTTAATAATTCCAACTAAGCAAGTGTTTAGGCATCAATACATAATAATTTCCACACTTTAATGCTTGTTTTGAAATTCAAATTTTAAACCACTATGATTTCCTTCCTAATCACGGCATAAACACACCTGTACTTCCACGTGCAACACCTTCTTTACAACATAAACTCACAATAAGTTGCAATTCCCTTCACAACACACTCACACCGCTACACACACACATACTATAATCACAATGCAAGTTTTCGAACACCATTCCTCTTCACTTTTAGCGCCCTTTCACCACTATACACACAAAACCACACGTTACAACACCCCTTCACAACACAACTCCACTTTGCTACACATACAACACAATCATGGTGTAAGTTTTCAAACACCACTTCACATTCAGCACCCTTTAACTCAATACACATACAATACTAAATCCACCACTCACAGCAACAACAAGATTCAAATACCACTCTTAGTGCAACTTCTCTACAAATGGTAAGAAGCAAATTCAAATTCAAATAACATTTAATCAATGCTACTCAATAACTTCTTCAAATTAAAGAATGTGTTTGAATTTCAAATAACTTCATAATCTCTACACAATGTAAATCTAAAAATTTCAAATGACACTCCTCAATTTTCAAAAACAACACAACAACAATTCACTCTTCTTTGTCTCAATGGATGTTGCTTCAATTTCAAACAAGCACAAAGGAAACACCTCCTTCTTCCCTCACGACAAGTTCAACAAGATAAAGACTACTACAAGTACTCTACGTCCACTTCAACAACACAATTAGAGTGCAACAAAAATCACAATCAATTACTTTAAATTCACTTTAACAATTCAGATCAAGAAATAAAATTCAAGAACCCTAAATGTCAAATGAACTTACGCAATTCCCCTTCTCAAAACCTATGCTTTGATACCGAAAGATGATGTGCTTAAATTTCCAATTGCAATCACACAAATGTTAATTGGATAATCCAGTAAACACTTACTCATAAAATGGTGTGAGTCTACTTCCACGTGAACTCCAAATTATAAGAAACCTTTTGATTGATCACGCAATTTACAATGAAAATCAATTGTACTTCCAAAACCAATCAAATGAACAACACAATAGAGTCCAATTTCTAACTAAAACAGCGTGAACCTTATATAGGATATGGAACCCTAATTGGTGTGAAATATGACACAATAAGAACAAATCCAATCACTCACTAGATATGACACACTAGTAATAATTGGAATCAACTTGAGAAAATTGATATTACTCATAAAATTCTTAAGCCAATCTCCACAATTCCACACATGAAATTGATAAGAGATGTGATTTGCATGCAAAGACTCTCCTCATGGCAAGAGGTGTTTATTTTCTGAAATTATCAACAAGCTCCTAAAGAACCCTAGTTAGCAAGTATTTACATGTGCTCCCATTAGGGTAAAACACACCAAAATATTACAAAGACACCACTAAGTGGCCAGTTCCTAAAACACAAATTATAAGTACAAAATAAAATGGCTGGTTCCCATAAGAAATTATTACATATACAAACGGTCTTCAAGTGGCCGGTTCTTCATTTCAAGTGAGCAATTTGTTGAATTAGTTCTTCTTTGGTTTACATAGGTTCATGAATAACCCATAAGTTGGGCTTTAGCAAGTTTATCCATCGCCTTGTAAAAATCAACAAGTATACTTGCTAGATTACACAACAATTAAGTAAGAGAAAAGAAGTTAGTATACAAATATTTTTAGGGTTGGATTGTTCAAAGAGGACTCTCATCGCTAAATTTTGTAACACTATGGCTCTTGCCCTAGTGATAGGTCCTATAGGATTTTGATTCCTATCATGCTTGTGGTCTACCTCCCTATCCTCTCACTAGAGGTCTAGTTGCCTGTTGAACTGGCCTTGCCTGATTTCTAATTTGTCCCTGAGGACAATTGATTGCCTTGTGTCCCCACTGGTTACATACATGATTGAAGATTAAGGGAACTGACCTTACAGTGTAATGTCTGCTAATGTACTATGCCTTCCCATAAGAGAAACATACCCATCTAGCCATCTATACTCTCTTAACTCATGAGGTCTATAACATTTAAGACATTTAACATTTGTACCTATTGTAGTGAGTGCCAAAGGAACTTGTAGGGGCTACATCTCTTAGTGTTTTTCTTTATAGCAGTTGATGTATTTTACCCCTGTCTTGCCTTATTTCACTAGAAGTAGGTCTTTTTCCCAAAGCTATTGCTACTTTGTGGCTCCTCTACTCTTCTATAATATTCTTATTCTGTTCGAAATACTTAGCCTTATTTACCATTTTAGCATATGTATTTAGTTTAAAGTCCTTTACTAAAAGTTGGAGGTCCAATTCCAAACCTCTCAAGAATCTTCTGGCTTGGGACCTATCATCATTACACACATTTTCAGGAAGGAACTAAACGAAGCGATTAAGCTCTGCTTCATACTCCTCAACTATTTGATTCCCTTGTTCATAGTTGTAGTATTCATTCTCCATTTTGTCTTTGGAACTATTAAGGAAGTATCCCTAATAAAAAAACTCTTTAAATACCGCCTAATTCATGTATTCCCCTATAAGTCTAGGAACCGAAGCCTACCATTTTGCTGCAGTTCCCTTCAGCATAAATGTAGCATAATTTACCTTTTATCTTCTGGTATTTAGAAGGTAGCAAATATCTTCCCAATTTCTTGTACCTAATCCTTAACCTCGATGAGGCCATCCACTTTAAGGTTGAATTCCTTAGTTACTCTTATGAAAATATCAAAGTTGATGGGTTCATTGGCATTTATGTGCTGTGGAACATTGGGGCTTAGTGTTGTTGTGCCAATAGTCCCACTAAGTATTTCATAGTATGTAGTAGCTGAATTGTCTCTTCAGCAATCTGACCTCTTTCCCTTTGTAACTGTAAGTTCTAAGCTTCCTCCTCATTGGAGTTATCATGCTTAATACCCCTTCTAGTCCCTAATCTAGTAATTCTTCTTGGAGGCATTCTGTTTAAGAAGAGACAATTAAATATAGTTATGTTAGTATCAGTTATGTTTAGTTTCATAATGTATAAGTATATACACATATACCACTATACATGGGTTTATTCATATATAAAGCTTAGTAGTTAGAAGAATATAAGTAAAGTAATAATACAAGAAAATAATTACATAATTAAGTAAAAGTCCCATATTTTATCCACTCTCTTCATGTCTCACTATCTTATAGATCCAGTGCTTAATCTTTCTAAAGATCATATCTTAGACTTTATTATTTAAAACTTA
Source organism: Laguncularia racemosa (assembly GCA_037954665.1). Classification (NCBI taxonomy): domain Eukaryota; kingdom Viridiplantae; phylum Streptophyta; class Magnoliopsida; order Myrtales; family Combretaceae; genus Laguncularia; species Laguncularia racemosa. The sequence goes on along the minus strand of JBBMOL010000031.1, from coordinate 6,420,460 downwards.
TGTCTATTGATCATCGCTTTGTACTAAAGATTATCACCTAAGCTCTCTATGATCAATAACCTATGTTCTATAGATCAAAACTTAAATAATAAGGATCATAAACCTTTTCTCTGTAGATTCAAACATAAGTCTCTAAAGATTATAAACCTAAAGCTTTGATACCACTTAAGTTGTAATGCCCCAAAAGTCGGGTTGTACTACTACCTACCATGTGTCCCTATCTCACAAGAATACGTTAAGGCTCTGAATCAACTTTGATATACTTTAACCAGTAACTTCTATAAAAAAGCATTTCATATATTACCAAAATTCAAATAATAATTTAAATCATATCAATTATCTAACGTAGTGGAAGTTTTTAAACACCAAAATAACATTTTTAAAAGATACTATCTATTACACTTAACTAACATCAATCTCCTAAATCTTAATCACCATAATAATAATGGTAATTTTTGTCTTCCTCTCTCCGTAGCTCACCCAAACTCAAGTTATCTTTTAGGTTCTCATCTCTCTCAACACTAGCATTTAAAAATGTTCCTCGAAGGATGAGCGAATACCCAATACATATAATACAAATACACATGCATGAACAAACATGAACAATTATCACACAAAACATGCAGTACTTAAACACAAACAATTGCTTCCTTAATACATTTTAGGTTCATAAGCATCAATAGTGTACTCATGACCCCCTTAACATACTAGACCATGATTTGGTGATGGGAATTGCTACTATTGGCCCCACACCTATGTACACTTAAACCTGGTGATGGGAACTACCACTATGAGCCCTACTCCCATGTACACTTAAACCATTTAATCTTAGTGATGGGAACTACCGCTATAAGACCCACACCCATGTACACTTAATCATTTTAAATTAACATCTAACCTAGATCATTTCCTGTTATAACTCCACTATGGACAAAGTCACACAAGGATCATTGGGGTGCTTTTTAGGGATCTACCACTACGGGCCCCTAGGCTAAGCTAAGCACATACAATATACAACTTAAACACTTAAGCCAAATCATTCAACTTAATCAATTTCAACACATATATTAACTTAAGTAAACATAGAACAACACACAAGTTATATGTATCTTTAATCTTAGCCTTAAGCACTTTCTGGTCTTAGAATTAATCTAAATGGAAGTCTCTACCAATCAAAAAGCTCTTTTTAGTACTTAATCTAAGATCAATATCATTCTCTTACCTTATTTATTTAATTTCTCTCGGGCCTTACTAGCTATCTAGGTTACGTGGAAATTAGTTTAATTTGAAGTTAAATGAATATATAATTACTTTATACGTGTTGCTTAACACGGCCATGTTTGGGACCATGTTGCTTAACATGAGCTAAAGCACGATCGTGTTAAAGGTCGTGTATCTTTCAATGTAAATTTTGTTTCAACACGGTTAGAACACAGTTTAAGAGTTCTTCTTATTTCCTTTTTATTTCAAGTCTCTTTAAAAGGTTTTTTTTAATAGATTAATTGGATAGAGTTAAATAACCTATGTAGTGGGTTTTCAATCAATAATCTCAAGCTCAACACCCATGCTAACAAACATTATTACTTTAATGGAGAGTATCCTTATGAGCTTATTTACCCGAGTTATAAGACTCTCTAGACTTGTGATGTGCCTAAAACCAAGTTCTAAGCACATGCAAATGAATCAAAGAAACAACTTCAATTCACAAGATCAAACCAGTTCAATGGAGTCAAAAATTGCGTGAACCCTAATGGGGATGTAATGAAATCTAAAATGCTCAAAGTTGCAATTAATAATCCAAAATGATAATTTTCTCCAATATAACAATAATCACAAGTAATTCCACATGAATTACACACAAGAACAACAAGATCCAATTCTGTGATTCACTTTCCCAACAAATGATCCACGGTTCAAAATGATGCTAAATTGAAGGTTAAAACTAAGGCTAAAACCAATCAATTAAGCAACAAGAATTTGATTACAAATGCAATCAAATTCAGTCAATAAAACATTTAATTCAACCTTAGATACTACTCACTAGAGAGGAAAAGGAAATTGCAACAAAGTAAATTTGATATTACTCATAAATTAACCTTGAAGCCACTTGCCACAACCTTAAATTGGGATTTGAAATTGATAAGAGCAATTGAAGTAGGAATAAGCCCTAACCTTCTCACATAAAAGTGAAGTTCTATTCTGAAAAAAATGGCCTCCTCAAACCCTACTTTAAGTAAGTATTTATACTTGCTCCCTTTAGGGTTAGAAAATGCACAAAATTACAACTATGCCACTTTTAAGGTAGCCGGTCTTAAATGGAAATTACAATCAAAATGAAAGTGTCGCAAAAGAAAATGCAATATAAAATAGTCTATAGAACAATTACAAAGTACAAAATATCATAAATCTTCATGAGCCAATGCTTCGAAATGGAAACAATTGTAGTGGGCCTTTGATTACAAATCTGAAGATGTCCCGTAGCCATCAACTAATGTAGGTCATATTAGCATCCCATGGAAAATTATTATTGTACCTGTAAGATTAGTTGTCAAATATTTATTAGATAAAAGATATGAAGTAAAATATGAGCGATTTTGATCATTAGCCAAATTTAGTTCTAAAAGCATAAGCAATGCTGGAAAATTTCCCATCATCTCCTTAGGCTTTTGAAAGATTTTCCCTCAAATCTAGAGGATCATTTTTGGAATTAAACCTTGATATCTCTGTTGGCCTGCTTTCCCAGCTATCAAATGTAGTGGAAGTAGTTCTGATTTGTTCTTGAAACTGATGTACCTTAGATGGAGTCATTGGTGATAGTACTATGTAAGACTCGCCCATACTAAACTTGTAGGTGTTTCTAAACCCATCATGTAACACCTGCTGATCAAACAACTAGGGTCTACCCAACAGTAAATGGAATACATGCATAGGAATTACGTCACATAGGATCTCATCATGATATTTCTACCCAACACTCACATGAACCTTCGCCCTTAGTGTAACATACATATTGTCTCGATTATCCAACCAATGTAAGTTATAAGGGCTAAGATGTGGGATAGTAGACAAGTGTAATTTGTCTACCACTACACCAGATATAACATTCATGCAACTACCACTATCAATGATGAGTATACAAAGGTTACCTCTGATCCTGCAAGAGGTGTGAAATATGTTCTCCCTCTGAATGTCTCTAGTATCAGGAGATATGGTTAAAGCCCTGCGTAACACATTAATAGGTAGATATTGTTCACTTGTACGCTCCTCATGTGTTTCTGTAGTCTAGTCATCATAATACTCCTACAGTGCTATTGGTAAATCTGTAGGCTCAATTTGTGATGAGATCCATGATGAGAGCCAAGCCGGAAGAAGAAATGTGGATCCTCTTGAAGTGCCACCTGGACCAATCACAAGAAATCGAGCAAAACGATTCAAGGAAGCACTTAACGGGTTGATAAAGGTTGTCCATGAAGCTGGAAAGGATTGGAGCAATCATGAAGTTGGAACGGATTGGAACAACCATGGGAAGACCCTTGCTTTTGTACAAGTTATACTAGACACGGGATGAAGAGGGCGTGTACTTTCAAGGCACGACCGTGTAGGAATTCCAAGATTGCACATAAAGATACACGACCAAAGTACACGGGCGTGTATGTTGCCAGAAGTTGCACAGAAAGATATACGGCCAAAGTACACGGGCGTGTATGTTGCCAGAAGTTGCACAGAAAAGTACACGGCCAAAGTACACGGTCGTATACACGGCCGTGTATCCCCTACCGGCCAACTTGTTCTGTTTTCGCGTTTTTATGCCACTTAACTAAACTACGTCGTTTTGGACTTGTTTTACACGAATTGTAACCTTAGTATAAAAGCTCCTAGGGTTTAGAACATTAAGGATAGACATCTTTGAACATTAAACACTTTTGAGAGGCACCTCTCTTGGTTCTTCAAGAACTAAATCGAACTTATCGGATTGATTTCCGTGGCGTTCATTCCGACTTATCAATCAGTCTTCCATCCCAATTGTGGCATCTTCACTTTTATACCAAGGTTCTCGTCTCGCTTATAGACAACGGGTTGCGCTTTCCACTTTAGGTGTTTGGGCGTCTTAGGCAATGAATTTCCAAACGTATTGGTATTGGGTTTCGTCAAGGGTTGGCGTCGTTCGTATCGGTTTGTTCCTCATTATCCTCAACATCTTCCCCAGCGCCCTCCCTAACAATCATCACCCTCTTATTTGGACACTATGCTGCCATATGCCCAAATCCCATGCATTTAAAGCACTTGATCTGGCATGCCTTTCCACTAGTAGATCCAGGAACAGTTTGTCTCACATCTGGCACTATTACCTCTTTACCCTTCCTAGTGGGTAAATTTTCTCTAGTAGTGTTTGGGGTAGTTTTGTCCACTGCTCTCACTGCCTCACCTATCGCCCTTATTCCCCCCCTGATCGACCGTCAACTGCTATGGGTCTGGTAATAGTATTGGGCCTACTGCTCGAAGCCCTAAACAAGTTAGACCTCCTTTGCCTCTCTACTTTCAAAGCCAACTGAATAGCCTCATCAAGTGTACTATAGCGTTGCAGCTCAACAACACACACTATTTCATATTTCAAGCCTAAGACGAAGCATGCCACGGTTTGTTCTAGAGGTTCGATGGACCTACATTTAATCATGAGGGTTTCAAATTCCTACACATAATCATCTACTGTCTTACCTCCCTGCCTCAAAGTTTGCAGTCGCATAAACAGTTCCTATTTGTAGTGCCCAGGAATGAATCTTTTTCTCAACACCCTTTTCATATCCCTCCATGTTTGAATCTCAGGCTCTCCATCCCTACGCCTGCTGATAATCAAATTCTTGCACCATAGTGCAGCGTATCCTGTAAACTCGATAGTAACCAATCAGACTTTGGTATTATCATCAATCTCATAACATTCAAAGAGACCCTCAACCCTGTCCTCCCAATCCAAAAAAATCATTAGCTGATCCATTGCCATCATAAGAAGACATCTACAATTTCACATACTCTAATCCCCGAGGTGGCTTGAAATCCCTATTCTGATATGGATTAGCCCTAAAGTTGTCATCCCTTTTTTCCCTGTATGGATGATGTTCCTCACTCATCCTTCCATTTAGATTTCCATCTCCCACTACTCTATCTCTCTGAGGATTCCGTAGAGCTACTCGAGGTGGTGCCTGAAGGTTCCCCACTGGTGGTTGTGGTAATGTCATTTTGTCAATCCCAGTTGCTAAAGTAGCAACTATGGTAGTAAGATCCTAGAGTTATTCTTCCAAAGTCCTCCTACCTGCAATATTATGACCCTAACCTCCACCAACATAACTATTGGCTTCATTGCCAATTCCCCCATTCACACTTTCGTTGGACAACGTTGTGATTTAAAGAAGTAATCCCCCAAATTTCAGAACACTCCTTCAACAACACCAACCCACACATTTAATATCCACAATAATGCAATAGCTCACGTTCCAAGAAGAGTTATATGCACAAGGAAATAATTTAGTACTCTAAGTAAAGTTCAATAAATGAAGTACACACAAAACTTTCAAGTAGTTAGAATTAAATTCAACTACAAGTGCTTAAGTTACTAGTCAATTACTTTCACACTTTAATGACTTGTTTGAATTTCAAATTCTACTACTCAAAACCTTCCTTTCTTGTTAAGGTTTCACACTATAATAAATCACAAATTGCAGCACCTTAACACAAGCACAAATGCACAACTCCACCGTCACAAACTCCCTTGCTTACGGTTCCACCACCAATCACGCCACTTGCAACAATTTTCAATTCAACAAACACAATACTACACTAAAAATACACACACACCCTTCACTAAATTTGCAAAACACAATTCCACATACATGCCTCTTAAATCATGGTGCAACAACCTCCCCAAATTCAACACAATATCTCACCACTTTACAACACCTTAAGTGCAACACATTCACACCGCCACTTACAACAATATACACGTCACATGCAACACAAAACTTCTTCAATTCACTACTCCTTCTCAAAGCAATTTCAAGGATAATCACGTTGCAAATTCTTCACTTCAAATACAAATCTAATCCACAACTTACATAAAAAGGCAGCAAATTAAATTTGAAAATCAAACCACTTCACTAATTGCAACCCTTCCACATTTGGTAAAAGGTAATTTTCAAATTCAAACAAACACACATTAACTCCTTGACTCTTAATGCTTGTTTTGAAATCAAATAACTTCCTTTTTCCCACACTACTCAAATCTGGAAATTGCAAATGCTCTCCTAAATTCCGAATTCAAAAAATGTAAGAATCACAATTCTCTTCCTACACAATTGTATTTTCAAATTTGTATTCACAAGTGCACTATCCTTCCCCTTTCCTTTACGGTGAATTCCACAACAAAGAGGCTTCAAAAAGTACTCAAAAATCACTGAACAAGCAGCAACTTCAACTTCCCAAACAAGACAATCACACCACTTCAAGCAATCACATAAACAATTCAATTTTCCACTTTCAATTTCGGAATCAAAATGTAAACTCAAGAACCCTAAATTTCCGAAATTCAATTTGCAAATCCCTCCTCTTAAACCTCAAGCTCTGATATCAAAAGATGATGTGCCTAAAACCAAGGTCTAAGCACATGCAATGAATCAAAGAAACAACTTCAATTCACAAGATCAAACCAATTCAATGGAGTCAAAAATTGTGTGAACCTTAATGGGGATATAATGAAATCCAAATGCTTAAAGTTACATTTAACAATCCAACAACGATAATTTTCTCCAATATAACAATCATCACAAGTAATTCTATATGAATTATACACAAGAACAACAAGACCCAATTCTGTGATTCACTTTCCCATAAAATGATCCACGGTTCAAAATGATGCTAAATTGAAGGTTAAAAACTAAGGCTAAAACCAATCAATTAAGCAAAAAGAATTTGATTACAAATGCAATCAAATTCGATCAATAAAACATCTAACTCAACCTTAGATACTACTCACTAGAGAGGAAAAGGAAATTGCAACAAAGTAAATTTGATATTACTCACAAATTAACCTTAAAGCCACTCACCACAACCTCAAATTGGGATTTGAAATTGATAAGAGCAATTGAATTAGGAATAAGCCCTAACCCTCTCACATAAACGTGAAGTTCTATTCTAAAAAAAATGGCCTCCTCAAACCTTACTTTAAGCAAGTATTTATACTTGCTCCCTTTAATGTTTGAAAATGCACAAAATTACAACTATGTCACTTTTAAGGTAGCCGGTCCTAAATGGAAATTAAAATCAAAATGAAAGTGTCCCAAAAGAAAATGCAACATAAAATGGTCCATAGAACAATTACAAAGTACAAAATATCATAAATCTTCATGAGTCAATGTTTCAAAATGGAAACAATCACAACGGGCCTTTGATTGCAAATCTGAAGATGTCTTGTGGCCATCAATTAGTGTAGGACATATTGGCATCCCACGGAGAATTATTATTGTACCTGTAAGATTATTTCTTAAATATTTATTAGATAAAAAGATATGAAGTAAAATATGAGCGATTTGGATCATTAGTCAAATCTAGTTTTGAAAGCATAGGCGGTGCTAGAAAATTTCCCATCAACTTGCCTTTTTTATGTCCTTTAAAGTTATGGTAATTTAATCGATCAATTGATCCCAAGACAAACGACCTTAGGTGACTAGGTTTTAAAGGAACTCTATCAAACCTCCCTTACCTTAACACATGGGGACTTAATAATGATATTCATTACCTAAGTAAACCCCTTTTTTATTTTATTTTTTTTAGACATTGTTTCAAAAAGGGATTATCAAGTTAACAATTTCACATGCCCTTTAACAAAAAGTTGAAAGAGCTCCCAAAATGATTGAATATTAAATATACTAGCTAGTCAATTTAGAAACACAACTAATTCACTTGAAATTAGGGATTTCCATTTGCTTCATAACTCTGAGTTCGTCTATTAAATAGCAAATAGTTTTACTTCACTTGGATTTCATCCTAAAACACTAGCTAAGTATACCAAGCCAAACAATAGGTAAGTAGGGCACACAAAGTCACTACTTCTACATATGTGTATATGATAATGCTACTCTTACTTTTTTATGAGTATAATTTCAAGGTTCTCACTTTTCACTAATTCAAAATCAAAATTAAAACTCAATTGGAAACTTGTAAATGGAGGCAAGCATAAGATACACAAACAATTCAGAACTTAATTTCTTCATGTCTTTATATCCCTTCCTCACACTTGTTTAAGACATTGTCCTCAATGTTTTTCCAAAGTAAGCACACATAGGGAAAAAAGAGAAGAGATAAAAGAAAAAGGACACTAAGGACTTCCTCAGTTTTCATCATTGGCTTGTTGTGAATCCAACAAAGAAAAAGTTGTATAGCATTAACCTTAAAAAAAGCAAAAACTCCAAACTAAAAAAATAAAAATAAAAGTTAGCCTATCCTAGTCTAAAGAATAAAACATTAAGTAGATTTAGATAAAGAGTCTTCCTATAAGGGAGCTTAATTAGTTACAAATCATATGCAAAAAATAGAATAAGGGGAGAAATAAAAGAAAGAATGAAGGAAGAAGGAAAACATAAATATATATACATGGAAACTCTACACTGGCTTTTATACGACCATGCTCGGGCTTGTACAAGGCTCCAAAAAGTGTCCAAAAGCTCCTCTTCATGTGTGTACTACTTTAAGCATTTCTTGTGCTCAAGGTTGTGTAAATGTATAAAAAGTATACAAAAATCAAGTAAAATTTTTTCAAGTTATTTGATCCATGTGTTTGTTTAATGTGCACCTTAACATAAGTGAAAGAGCATGAAAATAACTTATTAGGTACACTTGATTAGTCAAGCCTAAATTTTCTTACTTGTCATTGTTGTTTCCCCACACTTAAGAATTAACTCTCATTCTCCTTAAGTAAGCTTACTCCCCCACAAATTTGCAATTTTTTTAGCAAGAAAGACTTATGATAGTGAAATAAAATTGAAACAAAAAGAAATTAACATACTTAGATTAGTCATGATTTGCCTCCCAAGAAATGGACTTTTTTAATGTTATTATGATGAGAAATTTTCCAGCACTACCTATACATTCAAAACTGGATTTGGCCGATGGTCCAAATCACTTGTATTTTCACTTTATGTCCTATATTCTAATAACTATTTGAGAAATAATCTTACAGGTACAATAATAATTCTCCATGGGATGCCAATATGTCCTACACTAGTCGATAGACACGGGACATTTTTAGATTTACAATTAAAGACCCGTTGTGATTGTTTCCATTCTGAAGCATTGGCTCATGGAGACTTATGATATTTTTGTACTTTGTAATTGTTCTATGGATTATTTTATGTCATATTTTTCTTTTGGAACAATTTCATTTTATTGCAATTTCCATTTAGGAACGGCCACCTCAAAAGTGGCAAACTTGTAATTTGTGACTATTTTCTAACCCTTGGAGTAGCAAGTATAAATACTTGCTTATAGTAGGGTTTGGGGAGGCCAAAATTTTTCAAATTTTGAACATCACTTTTCGTGAGAGGGCTTAGGGTTTCCTAAATCCAATTTCTCTTATCAATTTCAATTTCCAAGATTTAAAATTATGGCGAGTGCAACAAAGGGTAATTGTAAGTAGTATCAATTCCTTCTTTGTTATGTTTCCATTTCATCACTAGTGAGTCATATCTAGGGCTGATTTGGATTTTCTTGGTTAGATTTTGGATTGCATTTGTGATCAATTATCTTGTTATAAGATTGATTGTTTTAGTATTTGATATCATCATCTTCATTTGTGACGTGAATTGGGAATTGTAGGAAGAAGTTGAAATCACTGTTTTGATCTATTCTTCTTGATTTGATTCACGTGGATTTCACTTATAATTGTTGTTATTTGGTGAAGTTTACATATATGGATTGTTAATTGCATCTTTTGACCTTCGGATTTTCATCAAAATTCCATTAGGGTCACGCAATTTCTTGATTCCATTGAACCGGTTTTAATTGTAAGTTAGGGTTTGTTTCTTTGATTCAATTGCATGTGCTTAATCTTGGTTTTGAGCAAATCATATTAGCTTAATATCCTTCACTTTTTATTAGCTAAATATTTGGTAATTAGAGTATAAACTTCTCTTGATATTCATGTTCTATTCCATCTCCCATGTATATCTTCAGTCTATGGCCATTCACTTTAAAATCATCATGCTCTAGGTGTTTGATCTCCACTATGCCATATTGAAAGACCTTCTCAACTAAAAGAGGATCAAACCATCTTGATTTCAATTTTTCAGGAAAAAGTTTCAACCACGAGTTAAACAAAAGTACTTGGTTCCTTTCTTTAAAATCCCTTGGATGGCAGATGTGCATATCATGATATTTCTCCGTCCTCTCTTTGTATATCTTTATATTCTCATATGCTTACCTTCTCTACTTATCTCTCTGAGGTATAATTTCTTCTATTGCATTAAGATTCTCAGTGAATGTCTCAACTTCTAGGATGTCCATGTCTTTTTCCTCTCCTCATGTCAAACTTAGTTCTAACTCATCCTTATATAGGATCTCTTTAATATGCTCATTTATTGAGGAATCAACGACATTGATAGAATAGCATGAATCACCAACACACATGGAGTTTTTCAGAGGCAACCATCTTAATTACCAACTCTTTGTCTCTTATTTTCAGTGTAAGCTTGCTTTCTAACCATTAATCACTGCCTTAATAGTGGCAAGGAATGATCTTTTAAGGATTAAGGGTATATCCTCATCCTCATCCATGTCTAGAATCATGAAATGAATAGGGTATATGAAGTTTCCTACCTTTATCAAGACACCCTTAATGATCCTCTTGGGGATTTTCACGGATCGATTAGCAAGCTGTAAACTCATTCTAATAGGCTTTGAGTCAGTCAACCCTAATTTCTTAAAGAAAGAGTATAGCATCAGATTAACACTTGCCCTAATATTGGCTAGGGCTTCATCAACTAAAATATCACTGACTAAACACAAAATTGTAAAACTGCTTGGATCCTTTAGCTTTAGAGGAAGTTTTTCTTAATGATGCATGAGCAATTTACTTTAACTTCTACTATAGAAACATCCTCTAACTTTCACTTGTTAGATAAGAGGAACTTAACATATTTTGGCATTTGTGAAAGTGCCTCAGCAAATGGGATTTAATATACAAACTATTGAAAAGGTTTAAGAAATTTAATGAACTTCTCCTTATCTTTGTTTTGATTGAGGTGAGTTAGATATGGAATTTTTGGCACATACTCTTTGACATCTGGTGGTGATTTCTTTTTAGGTTCTTTCTTCTCAGGTTCCACCTTCTCCTTCTCAAAAGACTAATTGTCTTCTCTCTTTTTCTCAAGTTCCTTTTCAATTCGTAGTTCCTTCCCACTCCTTAAGGTTATGGCATTCACTTGTTCCCTTGGATTATTCTCGATGGTACTAAGGAGAGACCGTGGTTGTCTTTTAGACATCATCTTAGCCAATTGGCCAATCGGTTGCCTATTGATTTTGATGTCCTGCCTTAGAACTTTGAATGAAGCTGGTTTTCTTCTCTTTTTGAGGTGGCTAGACTAGTGGTTGAGCCATAAGTTGGTAGGGTGGCATTTGTTGCTTTTGGAATCCTAGTGGTGGGAAGTTAGATCTTTGGGAATTTTGATTACTATAAGAGAGGTCTGAATAGTTTCTCATACAAGGATTATAGGTATTACTGTATAGGTTATATTGCTACCTATTATGATTCCCAAGGTAATCTATTTGCTCATATTGCTCATGGAAGTCCATATTCTCACAAGCATCTCTCACTTGGGTTTGTGATCCTTGGAATTATTAAGGGTGGAAACTTGGTGACTAAGAGCCTCCATCTTTGTCATCAAAGTAATCATGAGATCTACTTCATACTTGCTGACTACTTTTTGCTTGTCTCTATTATTGCCCCACCGATAATTATTTTTAGCCATATTAGCAAAGAGTTTCAAAGATTCTTCTAGGGTTTTCGAATTTAATGTACTACCAATTGCGGCATCCACCAATTGACGAGTGGTTGGGTTAAGTCCATTAAAAAAGGTCTGAACTTGCATCCATGTGGGTACCCGATGGTGTGGGTACCTTCTTAACAATTTTATCCATCTTTGCCAAGCATTATATATGGTCTCACAATCTTGTTACATGAACGATGCAATGTCATTCTAGAGCTTGGCTATTTTGCAAGGAGGGAAATAGTTATCAAGAAATTTCTTTACTATATCATCCCATGTAGTTAAAGCTCTAGGACCTAATGATTGAAGCTGGTTTTTAGCCTTTCCCCTCAATGAGAAGGGGAATAATCTAGTACGCATCGCTTTATTTGTCACTTTGTTATTCTTGAAGGTCTCATAGATTTCTATGAATGTTTAAATGTGAGCATGGGAGTCCTCATTTGGTAATCCATTGAATTGAAAGTATTGCTACAAGAGTTGAATCACTATACTCTTGATTTCAAAATTGTTAGCCTTAATGGGAGGCTTCATAATAGTCGACCCTATTCCATTTAGGGTTGACTTTGCATAATCTAGATTGGTCTTAAGTTGATCCTTAGCCATGGTTTCCTGTGTTTTCTCTTTAATATGCTCTAGTAATCCTATCCCACTATATTAAGATTTTTTAGTTGATTCCTCTTCCTTTATTACTGTCGAGATTTTTATAATAGGCGTTTCTCCTTCATTTAATGATTATCTAGAATATCTAACAGTTGTGTTCTTCCAAATCTTGTGAAGTGTTCTCTCAATCTTAGGGTTTAGATCAAGAATGTCAAAAGGGAGAGTTTTTGTCTTGCATTATAAAAGAGACAATCACGAGTTAGAGTATTCAAAAGATAAGGAGAGTAGAAAGAAATAAAATAAATAAAATAAATGACTAGAGTAGCAGATAATAAGGTTTTTCCTAATATTGTTTTGTCAAATCCCTGATAATGGTGCTAAAAATTTAATGGTTTGCTTTTTCAATTATATCAAATTATAAATTTATAAAACCAAAGAAATTTAATGATTGAGTTACACAAGTGTATTTATCTAATATAGCATAGATTGCAATGTGTGTTGTCTACAAGGATCTTAAAAACAAGTACTAGTATTACTATTTTTTCTATTATCTAGTTTAAATCTTGATATGAGATTAATAAACTAAATTACTAATTAACTAATCTAACAGTCCTAAGATTAATTATAATCATTTTAATAAATGAATTTAATCACAAAACATACCCTTTCATTGATCCACTATAAACCTTAGTTTTCTTATAATAAGGTATTAATTAACAAATTGTTTATGCTTTACATCGCAAGAATTCTTAATTAAACTAATTACTCTCTCGAGTTAATTAATTAATAGCCTTACATGGAATAGTAGAGGCCTTTCCCTCACTATCACTATATGAAATTTCATTAAGTTCATAATCCCCAAATAAAGATTTAATCTTTATGTAGAAAACCAAAGTTTTCCTACCTCTAGGTAAAATATGCAATCTTTCTATTCATGAAGATTTATCATATTAGATGGGACTTCTCTCTATCTAATAAGAATTAGACATGAAATTAATTTTCATACATAAATTTATCACAACACAATCAAAATACATGAATAGATACAAAGGCATAAACTTTTTATTAATCAATAAACAATTTAATCACATAGTTTAGAGTTTCATAAGATGTAGAGTATATAAATATACTCCTTCATGGAATTTATAGTAAACATGAAAATTTTAGGGGAGTAATAGGAAATCATGATGAAAAGAATAAACCCTTTGTAGATGTTTTGTGATATCTAATGATGCTCCAGCGGTTTTCCTCTTCAATTTTGTAACTTTGCTCTCCTAGGGTTTTTAGAGTGACTTTGAGTAATAATAGATCAAAATCCCTAATTTTTGAAATAAAATGAGTATGCATAGTATAAGAAACATGGTAGCATGCATAGCCTAGTTTACACCCATGCTTGAGGTCATGTACTTTAGAATAACATGAAATTCTAGCTTTCAGGGTTTTACATGGCCTCTTACAAGGTTATGCTTGGGGTTGTACACTCTAAAATTCCTTCATTTATTTCTTTAGGTAGATTTCTTCCTTCAGTACTACTCTCTAAACAGCTTGTGCAGCAGTTAGGGCACCATTTCATGATGCATTCTAATTACTTTTTGCTCTCTAATGTTAGTGTCAGCCTAGTTATGCTAAAGGTTATTTATACGTGTAAATCACCCTTTCTTATATTTTTCTAAATTTCAACTTGTTTTTCACTCAAGCCTTCTTTAAATTCTTAAATTGCACTCTTCAAGCCCTAAATTCAAATATTAAGTACTTAAGTGTCTTTTTCTTGATAAATTCACATAAAATTCACACAAAATCATATTTAATATATACTAGAAATAAGGTTCTTTCAACACTTATCAGCAATGTTGTTACGTAATGTAAAATGCCTAATATTATACGTTTGTCCATCTATAGAGATGCATGGAGTGGTATTGCATAGACTGCATTGATACATTGCTTTATTTTGGTTCCTATTTCCTTTTTTTTTTCCTCTTTACTTAGTCAACAAGGAAAGAAGCTAGAGAGAGATTAGTATTGAGAAGATAGAAAGAAAGCAAAGAAAATATGAAGAAAGTAAAAATGAGGAAGGGGAGATTTAAGGGTTTTAAATGCACCTTTCTTATAAATTTAAGGGTTTTTGGACCCCCAATTATTAAAGAAAAAAAAGTGAATTTAGTTGGGCTTTTAAATGCACCTTTCTTAAAGATTTAAGGGTTTTAATACATGATCAGGAGTAGACTTAAGGAGGGTTAATGGAGGGCATGACCCCCCAAGTTTGAAAAAATATTAATTGTTAATTTTACTAAAAGGGAATAATGTATATTATATATATATATATATATTAAAAAGAAAAATATAATAAAATTTTATAGATAACTAAGTGGTAAGACATGTTATATATATATATATATATATAAGGTCATAAGTTCAAATATCATAAGAACTAATTTACTT
Organism: Laguncularia racemosa; assembly: GCA_037954665.1. Lineage (NCBI taxonomy): Eukaryota > Viridiplantae > Streptophyta > Magnoliopsida > Myrtales > Combretaceae > Laguncularia > Laguncularia racemosa. Next base: position 6,405,392 of record JBBMOL010000031.1, on the reverse strand, counting down.
TTTCAAAACTACATTTATTTTATATTAATTAAAAGTCAATCTTTTTCTATTTTTGTTTTACTTTTTTTAATGGTAATTAATAACATTAAATGCCATACATTAAAAACCACAATAGCATTCTTGATTATTTTTTCAAAAATTTAAAATTTCCTTTTTATTTAAATATTAAATAAAATCAAGGTACATTGATTAGGGAGAAAAGAAAAAAGAAAAGAAAAGTTTGGATCTGAGCTATATTGTTTTGGTCCACCTTTGTGCATATGTCAAATATGAGGGGCTAAGTGCATATAAGAAAATATAAGGGGATATACTTACAATTTAACTTTTTAAAAAATATATATATATTAAGAAGGAAGAATAATAACTTATAATAGCATTCTAGATTTAATTTTTTTCTAAAATTTAAAATTTCCTTTTTATGTAAGTATTAAATAATATTGTGATGCACTCCTTAGGGAAAAAAAAAATGAAGGTAAATTTTCCTTCCTCTAGCTACATTTTTCTAGGTCCACCCTTGTGCATAATGTCAAAGATAAGGAAGGTAAGTACATGAAAATATAAGGAGGTATATTTACAATTTTTTTTTTAAATATTAAGAAGGAAGAGTAGCAATTAAAATGAAAAGTTTAAATAAATAAATATAATACAAAAGAAGTAGAATTAATTCACCCCTTATATTTGCTTATGCATAGGAATGCCATCAAGCTAAGTTTAGGATAGGCTTTATAAAACCCAAACCTGACCTACTATCCTATAAGGGTACCTACGATTCATCCAAAAATGTTATAGGGTTTTTATTTCAAACTCATGATTCATCCCATCAAGGATGATATAAATCCATGACCAAACTTGGTGACTCACTCTTATAATTGCAAAATACCTTCATGTAAAATTAAACATGAAAACCTATAAAATGCGATTTTCATAATCTTGTAGGGATATTATTGAATCATACTTGAAAAATTGAAGTTTAACAAAATGAAGTTCATATGAACTTCATTAAATCACACTTGATAGCTACTACAAATTATAATAGGGAGTCTAATATATTACAAACATTCATCCAAATTGTAAACTAAATAAAGTCTAACTCATCAATAACATATTCATAAAGTCTAAGTTAGGGATATAAGCGGGACGGGTATTGTTGGGTTCCTAACTCACCCGTCCCACTAAAAACCCTATAGGGTTTGGGATGGGTTATGGGTTTCTTTTTAAAAACACTGTAGGGTTTGGGAAGGGTAATGGGACAAATGTTAAACTGTTGGGAACCTAAACCCATTAACATATATATAATTTAGTTAATAAATATTATTAAATATTCAATAAAAAATTAAAAAAAAAACAAACTAAGTTACACAATACACTGTACACACTTAAAATTAAATTTAGTTTAGTTTAGTTTTTCAGAAATTTTAGTCCGGTACTTTACTTTGTCTTTTAAAATAATATTTATGACAACACATTGAGTTTGTGGCTTTGCCTACTGCACTGCTTATCAATAATCCAAAATGAAATATTAAAGGGGTTAAAAGAAATTAAAAAGAAAAAGAAAAATGAAAAACCACTCTCTACGGTCCACTCTACAGTCTACACATAGAACACTCTTACACTCCTCCACACACAAATAGTGAGACACACAGAGTTGAGATGAAAAAGAAAAATAAAAAAGCTATAGTAAAACCCTCGGTTTAACTCGATCTCATTCTCGTCGTCATCCCCCTCCTATGTAAGTTGCCAATGCCCATCGCATGCATCTTCTTGATCTCATATGTCATCTGTAGTTTGTCACATGCATCATCTCGATCTCGTTTGTTGCATGCACCATCGCACTCACAAGCACCTACAATTTTTTTTTTTTGCTATTATTTCAATTTAATTGAAATAGCTAATTTTTTGGGTTTTCACCATCACACTTGCAACTAAGTTTTATCATTTAGAGTGTGCTTGGAATTTTTCTATTTGATCCTTTCCATCTATGATGAAACAAATAAAGCGAAATTCCTTGTCTTTGAAATTGAATGTTTAAATCCCCAAATCTTTGAAAATTGTGCTTCTTACATGATCATTTTACCCTTGATTATATGTTGTGATTCTCGTGAGACAATGACATGATTTTACTCAGTATTTGTGATCATAATGCCATAAATTTAGCTCTTAGTTTTGGTGCTATGCCAAAGAGCTCCTGAGAGAATTGAAGTTCACCTTGGTCTACATATTTTCTATGATTTCTATGGATAAGTTGATGAATTTCATTTCTGTTTCCTTTTATATAATACAAAAATGGTGATATGTTAATTGATGCACATCCCATTAATGTTGAGGAAGATGCAGGTCCATTACCATTACTATGATTTGAAATAGATGCACTAGCAACAAATCCCACAAGCACAACAAATTCTCAAGTAGGAAGCAATGCCGATCAACATGATAATCCCAATAAACTTAAGTTGAATTCTTTTGTATGGAATGATATGGTGAGAAAAACAGTTAATCGGGAGGATGTTTCTATCTATAATCATTGTTCTAAAACACTAAAAGTAGGTAGTAAACAAGGAACTAAGCATCTACGTAATCATTTGGAGAAGTGTACACAAATGAAGAAGTAGAAAGACATAAGGTAATGCCTACTATCCATTAAGAAACGACAAAATGAGAATGGGACTTGTTTGAACATAGGAAATTGGACTTTCAATAAAGATATTTGTAGGCAAAGACTTGCAAAGGCAATAATATTTCATGAATACCCCATTTCAATAGTTGAGCATGAGTATTTTAGGGATTTTCTTGAAAGTATGCAACCACTTTTTAAGCATGTTAGTTGGAACACCATGAAAAAGGAAATCATAAACATTTATAATGGGGAGAAGGAAAAATGGAGAGTGTTGTTGAAAGCATCAAATTCTCGAGTTGTAGTGACAATGGATCTATGGACATCAAATAAAAAAAAGGGGTAAATGATTGTTATAGCACACTTCATTGATCTTAATTGGAGACTTCAAAATTAACTCACGGAGTAAGATTCTTTACTTATTTTATCTTTTCATAAACAATAATGGAAAATTATATTATATTAAGGTTTTTTAAATTTTCATACAGTTTTTTGTATGTTCCAACGCCACACAAAAAATGAGGTGCTTGCCAATTGTTTATTTAACTCATTGATGAGATGGGGATTAGATAAAAAATTATCTACAATTACTGTAGATAATTTTTCTACGAATGATGCAATGATTACAACTTTGACCATGAAACTATGAAGAGATAAGTTAATTCTTCGGAGAAAGGTCTTGCACATTCGTTGTTGTGTGCATATTTTAAACTAAATTGTGAAGGAGGGTGTGGCTGTGATAGAAAGTGCAATTGAGAAGGTCCGTGATAGTGTTGCATTTTGGTTAGTGACACCATTAAGAGTCGAGAAATTTAGAGAAACATCTAAGCAATTGGATATTCTAAATGATAGAAAGCTTGCCTTAGATTGCAAAACTTGGTGAAACTCTACATATGACATGTTGATGATAGCCATTAGATACAAAGAAGTTTTTTATGGAGTTCAATTTATGGATGGACATTATAAATTCTTCCCATTGATGATGATTAGGAGGTAGCAGAAACAATTTGCATGAAGTTAGCAATCTTGTATGAGGTAACCAATATTTTTTCTGGTACCCAATATCTAACTGCAAATTATTATTTTGAAAAGGTTTTTGATATTAGATAATCATTGGTTGAATGGAAATGCTCTTCAGATGTGAATACTAGAATGATGGCAAGGAAAATGTTTGATAAGTTTGAAAAATATTAGGGTGATGTATACATCATTATGGCTATTTGTACTGTTTTAGATCCACGTTTTAAGATGAAGGCCGTAGATTTTGTATTTCCTTCCATTTATAGAGTAAATGCATCTATAGAGATTCAAAATGTTAGAAACATTTGTTATGAGTTAGTTAGGAATATCAATTAAGGGGTAGATCTCAACTTTCTAAAGGTTTGAATAGTAGTAGTAGTTCTTCTAGGAACACTTCAGCAACTACTCAAACTGTTCCTTTCGGTTCTTCAAGAAAATCAAAGTTGGTGCAATTCTTGAGCACTATTAATACTAATAGCCAAGTCAAGTTGGAATTGGATCATTATTTAGAAGAAGTTATGTTACCTTGGACAGATGATTTTGATATTCTTAGTTGGTGGAAAGTAAATGGAATTAAATTTCCTACATTACAAGAACTAGCTAAAGATATGTTGGCTATTCCTGTGTCTACGGTTGCTTTTGAGTCTGCATTTAGTACTAATGGACGAGTAATTAGCTCACATAGAAGTAGACTAAATCCTGATACAATAGAAGCATTGATGTGTAGTCAAAGTTGGTTATCGAATGAGATAAGAGGTAAAAAGTTTGATTATACAATAATAAGTTGTTTTATACATAGAACAAATATTATTTGCTTAATCTCTAATGTTTTTTATAGGTTTTTTCCCCACTTTCGATAGGTTCAAAGATAGATGGTGAAGAAGATGAGATTTCAAGACTATGAGAGTCAATTGTCAAGTAAGAATTCCTAAAAATATAAGATTAATGTCTTTGTTATATGTGTTTAGAATTTTTCTATTTCTATGAAAAAACTCTTTTTCATATGATAACCAACTTCGAGTATAAATTATTGCCTCTATTATATCTGGATTGAGATTGCTTTTCTGTGAGTTAATTACTCATCTACCTATACTAAATGCAAATTCAGAAGTAACTACAGACATAAGAATGATCAACATATTCTTAGCTATTTCTTGCAATGTAGGATACTTGATGCCATTTAATTTTCACCAACCAAGAATATTAAAATTCTCACTCCAAGGCAACATAGGCTCCTCTAAATAATGATCTAGCTCTGATTTCACTTGGCCATTAATACTGATGGTGCTCAAGTATTGTAGCAATTGTGATTTCCTTGTAGAATCAATAGAAGTACCATCACCACTTGCTAAAGGAACTAAAGAAGAACTACTACCTATACTTTTATTACGATGAGATTTAGCTCTAAATTGATACTCTTGAACCAACTCATAACAAGTGTTCCTAAAATTTTATATCTCAACATAAGCATGCGCTTTATAAATATTAGGATACACAAATTTTACGGCCTTCATCTTAAAATGGGGGTCCAAAATTGTATAAATAACCATAACATTATGCACATCACCTTAGTATTTTTCGAATTTCTTAAATATTTTATTAGTCGTTGCACTAATATTTAAATCAAAAGAACCTGATGTGCTTAAAACCAAGTTCTAAGCACATGCAAATGAACCAAAGGAATAACTTCAATTCACAAGATCAAACCGGTTCAAAGGGGACAAAAAATTACGTAAACCTTAATTGAAGAATGATGAATCAAATGATAAAATCAAGGAAATGAAATCCACAAAGATGACAATCCTCAATTGAATCAATTAAACAACTTAATTCCAAGAGAATCCCAATCAACAATACATAAATCAACCTGTGATCCACCTTACAACAAAGACGTTCCACGCTACAAGTATACTTACAAATTGATGGTATTAACAAGTGCTAAAAAACCAATCAATTATGCAATGATAGTTTGATTACAAATGCAATAAAAAATATGACCAAAAAGACTTCAATCCAACCCTAGATATGACTTACTAGAGATGAAAAGAAAACACAACAATAAGGAATTGATATGACTCACAATGTGACTCACAATTTCTCCTTGTTGCACTCGCCACAATTCTAATTCTTGAGATTGAAATTGATAAGAAAAAATGAACTAGGAAGAACCCTAATTCCCTCATATAAAGTGTATGTTCTAATATGAAAAATGGCCTCCTCAAACCTTACTTTAAGCAAGTGTTTATACTAGCTCCCTTTAGGGTTAGAAAATGCATAAAATTACAACTATGCCACTTTTAAGGTAGTCGGTCCTAAATGGAAATTACAATCAAAATGAAAATGTCCCAAAAGAAAATACAACATAAAATAGTCCATACAAATGAGAAATATGTAAAAGAAATGGGTCTTCATGATGCCGGTCTTCAAGGTACTTTCTAGACTCGCTCAAGAGTATAGGTGATTTGGTATCCTATAGGACTGATAAGTGAGCTTATTAGAATGCACTACAATTATAATGTAGAAATGAAGAAAATAGATTAGCTTCCTCAAGATTAGGTTTCTCATGTAAGATTCTCAAAACTAAGTTATGGAGACCTTTAACTTAGGCCTTGGTGATAGGTCTTGTAGGAGTCTGATTCCTATCCAAACCTTTCCACTTAATCAATTCTTTCTTGATTTCAAATACTTTCTCAAAATAATAATTGGTAGTTGGATGTTGTGTACCAGAAAAAAGATTAGTTACCTCATAAAAAGTGGCTAAATTCTAGCAAATTTCTCTTGTCAACTCCCAATCTTCATTTACTGTTGGACATTTGTAATTTCTATCCATATGTTAAACTCTATAAAAAATATCTTTATATCCTAGGTTGACAAGCATATCATATATGAAATTCCATTGAATCTTATAATCTAAAGAAAGTTTTCTACTATACAAAACATCTAACTGCCTACATGCCTCACTAAATTTCTTAACTCATGATGGTGTCATTGACTAAAATGCGACACTAGTATGATGAGAATTGTTATAATCCCCTAGAGCCTGGAATGTTACAACCTACCACATGTTATTATTGAATAGCAACATGTTAAGACTCTAAATCTTCATTCTAATCTCAACCTATTAATATCCACTATAAAATAATATCATTTTTAACTTCAATAGTAGAAACAAATGGCTCTTCGTTAAATTGGAGTAAACATGTATTAACCTATAATAATTAACACAAATAAAAGTTTAATAACTATCTCCATATTCCCAAATCAATAACCTAAAGTTCTATTAAGGGATTCTTCAATGACTTTCATATTAGTCTTCATCAATATAATAGTGGTGCTCTCTTCTATATTCATTCTGATAGTAACCCACTAAGTTTCCGTTGTCAACATAATCGATATGTTCATCATTTTCACCTGTAGCTGAAAAATAAGTCGAGTAAGACTAAATCCAATACATAAGTACCACACAGGCATGCATGTGTCATACAAACAATAATATCAATACACATGAATGCAACAATAATATAAATCAAGTCATCAAATTATTTATATTCACTTAACCCACATTTAACACAAGAGTATATTATAATCCTAAATTAGGAATTGCCATTGTAGGCCCTTTGTAACCCTAATATATTCTAGATCATTTTGATATATAACTCCACTAGGGACAACATAGCATACCTATCATCGAGGTGCCTTATAGAGATCTACCACTATAGGCCCTTAGCCATGTACAAGCAACATATACATTCAAATAACCTTAAATTCGTTAAATGAACTATACTATCAAACACAATCAACCAACAAGGTAAACACATACCTAAAGAAATGTTCTAACTGTTATCTCTTGTGTCCCTAAGAAAGGGATATAAACCTATTAAGTATAAAGGACTAAACTTTTTTTCTATTCTACAATTAATCTAAGTTTACTAATTGGTTAATTCTACAATTAATCTAGGTTTCTTTACATTTTTTTTTCTAATTCCCATGTTGCTTCCCATTCTATTTGATTTGTTCATTGTAACTTGACATAGGGAATTACTCTCCTCCTTAACACTTGCTTTTTAGTGTTTATAATCCTTACAAGTCTTTCAATGGAGGATAAATCTGGTTGTACTTTTAAATGTTCTAAAGCCATTATTTGGTTTAAATTTGGTATGAACTTTGTTAACACTAATACATGAAATGTATTATGTAGCCTAGCTAGGTTTGGTGGTAGAGTTAACCTGTAAGAAATAGTACCAACTCTTTCTAGAATCTTAAATGGACCTACATATCTTGGATTTAACTTCCCTCTTATACTAGATCCAATTATCGATTTAGTTGGAGATATCTTTACTAGAACCTTACCCCTCACTTGAAATTCCAAGGGACATTGCCGATAATCAACATAACTTTTCTAGCGACTTTGGACTAAAAGAATCCATTGCTTTATCACCTTCACTTTATCTATAGCTTCCTATACTATCTCTGGCTCGATTATCTATCTTTCACCAACCTCATCCCAATGTAAGGGAGATCTTCACTTTGTACCATATAGTGCTTCATATGGAGCCATATGGGTAGTAGCTTGATAGCTGTTATTGTATGCAAATTCTACCAAGGGTAAGTGATCACTCAAATTACTCCCATAATCCAAATCACATGCTTATAATAGTTCTTCGAGAATTTGGATTTTCCTTTTAGACTGCCTATCTATTTGAGGGAGGAAAGTAGTATTAAACTGTAATTTAATACCTAATGCTTGATGTAGACTTTTCCAAAATCTACAAACGAATTGAGTATTCCTATCAAAATTTATAGTGGTTGACATACCATGTAATATGATAATCTCCTTAATGTACAATTAAGCAAGTTTCTTTAATCTATAGTCCACCTTAATTGGTAAGAAATGGGTAAACTTGGTCAAGTTGTCTACAATCACTCAGATTGCATTATATTTCTCCTTGGTTCTTGGGAAGGCTATCACGAAGTCCATAGTTACATGTTCCCACTTCCATTCAGGTATAATAAGTGGTTGAAACTCACTTCCTAGTTTGTGATGTTCAATCCTAATTTGCTGACATATTAGGCATTTGGATACATATGCTGCTATTTTCTGTTTCATATTTCTCTACCAATAATAACGTTTTAGATCTTTGTACATCTTGGTGCTTTTGGGGTATACTACATATCTTAAATAATAGACTTATTGCATAATCTCCCTCTTTAATTAGATGTCATCTAAAACACACCATCCCATGTGATATTTAACTATTCCTCCAGCATTTACATTAAATTATGTGGTTTCACCCTATTCTATTTTTCTTTTGATCTTTTGAATTCTAGGTTCTCCAATTTATTCTATATTAATTTAATTAAGGAGACTTAATTAAATACAAAGAGTAGATAACTTGGTTCCCACTTCTTGTGTCACAATCTCTAGTTTTAACTTACACATGTCCTCCAATATCTATCTTAGAGAGGTGATTAGAGCTGCTATGTTAATTTACTTTTTCTAACTTAGGGCATCTGCAATAGCATTTGCTTTCTTAAGGTCGTAATAGATCTCTACATCATTATCATTGGTTAATTCTAACCACCTTTTTTTGCCTCACATTTAAGTTCTTCTATGTGAATAAATATTTTAGGCTCTTTTAGTTTGTGAAAATTTTCTACTTCTCACCAGATAGGTAATGTCTCCACAATTTCAACTCTAAGATCACAACCGCTAAATCTAAGTCATGTGTGGGGTAGTTTTTCTCATATGGTTTCAGCTAGCGGGAGGCATAGGCAAAAACTCTTCTATTCTACATGAGCACACATTTCATACCTTGAGTTGATGCATCACTAAATACTTCAAATTTCTCTCTTATCTTAAGTAGAGCTAACATTGGAGTTGTTACCAATTTCTCCTTTAAAGTTATAAAACTAGTTTTACAATCTTCATTCCACACAAATTTGACCTTCTTCTTCATTAATTGGTTCAAGTGAGTTGCTAGACAAAAGAACCTTTCCACGGAGAGTCTATAATAGCCAGCAAGTCCTAGAAAGCTTCTGACTTTTGTTACAATTCTCTATCTAAGCCAATTAATAACTGCTTTTACCTTCTTAGGATCTACTGAAATGCTATCCTTATTTACCATTTGTCCTAAGAAGGATACCTGTTACAACCAAAACTCACACTTGTTGAACTTTACATATAATTTCTCCTTCCATAATCTTTCTAGAATTGTTCTCAAATGTGCCTCATGTTTTTCCTTGCTCTTAGAATAGATGAGGATATTTAAACACCATTATAAACTAATTTAACAAGTCTTTGAGCACTCTATTCATCAGATCTATTAAAGTAGTTGGAGCATTTATCAATCCAAAAGGCATCACTAGAAATTCATAATACTCGTACTGAATCCTAAAAGCAATCTTTTGATTGTCTTTTTCTTTGATTCTTAATCAGTGATACCTTAATCGCAAGTCAATTTTGGAGAAGACCTGAGCTCCCTGTAATTGGTCAAATAAGTCATCTATTCTAGGGAGGGGGTACTTATTCTTAATTGTGACTTGATTTAGCTCCCTATAATCGATACATAATCTCATGCTCTTATCTTTCTTCTTAATAAAGGGTACTAGAGTACCCCATGGCGAGATACTTGACCTGATTATTCTATTATCTTGTAACTCTTAAAGTTAGGTTTTCAACTAAGACAATTTTATAAGTGCCATTCTATAAGGTGTTGTTTCCAATATTAAATCAATTTTATCTGTCTGACTAGTGTTAAGCGTGGCAAATTTTCTAGAAAAACATTTGCATATTCCTTCATCATATGTATGTCTTCTAATTTCATGGCTTGTCTAGTTTCTATTCACAATATTGATATTCTACCCCTATCCCACAACTCATATGTAGGAAGAGTTTTCTATGCATTCAATTTGAACATAACTAGATCTTCATTAAGGAAATTAAAGCAAACCACTAGATTGCGACAATCTATAGTGGCATTGTACTTAGATAACCAATTTACCCCTAAAATCATGTCAAATTCTATCATCTTTAACATAAACACACCTACTGGCATTTCCTTTCCCTATATTATGATTCTCACATCCCTACACATTTGATTTAATAGTCTTCCCACTTCAAAAGGAGTATTCACAACCATAGCATCATTCAATAGCAAAGATTTTAAACCACACATATGCATGAATGTGTCACACCCATATCAAATTGACAATTGACATAAAACTCCAAATTCTAGGAAGATTTTAAGCTCTTATAAGTTGATAATTAATCAAAAATCATCCGAAATTGATGCTTAATCAAGGAATATGTTGCTTTTAGGTGTAATGAAGATCATTGAAAGAAATTGAGAAGAAAACAACAAAGAGAAAGGAAGAAGAGCATCTCCCCTCCCTGCCATGCCCCTATATCAAGGGCATATGAACAGCAGGCGACCACCACGCCCCCATATGAATAGCAGACCACCACCATGCCCCCATATCAGGGGCGTATGGAAGAGAAATCAGGAACAGAAGAAACCACGCCCCTTGCCACGGGGCGTGGCAGGGGGCGTATGGGACCAGAAGTGAAAGACAAAGCCACCACGCCCCTGATATGGGGGCGTGCCAACTTCAAAGGATGACCCGAGACCACCACACCCTTTGCTACGGGGTATGGTGAGGGGCGTATGGAGTCACGACCTATTTTCTCTAACTTTTTATTTTCTCTCTCCTACAACCCTAACGCAGATATATATATGGATACATATGAGAAAAAGGGGGGAAGAAGAGAGAAGAGGAGGCCGAGAGGCCGAGGAGGGAGAGACGGCGGACCTAGGGTTTTAGAATACACTTCTCTTCATTTTTCTCTTTTTCTTTAGTTTTCTACTCAACAATTCAAGGAGATCCAAGAAAGGCATTCAAGATTCGCTCTATTCGGGTTGTAATCATGAACTCTAGTTTCTCTTCATGTATTTGTGCTTTCATTGTTAGGTTTATGAAAGAGTAAACCGTAGACCTAGATCTTATTTGAATTATTTTGTTATTATGATGAAGAATTGATTTAATTGAAGTTTATTGATGTTCTTTTGTTCCATTACATGTGCTTTATGTTTATCTTAGATTCATATTTCCAAAATATGAGTTTATGCTTAATACCATTTGAGTTGATTGAGAAATCGCTTTTATGATTAGATTCATGTTTTGGATGAGATTTGCTCGTGTTTTTAGAGATAGAATACCGAAAATCTTCTATTGAATACTCATTTGAATCAAGTTCCTATGCTTCATGCGGTTCTAGATTGCTATTGATTGAGGAGAGATCCTAATTGATAAATCTAAGATTAGATAAATAATTTACTTGAGAAAGTAATTATCTTGCTTCTTAGAACTTAACAGCTTAAGAACTTAGAAACATTAATCCTTAGCTTCTAATGATTTATGTGACAATATAGCTATATAATGAGATCTAGGTTGCTTTGTTAGAGAATTAACCCTTGTTTTGTTAAAGTATTTTTACTTAAGATTTTAGATTGTTAACTAATTTTAGTTGTTAATACACTTCACCTCAATTTGACGGTTAGATAATAGGGAATGAGCTAGTACTAGTAATTAGTAATCTCCTCTCGGTGGAACGACCCTGCACTTAACACTATACTATGTCCACGGTAGGTACACTTACCTATTGCAACATAGTTAGAATTAGGAATAGGTATTACAAATATTAAAACTACGGTTGGCAACGATCAAGTGTTTGGCACCGTTGCCAGGGAGGAGGCACCACTAATATTAGGAACACTTATTACTTATTAATCTAGCCACCTTTCTTTAATTTGATTTAAAGACTCATGCTTTACTTTTCTTTAATTTTCCCTTTTTAATTTTTGTTGTAGGCTAACTTCTTTTTGAGCTTTCTTCTTTGCATAGTTATCTAGAGTTTGATATTACAGCAACTGGAAGAGTCACACAATTCTTAAATACTGGAGCTACTACAATGATTTTGGTCGAGCACTTGATGAACAACAACATCGAATTCAACGGAGCACTAGTTCTTTTTATTACCTTTTCTGTCTTAATTTTTCTCTACTTAATGCTCTTTCCTTGCCTGATTTTTTTGTAAGCATAGACATTGAGGACAATGTCTAACTTAAGTGTAGGGGAAGGGTATTAAATATTATGTATAAAGGAAAAAAAGGAGAACTAGGTATGTATGTGCGATAAAAAAAAATTCAAAATTCTTTCAATTTTCTGTTAAAATTCCTCCTACATTTTCTATCTTGCTAGAATTTTGGCTGCAATTGAGGAGTATTTTAGTATTTAATGATTGAATCCCTCAAAAAGAATGTCGTGCAATTCACTCCTATTTTTGCATTGAATTTTGTCATACTTGATCAAACTTATAGAATAAAAATCTTTGTGAAGCAAGTTTACTTGTCATTTAAAGGTAGAATTCAAAGTTAGGAATTGAACTAAGGCACTTAGCAAAATGTTAATTGGCTTGATTTCTAAGTTACTAGGAAATATATTGTTTCATCAAAAGTCTTGTGAGCTAATCAATCCATTATAAAAGGGTAAATGAAGTAATTCTCTTGGTGATCTTTCTTAAGAGACCTTTTAAGAAAAGTTTAAGTCGAAATAAGATATCTTAGTTAGTGTTGGTTGGTTTTGGTCCCTCAGAAGAGCGAAGTCTGGCCCCACTACTAGCTAAACAAATCAATTAGAGTAATGGAGGTTCGATGGGGTCCCTTTAAAACTTGGTCACCTAAGGTCGTCTGGCCTAGGATCGGCCGACCAAGGAAATTACTCTCTAAAAAAAAAAAAGGTAAGTTCTTGAAACTTGAGTGATTAAGTCTATAGGGACGCCTTTAATTGAAGGGATAACGTCTATTAACTTTGGTGACGAGCCCGAGATTATCGGCTGAAAGCTTACTACATAGGTTTTGGGATCATAAATAAATAAATGAAACTTTTGGGAAGGTCTATCAAAGGAAGAGGAATTTAGGGGAATCTCGGATGCAAAATACTTTCATGATGGAGTAGTTCGCTTAGAGAGATGGATGAGGAGGCTATACACTCTGAAATAGCTAATTGAAATGAGCCAAATCTCCTTTTGTTTCGATTTGACCTTGAGTTTGATTTTTGATTTGAAAGCTGTTATTAAAAGATAGAGGTAGAAGCTTACTTTACTTTGATTAAAGTATCTCTAGTTCAATATTGCAGGACAAGGTGAGGAGTACATTCATTCAATTGAGGAGTTCCATTGGATGTTAAACATGATCATCGATGAATGCTGGTATTCCAGCCTATTGTCTTTGGAAATATGAAGTACCCATTTTGAATGTATGGCCTTTAAAATTGCTTTGCTTAGGGACAAGCAAAGATTCAAGTGTGGGGGAATTTGATAATCGACATAAAACTCCAAATTCTAAGAAGATTTTAAGCTCTTTTAAGTTGATAATTAATAAAAAATCATCTGAAATTGATGTTTAATCAAGGAATATGTTGCTTTCAGGTGTAATGAAGATCATTGAAAGAAATTGAGAAGAAAACAACAAAAAAAAGGAAGAACAGCATCTCCCCCGCCTGCCATGCCCCCATATCAGGGGAATATGAACAGTAGACCACCACCACGCCCCCATATCAGGGGCGTATGGAAGAGAAATCAAGAATAGAAGGCAAGGGGTGTGGTAGGGAGCGTATGGGACCAAAAGTGAAAGACAAAGCCACTACGCCCCTGATATGGGGGCATGCCAACTTCAAAGGATGACCCGAGACCACCACGCCCCTTGCCACGGGGCATGGTGAGGCGCGTATGGAGTCACGACCTATTTTCTCTGACTTTTTATTTTCTCTCTCCTCCAACCCTAACACAGATATATATATATATATGTGTGTGTGTGTGGATACATATGAGAAAAAGGGGGGAAGAAGAGAGAAGAGGAGGCCAAGAGGACGTGAGGCCGAGGAGGGAGAGACGGCAAACCTAGGGTTTTAGAATACACTTCTCTTCATTTTTCTCTTTTTCTTTAGTTTTCTACTTAACAATCCAAGGAGATCTAAGTAAGGCATTCAAGATTCACTCTATCCAGGTTGTAATCATGAACTCTAGTTTCTCCTCATGTATTTGTGCTTTCATTGTTAGGTTTATGGAAGAGTAAACCATAGACCTTGATCTTATTTGAACTATTTTGTTATTATGATGAAGAATTGATTTAATTGAAGTTTATTGATGTTCTTTTGTTCCATTACATGTGCTTTATGTTTATCTTAGATTCATATTTCCATAATATGAGTTTATGCTTAATGTCATTTGAGTTGATTGAGAAATCGCTTTTATGATTAGATTCATGTTTTAGATGAGATTTGCTTATGTTTCTAAAGATAGAATATCGAAAATCTTTTGTTGAATACTCATTTGAATCAAGTTCCTATGCTTCATGCCATTCTAGATTGCTATTGATTGAGGAGAGATCCTAATTGATAAATCTAGGATTAGATAAGTAATTTACTTGAGAAAGTAATTATCTTGCTTCTTGGAACTTAACAGCTTAAGAACTTAGAAACATTAATCCTTAGCTTTTAATGATTTATGTGACAATATAGGTATATAATGAGATCTAGGTTGCTTTGTTAGAGAATTAACCCTTGTTTTGTTAAAGTAGTTTTACTAAAGATTTTAGATTATTAACTAATTTTAGTCGTTAATACACTTCACCTCAATTTGACGATTAGATAATAGGGAATGAGCTAGTACTAGTAATTAGTAATCTCCTCTCAATGGAATGACCCTACACTTAACACTATACTACATCCACGATAGGTACACTTGCCTATTGCAACGTAGTTAGAATTAGGAACAGGTATTACAAACATTAAAATTACGGCTGGCAACAATCACAAATAATACATAAGCTATATTTGAACTTATAAGTAGCATACCTAGAATGATGTTTTGGTTTGGAACACCTTACTACTTTTGTTGTTGTAAATCAAATACATGATCAGGTGCCCTCTGTCTCGATTTATGGTATTAAGGTCTACCCATTGGTCCCTCAGGTGCAGGCTTTATTGGCTACTGTGTTGGTATTGTAATTGTTTGCTTATGGATGGCACCACATTCAAAGGAGTTTTGCCCCCTTTACTTACAAATGTAGTAGAAAGTTTGAGGAATTGATTTCTCTATGTAATCCTTACTGGGATGTCCTATTTTACCACATAAAACTACATTGATGCAATTCATGTGGTCCTAAACACCTAAGATATCTTCTTCTTAGTCCAACCTATGGTGGTAGAGATAGTGCTAAAGGCACTGGCCTAATTTAAATAAGTTTAGGCGTGAAAGATATTAGTCTAGCTTGATATACTATTGGCCTCTTTCCCTTATCAACATATGACATATTAGGGGAAGGTCTCTTTCCCAAGGCAATTCTCAACCTATGAGATAGTTGTTCTTTTATTCTTCTTCTACTTTGCTTTAGGAACTTTGCTTTATCAATAACCTTTGCATGAGTGGGTAATTGGAAAGACCTCATCTCTTGTTAAAGGTTAGGCTCTAAGCCTCTCACAAACCTTCTTTCCTTATAGGCATCATCAATATGAATTGCTTTAAGTAAGAACTTAATTAAGCGATTTGGCATCACTTCATATACCTCTACAGTTTACTTGCCCTGCTAGTAGTTATAGTACTCGTCTCCATCTGGTCTTTGATGTTATTAGGAAGGCAAGAACTGAAGGATTTCAAATCTTGGCGTTGAGGACCCATTTTGAGCAGATCGACCCCAGAATTATTTATATATTAACCTCTTTTCTATTATTTTTGTATTGTGTTTTCCAACAGGAACACTTATCACATTCTATAGGGCAATGGACAAACTCCCTCAGACTCAGCTTGTGGGTTATCCATGGACCGACCTGAACCGGCGATGAGCTGGGCCGATGAATCTTATAGAAGACCGGCACCTTGAAGAGCATTTCTTTTATATATTTATTCTTTTATGAACTATTTTGGTTGTATTTTGGTTTTGGGACACTTTTATTTCCTTGTAATTTTCATTTAGGGCTAGCCACTTTAAAAGTGGCAAACTTGTAATTTTGAGCACTTTTTTAACCCTAGGAGTAGCAAGTATAAATACTTGCTTAAGAGAGGGTTTGAGGCTAATCATTTTGCAGAATATACACCTCTTTTCACGTGAAAATTAGGGTTCATACCTTGGTTCCAAACTCTTATCAATTTCAATCCCAAGAGTTGAAATTGTGGCGAGTGCAATATCTTGAAATTGTGAGTTATATCAATTTCATTTTGTTGTGATTTCTTTTCTTCTCTACTGTGTTGTATCTAGGGTTGATTTGAGATAGTTCTTGGTCAGATATATTTGTTTTTATTCACGAAATCTTGTGATTATTTGAAGGAATTATCAAATTGATCCAATTCATCTTTAAGGTTTTTCCTTGAAAACGTGATTTTCACCATTGGGAAAGGATTCATATTTTACGGTTTTCTTTGTCAAATTGAGGCTTCATTTACGTGGATTATATGAAATTAGAGTGTTTTTAGAAGGAATTTTCATTGAGGTATTCTGATTATATCATTGGTTGATTGAATTTTATCATTTCATCATTAGGGTTCATTTGAAAAGTGCCATTTTTGGATCCAATTTTGCCTTGACTTGAGATAGTTTTTCTTAAGTCTTTTGGATGTTCTTTTAAGTGTGTTTAGGCACATCATCTTTTTGGTATAAGAGCTCATGTTGAGAGAAGGGAATTGGTTTCATTTGATTTCGTGAAGTTAATCATCCATTAGGATTGATTTAGTGGAAACCGCAATTTTGTTGTTGTTGTTGTTTTGAGATTGCGAAATTACTTTGGCTTGGGATTTAATTTGCTGTTTGTTGGATTTGGATTGGGAAGGTTGTTGTATCATTTTATGATCACTAAATTTCATGGAAAGGCAGAAGCATAAAGTGTTGTTTAATTTAACAACTTTTGGAACTTGAAAAAAACTTACCAATTCTTGCCGTGACTAGCTTGTGGCGTGAGGAGGTTGTGTAGTTTGTTGTTTTGATTTCCATTGTGTAATTCTGAATTGAAGGAGTAAAATTTGCATATTACATTGAGTATTGATTAGTAAGGAATTATTTGAATTCAAAACATATGCAATTAAGTTGTGGGAGTTAATGATTGCTATTTGAATTTGAATTCATTGTTACCAATTGAGGAAGGCTTGCAATTAATGTTGTGAATCCTTGTGCAATTCGAAATTGGAGCATTTGAAAATTCCAGATTTGAAGTGTGTGGAAGGATAAGCATCCATTTGAAATTCAAATACCTTCTTTAAGTTTGAGAGCAATTCATTGAGTAGCATTGAATAAGTGTTATTTGAATTTGAATTGTTTTTTACCATTTGTGGAGAAGGTTGTATTTAATGGAGTGATTTCAAATTTGAATTTTGTTGCTGCCATTACTTGTGGTTTATGGTGTGAATGGGAGTTGTGTAGTGGCAAAGACGTGTACACCTTGAAGTATTATATGTAAGAGTGTTTTAAAAAAAAAAAAAGTTACAACGTGTAGTAATTTTGTAGTGAATTGGTTGCACCGTGATTGAGGTGTGTATGGTGGTGCAAATTTGTGGAGTTTTGTGTAGTGTAAGGTGTTGCACATTGTGGTTATTTGAAGTGTGAAATCAAGGCAAGAAAAGGAAGCTTGAGTAGTGGAATTTAAAATTCAAACAAGTCATTAAAGTGTGAAAGTAATTAAACTAATTACTTAAACACTAGTAGTTGAATTTAATTCTATCTACTTGAAAGTAATTGTGTGTATACTTCATTTATTTAACTTTACTTGAAGTAACAATAAGCATTTCTTGTATTGGTTGATTGTGAGCACCGTTGGTGTGTAGGGGCGTGTAAGGGTGTGTTACCGTGGTGTGGTGAAGTGTATTGAGGTTGTTGAAATTAGTAAGCAAAAATGTCAAGTGAGT
Source organism: Laguncularia racemosa (assembly GCA_037954665.1). Lineage (NCBI taxonomy): Eukaryota > Viridiplantae > Streptophyta > Magnoliopsida > Myrtales > Combretaceae > Laguncularia > Laguncularia racemosa. The sequence goes on along the minus strand of JBBMOL010000031.1, from coordinate 6,386,811 downwards.
TGTATTTGTCTACTAACATATTGCATCGGGACTTGACTTCCTTTCAAACCATTGATGAGGGACAAAGAGAAAACTTGTTCCATACTTATTGTAGGGTACAGGGAAACTTGTGCGCAATTATTATTGATGGCGGTAGTTGTACTAATGTTGTAGCTGCATCATTAGTATCGAAGTTGAAACTTGAAACTATCTCATATCCCAAACCCTATACATTACATTGGTTAAATGATCAGGATGGTCTTTATGTAACCCAAAGGGTTAAGGTACCCTTCAATATAGGGGACAAGTACTATGATGAGCTTGAATATGATATTCTTCCTTTTTGTGCATCCCATATATTACTTGGTAGACCATGGTTATATGATAGGATGGTATTACATGATGGGTATAGAAATACTTATATGTTCAAAAAAGATGGAAAACATATAGTATTGAACCCTATGTCGCCATTAGAGGTCCAAGAGATGCAAAGACAGATAAAATAACCATCACAGAATCTTAAGGATCATAGCCACATGATCAAACCTTCAGAGGACCAAATTGTACAGACGCAGCTATGCTAACCTTCAAAAGTTCTTGAAGGCTCTAGTGACACGATCCAACCCTTAGAGCATAAAACTTGTCAGACACCGATGTGCCAACCTTCAGAGGATCCTGATGATCATAGTCTGACGAGCAGATCACCAAAGAGCCAAACAGTTCAGAGACAGTTATGTTCACCTTCAAAGGTTTTAGAGGGTAATGAGCAGTTGGGCCAACCATTAGAAGACCATGAGGATCAGCAACATACAGATGAGTTAGAAAAAGAGGAAACAATTTCAGTGGAACAGGTTTATATAGGGGCAACTTTAGTGGATAATGGGTCATTATTTGTGTTGCAGAAGAGATACATCCTGGAAATAGAGGAGAGAAGACAATCACCACTTGTAGTATTTCAGATATTGGGATTCTGTAGAGATATTTCTTCAGGTGACTTGCTAGGAGGAAACATAGTCTCTACTGCATTTGATCTACTAGATTTGAGGACAAATCTTTTTGAGGCCCAAGGAGATGATAGGAATAAAAATCCGACAAAACCTATCATTAAGGCAAGAACTGAAGGATTTCAAATCTTGGCGTTGAGGGCCCATTTTGGGCAGATCGACCTCGGAATTATTTATATATTAACCTCTTTTCTATTATTTTTGTATTGTGTTTTCCAACAGGCACACTTATCACATTCTATAGGGCAATGGACAAACTCCCTCAGACTCAGCTTGTGGGTTATCCATGGACCGACCTGAACCGGCGATGAGTTAGGCCGATGAATCCTATAGAAGACCAGCATCTTGAAGAGCATTTCTTTTATATATTTATTCTTTTATGAAATATTTTGGTTGTATTTTGGTTTTGGGAAACTTTTATTTCCTTGTAATTTTCATTTAGGGCTAGCCACTTTAAAAGTGGCAAACTTGTAATTTTGAGCACTTTTTTAACCCTAGGAGTAGCAAGTATAAATACTTGCTTAAGAGAGGGTTTGAGGCTAATCATTTTGCAGAATATACACCTCTTTTCACGTGAGAATTAAGGTTCATACCTTGGTTCCAAACTCTTATCAATTTCAATCCCAAGAGTTGAAATTGTGGCGAGTGCAACATCTTGAAATTGTGAGTTATATCAATTTCATTTTGTTGTGATTTCTTTTCTTCTCTAGTGTGTTGTATCTAGGGTTGATTTGAGATAGTTCATGGTCAGATATATTTGTTGTTATTCACAAAATCTTGTGATTATTTGAAGGAATTATCAAATTGATCCAATTCATCTTTAAGGTTTTTCCTTGAAAACGTAATTTTCACTATTGGGAAAGGATTCATATTTTATGGTTTTCTTTGTCAAATTGAGGCTTCATTTACGTAGATTATATGAAATTAGAGTGTTTTTAGAAGGAATTTTCATTAAGGTATTCTGATTATATCATTGGTTGATTGAATTTCATCATTTCATCATTAGGGTTCATTTGAAAAGTGCCATTTTTTTATTCGATTTTGCCTTGACTTGAGATAGTTTTTCTTAAGTCTTTTAGATGTTCTTTTAAGTGTGTTTAGGCACATCAATCAATTTCAATGAAATTTCTCACTTCAAATATATTTGAAATGTGCTAGAAATTCTAAGAACCATTTTTAATATGCCCATTGTACTAAATCATCAATATCACAAGTTTAGTTAACATGATCCTTTCATATGCATCATTTAACCTCAAATTCATCACCTACCTCAAAAATCACTTTCTAAAATATCATTTAACCATATTTTATCATCCAAATCAGATTTCAAAGTAAGAAAACAACATCAATTACCTCATACATTTGGTGGTACACATCATCATCCCTTAAGCATGTAATTTGTCATCTAAACTTAGTTCCAACTATTCATACCCGTGTCTAATATTACCTTTGACATATTTAATCATCATTCATCATTTGAAACTCACAAAAATATCTAAATGGAGCTTTATTGGTTGCAGCATAAAAGGGGTTTAGCTTCCATCATGATCTTTTTCATTTAACATTAGTCAAAGAGACTTAATCCTACTAATTCATCATCAATCACACACTTTTGCATTAAGATAGATGTCTTTCCTTTGATGTTGACAAAATCTCTCCAAAGGCTAGTGTTCTAGCCTTTCCTCCCTGTCTCTAAGAGTTGAAACTTCCAACTTCCAAGAGATTTCTAGCATTAAGCTTGTCTCATTAGTGATTAGGCCTAAGATTAGGGAGTTTAATCCCACTTAACCTAATCAAACATTAACTTACCTTAATCACTCTTTAGACTAAGATCTTGAGAGGCCCTTTTCCAAATGTTCTTAATTTGTTTCTAAAAACACTCTAGAAAAGTAGCTTGATTAGTGATCTAATTATGGGTAAGTAGAATTAAGCTTAAGGTTTACAGTTTAACTAGCTATTTAGGGTTCTTACCTTTGTGAAAATTGAAAAGAAAGGGAAGATTGGGCTACTCCATGTTTGGCTTGTAAGGTAATATAAAGGGTACTAAAACCATATGTGTTTAAGAGACAAAGGGCGGGCCACTTGGGTAATGCCAAATAACCATAGTTTGCCAAGTGTCACTTGTTATTTGGTGTAAAAGGCATTTTCTATTCTTTTTTTTTTATTTTATTTTGGTTGAAAATTTACATCCTAATTCTCCAATTTAACTCACCAATTTTGAAAATTAGTCACCCTTAAGTTCTTGAACTCGGTTTTATTGAATTTAAACTTAAATTAGCTTAGAGACGAGACCCTAAATATAGTTTCACAATCTTAAAGTTTGTAAATTTCTTTTTAATTGATTTTATATTTTTCCTCTCTAATTTCATTGACCTTATTTATTAATTTAGAATTTTTTATCCTCCCCCAAGACCCTACCCCCTAAAAAAACACTAAAAAATAAATTTCATCCTTGAAATTTATCTAATAACTCGAAGAACTTATGGTACTTTGTCTTCATTATGTCCTCTAGCTCCCATGTGGCATTGTGCTCTATTTGGCCACTTATACTTGGATATACTTGATCACCTTATTCCTCAATACTCTTTTTTTCCTTATCTATGATTTTGATTGAATATGTAACATGGGTTAAATTAAGTTGTATTTCTAGCTAACTCATCTTAACCATTGCACTAAGATCTACAATACATTATGAAAAACATCATGAACTCTTGATAAGCTCAAAGGTAAGGCCAATCTATATGCCACTGGTCTAATCTGCTTCAAAATCTCATAAAGACCTACACATCTTAGATTCAGTTTTCTTTTTACCTCAAACTAGAGAACTCCTTTGGTTTGCGACACTTTAAGAAAATCATGCTCTCTTAATTTGAATTCCAATGGTTGCCTCCTTTGATTAACATAACTCTTATATCGGTCTTGAGCCACTTTCATCCTTTCCTTTATCACCTATATTTTTTCTATAACTTACAGGGCCAAATCGATTACCAAAAGTGTTCTTTTACCAACTTCATCCCAATAGATCAGGGATGTACATTTTTGTCCATATAAAGCCTCATATGATGCTATCTAGATAGTAGCCTGATAGTTGTTATTATATGTAAACTCTACAAAAGGAAAGTGATCATCCCATCTAATCCTAAAGTATAAGGCACATGCTCTCAACATATCCTCTAATATCTATATTGTTCTCTCTAATTGCCTGTTTGTCTAAGTCGTAGTCCTTAATTAGTTCAAGCTATCATATTTGTCCCATATTCAACTCTTTCTTAATAAAGATTTACTTCAAGCTTTTGTGATCTAAGCATATTTTTGCATTTTTCACCATACAAGTAATGTCTCCACAATTTTAATACCTAAACTACTATATCCAATTCCAAATCATATATTGGGTAAATCTTCTCATATGACTTTATGTGGTGTGAGGCATATGCAATCACCCTACCTTCCTACATCAAAACACATCTAAGCCCTATATCGAGGCATTACTATATATAGTAAACTCTTTTCCACTTACTAGTAAAGCTCGCATGGGTGCTAAAACCAATCTCTTCTTCAATTCTTGGAAACTCTACTAACATGTATCATTCCATTCAAACTTGAAATTCTTCTATGTGAGGTGAGTTATAGGTGCTACTGACTTTAAAATTCCTTTTACAAATCTTGGTAATAACTTGCTAATAAAAGAAAATTGTGGATTGCAGTTACATTCTTTAGTCTCTACAACCTATAATAGCTTTCACCTATTTTGGATCCATCGATACTTATTCTTTAGTCATAACATTTTGAATCTCATATTTTAGCCCCACAACGAACCTAACAATTCATAGCTTCTCAAGATCATTCACCTTACGTCTAATCATCAACATCTTAATATCTTTCATGTAATCCTCTATTACTAAATCGTCGTGCCTCAAAATTTGCAATTTCAAGAATATTTCCTATTAGTAATAGTTAGGAATGAAATGCTTTTACATAAGACACTTTGTGACACCCTATGTTATCACTTCTTCCTCTATATCTATCCTCCTTTGATATTTTAGATTCTTCTAGTAAAGGCTTGCATCCATGGGTAGGAAAAAAAAAAACTTAGTAAATTGTGGACCAAATTGAACTAAACCAAAATTTCATTTGTTTTTCTTCCTCTTTGGTACTTTAGATTCTCTCACTAGAGGCCTGCATATAGGGATGAGAAAGGAACTAGGTTGGAACATTAATCCAATTAAGTTGAACTCAACCGAATTGAACAATCGATTCTTTTCAATTCGATTTGATTTTTGTTTGATTCAAAGTAAATATATTGATTAGTAGTTTGATTCAAGTGAAGTGACCTAAATTGTTGTATAATATTTGGAAAAAAATTATGAGCTAAAAAGAGGACATAAAGTAAATTGTTGCCTAGAAATATGCATGTTCCCAATTTGTAAGCTTTTCTTATTTTTGTTTCTTAGCCATTCAAAGAACCATTTTATTTCTACTAATACACTTGTTAATATTTGATTCCAAAACTAGGGGTTTTTTTTCCCCAAAATAGAATAGCATTTCATTATATATTGAAATTGTTAGAAGTGATATTAGCATAAGCTAAAGAAGGGCAAAGTGACAAAAAGTTATAACATAAAATTGATTCTGAATAAAGTAGGGGATTTTCAACCCAATCAACATGACACTTTCCGAGTAGAATTAACAATCTAGTTGGTAGCTTCACTAGCTTTAAGGTTGCAAATGAAACAAGTTGAGCTGAGGTTTTAAAGGCTTAAGCTCAGCTCATTAGAAAAATTATTGAGCTTAAGTTTTTACTGAGCATAAAAATTATAAGTTCAAACTTAAACTCGTTAAGGAATTTAAAGCTCAAGCTTAGCTCATTTAAATAAACAAGCCGAAGTTTGAGCTTGTTTAGATATAAATGAGTTTAAACGAGCTTGACTTTGAACTCAAACATGTTTAGATAAACATGTCTAGACAAGCCTAAGCTAAAGCTCGAACTCATTTATGTTAACGAGTCAAAGAGGAGCTTAAGTTCGAATTAAAGCTTGAAATTAATTCAAAATTTCAAAATTTACCTTTTCATTTTTTTTAACTACTTTAGTTTGCCCATCCATTTGGGGTTGTGCAACAGTTGAAAATAGAAGTTTAGTCCCTAATTTATTCTGTAAGGTATGCTAAAAATGACTTAGGAACTTAACATCTCAATCACTTACTATCGTTCTAGGAAATCCATGTAAATGTATTACTTCCTTAAAGAACAAATAAGCAATATTCGTTGCATCATTGGTTTTAGAACATGTAATAAAATGTGTCATCTTACTAAACCTATCAACAACAACAAATATGTTATCTTTACCACTTTGATTCCTAGGCAACCCAATCACAAAGTCCATAGAAATATCAATCTAAGGCTGAATAGGTACATGCAATGGTATATAAAACCTATGTGGTTTCACTTTAGACTTTCCTCATCTATAAGTTATATACTTATTACAAATAAATTGCACATCATGTTTCATATTAGGCTAATACAAATGTTTATGCAATATGTCTAAAATCTTTCACACACCAAAATATCCCATAAAACCTCCTCTGTGGGACTTTTTAACCAGTAATTCATTCAAAGAACACATGGGCAAACACAATCTATCCCTTTTGAACAAAAATCCTTCATGCCTATAATATTCTCCATATGCTCATTTAGAACATACACTCTATCCTCGGTAGAAATCAACATCATTAATGTACAATTATTTAATGAATTCGAAACCAAGTAATTTAGATTGCAAGGAAGTAAGCAATACATACCTTTTAGACAAGGCATCAACAACAATATTTTCTTTTCCATTCTTGTATTTAATCACATAAGGAAATATTTCTATAAACTCTAGCCACTTAACATGTCTTTTATTAAGCTTACCTTGGGATTTCAAGAACTTTAAGCTCTCATGATTAGAATGAATGACAAGTTCCCTTGGTTATAAGTAGTGCTGCCATGTCTAAAGAGTTCTTACTAAGGCATATAACTCCTTATCATAGGTAAGATAATTCAATGCTGCCCCCACTAAGCTTTTCACTGAAAAAGGCAATCGGTTTGGAATCCTGCATCAAAATAGCCCCTACTCCAACCCTTGATGCATCACATTTAACCTCGAAAGCTTTATTAAAGTCAGGCAAACACAACCAAGGTACATTAGTCAATTTTTCTTTCAAAGTATTGAAAGCTTTCTCACTTACTTCTCCCCACCTAAATACAATATTCTTTTTAACAAGTTGATTTAAAGGTGTTGCAACAAAACTAAAGTCCCTTACAAACCTCCTATAGAAACTTACTAAGCCATGAAAACTTCTTACCTAACTTACATTCTTTAAGGTAGGCGATTTCCTAATTGCCTTCACCTTGTCTTCATCCATCTTTATTCCCTGTGAGCTTACAACAAATCTGCAAAAAAACAATGGATTTCATACAAAAATCGCACTTCTATAAATTAGCATATAATTTATTTTCCCTTAAAACACTTAAACAACCTACATGTGTTTAACATGATCATCTAAGTTTTTGTTGTACACTAAGATATCATTAAAGTAGACTACAACAAATTTTCCAATGAAAGAACGCAAAACATAATTCATTAGACTCATAAAGGTGCTAGGTTCATTAGTTAAGCCAAATGGCATGATTGACCACTCATGTAACCTATATTTTGTCTTAAAAGAAGTTTTCCATTCATCATCTTCCTTTATGTGAATTTGATGATGACCACTTTTTAAATCAATTTTTGAAAATAAACATGAACCATACAACTCATCAAGCATATCATCTAACCTGAGGATAAGATATCCATACTTTATAGTGATCTTGTTGATGGCTCAACAATCAACACACAAGCACCATGTTCCATCTTTCTTGAGAACCAAAAGCATAGGAATTGAACATAGGCTGAGACTTTCTTACATGAACCCCTTTTGCACTAGTTTTTCCCCCTACCTTTAAATCTCTTTTATCTCTTCTAGATTAGCTCTATAAGTGGGTCTATTAGGGGTCGATGACCTTAGAATGAAATTGATCCAGTGTTCAATACCTCTTGGAGGAGGTAATCCATCTAGAATTTTTTGGAAAATAAATCTTTAAATTCCTATAATAAAGACACAACTACACTAGGTAAAGAGGAGTTAAGATCATTAGTTGAAAAATAGACATCCTTATAAAAAAGTACAAGTAATTGTTGCCTTGCCAACATAGTTCTCTTAATCTCTCCTTTTGTAGCAAAAGCACTCACTCTCTTAATGCTCTCTTCATTGCTTTCCCCCACTCTTTCGTACACACTTATTCTTTTTATCACTCTTTCCATTTTTTTTTCTTTTTCTAGTGAACTCACTTTGTTTTCTCTCAATTTGCACTCTTTCACTATCCTAACTTGATCCCCATATGCGTCCAAAGGTTAGAGAGGTGTTAGCATAATGAGTCTGTTATTAATTACAAGTTTGTACACATTCTTGTACCCATCATGAGTGACCTTCCTATTAAACTGCCATGGACTCCCTAAAAGCAGATGTCCAGCATGCATTAGTGCCACATTATAAAGTACCTCATCCTTATAGTTGCTAATGGAAAATGCAACTACAACCTGCTTTGTCACTTTAACTTCACTACATTTATTCAACCATTGCAGCTTATATAGCTTAGGATGCTTCAATGTAGGTGGATGCAATTTCTCAACCATTAAAGAACTCGTAAAATTTGTGCAGCTACCACTATCAATAATCATGCTACATACCTTACCACTCACATGGCACCTAGTATAGAAGATGTGCTCATGCTATTCCCAAACATCATCTTCCTTAGGTTGTATGTTTAGTCACGCCTAGTGACCAACATCTCTCCTTTCATAGGACTCTCTATATCAACATCACTACATTCCTCCAATGGTGGCATCTCTTCCTTAGTTGAGTTGATACTCTCTACATCACCATTATCTAAAACAACAATAACCCTCTTATTTGGATACTGAGATGCAATATGTTCCAATCCTTAACACCTGAAACACTTAATATCACATGATCCAGCAGAGGATTTAAGTTCGATTTTACCTCTAAGATAGATAGTTAGTTCCTTAGTCTTTGCATCCTCTTTTTCCTTAGATGCATTCTTGTTATTCTTCTAGATTGTCATCCATAAAAAGCTAGAAGCAAAGCCATACCTAAAGGTACCCTTAGACTTTAACTGCCTCTCTACCTTAGTAGCCTTATGTAATAATTCATCCATCTCCACATAATGATGTAGCTCCATAATGTTAGCTATCTCTCTATTCAAGCCATTTACAAATCTAGCCATTGTTACCTTACAATCTTCTTCTATGTTAGCCCAAATCATAGCTACCTTCATCTCTTTCTAATAATCCTTAACACTCATGGAACCTTGAGTTAACCCATGCAACTTTCTATACAAGTACCTATAGTGATGTGCTCAAAACTAAGTTCAAGCGCAATCAAATGACTTAAAGAAAACAATCCTCAAGTCACAAGCAAACCAATCCAATGGAACTAGGAAATTGCGTGATCCGAATGGAACTTTGGTGAAATCCAATGGTTCAAAGATTCAATTAACTTCCACTAATGATCAATTTCACTAATCAACAATAAGATCAAGTGAATTTCACGTGAAATGGATAAAAAAGAAAAGCACAAAACTGTGATGTACCCTCTTCCCACATAAGCTCAAATTCACGCCACCACTAAAGAGCATTCAATCTCAAATGAACAATCAACCTAACAAGATAATTGTCCACGAAATACAATCACAAATAAGTCCAAGAAAGATTCAAATCTACCCTAAATATGACTCACTAGAGAAGAAATGAAAAACAACAAAGATGAAATTGATATGACTCACAATTCCCCTTTATCGCACTCGCTATAATTCCAATTCTTGGGTTGAAATTGATAAGAGATTTTTGAACTAGGATAAACCCTAATTCCACACGTGAAAGTGCTATGTTTGTTCTACAAAATATCGCCTCCTCAAACCCTCTTCCAAGCAAGTATTTATACTTGCTACTCCTAGGGTTAGAAAGTGGTCAAAATTACAAGTTTGCCACTTTTAAGGTAGCTAGTCCTAAATGAAATTTACAAGGAAATAAAAGTGTCCCAAAACCAAATACAACCAAAAATAGTTCATAAAACAATTAAAAAGTACAAAATATCATAAGTCTTCTTGAACCAATGCCTCGGAATGGAAAACAATCACAACGGGTCTTTGATTGTTACCCTGAAAAAGTTCTGCGTCCATCAACTGTTGTAAGACATATTCCTCTAACTGCCCCTTCTCTCTGGACATTCTGAGGAGCTACTTTAGGTGGTGCCTAAAGGTTTACCACAGGTGGTGGCGGCAATGTTATCCTATCAATTCTTGTTGCTAATGTAGCAACAATTGTGGTAAGGTCTTGAAGTTGTTCATCTAGAGTTCTTCCACTTGTATTTTGATGACCTGGTCTGCCACCCACTTAACTATTGGCCTCATTACCAATGCCCCCATTCACACTATCATCTGACATGTTCGTGGATGTGATTTATTTGAAGTACAAATGTAATCTCAAATAATTGTAGCATACTCCCTTCACTTCACCACATCACAATAACAAGTTTGGATAACAACACACACACTTGTATACCCACGATGCAACAAGTCACCAATGCAACAAATACTTCTTATCACTTCAAGTATAGTAGAATAATTGAAGCAAAAATAAATACTTCCAAGTAGTTACGATATTGAATTCAACTAAGCAAGTGTTTAAGTAAAAATACTCAATAACTTTCACACTTAAATGCTTATATTTAAATTTCAAACTTCACTACTTAACTTCCTTTATTAGCCATGGTTCACACTCAAACTTGATCTTAACGTGCAGAACCTTACTCTACACAACTCCACAAATTCACACTGCCACTCACACCGCTACATACACACAACACTTCACGATGCAACAAATTTTTCTAATTTCCACAAGTCACTCCTTCACAAGCAACTCCCATGGCAACAACACAAATACTACACTCCACTTCCATGGCAACAAGAAGAAATGACAACAACAACAAATACACTTCCACGTCCAAGGTAATATTAACAAGATGTACTCCACTTTCCACAAGTTCCAACCGCAACTCACAACAAAAGGCAGCTTAATTCAAATTCAAAATGAGATCATTAATTACAATATTCCACAAATGGTAAGGAGCCACTTTCAAATTCAAATGAACACACAATTAAACAATGACTTAATGTGTGTTTTGAAATTCAAATTGCTTCCTTAACTCACACCTCAAATCTGGAAATTCAAATATGAAAATCACAAGTAATATTCTTCACTTTCGAAAATGCAATAACATCAATCCACTTCAACAATTGAACACTATTCTTCTAGACTTCAAATTTCAACTTCCTAAAATGATCACAAAGTTCATGTCCCTTTAATCAATCACAATCAACTCAAGGATTCCAAGAGTGTTCCAATCTCCAATTGTACATCCACTAATCAACAAGAGAACAAAACTCAACAATCACAACAACAAGATGCAATTTCATGCCAACAAATTTTCGAACTAAGGTGCTTCACAACAAACCACTAAATTCCAAATCTCAATTGACAAATCCCTCCACTTAAACCTCAAGCTCTGATACCAAAAGATGATGGGCTCAAAAATAAGTTCAAGCACAATCAAATGACCCAAAGAAAACAATCCTCAAGTCATATGCAAACCGATCCAATAGAACTAGGAAATTGCGTAATCCTAATGGAACTTTGATGAAATCCAATGGTTCAAAGATTCAATTAACTTCCACTAATGATCAATTTCACTAATAAAAAATAAGATCAAGTGAATTTCACATGAAATGGATGAAAAAGAAAAGCACAAAACCGTGATGTACCCTCTTCCCACACAAGCTCAAATTCACGCCATCACTAAAGAGCATTCAATCTCAAATGAACAATCAACCTTACAAGATAATTGTCCACAAAATACAATCACAAATAAGTCCAAGAAAGATTCAAATCTAACCTAGATATGACTCACTAGAGAAGAAATGAAAAACAACAAAGATGAAATCGATATGACTCACAATTCCCCTTTGTCGCACTCGCCACAATTCCAATTCTTGGGTTAAAATTAATAAGAGATTTTTAAACTAGGATAAACCCTAATTCCACACGTGAAAGTGCTATGTTTATTCTACAAAATATCGACTCCTCAAACCCTCTTCCAAGCAAGTATTTATACTTGCTACTCCTAAGGTTAGAAAGTGGTCAAAATTACAAGTTTGCCACTTTTAAGGTGGCTAGTCCTAAATGAAAATTACAAGGAAATGAAAGTGTCCCAAAACCAAATACAACCAAAAATAGTTCATAAAACAATTACAAAGTATAAAATATCATAAGTCTTCATGAACCAATGCCTCAGAATGAAAAACAATCGCAGCGGGTCTTTGATTATTACCCTGAAAAAGTTCTGTATCCATCAACTGTTGTAAGACATATTGGCATCCCATGGAGAATTATCATTATACCTATAAGATAATTCTCAAATATTTATTAGAATAAAAGACATAAAGTAAAATATGAGCGATTTGGATCATCATCCAAATCGGGTTCTGAAAATGTCAATTGTGCCGGAAATTTTCCCATCATATAGTAATGACTAAATATGAACCTTTTTCTCATTACTACCTTCATCTCATCCTATGACCTAATTGGTCTCTCTCCAGTTCTTCGCCTATTAACCACAAGTTGATCCCACCAAATGCTACCATAATCGATGAACTCAATTTTTGCTAGTTTAACCTTCTTCTCCTCGGTATAATTACGATAATCAAATACATGTTTTACCTTTCTTTCCCACTCCAAATACAACTTAAGGTCATTCTTCACTTAAAAAGTAGGAATTGTCATCTTAATGCTTCCTAAATTACTATCTTGCCTCTAAACAACCCTTTTACCTCTCATAGAACTATTCATATCAACATCAGACGCCTCATCTTCCCCCTCCTCATCCATACTCCTTCTGAAAGACTTATGCTTAGAAGAAGATTCAAGATCATCTAACTTTCTATTTAGAAGTTTAAATTGATCTTGGACTACCTTCATAAACAACTTCATATCAAAATCCAGATTATCTCCTCCACTAATTATCTTTTCATAACCTACAACAAATTTGTTAGTAACAAAATACTTTTCCTCTCAAACTCTCCCTCACATGTTTACACTCAAAAATACGGATTCAAATCACTTGTGTTTCACTCAATAAATTTTATTTTATTTTATCTAATAAACTCATCCCTACAAGCTCATTAATAAGAACCTTATTGATGGCCTTACCAGGCAACAAGTAACAACAAAGTAATACTAAGAACAAGGGAATAACCCTGTCTAATCAATCTAAGAAAGAATTTCGTGACAAGCTAACCCCACCCCACCCCCCCCCCCCCCCCCCCCCCCCCTTTATACAAATTTCTTTTCTTCTTCTTTTTTATATAACTCTTTAAACACAATTAACAGCGTAGATTAATAGTAATGTATCATATCCAATGAAGAATATTAACAAGATGATTTTTTTTTTTTTTTTTACAAACAAGAACAATAACAATAATCAAAACTCAAAAGATAAAACTAATGAAAGAAAACAATGCAATAATCCAAGGATAGATAAACACCTGATTTCCAAGAGCCACCAAAAGATGCGAATCTAAGGTTGAGATGTTCTTAGAACCCGATCAGATGGAAAATAAGCCCTAGAATGGTTTTGAAATCAAGTGACAAAACTTGACCCTAATTCATAATATCTAATTAAAACCAAAGCTATAATAGGATTTTGATCGCCACAAGTCACCTTGATAAGATCAGAGATAGTTCTTGATGAAGAATAAAGAGGAATTTTCTTTTAATTTCATGAAAAAGTGTCTATCCTTTTTTTACTCCCCCAAAGCTATTTATAGTCTACAAATAAAAAGGGACAAATTACAAATAAAATCACAAGATGAAAAAATATAGGCTAGCATTCTAAATCGGCCCTAAAGCCAACTAATATGAACCACGCCAACCTGTGACAAAACCAAATACTAATATGTTCGGAATTCATTACCTAAGACGCCCAAACACCCCTAAGTGGAAACCGTGACCCGTTGTCTATAAGCGAGACAAGAACCTTGGTATAATATGATGATGCCATAATCGGGATGAAAGACCGATTGATAAGTCAGGATGAACGCCACGGAAATTAATCTGACAAGTTCTAGTTAGTTCTTGAAGAACCAAGAGAGGAGCCTCTCAAAAGTGTTTTAATTTTCTAAGATGTATGTTCTTACTCTATTCTAAACCCTAGGAGCTTTATACTAGGGTTACAATTTGTGAAAATACAAATCCAAAACAACGTCACTTCAATAAGTGAGTAAAATAACAAAACAACACAAAAGGTTGGCGTTAGGGAGATACACGGCCGTATACTTTGGCCGTGTACTTTTTTGTGCAAATTCTGGCAACATACACGACCGTGTACTTCTGGTCGTGTATCTTTCTGTGGATTTGCTTGACTCCATACACGGTCGTGCCTTTGGCCGTGTATGATTCTGTGTAACTTTGAGATTCCTGCACGACCGTGCCTTGTAAATACATGCCCTCTTTACCCCGTATCCGATATGACTTGTATAAGAGCAAGGGTCTTCCCATGGTTGTTCCAATCCATTCCAACTTCATGATTGCTCCAATCCTTTCCAGCTTCATGGACATCCTTTATCAACCCGTTAAGTGCTTCCTTGAATCGTTTCGCTCGATTTCTTGTGATCGGCCCAGGCGGCACTTCAAGAGGATCCACATTCATTCTTCCAGCTTGGCTCTCATCATGGATCTCATCATTCCCCTCCTCTTGAAAAGGATTTGTCCTCAAATCATCACCTACATCAAAAGGACTCAGATCAGTAACATTAAATGTAGCACTTACTTGATACTTACCAGGAAAATCTATCTTGTATGCATTATCGTTGATGTGCTCAAGAATTTGAAATGGTCCATCGCCTCTAGGAAGTAGTTTAGATCGACGTTGCACGAGAAACCGCTCTTTGCGCATGTGAACCTAAACCCAATCTCCAGGTTCAAAGACAGCTTGTCGACGACCCTTGTTGGCTTGTTTCACATACTGCTCTGTTCTTCGCTCAATGTTTAGCCTTGCCTTCTCATGGATCTGTTTAACAAATTCTGCTTTCTTCTTGCCATCTAGATTAACATACTCAGAAATAGGTAAAGGTGATAAATCCAAAGGAGTTAGTGGATTAAAACCATACACAATTTCAAAATGAGTAAATTTAGTAGCAGAATGCACTGTACGGTTATAGGCAAATTCAACATGCGGTAAACAATCCTCCCAACTTTTAATATTCTTTTTAATTACAGCCCTCAACAAAGTAGATAAAGTTTGATTCACTACCTCAGTTTGACCATCAGTCTGTGGATGACAAGTAGTAGAAAACAATAACATAGTTCCTAACTTAGCCCATAAGGTCTTCCAAAAGTAGCTCTAGAACTTAACATCCCTATCTGATACGATTTTTTTAGGCATACCATGCAATCTCACAACTTCCCTAAAGAATAAATTAGCAATATTACAAGCATCATCCGTTTTGTGACAAGGAGTGAAATGTGCCATCTTAGATAATCTATCCACAACTACAAAAATAGAATCCTAACCATGTCTAGACCTAGGTAATCCTAACACAAAATCCATAGAAATATCTACCCAAAGCTCATGAGGAATGGGAAGTGGGGTGTAAAGCCCTTGAGGTTGGACTCTAGATTTCACTTGCTTACACGTGACACATCGCTCATAAATCCTCTCAACATTAATGTGAGGCCAATAGAAGTGTTCCTATAATACCCCTAAGGTTTTAGCTACTCCAAAATGTTCTATTAAACCTCCTCCATGAGACTCCCTCACTAGTAATTCTCTTAAAGAACAAATTAGAATGCATAGTTTATTCTCCTTAAACAAGAATCATTCATGTTTATAAAATTTACCATGCCCACTCTTCTCACAATGCACATACTCTCCACAAAAATCTCGATCAACAGCATATAATTCCTTAATGTGCTCAAAACCAAGCAGTCTAGAACTAAGAGTAGAGATAAAAGTATACCTTCTAGAAAGTGCATCAGCAACGTCATTCTCTTTACCTTGCTTGTAGTAGATGACATATGGAAATGTTTCGATGAACTCCACCCAATGAGCATGCCTTTTGTTCAGTTTATGTTGCCCCTTCAAGTACTTCAAGGATTTATGATCAGTGTGGATCACAAACTCTTTTGGCCAAAGGTAGTGTTGCCATGTCTCTAGGGCTCAAACCAATGCATATAACTCCTTGTCATAAGTAGGGTAGTTTATGGTTGCCCCACTTAGCTTCTCACTAATGAATGTGATTGGTCTTCTCTCCTGCATAAGCACTACTCCAATACCTAATCCTGAAGCATCACACTCAATTTCAAACGTTTTAGCAAAGTTAGGTAAAGCAAGTAATGGCGCCTGAGTCAACTTATTTTTAAGCGTCTGAAAGGCCTTCTCTTGTTGCTTTACCCATCTGAACCCCACGTTCTTCTTAATTACCTTAGTAAGTGGTGCTACAATGGTGTTGAAATCCTTCACAAATCTCCTGTAAAAGCTCGCTAGTCCATGGAAACTCCGCACATTACTTACATTGGTTGGACTAGGCCATTGTTGGATCGCACGAACCTTTTCTAAATCAACCTGTATTCCATGTGCACTAACAACAAACCAAGAAACACAAGTTTATCTGGGCAAAAAGTGCACTTCTTGAGGTTAGCATATAATTGCTCCTTTCGAAGCACTTCTAAAACATCCCTCAAGTGAGACATATGATCTCTCAAACTCTTGCTGTAAATAAGAATATCATCAAAATAGACAACCACAAATTTTCCAATAAAAGTCCTCAAAACATGGTTCATAAGTCTCATAAAAGTACTAGGTTCATTAGTTAAACCGAAAGGCATTACTAACCACTCATACAACCCATATTTTGTTTTGAATGCAGTTTTCCATTCATCACCTTCTTTCATTCTAATTTGATGGTATCCACTTTTCAAATCAATTTTGGAAAAGAAACTAGACCCATGTAACTCATCTAACATATCATCTAGGCGAGGAATGGGATGATGATACTTTACCATAATGTTGTTGATGGCGCGACAGTCAACACACATTCTCCATGTCCCATTCTTCTTAGGCACCAAAATCATAGGCACTGCACATGGACTCATGCTTTACCTCACGTACCCCTTCTCCATTAATTCATCGACCTGCCTTTAGAGTTCCTTTGTCTCCTCCGGATTGCTCCTATAAGCTGGCTTGTTTGGAATTGATGCTCCGGGTACAAAGTCAATCTGGTGCTCAATACCACAAATAGGTGGTAATCCCTTTGGAATCTCCTCAAGAAAGACGCCTTCAAAGTCCTGCATAAGAGACACAACCATAGTAGGCAAAGAGTTAAATAGTTCGTTAGCACTCAAACATGTTTCTTTAAAAACCAGCAACAACATATGTTGCCTCATCACTAACGCTCTCCTTACTACACTCACTCTTGCCACACAACTCTCCTTTTACAAGGCCGTACTCTCCTTTTCACTCACCACCAAAGTTGATCCCCCTTCAACTTGGTCTCTCACACTCTTTCCAGCCTTCCTCTCTTTTCCCTTTTGATATTGACTTTTGTATTCCTTTTCTTTCTCGTTGTCTTTTGCTCTCTCACTCTCCCTCTGTTTTTCACTCACCTTATGTTTTGTAAATGATTGTTGTAGCTGCAACTGGTCCTCATACACCTGTTTAGGTGTTAAAGGTTTGAGATTAAAGCTTTTCCCTTAGTGAACAGGCGTATACTTGTTAGAAAAGCCACATGACATGCTTGCATTGGCACTACATCGCATAACACCTCATCCTCATACCTACCAATGCGAAACCCAATCAAGGCTTGCTTACTCACCTTAGTCTCACCACTATCATTCAACCACTGCAATTTATATAAACTAGGGTGTCTAGCAGTTTTGAGCCCTAGCCTCTCAACAATAAAATTACTCACTACATTGGTGCAACTTCCTCCATCAATGATCAAACTGTAAATATGAACATCTAGTATGAAATATATTCTCCCTTTGCACTTCCTCTTCTTCCTTCACCTACACATTTAAAGCTCGCTTCACTACTGCCACCAACCTCCCTATTGCAGGCTCCTCATCATTACTAGCGTTCTCTAATGGAGGCATATCATGTTCTTCACTATCCCCCTCAGTCTCATACTCTCCATGATCACGCAAAATCATCACACGCCTATTTGGACATTGACTAGCAATATGGCCTCTACCTTAGCATTTAAAGCATCTAATGTCACGTTTTCTAAAAGTAGAAGAATCAGGGTTACCTTGATTACCCGGAGTAGAACTCGCTTGCCTTTGCTCTCCTTTTGGTTTAGTGGGTAAAGGCTTTTCTTCCTTCTTCCATTGGTTAGTCTTCTAGGTGGATGAACCAGTACCCTGTTGAAACCGTACATTACTATTACCTTTCCTCTTGTGCTGGTTCTCAACCTTTATAGCCATGTGAACCATATCCTCCAATTCTACATAATGCTGTAATTCAACAACATTTTGGATTTCTCTATTCAGCCCAACAAGAAACCTAGCCATGGTAGCCTCTCTATCCTCCTCTACATTCGCCCTGATCATTGTAACTTCCATCTCCTTGAAATACTCATCCACACTTCGACTTCCCTGCCTAAGAGTTTGCAATTTGTTGTGCAATTCACAATAGTAATACGCCGGCACAAACTGCTTCTTCATCACTCTCTTCATCTCTTCCCATGACTCAATAGGTGGCTCGCCATTCCTTCTCCTATTCAACATTAGTTGATCCCACCACACTATAGCATAATCCGAAAATTCAATGGCAGCAAGTTTCACTTTCTTCCTCCCACTATAGTTATGACAATCAAACACCATCTTTACCTTCTTCTCCCACTTTAAATACGCCTCGGGATCATTCTTCCCTTAGAAAAGAGGAATCTTCATCTTTATGCTACTCAATTGATCATCATCTCTATTCCTATCTCCTCTATCTTCCCAATCCCTAGTTCCTCTATTCCAACTACTATAACCTCTATAACTCCCGACAGAAGGCTCATCAAAGTCATCATCCGACATTTCATCTCCACCCCTCGGTACTCTCCTAGAACGACTCTCCCTCTTACGCCCTTGGAATACGCTTGTGGATTGCTTTAGTCTTTGCTCTACCGTCTCATGAATTTGTTCCATTCCCTCTTGGAACATCCTCTTCATCTCACCCCTCAACGCCTCAATTACTAACCTAGCATCAAACCTTCCCCTCTCACCTTCAGGAGAATGTTGTCTTAACATTGTCCCTGCAGAAAAGATTAGTACTAACACAAATATATATATAATTAAGCCTCACGATACACTCCCTTACGTGTTTCGCTCAAATGATGATATCACACAGTCACTCATGTATTTTCACAAACAATGATGATATCAACTTGCTAATTCCTCTTCCTCACACCAATTCCCTTCTGCAGAATTCAAAAACAAATCTAAGGTTCGTAAATTTTCCTCTCTTTTTTTTCTATCCGAATATTTTTTTTTTTTTGCCTTTGTTGTTGCTCTTGATCACGTTTCTCTTTTCTTTTCTTTTCCCTTTTTTTTGTCATGATTCTTCCCTTTTTTTGTGACAAATCGACTAGTAGATACTACACTTTCAATAGACAATTAATAATATGAAATTGAATACGATAATTGATATGAACAATTGGAGTTAGGGTTTTGATGTTACCTTCCTCAAATCGAACTTGATGTTTTGACAAACCTAAGCTCTGATACCAAACTGATACGAACCACGCCAACCTGTGACGAAACCCAATACCAATACGTTCAGAATTCGTTACCTAAGACACCCAAACACCCCCAAGTGGAAACCATGACCCGTTGTCTATAAGCGAGACAAGAACCTTGGTATAATATGATGATGCCACAATCGGGATGAAAGACCGATTGATAAGTCAGGATGAACGCCACGGAAATTAATCCAATAAGTTCTAGTTAGTTCTTAAAGAACCAAGAGAGGAGCCTCTCAAAAGTGTTTTAATGTTCTAAGATGTATGTTCTTACTCTATTCTAAACCCTAGGAGCTTTATATTAGGGTTACAATTCGTGAAATACAAGTCCAAAACGGCATCACTTCAATAAGTGCGTAAAATAACAAAACAACACAAAAGGTCGGCGTCGGGGAGATACACGGTCGTGTACACGACCGTGTACTTTGGCCATGTACTTTTCTATGCAAATTCTGGCAACATACATGACCGTGTACTTCTGGTCGTGTATCTTTCTGTGGATTTGCTTGACTCCATACACGGCTGTGCCTTTGGCCGTGTATATGACCGTGTATGATTCCGTGTAACTTTAAGATTCCTACACGGTCGTGCCTTGTAAATACACGCCCTCTTCACCTCGTATCCGGTATGACTTGTACAAGAGCAAGGGTCTTCCCATGGTTGTTCCAATCCGTTCCAACTTCATGATTACTCCAATCATTTCCTGCTTCATGGACATCCTTTATCAACCCGTTAAGAGGATCCACATTCCTTCTTCCGGCTTGGCTCTCATCATGGATCTCATCACCAGCAGCCAACATTCTTAAAACCTGTGGCCTTTAGTCTAGGCCAGCTAAATAGGTCGACAGCCTAGGTCCCTAATGCTAGTAGGCTTCTTCCACTCCTAGGCGGCCTTCAATATCTTCAAAGTAATGACATCCTTGAAGCTTAAAATTGTCTGTTTGCTAACATTGCTTTAGGCTTTGATCTTTATTATTATTATTAGAGATGCTTGATAAATGAAAATGATCGCTTCATCTCTTAGATTACTCAACTGCAATGCTTGGTCCAGATGATCTTAAACAAGTCCATTCAAAGCTTACTGCATGCATTTTGATCTTGCCTTAGTCATTGGTCTTCCAATTCCCAATAGATCATTGGAAAGAGTTGGTGCAAGCTAATTCCCTTCAAATAATCTTTAAAATTGGAGAGAAAAGGGTAAAAACCAATGGAAATGAAGTAAAATTATAAAAATACTCCTAAAATCAAAATCAAATGAGTAAAGTTGAGGGTATTTTTATTTATCAATAACATATTTTCTTCTTATAAATCTAAACAAAAAATAAAACCTAAAACTTCCTTTCATTTTCTTTCCTTTGATTTCCCTTTTTTTTGCTTTCCTCCCATTTTCATTCATTTCCACAATCTTAAAATTACTAAATCCAATGTTAGTAAGAAACTTTCATAGAAAATTACAAGTTAGAGAAAACTGAATAAAGTGTCTATGTTGACTTGTAGGGACTAATAATTGCTATGTTGCGTATTGTACACCTCATAATTGCATCTATTTTCTTTATTGGTCATGTCTCAATTTCTTTTCCTTCTAATTGAAATAATTCTCTGACCTCCAATATAAATTAATTAAGGGTGATGTAAAAATCCCTTCTAAACTTGATAGACTTTTCTAATTTTATACTTAAAAGTTTAAAACCCCTAAATATAATATCTAATTAAAGTTTTTATTAGTCAAATTTTACATTTAAATTTTCAAGATACTAAATATAGTATCCAATCAAGCATTTATTTATTAAATTTTTTCCTATTACCTTTAAATAAATTATATGCCACTTACTTATTAGTTGAAATTTACAAATGTAAGCAATTAGATATAAGATAGTAAATTTAATAAGAAAAATTCAACTGGTATAAAATTTAATAAATTTAAATTTTAGGTGTAAAATAAAAAATATTACAAAAGTACATGCAAAAGTTCTAACATTGTCCCCTAAAAAAATTTTTAACATCAAAATTAGAAATCCTAAGGTGTTTGATAGGGCTAGCAATTCAAGACCTAACCTATGAAACCTAAACACAATAAGACACAAAATAAAAAATTTTGTCTACAAATGGGTTAAACCAGTTTAGCCACGACAAAATTCGTATCCGGATTGGTATCTAGCTCTTAGACCTATTTACAAATCCTTTTATCAAATAGGTCTTACAAATAGGTTACATGTCTAACTTACAAACCTGTTTAATATTAATAATATATACATTTCTTATTTTCTCTATTTTTTTAATTCCTAAGTGTTACTGATTTTGTCACTTAAGATGTCACGGTCCTACTAAGTCACACCAATAATGCATCATTTCTCTTTCTCTCTCTTTTTTAGTTATTTTATCTCTCTTCATCATCATTTTTTTTTTCTCTTTACATAAATTTATTTTTTATAATAAATCTCTCTTCCTTATCTTTTGGTTATTTAGAAAACACTATATCATCATATTTAGAGAGCCATGCTTGATAGTATTAGGAACAATGATAAAGGTAAGTCAATCTCTCCTTGTCCTTCTCTTTAATGATAAGTAGTTTGTGTAATTCGTGTAAATAGTCTTAACTTTTAGATCTGTTAGAGTTTTAACATATTATTAGTATTTATATTGTTTTCAAATGTTTGTTAAGTGCTAGGTTTGATTGGTTTATAAACCTATAATTAGGGTTTTTAGGTGCTTTCAAATCTAAACTAGAGTTATATTTAGATTAAAAGCGACATATAATGGTTGAATTAGATATATTGAGATACTAAAAAGCCAATTATTTCTGATATCCTCAATTTGTGAAAATGGAATGTGGTATTTCAAGTATGCCAATTTCTACAGTAGCTTCAAAATCTACATTTAATACTAAAAGTCGAATTATTGATTAACATCGCAGTTTATTGAAGTTAGAAATTATAGAAACTGTTTTATGTACAAAAATATTGGCTTTATAAAGAAGCGGGTAATAATCTAAGCTATTTTTTTTTATAAAATTTTCTATGACATATATTTTCAATGATATCATTATTTTTTATGTATAGATTCTCTAATTATTTCTCTTAAAGATCTAACGGAAAATGTTGGGTCACAAGTTTAAGTTAATTCAATTATATTATGAAACTTGTGAGTTTTTAGATTTATTATATTTGATGAGACTCCACTAAAACTATTATTTGAATTGTAATTTCATATTAACTTTCAAAGACTTATGTTAGTAATATTTGCATAAGTTAATTTTAAGGAGAATTATACTTTTAGTTCTCAATATTTACCTACTTTTATATTTGAATCATCATTTTTTTTCCTCTATTTTAGTTTTCAACATTTTGAACATATTATAAAAATAGGATATCCATTAAATACATTAAATTTTACATTCATCTTAAGCATGCATTAGTTTTCAATTAGCCTTAGGCTAGTTAGTTAAGATGATCATAGTATACACAAATTTTTCTAGCCTATTTTCTTAATTTTAATTATTATTTTTGTATTTTTCATTATATTTCATGATATTATATCATTATATATATTTAATATTATTATTTGTTATATTATGTAAATAAATCTATTTAATTCTATCATTTTGTTATTTAAATTATCATTGATTGATTTGAAGTTAATACATACCAAAATTGGATGGAAAGCTTAATAAATTTAATATAAAATGATTTTTCTAATTTTTTTTGTTGTCATGATTCGTTCTTTACCTACTATTTATAAAAACACTCTCTTTTTCTATACTTGAAAATCAAACATTATATATTTCTATGCATTCTCTCCAAAACCAAAAATGAAGAATTAAAAAATATTCATTAAAAAAAGAAAAGAAAATATATTGACCCATCTAACATTGAGTAACAAAAATAGTATTTGATTTAATTAAGACTAAAATGAAGAGTTTTTGGTGTTGCTAGAGTCTAATATATGGAGAGTAGAAGTCACTACAGTGAAAGTTATAGACAAAGGTTCACTAGAATATTAATTTTTGTAAGAAATTTTCATAGAAAAATTACAATTTTAGAGAAGACTTAGTGGAGTGTCTATGTTGACTTGTAGGGATTAATACTACTCTATGGTGCACGACACATGTCATAATTGCATCTATCTTCTCTTTGTTAGTTATGTATCAATTTCTTTTTCTTTAATGCAAATAATCTTCTTACTCTAAGCAAAT
Organism: Laguncularia racemosa; assembly: GCA_037954665.1. Taxonomy (NCBI): domain Eukaryota; kingdom Viridiplantae; phylum Streptophyta; class Magnoliopsida; order Myrtales; family Combretaceae; genus Laguncularia; species Laguncularia racemosa. The sequence continues at coordinate 6,362,699 of JBBMOL010000031.1, read as the reverse complement.
TAATTAGGAGTAATGTAAAACTCCTATCTAAACTAGATACATTTTTCTAATTTCATACTTAAAAGTTCAAAAACCGTAAAATAAAATATCTAATTAAAATTTTTTAAATTCAAGTTTTACCTTTGAAATTTAAAGATACTAAATATGATTTCCAATCAAATATTTGTTTATCAAATGTCCTTTCCATCATCTTTAGAAAGATGATATGCCACCTACTTATTGATTAAAAATTGTAAATGTAAATGATTAGATATATTTAATATTTTTAAATTTTAAGTCTAAATTAAAAAAGAATAAAGAATAAAGTTACCAAGGTTCATGTAACAATTCTAATATTGTCCCCTAAAATTTTTTTAACATCAATATTAGAAATTGAAAAGGTACTTGTTCTTTAAACAAACAGTTTGAAATTTATTATTATTATTATTATTATTATGGTTGGGTTTGAATTTAAATATTTAGATTGTTACAACAAATTTGGTGAGGTCAAATGACTTACTTTCTTTAGTAAGTTGTGACCCAATCAACAAATTGTGGCCATTGTAGCCATCCCCTAGCCTTGAAGCGGTCGAAATGACCAATTAGCCATTTTAATGCTTTTTTTTTAGAATTTTTTTTTCAAATTTTAATATTTTTTTATTAGTTTAGTTAATTACTATATATATATATAATTATAATATATATGTAAAGTGGGTTGTCATTTTAAAAATTCACATTTTTTTCAAATATATTTTAATTTTTATTATTTTTAGTTGATATATATATATATACATATGTAACACCTCAAAACTCAAGACGAGTATAACTCACTATGTGTCATCACTAGATGAAGATATGCAAAGGCTCAAAATCTACTAATATCACAATCGACATTCAAATATCCATAATCATTAATAAAAGCATTATCCACATAAAAGAAATTTGAAAGAACATCTGTCTTAATTACATAAACAATATTCAATCTCCTCTAATCAATACAATAGAAGTATTTAAGAACCTAAGTATTACAATAGTCTTAAATCAATGAAACAGAATTATCTCTTATCTATCTTTCTCTTCATCTAGCTATTGCTCTTCATAGTACACATATTTTACATATTCCTCAAAGTTCTGGTTTGTCTCCACTATAGTATTATCATACCCTTTAACTTCTCTTAAAGTACTTGCAACTAAAAATGGTCCCATGAGGGGTGAGCTAATATGCAGTATAATGTATACTCACACACAAATGCACATGCGATGCCAAAAATACCAACACAAACATAATGCAACAGAATATCTAAACACAGTTTACTATCTTTCACATCATTTATTTCCAACACACCATTCTCATTAGCATATTCACCATGCAAACATTACATACACACATGTATATAAATATATATATATATATATGACAAAGGGCACTCTCCTTTGTTCATAAGTTTAAACCATACATAATTATACATACATGATAGTGAGTACTCCCCATTATCCATGAGTCTAAGAGTCCTTCCATACATACATACAAATATATATACAATAATGGGTCTTTCCCATTATCCATGAGTCTATTCTATACATAAAATTATATATATACAATAGTAGGCACTCCCCATTGTTCATGAGTCCATGAGTTCTTCTATATCACACATGATTCCATCCATGCTAGATAATCCTAAATCTACCTATACCATTTTGGTATATGACTCCACTAAGGGAAACATCATATACCAATTATCGAGGTGCCACCTCAAGAACACCGACCTTCACTCACTTCTTCGAACCTAACTAAGCACATTCACACATAACCAATCGCATTCATTGTCAATATTAGTTTAGTTCACATTACATTTCCAACTTAATACGTATAAATAACAAACATAGTGTATACGTACTTGATAAGCAACAAATGGTCCCTTCACAATTCTGAAGTCTCTTAGTTCTCAAATCTATTCAAGTCCATAATTATGTACTCTTAAAATCTCAAGTAAAAGAAATACAATGGAGTAGTGAGTGTCTTAGGTCAATTCAACTGTGTAGGTGGTCGTGTAGAGGGATATGGGAATGAACACGGCTATGTTAATGGTTGTGTATCTTTCTGTGTTTTTTTGTTAATCCAGCTTGCCTAAATACACGGGCATATATTTGGTTGTGTATTTCGACAAGATAGGGTGCATGGTCAAGTGTAGTAGCCATGTACCTTTCTTGTGAATTTTTACAATTTGGCATGCCTAAGTACACGAGCTTATCTAATGAATGTATACTTTTCTATACACATTCATGTTTTGACATAGGCAAGCATATGAACCTATACCCAATCGTGTAGAGCACTATTCTATCGCAAATTTCTTTTTCCAATTTGCAATTTCCCAATGCTTCCAATCCTAAATGAAATTCCTCGCTTCTAAATCTAATTATGCATTGTTCATTACATTAGAACACTAAATGAGTTTAATTTAACGACTTACTAACTCATATCATTTCAACGATCGAATTCTTATCCTAGAACTTTTGTTGCACTAATTGTTTTGTAGTGAAATCAAAGGAATTAACATGAATCTATGTTATAAATATGTAAGCAATGATCAATAATTATTGATCAGTCTACTTACCATAGTTAATTCTTCATATCGTAGGATGTAGAAGCCTTTTTCTCTCCTAAAGTTCTTTAGCTAGTGTTTAAGGTTTTGTAGCATGCAAATGGGAAAGGGTTAGAATGGTATATGTTAGCATATTTATATTTCCTTGTTAAATGATCGAATTACCCCCAATTCTTCAAGTTATTTACCCACTTAACCTTGGATTAATTTTAATCAATATTAAATATATATATATGCACACACAGTTATTTACAATATATATATGTAATCGTGATATTTAAATAAAAATATATTATTAATGCAAACATGGTGATAACATCTTAGCATTTGTGGCCCTTTAGAGTCTACATAAGCAAAAGCAAGAGTTGAGCTTTCATTATAATATAGGTAGGCTAAGCTTTATAAGCATATGAAGAATTGGGCTCAAGTTTAACCCATGCTCAAGTCCATGATCTTATTAATTTAATGAGGCTTTAATCCTATTTATCCATCATTAGAAAAGAAATCATTTGATAATCATCATTAATAGTTCATCTATCTCAAATTCATCCAACAATCAAGATCATGGGCTAAAATCTATATATAGGAGCCACCCCCTCTTCATTTGGAACATTTGAAGTGTCAATAAGCTTCTCATATATGTTTTCACTTTGCCAAAATCATTATACAGAAGATCAAATCATATATCAAGAATGGGTAAAGAACACATCAATAGCATCATATACGATCTGCTATCACATGCGCACTTTGAAAATCCGAGCTTGCCTATTCCTCCTCTCACACCTTTCTTTACAACACCTTTCCATGTGTCATCAAATAAAGACTTCTTTAAGGCTAACCAACACGCTTGCTATACATTATCATTTAGCTATAGGAACCCCCCATACTCTATCCTTGTTCAATATTTACATATGCACACCATCAACTTTATTCTCAATTAAACTAGGATTCATGAGAAATTTTGGCATGATCAATCCCTTTAGAATGAGATAGATACACCTATAAGGAATACTCTCACTCACCCTAAAGAGATAAGAGCTTTAGCTTTGCTTGACACATGAGTTAGATAGAAAACAAAAATTTAAGATATAGAACATGTGTCTTGAGTATTTGACCTAATAATTTGGTTTACTTAAGTGTAAGTTTTGATAATGATAATAGTTGTCAAAAGCTCACAATTGCATCTTGTATTTTTCAGCCTAGTAATTATGTGTTTCCATTGGCTTGAGCTCTAGCTTATGGGCCAAATTTGTCTTCTCTTGTTAGTCTAGAAAGAAAAGACTGGTTGAACAAAGTTACTCTTCAATTTGACAATTTTCTACTTTATTAGATTAAAGTTAAGACACATGCACTAGCTAGGTTAATTGACTTTAGATGGATGAAATGCAACTTTGTCTTAAAGGTATCCAATAGGCTATTTGCTATCAAATGAAGTTCTACTTTATCCAACTAAGGACACTATTTTAGAGAATCTTCAAATTTGCAAATCTTAAGGTGAGTTTGTGAAGATTCATTATGATTTTCCATTCTTTGTGTAAACGAAGCCTTATATAAATAATTGTGTAACCCTAATCCATTATTGCTCATTGTCAAATGTGTCAACATAATTTAGATATTAGGAAGAGAGGAGCACACTTTTAAAATTGTAAGTGATGCTTGTGCAAACATTTTTCCTTATGTGATGTTGAGTGTACTTATTGAAAGTTGATTAATAAAATGGCATGGAGTCTTTTATGAAGGCATTATAGAGAGTAAGGAATAAGAGGATGGTGTTAAACACTACTATGTATCAAGTTTCTTCATCTTTTACTCTACATTTTAGTTTATATGATTTTTTTCAAAAGATCTCAAACTAGAAGAATAGTTTTTACTTACTAATAATAATTTTCTTATTTTTATTACAATCTAACATTTTACTTCCTTGTACTCTAACTTTTATTTTCTAAGTGGGTAAGTTATTGAATTAGTAAAACTTTAACTTACGATCCATTTATTCATTCTTATTTTTATACACAAGTTTGAAAGTCATAAACTAGTAGCACTTTTACTATGTTTTTTTCTTTTTTATATATAGGATCGAACTCTTCATTATTAGACTTTTGTTTAAGGATGAGTCTTTACATAATTTTTTGGAAAGTATTTATAAATTTTCAACATTTTAAAGACCTAATTCACCTCCTTTTATGGATCTTTAGGGAATCTAAGGAATTTCATTTGCTATCAAATCATGGTATTCATGAAAGAACTTAATTGATTTAAATTAATGATCATGTTGGCAATTCAAAGTGTTTATGGCTTAACAAAAGAAGGTTTTGCTTTAAATGGACCACATTTCATCATTATGGAATAAATTTTCTTCATTGGAAAAGTAAGACAAAAATTTTTTACTAAAAGACAAGACATAACTTCTTGCTAGTAATTTAAAAGCTAAAGATGTATCAAGTAAAGAAGATATAGAAAGATTACAACTTAAAGCCAAAGCAAGAAATATTATTATCTACGACAACAGATGCAAATTAACATAATCAAGTCTAGTTGTAAACTACTAAAAAATTATGGAATAATTTAAAAGCTTTATGATGGGACAAAAAAGTAAAAAGTGCTAAAAAATCAGTCAATTTATTAAAAATTTTGAACTTGTCAAATTGGAACCACATGACCATGTTCAATTAATATATAACAAGCTTATAGATATTATAGACCCATTAATAACATAGGAATAACTTTTACAAATAAAGAAAGCCCACACAAAATTCCAAAACTTTCTTCAAAGAATGGAATAGTTTACCCCAATAGAAGAGGCTAATGATTTATCAAAAATATCTTTAGATGATTTATATAATTCTCTTTATACTAATAATAAAATGTATCAAAATAACCTAAAACCATTGAATAAAAATATAACTCAAAAAGGGTCTCTACTTGAAAAAATATTTCCATTATTAAGGGTTTACCATGTTGCATTGCTCTCTAGGATGTAACTTTGTTTTAATCATCAAAAGATCTTAGTATTCACGTAATTTCTAAAACCCAACAATAACGATCCACACTCCTTTTCCAAGTCTAAAAAGCTTGTAATTGGTATATACCCATCCCTATTGGGTTTAATGTAATTAAATTTTCATTTTTATGGAAATTTTTTTTAAAAAAGTACATAAAATATCCTTACTCTCATATTTAGATAATTTAATATTTAAAATTTCATTCTTTTACAATTTAATACTTCTTACCTTACTTTAAAGTAAGGATACTAAATAACAAAAAAAAAAAACTTTAAATGCTAAATTACAAAATTAAAAACTCTCTAAATTTGATATCTACATTTTATACATCCAAGTAATCTTTAGTGAATTTCCATCATCATCAGAAACCAAGATTATTAAATAAAATATTATATTGCCATTTGCAAGATACATATGTCACTAGCTAAGTGGCTCATTATTTATTAATTTAAAATACATACATATAGTCACAAATAATTCTGTTTTACAATTCACACAAATTTAAAAGTCCTCTTACTGCTGTCACTAGTGACCTTTTACATTACACTTTATCCAGCGCAATAGTTTGTATCAGTGTGAGAATTAGTAAAACGCATGCTGCTAAAAACGAAATGAGAGCCCATGGAACTATTGAAATAGTCCCTCTTTAATATTGCCATCCAAAGAAATCGTTTCTTGTTGCAATGCTCATCTATCTTCCACCACACACTTGCATAGGAGGAATTTCCAGTAACAACATTGTGCCCTAACCTTTTGAACATATTCGAGACCACTTCATCATCTCCAAGTCTATTATGAATTATTCCCTTCCGACGAAGCAGTTCAACATCCTTTGGAGTACAGATCAAATAGTCCATGAAAACGACATAATCAACCACATATTTGATTTTATTACTTTGGAAATGTTGTTCATAAGCGATCAGGTTTCTGTAAACTGACTCTGTCTCGTCTGCAATAACAATGGATGGGATCTTCAATGTACCGTGGTCGAAATTAATGTCCATGTCAAACCGGACCCCAGTTGCTGCCAATTTGAAATTAATTCCGAATCGTTCAAGTTCCGTGGCTGATCGTACGGGATGCAGAAATTTCCCCTTTTTTTTTCGCTTGGTGGTTTCCGTGGACATGCTAGCACTTTCACGACCGACAATAAACCGCCAAGCGAGATTAATGAGATCACGTTGCCCAAGGAATCTCCTACCATCTTCCATGCGGTCATATAATGTTGTAGGGACAATGAATGGAAGTTGATTTTCAAGTAGTAATATATCACGTTTTAAGGCCACTTTCTTCCAACCAACCCAAAGACGAGTGTCACCCGTTTTATTATTTATGAAAAAACTCAATTATAAAGCATCCATCAAGTAACATCATTTGGATAAATTCTTCTCTTGTAAAAGCAACAATTTCATCATATTGCTCACGGGCCAAAGCTTCTGCCACGCTCCAAAAGGGGCTTAGAAGTCTCTACTAAAATCATCATAGCACATGTGCACCCGTTACATGATAATCGCTTTACAAATAAAAAATCATAAAACTCTAAATAAATAATTGTGTTTATAACCAATCATAGTACATATAATTAGATAATAAAATACAACTATAGATCTCGTATCCCACGATCAACTATGATCACAAAGAATCAGTATCATCTACAAATCAGTAAAATAGGATAAACCCTAGGTCCCCAATTTCAAATTCTATTTACATAAGAGTCCTAACATTTCATCTAAACAAACTATCATTTACAATTCTTACTTTGTTGTTCTGGTCTTCCAAAACTCTTGACACTTCACATCTTATCTTAGCCCGATCTTTCATATCGTTACCTGCAAAAGGTCTGTGAGAGGGTGAGCACACCATGGTTCAATAAATGGGATGGTAACACTTTCAATGCTACATACACACATAAGCAAATTTAAATCATGATATCAAACATATGCTATGCATAAGCAACCATATGAATGCAACATCTCATGTGGTCTTCCAGTAATTGACGTGAAGTCTAAGGTTTAAGCCCCCTTTGACCTTAGGTTGGGGATTCTAAAGCCACCATCAGTGCTTAGGTCATTACGCGATTTATTTATCTTATCACTTTGTTAATTATGATATTTTCTTAACTCAATAGTGAATGCTCATGTGCCTCTCTACACTAAACGAAGTAAAACCCTCAAGGATAGGCCAGACTCGGAACCGTCAAGGCGCGACAATCCCCTAATCACTTAGTTCGCACTTAGCGGAACAACAATCCTCTAATCACTTTCGACACATCTTGTAGCAAGCGACAATCCCCTAATCACTTAGTTCGCACTTAGCGGAACAACAATCCTCTAATCACTTTCGACACATCTTGTAGCAATGATGGCTTTCAATCTCATGCAATGTCTCGTGAAAATGCATGTCAAGTTTTAATCAAGTCCACTTCCTTAATTAATTGATTTAAAGTTATCAAACAACAAAAAAAATCACAATCAACTCTTAATCAACAACAAAATAACTATCAAGCATCTCATTTCACATACATAACACAACAAGCAAATATCATGTCTTTCTTATCACATAAAACAGACACTGAATCCAAACCCCACGGATATAAATTTATCTAACTATCCAACAAGTAAAGTAACTCAGCACCTCTGTGCCATTTCTCTCAAATGTTAAACCAACCATTCGGGGTTGATTTACAATCATCATCTCTGACACATCTGTGTCATTTATTTTAAATGTCAAACTAATCACTCGGGGTTGATTTACAATCGTCATATCTAACACCTCTATGTCATCACACTTCTCAAGTGCTCTAACACCTCTGTGTTATCACACTTCTCAAGTGCTCTATTATTCACATTTTCGAGAGCCAGTAAGGTCGTCTTGTATTTTCCTTTTGATGTCCTCAAGACATTTGTATATGATATATGTGTGTGTGTGTGTGTGTATCTACACATATAGGTATGTATGCAACATATCTTTAATTAAAGACAACTGACTAGGCACCTTCCCTTACGTACTTAAGAGGGTAAGAAAATATGATTGTTGAGTTGTAAAAAATTAAGATTTCACTCATGATTTATATGATTGGATTCATGAGTGTATTATATAGATATAATAAGAAAATAAGTTTTCCTAGGTATATGTACACATTCAGGAATTAACTCTAACATGCCTACATAATGACATATATTGACCTTACTCCAACTAAGCACACCTGCTCGGTAGCTCTAGAAGGAAAAGCTAAGTTTCTATGTTTTGGTTTGATTTTGAAGTAAAGAATTTTTAATCATGGGTTAGGTCTGTGGTTATAGCACTAGCAATATGGTACTAGGTGCTATCAATAAGGTAACAACATCTAAACCCTCAGACCATACCATCCCCTATATTCTTTTATGACTTCTTTCCAAACTCATCAATCCCTACTATGACTCAACTCAACAATGATCACATTCAATTTCAAACACAACATAGCAATTTCGCATGCATAGCAATTAACATACAACACAACATGGTAGCATATCATTAAGTTTCCTACTCACCTATTCAAGGTTGTCGTAGTCCTAGTCGTCATTAAGTGATTCCGACGTACAGTCCTTTCTTCAAGCATGGTATCGAAGGTCACGCAATTTTCGTTGGATTGCTCAATCTCTTATTAACTCCTATCTCTTCTCAAGCTCCTAAATGCCTTTCCCCACACTCACATACCTAATTAGTTTACCGATGGTATGCATGCACTTCTAGATCTTCCCTTCATAACTTGATTACTTAATCAAGCTGCTCGGGCTACTGCTACTATATTGATGACACCTTTTCCTTCCAATTAATTTCACACACATACACTTGCTTTCTTCATGAAGTTCCCTTTTCCTCTTCGGCTTCACCATTCCATTCCTTGTTATCTCTTCCTTACCCTTTTTCCATCTTCAATTCCTGCTTTCATCTTCTTCCAACTTTTTCTTTTCCTTTCTCCTTATTCTCCTCTCCCTTTTGACTCCCTTACCATAACTTTCCCCCTTATTTCCTTGCCAAGCTCCTTTCAACCCCTCAAACTTCACTAATTTCACACTTCTTCTTCTCATTTCTCTTCACTCTTCTCTAGCCCATACTTATGCATGTGTATATTTCAATTCCCTACTTTTAGTTCTCCAAGTCTTTCCTTCTTCCTTAATATCTTCCATTTTCCTTTTCTTCTTCCTTTTCTACTTCGTAACTCCTACTCACCAAACCCCACTTACACACAGTACACACACCAAACACATACACCAGCACATTCCCACCCATACACATACACACACATTCCGTACACCATGCATTCACCTATACATACATACACACAACCATACCATACATATCCCACATCTTCCACACATATACACTCACACCTTTACACACCTCATGGCAATCCACACACACACACACAGAAACCACACACACCACATACACATACCACACACCTTACATCACCTTATGCACACACTCACAAGCATTATACACACACGGCTCCTCTTTCCCTACATATAGACACATCTTCACACCATACTATCATATACCTATACACACATTCTTACATACACTACATTCCATCACCTACACTCTCACACATCTTACACTATCACCTACATATCCACACATCTCCATATACATCACACCCACCGTCACATACACCTATCTTCACAGACACTGCACACCTTCATTCACATACACACATACACATCCATACACACACCACACACCTTTACCCACACATACACACACACCATCACATACACATACACACATACTCGCAATCATTACACACTACCTCATACGCATACACACATACTCGCACTCACTACACACGCACGGCTCCTTTTTCCTCTTCCTTGTCCTCATTTTCTCTTCTCTTCCATGCCGGCCTTCCTTCTTCCTCTTTTCCCTCTTCTTTTCTTCCTTTTCCTTCTCCCTTTTTCCTTTTTCTTTTCTTCCCCTTTCTCTCCTCCCTTCCACACTGCTTCCCTTCTTCCCTTTTTCCTTTTTTTTCTTTTCTTTTTCCTTTCCCTCACGGCTTCAACCTAGTTGGACTTTGCTGCTGTCATTGTTGTCACTATTGTTGCCATTGTTGTAGATGTTGTTACGGTCGTAGTTGTGAGGACCAAAACTTAAACAATAATGTTAAAATTGAAATAATATATATATGTATATATATGTTATATGCTAAAAATAAAATAAAATAAAATATATATATATAAATAATAATAATAATAATAATAATAATATAAATTATATGGATATATATATATGTAAAAAAATTATACATAATATATTATATTATATTATAACTAAAAAGAAAATAAATAAAAGAGGAAGGAAAAAAAAAACAAACAAAAACAAATGCAGAACAATACCCTCAATGTCAGAAAAAGTAAGTAATATTATATATATATATATATATACATAGAAATTAGAATAGGGAGAGAGAAAAATCAAATCATAAAAAAAATAGAAAAAAGAGAAACCAAAACCCTCTCCATTTCATCCGAATTTTCTGGGCAATTTGAAGTTGGAATTTCCAACATGCAATCATCAGGATAGGAAGAAGAACAAGATTGAAGTAGGATACAACAAGAATTTGAAGAAATTAAAGAACAAAAAATCAAATTAAGTAGGAAGAATTTTGTTTGTTCGTTCGAAGGGGGTAGGGTAAATCTGCTGCTAGGCCAAGCTAGGGTTAAGGTTTTGGATGGGAGAGGATTCCGGCCGACATAGTGGTTGCCGGATTTGGTGGCCGGAGGCCGGTGAACGGAGCAGCCCCCGGTAACGCCTGAAACTTCCTATTTTTTTTTAAATATCCAATGTTGATGAAAAATTATTATTTTTGGTATTCTGGCATAATTTTGTATTAATATTAATGTGGTAATTTTATTTTTCTGAAATTTTATTTGAAAATATGTGATCCTTAAGAAATGCTCTATTCTGGTCGTAAATTAAATTGGAAACTAAATAGGTCAAATGATGTATTTTGGATTTAATTTTTAGTATACAAGATCCTTATATGATTTATTAGATCACCAAATCAATAATTGTTCAGATTGGAGTCTTTTTCTATTTTTAGTGAATTTTTCAAGCTAATTACCCTGTTCTGGCCGAATTAAATCCTTAGCAAAATTAGAGAATTTGATTTGATTAGTTAAATTCAATGTTCAGTTGAGGTCCATTGAAGCATAATATGATTTTGAGAAGCTTGGGTTAGTTACGAAACAAAAACGGGAGTGTTCGGTGCAAGATTATGATAATTTAGAACCATACGATTCAATATAGAATCATGTCGAAATTTAATTACATTAATATATAATAGAGCGTAATATACCCATATGTATATGAATTAGAAATTGTTGGAAAATGGTGGATTATACGAGGTTAGGATGGAATTTAAGGGTTTCGAATACTGAATTAGCAATTTAGGGTTCAATAGAGCGAATGAGGTAACATTGATTGGTATACTGATGATTCAGGTATTTCTATTGAGTAAGGAGGACAAAGGAACTTGGCCGGTGCGACTGTTTGGATTGGCATATATTGTTTCAGGTGAGTACTCCCTTAGCTTTTCTCTTGGGTACAAGTGGTTGATAATGTAGACTACTTGTTGTTGGCTGAAATTACCCTGTACGATCACTTACTGTGATCAATGCAGGAGGATTGTTGAATTATATTGGTTTACTGATGGTTGGTTGTATGTCATGATATGATTGGATTATGAGAAAAAAAGGGAACATTCTAGAAAATCCTAGAATGAGAGTTGGGTGCGGGATTTGATTATACTATTCCTGATTGTATGTGATGTAATGAACTTAAACTATCGAATGCTTAATGATTGTGATGTAATGCTGGGTTATTTTTAGCTTATTAAATGGGGTTTATATGACTGGTTGAGTTCATACTATTGTTGTCTTGGTAACGATGAAATATCTAAATGGATAATAAAATTGGAGTTAGGCTATAAGTACCTACTAACCTAAAACACTTAATGTAAGAAAAGTCCTGTTCCCTGCCTAGTAAGTTTGTGGTACGACCTTTGAGTCGACCCGGATGGGTTTGAGGCATGGTCGACGGACCGGCCCGGTTTAGTGACCTATGGGGATCTGGTCACCCCTTTTGTTTGAGGCAGGTGAAAGGCGAGCTGAATATTTCTAACTAAAAAGAGTATATAAGGATGTCTTAATTGGTTGAGAAAACATTAAGTTTTGAAAAGTACATGAGGGTAGTTTATCTACCAGTTGACAGGCTTTGCCTGGATTAATTGAAAAATATTTGTGACCAGTGAGTAAACAGGAGTGATTGAAATGGTCTCCAATGAAAATGTTGTGAGTATAACTTGAGTTGAAAACTTGCTTGCTTGAGTAATCACTTCGAGGTATTTGATAATATTGTCGATTACTATTATGTGATTTTGTTGTTTGTTTTTATTGGGTTGCTTGATTTTATACTCACTTTGCTTCTTAAGAAGCTGAGGGGTTAGTGTTTTTGCTAACCTCAGGTACAGGTACTGAAGAATAAGTTGTTGGAGACTCGGGTTTTTAGAGAGCGTCAATAGAGACAAAGAAGCCCTTAGTTTCATTTTGGAACCTCTGTTATTTGTAATAAGATCTATAGGTGTTAATCTTCAAATTGTAATGTAAATATTTGTGTGTATAAGGTTGGATTTGTAATCTTTTGAGCCACTTAAGGCTACAGGATCAATCTAGGCTATGCCTACTTACCGGGAATGCAGATCCCGATGATATATATATATATATATATATATATATGATGTATGATGTGACAGGAGATTTTAAGTATATGTGTTTAGATATGATGTGGATATGAAATGATAGCGCTGTTAGCGCCATTTTACAGGACGTTTATAAAATTTCATATAGGTTGGAGTTACAGGTTCAATATTAGTAGAATTTGCCTTATCTCTAATTCAGAGACGGCATAGCAACCTATCTACAGGTACCAAGGATAGTTACAGGAATTTTGGAACAGGTTCAAGAATCAGACCTAGTAGGTGGGTCGCTACAGTAGTTGCCATCGTCACTGCTGTCACCTCTATCGTTGTGTATTCCTTCTCGGATATAAAGAGTACGACAAACCAAAGACTGCTCTTTTGTAGCTTGTTGCATCAAGCATCCAAGAGACAAGATTGATCTAGAGCATAAGAGAGAGAAAGAAAGAGAGGGTTCTATTGTGGGGAAGACGAGAGGAAGGGAGACCTGGGGAAAATGAAAGGGAAGGAGAAGGGAAGAAGACGCTGCAAGGGAGGATGCGATCTAGGAGAAGAAGAAGAAGAAAGGAAGAAGAGGAAGAAAGAAGAAGGCAGAAGGAAAGAGAAGAAGAAGAAGAGAAAAGAAAAGAAAAGAAAGATAAGATAGAAAGGCAGGGGCTGCTACAACACAATTATGTATATATATATTTATATTATATTTTGATTACATTTTATATTATAAATTTCTCTATTTTTATTATCTTGCTTGTGTACTGAAATATCTTTAAATTATTATTATTATTATTATTATCAATGGAGAAAAAAAGAAAGGTTTAAGAATAATAAGAGCAAAAGGTGAAATGATTTTTTGGTGAAGAATAAAGGAAATTGAAATTTCAGTTCAGCACAACTTTTAGCACAGCTTATGCTGAAGCCTGAGTTAGAAAAATGGTTAGAAGTAAGAAAAATTTTAGGCTTGCCTCTAGCATAGTCAGGCTGGAGCTAGTGCTAAATTAGAAAAATAGTCAAAAGCAAGAAACGTTTCAACATTGCCTCGAGCATGCCCATGCTGGAGCCCATAATGAACTGAGCATTAAAGATAACATGTTTTAGAGAATTTATTCTTCTAATTATTTATTTATTTTTTAACCTATTATTATCACAAAATATAATAGTATTTATGCATTTAAATATTCAAATTTTCATTATACATTTCTCAAAGTTTTTAATATTACAGAATTTTTCCTCTCACTACCCCGATCTAAAAGTATTTATTATTCTATTTATTTTCTTAAATTTTCATATAGTTTTTCAAAAATTTTAAAACTTTACTGCTTCTATTTTTTCTAGGTGAGGTAACTTTTTACACTTGTTTCTCCTCTCCTATGAAGCATTTGGTGGAGATAGTGCAACTTTTGCGCTTCCATACGTTGTAGGCGGTTGTCATTATGGTGGTACGGTCCAATTGCAACAAATTGAGGTTCATATGTGTTTTCATTAACCATTCGAAGCTGATTATGAACTTTAAATATAAATTTCTCATGTGATATTTGTTGTAAATCATCATGTAGTTTAGCGTCAATCTGATTCGATAGCCGATCTAACATCTAGTGTGCATCTTCCACCTAAACAAAGTTCAAAGTAGCTAAGTTATTGTTGGTAAAGACAAGATCGTATTAAAAAATTAAAAATAAATAAATAAATAAATTGTAAATACACTCTTAAATATATTGGTAATAACCTTAAGCTTTAAGTCATGACTTCACTTCATTATAGGTTCTGAAAATTCTCCAATACTCACTAGCTATCACTTCAACCCAATACTGTAGCTAAAAGGATCATATATGGTAATGGTTTTTGGCCCTTAATAATGGTTGAGGGATATGCATACAATATATACATATATATATTTTAAGTTTTAAAAAGGTGAAAGCATGTTGAGGTCTAGCAATACTAATTCATAGTTTTAAAATATATTTACCATTTACACATTTATTTTCACATAACTATAAACTTGGACAGATCTATGGAGGTTGTCAAAAGGAACCACGATCCCCCAATAGCATTTAGGAAAAGGAGAAATTAAATACTATATTTTTATTTTTAAAAAAGCAATTTATTTCTTAAAATAAACATGGCCAAGATTTTTTCTTTTTTAGAATTACGAGGTTATGAGTTCAAATTCTAATAGAAATATTTTATTATATTAAGTTGTATTTATTATTTATCTTTTAATTAATGGTTTTTATTCTTTTTTTTAATAATAACTAATAAATCAAAATTTTATTAAAAAATAATAATAACAAACTAAATAAAATCGAAAGACATTTACGACTAGCAATATTATCTCTTACTAGTAAGAGAACAAGAGATAATAATAATGGCACGACCAATGCAATATTGGCTTTGGTATTACGAAAATAAATAAATACTATGAAATAACTAACTGCCTAATCATTCAAAGATCTTTGCTCTTAATAGATGCTAATGAAATAAATCTCCTGAATTTATTAAGGATAATCGCAAATATAACCCAAAAAATATGGCTAGGTATGAATAGGTCTTAAAACTTTTACATGTGTTACACCCGATACAACTTTTCCTTATTATTAGAGCTTAAGTACGTACACGGTACAGTTTAATTTTTATTTTCAGATATGACTTCCCTAATGTACACTAAAGAAGATAGAAAAATACTTGGAATAATGGAGAAAACGAAACTTGGACTTACAGTGTTGCTGCTGCTCGCCATTCCTCTTGTACCCATAAGAACCTTTCAAGAGACTAAAATCAAGAGTTGCAGATGTTTTTGGAGCCTGCTATACTGAGAAGAGAAGTAAATTTAATGAAAGATATAGATAAGGATTCACAGGAATATCAATTTTTATAAGAAACTTTCATAGAAAACTCTTATCACCGACAGACAAGAACAGCTTAGTCAGAGGAATACGAAAAGACCCTTGTTTTTGACGCACAGAAATGTTGTAACAAACTGAAATAGTATCGACAGATTGTAACTCTACATTTGAAAAAATATATATACATATATATATATATACAAGAACAACTGAAGGGGAAAGGCATGGATTACTACTGACAAGCTTTGGCTTTTGGAGCCCTGGTGCTCGAAGTCCAAGACTCTTCTTTCCCTTTTGCTTTACGTCAATGGATCTGCAATTCACCATAACAATTTTTCTTTCATTATGATCGAACAAACAAAACCCTTATAAAGTTCTAAAAATGGCCTATAATGATTGCTGTGTTGTGCATTGCGCCCCACACCATTGCATCTATCTTATCTTGTTTATTGGTCATGCATCAATTTCTTTTCCGGTTTTGATGAAATTAAACATGAGGGAGGACTTGTGAGTTGCAGAACACTGAGAA
The DNA here is from genome assembly GCA_037954665.1 of Laguncularia racemosa. Taxonomy (NCBI): domain Eukaryota; kingdom Viridiplantae; phylum Streptophyta; class Magnoliopsida; order Myrtales; family Combretaceae; genus Laguncularia; species Laguncularia racemosa. The sequence continues at coordinate 6,346,014 of JBBMOL010000031.1, read as the reverse complement.
CACGGTATGATTATTGCTCTGTATTTGATTGAAGGAATGAGAAAAGTGCGATCCTTCCCCTTGACCAGAAACTATGACCGGAAAAGTAAGAGAAAGAGAAATCCGAATTTTTCAAGTTTTTTTTTTTTGGGTCTATGAAAAACTAATCTCTCTTCAGAATTTAGATTAAAAAAAATGTATGAACTTATATAAATATCTTTACAATAAAACGAAATTTTAAAATTTTAAATGCATTTTAGTGCTTTAACAAATTTGAAAAAAAAAAAAATTAATAGCATTCTATCGGCAATTATTCTTTCCTCATTCCTTTCCATTCGGATAAATATCTTCCTTCTATATATATATATATGTTTTTTTTTTTTTATCCTTTCATTTTCTTTTCTTTCAATTTTTTTAAATAATGTACAATGTAATATTTTAATTAAATACTAAATTTTAAAAAAATAAAACTTTAAATGCTAAATCATGCTATTGGTCCGATTTATGATTCAAATTATATTCTAAAGTCCAAGTGTCAAACCAAACAAATAAAGGAAGCATTGGGTTATAAGCTTATATCAATTTACAGTTTATCCAAAAATTCAAGTAAATTGGAGTTAAAGCAATATTAGGGAAAATTACAAAAGACTTATATGTGTTTGGGTCTATTTATAAACAGTAATCTGTGTTTTTTTTTTTAAAAAAAAAAGGAAGCGATCTGTATTACAAAATTAAGTGTTAATTATAATTAATGGACACATGTCAAACTAGAGAATGAATCCAACTACGATTAGCCTTTTTATATCACGGAAACTAATATAACAAGATGACAAAATTTAATAAAAATTCAAGTTTTTAACGACGTCCAAATCGATAAATAAACCACCGAACCACACCGATCTTCTCCTCAACCTTTAGTCAGGCTATCAGTTTACTGAATTATCTTTCGCCAAGTCAAAATTGCATTTGATGTTCTTCAAATGTAGCAAAGAGAGAGAAAGATGGACATTTCTAGGAAGAAGATAGAGAAACCAGAGAAGGAACAATACGAAAGGATCGTGCATTTCCTCATTGCTAAATCGTTTTCTTTTCCTATAAATTTTTTTTTAATTATTGTCAATATATCATTGAATTAAATTTATTTAATAATATTATTTTATTGAAATAATTAATTTAGACTAATAAGATGTTGCTTGGCCCAAAAAGAAAGAAAGAAAGAAAAAAAAGAATAATAAGATGTTGACCATTGTCTATTAATTAACATCAACAATTTAGTTTTAAAATACATAACACTTATTTGTCTAAAAAAGAGTCACTTGTTTGCAAAAATGCAAAAATATAGGCAAGTTATTATTATTATTATTATTATTATTATTAGATGGGAGGTCCCAGTAGAAGTAGTCACATGAGTATCACGCGAATATCACATTGCACATAAATTTAAAGAAAAGCAATTCAAAGATGGCATGTGATGGATGGCTAGGGAGAGAGTGGCATGGAGGAGGAACAGGCAATTTAAAGTATCTCGAATGCACAAGTGATAGACAAGAGAACTAAAGGGACCTCAAGTGTCAGCCTTGTAGTTCTTAGGTAATGGAGATCATTCTTTGCCTGATCTCTTATTTGATCTTCGAGAGTAAAGAACTCTTAGTGAAGCATCGTTTCTCTAATCTTTGAAATTTGGGAAAAAGGTCCTTTAATGAGGAGAAATGATTGAGTATTTTTAAACTCTTGAGCTAGATAGCATCCATCAAATTACTTTAGTGATTGATAGGCGAGATGAAGTCTGCTCAATTTAAAGTTATCCTAATAAGCTTGCCATAAGCCTAAGACCAGCAGCCTTCATTATAAGTACATGAGCCTGCTTGAGAATAGTTAGATGCGGATAAACCAATCCAACAAGCTTTGTTCCGAGCCCACTAAGCCAATTCTCCCTGAGTCATCTCAATAATTAGACTAGATTCACTGGGCCTATCATTTAGCCCAATGAGTCAAGCCAAATAATCAATAGCTTAGCTTAATATATTTACATAATATTTTTAACTCTCTACATTTTGCTCCCTAACCAAAATCCTTTAAATGAAGTCAAAGGGATATGGACATTAGATAAGCCTTTCTAATGGCTATGAAATTGCTTGGTGCATGCGTGCTTTATGGAATAGCTGCACTACTACTACATACATATCTTGCGTGATTCATATTACAAGAGCTTGGAACCAACATTGCATATAATTTAGATTTTTTTTTTTTTTAGTACGTAAGCTTGCAGCACCATTTAATTATGTGCATCTCTCTTAAGCTCATCAAATTGACCTTGCTCCTAAGACAACATATGCATAAATTTTCTTTAACAAACAATTCTTATATAACATATATATTTCATCCTTGTAGAGTATCTTGCTCACCAAGTTGTCTTCAATATCTCAATTCTCTATTAATGAATTCAATTGACTTACTAATTCCAATCCATGGAAATGAACTAGTAAATCCATATATTATGTGCATATTAATTTGACAGAAGCAAAAATTCTGGATAATAACAATAGTCTCACATTTGGCATCACCTTAACATGTCAAATATCTTCAATATATTATCAATAGTCTTAAAATATCATACTATATATGTTTTGGAGCAAATATCCAAATAAAATCTATTCAATAAAACATCTCCACAATACTTAATGAGTGCTCCATATACTATTCTTATACTCAATATGAAATTACTTAGAGATGTCTCCTTCAATGTATATATATATATATATATATATAGTGTTGAAATCATGTCACACAATAGAGTTTCTTCATCAATCTACTCCACAGCAACAAATTTACCATGCAAATCTTTCTTATATATATATTTCTGTTACAGCAAATCTTTTTTATATTTTTTTTAAGCAAATCTTTTTTATACATTTTCAATGCTGCAAATCTTTTTTATATATTTCTTCTAAATCTAAATCCTCTCATGCTTAAAAATTAAAAAAAAAAAAAAAAAGATCACAATACATATTTTCCTTCCAAATTCGGGTTCTTCTAAACTTAAAATTTATCTTCATCCCCAAAGTCATCATCCTCTAGAATCCCATACTTGCTCTAATGTGAACTTATTGTATGTAATAATGGAAACTTGATATCTTCACATAAGCATGCTGTAATCTTTCGGATTCATCATACTCACTTGCTACTCTTTCTTTCATGCCCCTTCTCTTATTGATAACAACATCCACTTTCCCAGCTCTTGAAGATTTTGTTATCTTATAATGGGATACTTCCTCTTCATTTTTTTTTTTTTTTGGTTCATTCTATTTTTTTTTTTTTTTAATTTTCTTGGTCCTTTGATAGGTTTTAGGAGGTTGGCTTTCAAACATCAACAGCTGCAACTTCTCTAACTCTTCATGAACTAATCACAGCAATAAATTCAACAACCCTTCTTTCTTTCTTTTTCTTTTTTTTTCTTTTATTTCTTGATTGTTTACTCCTCACTTCAAAAAAAAAGCAGCTTCAAGGTAAAAAGGTTGTTAGTTTGTTAGGATACGTGTTTGTGCATCTGGATTATACTATCTAACTTATCTGCAAAATCTGAATGAAGTGAATTTACACTAGTCACTAGGTCCAAGCCCCGACCCTTCTTTATTTGCATAATCTGATCCACTGTTTCCATCCTTTGGCTTGGAGGAGCCATCAAACCATGTAAATGGGAAGGATTAGAAGACAGGCTCTGTTGAACTAACATATTGCCCCGTCCCACTCCCTTTAAAAGTTTAGCTTTTCACTGGGACTCAACTTGTTGCCGCCACCAAGGAGCGATGATAAGATAATGTGGGCATTTTTAATTTAGCTTGATCTTTTGTAAAGCATCATGAGGTCTCAATACTGAGTTTGCTTGAGCAGAACTAGCTCCAGAATGCATAATAACAGGGTTTGCCATCCCCCCATGCTACTGGAATTTGGCACTGATGATGAGGCCATTCACTCCAACCGTAACCGTGATGCTTAATCAGTCCCAGAAAGAGAACTATGAAAAGACATGTTGGGTGGTTGAATGTTTCTACCAACAATCATCTGATTACACAGATGATCCATTAAATGATGAGTTGGATCCAGATGAAGCAATCATTGGAGCTACACAGCCCTGATTTGGCAGCACTAAACCATCGGAATGAGAACCTTGACATCCCAAGGAGGAAACACCAGGACTAGACGAAGTTGTTTGACAGAAATTCAGAGGCCTTGCGGATATCTTATCGTGTCACCTGAGGAATTCTTTGAACTTTAGGATTGGTCTTGATTTTTTTTTTTTTTTTTCCCATGGATGAATAGGTACCACGTTGACTCTTTGCAGGAGCTTTTTTCCTTGGAGAGTTCTTCGTGCTAAGGGTCTCCACTAGATGCTAAGAAATGGATACGGATGACAGAGCTCTGCCATTGCACATGCGGCTTTTCCATCACCCTGCCATACATAAATAGGATTTCCCAGCATTGAAGAAGGAGATGTTATCGCAAAAGGTCCATCAACGGACCAGGACGCAGAAACCAAATTCTAAAAGTGATTTGGTTTAAACTTGCAAGCAACTTCCTTGCAAGATTCTCTACCATGGCATAGAATCCGGAATAGCTTACACTAGATCAAATGGGCCCTTTTCCAGCTCGTGCTCTAAACAAACTAAGACACTCCCCGGAGAGACGAGTAGACCTCTGGTCTACAATCCACAAAACCCAGATATATGAACTAATGCTGCAAGGTATGCATGACAGCCTGAGCAAGGAAATACCATTCGACACCAAGATCTTCAACCAACAACCAACATTGAAGAAATAGAACCATCTATGTGACTTTCATTTGAATGGATAGAATAATGTGGCATAACTGATGGTAGCCCTTCCTTTCTTTTTCTTTTTTATTATTTATTTATTTATTTATTTTCTATATGTGATGAAATCCCGTTACTGAACCAAAAAAAATAGGAACAATCAAGCGACCAATTGTGATGCGACCAACAAATCAACAAAACAACGGGTAAAGAAAGATGAGACTGAACGTCCAAACCAAAGTGATGATTGGTGATCAAGATTAGATTTTTCTATTCAACAATAGTGAACAAATTGCAATAGATCCTCGCTGGACCTGCATTACTAACAACTCTTGGCGCAGCAATTGTATCGCCTTCTTGGCAGCTGAAATATTACATAAGCTATATATCTCATGCAATATGTATTTCTTATTTGTCGAGTCTTTCTTTTGTTTCAATTTTTTTTTTCTGACTCTATATAAGCTGCTAAGGCCGGGGATTTTTTTAAGTTTAGAGCAAGAAGAAATTTCTAGTTTTAACATGTTTGCAGAATTTGAAAGATCTGGAAAAGTTTGAGCAGAAATGTCTTTGACTTTTAGTTCTTTGAGACTGGTAGAAAGTTTGGGAATATGCTGAAGTTCTGTGTAATTTTCTATTGAAATTTGACTTTTCTATCTTCATGGTTTTCATCATTGTGATCTTAAATGGTGGTGAGCCTCTTGCTCTTACTCTTGTTTTTTTAGTTCTAAAGTTTTCCTTTCGTGTTGACCCTTTGTAGGTGAGATAGCAGCTTGACAAAACATATGTCATTGTAACTTTAGTCACGGGTTTTTTTTTTTTCTTAGAGAGCAAATAGGAACTTCATTTCTTTAAATTTGTTCCAATTGTACTTAGTAACTTTTCTAAGTTTGACAATTGATAGGGACTTCGTCCCTCTTCTCCCTTTCATCAAGAGTTTGATAGGAACTTTGTTCCTTTTCTTCATAAAAAAAATAGGAATTTTGTTCCTTTTCTTGGTAAAAAGTTCTCAACAGGAGCATCCTTATCCACCCCAAGGTCAGATAGTACTGCTCTCTTGAAGAAGACTAGGATTCTTTGTGCCATCATTGCTTCTACTCAACTGCGGTTCCCACACAAGAGTGAGATGGAAGTGTAGTTATAACTTAAGATCCTTTATCCCATTACTACATCCCCTTAACCGTGGCTCCTACATGTGAGCTTAATGGAAATGTGATTCTCATGTTCCTTTAAGGATTTGAGGTGAGATATCCCCAAATTCTAAGTCTAAGCCATAGACAAGAGTAAGTATTCTTATTTGTGTGTACTTACATGAATAAATTTTATATTGATAGCTTATGTATTTCTTTTTATCATTATAGGTAATAGAAATTGGTTTGTCAATTCTATCGAAGCAAGGATGTCACAAGGTCGAGTATAGTAGACCTCCAATAAAGCGAGCCTTGCACACAATAGACCCTAGCAAGTCTTAGGCATAGCGAGCCTCACCATGGCAAGTGTTGCACATAGAGGGACTTGAGCATAGTAGGCTTGGTGTATAGTAGGCCTTAGTAGGTCTCAAGCACAGCCAACTTCAAGTAGATCAAGTCTTAAGCACAGCGAGCCTCAAGCAGATTGGAGAGTCACCACCAAGGTGATTCAGTGTTGTGCTTTATGAATGGAAGAAGAGAGCTACCTCTATTTTTCACCTAAATTGAACTCTTAAGTAGTCACCCTTTAGGCAAAAGTCTTAGGTAGAGCATGTTATCTTTGATGTCAGAGTGCGTAGCTCTTCTAAAGAAGACCAGGATATCTATGTGTTGATTGGGGATTGCATCCCTTGATTGGTTATTATTGGTCAAGCATCCTAAAAACTTTTTAGGTTGACAATGGTGATAGCATTGAAGATCTAAATAATTCAATGAGCTTTGATATCAAGGTACAAGTTGAGGAGTAAGAATGATGCTTATGTTGATGCATTGTTTTTTTTTTTGTATGCTACACCTAAAATATCTCTCCTCCCCTAGTTGCTAACATGTCTCATCAAGACAGGGTAGCAAACTTTAGATTTTTGGTAAAACTTTTTCTCTTACAATTTTGTTGTGCCATCCCATCTATTAGCGCCATCAGAGGGCCTCTTGGTGGCCTAGATTATTTAAATATGTGTAAGTCATCGTGTGCTTAAGAGGCGATGCCTTCACTTAGCAGCAACGATGTAAAGACCCACTTAAAGGGATATGAGACCACTTAGATTCTTAAGATCTAAGAAGCCTCTAAAGTCATCTCACACATTAAAGCAAAGTTCTCTTTTGTTAGCAATGATGTGTAAAAGATTTATTTTGAGAAAATATTCAATTGCACTTAAGCAGTGATAATGACATTCATTATTTGAAGTTGTGAGCTCTCTTTTACCAGTCAAGGGGGTATTTCTCACTACATGACTATTTAGTATGAGATACTAAGAGATTAAAAATACTCCATGATTAAAATTTTATGATTGAGCATAAGTATATTAATTTTCTTACTTATCTGTAGTGGCTTATGATATACCTGGGAGACAACACTCTTACTAATCTACATTGTATATGTCTAACTTTCTATCATGTGCCTAGGAGTCAAAGCACATACTAGTCTGCATTGTTCATGCCTAACTTTATATTGTATGCTTAGGAATCAAAGCTTTTACCAGTCTACACTATATATGTCAAACTATCCATTATGGACCTAAGAGTCAAAGCTCTTACTAGTCTGCATTATATAAGCCTGGCTTTCCATTTTACACCTAAGATTCAAAGCTCTTACTAGTCAACATTGACGTTTACACTACCCCTTATATACTTTTGTGTCAGTGAATCATGAATCTTGTATAAATTCTAACATGATGATTCATTTATATATAGGAGTAAATTGGCTAAGTGCTACTCAAGTTGAGAAGTAGCTTTGTGGTTAGCTTTAAAGGAATGAGCAACTTTTGCTGATAATTGGAAGCATTAGCATGGGAGCCAAATGTCAAGGCATTACTTGGGTTGAGGGTGTAAGAGTCATGATGCCAAGGTATTGCCAAGCTTAAGGCGTAGGAGTCAAGATGCTAAGGCATTACCTAGGCTTAAAGTGCAGGTATATAAGACTATATTGCAAAGACTAAAACAATGAAACTTTCATCATTTGTGGCAAAATTTGCTCTTTATTTACAAAATAAATGTCAAGTTTTAACATTGACTTTAGTGCTTAATAAATCACTAATCACTATCAAATGAGTCATGCTCCAACATATGGGTATCACTATCTTTAATGACAAGCTCCCTATTTTGATGTCTCTCATGGAATATCTTTCTTAAGCCTTAACAATCCATCTCTTTTAAATCTTGCAAACTATCATAAGTAGCACATCTTTTGCTTATATTCACTAATGAACTTTCTATTCACTTATTTCTTTTTTTTTTGTTTGTTTTTTCTTGCCCCCGCAAGAGCTTCACATTCTCTTCTTTCTCTTAGGCTTATCTTGAGTCTCCTCCCAAGTGGGTAGTGGTGTGCTAAAGGGTGTTGCGATATTACTTTCTCCCTCTTCAACATATTCATCAAAGAATGCAGCTTCGGTAAAGTATGCTTAATTATGCTCGAATGGATTGTTCGTAGCGAGAATAAGTATGTCATTTCCCTTCTAATAACCCTTAATGCATTGATGCCATATTGAGGGTATGAGATTGTGATACTGCAACCACTTTCTTCCAAGCAAAAAATGGTAAAATATGAGTGTGTCGATCACGTGGAATCGTGTGGAGCTTTGTATAGGGCCTACTTTAAAGCTCACATTAACATACCCTACTATGTTTGTAGATGCGTCAATGAAACTATTCACAGTGATAGGTTGTCTCACTAGGCATTGGTTGTCTATCTCTATAGCCTTGAGTGTAGACATTAGCATTATGTTCATAGAAGAGTCATTATCTATGAATGTCCTTTTAATGGGATGCCCATTTAGCATGCTTTCCACATAAAGAAGATGGTTGTGATTGGGGTTCTTGGTGAACATATCCATGTTAGTGAAGAGAATCTCATTCTTATGCACCTTTGCCATTTTTCATACAGTCTGCACTAGATTACACTCCATATATTGTCTCTCAACGATTTGGGTAAAGGCAGTTACTGCTGCAAGCTGTGCATCCTTGTTAAACCCTAGCAGATTAAAAAACAAATCTAAAGTTAGTTGTCCTCATTAGGGTGGTGACCTTTGGCGTACATGTGCCTTCATTATTCCTAGTTATAACCTCTTGTACATTATGCACCTCAGCATGTGACATATCTCTTTCTTCAGTGCTAAGATTGTGGCTCATGGTATTTGCAATACCCCATTGATTATTGTGTGTAAGAAGTGGTTTATTAGGGACATCATTGTTTTCTATGATAAGTTCTCCATTATTGACCCTATCATTGAAAATCTTCTTCAAAGTCCAACACTCTTTTGTAGGATGACCTATGGATTTATGATACCTATAAAACTTAGGATAATTATTCTCAGGTTGGTAAATAATCTACCCTTGGGAGCTTAATATTCCCATCTCGTAATCATTGCTCAAATAGAGCATGTACCTTTCCCATTAAGCATGGCAAAGAAGTAGCTGATGTAGAGCCTTATGATGTATTGTTCCTTAGCTTCTTATTATCTTTAGGAGTCTCAACTTGGGTCAAGTTAGTAGATGTTGCTCATTTCGCAAACCTTCCATTTTCTCCTCGTTGCCTTGCAACAAAGTTACTAGTTCTTCTTATGGTCTCAACAAGTGTAGAAAAGGAACTTAAGTTGAGATTTTCTAAATGGACGGCATACTTAATGAACACCCTTAGATATAGATCTTCACTAACTCCCTCTCATCACATATGTCTCAGACGTCTAAGGTGCACTCCTTAAAGCATTTTATATAATCCATCAAGTCTTCCTTAGGGTACTGCCATGTTCTTCTCATGTCTATGACTGTGACCCATTCCTAGGTAGAGAAGAACTTCTCTAGGATTAGCTTACACATAGACCTCTATGAATCAACTGACCCTATAGGGAGATTGACATATTTGGTATATGCTTTTTTAGTTAGTGATTTGGAAAATTTTTTGAGCTTTAGGTCATCATCTAACCTGTATACTTTTAAGGTCTCAATAAACTTAAGTAAATGTTCTTTGACACTCCCTTTCTTATCATTCAATAAGATGAACTTCGGACTAACGGTCTTTAGGATAGGGTTTTTCAGCAATGTGCTGATGGTAACGAAGTCTTAACTCTAGTACCCTTACAGTTGACTTTGCTTATATTTCTTTTAGGTATATGTCCAAGTCTTCCTTTATTACAAAGAAGGTCCTTGGGCTAGATACCATGGAAGTAGGTGCAAGAGTAGGCTAACGACTAAATCTACTGAGAGCATTAAGAGGTAGAACATCTGGCTGAGTGATTTGCTCATGAGGAATGTTTTCCTCATCAATGGGAGGGTTAGTGGGAGGAACTGCATGTGATGGAGTTGCATGGGTAGCACCTTGCTACGTAGTAGTGTTGGTGTTTAGTGAAGCCACACCTTGTTGCACAACAGTGGTGGTAACCAACCTTGTAGTGAGCGAAGCAAGCGTGGTCATAAGTTGATTTAGAGCCCTTGTGTTCTCCTACATAGTCTACATCATTTGTGTAGGATCTATGGGAGCCTCAGGCTTTGAATTTCCCTGACTAGTACTCTGTGATATTTAAGGCAGGTTTTACTCTAACAATTTAGTGTTAAGATCTTGTTCTTAAGAGATATTGTCAGATGGTCTTCTCCTCCTAGCAGGTGTCATTACTCTTTTATCACTTAGCTCTATCTCTAGTGGAGTCGCCAAAAATGTAAATAGGGGATCCAAGTAAGAGTGGTCACGTGTGTATCACACAAGTACCGCACTACACATAAATCTAGAGAAAAGCAATTCAGAGATGGCTAAGGAGAGAGTGGCAAGGAGGAGGAATAGGTAATCTCAAGCATCTCAAATACACAAGTGATAGACACTGGAGCTAAAAAGACCTTAAGTGTCAACTTTGCAGTTTTTGGGCAATGAAGATCATTCTTTGCTTGATCTCTTGTTTGATCTTTAAGAACAGAGAACTCTTGGTGGAACACCATTTCATTGATCTTTAAAATTCGGAAAAAGGTCCTTTAATGAGGAGGAATGACTAAATATTTGTAGACTTTTGAGTCTGATGACATTCATTAAATCACTTTAGCGATCAACAGACGAGATGGAGTCTACTCAATTTAAGGTTATCCTAATGAGCTTATCATAGGCCCAAGACCAGTAACTTTCCTCATAAGTACATGGGCCTACCTGAGAAAGGTTGAATGTGGATAAATCGATCCAACGATCCCTATTCTAAGCCTACTAAGCCAATTTTCCTTGATTCATCCCAATAATTCGACTGGTCTCATTAAGCCCTATCTCCTAGCTCAATGAGTTATGTCAAATAATCAATTGACTTAGCCCTCTACAATATTATTATTATGGTTGGGTTTAAATTTAAATATTTGGACCGTTACAACAATTTTGGATTTAAATTACAAAGGACCTTTTACTATTTTGTCTACTATTTTAATAAAATTAATCTAATCTTCAATCATATCATTTAATTATATATATTAAATCTCTACTGTTATTGATTATTAAATCTCTATTATTAATATATAAATTAATAATAAGATTAAAAAATAGACCAATCCATAAAAATGCGAATGAAACAAAAAAAAAAAAAAGACGATAAAAAGACAACAAACGAGTGAAGAAATTTGGAAAAGACAGAAAGAAAGAAAGATAGTCTTACACAAAATATTAACGTAAGAAGTCTTAATATATATTGGGATATTATTTAAAGAAAAAAAGAAAGAAAAGAAAAACACACATAGAGCTAGGAAAGCGAGCCGAATGGGTTGGCCTACCTAACTCGCACACGACCTACAGGTTCAAGTAGGCTAGCCTGTGTTGGCTTGCACATGTTATGGGTCCAAAGATTCGGCCAGCCCTGCCCTGCAGGCTAATGCGGGTCGACCCGCCTCATATAGATTTTTTTTCCTTTTTACAAAATAAAAATAATAATTTTCATCATCGACTTTTTTTTTTTATTTATCGTTTCTCATTTTCTTTTCGCAACCATTTAATTTGTTTAACTCTAAGGCAATGTCAAACTTCATTTTTCTTCCATATTCTAGTAGCGATGTCTAAGCACGAAATCACAATCTAAGTATAGAAGTTTTGTGTTAAGTTTGTGTGTTATATCTCCTTTTTAGTTGTTACTTTTGCTTTTTAGTTTATTTACTTACTTTACTTTTAATTTTACTATTAGTACTAGATAACTTAGTGAGCTAATTTTAGTTTATTTCATTTTATTTTGCAAGCTTGCAGGCCAACCCAAGCCTACTATGAGTTGGCCTACCCCGACTTGCTGGCCACGTGGACACAAGCCAAAATGACCCGCTGCTTTCGAGGGCTAAAATTTTCGGCTTTCCCCGCAAAATTTTCACGAGTGCCACGAGTTAGCCCATCGACCCACCTCACATTCCCAGCTCTATGCAGATACGGAGCATTAATGAGTCCTGACCAATTAGGAGTCATAGTGACCATGTAGATATATTTCTTTTCTAAAATTAAATATTTAATAAATTTTTATAAATTTAAATTGTTTTAGCCTTTATGTGATTCATTTTTACAAAATAATAATAATTATAATATAATATTATTTTTCAATACATAAAATATATATTTTGAATATTTTCCATGAATTTTTACTTTCCAATCCTATAATCTAATTATCACTTTTATTATAATTATAAAACAGAAACAAGTAAATTACAAATAAAATAGTTTTTCAAAATTTACATATAAAATTTAAAGTTACTAAATTTACACCTAAGATTTAAGGGGCTCTAAATTTCAAACAGTTTCTTGCAAGAACAATTACCTTTTGGATTTCTAATTTAGATGATAATTTTTTTTAAGGAGGCAATGTTAGAATTGTTATATGAACTTTGCTAATTTTATTTTTAATTTACATCTAAAATTTTGAATTATTAAATTTTATACCAATTGAAATTTTCTTATTAAATTTATTATCCCATATCTAATCGTTTACCTTCACAACTTTCAATCAATAAGTGGGTGGCATATCATCTTTCTAAAGGTGATGGAAAGGATATTTGATTAGATATCATATTTAATATATTTAAATTTCAATTGTAAAACTGGACTAACAAAACTTTAATTAGAAATTATATTTAGCGATTTTAAACTTTTATGTATGAAATCAGAAAAACATATCAAGTTTAGATAGAATTTTTATGTTACTCCTAATTAATTTGTATTAGAGGTAAAAGGATTATTATAATTAAATGGAAAAGAAATTGATACATGACCAACAAAGAAAAATAGATGCAATTATGAGGTGTGTAGTGCACAACACGACAGTCGTTAGTCCCTACGAAATTGTGAATTTCTATGGAAGTTTCTTTTGAAATTTGATAATCTAGTGAACCATTGTCTATAACTTTCATTGTAGTGATTGCCCTACTCTTTATATTAGGCTCCAGCAACATTAAAAACTCTTGATTTTAGTCTTAATTAAATCAAATGCTACCTTTGTTAGTTGATATTAGATAGTTCAATATATTTTCTTTTCTTCATTTAATCAATATCTTGTGATTCTTTATTTTGGGTTTTGGAGAGACTACATAGAAATATATGATGTTCAATTTTTAATTATAAAAAAAAAAAGAAGAAGAAGAAGAGAAGGTTTCAATTACAATAATTAATAAAGAGAGAGAGAGGAGAGGAGAGGAGAGGGGTGGTTGTGGTGGTGGGGTGGGTTTATATATATTAAATAAAGAATAAATCATGGCAAACAAAAAGAAGGAAACACATTTTATATTGAAAAGAAAAAATATTTGTTGATTATTCTTCATATAGCTTTCTTACCTTTTTAATTATAAGTAGTACCGTTGAATTATTTGCATAGAACTCTTCGCGATTTATTTTTGTTAACTAAATAGATTATTATTTGATTATACATTAGTATGCATAACTTGCTGGTAGGCTTATGGTATTTATATTGTTGTGTGTGCGTGCGTGTATTTACTTTTTGTTACACTAGTGTATAGATGTTTAACTTATAACTTTGCTATGACATAGCAAATTAGCATGCATGGGTAGCACTTATTATAATATAAGCTAAAAATGTAAATTTTTTATTGTCGATAAGATATTTTTGGCTTGGACCCTGAAGACTGAATCCGATTTGTCTAGATCCTAGACTAAGCTCCAGGGATAAAATTTGAGCTCCAAGATTCTAATGAAGCCTTCTTGACAAGAAGCATAAGCAATAGAGGTCGGATAAAACTCCAGTAAATTGGTATGAGCTAGAAGCAAGTATGAACATCAGTTTACCTAAGCCCAAGTATGGGTCGATCGTGCTTTGCAAGGAACCAGAGAAGGAATGCTAAGAAGGCATTAAATAGATAAGAAAAGATCTAGTCAAAGATTTTTATTTCATAATATTCAAAGAGGATCTTCAGGTCATTAATCCCTTTTAAAATAACTTAATCTCATCCTTTGTAAATAGGGAAGAGATTACTTCGTAGAAGATTTCATTTTTCATATTATGGTGCATTATTTAAATTATATTGCCTTCAAAACCTTATATTATTGGAGTAATCATACCGAAGCACCATTTATCACCCTCATAGTCTCATATATTTTCTTTTTCAAGTGATTTAGCCATCACCCAAAAATCTCAGTACAACATTTATTTATTATTTGTTTTATTTAATACATTTTAATATACTATTATATTTTGTTTTTACCCATTCTATTTTTGATGTCACATAAGTGGATATGTAATTCAAACTCAGGCTTTTTTTAAAAAAAACATTTAAGCACTATATTGGAGCTTTCAATTGTAAATTCAGTTTGTCAAATCCTTTTATTAATTGTTTATTTTCTTTTTATTGTGTGTTTTGTCGATGTCCACCTAAAATTGGAATTTAATCCTCACAGTCTAAATAATTAAGTTCAAGCTTAGAAAAAGAAAAGAAAAATGAAAAACATAATCGATTACTAACATTTGGTTCTAGTGTATTATTGTAATTCTAATTTTGATCTTAAATGTCATTTGTGTTTCTAATGCTTTGCACTTGATTTCAAATAATTAGGACATTATATTATTAACGTTATCATAACGAAAGAAAAAATGGATACATGACCAATACAATAACAAAGATATGAGTAATTTGGAAAAAAAAAAAAGTAAATGAAGTGATTCTATTTTTGGAATTAGATAATTTCATATCTAAAGTTTCAATTTTTTTTTAAAAAAATAGTATTTAACAAAGAACAATGTCATACATTATTTCAAGGAAATCAAAACAAAAGAAAATGAGAGGAAAAAATAGAAATAAAAAAAAATAGAAGGACAATATTTATTTGGATAGAAACGAAGAAGGAACAATTATGGATAGAAAATTATTAGATACTTTTTTAAAGTTTGTCAAAGTACTAGAATGCCTTTCAAATTTTAAAATATCTTTTCACTAAAAAGATATTTATATAAATTTATATATTTTTTTAAATTTCCTTCTTGTTAAAGAGATTGGTTTTTATAAAACCTATAAAAAATTGTATTAAAAATCCCTCCTCCTATTTCTCAGCCTTCCACAACTAACAAGTCCTCTCTCAATGTTTCTTGATATTGTTGCATCTCTGTTTGGTCTAAATCATCTGTGTGTGTTTAGAGTGGGAATGCGGGATGGCCAGCAGCTGCCGTGGATTCCACAAAAATTTTGTGGGTGGGCTGAAAATTTTGGCCCGAGCCTACGTGGCCCACAAAATAAAATTAAAAAAAAACTCAAATTAGCTTACTAAATTATCCAATACCAATAGTAAAACTAAAAGTAAAGTAAGTAAATAAATTAAAAGAAAAAAGTAACAATTAAAAAGAAGATGCAACACACAAACACAACATAAAACTTTTATACTTAGATTGTGATTATGTGCTTAATAACGCCATTAGAATATAAAAAAAAAAAGTTTTGACATTACCTTAGAGTTAAACAAATTAAATAGTTATGAAAAGAAAATGAGAAATAATAAATAAAAAAAAGAGTCGATGATGAAAATATTTTTTCTATTTTGTAAAATAAAAAATGCTATGTGAGACAGGCCAAATTTTTGAATCCGCAACATATGCGAGCCATTGCAAGCTGGACCCACTTCGACCCACGTGCCGATGTAGGTTAAGATAGAGCAGTCTGTTCGGTCTGCTTTCTTAGCTCTATATGTGCACATCCTCCTAAAAACAAAAATAAATAATTATATCCAAATCTTTTATGAAATTACTCCCAAGTCCTATTGTTATTGTATTGCTCAAGTATAAATTTTTTCTTTTTTCTTTTTAATCATGTGAATGCTGACCGCCCAAAGAAAGAAAAAAAGAAAAAAAAAATCTTGTCAGCGCTAATAAACACCAAATCATTTGAAATCAAGAGTAGAGCAGCAGAAACATAACAATTTTTTTTTATCAAAATTAGAAATGAAATAATACCTGTGAACCAAAATTTTGAATTTAATTATTTAGACAGTTATTACTAGCAGATCGATAAAATACACAATCAGAAGGGAATAAACAAAAGAGAATTAGGCACATTAAATCTACCGCAGAAAGCTCTAATATACTTTTCTTCTTTTTTGTAAAAGAAAAAACAAAGGCCCAAATTGAATATGCTTCCACTTACATGGCATCAACAATAAAACGATTCCTATACAATCACAGCGGACAATTTCTAGAATTGAGATCCCAAGACTTCTATAGCTCTCATTACTTTACTTAAACATTCAACAACATATGCATATCTATTATTTATTTATATTTATATTACATTTAAATGAATACTCGACTATGTATAGGATTCATACTTTTTAGTATACGTATTAATTATCTTATTTGGTGCACACAGTATACCTCACAATAGTAACTACCTTCTTTTATTGGTATAAAAAATAACTGCTTTCAAATTTAAATCCCAAATGCCACATTGTAACACTCAGTCATATGGAGAAATAGGTTAGTTTGCTCCTTGTAGACAAACTTATTTTTAAAAAGGAGTTCAAATAAAAAATTTGCAATTTATTGTCACAAAATCACAGCTTTAAGCTGGAATTTTGCTTGGGCCTATTTGTACAATAATTGTTGAAGAAATCGCATGTTGTAAATGCCATTTAAAAATTGCATGATGACATGTAATTTTACTTTCCCCCCACTTCTACAGCAATAGCAAACAGACCTATGGAACCATACATCAAAGCCACACAAGAAAAGCTTACTTCCAAAACCAAGATAAGCTAACATGCAAAACAAAGTCAATGCAAAAACAAGATAAATCAATAACATAACAACTACACAAAACCAAACATGTGAATGCCAACACCTACTTCTAAAATCATACCCAACACCACATGCAAACCAACTCACTCCATCATGTGAAGCAAAGCTCAAATGCTTTAGAGTTGATTTATAACTTGTTGCAATAATCATACACCATAAGTATGCAAAGTCAGTAAATTCAAACATGATATGATGAAAATAAATAAGACAACTCTATTGTAATAATCTAATACTGTAAGTGCAAATGTTAAATAGAAATTTTGCTGACAAAGTACTGGTTATTATGTAATTACATGTACATTGTATATGCAATAACAAATGATATATCTAGTCACTCCTCTTACGACACCTCTAATACTGGCATCACTTAAGCTACCCTATCTAGGAAATTTGGTATCGGCTAAATCCCCATGGCTGGACTGTGTATAAAATGGCAACTCCTCCCACATAATATGTCATAGATCTACCTGTGTAATGGCCTCTCCTATAGTATATATGTAGTTGTATCCCAAAACCTCTATGGAGCAAGCGAAGTGAGCATAATGGTGGGAGGTAGATCAAAGTGTCAAATATGACTTAGAAGTCGCATGGAATTGAGGATTAATAGTGGACTTTGTAGCGAGACATAATGGGGATGACTAGGCAATCTAGGGAGTACTCAATTGGCAGTGTATTTGAAGGAAGAGAAGGTAATCAATTTAGTGGTGCATCTCGACAATGACCCCCATCATGGCCTTGCCCTCTCCTCCCATGTATTCCATAAGGTACGAAAACACCTAGTGGCTACAATGGCCTATACATCCTATAGTGTATTGGCTAATTAAATAATTGAATGCATCAACTGCATTGAAGATAAAGTAAACTACTTTAACACCTTAGTTATCGCATGAAGAGAAAAAGTCATATAGATCATAAATCTTACCAAATTTGGCAAAACTGAAGGTGCATTCCGGATTCACGACTTCAAAACTTATTTTTGAAATAATTTTTTTAGATACACTATTTTATGAAATTTTTTTAAATAATATTCATTTTAGTGCAAAATCTAGCCAAAAGACTTGAAATTTAAAGAGATGTAGCATGGGCTAACAATCAGTTAATGATAGACAAATAAGGAGATAGGATTTAATGGTTAAAAAAAAAGGTAGATGAAGCCAAGCATAAATGTGTTCCACGTTGAAGCACTTATTACGATTTTTTTGCAAAATATAAATTTAATCCTCAACTTGGCAAACTTATATTTAAAGCTTAAATTTTTATTTTGAAAATAAAATAAATAAATATTAGAACTCAAATAAAAATTATCAAAATTAAAGACTAAATTTGAACTTTTTTTTATATGTTTTTTACGCCTACTTTTAGTTGGCTTGACTAGCTCAAACTGCTTTTTGCCTTTTTCCTTTTTTTATAAATTAAATTTATGACTACGTTGAAACTTCAATTCTCTCTTCTCTATCTATATATATCTTCCTCGTCACCAGATTATTTTACATAAAGAAAAAGGGTAAAAATAACGAGTTTAAATACTGTTCGATATGAGGGGATAAAGGAATTTTCGTTTTTGCCAAAAACCCATCTTCTAGTTTAATACTTTTCCCTCTTTTCTGTGGGGCTCGACTCGCGAACTATCTTCAGGATGAGGCCGACTTTGACGTACTTGTGATGAAGGGTCGAGCGGTCGCCGGAAACGGAAGCTTTCTTCACAACTCGGACGAGCTAAGGAGGTAATTGCTGATTTCTTACCTGGAAGGTGCTAATTTTCTATAATTATACGGTGCAGAATAACTATATGATATAGTTATTTTTTTTATTTTTTTAGAAATAATTCAAGTAATTTATTCTTATAAATGAAACTATCAATAATTCTCATAAAAAAATTTGCTAATCATTAATAAATTTTATTTTTATTATAATTTAAAAAAATTACTATAATAAGAAAATAATTATACCATATAATAAATTTAAAATAATTAGACTGTAAAATTTTTCATTTAGTTCTTTGAACATTAGGATAAATTTGTAATTATATGAATTTTTTTTAAATGTTGCATTTAATACTTAATTGTATTTTATTTATTTGTATTTATAAATTTCTATGGTAGATGCAGTTGCATATTTACATAGATAGAGTTTTCTCTTTTTAAGTAGGACCGTTTCCCATTAATATGAAAGGCTTAATAACATAAATATATTGCAAAACAAACATCAGATACCTCTATTGTGCAGGCATAAGGCTCTCATAATGGAGGAGCTGCTGATTATGGGGGAAACTTCAAGGTGTAGCAGCTCATCATTGTTGGAAGCAGCAGGGTCGGATAAATTTGATGTGTTCTTGAGCTTTAGAGGTCCGGATACGCGAAGAGGATTCATCTCCCACCTTAATGCTAGCTTCAAAAGGGATGGTATCCGGGCTTATTTTGATGAAAAAAAAAAAGCCTAAAGGAGAGGATATTATTGAAGATCTTAAAAGAGCCATAGCTAAATCAAGATTTTGTATGCCTATCTTCTCTAAAAACTATGCTTCTAGTAAAGCATGCCTTCTTTAGCTTTCTCATGTGGTGCAACGCAACAAGATAATTATTCCTATATTCTATAATGTAATACCCGATGATGTCAAGCTTTAGACACCGTTATATAGAAAGCATCTAGCAGAATTCAAGGCAATTCTGAGGTTAAGTCGGAGAAAGTTAGCAAGTGGGAGAAAGCACTTTCGACAGTGGCTGAAAAATCAGGATATGTTGTTTTCAACGAAAAGTAAGTATCTGCCTTATTCTTAATTTTTTTTTCCTTCACCCCCACATCATCATTGGTTTTAAATGGCAAATTACCTTCTTGCAATTGGTTTTAGTTAATCATTCGAGCATCTCATGTATAAAGATTATGTCATATGTCAATATGCATAAGAGGGCATAAATGATACTTATATACAAATAACACACTTACCATTTAAAATTGAAACTAATTTGTATTTATTTACAATGCAATGAAGCTGAGAAGATGGAAGAAATCACTTTATAGGTAACTGGAGCTTAATCATCAAGATGTGACAAATAAATTAGTTGAAATGGACCTAGAAGTGAAATGTATGGAGGAACGATTAGACCTAAGCTCAAATAGTTTTCGTATTATTAGAATCTTTGGAATGGGATGTATAGGTAAGACAACTCTAGCTAAGGTTATATTTAACCAACTTAAATCTAGTTTCAAGGTTGTTGTAGCTTTCTTTAGAATGTTTGTGAAAATTAGCAAAGTAAAAAGGTCATATAGTTGCAAAGACAATTATGTAGGGACATGATTGACCCCTTTTTTGTTGATTCAATTCATAGCAATGCTGATGAGATAGAAATGATTCAAAAGGGACATGAAAATAAAAAAAGCTCTCCTCACTTTGGACAACATGGATAATGTTAAGCAATTGATAGATTTACTAGGTCATCAACTTCATTTTACAAGTGAAAGTAGAGTCATCATCACCATGAGAAATAGAAAAGTTTTGGATGATTTAGAACATATATATGAAAATATACAAACTTATCCTTTAAAAGAGATGGATAATAAGCAATCACTTAAGCTTTTTAGCAAGTTTGCTTTTAGGAAAGGCTCTTCACCAAACAGTTTCCAAAACATTTCCACAAAGGTTATTTCTTATGCTAGAGGTCTTCCATTGGGTCTTGAGGTTTTTAGTTCATGGTTGTATAAATGCAAAAAAGATGTGTGGAAGGAAAAATTGGAAGAGTTAAAGAAATATCCTGATTAAGACATCAACAACAAATTGGTGATAAGTTATGAAGAATTAAGATCTCTTGAAAATGAAATCTTCCTTGATATAGCATGTTATTATGGATACTTAAATAAAAGTATGCATGCTACATGTGAAATGATTATGGATGGTGTTTGGAACCTAAAGTAAAAACTCTCAAAGATTGCTCCTTGATAAAAATTATTAAAAATAATGGTAGGAAACAATTTTGGATGCATGATGTGTTTAAAAGTCTTGGAAGGGATCTAATCCAAATTGAAGGTAAGGAGAGCAGTCAGATACCTAATAGATTGCAAATTCATGATAGCCTTGATATTTTGCACGAGACAAAAGTAAGTCTTATGGTGTATGACTCTTAAGTTTCCACTCTTGTCTATGAATTTCTTGACTCAAAAGTAAGTGTTTTTCTAAATTTTGACATAGTTGCATCTTACCTAGCTAAAGTAAAGCACAATATTAGTTTCCTTTCCTTTTTTAATTTTGCATCAATAGAAAATAAAATAAAGGGTAGCTAAAGAAAACAAGTGAATGATGTAGGACTCAATTTGACATATAGCGTGTATGTTCTTTTAGCATGTCTAAACTAGAACACCAAGCCTCCATTCAAAAGAATAGCTTAGAACACATTCCTTTTTTTTTTTTTGAAATATCTATGCCTTTGTTTTTAGTCCATTATGATCTCTCCATCATTTTCTAATTACAGTCAATAGATTAGAGAAATTAGCTACTTTGCATTTCAATATAATAAGCTAAATCCCAAAAATAAAATTTTGGTTTGCATAGAACACATAATTGAGTAAAATATGGGTACATTATGCATTTTCCACCACTCTAAATTTTGCTAAAAGTAGTTGTTTTCTTACATTATATTTGTCTACTGTTCATTATTTGTTTTATCACAAAATATTTTATCAGTTGTAACATGGCTTTTGCTCATCATACCAATTAGACAAAATATGAAAAATAACGAGAAGACCCATCTCATTTCACAAGTAATAGTCACTATGATACTAAGCCTTTCTTCAGCAAAAAAAAAAAAAAAAAAAAAAAAAAAAAAAAACTTGTTCAAAGAATATATAAAATAAGCATCACTAGCCATAGAAATAGAAGAAGTAAAAAAGTATGAAAGATGATTGCAAAGAGAAGAACTCAATGCATTGTGGACTCCTTAACTAGTAGATTTTTGTGGTCATCCAAGCATCTAAATGACAGAATTAAAATCCACCATGACTTATTATTAGAGTAAGAGCCAAAGGATTTCAAATCTTGGTGATGAGGGCCAATTTTGAGCACATCGACCTCGGAATTATTTGTTTACTAACCTCTTTTCTCTTATTCATGTATTGTATATTCCAACAGGCACACTTATCATACTTTACAGGGTGATAGACAAACTCAATAAGACTCAACTTGTAGGTTATCAATGGACCAACCTAAACTAACGATGAGTTGGGCCGATGAATCCTATGGAAACGCTAGCATGATGAAAACTATTTTTATTTATAATTATTTCTTTGGACTATTTATATTGTAATCATTCTTTTGGGATACTTTCATTTTCTTGTAATTGTCTTTTAGGATCAGCCACCCTAAAAGCGACATAGTTGTAATTTTGTGGACTTTTTAACCCTAAAGAGAGCAAGTATAAATACTTGTTTAAGTAGGTTTTGAGGGAGAATTTTTTAGAATAGACATACACTTTTACGTGAGAGAATTAAGGTTCCTCCTTAGTTCAATTCCTCTTATCAATTTCAACCCAAAGAATTGGAATTGTGGTGAGTGTAACAAGGAGAAATTGTGAGTTATATCAATTTCTATTTTGTTATGTTTCTGTTCTTCTCTTGTGAGTCATATCTAGGGTTAGATTAAAGTTTTCTTGTCAAATTTGATTACATTTGTAATCAAATTATTATTGCTTAATTGATTGGTTTTTAGCACTTGTTATTTACCATCAATATTTGCTTCATTTGAACCATTGTTTACATTTTTGGGAAAGGGGATCTCGAAGGTGGTTGTTATTGATTTTATGTGTTATTTCATGTGGTTTTCAAGAGCATTAGTGATCTTAATTGAGGAATACAACATTATGTATTTCATTTCATGAAATATAGCATTTGAATCATCTACTGCAATTAGGGTTCACGCAACAATTTTCTCCACTTTGAACTGAATTGACCTTGTCCTTTAGGGATTATTAAATGGTTCATTTGTTTATGCTTAATCTTGGTTTTAGTCACATCATAATTTGGTATTAGAGTTGCATATAGTTGGTTCATTTCAATATAGATCACGTGGTGTTGTGGAATTGGTTATAGATCTTGAGAATTGACGCCATTATTCATGTGATTGGAAGCTAGTTTGATTGACATTATCTAATTGTCTTTCAAATTGGTTTTGCATGTGCTTAATCTTGGTTTTAGGCACATCATAATTTGGTATCAGAGCATCATAATACTTAGAATTAAGATTGATCACATCCTTATTAGTGGAATCGTTCATAAATAGAAGAAGTTTGCACCATTTGATTATTAGTTTGATTGACATTATTTGATTGTCATTCAAATTGGTTTTGCATGTGCTTAAACCTCATTTAGGCACATCATCTTTTGGTATCAAAACTTGAGATTATGAGAAAGGTTATTTGATTTTGAATTTCGGAAATTTAGGGTTCATGTTCTTACATCTTCAATTCCGAAATTGAGAGTAAATTGAAATTATTGTTGTAATTACTTGAAGTGGCGTGATTGTCTTGAGTCGAAGTTGAACTTGCTGCTTGTTGGAGTGAGTTTTGAGTACTTGTTGAAGCTTCTATGTTATGGACTTCATCGTGAAGGAAGAGGAGAGTTAGTGCATTTTTTTTTTAATATAAATTTAGAAGTGTAAAGTATCTCCAATTCTGTAAGAAGAAGAACTGTAGACTTTACATGTTTTTTTTTTGGAAAATAGAGGGTTTAATTGAGCATTTCTAGAATTGAGTTGTGTGGAAGATTTGGAAATTATTTGATTTTCAAAAGAAACATTAAGTTGGAGAAGTTATTGTATGGTTATTTGAATTTGAAAATTACTTCTTACCAATTGTGAAAGGGTTGCAATTAGTGAAGTGGTTTAATTTTCAAATTTGAATTGTTGTTGTTTTGGTGTATAAGTTGTGGTTTGCTTCGGTGTTTGTAGTGGTGAAACTTATATGTTTGGGAGTGTGAACCTGGTTGTTTTTATGTAGAGTTATGTTTGTAAAAATTTAGTGAAGTTGTGTATGTGTAGTGTGAGTGGCAGTGTGATTTGTTGTGTGTATAAGAGTGAGTGGTGGTGTGAATTTATGGAAGTTGTGTGGAGTAAGGTGCTCCACATTGAGGCTAAAGTGTGAGAGTGTAGTGCATGGATAGCAAACCATAAAAGGGAAGAGTGGTGTTTCAATTGTGTAGTGTGTGTTTTCGGAAAAAGTGGAGGAATTACAATTGTCATGTTCAGATTTGAAATCAGAATTGAAAGTGTACATTAAGAGGTCAATTTGAAATTTCAAACACACATTAAGTCAAAGTTAATTATGTATCATTTAAATTTGAAAAAGCCTCTTACCATTTGTGGAGTTGTGCACTTACTAAACTTCTTTTTAAATTTGAAAGTTGAGCTACCCTTTTATGTTGAAGTTAAGGTTTGATGTTTGTGTGGAAGTGGGGAAAGTGCATCGTGGCTTGAAGTAGTGTGTATATAGTGTTATATTCTTTGTAAATTTAGTAAAAGGTGTTAACATTTGGTGTTGGTTGTTGTATATGTTGTTAAGCTACTTGTTATTGGTGGCATGAACATTGTTGAACCATGAGGAAAGGGAAGTTATGTGGTGGTGAATGGTGTGTTGTGTATGTGTTTAATTGCTACCAATTGTATATTTAAGTTGTAAGAAGTCAAGGCAAAAAAAAAAAAAAAGGAAAGTTGAGTAGTAGAATTTGAAATTCAAACAAGTCATTAAAGTGTAAAAGTAATTGAACTAATTACTTAAACACTTGTAGTTAAATTTAATTCTATCTACTTGAAAGTAATTAAGTGTACTTCACTTGTAGCTTGTTGTGTACTTGAACGTGAAAGTGTGAAGATAATTATTGTGTTGTTGGGTTTGAACACAATCATGTCTAGTGAGATGTTTCATTATACTAATATATTTGCACCAGACATTGACTACATTTACTACTAAGGATGATGAACAAAGGGAAAATTTGTTCCATACCTCTTGTAGAGTACAAGGAAATTTATATGTCCTTATAGTTGATGGTGGTAGTTGTACCAATGTGGTAGCAGTATTATTAGTATCGAAACTAAAACTTGCTACTATTCCACATCCCAAACCATATAAATTGCATTGGCTTAGTGATCAGGGGAGTTTGCATGTGACCCAAAGAGCTAAGGTACCTTTCAATGTAGGGGATAAATACTTTGATCAAATCGAGTGTGATATTCTACCTATGTGTGCATCCCATATATTGCTTGGCAGGCCTTGTTATATGATAGGAGGGTCTTACATGATGACTTCAAGAATACTTATGTATTTCAAAAGGAGGGAAAATGTATTATTCTAAATTCGATGTCACCTTCAGAGGTCTAAAAGGTTCAGTAATAGATCCATAGACCATTAGAGATTCCTGAGAATCATAACCACATGAACCAACCTTTAGAGAGTGTCATTGTCCAGAAGCAGACATGCCAACTTTCAGAGATTCCTGAGGCTCCAAGTTACATGAGCCAACATATAGAGGACAACATTTGTTAGACACAAATGTACCAACCATTAGAGGATCCTGAGGGCAAGAGTAATATGAGCAGAACACTAAAAGGCCAGACTATTCAAAGACATTTGTGTCCACCTTCAGAGGTTTTAAAGGGCTATGAGGGTCAGCGACATATAGATGAGTTAAAAAAGGAGGAAACAAAATCAGTGAAACAGGTTAAGATAGGAGAGACCTCAGTGGATAATGGGTCATTATTTATGTTGTAGATGAGATACATCCTATAAATAGATGAGAGAAAACAATCACCCCCTATGATATTTCAAATATTGGGATTCTGTAGTGATACTTTTTCAAGTGGCTTGCTAGGAGGAAACAGAGTCTCTACTGCGTTTGATCTATCAAATTTAAGGACAAATCTTTTTGAGGCCCGAGGAGAAGATAGGAATCAAAATCCTTCAAGACCTATCATTAGGGCAAGAGCCAAAGGATTTCAAATCTTGGTGATGAGGGTCGATTTTGAACATATCGACCCCGGAATTATTTATTTACTAACCTTTTTTCTCTTATTTATGTATTGTATATTCCAACAGGCACACTTATCATACTTTATAGGATGATGAACAAACTCACTAAAACTCAGCTTGTGGGTTATCCATAGATCAACCTAAATCGGTGATGAGTTAGCTGATGAATCTATGGAAAAGCTAGCATGATGAAGACTATTTTTATTTATAATTATTTCTTTGACTATTTATGTTGTAATCTTTCTTTTGGGACACTTTCATTTGCTTGTAATTATCTTTTAGGATCGGCCACTCTAAAAGCGGCATAATTGTAATTTTGTAGACTTTTTAATCCTAAAAGGAGCAAGTATACATACTTGCTTAACTAGGTTTTGAGGGAGAATTTTTCAAAATAGACAAACTTTTACATGAGAGAATTAAGGTTCTTCCTTAGTTCAATTCCTCTTATCAATTTCAATCCCAAGAATTGGAATTGTGGCCAGTGCAATAAGGAGAAATTGTGAGTTATATCATTTTCTATTTTGTTGTGTTTCTTTTCTTCTCTAGCGAGTCATATCTAAGGTTGAATTGAAGTTTTCTTGGTCAAATTTGATTGCATTTGTAATCAAATTATTATTGCTTAATTGATTGGTTTTTAGCACTTGTTATTTACCATCAATATTTGCTTCATTTGAATCGTGGTTTACATTATTGGGATAGGGGATCTTAGAGGTGGTTCTTGTTGATTTTGTGTGTTATTTCACGTGGTTTTCAAGAACATTAGTGATCTTCATTGAGGAATGCAACATTATATATTTCATTTCATGAAATATAGCATTCGGATCATCTACTACAATTAGGGTTCACGCAACAATTTGCTCTACCTTGAACCGAATTGACCTTGTCCTTTAGGGATTGTTCAATGGTTCATTTGTTTGTGCTTAATCTTAGTTTTAGGCACATCATAATTTGGTATTAGAGCATCATAATACTTGGAATTAAGATTGATCACATCCTTGTTAGTGGAATCGGTTCATAAATAGAAGAAGTTTGCGCCATTTGATTACTAGTTTGATTGACATTGTTTGATTGTAATTCAAATTGGTTTTACATGTGCTTAAACCCCATTTAGGCACATCACTATAAATGGATTGCTTTCCAAATGCCCCTAAAAGTAGAAAGTGTTCAACAACTATTTCTGTAAACAAGATGATCTAGAAGGGATAATCCTTAGATAGTGTTCTCATTTGCATGTCTTCACCCAAATTGCTATGAATATTTCATTTTGGTGATTTGGATTTACATAGGTCATGTGAAATAAGATTTATTAATATTAATACACTAAGTGCTTAAATAAATGATGAACAAATACCATTGATATTTAAACATGTGATAGTGATAAAATGTATTTTTTGAAAAACCATCATTCATATTTTCATGTGTTAAAATTTTATTGGTACTTGTTGACTTCTAATATATATATGTAGCATATTAGAACCATTTAAGCTTTTCTCAGGTAACATAGGTGACTTAGTTCTTGTTAATTTAGTGCAAAAATCACTTTTTATCATATGTTTAGATTATTTAAGCTCTTTATTAAGGATGTTGACACTTGACATTGTAATAAACATATAGTAATATCATTTACTACCAATTCTTTACCCTTTTTGGTATGCAATTCGGTTCATTCTTACCACCCTTAACCTACATGTCACCTTAGAAGTATGTTAGGAGTCACACCGTAATGACACACTCCTATACCCATTAGATCTCTTTTCTAAATCAAGTTAAAATAGACTCACCAACTTCCATCTAGGTTCATACTCGAATTGCCCACCTATTGGAAGGGGGTCGACTCTAATATCATTTGTAATACCCTAGGCTAAAAGTAGCCAATAGCCAAGTCAACAAATATTAATTGACCTTTTTTTAATCACTTAATCTAAAAGTTTAAATTATTGTTAACATATTATTCTCTACTTGACCTTATAAGCTAATACCAATTTCACCCCATAATCAATGTGGGACTATATTTTACATGTTGAATTAGTCAAATGTCAATTACTCTTCATTTCCAATTCTTTCTTTTCTTTTCCTATTAATAAATCTAAATAACTAGCTGAAATCCTTGAATTTTTTTTTTAATTTTCATTTTCAAAATCCATCGAACATCCATTATTTTGTTTATATGAAACATAAATTTCATGATAGCTAACCAAAAATAAAGTTGGAATTTCAAAGTAATGCATTTAACATTTGTATCTTTAGTGATTTATTCCCACAAGAAATGATAATAGTGAGAAATGAAATTGAGAAAGTTCATTAAGAATTTGAAATGGATCAATATTTTCAAGATTTCATTATCCACACAATGTAAGAACAAATAGTTTAATCCTAATTGAAATACATAATTTTTAAATTTCTCAACTCTTTTCTCAATATTTATAATTTTTCTATTTGCATATATTAATATATATGTACTGATATATGCATGTTAGTCAAAATGCAACCAATAAGGTATTATAAGTTCAATGTTCTTTTCACTTAAACAATGCAATATTTGCTATCATGCTTAAACACCAACTAACGTGTTAGGTTTAATTTCAGGTCTTAATAAGTATCCCCGATGCATAGGATTAAATTTTAAATCTCAATAGTTAACCTACATTCCCATATGAAAAGTTTTTTTTTCTTTTAATTTAAGATTTTAACAACTGTCTCCACCCATTTGTTCATATATTCCTATTGACATATATATATAGAGAGAGACAGAGCAAACCAACTATAAAATACTCGTGAAAAGATACTTATAAGATTATAAAGCCTTGATAAGTGATATTGTGAAATGGGCCCTTACACAACAACCAACTCTTTGAGTAAACATAGTTTATGAAGTCATATATACTTTAGGTTTTTGGTAGGAAAAGGCACATGTAGAGACACTAACTATACATACCAAACATCATAATCACAAGAAAGGACACAGTTAGCCTACGGGATTTAAGATTCCTTAAATTGTATGTTAAGGGAGTGAAGGGAGACTTCAAGGGACTTTTTCCGAAGTTAAGATGGTTTTGTTGTTCCATAGTCAGAGCCTTTAAACCAATCAATTTTAATCTAAAACAATTACTTGTTCTTGAGCTCTCATTTTCAAATATCAAACAAACCCTAAAAGGATGGACAAAAATCAAGTATAACACTTTGAATCACTAATGGAATACTCAATTGGTTTGGTTCAGCAACACAACTGTGTTTTCATTTATCAATACTCTTCAATATTCATTCCTCTTGCAGGTAGATAAGTTAAAAGTGAGATCTCAGCATACCCTAAATGCATAAATTGCCAAAGGATTTAGAAGATCAACTTATTAAAGCTCAAGAGCAACCTGATTGGTCCATGGTTAAATATTGCAAGTTTCATACATTAATAAGTAATCGACCTCCTTGTGGTTGGGATAGAGTCCCTTACTAAACCTTAAGTGGATTTCAAGCTCAAAAAATCTTAAGAGGTTTAGTTTGTGGGTTAATTATTTGATCATTGGCCTAGAGAAGATCATAGAATCTTTGTGGCTTAGACACCTTTATTGTTTCTAAAAGACTAGAAAAAAGGAATGGATAAGAACTACAAAGGGATGATATTATCAATGACAAGCTTTGATTTAAATACATTTGAAATGCACTAGAATAAAGGATCATATCCCCAAATTCTTACTAACAACGTAATCTACTACTTAAATAAAATAACAACTTCCAGTAGAAAAATAGAAATTAACAACCACTAAAATAATAGCTCCATTTTTCTACACTTCCTTTAAGAAGAATAACTTAATATTAAAATGCTTAGTTTTTCCATGAAATACAAGGTTATGAGAAATAGCAATAGCAACTTGGTTATCAACAAGAATCTTTTTGTTTTCCTTTTGCTTTAAGTTAAGATCGATTCAAATTTTCCTCAATCACAAGGCTTGATTAACAGCAATTGTTACAACAATAAACTTTGCTTAAGTAGTAGATTGAGCTATAGTTTCTCGTTTTTTGAGCTCCATGAGAAAACACCTAAACCAAGTGAGAAATTATAGCCCGAAGTGCTCCTTACATCATCAATGGAACCTTCCCAATCACTATCTAAAAAACCAAACAGCTTAAACTCTTTGCTTCTTATGAATTCGATGCTAAGGTTACATGTACCTTTAACATATTGAATCACCCTCTCTGCTGCCTTGAGATGCTATTCACTTGCACAATACATAAACTAAGACAAAATACTTACAACACTCAAAATGTCAAGTAGAGTTTCTGTGAGACACATCAAGCAACCAATCATACTTCTAAAATATACCTAATATATTTTCTCATCTCCATCTTCTATGCAAAGCTTCTCCTTTTGGTTCATAGGAGTGCTCATTTCTTTGCATTCATTAAGTTTAAATTTCTTCAAAATCTCCTTAGCATACTTCTTTTGATAGATGAAAACTTCATGCTCAACTTGCTTGACTACTATTCTAAGAAGAAAGTCATCAAACTAAGGTTCGTTATCTTAAAAAACTCCATCAGTTCTTGCTTAAACTTCTCCCCAAGGTTTAAGTTACTTCCTATCACGAGCAAATCATCTACATGTAGTAAGATGACTAGAATATCAACTTCGTCTTGCTTAACATACAATGTTGATTTTGATAGACTTTTAGCAAATCCCAAGTTTAGTAAGTGTTTATCCATTTTGTTGTACCAAGCTCTTAGAGCTTATTTTAGACTGTAAAGGGCTTTCTTGAGAAGATAAACCTTATCTTCTTCTCCTTCCTTCACAAAGCCTTTAGGTTGCTCAACATAGATTTCTTCCTGTAAGAACCCATTTAAAAAAGTTGATTTAACATCTAATTGATGCACTCCAATTTTTCTTGAGTAGCTATAGCAAGTAACAGCCTTATGGTGTCTAATCGAGTAATCGATGCAAATGTATTTAGTAGTCCACACCAAAAATCTGAGCATAGCTTTTCACCACAAGTCTTGCTTTCTACTTGTTAATAGAACCATTAGCATTAAGCTTAGTTCTATACACCCACTTAACTCCAATCAGTTTCCTGCCTTAAGGTCTTTATACTAGCATCCAAGTTTTATTTTTCTCAATCAATGATAGTTCCTCCTTCATTGCATCTATCCAACTTTAATCTTGCTTTGCTTCTTCAAAGCATGCAGGTTCACACATAGCTATGCTGCATCTTTCATAAACATTAAAGAGTAACTTATACCTTTAATTGGAACATCATCCACTCTCTTATTCTCCTAATTTTCATCTTCATGTTCTTCCATGGTTGAAACAGGAAGCTTCAGATCATTTGAGGCTTGGTTCATCTTCTTTGTATCATCCCAGTTCCATTCTTCTTCTTCTAAGAAGTGCACATCCCTGCTAACAACAATGTTTCTAGTTTGTGGCTGGAAGACTTTATAAGCTTTGCTAACTATATTGCAGCCTATAAAAATTCCTTGGGATACTCTTTTATTCAGCTGATCTCACTTGCTTTATGGAATACGAGTGAAACACAAACAACCAAATAGCTTGAGAAATTTTAGAGATGCTTTGTAACCATACCATGCCTTAAATGGTGTTTTATCCTTTATTGCTTTTGTGGGAAGCCTATTTTGAAGAAAAACAACAGTATTTGCTATCTCTACCCATAATTTCTTTAGTAAATTCTTGTCATGTAGCACACATCTTATCATCTCCAAGATATATCTATTTCTCCTCTCACTAACTTCGTTTTGTTGTAAAGTGTAGGGAGCTATCAACTGGTGTTTGATGCCTGCATCCTTACAAAATTGATTGAATTTAGCGGATGTGTACTCCTTGCCATTGTTTGATCTCAATATTTGAATTTTAAGTTACTTTCATTCTCTACCCTTGCTTTAAACTTCCAAAGGACTTGAGCTACCTCTGATTTATACTTCAAGAAGAAAATCCAACACATTCTAATAAAATCATTAATAAATATAATATAATAAGGATTACCATTCAAGGAAGGTGTTCTTTGAGGACTCGAGACATCAGTGTAAATCAGCTACAACTTCTTTGATGCTCTCTACGTCACCTTTAGAAATGGTTATCTATTCTGCTTATCGAACTGACATCTCTACAACTTGACATTTGATCAATAGGCTCAAGAACATCAAGTGCTAACTGTTTCTCTTTCATTGTAGCAACCCTTAACGATGATAATGCCTAAGCCTCTTGTGCTAGATTTTTGTGATATTTTCTTTGAGTGGGAAAGCAACTTACTCTTCATCTAATGGATTTAGTGTAAAACTTTTTCCTTTCATTTTCACTTTGAAAATATCTTAACTAGCTGCATCTTTAATTAGGCTATTTTTGTTTTCAAAGGAAAATTTGAAACCTCTTTCAATCAATTGACCAACACTTAAAATATTTTGATCAATTTTGGAACAAAAAGAACATCAAGAATTAACTTTGTACCTGATTAGTTTGATATTGCAACTGTCCCCTTTCCTTTGATTGAAATGTAATCATCATTGCCAATTCTAACTCTAGTGATATTTGTTAGCCTCAAACCTCTGAAGAGTTTCTTGTCATAGGTCATATGATTGGTACAACCACTACTAATCTACCAACTTTCACTTAACTCACCACCTATGAAGCAAGTGGCCACAAATAGTTGATCCTCCTCCTCTTAATTAGCAATTTAAGCCTCTTCACCATGTTGATATTTGGTCTTACAAATCACAACTTCATGCCTCGTCTAGTTGCATTTGGTCTCTTCCAGCACTTGTAATGTGGATGTGACTTTCTTCCACAAAATTGGTAGGGGGGATGAGGACCCTTTTTGTATCCAACTTTGCTCCTGTTATTGTAGGCTATAGGTTCCCTAGTTGAGCCTTAATTCTTGCTAAACTTCTTCTTCTGGTTGTTTCTTGCATTCTCATGATGCTTGACAAGTAAGGCTCCCTCGATAACACCTTCTTGTCTCATAGCTCTTCTTTGTTCTTATGCTTGCAAAGCATTTAATAATTCTACCAAACTAATCTTTGATAGATCCTTAGTATTTTCTAGCGAGGAAATGGTTACTTTAAACCTTTCAGGGACAATTACAAGAATTTTATGAACCAATCTAGATTAATCAAAATGAAAGCCAAGTAATCTTATTCCATTGACAATGTTAAATAATCTATCAGAATACTGTTTTATTGCCTCTAAATCCTTCATCTTCTAAAGTTCAAATTCTCTTATTAGGTTAAGAACTTGCACTCCTTTGATCCTTTCATTTCCTTCATATTCTTTCTTCAAGAAATTCCAAACCTTAAATGCTGATTTCATTGTCATAATCTTGATGAAGATTTCTGATGAGACTGTTGAAAATAATGTAGCTCTAGCCTTTGACTTTCTTGTTTTCTTTTCCTTGTGATTCTTTATCTATGTCATGGTTAGATTTGTAGGCAAGGGAGGAACCTTGTAGTCCTCCTCAACAACTTTCCAAAGATCACTTGCCTCCATATGTGCCTCCATCCTTCCTACCCAGACATGATAGCCTTCACCATTGAAGATAGGTGGTGCTAGCACTATGAAAGGAATTTCTAAATCCATAGAAGAAAGAAAAAGTGAAAATATGTATACTCCCAGTCATAAGTCCCTCAAGAAGAAAGCTCTTATACAGATTGTTGTTTCTAAAAGTTTGCAAAAAAAATGGAATAGATACGAACTGCCAAAGGGATGATATTATTGATGATAAGCTTTGATTTAAATACATTCAAAACCTACTAGAATAAAGAATCATATCCCCAAATTCTAGCTAACAATGTAATCTACTACTTAAATAAAATAACAACTTGCAGCAGAGATATAGGAACTAACAACCACTAAAAGATAAGAATTCTAACAGATTCCTAAGGCGTGTTTTATGTAATGCAAAACTCCAATGCCACATGCATCTTCCATCTAGCCTATTGCAATTAACGTTAAGTCATTGTGAATTTATGGATGGATTTCTTGATGTTTTAAGCTTGCGGCACTTGATTTTTTGGAAAATTGCATCTCTTGATAAGCTGAATGAGATTGATGGACTGGGAGAATTGCGTTCTTTAGAAGTACTAGTTCTCCAAGGCTTGCACAATATGAATATGAGGGAGGTAGATCGCATAAAAGGATGTTTTAAGTTCCGATACAAACCTTTGAAGAAGCTGAAAACTTTCAATTTGAGGAATCCGCTATGTATCCGAAAACTGGAATCCTCGGAAGAGCTTACCTTGTATTCATCGGAAATGTTTACATGTCCTAAGGGGTTCAACATAGAAGATATTCTCATTCACGGGCATCTAAGGAACTTGAAAGAGTTAGATATTAGTTGTTGTAACTCTTCAAAAGAGTTACCCGATATGTGAGGATTGAAAAGACTGTCTTCCTTAAGGTTGTTGTGGGGTACGAATATGGTGGGAGTAGTGAGCTTTGATGGACTTGAGTCCTTGACACTGTTATTCATATGCAACTGTCCGTCCTTAGAAATTTTGCCTGACCTGTCGGGATTGAAGAATCTACGAAGTTTGAAACTTCAAGGATTTGAGAAACTCAAATGCATTCAAGGGATCATCGAGTTAGAGTCTTTGAAAATTGTGCAGATTGATGAATGCAATTCCTTGGAACTAAGTCCTCCTGATTTCACCGAGTTAGGGAATGTATGGTCATTACATGTTAGTAATTGCCGGAAGTTGTCTCGTATTTGTAAGGATCCTGAGATTCCATCTTCAAATCCATTTCTTTTACCTCTTCGTTTGATGGAACCCATCTCAATGCTTGGTAAGTCTATTCAGCATTCTCTCTCTAAGAAGCAAGAACCTTAAGCATGGACATTCATAGGTAATTGATAATTTCTTTCTCTTTATATATTTTGTTAAATCTCAAATTAATTAATAGTCTTGTTCAATTATATTGTAGAGAAAGAGGATAATTTTTTAGGATCAAATGATTTTACTATGGTAAGTTTTAGAAAATTTCAAGGATTAATGATGGGATAATGCTTGATTTCTTTATAGTTGGGTTGAAAAGATATTAATTAAGTTTTACATCATTCTTGTGTTTAAATGCATTGTTATTATATTATTACTATTACTATTACTATAGGTTATCTAATAGTGTTTTCCTTAATGGATTGAATAGAATAAATTAAATAGGGAGCTCACTTGGTTTCATCAAAGTATTTTATAGGATCTATAACTACATAACAAGTACTTATATTTTGAATATGCTAGTTCCTTGCTTTGCTAGGGGAAAATGATTAGGAAGATTAAGTTCATTACACAAGGATAATCACCTAAAGATATATTTAAAATAATAAAAGATACATTTGGTCCCTCATCATTAATTTAATCAATCTTTTATTTGTTTCTACACATGTCATCACACAATTACCTCAATGTAATAAACTAGGTTTACTTAAGAATTTCTCCTACCCACTCTCTATGTTCGTTCATTGAGACTTGTGTTTTTCAAATTTTATATATCAAGGTCTAATCTAACTGATTAAGTATTCTTATTATAGAGAAAATTATTATTGCGTTATTACCTCTCTTCTTTACATCAAAAGTACCATTTAAAAGCTAAAGTTTTTATAACTTAGGGCATAAATGTTGGTTTCTATATTGCATGAACTGGATTTAAATCTCTTCTTCCATGTTGTAATCATCGAAAAAAAGATACCATTTGAAAAGGGGAAAATAAGACAAATTTCTTGTTCATTAGACTTTTTTAACTAGCTAACCTAAGCTTATTGTGATTATAACCTCCTTGTCTATGTAGAGGAGAATGGAACCATTGCTTATATCTAATGTGTAAGTGAATACTTGATCATAAGCTACTTGAATTTCACTTGCTATTTCCTAGAGATCAATTTAACTACAATCAAATGGAACTTGATCTCAAGCTACCCAAGTAATTTATTAAGTTGAGTTTAAACTTCACAATATTTAACTTAATAAGTTCACAAGCTTTAATCAAGCTTATGTGTACCTCCAACATAGGCATTGATTTTATTTTAGTTTAAATAGAAGTATTGTCTTGAAAAAAGGAGCCTAAACGAGCTCATAAGTTGAGGCTGAACTTATTGTGTGCCAACTTTTCACTCATAGCATGTAACATTGTAGAACATTGTCCTTCCATAATTCACCATTAGGTTTGTATTAACATTGTATCCAACATTTAAGTTGAAACATACTTTTTTGGCATCATATAGGTGAACTGGGAGGAAAGATGATCTATGTTGACATGAAACTAATAGTGTGCTAGCACTTTGAATATAGTTTCAATGGAGTGTTAAAGAGACACTTTCAATAAATGACATATAGATTAACCAATGACCAAGAGATGTAAATCATAGTTTAGACTTAGTTTTATTTATGTGTGAGCACAGTTGTCAAAATCGCGATTTTACTTGAATTAAATAGTATAGAATTGGTATAATCATATAAAATCGTATAGAACTGGTAGAATCAATAACTTATAGAATCGTACATCTAAATTTATAATTATATCAAAAGTCTATACCTAAATGATTTTTCTTCCATTTTGATTGTAAAAAACTTTATAAAATTGCAAACTCATAGAATCATACAATTGACTCATGATTTTGACAACTATATGTGATGCGAGATCGGTTTGATCGGATTCCTAACCGATACGAACCACGCCAACATGTGACGAAACCCAATACCAATACGTTCGGAATTCGTTACCTAAGATGCCAAATACGCCCAAGTGGAAACCACAACCCGTTGTCTATAAGCGAGACAGAACCTTGGTATAATATGAAGACGCCACAATCGGGATGAAAGACCGATTGATAAGTCGGAAGAACGCCACGGAAATTAATCCAATAAGTTCCAGATTAGTTCTTTAAAGAACCAAGAGAGGAATTCCCTCAAAGTGTTTTCAAACTTCAATAATTCTATTCTCTATGTTCTAAACCCTAGGAGCTTTATACTAGGGTTACAATTCGTAACAATAATGTCAAAAATGACGTAGCATCATAACAAAAATAACAAACAGCGCATTAAAAACCGGCACAGAGTGTATACACGGCCTGCAATACACGGCCGTGTATGTTCCTGTGGAACCTCCAGACTCACTATACGGCTGGCGTTGGGTGTATATACGGCCGCATACACGACCGTGTACTTTGGCGTGTACTTTTCTGTGCAAATTCTGGCAACATACACGACCGTGTACTTCTGGTCGTGTATCTTTTGTGGATTTGCTTAACTCCATACACGGTCGTGCCTTTGGTCGTGTATATGACCGTGTATGATTCTGTGTAACTTTGAGATTCCTACACGGCGTGCCTTGTAAATACACGCCCTCTTCACCCCGTATCTGGTATGACTTGTACAAGAGCAAAGGTCTTCCCATGGTTGTTCCAATTCGTTCCAACTTCATGATTGCTCCAATCCTTTTCGGCTTCATGACATCCTTTATCAACCCATTAAGTGCTTCCTTGAGTCGTTTCACTCAATTTCTTATGACCGGTCCAAGTGGCACTTCAAGAGGATCCACATTCCTTCTTCTGGCTTGACTCTCATTATGGATCTCATCATTCTCCTCCTCTTGAAAAGGATTTGTCCTCAAATCATCACCTACATCAAAAGGACTCAGATCAGTAACATTAAATGTGGCACTTACTTGATACTCACCAAGCAAATCTATCTTGTATGCATTATCATTAATGCGCTCAAGAACTGGAAATGGTTCATTGCCTCTATGAAGTAATTTAGATCGACGTTGCACAGGAAACCGCTCTTTGCGCATGTGAACCCAAACCCAAACCCAATCTCCAGGTTCAAAAACAGCTTGTCGACGACCCTTGTTGGCTTGTTTCACATACTACTCTGTTCTTCGCTCAATGTTTAGCCTTGCCTTCTCATGGATCTGTTTAACAAATTCTGATTTCTTCTTGCCATCTAGATTAACATACTCAGAAATAGGCAAAGGTGATAAATCCAAAGGAGTTAGTGGATTAAAACCATACACAATTTCAAAAGGAGCAAATTTAGTAGCAAAAATGCACTGTCTAGTTATAGGCAAATTCAACATGCGGCAAACAATCCTCCCAACTTTTAATATTCTTTTCAATTACAGCCCTCAACAAAGTAGATAAAGTTCGATTCACTACCTCAGTTTGACCATCAGTCTGTGGATGACAAGTAGTAGAAAACAATAACTTAGTTCCTAACTTAGCCCACAAGGTCTTCCAAAAGTAGCTCAAGAACTTAGCATCCCTATCCGATATGATTGTTCTAGCATACCATGCAATCTCACAACTTCCTTAAAGAACAAATTAGCAATATTACAAGCATCATCCGTTTTGTGACAAGGAATGAAATGTGCCATCTTAGAGAATCTATCCACAACTACAAAAATAGAATCTCGACCATGTTTAGACTTGGGTAATCCTAACACAAAATCCATGAAAATATCTACCCAAGGCTCATGAGGAATGGGAAGTGGAGTGTAAAGCCCTGGAGGTTGGACTCTAGATTTCGCTTGCTTACACGTGATACATCGCTCACAAATCCTCTCAACATCTCGTTTCATGTGAGGCCAATAGAAGTGTTCCTACAATACCCCTAAGGTTTTAAGCTACTCCAAAATGTCCCATTAAACCTCCTCCATGAGACTCCCTCACTAGTAATTCTCTTAAAGAACAAATTGGAATGCATAGTTTACTCTCCCTAAACAAGAATCCTTCATGTTTATAAAATTTACCATGCCCACTCTTCTCACAATGCACATACTCCTCACAAAAATCTCGATCAGCAACATATAACTCCTTAATGTGCTCAAAACCAAGTAGTCTAGAACTAAGAGTAGAGATAAGAGCATACCTTCTAGACAGTGCATCAGCAACGACATTCTCTTTACCTTGCTTGTGGTGGATGACATATGGAAATGTTTCGATGAACTCCACCCAACGAGCATGTCTTTTGTTCAGCTTGTGTTGGCCCTTTAAGTACTTCAAGGATTCATGGTCAGTGTGGATCACGAACTCTTTTGGCCAAAGGTAGTGTTGCCAAGTCTCCAGTGCTCGAACCAGTGCATATAACTCCTTGTCATAAGTAGGGTAATTCAAAGTCGCCCAACTTAGCTTCTTGCTAAAGAATGCAATTTGTCTTCTCTCCTGCATAAGCACTGCTCCAATACCTAATCCTAAAGCATCACACTCAATTTCAAACGTTTTAGCAAAATTAGGTAAAGCAAGTAATGGCTCCTGAGTCAGCTTATTTTTAAGCGTTGAAAGGCCTTCTCTTGTTACTCTCCCCATCTAAACCCCACGTTCTTCTTAATTACCTTAGTAAGTGGTGCTGCAATGGTGCTGAAATCCTTCACAAATCTCCTGTAAAAACTCGCTAGTCCATGGAAACTCCGCACATTACTTACATTAGTTAGACTAGGCCATTCTTGGATCGCACGAATCTTTTACTTCATCAACCTATATCCCTGAGCACTAACAACAAAACCAAGAAACATAAGTTTGTTTGTGCAAAAAGTGCACTTTTTGAGGTTAGCATATAATTTCTCCTTTCGAAGCACTTCTAAAACATCCCTCAAGTGAGATATATGGTCTTCTAAACTCTTGCTGTAAATGAGGATATCATCAAAATAGACAACCACAAATTTACCAATAAAAGTCCTCAAAACATGGTTCATAAGTCTCATAAAAGTACTAGGTGCATTAGTTAACCCAAAAGGCATTACTAACCACTCATACAATCTATATTTTGTTTTAAATGCGGATTTCCATTCATCACCTTCTTTCATCCTAATTTGGTGATATCCACTTTTCAGATCAATTTTGGAAAAGACACTAGACCCATGTAACTCATCTAACATGTCATCTAAGCGAGGAATGGGATGACGATACTTTACCGTGATGTTGTTGATGGCGCGGCAGTCAACACACATTCTCCATGACCCATCCTTCTTAGGCACCAAAATCACAGGCATGCACATGGACTCATGCTTTCTTTCATGTACCCCTTCTCCATTAATTCATCGACCTGCCTTTGGAGTTCCTTTGTCTCCTCCGGATTGCTTCTATAAGCTGGCTTGTTTGGAATCGATGCTCTGGGTACAAGGTCAATCTGGTGCTCAATACAAGAATAGGTGGTAATCCCTTTGGAATCTCCTTAGGGAAGACATCTTCAAAGTCCTGCACAAGAGACACAACTATACTAGCAAAGAGTTAGATAGTTCGTTAGTACTCAAACATGTTTCTTTAAAAACCAGCAACAACATAGGTTGCTTCATCACTAACGCTCTCCTTACTACACTCACTCTTGCCACACAACTCTCCTTTTGCAAGGCTGCACTCTCCTTTTCTCTCACCACCAAAGTTGATCCCCCTTCAACTTGGTCTCTCACACTCTTTCCAGCCTTCCTCTCTTTTTCCTTTTGATATTGACTTTTGTATTCCTTTTCTTTCTCATTGTCTTTTGCTCTCTCACTCTCACCTCTGC
The DNA here is from genome assembly GCA_037954665.1 of Laguncularia racemosa. Lineage (NCBI taxonomy): Eukaryota > Viridiplantae > Streptophyta > Magnoliopsida > Myrtales > Combretaceae > Laguncularia > Laguncularia racemosa. The sequence continues at coordinate 6,305,332 of JBBMOL010000031.1, read as the reverse complement.
TTTTCACTCACCTTATGTTTTGCAAAAGACTATTGTAACTGCAACTGATCCTCATACACCTATTTAGGTGTTAACGGTTTAAGATTAAAGCTTTTTCCTTGGTGAACAAGCGTATACTTGTTAGAAAAGCCATCATGAACAACTTCCTATCAAATTGCCATGGCCTTCCCAACAACACATGACATGCTTGCATTGGCACTACATCACATAACACCTCATCCTCATACCTACCAATGTGAAAACCAATCAAGGCTTGCTTACTCACCTTAGTCTCTCCACTATCATTCAACCACTGCAATTTATATGGACTAGGGTGTCTAACAGTTTTGAGCCCCAGCCTCTCAACAATAAAATTACTCACTACATTGGTGCAACTTCCTCCATCAATGATCAAACTGCAAATATAATCTCCTAATAACATCTAGTATGAAATATATTCTCCCTTTGCACCTCCTCTTCTTCCTTTCACCTGCACATTTAAAGCTCGCTTCACTACTGCCACTAGCCTTCCCATTGTAGGCTCCTCATCATCACTAGCATCCTCTAATGGAGGCATATCCTCTTCTTCACTATCCCCCTCAGTCTCATACTTCACCATCATCATGCAAAATCATAACACGCCTATTCGGACATTGACTAGCAATATGGCCTCTACCTTGGCATTTAAAACATCTAATGTCACGATTTCTAGAAGTAGAAGAATCAGGATTACCTTGATTACCGGAGTAGAACCCGCTTGCCTCAGCTCTCCTTTTGGCTTGGTAGGTAAAGGCTTTTCTTCCTTCTTCCATTGGTTAGTCTTCCATGTGGATGGACCAGTACTCTGTTGAAACCGTGCATTACTACTACCTTTCCGCTTATGATGGTTCTCAACCTTTATAGCCATGTGGACCATATCCTCCAATTCTACATAATGCTGCAATTCAACAACATTTTGGATTTCTCTATTCAACCCAGTAAGAAATCTAGCCATGGTAGCCTCTCTATCCTCTTCTACATTCGCCCTAATCAGAGTGACTTCTATCTCCTTGAAATACTCATCCACACTTCGGCTTCCCTGCCTAAGAGTTTGCAATTTGTTGTGCAATTCACGATAGTAATACGTAGGCACAAACCGCTTCTTCATCACCCTTTTCATCTTTTCCCACGACTCAATAGGTGGTTCACCATTCCTTCTTCTATTCAACATTAGTTGATCCCACCACACTATAGCATAATCCGAAAATTCAATGGCAGCAAGTTTCACTTCTTTCTCCCACTATAGTTATGACAATCAAACACCATCTCTACTTTCTTCTCCCACTCTAAGTACGCCTCGGGATCATTCTTCCCTTGGAAAGGAGGAATCTTCATCTTTATGCTACTCAATTGATCATCCTCTCTATTCCTATCTCCTCTATCTTCCCAATCCTTAGTTCCTCTATTTCGACCACTATAACCTCTATAACTCCCGACAGAAGGCTCATCAAGTCATCATCCGACATTTCATCTCCACCCCTTTGTACTCTCCTAGATCGACTCTCCCTCTTACGCCCTTGGAAGACGTTTGTGGATTGCTCAAGTCTTTGCTCTACCATCTCATGAATTTGTTCCATTCCCTCCTGAAACATTCTCTTCATCTCACCCCTCAACGCCTCAATTACTAACCTAGCATCAAAACTTCCCCTCTTACCTTCAGGAGAATGTTGCCTCGACATAGTTCCGATAGAAAAAAAAAATAGTACTAACACAAATATATATAATTAAGCCTCACGATACACTCCCTTACGTGTTTCGCTCAAATGAGGATATCACACAGTCACTCATGTATTTTCACAAATAATGATGATATCAACTCGCTAATTCCCTTCTCAATTCTCTTGGAACTAACCCAAACTACACCAATTCCCTTCCGTAGAATTCAAAACAGCTCTAGGGTTCGTAAATTTTTCTCTTTTTTTCTATCCGATTTTTTTTTTTTTTTGGTCTTTGTTGTTGCTCTTGATCACGTTTCTCTTTCTTTTTTTTTTTTTTGTCGTGATTCTTCCTTTTTTTTTGTAACAAATCGACTAGTAGATACTACACTTTCAATAGACAATTAATACTATGAAATTGAATACTAATCAATTGATATGAACGATTGGAGTTAGGGTTTTGATGTTACCTTCCTCAAACCGAACTGATGTTTTGAAAAACCTAAGCTCTGATACCAAACTGATGCGAGGTCGGTTTGATCGGATTCCTAACTGATACGAACCACGCCAACATGTGACGAAACCCAATACCAATACGTTCGGAATTCGTTACCTAAGATGCCAAACACGCCCAAGTGGAAACTGCGACCTATTGTCTATATGCGAGATAAGAACCTTGGTATAATATGAAGACGCCACAATCGGGATGAAAGACCAATTGATAAGTCGGGAAGAACGCTATGGAAATTAATCCGATAAGTTCTAGATTAGTTCTTTAAAGAACCAAGAGAAGAATTCCCTCAAAGTGTTTTCAAACTTCAATAATTATATTCTCTATGTTCTAAACCCTAGGAGCTTTATACTAGGGTTACAATTCATAACAATAATGTCTAAAACGAATAGCATCATAACAAAAATAATAAACAGCGCATTAAAAACCGGCGCAGAGTGTATAACGCTTCAATACACGACCGTATATTCTGGCCATGTATGTTCTGTGGAACCTCCAGACTCACTATATGGCTGGCGTTGGGTGTATGCACGGCCGCGCACACGACCGTGTACTTTGGCCGTGTACTTTTTTGTGTAAATTCTGGCAACATACACGATCGTGTACTTCTGGTCGTGTATCTTTCGGTGGATTTGCTTAACTCCATACACGGCCGTGCCTTTGGCCGTGTATATGACCGTGTATGATTCTGTGTAACTTTGAGATTCCTACACAGACCGTGCCTTGTAAATACACGCCCTCTTCACCCCATATCCGGTATGAACTTGTACAAGAGCAAGGGTCTTCCCATGGTTGTTCCTATTCGTTCCAACTTCATGATTGCTCCAATTTCCCTTTTCGGCTTCATGGATATCCTTTATCAACCCGTTAAGTGCTTCCTTGAGTCGTTTCGCTCGATTTCTTGTGATCGATCCAAGTGACACTTCAAGAGGATCCACATTCCTTCTCCGGCTTGACTCTTATTATGGATCTCATCAATGTATGTGAGTCCTATATAGTCTTAAAAGAAAATCCTATCAAACTTTTCAATATGTGTTAGATGATATTCCTTAAACTTCTTTTCTTTTCAGGGGGGGGGGGTTTAGGAATTTAATGAGTGAGCATCTATTAGAAAAATATCGTGCATTAAAATGTGCAATATTTATATGTTGGTATGTGAACAATAATGAATGATTCATGATATAATCATGTTGAAGTGATTTGTGTGTCATGATACTTTTATACCGTTATTATGAAAACCATTATGGTGGATCTACTAAAGCAATATGTGAAGGGTTATGCAAAAATGTTAGGAGTCATGAGCTTGAGCTCTCACATTCTTAGCTTAAGGTGCTACATTTTGTTCAACATAAGTTGCTAATGAGGGAGCTTAATCATACTACCTTTTAGATAGATGGGAGTATTATTATTGATGGCAAGGGCAAGGCTTTTGCTAAATTGCTTGGATAGTGCTCTATCATGCAACGAAAGTAGGGACTTAGCAATGGAGTGCCCGATTGCATAATAATAGTAGCAACCACCATCCCTAAATAGGATAGTTAAGTAGTGTAGGGAATAAATTCAACAACACCTATGTGTTCTCTTGCACAGTTTATAGCACTCATGTGACATCAAGAGGACCTTGTTTGGCCTTATTGAGGTTGTCATTATCTTTGTGCAACACTACATTATGCTTAAAATTTCAAGGTTGCTTTTGGGGCTATTAAAACTGCTAATGACTTAACCAATCATCATCCTTTTTTTTTTTCCTCCTTAAGGTGCCATGAAACATGGTTTCCTAATAGTGGAATGACAAAAATGTAGATGCTAAGATTTGTAAGATGAGTATCACATAGGTGCAACATAAGTCATGCAATTAACAAGATGGAAAGGGGTGGTGCAAGTATAGATGATACTTTAAGTGGAATGTGAAAAAGAGGGATTAGGAAGAAGGAACATGAAATCTCAACTACCTTTGTGGAGTTAATGTGATAGCTAAAGGACTTTAGATGTATCGTTTCCCAATTCTTGATCTTTAAAGTGGGAGCAACTTTAATCATTTTATCTTTAGTCTAATCTTTGTGACTCTAAAGCTCGATATTTGATTGTTTTGTCCTTAAAAGCAAGATGTTAAGTAGTATTTATAATGTCTAGCAATCAACAATCACCATTGAATTGTCTTGATGATTAATGGAGTCATGGTTTTTCTAAATCATTTATGTGATTCCAAAGACATGTACTAAAGCCCAATAGCTTATAAACAATTCCACTAAGTGTATGAGTCTATTAAAAAAGGTTAACTAGTTAAACTAACCTCAATGGACTCTATTATTAGCCTACCAAAACAAAACTCCCTAAACCATCTAAAGTATGAGCCCTATTATTCAGATGTTGTCAATAATCTATATAATTAGTCCTATTGGGATTTGCTCATTTTTAATTACAAGTCACTATTGTTTTCAAAGGTAATTTATGTTAGAAGCAAATATAATGAATTTCAATTGAACACTTTATATGAAAACAAAATATAACATTAAACAAGAATGCCAACTTAATATGATATATGTTTAATGGTTTAACTGGGCATTTGCCTAAACTAACGGTTAGAAGTTAGCTCTTATACTCAATGTAGTTATATTTATTAGTAATATTGAATGAGTGGGTTAAATAATGCCTTGTATAATTAGGATTTATATATAAAGTTCCCTAAAAGCCTAAAAAGTATTATACTGGTTATAATGTTTAGACAAGTTCCATAGTAGGGTCATACATTATCATTATGTTTAGTTTGTTGAAATGATATTACAATTCCTTTAGTATTTTTTTTAATGATAGTTTTTTGCAATTTTATTATCTATATAAAAAAAAACTATTCCTCCAATAAATAAAATAAATCAAAATTCCTTATTTATTTCATATTATATAAAATAAATATTCCTTATGGTATAATCTATTACAATCCAAATAAAAAAATAGTCATCTCATAGTAATAAAGGCAGAATAACAATTCCATTTTAGTAAACCATAGTATATATACATTACTTTATATAAGTATAGTATCTTACAAGTTTCAATACTAATGTGTTTATCACTTAAAAAGGTTATAAAATTGATTAGAGATTAGGTCTTAGATTTTAATCTATTTTTTAAGTAATTTATAAACATTTAAATACCAATATACTTTGCATTTTTTAAGGCTAATCCAGTTCTATATATATAAATTGTGCCATGCCCTATTAGTAAAAAAAAAGGTAATGAAACTTGACATTTTAAAGTTCTACACTAAATAAAAAAAGTCACAAATTGTTAGACATTTTAATACGATAAATTGTAAATATATCTATTTATATTTATTTATATGTGATTAGTCTTTAAGATTTGAAAAATGAGCATTTAAACCCTAAATCTCTAAAAAAAATCATATAGGAGTTTAAATTGCCTTTTTTTTTATTTAAAAAAATTGAGAATGTAAAAGCCTAGTTTCAAAGATGTAGAGCTATATAAGTGCAAATATAAGGTATATATTTATAGTTTATTCTATTCAATAATCATATCAATTTTGTCAAGAGATGCTATTTCTCATACCAATATATGTCATTTTAACTTGCCTTAATTTTTGCTAGTAATCATGGTGTCAAACTCATTATTTTACCTAGAATTACTAGAGGAATTATAAAATTAGAATGTAAAATCGAAAAGTAAAATATAAGTTTTTACAACTTATATAAAATAATTTAAAAAATTGTATATACGTTTAACATAATTCATAAAACTATAATATAAGAATAAAAATACTAATATGAAATATATTATAATATAAATTATAATAATAATAAATAAAGCTAAAAAATCATTAACTTTCTTTTCATAATCAAAAATCAAAATTATCCCCAACTCTCTTTTAATAGTATTAACTTAAGACTCCATTTAAATTATTTGTTTTTTTTATATGTATTGCATCTATATCTAATGTGTATCAAACCTATGTTCATTTGAAATTGAATATTTAGATAATTATCTAATCTGTATTTTATCTATTTTTATTTTAATAGAATTTTTTTTTAATATTATTGTATGTGTAATTTTAACTTTTTATCTTCTTTTTTTTCCATATGTTTTGAACAAACACTTATATTTGAGTAAACACAATAGATGTAATGAAAAAAAAACCACTCAAATAGATGTTAAATTGGTTAAAAAAAATGAAAAGCCAAAACACTCCTTAAATATGTTATATTAATTGTGAATATTAGCGAGAAGAGACACAAAGGCAGTATAGTCATAAAAAAAATTATAAAAAGTAATATAAATACTGATTTTTGAAAAAGCTGACGTACAATTTTAAATTTCTCACGAGTCTATAGTTTATTCAAAAATTTATTCTATAAATTGGCTATATAGGTACTATTATTTTATTATTAAATACATTGCTAAATACTATAAAGTTTTAATGCCTTGAAATATGCTTAACCATCACTCATCTGGCTGTTAGTACGAATTTTGCCATTTCATCTGCATGCTTTGCTTCTGTCTCACTCAACGTGATTGATAGAGATCGTCCAAGTGAGTCCAAGGCAGCAAGCATCTAGTCCTCTTTTGTCTTTTATTGAAGAAACGAAATCCATTTGAACCGATTTCATTTTCTCTGCAACTACATAACTTTAAAAGAAGAAAAGGAAAAAAAAAAAAATGCAGTACAAGAACTTGGGCAAATCGGGGCTGAAAGTGAGCCAGCTCTCCTACGGAGCATGGGTGAGTTTCGGCAACCAACTGGACATAAAAGAAGCCAAATCCCTCCTCCAATGCTGCCGAGATCACGGCGTAAACTTCTTCGATAACGCCGAGGTTTATGCCAATGGCCGGGCCGAGGAAATCATGGGACAGGCAATTCGTGAGCTGGGGTGGAAGCGTTCTGATATCGTAGTGTCTACTAAGATCTTCTGGGGTGGTCCTGGTCCTAATGATAAAGGCTTGTCCAGGAAACATATTGTTGAAGGGACCAAAGCTTCTTTGAAGAGACTCGACATGGACTATGTTGATGTCATTTACTGTCACAGGTCGGTTGCGCTTCGTTTTCGGGTCGCATTTCTTGTTTGATATCTTATATTGATTTTGTTTGATGATAATTGTATCAATTCGTGCCACATTCAGATCATATTGGACTCAGTCGTGCCTTTTATTTTATTTCTTTTGGTTTTGAGAGTGTTTTTCTGTGTTGCACGTTTTCTTCTCGGATTCATTTCGTATTAGACTTTGTAAATCACTATTATTATTATTATTGTTTGATATCATCACTCGTTTATTGCCGTAATTGGTCGGTTTAGGCGTCTTCTTTTCACTTTTGGTTTTCACAGTATGTTCATGTGTTGTAGATATGTTCTGGGGTTTTGAATTTTAATTTGATTGGATCGTAAAAGTAAGAATTTTCCAGCACTTCTTTTAATTTGCATTGTGAAACAATGTATGTCAAAGCATTGGCCTTTTACTAAGTGGGATTGAATAATGAAGTAAATGAAAGATTTGTTCTTGCTATTTTTTGTAATTATAATAATAATAAAAAAGGCATTGCTCTTGAATTACGCAATAAGTAGATTAAGGGTGCGTATGAAAAGGTTAATTCATGGATTGGCTTTTCGAGTAAGTTGAGTCAAGAAATTAAGTGGATCTAAGAATTGCTTGTCGGCTCTGTTGGATCATGCGTATTGGTTCAGTTGGATCTTCTGATTGAGTACATGGAAGCAATGGCCGTTAAGGATCATGAACTTTTAAGCCTAAATTTGATAGGATTAATGCATTAATTGTTTGATTAGTTGGTCAGGAACTTTTGTGGATTAATCATGAAATTGCTTATATTAGAGCACCTATTCTTCATTTGATTTCTACATGACACTAGATGGTTAAGGCGTTGATATTTTGTTTAATAGGATCATGAAATTAAGTAGGTTGATGTGGATTATTTCTCATTTAGTTGTTTAACTTATCAGCTAAATCTAAAATTAATTTATAATCCATAATCAATAGTGTATATGTGCTGGAATGTGTAGAATCATATAGGAATAGTTTACTTCATGATGATTGATGAGCTAACAAAATAGTGGTTTACCCGCTGTGCTATAATGATAGAAAAAGTAATAGTAAAAACTTTATTTGGTGAGCTAGAAAAATTCATGAACTTTTAGTTGATTTTTTGAATAAAAAGTTGGTTGGTGACAATAGAAAATTTTCCTGCAGATAGCTGGTTCCTGATGAGTTCATCAATCATTTAGTTGATGAGTTCATCAATCATTTAGTAAATGAGTTTGCTGTTCATAGCTCGGTTTAATTTAACTAAATATGTGAAGATGTTCCTATTTTGCAGGCCAGATTCATCAACTCCAACAGAGGAGACTGTGAGAGCAATGAACTATGTGATCAATAAAGGTTGGGCATTTTATTGGGGTACTAGTGAGTGGACGGCTCAGCAGATCACAGAGGCTTGGGGAATTGCAGAGAGGTTCGATCTGATGGGACCAATCGTAGAGCAGCCAGAGTATAATTTGTTGGCTAGGCATAAGGTGAGTCTTTTGATGCAGGGACGAATCAAGGGTCCTCTAGTCACAATTAATGTCCCCTGTAATTTGCATGGGTAACTGATGCTACTAGTTGTGCATCTTATTTGCAGATCCTCATTCTGCAAATAAGGTAACAATTTGAATTGAATGTTTTTCATTTGGTTGCACCAGATGAATAATATTGTCACAGCAGTTGAAGTTTTAAGTTGATGCTTATTTTATTGCTTTTTTATTTTTCTTTATGGATTGTCTTTTTGCTTTCTTGTTCATCATCTAAAATATATGAAACTAGGAATGACGCAAGTAACTCTGTATTGATAATTTCTGATGCCCTTTAGAGATTCTTCTCATTCATGTACAGCGAGAACGCAATGCAACAACTTAATGTAATTTATCTCCCTGTATAGGTTGAATCTGAATTTCTTCCTTTGTACACAAACTATGGCTTGGGTCTTACTACATGGAGTCCACTTGCCTCTGGTGTGCTCACTGGGAAGTACAGCAAGGGAACCATACCACCTGATAGCCGATTTGCTTTGGAAAATTACAAGGTAATTTGCAATCATTCTTCTCGCTTAAATATTCTTTATATAATTTCAATCATTTCACTACATCATAATTCATTTCAATCTGAATTCGTGGGAATTTTATGTTGTTGCATTTGAATGAACCCTCCCAATCTTTGCAATAATTTATGTGATTTTTCTTCTTTTTTTTATGTTTATTTTGTTTTATTTATTTATTTATTTATTTTGCTAAGCAAAGGTAATAACTGCAAAGTTGTAATTTTTTATTTTTTTGGTATTGTTGTCAACAGTGGGGCCCTAATGGTATATTATCGTGTTATTCTTTCTGAATGATTTGTCGTTTTCTTTTTTTTTTTTCCCTCACCATACAACTAACTTTTTAAGCAAAGACATGTATTTACTTGGAGGCAGAACATGAACATGGGGTCAATAGAATAGCATTTCAGCACAACTTGATAAAGATATATGAGCTAGTGATAAGGCTGATTAGAGAGCATGTACTCATACCAGGCTATAAGATTCAGGCAGTGAAATCAATCATTCATGCTTCTAATATCAGGTATGCTAATAAAAAATGGCTATGTCTCACATTGTAGAACCTTGCTAGCCGGTCACTTGTTGATGATGTCGTGAAGAAGGTTGATGGATTAAAACCTATTGCGGATGAGCTGGGTGTGCCATTGTCCCAACTTGCAATTGCCTGGTGTGCTTCAAATCCTAACGTCTCTTCAGTCATTACTGGTGCAACAAAGGAGTCCCAGGTCAGTTGCAATGCACCATCTACTGTAGGCCTCTGTTTTGGTCTCTTGGCAGTTTATTTTTGAATACTCTAATATATCCCTCTTGAATCTTCGGTCATTACTGGTGCAACAAAGAAATCTCCAGTGTCATCTAAGTTTGAAATGTCAAATTAGATATTTCGTGGTTTCAAGGAAAGTAGCTAATATATCCCTCTTGAATCTGGCCTAAGCTCCATTTTTCAGGATTCAACTCGTTACCTTTTCTGTAAGATTTTGTCTATTGGTCTGTATTCAAAAAGTTTTCTGCTGAATAATTAGCATTCTGCTTGAGCTATGGAGGGCGAATTTAGAACGTGTAGACAAATGATAGGAATCATTAGAGGCAACCATCTTCATGTTGGTTCTCTCTGTGGTGAATAATTAGTAGCTACTACTCAATCTTACTTTTATATTCATATTAGCTAGCAAACACCAATCATGTTTAGAATGCCTTATACCTATTGATTTTCTGGGGGAACCAGAAAAATTATAGCCCTCTCAATGGAATATTTAAAAAATAAAAGTGCAAAAGAAGTATGTGTCCACTGGATCGCCTGTCTGTACACTTTCTGTTTCCCTTTCATGAGAAAAATGCATTGGGGAAAAGGGCTCACCCAGTGTAAAAGTTGCTCTCATTAGCGTGGGTATGGTGGAGGGTGGACTTATTTATACAATGGCTTACCCTTGCATTTTTTGCAAAGAAGCCATTTCCTTGCCTCGAACCCATGACCTGATCACCAAAGGAGCAATTTAACCATTGTGCCACAACTCGCCCACAAAAAATGCATAGAACACTTAAAACAATATATTTCTTTAAATGCATATTTTTTTCCCTTCTTGGGCAATGTAATGAGAAAAGTTTGTTGGATCCTGAAAGCTAAAAATAATAAAGAAATCCTCTGGCCATTTTCGAATTATCTACAAGATTGCTTGCAGCATTGACTGTTTATATGAAAGCTGTTGATATTTTGGACAAGAATTGTAGTAAACTGTAGTGTAGGTTGTCCAGAATAGTATATTTAGTTGGGAATTTTGCTTGCTGTTGAGCTTTTACGATTATCAAAGAAGCACAAGTTAGAAGTACCCTTGACGTGATCTCTCCTTAAGGAGTTCTTTCAAATTGGTTTTAGCAAGTTCAACATTTATGTTTGTCACTTTTACAGGAGATGTTCTGCTAAATACACCTTCTCAACAGAAAAGTTTAGCATAGATCATGGTGCACATTGAGCTCTTAGATCTACAGGACTCACATGAAGAAGTGATGGATCCCATAGATTTAAGAGTCCAAAACTTCTGGTCCATGTAGACTTGGTCTAGGCAAGAATGTTCCCTTCTTACGTTTATTTGGTAGTAGTTCTTAAAATATGGTTTGAAATCTTGGAGGGCTTTTCTGGCTTATCTTGGAGTGAAAATAGATTTTGCAGAATCACAATGATGATCGTAACACAATGATTTAGGATTTGGATTCCTAAAGGGCAAAGCTCGATAGTTATGATTATGGTATCTCAGGAATTGGATTACATGGAAAAAGGATCGTAAACATACAATTGACTTGTCCATAAAAATTGTTCCAGGACAACATCAACTTATTTCATTTTGACAATTTTTCCAAATACTAACTATATGCTTAAATAAAATTTTGTTTAAGGAACATACCGGAAAATTCATGATTGTAGGATTACCAAGTGCATCATATAGAAATATTTTTGATTCTGACTTTGTAGTTTGCAGGTTAGTCATAGGCAATAATCCATGTAAAATATCTAAAAACTAATTTTCTTTCTTAAAGCATGTCTAGATGAAGTAAAGCTTTCTGCCATATATTAAAGTTATCAAAACTTGGAATTAAAATTTTGAATTTCACTTGGGTTTATCTAAACCCAACCTAGGCTTTGAGCTCTTGCTGTGTTACATAGCTGATGCTTATACAACGTTATAACAAAATGAGGTCTTCGAAGAACACTTACTAAACCCATGTGGAGAGAAAATAAACTTTTTGTCCGAAGGCTGCTAGATGAAATGATTATCAATATTCTACTTTTATGTGATTTCCCACCTTATGTTTTCGATTGATCCTAAGTTAGTTGTTTAGTGGAGAAAGAAAATGAAAAATTTTTGTTTGTAGACAATCCAAAAGAGCCTCACGCATAATTTCTTTTGAAGTGCTAAATTCTTCATGTTAAAAAATTTCATCATACTATGGACGGTTCATAATAACTGGTGTCTTTCGAAACTTCAGATTTTGGAGAACATGAAAGCTCTTGATGTTATTCCTTTACTGACTCCTGCTGTGATGGAGAAGATCGAAGCTGTTGTTCAAAGCAAACCAAAACGTCCTGATTCGTATAGGTGAGGATGAGGGTCGGTGCATCATATGATACGGTGAGCTTTATAAATTGACTGAAAGTCGATCCCAGGTTTATGTATTTTCTTGTATGGATGCTGCTACTTCCTATACATTTTGCTTCTGGCTTGGTTACTAAGATATATACTCACTGAAAAAGAAAAGTGCATCATGGTCTAAGTGTAGCCTTGGGTATGGGTTTTTACACAGTATGCTAATGATGTTGGAATTTGAGGTTCGATGCAAAGCTAGATCATGGATTTCTTATTATGTTCGACTCATGTAATGGAGTCGCAATTTAAAGAATGCAATGTTGAGCGTTATATAATATCTTCATCTTTATTATATAATCTTGTCATAAGTTTACTCTTCTGCTTTCTTCAAATGCAACTTTGTTTCTGCAAATTTTGGTAAGTGCATGCATGCTTTTGTGATGCATGAAGCTTTTGCTTTCAAGTCTTGGTGAAGCAACTCTTCCTTTTAGGTCCATGTTAATATTTACTGATTGGGGGAGAAAAAAGAGATAACCTAATATTTACATTTTTGTATACTTAAGCAATCTTGATGTATTTCCAACATTATGGGCAACCACAGGATTACTAAATAAAATATTACATATTGTCATTTGCAAAATATATATCTCACAAACTTAGTGGTTCATTATTTATTAATTTAACATACACATCTATAGTCACAACTTATCCAGTCTTACGATCTATACATTTTTAAAAGTTCACTTAATTCTTTCTATAGTAAGATATTACAGTATAAATAGTTTGTATTAGTGTGAGAAGTCGTAATATGATTGCTGCAAGAACTGAAATAAGTGCCTATGGACTATGGAAATAGTCCCTCTTCAATATTGCCATCCAATCATTTCATGTCTTCTCGCATTGCTTATCCACCTCATTTATATAATAGAAGCATGATCGAGTAATGACATTGTCGCCCATCTTGTTGAATATATTCGAGACCGCTTCATTGTTTCCAAGTTAATTATCAATGATTCCCTTTCGACGAAGTAGTTCGTCATATTTTGGAGTATTGATCAAATAATCCGTGGAAGCAATATATTAAGTCACATAATTGATTTTCCTACCTTGGCAATGTTGTTCATAGGGGATTAGGTTTCGTAAACTGGCTTTATACGATCTTCAATAGTAAGAGGTGGGATCTCTAATGTACCCTTGTTGAATTTGATGTCAAACATGTTGGTATTTTCCACCAATGTGAAATTGATTCATGATTCATCAAGCTCTTTTGGCTGAACGTATGGAAGGCAACAGCTCAAAATCTCCAATTGGTGGTCCTTGTGAAACCTTTCAAATCATTCCTTGATATACAATATCAAGAAAATGCTTACAACAATTTATCTTTTGTGACAAACCAGCACTCGTACCATAATCAAAGAAATTCCAAGCAAGATCGATAAGATTTTGTTGCTCATGAAAGTACTCATCATCTTTTGTCAAGTCACATAATGTTGTAAGAACTATGAATGGAAGTTGATTTTTAAGCAGCGGTAGATTGCGTCGTATCCTATAACGAATCCAAGCAACACTAAAAAGAGGGTCATTCTCATCTTGTAAAGTCTTCATTTTATATTTATGAATGTACTCAATCATAAAGCATCCATTTAGTAGCATCGTTTCAAGGAATTCTTGTGCAAGAGTGACAATTTCAGCATATTGTTGTCGAGCTTGAATTTCTATTTCTCCTAGGGCTCGCACATATTTATCAACACTAGTTTCTTGTCTCTTTCTATGCAGTTGTTGCAGATAGTGCAATGAGAGAGAGAAATGTAAGAGGTGAGCAAATTATAATGTCAAACTTGTACCTTTATAATCTCAACCAGTATATAAAAATAATCCCATACATGCATAAACAATTGTATACAAACGTGCATAATTATAGCTAATGCAACATAGGCAAAGTTCTAATTAGGTTGTAAGGTAAATCATTAACCAAATTTACTTTTATCAATAACTAAATTGTACAAACTAAAATGTAAAAAGTAAATTGATAAATTGTTGCGTTGATTTAACAAATATAAGCTAACAACACATACAATTTATAATTCTATAATTAACACAACATTTTTTATGATGATTGAAAATTTTCGTGGGTTAGATCAATTAGTGAATATTTTAGACATTCATAATAGCAAAGCATAGGTGATAAATAAGAATATGCAAAAACTATGAATGACAAATGGAGATATTCATGTATAATTGATAAGAAGCGATAATGAAAATTTTAACCATAAATTATACAAAATGATTAAATTAATAAATTTATGGAAAGAGTCAAGCATGCTCTAAAAAAAAAAAAACACACACACACACAAGTCTAACCTTTTATATAGACCATGCAAGGAGGTAAACACAACCTCTAAGAAATCATTAAATTTAATCTAATCTAATGTTCATTAACCTTGCTTTACACAACTAGTTTTGATTCCTAGAAATTAGTTGCAAAGTTCTACTAACCCTTTATTTTTTCTAGAAATACCTATGACATAATAACAAAGAGAGAGAAGCTAATTCAATTCTTTTATTTTCAAATGGCCTAAAGTCCACCTTACTTCAATAAAGTAGTGTTTCCCAGCCCAATAATTAGATGAAACCCAATGTCCCACTCCCTGCCCAAAACAAACCCTCCTTCCACCCCACCTCTTCCACAATTGCTAATTACTAAATTTGATATCTCAGCCGATCATCTAAAATCCAACAAAGCTTGTAGCAAATGTTCCAAATATCCCCACCAAATGTTCCAAAATCTCTACCTAAATCTACATATAAATTTGATAGTACATTGAACCTCAATTCCCTATCCCTAGCCTATACCCAAGCTCTTATAGATAAATCTAATTAGAGACCTTTGATCTTCAGAAATCCGATTTCCTCACTTACTTCCCTACATGCACACTGCAATAACAATAACCCTATAACCTTCCACATTTTTTGTTCTTACAATCTTTGCAACAATAACATTGAATGCTAGAACATGTGTGATATTCCAAGAGGCAACATCTTGGCTCATTTCTTTTGTGCAATTCATCAATTTTTATTTAAAATAAAAACAGAGGTACAAATATGTATATAATGTCAAGACAAACGACAAGTATAAAGTGTATTGCATTGTTAATTTCATCATGTTGTTGTACATGAAACATGTAATATGTAAAAATATAGAAAATAGAATACGAAGGAATTCATATATACATATACACAACATATGCACAGGCCATATAGTTGC
This sequence comes from Laguncularia racemosa, assembly GCA_037954665.1. NCBI lineage: Eukaryota > Viridiplantae > Streptophyta > Magnoliopsida > Myrtales > Combretaceae > Laguncularia > Laguncularia racemosa. Next base: position 6,289,710 of record JBBMOL010000031.1, on the reverse strand, counting down.
CAAAGGATTTATAGTGTAATTTGTTTATCCATTTCATGACAATGTTACTACAAGCATTACGCCCAAAGGAAAATGTTAAATATATATATATATATATATATATATATACGTACATATACCACACTCATATATAAAAGAGCAACTATCATAAGATACACATATATGCCTACTTGGTGAGAGGCTAGTTGAGCAAACACCTGCATCTAACTTGAAATTTGTTTTCCAAAATTTCGATATGTTGTGAAATATTAAATAGATGAAGCTAGCACATTAAATTATTGAAACATGAACTGTCCCTTTGACTTGCTATCATCATAAGGAATGTGCACTTATAATTGTTGAGACATACTACAGATATTTAGGGATTATTATTTACAATCTTATTTTAGTTTTGATTAGATTCTAAACTGATATTTTGCCTTATCTTTAGGAGGTTTAGTTATTATTTGAAGTTGTATTTAAAGGATGGCATTGATTAAATAAAGCACCGATTTTTCCAACTTATCCTCTTACACCTACCACTTGTTTGATAAAAGTTTCTCTTTTATATTTCTTTTGTCCCTTTGTTTTTCTTGTATTGTAGGGAAGTTTTCCTTGAGATCTAGTATCAAAGCAACGAGCAAAGCATTAGTAATAGTCCTATGGTAAATAACAACCTTACTAATCCTTCCATTTCATCCATACCAATCTTGAAGGGTGCTAAAGGGCATTCATGGAGTACAAAGATGAGAACTCTTTTTATCTCCCTAGAATTGTGGAAGTTTGTGGAGAAAGGTTATGATGAGGAGGGAGTCTTAGCTGCAATTCCTAAAGAATTAAGAAAAAAGGATGCTAAAGCCTTATACCTTGTTCAACAAGCTATAGATCAAGTTGTTTTTCCCCACATTGAAGCTATGGCCAAGTCAAAACAAGCTTGGGATGCCCTTCAACAATGTTATCAAGGTAGAACCAAAGTGCTTACTGTGAAGTTACAGATCTTGAGGTAGAACTTTGAGAGCTCTTTCATGCAAGATAATTTGTCTCTTGATGATTTTTATACAAAGTTGATAGAGATTGTCAATCAAATGTGAAAATATGGCAAGAATGTATTGGAACAAAAGGTTGTTGAGAAGATTTTGCGGAGTTTGCCTATGAAGTATGACCATATAGTTGTTGCCATAGAAGAAGAAAATGATTTAAGTAAGTTAACAGTGGATAAGTTGATGGGCTCCCTACAATCTCATGAAGATAAGATGAAGAGGCGCAATGATCATGGGTTAGTTGAAAATGCCTTTCCTACAGAATTGCAACTATCTAAAGGTTTGCCAAGCAATGACCATGAGTCCAATAGCAAGCAAAGCCATCATGGTAATCTAAGTCGTAGAGGCCCTTTCTCGCAAAGAGGAGGCAGAGTTGGTGGACATTTTGGTGGGCATAATTATTCTTAAAAAGAGGTAGATGAAATTGGAAAAACTCAGAAACCTAAATGTTTTTATTGTAAAACATTTGGGCATATTGAAAAGTATTGTTGATTAAAAGAGAAGCATGCCAAATTTGTTACAAAAGAAGAATAAAATGAAATTGAAAGTTTATTCCTTACTTCCTATGCTGCTACTAATGTATGTGCTTCAGATATTTGGTATATGGATAGTTGTTGCAGTAGTCACATGTCATCTAATTTGGAGGCTTTCACAAGTTTAGATAAGTATGTAAAAATGAAAATAAACATGGGGGATGGCACTATTCATGAAGCATAAGGGAAAGTTGATGTGTAGGTTTACCTGAGCTCCACAAATTGCATTAAAAGTGTTCTTTATGTACTTGATTCGGATGCTAATTTACTAAGTGTTAGGCAGTTCATGAAGAAAGGTTACTCTCTTGTTTTTTAAGATTCCTTTTGCGCTGTTTTTTTTTTTTTTTTTTGACAAAACAAAGAACAATCTTTTGTTCAAGGTGCCGAAGTCCAAAGACAACATTTTCCCTCTTTAGATAGATGGTGATCAACATGCTCTTAAAGCTTTCTTAGATGATGAGAATTGGTTATGGCATCATAGTTATGGTCATTTAAATTTCAAAAGTTTGAAATACTTGACTAACTAACATTTGCTGGATAGATTGCCTAAAATTAAACATATAGAAGAGTTTTGTGAAGGTTGTATTTTTGAGAAGCAACATCAAGAGTCATTCACAAAAGGACAAGTGAGAAGTGCATCAAAACCTATTGAACTTGTGCATGTAGATGTATGCAAGCCCATGAGAACTCCATCTCTTAATAATGTTCTTCATTTCATTGTGTTTGTAGATGATTTTAGTAGGTTTACATGGGTATATTTTGCTAAAGAAAAATCTAAAGAATTCTTAATTTTTAAGAAGTTCAAGAATTGTGCTGAGAAGCAAAGTGGGCATTTGTTGAAAATATTGAGGATAGATCGTGGTGGTAAATTCTTATCCAGTGAATTTGATAAGTTTTGTGTATAATTTGGAATTTTGAGACAACGGATTGCTAGCTACACACCACAATAGAATGGTCTAGCTGAAAGGAAAAACAAGAGTTTAGTGGAAATGGCTAAGAGCATGCTTAAAGTGAAAGGGCTGCCTAAAGATTTATGGGTAGAGGCAATCCACACAGCAACATATATTCTCAATCATAGTCCAACAGTTGTGTTGAGACACAAAACCCCATTTGAAGCATGGCATGGATGGAAACCAAAGGTATCTCACTTTAAAATCTTTGTTTGTATTGCTTATATTCACATTCCTTCACAAAAAAAGGGGGCAAGCTTGATGATAATAGTGTGAAATGTATTTTTCAGGGTTGTAGTGCTGAAACAAAAGGTTATTGATTTTATGATCCTAAAAATAATAAGCTCTTTATTAGTCAAGATGTTATTTTTGATAAGAAAAATGGATGGAAATGGCTAAAAAAGCAAGGTTATCCAGATTTGCTAGAGGGTGTTTTTTATTAGGGTTTTGAAGATAACGATGTTACTCCTTATTCTTCTCCTCCACCAACAAGTCCTACCACCAGCTTTAGATGTTCATCCTCCTCTACACTAGCAAGTTCAAAATTTTCAATTCCTCCGAAAAAATGGAGATCCTTGGAAGAGATCTATGTAAAGAGTGAAAGATGCCAATTTGCACTTGCTCAAGAACTAACATGTTTTGAAGATGCTGTGAAAGTGCTCGAATGGTGTGCAACTATGGATGAAGAGATTAAAGCCTTGAAAAAGCATGATACTTGGGAGCTTGTGGATTTACAGAATGGAAAGACAATTGTTGGCTTGAAATGTGTTTACAAACTCAAATATAAACCCGATGGATCAATACAAAAGCATAAGGCATGATTGGTTGCTCGAGGATGCGTGCAACGTGAAGGTATTGATTTTGAAGAAACATTTGTTCTAGTAGCTAGATTTGAAACCGTTAGAATTGTTTTAGCTAGAACATTTATCATTTTGATGTTAAATTAGCTTTTCTTAATGGTGTTTTGGATGAGGAAGTGTTTGTGGAGCAGCCAACAAGCTATGAAATTCAAAGGCAAGAACAGAAAGTGTATAGGCTCAAAAAGGCTTTATATGGCCTTAAGTAAGTACCAAGAGTATGGTACTTAAGAATTAATAACCAGTTCAGCAAGTTTGGCCTTCAAAAGAGTGCTAGTGAGCCAATTTTGTATGTAAAAAAGAAGAAGGAACAACTAAGATAATCATTGTCTATCTTTATGTTGATGATTTAATTTATACAACTAATAGTGTTGCTTTATCGAAAGAAATTAAGAGATTGATGATTGAAGAGTTTGAGATGACCAATTTGGGGTTAATGAGTTTTTTTTTTTAGGGATGGAAGTAAAGTAAAATGAAGCTGGAATTTTTCTCTCACAAGAAAAATACCTTAAAAATCTTCTTAAGAGGTGTGAAATGTAAGATTGCAATCCTATGAAGGTCCCTCTTAATACTAACCAGAAATTTTGCTTAGAAGATGGGGAAGACAAGGTTGATGCTCATGTTTTTTGAAGTCTAATTGGACGTTTTCTGTATTTAACACACATAAGGCTTAACATAATGCAAGCAACTAGTTTACTATCTCAATTCATGTAGAAGCCAAGTAAAGTACATTATGGAGCTGCCAAGAGAATATTAAGATATTTGAAAGGAACAAGTTCTTATGGAATTTTTTATTCTAAAGTTGACAAATTTCAACTATTTGGTTATTTTGACAGTGATTCGGTAGATTCTCTTAATGATTGAAAGAGTACTATAGGCTATGTTTTTAGTCTTGGCATAGGTGCTATTTGTTGGAGTTCGAAGAAGTGGCCATTTATTGCATTATTGACATCAAAAGCAAAATATATGGCTGTCATTGTAGTAGCATGTGATGCAATTTGGTTGTAAATGATTCTTGAAGATATGAAGCAAAAGCAAGAGGATGAAACAACTATTTTTTGTGACAATCAATCAACAATTGCTATGATGAAGAATCCTGTGTTTCATAGTTGTTCAAGACATATTGAAACTTAACATCACTTTATAAGAGATTTGGTTGCCAAGAGAAGCATCGATGTGACCTATTGTAGCACAAATGAGCAATTGGTAGACATTTTTAACAAGCCTCTCCCTATAGGAAAGTTCGAACATTTGAAAAATATATTGGGTCTTGTAAATTTCTACAGCGTTAAGGAGTGTTTAGATATACTGCTGATATTTAGGGATTATTATTTACAATCTTATTTTAGTTTTGATTAGATTTTGGACTGATATTTTGCCTTATCTTTAGAAGGTTTAGTTATTATTTGAAGTTGTACTTAAAGGATGGCATTGATTGAATAAAGTACCAATTTTTCGAACTTATCCTCTTATGCTTTATTACCTATTTAGAGAAAGTTTCTCTTTTATATTTCTTTTGTTCCTCTATTTTTCTTGTATTGCAGGGACGTTTTCCTTGACAACAACTAGTAGCCATCGGTCCAATTGTGATAAAGCAGCTAATGGCTTTGTTGTTTTATGATGATGATAATAGTAATAATAAATTTCTTCAACTCTTTTGTTGTTTACCTAAATATGCTACTTATCTTGTCCCTCATATCCATTATATATTATTATTAATCATTATATATCCTACTGGGCGTTTTAAGAGCTGGTGTAATAGCACTACACTTATTCTCTTTTATATATTTTATTGTTGTCAAGTACTTAGGTTTTATTTGGCCAAAAAGATTTTGAATTTCACTCTACATCAGTGATTTGGTTCCAAAATATGAAATATTAAAGCTTTGCTTTTGTGAACTTAAAAATAAATAAATAAATAAACTACATATATTAATAAGGCAACAAAGTGAATAAATATTATCAACCGTAATTAGATCATTGTAGTGACTGTAATATATATACATATATATATATATATATATATACGTATATGTGTGTGTGATCTAACTTTATATTAAAGAGCCCTGTAGAGTTCTAATCATAACAGTACAGGAAATGATGAGCTCATTCATGATCAACCCCCAACATGCGATACCATTTTTTTTCAATCCCTTCTTCCTTTTTAATGTATCCAAAGAAAAAGAATTGAAACAGTCGCTACACATTAGTATAAAGGCCAAGTTTCAAGAGCTCCTGAACAACATGATAGGGAAGGAAATGTAATCACGATGCATTATTATTTGCTAATAAGACTACTTTTATAGAATATATATTTTTAGTGTAATTTAAAGTGGCATCTCCATGTCTTAATAACCACAATGGCGCGTTAAAAATAATATTATAAAAGTAGTCAACTTAATAGATACCCTGATCCATTGGCTCAAATTATTCGCTTTAGGAAAAAAAAAAAAATTAATGAATCAAAGGCACAAAGTTTTTCTACGTAACTTCTTGCATGCACTTGTAGACATTTTCCTTGTAAAATTAAGTAAACCCCAGTAATATCTTTTGCCTATACACATTGAAAGTATTATCAAATAGGATCTTTTCTTAATCTAAATTAAATAAGTCAATTGAGAAATTCAATAACTATAATGAAGATGTAAATCGGTGCCTTTTTTCATTTTTCTTATAACAACATAAGGATAATATAGATGCCTTGTTACATTACACATTGTGAAGTTTTATCATTTTAATTTAATAAAAAATTATGTTAGATAACTATCATAAAGTTAGATATGAATAAAGCGGAATAAACTATCTTAACTTAAATTTTACTCAATTAACTAATATGTAATTATATATAAATACATAGACATAGTGCAACACTATAGTTATAGAGTTAATTCTACTTGATTAATCACATGTAAAGCAATTAAGGATTGAACAAATGCAAACTTGAAGAAGTTATGAAGAGATGTAGATCATGTAGTCTCATACCTTAGGAACCTATCATTATATTACTTAAAATGTCATAAATGACCTTCTAAGAAATATAATCAAGTGTTATGATTCAATTAATCTAAGCAAGTATCAAAACATGATTCAATAAGGTTCCAACTATAGTTAAATGAAAAAAAAAAAAAAATCAAATAAGCCATCTTTAGTATATCCTAAAATTCTAGCCTTAAATTAAGGAACAAGTCATCAACTTGAAATGTCCGGTAAATTGCAAAGATCAAAACTAAGTTGAAGAGAATGCAGCAAAAACATTAAAAATGGGTTATAGCTAGGAATTAGATAGAAACAATAGATATTTAGACATTCGAACAACATAACTTTTTGAGGTATTCATTAAGTCTCATTATTTCATTTGGCAACAATATTGCCAATATGAGGAATTCCAAGGACTTGTCAAATAACCATTAATGCCAGGTGAGAGAGTTCTAATGATCTACTATTTGCTTACAATTTGCTAATTACGTTTTGTTCTACTAATTGCTATTGATTGTTTGTTGGAATGATTGATTGCCTTGTATGCCATTATTTATGTGATCACCTTATTAATCTACAAATTTAAATTCTTAGCTAAAATAATTAGACATGCCTGTTGCATGTCTATGACCAAGTAGGTATACGAAAAAAAAAAAGAGTGTAGTGTGTTCAAAAGGAACACTTGATTTGATTGAGTACAAAAGGAAGATGAAGATGACATACTTACTTGCTCGATTCCAAATTGAAGTTGGGTTTGAGTTTGAAAGGAATTTAGAGAAAATTAGTACAAAAGTTTGGACTAAATGAATTCTCAAGAACTGATAGTACAACAAAAGTGTAGAAATGGTGAGGGCAACAAGTATATATAGGCAAGGGTATGAAAAATGAAATTGTAATTCTCAAAAGGATGCAATGAGACATTTCTCTTTCAGATTGTGACATGTGGTCCACAATTTGAATTAATGGCATAAATCAAATTGGTGTGCACTTTCTTGCTTGAGTCTCGTTCAATAAGGTATTGACAATTGTACATAGCATTTAATGCACTTACATTCATGCACCAAAAGACAAATTGAATTAAAGCTTGTTTAAGAAGCCATTGGCTCCTTGTATTCTATGCTACCTTGTGAGATCGAAACTCTCTACGGGACTAGCCTTTGAAGCTTAGGCATACCATAGCTTGGATCAATAAGGCAAAACATCATAATGCTTGGTGTACCACCCAATCATCATCATCCTCAAGCCAAAAGCTCGATTCTCCTCAAAGGAGCACATATTTTCAATAATAACTAACACAAGGAGACCTAACTTGGGTCACTTACATGCTTAGCCACTTAGCAATATTTTAACTCTAGCCATGGAGAGGTCGGAGTGGCGATATAGAGCTCATAAACTCCAATGTGGATCAACTTTTGAAGCATTCTAGCTCACCTTTTTGAAAGGTGGCAAATAAGTATGCAAGGCTTGAAATAGATAAAAAAAGAAGCCAATAAAAAATACATCCTCCACCAAATCCAAAAAGGATCTTGCGTATCAATGCACTTGTTGTATCGAGATCACCTCTAATCCCTATAAATAGGGGTTGGGGTTTACTTGGTAAGGGACTTTTTGATTCTAGAAGTCTTTTATTACTATTATCCATAAATTTGTATTAACTTAAGCATTGAAGTGGCCATGTTGGAACAATCTCTAGATATGTCACACATGAATGAGTTTGTATTGATTATACATTCAATTTAGTTATTATTAGTAAATATTAATTAGTTTCTTGATGAAACTGAGTTTAAAAAAGAAATGATACATAAATGCATTTATTATATGTAGAGTAAGAGCTTAAAATTATTTGCATTTAGATATCTTACACTTCCCTTTTGTTTTAAAATATTAGTGATTAGATTGCAAAAGATTTTATTAGGATAGGGTTAATATGAATGGGGATAATTATGGGAGATAACTACAAAATTGATAAATCAGACGAAAAACAGAGGGAAGAAGTGTAGGGCTGTAAAAAAGCAAAAAAAAGTAGATGAACCGAGCATAAATGTGTTCCACGTGGAAGCACCAATTACGAATGGACCACAACAGCCAGTAAAAGGATGAAATTTATTTCCAGATTGAAAACACGATTTTAATAAGGAGACATAAAATCGCATCTTCACACGAATTTAGGCCTATTTTTAAAATATATTGTAAGTATTGTATTATTAAGAATACCTTTTAAGAGTACTGTGTTTTTAAAATATATATATATATATATATATTCCTTTTCCCCTAAATGAGATGGGTTTGGTCCCAATGGTTTTGGAGGATGGTGATGGTACGGATGGTCCAAGTTCCTGATTTTTTTTTCTTTTTTATTTGTTTTTCTTGTATTTTGTTTAATCTTTTGGGTTGTTTTATACATTTTTTTTCTAACTTTATGTTATTTTATGTTTAATAATATCAAACTATTTGGACATATTAACTTTTTTTATTAAAAGTATGATGTAGCAAGTGTAGTCTGTCGTTTTTGGCAAAATCTCAGTTTCTAGTTTATTACATTTCCTTCTTTTCTGTGTGACTTGAATCACGAACTATCTTCGGGATGCGGCCGACTTTAACATACTTGATGAAGGATCGAGCGGTCATCGGAAACGGATAGGGCAAGTATTGCCTCTACTCTAATTATCCATTTTGAAAGCTTTCTTCACGACTCGGACGAGCTGATGAGGTAATTACTGATTTCTTACCTAGAAGGTGCTAATTTTTAGGCGATTATATAGTGTAATTATTTAAAAATAATTATATAGTATATTTATTTATTTTATTATTATTAATGAATAATTTAAATGATTTACTCTTAAAATAAAACTATTAATAACTCTATTAAAAGACAGTTATTAAATAAATTTTATTTTTATAATAATTTTAAAAATTTTAGTGTAATAGAGAAGTGACTTTATCATATAATAACTTTAAAGTGATTGAACTATAGAATTTTTCATTCGGCTTTTTAAACATTAGGATAAATTTGTAATTATATAAACTTTTTTTAGTGTTGCATTTAATACTTAATTGTATTTTATCTATTTGTATTTATAAATTTCTATGGTAGATGCAATTGTATATATACATAGATAAAGTTTTCTCTTTTTAAGTAGGATTGTTTCCCATCAATATGAAAGGCTCAATAACATAAATATATTGGAAAACAAGCATAAGAGGCCTCTATTGTTCACAATTCAATATAAATTCTTTCGTGCAGGCATAAGGCTCACATAATGGAGGAGCTGCTGATAATGGGGGAAACTTCAACGTGTAGTAGCTCATCATTGTTGGAAGTAGCAGGCTCCTATAAATTTGATGTGTTCTTGAGCTTTAGAGGTTCGGACACACGAAATGGATTCACCTCCCACCTTATTGCTAGCTTCGAAAGGGTTGGTATCCGAGTTTATTTAGATGAAGAAAAGATGCCTAAAGGAGAGGATATTACTGAGAATCTTAAAAGAGCCATAGCTAACTCAAGATTTTGTCGACAAAGAGTAAGTATCTACCTTATTCTTACTTTTTTTTTTTTTCCCTTCAACCCCACATCATCATTAGTTTTAAATGGCAAATCACCTTCTTGTAATTGGTTTTAGTTAAATCATTCACAGCATCTCATGCATAAGATTATGTCATATAATAATATGCCATAAGAGGGCATAAATCATACTTATATACAAATAACACACTCATCATTTGAAATTGAAACTAATTTATATTTATTTACAATGAAGTGAAGTTGAGAAAATAAGAGAAATCACTGAAGCACTTTGCAAGCGATTAAGGCTTAATCATCAAGATGTGACTGATAAATTAGTTGAAATGGAACTTGAAGTGAAATCTATGAAAGAACTTGAGTGAACCTATTAGTGATGTTTACATATCACATCAAAGCCTTGACTTTCTTAAATTCTTCTTTGTCTATTTCCCTGAATTTATTAACAACATATTAGCAAATTTAAAAAAAAAAAGGAGATGTTACATGCTCGCTTACATCTAATAAATTGTTCTGTATTTCCATTGTTCCATGAATTTTTATTCTGAAGTTTTGGCACTAGCCCTAAGATATATAAATGTAAAGGTGGGCAACAGCAGCTTGCATAAGGTTAATTCACCAAAATAAGTTCACAAAATGAAAAAAAGAAAAGAAAAGAAAAGAAAAGAAAGTAGAGGTCATGAGGGCAAACAATTTATCAAATAACTTCTCCAGTATTTTGATTTTCCCTAATACAAGTTTAATAGAAGTTCATAAACATAAATACCCATTACTGTCTATATCAAACATCTTAAATGCCACCTATCAACTTGATTCTAGAATGCTAAGTAGTGTTACAAAAAATAAGTACCTGTATAAAGAAATTTTAACATCATTATCATTGTTGTCAAAATAGCGAGTTAACTCGTACGATTCAATGATTTTACGAGTTTGTATACATATTTCTAATTAACTCACACACAAAATCGAAGAAAAGCAAAATCGTAATAAAATCGCAATTTTGAACAGTAAAATCATTCAAAATCGCGATTATATCCGTTTCAACCGATTCCATAAATATTTCACAACTAATTTAGTTTCAGCCATCTGGATTCGATCCAAGTCCACGGTCCACTAATTAGCTACCTTGCCCAATTAATAAAAGGCCTAGCCCAACCTAACCAGCGACTCCTTACTTTTGTAGGCTTCTCCAGCAGCGCCTCCTTTGCATTTGCTGCTATACATTGAAGTTCTTCAGTGGAAAGAGGAGAAGAGAGACAGTGAAAATAGGAGAGGTGAGTCGAGATCCGTAGTTTCACACTGAGTTGAGTTGATAGAAATTCGAAATAGTGAGCACCGAGCAGCGAGCTAGCGATCCTTCTCCTTCTTGTTACGATTGTGTATTGATCGAAATTCGAAACAATGAGCGCCGAGTAGTGATCCTTCTTACAGCAAGCCACTGAGCTGAGATCCTTCTTCATAGACGCGAGTTTTGTGTCAGGTATGACTTGTATGACTAGCAATACTTCTACTGTAGTGTATCATGTGAATATTTATGCTTATGAATGGGCAATACTTCTACGGAATTTGATGACCAGCAATACGCTTGTGAATGGGTATTTATGCTTCAAAAGTACAATGATTAGCTTTGTAATTATAGGTGTGATATTCGTTTGATAATTTTTTTGTAATGTTCGTTTGATCATATCTAGGAAGGATCTGCTTTTCTGCTTGTGGGGCTTCATGTTAAGGGTCCTGAAATATGTTCGAATTCAAAAGACCCTCAACTGGGAAATTGGTTAGTGGAAATCAATTGAAATCATGGAAATGAATGTACTTGTGATGGTGATTGGTATATGATTTTACACTGTTTATCCATTGAAGATTTGAATGCTGTAGACGTAGAGTATTTATCTAAAACACTTAAAATTCTCCTTTAAAGATACATATTGCTCCCTTACTGCTACGAAGGGTCCTTGTCCTCAACCTGTCACTAAGGAAAAGGAGATTAATGAGATGAGCAAAAGGAAAAGGGACAACAATGGGTGGACAAATTGGATCTAGCTAAGAAAATGCAATCACATAGCTTCCATTTTCCATGAAATTTTAGTATCTAGTAAAGGAGTTAGGAGAGAAATCAAATTCTAAATAGTTGAAGGTCGTGGTTTCACAATCATAAATAATTGGAAGCTATGGTTAGGCATTCTTTTTAAGGGTGCAACTATGTAACTCATGCAGGTGCAACCTAACTCCCATAACTGCCCAAAAAGTAAATTTACCTCCCTAAACTGCCATTAAAGGCATTAATTAAAATTCTGTGGAGGCAAATTCACTTTTTGCAGTGCCTTATAAGCTAGAACAAAAGCATTACAGGTTAAGGAAAAGTGTCAAATTATAGATTCTTTACATCCTTACCAAGCTCTCATTAATGATATAGGAGAACTTATTAAATATGATTCTATGGACTCCACCAAAAGGGCTTAGAAGTTGGAACAAACCTTGAACCAACAACAACCATCGTGGGCCTACATACAATGCTCTACTTAATGGGCATTGTTATAATTTGGAAATGGGATTATATTACTTAGTTATAATATACTCATTTTTCTAGCTTTATGGAATGTAAAGCTTGTTACCCCTTATGTTTTGCATTCCTTTTCTTGATGTTGATTTAAAGAGAAGCTTTATAGTTATTTTTCTTGCTATCTCTTCTAGTTCTAATTAGTAATTACTTGTTACATGAGCATGAGCATGAGCAATTTACTTTATATATGTAATTTTTAAATATGTAATAGTTCTTTATAGTTTCTACTTTCTACCATAGCTCTCTTTACTCCTTTTTTCTTTTTCTTTTTTTTTTCTTACAAGATTTTAAGTATTGATTGAGTTAAAATGTCATCTTCCAAATCATCTAGAGAGAGTTCGAAAAGGAATAATTCACTTGGAAGTAGATCTAATGTAGGTTGGGAGCATGGAATTGATGTAGACAACAATGGGAAAAAAGTTAAATGTAAGTATTGTAATAAAGTCATTAGTGGAGGCATTTACAGATTCAAGAATCACTTGGGGTGTACGCGTAAAGATGTAGAGCCATGTACCAGTGTCCCGAATGATGTAAAAAATAAAATGTTAACAATGTTGCTAAAAGCAGAAAAATTATCAGAAACGAAGAGAAAGCAAATTCATGGCATTGAAGATTCTGATGATGCTGATGATGAGGTAGAGCAAACAGGGATAAACAAAAAAGAAAGGAATTGCATGGAATTCTTTCTGAAAAAAAAAAAATTGGTCAAAGTGGAACACGGGCAACCCAAGGCACAATTAACCAATTCATAAAGAAAGATTTGAGAGAAGAATGTAGCCAACAAATTGCTCGTTTTTTCTATACTAGTGCAATTCCATTTAACTGTGTCAAAAATCCAAAGTTTGTCAAGATGCTTCAAGTGGTTGGTTGATATGGATCTAAGCTTAAACCTCCTTTTTATCATGAGCTAAGGGTGACTTGTTTAAAGAAAGAAGTAGCTCAAACAATGGAATTACTTAATGACTACAAAGCGAAATGGAAAAAAACAGGTTGCTCTATTATGTCTGATGCATGGACTGATAGAAAGAGGTATTCCATATGCAATTTCTTGGTTAATAGCCCTAAAGGAATGGTCGTCTTATGATCTATAGATGCTTCTGATGTATCCAAGACAACCGACAAAGTTTTGGCAATGTTAGATGATATTGTGGAGAAGGTTAGAGAGGAAAATGTTGTACAAGTTATTACAGATAATGCTGCAAATTATAAAGCAGCAGGAGAAAAATTGATGGAGAAGAGAAAATGCTTATATTAGACACCTTGTGCTGCACATTGCATCGATTTGATCTTGGAAGACTTTGAGAAGAATTTGAAGATCCATCATGGGACAATTGCAAAAGGAAGGCGAATTACTACATATATTTATTCCAGGATTATACTTATCTTAATTTTGAGAAGCTACACTAAAGGGAGAGACTTGATTAGACCTGGTGCAACTCGTTTTGCCACTTCATATTTGACATTAGGTTGCCTTAGTGAGTTGAAAAGTGCATTGATGATGATGTTCACTTCTAGTCATTGGAAATCATGTAAGTATTCGACTACAAGTGATGGAAAGTGGATTCAACAAGTGGTTTTGGATAGTAGGTTTTGGAAGAATGTTATTGTTTGCCTTAAAGTTGCATTTCCCTTGATTAAAGTGCTTAGATTAGTGGATTCTGATGATCAACCAGTTATGGGTTTCATTTATCCAGAAATGGATCGTGCCAAGCAGAAAATTAAAGCAAACTTCAACAATGTGAAGAAAAGGTAATATCGCAACTTGTTAGCTATATATATATATTCTTTAGTGCTAATTTTAAAGTTTCATTTCTAAATTGAAATCATATTTATTTAATATAGTTATGAACATATCTTCAAGATTATTGACAAGAGATGGGAGCTTCAACTTCATAGACCATTACATACTGCAGCTTATTATTTGAATCCTCATTATCATTATAGTGATGATTTTAAAGTTGATGCCAATGTTAAGATTGGATTATATGGTTGCATAGAGCATATGGTTTCTAATCCAATAGAAAGGTGTAAGATTGATATGCAGCTTGAAAGATTTAAGGATGCTAATGGACTATTTGGCATTGAAGCTGCAAGGTTAGCAAGAAACAAAAAAGCTCCAGCGAAATGGTGGAATTCATATGGAGATGAATGCCGAGAACTACAAAAGTTTGCTATTCGTGTTTTAAGTTTGATTTGTAGTTTTTTAGGTTGTGAGCGGAATTGAAGTGCGTTAGAAATGGTACAATACAAATAGTTCTTTTATTCAATTTTATATATTATTACTTATTAAGATTATGAATCTTATAAAGTTATGTATATCCTTTTTCATTTTTAGGTCCATACCAAAAAGAGGAATGGGCTGCATCAACAAAAGATGAATGATTTAGTCTTTGTAATGCATAACTTAAAATTAAGAAATAGGAAAGAAAGATACATTGCTGACACTGACACTTCTACTTTCACTGTTGAAGATCTCTCATCTGATGATGAATGGATAGTTGAAGAAGAAAATGTGTTTGACTCATCAAATGAGAATGAAGGTCAAGGTGTGTTGCATATCTTTCCAAGTGCAAGGGATGAAGATAAAGATGATGCGGAGGAGGACGGAATTGGTGCGTATGTCAATTTGGAGAGTCCTGTAAGTAAGTCCCTAATTCCAAATGATTTGGACCTTCATGATATTGATAATGTTGAAGCTGAAATGCAAATAGGAACTTCAAAAAATTTGGAATTAGAGGATATGGAAATCATTGATAGCAGTACACCTCATGATGATGTTGACATTGATGAAGAAGAAGATGATGAAGATGCAAATGGTGATGATGATATAGATGAGAGAGATGATGGAAATTGTGATAATTTATTTTAGTTCTTATTTTGTAATATGATTTATGATTTCATAACTTTTATGGAGACTTTTGGTTGATTATTTTTATGGTTGATTATTTATATTATGCAACTTATGCTTAATTATCTATATTATGACTTTTAGTATGATTTATGACCCAATTCTATGCTGAAATTTTTAATTTATATTATTCATTATATTTTTTAATAATTATTGTAAGTAAATTTTTAATATTTAAATGTTATTTTATAAAGGTTGTAAAAACTTATATTTTTACGTTCCGTTTCTACGGACGCCCTAGCAATTCTACGTAAAATCACGATTTTAACAACCATGATCATTATATGATTATAGGGAGAAGGAAATAGGACAATAGGAAAAAGAAGCTAAATGAACTCAACTTTTACACCATGACATGGAACAACCAGGAGAACTTCAAATCCTCTTCTTAAAAAGGTGGGAAAAATAAATAGACAGGAAACTTACTCTTTGAAGGATATAAGGCCATCGGCGTTCACATCAGAAAGCATAAAAAATTTAAAGGGAGCACATCGTAACACGCCTGGACTATCTCTTCAATAAAATATCCATCACTGCAAAGGTTGGATTCTGATGGAGGGAAAACAGGAACACCGCCTGCATCCAATCTGCTCACCCCATTAGTAACTCTTTGTCTAAATTGAGAAATGAATTGAGAGATTTGAAATCTTAACCAAAAGTTTCAAACTTTATTATGAATCACAAATTTGGTTAAAAAGGGACTAATCTTTGCAAAAATATTGAACCCTAATATCATTGAAGAGCCGTCCGCCATCGCTCCAACAGGTGTATGGTTGAGTGAAATCGATTGAAGTGTTGCACATCATTCGTTCATTGGCGAGTTGCTTCGTCTACTCCCCCAGTGAAAGTCATTCATTGCTCCAATATGGAGGTTGCCTGAAAACCATAAGAGAGGAGAGTATTAGGCATTAACAAATGAAGTGTGAAAGGGAAAGACATTTCTGTGCTTTATTGAGAAATAGAAGGAGAAAGAGGGAGAATGGAGAAGAAAAAACAACCAGTGTGTTGCCGAGTGATGAAGAGAGAGGGGTTCAAGGCCCCCCTTTAAATATTCGATATCAATTTTTTTTTAAATATTTTTTTCTAGCATTTTAAAAAGTAATTAAAATTATCTTTAACTAGTGTGATTCTTTCATAATTTATAATTAGTTAAATTAAACAAATCAATATTTTGTAACATCTATTAATATTTGGTCAATTTGTTTGAATATAGCTTTAAAAGTTTATAGTCTTATATTGAAACTTTTTTCATTTCACTATTTGCTAGAATAAAATATGATTTTTTTAAAAATAAAGAACAAGAAATCAATTTTATAAACATTAATTAATAAAATGCTTTTTTTTTTATCTCAATGAAAAGATTACTTTCATTAACCATATAACTAAAATTTGCACCCAAATTGGCAAACGACATTAGGAATGTACAATAGCAATATTATAAAAGCATGCTCTAATGTTTCATCTTATCCCTAAAATGCCATTTCAAAGAAAAAAAAATTGTAGTTTTTTCTTTTTTTGCAAAAGAAAATCTTAACATTTTTGGGAAAAAAAACTTTTTTATAGAAAGTTTAATGAAAATTTTAAGAGTTCTTAATGATGTTTATCATAAAAACATACTAAATCAAACCGTCTATTTATATCTTTTGACTTTTGATAACAAACATCGCTAATAATATATTTTACATCATGTTTAACAAATGTCATTAAAACATATGGGATTTTACGATGTTTGCAAAATATGCAAATATCGCCAAACATTTAAATTTTTGTAGTGAATCCAAGCTAAAGGCGACAAGAGTAGCTAGATACCTAATTGACTGCAAATTGATGATAGCCTTGATATTTTACACAAGATAGAGGTAAGTCTTTTGGTGTATCACTCTTGCGTTTCCACTTTGGTCTAAGAATTGTTTGGCTTAAAAGTAGTCTCTTTTTCTAAATTTTGACATAGCTGCATCTTTCTTGGTTGAAGTAAATCCTAATATTATTTTCTTCCTTTCCTTTTTTAGTTATGCTTCAATAAAAATAAATAAAAAATAAAATAAAAGGTAGGTAAAGAAAACAAGGGAATGATGTAGGACTCCAATTTGACATATAGCTTGTGTGTTCTTTTAGCATGTTTAAATTGGAACACCAAACCTCCACTCAAAAGGATAGGTTAGGGTAAATTCCTTTTTTCTTTTTTGAAATATGTACCACGAAACCATGCCTTCGTTTTTGGTCCATTATGATCTCTCTAGCATTTTCTAATTACAATCAATAGGTTATAGAAATTGGCTACTTTGCATTTCAATATAATAACCTAAATCCTAGAAATGAAAATTTAGTTTGCATAAAGCACATAATTGAGTAAAATATGAGTACTTTCTACATTTTCTACCACTTTGAATTTACTAATAGCAGTTGTGATCTGCCTGAAATCAAGATCAAGCACATACAAAACCAATTTGAAAAACACTTAGACAATGCCAATCAAACTAGCTTTAATCATATGAAAAATGGTGTCAAATCTTCACTACTTGTAACCAATTATTCATACAATGGCATGTTCAATCTTAAAACCAAGAATGATATAGCTTTGATACTAAATTATGATGTACCTAAAATAGGGTTTAAGCACATGTAATTGAACCAATTAACAATCACTAAAATGACAAGATCAATTCGATTCCAAGGGGCACAAAAATTATGTGAACCCTAAATATGAAAGATGATTCAAAGGCTATATTTCAAGGTAATGAAAATCATAATGATGAAACCCTCAATTGAATCACCAAATCAACTTAAAATACCAAGAGATTACCAATCTTCAACAATCAAAACAAGGCCGTATTCCTCCTTCCCAACAAGGTAATCCACGCCACAAAATATAGCAAATTTGATGGTTATAACCAATGTTAAAACCAATCAAATTATATAACATGATAGAATGATTTCAAATGAAATTAAAATTTGACCAAAAACAATCCTAATCAACCCTAGATATAACTTACTAGTGGTGAAAAGTAAACACAACAAAAAGAAATTGATATTACTCACAATTTTTCTTCGTTGTAACTCACCACAATTTCAATTCTTGGTATTGAAATTGACAAGAGCAATTTGGATTTTAGGAAAAACCCTAACCTCACACATGAAATGTGTTCTCTATTTTTGAAAATTTTGGCTACCCCTCAAAACCTTACTTAAGCAAGCATTTATATTTACTCTCTTTAGGGTTAAAAAGTTCACAAAATTACAATTATGTCACTTTTAGGGTGGCCAGTCCTAAAAACAATTACTCGTAAATGAAAGTGTTCCAAAAGAAAGATTACAACATAAATAATCTAAAGAAATAATTATAAATAAAAATAGTCTTCATCATGCTAGCTCTTCCATAGAATTTATCGGCCCAACTCATCACCGATTTAGGTCGGTCCATGGATAACCCACAAGTTGAGTCTTAGCAAGTTTGTCTATTGCCTTATAAAGCATAATAAGTATGCCTATTAGAATATACAATACATGAATAAGAAAAAAGAGGTTAGTAAACAAATAATTCTGAGGTCGATGTGCTCAAAATGGGCCCATCATCACCAAGATTTGAAATCCTGTGGCTCTTGCTCTAATGATAGGTCTTGATAGATTTTGATTCCTATCTAGTTGTTTTCTTACATTATATTTTTCTACTATTCATTATTCTTTTTGTCACAAAATATTTTATAGAATTCTAACACAACTTTTGTTCATCATACTAATTAGTACAAATATGAAAAGTAAGGAGTAAAGACCATCTCATTTCACACATAGTAGTCATTATGATATTAAGCTTTTCATCGACAAAATACTTGTTGAAAGGATAAATAAAACAAACATCACAAGTCATAAAAGTAGAAGAAGTAAAAAGTATGAAAGATGAATGCAAGGAGAAGACCTCATCACATCATAGACTCTTTAACTGATACATTTGTGTGGTTATCCAAGCATCTATAAATGGATTGCTTTATGAAATTCTCCTAAAATTAGAATTGTTTTCACAACTTTGTTTTTTAACAAGACAATTTAGAAGGGATAATCCTTAGATACTGTTCTCATTTATGTGTGTTCACCGACACTACTATAAATGTGTCATTTTGGGGATTAGGACTTACAAAGGTCACGTGAAAAAAGATTCATTAATATTAATACACTAAGTACTTAGATGAATAATGGGCAAATACCATTGATACTTAAACATGCGATAGTAATAATAAGTATTTTTTAAAATGTTATCATTCATATTTTCATGTATTAGAATTTTATTAGTATTTATTTACCACTAATTTAGATATGTAGCATATTAATACCATTTAAACTTTTCTCAAGTAACATAAGTGACTTAGTTTCTATTTATTTAGTGCAAAAGTAACTTTTTATCATGTAGCCAGGGTATTTGAGCTCTTTCTTAACATTATTGACACTTTGTTGGTGTGTAATTTGGTTCATTCTCACAACCCTCAATCTACATGTCACCTTAGAAGTATGTTAGGAGTCATGCCTTAACAACACTCCTTGCCCCCATTGGATCTCTTCTCTAAATCATGTCGAAATAAGCTTATTGACTTCCATCTAGGTTCATACTTGAATTTTCTAGCTCTTGATAGGGGTTGACTCTAATATCATTTGTAATACCTTATGTCAAAAGTAGCCAATAGCCAAGTCAACAAATATTAATAAACTTTTTTTTTAATCGCTTGATCTATCGTTGACATATCATTTATCATTTGACCTTATAAATTAATACTAATTTTCCCCCACAATCAATGTGGGACTACATTTCACATAGGGGTATTACTGTATTAGTCAAACATCATTTAGCCTTCATTTCCAATTATTTCCCTTCTTTTCCCACTCCTATTTTCTTTTCTTTTCTATAAATAGATCTAAACAGTTGACTAAAATCCATGAAATTTTTTTATAGTTTTTCATTTGCAAAACCCATCATTCATTCATTATTTTGTTTATATTAAACATAAATTTCATGATATCTAACCAAAGATAAAGTTGGAATTTCAAAGCAGCATATTTAACATTTGTATCTTTAGTGATTTATTCTCGCAAAAAATGATAATAGTGAGAAAAGAAATTAAGAAAGTTTATTAAGAATTTGAAATGAATTAATAATATTTTCAAGATTTCATTATCGTAAGAACAAATGGTCTAATTCTTATTAAAAAACACAATTTTTAAATGGACTTTCTCACTCTTTTCTCAACATTTATAATTTTTCTATTTGCATATAGTAGCATATATGTAATGATTTTATTTGCACGTTAATCAACATACAACCATTAAGGTATTATACGTTCAATTTTCTTTTTCACTTAAACAATGCAATATGTGCTGCCATACTTAAACACCTACTCATGTATTGGGTTTAATTTCGGGTCTTAATAAGTATCTCCATGCATAGGATTAAATTTTAAATCTCAGTAGTTAACATGTATTCCCATATGAAAAGTTTTTTTTTTCTCTCTTTTAATTTAAGATTTTAACAAGTTTCTCCACCCGTTTGTTTTTATATTCCAATTAATATATATAGAGAGAGAGAGAGAGAGCAACCCAACTATAGAATACTCATGAAAAGTTAACTTACAAGATTATAAAGCTTTAACAAGTGATATTGTGAAATGGGCCCTCACACAACAGCCAACTCTTTGAGTAAAGGCACCTTATGAAGTCATATATACTCCGGGTTTTTGGCAGGAAAAGGCACAGATAGAGACATTTACTATTCATGCGCCAGACATCATAATCACAAGAAAGGACATGGTTGGTCTGCAGAATTTGAGATTCCTTGAATTGTATGTTAAGGGAGTGAAAGAAGACTTCAAGGAACTTTATCCAAGGCTAAGATGGTTTTGTTGTTCCATAGCCGGAGGCTTCAAACCAATCAATTTTAATCGAAAACAATTACTTGTTCTTAAGGTCTCATTTTCAAATATCAAACAAACCCTAGAAGGACGGACAAAAATCAAGGTATAACACATTGAATCACTGGTAGAATACTCAGTTGATTTGGTTTAACAACACAACTTTGTTATCATTTATCAATGCTCCTCGATATTCATTCCTCTTGCAGGCAGAGAAATTAAAAGTTTTATATCCAAGCATGCTCGGAATGCATAAATTGCCAAAGGATTTAGAAGATCGACTTATTGAAGCTCAGGAGCATCCTGATTGGTCTATGCAAAAAGACTACACGATGAATGAAATTCATACATCAGTAAGTAATTAATCGACCTCGTCATGGCTCGGACTGGAGTCCCTTATTGATCCCTAAGTGGATTTCGAACACAACAAAGTCTTGAGAAGTTGAGTTTGCGGGTTGATCATCCGGTCCTTGGCCTAGAGAAGATCATAAAATTTTTACGCCTTGGACACCTTGATTTATGTAATGCAAAACTCCAATACCACGTGCATCTTCCGTCTAGCCTAAGGCACTTCACGTTAAGTAATTGTGAATTTATGAATGGAATTCTTGATGTTTCAAGCTTGGAGAGCCTCATTTTTTTAAAAATTGTATCTCCTAATAAGATGAATGAGATTAAAGGCCTGGGAGAACTGTTTTCTTTGGAGGTACTAGTTCTCCATGGCTTGCACGATATGAATATGGGGGAGGTAGATGGCATAGAAGGGTGGTCTAAGTTCCTATACAAACCTCTAAAGAAGCTGAAAACTTTCAATTTGAGGAATCTGCTATGTATCCGAAAACTGGAATTCTCGGAAGAGCCCACCTCGCATTCCTTGGAAAAGCTTACATGTCCTAAAGGGCTCAACATAGAGATATTCTCACTCGGGGGTATCAAAGGAACTTGAAAGAGTTCGATATTAGTTGTTGCAATTTTTTGAAAGATTTACTTTCACACCCCGCATGGGACTCTAATAGTGACAACCCACCATAGTTATCTAGCCTCAATAGGCAACCATGAAGTGTCTCAATCATCACATGTATTAACTTGCCAAATTTCAAATAACAAAATTGAATGATTGGCATTCCTCTATTTCATTCAGGCTATTCCATATTTAGCATAATAAAATAAACATGTCTTCTAAAAGTAGACCTCATCTAGGTCCCATGACAACACAAGCTGAAATTTTGCTAATTCAAATTAAATTATTTACAATAACAATCCATCGATATTCTAACATAATTTATAGGAGAAAATCCATTCTAGCTCTGAAAACCTTGCTCCTTATCCCAGAAGTTCCACCTTGAGATTTATTTACTTAGGTAACACATTTACTTAGTAGGTTCACATAGTTGCAATCAACATCATAAAATCTATAGTGGGTGCAATACTCTTAATACTATACACACACAAGCAATTCAAGCAAGTTTTCAATTGTAAGCTATGCATGATTATCCATATGTAATGTAACATTATATGCAGCCTTCTAGTAGCCAGCGTGAAGTCTAAGGTTTAATACTCTTCTTGACTTTGGGTTAGAGATTCTCATTACCATTAATGCTCGAGTATCTTATATCATTTATTTTCCATCTTATCACTTTCTTATTGATTATTTTATAATTTAAAAGTTTTAAGCTCTAGGTGTCAATTGGCATACAAAGCACAAAACCTTAATGACATGTAAGATTCTCTCACTCAATTCCATCAAAGATGTGACAACCTCCCTTAGTCATGTAGTTTGTTGATGGTGGAGCAATAATCTCTATACGATTACTTCTTATATGTCCTATAGTAGTGGTAGCCTTTAATCACAGTGTCATGTACCCTGTAATGCATTTGAAATTTTATTTAAGTTATAATAATTAGTATATTATTTTGGGGTGATCATGTAAAGTATAATCATACACTAATAGCAAAATACAGAAAATTGCAGATATTTATAATCATAAAATGGCACACATAGAATCACATTCCATGATAGACAGATCATATGGGCTTTCCCAAATCTCCCATATCATTATACCTAGCCACCAATACTAACGCTAAAATAATGAATTCAAGATTTTGTTCTCAATCAATAAGCCACATTTACCTTTTATTTTTTTTACCTCACATTTATATATATAATAATATATACATATATATTTCACCATACCTTATTCATCATCTCCTTCTTCTCAATTACACTTTCCTCTTACGCTCACTACCATCACCTTACAAACATGATCACAGTTGCACCACACATGCTCTTGGCACCACCTACGGTACACACAAATCAGCACACACACTTAGACACCACGCAATAGGCCACTTGCACACACATCACTTTACATGACAATCCAACACGAGCACGGACATGTCAGATGCCACGCATTAGTAGCCATCGATGTACCACACTATATACAAACTAGTACTCTAGCACACACATAAGCATGCACCTTCTGCTTGCACACACACCATCCTCCACACATGCACCAGACCAACACCCTTCATACAATTCGGCAGCCCCCTCATGAACATACCCACTAATGTGCCAAACCTAAGGATAGATTCAAGAAATCATGAAAAACCTAAAAGATAAATTGCAACAAGAAAAACCAAGCAAGCTAAATGCAACGTGAATAGATCCTAAACCTTTATTAGATTCAACGCACTAGCAAGAGGATAATCCTAGCATGGTCTTGTTGATATAATGCATAACAATCCCTATGATGTCACTTGCCACAATTTAAGGATTCATAAGAGTTTTCAAGGATGAGAGTAAGGCTCCACTTATGTATTCTAATGTCCAAAAGAAGTGTCTTTTGTGTTTCCATCAAAAAGGTATTTATAGTAGCCTCTAAAAAAAACAAACATTGGCTAAGAAAAATAAAAGAAAAATGTAAAGCAAATAGGCTTAATAATTTGTAAACCGCTTAGGAAAGTTGTTGTCTTAAGTGGATACACTACCGGCCTTAAGAGTTACACCGTTGGCCTTTTATGGTCCACCTTTAATCTTAAACCGCCCGCTTTTAGTTTACTTGGTTGTCATCATGAAGCATTAACAAATGCATTTAATTGAAGGTAAAACAATCATGCAACATGAATGAAGATACTAGGTAATTCTCTTTAGGTTCCATCTGATCAAGTAGAACTCTCAATGTAAGATTCTATAGTCCTTTGGTTCTAGCTCAAGTAAGTGGTCCTATAATTGGAATGACTTGATTCCCATCACCTTCGAACATCATACGCGACATACACTCGAACACCATACGTAACACCACACTTGGACACCATACGAACATATACTTGGACACAATATGTGAAACACACTTGAAAACATCAGAACACACAATAACTCCATGTATGGTTTGAATATGATAGAACACGTAGCAACTCTATGCATGTAATAGGCCAACACCACTTCATGCAACACTCTTTGCATAAACCACCAAATTGCACACCTAACCACACATAGACATTCAACACCGAGCATAGCAAATTTTCTATCAAGACAATACCACATGTACACAGATGCACACCCAATCAAACATTCCTAGAACACCATACGACCCTCATCGATTCGTCCAAGCACAAAATTTGACCACGATATTTTCACGCGAAATTCACAATAATGAATATATATACATTGATACACTTTTATACAATACACTATATTACAAACAAACTGTATATCATGGAGTTCCTACTCACTTAAGCCTCATTTTTCTTTAAGGAGCATAATAGTCCTTGGATACTCGCGAAGCATGAAATTCTTCTCTTAAAATACAAGAAAATTGCATTATTACTTACTATTCATGCTAATATCATCTTATCTTTTATATTCTTACTGATTTTTGCTATATTCTAAGCTTAAAACTCATTTTTACACATTTTGAAATTGTATTTAAATTTTGAAAGTGAAACTTTTTCATACTAGTATAGTCTAATTTTGTAAGGCTCACCTCAAGGATTGCATAGGTGGTTTCAAATTGAAATTTGGATATCATATGTGTAATTTGCCATAATTTTTCTTCTTCTTTTCCTCTTTTTTTTTTTTTTTTATCTCACTCTCTCATGTTTTATGTTGCTTGAATTTGGTGGATTCGATTTTTGATGGAGAAACTGAGGAATTGGAATTTATGGAAGACAGTTGCTAACGCTATATATATAAAGTTAATTTTCGGATTTTCTGGGTTTGTTTGTCACACTCGGTAATTTGCTTAAGGGTAGTAATTTTAGTATTTTTTTATGAAAATTTATTACTAAGCTAAATGAATTATTTTAAGTGTAAATATTTATTCAAAATTTTCATTTAACTATCATAAGCCTATGGTTTTAATTTATTTTATCGTTTATTCCAAAATTTTATGAAGTTTGCTTTTTAAATCATTATTTCTTTTAGTTTAAAGCTATATAGATTATGAATAAGGCTTTTCAAATAATTTACAAACTAATTCAATATTAAATTTACAATTAATTTTAGGGTTTTATATTTTCCCCTCTTCAAAAGTTTTGCCCTCAAAACTGTAGAGCATACTTAGGTTTTCAAATAGATGGGGGTACTTTGCTTTCATTTTGTCTTCTCTTTCTTAAGTGGCTTCTCATTTTGATTGTCTGTTCCATTGCACTTCAACATATTTGATGCTTTGTTGCGTAAATCTCAAGGTTGGGCATCAAGGACTTTAATTAGATGTTCCTGATACATTAAGTTGGGTTAAATATTCAGGATATCCATTTCAATAGCCAAATTTGGATCTAGAATGCGCTTTTGAAATAATGACACGTGAAACACATTATGGATTCCTGACAGTTGAGGAGGTAAAGCCAATTTATATGCACTTCTCCAACTCTTTCCCAAACCTCGTAAGGTCCTATGTATCTAGGGCTTAATTTTCCTTTCATCCTAAATCTCTTCAGTCCCTTAATCTAAGTGACCTTTAAGTAAACATGTTCCCCTAGTAGAAATTCTATTTGTCTTCTTTTCGAATCAACCCAACTCTTCTGTTGGTCTTGAGTTTCATTTATTCTTTATCTAATGGTGGCAACTTTATTTATCATCTCTTGTAGCATGTTAAGTCTAACTACACTCCTTTCGATTTTGTCATAATATAATGGAGATTTACATCTTCTTTCATATAGAGCCTCATAAGGTGGCACCTTAATCAATGGATGATAACTGTTGTTGTAGGAGAACTCAACTAAAGGTAAGTGTTGGTCTTAACTATCTTTGAAATCTAAAACATAGGCTCTCAACATATTTTCTAAAGTATAGATGGTATGTTCTGATTGTCCATCAATATGAAGATGATATGTTATGCTAAATTGCAATTTAGTTCTAAAAGCTTAGTGTAGACTCTGCAAAAATTTGACACAAAACATGGGTTTCTGTTGGACACTAAACTAGTTGGTACCCCTGTGGAGTCATACAATCTCATTAACATAAATTCTGGCTAACTTATCTAAAGAGTATGTCATATTGATGGGTAAGAAGTGAGCAGACTTAGTCAACTGATCTATAATTACCCATACTGATTCATATCCAACTCTAGTCCTTGGTAAAGTTGTGACAAAATCTATAGTAATTTATTCCCACTTCCATTTTGGAATTAGAAATGGATGTAACAGTCCTTCAGGTTTCTAGTGTTCGGTTTTAACTCACTAATAGATGGAACATTAGGAATTGAACTGTGCCATATCTCTTTTCATGCCTTCCTACCAGTAACCTTTTTTGAGCTCTTGATACATTTTAGCTTCTCTCAAGTGCATTATATATCTATAATTGTGGGCCTCATCTATGATTTCATCTCTTAGCTTCTTATTTTCTACTACACATAAATGACCTCTTATCTTCAAAACTTCATTTTGATCCAACTTGAAATCTGTATTGACTCTTTATTTCACCTTATTCCAAATATCCATTAATTTTGGATCATTATGCTACATTTCTTGTATTTTATCTAGAAGAGTAGGTTGTACTTCTAAACTTGCTATTTGTGCTCTTTCCTCATGCCTTACAAACTTAATCCTTAAATTTTCAAATTCCTATATCAACTCTTGTTGTTATGTCAATAATGCTGCTACTTGACCATAATTCTTCCTGCTCAAAGTGTTGGCTACTACATTGGCCTTTCTTGGGTGGTAATTGATATTGAGATCATAGTTCTTAGTTAGTTCTAACCATCTTCTTTGCTACATGATTCGTGTAGATTTTGCATCTTTGCCTGTACAAATAATGTCTCCATATCTTTAAAGAAAATACATCCATTGCTAATTCTAAATCATGTATGGGATAATTCCTTTCATGTGGTTTCAATTGTCTAGAAGCATAAGCTGCGACCTTTTATTATACATGGGAGTGCACCCTAACTTGATTTAAGAGGCATCGTTAGATACATAAAAAGGGCTCTTCCAAGTTAGGTAATGTTGGAATGGGAGCTAAAACCGACCTTTTCTTCAAGTCTTGAAAGCTTTTCTCACACCTTTCATTCTAATCGAACCTTACATCCTTTCAAGTCAACTTTGTCAATGGTTTTGAGATCTGCAAAAAGTCCTTTACAAATCTTTATAATACCTCACCAATCTAAGGAAACTTCTTACTTTTATAACCATAGTAGGTTGTTTCCATTTAACTATTGCCTTAATCTTTATTGAATCCATGAATACTCCTTCTTTAGATATAACATTCCCTAAGAAAGCCACTTGATTCATCCAAAATTTGCATTTCGACAATTTCATTTATAACTGGTACTTCTTCAATATTCCCAAGGCAATTCTTAGGTGTTCCTTATGCTCTTGTTAGGTCTTGTAGTAAATCATAATATTGTCAATAAATACTACCATGAATTTATCCAAGAATGGTTTAACAATTTAGTTCATACGGTCTATAAATGTAGCTGGAGTATTTGTTAGTTCAAATGGCATCACTAAAAACTCATAATGTCCATATCTAGTTCAAAAGGCTATTTTGTATATATCTTCTGGCTTAATTTTTAACTAGTGAAAACTAGATCATAAATCAATTCGAGAAAACACACTTGCTCCTTGCAACTAATCCAATAAATCATCAATTCTCAGCAAGGGGTATTTATTCTTAATAGTTGCCTTATTTAACTCTCAATAATCGATGCATAATCTCATGGATCCATCTTTCTTCTTTACAAATAATACTGGAGCGCCCTAAGGTGAAACACTTAGACAAATAAATCCTTTCTCCATTAACTCTTGCAATTGGACTTTCAATTCTTTCAACTTAATTGGGGCAATTAAATAATGCGACTTGAAAATCAATTCAGTGCTAGGCTTTACTTCAATAGTGGTGTCCATCTCTCTTGAAGGAAGTAGTCTTAGCAATTCCTTAAGAAATACTTTAGGGAATTCATTTATTATAGGTATTTCCTCCAATCTAGGTAATTCTACATCTGTTTCCACTATGGTTATCAAACATATGTCCTAATCTCCAAGGTCTTCTCCTTTTATTTGCAAGACACTAGTAGAAACTTTTAAATTCCTTCTTGATTGCCCCTAATACACCATGGTCTCTATTTCCGACTTACTGAATAGTTCTTATTACAATCCATGTTGGGAAAATGCTTAACAACCAATCCATCCCCAAGATTACTTCATAACCTCTCATAGATAGGATGATTAAGTTTGCAAGCATATTTTATCCAGTGAATTTCAACTAACCACCTTCTCTTTGGTAGGGGTACTAAACCTTAGAGTCTTTAGAGAAGGTTAAGCTTTCAACTTCCTTTGTTGATCCACAATCAATCTTATAAAAGAATGTGTATCTTTTGTATTGAAAAGGACAATGGTTAGTTAGTTGGAGATTATAATGGATCCTAAGAATTATGTAGTATTAGAGTTAAGCTCTAACTTTTATCTTCTTGAATCTTTTGGTAGTGATTCTCATAATTCTTAACTTTCTAGTTAATTTCCCTAATCAAATCTCATATATATACAATATTATATAAGGACAAGTTCGATTCTACGTACCTATTACTACACTTCCTTCATCTTTGTATCCCATGGCTGCTAAGACAATATCTTGACATTGTTCGGCTTCTTCTTTTGCCTAATGTCCAGCATTAGTACCTTCAATGGCAAACACATTAGCATTCGTGGCCTATAGGTTAGCCCCTTGATTTCCTTGTCCAAATGGTCAACCAGCAAGTTTTCCAATTGTGGTATGGGGTGTTGTGGCCTTTACCCCAATCCCTTATTGCCTTTAGGGGTAAGCATTTGCATAATGCCCTATTTGTTTGCCAGCAAAATAGGTCATAGCATTTTTCCCTGGACAGTCTTAAACTTTGTGATTGTTAGCCCCACATGAGTAACACTTACCCTTCAATTGCGAGCACTCCCGAGCGTGGTGTCATCTTTCACAATTCCAAAAGATTAAATTGGTGGGCTTAGCTTGTGGTGAAATGATTAGGGGTTTATTGTTTGGTGGCCTCATATTCAACATTGTTATGTTCTCTCTAAAATATTTTGATGATAACAAAAGGTGCTAAATGGTTTTAATGAGTTCATTTAGTGTACATGAGTAATTATATTTACAATTTCAATGAGAGTTAGAAGATCAAATAATAAATGGAGGAAAGCTACATTGTTTTTAATTACTTAGAAGATAAGTCAAAAAGTGTTCATTATGAGACATAATAGAAACTCAGAAGATAAGTCAGAAGGTGTTTATTATAAAGAATAATAGGAACTGAAAAGATAAGTCAGAAGGTGTTCATTATGAAGAATAGCAGGAACTCAAAAGATAAGTCAGAAGGTGTTGGTATTATAAGTTTGTATGAATCGAATAGCATTATATATCAACTTAAGTTGCTTAGCTATCAATTTCGAAGACCCAACTCTAATTATTTAATATATCTAGGTACTATGTTCAAATTTTTTTCACTAAAGTTAAATAAATATCCATGGGGATCTAAGTGATTAATTTTAGAATTAAGAGATTTAGTTAATTCGTAATAAATTCATGATTATTTCCACATATTTAGTTATGCTACAAGAAGATCACTATTAAAAGAATTATGTCAGATATTTTAGAGATCACATATTTTTAGAATTCAAATTTGAATTCAACGATAAGAGAAAAAGTTGTTGAATGTTCTACAAAATTAGCGAGTGATTGATCTCATCAACATATTTTGTGTAGATGATATTTATCACAATGGAAGGATATATCCAAACTATCTTCAATGTTAAATTTAACAGAATTTCCATATCATATTCTCAAGATATCAAATTTTAAATTCAATATTCGGCAGATAACTTCAAATCCCTTAGGATTTTTTTTTTCAAATGTTCTAAGCAAGATCATGACAACAAACTTTCATGTTGAAAACAAATCAACAAAGTAGCCATTGCTCTTCAGTAAATAAATGGAGTCAAAGTTCAAATATTTAAAAGAGGGAAGATATAATATAGAATAGTGCAACATTATTTTATCATAAAAGAGCATTATCAGAACTTGGAGACTAACCCAAAAGCTACTCTGTCTTTTACATATTTTCATATTACATTTGAATTAATTTTTAGAGGGTACAAATTCTCATTTCCTCATTTGTTTTTTATAATTCTTGAAAACTAGATACGTGCATTAGTGAGAGGTTACTTGTAACTCTATAGATATGTAAATAACCTTAAAGATAGGCTAGAAAGGCAAAGTGGGGTGTTTTTGAAGCCAAGGTGTTGGCAGAACGATTATAATTTCTCAAATTTATTTTAGATTATTAGAATGATATTGGTGTGGAAGACCGGGTCCCTAGAGCTAGAGTTGATAGAGAGGATTGACGCTTAAGGCAGAACCTCTATAAATAGCTTACTCGATTCACTTCTCCTTATCTTTTAATTTCTATTCCATAATACCTTGTGATTGTGTATAAAAACTTGTTTTCAAGCCATAGTTAAATTGAGTAGTCAAAGGGGTTGTTTTTAACTAGCAATTTTTTTTTAAAAAAATTAGCAACTAATCAATTCACCCCTTCCCTCTTGATTAATTAATTTTTGGACTAACATTTGTTATTAGAGTAGGGACTTTAATAATACTTTGAGTTTAAGATCTTATAGCTAAAACAATGTTTCTATTTCTACTAATTGTGCTCCTTACTTTGATGGTACTAATTTTGGTTATTAGAAATTTAGGATGGAAACTTACATCGAGGCGATAGGCTTTAACTCATGGGAAATCATACAATTTGGAGATGAAACTATCATAGAGGATGGAGACTAGACATTGATAGAAGTTAAGAAGAGAAAGCTGGAAAAGAATAATCAAGCCAAGAACTAGATACTTGCTATAATAGCTCATTTTGAATGTTACTTAATTTCTTCTTACAGGATTGTAAATGAAATTTGGAACACATTCTGTGAAACTTATGATGGAACATCAACAATCAAAGACACTAGGATTAACTCATTAATGTAAGAACATGAGTTGTTTCAGTTTAAGCCCGATGAAAATATTAAGGAAGCCTTCAATTATTTTACAGCAATTACAAATCAATTATCTTTGCTTGACCATAAATTGAAAGATGCTGACCTTGTATGGAAAATTTGAAGAATTTTTCCCAAATCATTATATGCTAAAAAGTTTGCGATTGAGGAAGCTCAAGACCTAAACAAACTGACATTAAGCTAGCTAAGAGAAAAACTAATGGCATATGAATTTCACATTAAGCATACTTCTGATCGAGACAATAGAGAAAGGAACATAGTATTCGAAGTTAGAGAAGTGGAGAATGATTCTGATATAGAAGTAGAAAGTGATGAGGATGAAGACATAAATTTGTTAGCTAAACACCTCAATCGATTTCTCAAAGAAGAGGTAAGAAAACGTCATTTAATAGAAGGTTAAGTTTTAATTGTGGAAAATTTGATGCAAGAAAAGGTCATAAAGAAAAGGAAGAAAAGAAAGTGAAAAAGAAGGAATTGACATGTTATGAATGCAAGAAAACAAGTCATATAAAATATGAATGTCTGGTGCTTATCAAGAAACTTGAAAAGTACAAGAAGAAATGCAAAGCACTGTTATCAACCTAAAGTGACCTAGAAGACTCAAAAACTGGTGTAGAGAGTTTTGAAGATGAAGATGAGGAAGCAAATGTGTGTCTCATGCCAATGTTTGAAGTACATTCTGATTTTGAATTAGAAGACGATTTACCTAACAATGCTTATGCTGAGATTAAAAAATTGTTAAATGCATTGATGAGAAAAATGCATTGACTTAAATGAATGCACTCTTAGTTGATGAGATTGACATATTAAAAACTAATTTTGAAGTAAAAAGATTGATAATGACAATCTATGCATAGCAAAGGATGCTTTAACTAATAAGAATGTTCTGTTAAGGAAAGAAATTAAAGATTTTAAAGTTAGAATAAATGAACTTTCTCAAACAAATGATAACACATTTATAAATTTAGTGAAAGCAATAAAAAATTACAAATGTTAATTTTTTTTAAAGAGTTGGCAACTTCAAATCTGGTTTAGGGTATAATAAGGCAGAAAGCTCAATTGTTATAAAAAAGACTATTTTTGTTAAATCAAATGAAACTCTAATTCAAAAGAATGATGAAAATAACAAAATAAAGGCAAAGGCAAAGTTGTGTCACAAGACCGAAGGTACATCAGCAGGTACCTAGATTAGAACATAAAATATCTTGTTAAGGGATATAGCAGGAGACTAGTTAGAAGGTATGCTGATCATTGGCGATGAAGACAGGTAAGTAAATGGTATAATGTAACTAATACCTATACTTGTTTCATTTGTAACAAGTTAGGGCATACTGAAAAGCATTGTTATTGTAAAAATAACAAGGTTGGTCTATATCAAGTGAATTAACTAAACAACATGAGATTGAATTTTAGAGGGCTTAAGCTTGTTTAGGTTTCAAAAACGGTATGATCCTCTTTTTTGATGATTTAGGAACATAGAGCAAAACTTAAGGGCATGTGGTATCTCGATAGTAGGTGTTCATGTCATATGATTGGTAATGCTTTGTTGTTCACAAGTCTTGAGTGGAAGGAAAAAGGATATGTGAAGTTTAATGATGACAGTAAAGGAAGAATCATCATAACTAGCAATATTGGTATTCCTGCCTTTTTTTTAATTAAAAATGTATATCTAGTACAAGGTTTGAAGCATAACTTATTAAGTATTAGTCAACTTTGTGATAAAGGATATAAAATGACTTTTGATCAAAATAAGGTCATAGCATATAATAACGATGATATAAAACTCATTGAAGGCTATAGGAAAAAGAATATTTATTTAATTAAACTTGCTAAAGTAGATGTTGAAAGTTGCTTTTTGTTTATCAATGATAGTATTTATCTCTGGCATAGAAAGTTAGGATATGTTAGTTTTACATAGCTAGAGAATTTATATATAAAAAAAAAATAACTTAATAAATGGCTTGCTAAAGTTGAATATTAGAGAAGATATTTGTTATGCTACATGTTTGAAAAATAAAATGGTATATGTTTAAGAGTAAGAATATTATCTCAACCAAAAGGCCACTAGAACCATTGCATTTGGATTTATTTGGTCCTACACAAACCATAAGTTTAGGTGGTAACAAATATGGACTTATAATAGTTAATGATTTTTCTAGATACACTTAGGTTCTATTTTTACGACATAAAAGTAATGCCTACAAATGTTTTGAAAATTTTTCAAAACACGTTCAAAATGAAAAATGATATTCCATTATTAGTCTAAGGATTGATCATGTGAAAGAATTTGAAAATAACAATTTTATCAAATTTTGTAAAGAAAATGGCATCACACATAATTTTTCTACCCCCTATACTCCATAACGAAATGGAGTAGGTGAGCGTAAGAATAGAGCAATCCAAGAAATAACATGTGTCTTACTAAACGAAAGTGGTATAGCACAATATTTTTAGGTCGAAGCAGTTTTAACTGCATGCTACATTAATGTGTCTAAAACTATGATTGGATCAATTAATTCCAATTCCCAAGCAACGATCAATAGTAATTCGATTCCAATATTCAAATAACTAACAATAACATAAAATAAACCCTAAACCCTAACCAGATATGATGCACCAGCAAGAGAGTAGTCCTAGTATGGATTTGTTGATATGATGCACAACAATCCAACACCATCACTCACCACAATCCCACGGATTGATAAGAGTAAAAATTGAAGAATAAACTTCACAAAGTGTTTTCTCAATGTTCCAAAAGTCCCAAAATTCTTACAAAACAACAAATATATAACAAAGAAAAAACAAATGTGAATCACCTACATAAGCCGCCGGCTTTGGAAATAAAGGCCACTAGCCTAGATGGTTGGCTTAAATTTAAAGTCGCTAGCTTTGGCATTTTACGCCACTGACCTTGAAGGCCAACCTTGGAGACTAAGTCGCCAGCCTTTATAGCTGGCCTAAGGGTGTCCACATCTGGTTCTTATGCTTTGATTCCCACATTGAGCAACTTTGTCAAAACCGTGATTTGATTTCGATCATCTCATCGGACCTATGAAAGATTTGTCCTCAAATCTAGTGGTTATTCTGTTTTTGTTGCATGCTTCTAAGAACCCCCTAGGTTGAAAATCTTAGTCTGTCGGTGTATGTTGTCCTGAAGTCATGGTTGTCTTAAAGGCTTCTGAATTACTTATATCTGATTCACTCCATTTAGGTTGTTCCCTAGTCCCTTCCTCTTCACTATCAAGGACTTCTTGTTAAGGGTTTAATTAATCTACTCTTAGGTTTCTTGCACCTTAGTTGGTGGCATAGGACTTAAAACGACCCGTTTACCATCCTTTTGAAACATATAGATGTTTCTATACCCATCATGCATCACCCTTCTATTAGATAACCAAGGTCTACCCAGTAATATATGTGATGCGCACATAGGGAGAACATCACAATCAATTACATCCTGGTACTTTTTTCCCTATATTGATTGGAACCTTAACCCTTTGAGTGACATGCAAACTGTCCCACTTACTCAACTAATGTAGTTTATAGGGCTTAAGATGAGGTGTAGTGACTAGTTGTAATTTATTCACTAATGCAGTAGCTATAACATTAGTGCAACTACCACCATCAATAAGAAAGGTACAAAGATTACCTTAGACCCTATAGGGAATATGGAATAGGTTTTCCCTCTACACGTCCTCAATATCCGAAGATGTAGTCATTACCTTGCGTAGTACATTAATAGTCAGATATTGACCATTACTCTTGTCCTCATGAACTTCAGTGTTTGGATCCTCATAGTATTCCGTTAGCACTGTTGATAAATCTATAGGCTCAAGTATGTCTTCCTTGTCACCCTCATTTTCCACCTCTATAGAAGTCATCACCGTTTTGTTAGGGCATTGAGCAGCCATGTGTCCAAAGCTCATGCATTTGAAGCATTGGGTTTGATGAATCTTTACACTTGATGACCCCAGCACTGTTTGTCGGATATTACCCCCAGCAACCGCTTTGCCTTTTCCAGAACTACCCCTCTCCCTATCAATAACAGTTGCATTTGATTCCACAGCCCTATCAATTTCCCCCTTTTCTAACCTGCTGATTATCTGATCCATATAACTGAGTATTGGATCTATACCTATTACTCAATGATCTGTATGGATTGGAGTGCTTCTACCTCTCAATTTTTAAAGCCAACTGGATGGCATCTTCAAAAGTGTCATACCTTTATAACTCAACAATACATGCTATCTCATATTTCAACCCAGTCACAAATTGCGCCATGGTCTATTCAGGAGATTCAATTGTCCCCCATTAGATCCTTAGTGTCTTAAACTCCTAGACGTATTAATCTACTGTTTTGCCTCCCTATCTCAATGTCTGGAGACACATAGATAACTCCTGCTTGTAGTGTTCTGGTATAAACCTCTTCCTCAACACCCTTTTCATTTATTTTAAAGTATGAATCTTAGCATCACCATCTCTCCCCCTGTTAGCTACAAGGTTCTTCCACCATAAGGTGGCATAACCTGTAAATTCAACTGCTGCTAGACGAACTCTCATATGATCATTAATCTCATAGCACTTGAAGAGTCCTTCTACTTTATCTTCCCAGTCAAGGTACTCCTCTACAGGTCTATTTCCAGTAAATGAAGGCATTTGCAATTTTACATACTTTAGATCCTTAGGCGATTTGAACTCATGATTAAGATAAAGTTCATCCCTAAAATTGTCATCCCTCTCCTCTTTGTAAGCATGATGTTGTCTTCTAACTTATCTATCTCTGTTTCCTCCTATTGTTCTTTCTCTACCCATAGCATTAAGGGTTGCCCTAGGTAGGGGTACCTATGGATTTGCCATTGGCTGTTAGGGTAAGGTCATCTAATCAACCCATGTTGCTAGATTAGCAACAATAGTAGTCAGGTCCTACAACTGCTCTTCAACTGTTCTTCTTCCACCTGCAGCATGACGACCCTGTACTCTTCCTCCAACCTGACTGTTGGCCTCATTCTCGATTCCCCCATTAACACTGTCATTCCACATACTCAACAGAAATTGCAATCCCAACATAGAATTCATAAGTCACAAACACCACAATAATCCTCCAATGACATTAATTTAATTACAAACTATAATAGTCTCCAATCGACACAATTCCCAATTTCAATCTTCGATCACTCTCCAATTCAATTATAATAAAAAAATAAACGTAGCAGAAAATACAAACCCTAACTTCAATACATACAAACAACAATAACCTGTCTGACTTCAATCACACAACTCACAACAACAACCACGAAGAACCCTAATTTTCAATTTATATGAATTTCACAAATAACTCGAATTGACTTGCACAACAACAACACAATCCAATTTGATAGTCCACATACAATCCCAATTCAATAACATCAAACTGTAACACAATTCCACAATATCAAAACCCTATTATCTCAAAGGAATTCCAATAGACACAATTCCCTAATCTTAATTTGAGCTTTGATACCAAAAGATGATGTACCTAAAACTATGATCGAATTAATTGATTCCAATTCCCAAGCGACAATAAATAGTAATTCAATTCCTATATTCAAATAACTAAAGATAACATAAAATAAATCCTAAACCCTTGCTGGATATGACGTACCAGCAAGAGAGTAGTCATAGTATAGATTTGTTGATATAACGCACAACAATCTAATACCATCACTCACCACAATCCCACGAATTGATAAGAGTAAAAATTGAAGAATAAACTTCACAAAATGTTTTCTCAATGTTCCAAAATTCCCAAAATTCTTACAAAACAACTAATATATAGCAAAGGGAAAACAAATGCGAATCACCTACATAAGTCGCTGGCCTAAATGGCAGGCTTAAATTCCGAAGCTGTTGGCTTTGGCAATCTACACCATCGGCCTTGAAGGCCGGCTTTGGAGGCTAAGCCGTTAGCCTTTATGGCTAGCCTATCTCCACACCACCAGCCTTGAATGGTCGGTTTAGATGAAAGTCGTCGGCCTATGGGTGTTCACCTCCTGTTCTTGTGCTTTGATTCCTGCGTTGGGCAACTTTATAAGAACCATAATTTGATTCCCATCATACATCATTAATCATATTTATGTAAGACCTTTAACTAGAAAAGCATCATATGAAATTTTTAAAGGAAGAAAACCTAAAGTTTCCTACTTTCATGTTTTTAGAAGCAAGTGTTTTGTTAACAAAACAGGTATAGCTTTAGGAAAGTTTGATGAAAGAGTTGACGGAGCCATATTCTTAAGGTACTCAATCAGTAGTAAAGCTTATCGTGTGTTTAACAAGTCTTCTAGAATAGTTGAAGAATTTATAAATGTAAGATTTGTTAAAGAAAGAATAATAAATAACATTGATGATGAAAACTTCATCATATCCAAAAGAGATGTTGAAAATATTTCCTTTGTATCGTGCATAAAAATTAAAGAAAATCAAAATACATAGTCAAATATTAGGAACATCTAGAGAAAAAAATTAACTTAGAAGGTAATTTAGAAGATGACTTAAAAGGTAGTTTAGAAGATAAACCAGAACCTACCTAAGTATCTATTCATCCATCAATGTCTACAAGAATTCAATCCAATCATCCCATAAAACAGGTAATAGGTGATGTCCAATTTGGAATTAGAATTAGAGCTAGTTATAAAGATATAGAAAATCATTTTGTGTTGCTATCTGAATACGAACCATCTTCAATTGAAGAAGCTCCGGTTGATAACAATTGGATAGATGCTATATAGGAAGAGTCAAACCAATTTCAAAGAAACCAAGTATAGTCATTAATACCAAGACCTAAAGATAAATTAATAATTTGAACCAAGTGGGTGTTCAAAAACAAATTAGATGAATATGAAAAAAGTTAGAAATAAGGCTAGGTTAGTAGCAAAATGATACTCTCACCTATAGCAAGATTAGAAACAATTAGGTTATTATTATTTTATGCATGTCTACAAAATTTTAAACTATTTCAAATGAATGTTAAGAGCGCTTTTTTAAATGATTATATTAAAAAAGAAGTCCATGTAGAACAACCACCAGGATTTAAAGATCCATTTAAGACTAACTATGTTTACAAACTTAAAAAGGCTCTATATGGATTAAAACAAGCTCCTAAAGCAAGGTGTAAACGACTTAGTCAATTTTTTTTATCAAGAATAGATTCAAAAGAGGAAAAGTGGATACTATATTATTCTTAAAATATTATGACAATGATATTCTAGTAGTATAGATATACATAGATGATATTGTGTTTGGTTCTACTATTGAAGAATATTGCAAGATGTTTTCTAAGATGATGCAGGCAGTGTTTAAGATATCACCAATGAGAGAACTCAACTTCTTTCTTGGACTCCAAATAAAGCAAACAAAGGATGGTATATTTGTACATCAAGAAAAGTACACCAACCAAATATTAAAAAAAAAAAATTGGAAATGTGAAAGGTGCAACAACTTCTATATAAACTTCAACCCGGTTAGATGTTAATTCACAAGGTAAAAAGGTAAATGGTAAGCTTTATAGAAGTTTAATTGGTTCCCTATTATACTTGATTGCTTCTTGTCATGACATATTATTCAGTTTTTGTTTGTGTGCTTGTTTTCAAAGTAATTCTACTGAAACACATTTAGCAATAGTAAAAAGAATTTTTAAATACATTGCACATACTACTAAGTTAGGTATCTTGTATCCAAAAAATCAAAATTATGATTTAATTGAATATTCTAATGCGGATTATGCGGGGTGCAAAATTGATAGAAAAAGTACATTTGGTACTTGTCAATTTCTAAGGGACAAGTGGTCTTCTAAGAAATAAAACTCAGTTGCCCTTTCTACTATTGAAGTTGAATATGTTTCTATAGGAAATTATTGTATATAGACATTATGGATAAAACACCAATTGATGGAATGTGGTTTAGCATTTAAATATATACCAATTAAATGCGATAATACTAGCACAATTAATTTAACAAAAAACCCAGTGCATATTCTGTTGATTATGTTCCAATAGAAAATCAATTAGCTGATATCTTCATTAAACCATTAGATAAGGTAAAATTTGAGTTTATTAGAAATGAAATTGGTATTTGTTATCCTTTTTAGTTATCTATGATAATAAAAAGTTAGTACATGCATATACTTATATTAGGTTCGTTGATGAATGCATTCAAATATGAAATATTTGATATGTTTTCTACTTGTCAAGATTCTAATATATATTTTTATGTTGATTATCTAATATATTATATTAAGGAGGAGTTTTATTACTTGATGATATCAAAAAGGGGGAGAAATAAATATAGGACTATGATACATGAATGATGATGGGAGCGCTGAATAATGATTGTTGTGAAGTATACAAAACTGACTAATCTACAACTAATATTTCTTTTTGTGTTTGTTTTATGAGAAAGGGTTTTGCCATCATCAAAAAGGGGGGGAATGTTATGTTCTCTCTAAAGTATTTTGATGATAACAAAATGTGCTAAATGGTTTTAATGAGTTCATCTAGTATACAAGAATAATTATATTTATAATTTGACTAAAAGTTAGAAGATCAAAGAATAAATGAAGGAAAGCTATATTTTTTTAACTACTCTGAAGATAAGTCAAAAAGTGTTCATTATGAGGCATAACAGAAACTCAAAAGATAAGTCATAAGGTATTCATTATAAAGAATAACAGGAGCTTAGAAGATAAGTTAAAAGGTGTTGCTGTTATGAGTTCGTATAAATAGAATTGCTTTATATATTAATTTAAGTTAGTTAACTATCAATTTCTAAGACCCAACTCTACTTATTGAACATATTTGGGTAATATGTTCCAATTTGTTTCACTAAAGTAGGGCAAATATTCATGGGGATCTAAATGATTAATTTTGAAATTAAGAAATTTAGTTAATTCATGATAAATTCATGATTGTTTTTATATATTTAGTTTTGCTACAAGAAGATCAATATTAAAAGAATTATGTTAGATATTTTAGAGATCACATATTTTTGGAATTCAAATTTGAATTCAAGGATAAGAGAAAGAGTTGTTGAATGTTCCATAAAACTAGTAGGTAGTTGATTTCATCAACAAATTTTGTGTAGACGATATTTATCATAATCGAAGGATGTATCTAGACTATCTTCAATGACAAATTTGACAGAATTTTCATATCATATTACAAAGATATCAAATTTAAACTCAAAATTTAGTAGATAACTTCAAAGCTCTTGAGATTTTTTTTTTTCAAGCATTTAAAGCAAGATCAAGACAACAAACTTTCAAGTTGAAAACGGATCAAGAAAGTAGCTGTTACTCTTTAGCGAATAAATAGAGTTAAAGTTCAAAGATTCAAAAGAGATAAGATACAGTAAAAAATAGTACAACATTATTTTATCAAAAAAGTGCATTATCAAAACTCAGAGACTAACTTAGAAGCTACTCTATGTTTTACATATTTTTATATTACACTTGAATTAATTTATGGAGGATATAAATTCTCGTTTCCTCATTTGTTTTTTATAATTCTTGAAAGCTAGATATGTGTATTAGTGAGAGGTTACTTATAACTCTGTAGATTTGTGACTAACCTTAGAGATAAGCTAGATAGACAGAGTAGGGTGTTTTTGAAGCTATAATGTTTGTAGAACAATTGTAATCTCTCAAATTTATTTTAGATTAGTTGAATGATATTGTTGTGGAAAATTAAGTCCTTAGTAGTAGAGCTAAAAAAGAGGACTAATGCTTAAGGCGAAGCCTCTATAATTAACTTGCTCGATTTTCTTTTCTCTATCTTTTAATTTTTATTCTATAATAACTTGTAATTGTTTATAAATACTTGTTTTTATGCCATAGTCAAATTGAGTAGTCAAATGGGTTGTTTTTAACTAGAAATTAAAATAATAATAATAATCAATCAATTCACCCATCCCCTATTGATTACTTAATTCGAAACCAAGAAACATTGGTCTTTGCCTTTCTCATTCATACTTAAGTTGAACAGTGGTTTTTTTTTTTTTGTAGAAACCCTTATCCTTGTACTTGATCGAGCTTGGGTCCTTACCTCTTCTCCTCTTTGTTTTTCCTATTCTAGAGCCCTAGCCTTACTCACCACTTCCAAATATGTCTATACTTCAAATTCCATAATTTTTTTCTTAGGTGTCCGCATCTAACCCATTCATGAATAATTGCCTTTTTAGTACATTTAGATCTCTATCTATGTCTAGGGTGATTGCAATAGTCTGTTGAACTCATTTTCTTATTAATCTATGGTTTTTGTTCTCTTTTTCAACTAAATAACAATCCTCTTAATTTTAATTCCAAACTTTCCAAAAGGTATTCCCTAAAGAACTCTCCATGGAAGGTCTCTTATGCTACAAGCATAGGTAATGCCCTTTGTCTTGTGCCTCACCTAACTCTAGCTCTCATTTTTAGCTTATACATCACATATGCCACTTTCTGGTGATCTGCTACTTTATAAGTTGCAAAAGATCTTTCTACTTAGGCTATCCAATCTTTTGCCCCCTTAGGCTTTCTAAATACCCCATCAAAGTATCTATTGGATCATACGAAGTTAGGAAATATACTCCTTGGAATTCTCTAACCAA
The DNA here is from genome assembly GCA_037954665.1 of Laguncularia racemosa. Lineage (NCBI taxonomy): Eukaryota > Viridiplantae > Streptophyta > Magnoliopsida > Myrtales > Combretaceae > Laguncularia > Laguncularia racemosa. Next base: position 6,247,391 of record JBBMOL010000031.1, on the reverse strand, counting down.
TCATTTCTTGATTATGCCTCTATTGTCCTTTTACATGCATTATAGGGAAATTGGGTTTAGAGGAGGTGGAGGTGGCATCTAAGGTTGTTACGAAGCTAGTATAGGTGGTACCTATTGTGGTTCGGGTGGTGGTGGAGGCAATTGTAATGGAGGTTGTGCTCTCAGCATTAAATACTGCATCATCAATGCTTGTTGTTGTACCATTGTTGCCTTGCCACTTCCAATCTTGCAATGCAATCTTCTCCATTCCCTTCTCCACTAGTGGATCCCATACCTCTTTAACCCTGTCTAGATGCTTTACCTAATGTCTTAGGTTATATTTCTTGAATTTCCTATTGAGCTAAGGGAGGAGTTTCAACTTGAGGTGTCTGAACTTCTCCTGCTCATACTTCCCATGTAGTTTGTTAATGTAATATACACAATATATTAAGACATTTTCCATGATACATATAAATCATGATACTGATATAAATATAAATCATATAACACATTTTCATATTTTCATATATCTTGATGATACATAAAAGTCACAACACTTCATACATTTTCTAAAATTTACATTTCTCACATCCATAGCCAACATGTTCATTAACTTTGAGGGATATATATTACATTACAATATTTCTCTTTTAAGTCTCCTCAAAATGTAATCTTTCCTTTAATATATACATTATTTTCCTTAGAAGTTGCACCGGATTTATCCTTATATTCTTAAGTAGTAATTCCTAGACCATCATTCATAGCTTTGTCACTTTTGCATTCTTCCTCTTCTATGGAATTTGATGCCACACTTTTAATTTTTAGAGGACCCTTGAGATCAAAATTTTCCTCAGGTGGTGGATTTTCTTCCTCCTCTTCTTCTTTAAGATGTATCACAAGTATTTCCCCTTGATCTATGGTCTTGAATTCTTTATTTTCGCTCCAATCCAAAGTACCCCAAGAATTCTCAAAATGTAGTAAACCACTATCAAATCTCTGTCTCCAATCATGGATTTCCCCAGCATACATTTATGTATTCCTTCTTGACTTAACAGGAGGCGTTTGAACTTCCTAGAAATACCTCGGTCTTAAAATAAATCAAGCTACAAACAATAGTTCTGACAATTCATCATCTAAGCCCATCATCTTGGCAAACCGGGCTTCTAAAGTTGTTATGGCAATATATCTACTATACCTATCTCCTAGGTCTTTATTTAACTTATCTAGTTAATATTGCCACTTTTCCATTAATCCCATTCTTTAGCTCTCGATTATTTCATCCATTGTTTTATCTAGATAGAAAAACGCGTATCAAGCATGAATCCCTTGTATCTACAACCTTCACTCCACCAGATCATAATCATTCTTAATCATTCTCCATGCAACACACATTCCGACTTCGATCCAAACGTTTGATAATTGACTGCACCATTGCCAAATATAAAATTTCATGAGTTATTAGTTATTTATTTTCCTATTCCTAGGTTTTACCCTCTCCCCTACTAGGGAACTATTAGGTTGCTAAGTCAATCTATTAAGACATCGACCCTTAACCTAGCTTCTCCCTAGTTTATGTTTTACGTTAAATTTAAATTTAGCCTCTAATACCATCAAAAGCTATCATGCCTAATAGGGGATCTTGATTGTGACAACCCGCCACGACTACTAAGCCTTAATAGGTAACTGTAAAGCATCTTAATCATCACATCTATTGACCTATCAAATTTCAAATAACAAAATTGAATGCCTTTGGCATTCCTCTATGTCATTTAGACTATTCCATATTTATTAGAATAAAATAAGCATGTCTTTCAAAAGTAGGCCTCATCTCGATCCCATGACAACATAAGCTGAAATTTTGCTATTTTGGATTTAAATATTTACAATAAACAGTCTATCAGTATTTTAACATAATTTATAGGAGAAATCCATTATATCTCTCAAAACCTTGCTCTTATCTTAGAAGTTTCATGATGAGATTTACTTAAGTAATGCATTTAACTGATAGGTTCATGTAGTTGCAAATTACATTATAAAATCTATTATCACTGAGTGAGATGGGACTACAATACTACCAATGTTGCACACATATAAGCAATTCAAACAAGTTTTCAATCGTATGCTATATATGATCATTCGCATGCAATGCAACATCATACGTGGCCTTGGTAGCTAGCATAAAGTCTAGGATTTAACGCTGCCCTTGACCTTAGGTTAAGGATTCTCATTACCATCAATGCTTGGGTATCATATATAGTTTATTTTCCATCTTATCACTTTACTATTAATTATCTTATAATTTAAAATTTTTAAGCTTTAAGTGTCGATTGGCAAACCGAGCATACACCTTTAAGGACATGCAAGACTCTCCCACTCGATTTTGCCAAAGACATGACAATCCCCCTTAATCACATAGTTTGTCGACGGCAAAACAATAATCCCTACACAATTACTTCTTATATGTCTTATAGTAGTGATAGCCTTCAATCACAGTGCAATGCACCATGCAATGCATATCAAATTTTGTTTAAGTCATAATAATTAGTTTATTATTTTGGGGTGATCACGCATGGTATAATCATACACTAGCAGCAAAATATAAAAAACTACAAATATTTACAGTTATAGAATGGCACACTCAAAATCACACTCTATGATAAATAGATCATAAAGGCTCACTTGAATCTCTCACATCATTATGCCTAGCCACCAATATTAGTGCTAAAATTAAGAATTCAGTATTTTGTCCTCAATCAATAAGCCATGTCTAACTTTTATTTATTTGTTTTTTTAAACTTGTATATATATATAATTATTTATTTATTCATTTATTCTTTGATCTTCTAACTTTTAGTCAAATTGTAAATATAATTACTCTTGTACACTAAATGAACTCATTGAAACCATTCAGCACATTTTGTTATCATCAAAATACTTTAGAGAGAACATAACAACACTCTATATTATTATCTAATATACTATAGAATTGATAAGTACACTTGCTTATAGGTTTAAGGTAATAGGATAGATCGATATCAAGTCATTTAGCATTGTTGCCAAAGACTAGGATATTAAGAACACCTATATCTCATTAATCTAATACTACCTATTCCATTATTTTTTATTTTCCATAATTTTTTATTTTCTTCTTTTGTTTATGCCAAGGGAACGTCGAAAGACAAATCAAGAATATTAACTTTTGGCTAAAGAATTTGATGATACACAATCTTTCAAAATGGCCAATGAATAAGATGATCGGGCAATGTTTGATTACATAAGACCATTACTTATAGGAGCAAATTTAAGTGTTGTTAGGCTTGCAAGCCAACAACTTTAAAATTAAAACTACTATTATTTAGATGGTCTAATAATTTATTTAATTTGATGGGTTGCAAGATGAAGACCCAAACACACACATCGCAAGTTTCTTGGAAATTTGCGACACCTTCAAAATCAATGGAGATATAGACAATGCCAAGAGGTTACATCTTTTCATTTTTGTTTAAGAGATAGAGCTAAATAGTGGCTGAACTCTCTTCCTAAAGATTCAATCACTACATGGGATTAGATGGTAGAGAAATTTCTTGCAAAGTATTTTTCACCAATTAAGACTACAAAACTATAAAATGATATCTCTAACTCTACTCAAATAGAGTTAGAGATACTATATGATACATGGAAAAGATATAAAGATCTATTAAGAAGATGCCCACACCATGGTCTTCTATTATGGATGCAAATCCAGACTTTTTATGGGGGATTAAATTAGACAACTAGGTAAATGATTGACATGGCTACTAGAGGAACACTAAATAACAAAACACTTGAAGAAGCCTAGAATTTGATTGAAAATATGGCCATGAATGGCTACTAATGGAATGCTACAAGAGCCAAACAACGAAGAGCAACAAAAGTTTATGATGCAGATGTTGTTATTGCCTTAGTAGCACAAGTTGAAGCGCCAAGTAAGAAGATTGATAGGATGACCATTACACAACAACTAGGTTAGTCATATTCTATTTCACATCATAATGAGCATGTTAACTTTGTAGGACTCCTAAATAGGTAGTAAAATAACCTATATAGTAATACCTATAATTTAGGATGGAGAAATATCCCAATTTTTCTTAAGGAAATCAACAAAAAAATGTTTCACCTAGATTCTAACAATCACATCAACTATCAGAAAAGAAGCCAAATCTAGAAGATTTGATGAAAAAGTTTATCCATACCTTTGAAACACACTTCCAAGCTACAAAAATGTCATTAAAGAACCAAGAAACTTTAATAAAAAAATCTAGAAGCTTCAATTTGAAATCTTGAAAATCAAATTGGTTAGATTGTAAAGATGATTTCTAAAAGACCACAAGGTATGTTGTTGAGTAATACTAAAAGTAACCTTAAGGAACAAGTTAAAGCAATTACTTTAAGGAGTGGAAAAGAATTTCAATCTAAACAAAATCAAGTGAAAAGGAGGATGTGAAAAAGGACAACAAGCAAGAGAAGGGAGAAAAAAAGACCTCAAAGGAAAAGAATATGTTCCCAAAATTCCTTAACTTAAGTGACTCAAGAATGATAGCTTAGAGGAGCAATATAGTAAGTTTTTGGAACTTTTCAAACAACTTCACATAGATTACCTTTTGTTGAGGCTTTGTCATAGATGCTTAAGTATGAAAAGTTCATGAAGAATCTACTTTCTAACAAAAGAAAATTGGAAGAAGTCTCAACCAATAGCCTTAGTGAAGAATGTTTCGCCATCTTGTAGAATAAGTTACTGAAAAAATTAAAAGAACTTAGGAGTTTTACTTTACTCTATTTAATTGGTAACTTATCGATTGAAAAGGTTTTGGCTAATTTAGGTGCTAGTATAGATTCAATGCTAGATAAATTATTCAAAAGATTAGGACTAAGAGAGCCTAAACCAACTAAAATAAGTTTACAAACTGCTAATAGGTCTATCAAATTTCCTAAAAGAATAATTGAAGATATGTTGGTGAAAGTTGGCACTTTTATTTTTTTGGTTGATTTTATAATGGTAGACCGATATCACATGCCTCCTACCCTCCGACTTCATGCTCAAATCAACCATATTCACCCTAAAATTGGATAAGCATGAAAATTTTCTCCTTAACCTCTTCAACCTAGCTTAACTTCTGTTTTTCAGGACTCAACACTTCATTTTCTCCTTAAGATTTTGTCTATCAATTTACGTAATCAGAAAATTTTCTTGTGAATATTTAACATCTTGCTTGAGTTATGAAGTGCGAATTAAGAGCGTGTAGACAAAAGATAGGAATAATTAGAGGAAACCATCTTCATGTTGGTTCTTTGTGAGGTGAATAATTAGTAGCTGCTAATACATCTTACTTCCATATTTATATTAGCTAGCAAAAACAAATCATGTTACAGAAATGCCTTTCCTGCCTATTGATCCTTTGGTGGAACTTATCAAATTATAGCCCCCTCAATGGAATATTTTAGAAAAACAAAACAACAACAAAAGTGTGTTTCCACTGGATCACTTGTTTGTACACTTTCTATTTCCCTTTCTCATTGAAAATTCATAAGGAAAAAGGGCACACTTGGTGTAACAGGTGTTCTTGTTAGCGTAGGTATAGTTGGAGGGCCGACTCATTTGTACATAGGCTTACCCTTGCATTTTTTGCAAAGTGGCCGTTTCCTTGCCTCAAACCCATGACCTCCAGATCAACAAAGGAGCAATTTAACCATTGTGCAGTGACATGCCCATGGAAAATGCATAGAACACTTAAAACAATATTTTTCTTTAAATGCATGTTGTTACTTGGGCAATGTAATGAGAAAAGTTTGTTGGATCTTGCAAATTAAGAAAATAAAGAAATCCTCTAGCTATTTTTTAGTTATCTCAACATTGCTTGCTCCATTAACTGTTTACATGAAAGCTGATGATATTTTGGATAGGAATTGTAGTAAACTGTAGTATAGGTCATCTGGCATAGTATAATCAGTCAGGAATTTTGCTTGCCATTGAGCTTTTACAATTATCGAAGAAGCACAAAGTAATAGAAATGGTGTCAACCTTTTCTTTGTTTTATATTTCCCCTTCTCTGCAAGTAAGGCAATATGCTCTGCTTCTATGACCTTATAGAAGTAACCTTTATGTGATCTCTTTTTGAGTTCGTTCAAATTGGTTTTAGTAAGTTCAACATTCATGTTTGTCACACTTATAGGAGATGTTTTACTAAATACACCACCTATACATAAAATTTTAGCATAGATCATGGTCTACATTGAGCTCTTAGATCTAGAGGACTCACATGAAGAAGTGATGGATCCCATGGATTTAAGAGTCCAAAACTTCTGGTCCATGTAGACTGGGTCTAGGCAAGAATGTTCCCCTTACATTTATTTGGTAGTTCTTAAAATATGTCTTGAAATCTTGGAGGGCTTTTTTTGTCTTATCTTAGAATGGAATTAGATTTTGCAGAATTACAATGAAGTTTGTTACACTCGATTTAGGATTAAGATTCCTAAAGGTCAAAGCTCCCTAGAAAAATGGAGTGATGCCCCTATGATAGTTATGATTATGGTACATTAGGAATTGAATTACATGGAAAAAGGATCGTAAACATATAATTCAATTTCATCTACATTGACTCGTCTGTAAGAATTTTTCCAAGACAATTACTAAACCCCATGTAGAGAGAAAATAACAAAATGATTATCAACATGATTATGAGTGGTTGATGCTTATACATCGTTATAACAAAATGAGGTTTTCGATTAACACTTACTAAACCCCATGTAGAGAGAATAAACCTTTCATCTAAAGGCTGCTAGATGAAATGAATATCAATATTTTATTTTATGCAATTTCCCACCTCATGTTTCCGGTTGATCCTAAAGAGCCTCATGCATAATTTCTTTTGAAGTGCTAAATTCTTCATGTTGAAATATTTCATCATATTAAGGACGTTTCATTATAACTGGTGCCTTTTGAAATTTCAGATTTTGGAGAACATGAAGGCCCTTGATGTTATCCCTTTACTGACTCCTGCTGTGATGAAGAAGATTGAAGCTGTTGTTTAAAGCAAACCGAAACATCCTAATTCTTATAGGTGAGGATGAGGGTGGGTACATCGTATGATACAATGAACTTTATAAATTGATTGAGATATGATACTGGGTTTATGTATTTTCTTGTATGAATGCTGCTACTTCCTATACATTTTGCTTCTGCCTTGGTTACTAAGATATATATCTCACTGCAAAAGAAAAGCACATCATGGTCAAAGTCTTCTGGTCTAAGTGTTGCCCTGGTTCGGGTATGGGTGTTTATACAGTATGCTAATGATGTTGGAATTTGAGGTTCAATGCAAAGCGAGATATGGATTTCTTAGTATGTTCCACTCATGTAATAGTCACAATTTAAAGAATGCAATGTTGAGCATGGTATAATATCTTCATCTTGATTATATTTTTTTGTTGCATGGAATTATGTTTGCAATATAATTTTGTTGAAGTTTACTCTTTTGCTTTTGTCAAATCCAACATTGTTTCTGCAAATTTTGGTAAGTGCATGCATGCTTTATGATGCGTGAAGCTTTTGCCTTCAAGTCCTGGAGAAGCAGCTCTTACTTTTAGGTCCATGTTAACTTGCGCTATGGCAAAGTAATGAAAACGAGAAAGAAAACATAGTAATAATGTTGATTACCAATATTTTTTCTTATAGGCATTAAGTAGATTGCACAGTTGAATACATTGTTTGTTCTTGATGTAAGCTAAATTATGTACTACCAATGTACATAAAGTCGACAAATTTCATGGTTCTAAGTATTAATGCTATTAATTTTAGTTAAAACCTATCTGCAAGCTAAGGAAATTTTTGAAGAAGCGATATTACACCCCTGGTAGTAGCCTGAGATATAAGAAACATGTGCTAGTCAACCCAAACAATTGCATATGGACAAGTACTTGACAAGTTTTATTTAAATCTAACAAATCCAAACAAAACTTTACAAGAAACTCAGTTTCTTTGTAGTTTCTTATTTTTGCATTCTGATTCATAAACATATAGAGAGACTAATGGGGCATAAAACTCTTGCTTACAACACGTGTAGCTCACATTGACGATCTTGGCCATTAGATCTATGGGTTAAAATGAAAAAGTAGGTGGATCTCACTGATCTAACGAATGCAACATGTGTAGTTGAAGGAGTTTCCCTATTTAGGAAGGTTGGTATCAAATTTTCTTCTTCTTCTTCTTTTTTAACGATATGCATAAAATTAACTAGTTGCTGAGCCTATTTAAGGTAGCATGGTCCAAACACAATGGAAGTTAGCAGTGCTTAGAAGTTATATAGTCTTGGTACAACAGACTCTATAAGCTATTGACACACAATATAACGAAATTCATGTACAAGTTCTGTTTTTCCATTCTCACTCTACTATCCTATGTATCATGAAACTAATGGAAGGAACACCTATAGATGCAACTTTTGCTCATCAACTACTAGATCAATGGGGCTGCAAGTTTGAACCTCATGCTTTGTTATACCACGATCCTAAAGTGACCAAATCACTTATTATATATGGTGTCAAAGCTTACTCAACTTCTTTGCTAGCAAATACTAGAAAGCAAAACTAGCAAAGTAAAACCTTAGCCACAACCAGGTAGCAACATGGGGTAAAGAGAAAAGAACCTTGTAAGATGAGGGAGATACCACCACTAACACATACTTCTCTATAATCCATGTTGCATTAGAAACTGGTGTGTAAATGTTTAGAAATACTAGTTAAATCTAATTTACCTAGAGATTACTGTTTGCCCATATGCTCTTTATTTGTGTGAAATATGTGCAAAAATACACCAAGGTAGTCTCTCCACGTTTGATGGCAAGTTCAACACTATCTCGACCATATTTGCTACCCATAAGATCATATAAGTACTATGAAAATGAACCATCATAGACATCACTTATGAATTCTATGAAAATAGTAGGGATCATACTCACATTATTTGTGTCTTGTTGTAGATGATTTCCGAACAATAGAAGCTACATCCTTTACCAAAAGGGAAAGGTCTTTTCCTCCATTCTAAAGAGAGAACCAATCAATGCTCGAATAAATTTTAATATGCAAATGAAAGAATTGAATATTAATAATATTTCTTAGAATAGAGTTCCTTTCGCCTCCATTATGTACCTCCATATCTCAATCAATTATGTGCCACTAGAGGTGATCACTGGGTTGTCTTTGAATGATAAATTACTACCATTTCTAATTAGAGCACATGGCTATGAACCCTTGTATTGGGATGTTAATCCCTTGTTGCCCATGATTGGCTTTTAAATATATGTGTGACCAACCAAAGAAAAAAAAAAAAGAAAAAACAAGCAGAAAACTACAATATATGAATACAAGTTTTTATCTAGCTTTGATTTTGTAGTACCTACATGCCTTGTGACTCCAATAGCAAAAGAGTCCTCTATTGATATATCATCGAAGACAAATTAGAGATCATTGCTCACGGAACCAATGAATTTCTGAAAGAATTCCCTGATTGCCTGGATATTAACCAATCATTTTTTAGATTTTCCCCGAAAAAAATAATTTTTCTAGGCCAAATTGCCACTTAACTTCTAAATTTATTGCCCTGTTGCAATTCATCCCTATAATGGTTTTGCCTCCTGAAAACTACAATGACTTTCAGTCAGGGACAAATAACGAAGCCTAAGTTTCCCATGTTTTCTCTTTATGGCTTTTTTTTTTTTTGGGCCAAACTTCTCAATGGCTTATTTGAATCGAAGAAATAGCATATCTACTCCAGACATATTATTTTTTATTCTTTCTTTCTTTTCTTTTCTTTTTTCTTTTTAATAAATTGCTAATATATCTTTTTTATGTTTGGTACAAGTGTTTTTGACCATCTACCATTAAAATTGAGCATCATCCATAAAATTATTGGAAAAAATAGTACTTCTAGATTCTGTTATATTATCTTTCTCTCATGTAAATTCATTAAGGAAAAAGCTAAAACTAAAAAAAGAGCATAAGTCAATGAAATAGATATAATATCCTTTTCATATCCTTTTTACTAAAACACTTTCATTTTTCTTTTAAATTGGATACCCGTATGCTCAATTTCCTAAAGAGGGACCATGGGGTGGAAATACAAATAAATGCAATTTATCGTATTTCTCTAAATGCACTTTTTTTTTTTTACTCAATTTTTTCTTAATAATGGAGAAAAAAATAATTCACGTAATTATTATGATTATTAAACAATGCATTAACTCTTTATACTCAAACAAAGCACTTAAATTCCATATATCAAGAAAGTTAATAAAATCTATCACTTTCTAATATTAATAAATACCTAAAAGTTGACAAAATAAGAGACAAGATCCACTTACCCTATGGTCAATGAAAGGACGTGGAAAAATAAGGTCCTCATAAACACACTTATCCATATTGGGTTCCTCAACAGATGACAAATCATGGTCATTGATTCCACCATAGAACCTCCTCACTACTTCTGCACCATTCGTACTTTCTTCTTCTTTTGATGAAACCATAACAGCATTCTCACTGCTCGAGATTGAACATTGAGTTGCACTCCTTGGCCTTGTCTTTGTTAGTGTCCACGTACAAGTGTCTCTAGTTCTAGGATGTCGTGTTGTTGGTATTGGCATTGTGGTGACAGGAGTGAGCTTGCCTTAGAGTAGGAAGGTAGTTGGGGTGATAGAACATGCCACGAGTAGAATTGAAGAGGTGGCTTTAGTATCTTGGTACTTACACAGTTTGTCATCAATTCGGCCATTAACCATGAAAAGGTCTAAGGATGTATATATATCTACGGGGTATATATGTGTACATTTTTGGCAAAGAGTAAATATATGAGGACATTTTCTATTATATATATATATATATATAATACAAAATAAGACTAAGGTCAACTAAGTAAATAAGATAACAATATGGGAGCAACTAAGCCTTTTCTCGGCTAAGGTATAAATAGGATGCGTTGACCTTAGTTTACCTCTTTTCTCTCATTTGTGCCACCACAAAAAAAAAAAGAAGAAAAGAAATAGAAACCTAAGAGAGTGAGACCTTGGAAGGACCTATAGGCAACCTAAAGGAAAACTGCAAAACAAGCTCAAATCAATTAGGCAAGGGTTGTAGTTATCAAAGTTGTTCATGTTGGTGATAAATTAGTAAATTTACAAACCAACTCATTACTAGGGAACATAACTAGACGAAAAAGGGTATGAAAGTCAATCGAATTGAGAGTTCCAATTACAATCCTAAACAAGTAAGTGTACAAGACTCTAATTTCACATTAGAATTGATACATACAATAATCAATTAGGGTTAGAATCATAGAAATTAGGCTTAGGAACAAATAAGGGGGAAAAAAAAGAATAAGGGTTTGTTAAGAACAATGTGTACATAGTTATATACATGCCCATGTACCTACTTGTGTAAAAACACAAGAGTGTATAGTAAGATACATGGACGAAGGACACGCCCATGCACTTGGGTGTGTCAAAATTATAAAATCCATAAAAAGGTACACAGTTGATTACACGACCATATACTTGGGTGTGTTGAACTAACATTTTACACAAAAAGATACATGGCCATTAGCACAATTGTGCTCTAGCTCTTGTTCCTTTACATAGCCTCTCACACAAATGTGTTGCCTAAGAAAACTTTCTAATCAATTATATTTCAATTATAAACTAAGCATTGAGTATAACCAAACATCAAGGAAGGGAATTATACAATTAGAATATACATGATCAATTAGTAAACCTAGATTACTTATAAGATAGAACCAAGTGTAGTTATTTATAATCAAATAGGTTTACACCTCATAAGTGCTAAATTAGATACATATATTAAGTAAAAGTTAACATGTTTTCCATTTATTTTGGCATGCTTTTGAAGAATATGTACTTTAATTGAGTAAAATTTTGGATTTTAGGGCTTTGATGGTAATTTTGATTAAGAAAGAAGGAAATGAACCCAATTTCACTCAATTTGGAGCCAAATAAAAGAAGTTATGAAGATTTGAAGCCAACACAACACCAACATGACCATGTTGACAAATCTTATTACATTGAAGATTTACAAAAAGTGACATGAGACATCGACATAACCATGTTGTTAGTCATGTTGTAGTTAAGGATTTACAGAAAGATACATGAGAGTTAGACATGACTGTGTCTAAGGCTGTATTTGCCAAAACATCAATTTTTACACGAATTTGAGCTATGAAGTGGACATGACCCAAAGCACGACCATGTTGGATAGCGTGTTGACCCCAAAATGCATAGTTTCTGACACACATTATATAAAAAGAGGACTTTATATAGAGGGGATTAAATTATATTTATGTTATTTGTTATAAGGTTTTGAGAGAAAAAGATGGTTACTTCTTTTAACTTTAAGAAATTAAGGTTTTTGCTTATTTTTATAGATTTCTTTAATGATACATGTCATTACATCATTGATAAATTCAATTCCCAATATGTTTAACACTTAATTTCCTTAGTATCTAGACTTGTCTAACCTAAGTTTATTATGTGACTTGGAATTATCTTGTAATATTCATTGAATTCCTATGTTTATTAATTCATGCATGTGTTCTTTATTTTGATTGGTTTAATATTGCTAGTGTATTAATCCATCTATTTGATATTGTATATCAAGATTGAGAAATTTGATACATAATTAGACTTTGAATGTTTGAAGATGATTAATGTAATCTTAAAGATAAGTTACATGGTTCTTCTGGAATTATTTACTTTAGTTAAGGGAGTTTGTTGTTCTTAATTTAATCTTTTTATTACGCTATTGTGAAGTGATTCAAATAGATAATTTTAAGATTAGGGTTTGATAAGCTTTAGAAAGTCATTAGACTAAATTAGGAATTTCCCCGTTTAATGAATTATAAGAAGAAATTGAATTTTTTTTTTTGTTAATGTCACATAATAATATCTAAGGGAAGCAACATCCAGATATTAGTTTTACCAACTTGAAGTTAATTCTAATTTAATTTTCCTATTTTTCTTTCCACAAAATCTTAGTTCTTTAGTTAGTATTTCATTATAGCTTTTCATTTAATCTAATCTCATAATTTACCAGTTACATAATAGAGTGTAGGTTAGTTTTAATATTCATAATCTCTGTAAGATGATATCCATATTTTTATACACTATATTACAAATTTAGAAAGGTAAACTTGCCTCACATCAAGTTTTTAACTCCATTACTGGGGATTTCGATATTAAGAACACTAATCACTTTATTAATTTAACTATTTTTTTACTTCTTGTTTTATTTATTTCTTTTCTTTTCTTTTTGTAGTGCATGACCAAAAGTAACCCACCAGGCATATTGAGATTTGATTCGGAAATTAAAAGGATAGCAAGGCGATTGTGGAAAATAGTGTGGCAAATAATGGAAGAACAAAATCAAGGATCTCCCTTGAGAATTAAGATGGAAAAGGAAGGGGAAGAGTTAGAAATCATGGGTGATGAAAATCAAAACCAATAGTGAACTATGCTCGACTACTCCCAACCTTCTTTATTCGGAGCCGACTCAAGTATCGTAAGGCCACCTATCGCTACTAATAACTTTCAAATTCAACCCCATATAATTTAGATGATGCAGCAATTTGTCTAATTTGTTGAACTGCAAGATGAGGACCTCGATGCTCACAAATCTAATTTTCTAGAGATTTGTGACACTTCCAAGATTAATGGAGCTTTAGATGACACAATAAAATTGAGGCTTTCTCCCTTTTCACTAAGAGGTCAAGCAAAACAGAAGTTAAATTCCCTTCTAAGTGGATCTATCATAACTTAGGATGATATGGCTCCAAAGTTTCTATGAAAATACTTCTGCTAAGATAGCTAAACTTCGAAAAGACATATCATCCTATGCTCAACTAGAAGTTGAGACCTTATATGACACTTGAGAGAGATACAAGGAATTATTCAAGAGATGCTTACACTATGGCTTACCACATTAGATGCGGATTCAAACTTTCTATAATAGTTTAAACCTATCAATAAGATAAATGATAGTTGCTATTGACGGAGGAACATTGAACACGAAAATACCTAAAGAGGCTCAATCTTTAATTAAGGACATGGCTATGAATAATTCTCAATGGGAAGGTGCTAGGGTGAGAAACAAAGTAGCAACCATTTATGAAGTAGATGTGTTGACCAACTTAGCCAATAAGGTTGATGCCATAAGTAGGAAGTTAAATGCACTTTTTTGTGAATCCAAAGTGTAGCTTGAGAGAAGTTGATGTCGAAAATTAGTGGGAATAAGCAGACTATTTAGGAAACCCCTCCAAGCTACAAAACAATCCCTATAGTGACACCTACAATCTGAGATGGAGAAATCATTTAAATTTTTCTTGGAGTAATCAAAATCAAAATCAATAGAGGATAAACTTACCTCCCTTAAGATTCTAGCAACCCCTACCACATGAAGACGAATCAAGTTTAGAAGAACTTTTAACTAAATTTATTCAAATTAATGAGGTTAGATCGTAAAGTATAGAAACTTCTTTAAGGAATTAAGAAGCCTCCATCCATAACCCTGAAAATCAAATGGGATAACTTATAAAGGTAAAGGCTGAAAGACAATAAGGGACACTACCAGGAAACATTAAGATAAATCTTATAAAACATGTGAAATTAGTAACCCTTAGATGTAGAAGGGAGTTGCAAGTTAAATAGGAAACTATAGAAGAGTCAGTAAGGAATGAAGAGGAAGTTAAAGAAAAAGAGAGTATAGAGCCACCAAAAGTGAAGGAATATAGATCACCCATACCATACCCTTGTCATTTGAAGAAGGACTGCTTTGATGAATAATTTAGTAATTTTCTTGATATGTTTAAACAATTACAAATTAACTTACCTTTTGTTGGTATTCTATCACAAATGCCCAAGTATACCAAGTACTTGGAGGATTTGTTATCTGATAACAGAAAGCTGGAGGAGATATTAACTGCAACATGGAATGAGGAATGCTCGATGTTGATGCAGAATAAGTTACCACGAAACTGGAAGGATTAAGGATTTTTACTCTATCTCGTCTTATTGGCAATTTAATAATAAATGGAACATTAGCTAACTTAGGTACAAGTATAAATTTAACGCCACATCATATCTTTAAAAAGTTAGGATTAGGGAACCCTAAACAAACACATATGAGCATTCAATTAGCCAATAGATCTATTAAGTATCCTATTGGTATTATTGAAGATGTGTTAGTTAAGGTCGGTACATTCATTTTTCTAGTGGACTTTGTAATCTTAGATAAAGAGGAGGATATTGAAGCACCACTAATTTTAGGTCGCCCTTTCTTAGCTACTTTTAAGGTAGTTATAGATGTAGGAAATCAAACGTTAACTTTAAAAGTTAAGGATGAAGAAAGAACTTTCAAGATGCTTGACAAAATTCAACAACCCCTTAAGAGTAACAATACTTGTTATTTCCTAAATACATCTAGCCTACTTGGTTCTACTTGTATGTAGGATAGCATTTACATAAACCTAATTCAACAACCTCTCATTCATGGAAAGAAAAAAAGTCTAGGTAAATTTAAGCAATTTAAGTGTCCAAATGTTCATGGTCATCTACCTAACTAGAAAAGATAAGTGCATCAAGCCAACGACGTTAAACAACAACGCTTCTTAGGGGGTAACCCAAGTTTAGTTTTTTTTTTATTATTATTAACTTTTCTTAGTTTAGCTTAATTTAATTAGATTTATTTTCAATTTTTATACCTAGTTAAGAAAAAAAGAAAAAAAGAAAAGAGTAAGTCACAATTTTTGTGAGTTTGACACAACTACTAACATGGTCTTGTCAACAGGTGTATTGAAATGCTATCGTTCTTTGGATATGACATGACCAATAGACACAAGCATGTCAAAGTCATGTTAAAAATCAACTATAAATTTTTTTCTCATAAAAAGTTACATGACCATTCGACACAATTATGTCATGGTCATGTTCAAACATCCAAAGAAGGTCAATTTGCATAGAGAGTTACATGACCTTTAGATATGGTCGTGTCAGGTGTGTCCTTACAAAAAGTTACATGGCATTTAGACATGACCGTGTCTTGATCATGTTGACCCTAAATTAACCATTTTATGGGCATGAACACGAGGAAATGAGGAGATTCTGATCATGATTACAATAACTAATTTCTTTGTTTTCTTTAATGTCTAAATGAGACTTATATGGCTTGCTAAAATAGATTTTAACCATTTATTTTTCTTTTTGTTTCTTTTTCTATTCATTGCTATTTTAGATTTCTATTCCTCTTCATTGTATATTTTGTGTAGCTTTTAATGTTTCTAAACATTTAAGGTCAATTATTGTATAAACTAAGCTCATTGTGTAATGAAACAAAAGCTATACTCAAGAGAGTAATAGTTCTTCTCCACACTAACTTCCTCATTTTTTTTCTTTTCTTTCTTTTTATGTTTTTCTTTGATGTTTACTTCATTCATTTTTCTTCTTACTATTTTTTTTCTAATATTTTTCTTTTCTCATACACTAAGGACATTGTATGATTTTAAGTGTGGGGAAGGGAGTTCTAAATGTGTAATTAATTAAAGAAATCAAAATTTTGTTTATTGAACTTGACAATCATAAAGTTAATTTGCCATTTTGAAAAGAAAATAACTCTTTAGATAGTTTAGAACACTAGATCATTGCTTTAAACCTGGAGATTTAGATATTTGAATAACATCACTAGTTAAAAATTAGTCATGAACTTCTTCTGATTTTCTTTTGATGTACACTTTTTCCTTTTTAGTATTTTTATAACACTATAATCTTGGATAAATAATACTACTTATCCTTTGAAAAGTTTTGGAAAAATATATAGAGTTAAAAATGAAATAAATAAATTGCATAAAGTTTAGCTTTAGGCCTCATTGATTAAAGTAATTAAACTTATAGGATGCTTCCTTTGTGTGGAATAGCACCTATTAACTTGAGTAAAGAACTCAAGATTATCAGTTGAAAGTTCTCTAAAAAGGTTAAGAGAAAAGTCCATGTTAAAGCTAAACGTAAGTAAATAAGCCCTATGAAATAAAGGTAGTTGATGGTTTGAAGGAGTATCTTAAAACCTAGTAGGCTAAGATCATTTTGTTTAAGACTTATTGATAAATGAAACTACCTAAAAAAAAAACTAGAAAAATGATTAAAGGATAAGTGGATATATTTATTTTGGATTATAATGTTTAGCAAAATCAAAGAAAGGGTTGTATACATTTTAGTAAGTTAGTAAAATGTTTATGACTTTTTCTTGATGAAGGAGATGATAATTCAGGTTTCAAATTTCTCATATGTTCAAGAAAATTGGTTAAGTGAAACTTAAGAATTAGAGTTAATCTTCTTTTAAATTGTAAGTTAATTCAAAGTTTGTCTCTCGATCTATTATAAGGTTAAATAAGAATTATTTTCATTCATTTCTTAAATAATAGTAATTTGATTAAGTGTTTCTTGTCCTCCTATTTACTTTAATTAATTTTCTTGAGGATAAGCAAATGCTTAAGTGTGGAGAAGTTTGATAAGTACTCAATTAAATATATATATTAAGTGAAAGTTAATGTTTTCCCTTGATTTTGGCGTGTTTTTGAAGAATATGAACTTTAATTGAGTAATATTTGGATTTTAGGGCTTTGATGAAAAATTCAATTAAAAAGGAATAAAATGAATCTAATTTCACTCAATTTAGAGCCAAATAGAAGAAGCTATGAAGAGTTAAAGCCAAATACAACATCAACATGACCATGTTGACAATTCATGTTGCACCAATGGTTCACAAAAGTTACATGAGACATCGACATGACCATGTTGTTAGTTGTGTTGCAGTTGAGGATTCATAGAAAACACATGGGAGTTAGATGCAACCATGTCTAAGGCTATGTCTACTAGAATGCCAATTTTTACACAAATTTGAGCTACGAAGTGGACACGACCCGAAGCACAACTATGTTAGATAATGTGTTGACCCCAAAACACACATTTTCTAACATGCATTATATAAAAAGAGGAGGACTTTATATAGAGGAGATTAGACCATATTTGTGTTATTTTTTTAAGGTTTTAAGAGAAAAGGATCGATCTGCTTTAAATGTATAATTTTTTTGTTTGTTTGTAAAAGTGAATTCAACTAATAAGTGCACTGGGTCAAATCAAGTAATATAATAATGAGTCGAGTGTTGATTCCATGAGGATTAAATAAGTACTAAACCAATATTAGATTCTATTATTATTTAGGTAATCAAATTGAGAGAAATAACTAATCAAATACCAATTTATCTAATACACCTAGATTTTTTAACTAAGAACAGAAGAAAATTATTATGAAAATGTATCAATTGAAAGTAGGAAAACCAAATCCGCCCTAGTTTCACTAATCAAATTGATAGGAATCAAAATCCGTCAAGACCTATCATTAGGGCAAAAGGCAAAGGATTTCAAATCTTAGCGATGAGAGCCCATTTTAAGCACATCGACCTTAGAATTATTTGTTTACTAACTTCTTTTCTCTTATTCATGTATTGTATATTCCAACAGGCACACTTATCATGCTTTACAGGGTGATAGACAAACTCACTAAAACTCAACTTATGGGTTATCTATGGACCAACCTAAACTGGCAATGAGTTAGATTGACGAATCTTATGGAAGAGCTAGCATGATAAAGAATATTTTTATTTATAATTATTTCTTTAGACTATTTATGTTGTAATCTTTCTTTTAGGACACTTTCATTTTCTTATAATTATGTTTTTAGGACCAGCTACCCTAAAAGTGGCATAGTTGTAATTTTGTAAACTTTTTAACCCTAAAGGGAGCAAGTATAAATACTTGCTTAAGTAGGGTTTTTGGAGAGGCCAATTTTCATATTAAACACATTCACTTTACGTGAGAGAGCTTAGGGTTTCTCTAGTTCAATTTCCTCTTATCAATTTCAATCCCAAGAGTTGAGATTGAGGCAAGTGCAATAATTAAAATTGTGAGTCATATCAATTTCTAATTATTGTGTATTCTTTTCTTCTCTAGTGTGTAATATCTAGGATTAGATTAAATCATTTCTTGATCAGATTTGAGTTAGCTTGATTTGAAATAGTGTGCTTGTTTTGAGTACTTAATTTACTTGTTATTAACCATCATCAATTGCTTATCATTTGAACCATGAATTGCCTTTCTATAAAGGGGGATCTCGAAATTGATTTTGTTGTTGATCTTGGATTCACATGGTATTTCAAGATTAATTAGTGTGTTTTGAGGGTTTTGAATCATCGTGGTTGATTAATTCATTAGTTATTGAATTTAGATCTTCTTGCACTCCGTTAGGAATCATGCAATTCCTAGCTTGTTAAACCGGATTCGATTTAGTGCATTTAGGGTTGGTTTTTGTTCATTTGATTGTGCTTAATCTTGGTTTTAGGCACATCACAAATTATCATCATATTATAATAATTCTTAGCTATGGAGATATTCATATCAAATTGTGAAAATCGTTGTTTCTTTTCCAAATAATTAAAACTCAAAACCCCAAAATTAATTTTTTAGCTTCCACTAAATAAATTAACAAAGGATCCTATATTCAATTACAAATCTCCCAATTATATAGTTGACTATTATTATATCTTAGTTTCTCCTAATTCCTTAATGAGAAACTAATTAGGAATATTGTATTAAGCTCTCAAACAATTTCTAATAAGATTAAAATAATCCTATTTCCACAGCTTTTATGTAACCCAACTTAAGAAAGCCTATTGAACCCTAATTTCCCTTCCAAGTTATTAAGATTCCTATAATCCTAATTTAAACATGAAATTTGAATTTATAGTATAGGAATTACAATATGAATCTCCCACATATCTAACAATCTTATAATATAGCTATAAATATCATCTTAGCTATTTTAGGGTTTCATCGATTTCCCACAAATAAACGTAGAACATCATGGAATTGTAAACATAAACATAAATCAAAGAAATTACTTTAATGGAATTCATAATTGAAAGGAAAAATTCAGTCTATGAATTGAATAGAGAAGTATTAGTTTAAAGATCACCAATTCAATAGAGCAAGAATCAATCACAATACAATAATCCTACAATTCCTTGATGAAGATGTCTTTCCTTAAAAAAAAAAATTAAGTACACCAATCAATTCTCCCTCTCCCCTCTTTAGGGCTCAAAAGTAACCAAAAAAAAAAAGATAAGATAACCCCTAAAATTCCTCCCTTTCGTTCTATTAATCAAAACTAAAGGAATGTCTTTTGATTACCTCTCAAAGCCGGTAGCTTTTCCTTTCAAGGCCGGTAGCTTAGGCTGATAGCTTTCATCCTTAAGGTTAGCAGCTTAGGCTCTCAAGGCTAGTGGCTTACAATCTTAAGGCCAATGATTTAGGCTAGCGGCTTTGGTTGTTAAAGGCCGATCTTCAAAGCTAATCTACTCGAATTTGCACTCTAAGCATTTACAAACCTGAAATAGCACAGTAAATCTCATTAAGTACCATTTCCTTAGAATTCCCATGATATCAGTGAAAATTTAACATGATTTATACAATAAAATTTTAGTAGAATATACCCTTATTAGTTTCCCTTATGAATTATTATATGACATTAACAAAAAGTATTGAAATCCTTCTTAAACTTCATTGACTAGGAAAATTCCTAATTTAGTTTAATAACTTTCTCAAGTTTATTAAACCTAAATGTTAAAATTACCTATTTGAATCTCTTCATAATAGCATAATTCAAAGACAACATTAAAAAGACAATAAATTCCTGTAACTAATTTAAATAAATTCAAAAGAATTATGTAACTTATTTGTAAGATTAAATCAATTCTCTTCAAACTTGCAAGATCTAATTATTCATTAGATTTTTCACTCTTAATGTATAATATCAAATAGATAGAAAAATACCCTAACAATATTAATCCAATCAAAACATTAAGAACACATATATGAATCAAGAATCATAAGAATTCATTGAATAATAAAATAGAAATCCTAGTCACATAAGAAACCTAGGTTCCACAAGTTTAGATACTAAAAAAAATTAAGCACTAATCATATTAGAAATTGAATTCTTCAATGATGTATAAACGTGCATCATTAAGGAAATCAATTTGAACAAAGAAAACTTTTGAGTAGAAAGGCATATGCCCCTTGCTACGTCCTATATCAAGGAGCATATCAACCCAAAATCATGAGTAGAAAGTTATATGCCCCTTGCTATGCCTCATATCAAGGGGCATATTAACCTAGTATCACATATAGAAAGTTATACACCCTTTACCACGGGGTGTGGTAAGGGGCGTATTAAGTCACATGCCCTCAATTTCTTTTATTTTCACCAACCTTTGAGACCCCATATATATAAATAGCATCCGGAATTAAAAAAAGTGGGGTGAGGGTATAAGACAGTAGCTAGGGTTTTAAGGGAGATTAAAATTCAATTACCAAGAAAAACAACCCCAGAGATTCAACATTAAAGCCAGTTGATTTTCACTTCAACGAGTTATAATCATGAATTTTAGTTTATCTTCCACATTTTGTATTTTCTTTATTAATTCCATGGATGTGTAAACCTCAAACTTAGGTTTTATTCAATTACTATTTTATTATATGATGAGAATTTGTTCTTAATATTATTATATTGATGTTTTTATGATTAATTGCTTGTTCTGTAATATTTTCCTTAGATTCATATATCCGGACCATTAATTTATGTTTGATATCATCTAAGTCAATTGAGAAATTTCTTTTATGATTAGATCCGTGCAATTGATGAGGTTTGCTTGTAATTCTAGAGATAGGATAGCAAAAATCTTCTATTTTGTAATTGAATTATTAAAGAGTTTACATTTCTCATGCAATCTGAGGTTACTATTAATTGATGAGAGATTCTAATTGATAAATTTAGGATTAGATAAGTCAATTGACTTCAGAGAGTCATTAACTTGAATTATAAATATCTACACCATCAGAATTTAGTAATAATAATTCTTAGATTTAATGATTCATATGATGAAATAGGAATGGAATAAGACTTAAGTTATCTTGATAATTGAATTAAATCTTATCATTTGCTCTAGTAATCTCTACTAGTTCTTAGCACAATTATAGTAATTACTTAGTGGATAATTTAGGAGTTAAACTACTCTTAATTGATGGATAGATAATAGGAGTGAAGTTAATACTAGTACTTGGATTAGCTTTGTGGGTTGACCCTATATTTAACACTATATTATGTAATGCCCCAAAACTCAGGCCTCACGATTGCCCGCCACGTGTCCTTATCTCGCAAGAACTCGTTAAGACTTTGAATTAACTCCGATACATTTTAACTTGCAATTCCTATATAAAAGCATTTCATACATCTTCAAAATTCAAGTAATTTCATAAACCATATCAAATATCTAACACAATGGAAGTCTTTGAACACAAAAATAACATTCCTTAAAGGATACTATTTATTCCAATCAAATAACATAATCTTCCTAAATTCTAATCACCATAATAGTAATGGTAATCTTCATCTCCCTCTCTCTATAGTTCACCCAAACCTAAGTTATCTTCTAGGTTCTCATTTCCCTCAATACCTACATCTAAAAATGTTCCCCAAAGAGTGAGCTAATGCTTAGTATGTATAACACCAACACACATGCATGAACAAGCATGAATAAGTATCATACACATTATGAAAAACTCAAAAGCAAACAATCGTTTCATAATACAATTTATGTTCACAAGCAACAATAGGGTACTCATGACCCCCTTAACACACTTAACACACTGGAACATGATTTGGTGATGGGAACTATCACCACAGGCCCCAAACCCATGGTACACTTAATCTTAGTGATGGGAATTGCTACGGGCCCCACACTCATGTCTACTTAAACACTTAACTTAGTGATGGGAACTACCACTATGGGCCTTACACCCATGTACACTTAATCCTCTTAACCAACATTCAGCCTAGATCATTTCCGAACACAACTCTATTAGGGACAATGTCATACAAAGATCATTGGGTGCCCTTAAGAATCTGCCACTACAGGCTCTTAGGCCGAGCTAAGCACATACAATATACAACTTAAACACTTAAGCTAAATCATTTAGTTAAATTAAGTTCAACACATAAACTAACTTAAACAAGCACAAATCATCACATAAGTTACACGTGCCTTAAATCTTCACCTGAAGCACTTCTGATCTTTGACTTAAGCTAAATTCAAAAATGTACACATCAACAAGCTTTTCTTAGTACTTGATCTAAGAATGGTATCATCTCTTAATCCTCTTAATCCTATTCATTTAAGTTCTTTAAGGCCTTATTAGCTATCTGGGTTACGTGGAAATTAGCTTAACTAGAAGTTAAATGGATATATAATTAAGCTATACTTTATTCAACATAGCTATGTTGCAGGCCATGTTACTTAATACGCACTAGAGCATGACCATCTTAAGGGTCGTGTATCTTTTGGTGTAAAGTTTGGCTTCAACACAATTGGAACATCGCCGTGTTAGGAGGTTATGTTCTTCTTAATTTAACACAGTCAAAACACAACCGTGTTAGGAGGTCGTATTACCCTTGACTCAACATGGTTGAAACACGACCATATTCAAAGGTCATGAATCTTTAAGTGTAACCTTCAAACTTAATACGGTCGAAACACGACCATGTTGGGAGATTGTGTTACCCTCGACATTCTCCATGAACTCTTAATTCTCCTTTCCAAATTTTCCTAATCCTAATTCTCTCTATCCCTAGACTCAATTTACTCTTTAAAACATGTAATTACAATTAAATTACAAGGATTTTCTTGTTATGCCCTTCTCAATCTTCGAATCCTTATGTGTACACTATACTCATGAGTTCCCAATCCAATAACCAAAATTGAAATTTTCGTATAAAAATCCTTACCTCTTATACTTGGACTTAGGTCGCGCTGTTTCCTTTCATCGTCTTAGGGTTTATTCAGAGAGTGTCTACCTTTTATGGTTTTTGTTTCATTACTCAAAATGACAAAGGAGGCTCTCTAGGTTAATTTGGGGTATTTATACCCTTTGTGTGAAATCTCCAAATTGCCCTTTGAGTTTTTATGAAATTCTTGTCTTAGCTTTGGTTTTAAGTTATAACGTTATAACATATATATTGATATGTTAAAAGAAATTCAGGTATTACATATTATAAGCATGATAGGTACACTTGCCTATTGCTTCGTAGTTAGAATTAAAAGTAGGCAACTCAAGTTTTTAAAACTAGGATTTAACTATAAATTAGCAATCAAAAGCCTTGCAAGTGACTGCATCATTGAAGCTATACAATGATGTGCTTAAAATCCAAAGCACATGAACACCAATACAAATGCGTGAATAACCAAACTCCTCAATCAAAATGGCGTGTCAAAATCACTTCAAATTGGAATCCAAATCCACGCGTTTATACACTAAATTGATATATAGAACAAACAATTGTATCAATACCAATAGAAAACCATGGAAACAATTAGAATTCAATCTCAAATTGACTTAAGGAAAATCTGAAAATAAGAACCCTAATTCACGTGTTTATGGATAAGTAACCAACAAATTGCACCTAGATATTACTCACTAAACACAATTTATAAATCAATAAGAGATAATTGATATTACTCACAATCACTTTAGTTGGTTCTCGCCACAATTTCACAAATGAAATTGATAAGAGATCAATTACAATGCAAGGGAATTCCTCACAGCAACAAGTGTGTGTTTTTGTTCAAAATGTCAAAAGCTCCCTCCAAACCCTAGTTAATAAGTATTTATACTTGCTCCAATTAAGGTAAAAATGTTCAAAAAAATTACACATATACCACTAAGTGGCCGGTTTTAACAATAAAATACAACAAATCATAAGTCCCAAAAATGAATAAAAGTGGCCGGTTCGATAATGAAAAATACAAATACAAAAGATAGTCTTCAAATGGCCAGTTCTCCAAGTTAATTGAGCAATTTGTCGATTGTTGGATATGACTCCAAAAATATCCCGCAAGTTGATCATCAATGCATATTATTTGGCCATCTCGTAAAGACTGATCAATGTACCTGCTAAAGTGCAAAACCAAACATTATTAGGTAAAGAAAAATGAACATATGTAGATGTCTTAGATCATATATCCAAATCGGGTTCCCCTACTACTGGGATTGCAGGGTAGATTCTGATCATACAATTTTATCATTATTCTAAAATGGTGAAGGTAGCTATATAGGTTTATAGTCCTATCATATGGGTCAATTTGTAGGAGGTAAACATTTAAAGGCAGGACCATATCTTAGATTTCTTTAGTGAAAAGGGTCTGATTTATCGAAAATATAGTTAATGGATTAGCCTTCTTACTTTCATTCAGGTCAAAGAGCCTCTTGATATAATCATTAATTTAGTCGATGTCTATCTTATCAAACTAGTTAGCTTGTACATGGGTGTTTGATAGCTTAGGGATGTTATTTCAAGCTATATTGGCATTGTGGCCACACAATGTAGCTGTTAAGGTGATATGTGAACATGCTCTGCCCTAAGAGGTTGTAAGTAAGATGTGTTAGTAAGATCAAGGTTTCAATTTTCTATAGACGTAGCTTACTAAGCTACCTATAGGGCTAATACCATTAGAGGTGGAGGAATGTCATTACACAATGGTTCTAGAGAATGTGTAGACACATTCTCCAATTTTGGCATACTGTTGAGTTGCTTCAATTTTGCTACTTGAACATGGAACCTAGTATTATCATTCATTATTATCTTGTTTTAGATTGCTAGTGTTTTACAAAGATTTTCTAAATCTAGGAAACACTAGGCATTAATTTGCTAGGAGGTTGTGTTTGCAATTTGAGGGTAAGGTTTTTGCTGGGACTTATGGCTTAGACAATTTCATCCATTACCAAAGTGGCCACCACTTCCTTCAATTTGGTTTTTTTAGAGCAAGGTGCTATTTGTTTGGAGTAAGTAAGATAATGAAGATGGTGCTAAATGTTGTGTTAGGTTTTTGGAAGGTGGTTAAATCACTTGCAAAGTGGAAACAAATTAAGATGTAGGTGATGCCAATGTTTGTTTTAACATGATTACTTCAATGCCTAAGTTAGCACAAGAGAAGAATGAAAAGGATATATGAGTATTGAGAATCTAAGATTTCACAAGTCTTTTACTTGATCATCTTTACCGTCTATTTATGGGTATTATGGGTGATCCTAATTTATGAAGTGAATTAATTCCCAGAATCCTTTCTTAATATGGCAATGCCGTATCTTTGACCAACCCATTTCTTTATTTATGTCATTCTCCCATATTTATCCATTGTGAGGATGGGCATAGAGATCCAATCTAAAAGAGGTTAGGAACTTTAAACTTAAAGCCATATTGTGTAATTTTAGGTCGAAAGAGGTCAACATGAGCTAAAGGAGCTTAGACGAGAGTTTGAGTAGGCTGAAATGGGCCTTAGGGAGGCCAAGCCCAAAATGCTCTATCAACAATTATTCCTTTGTCTTTGATTGAAGGAAAGGAAAAAGAGGGATCCTTCCCTTCACCGGAAATTTAAGAGAGAGAAATTAAAGGGATGAAATTTTTAAGATAATTTTTTTATAGGTTCTATGAAAAACTGATTTGTCCTTGATATAGAGGAAATTTAAAAGGAAGATGTGTGAAGGTATGTAAATCTCTTTTTACTAGAAATGACGGGAATCAAGCCATTCCGATTACAGGACTACTTACTCAAGCTAGAACTAAAGGACTACAGAACCTTATGTTGAGAGTTCTACTTGATCAGATGGAACCTAAGGAGAATCATCTAGTTTCTTCATTCATTTTGCATGATTGTTTTACCTTCAATCAAATACATTTGTCAATGCTTCAAGACGACAACCAATGACTTAAAGTAAGCATGGAACACTGCCTTAAAAGCTTGCAACTTATGTTGTTAAAGCTAGCAGCTTACCTTAAAGAACCAACAGTGCAAGAATGAAGGCCAGCCATAAAGGCTGACAGTGTAGCAATTTAGGCCAGTGGCCTAACCTAGGCAGCTTACAATTTAGGTTGGCTACTTTATGTTATTCCGAGCTAGTTTTCCTTGTAATTGAACTTTGCTTTCTTTTATACCTTTGGGATAGAAATAGAGGATAGAATTTTGGATATTTTAGAAATACAAGATTTAAGTTTTCTCTCATTCTTCTTATACTCTTATCAATCCTTGGATTGTGGTGAGTGACTGTATTGAGATTATTGTGAATCATATCAACAAGACTGTGCTAGGACTATCCTCTTGCTAGTGCATCATATTTGGTAAAGGTTTAGGGTTTTATCTTGGTATTGCTATTTGTTTGATTTCAGAATTACCTGTTGTGAATTATCGGTTAGGTTTTGCAATTGCTTGATTCTTCATTAGGATTAGGCACATCAAGAAAGATATTTTAAAATTTTATAAACAATTTATTACTTTAATAAGTTAAAAAAAAATCAAATAACTTTCTGTCCATAATTGTCTTTCACTTTTCTTCCTATTTGAATAAATATTTTCCCTCTATTTTTTCTTCCTATTTTTTTCCCTTCAAGTTCTTTGAAATAATGTATGACGTAGTGTTTCTATTACACATTAAATTAATTTTTTTTCTAATTTAGGCACCAAATTAGGTAGTTGGTTCAATTAATTATTTAAATTATATTCTAAAGTTGGAGTGTCAAACCAAACAAATAAAGGAAACATTGAGCTATAAGCTTTTAGCAATTTATAGTTTATCCAAAAATCCAAATAAATTGGAGCTAAAGTAAAATTAGGAAAAATTACAAAAGACTTACATGTATTTTAGGCTTTTTGTAAACAATAATGAGGATTTTTATTTTAAAAAAAGAAGTAATCTATATTTTAAAATTAAGTGTTAATTATAATTAATGGGTACATGTTGAACTAGAGAATAAATTCAACAAGATAGCCTTTTTATATCGCTGAAACTAATAACAAGATGACAAAATTAAATGAAAATGCAAGCTTTTGACGACATTGGAATCTGTAGGTAAACCACTGAAAACCACATCGATCTTCTCCTCAACCTTTAGTGAGCTTACTAATTTAGCCAAATTATCTTCTGCAAAGTCAAAATCACATTTCTATTTACACTAATTGAAATTAAAACTCCATAAGAGTAAAATATTCATTCTCGTAATACAGATCAAAAAGAAAAATGATAAGCATGCAGAATGAGAGATTTAAAGCTCTTTAAATGTAGCAAAGAGAGAGATAAATCCAAAGGTTTCTCGAAAAGTCATTACTAGGAAGAAGAAAGAGAAGCTAGAGAAGGAACAATACGGAAAAAAAAATACAGGTTAATTGTTTGCAAAAATGTGGAAGTACAGGTAAGTTCTTAGTAATTTTTCAAAAATATTACTTTAAAGTCAATAAGATAGAACATACAAAATTAACTTGATCGACTATAAATGAGTTTTTGTAGGTGTCAGATTAGGCCGTCGGATAAAGAAAACAATTTGTATTATTTATGAAAATGGTAATTAACCTCTTTAAAGATATAATTAACTTAACTAATAAGGCAATCACCTAATTTAACATGCAAATGAAAGAAACAATATTTCTTGTGTTTACTCTATCTTCATTACATATCCTCATGTCTAAACCATCATGTGTCACTCGAGACGATTGTTAGATGATTTTGCATGATTAAAAAACTCTCCCTCTCTCTCTCTCTCTCTCTCTAATGAATAGTAATAGGATCTAAGGTAGGGGCCTCTTGGTAAAAAGCTCTTAATATGATAACTAGGTCTAGATAAGCTTAGACAAAGAACAAAAAAATCTTGACCTAAGTAAAGCAGGTGTAATAATGAGAGATTTAATTAAATAATGTATATGTTGAATAATAATGTTTAAGCAATAGGGAGAAAATAAATCCAGATATAAAAATATTAAGATCAGGGTAAAGGGCAGTAAAAAGGATTTAATGATGGGGGAATATGAACATTTAACGGGGGAAGGTATATATAGCCTTTAACAAGTCCTTCTGACCCTTTTTCCCATTTGCATGATATAGAAACCTAAGAGTTGTCTATAGAACCTTAAAACTAGAACAGGATTTTGATCTAACTTATTTCATATGAAAGATTGTGTGAAACTACTTAGATTGTCAAGATGACCTAATGGGTGTTAAGATGAATTGACATCCACAACAAGAAGACTTGCATGATTGTTAGTGGAGCAATAATCTAAGTAACTTCCTTAAACTCTATGTAATTGATATGGAATTAAGATTAAGGATGTCATAGATTAAACATAAGATTATAAAATCTGAACATACACAATCACCTACATGACCATGTTGCACTTCGTGTATTGAGTACATAGTCCTTAAATGAGTTACATAGTCCCATGCTATAAATCATTAAGTGTATAAAAAAGTACATGATCATAGTACACGTTTGTGTACTTAAGCATGTTGAATTTCAAAAGTATATAGAAAGGTACACAGCAACAATACATGCCTATGTACTTAGGTGTGTCAAATTGTGAAAGTTCATAAAAAGGTACACGGTTACAATACATGACCATGTAACCTATCATGTTAAAACTTGGAAAGTGAATAATAAGATACACAAGCAATAGGCATAGCCATGTATCAAGCCATGTCTAGCCCTTAAAATAACACACACAATACATAAACAAGAACATGCATGTGTACTTAAAAGTGTCAGACCCCTAGTTTTCTAAAGTTGAGTTTCATGACTCCTTACCTCCCCTAACTTAATAACAAATCTAAACATAGATTAGGACGATCATTATAGACTTGCTAAGTGTACGTAATTATGGATTTGAATAGGTTTGAGGAATGAGATTGCAGAATTGTGAAATGATCAATCACTACATATCAGGTACATGTATATTGTGTTTGTTGCTTATACATGTTAGGTTAAAGGTTAATTTAGTCTTTAAAATGAAGGAAATTGATATTGTAATCATAATTGATTGTTTGTGTGTAATTGTGCTTAGTTGGGTCCAAGGAACCGAGAATGTTGGTGATCTCAGGGTGGCACCTTGATGAACGGTATGTGATGTTGTCCTTAGTAGAGTTATGTACCTAAATGATCCAGATAAATTTATGATTGATATGGACTAATGGACTCATGAATAGTGAAGAGTACCCACTGTCATATATGTATAATTTATGTATGGTATGGACTTATGAATAATGGGAAGGACCTATTATCATATATGTATGTATGTATGATATGGACTCTTACACGCATGAACGGTGGGGAGTATCAACTATCATATATGTATAACTTATGTATGGTATGGACTCATGGACAAAAGGGAGTACCCTTTGTCATATATATATATATATGTGTGTGTGTGTGTGTGTGTATAAGGTGTATTTGCAATGATGACAATTATGTATTGGAACAAGTAATATGAAAGATAACAAATTGTGTTTAGTTATCTTGTTGCATTATATTTGTGTTGGTATTTCTAGTATGTCATGTGTGTATGATTGTTGGTATACAATGTACTTGGCATTAGTTCACCCCTTTGGAGGAAATTGTAGGGTATGATGAGATGATAGTAGACACGAAAAAAATTTTGGAGGGGGATGTAGAGTATGCGTACTATGAGGAGTGATAAGCAGACAAAGAGAAAGTTAAATATTAGATAACTTTGTTTAGTTGAGTTGTGCTTGAGACTACTATTGTACTTGAGAATGCTTCTATTCTGATTTGATTATAAGAGATTAACTATGGTTTACAATTGTGGATAGATTGTTATTTGAAGAAATCATAATTAATTGATATGATAATTTGAATGTTCATTGTGGAATTTAGTAGATTTTAAGCTTTTATGTATCTTCACCTAGTGAGGACATATGGCAAGCTATTCTCACTCTAGGTTCCAGGGCATTATGGCTTAAGTGGCATTAAAGCCTAGGTTTGTTAATCTATAGACTACCTAGGAATATAATCTTTAGGAAAGTAGGTAATGAAAGGTGACTGGTGATTATAGAAAAATATTTTCCTTTCAATTGTACTTTCTATATGACTGTCAAAAATATAATATTTTGAGATAATTTCTACTTGTAATTTTATAGAATACTTAGGAGAATTTCTGGAGAAGGTTCGACATTAAGTACTAAAGGCAATGATCCTAATAACTGGATGCGACCTAAACTGCCTCAACATGGGTTAGGATCGAATGATGTTAATACTACATAACTATTAGAGGCAATCAATACCTTGGTAAGAGTAGTGGCACAATAGTAATAGGAGATACAAAAACTGCAAATGCTGAATAGCAGGTAAGGGTAGACAATGGCAGAGGTTGCAGATAAGTTGATTAGGCTAATTAGTTTGGACTAATTCATTAAGATAGTTAAGGAGCTTAAGCTAAAGGTGGATGACCCACTTGATGTTAAGTAATGGATTGATGGCTTGGAGAAGACCTTTGCTGCAATTGGAGTTCCTAAAGAGAAAAAGGTGAACTATGTTGTATATTTGCTAAAAGGCTCAGCTTTAGAATGGTAGTTGAGTATTTTAAGACTAACAATGGGATTCATCAATTGGGAAAGGTTCAAATAGATACTATATGAGTAATGCTTTCTGAGTAGCATACATGACAAAATTGAGGTAGTTTACTATAGTTACTACTAGGGAAAAAGATTTTTAGATGAGTAAAGGCAAAATTAACTTACTTAGTGAAGTTCTTGTCACTAACCTTCATAATAGATGAGAGGTCAAGAGCTCATTGATTTATATTAGGACTGGACTCTACTTTACTACATGAAGTGGGAGCATTTCAACTGAACACCTATTTTAAAGTGACAAATAAGGCCAATTCCCAAAACAGAGTCTTGGAAGAACTAAGGAGATGAGGACACTACGGGACTTGAGTTATATTGGGGAAGAGACCTACCTAGTGGATCATCATATAAGAGAAGGGCAAGAGACTTCAAATCTTACAGACTAGACCTATGGTCATTGCAACACACTTTTCTCAAATCAAGACCTCCTTAATAGGTTAAGGTCATAGATGAGCGAGATGTTATGGGCCACAAGAGTTGAATGAGTGTAAGTGACTAGAGGGTGCCTGTTTTTCTAGTAGGAAGATAGGACACAAGAGTAAAACCCGCATAGAGAAATCAATACCCCTTACCTTCTATTTCTCCTACAAACAGAGGGGTCATAAGGTGGTTGATTGCTCAAATTTAGGAGGGTAAAATGTACAACTAGCACAGGTAGTGAGAAATTAGGCTATGATCCATGTTAGCAAGCCTTAGCTAGTAGGACTAAGACAAATAGCACTAACACAATATTTGTAATACAATGATAAGATACTCCAAACATGGACACCTTAACAAGTACACTATTGGTTCACTATGCTAATGCTTATGTCTTATTTGATATTGGTGCATTGCATTCATGTATGTTTAAAGAGGGAGCAAAAATGGGGTATCTACATCAAGGTATTTAAACCTTGTTTAACCTAATGTAACCTTTTTTCCCATTTGCATTATAAAACCCTAAACACAAACCTAGAAACTCTCTTAAAGAACCTATAAAACAACCCATCAAGAACCTAATGGGAAAATAGTGGAATCAACATTTTCATGCAAGTAAGGAATTTAATTGCTAGAATTTTGGTATAGGATTTTGGATTCATAGCCCTAAGATAATTTGACAATGTATTGCTAGAATTTAGGTCAAGAAATGAGACAGAAAAGGCATAAGAACAAGCAATTCAAGGATTTCAATTACGATCTGAATCAAGTAAGTGTATGAATCTTTGTAATACATTAGGATTTACAAATGAAATGGATCAATAGACATATTTCTCTAGAAATTAGGTTGAGGAACAATTAATGAATTGGAAAAGAACAATTCATGATGAATAGTTACCTATAAGGCTAGATGTAAACCTATGTACTTACCTATGATAAAATGTGAAAGTGTATAGAAAGGTACATGGTCATTGACACACCTATGTACTTAGGCATGTCAGAATAAAAAAATACACAAAAATGTACATGGCCTCTAGCATGGCTATGTTTTACCCCGTATCCCTCCATACGGCCACCTATATGGTCGTGTTGATTTGAAACACTTCCCAATTCATTTTATTTCATTCACTTGCAATCTTAAGTGTACATACTTGTGAATGTGAATAGGTTTGAGGAGCTATGTGGCTGTACAAGTGTGAGGAAATCAACTTTTGCAATTTAAGTACATATATACCATGTTTATTGCTCAGTTAAAGTTATGTGTCTAGATTAAATGATATTGTAAATAAATATGATTGATTGTGCATGTGATTCTATTTGGTTAGGTCTAAGAAACCAACTAAAGGTTGATGTTCTCGAGGTGGCATCTCGATGATTAGTATGTGACATTGTCCCTAGTAAAGTTATGTACCAAAATCATTTGGCTAGAATTAGGATATCTAGCATGGAAGGACTCATGTCTTGAATGTGGAAGGATGTTTGTGCTAGATGTGAAAGGACTCATAGACTCACTATCATATATGTATTATTTATGTATAGAATAGACTCATGGGCAAAGGGGAGTACCCTTTGTCATGTATATATTTATATATATATATATATGTTTATGGAAGGATTGTATGATGTTTATAATTATGTGATTGTGTATTAGTTTAATTGTTGTGAAAAGATGATGAACTATGTAAGAATAACAAGTTGCATTATATATGTGTTGGTGTTCTATCATGGCATGCATATGCATGTGTAGGTATACATTTTGCTAAGCATTAGCTCACCTCTTGTGGGACCTTTTTTAGTTGTAGGTACTATAAGAGAAGTGGCAGGATATGATGAAACCTCAGTAAGGACGATTCAAGAAGCTAAGGAGAATATAAAATATGTTTACTATGATGAATAGTAGAAAGATGAAGAGAAAAGATAGACATTAGACGATGTAGTTATTTTGATTTGAGATATTTATAGTATTTAAGTTGTAAAATGCTTTCACTGTGATAATTTAAGGAGACTATTTATGATGTATTTCTAAGGATAGATATTCCTTCTAACCTCTTGTATGTAGAGGATGATTTTAATTTTCATTATGGATACTTGATCATTAATGTTGGAGAATTGTAGTGTCTAAGCCTTTGTGTGTCTTCACCTAATGAGGACACGTGGCTAGTTATACTCGTTTCAGGTTTCAAGACTTTACAATTTAAGTGGCATTAGAGCATAGGTTAATGATCCTTAGGAGCTTAAGTTTTACTTCATAGAGCCTAGGTTTATTGATCTCTAGACTACCTAAGAATAAGATCTTTAAGACAATATTACATGATAAAAGTGGGTAGTGAATCGGACTAACATTTATGAATAAATATTTATTCTAAGTGTACTTACTATGTTACTAATATAGTACGATATCTTAAGACAACTCCTATTCATTTTGTAGAATGTAGGAGAATCTTACGACTAAGATTAACTTCAAAAGCTAGAGGTGATGCTCTTGGTAATCAGATGCCACCTAGACCACCTTAACATAGATAAGGAGGAAATGATGTCAATGTTGTGTAGATGCTATAGGCCATTAATACTTTAGTAGGAATGGTGGCATAATAGAAACCACAAATACACGAGCTGCAATTGCTGAATGTAAGATAAGTGCAGATGATGGGGGAGGTTGGAAAGAAGTTTGCTAAGTAAGTGAGTCTTGACCATTTTGTTAGAATGGTTAGAGAGTTCAAACTTAAGATAGATGATCTACTAGATGTTAAACAATAGGTTGATGAGCTAGAAAAGAAATTAGAAGCATTAGGAATTTCAAATGTTAAGAAGGTAAAATATGCTGTCTATCTATTAAGAGGCTTAGCTTTTGAATGGTGTTCGAGTAATTCTAAACTCAACCTTGGGGTGATCACATGGGAAAGGTTTAAGGGATTATTATATGAGCAATATTTTTTTATGTAGCATAAGGGATAGGATGTAAGTAGTGTACTATAGTTGCTATCAAGGGAAGAGGTCAATAGATGAGTATGAGGTAGAACTCAACCACCTAATAAAATGTATGCCACCTACTTTTAGAACTAATGAGAAGGCTTAGGCTCATTAGTTTGTATTGGGGTTGGAACCTACCTTACAACATAAAGTGGTTGCATTTCAACTAAACACTTACTTTGAAGTAGTAAATAAAGCCAAGCTCTTAGAATAGAGTTGCAAGAGAATTAAAGAGATGAGGACACCAGGGACTAGAATTTTATTAGGAAAGAGACCTACCTAGGGTGTTGTGATTCAAGAGAAGGGTAAGAGACTTCATATTGTGCAGACCAAACCTATAGTTGTTATAACGCCCTCCTTTTAGGATAAGACCTCATCAATAGGTCAGGGTAATAGGTATGTAAGATGCTATAGGCCACATAAACTAAATTAATGCAAATGGCTAGAGGGTGCCCATTTTTTTATGTGGAAAGATAAAGAATAGCTACAAAACCTATTTGAAGAAATCAATGCCTCTCACATTATATTTCTCTCACAAATAATGGGTTATAAAATAGTTGATTGCCAAAACACTAGAGGGCAAAATGTGCAGCTAGCACCAGCAGTTCGACATCAAGCTAGGAATAATGGTGGTAGACCTTAGCATGTAAAGCTAAAATAAAGGGTATTGGCATAGGTGTTTAAACTACAGAGTCAGGATGTCTCCGGATACAAATACACTGGCAAGTACATTATTAGTACATTTTGCTAAAGCTTATGTTCTATTTGATACTAGTGCATCGCATCTATGTGTGTCTAATGCATTTAAAAGTATCCATAATATATATACTGAGGTGTTGAATGTTGTGTTGAGTTTGAGTACACCAATGGGTGTTGGTAGATGATTGAATAAAATATGTAGAAAGGTTAGTGTAGAAGTATAGGGTAGAATACTTGTTGCAAATTTCCTAATGTTAGAAATGATAGACTTTGATGTAATATTGAGGATGGATTGGTTGATCAAATATGGCAATCCATTTCAATACACCGAAAAGAGAACATTTTAGTTTTCAATTAAAAGCACATAGGCCAACAAGGCTGCCAATATATGAATTGTGAGGCAACAGTATGATGGCTTCAGTGATAGTTGAAGTTGAAGATGTGATGAAGATTGATCAAGTAAAGGTAGTGAAGGAGTTTATTGAAGTATTTCCTGCAGACCTACTAGGTTTACCCTCAATAAGGGAAATCGAATTTAGCATAGATGTAGTGCCTAGTATGACTCCTGTATCTAAAGCCTCGTACTGTATGGCACCTACAAAATAAAAAGAATTAAAAGAACAAATACAAAAACTGTTGGACAAGAAGTTTATTAGACCAAGTATCTTACCTTAAGGTGCACTTGTATCATTTGTGAGGAAGAAAGATAATAGTATGCAATTATGCATAGATTACCAAGAATTGAATAGGGTCACCATTAAAAATAAGTACCCTTTTCCAAGGATTGATGACTTATTTGATTAGTTGCAAGGGGCTTAAGTTTTCTCAAAAATAGAATTGAGATCTGGATACCATCAACTAAGAATCAAGGCGAAAGATATTAAAAAGATCATGTTTAGAACTAAATATATGAGTTCCAAGTAATGCCATTTAGACTCACAAATGCGCCAACAACTTTCATGGACCTAATAGATAGAGTATTCAAGAAGTATTTAGACAAGTTTGTCATTTATTAATGACATTTTGATATACTCTAGGAGTGAAGAAGACCATGAACAACATTTAAGGATAGGGTTGAGTAGATTATAGGTAGAGAAGATGTACATCAAATTCAAGAAGTGCGAGTTCTTGCTTAAGCAAGTAACATTCTTAGGGCATGTAATCAGTAAGGACAAGTTAGTTGTAGATCCTGAGAAGATAAGGATTATGAGTAAATGGCCTAGACTAAAGATGGTAACAGATTTCAAAAGTTTCTTGGAGATAGCTAGATATTATAGAATATTTGTAGAGGGATTCTTCAAGCTGGCAACCCCTTTAACCAAATTGATTTAAAAAGGGGGTGAAGTTTGTATAAGATGACAGATGTGAAGTAAGCTTCATAGCATTGAAGGAATGATTGATTTCTACATTGGTGCTTGCTTTACCAACTGATGGTGAGGAATTTGTAGTGTATAGTGATACATTCATGCAAGGGCTCGAGTGTGTATTAATGCAAAATGAGAGGGTAGTAGCTTATGCATCCAAGCAGTTTAAGCTTTATGAGAAGAATTACCTGATTCATGATCTAGAATTAGCAACCGCCATTCTTACACTCAAACTATGGAGGCATTATTTGTATAAGGAGAAGTGTAAGATATTTACAAATGACAAGAGCCTCAAATACCTCTTTACCTATAAGGAGTTAAACATGAGATAGAGATACTGGCTAAAGCTAATAAAATATTGTGACATAGAGATTTAGTACCATCCTAGGAAGGGGAATGTGGTTACTAATGCACTCAATAGGAAAAGGCAAGGTAATTTGGCAACTTTAATTACAACGTAGAAGAAAATATTGAAAGATAGGAAAAAAATTAGATTTGGAGATTATGATTCAGGAGATTGGAGCTAGACCCACCAGTTTATGCATGCAGCCAGCACTAAGGGACAAAATAAAAGCTACATAAGCTAATGATGTGGGGGTATAAGAGATTAAGAAAATAATGAAGGATGGAAAGGTGATAGAATTTAATGAAGATGAAGAGAGAGTATTAAGGTATGGTTGTAAGATGTATGTGCTAAGGATAGATGGAATAAAGAATGAAATGTTGAAGGAAGCATATTATTTTAGGTACTCCATTCATCTTGGGAGTACCGAAATGTATAAGGATTTGAAGTGTCATTATTGATGGAGGAACATGAAAAGAGAAATTGCAAATTATGTGTCAAAATACCTGACATGCCAATAGATAAAGTGATGGGATTCTACCTTGCAGTCCCAACAGTCAGGGAACCTGATTTAGATATATGATCAAAATATCCGCATGTGTTCATTTCTTTATCTAATAATGTTTGATTTTCTAAATAACCTACACTATTAATCAAATTGGGAACATCATCGAACTCACATCCAATGGTTCGCAATGAGCTTAATTGACTTGAAGAATTAGCTCTTTGAAGACCATCTTTTGTACTTGTACTTTTATTATTGAACCGGTCACTTTTTACTCATTTTTTGGACTTTTTGATTTACTTGTAATGGGTGTTTAAAACTGACCACCTAAGTGGCTTAGTTGTAATTTTCGTGTGATTTTATCCTAATAAGAGCAAGTATAAATACTTACTAACTAGGGTTTGTTGGGGACTTTTTGAACATTGTATTTTGGTTGCCATTTTCATATGAAAGAGAAGGTTTTTCTCTATTTTCATAAGACTCTTATCAACTTCTTCTAAGGTTGTGGCGAGTAGAGGCTTGAGGATTTGTGAGTAATATCAAATCTCTTAAGTTGATTCCAATTTTATACTAGTGTGTCATATCTACTGAGAATTGGATTTGTTCTTGTTGAGTTCTTATTACACACAATTTAGGGCTCCATATCTAATCTAAGGTTCACGCCATTTTAGTGGGAAATCAAACTCTATTGTGTTTTTTATTTCTGCTATTTTGGAATTACAAGTGATTGTCATTTGCGTGGATGTCACTAGATCTTTAGGGTTCAAGTGTTTGTTAAAGTCATGCATCTTGTGGATTGTTTGATTAATTCTTCAATTGGCATTGTGTAATTTGAATTCATAATTGAAGCATATCATCTTTTAGTATTAGAGCAGAGTTTTGAGAAGGGATTTTTATGATAGTTGAATTTAGAAATTAGGGTTCTTATTCTTCCATTTCTTACTTGTTGTTGATTAAAGAGGAGTTGAAGTAGTTATGTGTGAATTGTGCCGTAGATTACTTCTTGTTGTGAACTTGGGAGTAGAAATTCATATTTGATCTTTAGTGATCAATATCTTGATCGTGAGCTCTTTGTACGTGGAAGAAGAAAGTTGTTTGAATTTGAAATTCCATCATTAGAAGTCCATAATTTGAATAACTTGTGGAGTGTGTCATGTGTTCCTTGTGTGTTTTTAGAATAGAAGAGTGCGAGTTATAATTTCATATTTGAGTTAATGTGGAAAAAAGGAAATCATTTGAAATTTAAACACATTCCATTAACTTGAAGTAGTTATTGAGTGGTATTGAATATATTTCATTTGAATTTGAATTTGATTCTTACCATTTGTGGGAAAGTTGCATTAAGGAGTGTCATTTGAATTTGTTACTATGTTATATGTGTGTGAGTAGAGGTGTAAGGGAGTGTATTGAGTTGTTGGAGTTGTGTTGTGTATATTGAGTGAAAGGTAATTTGCACCGTGAAGTGTTGAGTGTGTGTAGTGGTGGTTGAAGTGATTGCACTTTATATGTGTGTGGTGTATGTGGCAGTGTGAATTTGTGGAGTTGTATGGTGTAAGGTGCTACACATTGAGACTAAAGTGTAAGTGTGTGTTGTGACTAAGAAAGGGAAATTAAGTAGTAAAGTTTGAAATTCAAAAACAAGCATTTAAAGTGTGAAAGTTATTGAGTTTCATTACTTAAACACTTGCTTAGTTGAATTCAATATCTTAACTACTTGGAAATGTTCAATTGTTGCTTCAATTTATTATTACTATAATTGAAGTGTAGAGGAGTATTTGTTGCATTGGTGACTTGTTGCACCATAGGTGTACAAGTGTGTATGTGTTGTTGATGTAGTGTGTGAAGTTAAATAGAGTGTGTTTATTTTGTAGGTAAGTTAATTGTTCTGGTAGGTGAAGTATTGTGTGGTGAAGGGAGAGTGATACAGCTGTTTTAAACTAATTATACTTTAGCAAATCACATCTACAAACATGTCGAATGACAATGTAAATGGGGGCATTGGCAATGAAGCCAATAGCCAAGTTGGTGGAGGACAGGGTCATCGCACTATAGGTGGGAGAACTTTAGAGGAACAACTTCAGGACCTCACCACCATTGTTGCTACACTAGCAACAAGGATAGACAAGATGACAATGCCACAACCACCAGTGGCAAATCCTTAGGCACCACCACCAAGAGTAGCTCCTCAAAACATTTTGAGAGAGGGAGCAATAGGAGGAGGAAACATGGGAAGGAGAATGGAAGGAGATCATCATCCCTATAGGGAGGAGAGGGATGAAAACTTTATGGTCAATCCTTACCCAAACAGAGATTTCAAGCCACCTAGGGACCTAGAATATGTGAAGCTACAGATGCCTTCATTTGATGACAAGGGTTCAGTAGATAACTATTTAGACTGGAAGGATAAGGTTGAGGGCCTTTTTTAATGTTATGAGGTAGATGATAACACTGAAGTTCGACTTACTACTATTGAGTTCATAGGGTATGCCGCCTTGTGGTGAAAAAATGTGGTGATCCGTAGGCGAGGGGATGGAGAAGCTGAAATTCATACCTAGAGAGACATGAAAAGGGTTTTGAGGAAGAGGTTCATTCCTGAGCATTATAGGCAAGAATTGTTTATGCGTTTACAGAATTTAAGACAG
This sequence comes from Laguncularia racemosa, assembly GCA_037954665.1. NCBI lineage: Eukaryota > Viridiplantae > Streptophyta > Magnoliopsida > Myrtales > Combretaceae > Laguncularia > Laguncularia racemosa. The sequence continues at coordinate 6,206,814 of JBBMOL010000031.1, read as the reverse complement.
GAAAGCAAGATAGTGGATGATTTTGTACAAGAATTTGAAACTTTAATGATCGGATGTGGATCAGTAGAGCCTCCTGAGTAAACCCTAGCATGTTTTGTATCTAGGTTGAAATATGAGATAGCCTATGTAGTTGAGCTTCAGAGATACAGTACACTTGATGAGGCTATACAATTAGCTTTAAAAGTGAAAAGGTAGAGGCGATCCAATCCATTTTGGGTTACTAGTAGCAAGCCCAATACTACTATTAGGCCTATGGGGGCTGATGGTCAGTTAGGTGGACTAAAGGGAGTAGATGAACCTGTCAGGGTAGTAGACAGAGTTACCCCTAGTACAGATAGAGAAAAGATAATTTCTAGGAAGGGCAAAGAGGTAATTAAACCTGATGTTAGGCGGACTGTACCAGGATTAACTAGTGGGAAAATGCGCCAAATTAAATGCTTTAAATGCATGGGATTTGGACATATGTCTGCACAATGTCCTAATAAGAAAGTCATGACAGTCATGGAGGGTATTGAAGAAAAAGAAGAAGAAGAGGATGAAAAAGAATCTATCAAGTCTACAAACCTATCTATAGCATTGCAGGAGTACTATGATAATCAGAACGCTAAGATACATGAGGATAAAATGGGTGAGCAGTATTTACCTATTAATGTGTTGTATAAGGTTTTGACTATATCTCCAGATGCTGGGGACAAACAAAGGGAGAACATATTCCACGCATCTTGTAGGATCTGAGGTAACCTTTGTGTATTAATCATTGATAGTGGTAGTTGCACTAATGTCATATCTGTTGCATTAGTAGATAAATTACAACTAACCACTAGTCTACATCCTAGCTGTTACAATTTGCATTGGTTAGACAATCGAGATAGTATGCATGTTGCACAAAGGGCAAAGGTATCAATTAGTGTAGGAAAGAAATACCATGATGAGATCATCTGTAATGTGATTCCCATGTGTGCCTTTCATTTGTTGTTGAGTAGACTATGAATGTTTGATAGAAAAGTGTTCCATGACGGATTTAGAAACAAATATATATTTCGAAAGGGAGGGTCACAGATAGTATCGATGCCTATGTCTCCATTAGAGGTGCATTCTTTCCAACAACAAACCATGACTACTTCTGTTTCTTCTAATAGTTGGGCAAACAGGTCTATAAAGGCATCAAGGTTTAGTCCAAGAAATGAACCCCTAGATTTGAGGGCAAATCTTTAGAGGCCTAAGGAGATGATAGGAATCTACCTTGTAGTCCTAAAGGTCGGGGAACCTGATTTGGATATATGATCCAAATATCCACATGTGTTCATTTTTTTATATAATTATTTATTTGCACTTAGCAGGTACAGTTATCAGTCTTTACGGGATGCCAAAGTAACCTACACTGTTGATCAAATTGGGAACATCATTGGACTCACATCCAACAATCCGCAATGAACTCAATTGACTTAAAGAATCGGCTCTTTGAAGACCATCTTTTGTACTTATATTTTTATTATTAAACTGGTCAATTTTTACTCATTTTTAAGACTTTTTGATTTACTTGTAATGGGTGTTTAAAACTGGCAGCTTGATGATTTATGAGTAATATCAAATCTCTTAAGTTGATTCCAATTTTATACTAGTGTGTCATATCTAGTGAGAATTGGATTTGTTCTTATTGAGTTCTTATTACACACAATTTAGGGTTCCATATCTAATCTATGGTCCACGCCATTTTAGTGGGAAATTAAACTCTATTGTGTTGTTTATTTGTGCTATTTTGGAATTACATGTGATTGTCATTTGCATGGATGTCACTTGATCTTTAGGGTTTAAGTGTTTGTTGAAGTCATGCATCTTGTGGATTGTTTAATTGATTCTTCAATTGACATTGTGTAATTTGCATTCAAAATCGAAGAATATCATAAAGATAGAACATCAAAAAGTTGCTAACATGTTATAACCTCTACCAATACCAAGTGGAAATGGGAGCATGTGACCATGGACTTCATCACAACATTACCTAAATTTGTGACTAAGTTAGACACTATATAGGTGATTGTGGACCCAACTCACAAAATTTGATCATTTTATACCTATAGGGATCAGGTATAAGCTTGAGAAGTTGGCACAAATATATATCAAATGATTATGAGGTTACATGGAGTATCGGTCTCAATAGTATCAAATAAGGATACCATATTTATAGGGAGATTTTAGAACAGCTTACACAGAGCATTGGGAACCAAGCTACAATTTAGTATGGCTTTTTACCTATAGATGAATGGTCAATCGAAGCAAACTATTTAGATATTGGAGGACTTGTTGAAGATGTGTGCACTGGATCTTAGTGAAAACTAAGATGAACACTTGACCTTAGTAGAGTTCGCCTACAACAATAGCTATGAAATTACCACTTAAATGGCATCGTATGAAGCATTATATGGGAGAAAGTGACAGTTGCCCTTGCATTGGGATGACGTAGGTGAGAAACAAGTGTTGGGACTTAACTTATAACAAGATGTAGTGGACAAAGTCAAGTTGATTAGGTAGAAGATACAATTTGTTCAAAGCCATCAAAAGTCTTATGTAGATAAGAGAAGATGCCCATTAGAGTTCTAAGTGAGAGACCATGTTTTGTAGAAGGTGTAACCTATAAAAGGAGTGGTACGATTTAGACTATGTTGGAAATTGAACTCTAGATATGTGGGACCCTTTAAAGTCTTGAAAAGAATTAAACCAGTGGCATATAGATTGGCATTACCACCAAATTTGGTAGGGGCACATGATGTATTCCACATCTCTATGCCCAGGAAGTATGTACCTAACTCAAATCAAATTATTACACTAGAACCTTTGCAAATGCAGCTAAATCTCACAGCAATGGAGAAACCCATTAGGATTGTAGACACTAAGGAGTAAATTCTTAAAAGATGGGTTATCAAGTCAGCTAAGGTGCAATGGAGCAACCAGATAGAGAGAGGTAACTTAAGAGTTAAAATAAGAGATGAAAAGGAGATATTCAGAACTCCTTCACAATCTAGGTAATTTTCGAGGACAATTTTTATAAGGTCGGGGGGGTGGTGGGTGGTAGGTGGAGAATGTAAATACTCAAAGAATAATATATATATATATATACATACATTTTAATATTAAAGTTTAAACCAAGGGTAAGAGAGTGATTAATCTAAAAAAATAGGGGCAATTTAGTAATTTTTAGGTCGAGGTATTTAAACCTCGTTTGACCTAATGCAACTCCTTTCCCATTTGCACTATAGAACCCTAAATACAGAGTTAGAAACTCTCTCAAAGAACCTATAGAACAACCCATCAAGAATCTAATAGGTAAATAGTGGAATCAACACTTTCATACATGTAAGGAATTCAATTACTAGAATATTGGTATAAGACTTTGGATTCATAGCGTTAAGACAATTTGATAATATATTGCTACAATTCGGGTCAAGATACTAAATGGAAAGGGCATAAGAACAAGCGATTCAAGGATCTCAATTATGATATAAATCAAGTGTACAAATCCTTGTATTACATTAAGATTTACAAATTAAATGGATCATTTAGACATATTTTCTTAGAAATTAGGTTAAGGAACACTTGATGAATTGGAAAAGAGGAATTCATGATGAATAGTTTCCTACACGGCCAAGTACACGCTCGTATACCTACCTATGCTAAAATGTGAAAGTGTATAGAAAGGTACACAATCACAAACATGCCTGTGTACTTAGACATGTGAAAATAAATAAATAAAAACACACACACACACACATGGAAAGGTACATGGCCTCTACCACGGCCATGTTTTGCCCCATGTCCCTTTACACAGCCACCTACATGGCTATATTGATTTGGAACACTTCCTAATTCATTTTATTTCATTCACTTGCAATCCTAAGTGTACGTAATTGTAAAAGTGAATAGGTTTGAGGAATTGTGAGGCTGTAGAAGTGTGAGGAAATCAACTTTTGCAATCCAGGTACATATATACCATATTTGTTGCTTGTGATTGTTAAGTTAGAGTTGTATGTGTAGATTAAACAATATTGTAAATGAATATGATTGATTGCGCATGTAATTGTGTTTAGTTGGGTTCAAGAAACTAAGCAAGGGTCGATGTTCTCAAAGTGGCATCCTGATGATCAGGTAGAATTATGATATCTAGTATGGAATGACTCATGACTTGAATGTGGAAGGATGTTTATGTGTTGCAGAAGGATGTTTGTGTAAGATTTGAAAGGATTTATGGATAATGAAGAGTATCCACTATCATATATGTATTACTTATGTATGGAATAGACTCATGGACAAATGGGAGTACCCTTTGTTGTATATATATATATGTTTGTGAAAGGATTGTATGATATTTATAATCATGTAATTTTGTATTTGTTTAAGTGTTGTGAAAAGATGATGAACTATGTAAGAGTAACAAGTTGCATTATGTGTGAGTTGATATTTTGTCATGGCATGTGTATGTATGTGTAGATATACATTATGCTGGGCATTAGCTTACCTCTCGTGAGACCTTTTTTAGTTGTAGGTACCATAAGAGAAGTAGTAGAATATGACGAAACCTTGATAAAGACAAATCAAGAATTTGATGAGAATGTAAAATATGTTTACTATGATAAGTAGTAGATAGATGAAGAGAAAAGATAAACATTAGATGATTTAGTTATTTTGATTTAAGATGTTTGTAGTATGTAAGTTGTAAAATGCTTTCGTTGTAATAATTTGAGAAGACTATTTATGATGTATTTCTAAGGATAGATATTTCTTCTAAACTTTTGTATATAGAGGATGATTTTAAGTATCATTATGAATACTTGAAAGTTAATATTGGAGAATTGTAATTTTTGAGCCTTTGTGTGTCTTCACTTAGTGAGGACATGCAGCAGGTTATACTCATCTCAAGTTTCAAGATATTATACAACGTGAGGTCCAAATATTTCAAGAAACTGCGTCTATCTTCTTTATTGGACATGTACTATTTTCCTTTCCTTTTAATTGGAGTAACCATTCTACCACTAATATGACATTCAAATTAATTAGAATCAATTATAGGATCAAAATTAGAAATCCTGAAAGTACTTATTCTTGTAACCAACGGTTTCAAATTTATTATTATTATTATTATTATTATTATTTCTTTAGCTAAGTTTGAATTTAATTATTTGAATCGTCACGACCGCATTTGAATTTGAATTTTAATTATAAATCAACAAAACACACGATATGAAGGGAATAAACAAGTACAAAAAAAAAAAGGAGAAAATCTCTTCAAGAAACTTACAATATGTAGGAGTTTGTTTTAAAGCGTTAATTAACAAAATGTTTATGCATTCTTCAAAGACATTTAGTAAAGTTTTAGAAAATCCAAACAATTATCTAGCTGGAAAAGGAATTGGTTAGATTTAAGGTTAAAATATATGGGTTTTGATCTCATCCTCTCTTTTTTATCTTCTTGTCTTTCACCTTTGTTTCATTAGACTCGTACACCTCATTATTAATCAACTATATTAGGGTATCTCCAATTTCGAGGGTTACAATGTTGCATTTGCCCTCGAGGATTTACCTCAATTTCAATTATTAACTAGTCTTAGAATCCAAAATTTTTTTTAAATATGGAATATTTTTGACATATCACTTCTCGATGCCTTGTTAAAAAACCCAACAATAGCAATAATTTCCTTCCTTTATAGTCTAACTAATTAAATTTTTTATTAGAATAGTCATCTTAGTTGGGTTCAATATGTCTCTTACTAATTGAGAGAAAAAAAACAAGCTAACTTCATATTTGCATTTTTATAGAGATAAGTAGCTATCTTTGACATACTTCGATCATCATAAACTATCCGAGACTGTGCGGATGTACCTAAGAAATTCACTATTACTGAAGAAATATTACGTACATATTGCCATTTGTAACATACATATCTCACAAAATCAATCACGCATTATTTATTAATTTAGCACAAATCTCACATTCACAACTAACTGTTATTACGATGCATACATATTTGAAAGTCCACTTAATCCTTCTTACCCTTTTCATAATAAGATAATACAGTGTAAATAGTTTGTGTTAATGTAAGAAGAAGTAACACCAACCCTGCAAGAACTGAAATGAGTGCCCATGGACTATTGAAATGTTCCCTCCTCAACAATGCCATCCAACGATTTCGTCTTCTCCTGCATTGCTCATTTACCTCGATGAAAATACTAGCATAGTAGAAATTCGATAGAGTAACATACTCACCCATCTTGTTAAACATTGTTGAAACCACTTCATCATCACCCAAATAATTAGTAATGATTCCCTTTTGACGAAGCAACTCGACATCTTTTGGAGTATTCACCAAACAATCCATGAAAATAACATAATCAGTCACATAATTGGTTTTTCCACCTTGGCAATGCTGTTCATAGGCGATTACGTTCCGAAAAAATGACTCAGTGTGATCTTGAATAGCTATAGTTGGTATCTCCAGTGTTCCCTTGTTGAATTTAATGTCAAACATGTCGCGGTTTACCCCTTTGAATTCAATTCCTGATTCTTTAAGCTCCGTGGCTGAACGTATGAACGAAAATCTATTGCTCTTTCTCGTCATAGTTAGCTCTTTTTGTGAAACCTTAGATATCAGTCCTAGATATTGAAGATCAAGAAGATGCATACAATTCATCTCTCCAGACACACCAAAGACATTGGTACCACCAACAAAGAAATTCCAAGCGAGATCAATAAGATTATGCTGCTTATCAAACCACTTATCTTCTTTTGTCAAGTCATATAATGTTGCAAGGACCATGAATGGAAGTTGATTTTCTAGTAGCAATAAATCACGTTGTATGTTATAACGAATCCAATCAATGCTTAAAAGAGGGTCTTTTTCATCACCTCCTAATGTCATCATTTTATATTTGCGAAAGTACTCGATGATAAAGCATCCATCAAGTAGCATCATTTTAATGAATTGACCTTCATTCGGAAGAGAGATGTTTCTGTCATATTGTCGACGAGCTTCAGCTTCTATTGTTCTTAGGGCTTGCACGTATCTATCAACACTAGTTTCTTCTCTCCTTGTAAGCATTTGTTGGAGATAGTGCAATTTTTTATCTTCGACATATTGCAGGTGGTTGTTGTTGGACCCATTACAACGATGGCATGGTCCAATTGCAACACATTCAGGTTTATATGCCTTTTCATTGACCCTACGAAGTTGATTTTGAACTCTAAATATAGATGTCTCTTGAGGTGTTGAACGTAAACCACATAGTTCATCCTCAATCTGAATCGAAACCTCATCTAACATTGTGTTTTGTGCATTTCTGGCCTAAACATATTCAAAATTGCTAGGTCATTATGCATTGCTAATGCCATTGTGGAGAGAAAAGCTTTAGTATACTAACATGATATGTGAATGAATGAGTGGCATGCAAGTTCCAATAAAATTCTTACATGTGTAAAACATGAATGGCTTTTGTTTCAAAAATACCTATTATCATTATTACATATTTAAATATTATTAGTATTTACTCACAATTCATGTAAACACATTGCATGTTAGTATGAATAAATTTTTAAACGTGAAAGGATGATAAAAGGAAAAAAAAAAAAGGTTCTTGTATGATGAACATATAAATGTATAGCTATAGAACTTTTCAATGGAAACTTATTCAAATTGTATCATTGAACCGTGACATTCACTACAGGATATTATGGGAAATAGGTTAAGTGGGGAATCAAACTATAACATGGGAATTCAAAATTAATATGTTCCTGGTCTTGAGTACCATAAGAAAATTTTATTGTACAAACCAATGATATCATCTTAATATAAAATCGAGCCAAATATACTCTCACCACTTTTGATTAGCATGCTTTTCATGAAATTGAAAATTTTTGGAAAAAGTTCTTATCAGTAGTGGTATGAAAATATATTTGATATAATTTTCAAAAGTTTTGAGAAGACAAATATGTTTTAGAGTTTATGACTTTATTTGCCTCCAAGGGTATTAATGAACTAAGCTAACGTGCAAGGTATTTGAACTTGACTTGACGTTTCCTTGAGTCTAGTTTGATTATAGTCAAGCAAAGCTCACGATACTTAAACATTATATGAAGCTTAGCCTAGACATGGGTTTGGGCTTCAATCGGCCCTGAACTAGCTTGAATCAAGTGGTTCTCAAGTCAGATCCATGAACCAATTCTTTTTTTTTTTTTTTTCTTCCCTTCAAGGCTAGCTTGGGTTGGGTTGCTAGTTCAACCTAGCACTATTTCATGTCTAGCCTAGCCTATGAATCTAATTAAACCCGAGTGAAGCTCAGGTATATATCAAACTTTATTGAATTTGAGTCAAGTTTGAACCTTAAGATAAATTTACTTAGAATGAATAGAATTTTTTTTAAATAATTAACTCTATACATAAGTTTAATCCTGTGAGTTTCAACATGCCGAGTAGCAATTTATGCCAAGTTCTAGCTCAACAATTTAAACTTGATTGAGCTGGACCAAGTGCTCGATCTGAATTTTAATATCAAGTTCAAGTTTGAATAAAATAATTTTTTACTTGAATCGGTTCGTTACACCCTTAGCCGTTGCTAATATTTTAAGCGGTGAAATTGCAATTATCCCTATAAAAATTCGGACGGCAAACAGTATTTTAGACAATTTCCTACAAAACTAACAAAACATCTATGTGAATAGTACATAAGCAATTAGACAATTTCAGCAAAATGAACTAATTGACATTAATTTACAATCAAAGTTTTATCGTGTCTTATACTAATAAAACTGAAATGAACATTATTCTTTCATTATAATAAAACATATTGAATTATCCCTTACAAAATTGAAAGATAAACCTAGGACATGAAAAAGTTAGAGCGGAGAGAAATAAATATAGACTTACTCGGGTGTTGCTCCTCATTCTTGGTGTACCCACAAAATTAAACCTTTTGAAAGTTTTAGATTTATTTCCAATAATTTACGACTGCAATGAAGAGTTTTAGATGCCGGACGGATTTGGAGCTTGAGGATGAAGATATATACAGAGAAGGGAAGTCAATACGCGTTTCAAAGGATGGACATAGAGTAATGTAAGATGGAGGATGCCCACAAAACTGTCAATTATTGTATATTGAGAAGGGAAGTCATTACGCGTTTCAAAGGATGGACACAGAGTAATGTAAGATGGATGTTCACAAAAATGTCAATTATTGAAGCGCATAGCTAAGAAACTTCAGAGAAGACTTGCATGTTGGAGACGACTTTGGACAAGGTCGTTGCCTCGCTGGGACACCGCATGCAAAATAGGAACAAAAGAACAAAGTGACAACAAACCCTTCAATTTACTCCTACATTTATATGAAATGCTTGCATTCTAAAGGTCCAGAAAATCCCTAACTTTTCAAATTTGGATTAAAGGCAGTTTTCATCTGTTGAAGAATATTTAAATTTACATAGCGTTTGGTTGGTAGAGTTAAATAATATAAAGAGAATGGATATACATTATACAAAAATAATAATAATAAAATATAGTATAACTCTTTTATATTATATTTAGTTTATGTAATGCATGATACAAATTTTATGATGATATATAATTATTTTTTACATCAATAAGAACTCACAGATTCATTATGCAAACTAAATAAAGAATTAAGGATTTTGTCTAATCTAATATCATAAAATAATATTTATCAAATGCTACCGTAGATCTAATTACATGCAAATTGAATTTTTAGAACCTTTATACATTTGACTCCATAAATTTAAACTAAATTTTAGAAAATTTGCAACGTGATGACTTTTATTTAATTTTACGTAAGAATTGAGTACTTTTTCCATTGGGGTTTCTGATAATTTTACATGCAATCGATGATTTGGAGTTCTTTAATGTTTATTTTATAGTTAAGATGTTTGATTTTTCTTTTTTGTTTTTTTTTTTTTTTGGGGGGGGGGGTGGGGGGTGGTGGGGGGATATGTTCAGATATGTCTTGGGGGAAATAATGCAAAAGAATTTTTGGCGAAGAGTAGACGTTGGGTGTGTATCTGCACGATAAACTTGGAGATAAGTGGTCTTTGGTGATCCATTGAACGTAAAATTACCTTTCTAACGGCATATGATTTGTAACTTTTGGATATGTCTAAACGTTAGGGTGAATCAAACTTTTAAGGATAATTTTATCCTTTCACAAGCCGCATAAATACTACTTTAAATAAGGTTTCTAATGGTATCAAATTTATAACATTCTGATAACTGTATAAAAGGTTATGTAATTCTGAAAATTCTAAGGATAAAATAGTAATTATAAAGTTGCTCAAACTTAAATACATACGTATAGCTCATTAAATAGGAACGCCGTGATATAACATTTGTCATTTTAGGGTGTTTCTATAGATGACATTTTTACTTGAAGGTGCCTAGAAGGAAAAAAAAAAATTGAGAGTAAAAATGATACATATACTATTAGTTAAAAGTCCATGGGAATATACGGTAATTATGATTGTAGTTTTTTTTTTTTTTAAAGAATAACAAATTTAAATGCGATTTAGTATTGTATTTGTTTCAATATGGGCAGCTCTAAATAATTTATCAGTATTGTTGCCTTTCTTTCTTCAAATTGTAATTATTTTGCATTAAAAATTTGGCCAAATTTTTTTTAATGTTATAATAACATTTAAATGTCACATTTGATTGTAAAAATGATTTAAAATAGATTGGAACAAAATGAAATCAAGACCATAATAATAAATCCATTTATGTATTTGTGAACACTACAGAATAAAATGTGTATAAATTAACATATGCTAAAAATGAAAACACCCTTAATTATTAGATATCGCAATTATGTTGAAGGTTAAATTAGTTTTACTTATTGAAATAAATAAGGCAGAATAGAATAACAATTCCCCTAAAGCTGAAGAAGTAATTTTATAAAATTCTAATTCCACTTTCTAAAGACACTTCTAAATATGAGAAAGTGAATGAAATCCAAAATTACAATTCTACTCTACATCCATTTTTGCATACCAATTGTGATAAGTATTTGCCATAAAGGATTCGAAATATTACCATACAAAAAAATAATAATTATTGCTATTCTTTCTAATGTGCTTAGTATCTAATTAAAAGTACACAAAGCTAATTGAAGAATAAACTAAACACAATTCACAAAAATGACGTGATTCCACTTCTACATAAACCCTAATTGCACGAATCAATTTGCTTTGATACCAAATTATAATGTACTCAATTAGAATTCTAATACCAATCAAAGCAACAAGCACAATTGATTCCAATTTCCAACTAAATGGCATGAACCATAGATTAAAAATTGAACCCTAATTGCGTGAAACAAGAACAACATAAGAGTAACTAATTCCTTACCAGATATTACGCACTAATTAGAATTAAGATCAACTTGTAATTTGTTGATATTACTCACAACAAATCCAAGTCCACTTACTACAATCCAAAACATGAATTGATAAAAGTATTTTTGAAGAGTAACACCCTTACACAAAAAAAAGGGCAACCGAATGTGTACATTCCAAAAGTCTCCTTCTAACCCTACTTTGCAAGTATTTATACTTGCTTTAAAAAGGGTAAATTCAACAAAACAAAATTACAAGGAAAAAGATACAAGTGACCGGTTTTAACTCCAAAAGAAAATTACAAGTAAACCCATCGTAAGTGGCCAGCTCTTCATTTCCATGAAACAATTCTTGGACCAGTTCTTTTGATTGATGTAAGTCAAGGAATGACTCACAATTAAACCTTAGTGAATTTTAATCGCCATCCTATAAAATCGATAAATTTACCTGCTACAATGCAAAAATAAATTGTTATTAGATAAATAAAATAACATGTGGATGTCTAGGCTCATTTGTCCAATTTGATTTCCCTATTGCAGGATTTAAAAGTTTGATTCCTATCATCTCCTTGGGCCTTTGAAAGATTTGCCCTCAAATCTAAAAGGTCTTTTCTTGGACTAACATTCGGTTTTCGCGTGTGCTTGTTGGCTTGAAGTCCTCGGAAGCCATTAGTTTTACTGATTTGTTCTTGAAATGTGTGAACTTCAGATGGAGACATAGGAGTCAAGATAACCCGTGCACCATCTTTCTAAAACATACAAGTGTTTCTGAACTCGTCATGTAGCACCTTCCTGTTAAACAACCAAGGCCTACCTAGCAGTATATGAAAGGCACACATAGGAAGAACATCATAGATAATCTCATCATTGTATCTATCTCCTATCCTAAATGGCACATTTACCCTCTATCTAACATGTAAACTATCTCGGTCATCCAGCCAATGTAATTTATAAGGGTGTGGATGTGGATTAGTGACTATTTGTAAGTTATTTACTAATGCAGCAGATACGGCATTAGTGCAACTACCACCATCGATGAAAAGAACATACAAGTTACCTCAAATCTAACATGGTGTGTGGAATAGGTTCTCCCTCTGTATGTCCTTAACATCTGGAGATATGGTCATAACCCTGCATAACACATTAATAAGCAAGTATTTATCATCCATATTGTCCTCATGTGTCTCAGTATCATGATCATTATAATAATCCTGTAGAGCTATAGACAAATCTGTAGGCTCGACAAGTTCTTCTTGATCATCTTCATTGTTTCCCTCCATAACACTCATCACCCTTTTATTGGGACACTGCATAGCTATATATCCAAAACTTATGCATTTCAAACATTTAATTTGGCGCATTTTCCCACTAATTGACCCTAGCATTGTCTGCCTAATTTCAACCCCAACAACCTCTTTTCCTTTCCCAAAAGTATCATTCTCCCTATTATTGTTAGAGACTTTCTTATCCAGAGCCTTAACATGTTCCCCTATTCCTTTTTATCCTCCCATTTAACCATCTAACCCAAGATGTTTGGTAGAAGTTCCATACCTATTACTAGTAGCTCGAAAAGGGTTGAATCACCTTTGCCTCTCCACTTTCAAAGCTAATTGAATAGCATCATCAAGTGTATTATACCTTTGTAACTCTATAATGCAGGTAATCTCATACTTCAACCTGGACACAAATCGTGCCAAGGTTTACTCAGGAGGCTCGACTGATCCACATCTAATCATCAATGTCTCAAACTCCTATACATAATCATCAACTATTTTCCCTCCCTACCTTAGTGTTTGGAGACACATAAACAATTCATACTTATAATGTTCAGGTATAAACCTTTTCCTCAATACCCATTTCATGTCTCATCGGGTATGTATATCAGTCTCACCATCCCTTCATCTGCTAACCACAAGACTTTTCCATCATAAGGTGATATAACCTATGAATTCCACAGCTGCAAGATGAACCCGAGTGTTATCATCAATCTCATAGCACTTGAACAAGCCCTCAACCATGTCCTCCCAATCTAAATAATCATCTATAGAGCCCCTGCCATTGAATGAAGGCATTTGTAGTTTTATATACTCCAATCCCTGAGGTGGTCTAGAATCCCTAGGTAAGGGTCATTCTCAAAATTATCATCTCTTTCTTCTCTAAGCGCATGATAATCTCCCTCCATTCTCCTGCCCCTATTATCTCCAACATCTTCCTCCTTATGAACATTCTAAAGGACTACTCTAGGTGGAGGTGCCTAAGGATTTGCCATCGGTGGTTATGGCATCGTCATTCGATCTATCCTTGTTACTAGTGTAGTAACAATCCTGCAACTACTCTTCTAATGTTCTTCCGCCAGCAGTTCAATGACCATGACTGCCACCAACTTGACTATTAGCTTCATTTCCAATTCCCCCATTAACATTATCATTTGACATGGTTGATGAATTAATCTGTTAAAACACAAAACAATTCAAGGCAATTGCAATATACTTCACATCAAATGCAAAACACAATAATCACTCTATGGTACGCACTCACATTCACGGCTTCACACACAATTCGCACTTCAACATACACTCACTTCACATTTCAATACATATTTACTTTACAGCACACACACACACTTCACTCACAATGCAACAACCTTCAACTGCAACACACACACTCCTTAATTGCGCAAATCAATTTCCTTTGATACCAAATTGTAATGTACTCAATTGGAATTCCAATACCAATCAAAGAAACAAGCGCAATTGATTCCAATTTTCAACTAAATGGCATGAACCTTAGATTGAAAATTAAACCCTAATTGCGTGAAACAAGAGCAACATAAGAGTAACTAATTCCTTACCAGATATTACGCACTAATTGGAATTAGGATCAACTTGTAATTTGTTGATATTACACACAACAAATCCAAGTCCACTCACCACAATCTAAAACATGAATTAATAAGAGTATTTTGTGAAGAGTAACACCCTTACATGAAAAAAAAAAGGGTAGATGAATGTGTATGTTCCAAAAGTCTCCTTCTAACCCTACTTTGCAAGTATTTATACTTGCTCTAAATAGGGTAAATTAAACAAAACAAAATTACAAGTAAAAAGCCACAAGTGACCGGTTTTAACTCGAAAAGAAAATTACAAGTAAACCCATCATAAGTGGCTGGCTCTTCACTTTCATGGAGCAATTGTTAGACCAATTCTTTTGATTGATGTAAGTCCATGAATAACTCACAATTGATACTTAGTGAATTTTACTCGACATCTTGTAAAACCGATAAATTTACCTACTACAATGAAAAAACAAATTGTTATTAGATAAATAAAATAACATGTAGATGTCTAGGCTCATTTGTCCAATTTAATTTCCCCACTACAGAAAATAAATTAAGTGATTATTTATTTTCATACAAATGGAAAAGATAAATTGCTCCAAATTTTTTTTAATCAAAAAAATTTTGGTTGTAGAAAGATCTACAAATCATTGATCTTAGATTATTTATTTTCCCCAAATCTTATAAGCAAATGGTTTTTTAACTCAATAATCTTCCCTATTCAACCATCATACAACTCATTTTAGTTCTCCTTTTAAATAGGCTAGAGAAAATAACTATATTGCAATACATGCAATTGGATAACTTTGTTTTTTACTTAATAAAAAGTCCATGTTTTACTCATTTTTTGATAAATTAGCCAAAAAAAATTATAAATAGTCTCATAAACTTTAATTTTGTGTAGAAATACCCCTTTAAACTTATCAAAATAAGCTTTAGCACCCCTAACCCAATATAAACTTTTAATTGAGTATGCTTTTTAACAAAAATAAGTAAGTATATTTTATATTGCCAATTTACTAAATATAGTAGAATTATTTACAATATTTAAAAATTTAATAAGTATATCCAGGAGTGAATGAGTATAGAGTAGGTAGGGTGTAATACTTTACCCAGATACGATATTATAAGGTATAGGTTTCCAAATTTTGGAATTGAAACGTAACCTATAACATTTTGAAATCATCATATACCATACATCTTATAAAACCTACAAAGTACGATATATGGTATCAAGTGAAACCTGTAAATTTTATTTTATTTTATTTTTATAAATTTCAAATTTATATAATATTAAAAACGAAATATATATGTGATACCTATAACTAAATTTGTAAAAAAAAAAAAATCTTACACTCATTATTTTAAGTTTAGTGCTCTTACTACTTAACAAATGAAAAAAAAAACGTAAAATTGGAAAGGAAAATGGAAAATAACGAAAAAAGAGAAGAGGGTAGAATTAGATTTAACCGTTTAAAGTTATTAACATATTGACTTTGACTCCTTTTTTTTTTTTCTTTTAACTAAAACATTTATCACAAAAAAAAATATTATCATCATTAATTATTCATTTGTTAATATTATGTAATATCTTTTTATAAGTTGAGTAGATTGTATCTTGAAACTTATAACTTATATATTTTAAAATATAGGTTTTAGAGTGGGTTAGTGTAGGAAAACCCCATACTTGTACCTTATCATGTGAAAGCAAGTTCCCAAAAATTACCTAGAACTTATTCTATAATACCTTTCTAGAAGCTATGCGATCAAGTAGAATACAAGTGAGTACCCTACATAATAGAATTATCTACTCATCTTTAGGTATATCTATATTTAAGTCAAAATAATTTAAGAAATTATTTGTAATTTTTTTTTATCTTATATATTTCCAACAACTTACTGAGTAAAATGAAAACATTCAAGGATTTAGATCTAAGAAAAAAGATAGATATTTAAAATTGAAGTTATGCTTGACATAAAATAAAAAAAAAAAAAGAAGAAGAAGAAGAATTATGTTCACATTTAGAAAAAAAAATGATGAAATAAAATAGGATAATGTTCACATAAATTTCAATTGAAGCTCTTCACTAAGAAACTTTAGGCTTTTAGAGAAGACTTGAAAGTTAGGGAAGACTTGCACATTGGTTGTTGTTGACTTGTTCATACGCTAATAATTGGTGTGGTGGACACCTTGTCCAAAAGAAAATGAAGTTAGATCCAGATTACTTAAGAAATTGCATCTATCTCCTTTATCTGTCATTTACCCCAACGCCAAACCCACCCAATCCCCCTTAATTGGTTATCATTTTACCGCTAATATAACATCTAAGTTAATTAAAATAATGACCAAGGCAATATGAATGTATAAAAATCTTTAATGTCAAAATTAGAAATACAAAAAATGCTTAATCCTATAACTAACGATGTATATAGAGAGTGTAACGCCCCATAACCTAGAGCAACACAGCCCACCACGTGTCACTACTATCAAGCGATATGTTAAGGCTCTAAAACTTCAAAATATTTCAAAACCTACTCATATACATTATCTATCATACTACTATAACTATAATCAAATAAATGACTTATAGATGAGTTATTCCAAATTTCATTATTTAATAATCATAAAGTCTCAAGATACAATCTATCTCCATAATTTCAATTTACTAATAGAACATCAATTTACAATAATTCATAATTCTTGTCACTCTTCCTCCACATAATAATAGTGTTCTCTTCCCATCTTATCTATGTAATGTCCCACCAAGTTTATGTTTTTATCATATTCTAATTATTCATCATTTTCACCTATAGCTAAAAAATAAATAGGAAGGGAGTAGGGGGGAGGGGTGGGGGGGTGAGTCTAAGCTCAGTACGTAGGTACCACACCCACATGCGTATGACACACCACATTACTATCACATACATATATGCAACATTTTTCCACAACTCAGTCACAATTCCATTCACACATCAATACTAAAAGAATTATCACACATAGGGGTACTCACGACTCCGGTACACACAACATTTGTCCTAATGGGAACTGTCTCTGCGGGCTATGTCTAACCTTAATAGGAATTGCCACTATAGGCCCCATTTATCCCTAATCCATCTCAAAACATTTCGATACACTGCTTCACTAAGAACAACGCGACATACCAATCATCAAGGTGCCCCCTAAGGATTTCCATTACCGGCCTCTAGGCCGAGCCAATCACAAGCAATATATGATACGAACCACACCAACCTGTGACGAAACCCAATACCAATACGTTCGGAATTCGTTGCCTAAGACACCCAAACACCTAAAGTGGAAACCGCGACCCATTTTCTATAAGCGAGACAAGAACCTTGGTATAAAATGAAGACGCCACAATCGGGATGAAAGACCGATTGATAAGTCGGGATGAACGCTACGGAAAATCAATCCGATAAGTTTAAATTAGTTCTTGAAGAACCAAGAGAGGAGCCTCTCAAAGATGTTTAATATTCTAAGATGTATGTTGTATGTTATTCTAAACCCTAGAAGCTTTTATACTAGGGTTACGATTCGTGAAAATACAAGCCCAAAACGACGTCACTTCAATAAGTGCGTAAAAATAATAAAACAGAACATGTTGGTCGGCAGGGGATACACGGCCGTGTACACGACCGTATACTTTGGCCGTGTACCTTTCTATGCAACTTCTGGCAACATACACGACCGTGTACTTCTGATCGTATATCTTTTTGTGGATTTCCTTGACTCCATACACGGCCGTGCCTTTTAGCCATGTGTTTGGCCGTTTATGATTCTGTGCAATCTTGAGATTCCTACACGGTCGTGCCTTGAACATACACACCCTCTTCATCTTGTGTTTGGTGTGACTTGTATAAAAGCAAGGGTCTTCCCATGGTTGTTCCAATCCGTTCCAACTTCATGATTGCTCCAATCATTTCCGGCTTCATGGACAACCTTTATCAACCCGTTAAGTGCTTCCTTGAATCGTTTCGCTCGATTTCTTGTGATCGGTCCAAGCGGCACTTCAAGAGGATTCACATTTCTTCTTCCGACTTGGCTCTCATCATGGATCTCATCATTCCCCTCCTCTTGAAAAGGATTTGTCCTCAAATCATTACCTGCATCAAATGGACTCAGATTAATAACATTAAACGTGACACTTACTGGATACTTACCTGGTAAATCTTTCTTGTATGCATTATCATTGATGCGCTCAAGAATTTGAATTGGTCCAGCGCCTCTAGGAAGTAATTTAGATCTACACTGTACGAGAATCCGCTCTTTGCGCATGTGAACCCAAACCCAATCTCCAAGTTCAAAAACAACTTGTCGACAACCCTTGTTGGCTTGTTTCACATACTACTCCGTTCTTCGCTCAATGTTTAGCCTTCTCATGAAATCTGCCTTAGAATCAGCTTCAAAACTCACAAACTTGTTAAGTAGCAATGGCAATAAATAAATAGGAGCCAGTGGGTTAAAACCATACACAATCTCAAATGATGAACAATGAGTAGTGCTATGTAAAGCCCTATTATATGCAAACTCTACAAATGGTAGGAAATCCTTCCAAGTCCTAATGTTCTTTCCTATGATTGCCCCCAACAATTGAATTAAAGTCCTGTTAACCACCTCAATTTGCCCATTAGTTTGTGGGTGACGGATAGTCGAAAACATTAGTTTAGTTCCCCACTTTTCCCACAATACTCTCCAAAAATGACTCAAAAATTTTACATCTCGATCACTAACAATGCTCTTAGGTATACCATGCGGACGCACTACTTCTCTAAAGAAAAAATCAACAATGTGTATAGCATCATCAGTGTTATGATAAGGAATGAAATGAACCATTTTAGAAATCCTATCCACAACCACAAAAATAGAATCTCGACTATGCCTAGACCTAGATAATCCTAACACAAAATCTATGGAAATGTCTATCTAAGGCTCATGAGGAATGACACTATACTCATATAACCCATCTAAGAAGTCATATAAATGATGAATGGAATGATGATACTTTACCGTAATGTTGTTGATGGCGCGGCAGTCAACACACATTCTACATGTCCCATCCTTCTTAGGCACCAAAATCACAAGCACTGCACATGGACTCATGCTCTCTCTCGCGTACCCCTTCTCCATTAATTCATCGACCTGCCTTTGGAGTTCCTTTGTCTCCTCCGGATTGCTCCTATAAGCTAGCTTGTTTGGGATCGATGCTCTGGGTACAAGGTTAATCTGGTGCTCAATACCACAAATAGGTGGTAATCCCTTTGGAATCTCCTTAGGGAAGACATCTTCAAAGTCCTGCAGAAGAGACACAACCACACTAAGCAAAGAGTTAGATAATTCGTTAGTACTCAAACATGTTTCTTTAAAAACCAGCAACAGCATAGGTTGCTTCATCACTAACGCTCTCCTCACTACACTCGCTCTTGCCACATAACTCTCCTTTTGCAAGGCTGCCCTCTCCTTTTCACTCACCACCAAAGTTGATCCCCTTTCAACTCGGTCTCTCACACTCTTTCCAGCCTTCCTCTCTTTTTCCTTTTGATCTTAGCTTTTATATTCCTTTTCTTTCTCATTACCTTTTGCTCTCTCACTCTCTCTCTGCTTTTCACTCACCTTATGTTTTGCAAAAGACTGCTGTAGCTGCAACTGGTCTTCATACACCTGCTTAGGTGTTAACGGTTTAAGATTAAAGCTTTTCCCTTGGTAAACAAGTGTATACTTGTTAGAAAAGCCATCATGAACAACCTTCCTATCAAATTGCCATGGCCTCCCCAACAACACATGACATGCTTGCATAGGCACTACATCGCATAATACCTCATCCTCATACCTAACAATGCAAAACCCAATCAAGGCTTGCTTACTCACCTTAGTTTCTCCACTATCATTCAACCACTACAATTTATATGGACTAGGGTATCTAACAGTTTTGAGCCCCAGCCTCTCAACAATAAAATTACTCACTACATTGGTGCAACTCCCTCCATCAATGATCAAACTACAAATATGATCTCCTAAATAACATCTAGTATGAAATATATTCTCCCTTTGCACCTCCTCTTCTTCCTTCACCTGCACATTCAAAGCTCGCTTCACTACTGCCACTAGCCTTCCCATTGCAGGCTCCTCATCATCACTAGCATCCTCTAATGGAGGCATATCATCTTCTTCACTATCCCCCCCAGTCTCATACTTTCCATCATCACGCAAAATCATCACACACCTATTTGGACATTGACTAGCAATATGGCCTCTACCTTGGCATTTAAAACATCTAATGTCACGATTTCTAGAAGTAGAAGAATCAGGGTTACCTTGATTACCAAGAGTAAAACCCGCTTGCCTCAGCTCTCCTTTCGGTTTAGTTGGTAAAGGCTTTTCTTCCTTCTTCCATTGATTAGTTTTCCAAGTGGATGAACCATTACCCTGTTGAAACCGTGCATTACTACTACATCTCCTCTTGTGCTGGTTCTCAACCTTTATAGCCATGTGAACCATATCCTCCAATTCTATATAATGTTGCAATTCAACCACATTTTAGATTTCTCTATTCAACCCAGCAAGAAACCTAGCCATTGTAGCCTCTCTATCCTCCTCTACATTCGCCCTAATCATAGTGACTTTCATCTCCTTGAAATACTCATCCACACTTCGGTTTCCCTGCCTAAGAGTTTGCAATTTGTTGTGCAATTCATGATAATAGTACACGGGCACAAATCGCTTCTTCATCACCCTTTTCATCTCTTCCCAAGACTCAATAGGTGGCTCGCCACTCCTCCTTCTATTAAACATTAATTGATCCCACCACACTATAGCATAATCCGAAAACCCAATGGCAGCAAGTTTTACTTTCTTTCTCCCACTATAGTTGTGACAATCAAACACCATCACCACCTTTTTCTCCCACTCTAAGTACGCCTTGGGATCATTCTTCCCTTGGAAAGGAGGAATCTTCATCTTTATGCTACTCAATTAATCATCCTCTCTATTCCTATCTCCTCTATCTTCCCAATCCCTAGTTCCTCTATTCCGACCACTATATCCTCTATAACTCTCGACAGAAGGCTCATCAAAATCATCATTCGACATTTCATCTCCACCTCTCGGTACTCTCCTAGAACGACTCTCCCTCTTACGCCCTTGAAATACGTTTATGGATTGCTCTAGTCTTTGCTTTACCGTCTCATGAATTTGTTTCATTCCCTCTTGGAACATCCTCTTCATCTCTCCCCTCAACGCCTCAATCACTAACCTAGCATCAAACCTTCCCCTCTCACCTTCCGGAGAATGTTGCCTCGACATAGTTCCTGTAGAAAAGATTAGTACTAACACAAATCTATATATAATTAAACCTCACGATACAATCCCTTACGTGTTTCGCTCAAATGATGATATCACACAGTCACTCGTGTATTCTCACAAACAACGATGATATCAACTCGCCAACTTCCTCTTCTCAATTCTCTTATAACTAACCCGAACTACACCAATCCCCTTCCGTAGAATTCAAAACAACTCTAGGGTTCGTAAATTTTCCTCTATTTTTCTATCCGAATTTTTTTTTTTTTGTCTCTGTTTTTGCCTTTGATCACGTTTCTCTTGTCTTTCTTTTCTTTTCTCTTCTTTTTCTTTTTGTCGTGATTTTTACTCTCTTTTTTTTGTAATAATCGACTAGTGACTAGTAGATACTACACTATCAATAGACAATGAATACTACGAAATTGAATGCTAACAATGGATATGAACAATTAGAGTTAAGGTTTTGATGTTACCTTCCTCAACCGAACTTGATGTTTTGACAAACCTAAGCTCTGATACCAAACTGATACAAACCACGCTAACCTGTGACGAAACCCAATACTAATACGTTCGGAATTCGTTGCCTAAGACGCCTAAACACCTAAAGCGGAAACCGCGACCCGTTATCTATAAGCGAGACAAAAACCTTGGTATAAAATAAAGACGCCACAATTGAGATGAAAGACCGATTGATAAGTCGGGATGAATGCTACGGAAAATCAATCCGATAAGTTCAAATTAGTTCTTGAAGAACCAAGAGAGGAGCCTCTCAAAGATGTTTAATGTTCTAAGATGTATGTTATATGCTATATGTTATTCTAAACCCTAAGAGCTTTTATACTAGGGTTACGATTTGTGAAAATACAAGCCCAAAACGACGTCACTTCAATAAGTGTGTAAAAATAATAAAACAAAACATGTTGGCCGATAGGGGATACACGGCCGTGTACACGACCGTGTACTTTGGCCGTGTACCTTTCTGTGCAACTTCTGGCAACATACACGATCGTATACTTCTGGTCGTATATCTTTCTGTGGATATGCTTGACTCCATACACGGCCATGCCTTTTAGTCGTGTGTCTGGCCGTGTATGATTCTGTACAATCTTGAGATTCCTACACAGCCGTGCCTTGAACATACACGCCCTCTTCATCCCGTATCCGGTGTGACTTGTACAAGAGCAAGGGTCTTCCCATGGTTGTTCCAATCCGTTCCAACTTCATGATTGCTCCAATCCTTTCCGGCTTCATGGATAACCTTTATCAACCCGTTAAGTGCTTCCTTGAATCGTTTCGCTCGATTTCTTGTGATCGGTCCAGGCAGCACTTCAAGAGGATCCACATTTCTTCTTTCGGCTTGGCTCTCATCATGGATCTCATCAATATATCTCATTCCATTCACATAACATTGTATTACTTCTAGATGCCACAAGATTCACCTTATGCCTCAACATTTCATTATTTCACATACAACTCATTATATAGAGCTTCCTAACAATCACATACAACAAACAAAGTAAACACGTACCTAGAATCCTAACCTTATGCACTTCTTGTCACAAACTTAATCTAAGTTGATATCAATATAATCAACACTTTAAACATAGTACTAATCCAACATAATATAACTCTCCTAATTCCTCTTATTCTATGAAGTCATCCAAGGTTTTTTCTAATTTTTTTTAGTCATGTGGAACTTGGTTAATTAAGAAGATAATTTGATATACAATAATAATGTTCACACTTAACACAGCCATGTTGAAGGTCATGTTGCTCAACACGGGCTAGTATTCAATCATGTTAGGGCCCGTGTATCTCTCAATGAGATTCGGCTTCAACACGATTGGAACACGGTTGTGTTGAGAGGCCATGTTTCTCTTAATTCAACATGATCAAAACACGACCGTATTGGGAGGTCATGTTCTTCTCATTTTAACACGGGGGCAACACGATAGTGTTGAATGACTATGTATCTCTCGGGACACATTATAATTCAATACAGTCGAAATATGATGGTGTTGGGGATCATGTATCTCTCAATATACCTAGGTAAATTAACACAAGAGCAACACAATCGTGGTACATGGTCGTGTATCTCTCGGTTTATTTTTCAAACCCTTATTTTTCTACCATTAATTTGTCCAATCTCCTCATTTCCTACTTCTAGGCTTAACTAGATCTAAACATACGCATTATAATCTCTTAACTAATCTAAATTTCACTCAAAACTCCTAATCCAACCAAATGGATTTTGTGGGTGAGTTTCCTTTTAATAAAATATGTATTGAAATGATTAAAATTGTACCTTTTTGCTTTACTATGCTACCTTCTCAAATTGCGCTAGGTTTTCTTGAAGAGGCTCTCTCTCTCGTTCTCTCTTTTTGTGTCTCTAGACAACTATTGTGAAAATGTGCATAAAAGAAAGGAGAACCCTAGGTCACTTTTACATATATATAGTTTCGTTGGAAAAGATATGATGTGCTTAAATGGATCTTAATACCAATCAAAGAAACAAACACAATTGATTCCAATTTCCAACTAAGTGGCATAAACCTTAGATTGAAGATGGAGTCCCAAATGGTGTGAAACAAGAACAAGAAACCCTAAATGGCATGAACTAAATTAAGATGTGCTACAATTGGATTCCAATACCAATCAAATACAAGATGAACAATTCAATTCCAATTCCCACAATTGGCGTGAAACCAAGTAATAGAAAGAACCCTAATTTGGCGTGAACAAGAACAAGTAAACAATCTCAATTACACACTAGATATGATACACTAGCAATAATTAGAAGCAACTCATGAAGTTCTGATATTACTCACAATAGTTCTTAAGCCAACTCGCTATAATTTCAACAATGAAATTGATAAGAGTAGGATGGCATAAAGAGGAGCTCTCCCATAGCATAAAATTCAAATTTCTCAAATGTTCAAAAATTTCCCTTCTAAACCCTAGTTAGCAAGTATTTATACTTGCTCCAATTTGGGTAAAATAACATGAAAATTACAAAGAAGCCACTTAGGTAGCTGGTTCCAAGAAGAGAAATTACAAAGACTAAATAAAATGTTTGGTTCTCGAAAACAATAATTACAAGTACAAATGGTCTTTAAGTGGCTGGTTCTTCACTTCAATTGAACAATTTGTGGACCGTTGGATTTGACTCCAAGAATGTCCTGCAAGTTGATCTTTAGTGCATGTTATTCGACCATCCTGTAAAATTGATAACTGTACCTACTAATAGTGCAAAATAAAAACATTATTAGATAAAATGCGGCCATACGTGAATTATGGGCTTATGCATCCAAGTCAGGTTTCCCTACTACTAGAACTGTAAGGATGTTTCCCATCATCTCCTCGAGCCTCTGAAAGATTTTCTTTCAAAATTAAGGGGTCTTCTCTTGGACTAAAACCCAATGTTTGTATTTGCTTGTTAGTTGGAAGTTTAGAAGAGCTAGAAGTGTTTCTAATCTATTCTTGGAAAGAGCAACCTCAAAACGAAGACAAAGGAGTTAAGACAATCCATGTATCATCCTTTTGAAACATGTGTTTCTAAACTCATCATGTAACACCTTTCCATTAAATAACCATGGTTGACCCAATAGTAAATGAAAGGCGCACATAGGAAGTGCTTCACAGATAATCTCATCACTATAGCTATCTCCTATACCAATTGGCACCTTTACCCTCTATGTAGCATGCAAACTACCTCAGTCGTCCAACCAATGTAAGTTATAAGTTCTCTACTAATGCAGTAAATATGACATTAGTACAATTGCCACCATCAATAAAAAGCATACATTGGTTATCTCGAATCCGACAAGGTGTATGGAACAAATTCTCCCTCTATATGTCCTCAGCATCTAGCGATAAGGTCATAACCTTGTGTAACACATTAATAGGTAAGTAATTTTCTCCCTTTTTGTCCTCATGTGTTTAAACTTTCTCATCATCATAATACTCCTACAAGGCTAAGGATAAATTTGTAGGCTCAACAGTCTCTTCCTCATCATCTTCTTTATTACCCTATATGACAGTCATCACCCTTTTATTAGGACACTATGCAACCATATGTCTAAATCTCATACATTTGAAACATTTAATCTAGCGCGTCTTCCCACTGGTTAACCCTAGTACTATCTGCCTAACATCAAATCCAACTACCTCTTTGCCTTTCCCAAAAACATTTTTCTCCTTTTCTATGCTAGAGATAACTTTGTCTATAGCCCTAACATGTTCACCTACTCTCTCTGGTCTACCTATCTAACCATCTGCCCCCGTGGGTTTAGTAGTAGTACTAGACCTATTACTAATAGCCCCGAATGGATTGGATTGCCTTTGCCTTTCCACTTTTAAGGCTAACTATATCGATTCATCAAGAGTACTATACCTTTGCAGCTCAACAACATAGGCAATCTCGTATTTCAACCTAGACACAAAGCATGCTAGAGTTTGTTCATGAGGCTCAATTGATCCACATCAGATCATTAACGTCTCAAACTCCTATACGTAATCATCCACTGTTTTTCTTCCCTATCTCAATGTTTAGAGATGTATAAATAGCTCCTACTTGTAGTGCTCAAATATGAACCTCTTCCTTAAAACCCATTTCATGTCCCTCCAAGTGTGTATTTCGTCCTCTCCATTTATTACATTAAGTCGACTAAGGTTTTTTCTAATTTTTTTTAGTTATGTGGAACTTAGTTAATTAAGAAGATAATTTAATATATAATAATAATGTTCATCACTTAATACATCCATGTTGGAGGTCGTGTTGCTCAACACGAGCTAGTACATTAGGGGTCGTGTATCCCTTGGTGAGATTTAGCTTCAACACGGTTGTGTTAAGAGGTCGTGTTTCTCTTAATTCAACACAATCGAGACACGACCGTGTTAGGAAGTTATGTTTCTCTTAATTCAACATGATCGAGAAATGACCATGTTTGGAGGTCGTGTATCTCTCGGCATGACTTTTAGACTTAACATAGTTGAAACACAACCATATTGGGAGGTCGTGTTCTTCTCATTTTGACACGGGGCTAACATGACCGTGTTGAATGGTCGTGTATCTCTTAGGATAATTTGTAATTCAACATGGTCAAAACACGACCATGTTGAGGACCATATATCTTTTGGTATACCTAGGTAAATTAACATGAGAGCAACACAACCATGCTGGATGGTTGTGTATCCCTCAGTTCATTTTTCAAACCCTTATTTTTCTACCTTTAATTCGTCCAATCTCCTCATTTCCTACTTCTAAGCTTAAGTAGATCCAAACATACGCATTATAATCTCTTAACTGATTTAAATTTCACTTGAAACTCCCAATCCAATCACTCCCATGCTTAGTTAATCTATCCTCGAGTTTGATTTCTATGAACAACCAAATGGATTTCGTGGGTATCTTCTCTTAATAAAATATGTATTGAAATGATTAAAACCGTACCTTTTTGCTTTGCTACACTAGCTCCTCACATTGCTCTAGGTTTTCTTGAAGAGGCTCTCTCTCCCATTCTCTCCTTTTGTGTCTCTAAACGGCTATTATAAAAATATGTAGAAAAGAAAGGAGAACCCTAAGTCATTTTTACAAATGTATAGTTCCATTGGAAAAGATAAAACTATCCTTGTTTTTTATTCATATTAGCACAATTGCCCTAACTCTTATATTATTTATTTATTTGTTTATATATATATATATATATATATAATCGTGTATTACAAAGAGAGTTTAAATTAATTATTTAGATTATTATAATCAAATCTAAATTCAAATTAAAAATTGATAAAATGCACTATAAGAAGAGAATAAATAAGTAGAGGAGAAGAGAGAACTCGACATATGAAATTTACCGTGGAAGACACCATATAATGGGATTGAGAAAATACCATTGCCAAGACTAAATAGATATCCACTAATAAAAATACTAGTACAACGATTTTTTTATAATCATATAACACAATTTCTACCACTAAGTTTCTATGATTTTTACAGCTCTCTTAATCTACCCATACACTTAGAAGTATTTATATAGAACCTACAACACCAAGGCTCTAATATGCAAGAAAGAAAATTAAATAACCACTAGGAAAAGAAAAATGGAAAACTGCCATGTAAGAAATGAGCCAAGCTAGTTGACTACGATGCATTGTGACCAGCTATTGAAACGTGGCAATCTACTGGTCCATCATATGCTGTCTAGCTTCTCCTTCTCTTATACTTTTGCCTATCGGTCAAATCCAAAATCTTGAAAAAAGTCAAGACACAATCACGAAAATTCCACCTTGATTTTAATTTTTATAATTCAATATGCATGTTTTATCAAACTTTACCCACTTGTAGCTCCTCTAATTCGATCTTTACCTATTCGACATTGGACTATCTAGTCCATCGCACTAACATGTGAACCCTATTACCCTACACTCAAACGACATTGTCATAATCATTACCTTAGGATTGCACGACGTGACCATAAGGAATCATGGTTTCTGCCGTCAGAGAAAAGTTACTAGATTTAACTTCTTTTATAGCTAATGGATCTACATGGAAAACCTCTATATAATCAAATTTCACTACACTATGTGATCTAGTAAGCCTAGAGATAAAACACTACAGGAAATCTGGACATATAATTCACATTCAATACTATACACATCCTTTTATCATCCAATTTGACATAGACATCTATACTAGCATTTTTCAACATCCTTATTGTACACCTGCATAGAACCATTCTAAATAGGCTTATAGGAACCGATCAAACTGCATTACACAACAATCGCCCTAGATTTTCAGATTTGATCAAAAGCTCAAGTTCATGCACGGAGGAGCATTCACACTTAATATTAAATGCAAATATAATTTTGGAACCTTAAAACATTAAACTAGATAAATTGAAACTTAATTTAGGAAAATTTGCAAAGCGATGAAATTTATATAATGTTACATAAAAATCGGGTATTTTGCCATTGGGGGTTCTGATTCTTCACATGCAATTGGTGACTTGAAGTTCCCGAATGCTTATATCATAGTTGTGAAGATAGATTTTTTATTAGATAGGTTTTGGAGAAATGCAGATGGGTTTCTAACAAGGAATAGATGTTGGAAGTGTATTTGCATGTTAAACTTTGAGGTATGTGGTTTTTGGTGATTGATTAAACCTATAGGGATATTTTTGTCGTTTTACAAATTGCTCAAGTTTGAATTTGAGTGCATATTTCAAACCTATATAAACTTATGTATTTACAATATTATATAAGGTGATATCGTATTTAGAGCTGAAGAATTTGAGATGGAGACCTCCACAACATAATTAGGTGAAACTAAACTCACATGCATCTGTAATTCCTAACTAAACTCAAACATCTATCAGGGGTGTTATTAGAGATTCACATGGCAGTTGGATATACGGATACACAAAGAAAATAGGTAAGATAGATGTTTTAGCTGCTGAAATGTGAGCGATCTATTGGGGACTAGATCTTTGCATATGAATGGGCTTTTCAAGAGTGGAGATTAATACGGATTCTCAAGTAGTTTCTTCTTTGATAACTAAATCTATAAATCCAAAATTAAAGTATCCTCATATCATCTCTTGTGTAGGGAAAAATTCTCCCACCTCTTAGAGATGAGGATTGAAGCCATTCCAAGAGAAGGGAATAGTATAGTAGATTATCTTACTGTTTTGTACAGGTTGCGGATGAAGATGACATTCTTTTTTGTGACACCGCCGAAGGATATTTGGAAATGCTAAAGAATGATGTCTATGGTGTAGGCTTAAGTAAATGGATGAAATGTATTAAGTATGATAATGCTGAGGATAAAGCTAATGACCATATTTTGACCATGTAAAGACCTTATGATATCTTTCTATGAATGAATATGTCTATGTTTGACTGGAAAAAAAAAAAAATCAAATAAGGTTTCCAATGACATACAATCCATGACATGCAAAACTGAATAAAATGTTACATTACGATTGAAAATATACAAATACTCCCGATACAAACTTTTCCCCATTATCAGAACTCAAGTACATGCACTTTATTTTTATTTTCACAAATAATTTTCGAAGTGTAAACTAAAGAAGATGCAAAAATACGCAGAGCAATGGAGAGAAATGAAACATAGACTTGCGTTGGTGTTGCTCGCCATTTTTCTTGTACCTACAAAAACCTTTTGAAAGACGAAAATCAAGAGTTTCAGGTGTTTTTGGAGCCTGAAATGCAGAGAAGAGAAGTCGCTACAATAATAAAAGATATAGACAAGGGTTCATAGGACTATCGATTTTTGTAAGAAACTTTCACAGAAAACTTGCAAGTTGGAGAAGACTGAGTACAGTGTGTACGTTGACTTGTAGGGACTAACATGCTGTGCTGCACTGCACACCTTTTAATTGCATCTATCTTCTTATCAATTTCTTTTCTTTTTAATCGGAAAAATCTTTTTACCTCAAATATAAATCAATTAGAGTAATCTAGAAATATTATCTAAATTTTATTTGTTTTTTTAAAAACATCTTAATAACATATCTAACTAAGGCTTTTTTAGTCAAATTTAATACGTGAAATTTAAAGACACTAAATATAATATCCAATCAAGCATTTATTTATCAAATTTACTTCTTCATCATTTTTAAAAAGGTGATGTGGCACACACTCATGTTGAAAGTTACAAGTATAAATAATTAAATGTAAAGTAGTAAATTCTAATAGAAAATTTTAATTGGTATATGAAATTTAGTAACTTTATACTTAGTTACAAATTAAAAAAAAATAGCAAATTTTATGTAACAATTCCAACATTGTCCCCTAAGGATATTTTAACATCAAAATCAGAATCTAAAAAAGTTAAATCTAAGATGGGTTTTTATATCAATTATAGAATACTTCATTTGTTATAACACTCCCTAGAAAAAACCTAATTGAGAGGGGGATGCCAATTTCTCATCCTTTAGCCCATCCCTTGAGTTAGTATTCAAATAAATAAGTAATTATAAAAGTGAAATATTGAAACAATGTCAATTTTGAAAAGCAAGGAAGAGGCCCTAACTAAAAAAAAATCCATATGTACAGATTTTTTATAGGATTATACAAAAAGATTTGAAAATAAAGGCATTAAGGTGACAATTAATCCTTAAATTGTTAATGCTTTTATAGAAATAATGGTTTGAATTTTATTAATATTTATATACCTTTTATCTATTCATATGGGTATGATATCCGTGACAAATACTAATACCAAGAAACTTGAGAGAAGATTTGCAAGTTGCAAAAGGCTAAGAACATTGTCAATGCTAATATGAGTCTAAATTATTTAAAATCAAGAGGAAAGCAACAAAGAACATAATGTAATGTTAAGATCAAAATTAAAATTAAAATAATACACATGAAGTAGACTTTAGTAATGGTCTCAAAATCCATTATGCTTTTCCTTTTTCGTTTTCTTTTTTTTTTAAGTTTGAATTTAATTATTTAGATTATTAAGATTGAATTCAAATTACGATGAAAAGAGAAGAAACAATAAAAAGAGAATTTAACATACTATACTGGGTGAAGAAAGGAAAAAAAAAGAGAAAAGCACTCAAGATTGAATATTCATCCACTTATGTGATATCAACAATTAAAAAGGACAATTTCTCCAAATAAGTTCCCAAGACTTCTATATCTCTCCTACTTTACCCATACATTCACTTATATATATTATATATTATATATATTAAGAAAATAGTAAAGAAAAAACTACCTATTTTGAAATGGATTAAGTGAGTCAATTATGATCCATTGTACTTGGCTATAAGCCCATGGCAATCGGCTAGCAATCTGAACAATTAACTAGCCTTATACCATTCTTGGTTTTAACTTTTACCTTTATTACATCCTATTGCTTTAATCCCAAGTCTTGCATAAATTCAAGAAACATTCAACAAATTGACTTCGATTTTAACAATTCAACATGCACATTCACTTGATCTCCAACTACTTTTAATTGTAGCTTCTCTGATAGTGGCCTTTTTCTTTTCTTTTCTTTTCTTTTCTTTTTTTTTTTTTTTTTGCTAAAGAGAAATATGATTTCATTAGCCACTATCAAAATACATACAAGAACAAGCATCTAAAAATAAGTAGCCTCTAAAGGGCAAATGAGGTGTTTAACTATCAATCCAAAAGACACATCCTACTCCTTACATTACAGGCCACCCAATCTGCTACACTCTTTGATGGTGGCTTAACTTACCCAAAAACCACACCAATTCATCTAGTTTATGATTCAAATTGGATTATAAAGTTTGAGTGTCAAACTAAACAAATGAAGGAAGCATCAAGTTATAGGCTTATAGTAATTAAAACGTTTTCTAGGAATTAAAATAAATTGGAGTACTGGAATATTACTATAAGCTCAATAAGATAAAACATACAAATGGGTTTTATAATCTTGTTTTGGTGAGATTCATTTTTTTTTTTGTGTCAAATTAAGCTATGGTTAAGGAAAACTTATAGAATTCACATTATTTGCAAAAATGGTAATTAACCTTTCAAAAATATAATTTACCTATCTAATAAGACAACCACCTAACTTTAATTCTATTTATTTCCATCCTATTTATATGGAAGATAAATGCGTGGGCGGTTGTTAACTATGCTTAAAAGGATAATGAGATCCATATATGGTTTTATTTTTCTATTATTCAGCTCATTATCTTAATGCATATATAGATGAATAATCTATGGGCCATGTGAATTTTATCCATTAACCAACAAATTAGTTCAATTCAAAAACACATGCCTAATTGCATAAGGATCCCAAAATGCTTGGATTTCGTATTTGAGATGTTTGACCATTAATAATTTATCTTACTTTGATTTAATTTACCTTTGTTAAGTAATAAATATTAGAGTCTACACTATATTCATAAATTCAAACTTTTAGATTAAATGCTTATAGTGCTAAACTCAACATGAAATTAAAACATAAGGTATGAGATTTAAACCTTACATTGTTATTCAATTCCTATCTAATTAGATCATCCTCCTGATGGGCTTTTATATCTCAAATAGCGCATAAAACCATATAAATAGGACGAAAATAAGACATAAATAATACAAAGATAAGGATAAGAAAATAATAAGACAATCTAAATAGACATTAGAGCTAGAAAGTTTCAACATGGATGAAACTTTCAAAAATTTGGAAATATTTTTGAGATTGATAAGATTATGTTGCTTATGAAAGTGATCATCATCTTTTGTCAAGTCATATAATCATGTAAGGACTATGAATGTAAGTTGATTTTTAAGTGGTAATAAATGATGATGTATGCTATAAAGAATCCAATTGACATTGAAAAGAAGGTTGTTGTGATCTCCTAAGGTCTTCATTTTTTGCTTATGAATATACTCAATTACAAAGCATCCATCAAGATCATCATTTCAATGTATTCTCTTCTTATGTGAGAGTGATCATTTCATCATATTGTTCATGAACTTCAACTTATATTGTTCTTAAGGCTTGTGTGTACCAAACAACACTAGTTTTTTGTCTTCTTCTAGGCATATGTTATATATAGTGCAATTTTTTGTCATTCGTATAGTGTAGGCAATTGTCATTATGATGGTGGTATGGTCTAATTACAAAAAATTCGAAGTCCATACTCCTTTCCAATAACCCTACAAAGCCAATTATGAACCTTAAATATATATATATATATATATATATATATATATATATCTTTCTAAGCCTAATCTAACAAACTATTGTGCATATTTTCATCCTAAACAACTTCAATGTAACTTAGTTATTGTGTAGAAGTGGTAATGCCATTGTGTCACTATGAAGTAATAACACACTAAGGTTCTAGAACTCCATATAATTTTTAAAATCTATTCATCTCCATTTACATTCATTCTAATATAACTTCAATAACGTAAAATGAATGACTCTCAAGTGAGCCATTACAACACTTATTATTTAAACCAACATAGTAGTCTCAATTTAAAATCCAGAATAAACATCTAACCACATATAAAATTTAGCATGAATAGAAGTCTACTACTATCTTCATATTCTCAGCTTAACACTGTAAGTGCTAACTACAAATCTTCCTAAATTCTCCATCACTCTTTATCCACATATTAGTAATGTTTTCTATTGTATTTATCCATGTAATGTCTCACCAAATTTCCATCTTCATTATAATCTATGTTTTCACCATTTTCACTTACAACTACAAAAAAAAAAAAAAAAATAGGAGGGGGGTGAGCCTAAGCTCAATATGTGAATACTGTACCTATATGTACATGCCATACAATAGCACCATTACATGCATTTATGCAATATTAGTCCACAACACAACAATTCATCAAATTACATATCATTATTTAATCAATCATACAACATAGAGGTACTTATGATCCCAATACATATATAATATTTATATACATATATGATCCTAATGGGAATTGCCATTGCAGGACCCACCTAACCCTAATCTATGTCAGATCATTTTGATACATCGCTCCACTTAGGACAACATAGTATATTGATCATCGAGATGCTTCACTAGGAAATTGCCATTATAGGCTTCTAGACTAAGCTAAACACAAGCAACCATACAATCAAGTTCATAATACTTCTAATCAACTTTAAAATACATATAATATACCAAATAACTACCTATCACATACAACAAAACAATTAAACACATACTTGGAAGTTGGAAGTATGTTCCTACGATAGTCCCTTGAGTCTTTAAAGAAAGGAAGTACACATGTTCAATTACAAAGAACTGCGCTTAGTTCTATCTTACAAGTAATTTGGGTTTACTAATTGATTAAATAGATCCTAACTGTATGATTCCCTTCCTCGAGGTATCTTTATGCTTAATTTATACATTGGAATTGAAATAAAATAATTTAGAATCAAATAGGAAATGTTATTAGACAACACAGTCATGTAAAAGATATGTAAAAGAACACGGGCTTGAGCATAGTTGTACTAGAGGTCATGTATCTTTTTGTAAAAATTTCACTTCAATGCACCTAGGTACACGGTCGTACTTTTGGCTATGTACCTTATTGTAAAATCACAATTTCAACACTCCTAGGTGCACAATTATGAGTATGGCCATGTACCGTACTATTTCTCCTTATATTCTTACACAGATAGGTATACAAGCATGTACTTAACGGTATACCTCATTGTTCCAAATCCTAATTTCCATAGTTCTCATCGCAATTTACTATTGTATTTCATAATTCAAATGCAAAACTTGACTCTAGTATACTTACTTGACTTAGATTGTACTTAGAACTCCTAATTCGATGGATCCCTCACTTGTTCCTATCCTTTTATCCAATCTCTCTTGACATAGTGATAAATAGATCTTAGATTTGACATTCATCATCATGGCTAAGTACATTGATGGTTCAAATGCTTACCTGTTGGATCAGTCTCATGATTCTCTCTTAGGTCGCCTAAGTTCTTTGTAGGGTTTGTCTATCTATTCAGGTTTCTAATTAACAGATGTGCAAATGTGGAAAAGAGAGAAAGCTTAGGTTAGTGTAGCATTTATAGTCCAGCTAGAAAAAGACTAATTTGCCCTCGTCCAATCATCTAATTTACTTAATCGCCTTTAGTTATGTTTTATATCATATGATTATTTTATTTAATAATTATGAACATATATATACATATAAATATGTCTGTATTGTATATTATATTCTCATCTCCTTATAAAAACTTTCATCATCAAAAGTTACCTAGAATTAAAAAAGTTCTAGATGGTTCTTTCCCATTTTTTTGTTTTAATTCCCATGTTACTTTCCATTCTACTTGATTCGTCTACTAAACTTTGACATAGGAAATTGTTCTTAGTCTTAGTACCCATTCCTTCGTGTCAATTATCTTTATAGGTCTCTCAATAAATGATAAATTCAACTATATCTTTAAGGGTTTCAAAGCGACTACTTGGTCTAAGTTTGGTACAAATTTTCTTAACATCGATACATAAAACATATTATATACCTTAGGTGAACTTGGTAGTAAAGCCAACTTGTAAGTAACTGTTCTAAATCTTTCTAGAATTTTGAATAGACTTACATATCTTAGATTAAATTTCCCCTGCAATCCAAATCTGATTATTCCTTTAGTTGGAGATATTCTTACCAATTGAGTGAGAAAAAAAAAAAAAAAAACAGAATGAGCTTCAATTGGCATTTTTGTAATCTAAGCAATCTTTGACATATTTCCATCACCATAAGCAATCAAAGACCGTGCTGATTTACCTTAGAAATTCATGCTTACTAAATGAATATTACATTATTCACACAACATTATTTATTGAATGGACATACAAATCATATTCTATTGTCACGACTAAATCATTCTTACAATCAGTGCACATTTGAAAGCCCACTTAATTCTTTTTATAATAAGATCTTGCGGTATAAACAGTCTGTATTAGAGTGAGAAAAAGTAACATGATTGCTGCAAGAACCGAAATGAATGCCCACGGACTATGGAAATAGTCCCTTCTCAACACTGCCATCCAACGATTTTGCCTCTTCTTGCATTGCTTATTCACCTCAATGAAAATATTTGAATAGTTGAAATTCGATAGAGTAACATAGTTACCCATCTTGTTGAACATTGTCGAAACCGCTTCATCATCACCAAGATAATTATCAATAATTCCCTTTCGACAAAGCAATTCAACATCTTTTGGAGTACTCACCAAACAATCTATGAACGTAACATAATCAGTTACATAATTGATTTTTCTACCTTGGCAGTGTTGCTCATAGGCGACTAAGTTTCGTAAATATGCCTCAGTATGATCTTGAATAATAATAGTTGGGATCTCCAATGTACCCTTGTTCAATTTGATGTCAAACTGATCACGTACCACTGATTTGAATTTGATTCCTGATTCTTTAAGCTCCACAGCTGAACGTATAAAGGAAAACTTAACGTTCTTTCTCTTTTTAGAATCTTCAATTGGTGCTTCTTGTGAAACCTTATATATCATTCCTTGATATTGAAGATCAAGAAGATGCATATAAAAACTTGTCTCTTGTGGTATGCTAACAGTGGTACATCCAGTAAAGAAATTCCAAGCGAGATCAATAAGATTATAATGTTGTTCATCGAAATAACTATCATCTTTTGTCAAGTCATATAGTGTTGTAAGGACTATTAACGGAAGTTGATTTTCGAGTAGCAATAAATCTCGCTGTATGCTATAACGAATCCAATCAACACTCAAAAGAGGGTCATTCTCACCTTGTAATGCATCACTCACACGTTGGAATGCCTCATTCTCATCTTGTAACGTCTTCATTTTGTACTTACGAAAATACTCAATTATAAAGCATCCATCAAGTAGCATCCTTTCAATCAATTCTTTTTCTCCAAGAGTGACCCTTTCAGCATATTGTTGACGAGCTTGAACTTCTATTTTGCTTAGAGCATGCACGTACCTATCAACACTAGTTTCTCGTCTCCTCCTAAGCATTTGTTGTAGATAGTGCAACTTTTGCTGTTGCATGTATTGTAGGCGGTCGTCTTTATCATGGTGGTATGGTCCGATTGCAACAAACTCGGGTTCGTATGCCCTTTTTTTGACCCTACGAAGTTGATTATGAACTTTAAATATAGATTTCCTTGTTGGAGGTAAATCACATAGTTTACCCTCAATCTGAATTGAAAGCAGATGTAGCTTCTCATTGTGCACGTTTCCAACCTAAACAAGTTCAATGTAGCTAGATTATTGTACATAGTTAATGCCACAATGAAAACATGATACGGTCAAAAGGAAAAGTTGGGATAATCACAAATATACTCCTAAAGGTATTGGCTAAATATAGATAGATTTTTAATTTCTCAAAATGTCATTTTATCTTTTTGTAATTTTTCTAAATATCCAAATACTCTTGAAATATTGTTAAAAAAAAGATATAATAGTTAAAAGAACCATAAATAGCAACACTTTTGAGTCTTCAATGATGGTGTAGTGGTATATATAATTTTTTTTTTTTAAGTCTTATGGAGTGGAAAGGTTTAGTGGTCTATCAACACCTCGTTAGTAGCTTGAGTGTGTTTGTAATTTGCCTAAAACTTTTAATGTACAGCTGTAAAGTGAAATTTTACACCTTTATGAAGAATCAAAATAATTTTTCCTCATTATTAAATCATAAGTCAAAGAGCTTCCTTTAATCGTGCCTTCTATTTTTATTTGCAAAAATAACTTCTCTGAGTAATTATAAAGAAAGTAAATAAGAAAAAAATAGTATTTAGCAAATCTTGCATAGTTTCAAGAATGCAAAAATAAAACCAAAGCGAGAAAAAATAGATTAGATTAAAGAGAAATAAAATGTAAACTTACTATATTGTTGCTTTCCATCCTTCACCACAAAACCTTTTGAAAGTATTTCTAGGTTTGTTTCCAATAACTTACGACTAAAATCAAGAGTTTTAGAAGTTGAATTTGGAATCCTGGGAGAGAGAGATATATATGTGTATGTAGAAGAGAAGTCGGTACGCGTTTAAATGATTGTACAAAGAATAGTGAAAGACAAATAATGTTCACATAGTAAATATCAATCTAAGCTATCTGGTATTTAATAAGAAACTTCGGACAAGACAAGTTGCAGAAGACTTTTCTTTTCTTTTTCCCCGTTGAACAAGTTGCAGAAGACTTTTCTTTTCTTTTTCCCCGTTGAACAAGTTGCAGAAGACTTTGGACACGGCATGTATGACTGGGCAGGGCAAATTTGCAATATTAAAAGACCTTTACTTTTCTTTTCTTTTTCCAAATACTTTAATAAGCTTGATAGTGTATTTATATTAAGATTAAAGTATGGGGTTATTTGCAATGTTTCAAAGTTATTTATCAATTTGTGAGAGTTTAGGAGTATTGAAATACATTTTATAAGTTCGAGGACACATCAAGATTAAAATTTATGGAGTTATTTGTATTTTTCTTTCTTTTGTTTCTTTTAATAAAAATGTATCAATTAAATTAGTAAAAATCAAGAGGAAAGAACAGTTAGGCCAAAAAAAAAAAAAAAGAAGAAAAGAAAAAGGAAAGAACAGGAATTTAAGGAAATTTTAAGATTATACATAAAAATGAAAAGGGAGTAGTGCTTCTTGCAACCAAATATTAATGTAAGGTAGTTTGTAGCAATTTACACTTATCTAAAAATTCGGATAAACTAGTGTAAGAAAATATTACTCTAAACTAAATAAGATAAAATACAACTAAAATTAACTTAACCAACTAAAAATGGGTTTTATAATTTTTCTATTGTGAATTTGATTTTAATAGGTTCAGCTTAAGCTATTGGTTAAGGAAAACCTTGTATGCAAACATACTAATTAACACCTCTTAAGTGATAGAAGGCTTGCAATGCAAGCTGGAGAAGACTTCGACACGGCCGTTGTCGATGTTAGGACTAATAATTGATGTGGTCCGATGAGGGAAAGAAAAGGAAAAAACCCAAATTTTATTTAAATTTAATTGCAATGTTAGCATTATATCCGGCGTGAAAAGTGAGGACTCCATCTTTTTGAATAAAAATAGTATTTTTTTGCTTTTTGGAATTGAGTACGAAGGGGTATGGGGTCCTACTCGACAGTGCTACCCTACAAGTTTTGTTTATTTTCCTAGATTTTTCATGTGATGGGGACTTCTTTTCAAATATTAGAATCTTTCTTAAATTTAAATTAGGCTATTAATTTTTGCAGGTTTAGTCTCATGGATGAAAGTGAGAGGTTCATACAAGTTTCCATATTGGTATTTTTATGGTGGTCCCCAATGACATTGACAATGGGGGTATGGACTTTTTATATGTAAAGGTAAGTAATTGTTCATTCTTTTTATTTTAGTAAGACATTGCCTTAAGGCATCAAATGCAACGATATTTCTATTATGCGCTTTAGGAAGCTAGGAATGAAAAAACTTATTGATGGATTATATGTAATTTTTTATAACATGTGTGTAATAGTAATGTTATATTATTTGTTACATGATGAGGAAATTGAAATATATGTTGAACATTAAGTTGTCGACTATAAAGGTCGTTCATTTGATTATATAGAATCTGTTAGTAGTGAAGATTTCGACATCATTGATGATGAGGAGGAGGAGGATGTGTTGCTAGATGTGGAGGATGATGATGAATCAATGAGCTATTAGAAATTAGGAGAAATTTATGGGAGTTTGTAGTGGGGGAAACTAGGAAGAATAGTTGTAATGAAATAATTGTTGAAATAGAAAACTTAGAGAGGGATCAAGGGGCTTTCGAGCTACAAACTATAGAAGTAGGATATGAAACTAATTATGGATAAATTAATTATAATTCAATCCACTAACTCCAAGCTAGTAAAGATAAAGTGTAGCTTTATAGAACTTGTAGATCAACAAAGAACTATACAAAACTCTCTCCATATTAACAAATGCATGTAATAAATTTCTACATGCTTATGCAAATTAGCAAAGCAGTTTTGCTTACTAAAATAAGATAAACCTTGCCATTGTCACATTGCCAAATTCTTACAAACGTTCTAACCACAAATCAACAACAGAAGATAAATTTCTAATTGTAAAATTTAGACCACAGCAATAAACACAGCCTATGTCATTATTAACCACTTCCCAAAATGCCTATTTCATTATTTACCTATTTAACAATGCTAAACCATATTACAATGGAAAAAAGAAAAAAGAAAACCAAGATAAGATCAATCACATATAGTATTTGACTTCATCATTTGTTCCAAGTGGATGTACATGAGTACGCAACCTTCCCCTCTCTTCTTCACCATATCGAGGTAGTATCGGATCAAACCACCTATAAAATACCCACAACCAACACTGTGTCTATATAGTAGACAATTGTGAAACTCCCTACATTTTCTCATGTCGAAGTAATCTTCATAGGAGATCTTAATCCACAATAACAAGTTGTTATACTTTGTCTTCATGAACACCCATTCCTCGATAACTTACATAGATGATACACTTGGAGAGAAATTGTGGTGCTTTCATTCTTAGGGTTTAGAGGGTATTGTGCTGATCTCTTAGGGAATGAAGAATGATGCTCATTATTATGCATTCCATAGTCTTCTAGCATGATTATAATAATTGGGAGAAATTAAGGTTCTTCATTTGAAAATTGGGTGATCATTTATTCAAGAGTGTTGAAGAATTTAGGTTTCTCAATTTTGAAACATTGAAGTTATTATTGAGACTAAAATGCTCTCACTATTTTGATCATTGACCTTTTTTTTTTTTGGTTTTTCTTATGCTCGGGTGGTCGGGGAGTGGAGGGAATGGTGGTGTTAAGTTTGTATTTTGGTTTAGGTTAAGTTTTACATATGGTAAGCAAAGCTACCTAGTGCTCCAATGTTAGCTTTACTTGATTTTGACAAAAGTTTTTAATTGGAGTGTGATGCATTAGGGGTAGGGATTGGTGTTATGTTGATGTAGGAAAAGAAGCTCATTGCTTATTTCAATGAAAACTTAAGTGATGCACCTCTAAACTACTCGGTATATGATAAGGAGTTATATTCCTTAATGATGGTGTTGATGATGTGGCAACATTATCTTCCTCCTAAAGAGTTCATTATTTATACAAATCATGAGTCACTAAAACAATTCAAAGGTCAACAACATCTGTCAAAATGCTAAGCCAAATGGGTGGAATTCTTAGAGAGTTTTTCCAATGTGATTAAGCACAAGAAGGGAAGCACAAACATTGTAGCTGACGCCTTGTCACACAAGTATGTACTTATCATCTCTCCACAATCAAAACTACTTGGGTTTGAATTAATGAAGGAACAGTATGCTCATGATGAATTCCTGAAATTGATTGTTAAGAGATGCTCTAGAGGAAATATAGTAGATGGGTATTATATGATAGAAAGCTTTTTGTACAAAGCTGGAAAATTATGTATACCCTATGGTTCTGTTAGAGAGTTGTTTGTCAAGGAAGCTCATGCTGGAGGGCTATCTAGTCATGTTGGTGAAAAGAGAACTTTGGAGTTATTGAAAGAGCATTTTTACTAGAGGAGTATAATAAAGGATGTCCACAAAGTATTGAAGAGGTGTGGTGTTTATAAGAGGGCAAAGGGAAAGAAGGGAGTTCAGGGTAAATATATGCCTTTACCTCTACCTACACAACCCTGGAATGATATTAGCATGAATTTCATTTTGGGTCTACCCAAGACATGGAGAGGAAAAGACTCCATCATGATTGTCGTTGATCACCTCAGCAAAATGTCACATTTTGTGCCTTGCAGAAAACAGATGTCGCACTTTTTATAGCTAACCTTTTTGTGAAGGA
This sequence comes from Laguncularia racemosa, assembly GCA_037954665.1. Lineage (NCBI taxonomy): Eukaryota > Viridiplantae > Streptophyta > Magnoliopsida > Myrtales > Combretaceae > Laguncularia > Laguncularia racemosa. The sequence goes on along the minus strand of JBBMOL010000031.1, from coordinate 6,164,941 downwards.
AATTGTAAAACTACATGGTCTTCCCCATAACATAGTGTCTGATAGAGACACTACGTTTCTTAGTTTTCTTTAGAAGACACTCTGGAAAAGACTTGATACTAAACTCATGTAGAGTACCTCATGTCATCCTCAGACAAATGGCTAAACGGAGGTTTTCAATCATACTCTTAAAGCTTTACTAAGAGCAACGGTTGGCAAGAATCTTACTAATTGGGACTTGTGTCTTCCTATTGTTGAGTTTGCTTACAATAGGTCAACTGATAGTTCAACCAATAAGTCTCCCTTTGAAGTCATGTATGGCTATAATCCTACCAGCCATTAGATTTAATAGCGAATCCAGCAACAAAGGAAGAAAGCTTGAGTGGAGTAGAACGAGCAAAGGAGATTCAAAAACTTCATCATAAGGCTTCTGAACATCTTAAGAAAACTCAAGAACAACAGAAACTTCAGGGCAACAAAAACAGGAAAACCAAAATTTATAATCTAGGTGATCTAATTTGGATTAATCTCAGCAAAGATAGGTTTCCTCACAAGAAGTCACAAAAGCTTTCACCTAGAGTAGATAGACCTTTCAAAGTTCTAAAGCACATCAACAACAATACATACAAGTTGGAGTTACTAGGAGAATATGGCATCTTTGCTACATTCAATGTTGCAAATCTATCGCCTTATATATTGGATGATACCCATGAAGACCCATTAGATTTGAAGACAAATCTTCCACAGGCCCGAAAAGATGATAGGAATCAAGCCAATGCATTAGCAGTACCCATAATAAGAGCAAGAGCCAAAGGACTACAGAACTTAACATTGAGAATCCTTTTTGAGTAAATGGAACCCAAAGGCATTCACATAGTGTCTTCATTTACTTTATATGATTGTTTTGTATTTAATCAAGTACACTTGTCGGAATTACAAGAAGATAATCAAACATACTGGCACTTGATTTGGAGATGAGTCACGGTCGATGATGAACCAAAATGAACCAAGAAGAGCTAGCCTTATGTTGTGTATTTTGTTGATCGAAATGGGCATAAAAGACTAGCCATATGTCACTATTTTTTTTATGTTATTTTTCCATATTTAAGGATGAGTATAAATACTTGCATAGGAGAACAACAAAGGAACTTTTGACATTTTAGCAACTTGTTTCACATGAAAAGGAGACTTTTCTCTCTTTCATAATACACTCTTATCAATTCTAAATTAGGTTTGTGACAAGTGAGGCTTAGATTGTTGTATATTGAATCAACAATTACAAGTTGTTCCCAATTCTACTAGTGAGTCATATTTGGTAAGAATTTGGATTTCTATTGTTATTTATTCTTAAACATTAGGGTTTACGGTTGAAAGAGAATTCGTGCCAATTTAGGAATATTGTTTAATTATTTCTTGATTATTGTTTTGTTGATTACAATTGGAGTGGCATATCTGTAAACACCCCATTTTTGCCCTAATGATTAATAGTAATCAACCACAAGTAATTTCCAATTTTTTCCTCTAATTTAGCAAAAATAGGAAAAATATTCAAAAAATAAAAATAAATAGGAAAATACATCAATTTTAGAAAATAATTTCAGAAATGGCAATAATAAGGATTAAATAATTTTTACAAATTTTTGAAATTTCAAAAAATACAAAAAAATAAAAAAATTGCATTGCATATATGCAATTTGCAAAATAAATAAAATCGTGAAAGTAGGCTAGCTCAGCTGGTCCGGACCAGGGTCAGGTACGTGCACGAGGGTGTGAGGTAAAGGGTTCGAAACGTGGGGGAAGCAGAATCCACGTTTTGCAAAATTTTACTCTGCCTGGGACACGTGTCAACATCCAATTGGCTAGAGCTAACGCACGTGTCGGGCATGTGATCGTCTTCAACCTATGTTTGAGATCGCCGGCGAGGAGAAAAATCCGCATTTCGGCCGTTTTGATTCGATTTTTTGCACAAATCCAACAAATCTTCAACAGAAATAAGATAAACATCATTCAATTGGAATCAAATCTTAACAAATCGATGGATTTGCACAAATCGGAGGTGGGTTTTTAACCGCAAATCCGATTTGCTTCAATCGGCCAAAATCCGAGCTTATCCAGCTCGATTTGATCGCCTATAAATAGAGGATGAAGTGGGGAGGCAGAATGACGGATCAAAAGTGAGAAAAGAGAGAAAATAAGTGAGATTAGAGCTTTGTCGAAGTTTTCGAGCATGACCGCCAATCAACACCACCTTGAAACACTGCCTGTGGAGGTTTTCGACCGCAACCACCACCGGTTTTAGGTTCGTCATCCTTGGAAGCTTCAGAAACACCCCTCCTTCGACAAAAAGGGCTGCCAGAACGCCGCCAACGAGCAGTCCTAGCCACCGCATCCGATCGACACAACCCGACCCGCTTCGACCCGATCCGATCCGACCGACCCGACGCGCGCACCAACCCGGATCCAGGTAAGTTGGATTTTTCAATTTTTGTTATATTTTTTTATTTAGTTATTTATTTCGAATTAATTTATTTACTTATTTGTTATTTATTTACTTATGTGTTATTTACAATTCAATAAATAGAAAAATGTTAGGAATTAGATTTTTTTAGGATTTAATGATAAAAAATAAAAATAGTAATTATAATAATAAATAATAAAAATGTAAAAATTCATAAAGAAAATATGAAAATATTAGAAAAATAATAATAACAATTTAGATTTTAAAATAGGATAGATAAAAATCTAGGAGAAAATTTTTCAATAAAAATAAAAATTATAAAAATTATGAAAAATTAATAAAATCTAATAAAAAATTATAAAAATCATAAAAATTAATAAAAATAAAAAATTTTATAATAATAGAAATGAGTGGAAAAATAGAAAAATGGAATTTTTATCATTTAGAAAAATCATTTTCTTAAATAAATCCAAAATTGGCTTTTCCTTAAAATTATTATTTTCAAAAATCAAATTATTAAGCTTAGGCTTAGATTTTTTAACAAAATCCTAAAATGATAAAAACATAAATCAAAAGAAATTTCGTAATTAAAATTCACAAACACACTAAAGTTTTTCAAGAAAAGCGAACTACAGCTTGTTTGATCCTGAATAGCAGGTCCGTAGGCACCCATTTAGGGCAACCCTAAAAAAGGAATAAAAATCATTTTCCTAGCATAATTCACTCAAAAACACAATAAAAGACAACAAAAATAAAATAAAAGACAATTCGAGATAGAGTAAATTTTAGTAGATTATGTGGTAACATTAGGGTTTTAATAGGTTAGCCTCCGAACTTAGAAACTCTAGTTTTCCCTTTTCCTCTTTTCACAAAAACGAGAAGAGAAAATCACGATGACTAGTGGTCCAAATTAGAACTAATCTACTCCATTAGTCTTAATTCAATCTTTCCCAACAACAGTTGGGTGGCGACTCCAAAACAAAACGAAATTCCTAACTCAAGTCGAGGATCTACATTAGATGAGCATAGGGTCTAGTATAGATCGGATTAGGAATGGGAAATCAAAAATTAGACTCGACAGGATGGCGACTCCGTTGGGGACCATATTCCAGTAGGCTAGCCACCTGAATCTCCCCAAATTGCTCCTTTTTAAGAAATGTCTTTTGATTATTGTTCTGTTACCAACCTTTCAAGAATTAGCTAAATTTATGATTTAGTTTTTACTTTTGTTGTTGGGTCTGCATGCATATATTTGTGTGAATAGATACGGTTGAACCCAAGCTGTCTTAGGACCCTAAGATGAGGGGCCATTGTGTAGGTTTTGAGCGAAGTGATATGATCAACATTCAGGACCGATTAAGCTACCTCACCCAATGCTTTGATATGGCCTAAGATCCATTTCTCCGAGAATGCGGGAGACCATAGAGCTTGGGGACCAGTTAGAACCTAACTATTTGCATACATAACGTCATGGGTTAACAATTGATGATGATGTAATATTTTTTGTTCTGTTCATGGAGTTCAGATCTATTTCCCTGTAATATTGTCATAGTTCTGGTTGTAATTAGGAAATTTCTATTGTAATAAATGGCTAGTACCACAGTTGACCGCCTCCTCCGCAAAGAAATCCGAGTGTGCAAACCTTTGGATCCGAAATTGGTGCTAGAACACTGGTTCACCCTATACAACCTAGAAGAGCAGGTCTTCATCCAGCAGAAAATAGGGTCCATCCTCTCACTAATGAAAATGAAGATGAACTTGCCCTTGGTACGAGCCATGCTCCACTTATGGGAAATAGAGCCTGCGGCTTTCTTCATCGAGCCACATGAGATCACTCCTACTCTGGAAGAGTACACCCAGCTGCTACAGACTCCAGCACTAACCAACCAAGTCTACGTACCAAATCTTAAGGTCGGGTCAGTCGGTATTTTCAGTAGACTCCTGGGTATCCGCAAAACAGCAATCAACAAAGCCTTAGCAGACTGTAACGGATACTACATATAGATGGATGAGTTGGAAGCCTAGTTCATTGCCCAAGAAGACAATGGGGATAGGAAAGACATATTGTGTAGGGACCCCAAAACTTATAGACAGAGAAGGGTAAATGCTTTCATCCTGACAGCTTTCACCACCATACTATTCCCCACTAGAACTTTCTATGTCCATTACCGAGTTGCAGAATTGGTGACCCAATTCCTGGAAGGAAGATCTTACATCCCGGCTCTATTGGCTGAATAGATCCGGAAATTAAACTTTGCCAAGAAGAAAGGCCACGGGATCCTCCGCTCAAATATCAACCTTATACTAATATGATTTGTAAGTCACCTCAAGTGTTTCGGGTTGAACATGGTCCAGAAAACATTAGCTCAACAAGTGGATCTCATGGACTCATGCATAGAGAAGATAAAGATACCCGACGACTTTACCAGCCACAGTTGGGTAGAAGTGCTTAGAAGTTTCAATGCCGATGACATTCTATGGACGGCCAGATGGAGTTGCTGCGATAAAATTATTTTAACCTGCAGTAACTTTCAAGTTGTGCCTCTGATCGGAATCAGTAGATGTATTGGTTATCACCCCAACTCAATGGTCCGCCAGTTCAGTACTATTCAAGACATAGTTTATCGGCCCTCGCTAGAAGCAGTCACATTCGAGTACCAAGATCCGAACATACTAGTGGTTGAAAAATTTACTAAGCTAGCAGAGGTCAAAGCACTTTGGGAAGCCAGAATCGAAAGCCCGAATGTAGACCTCGGAGAGCTAGATGGCGAAGTGGGAAAGCATCGAGCCACCAACGAGTTCATAATCCACTTGCTGTATTAGACAGGGGAAAGAGCATACCGGGTCCCAGATGTCACCCAACCAAGGCCAGACAAGGTAAATCCAAAGTTGGAAATCTACCTAGAGCAGGTCAGGCCCGAATGGAGGTATATTTTGAAGCTGCAGATTATAAGAAAGACATCTGGAAAGGACGATTCAAGGAATCCAACCAAAGAAACAAAGCCTTAGAAGCTCAGCTGGAGAAGACCAAAACCAGAGTCGAAGAATTAGAAGCCGTCATCAATGGGAAGCCTGAGTCTCCACAACAGAAGACTAAGAGAGCTAGGAAATAGATTATCATTGTACTCTTTCATTTGTTTTTTAAGTATCGAACTCCAAATTTTCCAATATTAATAAAAATAAATTTTCAATATTACATCATCAATCAATTGTTGACCCCTTTTATTTTTAGCATCTGTGTGACACATGCATCACATTTGTATACATTATACTAAAAAAGAGAAAATGCGCGCCAGGTATCAAAATAGCTCCTAAACAACCAAACCCTCCCAGAAGCCCAATTTGCACACGTTCAAGAACAAAGATGGCAAACAGTGGTGACAACTGCAACAACACAAGTGTTGATGCTACTTCAGACTCTAAGATCGTATCCCTGGAACAAACGGTCCAACAGTTAGCTGCACAGGTCCACCTCGTGACTGAAAGCATCGGCCTCCTTCGCACCACCCAGCCGACCCAAGAAGAGCATTCAGGGGCCAGAAAAGGGAAGGCAGTGGAGGGGCAGCCTCCAGAATATGAAGAAATCAATTCCCACCTCAACCCGGCCTTTGAGTATGAGCCGAGAATCAACCTAGGTCCAACCTCTGATGACCTGAAAAAAGAGATAGAGGAGAGACAGAAAGAGATGGAGAAAAGACTCTTCTAACAACTGGTCGATAAGATGAAGACAATCGAGGGGCCTGATGGTTTCGAGCAAGCCGGAATCACCAGTCTGCCAGCATATGGGGAAAAGGTGTACCCTGACAAATTCAAGACCCCGGAGTTTGAAAAGTATGATGGTACTGGTTGCCCTAAAATTCATACAAGGCTATACGCCTGAAAGATGAGCAAGTACGCTCAATATGACCAACTGATGATCCAGACCTTCCAGGACAGCCTTACGGGCCCTGCATTAGTCTGGTATGCCTACCTGGATTTGAATCAGGTCAACACCTGGGAAAGACTTGCCCGAGCGTTTTATGACCAATACAAGTTTAATATTGAATCGCCCCCTCCGTGATTGATCTATGGAGTCTCCGAAAAAGACACACTGAGCCTTTTAAGGAGTATGCTCAGCATTGGAGAGCTCAAGCCGCCAGAGTAGCGACCCCAATTTCTGAGAAAGAGTTGACATCCATATTTGTCAACACTCTAAACAAGACTTACTTCTCACATCTGGTGAGCCAGACATCATCCAGCTTTGCAGAAGTGGTAGCTGCTGGGTGCCGGATTGAAAGTGCCATCACCATAGGCATACTCCAAGCAATGGATCCTCCTAAAGTCACACCAACGCAAAGGCCCTTGGGAGGTAATAGAGTCAAGGAATCTACCGTCAGCACAATCCACTCCAGTAAGGCAGACAAAGCCAGAACTCGTGTAACATTCCAGACTACGAGTACCCCAGCCCAGTACTCCACGGAAAATCAAGCCCAGGCTACCAGGGTCTCAAGACAGTTCACTCCAATTCCGATCCCGCTCAACCAGGTCTTTGCTCGGCTGCAAGCGGATAATTTGATCAGCTTCGAAATCCCAAACGACCGGTACAAGCCCAAAAACTTTGACTCGAACCTCAAATGTGACTATCATATGGGTCAAGAGGGACATTCTACAGACAGATGTTGGAGGCTCCGACACAAAATCCAGGATTTAATCGACGCAAGAATTGTACAGCTGGATTTTGTTAACACCCCAGCACCCAATGTCATAATCGACGCAGGAATTGTACAGCTGGATTTTGTTAACACCCCAGCACCCAATGTCAACACCAATCCGCTGCCTAATCATAAGCCCACCATCAACATGATCACATGTAAGGAGTTAGCTCCCAAAGAAGCCCCTAAGAAAAAGGCGGCGGACCAACAGAAAAGGCAGTCCCGTCAAGCTCCAGAGAAAACCCCTAAGTCACATATCAAAAGAAGATGGTTAGCTGAAGACCTACCAATCGGCACCTTGGGAGAATCACACGGGAGATTCGAGTACCTGGTGAACTATTCTTATACCTCAACTGAATATGGGCCGCCTAGTGGATGGGGGCCCGAATTTAAGAAAGAAGACCACCCACTAAAAGAGGTAGAGGACAGTTCCAAAGATCTTAGTCTCCAGATATTCAACGAGGTGAATGTGGTGACCAGCAAGGAGGACGATCAGTTTAAAGAGGGGCAGCAAGGGACGTTTGGACTAGGGTACGTTCCTACAGACCGGGAAGAAGCACAAGCCAGAGGTGTCAAAGGCAAGACGAAGGAAAAGCCAAGCAACACCCCGATGCGCATTCCACCCCTCCAACAATCTTTCAGAAACGCAACTGTCGTTCAAGAGCCACGGATAAGTGAAGATGACGTCAGCAATGGGAGCCCAACCCCTCGCACGTCCAATCAGCATCCAGCTCTCAATAATTGGTTATGTTATCCTATTAATAGCGCTAGGTCAGCTCAAGGATAGAGAACGATTGTTAAATAATTTTTATTGAGACTTCTTTATAATTCAATTATAGTTTGTCATACTTATATATATCTGCTTTCATTTTACTTCACCCAAATCTCCTACCATCGAACATCAGGAACATTTCGCGCAGGTAGAAAATAAAAACGCTGATATCGTTTCCGACGCTGCTGGGTCAGTTGTTGGAGGTGATATCCTTGACCACGAAATAATACAAGAAATTTGGCAAAAACATGAACAGAGTGGAATTTCAATCAATGAGCCGGTGGAGACAGTAAATCTAGGAAGCATTGAGAAACCTAAAAAACTCAAGATTAGGACCAGTTTAAGTGTCGAGCAAAAATGTGAGATGACCAAGCTGTTAATGGAATATGCGGATGTGTTCTGCTGGTCATATGGTGACATGCCAGGACTAGACCAATCAATAGTGGTTCATAGGCTCCCCATAAGGGAAGATGTCAAACCTAACAAACAGAAATTGAGAAGATTTAGGCCTGACATCTTACTAAAGATCAAGGAAGAAGTCAAGAAACTGCTAAAAGTAGGGTTCATCGAAGTGTCCGATTAACCAGAATTGGTAGCGATTATAGTCCCTGTTATGAAAAAGAATGGAAAAGTATGTGTATGCATAGACTTCTGGGACTTAAAACAAGCTACGCCAAAGGATAACTTCCCCCTACCTCACATTGATGTTCTAGTGGACAACACTACAGGAAACCATCTTTTCTCATTTATGGACGGTTTCTCAGGATATAATCAAATAAAAAATAAAAATGGCTGAAGAAAATAAAACCAAAACGACTTTTATCACAACATGGGGAACTTTCTGTTATAAAGTCATGCCCTTTGGTTTGAAAAACGCCGAGGCAACGTATCAGAGAGCCATGGTCGCGATACTTCATGGCATGATGCATCGAGAAGTTGAAGTATACATCGACGACATGATAGCCAAGTCCAAAGAAGAAGAAAGCCATATAGATATCCTAAGAAAGTTGTTTAAGCAATTGAGAAAATTCCAGCTCAAGTTAAATCCAGAGAAGTGCACTTTCAGGGTCACAACGGGCAAATTGTTAGGGTTTGTCATAAGCCAGGAAGGCATTAAAATCGACCCTGACAAAGTAAAGTCTATATTAGAGCTACCTTCCCCACGCACTGTCAAAGAAGTAAGAAGCTTGTTGGGAAGATTAAATTACATAGCTCGTTTTATCTCACAGCTCACAGATAAGTGTCGGTCACTATTCCGTCTGTTAAAAAAGAATGCCGCAATAGAATGGGACGACGAATGTGAAGAAGCATTCAGGAAGATCAAATACTATCTCATAAAACCTCCAGTCTTGATAGTCCCGAAGCAAAGGAAGCCCTTATTCTTGTACCTCATGATACTCCCTGAATCCATGGGATGTGTGTTGAGGCAGAAAGATGAAGAGGAAAGAGAGCATTCCATATATTATTTGAGCAAGAAATTCATAGACGGGGAATAGAGGTATTCAGAGGTAGAGAGGATTTGCTGTGCTCTGATTTGGGTCATGCACCGATTAAAGCAATATACCCTTTACTATCATATTGAGCTGCTGACAAGACATGATCCCCTAAAGTACTTGGCGGAGAAACCCGTTTTGATAGGGAAAATCTCTAAATGGCAAATGCTCTTATCTGAGTTTGATATCACATACATAAATCAAAACTCGATGAAAGGGCAATCTTTGGCCGACCAATTGGCAGAATACCCTGTCGAGGGAGATTCCCAAGAACTACAAGCCCAAGTCCCTGACGAAAACATATTAACAGTGGAAAGTACAACAGTAGAAGACTGTGGGATAGAGCAAAACCCTAAGTGGAAAATGTTCTTCAACGGAGCTGCCAATGTATTCAGTTGTGGGATCGAGGCAGTGTTGATATCCCCAAACGATGCACAATTCCCTATAGCAACAAGACTCACATTTCCATATACCAATAATATCGCAGAATACGAGGTGTGCATCCTCGGCCTCAAAATGGCTTGCCAAATGGAAATTCGCAAATTAGAAGTATATGGAGATTCGTCACTTATCATACTATAAACAAGAGGGGAATACAAGACTAAAGACCCCAAACCGGTACCATACCATCAACATTTTACAGAGCTAATAGAATAATTTGAGGCAATCACTTTCACATACGTCCCAAGAACTCAGAATCAGTTTGCAGATGCACTCACCACACTAGCATCTACGATCCAAATAACAGGGGGAGCCGAAGTCCAACCGTTGAAAATAGACATCGAAAATCGGCCCACTTACTGTTTAGTAATTGAAAAAGAACAAGATGACAAGCCTTGGTATCACGACATCAGAACTTTTCTCCAAGAAAGCAAATACCCCGAAATGGCTAGCAAGAATGACCAGAGAACACTCAAAAGGTTAGCAAGTCATTTCCTATTAAGTAGGTCTATACTCTACAAAAGATCGTCTGATAGCACCTTTTTAAGATGTGTGGATAAAAACGAAGCATGCGAACTGATGAAAGAAGTACACGAAGGAGTATGTGGACCTCGTATGAACGGTTACATGTTAGCCTAAAAAATCATGAGGTTGGGATACTATTGGCTAATCATGGAATCGGATTGCATCAAATATGTCAAGCACTGTCATTTGTGTGAAGTATACGCAAACCGGATAAATGCTCCGCCCAACGAGTTGCACTTATTGTCAGCACCATGGCTTTTTTCCATGTAGGGAATCGACATAATCGGCCCAATCACTCCGACAGCATCCAATGGCCACAGGTTTATATTGGTGGCAATTGATTACTTCACCAAATGGGTAGAAGCTTCATCATATACCAATGTCACAAAAGGGGTAATAGTCAGTTTCTTGAAAAGGGACATAATAGCTCGATATGGAGTTCCTGAGTCCATCATCACCGACAACGGTACCAATCTTAATAATAAGTCGATGACAGGTTTATGTCAACAATTCCACATAAACCATAGAAATTCAACTCCGTACCGACCTCAGATGAACGGGGCAGTAGAAGCAGCTAACAAGAATATCAAAAAAATCATCGAAAAAATGACAACTACTTACAAAGATTGGCACGAGATGTTGTCATTTGCTCTCATAGCTTATAGGACTTCAATAAGAACATCTACTGAAGCTACCCCATATTCATTGGTATATGGTACTAAGGCAGTGCTACCAGTCGAGGTCGAAATACCATCATTCAGAATTCTATCAGAAACTCAGTTAACTGAATCAGACTGGGTGAAGAAGAGACTTGATCAACTGAATCTGATTGATGAGAAAAGACTCACTGCACTATGTCATGGCCAGTGTTACCAACAAAGGATGGCCCAAGCATTTAACAAAAAGATGAGGCCTCGATACTTCAAAGAGGGGGATCTAGTGCTAAGGAAAGTTCTCCCGAATGTCCAAGACTCCAGAGGAAAATTTACCCCAAATTATGAGGGTCCATATGTGGTGAAGAAGGTTCTATCAGGAGGCAATTTGATACTGACTCAAATGAATGGTCCGGAATTGAGAGACCCCATTAATGCAGATGCCGTTAAGATGTACTATCCTTGGGCAAGGGAATTGAGATTTTGCCAATGTTTATGAAAGCCAATATTCAATACAAGTTTCGTTGAGTCTAGTTTTTATTTTTTACAAGCAAAGTTAATGTCTCTGAATGGTCGATAATTCCAACCAATTACAACAAACATTCCTAAACACATTACCCATCACTTCACCAATGAATGATAAACACTAAAATGATAATGAATCTCAATAAATTTTGTAATATAATTCTATCTACTTTTGAGCATTAAAACCTAGTGCATTAGTAGGATAACACTACCGTCAAAAGAGCCATCCGCACAAGAAAGGAAGCACATCAATATCTTCAACCCCGTGTCAAAGTAAGAGTAAGCGAAGCAGAAGCAAACTAGCACGAAGGTTCGGTTGTTTGGTTGCTATCCACGATAAATTAGCAAGCATGTTAAAATAAATAACTATCATCCGCATATCATGAAAACATCAAATCATTTAGCTCAGTCAATAAAAGCATATTCAAAAGCATAAGATTAGTCAGCCCACAATAGGGCACTTCCCTAAACATTCTCTCGTAGGGTCAACACATTGAGGCACCTTTCGAGACGTGTTTCCTACCATAAGTTAGTCAGTGCACATTGGGGCACTTCCCTAAACATCCTCTCGTGGAGTCAGCACATTAGGGCACCTTTCGAGACATGTATTCCTACCATAGATTAGTCAGCCTATAAAGGGGCACTTTCCTAGATATCCTCCCGCAAGGTCAGCCCACAAGGGCACCTTTTTGAGACGTTTCTCTATGCTATAGGTTAGTCAACCCATAGAGGGGCACTTTCCTAAACATCATCTCTCAAGGTTAACCCATAGGGATACCCTTTCGAGACCTATTGTTACAGGTTAGTCAGCCTACAATGGGGCACTTGCCTAAACATCCTCTCTTAGGGTCAGCCCACAAGGGCACCTTTTTGAGACGTTTCTCCCTACCATAGTTTAGTCAGCCCATAATGGGGCACTCTCCTAAATATCTTATCTCAAGGTTAGCCTGTAGGGGTACCTTTCGAGACATTTCTCCCCCAGGGTCGTGAGTCTAAGAAGACACTTCCCGCTAAGGTTAGTCAGCCCACAATGGGGCACTCTCCTAAATATCTTGTCTCAAGGTCAACCTGTAGGGGCACCTTTCGAGACATTTCTCCCCTAGGGTTGTGAGTCTAAGAAGACACTTCCCATTAAGGTTAGTCAGCCCACAATGGGGCACTTTCCCAAACACACCTTCAAAAATGTCAGCCTACGGGGGCACCTTTTGAGGTATGTCCTCTCGCTATAAGTCAGTTAACCCGCGAAGGGCCACTTTCCTAGACACCTTTTCTTAAAGTTAGCTCAAAGGAGCACTTTTTGAATCTATCAATCAATTAGCTCAAAGGAGCACTTTTCGAATCTATTGAAGTTAGCTCAAAGAAGCACATTTCGAATCCATCGATTAGTTAGCTCAAAGGAGCACTTTTCAAATCCATCGATTAGTTAGCTCTGAGAAGCACTTTTCGAATCTATCAATCAGTTAACTCAGAGAAGCACTTTTCAAATCTATCGATCAGTTAGCCCAAAGGAGCACTTTTTGAATCTATCAATTAGTCAGCTCATAGGAGCACTTTTTCAAATTTGATGACCGATTAGTCAGCTCATAAGAGCACTCTTCGAAGTTATTTTTCCAAACAGTCGCTAGTCTAGTCAGACGCTTCTGTTGACAGGTGGCCAGCTCATAAGAGCGCTTCCTAAGATAATCTTCTCTTCAAGGTTGATAGTCTGATAAGACGCTTCCTATCATCAGCTATTCTACACTCCTAAACAATGCTTGAGATATTTCCTATCGCCAATTAGTCAGCCCATAGAGCACTTTTTGGGAGGATACATTACTCTAAATTGTTAGGACCAATCCCTAAGCAATACCAACCATCACAAAAGACTCATGGGATTATTAGCTCATGGAGAATTTTCCTACTAGAAACCAAATTCCAGATAACCAACCAAACCAAGGCATTATCTATTCAATCAAGAGGCCAAAAATGGCATCTTTCTTATCTTTGTAGTTAAGTTTTTCAAACTTTACTACAAAGAGGGGCAGCTGTAAACACCCCATTTTTGCCCTAATGATTAATAGTAATCAACCACAAGCAATTTCCAATTTTTCCAGTTTTTTCCTCTAATTTAGCAAAAATAGGAAAAATATTCAAAAAATAAAAATAAATAGGCAAATACATCAATTTTGGAAAATAATTTCAGAAATGGCAATAATGAGGATTAAATAATTTTTAAAAATTTTTGAAATTTCAAAAAATACAAAAAAATAAAAAAATCGCATTGCATATATGCAATTTGCGAAATAAATAAAATCGCGAAAGTGGGCTAGCTCAGTTGGTCCGGACCAGGGTCAGGCACGCGCGGGGGGGTGCGAGGTCAGGGGTTCGAAACGCGAGGGAAGCAAAATCCGTGTTTTGCAAAATTTTACTCTGCTTGGGACACGTGTCAGCATCCGATTGGCTGGAGCTAACGCACGCGCCGGGCGTATGATCATCTTCAACCGATGTCTGAGATTGCCGACGATGAGAAAAATCCACATTTCGACCGTTTTGAATCGATTTTTTGCATAAATCCAACAGATCTTCAACAGAAATAAGATAAACATCATTCAATTGGAATCAAATCTTAACAAATCGATGTATTTGCACAAATCGGAGGTGGGTTTTTAACCGCAAATCCGATTTGCTTCAATCAGCCGAAATCCGAGCTTATCCAGCTAGATTTTGAACGCCTATAAGTAGAGGATGAAGTGGAGAGGCAGAATGACGGATCAAAAGTGAGAAAAGAGATAAAATAAGTGAGATTAGAGCTTCGCCGGAGTTTTCGAGCACGACCGCCAATTAACACCACCTTGAAACGTCGCCTGGGGAGGTTTTCGACCACAACCACCACCGATTTTAGGTTCGTTATCCTTGGAAGCTTCAGAAACACCCGTCCTTCAACAAAAAGGGCCGCCAGAATGCCGCCGACGAGCAGTCCCAACTGCCGCATCCGATCGACCCGACCCGACCTGCTTTGACCTGATCCAATCTGACCGACCCGACCCACGCACCGACTCGGATCTAGGTAAGTCGGATTTTTCGATTTTTTTATATTTTTTTATTTAGTTATTTATTTCGAATTAATTTATTTACTTATTTGTTATTTATTTACTTATGTGTTATTTACAATTCAATAAATAGAAAAATGTTAGGAATTAGATTTTTTTAGGATTTAATGATAAAAAATAAAAATAGTAATTATAATAATAAATAATAAAAATGTAAAAATTCATAAAGAAAATAATGAAAATATTAGAAAAATAATAATAATAATTTAGATTTTAAAATAGGATAGATAAAAATCTAGGAGAAAATTTTTCAATAAAAATAAAAATTATAAAAATTATGAAAAATTAATAAAAACTAATAAAAATTTATAAAAATCATAAAATTAATAAAAATAAAAAATTTTATAATAATAGAAATGAGTGGAAAAATAGAAAAATGGAATTTTTATCATTTAGAAAAATCATTTTCTTAAATAAATCCAAAATTGGCTTTTCCTTAAAATTATTATTTTCAAAAATCAAATTATTAAGCTTAGGCTTAGATTTTTTAACAAAATCCTAAAATGATAAAAACATAAATCAAAAGAAATTTCGTAATTAAAATTCACAAACACACTAAAGTTTTTCAAGAAAAGCGAACTACGGCTTGTTTAATCCTGAATAGCAAGTACGTAGGCACCCATTTAGGGCAACCCTAAAAAAGGAATAAAAATCATTTTCCTAGCATAATTCACTCAAAAACACAATAAAAGACAACAAAAATAAAATAAAAGACATTTCGAGATAGAGTAAATTTTAGGAGATTAGATGGTAACCTTAGGGTTTTAATAAGTTAGCCTCCGAACTTAGAAACTCTGGTTTTCCCTTTTCCTCTTTTCATAAAAACGAGAAGAGGAAATCATGACGACTAGTGGTCCAAATTAGGACTAATCCGCTCCATTAGTCTTAATTCAATCTTTCCCAACAACAGTTGGGTGGCGACTCCTAAACAAAACGAAATTCCTAACTCAAGTTGAGGATCTACATTAGATGAGCATAGGGTCTAGTATAGATCGGATTAGGAATGGGAAATCAAAAATTAGACTCGACAATATCAAAAAAGAAGAACCAAGCTGGTAAACTACGATGCATTGCAACCAACTATAAGATCATGGCAATCAACTAGCCCTCTTGGTAGTCAACCAGTTCATCATATGTGGTCTAACCTCTCCTCTTCTCACACTTTAAATATTGCTCAAATCCAAAGTCTTGTAAAAATTTAAGACACAACCAAGAAATTTCCATCTTGATTTTAATTTTCACAATTTGATATGCATATTCAATCAAGATTCACCTACTTATAGCTCCTCTAATCTGGGTTTAAACTGTTTGCCATTGGACCACCTAGTCAATTGCACTAACGTATGAGCCTCATCATCGAACACTCAAATAATATTGTAATGTACCTAAATTCTAAGGATAGGAATCTAGTCATGAACAGATGTGCAACAAGTGAATAAAGCGTGAATATTTTTAGCATTTTTGTGTTTATCAGAGCAAAAATATTTTTTTTTTTTTTTGGCTTTATGTTTATGCAAACATTGAAAATAAAGGGATATCGATAACTAGTCGAATTGGAATTCAACAATTAAACTGGAAAATGGGTGTTCAAACATCCATAACTGATATGACCTATGGTTTATGGAAATCAAATGGTGTTTAATTGTAATAGTCAATATGACTAACAACAAGATCAATTAAAGAGTATTACCTAATTAGAAGGATATTCTAATTGATAAGATTAATAAGGACATACTTTCAATAATAAATGAAAGGATTCACACGATACTCAAAGAGTAAACAATTTCAATATTTATTCTAAGGATATCTACTAATTGTTTCATATGTAGGATTATGTGAATATATATAAATGGGTACTAAAATCTTTTGGATTAAGAAACTACTAAAAAAAAGGAAATAATAAGAAAAGAAATAAAATAACTTCTAAATAACTATTTTCCTAATTCTTCAAGCTTTCTA
The DNA here is from genome assembly GCA_037954665.1 of Laguncularia racemosa. Taxonomy (NCBI): domain Eukaryota; kingdom Viridiplantae; phylum Streptophyta; class Magnoliopsida; order Myrtales; family Combretaceae; genus Laguncularia; species Laguncularia racemosa. The sequence continues at coordinate 6,148,356 of JBBMOL010000031.1, read as the reverse complement.
TTATTCTATATCTTAATCCAAAAGATTTTCCCATGCAAACAACTTATTTGGATACTTGTTCTTAGGAGTTTCTTCCATTATGTACACCAGAAATACTATTCCAAAGGGTTTGGCTTACTATCTAAAATAGTAACAACATCCCCTTCAAAATTGAAATCCTTCCTTATTCTGAGAGCTAACTTGCATTTAAAACCAATACCATATGTCTTCCTTTCGACTTGATTTCTTCAATGATTCTGATTTTGACCTTCATTGATTTCCTTAAGCAACCAAGTTCTTCACAAATGCTACTTATAATGAACTCGTTTCATGCATTTAAAACCTCGACCAACTCCTTATGTGATGCAAACCCTAGGTTGCAATTATCCTAGAACCCGATCGAAATGGAACAAATAGCCCTAGAATCGTCCTTGGAACCAAGCAACAACTTGAACCTAACTCGAATAATGAATTAAAACCAAAGTTATAAAGTAATTACGACCAAAAACAAGTTACCTTGATTGGATCGGAATGAGTTCTCCATGAAGAACAATTGGGCTATTTCCCTTAAGAGCAAAAGACATCCAAAAGTCCTCCTTCGAAAACCTAAAAGACTATATATAGTCTTCGAAACTAAAGGAGCAAAATGACAAGAAAAATCATAATACAACAATTACAGGCCGGCTTTCAAAGCCGACCCAAAGCCAGTGTTGTATGTGTACACCGACTAAGTAAGCCGGTTAGCCAGTGACTTACAATTACAAAGCCGACTGCCTATATATGTAAGCCAGCTAAAGTAAGCCGATAGCTTATAAGGCAAAGCCAGCAGCCTAGAGTGTTAGGCCAGCATCTCAAAGCTAGCGGCCTTCTTTCGCTTCCAAGCAATCTTTAATGTTAATAGTGGAGATGCTAGATAAAATAAAAATGATATTTTCCTCTATTAGTGCAAGTATCCGCAAAGCGTGGTCTAAGTGTTCTTGAATAAGTCCATTCAAGGATTGCTCCATGCGTTTTGCTCTTACTCTTGTCATCAGTCCTCTAATCCTTCTAGTGGGTCATAGGAAACAAATGATGCAAGTTGATTTCCATCATTGTGAGTCTATTTTTTTTTTAATTGCATTATAAAATCATGTTTAAACTTCTAATTCCCATCATCACCCCTGCCTTTCAAAAAGAATCTCCTTGAATCTTAACTTTTTGTAAAATTAGGATAAATTTTCCTTACAAACAAATTGTCCACTCATTCCCTCAATTTCCTCGAGCAATCTATCCTCTCTTTACCTCAATTGGACTCATAAGAAGAAGCATAATCTTTTGCCCATCCTTCCTAATTGTGCAAGTATTTTGGAATCCATCATACAACTAATATGCTTCAAGTCCAATTGCAAGATTACAACAATAATAGAAGATACAAGTTAACAATCATCGGTCAATTGGTGTGAACCCTAATTGACGTGAAATTAAGAGAGAATAAAGATCCCAATTCCTTACCAAATGTAATACACTAGTTGAAATTAGGAATTGACTTGGAATTGTTGATGTTACGCACAACAAAAAGCAAGTCCACTCACCACAATTCTAGGTTAAATTGATAAAAGTATTTTACATGAAGAGAGTAAACCTTACACGTAAAAGGAAACTATAAAAAATGATTTCAAAAGTCCCCTTGAGTTCCCTTTTTACAAGTATTTATACTTATTCTAAATAAGGAAAAATTAACAAAAGAAAATGTTACATAAGCCGTGTTGATGATCGTAATCACACAAATTTTAAAAATCCCTTTCTATGACTCTTTGTTACAATCAAGTAGGCAAGTGCACCTATCGATTGTAATAGTATAGAGTTGAGTTCGGGTATCGTCTCCTCAAGGATCAGCAAGTACTAATACTAACTCTAAACCAACTATCTAACCGCACAAATTCGAGAGGTTTCAGATTAAATTAAGAATACTTAACAAAACCTATAGCAATTAAAAATAACACTATAACTTGATTATTAATTTGATAACTAAGAACATACCCTACCATTTACTACTCCTCTAATTGTCATGTAACTTTACCCTTTCAATAAATTAGTTAACGAGCAATGGTTATCTCTAAACCGCGGAGTATCTAACACTAAGCTAATGTTCTTCCCAGAATCATTAGCTCCTAACCCTAATCGCTTTGATACAGATCCCTCTTCTATCAAAAACCGATTAGAATTGCATTAACACTCTTGAACCCTCAATTAGATCAAATTATCTAATTTAACCTAATACGGAAAATTCACGTTCTCTATCCCTAGATTACATACGAATTCCTTTATTCATGTAAGATCTATTCAAACAAGAGATTTCCCAATCATCTTCTAAGAAATCAATGCAAACTCAATGTTGGCCATACATCAAATTAGCAACACTACATGAATAACATGAATAAATTCAGAAAATTCCACTATTCGCTAACTATGCAATCAATCCCATATTACATGACAATTAGAATTCATAAGGTTCGGGTATGAAACAACTAGCCACTAAGGATTTTCAAGATACAACTCAATGAAAAAAAAAAAGAGAAAACCCCTCTATGCATGAGCCCTTCAGTGTCGTCTTCTTCCTTTCTCATCCCTTCATCTTCTCTTTTCTGTCCCTTCAGCCTCTTCGGCCTTTCGGCCTCTCGGCCTCCTCTCTGGTGCCCTCTTTTCGTCCTCTCTCTCTCCCCCCTCCCCTCTGGAAAAAGTGAGAATATATATTTATATGAAACCCTAAATTCTTCTGAAACGACCGCATTTTTTTATATACACGGTCGTGTACTTAGACCGTGTAAGCTTCTGTTGGTTTTTCCAGGCTCAACACACGACCGTGTCTCAGGCCGTGTATGCAACCGTGTATGCTTATGTGGATCTCCTAAGATGAACACACGGCCGTGCCTTTGAAATACACGGCCGTGTATATCTGTTGTTCCTTCCAAAAAGTATTTTTCTTCGTGTATTCCTTTCCAATTTCAATCCAAATCGATATCTCTTCTCAAAATAGTGGTCCTCATCCCTGAAATTGAAATATTTCTATTTTAAGTATCAAAATTCTTCAAGATAACATCAAATTATTACACAAACAAATAGAATTCATCTAAAATACAAGTGTTAATTTATACTTATCAAGCCGGTTCTCCCACATCAATGAAACAAGTGCCAGTCAGTTCTCCCACGTCAAAATGGAACAATGTATAGCTAGTTTCTTCTTGATTTTTCAAGGTCCATGAATCACCCACAAACCAAGCATTAGTGTATTTTCTCGCCATCATGTAATACTGACAAATGTGTCTGATGAAATGCAAAACAATTATATAAAGTAAACAAAGAAACTAAACGAATGTCTTCGGGTTCTAATTATTCAAAAGTATTCTCATCGCCAAGCTTTGTAGTCCTTTAACTCTCGCTCTTGTTATGGGTCTTGTAGATGTATGATTCCCATCAACAACACTCTCCTATCAAATAATTATGGTCATCCTAGCAAAACATTAAAAGTATCCATTAGAACAACATCACATTCTAATTCATCTTCATACTTGCCAATCCTGATTGGAACCTCAACCCTCTTACTAACTCGTATTGAACCATTCTCACCAAACCAATGCAAATCATAAGGCTTCTAATGTGGCATGGACTTCAGTCCTGCACTATGGTTATTATCCTATGAAGCATAAAACAAATTCTCCCTCTACTCGTTCTCCTTTAAAGCATTAACATGTAAACCTTGTTTAATCACCAAGGCAATAACACCACCTTCTACTCCTTAAGTGCCATCTCTACTTTCATTAAACTCTTGAAGTCTAGCCTTAATGTCATCTTACCCCTTTGCTTCACTTTCAACTTCCATGTTTGAAGTTTCTCCTTTCATAAGCACAACTCTCATGTTTGAACATATGAAAGCAAGGTGCAAAAATCCTAAGCACTTGAAACATTTGATCACACTTGACTTCTTTCTTAGATATCTTTGATTATTCTTTTACACATGATTAGTTTTTGGTTTAATACTCTCACCTTTCTCAAAGTTCCTATTCTCCTTCTCTGATTTTGCATCCTTTACTTTTCCTTCTCTCGTGGAGCTTCTGATTTACAAACAAGATAAAGTGTTCTCCCCTTAGTCCTCAATCTTTGCTTTTGAACTCTAAGTGCCAATTTTATTATGTCATCCAAAGTCTCATAAGATTGTTGTTCCACCAAACTCGCAACCTCATACCTTAATCCTCAAATAAACATCACTACAGTCTATTCTTTAGGCTCCCTTAATTCACATCTTATCAAAAGAGTCTTTTCTTCCTATACATAATTGTCCACACACATTTCCCATTGTCTAAGATTTTGCAATCTCATATACAACTCCAGTTTATAGTGTAAGGGTAAAAATCTCTTTCTCATCACCCTTTTCACCATGTTCCATGTTTCCATCTCTACCTCTCTATCTTCTCTTCTCTAAATCTTTAAATTCCTCCACTACAATGATTCATCCCCTGTAAACTCTAAAGCAACCATCTTAATTTTGGTTATCTCATCATATTCACAACACCCAAACAATCTTTCTACTTATTGTTCCCAATCTAAGCAATCATCTATAGATCCACAACTATCAAATTTTGAAACTTTCAGTTCGGTAGTCTCTAATTCTCATGCTGGTTGATTCACTTCAACTACATGCTTTGCTCTAAAATTATCTTCTTCTCCTTCTAACTACTCATCAACTCTTCTAGCATGTCTTCCTCCATTTTTGTGTACTCCTTCATTATTATTCCGACCTCTTACATGTCCTCTCATTCTCTTAGTCAAAGTTTGTTGTGTAATTATCATTATATGCATCATTTCTGCAAGTTTTGCTAATTATTGACTTAATTCATCCCCTTCATCGTAACCTACAATATATGGAAATCAAACAGGGTTAATTAAAATAACCGATATGACTCATAACTAGATCAATCAAAGAGGATCATCACAATCTAAAGGATATTATGACTGATAAGATTGACAATGACACACTTTCAACAATGGATGAAAGGTTCCACATAATACTCAAAGAGTAAACAACACCAATATTCATTTAAAGAATATCTACTAACTGTTTCATACACAAAGTTACATGAATATTTATAAATGACTAAAAGGTAACTACTAAGAAAAAGGAAAGAACTAGAAAAATAAAATAAAATAATACCTCAATAAATACCTTCTTAATTCTTCGGGCTTTGTAATATTCTCTTTCTTAATCCAAAAAATTATCTATGTAAACAACTTATTTGTAAAGTTGCTCTTAGAAGTTTCTTCCAACACATCTACCAAAAATACTATTCCAAAAGGGTTTTGTCTTGCTATTTGAAATAGTAACATCTCCTTCAAAATTGAAACCTTTCCTTATTTTGACAAATGACTTACATGTGGAACCAATACCATAAGTCTTCCTTCTGACTTGATTTCTTCTATGATTCTAATCTTAACCTTCATTAGATTTCCTAACGCAACCAAGTTCTCTACAACTCCCACTTGTGTAATGAACTCTATATGTGTTCAAAACCTGACTTTTATTGACTTGTTTCCTACATTTAGAACCTTAACCAATTCCTCGTGAGTCTAAGTTTTTTTGCTATTTTCTAAAATCACATTCAAACCTCTTTCCCATCACATTGTAATAATCATGCATATTTATGAATCTCTTAATGCTAGTGACATGCCTTCATTCACCTTAGCCAACACACCCATAGTCATCCAATACTTCTTAAACTTCTCAATCTTACCTTCATCTAAAGACTCCTTCCAATGGTTAGGTGAGGTAAAGAGAACTTCCATGTGGCACTCCATATGTACACCTTTCTACCATAGCTAAATTGCTAACTGAGGATTAATATCTACAACATAACCACAAGGAATTATATTCATTCCATCAAGAAAAAGTTAAGAGATTCAACTCCTCTTATGACTAATGGAACTCTAAGGAAACCTCTATACAACCAAATTTCACTATACTATATGACTTAGTAAACCTAGAGATAAAACATTACAAGAAATCTCAACATATGACTTACATTTAGTAAGATGCACTTCCTGCTATCATCTAGTTTGATCTGGACATTTATACCAACATTTTTTAACATCTTCTTATTTTCCACCTCCATAGAACCAATCTAAATAAGCTTTTAAGTATTGATCTAATCTCTTCTAACTTTATAAAAGAGAACTACCTTTTTCTATAGTGATAGTAAGATGAAAAGTGTATCTTGAACTATTTACTCTTAATATATCTTTCCTTGACTTTAAACCTTCTAACTTTATAAAAGAGAACTAGCTTTCCTATGGTGGTAGTAAGATGTAATGTGTATCTTAAACTGTGTGCTCTTAATATATCTTTCCTTGACTTTGAATCTTAAGGTACACAAATTCTCCCTAAATGTAGTTATAGGTACATCCTCTAACTTAATCCTTAGTTGATGAAATCTTAACTTGATATCAATCTTAGAAAAGATAGTTGTTCCATGTAACTATTTGAATAAATCATCAACCATGGATAAAGGGTATCTATTCTTTATGTATGGTAACTCTATTAGTTTAATATCACAAATAACCTATAAACTAAAGATACAATGCAAGGATTAAATAAACACATAGTTAGGCCAAACTACACCCCATGATCAAATTATCCATTGCCCTTAAGATAGCTTAAACCAATGTAACCTTTGATGTACTGTATCCAAAATTCATTTCTACCAAGAAGTAGAATCTCCATTCTCTTCCTCTCCCTCTCTCCTTCTCTCTCTTAACTTATAGTCATCAAATTAAGCTTAGATTATTAATAAATGTGTATTTGAATTGCTTGCATTTAAAAATTACACAACAATTGTCCTAGATTTTCAGATCTAGGCAAAACCTCCTAGTCATGCATGAAGGAGCATTGGAGCTTAATATAATATGCAAATGTAATTTTGGAATCTTTAGACATTTAACTACATGAATTAAAACTTAATTTAGGAAAATTTGAATAGTGATGAACTTTATATAATTCTGGCGTGAAATGCATATTAATCCTAAATTCAAGTAATTAAAATGATTAAAGAGTCCCAATATACTCTTTATAATAACACTAACACCGAGTAAGAATAGTGTAACCCCGTTAGTCATGTCTATGAATGCAATGGAAGTAAAAGTACTATGAATGCAGAGCATATATAGCTGGAATGCAAGCTTGTATTTGCCAATAATTTCCCTATTGCTTGCTGACAAATTAAATAATCTCTCTATGTATTGTCCATGAAAAGAAGATAAAATTTAACGAGATACAATTCTTTACAGTCTATATATATATAAATATATATAACCACTTAACCAAAGTTGTATGAGTCCTGCTATGAATCCTGCACTCCGTGTAATTGTCCATCCAAGTCATGGAATCCATGAGGCACTCTAGTCTTCAATTTCAGTAAAGCCACTTCCTTCATGTCCACAGCTCTCACTGCCATTAGCTCCAACCTCTCTCTCTCCTCATCCCTGACAAAACTCAACAAATATCCATCCCCATTATCGTCCTCCTCACAAGCTCTTCTCGTACTACTGTCGGGAACATAATGAGGCTCGCCTCCGAATTTTCCGTATCCGTATCCGTACAAGAATTTGGTCACGTCTCCGATATCCAAATCAACCTTAGCCATGCCACTACACCTTGGCCACGGTTCAGCTATTGCCAAATAAACATACCTCATTTTCTTCCCTAATAGTTGCCTGTTCACCTGATCCGCTTCCAATTTCAATCCCGAAACCACCACCCGTGTTTCGGATTCACCCGTCGTAACATTAACCTAAATTTTCGATAGTTCGCTTCGTACCGTATCGTGTTCGTATTCGTGAAAGATGGAATCCGCCGGGTTCATGCAAAATCCTAGGATATTAATAATCCAGTTCATATTAGACGACTCATCCCATGGCGATTTTTGGTAAAAATTCGAAACGCAACGTCTTTTTCTTGTCATATGCGACGGGAGAACCACCTCAGACCATCTCTGATAATTTAAGGACGACCTGATGATCAGGATTACAGCAAAAGCTTTCGAATAGCAAAATCATGGATCATCATAGGTTGATTTATTGAATTATCAATGTCACGTAACTTTCGACCAACTTTGTCAAACCGAATGTAATTTAGACATGGTTTTTGTACGACGGTGCACTGTAACTTAAAGTGTGAAGATCCCCTGCGGTAGGGTTCACCTTAGGGCGTGCTACATGGACTGGTGGAGTTAGCCGTTGAAGCTGAACCGTCCGATTGTTTCGAGAATACCATCACTCTTAATCTGCATGTGATAGGGCAGGTCGACCTCTGACATTGCCAACAAACGGCCGTTAAAATAAACCAGACCAGCGTTAGCCACGCCCGAGTCGTGTAAGTTGTCGATCAAGCCCAGTCCGGCTCGCGCAAGGTACAAACCAAACGGGCCAACCCCGAATAGCCGTGCAGCTCACCAACTGCTTTTGGGAAAACCAGCTTGCCTAACTCCACTTCTTGCAAGAGTCGGCTGGTTCTAGTGAACCGGTAGCTATATCTGGCTTTACTGTCGGAGCCAAAAGTAACGGCATGTATCATGCCGTCACCGTCGAAAAGGTGATGACCGCCTGAGAGATCGGCTTTGTGATAGACATGTGTCTTTTACTGGACAAGATTGGCTTCATGCGGTAGCCATGCAATGCAACTGCAGGAGAGAAGTTGCTCTATGTAATAGGACAATGTTATTACAATATCATCTAAAATTAAAAAATTAAAGTTATATTATGATTTATTAGTACGATTTGTTCAGTTCTTTAGTGTTAGTTTTGATAATAAAAATAATAATTAAGTATTTTATTGATAAAAATATGAAATATAAAAATTACTGTTTATCCCAACCGAATTCTTCTAAAGTAAATTTAACCAAAACCCCTCCACCCCTAAGTCTGATTTAAAATATATGGAGAGATAGAAGGATTTATTAAATTAACCTATCTGAATACACATATACTAGTTAATATTTTCTAAATAATGAAATGGAAGTCTTTGTAGAAGTCGTACGATTTTCTTATCAAAAAGTAAACTATTGGCTGAGGAAATTTATTTATCGACCAAGACTATAAAATCCTTTATTATAAATTGCTCGGTACATAGCAAGCCAATATTTTATCATATATGGAAAACTTATCACATATTAATGATGACTACCTTTTAGAAACAAGTGCTTTTAATAAGGATGTCATATAATGCGTCATACGTTTGCATATTATGTGGGGTATATATACACTACAATAAATATAAGCAAAAGCGAAAAATTATAATGGGAAGACTGAAATTTTTGTATTTATTAAAGGATATTATAAGAATTTAATTATCATATTATGTGATAATTAAATTTTTGTATATACTATTTGAGATAAATAAATTATTACATAAGTATTTATGTAGCAATCCAGTTATCGTATATATTAAATTATATGTCCACCCGCTCTTTCCTCTAAATTTTTTTCAATATTTTCACTCTTTGAGCATATACTAGGCCATATTCCTTCTTTTTCCCTCCTATTAAAATTAGTATAAGAAGAAGATGGACTATTTTCCTTGTTGCTATCATTAACCAACGATGTAGGGTATATAAAGTACCCCTCTCTTACTTTCTCTCTCTCTAACTCTTTACACTTTGTTTTGCTTTTGTGTTGGTTCTTAATGGCACCGAAACACCTATTTTGGTTTCTTTTAAGTGTAGGATTAAGGAAAGTTGCAATCTTTTGTGTGTGTAGTTTTCTAGTGTCATTGGATTTGCAAGTTTTCTGTTACTTGACTTTGTCAGTTTTCCTTATACATTTGGGGTTTTTGTGTTTTGGTATAGATTTCTATAACACTTTTACTTAACAATAAAACTATGTTTTTCTTTTTCCTATATTTGTTGACATAGTTGATCATGTCACATTAAAGGAGGATTAATTTTATTATGTATGATTATTATGGTACATTGAATGATTTAGGGATGGGCATTATGTACTAGTATGTAGCAACCAACCATATGCATTCTAAAATTTTTTATGCTTTTATTTTGAAATTTTCTTCCCATAACTTTCAAAGTAGATACTTGAGATTATGAAACAAATTCTGAAAAGGGTGCTTGTGATGGGTTGTATAAACTATATAATTTGTGGAAAGATTTCTTTGAATTTTTTTAAAATAAAAGTTTTTAAATTCTTATTATCATGATGACAAGCAGATGTAACCCACACAAATCACATTATGTGGACAATGGGTGACGATTTCTAATACCAATAAGCTGATTTTTTGTTCAAGCAGATGGACAAGTTGATTAACTATGTCAACAAGGTGAATTTTTGTGAATTTGCTACTTTAATGTCTAATCACAATTTATTCTTAGAGTTTTTACTATGTCATCATATAGTTGGTTAGAATATGTTTTTTCATGGATGTTTCATAGTGTCTATGTATGATCAAATTTTTTAAACTTGTATTGTTCTTGTTACATTTTAAGTATAAAAAGTATCTCAGTTTTTACATTCTATAAAATAACTGCAATCAGGTCTTTAGTACGAATATATTAAGCTAATAAATTAAACATAATTCCAGTAAAAAAAAAAGAAAAAAAATGGAAAGCTAGTACATATTGAGAGAATTTAATTCTCATTAATAATGTGCAATTTGTTTTTCTCGCTAAACTGACAAATGATTTGGCATTTTGTGGGAATGTGTTTCTTGCAAATAGCCTATGTATTGCGAGAATTTTACCATTCTTGCATATACCCTATAAGAATTTATTTCTCACAATATTACAAGGTTGACTTTATTTGTGTGAATTTGCATGAAAGAAAAAAAAATAGCCATGCAACATGTTAAGGTAGGAAATTTTGTGAAAAGACATTTTCCCTCATAGGGTGCATATGGAGAGGAGGTAGGATTTCTGAAAGACATGTTTCTTCTAGAAAAAAAAAATGGGCTTCACACAATAGCCATGCATGACACAATGAAGACTATGACTGTATCTAAGGCTGTACAAAACAAAACAAAACAAAACAAGGTAGAACATTTTAGAGTAGCCGTGTAAGCAACCATGTAGTACACTAGCAGGAACATGCCTATGTCAGAAGGCATGTTAAAGGCAATTGTTTGATATATTTGAAACAAAATGGTACATAAGCAATAGCATGACCATGCTATGTCGTGTCAAGCCAAAAATGTAACTTTCTAAAATTGATTTCCAAGCTCAATTTCACTTCTCAAATGTGCAATTCATCCTAAAGATTTAATTTCCTTTCAAGAGTAGCTAAGTTTCCTAAAATTTGGAGAAGTCGTTACTACCCATTGAATTAATATTTCTTAGGTTATGAAGATTTTTGAGATTTGTCTAGGAAACTAAAACTTTCTTAAAAGGGCAAAAATTGATGACTATATAAGGAGCATGAATTTCCAGCAAAGAGAAGAGAATTGTAGATTGATAGTAGCATAGTGATAGATTTTTAATATTTTTGTTTATTAGATGCTTTTCTTTATGCACTTTTTTTATATTGTCGCTTTTAGATTCAATATGTTGCTAATTTAATTTTCTATTATACTCGAGCATGATAAACCCTAGAATGAATATGTAATTTTCTGATTTAGTATTCAAAAAATTATTTTTTATTCTTGTGATCTAATTATTTGTTCTTCATTGTTTTCAATTTAATATTGATGGCATATTAGTTTGAAATTTGGTTTTTTATATAGAGATCAAAAGATCCTATATTAGAATAAATCTAGCATAATCTGAAGGAGTTGCACGCAATCCTAAAGATATGACAACATAAATCTTGCAAATTAGGGCCAACCTAATGGTAGAGTTTATAGATCAAATGTAATACAATTCTAGAGGTTTTAATTAGGAGAAGATTCCAATTATTCAACCTAGAATTAAGAATTAGTAGACTTAAGAGAGCTATTAGTTCAATTTAGCAATTTCCATGGTCTAAGAATACAATAATGAATTTGAATAATAATTAGTTAATTTCATTAGTAGTTCTAGGGGGATTCAATATTCGGGTATACTTTTAATCATTATTATTTTCCTTAGTTTACTTGTTGTTTGATTTTACTCACTCCACTCAATTTTTTATATTAGATAATAAGAAAAAGAGTAATTATTAGTAATCGTAATCTATGTGGGATCAACACTCGATATCAATATCCATAATACTATAAAATCGATAATTTCACTTGCTTACAAGTCTATAGTAATGGGATAACCGATATCAAGTTTTTTGGCATCATTACCAAGGATTAGAATATTAGGAATACCTGTATCTTATTAATATAATCATTATTTCTTTTATTGCTTACTTTTCACTAATCTCTATTTTCATAGTTTCTAATTTTCTTCTATTGTTTATGCCAAGGGGATACAGAATAGCAAGTCAAAGATACCCAATTTTAGCTTAAAACTCTAATGACAACCAATCAATCAACATGGCCAATGAACAAGATGAGATAATGATGTTTGACTACGCAAGACCATCATTTATAGGAGGTAATTCAAGTGTTGTTAGGCCTACAATTGCAACCAATAACTTTGAAATTAAACCTAATATTATTCAAATGGTTCAACAGTTCATTCAATTTGATGGGTTGTAGGATAAAGATATAAATGCACACATTGCAAGCTTTTTGGAAATCTATGACACCTTCAAAATTAATGGGGCCACAGACGACACCATCAGGCTATGACTTTTCCCTTTTTCTTTGAGAAATAGAGCTAAACAATAGTTAAATTCTCTTCCTAGGGGTTCAATCACTACAAGGGACCAAATGGTAGAGAAATTCCTTGCAAAGTATTTTTCACCAATAAAGACTGTGAAATTATGGAACAATATCTCTTCATATTCTCAAATAGAGTCAAATATATTATACGATACATGGGAGAGATAAAGATTTGCTGAGGAGATGCCCACATCACAATCTTCCACTATGGATGCAAATTCAGACTTTCTATGGAAGACTAAATCAAACTACCAAGTAGATAATAGATACAGCTACTAGAGGAACTTTGAATAATAAAACACTTGAAGAAACCTAGAACCTAATAGAAAATATGGCTATAAATAACTACCAATGAAATGTTACAAGAGCCAAATAACAGAGAGTAGCAAGAGTTTATAATGTAGATGCTCTTACTACCTTAGTAACATAGGTCAAAGCACTAAGCAAGAAGATTGATAGGATGTCTATGATACGACAAGCAAGTTAGTCAAATTTTGTTTCTAACATTAACAAGCATGTTAATTATGTAGAATTCTTGAATATGCTACAAAACAACCCTTAGAACAACACTTATAATACGAGCTAGAGAAATCATCCAAATTCCTCTTAGGAAATTCAACAAAGAAATGTTTCACTTGAATTCCAACTAACACATCAACCACTAAAAAAGAAGCCCAATCTAGAAGATTTAATAACAAAGTTCATTCACCCTACTAAAACAATCTTCTAAGCTACAACATAATCAAAAAGCTTCAATCTAAAATCTTGAGAATCAAGTTGGACAGTTTGCAAAGATGATTTCAAAAAGACCTCAAAGAACTCTACTTAGAAACATAGAACCTAATCCTAGGGAACAAGTTAAGGTAATCTTCTTGATGAATGAAAAAGAAGGGAAATTTCAAGGGGATGGTAAAAAGCAAAAGAAAAAGGAGTAGCCTCCAAAGGTTAGAGAATATATCCCACACATTCCTTATCTAACTTGATTAAGAGAAGAACACATTGAGGAGCATTCAGGTAAGTTTTTTTAAATTTTTAAACAACTTCATATTAATTTAACTTTTGTTGAGGCTTTGTCGCAAATGCCAAAGTATGCAAAATATATAAAGGATTTTCTTTCAAGTAAAAGAAAATTAGTAGAGATCTCAATAGTCCCACTTAAAGCAAAATGTTCAACAATCCTATGAAATAATTTATGAAGAAAATTAAAAGATCCAAGAAGTTTTACTTTGACTTGTTTGATTGGTGACTTGTCTATAGAAAACGTTTTGGCTAATTTAAGAGCTAGTATAAATTTAACGCCATACAAATTATTTAAAAGACTAGGATTAGGAGGACCTAAGGCAACTAGAAAGAGTTTGCAACTAGCAATATGTCTATAAAATCTCTTAGAGGCATAATCGAAGTTGTGTTGGTGAAAATTGGCACTATTATCATTCTAGTAGATTTTTTCATTCTTGATATAGATGAAGATATAAAAGTTCCATTAATCTTAGGTTGGCCCTTTTTTGCCGCAACAAGAGCAATTAGTGATGTAGGAAATGGTAAATTAATTCTTAGAATTGGTAAGGAAGAATTAGTTTTTAAAATTTCTTATGCAATGCGACACTTCCTTAAGCATGACAATACTTGTTATTTTCTTGACACAATTGATTTGCCTATTGCTAGTTGTGTACAAGAATACATTCATGTAAATCCCATGGAATTATGTCTCATGAAAAATACGAAAGATTGTCTAAAGATGTTTAAACAAGATAAATATGAGAAATTCAATCTTTAGTACCCCTTATTTTCAAGTGTGCAATACGTCAAGCCAACGACACTAACCAAAAGTGCTTCTTGTGAGACAACCCAAGCTTTAATTAGTCTAGTTTGCTTTTGTTTTGTTTTGTTTATTATAGTGTTGTTTTACGTTAGTTTAATGCAATTTTATTCTCTTTTATTTTATTTTATGATTTTACTTTTTTTTAAATTTGCAAGGACTATCGTGCTTATCAATTAGAAAATTGAATCAAGATATAGCTAAACTAATTAAACTAGGCATCTATTAGTTTACTTTTTTCCTTTCCCATAAGTTTTAATTTGTTTATTTTTATCTTTTTTGCTTATTTTGTACATTGAGGACAATGTACAACTTTAAGTGTAAAGGAAGAGAAATATATAAAAAGCCTTAATTTTTTTTAACAAGAAATTACTATCAAATAATTTATCACTCTTAATAATACTAAATAAATAAATTACATTCATAATTTGGTGAATTATTAGGAAAAAAATTTTAATCCCTTGATTTATTTTGCCTTTTCATTAGTGAACTTATAATACCTAATTAGAGTTAAATTGTAAAATCTTTGTAAATCAAAGTTACATATTATTTAGGCTTAGAATTTATAAACTCCATATTGGAATAATATTACTAATCAAGGATTAAGAATTTGGGTTTTTAAACTTATTTTGATATATACCTATCTCTTAAAAGTTCTTATGAGTACTATGATCTTGAATAACTGAACTAATGAAAATTTTTTTTTAAAGATTCTTCCTATAAATTAAAAGCTAGAAGATAAAATAAAATAAAAAAGTTCGATAGTAGGTCTCATTGACTCAAACAATTAAGTCTGTTGAGTACCCTTTGAGGGATAACACCTATTGACTTGAGTGATAAGCTCAAGATTATTAGCCTAAAGCTTGCTATATGAGTTAGGAGAAAAGTTTGAGAAAACTAAACCAATGGAGTTAATAAAGGTTTTAAGGAATATCTTAAAACCTAGTAATCTATGATCATATGGTTTAAAACATACTAACCAATGAAATTACTCCATACTACTATAAATAGAAAAATAAAAAATAAAATAAAATAAAAAGAAAATTCTTCTGGTAATTATAAAATTAAGGATGGACTTTCAAGAGATAAATGGAGAAAAGCTTTTGTTGGGTGTCATGGACCTAAGGGGATAGAAAAGGGGAAGTATATACCTTAGCTAAGTGAACAAAAATTTTAAAACTTTCTTCTTGATTGAGTAATGTTTTGTACGGTTTTGGGTTTGTAAATTTTTGTCTGAGTGGCATAATAAATTTTGATATTGTATAGATTAACTTTTGAACTCTAATTTTAGTATTTGCAATACACCGAACATGATTAGATAAAAAGGATGTTAAGGATAAACAATTTTATTATGAATGTAATTTATTTAAGTACAAATGTAGTGATTGTTATCTAAGGTAATTAGTTAAGTAAAGAAATTCGTCCTTGATCTTTAAAGGCTTATCTTTGCTTGAGGACAAGCAAAGGCCTAAGTGTAGGAAAATTTGATAAGAGTCATAAAATACTTATTATTTGTAATATTTATAATATTTTTTTGTTTAATTCTCTTATATTTTGGATAAATATTGTACTTAATTACTCTTGATTTTGATTTTAGAGATTTGAAATGTAATTTATGATTTAATAGAAGAATTACATAAAATTTGCAGCAAAAATATCTATTTTACAATATTTGAAAGCACAACACAGTGAAGAGCATAGCTATGTCTAAGGCCATGCAAAACAAAACAAGGAAAATCATTTTGGAGTAACTATGTAGAAGTACACAAGCAAGAACACACCTATGTCAAAGAATGTGTTAAAGGCAATTGTTCGATATATTTGAAACAAAATGGTACATGGGCAATATCACAATCGTGCTATGACTGTGTAAAGCCAAAAATTCAACTTTCTAAAATTGATTTCCAAGCTCAATTTCACTTCCCAAGTGCAATTCATCCTAAAGATTTGATTTCCTTTTAAGAAGAGTTGAGTTTCCTAAAATTTGAAGAAGTCGTTATTACCTATTGAGTTAATATTTCCTAGTTTATGAAGATTTTCAGGGATTTTTGTAGGAAACTGAAAATTTCCTAAATTGATAGAAATTGATGGCTATGTAAAGAGCATGAATTTCCGGTAGAGAAAAGAGAGTTGTAGATTGATAGTAGCATGGTGATAGATTTTCAGTATTGTTGTTTATTTGATACTTTTATTTATATACTCTTTTTGTATTGTCGCTTTTAGATTCAATATGTTACTAATTTAATTTTCTATTGTACTCAGTATGATAAGCCCTAGAATGAATATGTAATTTTTTTTATTTATTATTCTTGTGATCCAATTATGTCTAATAATATCTAAAAACTGCTTCTATTCAAGAACTCCATATAAAATAAGTTTTTTATGTGGGAAAAAAAATAAAGAAATTAAACCCACCATCACTTCTAGTGAAACTTGAAAAAAAATGTGCACCTCTTAACACACATCCATGCAATTCTTGCTTTACAATAACAGCAAAAACACAATTAACGAAAAAAGTAAACGTCATGATGTAAAATAAATTAATATGTTTTCAAAGTAAAACAATAACTTGATGATAATCCTTGAAAGAGACAACAAAAGCTTCAAAAGTAGATTGGTGAGAGGCCATTAATGGCCACAAAGCATTGGATGTGTCTATTGTTTCTGAATTGTCTTCATCGTTTATAGGAAAAGCAACAATAAAATTTAATTGATAGTGGATTTTCTTGGAAAACATAAATGATAACGAGTATAATATTTTAGGTATATCATATATTTATTTTACATTTTTCTTTTTATTTCACATTAACCAAAAAGTTAACATGAAAATGTAGAAAGTCGAAAGATATATGGTTACAAATAATAATGAAATCATAAATGTAATAATATTAATGACATTTAAAAAGGTAGATTGAATAGCCATTTAATATGACAATAGTGAAAAATAAAAATAAATGTCACTAATAATAAGTCAAAACACATATAGTAAATAAGGCAAAAAAATTATGAAAATAAATTATAATATCATAAAAATATACAATACAAAAAAAAAATTCCAAAACTACATATTATAAATATAATTTTCAGGCTAAAACAAATATATGATCACATATTAACATTGAAAACACATCAATTATTTTATTTCTTCATAAGAAAATAACACAATATATATCGAACAACACAAAGCTCAAAATACCTTCATATTTTAAGTAATTGAACATTAGATATAGCTCATTGGACAATATATAATGTGATACATCTAAAGGATTCATATACTCATAGATAAGATCGATTCAAAAACTATATATTATAATATGTTGTGATTTGATAAAAAATTGCGAAAACACATGAATGATGCTATAAAATGGGAAGCACAGAAAAGGCAAGGTTTTCTAAAATTATATATTATTATATAATATGAAAAATAAAATTATGAAATACATTAACAATAAATTACGCAAAGGGCATGTCATGTAGATAAAAATTAAAAGAAAATAATCTTTAATGGCGATAAGATCAAAATGACAAAAATGAAAGATATAGGTGTTTTATGAATTAAATGATTAAATGATCATACAAAATATTCTATATCATGTATAAATAATGTTATATATTATATGTTTCTATGCAATAGTTATTTGCTATTGTCTATCATCTCAACTATTTCATAGAAAACTAAGTTGACTTTTTTAATTATCTCATCAAAATTCCATATCACCACATTAAATTACCTTTCTAGTATTTGACTATCAATGGAACATATCATTTTTTCCATTAATAATTAATTTTTACATTTATTATTTTTATTTTCTCCGATCAATTGTTATTATTTCCAATTTATATGTTTTTATTTCCCATTTACTCTTGACAAGCTATTGCTCCTTAAGTTCTTTTAAAAACAATAGGCATACAAGCATTTACATTTTTAAATTCTCATAATAATAAAATTGTTAATTCGCTTGTCTATTGATCATCTCTTGGTTTTTTTTTATTCCTATTTTTGTACTTTTATTTTTTCTTTACTTTTGAGAAATCATTTCCCCTCTAATTTCCTTAAAAAATATAGAAACGTTTACATTGTTAAATTTCCATTAACCCTTCATCTCTTTGTAAAATCTGTTGATTGATTTCTATAAACTATTTCTAACCTTATCTCTTATCCATTTATCTTTCAACCCAAAAAAAAAAAAAAACGAAAAAAAAAAAAAGTCAATTCTTATATCTTATATCTAAGAAATTTCAGCAATTGAACAATCCATAACATATCCAACCTAAAATAAGGAAAAATAGACAGTTTGAGTCGTTTTCTTTTGCCAAATTAATCGTATAGTAGTACCATTTATACATTGAATTGTTCCAAAGTCTTTCTTTTTATGTCTCTTAATGTAATTTAAAATAATAATAAAACTGATATGGATAAGGAAAAAACGGTGATATATTATGAAAAAAAGAAATATATATAGTGAGATATCATAAATAAAAAATAATTTATCAACCGTAAAATACACAAAATCAATATTAATTTTTATTCAAAGGTAACTATTTCTAAATTACTTTGTGGTA
Organism: Laguncularia racemosa; assembly: GCA_037954665.1. NCBI lineage: Eukaryota > Viridiplantae > Streptophyta > Magnoliopsida > Myrtales > Combretaceae > Laguncularia > Laguncularia racemosa. The sequence goes on along the minus strand of JBBMOL010000031.1, from coordinate 6,129,223 downwards.
ACATTCGAACGACACAAAAATATGTTGAACATATGAAACTTCTCATGAAATGAAGTGAGGTAAAAAAATAAATAAAACTATATTCATTTAAATTCAATATTACATTGATAAAACAATTTCATATAAAATATGAAATTGAAAAAACAATTAAAATTACAACAAAATCATATAGTATTATAACAGAATCATTATCATTACCTGCATCACATTTAACATCAAACATTATACTTCCTGCCATTCTTTGATAGCAAATCCAAAAACCAAGCACTAGAATATTGTCTCTATGTAACATAGGAAGAAGCGACTAGATATGTATGGAATGTTAGAAAAAATTAAGAATAACTTGAGCTAATCGTAGATAATATTCCACTAACTACTAAATCTATGTTTCATGAAAATAGGAGGAAAGTCTTATTTTTCATATAAATGGTATTCTTCACTAGCAATTTTAATAAATCTAATAATAAAAGGGTATTATGATTCTAAAACTCTATAAGGCAAGTTATTCTAAAACTATATGTTATAATATGATTGAGACTAATTGAAATAACCAAGTCTATATGTTTTTCCTTATATATTATTTTTGGTAGCTAAGGTATTATCCAAATTTTATGATGCAATCACTTTAAAATGATTACAATTTATAGTTAATTTTTTAATTATTAATAGGCCTTGTTTACTATAAATTGAGGTAATTTATGATTAATAGGCAATATGTGGGAGATTAGATCATATAATCACCTTTAGGTAACGATACAATAGAATCATCCCCTAATGAAAACATACAAAAATTCCACCCTATTTACCCCTTTTTTCTTGGTTTGTGCAGGAAAAAAGTGTCGAGAATCGACAAGATGACAAGGAAGAAGCACCAAAATAAAGAAATGAAGAGTCTATTTAAAGTTGTCTAGAAAGATCAACAAGTCAGAGCCACTGATTACATATGGACGATCAAAACATTGTACACCTATAGTCGGATGAAAACTAAACTCCAACTCTCTATTCGACTTCAGTTGGACGACCAGACTCTTTAAACAAAGCATTCCGTCTGTATAATTGAAATCCCCTTTCCAAGTTTCATGATTTAAGTTGAACGATCTAAGATAGTTTTAATTGCTGTTACAGATGATTTACGTATTCATGTTACTCTCTCATTTTCTCTCTTTAGACTTAAACGATATTTTCTCTTTCAATGGAATTATATTTTGATTTCTTCGTTGTTGTTCACCTTGATTAAGTAGTTTTAGGGTCTAAAATGTGGCCAAAGGAGATCTCATAAATGGGTTTAGGAATTGGCTATAAATGAAGTTATGTTATTCTACGGGTTTCGCAGGACATGAGCTAGCCACTCAAGTAGTAACTTGGTGGTGGTGATAGTGGTAGAGAAGGGCAAGCGGCAAATCTATCACTGCACCATACAGGAGAGTACCACTATTGCAATGAGGATGTGGGTATCAATTTACGTGGTCAATCATTTATATTACATTTGGTACACAAAATGGAATTACAATTTTAAATTCCATTTCATTTCTCATCTTTAGAATTATCTTTAAAAGGCGGAATTGCAATATCTTGAAATTGGTTACTACAGCTTCAAGAGAGCAAATTCAATTCAGTGTTTGAACGGGACATAATCGCAATTTCATCCTACCCTTATTAATTATTATAAATTAAAAATCACTTATTTAATTTTCAATTTAATTATGATATATAATAATTAAGGATGTTTTTAAAAAATATTACTATATATACATTCTATTCATACGTGTTTGCAAACACAGAAATGGATTCATCATTATAATTGTTCTTTCCATTTCATTCTAATCCTTTTCATTATATATCATTCCTATATATTAAATGTAACATTGAGATTTATGGACTCTTCATACGCTGATACCTATTACAGCCAAAAGAATAAATGAATGAAACGATTGAACTTAATCCTAGATAATTGAACCCAATAATGAAGTGAAATCTATCGATTCTTAGTGTAAAAATGCTATGTTATGGACTCTGTATCTAGATATACTTCTTAGTTGTTGCTACTAGTAGTATTGCAGTTTATTCTAGTTAAAATTCCTTACTGTTGATAAGTACCTCTCAGTAGTTAGATCCCAATCTAAATTTCGTTTATTCTGATTGAAGCTATAATTAACTGCCATCTTAAGTATTTTCATTGTAGCTCAATGGATACAAACCTGTACCCATGCGAGTTGGAGAAGGAAAGCTTGCTAGTGTCCAAGTCATGATCGCTCATTAATGTTACTGAAAACCAAGCTTGAGGAGCTGTTGCCATAAAGAGATCTCTTAATTTTTTAGGCTTGCTGAGAACTAGGATATAACTTATCAACTCGAAGGAAGAAAATTTACTGTAGAGGCTTGCCTTGAACTTGATTCTGGGTTTGTTGTTGATTCTGCTTGCTGGTAAGGTTAGCTTGAATAGATTAAGTGTCCATTGGAATTGCATGCATAGAGATAGAGCGAATCATAAACTACCGCTGCTTAACCTTGAGAACGAGACAATGTCGACAGAAATCCTGCTTTGTTTGAGGGAAGTGTCGCGGAGCAAAACAACATAGTAAACAACGGAAACAGTGGGAGGAATAGAAATAGGAACCACAAAGATTGGGTAATAGGGTGGGAGTTTAGAGATTATGATCTGCCTGATATCATAAGGACATGGCCTAGCATTGCCCGATCTAAAGTTAAAGTTTGAAACGCCATTTTGAACCAATTTGATGAAGGAATGAAGGAGTACCCGAGGATACTATTACATACCCAGTAAACTTATATCCAGTTTTTTCACTCTGCACAAACAAATGCAAAAACAAAATTTTCAGATCACCATCCATGTCTCCTCCATTCACACACTATTATGCATAGTAATCGATTTATGGGGAGTTGATTTTCTCGTGTGACAAAATACGAATGGCTAGGCCACCACTAGGAACATAAAACTGAAGCAAGAATTGCTTCATCTCAAACGCACAGGATTCTTTCCGGTATTTTTTCATGGAAAGAGGATGCATAATTGATGATAAAGCCTCTAGAATACCCCTTACCAATTAATTGTAGAGATAGTTCAAAGTTATTGTCTTCTCGATTGATTTTAAAAATTACAGAATTCTGTTCACGCTACAGAAAGAGACATCCAGGATTGGTAACACTGCTGCTGAAATCATGAACCAAGAAAACCAAAAACTAAAACTAGACTGATTCTGCAAAATTTACTGAATTGACTTGCAAAGAAGCTGGATGGAACCTCATATTAACGAGGAAAAAAAAAAAAAAAAAACAGCTGGAAATGCACCAACTCAGGCTGCTTTTTGACACACAACAACTTAAGGTACTTGAAACTCCAATCACTCGTCTGTCACACAGCCACTTGATGCTGGTTGCACACTCTTGATGTACTGGAGATTCAAAACAAAAATGTTCATTGTTAGAGACTTACAGCATCTGTGCGACACGGCATGATTGAATAATCATAATACTCACTTTATAGAGGACTCCTTGAGTGGCCTTGTATGGAGGTGGAGTCCATTTCTTTCGTCGCTCTTCCATCTCTTGCTGAGTTAATTGAACATCTATCCTCCTCTTCTCGACATCAATGTTAATTATATCTCCATTTTCGATTAGACCAATTGGACCACCCTCCTGAAAATAACATCTCATTTCTTCATTACAATTGAAAAAGAAATATACTGGTGATCACTTGTAAGGCTCGATTTTATACATGAGAATCAATGATTCCAGTTCATATGGTATGCTAATTTTTTTGATAAATTCAATCTGTTAATGTTCTTAAATAGTAACAACAACAACAATAACAACAAAACAATAATAGTGCATGAATTTTACTTGAATTGGGGCAGGAGAATACCAAAAATAAAAAATAAAATTAAACATGAAAACAACACCAAAAAAAGAAAAACTTCAGATTTAGATTTTATTCAATATGTAATACCATCGCATAAAAAAATGCATACAATCACTTTGGAAGACTAATTTGTTTTGACATGATTGATGATATTTTTTAGATGTAATTTTGGACAATAATTTTTTATTAGACAAGAAATTGTAAGCAGGGACTGAAGGCCCCAGATTTACCTTATTAAAATTAATATTAGAAGTAACAGTAAAGTAAAAAAATAATCCCCTTACTGCATCTTATATGTACAAAAAGATTTTGTTAACTTGTGCAACCACAACACTTTCTAACAAATAGAAATGGGACATTAAATTTTCTTAGAAAAAGATTATGGATATTCATTACACTTTGTAAAATGTTAGAAAAACAAAATTTTTATCTTTTCATTGAAGTACATATATTAATTGAAGTTTAACTATCAATTTATTAAAAAATCAAAAGTAATGCATATAACTTGTATAAGTTTTGTTATCAACAAAAATATATCATAAAGAATAAAAAGAGCAACAGGATTCAGAAGCTAGCCCCATCATGTTGGAGATATCACCTTCCATACAAAGAAGCCTGCTGTCATGGAAGCAAGCTGGCCCCATAGTTTGGAGCAATATAAATATAAGTATTCTACAATTTTTTATGATAACTTTCCGAGATTGTTTTATTAGCAATACTATAAAAGATATCCTTTTCAATATAAGTGATTAGACCACCAGACATTCAACAATCCTCATTCACTACCATAACACTAATTGTAAATGAAAGACATTAATACATCAAGTAAAATGACTGCTATTATTTACTAATACTTTGTGCGATAAGATTGAAACATTTGTAATATTGACAATGTAATTATCATTTTATAAAAAAAGCAGTGGTAAAGAGAGAGAAAATGCTCCCACCTCTCTCTTACACTCTTCCACACCCCCACCTATAAGACCACTTCTTTTAGGCCAAAAACACACACTCTCCCCCTCCCTTCCTAGACCTGTGTGCTGCTGCCGCTGATGGATTTGGATGGCAGCCAGCTTCAAGAGCCATTGTGTAGGTCGCATACTGATGGCCAGAGTTTGTTAGGGGAACATTTCCCTCCCCTTCGTATTGGAAAACCAGCTATAGCTCCCCTTGGCACGCCTCCATATGCTGGAAATACCATTCTTCCGGATAAGGAAAAAGTAGGGGAAGCCTTTCACTATAGGAGAAAAGTTAAAGTTGACTTATCCAAAAACGGAAACCTTGATCCTTGTGCCCCTGATGGAATGCCTTTTAGCCACTGTCAGCAGCTGCATGACAGTCCCAAAGGCAGCTTTCGTGTCTCACCCCCTTTGCACCCTTCCCAAGTTCTTTCCTCCTTTGGTAATTCCACTTTGGAATTACCCATCCAAACCATGGAACCGGAAACCACCACACAACACCATCTTCCCCAACTGATACATCCTCCAGTGGTCAAAGGGAAAGGAAATCCTACGCCCATGCATGTAACGAGACCAATGTAGATGACACCAACTTCAACCTAAGGTATCATCCACCAGATAGGAAGGGATTGGTGCCACAGGTGAAGATCCCCCATGCGGTAGAGGTGGCCGGAGCTGATTATTGGTCTTCCTCACTCGTTCGGTTTTTCCTTGGACGTAGGCTGCCCCTACCTTTCCAACTTGTTCATGACATGGCCTTCCGTCTTTGGAAAGAATATGGAATCCTTGAAGTCTTGGGAAGTAAAGAAGGGTACTTTTACTTCTGATTCTCTCATGGAACCAACCTCACTCCTCTACTAGAAAAGACATGGTATTTTGCACAAAGATAACTAATCCTTCAAAAATGGAGACGTGGCATGGCCCTTGAAAAGCCTCAGCCAACTAATGTCCCCGTTTGGACTTTCCTTCACCGAGTTCCCTGTGAATACTTGAATGAGGATGGCATCAGCTACATAGCGAGTGGAATAGGAGTCCCCCTTAAGGCTGATGCACTAACGGCTGCAAGGAAGAGGGCTAACCATGCGAGAGTGCTAATAGAGCTGGACGCAAGAGAGGAATTGGTTTCCCAAGTTGAAGTTGAGAGTTCTGATGGGTCCATCTCCAAGGTCATGGTTCAGTATCAAGGACTCCCTTTAAGATGTGGGGAATGCAAGGTGTTTGGGCATTTGCGCCATCCTACCAATATAGGGACTTCACCAAACAAGTCCAGTGGTCAAGGCACCAAGAGTAGTGAGGGACAGTGGGTTCTGGTGGGCAGAGGTCAAAGGGAGAAGGAGAAATCCAACACTGGGATCAAGACGTATGTAAATGGCAAAAATAAGCCTAGTCATACATCTAGAAACGTAGAAAACGAGAGAGGACAGCATGGTCACATGCCTAGCTGTGAAACTGAAGCTTCTAAGGAGTCCCCCCACTTGGTCCCCAAGGCCAAGCCAGCTGACATCCGTGTCAGAGAAGGTGACGCCATGAATGCTGTTGATCCCGGGGCAGTTGTGGATGATCAGCAGCAAAGGGAGACGACATGGAAGTGGATGGTAGATGCGGCCTAAATGCTAGTTGTATGCCTGATCAGCAGCCCAAGAACCCAATCTCTTCACCTCAGTGACCAGATCCCAACCGAGACTGATCTTGGAGTTGTTGACTTTGAAAACACTCCACTTTGCAAGTTAATCCCCCATCTCCACCATGATCAAGGTAGCATCCCGAAAACATCTAAGGGCTCTACCTCTTCTAGTAGGCGCAAGAAGAAGGTGCGGAAGAGGAGAAGATCCTTCACCTAGCTGCCCATATACACCAACCCAATGCATATTGTCACTTGGAACGTTAGGGGGTTAAATGATCCCATAAAGGTGGCAGACACTAGAAGGATTTGCAATGAACGTAAGATCAGTTGTATCGGATTGCCTGAAACCAAGGTTAATCCGATGAATGAAGCATCCATCAAGAATGCATTGGGAGCAGCTTGGCAAGTTAGAATAAATACAGTGGCTAGAAAGCGTATGTGGTTGGCTTAGAAGCCTAGAGAGTGAATTGTTAGCGTGGAATCGGAACACTCTCAATTTATGCATTGCAAAATTGTAAACACGAGATCCAACTCTCACCTTTTGTGCTACTTTCATCTATGCTTCAAAAAATGGTAGGGAAAGAAGATCTCTTTGGTGCAACATTGAGAATATAGCACCGTCCATACACTTCCTACCGTGGATAGTTCTTGGGGATTTTAACACAACTGAATCCCCTTCTGAGAAATTGGGTGGGAGAATACACCTTACAGATGAGATGGTTGAATTACAAAGTTGCATTACACATGCGAAATTAGAGGACTTGAATTATGTGGGAGACTTCTTCACTTGGTCTAATCGACAAGAAAACAACCCTATACTACACAAGTTGGATAGGATCATGGTGAATCAACAATGGCTTCTGTTACTGCCCAAAACTCAAGCACAGTTTGTTTCCCCAACTCTCTCAAACCATTCACTTGCCATCACTTATATAGATGTTAATTCGGTAACTAGGAAAACTCCTTTCAAGTTTTTCAACTTTTGGGTGGACCACAAGAGCTTCAAAGATATTGTGAGTAGCACATGGAGAACGAATATTGCAGGTTCCAAGATGTTCCAAGTCGTGAGGAAACTTAGACTAGTCAAGCAAGAACTTAGGTAATTAAACAAGAATGAATTTTCCTACCTCCCTAATAAGGTTGAGATGGCGAAGTCTAGATTACAATCTTTACAAGCCACTGTCCATGGGGGTGGAAATACGTCCATTATGGAGGAGGAAAAGGAAACATATAAAGCTTATTATCTGCTAAGAGAAGCTGAGGAAAGCTTTTACAAACAGAAATTAAGGGCACATTGGCTAAAGCTGGGGGATTGGAATACCTCTTTCTCCCACAAAACCATAAGGAACTTGCATAACCGTAGTTATATACATCATCTACTCAGAAACAATGGGAATGAGGTCTTTGGGGATGCAGAGGTCAAAGCACTTGCAGTTGAGCACTTTCAGAAACTCTATGATTGTCCTCCTTCTAGCCCTACACTGGAGGATGTCAATAACCTGGTCACTTAGAGGTTGAGTAACCAACAACAAATTGAGTTAGATCTTCCCTTTACAAATGATGAGATTAAGTAGGGGTTCTTCTCACAAGCCAATGCAAAAGCACCACGGCCTAATGGGTACACTGCTAAGTTCTTCAAGGACACCTAAGGGATTATTGGTAAGGAGGTTCTAGAAGCATCCAAGGAATTCTTGGCATCTGGACACTTACTCAAGGAGATTAACTCACTCATCATCTCCCTAGTTCCTAAGATTGCCAACCCATCAAGACTAAGAGAATTTCGCCCTATTGCTTGTTGCAACGTTATTTATAAGGCCATCTCTAAAGTCATTGTAGAGCGTATTAAGAGGGTCCTCCCAACCTTAGTTGGTAAAGAACAAGTAGCTTTCATCCCTGAGCGAAGAATCACTGACAACATCTTCCTTGCTCAAGAATTAATGGCAGGCTATCGTGTACAATCAAGTTCACCTCGATGCACCCTTAAGGTGGACCTACAAAAGGCGTAAGATATGATTAGCTAGGATTTCTTGATGGCTACTCTCCAAGCTATGAACTTTCCTCCCCATATATGTACCCTTATACAACAATGCATTTCCACCCTAAAGTTTTCCATCAACATTAACGAGGAATTAATGGGTTATTTTTCTAGTAAGAGGGGGTTAAGATAGGGTGATCCGATATCTCCTTACTTCTTTGTACTAAGGATGGAGATCCTATCTACCTAGTTGAGACAATTGACGGAGAACCCCCAATTCACCCTTCACTGGAGATGCAAGAATGAGAAACTAACACACTTATGCTTTGCAGATAACCTTCTCATTTTCTCCAAAGGAAACCTACAATCAGTATCATTGATCAAGCGGACGCTTCAGTAGTTCCACACTATGTCGGGCTTGGAGATCAACAATAGCAAGAGCAATATCTTCTTCTCTCATGTTCCCAAGGGAGGAGAAGGAGGCTATTCTATCATTTACCCAGTTCCAGGAAGGTAAGCTGCCAGTGTGTTACCTTGGGGTTCCCCTTTCTTCTACTAAACTACAAAAAGTAGATTATGATGCCTTGCTTGAGAGAATGTTGTCTAGGGTCACATCTTGGACGTCCAGATACCTCTCCTATGCGGGGAGATTACAATTGATCAAGTCGATCCTCATTTCCTTGCAAGTCCATTGAAGTAATGTATTCCTACTTCCTAAATATGTTATTAGGAAGATGGATAGCTTACTCAGAAACTTTCTTTGGAGTGGAAATCTTCATACTTACTCTAAGCTAAGATTAGATGGAGTGAAGTCTGTAAACCACTTAAGTGTGGGGGTCTAGGGATACCGGACCTGCACCAATGGAATAAGGCCATCCAGATAAAACACATTTAGCATCTATGCAAGGATGGTCCGAGAACCCTTTAGCTTGAATGGGCCACTCCACATTTTTGAAAGGTAGAAGCTTTTGGGCAAAGAAAGCACCTACATCATGCTGCTGGACTTGAAAGAAATTGCAGAAACTTAGATGCCTAGTTTGTCCCTGCTTTAGTTAGGACCCTAATAATGGTCTTATTATATCTCTTTGGTCAAACTATTGGCTTCCAGTAGGCCCATTGGATTTGATATTCAGCGCCCGAGAGATAGGTAGTACCGAATTCCCTCCTACCACCAAACTTTGTTCCCTCATGGAAAGCAACAAATGGTGCATCCCAGAGGGTTTGCTACAGAATAATATTCAAATCCCTACCTCACTCCATCCTGACGCATCAATTAATGACCGCCTTCGATGGATCCATTCCACCACGAGTGAATGCATAACTTGAGTGGGTATGAATTCCTCATCCCCCCAACCCGAGTGGTACCCTAGGCTAATGTGATTTGGAACAAATACTCAATCCCTAGACACTCGTTTATTCTATTGTTAACCTGATTACATAAGCTATCCACATTGGACAAGCTTGAATCATGGGACATGACTTCTACTACCACTTGCTTCCTGTGTCAACAGGGACCAGAAGACCACTCCCATCTCTTCTTCAATTGTAGCTATTCCCGCTTGATCTGAAGTACAGTTTGCAACTACCTTTACTACCCGGCGCTTTTCAAAAGCTGGCAAGGGGCTACGTCTCAATTGCTAGCCTCGGTTGACTCCAATTCTCCAGACTTCCACAGAAGGTGTGCCGCACTTGCAGCGACAATATATTGTATTTGGAGAGTGCGAAACAATATACGCCTAGGGAATCGTATTTCCAACCGGGGCTCTGTTGTAAACTAAATTAGAACTTACTCTTTGCTATTATAACGCTCTTATAGTAGTCTCTTTATCTTTTCTATTGTTTTCTTTGTCCTTGGGACTATGATATAAGTTTACGCGCCTTCACGGTTGTACATCTTTGGATATTAATAAAATTAACTTATCCAAAAAAATTATCATTTTATACCAATGATTCTCTGAAGAATTTTTTTAGTTAACCATCAACTTTTTAAGACATAAAACAGAAAATTTATAAAACAAAAGCAAAAAGAGAACAAAAACAAAATAAATGCTAACTTAAAAAGGTAAAATGACTAATGGGAACTGAACTCGTGACTTCATCTTTGTAAAAGCATGCACTTGACTAGTTAACCATGTTTAGTATTTTAATAGAACTTAGACCCAAAAACAACACAATCAATAGAATCTAAGCAGTAAAATAAACTGAATAAAGAAATCAACATAAGAATATGGCCAGCAAGAGAGAGGTTATTCACTGCTTTATCCATGGTAGTTTCAATGAGCTTCAGCACTAACACCAAACATAAGCAAAAGAAGGAAATGGGTATGCAGACATTTAGAGTTTTTGGGTATAATGTTTGGGTGTTGTATATGGATAATCTAAAGGAAAAGTGTGGGAGTGTATGTAAGTGTATGGGTTCTGTGTTTGGAGATCTGCAAAGGTGTGTATGTACAAGCGTGTGGGTACATGAGGTATACACAATGAAGTAGCTGGAAGGCAGTGTATATGTGGCGATGACGATGGAAAATGGGGTGAAGGGTAAGTATGTATAGTGGTGGGGTATAGAATAAGTGGGTATTAAGATGACAAAGACATGAGCACACTGCTCACCACTCTATATTTACAAAAATATCCGCCATTAAAATTCCATTTTTCTTAACATATATAGTACTCTTGGGTCCTCTAGAACCCTCTGAAGGAAGATTTCATAACAAACTTGACATCATCCTGACACCTCATGCTCTCCACCCCTCAATTCTCCTTGCCTCCTCCTGTACTTCTCCTTTCATACACATGTAACACAGGAGACTTGACAAGTGGCAAGCTTCTAACAGTATCATAAAAGAATTACTCTTTGAAAAATAAATGTAATATGCATTTCCTCCTTTTCTTAAGATATTTTAATAATTAATGTTTTTCCAAAACATAAGGGGGGCCTAGGGCCTTCACCCCCCCAAAATAAATACCAAGTCCACAGTGAAAACAAGAATGCAATATTAAGCATCATCCATAATAAGTTTGATTAGAAAACTATACATTCATAAACAAGATCATGGTATTGACCTTTCTATAACAGAAAGGTAACTTCATTGTGTGGTTTTCCAACCTACTAAAACTATGAACATCATGATATTGAACTCGTCAGTTGAGACAAATCTATTTTAGTAAGAGGAACGCCTTATCATACCTGTGCTTCAGGACATATGTGGCCAACAACAAAACCATGTGAACCACCAGAGAATCTGCCATCAGTCAATAGAGCGACATCCTGACAGTTTTGTTTCAACAGTTAAGTAATTACAATCCCCTAGGCATATAACTTCAAATAGAAAATTAAAGTAGTAACATGTACAAGAAATTTACAAGTATATGATGAGAAGGCATTCCTAATATCCCATTACAAGCTTTTATACTAGCTCAACAACAAAAGTTACAAGTGGTTTTAGATATACCTTCCCAAGACCTGCTCCCATAATCACACTTGTTGGTGTGAGCATTTCAGGCATGCCTGGTCCGCCTTTAGGACCTTCTCCTCGGATTACAACCACTTTTCCCTTTTATGGCAACATATATAGAACAAACCATGAGTATTCTAGCTAAACTTTGAAAAATCACACTCTACCTGGCATAAGAAACTCACATAACTAAAACAAGTGAACTTGGAAATCTTGCACTCGAGTGAAATTCTTCATACTGCTTTCCTTTCTTTGGCTAGAAAAATTCTAGATACTACTGAAAGCAAGTTTTTTGCAAGAGTTCTCACATATTAATAGAAGTAATATCACCAACCTTAAAACTCAATGGATCCTCTGATATAGCACTAATCATTGCTTCTTCCCCTTCAAAAACCAGTGCAGGACCTGGAGAATAGTTGAATTGACATGTTAAGCAAAACAGTAAATCAAGCAGATGGTGTGCACATTAAAGAAGAGAAAAAAATGATACCAGAGAAGTAGAGGCCCTCCTTTCCGGTAATTTTTGCCACAGAACCATTTGTTGCAACATTCCCATAGAGGATCTGAATGTGGCCAGTCTTCTTAATTGGATTATTTACTGGTCTTATAATATCCTGAAATATTGGTGAACCAACAGATTAATATCTCATCAACCTATCAAAAAGGTTAAGTAACAGAGACATGAAGAACCCACCTGTCCTTCAGCTAATTTAGGAGCATTTTTTGCATTTTCAGCTAATGTCTTGCCTGTGACTGGAAAAAGGTTACAGATCCAAGTCAGTACTGAAATTTAACAGCAGGCTATTCGCTTCAAGTATGAACATACCTGTAATGCAATCCCCGTCCATAAATCCCTCCTCCAGGAGAAAGCGAATGACTGCAGGAGTTCCTCCAATCTACAGAAACAAATTCTCAATCTAATCGAATAAAAAAGAAACCACAAATATAAAATTGTAGTTTGTTGCAAGCAGTTGTGTCAAATTGACAACATATACAGAACAAGGTAATAGCAAAGAAAAATCCAAACCTTATGTATATCTTCCATGACATACTTGCCACTGGGTTTGAGATCAGAAAGAAGTGGAACCTGGTCACTGACTTTTTGGAAATCATCAAGAGCCAATTGCAACCCAACTGACCTGCCAAGAACTTGGAGGTCAGCTATTTCCACGAGATGCAATTATAAGTAATCAGAAAACTATAATCCCTTACAGCTTCACCTTGCAATAGCTACTAAGTGAAGCACAGCATTAGTTGACCCACCAAGCGCCATAACCATAACCATCGCATTTCGCAGAGATCTCTCAGTGATAATGTCTTGAGGCTTTAAATCCATCTTCAACAATTCCAAGAGATGCCTCCCAGCCAAGCGACATTCAACTAACTTCAGTGGATCTTCAGCAGGTGTGGAAGAGCTGCCAATGGGGAAAAGGAACAGGTAAGAAAAAAGCCACAAAAAACATCAACCCAGATGCATGAGTGAGCAACTAAGGCCTTGTGAGGTTAATCCCATCAAATCCAATTTGCTCTACTTTCAGTAAGAGCTTGATGGGGCTGTGTGAATAGGTATAAAAAATGATCATTCTTTGCTTCCAATTCCTTAGAATCCTATTAACTAGCAGGAGAGAGGAATGGGATTCCATGGACCTCACATACTCACTTAGCTCAAAAAGAGTATATTGACTTCCATGGAATCCTAGTCCATGAAATTAACCCAACAAGGCCTAAATTTCTTACCTTCCAGGAAGAGACATTCCCATGGCTTCGATAGCAGAGGCCATTGTGTTAGCGGTATACATTCCACCACAAGCTCCTGCCCCAGGGCATGAGTGAAGCAGTATATTCTTCCTCTGCTCATCACTGATTGAACCACTTACATACTCTCCATATACCTATTAGAATGTTTTAAAAATAAAAGCTAGCTTTGGTAAACAGACAAAAAGGCACTTGCACCAAATAATAACTTTTCACATGTTTTTGCTCAAGTGAGCTAATGCCTTTCCAATTTTGGGTACCACCCCCATTTTTGACAAGAAGCCAGCCTTAACTTGGTTTGGACCAAAAACTATTGATTGTGATCAGTGATGGGACATAGATTCATATAATTCCTCTTATCTATATACCCACTACGATCAACCAGACAAGGACAACAAGACAACACACATACCTGAAATGCAGATATTATATCATAACTCTTGCCTTGGAAATGTCCTGGCTGCAAAAGAAAACAGAGAATGAGATATTATAATGCATTTCGATTATCTCTTCTTTTTTTTTTCCTTTTTTGGGTTATATAAGCAGTTCTTCCTCTTTAATGAAGTCAAATTTTGATTAGACAAGCAAAGATAAAAAAAAAGTGATTGATTACATGCTGATCATTTTCAACGGTAAATAAGCAATAGTCCCATCATAAATATGCTTCAACCAAAGTAACAGAATTTTAGCAAGCTATTGTAATACTATTTCCTCAGAAGAGAACAAAAATAAACTGAATTTCATCAATATGGTAAACTGCAACCACAATTAACATAGCCAGGTGATACTTCTTCTCCCGCAATAAAACCAGGGTGAAACCTGCATTCTGAATTTATTTCAGTATAAGTTTGTCTCTAAACCTATTCAGAGCTTCACATGGTAATGCTTAGTGATAAACTTGCAGGAAATCTTGGGCTCCAGAAGGCACTCTAGAAACTGGAATTTACTCATGCTTAGATTTTATAAGGTTGTTCATGTACTGTATATAACAGTAGTTAGTCTAACCACACCCCTCCACAACCTTGGCTCTTACTATTCAGGTTATGTATGATACCATGTAAAGCCACATCACGAAACTTTCAATGTAACAAACACCAGCAAAGTGACATCGATAAAAAAAAAGAGGAGGTGGGGAGAGGGAATGCAAATAACCCTCCTAAACTTTGATCTAGGCATGAATATATTCTCTAAACTTTCAAATGTTGCAAATCACTCCTTTAAACTTTGATAAATTGGCAAATAAGCCCCTAAACTTTCACCTTGGTGAAAAAACACCCCTCAAACTTATCAAAATATACTTTAATACCCCAAACTTTGAACTTAGTATATTTTTTTAACTAAATAAAAGTATCCTTTATGTTGCTAATTTATCAAAGCTTAGGAAAGTTATTTGCAACATTTGAAAGTTTAGAAGTATGTCCACATTAACAAAGTGACATCATTAAAAAAATTTCCCATGCAGCAGCGGAGAAGACATGGGATTGCAAACATTGCAATTGCATGCCAAGCAAATAAGTTGTCCTGATGAAGAATTATATAAAAACATCTCCCAGTTTTCCTCCCATATAATAAGAACAAACTACCACAAAACAAAAAGAAAGACAAAAAAAAAAAACTGCCAGTTATCTCTTTGTCGAAAGAGCAACAGTTGGCTGATGAAAGATGGAGAATGGCACTTTCAAACTTGATTTTAGACTGAATAAACTGATGGCTTGGGCGGATTCACAAGTATTTCATTTAAGTAGCTCACAGCAAACCCTTTGCGCTTGAAATGCAGTTTGTACGTGTGGAGTACTTCCACTTTTTTCGGGGGAAGTGAAATATCTTAGCTTATACTGGCATGCGAAACTGATCAATCCCAATCATCTTCTCGTAGTTGGCTGATGAATGTCAGTTATCCTTTCTTCTCAGAAGATAAATTGAACAAATGAAGCCGATTTCTGGGCTAACTGCAACAGCAAATTCCTCATCCCTGGTTACATTCAATGGCATACTGCCTTTCCAGCAACTGTTTACTGCATATGGCGAGAGCAAAACTCCAAATGCATGGGAAACCAATTTATTTTATTTTATCATTCATGCTATTTGCTAGTAAATGATAGTGGCCGGGAAATTAGGCCTTTTGACAAGGTCTACCAGCAAAGGAAACGTGGGGGGAAAGACCAGGGAAAAAGGAAGCCACAACTGAGGAAGGCAATAGGAAGTAGGACGTGGGAGGTTGTGTCCTAAAGTAGTGGGGTAGTAGGAACTAGTAGGGGAGGAATCCTTGTAAGTAGTGGACTAGTGGTAAGGATTAGTGTAACAATTCCTGCTGTATTTAAGGAAAAGAAAGATGAATGAAATCTAACCTCAATTTTTCAGCAATTAACCACTAGCAAAGATATCTTGGGTTCTCTCCAACGAGCCCAATTCACTAAGTCAATCATAGGGAAACTTGGAAGGAAACCTAAAAAGTAGGTTCTAGACTTCCAACCAAAACTAGCAAGGCCTAGAACAAGCTCGCAAATGCTTGCCACTAACAATTTGGTATCAAAGCAAGCAATAGCTAGAAGCGCTGCTAACTATGCACCAGGATGACTAGACTCGCCTAGAACGAATGGAGGCAAGGCAAGACCAGTTGGCTACCTAATTGGAAAGCCTGATGCGGGAAGGACCCCGAAAAGTCCCCAACAAATGTGACCGAAGAGGTCAAGGAAACGTCAGCTGAGAGCGGCAGGGGTGAAAGGAGCATGCTTGCAACACAACTAGCCAAATGGGATTTCCTGCACTATGACGAGAATGGGGACCCTCTCGATCGATTCAATAGATGTGAGCAATTCTTTGAGCATCAACCAGTGGCAGAGGAGGACAGGGTAAAGTTAGCAAGCTTCCACCTAGAAGGGGATGCTCAACTATGGTTCCTCAAGTCGAAACAGGAACAACCCCAATTGAGTTGGGCAAACTTTAAGGCCCTATGCAATTTGCGCATTAAGCCCCCAATCAGAAGCAACAAGGTGGGTGAGCTGGCCGAGCTTCGCCAGATGAGCTCCGTGGAACACTACCAGCGAAGGTTAAAACAGCTATCGGCTCAAGTGCTGGACCTAGCCCCCAAGCACAAGATTGCTATTTTCATCAGCGGACTAAAAGAAGCCATCGCTGTAGAAGTGGAGCTACACTACCCACGAGCCTCTCGCAAACCATGAGTCTTGCCAGGCTGTACGAGAAAAGGGGAGTGCCATCCAACGAAGAGGTGGAATTCATGAGACGACCTCCAGCCACCTCGAACAAGCCCACCTACACTAAAAGGTTGAGCAAGGCAAAGTTGGAGGAAAGGAGGGGTAAGGGGCTATGTTTCAACTACAATGAGCCCTTCACGATGGGGCATCGGTTCAAGAAGTTGTTTTGGTTGGAATGGGAAACGGGGGAAGAGCCAGAAAAGGATGAAGGTGTGGAGGGGCAGTTGGAAATTTTGCTACATGCCATGGTTGGGTTGTCCCAAGCCCAAACTATGAAGGTGTGAGGAAAGGTTAAGGTGCGATTGATCATCATGTTGATCGACTCAAGCAACACCCATAACTTCATATGTGCTAACCTGGTGTCCCAGCTTGGTTTGCAGATGTTGTCACAGGAAAGGTTGAAGGTAGTGATAGCGAACAGAGCCAAGGTTGGAAGTGACGGGGTTTACAAGAGTCCCATTAGAACTGGGCGGCAGGACCTTCACCATAGACCTATACTCTCTGCCACTATGTGGCGTAGATGTAGTGTTGGGAGTCAATTAGCTCCAGTCCTTAGGCCCCATTTCATGGGACTTCGCCATGATGAAGATGGGCTTCCTACAAGGCCGAGAGAAGGTGCAGTTACAAGGGGACACCCAAGGCACGGAAAAACCAAAAATGACAGTAGTCACGAAGGAGGGGAAGAAAGACAGTGAGTTACAATGCCTGCTAGCGGAATTTGATAACACATTTCAACCCTTACAAGAGCTGCTGCCATCCTGCCACTGCGATCATGCCATCAGGCTACCCTCGGGGACACCGCCCATAGTGGTAAGGCCTTATCGATACCCCCACGGCCAGAAAGATGAAATAGAACACCAAAGTGAAGAAATGCTCCAAAAGGGTTTGATCAAACCCAACCAGTCGCCTTTCTCTTCCCCGGTGCTCTTAGGGCGGAAGGGGGACAACATGTGGCAGTTCTATGGGGATTACAAGGCCTTTAACGAGAAAACCATTAAGGAAAAATTCCCAATACCGATCATTGAAGAACTCCTTGAAGAACTAAGGGGCGCTTGTTACTTCTCCAAACTAGACTTGTGTTTGAGCTACCACCAAATCCAAATGAGACCTGAAGACGTGGAGAAAACAGCCTTCCAAACACACCACGGGCACTTAAGTTCCTAGTCATGCCGTTCAACCTCACCAAAGCCCCTTCCACCTTCTAGGCTCTCATGAACGAGGTATTCAAGGGCCATTTGAGGAAGCTTATTCTAGTGTTCTTCAACGATATCCTCATCTACAACCGGTCTTAGGTCAAGCATCTTCCGCATCTCAGCAAGGCCTTCTCCTTGCTACGCCAACACCATCTTCGATTGAGGCCCCCGAAATGCACATTTGCCCAACGACAAGTTGCCTACCTAGGACACCTCCTCTCACACCAAGGAGTGGAAGCCGACCCCCAGAAGATAGAGGCCACGTTATCCTGGCCGAAACCCTCAACCTTCACAACACTGCAGGGGTTCCTTGGTCTCACGGGCTACTATCAAAAGTTAGTGCAAAACTATGGCCTTATCACAACCCCCTTGACCCGCATGTTGAGAAGGAACGGCTTCCAATGGAGCCCCGAATTAGAACAGGCCTTCATCACCCTGAGAAACGTCATGACACAAGCTCCGATCCTAGCCATTCTTGATTTCGAACAGCCCTTCGTGGTGGAGAGTGATGCCTCCAATCACAGGCTAGGGGCAATCCTCCAACAGAATGGGAGGCTTATTGCATTCTTCAGTCAACCCTTCGCCCAAAAACACCTATAGCTAGCGGCTTATGAGAAGGAGCTCATCGATTTGGCTAAAGTCGTACGCCATTGGAGGGCATATCTTTGGGGTAAGAGGTTCAAGGTGAGAACTAATCACTATAGCCTCAAGCTCTTGCTTAAACAGCGAGTATCCACCTCCCCCCAACAACATTGGCTCAGTAAACTCATGGGATTCAACTTTGATGTCGAGTACAAGGCTAGCCTCAAGAATAAGGTCGCAGATGTGCTATCTAGGAGAGAGGAAGTAGCAACATCCACCTTCGCCATATCCACGCCACAGTTGATCGAATGGGTGCAACAAGCTATGCAATCCTCTCCAAAATTGCTCCAGCTAGCCGCTCAAATACAAGTACAAGAGATGGGGCCGAAGTGGACCTTCGAAAAGGGGCTCATCCTTTTCAAAAATAAGACATTCCTAGACCTCTCTTCCAAGTTGTGCACCACTATTGTTCAAGCCATCCACGACCAATGCCACGAAGGGTACCAACGCACCCTTTACCACATCACCCGGGATTTTTTAATTTATTAATCCAAAGAAATTATACAACCGTCAAAAGACAAAAATAATACATGAAGAGTACATATAAAAGAGAAAGTAACCTGAAAGCATAAAGTAAGGAAAGTGTTACAAGAGTAAACACTATGTAGGTACAAGAGAAGTGTATGCTCTAATTTGTTGAGCTAGGAAATGCGGACTAAGGGGGCAACTGCCTAGGCGTACTTTATTGTGAGTTTTCCATATGCAATAAACTGTTGCCACTAAGCCCGCCCTCCACACATGGACAATAGGAGATGAGGACTCGGCTGTTGCAATTAAGGAGGCTATAGCACTTCTCCAATCCTTAAATGAAGGTGGATACTGTAGTAGTGAACAAATCGATTCCCATGTTTCAGATGTATATCCACAATTGAAGAAAAGGTGGGTGTGATCTTCAAATCCCTGTTGACATAGAAAGCAAGTGGTAGAGGTAGCAATTCCCTAAGAGACCAGTTTGTCAAAAGTTGATAGTTTACCCATCCAAGCTAACCACAGTATAAAAGAGTGCCTAGGTAGAGAAGTCCCATTCCATATGATTTTATGCCAAGGCACAATGGTTCCTGGAGGGTTGAGGAAGTTGTAACCGCTTTTGATATTATATTCTCCGATTGTAAAGTGCATACAGAAGTAGATCAAGTTTTGAGGTATTCGGTTGGGTGAGGGCTGGTATGTCAAAGTCCGGCCAAAATGAAGCGGCGGGTAATCGCCAAGTGTTATGTTCCATCAAAGAACAAAGTTTGGTCAACAATGAAAAGCCTGTTCTTCCAATCTCTCTTGTACTATAAATTGTGTCTAATGGACTTATTAGAAGCTAGTAATCTGACCATAGTGATATGAACAACCCATCATTGGGCTCCCATTGAAAGCAGTTTCCGACCAAAGACAATAATTTTAGCAACTTCTTCCAAAACCAACAACAAACAGCCGGTGCATGTGATGACCAGAAACTTCTACCCTTCAATAGGGTGGAGTGTACCCATTCCGGCTATAAACTCCTGAGGTCAGGCTTACAAAGGTACCATACGTGCTTAATTTAGATAGCTTTGTTCCAAAGGTGAAGATTTGGGATTCCAAGACCTCCACATTTTACTGGTGTGCATACCTTAGACCACCTTACCTTAGCCTTAGAGTAAACATTGGGATTGCCACTCCACAAGAAATTTCTAAGCAACTGTTCGGTCCTTGTTATTATAGCCTTAGGAAGGAGAAACACAGAGCTCCAAAACACCTGCATTGAAGTTAAAACAAACTTTACAAACCGAAGCCTACCTGGATAAGAAAGATATTTGGATGTCTAAGAATTGATGCGTGCCATGATACGTTCAATGAGGATATCACAATCTTCTTTCTTGAGTTTTGAGGAGATAAGTGGAACACCAAGATAACTCACAAGGAGCTTGGTTTCTCATAATTGAGATATCCACAAGATGTTTTCCTTAGTCCTTGTGGGAACTCAAGAGAAGAAAATATTGCTTTTATTGTTGTTGGCAACTAACCCAGAGAGTGAATGAAAATATTGAAGAACATCCCTAATTAATACAATAGACTCAACTTTGCCTTTAGTGAAGATGAGGAGGTCATCTGCAAAGCAAAGATGGGTTAGTCTTTTAGATTTACATCTCCAATGAAAAGAGAACTTGGGGTTGAGTGTGAGATGCTACATCAGGGTGGAGAGAACCTCCATGCCAATTACAAAGAGATAAGAAGAGATGGGATCCCCTTGCCTTAACCCTCTTTTACTAGAAAACTAACCCATCAGTTCTCCATTGATGCAAATTGAGAATTTAGGGGTAGAGATGCACTGTTCTATGAAGGTCCAAAAGTGAGGAGGGAAATGCATAGCCTTGAGCACTTCCAATAAGAAATCCCATCTAATCGAGTCATATGCTTTCTGGAGACCCACTTTTAATTTGCAACGAGGAGCCCCTTTTTGTGAATAATAGCCGGCCACAAGTTCCTAAGCTATGAGGATATTATCTGTGATTCGACGCCCTGAAACGAAAGCAACCTATTCTCTTCTGACAAGGGAAGGAAGTACTTTCTTTAGGTGTACCACGAGTATTTTCGAGATAGCTTTGTATAGTACATTACAGTAAGCAATGGGTCGGAATTCCCCCATTCTTGAGGGGTTAGCTATCTTTGGGACTAAAGAAATGATAGTGGAGTTGACCTCCTTGAGTAGGTGTCTTGTAGTGAAAAACTCCCTTACTGCAGCAAAGACATCACTCCCTATGATCCCCCATGTCTCCTTAAAGAATCAGGCTATGTACCCATCTGGTCCAAGTGCTTTTCCATTAGCTTAGGAAAAGAAACCCCCCCTAATCTCATCATTCGAGAATGGAGCACTCAATTCATCCTTCTGTTGATTAGATAGTTCCTTATCCACCAAGTTATGAACTTCTTCAAGGTTGATGGGGGAATGGGTGGTGTTACACAGCTGCTGAAAGTATGTAATAGCTAAGGCCTTGACTTCTGTTTCCCCTACTACCTCACTCCTGTCATCTCTAAACAACCTATGCAAAGCACTTCTGTTATGGAGGTTCTTCATAGCCTTATGGAAGAAAGAAGTGTTTCCATCACCTAGTCTTAACCAATTCGCTCTAGATTTTTGTTTGAAGAGGCATTCCCCATCTCCTCTCAATAAGTAAAACTTTTTAAAAGTAGCCTTCTCCTCCTCTATGTGCGATGTGTCACCCATACCTTGTATAGAAGATTGCAATTGATGGAAGTGTTTCACGCCAGTTTTACCCGATTGGAAATGTGAGAGAACTCGAAGCGATTTAGCTTCTTCAGCTCATGTTTCAACAATTTAAGTTTTTGGACTACTTGGAACATTTTTGAACCAGTGATCTCCATGCTCCATGTGAGGGTGACCATGTCCTAGAACTATTCATCTACAAGCCAAAAGTTAAAGAACTTGAAAGGGGGCTTCCTGACACCGCACCTAAAGTCCATACATGCGATTGCTAGGGAATGATCTGAGAGAGGGGGAGAATTGAACTTAGCTTGAGTTCTTGGGAAGATGTCCAACCAATGGTGATTAACTAGGACCCTATCAAGCTTCCTTAAGATAGGACTAAGCTCCTGACGATTGGTCCAAATGAAGAGATTGCTAGAGAATCTAAGGTCCTCCAAATCAGAGTTTGCTAGACAGTTCTGGAAATCATTCATCACAACTGTCATTCGTGTTCTTCCCCCCAGCTTTTCTGATGGGTACCTTGTGGTATTAAAGTCGCCAAGTACTAACCAAGGGCTCGTGGCGAGAGCCAGGGCTAGACTCCAAATTATCCCGATGAGATTTTCTTTGCCCATCATTATTTGAGTCATATACAAATGTGACAAAAATTAGGGCATTTGTTTTCAAGCATGTGATTGCACAATGCATGTATTGCATATTGATGCCCTCAATATAGACATCCCAAACCGTAGAGTTCCAAACCAACCACATACCCTTACTAGCAAGTGGATTCACATGTACTTGCCAACTAGGTCCCAAAGTGGTCTGAATTCGATTTTCATTTGAAGGATTGAACTTGGTCTCCAATAGCCCTATGAAGGAAATTTGACTGATTTCACACGCCCATTTGACCTCTGCAGTTTTAATAGGGTCGTTAAAACCTTATATTCCAAGCTGCTATATTCATAAAGTTGATTGGTCCGGACCCTAAAGCACCTATGTATAGGTGCAGCGTCTTTTCTTTAGCCTTTTCTTTCGACGCGCCAACGAGCTTGAACCTTTGTTGCTCACTTGATTGCTGCTGGGGATCTTGTTAAT
Organism: Laguncularia racemosa; assembly: GCA_037954665.1. Taxonomy (NCBI): domain Eukaryota; kingdom Viridiplantae; phylum Streptophyta; class Magnoliopsida; order Myrtales; family Combretaceae; genus Laguncularia; species Laguncularia racemosa. The sequence continues at coordinate 6,106,252 of JBBMOL010000031.1, read as the reverse complement.
TTGCACAAGGAGTTTGTTTAATGGTGTATTTTCAAACTCCTCATCCTCATCCTTGTCAATCTGTGCTGGTTAGGCATGGAGAATGTTTGTTGAGTCTGGTGCGCCGACAGCTTCCAGTTGCTGAGGAGATTCCGGAACTAATGAGGGAATAACTTGCACATCCTGATGAAGGGAATCTGCTGGACATGAGCCAGATGTGGATGCATCAGCTCTCACCTCCATATTTCCTTTACCAATGGAGTTTGCTTCCATGGTTCCATCAGTGGGATTCTGCCCAGGGTGTTGGGAGAATTTTTCACGTGCTGCTTCCAGCAAACTGGCGTCTACATCCATACATGCAGCATGTTCCTCTCACACAGGAGACCTTGGTTGCTCATCGGCTTGGTCCTTCAGCTTACTCTTTCCACCGCGAGTAACTTGCACCCACTGATCATCCCTGGGCTTGGAAGTACCAGATGTTGGTTAAGGGTTCGGGTTGCTCTTGTGGGTGCAAGTATGGTCGGAAACCTTACATGAAGAGCACCTAGGTGGGAGCCATTGATTTTCTATCAATATGTTAGCTAAAGAGCCATCTGATTTCTCCACCTCCACTCAGGATGTCAGCTCTTCCCCTGTGTCGATTTCAACCAGGATGCAAGCCTGGTTGGCTCTTTGCCTTGCTGCGGTAAGTGTGTCAGCTTTTATGGGAGTACCTATTGCACAAGCTATGTAGCTAACTCCCTCAGCACTTAAAGGCTCACATGGAATCCGACTGAAGGTCATCCATACTGGTATGTGCATGGGTTGGGGTTTGTCCAAAGACATAGACCTCCTCCATTTTTGTAGGATGAGGAATCATTGAGAAAAGTGCCAGGTTTTCTCAAGAATGGAGGAAAGGCTCTTGTCCGAAAACTGAAAGTAAAAGAACCCATCTTTGTTTGCTAGCACATTGATGAGACCATGGTCTTTCCAAAGCCTAAAAGCTGTCACCTTAACTAGGGAGTATGGCATTTTGCACCCAAGGAAGTAGCCAACAAGGGTGGAACTCCAATAAGCTGCTCCTTCATCCTCCACCGTGCTTGGGATTCGTACCCTAGGAATGCCTCCTTTCTTTACCGGTGGAATAAACCTAAGGTTAAACTCCAGGACATGCTCTTGGGGTTGGCACGTGTTAGCATAGGTTTTGGCTGAGTGAGGTTTGGGGGAAGGCTGTTTTCGTTGGTGGTTTTCTGCCTCAATTTTGTCCTGGAGGCAGATTGCTTCCTCCAAGGTAGAATTACCAAATGTGGTATGGCTGTTAGAAGTGGGGACAAGGCAAAAATGATCAAGCATTGTGGGCCTACTGTTGACCTGATTTACTCCTCTAGCCAGCTTGTCCTTGTGGGCAGAGGCGCAAGACTCCAAGTTACCACTTTTGTGTAACTGGTTTTGAGTGGTCACAACAGAATAAAAAGTGGCTTTTGCTTTTTCCTTTTTTGTATCAGCAAGAAAAACCAACTCCAGAGTTGTGCTCGCATGGTTAGAGTCCCAGTTTGCGTAGAAGGATGGAGGGAGAAAATCTCCTAAATTGCTCCAGCAACTTGGGAGGGAAGGGGGGGAACTGGTATCCAATTCTGACACCGAAAGAACTCCTCCCTTCATCTGGTCCAGTAGGCAAGTTAATGGAAGGTCTAGGTAGGGGTAGGAATGAGGTTTGTGTGTGTGTTTGACCTAAAAGAAGTGGTCTTTTAGGGAGGGATTGTGGGGTGGTTTCTAGAGAGAGGGGAGAGCATTTTCTCTCTCTACGTCAGACTTACAGGATTGAAATTTTACCACCCATCATGCAGGATTTCCACTGGAAGGAAATGCGATAGCAGGTCAAAGGGCTAGTTAAGGCTTGTCTTCAGTGCCAAAGACATAAGTCCAAATACCTCCAGCCCGCCGAACTTCTTCAACCACTCCCTATCCCGAGCTAGGTTTGGATCAACATCTCTATAGATTTCATAGATGGTCTTCCAAAGTCCCACGGCAAAACAGTCTTGATAGTGGTAGTAAACCGATTCTCCAAATACGGTCACTTCGTCGCCATGAGTCACCCATACTCAACATTGACAATAGCTAAGCAATTCTTTGACACAATAGTCCGACTCCATGGACTACTGAAGTCCATTATAAGTGATCGTGACCCCACCTTCACCAGCACCTTTTGGAAGGAGCTGTTCAAGCTTCACTTCACAAAGTTGTCCTTTTCCTCAGCCTACCACCCCCAAAGTGACAACCAAACAGAAGTGATCAACCGGACCGTGGAAATGTATTTGAGGTGCTTTACTGGAGCTCATCCACAAAAATGGGTAGATTGGATAGCTCGGGCTGAATATTGTTACAACACGGGCTACCATTCATCCCTTAAAACCACCCCTTTCAATGTGGTTTATGGCCGAGCTCTACCAGGCACAACTAAGATGGAGGCAGTGGAGAGGGCGCTATAGGATCGCAATGAGGTCCTAACCGAACTACGACTCTAGCTAGAATGCGCTCAACAAAAGATGAAGGCTGGATATGATGCTAGACACTGGGACGGCAGCTTTAAGATCAATGACCTGGTGTGGCTCAAGCTCCAACCATATAGGCAATTAACCATGTGACAAAGACCCTATTAGAAATTGGCACCTAAGTTTTATGGACCTTTTTCCATCAAGGAATGCATAGGACCAGTCAATTATCGCTTTCATAGCACACCACCAACACAACCGGAGCTTCTCTTGATTAGCCACGGCTTGCCGATCCCAACACCACAAGCAACCTTGGAAATCTGTCATGAAGAGCAGCTTGTTGAGATCCTAATCCACTGGAAGGGCTACTCACCAGCGGACGCTACATGGGAAGAGGCCACAATGATCTGCCAATGCTACCCTTCTTTTCCGCATAAGGTCATGCGCCTAGTCGAAGTGGGGAGTGATGATAGTGGCCAAGAAATTAGGCCTTTTGACAAGGTATACCAGTGGAGGAAATGTGGGGGGAAAGACCAGGGGAAAAAGGAAGCCACGACCGAGGAAGGGAATAGGGAGTAGGATATGGGAGGTTGTGTCCTAAAGTAGTGGAGTAGTAGGAACTAGTGGGGGAGGAATCCTTGTAAGTAGTGGACTAGTGGTAAGGATTAGTGTAACAATTCCTGCTGTATTTAAGGAAAAGAAAGATGAATGAAATCTAACCTCAATTTTCCAGCAATTAAACACTAGCAAAGATATCTTGGGTTCTCTCTAACAAGCCCAATTCACTTAGTCAATCATAGGGAAGCTTGGAAGGAAACCTAACAAGCAGGATCTGTACTTCCAACTGGAACTAGCAAGGCCTAGAACAAGGTCACAAATGCTTGCCACTAATAGTAAACTTTTTTTTACAGTGGGTCTTCCATCTATAGATCATTTTAGCTATCATAGATTTTCTGTAGCACGTGCACTATGCCTGCAATATATCCTTGATGTCCCCTTTGCATTATGACCTGCAGACAATTTGTATGTATTTGCATCACATTGTTATGTTATCATCCTTTTCCTCACATGATTATAGCCAAGAAGCACATTAGTTGATTATGATCATATTGCCACATGTGTAGGAGTTAGTGTACATGTCTTGTGTTTACGTAATGTTTTTGTAATTTTCTGTTGTCTTTTATTATTTATGTATTTATATATGGGCCTGTTAGTGTGTGTTAGTAGTGGGCAGTGGAAGTAATACTGGTCAGTTATGTGGCCTACATGCATGTATGTGGAATGAGAGCTGATATTGTGAAAATGTGTAGAGAAGGCAGTTATGCCACTTAACCACCATGTACTGACTTAAATAGAGCTGAAGCTCCTGGAATGAAAGTGTGTTTGTTGGATCCTTCACCAGATACTAGGCCCTGCCCATCAAAACACCAGTACTAAACTGCCAACGCTCCTGAGTAACCCTACTGCCCCTCTTACACGGTCTGTCACTCCTCTCTCCTTTCTTCGTTTATCTGTTCTTGTGAAATTAGGGTTTGTTGTGTTTGCTCTCTAATTGCTTTTGTTTGGTGTTTGTGATAGGAAATGGATACAAGACTGCTTCAAGTGAGTCCTCAACTCCTTACACTAGAACTTGGTAAATGCAAGGATGCCTCTTTTTCTCTTATTTTCCATATTTATATGTGATTATCTCTATGTCAAAGTACAATATCTAATTGTTTTCCTGTTACAATCTTTACTATTTTTGCCATATCTATCTATGCTGGAATTCGTTGTTTTGGAAATACCATCTTTTTACAATTCTATCCTAGTAATGAGTCATATAATCCCTATGCCACTTTAGAACCCTCTTGTGTCATCCCGAACATGTTGTGACTGTTCATTTTCTATCTTTTTAAAAGTTTGGTTTTCATAACGGGAGATTGTCGGTTTCTCTCTAATAAGCCCGAAATAACTCATAACCATAGTGAGACAAGGTAAGAAAACACCCCAACCATGTAACAATTTGGTATCAGAGCCAATAGTTATGGAAGAATTCAAGATCGTCCTACAGCAAAGCGAAGTCTTCCTCACCATGTATGAGGAAGACCAACAGCAACTTAAAGCGTGCCAACAACAGCAATTAGTTCAGCATGCATCTTTGTTGAAGGAAGCAACAATGCCAAGAAAGATGACAGAAGAGCACAGTGATGCCAGCAATGTCAGAGGAGCAACAAGCAGGAGGGATTTGCCAAGGAGAAAGTCTGTTTCAAGGATATTATTTAACTTTGAGAACAACCCCATTGGGTATCGTTTATGGACAACCCCCTCCCTGGCTGATCACTTATTGCCCCAGCACTACTAAACTAGAAGCAATCAAACAGGCAATGATCCAGCGAGAACCAATGCTAGCAGACTTTAGTCAATTGTTGCTCCAAGTTCAGAATTCTACGAAGGTTATGTATGAGCAATGTAAGGCTGGAATGGCAAGGACACAATTGATAATTTTTAGCCTCCTATGTTTTAAGTTCTTCCCTTTGCAAAGGAGTCTAAGGACTATTATTACCAGAAAAGACATGTCAATCGAAAAACTGGTTGTGCCCAGCCAGATTAGATATATCTAATATTTTGAATGTCTCTTGACATACTTCAATAAAGAAAGCCAGCTTGGCAGAAGATGCTGCTATGAATCCCAGTGCTACCCAACATTTGCACATGAGGTCATGTGCATACTCCAAGGGAGGAGTAATTTTCAGAGTCATAGCTGCTGATGTCTGTGTGTTTAACATGCAATAGGTGTATGTCTGTTATGCTATGTGTACTGTAATATACGTTGCTATGTTGTAAGTGTTGTGTACCACAGATTACATGGAGGAGATTAAACAATTGCAGCAGCAATTTGAAGCCTTTATGGCTATTTATAAGAAGGACAGGGCCTAAGTTGAGGAGATGTCCCATCAAATTGCTTCTCTTTCAAAAGAAGTGGCAACAAGGAAGGGAAAGGAGAAGGAGCAAGAAGAAACCAGTGAGGTTAGGGGCAGAAAAAAAAACAGGATCATCCACTAGTGGCAGTAGCGATCAAGGACTTGTGGTTCCAAAAATGACATGGCTTGAATTTCCAAAGTATGATGGAAACATTGATCCAACAGGGTGGCTTTACTGATGTGAGCACTTCCTTAAGCACCAAAGGACTCTAGAGGAAGAGAAGGTCGAGATTGCTGCTTTTCATATGGAAGGTGAGACCCAGTTGTAGTTTTTGAAAGTAGAACAAGACAGCCCGAGACTTGAATGGGAAGAATTTAAGGCTCTATGCAACACGCAATTTGGCCCTCCCTCGCATAGTAACCCGCTAGGAGAACTTGCAAAATTGAAGCAAGTTGGGTCCATTGAAGAATATAGGAGGAAGTTCAACCAGACAGCAGCTCAAACCCTTTCATTGATGCAGGAGCAAGAGGTAACAATATTCTTAAGTGGGCTGAAGGAATATATTGCAGTGGATGTGGAAATCCAAAAGCCCAAAGATTTTATGCAAGCGGTAAGCCCAGAATGATTATTTGAACGAAGAAGTTTAGCTATGAGGGAAAAGGTTCAAGACAGCCAGGGAATCCTTATATAAAGAGATTGACTCCAGCATAAATGGAGGAGAGAAGAGCCAAAGGGCTATATTTCCATTGCAATGAACCATTCACAGTGGGACACAATAGTAAAAAGCTGTTTTGGCTAGAATGTATAGAGGAACGAGAAAAAGAGCACATTGAAGATAAAAATCCAAAGGAAGAGGAGGCCAAAGGAGATTTAGAAGCTCATGCATGAGGGTATGCGTCACGTGATTATAGCCAAGAAGCACATTAGTTGAATATGGTCATATTGCCACATGTGTAGGAGTTAGTGTACATGTCTTGTGTTTACGTAATGTTTTTGTAATTTCTGTTGTTTTTTATTATTTATTTATTTATATATGGGCCTGTTAGTGTGTGTTAGTAGTGGGTCTATTAAAGTGTGTTAAAAGTGGATAGTGGAAGTAATACTGGTCAGTTTTGTGGCCCACATGCATGTATGTGGAATGAGAGCTGATATTGTGGAAATGTGTAGAGGAGGCAGTTATGCCATTTAACCACCATGTACTGATTTAAATAGAACTGTAGCTCTTGGAATGAAAGTGTGTTCAGTTTCTGTCTTTAAAAATTTGGTTTTCTTAACCGGAGATCATTAGGTTCTCTCTAACAAGCCCAAAATAATTCATAACCATAGGGAGACGAGGTAGGAAAACACTCTGACCTTGTAACATGTTATTTCTCCATAGACACTTTTTCAAATGAACCAAACTGTTATAAACTTGAGTTGCAGAATTTGAGAAGTTGTAATATGTAACATCTTTCGATCAAGTAAACCAACCACTTTTTTAAAGTTTATTTGCATTCTCTCTTCAGATCATATTGAATTCTAAATAATTGAGTTTATTGTAATTTATTTTTAAGCCAATAAGTCACATGACATTTTTAATTAAGTCAAGTCACTAATCCCCTTATCTAAGTTTTTTCTTAATCCTCTTTTCAGACCATATTAATTTCCAAACAGAGTTCACACTTTATTCTGTTCTTTTGAAGTCCTTGGATTAACTATGCTTTATCTTCACAAATCCATCTTATCATTTATTAAGAAAATACCTAAGCATTCCACATGAGGCACATACAACATAAACCTGCCTAGTAAGCAAACAGAGAAGAGATATTCCAAATCCAAAACTTGTACAAAAACCAACTCACAAAATAATAATTACAAAAGAAAATTGCAAAATAATAGAGCCAGGTACCCAGTTTCTAACTTAAAGCAAAGCCAAAAGCATCACCACTGTAGAGACTACAAATACAAAGTGCGCTTTTTGAGGCATGATCTCATTGTTTACCCTTACTACAAGGAAATTCCTAATATGGGTCAGAAAAATTAAGAAATTGTTTAGGCTTTGAATTAGTAGTATAAAGAAAAAGTTAGAAAACAAGATAATTGCAGAGGTAGCATAAAATATTAACCAATATTACAAATAGTGCTATCCAATACTAAATCACAAACCTTGATAGTTCCACCATAGACCATAATACTAGGTCTGTTGAGCCGTCCCATTGCAATTATCGTACCAGGCATCTGGGAAACAAAAGATATCATAAAAGTAAAGCATAAAAAACCCCTAAATGAAGTATACAAGTCTGCAATTAGAACAAATTATAAGAGACAAGCAAAATTTAGGGACTGCAAATTGATAGGTGCCAAGGAAAATTCTATACAAATCATATTGAGAAAAAAGCACAAGGGGGGAAACCATGTTATTTTGACCACATTATGCACATAAACGGACAAGGATAGAAACTTAGGTTTGGTCTTGCCACAGTTGGTAGGGTCCTATTGACAGGCTTTGCATTTCATTTAATAATATTGTCCATTAGGCTGTTTGTTAAACCAGTGAATGCCTCTCATGTGATAAATTGAGGAGCATATTCATAGATGTAGAAAGCAGAAGATTTGAGGATAAAGCTTTATTGTAAATAATCACTTAAAGTATGGCATTTTGATCAAAAAGACAAATCCTCATAGAAACGATCCTAAAGAAGCACTATGAATGTCCTGTACAGCTCAACCATTATAATTGCCAACAAACTTGAGACAAAACATCTACAATATTATCTACCAAAATCTCAATTATAGTACATTTCTATAACGTAAAGATTGCTCAAGAACACTACATTTCCATCAAACCAAACCATAATCCCTAATCCTCATCAACTCTTAAGAGGACTGTTAAACAGAGCCAAGCCACAAAAGCAAACTCAAAATCACTCTTACCAATCAATCGCAGCACAAAATTATCCTTTCATCGGAAGACTTTCTAATAATCAAATACTCATCAACAAGCTTCCTTCTCTTAAAGGAGCTATATCTATTGTGAAATAAATGAACCATCTTTCAATCAAACCATAAACCCCATAAACTCAACAAAAATGAGATAACAGCTTCCGCTCTATGAAACAAAAATTCTTCAATTCACTAATCTATACAGTAAGGAAGCAGCATTGAGTCATATCATCGCATCTCCACATTCCCCGCACATAGAAACAACGTAAAAACCACTATACCTATCAGTCTAGGAATACAAACAAACTTAAAACGTACGAAATAAAGCAAAAGAGAGTAAAGGGGCAAGTAGTGGATATACATTCTTATCGCACCCGGGTATCGAAACATTGCCATCATACCATTGAGCAGACATAACAGTCTCAATACTGTCGGCAATCAAATCCCTAGACTGTAAACTGTAACACATCCCTCTAGTCCCCATACTAATAGCATCACTAACACCAATAGTGTTAAACCTAAACCCAACCATTCCAGCCTCTTTTACGCCTTCCTTTACGGCCTCCGAAAGGCTCAGCAGGTGCATATTACAAGTATTCCCTTCGTACCAAACTGAAGATATCCCTATCTGGGGTTTGGACAAGTCGTCTTCGGAGAGCCCGACGCCATGGAGTACGGCCTGGGACCCACCTTGGGACTTGGGTTCTGTTACTGTGGAGCTGTATTTGTTGAGTTTTGGAGTTGGGGTTGGGTTGGTGGTGGTTTGGGGTAGGGGTTGGGGTGGGGTAGAAGTGGTGGTGGAAGCTTTCACTTTTAGGGTGCATCGCTGGCTGTGGTTGGACTGTGGTGGAGAGAGAATGGGGTGGAATGTGGTCGCGCGTGGGGTGAGGAGAGAAGCTTGCATGGTGGCGCGTGGAGAATGGGGGAATTTAGGGTTTAGGATGGGTTTTTCTTTTCTTTTTTTTTTTTTACCCAAAGGTTAGAAACAAAGTATGTGTCTTTGGGTCGCCGTCTTTGTTCGTGAAAAGTAAGTAAAAGATTTAACACTGGAGTTAGTACGACTTCTGAGTGGCTTCTTTGTTGTTATCTTGCCTACTGTTTAGTCCTTTTGTTGTTACCTGTTATACAGCCTGTTCAATGAATTGTAATTTAATGAGGACATAATAAAGTTATAATAATTATTATATTTTTATTATATTATTTAATTAATATTAATAAATAATAAATAATAAATAATAAATATTTATTATCTTATATAATAGATGCAATAATAATAGTACTTTTAATATAAAAAGCTATTATATAGCAATTCATAAAATTGAAGACATAAATTACTATTTATTATTTTATATAATAACAATTTATACAGAATTATATGTAAGTAAATATCATAATAACAAATCATATAGAATGAGGAGAAAATAAAATAATTATTCCTTGAAGTAAACATATAATTAGTGTTTGATTATTTTATTATTATCTTAGTGAGTATTTACCTCTTCTAAACACAAACCTCTTACTGGAAGGAATTAACATGATTCTTCTTTCCATAATTTAAATATATAAAAGTATAAAAAAAAATTAAAAATTGGGTTTTTGAAATTTAGATGTGCAAGTAAAAAAAATGTAAATACAAAATACTCAAGCTTGAATAAAACATAGAAGTTGGGTGCAATATATGTTTTCTTTTTCATTGATTCTTTTGTGCTATTAGTGCATATTCTAGTACCGTCAACAACAACAAATATGATCCCTAAATATCTTATTCCATCATATAAGGTTGTCAAACCCACAAATCTATCTTAAATTATAACATACATAATTATTCCCGTCGTACCAAACTAAAGACATCCCTATCTAAGGTTTGGACAAGTTGTCTTTGAAGAGTTCAATGCCATGGCGTACAGCTTAGGACCCACCTTTAACTTGGGTTCTATTACTATAGAGCTATATTTGTTGAGTTTTGGAGTTAAGTTTAGGCTGGTGGTGGTTTAGGGTTGAGGTGGGGTAGAAGTGGTGGTGGAAGCTTTCGCTTTTAGGGTGCATTGCTTCCTGAGGTTCGAGTGTGGTAGAGGGAGAATGGGGTCGAGTGTGGTCACACATGGGGTGAGGAGAGAAGCCCGCATAGTGGCATGTGAAGAATGGGAGGAACTTAGGGTTTAGGATGGGTTCTTCTTTTTCTTTTTTATCTAAAGGTTAGAAAACAAAGTATATGTCTTTGGGTCATCATCTTTATTCGTGAAAATTAAGTAGGAGATTAACACTATAGCTAGTATGACTTCTAAGTGGTTTCTTTATTGTTATCTTGCCTACTGTTTAGTTCTTTTGTTGTTACTTGTTATATAGACTGTTTAATTTAATGAGAATATAATAAAGTTATAATAATTATTAATTTTTTATTATATTATTTAATTAATATTAAAGAAAAATAGAGAATTAATCAAAGAAATAAATATTTATTATATTATACTATATAATAGATATAATAGTAATAGTTTTTTTTTTTAATATGAGAATGTTTATAAGAAAATAACAAAAAACTCTTATATAGCAATTCATAAATTTGGAGGCATAAATTACTATTCATTATTTTGTATAATAACAATTCATACAGAATGATATGTAAGTAAATATCATAGTAACAAATTACATGGAATGAGAAGAAAATAGAATAATTATTCCTCTAAGTGAACATACAATTAGTGTTTGATTCTTTTATTATTATCTTAGTGAGTGTTTACCTCTTCTAAACACGGACCTCTCAATAGAAGGAATCAAAATGATTTTTCTTTCCATAATTCAAATATATAAAAGATAAAAAAAATCTAGGTTTTGAAATTTAGATATGTGCAAGTAAAAAAAAAAAGTGAATACAAAATACTCAAGCTTGAATAAAACATACAAATTGGGTGCAATATATGTTTTCTTTTTCATTGATTCTTTTGTGCTACTAGTGTATATTCTAGTACCATCAACAACAACAAATATGATCCCCAAATATTTCATTCCATCATATAAGGTTGTTAAACTCACGAATCTATCTTAAATTATAACATACATAATTATAGAAAAGTGGTAAAAATATAACCTTGTACAATTATATTTTTAATCTTATATTTTATCATTATTTTATATTTAAACGATTTTACAACCGCTTTAAATAAAAATAAAAGAAAACTTATAAAATAATATGAATTAACTTGCTATTTTAACAAGCATGCACACATATGAAAGTTATAATGCCTATGTTTTTTAGAGATAAAAAATAAAAACTTAATTGTGCTTTGGTCTTTTTACAAATAGATGACTTGTGTTTTTTTTTTCTTTATTTTCAAAGAAGTAACTTGTGTTTTAAAACTAGATGCTAATAATAATTAAGGAAACATATTAACATTTTATTGGTTTGAATTAATTATTTTAATGAAATAACATTACTAGTATGTTAACAATAATTTTAAAAACTCATAGAAAATCAAATTAAAAAAAGAGAAATAATTCAGAGAATTAAAAGGAGAGAGAAAGAGAAAGAATAAAAAAAGTAAAAAACTTGCAATATATATATATATATATATATATATATGTTATTTGAATTTTCAACAAACCCTAGGGAGAGTTGACTATAAAAGACATGATGAAGAGAAACAATGCAATAGTCTAAAAAAGCTTCCACATAAATGCACTCCTTGCTCAAAGTTTTTGGTTTAAGGACAAAAAAACCTTATTTATTATTGTATGACATTGTAATTATAAGGTGAAAAGGAGAAATGGATTTTTTCTTCTAGAAAACTTTGTTGTAGGTTTTTTATTTTATTTTCTGAATTTTTTAATCTTTATTTATTTGATTTTCTGCAATTTTTTAAATTTTTTTAATTTATTATTTAATTACATTTATTTGGTAGTATCATATTCAACTTACCCAAGAAAAAAAAGCATTAATTCAGACCAATAAAATGTTAGCATGTATCATTAACTACCATTAACATTTAGTTTTAAAATACAAGTCAACTCTTTATTTAAAAAAAGAAAAGAAAATAGAGGTAAGGTTTTTTTTTTTTTTTAGTTTTCCCTATTTTTTATCCATTACTACTTACCAAGTAAATTGTAAGATTTATTAATTGTCAAATAGGCCAGTAAGCTCCATTATTCAGGTATGCGGCCCATTACCCGACCCAAGCCCAGATCCAGGTCCAGGTCCGACTTCTATTGCTTTGATTATTACCGTTGCTTCTTCCCTCAGTAATATCTTCTACAGACGACGTCATTTTTGTTACGTGGATATTGCACCGACATGATAACTCCATTTTCTAGCATCCATGGCTTTCTGTCCGTTTACTTTTAAAAATTAAATAGATAAAAAATAAAAAAAATTAAAATAACTACTATTAGAAATAGATTAGAAATTTTTATTTTTATTTTTTATTTCATATAATTTTTTTTATTATAGTGAATACTTATTATTTATTTTACCCTATTAATTATGGTATTAAATTAGAAATAAGAATAAAAATACTAATTTACTTCTATTTTGATATTAATAAAAGTATAATGGTTATAATATTTTAAATTTTTATTTCCATTCTACCTTTTTTTTAAATAATATCTGTTTTCAAAATAGCAAGAATAGAAAAACCCTAAAAATACAAATTTTCTCATTATTTTTTTAAACAAATAAAATAATAAACAATTAAAAAAACAACCATTTTATTCCTTTTCTATCAGCTCAGTTTTCCCATCAACCCCATTTTTAGACAATAAGTCAATATACATGATAAATAATTTATGTGGATAATGATCCGCAAAGACATATTTGATCGATTAAGATCGGTTCAAATGGCTTAATTCTTATTGAGAGCGAAAGAATGAATGTCTTATCTCCTATTGTTTTTAATTTGTCAAAGATTCATAGGAATCTAATTTAATTATAAGCAAAATTCCCATAATTCAAAAAATCAGGTCTAGACAGACCATTGAGTAGGCACGATATGCAATAGCTCGATTTATTATACTCATTCTCTTTGTATAAACTAAACAGAGATAAGGTTTGGGCATTATATAAACTAGATATAACCCAAGGCTTTACGTGGGAATCTGATTAAAGATTTTTTTAATTGTTTTTGTTTTGTTTCTATGCCTATTAGGCTCAAGACATGTTGGCTTTGGTCAAATCGTGTTGGTTGAATTCAAGATGAATCCATAAGTGGTATCCATATCTTGGTTCTTGATGTTTTCCCCATAGCTTGTGTTGATTGGATTAACTGTTGCAATTTGTGTTTGTTCGATAGTTTAGCTATGGATATTTGGTTTAAGTATTTTCATTTTTATATATTCATGCATGATGACTTCATAACATTATTATGATACTTCATTAACGATTATTAATCCAAAAATTTCTACCCTTCAATCAAAATTCTTATGAGACCTTTTGTTTTCTAGCTCTTTTCAATCAATTTTTTTGTTTGTAAGGAATTTTGTTATAAAAATTGTTGTTTGTTATATCAATAATTTTTCAAAAACCTTTTAAATATAATTTTTAATTGCAAGTAATATCAATCTTAGATTCATTCAAGCATTTATTCAATTTCATAATTCGAGTGGCGTGTTCAATTATCAAATTGTCAACCCTTTTACTTTTGTTGGTACTGATTATTGAAAACCCCCAAATATCTCTTATTATTATTAGTTACATACATAGAAAATCTTAAAATTACAGATACATTCATACGACTTACAAGCTTCGAAAGGTCTAAAGTCTAATTCTTATTGGTAACACTTTATATTAAATTATACTAAAATTACAAGTTTTATGTGATTACTGTATAGTTTTTCATTAAGTGATACATTATCGAAATATAAATATAATATCTTGAAGTGTAAGTGAAACATTATGAATAAGGAGAAATATTCATTATTTAGTTATTAAGATACTTCCAATTTGATAAAACATTGAGACTTGAGTGGATATATTTAAGGTAAAGATAAACCTAAGAAATACCATATTTATTATCTTCTCAAGTTATTATACATATATATTGTATTTTCCTTTGAAAAGCTTTGATGCATTATTTTGGCAAGGGAAATTATAAGTGGAAGATTAACATTTGAGGTTAAGTTCAAATAAAACATAAAATTTTTAAGTGATTAATATAGAAAATTAATGTTACGCTACATGTTTCAACCTTTCTTTTTCTAAGTGACATTGGGCCTATGTGACCTCTTACAAAACTCACATTTGTCATTACCTATGTTAGTACATGATTAGTCTAAACAACTAATTTAATGATATAATACTAATATATTTAATTGAATAATATAATAAAATAAGTTTAGAACATAGAAAAAAAGTTCTCTCTCTATATATATATTAAAAAAAAAAAGTTTCCAAAAAAAAATCGGTAAATCAAAGTTGATTCACGGAACTAAACTTGTACTTGTCATATTATATTTTTCAATTTTGCCTTTTACTTTTTCTTTGTTTAGTGGATGATGGATGATTGTCAGTTGTACTTTAGGTGTCACCTTGCTCAACAAAATCTCAAAATCTCTCCCCCTCTCTCTTTTTTTTTTTTTTAAATTTGCTTTTGCTAATAAGACTCGTTGAATTTTTCACCGGCAAAAGATAATGGAGGAAAGGAAATCTTGATATTTGCTTAATTCGAAACATCTAAAAGTTCAATTTTCTCAAGCTAAAGTATTGAGATTTGAAGGAAAGATTATAAGTTAAAAGGAATTGATAAATCTTTCAGTAAAGACCCTTCTATTACTAATGGAGTCTTTAATTCACGAGTTTTGAATTAGATTGATAATATGATGACTAATTTAGTTTAATTAGTGGTTGAGAGAAGCTATTTTGTATACAAACTTATAAGGTTCTTTCACGTGTTAGGGTATTGAATAAAATAAATAGCAAATTTGATGGAAAATTGACTTTTGTATATTTATATATTCTAAAAACCGAGAAAAAACAAAAATTCTTTACAATAAATATATGTTGCTTCGATTGTTTTACAAAAACGATTTTAGACAATAATAATAAAAATTAGATAAAATAGGTAGATGAATCCCACAACCCATCATGATTTCAAGGACTTTGCTATCCACCCCAAAGGGGCAGCTAGCCAATACCTATGGAGAGAGGTATCCGTTAATTGGTCTTAGAGCATTAAGTGTAGCCTACTTGATGCTCAATTGGAATTTTTTTTTAGGTATAATTGATTATACATATTATAATAATGTAATTAAATATATATAAATATTATCTTATTAAATTAATTATTATTGATTAATCATACGTTGATATGTGTTTGTTACACTAATAATAATAAATGATTATAAAATAGATAAATATTAATTGTTCCTAATTATTTATCTATTGAAAAGTAAAACCAAGACTTCAAAAATATAGAAAGGGGCTTCGCGTAGCTTGTTTTGTCCACATTGCCGAGTCTCGCGAAAACGAAAACTCTAGGAGGTCATGTCATGCATTTAATAGCTTGACGTTTTGGTATATTTTAGATTAAAATTAATTGGCTTTGAAAAATACTCTATGCACTTTCGCTTTTATTTCTTATGTCAATGTCTAGTTAATTTGTAACTAAGGCCACGACGAAGCCAAGCCATTTTTCTTTCTTTCTTTTTTTTTTTTTTTTTTCAAAGAACAAAATTTCATTTATTGAAATATATTAAAATACAAATACCCATCGTATTGATTAAATATATCGAAATAAATGAGAATGCACTTTTAATCCTGTAGAAAATTCAAGCCGTACAATTAATAAAAGCAAGCATTGTCGAAAAGTAGCTAAATTTCCAAACTTTATAAAATTCTTTCCCATTATAATTTAGTATTTAATGTTTTATTTGTTTATCATTATTATCATCATTTTCAATTTCAATTTATGAATATTTATACACAATTGGGGGGAGGGGGGTTGTGGTGGATGGTATGGTGAAAATGCATAATAAAAAAGTTTTTTGAAAATAGCTATTATTAAAAGTAGGTTAGGAATTTTTATTTTTATATTTATTTCGTATAATTTTTTATTGTAAGAAATACTTATTATTTATTTTACCTTAGTAATTACAGTATTAAGTTAATAATATAAAAAAATTATTAATTTATTTCTGTTTGGAAATTGATTACAGTATTAATAAGAATATAATGACCAAAATATTTGAACTTTTTATTCCTATTCCATCATTTTTTAAATGATATTTATTTTCAATGGAGTGATGATAGAAAAACTCTATAAATTAAAATTTTCTCCTCGTTTTTCTAAACAAATAAGATAATAAATAGTTAAAAAGAAATAACTATTGTGTTGTCTCTTTATTACCTCTTAATAAACAGATTGTAGTTTTCCCATCAACCACACTTTAGACAATAAGTTAAAATACATTATAAATAATTTATATTGATAATGATCCATAAAGATGTACTTGACCAATTAAGATCGATTTGAATGGCTTAATTCTTATTAAGAGCAAAAGAATGAATGTCTTATCTTTTATTGTTTTTAACTTGTCAAAGACTTATAGGAATTTGATTTAATTATAAGAAAAATTCCCATAATTCAAAAAGTTGGGTATAGGCAAACCATCGAGTGGGCATGATATGCAATAGCTCAATTTATTATACCAATTCTCTTTATATAAGCTAAAAAGAGATATGGTTTTGGCACTATATAAACTAGATTTAACTCAAGGCTTTATGTGGATATCAGTTTAAAGATTTTTTTTTTAAATGTTATTAAAAATAATATATTAAAAATATGTATTTATAATATATATATATATATTATATACATATATAGGGTAATTGATAAGAATCAAAGTTTAACACAATAGTTTGAAGGTAAATACCTGTTAGAACATTTCAACAAATTGACACAAACCCAAAATCATGAGAGAAAGGAGAAGAATTTACATTTGAAAAAATCGGTTATAATGGTCATGAATAGTAGCCATCAATCATACATGTCAATGGTCGACAAGTTAATTAGTCAATGCTTGTGTCAAACCGGTTCATGGGAGCTCGATTTACTAGGGCAATTACTCACCAAGATTGATCATGTGCAAAGAAGTAAATATTAATTATTGCAATTAAGGCTTTAAATTTAAAGAAATATAAACGACCTTTTGTAGGATATGATGCACCCACAAAATTTGTTCTATGTTTGTTTCACTCAATATGACTCACAAGATTAATGGCGACTTATTCACCATAATTGAAAAGAATTGATAAGAATGATTGAAGGAAAAATCTTAAGAAAATAATCACTAATTGTTAAAAAGGTTCCAAACAAAGTCTTTTAAACCTATCTATATGACAATTAGGGTAACCTAAACAATAAAGTTAAAAGCTAAAGAAAATTACAAGAATTCATAACAAACATAACAAAATAAGATAATTCACAGTCAAGATCATGGTCATGATCTTGACCATGCTCTTGAGCTAAGCTATGAAACATGTCTTCAAGCCCTAAGTTCATGCTCAATAATGCTTAATGAATTAGTTCAATGTTCAAAGGTTCATGATTAGCTTCACGCCCACACTAAGCTCATGAATTTCCAATCTTCAAAGCCTCTAAGAGAAACACTGGATGAATTATGCATGTGTACCTTGCTTCACTTGCTCATGAAACTTGCTACTCTTCCTTGGCATTTTGTTTGTGTCCTTACTATGGTCTTTAGTAACACTACAAGATCACTAAACCTAAAAAAGTGCACCTAAAATGTATTAATCAATGATAATTCCCCTTTAGATAGTTCTTCATACAAAATTCTCATAATTAAACCTGACAATCCTTTAGCTTTAGCTTGTGTAATGGGTCCTTCAAGCAATCAATTCACATCACCTTACATATATGCATGGATTAAGATGGTGATAAATAGTTTAAATGGTGTTGTTTTTGTTTTGTATCTATGCCTATTAGGATTAAGACATGTTGGCTTCGATCAAATCATGTTGGTTGAATTCAAGATGACTCCATAAGTGGCATCCATATCTTGGTTCTTGATGTTTCCCCCATAATTTGTGTTGATTGGATTAATTGTTGTAATTTTGATGAGAGCTATGATGGGAGCCAAGCCAGAAGATGGAATGTGGACCCTCTTGAAGTGCCACCTGGACCAATCACAAAAACTCGAGCAAAACGATTCAAGGAAACACTTAATGGGTTGATAAAGGATGTCTATGAAGCCGGAAAGGATTGGAACAACCATGAAGTCGGAAATGATTGGAGCAACCATGAGAATGTCCTTACTCTTATACAAGTCATAACGGATACGGGTAGAATGGAGCGTGTCTTTATAAGGCACGACCGTGTAGTGAGTCGGGAGGCTCCACAGAAACATACACGGCCGTATACACGGTTCAAAGGCACGACCGTGTATGGTGTCAAGAATATCCACAGAAACATACACGGCTAGAAGGCACGACCGTATATACACTCTACGTCGGCTCCTACGCCGCTGGCCTTTATTCCCATGGCCAGAAGGCACAGCCGTGTATACCCTCTACGCTGGCTCCTACGTCGTCGGCCTTTATTCCCTGTTTTGTTATTTTTTCGCAACTTTATGATGTTATGTCGTTTTAGGCTTTTATTATTACGAATTGTAAACCCTACTATAAAGACTCTAGGGTTGAGAACAGAAAGAAAAACACATAGAAGGTTGAATAACATATTTGAGAGAATTCCTCTCTTGGTTCTTTAAAGAACTTCTCTTGAACTTATTAGATTTTCTTCTGTGGCGTTCATACCGACTTATCAATTGGTCTTTCACCCCGATTGTGGCGTCCACATAATATACCAAGGTTCTTGCCTCACTTATAGGCAACGAGTTACGGTTCCACTTGATTGTTTTGGCATCTTGGGTAGCAATTCCGAACGTATTGATATTGGGTTTCGTCACATGTGGGCGTGGTTCGTATCAGTTTGGTATCAGAGCTTAGGTTTGTTAAACATCAGTTCGGTTTGAGGAAGGTATCATCAAAACCCTAACTCCAATCGTTTATATCAAGTTCATAGTGTTAATTGTCTATTGAAAGTGTAGTGCCTCCTATTCACGTTTGTTACAAATAAATAAAAAAAAAAAGGAACGTGATCAAGAGCAACAGACAAAGGCAACAAAAAGGAAAGAAAAAGAGGAAACTTTCGAGCCCCTAGAGTTGTTTTGAATTCTATGGAAGGAATTAGTGTAGTTTGGGTTAGTTCCAAGAGAATTGAGAAGAGGAATTGGTGAGTTGATATCATCATTGTTTATGAGGATATGCTAGTGACTGTGTGATATCATCCTCTGAGTGAAACACGTAAGGAGTGTATCGTGAGGCTTAATCATATATATATTTGTGTTAGTACTAACCTCTTTTTTGCAGGAACTATGTCGAGGCAACATTCTCCTGAAGGTGAGAGGGGAAGGTTTGATGCTAGGTTAGTGATTGAGGCGTTGAGGGGTGAGATGAAGAGGATGTTTCAGGAGGGCATGGAACAAGTTCATGAGACGGTGGAGCAAAAACTAGAACAATCTAAAAACGTCTTCCAAGGGCGTAAGAGGGAGAGTTGTTCTAAGAGAGTACAAAGGGGTGGAGATGAAATGTTTGATGATGAATTTGATGAACCTTCTGTCGGGAGTTATAGAGGTTATAGTGGTAGGAATAGTGGAACTAGGGATTAGGAAGATAGAGGAGATAGGAATAGAGAGGATAATCAATTGAGTAGTATAAAGATGAAGATTCCGCCTTTCCAAGGGAAGAATGATCCCGAGGCGTGCTTAGGGTGGGAGAAGAAGGTAGAGATGGTGTTTGATTGTCACAATTATAGTGGAAGAACAGAAAGAACAACACACATACAAGGTTGGATAGCATATTTGAGAGAATTCCTCTCTTGGTTCTTTAAAGAACTTCTCTTGAACTTATCGGATTTTCTTCCGTGGTGTTCATCCTAACTGATCAATCGGTCTTTCATATATTATGCATTAACAACCATATGAATGCATCATCTCACATAGTCTTTTAGTAACTGACGTGAAGTTTAGGGTTTATGCCCCCCTTGACCTTGGGTTGAGGATTTCGAAGCCACCATCAGTGCCTAGGTCTCATTACTCGGTTTAATTATCTTATCTCTTTGATATTTATAATATCTTTACTTTAATATGTGATGCTTAAGTGTCCATGCACTGAGCGCTCTCGTGACCATGCACAGAGTAACACCCTCAAAGAACATACCGAACCTGGAATTGGTAAGGCATTGACAATCTCGTAGTCCCTTAGTTCACACATGGCGGTTCAGTAACACCATGATTACTTCTGGATACTCTGTAGCAGTGGTGGCTTTCAAACTTTATGTAATGTCTCATGCAATTCATGTCCTGTTTAAATTAAGTCCCATCCTTTAATTACTTAACTTAGGGTAATCAATCAGTATAAAACAACAAGCCAATCCACATAAGAGAAAATAAAACAATCTATTGATAATTCAAGAGATACCATTCCACAAACGAGCATCAACAATTGATTAAAATTTTGCAATCAAACCCATTATGTTTCACATCTTCAACCCATTTATGTATACATGCATCTCAAACATGAATCCAACACTCATATCTTCATATATTCCAACACACACTCCTTTCCATCAACACTTACACTCATCGATACACATATATCAACAACTATATATACATGTACATACACATATACACATCCACACCTTCAATATATGAATGCACATACTCCCTACGTATACATATACATATACATATATATTCATATGGTAATAAATTCAATACAAAACACAGAAATCAAAATAAATGTATAATACAACACGTTATAAAGTTCTACTCACAAACAAAATAGTTGCATCTCATATTCACATTTACCGCAATAGGAAGAAATCAAGCATTTCTCATTGCGATTTAAGCAAGGGATAACACATATATAACATAACAAGATCAAACATAATATATCAAAATCAATTACAACATTGTAACACATTATGGAGTTTCCCACTCACCTGTTTATGGCCGTCTTAGTCCTAACTGTCGTCGAGTGGTTTCGACATGTAATCCCTTTACCTAATGATAAGATAAATAAAATGGGTAAATGTCTAGAATCTAAACTGAGCCTTAATTTAGTTAAAAGGTACTAAGTAAGGTTCGTTTATTTTCTATTTATACCTAATTTAGTATTTTAGTATAATTTCCTTGTTTTGCATTAGTATTTCATAATCTTATAATTATATATCCTTTCTACACTTACTCATATGCACAATCATTTCATCGATGGCGCGCATGGATTTGCAGGACTTCCCCACTCTAGTTTCCCTTCTTCCATTTCTTCTTTTCCGTTCCTTCTTTCCCATTACTTCTTTTTCTCTCAATTTCCAGTAGGGCGTCTTTCAATTCATTTTCTTTCTTTAACATTGGACTTCCATTTCCAACGTATACATTTGGCCATTTCCCATCTCCCATTTCATTCCTTTTATTTCCAATGTCCCACCGACAGCATCCACCTCCCTCACATACATCAAATCCCTCTCTCCTCGAATGTTTGCCCCTTTCAATCTTCTTCTTCATCTTCAACATCTAATCTTCTTCCCATGTCCCTCAACTTACCAAATCATTCCTATACTTGTATATGTACAATATTTCACTTATGCATTAACACACTTACACTAACACATATACACACACACACATTCCCTTATCACACATACTCTAGCACCCACACACACACACACGCCCACACACACATACACACCTACACACCATACATTCACGCACATATGCACACCTACACCACACACATACACCGCACACATACACACCCACACACACATCTCACATACACACCACGCACACCTCACGTACACACTTCAACACCTCCATGCTACACACTAGCACACCCTTATGCAATTTCTCACATTGGATCACCTCCCCATCCCCACACACCATAGGATCTCCACTACCGAGCTTCGTTTTCCTCGGTTTTACTAAAAAAAAATTCGGGTATATTTTCAAACAATTTTTCCTCGCTTAAAATACAAGTAAAAATACACTATTATATACTATTCAAACTCAGAATACTCATATCTATAGTATTTCTAACTAATATGACTAATTTCTAGGTTAAATACTAAATTGTTTTACATATTTGACATTAGTACCTATACTAAAAAAAAAAAAAATTCCGTTTCGCATAAAATTAGTTTGGTTGAGTTGCACTTACCTTAAGGAATACGTTGGCGGTCATGGATTGTGAATCGAAGGTCGTATGTAAAAGTTACGCAAATTTTTCTTCAATTTTCCTTTCTTTTCTCTCCTCTAATCTAATTTCTCTCATGTGTTCTGGAGCTTTCTCCCCTTTTTATACTTTTTTTTTTGTGCCAACCTACCGCCCCCTTTGTTCACACCTTCATATATACATATATATATATATATAATATTTTATATTATAATTATTTATATTTTAATATCTCCCGTGCATATGGCGTTATTTTTAAATTTTATAATTTTAGTATTTTATTACGAAACTTTATATCTAAGCTAATTTAATTATTCTGAACATAAATATTTATTCAAAATTTTCATTTGAAATCCTAAATCTATAATTTTGATTTATTTTTATTATTTAACTCAATATTGTTTGTAATTTATGTTTTAAGGAATTTATTCTTTTATTTTAAATTGCATGATCTAAAATTAGAACTTACAATTGTTTTTGTTTATATTTTTATTTATTTGTTTATATACCTATATACAAATATTTTTCAATTACTTCATTTCCTAAATTTATTTAGTAATATATTTTATATAATTTGATATTCTACATTCGTTATCCTTTTCCTTTGCATACAATTATTGTTTCCAATTGTTTTAAATATCTATTTCTTATTGTTTGTTATACTTATCAAACGTATCTCATGTCTTCCTCATTTTTTCTAATTTAAAGACTATTATTATTTCTCATAAGTTTTTGGCTATTTATAAATTATTAAAATAATATTAATGTATCGCGATGTTTTAAATTTTTTTTCATAAATTTCTCAAAAATTTTAATATTGCAAAATTGTCATTCTTGCTACCTTAGCCTAGAAGTATCTATTATTTTGCTTATTGTCTTTAAAATTTGTATAGCTTTTTGAAAATTTCGGGGCATTACATTCATAATAGCATATTACAAATATTGCATTAAAAATAATGAATTTCCTAAAAACAAATCAATCAAATCCAAAAAAATTATAAAACTTATCTCTAAGATTATATCAATTCTCTTAAAACATGTTAAATCTAATTACACATCAAATTTCTCAATCATAATGTGTAATATCAAGTAATTAGAATAATACACTAGAAATATTAATTTAAACAAAATCAAGAACACATGCTTAAATCAAGAAATCTAAGAATTCATTAAGTAGCAATAAACCTAGTCACATAATAATCACAAGATTCACAAGTCTATATACTAAGAAAATTAAGCTCTAATCATTTAGAAAACATAAATTCTCAATGATGTAAAAGCATGCATTATTGAGTCATTTTGTTTTTTTTTTTTTTTTCAAAGAATGAAAAGGAAAGGCTTTAATTTGAAAAGGTGCGTGTGAATTCTAGGTAGACAATTCTAAGTTCTCTAAGTCTTTCTTCATTTGTCTAGTTATCTATAACATCAAGAGATGTATTGGCGAAATAGAAAAATAGCTCCAGTATTATTATTCTAGATAGATTGTAAGATAATTTAATGAGTGATTGAAATAAATTATCAATATTATAATAATTTGTTCATATTGAGGATTAAAAATTTCACAATTCCCCTAGTTTTAATCCTTTATTAAAATTGCTTATCATAATATTAATATTTTGTTTGAACAACTTAAAGTTTTGATACTTAATTTAGACCACTTATCATAACGTTGATTATCTCATATGTTAGTTTCCCTTTTGAAAAGGTGAGGTTAATTTTCTATTAAGTAATATAATTGTTAAATAACTTTTATATAATAAAAGTAGCTAAATTTCCTAACTTTATAAAATTCTTTGCCATGATAATTTAGCATTTAATGTTTTATTTGTTTATCATTTTTAGCATCATTTTCAATTTCAATTTATGAATATTTATATACCAGGGGGGAAATATGCACAATAACAGCACGAGGAGAAACTTATTTTTATGACCAGAATGACTTAGAAATTTCCAATAGCAATTGCCCGTCCATTACGTATTTATTTATTGATTTATTTATTTTTGGAATGACTATCAAATTATTGATCAAGGGTTGATAGTATTCTACATTTTCAAAATGCTTTTAAAAATGTGCAAATGTCTTTTAAAATCATTAGGAAAACCCCGAAATTGTTGTTTAAAAATGATTGAAAATAGCAACTACTTAGGAGCTTAGCAATTATTTTAGATTATGTGCATATTTTTAAAAATTATGATTAGATTAAATTAGAAATTGAAAGATTAAAAGGATGTATCCAATTTTTTTTTTTTTTTTCAAAAGGCCAACAGTATATCGGTTATCCCAACTCATCTAATCTCGACCAAAAAATGAGATTCTGTCTCACTTCAAAGTTTCCAAACCCCTTTCTGAGATTATACCTTGTCCTTGAGAGTCATCTCTTCTCTAATTTACACTATTAATTATGGATGAGCGTTTTGCCGTTTATGTGTAAAGTGTATAAGATTGTCTGTATATAGTTAGACATAAACTAACAATAATAGTTTAATGGTAGATAATATTGTCATAGTTAATGTCGTATTGGCATGATGTGTCATGTTGGTTTCAAGCATGCTCAGAGCTCTTGGAAGTGGGGTAAATTTTGATATATAACAAAGAAAAGAAATAAAAATAAGTAAATCATGCATGTGTTTAGTAATTTGGATAAATTATGGACATATCTTTGTAAATTATCAAAATCATAAAAAATCCTTAGATTTTTAAAAGAACAAATTTACACCACTTAAAAAAAAATACTAAACAAGAGAATTTTTTCTTAATGTAAAATAACTATGTTTTTGTTTTATTGAGAAACTGATGATCCTTCCATTTTATCTAAAACCTTTCCTTTGAATAAGATTGCTCAAAGCTATAATAATCCTTTTTCCAAAGCTAGGATGAGTAGGAACTAGTAACAAAATCGAGAGGATCCAAGAATGTCCTAAGGAAAAAAACCCAACCAAACTCTAGGGCAAAAAGTAACACTAAGAATCTAGGCTGACACAAAGAGTTCCTCACACAATCCTTTTCAAAGATTCACAAAAACACATTAGTGGAAGATTCTCACAAAATGCTAGATCCTTTGCCTAGTTTTTTGTGTTTAGGGTAACTCAAAATGTGAGCAAACTAAGCTAACCAAGTTAAGCAATAATTAGTCACTTAAGTTGAGAGCAGGAAGCTTGTACAAAGTACTCTAGATTGAAACCAAAAATAAAAAATAAAAAATCTAAGGCATTGGCCAACTATTGGATGGAATTACTAAAATAGTTCAACCTTTCTTTTGCTGAAGTGACGTGTGGCTTATGTAACCTCTTAAGATGCTCAAACTTTAGGTCTATTTACCTTAGCTACTAGTTTCTTTTCAAGCTGTAGCTTACAATTACATCATATCCATTCAACTTGTTTAAATTAGAAATCTATTAATTTAACCCGATAATAAACTTAGCTCATCATAAACTTAATTCTTATTTAAGTTATTACATGGGACCGTCTAGGTTTTCCAAATGGGGGTAATACTTGGATCTCAAATCAATTGTTTGCCACTTAAGGCTTCCAACATTGCTTGTAAAATATATGTAATCTGATCTCCTTCTTCTAAATCTTAGATCACATAGTGCATAAAACATCTCACTTTATGCAATTTTTTTTTAACTTAATTGCTTGGAATAACTCAAACTCATACTTGATGCTACCATTTTGTGAATGTATGTAGTTACTTTATTCCAGCTAATTGATTAAAGATTATAATTTTCTAATCCAAGAAAGTGAAAAGTTTCTTTATGATACATTACCATCATACTAATGACCATGTTAATCATGATCAATGTACAATGATAATTGTAGACACCATTTTTTTTTGCTAAATTAATAAATAAATAATGTATATAACATGATGATAACAATTGTAATAATACAAAATATAGTAGAGATAACAATAGTAGGCACTTCATTAAATAATAATAATAATAATAATAATGATGATGATGATGATAATAATAATAATGATAATAATAATAAGTGTGTTGGCTATTAAATTTTTTAACTGCTAGCAATATTTTATGCAAAACTCCCTTATTGTCTATTTAGTGACAAGTGAGTCTCTTGAACAAGTTTTCATTGCACCTGTCCATCCAAATATCGGCACAAATGGAAGCATGTGTATCCAACGAGCGAAACTCAGCCATAAGCTTTCTCTTTCCTCTGTGATAAAGCTAAATATTTGTTCTATGCATAGTTCTATTAGTATATATTTGGGGTTTAGGATTTAAACACGCTTGTTCACACACTACAAAGTTTGAATTCTTACTTAAATCATGTAATAAGTGCATACTTGCTATCATTTTACAAAACCAATTTTTTTGCTTTACCTCGAAGTGATGAAAAAATCTAGAAGGATTGAAAGCACTAAACAAAGAAATTTGTTTCTAAGCCTTTTTTAGTTTATATTCATTTAGGTGCCTCAATGGCATGTGCTTCGCAAAAGCTATACATCTATCACCCTTTTTCCATGAGTAGCTTATGGAATAGTAGTTGCATTGCCCTTGCATTTTCTTATCTCGACTTGTAATTTTAAGAAAATGCTTAGTAAAAATTCTTGATTTAAATAGTTTTGGTGGCTTGTTGCTAGCTTAAGCTTCATCACATCGTTGCCTTTCTTCCTCATCTTAGGATTCTTGTTTAAAGTGTCATTCCTCTTACACCTTTAGTATAGAACAATTTTGACCCCATCGAGTTTTGGTAAAAAACTTCTATAGGGTGATGAAACAATGTGTTATATGCTCAAACTTGAGTATATGATAGTCTATAACATTTGCTAATGTATCTTTGTTGAAGCCATAGAAATTATACAACTCTCATGCAGTTCTCATGGTATTTGCTCTTCAACCCAACTTTAAAGAACATGTAGGCCTAGTTCAAATAATCTAACATACCATTAAGGCATAAAATGGAATACCAGTACTTAATAGTAAACTGGTTAATGACTTTACTATCAATGCATATTTCCATGTCCCATTCTTCTTCAACATTAATAATATAGTTACCAGACAAGGACACATGCTCTCTGTCACATAGTCTCTACAAATTAACTCATCCATCTACTTGTAAACTCTTTTACCTCCTCTGAGTTCATTAATCAAAATAATATAATGCTTAATACGCCAAACTAGTAGTAATTCACTATGAAGCTACTTAAGAAATACATAAGAAAATTTAGTCAATAACCACTAGACACACATAGGTTCATTACTATTAGTCCCCAACAATGGTCAAATCTACAATAAAATCATGGGCTCTGCCTTACTGATTACCCATCTCATCTTACTACTAGTCATAAACAACATTTTCTTCTTGAGTTCAAACATAGCAACCTATGTAGCTCTAAATCACTAGGATTCATAGATAAAAGTACCCCCTTGCCATCTTCTGGAAATACATAGATGATGCAATAGTCGTTATGTAACACCCTCTTATTAAACAACCAAAGCCTACCTAGCAATAAATGGGATGCATACATATAATATCTCATTAATATGCTTATCACTAATAGTAATGGGTATTCTTACTTACTTGGTGACCTTTATCACTCAACTCTTACAATCTATAAGGTCTAAGGTGTACACTAGTCAACATTCCACATTGTCTACCAAGGCCGCGACAACCACATTAATGTAACTCCCTCTATCCATGATCAAGACACATTTCTGAGGATGTTGCATTTGAAGGCTCTTACATTTCTCATTTTTAACTATTAGCTCAACACGAAGAGTGCTTTAAGCATCGTCATTACCATCCATTGGCACCTTTAGTACCATGCTCCTCCTCATCTTATGCATTAAGCACAACATTAATGTCAACTTGATGCTCCTCCTCATTTTCTTCCCTTCCTTCAACTTCTTTCTCTCTCACTACCTCTACCATCAACATGTTACCCTTTGTTACCATCACATAACAATTAAGGCATTGTAAACCAATATTTCCATAATTGAGACACGTAAAGCACTTGATTTTGCTACTCCTCTTACCAACTAGAGGTGTGGAAAAAAAAAAAACCTGACCAAATTGAACCAATCTACAAACTAAGCCAACCAAATTGAAAATACGTTTTTTTTTTTTTTTGTAATTTAGTTTAAAAATTTTCTAATCTAAATCAAACCAAAAATTTATGTTTGGTTTGGGGAGTTAATCCAAATCAAACTATTTTGAAAAAAATATAATGATAATTTACTTATAACTAATTTTTTTATTGTAATATAACATTTTAAAGAGTTTTTAGTTTAATTTTATTGAAAATGGATATATTTAATTTTATAATCATAATTTAGCAAATATGTATATAGTTTAACTTAAATTTTATCTTATATGCTAGTTTAGGAAATCAACTAGTTATATTAAATATTTAAAAAATTTTAGTTGTTTGAATATTGATTTTTTTAATTTCTTATATGATATCAATACATGTTATTATTAATTAAATTTAATATTACTCATATGAAATTACATGTTAAGTACATATACTTAGAAAACAAAATATGATTTAATTCATAAGCCAAACTGAAATTTTATGGTTTAGAAAAAAATATGAAACCAAATCATATGGTTCGGTTTGAAGCATTGAAAAACCAAATCACATTTTTATGGTTTGGTTTGATTTGAAGAAAAAATCAAACCAATCCAATCTGCTCCCACTCTTATCTACTATTCATAACCCATCTCTCTATACATTGGATGTAACATGAGCTTTCCCCCAATCCTTTTCCATCGTCCTCACATCTCCTTAATCTCCATCCCAAGCACCACTACTTTCATTATTTCTCCTCTCACTTCCTCTCGTAAACTAAATGGGACTAACTGGTTTATAAGTAACAACTAGTATCCTAAAAGGATTTCTTTGCCTTTGCCTCTGTCTCTTACCTTAATTACTTGAAAGTTTGCTCTTTTATTTGGATCACTTATTATAATATTGATTTTCTTGTATCTTAGTTGTCCTTTCCAAACAATGAGGTGAATTTTCCATTAAGTAAAATAATTGTTAAATAACTTTTATTTAATCGGATCAAACTATTTTTATATTGAAAATTTTTATTTCATCAAATAAGATTGAATGGGAATTTAAATTAATAAATATTCAATGCAATTTATTAAAACGTTTTGAATGCTCTCTCTCTCTCTCTCTCTCTCTTTTCATTACTTGCCTACGAATAACTTCGTTTCACATTGTTTTGCCTTCGCCGTTAGATTCAATAAGAATCACATAGACTAATTGAAGGCTAAGAAAGAAGATTTCGTGAGATTTTTAAATTTATTCTTAAAAGAGCTTTCGTTTTAAAAAAGGACTTTTTTTTTTTTTTTTGGGGGTTGGTGGGAAAGTATTTAAGTTTTTATTATTTTATTGATAAAAATGATTCAAAACCAAATCCAAAGTTTCCCTCATTTGAGTGAACAATGTGGCGTGAACAAGAATTGTTATATGAACCACGAGATGACATAATGAAATAGGTCTATAATGAAGGCTTCCAATTGGATCGAAAGCAAAGCTGAATGAACTTTTAAGAGAAGATTATGCTTTCATCCGGTTTCACTTTACATACTATATTTTTATTTTTACCACTTTATATATTTATAATTTATAACCGCTTGTCATTATCCATATTAGTACATGATTAGTCTAAACAACGAATTTAATAATATAATTCTAATATATTTGATTGAATAATATAATAAAATAAGTTTAGAACATAGAAAAAAAAGTTGATTCTCTCTCTCTCTATATACATAAATTAAAAAAAAAAGTTTATCAAAAAAAAAATCGATCGAATCAAAGTTGATTCATGCAACTCAACTTGGACTTGTCATATTATTTTTTTCAATTTTGTTTTTAGTTTTGGTTTGTTTAGTGGGTGATGGATAATTGTAAGCTATACTTTGAGTGCCGCTTGCTTAATAAAAATCTCAAAATCTCTTATCTTATTTGATTTACTTTTCCTAATAAAACTGGTTGAATTTTTCATTGGCAAAAGAAAATGGGGGAAAGGAACTCTTGATATTTGCCTAATTCGAAACATCTACAAGTTCGGTTTTTTCACACTAAAGTGCTGTAAATCCTCACCTTGAGAATTGCATGAAAGATTATAGATTAAAGGGAATTGATAAATCTTTCAATAAAGACCCTTTCATTACTAATGGAGTTTTTAATTTAATTCAAGAGTCTTAAATTACATTGATAGCTTGATGGATAACCTAATTTAATTTGTGGTTGTGAGAAGCTATTTTGTATACAAATTAATAAGGTTCTTTCAAGTGCTAGGGTATTTAATAAAACAAATATCAAATTTGATGGAAAATTGATTTTTATATATCTATATATTCTAAAAATTGAAAAAAGAAAAATTATTTTTTTCAATAAATATGTATTCCCTCGATTGTTTCACAAAAACAATTAGATAGTAAAAATTAAATAAAACAAATGAATGGATCCCATAATCCACTATGATTTCTAGAACTATGCTATCCACCTCAAGGATAATGGGCGGCCAAACCATGGAGAGGAATAGCAAGCGTAGCCCACTTGAGGCTCACTTGGATTTTTTTTTGTTTTTTAGGTATAATTAATTACATATATTATAATAATGTATATAATATATCCTTGTAGAATATAGTTATAGAAGAGATTCGGCGTACAAGTAAGTATGACGTGCACAAGGGTGGTCAATTCTGGAATGTGAGCCTAAAAATGATTTAAGAGGATGGGTCCACTTGCTGTAAAGAAAAGTAAAAGGCTTAGCATCCTTCGTGTTGATCGATCAAAGTGAAACCAAGACTCCAAAAATATAGAAAAAGGGCTTCGCGTAGCTTGTTTTTGTCCAAGTTGCTGAGTCTCGCGAAACGAAAACCCTACGAGGTAGGTCATGTATTGCGTTCCGAGCTTGAATACAAGTTTAGTTTAATATTGTATTATCATGACTTAATTTCTTTTTTTTTTTTATTTTTATTTTTATTCACGTTCTTTTTAAGTCTTAATTATTAATTGCTTCTAGTAAGTATAGAATAATAGTTTTAGTGAGGATAATTTAGCTTGATGTTTGATACATTTTTCTTTTCTTTTTTTTTTTTCAAAAAATGAAATTTTATTCATTGAAACATATTAAAATATAAGTACGTATAGTACTAAATAAATATATCGAAATAAATGAGAATCCAAATATCCAAACAAAAAAAAAAAGGGATATATTATAATATTGATTCTCTTATACGTTAGTTTCCCTTTCTGAATGAGGTGAATTTGCTATTAAGTAAAATAATTGTTAAATAACATTTATTTAATCGGATCAAACTATTTTTATATAATTTTTTTTATTTCATCAAATAAAAACAGGCATAAATTTCCTTGGTAAGGGTAGATTTCATCGACCTTAAATTCTACTCGCAATTATAGAATGAAACACAAGCTGCTGGGAAGGAAAGGCTTTAATTTGAAAAGGTGTGTGTGAATTCTAGTTAGACAATTCTAAGTTCTGTGAGTCTTTCTTTATTTGTCTAATTATCTGTAACATCAAGAGATATATTATCGAAATAGAAAAATAGCTTCAGTATTATTATTTCGGAAAGATTGTAAGATAATTTAATGAGTGATTAAATTCATTGATGAACCTACCAAAGGCATAATAAAATTTCATTATTTCCATGCAGGGAAAGTTACACACAGATGAATTAATATTTGGACTCAAAGTTTAAATATATGATGGAATTTTTAATTATTTAAAATAGAAAATTAATATTATGATAAATTGATCAAATAGATGATCAAACTTTTAAATAATTAAAATAAATAATCAATATTATAATAAGTTGTTCATATTGTGAATTAAAAATTTCACAATTCTCCTAGTTTTAATTAACTATTTGAATCGCTTAACATAATATTAATAATCTATTTTAACCACTTAAAAATTTGATCATCTATTTCAATCATTTATCATAATATCGATTCTCTTATACGTTAGTTTCCCTTTCTAAATGATGAGTTGAATTTGCTATTAAGTAAAATAATTGTTAAATAACATTTATTTAATTGGATCAAACTATTTTTATATAATTTTTTTTATTTCATCAAATAAAATTGAATGAGAATTTAACTCAATTAAATGCACAATAACAATTAAATACACCAGGGGAGAAAAATGCACAATAGCAGCA
Source organism: Laguncularia racemosa (assembly GCA_037954665.1). Lineage (NCBI taxonomy): Eukaryota > Viridiplantae > Streptophyta > Magnoliopsida > Myrtales > Combretaceae > Laguncularia > Laguncularia racemosa. Next base: position 6,073,569 of record JBBMOL010000031.1, on the reverse strand, counting down.
CAAGGAGATTTTCCAAAAGCAAATTAATGAAATAGAAAAAAAAATTTTCTGACCAGAATGACTTAGAAATTTCCAATAGCAATTACCCTTCCATTACGTGTTTATTTATTGATTTATTTATTTTGTAGAATGACTATCAAATTATTGATAAAGTGTTGATAGTATTCTACATTTTCAAAACACCTTTAAAAATGTGCAAATGCATTTTAAAATCATTAGGAAAACCCCAAAATTGTTGTTAAAAAAGATTGAAAGCAGCAACTACTTAAGAGCTTAGAACTTATTTTAGATTATGTGCATATTTTTAAAAATTATGATTAGATTAAATTAGGCATTAAAAAGTTAAAATGATGTATCCAATTTTCTTTTTCAAATTTTTTTGCTTTTCTTTTTTTTTTTTTTCAAAAGGCCAACAATATATCGGTTATGAAGACCCTTTTATGGTAAACTATTATTTCCTATCCCAATTCATCTAATCTCGACCTAAAAATGAGATTATGTCTCACTTCAAAGTTTCCAAACCCCCTTTCCAAGAATGTACCTTATCCTTGAGAGTCATCTCTTCTCTAATATGCATGGGCATTTTGCCGTTTATGTGTAAAATGTATAAGATTGTCTGTATATAGTTAGGCATCAACTAACAATAATAGTTCGATGGTACATAATATTGCCATAGTTAATGTCGCATTGGCATGGTATGTCATGTTGGCTTCAACTATGCTTGGAGCTCTTGAAAGTGGGGTAAATTTTGATATATAACAAAGAAAAGAAATAAGAATAAGTGAACCATGTATGTTTTAGTAATTTGGATAAATAATGGACATATCATTGTAAATTATCAAAATCGTAAAAGATCTTTAGATTTTTAAAAGAACACATTTACACCCCCTAAAAAAAATATTAAGTAAGAAATTTTTTTCTTAATGTGAAACGACTATGTTTTTGTTTTATTGAGAAACCGATGATCCTTCCATTTTATCTAGAACTTTTTCCTTGAATAAGATTGTTCAAAGCTATAATCATCCTTTTTCCAAAGCTAGGATGAGTAGGAACTAGTAACAAAATCGAGAGGACCCAAGAATGTCTAAAGGGAAAAAGTCCAGCCAAACTCTAGGGCAAAAAGTAACACTAAGAATCTAGGTTGACACAAAGAGTTTCTCATACAATCCTTTCCAAGGATTCACAGAACCACACTTGTTGGAAGATTCTCACAAAATGCTAGATCCTTTACCTAGTTTTTTGTGTTTAGGGTAACTCAAAATATGAGCAAACTAAGCTAACCAAGTTAAGCAATTATTAGTCACTTAAGTTGAGAGTAAGAAGCTTGTACGAAGTACCTTTTACTTTGGATTGAAACCAAAATGAATAAATAAAATTTAAGACATTGGCTAGCTATTTAACAGAATTACTAAAATAGTTCAACCCTTCTTTTGTTGAAGTAAGATGTGGCCTATGTGACCTCTTATGAGGCTTTGGGTCTATTTACCTTACCTACCGATTTCTTCTCAAGCTGTAGGTTACAATTACCTCATATCCATTCAATCTATTTAAATTAGAAATCTATTAATTTAACTCATAGCTCATTATAAACTTAGTTCTTATTTAAGTTATTGAAAAGAAATTCTCTTCAATAAACATGTGTTCCTTCGACTGTTTCACAAAAACAATCATTAGACATGAATAGTTAAAATTAGATAAGATAAGTGAATGGATCACATAATACACTATGATTTTTAGAACTTTGCTATCCATCTCAAGGGTAAGGAGCGGCTAACCAATACTTATGGAGAGGAATAGCAAGTGTAGCCCACTTGAGGCTCACTTGGATTTTTTGTTTTCTAGGTATAATTGATTATGTATATTATAATAATGTATATAATATGTCCTTGTAGAATAAAGCTATAAAAGAGACTTGGTGTACAAGCAAGTATGACGTGCACATGGGTGGTTAATTCTGGAATGTGAGCGTAAAAATGATTAAGAGGATGGGTCCAGGTGCTGTAAAGAAAAGTAGAAGGCTTAGCATCGTCCGTTGATCGATCAAAGTGAAACCAAGACTTCAAAAATATAGAAAAGGGCTTCGCTAGCTTGTTTTGTCCAAGTTGCTGACTCTCGCAAGACGAAAACCCTACAAGGTAGGTCATGTATTGCGTTCCGAGCGTGAATACAAGTTGAATATTGTATTATCATGATTCAACTTTTTCTTTGATTCACATTCTTTTTAAGTCTTAATTATTAATTGCTTCTAGTAACCGTAGAATAATAGTTTCAATGAGGATAAATTACCATGATGTTTGGTACATTTTATATTAAAATTAATTCGCTTTGGAAGATACTCTATCCTCTTTTCTTTTATTTCTTATCTCAGTGTTTAGTTAATTTGTCACTAAGGCTACACGAAACCAAGCTATTTTTCTTTTTTCTTTTTTTTTTAAAGAATGAAATTCTATAGACAATTCTCTAAAATATTATAATTTTTAAAAAGATTTCGTAAATATTATACCTGAAAAAATTATTCCATAAATAGGTTTTGAAGGTGTGAACGTGATTTGCGACTTTAGTTTTACAAAAATTTGCAAAAGTGGAGGTACACACCGGGTCTACGCCTTTAAGCAAAATACTTGAAGGTGTGAATGAGGTTTGCGCCTTTAGTGCGAATGTACTGAAGGTGTGGACTCAATGTGCGCTTTTAGTTCTATGACCCTAAATAATCCCATCGTTCTTTTTTTTTACTTTAACATCCACCATCAATGTAAAAAAGCAACTCACATGATAATAGTATAAAAAAATTAATAATATAAATACAGAAACAAAAAACATTTGCTTTAATTTTCCCATTTACAAACTCTATCTATTTTTCTTTTCTCTTATTCACAGGAAGAAGAAGAAGTGTTTGTGTAAAGTGAAAAGGAGGTATTTGAATGAATGTATTGAGATCCAACATTTCCTAAATGATTAATCAATTGTGGTATTTTTTTTAGAAAAAGTTGAAGTTTTTTTTTTACTATATTTGATATTATTATTTGAGGAAAATGTTGCTCTAATGTTATGTTTTGTAGAAAATATTACTATTTATTATTAGTTTGTAGTGTGTTATATATGATTTATGTAAATTCTGTAATACATAACATACAATATTAATTTTTGTGTTAGTATGAGAATACTTTGTTATGACAAAATTTTTAATATTATTTGTAGATATTGAATTGAAAATATTATCTATGTTGTTATAAAAAAATGTTGTCATGGAAATTTGTAATATCTAGTTGGCGAAATAACTTTTATAAGGTTGTTAATTAAATTTGAAAATTTTTGTTGGGAAATATTGGGAAAAAATTAAAATTAAAAATGACATAGAATTTTTTTGGGGCTATTTTTTACAATATTGTTATTGAAAATTGTCATTTTTTTAAAAGCTCATAATTTAAATATACTGTAGATAGGGAAACAATGGATGACTACGTCAAATTGATGATCTATGCATTTGAAAATATTGTGGTTGGTAACTGGGGGCTAGAATATGATAGGGATCTGGCGAAGAAGTTGAAAATGAAGAAAAATGTCAATTATAACGAATTCTTATACGAAATATGCCAAGGCATCGGAGTTGATCCAACCGAAGTGGGGGTTGAGATAATTCATAGGCATCTTGTGTTTCATGGGAGCAACACATGTTATGCGTTAATGACAATTATAAATGATGAAGACGTTGAAAATTTCATTAAAACGGTTGAATCATATGGAGATTGCGGCATACAACAATTGCACATTAGAATTTCTAACGATTTGAGGGAGGGGGGGGGGGGAGTGCGCTTCCATAACGCAGACATTCAATAGAAGCAATCAGCTACATTCGTTACATAACATTGCAAAAATGCAACTCGTGCCGTCAATATTTGAACCCTCAATTCCAACCCCAATGGAATGCAATGATGAAGATAAAATAGATAGAACAGTTATTCTAGTATTACAACAACTAGACACACGTGATCCATACATGGTTCGTTTAGGAGAGGAGACTACAATTAACCGATGTTGGAATGTATGTTGAGGAGGAGAGTACTGATAACGAGGAAAGTTCCAATGAGGAAAATGGGGAAAGTGAAAATGATGGAGATGAATACTTAAAGAAGACTCTCCAACCATACATAAGTACTCGAGATAGGCAAGATATCAATCAGAGTAGGTTGAACTACTCAGCATGGCAGTTAGGGATCCTATTTAGTACTACAATGTTGGTGGTGAAGATGGTTACATTTATTTCGAGTAGGAGCAAACTAATATTTGTAGTCGTTTGAATCGTAGTAACGATTTCTATAAGGGCATGATATTCAGAACAAAAGAAAATATAATTCAAGTAGTGAAGGCCTACCATGTGAAGAACCATTGTAACTTCACTATTGTAGAGTCTAGTCCATCGTTGTGGTCTATTTATTATTTGAGAGGAGACAATGGTTGTAAATGAAGGCTTCGAGCTTGAAAGAAGAAGTTGGAGAGCATGTTCGTATTGACGAGATTTGAGAATCCACACATATGTAATAACCCGTTGATTAGTCAAGATCACTCACTATTGGATTACAATTTTCTTGCTAGCCAATTTGTAAGTCTTATTAAGGACAATCCTGATATGAAGATAGTGGAGCTAGCTTCTTTTGTTGAATAGGAATTTAGCTACAAGATCAATAGGAAACGGGTTTGGGAAGGGAAGAAATAGGCTATAGAGCATGTGTACAAGAATTGGGAGAAGTCTTACAATGAACTCCATAAAATTCCAAATGCAATAAAAAAAATATAAATCTCGAAACAAGAATTGATTAGGGTAGAGCAGATCAACTACCCCCTAGGGTGTCTACTCTGAAGTAGGTATTCTAGGCATTTGGGCCATGTATTATAGTGTGGAGATTCCTTAGACCAAGTATTACCATTGACATAACTTTTTTATATGGAAAGTACATTCACAAGTTGCTAATTGCTTGTGGTATTGATGGCAATAACCATATACTTCTGCTGGCATTAGGAAATGGTTAAGACATGAGGTTGGTTTTTGAGGAAATTGAAGGAATATGTTGTTGACAAAAGCGTAGGTCATGAAACCATTTGCCTTATATCGAATAGACATGTAGGCATCAAGTCGGCAATTGAAGAAGAAGCCAAGGGATGGCGCCCTCCATTTGCAATGTAACAATTTTGTCTACGACACATTGCAAGTAACTTCAACTCAGCATATAAAAACATGCAATGAAAGAGGTTGATTACATATGTCAGGTTGCAAACACAATCTCTCAAGTTAAACTATATGATGAGGTAGGTGGGGATCATTAAGCTTAATGTGTTGGATTGGCTTGACGACGTATCATTAGATATGTGGACATTGGCTCATGATAGTTGCTATCCTTTTGGGTATATGACTCCAACATTGTTGAAAGCTATAATTCTATGTTGAAGGGGGCTCGGGGGTTACCTATGATTGCTTTGGTGAAGAAGACGCTCTACAACTGCGTGGGGTACTTTGTCAAGAAATATTTAAAGGCTTTGAAGAATATGGTGAATGGTAGAATTTTCACCAAATATGCAACCAAAAATATTGATAGATGGAGTTCATGAGCTAGCAACCATAGAGTCATCAATTATAGTAGGTAGGACAAACTTTTTGAAGTGCTCATCGGTAGTCATCCCGTTGCAAGTAGGTTAAGGGGAGGGGGCTGAACGCACATTATTAACTTTGCCTGTAGCACATACAGTTGCCAAAAGTGGCAAATATACAAAATTTCATGCTCCCATGCCTATGCAATAACTACCTCAATAAGGCTCGATATGACACACTCTATACCTGATTAGTATTAGTGGATGCATCAGGAGCTTACATATATGATGCACTTCATGCCTATAGGTGACGAGTTAGATTGGGAGCCAATGCACTTCCCGTCACTTCGCCCAAGGGGAGATCTTGCATGGAAGAAAGGAAAACCAAGGCAGAAAAGATATTACATGGAAATGAACATTAGGGAGTGTCCAGATAAAATCACCTATGGACTTTACAGAGCAAAAGGGCATAATAGAAGAATATGCCTATGTCGACGCGATAATGGTAAATGATGGATGCCAATACACATTTCATGATGTTCCACATTGCATTTGTGATGCTAACTTTACCTGTTTCCATTGTGCAGCTTAGGTGAAGTCTCAACCACTTCATCAACTTTGTTATGACATGGTAGAAGGGGGATCCTTTTCGAAGGTTGATGATTCTTCTGCATTTATATTTACAATTTTGTAATTTAATTAAAAGTTATATTAAATGTTAATTTCTTTGGACCTTTGTTAATTTATTTTCACATATTCGAAATTGTAATATTGTATATCTATACATTACATATGTAACGAGTAGATGCAAACATTATCCATCTGATAGAATGCGTAGAAATTCATTACAGAATATTAAAATATATTAACCTAATTGTTTACATAGAACATATACATGTGAAATGAATAATAAATTATTGGTTCCTATCCTATGCCATCTCCTTCCCTTGGTGAATTGTTTAACTAGTTAGGTAAATGCATTGGTTGGTTCCCAAGATGATCTTAGACATAGAGTAAGAGGAGCTTGAGACTCCTATGTTGAATGTTGCTGGGGGGTATCGTCGAATGCTCAGGGAAGCACGGGACTCCACTTTGTAGGATGATTTAATGATTCACACTGATACATAAGTTGTTTTCTAGAGTGTTTCTTTTGTAGAGCCGGCAGTGTTGGGACAAGGCCACTTACGAAATGCCGATGTAGTGTCTTGTATGTGCTGAAAATCGGCCCCAAGCTATCGTACATTACATTGGAATCCACTAGGAATCATTGGTCTTGTATTGGATTCTATTTCTCTTACCCCGATTTCGGGATTGTCGATGTCTTACCATCCTTCACTGCGAAAGAATCAGTTGTGCCTCTTCTTCCACCTCCAAGGTAATCTGCTGTTACACCTATGGGTACAGCATTACACTACCCCCATCCCTCCCCCCCCCCCCCCCCCCCCCCCTTTTCTCGTGGCAATGCACAAAATGAAGATCCTGAGTAGCTATTTTAAGTACCACGTCTAGATTCGACAATAGGCAAATTTGTCTTAATGTTTTACCTTACAAATAAGAACATAACATAAATTAAATAAAAAAAATCACGCAATTATTCACTTAAGAAGTGTTGATGTTGTACTTACTCAAAATCCAAGAACAGCCCTCGTGCATCCAATATATTGTTGGTTGATCAATCTGTACCACTGCATGTCATCATCATCCATACCATTAGGGCCCTTCATGCAAACCACTTGATTGACACACTATTCCCACATGTGCATATACACTACATATTGCACTGACCAATCAACATTAATCCTCCTTTGCAAGTCGATTTTATGGAGCTTCGGTTATGTGTTCACTGGTTGTGGGATATATTAAAACCCACCAAACTACCTTACTACTCAATCAAGGAAAAGCCACTTAATGATGTGGAAACATATTAGTGGCACTCAAGCCGTCCAAATGTGCATATTACCTTTGTAGAAATTGGTAGGAGGTTAATTACATTCCCATTATGACTCCCATTCCACCTAAAGGATAGGAAATTATATTCAGTATAAACAATCAATGTGATGAAATGGAAGAAAAAAAAAATAGGTTACTGAAATTACTATGCCATGTTTTGCCTACCAAATGCATCCCAATATATGTCGACAATGTGGGTTGGGTGATATTAAGTGTCCCTCCTCGTGTTCCAACTGAAGCCAATAGACTATTAGATTCTATATATAGTCCGTGTCGGTTAAGGGGTGTTATGTAGGGAAATCTATCCTAAGCCCACACTTGTAGCAGAATGGTAGGCCCTCTAATCTCATACGGGCCCCTAGCTATGCATCCTAGTAATGTCAAAATACTCTAACAGAGGTAACCACATCGCATAAATGAGGGTGCTGGATTTATTGACAAAGATAAATCCCCCTAACAATTGCATTATGTATGCACTTGTATATTGATGGATTTGCTCTGCGTTGGCGCCATGTAGGAGCATTCATAATATATTACATAGCTATGTCATGTTAATGCGCCCCCGTACCACTAAGCCCTGACCTTGCCCCCAGCAATTGTTCACTTATTGGCACCCCAATCCAAGCAACTACTCCTTAAAACTGCCCAACCATCAACGGAGAGTCCTAACTGGATCCTTACATCCTATAGGGTGATAGTAAACTATTCTTTTGGCTTGTGGAATGTGTGCGTCCCTAGCCTCCATTGCTCCACCAATGCTATAATCATGTGTCAATTTAATGAAATAAACGGCAGGTGACTTGCACCTATGAATCCTGCCAAATGTAAGTATAGCTCCATTCGAGGATCAAAGGGGATGGTGCATTGGTTGCGACAAAGTGACAACTCATGACATCAAATGGTGAGGGTTGATGGATCCTATAATAATAACAAGTATAATGTTATACTATTCTTAATGAAACGTAAATTAATTAACAAGTAAAATGTTGTTTACCTCTTTGTCCTAGACGACCTATGATTGATGTCCCTCCTACTGCATCAAGATTGAAAGATTGAAGGACTTAGGCTCCATCTATTATGCAATATATATATATATATATCTTAAAAAAATTAGTATATGTTACCATTAATATCAAAATATTAATTAATGACATATTAACGACTATTTGCTGTCTAATTAATGATTAATTAACAATAAGTAAAGTTTGCAACTACTTTTACAATAACAGATAAAGATATTACATGTACAATCAATACCAAAATTTTTTAATAATTAATTTTATAACGATTAATTAATGACATATCAACAACTAATTATTATTAACTGTTAATTAATAACAACTTAATTTTACAACTATTTTCGCAAAAAACACACAAACATAAACATATTGCATTTACAATTACACAAAAATTCTCACTAATTGTACTTAATAACATATTAATGACTAATTACTCTTAGTTAATGGTTAATTAAAAAATGACTTAATTTTACAACAACTTCTACAATAACAAACAAACATATTACATTTATAATCAACACAAAATTTTTCACTACTTAATTTTTTAACAATTAATTAATGACATATTAACGACTAATTATTATTAAGTAATAGTTAATTAACAACAATATAATTTTACAACTACTTGTGCAAAAATACATAAACATATTACATTTGCAATTAATATAAATTTTTTCAATAATTAATTTTATAACGATTAATTAATGATATATTAGTGACTAATCATCTTTAATTAATGGTTCGTTAACAACAACTTAATTTTATAATTACTTGTACAAAAACACCCAAACATTTTACATTTTCAATCAATACAAAATTTTCACTAATTAATTTTCTAATAATTAATTACTTACATATTAATAACTAATTACTACTTATTAATAGTTAATTAACAACAACTTAATTTAACAACTACTTTTACAAAAATATATTATAATAACTCACAAAGATAATTCATTATAATCAATACAAAGTTTTTTCCTAATTAATTTTCTAATGATTAAATAATGACTAATTAAGAACTAATTACTTCATCATTAACTATTACTTTTACAATAATTTTCACAACTACAAATTAAGACATTTAATTTATGAAAAATGCAAAATTGTTTACTAATTTATTTGCTAATGTTAATTAATATATATTAACAACTAATTAATTACTAATTAACGATTAATTAACAACTATTGCTACTTTAATAAAAATAGTGGAGTACAAATAATTGTATTTACTTTTTAATGCATTCATACAAAGTAATGTAATAGCAAAAAAAATTAATTTTTTCTCCAGAAAAATATACCGAAATCTTGCTTTGCCAAAGAAGTTGAAAAATTTCTTTTAGATATTTCTACACACATAGCTCAACAAAGCTAAACATGTGTAAAACAAAAATTTTGAAACTGTGAGAAAGAATGACACTTGTAGAGGAAATTTAAAGAAGTAAAAATGAACATATGAACTGAGGATTGCATTTATATTACAAATTATTTGTGCAAATTTTTTTTCTTGTGCATTGGACATCACATGTTATGATACTGTGTAAATTTACAGTATTATTTTATAATAATTTTTATAAGTTTGTAGTATTACTTTGTAATAACTTTTATAGATTTGTAGTATAAGTTTACAAGATTCCATTATGATAAAACGAAATATTCCTTAGTACAATTGCACTGAAGGCATAGACCTAGTGTGTGCCTTCAATTTTGTAAATTTTTGTAAAATTAAAGTCGCGAACCACATTCGTGCATTTGAAACCTATTTTTGGAATAATAATTTCGGATACAATATTTACAAATTAAAAAAAAAATACAATATTTTAAAGTATTACCCAAAATTTCATTCATTGAAACATATTAAAATACAAGTACGTATAGTACTAATTAAATATATAAAAAAAAATGAGAATCCAAATATCCAAACCAAAAAACAGGCATATATTTCCTTGGTAAGGGTAGATTTCATCGACCTTAAATTCTACTCGCAATTATAGAATGAAACACAAGTCGCTGCGAAGGAAAGGCTTTAATTTGAAAAGGTGTGTGTGAATTCTAGTTTGACAATTCTAACTTCTTTGAGTCTTTGTTCATTTGTCTAATTATCTGTAACATCAAGAGATGTATTGTCAGAATAGAAAAATGGCTCCAGCATTATTATTCTAGAGAGATTGTAAGATAATTTAATGAGTGATTAAATTCAATGATGAAAATTTACCAAAGGAATAAGAAAATTTCACTATTTCCATGAGGGAAGGAAAATTACACAGAAATGAAAGAATATTTGGACTCAAAGTTTAAATATACGATGGAATTTTCAATTGTTTAAGATAAAAGATCAATACTGTGATAAGTTGATCAAACAAAAGATCAAATTTTCAAATAAATTATCAATATTATGATAAGTTGTTTATATTGAGGATTCAAAATTTCATAATTCCTCAGTTTTAATCTTTTATTAAAATCGCTTATAATAATATTGATATTCTATTTGAACAACTTAAAGGTTTGATACTTTATTTGAATTATTTATTATAATATTAATTCTCTCGTATATTAGTTTCTTTTTTCAAACGATGAGGTTAATTTGCTATTAAGTAAAATAATTGCTAAATAACTTTTATTTAATCGGATCAAACTATTTTTATATCAAAAATTTTTATTTTATCAATTAAAATTGAATGAGAATTTAAGTCAATAAATATTCGACAAAATCTATTTAGAATCAACAATTAAGACTTTTTGAACTTGCAACAATCCATGTAATCGTACAATTTTGTGGATCTCGTGTATCATCTGCTAATGTATGCATGGCAAGAAGTCAATTCGAAACGACACACATTTTTCAAAATTAGCTACTCTTAGCACTTTAAATCCTGTAGAAAATTCAAGCCATACAATTTATCAAAGCAAGCATTATCGAAAGCAGCTAAATTTCCTAACTTTATAAAATTCTTTCCCATTATAATTTAGCATTTAATGTTTTATTTGTTTATCATTATTATCGTCATTTTCAATTTCAATTTATGAATATTTATACATCAGGGGAAAAATGCACAATAAAAAAGTTTATTGAGAATAACTATTATTAAAAGTAGGTTAGGAATTTTTATTTGTATGTTTATTTCCTATAATTTTTTATTATAGAAAATATTTATTATTTACTTTATCTTATTAATTACAATATTAAATTAGGAATACAAATAAAATCATCAATTTATTTCTATTTAGATATTAATTATAGTATTAATAAGGGTATAATGATTATAATAGTTGAACTTTTTATTTTCATTCCGCCTTTTTTTTAAAAATAATATCTATTTTTAAAGGAGTGATAATAGAAAAACCCTAGAAATTAAAATTTTTTTCTCGTTTTTTTTTAAATAAATAAGATAATGAACAGTTAAAAAAATAATTATTATATTCCTTCTTTATTACCTCCTAATAAATAGATTGTGGTTTTCCATCAACCACACTTTAGACAATAAGTTAAAATACATTATAAATAATTTATATTGATAATGATCCATAAAGTTTTGCACCCGATCGATTAATTTCAATTTCAATTTCAATTTATGAATATTTATACACCAGGGGGGAAAGAATGCACAATAACGGCACGAGGGGAAGAATTTCTGCAGCCTTGCCTACTGGAATTAATGAGATAGAAATTTATTTTTCAGACCAGAATGACTCAGAAAATTCCAATAGCAATTGATCAAGTGTTGATAGTACTCTAGATTTTTAAAAAGCTTTTAAAAATGTGCGAATGTCTTTTAAAATCATTAGAAAAACCCCAAAATTATTGATAAAAAATGATTGAAAATAGCAACTACTTAGGAGCTTAGCAATTATTTTAGATTATGAGAATATTTTTAAAAATTATGATTCGATTAAACTAGGCATTAAAAAGTTAAAAGGATGTCTCTATTTTTTTTCAACTTTTATTTTTTTTCTCAAAGGGCCAACAATATATCAATTATGAAGGCTCTTTCAGTTAAGTGGTAATCTATTATTTCTTGACCCACCTAAAAATGAGATTATGTCTCACTTCAAAGTTTCCAAACGCCTTTTCTGAGAATATACCTTGTCATTGAGAGTCATCTCTTCTCTATACACGATTAATTATGCATGAGCGTTTTGCCATTTAATGGTAAATAATATTGTAACAGTTAATGTCGTATTGGCATGGTATGTCATGTTGATTTCAAGTATGCTCAGAGCTCTTGGAAGTGGGATAGAATTTGATATATAACAAAAAAAAAAAAAAGAAGAAAGAATAAGTAAACTATTTATGTTTTAGAAATTTGAATAAATTGTACACATATCTTTGTAAACTATCAAAATCGTAAAAAATCTTTAGATTTTTAAAGTAATACATTTACACCCTTAAAAAAAATACTAAATAATTTTTTTCTTAATATAAAATGATTATATTTTAGTTTTACTGAGAGCCCAATGATCCTTCCATTTTATCTAGAACTTTTCTATTGAATAAGATTGCTCAAAGCTATAATCATCCTTTTTCCAAAGCTAGGATGAGTGGGAACTAGTAACAAAATCGAGAGGATCCGAGAATGTCCAAAGGAAAGAAATCCAGCCAAACTTTAGGGCAAAAAGTAACACTAAGAATCTAGGTTGACACAAAGGGTTGCTCACACAATCCTTTCCAAGGATTCACAAAAACATACTTGTTGGAAGACTCACAAAATGCTAGATCCTTTACCTAGTTTTTCGTGTTTGGTAACTCAAAACATGAGCAAACTGAGCTAACCAAGTTAAGCAATAATTAGTCACTTAAGTTGAGAGTAAGAAGCTTGTATAGAGTATTCTAGATTGAAAAAAAAAAAAAACTGAAGGCATTGGCCAGCTATTTAATGGAATTACTAAAATAGTTCAACCCTTCTTTTGCTGAAGTGGAATGTGGCCTATGTGACCTCTTATGAGGCTCATGCTTTGGGTGTATTTAACTTAGCTACCAATTTCTTCTAAAGTTGTAGCATACAATTACCTCATATCTATTCAATCTATTTAAATTAGAAATCTATTAATTTAACCCAATAATAAACTTAGCTCATTATAAACTTAATTCTTATTTAAGTTATTACATGTGACTAACTAGGTTTTTCAAATGGAGGTAATACTTGGATCTCAAATCAATTGTTTGCCACTTAAGGCTCCCAACATTGCTTGTGAAATATATGCAATTTGATCTCCTTCTTCTAAATCTTAGATCACATAATGCATAAAACATCATCACTTTATGCAATCTTTTTCTAACTTAATTACTTGGAATAGCTCAAACTCATACCTAATGCTACCATTCTATGAATGTATGTAGTTACGTTATTCTAACTAAGTGATTAGAGATTACAATTTTCTAATCTTGGAAAGCTAAAAGTTTCTTTATGATGCATTACCATCATACTAATGACGATAAATGTACAATGATAATTGTAGATACCATATTTTTATTGCCAAATTAATTAATAAATAATGTATATAACAAGATGACAACAATAGTAATAATACAAAATATAGTAGTGATAACAATAGTTGGCACTCTGTTAATTAATAATAATAATAACAATAGTATGATAATTAATAAGTGTGTTGACCATTTAATTTTCTAACCACTAGCAATATTTTACACAAAACTCCCTTATTGTATATCTAGTGACAAGTGATTCTCTTGTACAAGTTTTCATTGCACCCATCCGTCCAAAACACAAATGAAAGCATGTGTATCTAATGAGTGAAACTTAGCCATAAGCTTGCTCTTTCCTTGATGGTAAAGCTAAATATTTGTTCTATGCATAGTTCTATTAGTATATGTTTGGGGTTTAGGATTTAAACACGCTTGTTCACACTCTACAAAGTTTGAATTCTTACTTGAATCATGTAATAAGTGCATACTTGCTATCATTTTGCATAAACCAATTTTTTGCTTTACCTCGAAGTAATAAAATAATCTAGAAGGATTGAAAGCACTAGACGTAGAAATTTGTTTTTAGTTTGCATTCATTTAGGTGCCTTGATAGCATGTGCTTAGCAAAAGTTATACATCTGTCACCCTTTTTCCACGCGTAGCTTATGGAATAGTAGTTGCATTGCCCTTGCATCTTCCTGTCTTGACTTGTAATTTAAAAAAAATGCTTAGTAAAAATTCTTGATTTAAGTGGTTTTGGTGGCATGTTGCTAGCTTAAGCTTCATCACATTGTCGCCTCTTTTCCTCATCTTGTAATTCTTGTTTAAAGTGTCATTCCTCTTGCACCTCTAATATAGGGCAATTCCATATCCCATCCATCTTTGGCACTAATAATATAGTTACCAAACAAGGACACATGCTCTCCTTCACATAGTCTCTACTAATTAACTCATCCATCTACCTATGAACTCTTTTACTTCCTTATAGTTCATGAATTAAACCTGGCAAATTGTAAGGCAACTTTTAGCATCAAAATAATATAATGCTTAATACCCTATACTAGTAGTAATTCATTATGAAGCTACTCAAGAAATATATAGGAAAATTTAGTTAGTAACCACTAAACATGCATAGGTTAGTTACTATCAATCCCCAACAATTGTCAAATCTACAATAAAATCATGGGCTTTGCCTTATTGATTACCCATCTCATCTTACTACTAATCATAAACAACACTTTCTTCTTAAAGCTCAAACATAGTAACCTATGTAGCTTTAAATCACTAGGACTCATTGATAAAAGTACCTCCTTTCCATCTTCTAGAAACACATAGATGATGGAGTAGTTGTTATGTAGCACCCTCTTATTAAACAACCAAAGCCTACCTAGCAATAAATGGGATGCATACATATAATCTACATCACATAATATCTCATCAATATGCTTATTACTAATAGTAACAGGTATTCTTACTTGCTTGGTGATCTTTATCACTCAACTCTTGGAATCTATATGGTCTAGGGTGTGCACTAGTCAACATTCCACTTTGTCTACCATGGTCACAACAACCACATCAATGCAACTCCCTCTATCCACGATCAAGGCACAATTCCTAGGATCCTGCATTTGAAAGTTCTTACGTTTCTCATTTTCAACTATTAGCTCAACACCAAGAGTGCTTTGAACATGGTCATTACCATCCATCGGCACCTTTAGTACCATCCTCCTCCTCATCATATGCATTAAGCACAACATTAATGTCAACCTGGTGCTCCTCCTCATTTTCTTCCTACCCTTCATCTTCCTCTCCCGTTACCTTTACCATTGACATGGTACCCTTTGTTACCATCACATAACAATTAAGGCATTGTAAAGCAATATATCCATAACCAAGACACTTAAAAACACTTGATTTGGCTACTCCTCTTACCTACTATCCATAACCCAACTCCGTACATTGGATGTAACATGAGCTTTCTTCCTATCCTTTTCTATCATCCTCGCATCTCCTCAATCTCCATCCCAAGCACCACTACCTTCATTATTTCTCCTCTCACTTCCTCTCATAAACTAAATTGGACTAACCAGTTTATAAGCAACAACCAATATCCTAAAAGGATTTCTTTGCCTTTGCTTCTTACCCTAATCACTTGAAGGTTTACTCCTCTGTTTGGATCACTTATAATGTTGATTCTCTCATATGTTAGTTTTCTTTTCCAAATGATGAGGTGAATTTGTCATTAAGTAAAATAATTGTTAAATAAATTTTATTTAATCAGATGAAACTATTTTTATATCGAAAATTTTTATTTCATCAAATAAAATTGAATTTGAATTTAACTCAAAAAATATTCAATGCAATTTATTAAGACTTTTTTATGGCTCTTTTTTTTTTCCCTTTTTTTTTTCATTACTTGCCTATGGACAACTTTTTTTCTCTTCATCCTGCATTCATCGTCCGATTCAATAAGAATCACATAGAGGCAATTTGAAGTTGGAAATTTTTTAAAACAGACTAACTGAAGGCAAAGAAAGAAGGGTTCATGAGATTTTGCTTGCCAATGACATTGTCAGTATTGGTGAATCATGCTTTCATTTTTCATGCATCCTAAGTGAATAAAGAGAATCAATAAATCTTTCAATAAAGACCCTTTTAATTACTAATGGAGTATTTAATTCACAAGTTTTAAATTAAATTGATAACTTGATGGTTGATCTAATTTAATTAGTGGTTGTGAGAAGCTATTTTGTATGCAAACCTATAAGATTCTTTCAAGTGTTAGGGTATTTAATAAAATAAATACCAAATTTGATGAAAAATTGATTTTTATATTTTTATATATTATAAAAACCGTAAAAATAAAAAAAAAATTCTTTTATCAATAAACATACGTTCCTTCATTATTTTATAAAAGCAATCGTTATACAAGGATAATAAAAATTACATAAAATAGATGGATAAATCCCAAAGATAAGGGGCAGCTAGCCAATACCTAGATAAGGGGCAGCAGCGAGCGTAGCCCACTTGAGGCTCGGTTGTATTTGTTTTTTTTTAGGTATAATGATTATACATATTAAAATATTGTAATTAAATATATAAAAATATTATTTTATTAAATCAATTATTATTAACCAATCATATATTGATAAATGTCTATCATAGTAACAATAGTAAATAGTTATAAAATATATAAATATTAACTATTTCTAATTATTTATCTCAAGTGTGGCTTCATTAATCATAAGTATACATTTAAATAAAAATTAAGATATAAATACAAAAATTTATTATATTAAATTAAATGTAATGCACATAATTACTCGAAATAAGTAAGTATGACGTGGACAAGGGTGGTCAATTCTGGACTGTCGGCCTAAAAATGATTAAGAGGATGGGTCCACAGGTCCACGTGCTGTATTGAAAAGCAAAACCAGGACTTCAAAATAATAGAAAAGGACTTCATTAGTGATTATTAATCCAAAAATTTCTGCCTTTCGATCAAAAACCTTACGCTAGACCTTTAGCTTTCTAGTTCTTTTCAATTAATTCATTCGTGTGTACAGAATTTTGTTGTAAAATTATTGTGTCATATCAATAGTTTTCAAAACCCTTTTAAATATATGTTTAACTGCAAGTAATCATAGTCTTTAGATTCATTCAACCCCTTATTCAATTTCATAATTAGAGTGATGTGTTTAATTATCAAATTGTCAACCTTTTTACTTTTATTTGTACCAGTTGTTGAAAACCCTCAAATATCTGTTATTATCATTAGTTACATATATAAAAAATCCTAAAATTAGGAATACAGTCCCACAATATACAAGCTTTAGAAGGTCCAAGTTTGATCCTTATTAGTAACACTTTATATTGAATTATACTAAAATTATAATATATTATAGTTTTATGTAACTAGTGTATAGTTTTTCATTAAATGATACATTATCAAAATATAGATATAATCTCTCGAAGTTTAAGTGAAACACTATGAATAAGAAGGAATATTCATTATTTAATTATTGAGATGCTTCCAATTTGATAAAACATTGAGACCTAAGTGGAAATATTTAAAGTAAAGATAAACCTAAGAAATATCATATTTATTATCTTCTCAAGTTATTTATTTATTTATTTATTATTATATATTGCCTTTACTAAGTCTTGTATTTTCCTTTGAAGAGCTCCAACACATTATTTTGGTAAGAAAAATTATAAGTGAGGGAATCAACATTTGAGGTCAAGTTCAAATAAATGATAAAATTTTTATGTGATTAATACAAAGAATCAATGTTACGAAAAATAGTTCAAACATAGGATCTTATAATATTATCATTATAGAAGATTTTTTATGTAAATCACTTAATAACAGTTCATTTACTTCGCTGAATGGAATAAGACTGTAATGAAATAGCTATTACGATGAATTAGTATAATGCTGTTTACTTGAATGTAATAGAATTATGACTACATTATTTACTTGAGGAAATAAAGGTTGAATAATAAATGGTTCAAAGAATGAATCCTTAAATGCTACATCGGAGCCGATGATGACCACCGTGAGGGACGATCAAGATCGATGACGACGAGGGCAATAATGCACGAGGTTGAGGGCAAATCCATGACAGCGAGGGACGATCGAGGCTGCATAAGGACGAGGATAATGGCAGATGCATGAGGACGAGGGACAATGCATGATGTTATGTTGACAACCATAGGCGATGATGGAGGTAAGCTACGTTTGACTTCAGCGACAACGGGGGTAAGGGACGACATTCGAATGCACGACAATCGAGGTAGATCGATATAAAAAAAATTCTATAATTTTAAATGGTTTTGTAATTTTACATAAACATATCAAATTGTTAAAAATAATATTCAATTATATTTTTATTTAGTAATATTTAAATTCCAAGGAAAATGCTATTAAATGTCAAGCTAAATGGAATTTTTACTTTCATAGTTGGTACCCCCTTTGTCCTTGCAAGGATGCCATGGCCAAAGAGTAGAGAAGACGGAAGATGTTGAGGAATTGCTATTACGGGGAATGGAGGAAAGAATGGTGATTCGGAATTTTATGAAATTGTAATTCCGTGCAAATTGCTATTCTACAAAGTAAACAATGGAATAGCTATTTAATTCATAATAGACCCATAATAGAATAGTTATTACGTTCAAGTAAATATGTTATAAGTTTACAAGATAGTAATGGATCATATATTTAAATTACTTAATATAACGTTAATATTTTATTTCAATCACTTAATATAATACTAATTTTATATTTTAATCATTTCAAAGTTTAATCACTTATTTAAAATAGATCTAAAACATTAATTCTCTTGGCTATAATTTTTTCTCGTTTGGCATCGTGGACTGATGCCTAGCGAAGGATGGCCTACCATAAAGATCCCAAGGGGTTACATTCCTTGTTATTTTACGTATGGGATTTCACCTTGGTTGCCTACGGACAACTTCACTTCATGCCGTCCTGCATTCGCCATCCGATTCAGTAAGAATCACATGGAGACAATTTGAAGTTGGAAATTTTTTAAAGAAGACTAATTGAAGGCAAAGAAGGAAGGTTTCATGAGATTTTGCTTGTTGATGAAATTGTCAAGAGTATTCGTGAATCATGCTTTCATTTTTTTCATGCTTCCAAAGTGATTACAAGAAGAAGAAGAAGAAGAGATTATGAATTTAAATAATTATTATTTGAAATAGATAATAAATTTTTATTTTTATGTTTATTTTATATAATTTTTTATTCTAGGGAATACTTATTTTTTACTTTACCTTATTGATTACAATATTAAGTTAGGAATACGAATAAAATTATTAGTTTACTTCTATTTAGATGTTAATTATAGTATTAATAAGGGTATAATAGTCATTGATGTGAGGCAAGTATGCATATAAATTTTGTAATATAGTGAATTAAATACGGATATCGTTCCAAAGGATTATAAATATCAATGCTAACTTACACCCTATTATCTAACCGATAAATTATAAAGATTAATTGATTTAAAATCTATAATTAAGTATTAACTAATAACTAAAGATTTATTGGAAGAATTCATAAATTAGTTTAATAACTTTCTCAAGCTTATTAATTATAATCTTAAAAATACCTATTTGAATATTTTCATAATAGCATATTTCAAATATTACATTGAGATGAATTCCCTAAAAACAAATTAATCAAATCCAAAAGAATTATGTAAATTATCTCTAAGATTACATCAATTCTCTTTAAATCTGTTAAATCTAATTACACATCAAATTTCTCAATCATAATGTATAATATCAAATAATTAGAATAATACTTTAGAAATATTAATCTAAACAAAATAAAAAACACATACTTGAACCAAGAAATTTAAGAATTAATTGAATTGCAATAAACCCAGCCACATAATGATCTTAAGATCCACAAGCCTATATATAAAGAAAAACCCTAATTCTTGAAGTATAGCAAAATATTCTTCTATTCTCTTAAAAGAACCTTAGGGAAAAAAAAAAAAACATCTTCTAAAAGTTATGAGGTCGGTTCTCTCTTGTCCTTTATATAGTGAGCGTCAAAAACTCTGTTTTTAAGCCAATATGCTATCTAACACGGTCGTTCTTTGAGTCATGTTGAAATTGTCAAACAAACTTTAGAAAATTGGATGCTGTAGTTGACACGGTCGTGTCTAAGTAACTCTTAAAAATAATTATTTCTGACAAATACACGACTAATGAACATGGTCATGACTCACCCTTATGTAACTCCTAGCTTTTAATTCTTCAAGCTTTAATTTTCAACATGATCTTGACATGGTTTGTTGCCCACGTCCATCTTCAGAAATTCATAACTTTTTCTATTTAGCTCCAAATTGAGTAAAATTTGATTTCTTTTCTTTATTTTTAATTCAATTATCCATCAAAACTCCCAAATCAAAATATTACTCCACTAAAATTTAAATTATTCAAAAACACGCCAAAATGAGGGAAAAATACTTTTAATCTCACTTAATATACATATGTAATTAAGCACCTATTGGTCATAACATTTGAACATTTTATTCACATTCCACCTTTTTTTTTATAAAAATAATATCTATTTTCAATGGAGTGTGAATAGAAAAACCCTAAGAATTAAAATTCTCTCATCGCTTTTCCAAACAAATAAGATAATAGATAGTTAAAAAGGAATAACTATTTTATTCCCTCTTTACTTCCTCTTAACAAATGGATTGTAATTTTCCCATCAACCATACTTTAGACAATAAGTTAAGATGCATGATAAATAATTTATATTGATAATGATCAATAAAGATGTACCTAATCAATTAAGATCGATTCGAATGGCTTAATTCTTACCGAGAGCGAAAGAATGAATGTCTTATCTCTAAAGATTCATAGGAATTTGATTCATTTGTAAGAAAAATTCTCATAATTCAAAAAGTTAGGTATAGGTAAATTATTGAGTGGGCATGATGTGTAATAATTCGATTTATTTTACTCATTCTCTTTATATAAGCTAAAAAGAGATATGATTTTGGCATTATATAAACTAGATATAACCCAAGGCTTTACGTAGATATTACTTTAAAGATTTTCTTAAAAATAATATATTAAAAATATGTATATATATATAGGGTAATAGATAAGAACCAAAGTTCAACACAATATTTTGAAGGAAAATACTTATTAGATCATTTCAACAAATCAACATGAACTCAAAATCTTGTGAAGGGGAAGAATTTACATTTGAGAAAATCAATTATAGTGGTCTTAAATAGTGGCCATCAATCATACATGTCAATGCTCAATGGGGTTGACCAGTTGAAGCTTGGTTTAAACCAGTTCATGGGAGCTTGGTTTGCTAAGGGCAATTACCTGCCAAGATTGATCGTGTGCAAAGAAGTAAATATTAATTATTGCCATTAAGGATTTAAATTTAAAGAAATATGAATGATCTTTTGTAGGATATGATGTACCCACAAAATATGTCCTATGTTCATCTCTCTCAATATGACTAATAAGATTAACGACGACTTATTCACCATAATTGAAAAGAATTGATAAGAATAATTGGAGGAAGAATCTCAAGAAAATAATCACTAACTATAAAAAAGATTCCAAGTAAAGCTTTTTAAATTTATCTATATGAAAACTAGGGTAACCTAAACAATGAAGTTAAAAGCTAAAGAAAATTACAAGAGTTTATAACAAACATAACAAAATAAGATATTTCATAGTGAAGATCACAATCATGATCATGACCATGCTCTTGAGCTAAGCTATGAAACACGTCTTCAAGCCCTAAGTTCACACCTGTGAATGCTTAAGGGATTAGTTCAGTGTTGAGAGGCTCATGGTTAACTTCATGCCCGAGCTAAGCTCATGAACTTCTTGTCTTCAAAGCCTCGAGAGAAACACCAAATGAATTATACGTGTGTACCTTGCTTCACTTGCCCATAAACCTTGTTGATTGTTTTTGTCGTTTTTGTTCTTTGCTATGGTCTTTAGTAACACTACAAGTTCACCAAACCCCAAAAAGTTCACCTAAAATGTATTAATCAATGATAATTCCTCCCTAGATTGTTCTTCATACAAAATCCTCACAACTAAACCCCACAATCCTTTAGCTTTAGCTTATGTAATGGGACCTTCAAGCAATCAAATCTTATTAGCTTACATGTATGCACGAATTAAGATGGTGATAAATAGTTTGAATGGTGTTGTTTTTGTTTTGTATCTATGCCTATTAGGTTCAAGACATGTTGGTTTCAGTCAAATCCTGTTGGTTGAATTCAAGATGACTCCATAAGTGGCATCCATATTTTGGTTCTTGATGTTTCCCCCATAACTTATGTTGATTGGATTAATTGTTGTAATTTGTGTTTGTTTGACAGCTTAGTTGTGGCTATTCAGTTTTAATGTTTTCATTTATATATATTCATGCATGGTGACTCCATAACATTATTATGATACTTTATTAGTGATTATTAATAACAAAATTTCTGCCCTTTGATCAAAAACCTTATGTGTGACCTTTAGTTTTCTAGTTTTTTTTTTCAATCAATTTATTTGTTTGTAACGAATTTTATTATAAAAATTGTTGTGTCATATCAATATTTTTTCAAAACCCTTTTAAATATATCTTTAATTGCGAGTAATATCAGTGTTAAATTCATTCAATCCCTTATTTGATTTCATAATCTTCGTACCAATTATTGAAAACCTCCAAATATCTCTTATTATTATTAGTTACATACATTGAAAATCCTAAAATTACATATACATTCATATGAATTACAAGCATTAGAAGGTCCCAAGTTTGATCCTTATCAACAACACTTTATATTGAATTATACTAAAATTATAATATATTATAGTTTTATGTGAGTATTGGTTAGTTTTTCATTAAATGATACATTATCGAAATATAGATATAATCTCTTAAAGCATAAGTGAAACATTATGAATAAGAAGAAATATTCATTATTTAGTCATTGAGATACTTCCAATTTGATAAAACACTGAGACCTAAGTGGAGATATTTAAAGTAAAGATAAACCTCAAAAATATCATATTTATTATCTTCTCAAGTTATTTCTTTATTTATTATTATTACACATATATTTATTTTGCCTTTACTAAGTCTTGTATTTTCCTTTTAAAAGTTCCAATGCTTAATTTTTGGTAAGGAAGATTATAAGCGAGTGGATCAACACTTGAGATAAATTCAAATAAAAAATAAAATTTTTATGTGATTAATATAGAGAATCAATGTTATGAAAAATAGTTCAAACTTGGGATCTTATAATAGTGTAGTTACAGATTGTAGCGGATTTTTTATTTGAATCATTTAGCAAATTTGCGAGATAATAATGGATTATCTATTTAAATCAGTTAGTGTAATGTTAATATTCTATTTCAACCACTTAATATAATATTGATTCTCTAATTTAATTACTTAAAAGTTTAATTTTTTATTTAAACTAGATCCAAAATGTTAATTCTCTGGATTGTAATTTTTCCTCATTTGGTGCAATGGACTTATGCCTAGTGAGGACGACCTACTATAAAGATCCCAAGGAGTTACAATTGTTACTTTACGTATCACATAGAGACAATTTGACATTGGAAATGGAAGACTAATTGAAGATTCCTTGTCATTTTTCATGCTTTCATTTGAAAAGGTGTGTGTGAATTCTAGTTATTCAATTCTAAGTTCTTTGAGTCATTGTTCACTTGTCTAATTATCTGTAACATCAAAAGATATATTGTCGGAATAGAAAAATGGCTCCAATATTATTATTCTAGAGAGATTGTAAGATAATTTAACGAGTGATTAAAATTAATGATGAATCTAACAAAGGCATTAGAAAATTTCATTATTTCCATAGGGGGAAAATTACACACAAATGGATTAACATTTGGACTCAAGTTTGAATATACGATTAAATCTTTAATTATTTAAAATAGAAGATCAATATTATGATAAGTTGATCAAATAGATAATTGAATTTTTAAGTAGTTAAAATAAATAAACAATATTATGATAAGTTGTTCACATTGAGGATAAAAAATTTCACAACTCCCCTAATTTTAATCTTCTGTTTGAATAACTTATTATAGCGTTCATCATTTATTTTAACCACTTGAAAGTTGATTCTCTATTTTAATCACTTATCGTAATGTTAATTCTCTTGTATATTAATTTCCCTTTCCAAACAATGAGGTGAATTTGCTATTAAGTAAAATAATTGTTAAATAACTTTTACTTAATCAGATCAAACTATTTTTATACTGAAAATTTTTATTTCATCAAATAAAATTGAGTGAGAATTTGACTCAATAAATGTCCAACGAAATCTATTTAGTATCAACAACTAAGACTTTTTGAACTTGCAATAATTCATGTAATATAACAATTTTGTGGACCTCATGTATCATATGCTAATGTATGCATGGCAAGAAGTCAATTCATGGAGTTGTCCTTGGCCACAACGACACACATTTTTCAAATTAAGCGGTTCAATGGGCATAATTCACATTCAAGCCGCACAATTAATGAGGAGAAGAATTCTGCAGCCTTACCTACCAGAATTAATGAAATAGAAATTTATTTTTCTAACCAGAATTATTAGAAATTTCCAATAGCAATTGCCCTTCCATTACGTTTTTTTTTTTTTTTAATTTCTACCAAATTATTGCTCAAAGTGTTGATAGTATTCTAGATTTTTAAAATGCTCTTAAAAATGTGCAAATATCTTTTAAAATCATTAGAAAACCCCCAAACTTGTTATTAAAAAATGATTGAAAATGGCAACTACTTAGTAGCTTAGCAATTATTTTAGATTATATGAATATTTTTAAAAATTATGATTAGATTAAACTAGGCATTAAAAAGTTAAAAGGATATATCCAGTTTTTTTCAATTTTTTTTTAGCTTTGTTTTTTTCAATGGGCCAACAATATATCAGTTATGAAGGCCCTTTTAGTTAAGTGGTAAACCACTATTTTCTATCCCAATTCATCTAATCTCAACCTAAAAATGAGAGTATGTCTCACTTCAAAGTTTCCAAACCCCCTTTTTGAGAATATACCTTGTCCTTGAGAGTCATCTCTTCTCTAATCTACACCATTAATTATGTATGAGGGTTTTGCTGTTTATGGGTAAAATGTATAAGATTGTTTGTATATAGTTAGACATAAACTAACAATAATAGTTTAATGGTACATAATATTGTCACAATTAATGTTGTATTGGCATAGTATGTCATGTTGGTTTCAAGTATGCTCGAAGCTCTTGGAAGTGGGGTAAATTTTGATATATAACAAAGAAAAGAAATAAAAATAAGTAAACTATGTATATTTTAGTAATTTGAATAAATTGTAGATATATCTTTGTGAACTATCAAAATCGTAATTTTTTTATTTTTAAAATAACACATTTACACCCTTTAAAAAATGCTTAATAAGAAAATATTTTCTTAATGTAGAATGATTAAGTTTTTGTTTTACTAAGAACCCAATGATCCTTCCATTTTATCTAGAAATTTTCCCTTGAATAAGATTGTTTAAAGCTATAATCACCCTTTTTCCAAAGCTAGGATGTGTAGGAATTAGTAACAAAATCGAGACGATCCAAGAATGTCCAAAGGAAAAAAATCCAGCCAAACTCTAGGGCAAAAAGTAACATTAAGAATCTAGGTTGACACAAAGAGTTGCTCACACAATCCTTTCCAAGGACTCACAAAAACACACTTGTTGGAAGACTCTCACAAAATGCTAGATCCTTTACCTAGTTTTTCGTGTTTAGGGTATAACTCAAAACATGAGCAAACTAAGCTAACCAAGTTAAGCAATAATTAGTCACTTAAGTTGAGAGTAAGAAGCTTGTATAAAGTACTCTGGATTGAAGAAAAAAAAAATCTAAGGTATTGGCTAGCTATTTCATATTATTACTAAAATAATTCAACCCTTTTTTGCTAAAGTGACATGTGGCCTATGTGACCTCATGGGTCTATTTACCTTAGCTACTAGTTTCTTCTCAATTTGTAGATTATAATTAACTCATAGCCATTCAATCTATTTAAATTAGAAATCTATTAATTTAAACCACTAATAAACTTAGCTCATTATAAACTTAATTCTTATTTAAGTTATTACATGAGACTGTCTAGGTTTTTCAAATGGAGGTAATATTTAGATCTCAAATCAATCGTTCACCACTTAAGGCTTCTAACATTGCTTGTGAAATATATGTAATTTGATCTCCTTCTTCCAAATCTTAGATCACATAGTGCATAAAACATCATCACTTTATGCAATCTTTTTTTAATTGAATTACTTGGAATAACTCAAACTCATACCTGATGCTACCATTTTGTGATGTAGGTAGTTACTTTATTCCAACTAAGTGATTAGAGATTATAATTTTTCTAATCTAAGAAAGCAAGAAATTTCTTTATGATACCTTACCATCATACTAATGACAGTGTAAATCATGATCAATGCAAAATGATAATTGTAGACACCATGTTGTTTTTTTTTTTTTGCCAAGTTAATAAATAAATAATGTATATAACATGACGATAACAATAGTAATAATACAAAATATAATAGTAATATTAATAGTAGGCACTCCATTAATTAATAATAATAAGAGTAGTAATGATAATTAATAAGGATTTAAACACGCTTGTTCACACTCTACAAAGTTTGAATTCTTACTTGAATCATGTAATAAGTGCATACTTGCTATCATTATGCATAAACCATTTTTTTGCTTTACCTCAAAGTAATGAAATAATTTGGAAGGATTGAAAGCACTAGACATAGAAATTTGTTTCTATGTCTTTTTTAGTCTGTATTCATTTAGGTGCCTCGATGGCATGTGCTTCGTGAAAGTTATACATTTGTCACCCTTTTTTCCATGAGTAGCTTGTTGAATAGTAGTTGCATTGCCCTTGCATCTTCCCATCTTGACTTGTAATTTTAAGAAAATGCTTGGTAAAAATTCTTGATTTAAGTGGTTTTTGTGGCTTGTTACAAGCTGAAGCTTCATCACATTGTTGACTTTCTTCTTCATCTTGTGATTCTTGTTTAGAGTGTCATTCCGCTTGCACCTCTAATATAAGGCAATTCCAACCCCATTAGGTTTTGGTAAAAGGCTTCTACAGGGTGGTGAAACAATGCATTATATGCTCAAACCGGTGAATATGATAGTCAATTGCATTTGTTAATATATCTTTGTTGAAGTCATAGAAAGTATATTTCTCATAAAGCTCGTACTTGGTCTTGAAAGTTATCTTTCACTCATTATGAACTCTCATGCGGTTCTCATGGTATTTGCTCTTCAAGCCAACTTTAAAGAACACATAGGCCTAGTTCAAATAATCTAACATACCATTAAGGCATAAAATGGAATACCGGTACTTAATAGTAAACTGGTTAATGACCTTACTATCAATGCATATTTCCATGTCTCATCCTTCTTTGACACTAATAATATAGTTACCAAATAAGGACACATGTTCTCCCTCACATAGTCTCTACTAATTTGCTCATCCATTTGCCTATGAACTCTTTTACTTCCTCAAAGTTCATTAATTAAACTTAATGAATTGGTAAGGCAACTTCCAGCATCAAAATAATATAATGCTTAATACCCCATACTAGTAGTAATTCACTATGAAGCTACTCAAGAAATACATAAGAAAATTTAGTCAATAACCAATAGACATGCATAAGTTCATTATTATCAATCCCCAACAATTGTCAATTCTACAATAAAATCGTGGGCTTTGCCTTATAGATTACCCAACTCTTCTTACTACCAATCATAAACAACACCTTCTTCTTGAGTTCAAACATAGCAACCTATGTAGCTCTAAATCATTAGGACTCATCGATAAAAGTACCTCCTTGCCATCTTCTAAAAATACATAGATGATCCAATAGTTGTTATGTAACACCCTCCTATTAAACAACCAAACCCTACCTAGCAATAAATGGAATGCATACGTACAATTTACATCACATAATATCTCATCAATATTCTTACTTGCTTGGTGACCTTTATTGCTTAACTCATGGAATCTATAAGGTGTAGGGTGTACACTAACCAGCAATCCACTATGTTTACCATGGTCACAACAACCACATTAATGCAACTCCCTCTATCCATGATCAAGGCACAATTCCTAGGACGTTGCATTTGAAGGTTCTTACATTTCTCATTTTCAACTATTAGCTCAACACCAAAGTGCTTTGACCATTGTCATTACCATCCATTGGCACCTTTAGTATCATCCTCCTCCTCATCAAATGCATTAAGCACAACATTAATGTCAACTTGATGCTCCTCATTTTCTTTTTGTCCTTCATTTTCTTCCTCTCTCACTACCTCTGCCATTGACATGGTAGCATTTGTTACCATCATACAACAATTAAGGCATTGCAAAGCAATATGTCCATAATTGAGACACTTAAAGCACTTGATTTGGCTACTCCTCTTACCTACTATCCATAAACTTACTCTTTGTACACTCGATGTAACATGAGCTTTCCCTCAATCCTTTTCCATCATCCTAATATATCCTCAATCTCCATCTTAAGCACTACTACTTTCATTATTTCTCCTCTCAGTTCCTCTCATAAACTAAATCGGACTGATTAGTTTATAAGTAACAACTAGTATCCTAAAAGGATTTCTTTACCTTTGCCTCTTCCCCTAATAGCTTGAAGGTTTGCTCCTCTATTTGGATCACTTATTATAATGTTGATTTTCTCATGTGTTAGTTTTCCTTTCTAAACAATGAGAAGAGTTTTCCATCACGTAAAATAATTATTAAATAACTTTTATTTGATCGGATCAAACTATTTTTATATTGAAAATTTTTATTTCATCAAATAATATTGAAAGAGGATTTAACTCACCAAGTATTCAACACAATTTATTAATACTTTTTGAATGATCATTTTTTTGTTCATTATTTGCCTATGTACAACTTCATTTCACATCGTTTTGAATTTGCCATCCAATTCTATAAGAATCACATGGAGATAAATTGAAGTTGGAAATTTTTTAAAGAAGACTAATGGAAGGCAAAGAAAGAAGGTTTCATGAGATTTTTCTTGTCGACAAAATTTCCAAGAGTTTTTGTGAATCCGAAATGAGTATAGCCCACCATATGCTCTCACTAAGTGAAGACATGTAAAGGCTTCAAATTTGCTAATTCAACATCCACATTCAAATGTCCATAACAATTCATAAAAACATTCTTCACATAAAAGAAATTTGAAGGAACATATGTCTTTAATACATAATCCATATTCCATCTCTTCAAATCAATACAACGAAAGCATTAAAAAACTTAAGTACTACAATAGTCTGAAGTCAATTAAACAAATTCAAGATTTTCAATCCTTCTCTTCATCCGACTACTACTCATCATAGTATAAGTATTCTACATTCTCCTTAGAATTTAGATTCATCTCCACTATAGTCTCATCATACCCTACTACTTCTCTTGTCGTACCTATAACTAAAAATGGTCCCATGAGGGGTGAGCTAAACCCGAGTACAATGTATACTTATACACACATACAAATGCCATGCAAGAAACACCAACATACACATAATGCAATAGAGTATCCAATCACAATTTAATGATATTTCACATCATTTAAACTAACACACAATTCTCATCATCATAATAACATGCAACCTTACACACACCCACACAAACCTTCCATAAACACATATATATATAAATATATATATGATAAAGGATACTCCCCTTTGTCCATGAGTCTAATCCATACAGGATAGTGGGTACTCCCCTGTATCCATGAGTCTTTTCATATCACATACAAAAGTCCTTCCACATCAGATATAAGAGTTCTTCCATACCAGATAATCTTAAATCTACCCGAATCATTTTGATACATGACTCCACTAGAAACAATGTCACATACCAATCATCAAGGTGCCACCCCAAGAACACTGACCCTCACTTGGTTTCTTGAACCTAGCTAAGCACAGTCACACGCACAACCAGTAATATTCATTTTCAATATCATTTAGTTCACATACATCTCTAACCTAACACGTACAAGCAACAAACATAGTATACACGTACCTAATATGCAACAGTTGATCTCTTCACTCACATTCCTCAAACCTATTCACATTAACAATTACGTACACTTAGGATTGCAAGTGAACGAAATAGAATAAAGTAACAAGTGTCCCAAATCAACATAGCCATGTAGAGGGACATAGGTTAGAACATGATTGTGCTAGTGGTCATGTATCTTTCTATATATTTTTGTCAAATCAGCATGCCCAAGTACATGATCATATGTGTGGCTAGTGACCGTGTACTTTTCTATACATATTCGTGTTTCAACACAAATAGATACACGGGCATGTACCCAGTTGTGTAGGGCACTGTTCCATCATAAATTCCTTTTTCAATTCACCAATTGTTCCTCCAATCCAATTATGAGGAATCCAGGCCTAATTGATTTGCAAGTTTGCTAATCTTAACACATTATAAGAAATTATATACTTACTTGATTGAAATTGCAACTGAGACACTCGAATTGCCTGTTCTTAAATTCGTTTTGTCTCGCTTCTTATCCTAATTTCTATTCACACATGACTAGATTATCTTAGATCAATGAATCTATAATCCTAATCATATACGTTAATGGTTGAAACCCTTACTTAATAGCAAAAAAGTTAATTCCACTGCTTTGTCGTTAGATCGTTCTGTAAGTCTCTGAGAGGGTTTTTGTATTGTGTAATTGGAAAAAGAGTTAGAATAGTAGGTGTTAGCCTATTTGTATCACCTTGTTAAATGATTGGATTGCTCCCCATTCTTCAAGTTATTTACCCCTTTATCCTTAGTTAAACTTTAATAATATATATAATTTCGAGTATTTACATTTTTCATGCTTCCTAAGTGATTACAACAACAACAACAACAATAAGAAATTATGAATTTATGAAAATTTATGCGCGAGGGGGGAAATGCACATTAAAAAAGTTTCTTAAGAATAACTATTATTAGGAATAGATTATGAATTTTCATTTCTATGTTTACTTCATATAATTTTTTACTCTAGGGAAAACTTTTTATTTACTTTACCTTATTTATTACAATATTAAGTTAGGAATACGAATAAAATTATTAATTTACTTCTATTTAGGCATCAATTATAGTATTAATAAGAGTATAATGGTCATTGATTTAAGACAAGTATATCTATCAAATTTTATAATATAGTAAATTAAATATGGATATCATTTCACAAAGATTACAAGTATTAATACTAACTTACACCTTATTATCTAACCGGTAAATTATAAAGATTAATTGATTTAAAACCTATAACTAAGTATTAACTAATGAACTAAAGATTAAATTGAAAAAGAAGAAGAGTAAAATAGATTAGAATTAACTTCAAGATCACAAAACAAGTATCTAGACTTTATTTCCCCTAAGATTTATTATGTGACATCAACAAAATTCATTCAAATCCTTCTTTAATTTCATTTATCAAGAGAATTTCTAAATTAGTTTAATAATTTTCTCAAGCTTATTAATCCTAATATTAAAAATACTTATTTGAATCTCTTCATAATAACATATTTCAAATATTATATTAAGAATAATGAATTCCCTAAAAAAAAATTAATCAAATCTGAAAGAATTATGTAACTTATCTCTAAGATTACATCAATTTTCTTCAAATATGCTAGATCCAATTACACATCGGATTTCTCAATCATAATACATAATATCAAATAATTAGAATAATACCCTAGAATATTAATCTAAACAAAATCAAGAACATATACTTGAATCAAGAGATCTAAGAATTCATTAAATAGCAATAAACCCAATTACATAATAATCTT
Source organism: Laguncularia racemosa (assembly GCA_037954665.1). NCBI lineage: Eukaryota > Viridiplantae > Streptophyta > Magnoliopsida > Myrtales > Combretaceae > Laguncularia > Laguncularia racemosa. Next base: position 6,041,159 of record JBBMOL010000031.1, on the reverse strand, counting down.
AGGATCCACAAGTCTAGATACTAAGAAAATTAAACTCTAATCATATAGAAAATAGAAATCCTAAATGATGTAAAAGCATGCATTATCAAAGAAATTAATGAAAAACCCTGATTCTTGAAGTATAGAAAAATATTATTCTATTCTCTCAAAAGAACCCTAAAATAATAATAATAATTTTTTTTTTAAATTTATAAGGTTGGTTCCCTCTTGTATTTTATGTAGCGAGCGTTAAAAACTTTATTTTTAGACTAACACATTATCTAACATGGTCGTGCTTTGAGTCGTGCTAAAATTGCTGAACAAAACTTTAGAAAATTGGATACTATAGTTGAGATAGCCTAAACATGGTCGTATTAAGAAGTTGTGTCTAAGTTATGCTTAAAAATAATTATTTCTGAGAGATACATAAACAAGGTCATGACTCCCCCTTGTGTAGCTCTCGTTTTTTATTTCTTCAAGCTTTAATTTTCAACTCAATCTTGACTTGGTCTTGTTAACTATCCATGCCTATCTTAAAAAATTCATAACTTCTTTTATTTAGCTCCAAATTGAGTAAATTTTGATTCATTTTCTTCGCTTTTAATTCAGTTGTCCATCAAAATCCCAAAATCAAAATATTACTCTATTAAAATCCAAATTCTTCAAAAACACACCAAAACAAGGAAAAAATACTTTAAATCTCACTTAATATACATATTTACTTAAACACCTACTAGTCATAACATTTTAACTTTTTATTCCCATTCCACCCATTTTTTTTAGATAATATCTACTTTCAATGGAGTGTAAATAGAAAAACCTTAGGAATTAAAATTCTCTTGTTTTTCTAATCAAATAAGATAATAGACAATTACCTCCTAATAAATAGATTGCAATTTTCCCATCAACCATACTTTAGACGATAAGTTAAAATACATGATCACTAATTTATAATGATAATGATCCATAAAGATGTCCCTGATGAACTAAGATAAGTTCGAATGGCTTAACTCTTACTGAGAGCAAAAGAATGAATGTCTTATCTCCTATTGTTTTTATCTTGTCAAAAATTCATAGAAATTTGATTTAATTATAAGGAAATTTTCCATAATTCAAAAAGTTGGGTATAGGTAGACCGTTGGGTGGGCATGATATGCAATGCCTTGATTTATTATACTCATTCTCTTTATACAAGCTAAAAAGAGATATGATTTTGGCATTATAAAAATTAGATATAACCTATGGCTTTACATGGATATCGGTTTATAGATTTTCTTATAAATATTATTAAAAATAATATATTAAAAAAATTTATTATATATTGTTGTATATATATACATGTATAGGGTAATTGATAAGAATCAAGTTTCAACATAATATTTTGAAGGCAAATACCTATTAGATCATTTCAACAAATCAACATCAACTCAAAATCATGAGAAGAAAGAGAAGAATTTGCATTTGAGAAAATAGGTTATAATGGTCTTGAATAGTGGTCATCAATCATACATTTCAATGCTCAACGAGTTCACTTGTCAAAGCTTGGATCAAACCGGTTCATGGGAGCTTGATTTGCTAAGGGCAATTACCTACCAAGATTGATCGTGTGCAAAGAAGTAAATATTAATTATTGCAATTAAGGATTTAAATTCAAAGAAATATGAAAAACCTTCTATAGGATATGATGCACCCACAAAATCTATCCTACATTCGTCTCTCTCAATATGACTCACAAGATTAATGGTAGCTTATTCACCACAATTGAAAAGAATTGATAAGAACTATTGGAGGAAGAATCGTAAGAAAATAATCAATAACTATAAAAAAGGTTCCAAACAAAGTCTTTTAAACCTATCTAAATGGAAACTACAATAACCAAAACAATAAAGTTAAAAGCTAAACAAAATTACAAGAATTTGTAACAAACATAACGAAATAACATAGTTCACAATCAAGATCATGGCTGTGATCATGACCATGCTCTTGACTCTTGAGCCAAGTTGTGAAACACGTCTTCAAGCCCTAAGTTCACACCCGTGAATGCTTAATGGATTAGTTCAATGTTGAGAGGTTCATAATCTACTTCACACCTGTGTTGAGCTCATGAACATCCAATCTTTAAAGCCTCTAAAGGAAACATGGGATGAATTATGTGTGTACCTTGCTTCATTAACCCATGAACCTTGCTAACCTCTTCCATGACATTTTGTTCTTGTCCTTACTCTTCTCCACTATGGTCTTTAGTAACACTAAAAGTTTACCAAACCCAAAAAAGTGCACCTAAAATGTATTAATCAATGACAATTCCTCCCTAGATGGTTCTTCACACAAAATCCTCATAACTAAACCCCACAATCCTTGAGCTTTAGCTTGTGCAATGGGAACTTCAGGCAATCGATTCCCATCACCTTACATGTAAGCATGGATTAAGATGGCGATAAATAATTTGAATGGTTTTTTTTTTTGTGTCTATGCTTATTAGGCTCAAGACATGTTGTTTTTGGTCAAATCATGTTGGTTAAATTCAAGATGGCTCCATAAGTAGCATCCATATATAGGGTAATTGATAAGAATCAAAGTTCAAAACAATATTTTGAAGGCAAATACTTGTTAGATCATTTCAACAAATCAACATGAACTTAAAATCATGTGAAGAAGGAGAAGAATTTACATTTGAGAAAATCGGTTATAATGGTCTTGAATAGTGGCGATTAATCATACATGTCAATGCTCAATAAGGTTAACCACTTAAAGCTTAGGTCAAACCAGTTCATGGGAGCTCCGTTCGCTAAGGGCAATTACTCGCAAAGATTGATCGTGTGCAAAGAAGTAAATATTAATTATTGTAATTAAGCATTTAAATTTAAAGAAATATGAATAACCTTCTATAGGATATGATGCACCTAAGAAATCTATCCTACGTATGTCTCTCCCAATTTGACTCACAAGATTAACAACGGCTTATTCACCATAGTTGAAAAGAAATGATAAGAACAATTGGAGGAAGAATCTCAAGAAAATAATCACTAATTATAAAAAAGGTTCCAAACAAAGTCTTTTAAATCTAGCTATAAGACAACTAGGGTAACCTAAAAAATAAAGTTAAAAGCTAAAGAAAATTACAAGAATTTGTAACAAACATAAGAAAATAAGATAGTTCTCAATCAAGATCATGGCCATGATCATGACCATACTCTTAAGCCAAGCTATGAAATACGTCTTCAAGCCTTAAGTTCATGCCCGAGAATTCTTAATGGATTGGTTCAATGTTGAGAGGTTCATGGTTAACTTCATGCCTATGTTGAGCTCATGAACTTCCAATCTTCAAAGCCTCAGAGAGAAACATCGGATGAATTATGCATGTGTACCTTGCTTCACTTGCCCATGAACCTTGTTGACCTCTTCCTTAGCATTTTGCTCTTGTACCTACTCTTCTCTACTATGGTCTTTAGTAACACTACAAGTCCACCAAGCCCCAAAAAGTGCACTTAAAATGTATTAATGAAGGATAATTCCTCCCCATATGGTTCTTCGTACAAAATCCTCATAACTAAACCCGGAATTCTTTAGCTTTTGCATGCCTATTGGGACCTTCAAGCAATCAATTCCCATCACCTTACATGTATGCATGGATTAAGATGGTGATAAATAGTTTGATTGGTGTTTTTTTTTTCCCTATGCCTATTAGGTTCAAGACATGTTGGTTTCGATCAAATCATGTTGGTTGAATTCAAGATGACTCCATAAGTGGCACCCATATCTTGGTTCTTGATGTTTCCCCCATAACTTGTGTTTATCGGATTAACAGTTGTAATTTGTGTTTGTTTGATAGTTTAGCTATGGCTATTCAATTTTAATATTTTTATTTGTATATATTCATGCATGATGACTCCATAACATTATTATGATACTTCATTAGTGATTGTTAATCCAGAAATTTCTACCCTTCAATCAAAACCTTATGTGAGACCTTTTGTTTAGTTCTTTTCAATCAATTTATTTACTTGCAACAAATTTTGTGATAAAAATTTGTATGTCATATCATTAATTTTTCAAAACCCTTTTAAATATATCTTTAACTGCAAGTAATATCAATCTTAGATTCATTCAACCCCTTATTCAATTTCATAATTAGAGTGACATGTTCAATCATCAACGCTTTTACTTTTCTTTGTACCAATTATTGAAAATCCGCAAATATCTCTTATTATTATCAATTACATATATAGTAAATCCTAAAATTACGAATACATTCATAGAAATTACAAGCTTTAGAAGGTCCCCAGTTTGATCCTTATCAGTAACACTTTATATTGAGTTATACTAAAATTATTATATATTATAGTTTTATGTGACTATCGGATAGTTTTTCTAGTAAATGATACATTACCGAAATATAGATATAAGCTCTTAAAGTGCAAGTGAAACATTATGAATAAGAAGAAATATTCATTATTTAGTTATTGAGATACTTCCAATTTGATAAACCATTGAGACTTGAGTGGAAATATTTAAAGTAAAGATAAATCTAAGAAATACCATATTAATTATCTTCTCAATTTATTTATTTATTTATTATTTTATACATACATACATATGCATATATATATATGTGTGTGTGTTGGCTTTACTAAGTCTTGTATTTTCCTTTGAAAAGCTCCAACACATTATTTTGATTAACATTTGAAGTCTAGTTTAAATAAAAAAAATTAAAGTAATTAATACAAAGAATCAATATTACGCTAAATAGTTTTAAACAGTGGGTCTTATAATGGTGCTATTTTGTATAATAATAGATTTTCTATTTAAACCACTTAAAAAGTTTGTGAGATAGGAATGGATCATCAGTTTGAATCACTTAGTATAACATTATTGTTTTATTTTAACCACTTAATATAATATTAATTATTTATTTTAACCACTTAAAAATTTAATCTTTTATTTGAATTGGATCTAAAACATTAATTCTCTCTATTGTTATCTTTCCTTATTTTATGTATGAGGTTTCATCGTAGTTGCCTACGAACAAACTTCATTTCACGTCGTCCTACATTCGTCGTCCGATTCATTAAGAATCACGTAGAGACAATTTGAAGTTGGAAATTTCTTAAAGAAAAGTAATTGAAGGCAAAGAGAGAAGGTGTCAAGAGATTTTGCTTGTCAATGAAATTTATAAGAGTATTCATGAATCATGCTTTCATTTTTCATGCTTCTTAAGTGATTAAAAGAAGAAGAAGAATCATCTTCTTTCTTTTCTTTTTTCTTTTTCTTTTTCCTATGATCACTTTTCTCGCATGCTGTGAAATGCAAAATGGAAAAAGGACTTTTCTAGCTATATTTTTTTTTTCAAAAAAAAAAAAAGAAACTTAAATTTTTTTTAATAGAGCTTCCACTTTTTCAAAAAATGTCTAATAGAAGATATTATCTATTTTTCCCAACTTTAAATATGTTGATCACATTTTTTAATTTCAAAAGCAAATCCAGAGTTTCCCTCATTTGACTGAACGACATGGCACAAATAGGAATTTTTTAGGGTAATATATAGGAAAAAATTTGTATCAATACTTTTAAATATAAATACAAATCCTCAGTTCAGTTCATATGGTCACATTTCACATTTCAATCTTTGAATTTCCTTTGAAAACAAAACTTCACTTTGCAAATTTTTGTTTTACTAGGTTTTAATCTACTTAAATATATGTGTGAAAATTTCTTTATCAAGATAGCGATATGTTTTCTTAAGGAAATATTTAATTTTATTACTATTATTGAAGTAGTATACTACATAAATTTTATGACATGTAAATATGTATACTACATAAATTTTATTGAAGTAGTAGTTATTGTTAATTAGCTATTAGTAAATGAATTATGTATATATGTTATAATAATGTATTTTTGTAAACATAGTCGTAAATTAAGTTATTGTTAATTAGTAGTGATTAATCATTAAGATATCGTTAATTAATTACTAATAAATTAATTAATAAAAAATTTTGTATTGGGTGGGAATGTAAAATATTTGCATAGATTAGTAAAATTAGTCATAAAAGTAAGTAGTTAGTAATTATCAGTTAATTAAAATAATTAGTTGTTAATTAATTTTTGTAAAATTAATTAGTGAAAAATTTTGTATTTGTTGCAAAATGAAAATATTCGTATAGTTCTATAAAATGAGTTATAAAATTAATTAGTTATTAATTATCCATTAATCAAAGAAAATTAGTCGTTAATTAATTAGTGAAAAATTTTGTATTTGGTGGAAATGTAAAATATTTATATGGTTTAGTAAAATTAGTCATAAGAGTAAATAGTTAGTAATTATCCGTTAATTAAAGGTGATTAGTTGTTAATATGTGGTTAATTAATTGTTGTAAAAGTAATTAGTGAAATATTTTGTACTTGCTGCAAAGTAGGATTATTTGTATGCTTTTGTAGACTGAGTTATAAAATTAATTGGTTATTAATTATCTATTAATCAAAGGAAATTAGTCGTTAATATATCATTAATTAATTGCTATAAAATTAATTAGTGAAAAATTTTATATTTGGTAGAAATGTAAAATATTTGTATGGTTTAGTAAAATTAGTCATAAGAGTAAGTAGTTAGTAATTATCCATAAATTAAAGGTGATTAGTTGTTAATATGTGGTTAATTAATTTTTATAGAAGTAATTAGTAAAATATTTTGTATTTGTTGCAAGGTGGGATTATTTGTATGCTTTTGCAGACTAAGTTATAAAATTAATTAGTTATTAATTATCCATTAATCAAAGGGAATTAGTCATTAATATATCGTTAATTAGTTGTTATAAAATAATTTAGTGAAAAATTTTATATTGAGTAGAAATGTAAAATATTTATATGGTTTAGTAAAATTAATCATAAGAGTAAGTAATTAATAATTATCCATTAATTAAAGGTGATTAGATGTTAATATGTGGCTAATTAATTGTTGTAAAAGTAATTAGTGAAATATTTTGCATTTGTTGTAAGGTGGGATTATTTGTATGTTTTTGTAGACTGAGTTATAAAATTAATTGGTTGTTAATTATCCATTAATCAAAGGGAATTAGTCATTAATATATCATTAATTAATTGCTATAAAATTAATTAGTGAAAAAAATTGTATTTATTACAAATGTAAATTATTTGTACGGTTTTGCATAATAGATAGAGTCTAGACCTTTTACTCCTTCAGTCTTGACACAATAAGCCAGTCATCGATCATAGGTAGTTTGGGATGGAGAGGTAATGAACGTTTTACTAATCAATTAGTTTACGTTGCATTAGAAATAGGAAAACATTTGACATGTTATTGGCATAGGACCAAGCAACCTTTGTTGTACAATGGCATGAGTTGTCACTCCGTCGAGATGAGCGCACAATCCCATTCGATGCACGAATGGAGCTATACTTGCAGCTGGCTCGATTCAAAGGTGTCAGTTGGTTGCCGTACATACTCCTTGATTGGCACATAATTATAGAACTAGTGGAGAGATGGCATCCATATATGTATACATTCCACATGCCGACGAGGGAGTTTACCATCATGCTACAGGATGTGGAGATCCAGCTGAGACTCTCTATGGATGGACAGGCAGTTATAGGGAGGAACTATTTAGATTGGGGAGCAAAATGCAAGGAACTATTGGGGGCGAGACTCAAGTCCAACTGTAGAGACGGGCGCATTAGTATGATATGGCTTTATGATATGTTCTGGCTAGTCTCACTAAACGCGGATGTAGAGCAAATACATCGAGCTACTCAGGCATACATTCTATAGTTGTTAAGGGGGTTTATTTTCGCTGATAAGTCTAATTCCTTCGTATGCGTAATGTGATTATCATTGTTGGAATATTTCGACATCGCTAGGACATATAGCTAGGGGGTTGCATGTCTGGCGTGATTATATCGCTAACTATGTGTCGCGTCCTCACCGTTAGCACATGAGATTGGAGGGGTGACCATATTGCTACAGGTGTGGGCTTGGGATAGATTTCCCCACATCACACCGACTATTTATAGCAGCCGGATATCCACTGGCGACATGGTGGAACACTTGGAGGGACACACAGTTCCACCCCACCCATGTAGTCGGTGTATTTTGGGATGTGCTAGACAGATAGAATATGTCGTAGGTACCTCGGTAGTCATATTTATTTCCTTGCAATTAATCATATTTATCATTTAAAGTAAATAAAATTTCCTATTTTTAGGTTAAATGGGAGTCATACGGTGCGAATTTGATTAATATACTACCACATTTCTACAAAGCTAGCATGCGCGTTTAGACGACTCAAGTGCCACTCATTTGTTTCCACATTGTTGAGTGGCTTTTCCCAAATCGAGTGGCCAGGTAGTTTGGCAGGTTCTGATATATCCCGCAGTCAGTGAACACGCAGCTAGAGCTACTTGAAATCAACCTACATGGCTAGATTGATGTCGACTGGACCATCCTGCATGAAGTGTATTTGAACATGTGGGAACAGCGAGTTAGTCGAGCCATTCTTATGGAAGGCCCTTACAATGTGCATGATAGCTACCTTCAATGGTATGGGTCGATAAGCAGGAGATACATTGGCTGCATAGGGGCAGTTCTTGGATATACTTTAATTAATGTCCAAATAATTACATGATCATGTTAACCTTAATTTGCGCTTTCTTCATACTTACAGGGTGACACCTTGCGATAGATTTGCCTATCACTGAACATAGACACGGCCATGAGAATAGATGCTTAGGGTCTTTAGTTTATGCTTCACCATGGGGGGTAACACTGTACTCGCAACCGCAGCATCAAAACACATGGGAGGAGGTTGAACCGGTTCCAACGTGGCGACGAATGGGGGGACGATGTCGACCTCGAAATTGCGGTGAGGTAGAGGAAAATCCTGGACAGGACGAACAGATACATGTTGATCCCGATGTGGTGTAGCCTAGCTCAGGGTCGACATTCACCTAATATTAGACGTCGCATCGACATTCCATTAGTGGTCCTATACCAACACCGCCGGCTCTACGAAGGCAATGCCTTGGAAAGAAACCTATGGAGCAGGGTGAATCATTAAATCAACCACATCAGCGGAGTCCCATGCAATCATGAGCGTTCGACAGTTCTCCCCATTAATATGCCACCTAAGAGTCTGAATCTCCTCCAACTCCATGTGCAAGGCCATCCAATGCCTTCTCTCAGCTAGTTAGGCATTTCACTAGGGGTAGAAGATAGGTTTTTAATTATTTACATATGTATATGGTGTATTACAATGATGAAATTTATGTATTATTACAATTTGTAATAAATCAGTACTTATTTCTTGTACCAACACTAGCACCCCTTGCTATTTTCACTTGCAATGTGTACATATACGATATTACGTCTTCAAATATTTTATAAAATTTAACAAATTTCTCAAAAAATTGACATTCAAAACAACTTCTCAATAAATGACAAAATTGCATGTATATATATAGAATATGAAGCATCCCTGTTCTGTCATGTCTTTAAACGAATTAGATAAAGTAATTGAGGATTCATTTAAGTTGCAAAAGAGAAAAAGCTAATGTTATCATCATAAATGCAATGTTGAACGTAATAGAATATGTAGTGGTATTCATGAGTTACCATTATCACATCGATGTGAGCACGTTCTTCTATTGTGCCCCCCTTCCGTAAATTCCACATGCGATTTGATCTAGACACTCCCTAATGTCCATCTCTATATAGTATCTTTTCCGCTTTGGCTTTCCTTCTTCCATACAAGGTCTCCCCTTAGGTAGAATCTTAGGAAGTCCACTAGCGCCTAATCTAACTTGTCCCTTATAAGCATGAAGTGCATCGTATATGTTTAGTCCAACTGTGTCCATCTATACCAATCAGGTATAGAATGTGTCATATTAAGCCTAAGCAAAGCAGCCATTGCATATGCGTATGAGCATGGAATTTTGTATATCTGCCACTTCTAGCAACTGCATGTGTGTAGGCAAAGTTGACAATATGCGTTTGGCCCCCTCCCCTTAACCCGCTGGCAACGCAATAACTATGGTAAGGACTTCAAAAACTTTGTCATGCCTACTATAGTCAATGACCTTATGGTTATTAGCTCGTGAACTTCATTGGTTGATCATTTGGGTTACATATTTGGTGAAAATTCTACCTTTTGCTATATTCTTCATTGCCTTTGTTCGCTTCTACATGAAGTACCTGATACAGTTGTAGAACATTTTCTTCACCAAAGCAGTCATAGGTAATCCCCAAGCCCCCTTCAATATGGAATTATAGCTTCCAACAACATTGAAGGTCATATACCCAAATCGATGGTAGTCGCCATAAGCTAGCGTCTACATATCCAACGGCACATTGTCAAACCAATCTAAAGCATCTGGAAAAATCATCCCCACTTGCTCCATCACATAATTTAACTTGTGAAATTTTTCTTGTAACTCGGCATATGTCACTAACTTCTTACACTGGATGTATTTATGTGCCGAGTTAAAGTTGCTCACAACATATCAGAGGCGAAACCACCACACCGCAAATGGAGGTTGCCATCCATTTGTTGCTTCTCGAATTGTTGATCTGATGCCTGTGTGTCTATCTAATATGAGGCAAATGGTTTCATGACCTTCACGCTTGCTGATGACATATTCCTTTAGTTTTCACAAAAACTAGCCCTATGTCTCAGTTGTCTCTTAATCAACAAGAGTGAATGCCAGCAAAAGTATATGATTGTTGCCATCAATGCCAAGCAACTAGCAACTCATGGGTATATTTCCCATACAGAAAGGTGGCATCAATGGTAACAATAGGTCTAAGGAATCTCCATGCTGCAGTGTACGACCGGAAGGCTTAGAATACCCACTTCAAAGTGGACACACTGGGGGTACTTGATCTACTCCACCCTAATCTATTCATGTTCTAGGATTCGTATTTTCTATTACATTGAGAAATCATAAGACTTCTCCCAGTTCCTGTACATGAGCTCGATGGCTCATTTCTTTCCCTCCCAAACTCATCTCTTGCTGATCCTGTAGCTAAATTCCTGTTCAACAACAGAAGTTAGCTTGGCCACCTTCATATTAGGATTCTCCCTAAGAAGATTTACAAGTCGATTGGCAAAGAGATTGCGATCTAATTGTGGGTAATCCTGACTAATCAGTGGGTTATTGCATGAATGTGGACCTTCGAATCTCATTACTACGAACATACCCTCCAACTTCTTTTTTGGGGCCCTAAGCCTCCATTTACAACTGTCGTCCCTTCTCAAACAATAAACAGACCATCGTAGTGGGTTGGACTCTATAACAATGAAGTTGTAATGGTTTTTCACATGGTAAGACTTCATTGCTTAAATGACATATGCTTTCGTCCTGAATCTCGTGCCCCTATAAAAATTATCACTACTGCTTGAATCACTACAAATATTGATTTACTCCTGCTTAAAATAAATGTAACTACTATCGCCCCTCTAATTATAATACAGAACAAGATCTCTAACTGGCATGGTAGGTGGTTCGGTTTGCTCTGCTTGATATATTGGCTATCTTAAGTCAGTATGTACGGTTGGAGACTCTTCTTCTATTACTTTATCTTCCTTGTTCTCACTCTCCTCATTTTCCTCATCGGAACTCTTCTCATTATCGCTGCTATCCTGATCAACACCTATTCCACCATTGGTGTCAGTTGTAGCATCCACTCCCACATGAACCATGTATGGATCTCGTATCTCTAGTCGCTGTAAAACTGGAGTAACTACTCTATCTATTTCATCCTTATCGTTCACTTCCATCGGGGTTGGAATTGAGGATTGAAATGTTGATGGCTCTGGCTGCATTTCTACAATGTGATGTGATGGCTGTAGCCGATTGCTTGTATCGAATGTCTACCTTACCAAGGGACCCTTCGAATTGTTAGAAATTTTGATGAATAATTGTTGTATGCTACGATCTCCATATGATTCAGCCGTTTTAATAAAATTTTCAACATCTTCATCGTCTTTGATTGCCATCAATACATAACATGTTGCCCCCATAGAACATAAGATGCCTATGAATTATCTTAACCCCACTTTGGTTGGATCAACTTCGATGCTGCGACATATTATATATAAAAATTCATTATACTTGACGTTTTTCTTCATTTTCAACTTCTTTACTGGATCCATGTCATACTTAAGTCCCCAGTTACCGGCACAATATTTCCAAATACATAGACCATCAACTTCACGTAATCAGTCATTTTTCCTTTATCCATAGTATATATAAATTATAAGCTTTTTAATAAATATGACAATTTCCAATAACATTCTAAAAATTTCAACAAAAAATTAAATTTCCATAATATTTCGAATATTAAAATTTTTCACCATTATTGGTGAATGATTTTTTCCTAAAAATTTGTCAAATGTTTTTTTTAATAACATTTTCACTATTAAAAATTCCAACCATTTTCATATCATTTTACAATACTATAAAAAATATTTCACAATCCAGATATTGCAAAATTTTCATCACAATAATTTTATTATAATTTTTAAAAATATTTACAAAAAAAATCAAAATAATATTTCTAAAAAAATTACCTATCATTTATCATTTTAATTTTAATTTCAATTTTGATTGTAATTGTAATTGTAATTTTAATTTTAATTTTAATTTTAATTTCAATTTCAATTTTCATCCGATTATTTCCAAACAAATTTTCTTTCAAACATTTGTTCGAAATTATTTTTTAATTATATTTTTCCACTAAATTTTTCAAAATTTTCGTATAATACCGCAACAATTATTCCATATGCTACATATTTCATATTCTTTATAGTAGTAAATCCTCATTCTAATACAAAAATTAATATTACATGTTATGCATGTAACATCTATATAAATAATATTTAATAAATTATAGTCTAATAATACTAAGTAATTCTTTCTATAAAATATACAATTATACTAATATTTTTTTAAAATCTTACATCAAATACAAACACAGATAAAAAAACTTCAACTTTTCTGGAAAAAAAAAAACTTACCACAACTAATATTAGTTGTTAAAAAACACTTAGATCTGGGCAAATATTTTTTTCCTGTGCAAAATCACTCCTTCTTCTTCCTCTTCCCTATGTGTGAATGAGAGAAAAATGAGATCTGAGTTAGTGAGTATTTTCTGTGTGTTTCATATTTATATTTTTAAGTTTCTATGCTGTTACCACGTGTTTATAAATCAATGGTTAGTGTAAATCGAATAACAAATTAGATGGTCATGATGGGATAGTAGTTGTACTAAAGGCGTAGACCACGTTTGCAACTTCATCTTATTTTTTTTAACATTAAAGTTGCATACGAGATCCATGACTTCGCAACGTATTTTAGTAATATGTTTTACGGATAAAATATTTACATAATTTAAAAAAATAATAATATTGAAGTATGTTACTTGAAATAGGTCCACAATGAAGTCTTCTAATTGGATCGAAAGCAAACCTAAAAGAACTTTTAAGAGAAGATTATGTTTTCATCTGGTTTCGCTTTACATACTATATTTTTATTTTTAATAGTTTATATATCTATAATTTATAACCGATTGTCATTACCTACGTTAGTACATGATTAGTCTAAACAACTAATTTAAAAATATAATACTAATATATTTAATTAAATAATACAATAAAATAAGTTTAGAACATGGAAAAAAAGTTGATTCTCTCTTGCTACATATATATATATTGAAAGAATTTACAAAAAAAAAAATCCATCGAATCAAGGTTGATTCACTCGACCTAACTTAGACTTGTCATATTATTTTTTCTTTCCATTTTGCCTTTTACTTTTGCTTTGTTTAGTAGGCGATGGATGATTGTAATTTGTACTTTAGGTGTCGCCGCTCAACAAAAATCTCAAAATCTCTTATCTTATTTGATTTCCTTTTCCAAATAAAAGTCATTGAATTTTTCAAAGAAAATGGAGAAAAGGAACTCTTGATATTTGCTTAATTAAAAAAATCTACAAGTTCGGTTTTCTCAAGTTGAAGTGTTGTAAATCCTTACTGTGAGATTTGAAGGAGAGATTATAAGTTAAAGAGAATCGATAAGACCCTTTCATTACTAATGGAGTCTTTAATTCATGAGTCTTAAATTACATTGATAGCTTGATAGCTAATTAGTGATCCTTAGTGGTTGTTAGAAGCTATTTTGTATATAAACTTATAAGGTTGTTTCAAGTGCTAGGGTATTCAATAAAATAAATACCAAATTCGGTGGAAAGTTGATTTTTATATATCTATATATTCTAAAAATTGAAAAAAAGAAAAAAAATATTTTCAATAACTATGTGTTTCTTCTATTGTTTTACAAAAACAATCACTATATAAGGACAGTAAAAATTAGATAAAATAGGTGGATGAATTCCACAACCCACCATGATTTCAAGGACTTTGCTATCCACCCTAAAGACAATGGGTGGCTAGCCAATACCTATGGAGAGGTAGCTGTTCATTAGCCTTAGAGCAGCAAGTGTGGCCCACTTGAGGTTTAGTTGGATTTTTTCTTCAGGTCTAATTGATTATATATATTATAATAATGTAATTAAATATATATGAAAATGTTATCTTATTAAATCAATTATTATTAATCAATCATATATTGATATTTATTTATTACAATGAAAAATAGTTATAAAATAAATAAATATTAACTATTTTTAATTGTTTATCTCAAGTATGTCTTCATCAATCACAAACATATATTTGAATAAAAAATTAATATATAATAGTAAAATTTTATTTAATCAAATTAAATACACATACATAGTTAATCGACATATACTCAATACAGCAAGTTGGGCGGTAAATATTTATTCCAGTAGACAGCCAGGGTGGTCAAGTCCGGAACGTCGGCCTAAAAATGATTAACAGGATGGATCCATAGGTCCACGTGCTGTGAAGAAAAGTAGAAGGCTTAGCATCGTTTGTTGATCGACCAAAGTGAAACCAAGACTTCAAAAATATAGAAAAGGGCTTCCCGTAGCTTGTTTTTGTCCAAGTTGCTGAGTCTCGTGAAACGAAAACCCTAGAGGTTGGTCATGTATTGCATCCCAATCCGAGATAGAATATAAGTTTAATATTATATTATCTCGATTTAATTTAATTTTATTTTTTAGTTTGATGTTTGATACATTTTATATTAAAATTAATTGCTTTGAAAGATACTCTATGCTCTTTGGCTTTTATTTCTTATCTCAGTGTTTAGTTAATTTGTCATTAAGGCTACACGAAACCAAGCCATTTTTCTATTTTAAGAACGGAATTTCCTTCATTGAAACATATTAAAATACATGTACGTATCGTGTTGATTAAATATATAAAAATAAATGGAAATCCAAGTATCCAAACCAAAAAAACAGGCATATATATTTCCTCGACAAGGGTAGATTTCATCAACCTTAAATTCTACTCGCAATTCTAGATTGAAACACAAGCTGGTGGGAAGGAAAGGCTTTAATTTGAAAAGGTTTGTGTGAATTCCAAATGTCTTAAAAAGAGAACAATTTCTTTTGAGAGAATGTCTAATAGAAGATATAATGAAATAGTTCCACAATGAAGTCTTCCAATTGGATCGAAAGCAAAGCTGAATGAACTTTTAAGAGAAGATTATGATTTCGTCTGGTTTCACTTTACATACTATATCTTTATTTTTAAGACTTTATAGATCTATAATTTATAACCGCTTGTCATTACCCATGTTAGTACATGATTAGTCTAAACAACTAATTTAATAATATAATACTAATATGTTTAATTAAATAATATAATAAAATAAGTTTAGAACATAGAAAAAAAGTTGATTCTCTCTCTCTCTATATATATATATATTTTGAAAGAATTTACAAAAAAAAAAAAATCCATCGAATCAAGGTTAATTCACTTGACCCAACTTAGTTAGACTTGTTATATATATATATTTTTTTTCAATTTTGCCTTTTACTTTTGATTTATTTAGTGGGTGATGGATGATTGTAACATGTATTTTGGGTATCGCCTGCTCAACAAAAATCTCAAAATCTCTTATCTTAGTTGATTTGCTTTTCCTAATAAAAGTCAATGAATTTTTCACCGGCAAAAGAAAATAGAGGGAAGGAACTCTTGATATTTGCTTAATTCAAAACATCTACAAGTTCAGTTTTCTCAAGCTAAAGTGTTGTAGATCCTTACCTTGAGATTTGAAAGAAAGATTATAAGTTAAAGGGAATCTATAAATCTTTCATTAAAGACCCTTTCATTACTAATGGAGTCTTTAATTCACGAGCCTTAAATTACATTGATAGCTTGATGGCTAATCTAATTTAATAAGTGGTTGTAAGATGGTATTTTGTATACAAATTTATAAGGTTCTTTCAAGTGTCAGGATATTCAATAAAATAAATACCAAATTTGATGAGAAATTAACTTTTATATATCTATACATTCTAAAAACTGAAAAAAGAAAAAGAATTTATTTTCAATAAACATGCGTTCCTTCCATTGTTTCACAAAAACAATCAATCATTAGACAAGAATAATAAAAATTAGATAAGATAGGTGGATGAATCCCACAACCCACTATGATTTCTAAGACTGTGCTATCCACCCCAAAGATAAGGGGCGGCTAACCAATACCTATGGAGAGGTGGCTGTTTCTTGGCCTTGGAACAGCAAGCGTAGCTAACTTGAGGCTCACTTGGATTTTTTTTTTTAGGTATAATTGATTGTATATATTGTAATAATAATGTAATTAAATATATATATAAATATTATCTTATTAAATCAATTATTATCAACCAATTATATGTTGATGTGTATCTATCACAATAACAATAGTAAATAGTTATAAAATAGATAAATATTAACTGTTCCTAATTATTTATTTTAAGTGTGACTTCATCAATTACGAATATACATTTGAATGAAGAATTAATATATAATTATAAAAGTTTATTCAATCAGATTATGTATATACATGTGATTAGTTGAGATATATTCGGGAATGAGATACGGTATTAAGTATGACGTGCACAAGGGTGGTCGATTCTGGCACGCAAGCCTAAAAACGATTAAGAGGATGGGTACGTAGGTCCACGTGCTGTAATGAAAAGTAGAAGGTTTCGCGTAGCTTGTTTTGTCCAAGTTGCTGGAATGCCAGTTTAATATTGCCTTATCACGACTCAACTTCTTCTTTCGTTCACGTTCTTGGACCGATTGTACAACGATTGTATGCATGGCAAGAGGTCAACTCATGGAGTTGTGCTCGATCACAGTGAGACACATTTTTCAAATTAAGCGGTTCAATGGGCATAAGTCAATGAGAATCCATTGGCTACTTTTCGATCGGATAGAGAGTATCATGAAATTTCTTAGCACTTTAAACCTGTAGAAAATTCAAGCTGTACAATTAATAAAAACAGGCAGTGTCGATTAATAAATTTCCTAACGAGGACAAGAATCTCTGCTGCCTTACCTACCAGAATTAATGAAATAGAAATTTATTTTTCTGGCCAGAATGACTTAGAAATTTCCAATAGCAATTGCCCTTCCATTACTTATTTATTTTCTTAGAATGACTATCAAATTATCGATCAAGTTTTTATAGTATTCTAAATTTTCGAAAAGCTTTTAAAAATATGCGAATACCTTTTAAAATCATTAGAAAAATCCTAAAATTATTGTTAAAAATGATTGAAAATAGTAACTACTTAGGAGCATAGCAATTATTTTAGATTATATGTATATTTTTAAAAGGTATGATTAGATTAAACTAGGCATTAAAAAGTTAAAAGGATGTGTCCAGTGATAAGTGCTTCTCTTGTACAAGTTTTCATTGCACCTATCCATCCAAATATCAGAACACATGGAAGCATATATATCCAATGAGTGAAACTTAGCCATAAGCTTTCTCTTTCCTCAATAGTTAGGCTAAATATTTGTTCTATGCATAGTTCTAATATGTTTGGGGTTAGGATTTAATAGTGCTTGTTCACACTCTATAAAGTTTGAATTCTTACTTGAATCATGTAATAAGTGAATACTTGCTATCATTTTACATAAACCAATTTTTTGCTTTACCTCAAAGGAATGAAATAATTTGGAAGGATTGAAAGCACTAGACATAGAAGTTTGTTTCTATGCCTTTTTTAGTTTGCATTCATTTAGGTGCCTCAATGGCATATGCTTCACGAAAGTTATAAATCTGTCACCCTTTTCCATGCATAGTTTATGGAATAGTAGTTGCATTGCCCTTGCGTCTTCCTATCTTGACTTGTAATTTTAAGAAAATGCTTAGTTAAAATTCTTGAGTTAGGTGCTTTTGGTGGCTTGTTGCTAGCTTAAGCTTAATCACATTGTTGCCTTTCTTCCTTGTCCTGTGATTCTTGTTTAAAGTGTCATTCCTCTTGCACCTCCAGTATAGGGCAATTCTAGACCCCTAGGGTTTTGGTAAAAAAACTTCAATAGGGTGGTAAAACAATGTGTTATATTCTCAAACCCAAGTATATGATAGTCCATTACATTTGTTAATATATTGTTGTTGAAGTCATAGAAATTATACTACTCATAAAGCTTATACTTGGCCTTGAAAGTTGTCTTTTACTCATTATCAGCTCTCATGCAATTCTCATGGTATTTGCTCTTCAAGCCAACTTAAAGAACATGTAGGCCTAGTTCAAATAAACTAACATACCATTAAGGCATAGAATGGAATACCAATACTTAACAGTAAACTGGTTAATGACCCTACTATCAATGCATATTTCCACGTCTCACCCTTCTTCAACACTAATAATATAGTTACTAGATAAGGACACATGCTTTCCTTCATGTAGTCTCTACTAATTAGCTCATCCATCTACCTATGAACTCTTTTACTTCCACAGAGTTCATTAATTAAACCTGACAAATTGGTAAGGCAAGTTCCAGCATCAAAATAATATAATGCTTGATACCCCACACCAATAGTAATTCACTATGAAGCTCCTTAAGAAATACATAAGAAAATTTAGTTAGTAACCACTAGACATGCATAGGTTCATTACTATCAATCCCCAACAATTGTCAAATCTACAATAAAATCATGGGCTCTACCTTACTAATTACCCATTTCATCTTACTACTAGTCATAAACAACACCTTCTTCTTGAATTCAAACATAGCAACTTATGTAGTTCTAAATCACTAGAAGTCATTAATAAAAAGTACCTCCTTGCCATCTTTTAGAAATACATAAATGATGCAATAGTCGCTATGTAACACCCTCTTATTAAATAACCAAAGCCTACCTAGTAATAAATGGGATGCATACATATAATTTACATCACATAATATCTCATCAATATGCTTATCAATAATAGTAATGGGTATTCTTACTTGCTTGGTGACCTTTATTGATTAATTGATGGAATCTATAAGGTCTAGGGTGTACATTAGTTAGCAATCCACTTTGTCTACCATGGCCGCAACAACCACATTAATGCAACTCCCTCTATCCACAATCAAGGCACAATTCCCAAGATGCTGCATTTGAAGGTTCTTACATTTCACATTTTTAACTATTAGCTCAACACCAAGAGTGCTTTGAACATTGTCATTGCTGTCCATTGGCACCTTTAGTACCATCCTCCTCTTCATCATATGCATTAAGCATCACATTAATGTCAACTTGATGCTTCTCCTCATTTTCTTCCTTTCCTTCATCTTCTTCCTCTCTCACTGCCTCTACCCTTTGTTACCATCACATAACAATTAAGGAATTACAAAGCAATATGTCCATAAATAAGACACTTAAAGTACTTGATTTGGCTACTCCTCCTACCGACAATCCGTAACCTAACTCTCCATACATTGGATGTAACATGAGCTTTCCCCTGATCCTTTTCCTTCATCCTCACATCTCTTCAATCTCCATCCTAAGAACCATTACTTTCATTATTTCTCCTCACTTCCTCTCATAAACTAAAATAGACTAACCGGTTTATAAGTAATAACCAATATCCTAAAAGCATTTCTTTACCTTTACCTCTTACCCTAAGTGCCAATTGGATAACATGATTCAAGCAATTGCAGCTCGATAACACTAACTAGCTTAAACCTCAATCTTGAAATAAAACATGTTGTACTTAGCTACCTTAAACTAAATCATCAACATTATAAAATCTTTCATGTAATCATCCACACTTGTACATCATAATTTAAAAGTTCGTAACTTTAGGAACACTTCTTGTTGATAATGATGAGATAAAAATCTTTTGGCAACAACCTCTTCATCTCTTGCCAAGTAACAAGTTTTCTTTTACCATCTTTTACCTATTAGGACTTCATATCCTTCTACCATAAAGACAAATGTCTAGTGATTCAAGTGACGCCAATTCTAGTTTACTTTGATTAATGTACTCATAATACTTAAACACCTTCTCTATTTTGTGCTTCCAATCTAGATAATCATCCATGGAATTACTACCACTAATGATGGAATTATTATCCTTATCCTTTGGCAATTCATTAACTTCTCCTTGAATTTGGATCCCAAAACCATTTCTACCATGTGCCACTATCTAGGAGCTCCTATAGCCACCATAAGGGCGTTCTAGGTTGCAACGAAATTTTGCCTCATCTTAGTAAGTGTCTAAATTCATTGCTCCATGGATAATTCAAGTACATTATCCATTCCTCTCTAACTATTCCCATCTCCTCCCTATCCACCTTCAACTCCACTACCATATATAGTCTCTCCTGATACATCTATTCACAACAATAACTTAACTACAATAAATGTTCACTTAAGAATTTTTTTTTAACATCTATGTACTCCTAACAACCACATTGCAACTTGATCACAAATTCCTATCCTAAGCTACAATATAGCACAAAAACACTTCACTACATTCAATAACAACACACAAACACAATCACAACTCCACTACACGCATACCTACATTCTACACTCACAAGCGCACACAACACACCACCTCTAATTGAACTAATGTTATGATACCAAATTATGATAAGTCTAGACTAAATTGGTTCAACCACAATCAATAGCATAGGTTTTTTATTGTAATTTTGGATTTTTGCTATGTAGGATATGGAAAACTGTCCAATAGATATAATTAATCAAGGAAATTTGAACTATAGTGATATTGAATTGAATCTAATAACACTGAGGTATTCACTACAATCAAAGGCTGATAAGAATGGGATTTAAGAGAAAAACTCACTTAATAATGGTCAAGGGTAGTTTAATGATCCATACATGAGTAAACAACTTCTTTTAGTAATGTAAAGGTTAAGCTAAGAGGTAACAACAACATTTTAAAACATTAGAACATGAAAATAGTAAGTGTAGTGAAATGGGGTATATTTCAGATGTCTATAATAGTTAGTCAAATGACCCCAATGGCATCAACATATGAGCTCCTAGTCAAACACACTATCGTTATCATTCACGTGGGAGGTCAAATGCATCATGTGAGTAGGACTTGATGTCCCTTTTGTGGTTAGTGAGCCTTAACCTGCTATCTAACTGCCTATGGTGAGCCATCCTAGCAAAAGGTCAGAATTCTATAGAATGTTAGGGGTGTCAATTTCAGCTTGGTGTTGGCTACTATAGCTAATCAATAAATGACTTATAAACTACTTTATGAGTGAGTATAGGCTAGGAATTGATCTTAGTAGGCTTCAATTGTCTCTAAATTCACTCCTTAAAGAAGTTTCTATATTAAAGCATTAGGTCGTCTTTCTTTTGTTTAAGTGATTGAGTCAATTGATATTTGATTCTTATCAAATTAGATGGGTAGGTGGACTAAAATAGTGGTCAAAATCATCTCGTTTATATTTTTTGGTATCTCAACTTACCATGAAGAAAGTAATATTAACTCCTTAACCGTCTTTAACTCTCTGTGGTTCAAAATGTATTAGTTAATAATATTTCTAGATTTGACTAAAGAAGAGGGATTGGACATTAAGCATAACATCTACTAATAGAATATTAAGGACTTCACTAACCTTAAAGGAAAACTTTCACCTTAAGTCTCTAGGTTATATTACAGTAAAACAAGAATATCTAAAAAATAGAAAGGTCTTCTTAAATACATTAAGTTAGGATTGCTGCATTAAGGTCATTTGTTGCTCTTGATTTAAATTTAATTATTTAGGATTATTAATTGTTATTACTACAAATATTTAACAATACATATGTACTTTAAATTAACATCCGCATATTGAGTGGATTACATATCTAGTTATTCTATATACATAAAACATACATTGAACAAAACATACCTTTATATCCATCCAATTACATATAGTAGATATAGGACTCCATGACAATAATAATATTGTACAAAGGTCACATATATTAAAGCAACATGTAATAAATCTATTATATATCTATAAATATAATAAAAATATAGAATACACATAATATGTATCATATCATCGTATATTACATATGCTAAACTTATTTGTAAAATCAATTTGTTATTTTATTTAAGCTAAAATCAAACTAAACCTAAGCAGAAGCTTTTGTTTGGTTTTTGCTATGAAAGTTTTCGAACACAAAGCTAATTTAATTAGAAAAATAATCCTCAAAATTCAACATAGCCAAACCAAGGTATTCAACATCCTTTGGGGTAGCTAACTCGCAATTGTGCCTTGTTGATTAATCCCATAAGAGTCAATCAAAGCATTCTTTTAAGGGTCTATAGTCAAATTTCATATATTCTAATCAACCAATCTTATATCAAAGTTGACTAGACCCATTTATTAGGTGTTGGTTTGATATTGGGAAGGGTTTTATCCAATTTATTATTGATTATTCTAGGTTTTCAATCAAATATTGCTAGAGAAAGGAGTATAATGAGCAAGGTTATCAAACTTGTGATTTCACTAAAAATTAGAGCTTATAGAATTTGTAGAATTATGTAAATTGTAAACTTATGTTAAGTTTGGTACATAGGAATGGTATGAAATAAAATAGAATGGAATTATGACTAAAATAATAATTCCATTCTTACATTTAGAAATGCACATAAAATAGAATGCATATAAAATAGTATTTGTGAAAAGTATCTTGAATTATTAAATGTCACAATAAGATTAAAGGTTAAATAACTAATTTTAATTAATGATCATTAAAAAAGTCAAACTAGAACCGTGATTCCAACGTTTCAAAGTTGGAATCAAATTCCCTCTTAAAGGCAAAATTAATGATTTCAAAGAATCGCAATTTTGGCTTTTAAAAACGTATCCAAACATATGAAACAAATCAAAACCTAGAATCATGATTCCACTCTAAGTTCATTCCTACATACCAAACATATCATTGTAGAATCGTATACCTAAACTAACATTTTACCAATAGTCCACACCTAAACAATTTTGTATCCATTTTAACTAAAAAAAATCATAAAATTATAAACCTATAGAATCATATGAGTTGACTTGTGATATTAATAACCATGATAGTGAGTTCCAATCCCAATAAATTAATATTCTTTCATGTTAGATTTGCTTGTTATAACATAGATTAAAATTGATTTATGTTGTTATTTGAGTAATAATGAATGTTGATTATACTCGGTGATTGTGTTTTCCATTTGGAATGAAGTGATGGTAGTTTGAGATTCATGACCACTCATAATTTAGATTAAGTAGGCCACTAACTAACTATTTGTGGTTTCCTTAGGTTGGAAATTTGAAGAGAAGCAGTTGATGGGACACAACATTGTATGGAAGTTGATCGAGTATAGGGATATTAGATGTTACTTCTAAAGGTCAAAATAGGCAAATTTTGAATGAGATAATTTACTTTCAATTATCATGTGCTATGGTCTCTATCCACTTAGAAAAGATGGATTAAGATCAACTATTAGGCCAGTTGTGAGTTGTGAAATCGAAATGAATCTACTTTTGTTGATTACACTGATAAGCTAAATTACATTTAGATATACCACTTGCCAATTGACTAGTTGTAGGTTGTGCATTGTATGCATTATATACATATAGGAAGCAATTGTTCTTATTGACATCATAGATCACCTCGTAAGACTTGACTTAAACCACTTTGGATCTTAAATATTTGTAATAAAGCAATAAGAAAGAAGTTATCACTTATCATATATATAGGGCTTAGGAATTCTTCCAAGCAGATAGATACGTACAAGATATTACTGTATCCTTTTTGGTTCATAGTTTAATGTTAAACATCACCTAACACAACTTAGTTTGACGCAGCGCGGGAAGCGAAAACGAAACGAATCCGAAATTGGATTGGTTTCCCACAACAAAGAAACACTCTTTGATGCAAATCTAGTTGCGCACAACCCGGAAATTGGAGAAAATTCTCTCTCAAAGTGTATTCAAATATGATAATCAAACGTAACCCTAATCTATCTGACAAAAGAGTATTTATATGGCCTCGTAAAATATTTAAAAGAGGAAAATCTAAGCGTACACGTGGAAGAAATAATAAGATACGCGTCTCAAATGGTCTCATACACGGCCGTGTATGTAAGCCGTGTATGACTCTGTGAATATTCTTGACTAGGTACACGGTCATATTTTTAGCCGTGTACGCGTCTGTGGAAATCTTGATCGAATACACGGTCGCAATGCACGGTCGTGTATGGGGGCCGTGTATGATTCTGTGGAAATCTGGATTGAATACACGGTCGCGATGCATGGCCGTGTATGACTGTGGAAATCTACCAATCACTACACGGCCGTGTGTCCCATGTCCCTTGTGCCTCCATCATTCTCCCCCACCAATGGAGAACTCGACCCCGAGTTCTCGTTCGGATATAGAGGCGTATCATCGGAATGAAAAGGTGACAAGTCCGCCACATTGAAAGTGCAGGAGATATTCATATCTTTCGAGAGTTGTACAACATATGCGTTGTCATTGATCTTATGTACAACTTCATAGGGACCGTACTTCCTAGGTTGAAGTTTCCCATACTTCCCTACAGGGAGTCGCTCTTTTCGAAGGTAAACCATTACCTGATCGCCCACTGCAAAGAGCTTCTTCCGTCTATGCTTATCTGCATTCCCTTTGTATCGTGTGTTGGATTCCACTATCTTTCGCTTAACTTCCTCAATAGTGGCTTGGTGTTGCTCCGCCATATGTTTAGCCGCCACATCACCTACCATGTCTTTGGGTAATTTGAGCAGGTCCAGCGCATGTTGGGGTGTCTTTATGTATACCACTAAGAATGGAGACCTTCCAATAGTTCGGTGGACAGAACTATTGTAAGCGAATTCAGCCTGAGCCAATGCTTGATCCCACTGTCCCGGCTTCTCACCGCAGATGCTTCTGATGAGGTTTCCGAGGGTCCTGTTAGTTACCTCGGTCTGTCCGTCGGTTTGAGGATGAGCGGTGCTGCTGTAATTCAGGGATGAATCAAACATAAACCAGAGGGTCTTCCAAAAGTGACTAAGGAATTTGCTATCCCTGTCAGATGTGATGGACTTTGGGACTCCATGCAACCGCACCACTTCCTTGAAGAACAGCCGTGCAATAGCCCGTGCGTCGGCGGTCTTCCTGCATGGGATGAAATGAGCCATCTTGGAAAACTTGTCAACTACAACAAACACAGAGTCAGCACCTCGTTGGGTACGAGGCAAACCCAGTATAAAGTCCATCGAAAAATCCTCCCAAATGTTTGAGGGCACGGGAAGAGGAGTATATAGGCCAGTGTTTTGGGATTGCCCCTTAGACACCTGACAAATGTAGCACCTCTCCACAATCCAATACACATCCCTCCTTAACCGAGGCCAAAAGTATCTGGCGGTAACTGCGGCTAGGGTCTTATCTCTACCCATATGTCCCGCCAGTCCTCCACCATGCAGATCCCTGATAAGCTTTTCCCGCAAAGAAGATTCGGGAATGCACAGTTGGTTCCCTTTCATCAAGTACCCCTCATGTATATGATAGTCGTCACACGGTTCCCTGTTGGCACACTTAATCCAAGTGTCCTTAAAGTCGCTATCATTCTCATATAGTTCCTTTAGCTTCTCAAAACCGACAATATCTGTACTCAAAGTAAGCAGGACATTCGCTCTTCTACTCAGGGCGTCCGCGACCTTGTTTTGCACACTTGACTTGTGCATCAACCTGAAAGGAAACCTCTGCAAGAACTCAATCCACCTGGCGTGCATATCCTTACTAATTCGGGTCTGACCACTCAAGTGTTTAAGAGCCCCACAATCCGAATACAAAATGAACTCTTTCTCGACCAGATAGTTCTCCCACACTTTAAGGGCCCTTACCACGGCGTAGAATTCCTTATCATAGGTAGACCAAGTCCTCCTTGCTTCGCACAACTTCTCACTGTAAAAGGCTATTGGTCTTTTCTCCTGTGATAGTACTGCACCGACTCCGACCCCACTAGCGTCGCAATCCACTTCGAACAACTTTTCAAAGTCTGGTAGCGCTAGTACAGGCGCGCTACACAATCTCTGCTTCAAGTTCATGAAGCTCAATTTAGATTCTTCGCCCCATTGGAACTTCCCCTTCTTTAAGCATTCGGTCAGGGGGGCAGCAACAGTACTAAAATGCTTAATAAACCTTCTGTAGAAGCTAGCTAGGCCGAGGAAGCTTCTCAATTCTGTAATGGTTTTAGGAATAGGCCATTCTCTAATTGCTTTCACCTTCTCATCGTCCACCATCATTCCCTCACTACTAACCACAAACCCAAGGAACAACAGTCGCCTTGACATAAATGTGCATTTTTTGAGATTAGCGAACAACTTATTCACCTTTAATGTAGACAACATACACCTTAGATGCTCTAAATGTTCTTCTTCGGATTTACTGTATATTAGAATATCGTCAAAGTACACAACAAGGAAACGACCATTGAAAGGTTTCAATACCTGGTTCATTACCCTCATGAAGGTGCTTAGTGCGTTACTCAACCCAAATGGCATCACTAGCCACTCATACAACCCCTCCTTGGTCTTAAGCGTCGTTTTCCACTCGTCTCCAGGGCGGATCCGAATCTGGTGATATCCACTCCGCAAGTCTATCTTGGAGAAGATAGTAGCGCCACTCAAACGGTCCAACATATCCTCGATGCGGGGAATAGGGAATTTATACCCTATGGTAATCTTGTTGATAGCTCGGCTATCAACACACATCCTCCAGCTCCCATCTTTCTTGGGAGTTAACAACGCTGGAACCGCACATGGGCTTAAGCTATCCCGGATGAAACCTTTGTCCAAAAGCTCTTGGACCTTCTCCTGTAGAATCCCAGCTTCCTTGGGACTCATCCTGTAATGCGGGAGGTTTGGGAGACTAGCTCCGGGCACCAGGTCTATCTGGTGTTGAATATCCCTCAGAGGGGGTAGTCTCTCGGGTAGGTCGTCTGGAACCACTTCCTTGAACACCTCAAGAAGATCCTTCACTGCCCCTGGCACTTCTCCATCAAGCTCCTCCCCTCCTTTGGTCACTCCTTTCACGATGAGGGCGTGCACCACTCGCGACTCCCTTAAGTCCTCCATCACTTCCTTCTCAGATTGAGTGATAGTTAAGAATGAACGACTCTCAACCTTCTTCTCTTTAGCACGTCCTTCCCTTTTCAACGACAATAAGGTGTACTTCACACCCTCCTTCTCCAACCTGTAGACATTTTCTTTGCCCGCATGTTGCGCGTCCACGTCAAATTGCCATGGCCTCCCGAACAAGATGTGGCAAGCATCCATGTCTACAATGTCGCAGAATGCTTCATCGCGGTATTTCCCTATTGAGAAAGGTATCCTGCATCTTTCCTTAACTTCAATTTTCTCGGCGGCCTTGATCCAGCCAATAGTGTAAGGATTCTGGTGCTTCTCGACGGGCAGCTGCAGTTGTGTCACAACCTCCCTTCCTATGATGTTCTCGCAACTGCCACTGTCTACTATTAACTTAAATAGCTTCCCCATGATAGTACACCGTGTGTGAAACAACTGGTGCCTCTGCGTGAACTCTTCTTGCTTTGGGGTGAGCATCATGCGCCGAATTACGTATGTTGGCTCCGCTGCTTCTTCTTCTTCCTCATAATATTCTCCCTCCCCATCGGGCTCACAGCAGATTTCCTCATCATCTTCCCTATCGAGGATGTTGATGCTCTTCCTCGTTGGGCATTCGTTTGACCGATGACCTGGTTGGTTGCATCAGAAACATTTGCCCAATATAGGTTTAGCATAGGGGTTGTTCTGTCTTTGAGCTCCCTTCTGCTCCATTGGCTTCTTCCCCTCACTTTTCTCTTCCCTCCTAGACATGTCCTTAATTAGTTTATATGGTGTAGTCCTACTTTTCTCAAGTACCGGTCGACTACCACCACCTATAGCTTCGCCTACATACCCTTTCCGTCCTCCCCCATATCTACTCCCTTGCTCCTGTAACACAAGTTCGGCTCGGAGAGCCAAGTTATTTGCTTCTACGAGGGTTCTCACCATCGTCACCCCAATTTTGTCTTTAATTTGTAGTTTCAGTCCTTCTACATACCTAGCAACTTGCTGAACTTCGCTCTCCCTCAAATCATTCCGCTCTGCCAGCCTCATGAACTCCGCCGTATACTCATGCACGGAACGTTGTCCTTGACGGCACCGCTGATATTGTTGGAACAATATCTACTCGCAATCCGACGGGAGGAAGTCATGTTGCAGCAACTGCTTCATGTGATACCATGATCTCACTGGGTGCTTTCCTTCCCTCTGCCTCCTACTTTGCAATCTCTCCCACCATACCAAAGCACCACTCTTCAACCTACATGCCACCAGCCTTACACGACGGTCCTCGGGAATTTCCATGTAGTCGAAGAACCGGTCTACTTCCACCAACCAATCAAGGAAGCCTTCGATGTTGAGACTGCCATCGAACCATGGAATATCAACCTTCAGACGGTAGTTTCCGCCATCCCCGTGATCATAACCCCCACGGTTCCTCCTGTGCTCACCTTCTCTAGGGTGGTTTCCATGATGAGCCATCCGATGACCACCGCCTCTTCCACCACGTCCTCGCTGCGGTCTACTTCCGTACGAATCATCACTCTCTTCGCTAGACTCCTCACTCTCCACGCGTCCCCACCTGTTCTCAACAACAGGTCAGATTATGCGTCCCCCGAATTCCTCCATCGCATGTGGTGGATTCCTGCCAGCGCCACCAACCCTATTGGGGTCTACCACCAGAGCATCGAAACGCTTGATCAGTTCATCAAGGCGCCGTTCCATATGCCCGACCTTCTGATGCATTGCGTCGAACTCTGCCCTAGGAACCCATTAATGGTTCCCTTGAAACCTCGCATCTTGAACACCGTCAAGAACATGACCGCTATTGTCGCCTTGATGAGTTGACATCTCCACAGGAAATAGCCTTGCTCTGATACCAACTGACGCAACGCGGGAAGCGAAAACGAAACGAATCCGAAATTGGATTGGTTTCCCACAACAAAGAAACACTCTTTGATGCAAATCTAGTTGCGCACAACCCGGAAATTGGAGAAAATTCTCTCTCAAAGTGTATTCAAATATGATAATCAAACGTAACCCTAATCTATCTGACAAAAGAGTATTTATATGGCCCCGTAAAATATCTAAAAGGGAAAAATCTAAGCATACACGTGGAAGAAATAATAAGATACGCGTCTCAAACGGTCTCATACACGGCCGTGTATGTAAGCCGTGTATGACTCTGTGAATATTCTTGACTAGGTACACGGTCATGTTTCTAGCCGTGTAAGGAAGCCGTGTACGCGTCTGTGGAAATTTTGATCGAATACACGGTCGCGATGCACGGTCGTGTATGAGAGTCGTGTATGATTCTGTGGAAATCTGGATTGAATACACAGTCGCGATGCATGGCCGTATATGGGGGCCGTGTATGACTCTGTGGAAATCTACCAATCACTACACGGCCATGTGTCCCGTGTCCCTCGTGCCTCCATCATAGTCCCACCCTTTCTTATGAGCCTTCTCCCTTATTTTGTGATAAGGTACTTTTAGGGTAGCGGTAAATAAATAAACGGTCAATTTATTGGAGTCAACAGACTTAAAATGGGTCAGGTTGAACTGGAATGGGCGATTGAACCGGACAGGAACTCGTTGGTTAGACTGGTCTAATTTAGTTCAACATTGGAACTTTTCGATTCGATGTATTGTAATGCAAACTGATTATTTTCAAAGCAATATATACGTGTATATATATATATACATTAAGGGCTGCGCCCAGTTTATGAATTTTTGACTCGTGAATTATCAATTTACGAGCCGGATCAGGGCCGATTCGATCTTTTCCCAGATCTAGGCGTGAAGCTCGAAGCACAAAGAGGAGGGGGGGAATAAAAAACAACCTTTTATGAAATCCTTTTAAATGCCTGACACACACATAATAACTATAAGCACAGTCTTCTCTCTATGTTGGGATTTCCTTCTTTTGAGAAGGATAAATGATCGCTTTCAGAACAAGAATCTCAAAGATCCGGACACATCCCAATCTTAGGAAACCAAATTTTAGTTCATCTCTACACGTAAATTTTAAAAGAGATGTAGGATGATCCTAAGACACTCCTTCAAACCCTAAAAAAGATCTTTATATATTTTTAAAAACTAATTACATACGTTACAATAAAGCAAGTTCATGAAGGTAAGAAGTTTTTTTTTTTTTTTTTTTTAAACTTAATTTCGCGACGTAATTGCTTGTAAAACCCTGCTTAACATTTTCTTATTTTATATACGTCGGTCGGAAGATGGTAACATGCTTCTCTCAATAGGGTTCCAACGTTTGTTTCGATAAGATTGGCTTTTGAATATTTCAAATAAATCAAAAGAAGTTCGTGAATAGTCTTGGTAGAATAAAATATGTACATCATTTGTGGCCCCTGTTTCCAAGTTGTATGAATGCAAAACAATTTGGTTGTTTGTTTAGAGTGCGTGATTAGCTCTGTCAAACAAGATGGCGATTAAAATGATATAATCATATAACAGACAGCATATTTTGAAATTCGTATACGTTGATGCCATTGCGCATATTTTGCTAATTCAGATGCACCGGTTTAAATTATGGCTTTTCCATTTAGATTCCCAATTTACCCCATTAAATTAAGATTATAAATGAGTTAAATTGAATTGGAATACTGCAGCTAATAAATTTGATATTAAAACTTATTTAAAATTTGAAAATTTAAACTTAATTAAAGTTTGGAATTAAGCTCAAATTTGTATAAAAATGGTATGTGGCAAATTCGATTTCGACACAATCAAGTTATTTCATTTTTAAAGATTATATTATTTTTAATTAAAATTATATTAATATTTGCACTAGACTTGATGTAAATTTATATTTAAAATCAAGTCGGACTTGCTTACACTCTTAAAACACTTAGCCAAATTATTAAAAAATAAATTCAACCTAATAAATTACGTGAATAATTTAAGTTTGAGCTTAACTCGACTATATAATTGAATCAAATTTAAATAGATATTAAATTGAATCTAGATGCTTGCAAATCGATTCGGTTCATTTACCCATAGGATTAATATCAGACAAAGAATCGTGGCCTCCATATGTGAAGAAAATGATACTTAGAATGGTAAACTATACGGCATCATTTAAATGACGTGAGAAGGCTTCATTTCTCTTGAAACCCCCCGTTGTTGTGGGGTCACAAGTCATAACCTTTGAGATCAAGAAGTAACCACCGTTTGATCCATCTGTCAAAACACACTTAATGCTCTACAATGCACCACACGAAAAGAAACCCTAGAGCCCATCATCTTGACCGTTGAATCAACCTGCCCCCCCACCCCTAACTCACAAGATTCTCAAGGATCCACGTTCCTTATTGCCCATATGGGTTGGTACAAGCAATGGTAAGTAACAAACCCAAAACCATTGTACACAAAACCCAAATCATGTGGAGGGTTTGATGGACAAGTAATGCGTGGATACACCAAACACGCCCAAGTCACCTGCCATATAGCCTTTTGTGTTGTAGGTAGTCTCTCTTTATGCATTAGCCAAGCACGTGACTCTCAGCTACCACATGGCTGACAGCTCCTTGTCTTATATAAGGACCAGACCCTTGGCATTGCATGATACGCCACATTCTCTTCATAGTATCACTTCTCGTAGTATTCCCAAAGTTGTGTGGTCGAGGTTTTTTCCTTTCTAGTACCGCAAATATTCATACATCATGGGAAGTGAAACAAAAACGGTGACTGTCGAGGAGGTCCGCCGTGCTCAGAGGGCCGAGGGTCCGGCCACCATCTTGGCTATCGGAACCGCCACCCCACCTAATTGCGTCGATCAGAGTACTTATCCCGATTATTATTTTCGCATCACTAATAGCGAGCACAAAACCGAGTTGAAGGAAAAATTCAAGCGCATGTGTAAGTATACTACTACACTTTATATATATATATATATATATATATATATTGCTTCATCTATAATTTTACAACACATATTTTGAAAATACAATTATAACTTCATCTATAATATTAGTAACATAACTCATTGTTGTGTGCTGTATAATTTTTGAAGGAAAAAGTATGACGAATTGCCCATGATTAAGTAGATGATAGTAATAGCTTTGTTATAACTATGTTTTTTTTTTTTTTTCGTGAAACACATGTATAAAAACGTTTTGCAAATATTAGTTGCTAGCAAGAAATCAACAAAGCAAAGCTTACTAAATGATCAACTTTGTATTGATCTTCTTTATTTTTGGAATATACGCATCAATGGTGCATATACTTCTGTAATTTCGATTTAAGATGGTAATATTTGAGTACGACTCTCCAAAGGTCTTGATTTTTTTTTTGGGAAAGGAAGAAATGTCACATAGTTTATTAGGTGAGAGTAATTATCTCGAGTAGCTATTATATTGTCAACTACGTACACATGAACACTTTAATGCAAAAGTCGAGCGGAAGATTTGCCGGAATATGATTTTTTTTCTTTCTTGTTTTTTTGGCTTGCCCTTTTTGTTGCTTTTTCCTAGGTAGCATAAACGTGAGGAAAAGAATAGGAAGGAGAAAACTCTAGACCTTGTCAATTATGGCTTTTTTGTCGTTCCAAGACAAGGTCTCACCCTTGATTCAATAGTCAAAGTTATACCTTTTTAATGATGGCGATACTTAGAATAGGTTAAATGTATTCTAAGCAATTTCTACGAAAAACGAATGATAGATTTTTCGATGCAATGTATATCCGTCAGTCTGAATAAAATTCAGGATCGGTAGTCCTAGAATATAAGGTTAACATTAAATGAATCTACTAGCAGCTGATAGAGGAAGAATGGTAGGAGCCCAGTGTACGTCTACTGAGGGAAACATTGAAAATGACAATTTCCAAATATTAAACGTACCACCATATTGCGGATAATTATTAGGATCTGATGGTTGAGATTCTAAAATAAATATTAGATGGTGAAATTTTAGTGGTAGAGATTAAATCATGAATTAATTTAATAATTTGATTTGATTCTTTTTTTTTTTTAAATCTCCACTTGATAACTTATTATAATATCATTTTACCATATTACAGGTTCAATTATATATATAAGTGGATGTAATTACCATCATTGATACTTAAATATGATATAATAGGACTAATAGTTGCTTAATGAAGATTATAGTTTCATTTCGAGCAAAAAAAAACCCTTAATCGATTTTCCTTTTTCTTTGGGGGGAAAAAAATTAGTGAACAGACGAAAAGAATATAAAATGAAAAGGGAAAAAGAAAGTGTAATATTAGATGGCCAACGTTTTCACATTGAATTAGTGAATGAATAAGGTTTAATAATTGATCATTAATTCACTCTAATTGAGCATTTAAAGGAAGATGATTTTGAAATTTTGTTTGTATTGAAAAGAAAGATGGCATGGTATATAATCTTTTGGCAGTAGCACCCATATTGTAATAAATGATTAACTATATCTGGATTTTCTTTTTCTTTTTTTTTTTTGGCAAAAGGTTTATTATATTTATTAATTACAGCTGGTTTATTTGGGTTAGGAAAAAAAAAAAGAATACTTGTTCCGAAGTAACAAATGGTTATGGAAGAGCGTTGAAGACATTAATGTTACGTGTCAGCATGTGTAGATGTCCAAATTTAGGCAAGTTGTCGTTTCTTTTAATTTGAAAAGTAAAAACTAAGGAAATAGAAAAAAAAAACAAAAAAAAATTAAAAAAAAAAATTTGATATGCCCAACGGACAGTCAAATTGATGGGGTAGCTGATCACTTTCACAACGAGGTAGATAAAATGCAATTAAAAAGAAGAGAAAAAAAACGATGATTATGAGTTTTAATATTTTAAATAATGTATGATTGGGTTTTGATATGCGGATGTCCCCTTTCTATCTCTCCAAGATATTCGGAAAGAAACGATACCATGCTTTCAGGAAAAGGAAACTGAATTGCAATTGATATTTGCAGGTGACAAATCCATGATCAAGAAACGTTACATGCACCTTACAGAAGACCTCCTGAAGGAACACCCCAATATTTGTGCCTATGAAGCTCCATCTTTGGACGCAAGGCAGGACATTGTCGTTGTGGAGATTCCAAAACTGGGCAAAGAAGCTGCTGCCAAGGCCATCAAGGCATGGGGCCAGCCCAAGTCCAAGATCACCCACTTGGTCTTTTGCACGACCAGTGGTGTTGACATGCCGGGCGCGGACTACCAGCTCACCAAGCTGTTGGGCCTCCGCCCTTCCGTCAAGCGACTCATGATGTACCAGCAAGGCTGCTTCGCCGGTGGCACGGTGCTTCGCCTGGCCAAGGACTTGGCGGAGAACAACAAAGGGGCCCGTGTGCTTGTTGTGTGCTCGGAAATCACTGCCGTCACTTTCCGTGGGCCTAGTGACTCCCACCTGGATAGTCTGGTTGGGCAAGCCCTATTTGGTGATGGAGCTGCTGCGGTCATTGTTGGATCGGACCCGGTACCCGCGGTCGAGAAGCCCATGTTTGAGCTGGTATCTGCGGCCCAAACAATCCTACCCGACAGCGACGGGGCCATCGACGGCCACCTCCGTGAAGTTGGGCTCACATTCCACCTCCTCAAGGATGTTCCTGGGCTCATCTCAAAGAACGTCGAGAAGAGCCTGGTGGAGGCATTCAAACCGTTGGGTATTTCAGATTGGAACTCGATCTTTTGGATAGCGCATCCCGGTGGGCCGGCGATCTTGGACCAAGTGGAAATAAAGCTGGGCCTCAAGCCCGAAAAGATGAGGGCCACACGCCAAGTTCTAAGCGACTATGGTAACATGTCAAGTGCTTGTGTGCTGTTCATTCTAGATGAGTTGAGGAGAAAATCAATTGAAGATGGGCATAAGACCACAGGAGAAGGGCTGGAATGGGGGGTCCTATTTGGGTTTGGGCCTGGGCTTACTGTTGAGACTGTGGTACTCCATAGTGTTCCTGTGGAAGCTTAAGTGGTTTCACCAACTTTAATCTCTATGATTTGGTCTGTCATGTCCTTTTCTTTTTTCTTTTTTTTTGGTAATCGCATGTCATGCCTTTTTTCTTTTTTTTTCCCTCTTTCTGAAGTTGTGTTGGCTGGATTTAAAAAGTCTGGATGTGATTTGATGATGTAAATCTACATCCATTATGAATACAGAGATGACGTTTTAAATAATTCTACAACAATAATGCTGGAAAAATTATTCATCCACTTTTTCGCCTGATGTTTTCTAGTAAGTCCTTTATCTCTTTTCTTTTTATTTTATTTTTTCTCCTTTGATCTAGAATTATGTGTAGTGAATAATGAAAAGATACCTCAATGTTGTGCAATATATTTTTACATAATTTCGTATATAACTATGCAAATCATCACATGTCCTCGTGTGACATGACACATATATTCCTCATTTAAAGGGTCACCAAAATTTTAGATCATATTTCAAAAACAAAAAAAAAAAACCCACATTTATACTTTAAAAGAGATGAGTGATATGAGACTTACATATATGATTAGGTTATGACGTGTCAATTATTTTTATTTTATTTGTTTATTTATTTTCAAATAGTCGAGTCAGTTATGATAACTCCATACACTTACATTCCAAAAGGAAAGGATCCAATCCCTAAATTACAAGGCAGCACGTAAATTATACGGAAAAGAATAAAGAAGTCAAGGGACTTGAGGCGGCTGATTAAACGACAAATGAAAGTAAAAGGAAAAAGGCCATCGTACTCCTCTTCATCTAACCGTTTCGAAGCAACGTGAAGGAATCACGTCGTTATGGGATGTTGAACCCATCCAGCGATAATATTTTATAAGTTCTTTTTTTATTGAATTTTGGAATATAATTTAAAATTTTGTAAGGTTTATGGTTGGATGTCCACATTACAAAAAAAAAAAAAAAACAAAAATGATGTGATAAAAAATAATATACAAATAGTACTATTTGCTCTCAATGTTGTAGTTTTTTTTTTTTTTAATATCTAAGAATAAGAATAGTGGATTGTATTGTTAATATCTTGTATCCCATGATTAATTATAGATAATAATAATATTATTTTATTGATTTTATCTTACATATTTTTATTAAGAAGATTAATCAATATATTAAGCATTTGTTTATAGAAATCTGTTAAGACTATGCTTATAACAGTTTATAAAATTAAAAGCAAAACATAATATTGTATGTAACCAGGATAAGTCTAGTTGGGGTTAGGTCAATAATGACCCCATAGAGGCGAATTTCAATAATAATTGAAAAAACTCTAGAAAATTTATAAAAAACTAGTAAATACTAAACCTTACAAGGGTGAGTTCAAATTTTATTGTAACCATCCTAAACTTATCTGCAATTATAACCCTAGAAAGAATATTGAATCTCATACTATCTTCATAACTTTTATAAATTATAGAAGAAGTGAAAAACTAATCCCGCAAAGCATCTTTGGATCCACCATCAAATGACCTATTAAATCTCGTGTGTGATAAAACTTCAACCATTAAATACATGGTGATGAGTATTATAAGGTTACTATTTTTGTTCTTTATCCATCATTCTCCATTGTTCATAATGGATTTGTATCTTCACGAATTGGCTTGCATTGCAATTTCATTTATATCTATAGATTTAGTAAAGTTTTGATTATTTACCAATATAACTAGTGAGAAGATACATTGTTAATCCATTTATAGATAGTGGAAGATTTTTTTTGTTGTCGTCCCATTGATTTTCCATGATAAAGATTTTCTACATAAATTTTGGTGTTTATTAGTATTTACTTTTTCGGTTTTATTATATTGTTTATTATTATTAGGTAAGAGAAAAAAAGTTATTTTATCATTAAGGGGTGTTGTTTTTGCTAACATGTCAAAGTGATCAAAGTTTTTCATTCAATAAGATGGTTTTTTTTTTTTTTTCTCTTTAAAGTAAAGTAACACATGATAAAATGGCATGAAGCAACTTACAATATACAATTGATTGCAAATGTAGCTCGTAATATAGTCCCTCTATTTTAAAATAAAAAAGTGACAAGGTGGATAAGATATGCATTTGTGGTCCAGCTTTGTTACTTGTGGGATTTGGGGATTATTAAATGCATTTGTGGAAACGTAGACAAAGCCTTTTAGGAATATGTGAAATGTTGAATAGTCTTAGGGCATTGAAAGTGCTGCTTAATCTTTAATAGTTAAGTTGTTGTTTGTTAGCCAATCTGTGTGATTAGCATATTGGGTTTGTTTCTTCTCCTGTAATGTAACTTTTAAATAAGAATTCTTATCTTTATTTTCGAGAATAACCTAAATCTTGGTAGCTTATGCTCTTTTCTCATAGAAAAATTATTGAATTAATTTGATTTCAAGACAATTTAATTTAGACCCAGAAGGGTTTTTCAATAGAGAAATAGATCCTCAAACCCATCAAAATCATAATGTGAGATAAAATTTGATGGCATATAGATAAAGTTTTTTAGGTCGTCTTATATGGTACGATTGGTTTTTAAAATTTATGAATATTGTTATATTTTATAATAATTTATATCAAGTTTATTTGGCAGATCATCCAGAAGTTTTAATTGTTCCATTATAAAGGACGAAACCGTCTAATCAATCTACATCAAACTTCAAGGATAGTAATGTTCTTATAAGGAATCAAAGTTGCATTTCTCTTTTTTGTTATTGAAAATATCTATTTTAAATTTTATATTGGCTCAGAACTTTAATTTGTCATTTTTCATCTTTTCAGTATTATTTTACCATCTATTTCACACCATTAGATTTATCAAACAAGATAGTACGAAGATAATATATATATATATATATATTATTATCTTAATATACCTAACTTTAGAAATAAATTTATTTACTATTTATTTTATTTAAATACTAAAAAAAACCTATATTTTTCAAACCTTTTACCTCAAAAGTTTATAAACTCTTAATTTTTTTTATTTAACGATTACTACTTTCACTATAATTACGATAGAATAAGAAAAACAATTTATCTACAATCATATTTGGGACCCAAACGAATTAAAAATGAATCATATAGTATTCTAAAGTTATATTTTAAGTGTAGATGACTAAGTTTAATATTTTAATGGATTTAATTTTTTAAGCCAAGGTAATAGGACCTGAAAAGTTAGTCTATGATTTGGAATAATTATGAAAGATTTGGCATTGTGCGATTGAGGTAGGGCTTATTAGATTGGTTAGTCCGATCCAATTTTTTTTAATAAGGCTCATATATTAAAAGTTACAATGATTCTAAACTCATAAAAAGCTCATATAAAAGTTCATTCAGTTAAAACAGTTAATTATTATTACTATTTGGCAAATGAAATTCATAATTTGTTTCTATAAATACTCAAGGTATCTTTATTTAAAAAAAAAAGATTTTTTTTTAAATATCGTTACTATACCAAGTTTTTCTTAAAAGAATATTTCTAAAAATACTCATTTTATCTCCATAACATTAAGATCCCCTAACCATGTAAATATACTTATCAACCTAAACATTGCATGTTCCTCCATCTTTGTATTGTTTGTTTCCTGGCATGATTTTGGTCGCTTAGGACACACATGAAACCCGAGTATCGGGGCTTAGGTTGTATCCTTTTTATCATGCCCCCCAGTCAAAGGACAGCGATTGGGCTCACCATTTCCACCAAATTTTTCTTATTTAATTAATTATTCGCCCAACAGGCCGAAAGTTGTTATGTTTCCTACTGTTATAAAACAGGTTTTACATGGAGAACTTTGCTTACAATGGCCGTTGAATAGCCGACCAAGGTTGAGGCTCAGAAAATCTTAGAATAATATCCCAATCATTATCCCAATTTTCAGGGTTTTTTTTTCTGTTTTTTTTAAGTTTGAAAATTGCTAATATTACATTCTATTGAATTTTTATTTATTAAGTCTATTAGCTCGACCATTTTCCTTTGAGAAATCCATAAATTGTAGATCTGTTATCAATTAAATTCTTAAACTTCTTAGTTTTATTAATACATAATTTTGGTAATTTATCACCTTCATTTTTTTCGTCAATAATAAGATTGAGTATTTCAATTGGTCACAAAATAGATATAAAAGAAAAACGAACAACATGAAGTAAGCCGATGGAAGTGACTAAAATACTAAAATTGAGTGTTTTTTTTTTTTTTTGAAGTATTTACATTTAAGACT
This sequence comes from Laguncularia racemosa, assembly GCA_037954665.1. Classification (NCBI taxonomy): domain Eukaryota; kingdom Viridiplantae; phylum Streptophyta; class Magnoliopsida; order Myrtales; family Combretaceae; genus Laguncularia; species Laguncularia racemosa. The sequence goes on along the minus strand of JBBMOL010000031.1, from coordinate 6,001,539 downwards.
TATTTCAAATTTTTGACACTGGACCCAAAGTTATATGACTTCATTGCAAATTATAAAATTCTTTGGCACATAACTTCAATCTTATCTAGATTAGAAAATCTATACTGATACACAGATTGATTTGTTTAAAATGTTTTTCTAGTTTGGTGTTCACTACTTTACCATATCTCTTAAACTTAAGACTTAAGAGTATAACTAGAAAAGTAGCTATATTGAAATCGAAGAACATGAATTGGAATGGAGAATAATGGATATAGGTTATGTCAATATCAAGTCTCAGGATTCAATATAATTATAATAAATAACGATTAGACCAAAGAAAAATGATTGAGAAAATGGATTCGTGCACCATTAATATAGTGAAATTGTGTTTATGGTGTGGGGGAGAAATTGTTCTGCAACTATTCAACTCTTTAACTTGAGTTTTGCAAGCATAAAAGTGCTTTCAAGGTTGCATGACCAAAATACAAAGTATAGATACCACCAAAATCACATATTATTAAAGATCAAGTATGTGAATAGTTGATGAAATGAAAATGAAAATGAAAATCTATCCTTAATGACTCTTAATATGTTTCTAATCTTTTTTTTTTTTGGATAATTATAATAGGAGAGGGGGATTAATTGTATAACTTTAGAAGCGAAATGAAACAACCAAGGATTAATTCACACATTTATCTTTTTAGTTTGAAAGAAATGCATAGAGATTGAAGTTGATGGTATCAAAATGTACTTTTATAAATTTGAGAAAATGATTTTATACTAATATTAAAGTTTTAAGAAAATTATTTATAATTTTTAAATAAATGGTATTAAAGCACAGTTTATATATTTGGAAGGCCCGAGCCTAAGGGCAAACTTTGTGATGCATTTTCGACTTGATAAGTCCCATTCCCATAAATTTTATATTACTTAATATGCTAAAGTTGCAATGCAAATGGTTGAAGCCAGTCTATCTCTAGAATTTTTACAGCTTTTTAGAGCAATGGGTTTCTTTTCAATCTCCAAGATGGAAATGGATCAGCCTTCAAGTCCAGAGAAATTAGCTTTATCACCATTATGGTAATCTGAAAATAAGACCCACCTTTTGAAGATACTGGCATTTGAATAAAATAGTCCTGATTCAAATCCTTAATTCTTGTGCATAATGTTTCTTTAGTTCTCTTATCTTGGTGATCTTCTTTTTTTTTTTTTTTCCCCTCATTCGTTTCATTTAGTATGTCTTAATTTGATTTGTGCTACATTAAATTGAGGTAATATGTTTTAGTGAAAATTCAATTAAGTCAAACTATAAATACTTTATCGATATAGTCTGAAGGGAGAATCACATATAACATATAATATATGTGAAGAAATAATTTTTATCATCGATAAAATTAAACAATCATACTTAGTAATATTGCTTAACACATATTCATAGACAAGAAACTCTAAAGCTAGTAAATAAAAATAAAATAAAAACTATATCAGTAAAAAATGTTATGAGAATAGAAGATTTTGACCATGATTCTTACATTAAACGGAGTAATGGTTTATTTCATGTCAAAATAAACTCAAATACATCTTTATTGACATATTATGGGTTTTGAAACTTTTTATAAATAAAAAGTTATAAAGTTTCAAAGTTGAACTTTTGAAATTAAGTCTTTCTCTTGAAATACTCATGTTAATAACTTCCGATATGTTTAGAATGCTATTTCTAAATGTCTACTAGCTTTTAGTTTCTAATTCCAATGTCTTATTCCAAAGTCTCCAATTCTTCTTATGTGACTTCTGACGATGAAATTGTTTCATAACTTATAATCCTAACTCGTCTACGTTATTTATATATGCACTAAAGAAGTCCTTTCATTAGTGTTGGTTGAGGGCGGGCAAATTGATTGCTTTAGATTTACAATTCTTTTTCAAAAATTTTATAAACTATTCCTTTTGATTATTATTGTTAGTATTTTGCAACATATATTAAAATAAATAAATTGTGTGTAGACAAAAGATAAAGGTCGGGAAGATCAAGTAGTTATTTATAAATATTACTCCTTATAAGTTAGTTCTTTCTACTAGCCTATGGCTAGGAATTTAATCATCCACATCAATTTATTCCACTATTCAAAAGAAATAAAGATAAAGTACACAAGCGATGCCACAAACTATAAATTCCAACTCTACCTTACCTCTTTATTCCTTATCATATGAATAATGCAATTCTACAAAGTCCCTTCACTGTAGTTTTACAATCCACTCAAGAAAGAGCAAGCAATTCAAATGAAGATTACAAATAGAGTTTCCTTAAGCTTTTACACAATACTTTAGTAAAATAAAATTGCACAATGTCTTTTCATAATTTTCTTCTTATCTTTTTCTCATCACCGTTCAGTCTTTGCACAACTCTCTTTATATACAATTCCAAGTTTTTTAAATGGAATTAACTGTTGTGATATTATTTTATATTTACCTACTTACATGAATATCTCTTTTGTTCATTATACCTTTCCTTTTTTTCCTTCACGGGCTTCATTAATTAATAGCCTTTGTAATGATTGTTTTCTCATTCAAATTTTCTTTCTATAATGATTATTTCTTTCCTTAACCTTTATAAGATAGCCATTGTGACTTCCAACTTTATTTTCTTACTTTTGACTGCAATTTTTATCAATTTTGAGTAATTCCAACTGTTTTCGACATGATTCTAACCATTTTCAATTGTTTTTTTAATTGATTTTGCATTTTCTAAAGTGATTCAAACTATTTTCAAATTGATTCCAAATTTTTGAAGTGATTCCAACTGTTTCCAAACTTATTCCAAATTTTTTGAACTAATTCAAACTATTTATGAAATTATCCCAACTTAAATCTTTAGAATTCCAATTTTGATCTTTAAAGTTTCGATTCTAAATTTCGATTATGATTTTAGAGTTTCAAACATATCAATTATGTAAGCCTTCTTTCCATATCCAAGTCTAACACTTTTCACTACACATTAGAAGAACTTGTTAATAAACATAATATAGTGTTTTGTTATCATCAAAATATCATTAGGATACTTAACAAATAGTATTAATAATACAAACAAATTCTATAGTGTAGCCAATAAAAAATGACCATATGATGTAATCGCTTTTTTAACTGTTAATGGGTTGGTCTTACTATAAGTTGAGGTGATTTACAATTAAAAAAGAAACTGTCAACAGCTTTCCCCAAAGTCTTTAACAACTTTTGTGAAGGTTATCAATAATTTCTTTTATTATTAATAGGTCTTATTTTTTACTATAATTTGAGAAATCTTACATAATTGCAGCCAAATTAAAAAGTGACTACATCATATATTCACTCTTAAGTGATTGCAACGCAGAATTGTCCAATAATACAAATATAGAGCATTTAAACAACTCACTCAAAATATTGGGAATTTAATTTATCTAAACGACCAAAATGATTTATCGAAAACATAAAGGTCATTGAATTTTCATATAAGTATAAACAAATTCCAACGTTCTTGCCCTAAATTAAATTAGTTTAATGACCCTTCTATTATAGATGTGTAAAATTTTGATTATCTTGTAAAGTTGTCTTCTAAAATTTACTTATTCTTTTTTATGAACAATTCTAGCTCTAAAAGTGTCTTGATAACTATAAGATGTATTGCTAATTTGAAATTAACATTTAGGAAAAAGTGGAACATAAGACGCTAAGTAATTTAGGCATTGACAAAATGTGATTTAATTCAATTTGGAAGTCTAAACAAAGTTTAACCTTATTTTAAGGTGGCTTAACAATTATAGGGGGTAGTGATGCAGAGGAAACAACTAACCAATGGTAATCATTGAGTCAAAAGTTTATAATCAATGGAACTTTTTAGAATTATAGGTTGTGCAAAGCGTAGTGTTACTAAGGTAGCGTTTGGTTACTGGTACTGGATAGTACAAAATAAGAAGGATTGGACAAAAAAAAATTTTATACTACGTTTAGTTTGTTCAGTACTAGACAAAGATTTTTGTGATGTCCAGTGTTTGAAATTGCAAAGTACTGGATTGAATATAGTAAATTTGACAATTATACCCTTTAATTATATCATGGTTATTTATACATATTTGATATTATTATAAGAAAATACAATTTGAAGAGATTATAAATTATATAAAATAATTCGTATAAATCCATTGATTGAAAAAATATAATAATTCATATTATAATTTACAATAATTTATGTTATATTTAATAAAATAACACATTACTTACCTTTCTTTTATCTTAAAAATGATGTTCCGATATAGTATATATACATGATAAATAATATATAAAATAAAAGAATCTTGACTTGAAATTAGCAATAAACATGGTTTAAAAAAAAAACTTATGTCATATTATTTTTCTCATGCTGTGTAATTTTTTTATTCTTATCGTACTGAAAATCAAAACGTGGGTTTGGAATCAAGTTAGGACATGTAATGATCTATTTATACATGAAAGATTGATCCACCACCACCGTCCCATTTCAACAGACATCTAAACACATGGCAACAACCAAACAAAGAGCATGCAACGAAGATAGAAAAGCAAGCGAGGGAAATCTAAACGGATGGCGACAACCACAGGTAGAGCATGCGGAAAACATAGAAAAGCAAGCGAGAATGTGAGAAAGAATAGAAGGATACGAACCTGACAGCGACTTTTGGCATGACAACAGCGACATTCGAATAGCGGTCGATTGCATGATAAATCCCGTTGTTGGAGTGGCACCGATGGGTTCTCCTACTACAGTTGAAGAGCAAGCTAGTTTTTATGGTTGTGTAACTAGCCACAACTAGTTATACGTTTTTATGGTTGGTCAAGATTGTTGTGATCTAAGTTAGCATTTTTCCTTTTTTTTCTTCAATTTTTTGTATTTTACTAATATATATATATATATATAAGTTATTTTCCATTTTTTTTCCTTTTTTTAATTATTCATCTATATTTTCCTTAATTTTAATTATTTAATCTATTTTTTAATCATTTTCTAATTTATTTATTTAATAAAATTATTCAAAAAAAATTATTTTACTAAAATATATATATGTTATTTTCTTTTCTTTTTTTAATTATTCATCTATATTTCCTTAATTTTTAATTATTTTATCTATTTTTTAATCATTTTCTCATTTTATTTATTTAATAAAATTACGTGGACAGATCAGAAATTGACACATGTCTAAGTTAATGGAAAAACTAATGGTTTTGTAACAGAAAACTCTTTTAAACATTTTTTAAAACAATGAAGACTCAAATAGAAAAAAAAAGTGTTAAAACTTAAATAAAAAATGTTCCAAATGTTGAAAACTAAATTTATACTTTCCCCTTATTTATTTATTTTTTGGGAGCTAGTTTCTTATACTTCAGAGAAAAAGGATATTTACAATTTCACAAGCTAAATTTCCTATTCATTTGGCTCGTTCTTTCTTTCCTAACATACACTCTCCAACATAAATAATTATGAGTTTAGGGAAGTGTTAAACCATATTTTTAATATAAATTTGATTATCTTCCTTTCCCATCAATAGAAGCCTATATATGTGGATCTTATAACCTTGCTATGAAGATATATAACAAAATCAAAACCAAGTGTAAAGGTGCAAATAGTTAAATAAGATGGAGCAATGTGGTCTTTTAACCACTGTGTGCTCCTATGCAAAATTTAAACTAGTACCTTCAAGAGTTTGATTTTGATTATTTATTTGGTTTGATCAAGCAATGAATCGTTTAATCAATCAAATTAGGTTAAATAAATGAAAATCATGCCCTATGTCAGATTGATTGACTTAACTAGGGTTCAATTAGTTGATCTAGTTTGGAAAGACTAGACTTGTTTTCTGTATAAAGTAATAAATTAAACTTAGGTTTCATCTACCTATCCAATTTAATCCAAGAGGTTAACCTTTTGAGAAGATTTTGACGATTGAATGTAAAGATTAGTCGACCTAAACCTCTATTTTTTATATAAAGAATTAATACATGTGACATCACTTTTAGATAATTAAAGACTGGCTTAATGCTTAACTAAGCACTTCAAGTGAGTGATCAATACCCTCCACTTATTTGTGACTTGTACCTACAGCTAGATTTGTATTTACTTCCCCTCATATGAGAAAATAAAGCTAATACATACATGGATGATAACGTTGCACGTTATAATGTTGATTAATGGTTGACTTAGGTAACATCGAACTCCCGTTGCCTAATTGTAAGGTAGCAATGTAGGTCATAAACCAACCAACATAATTATTGAAGTGAGTTAAGAAGTTGGGGTAAAGTAACTCAAACAGGTTTAGATGTAGGATGCCTATCATCTAGCATAGGCTAGAGTACATAAGCCATAAACTAACATACAATGACTATTTCAGTGAATTGAGGCAAGATGAAGTGGCTACATAAGAGGTAGGGCATTTATTGCCTATAATAAGATAGATAGGCAATTGTGTGACCATTAAAGTGGGCTAAGAAGTCTAGATGAAGTGGTTAGGGCTTTATGGCACCAAGTTCGACACATGATAGATAGATTGATTGACTATCAATTGTTAAATTGCATTGGGAACTCTTAATTAAGTGATAACTACACTTTTCACCTAATTATGCTATGGACTAGCTATTAATAGCTAGATTAAGTCAGCTAACTAAAATGAGACTACTATTATTTGTTAAGCCTACATAAGCAAAGAATAGAAAAATTATGCAAATAGAACTTGCTTTAATGTTAAATTGTGCATTTTAAATAGTTATATTAATGTATCACAAGTATAATATGTAATTTTTATTAGTTGGTAAAGCTAATTATTAAGCTTTATACTTCCCCTTAGAGGAACATATATTAATGTTGGTAAGGATTAATGATATTGTTTTTTGTTATTTTACAAAAATGAATTGATGAGTGAATTATGTTGTTAATAGAATTTATTTTTGCTTAGGAATGCTGAGATTGAATCTATACGTTTAAGGGAAAAAACTTTTGATTGTTAGTATGCATATCATTAGGTCTAGCTAAAGCACTTGATATGAATAAAACGGTACAGTAGAATCATATTACTTAAGTGAAATATCAAGGATCAAAATTACTTTAAGGGGATAAAAATGAAATATCCCAATTAATTAAATCGAACATTACTATCTAAAAATAAAAGCAAAATGATTTTTGAATTTCTAAATCCCTAATGCTACAACTTAAGAAAAAGACCATAATGGGAAATATCCAAAGGAGTTAGTAAACTCTTAACTCCCCTCTTTAAGTTCTTTTTCCATAATCTAATCAACTCTATTTAAGTTACAAACTTGAAAGGTTATATAGATTAAAGACCGGTAAAATAAATAATTGGTTAGGTTGTTTTAATTAAGTTAACTAAGATAGTGATCAAGATTAAGTGTTAATTAACTTGTAATGAACAAATGACATGATAGGCATTATGTTGGTAATTTATTAGAGTAAGACGTAGCTCTCAATTAAATGGGTATTAGATAATAAGTATTTGAATAAATAAAGATGTGATCATTAATTGGTTAACTAATATTAAATTACTAAATGGAAGCTTAGATTAGAAGTATATGTTTAGATAGGGTTAATATAAGTGGATACCCCGCATTAAATCAAAGGAGATGTAGGGTAATTAAGAAGGTAAATTCGAGCTTAAATCAAACTTAAAAAATCTAGAAAACACATATTTTAGCTAGTTGAATCCCAGTTCATTTGCTAAAACTGGATAAAATGAGGAAGAATTCAACTTTAAGATAATTTGATCAACCAAACTAAGTTAATTGCATTCAATTAGCCCAAAAACTCATTGCTCTGACTTGGCTCAGTTCAGTCAACTTGGGATTATGGTTTTTATGTGGACATAGAACAAGTGGGTCATTAACTAGCTATCAATAGCTGTCATAAGCTATAAAATCAAGAAGACCATCGGCTACAAGCACCTATCACCTCACAAAGAGTAGAGTACAATGTCATAGGCCAACTACTAGATGCTAACTTAGGTTGAGAAATCAAAGTGAAGGGGCTTACCATGAGTAAATAAGAGAACTTGAATAATAAACCATAATTTGGTTTGATAGTGTAAGCAATACCTAAAAAATTTATTTATTGATTTATTTAATATATATATTATCACAAAGAGCTAAGGAAGATGATGGGAATTTTATAAAATTCAAGGGGTAATTTGGACGTTTCACACAAAGAGTATACTCCAAATTAACCTAAAGAGCCTCATTTGTCATTTTGAGCAATGAAACAAAAATCCACAAAGGACAGACACTCTCTAAATAAACCTTAAGACAACGAAAGGAAACGGCACAACCCAATTCCAAGTACGAGAGGTAAGGGTTTTTATACAAGAATTTTCATGGAGAATGGGTAATCTGATATAGCTACATCACTTTGTTGATACAGAACTCGAAGCTTGAGAAAGGACGATAGGAGAACGGGAATCAACAACTCAAGGATATGACTTATGTAATTTTGATGTTAGTGCAAAAATCCTTGTAATTTAGATGCATGTACGTATTTTAGAGATTTAATTAAGCCAAGGGATAAAGAGAAACGAGTTTAAGAGAATTTAAAGTAAAAGAATTAAGGTTTTTGGAATTTACCGAGAGGTATATAGTCTCCTAACACGATCATGTTTCGACCGTGTTGAATTCGAAAGATACACCGAGAGATACATAACCTCTCAACACAGTTGTATTTCGACCATGTTGAGTTAAGAGTAACATGGGCTCCCAATATGGTCGTGTTTAGACTGTGTTAAGTGTGAAAGTTGCATCGAGAGATACACAACCTCTTAATACGGTCTTGTTTCAACCATGTTGAGTCAAGGGTAACACGGCTTCCTAACACAGTCGTGTTTCAACCGTGTTGAAGCCAAACTTTACACCAAAAGATACACAACCCTTAACACAAACATGTTCCAACTCATGTTGAGCAACACGGTCCCCAACATAGCCATGTTGAATAAAGTATAACTTAATTAAATATTTATTTAACTTTAAATTAAACTAATTTCCACACAACCTAGATAGCTAATAAGGTCTTAGAGAAATCAAATGAATAAGATTAAAAAAGTTAAGAATTAATATTGAATTTTAGATTAAGGTACGTGTAACTTGTGTGTTGATTTGTGCTTGCTTAAGTTAGCTTATGCATTGAAATTGATTAAGTTAAATGTTTAAGTTATATGTTGCATGTGCTTAACTTAGCCTAGGGGCTCGTAGTAGCAAATTCCTAGGGAGCACCCTAATGATTCTTATGTAACCTTGTCCCTAGTGGAGTCATACCTGAAAATAATCTAGGTTGAATGTTGGTTTAAGATGTTTAAGTGTACATAGGTATGAGGCCCGTAATGGCAGTTCCTATCACCAAGATTAAGTAGCTTAAGTGTACATGAGTGTAGGGCCCATAATGGTAGTTTCCATCACCAGGTTTAAGTGTACATAGGTATGGGGCCCGTAGTGGCAGTTCCTATTACCAAATCATGCTCTAGTATGTTAAGTGTGTTAAGGGTGTCATGAGTACCCTGTTGATGCTTGTGGACCTAAAATGTATTAAGGAAATAGTTATTTGTGTTTAAGTAGTCATGATGTGTATGATATTTGTTCATGTTTGTCATGCGTGTATGTTTGTGTTATACGTACTGGGCATTAGCTCACCATTCGGGGAACATTTTTAGATGCAAGCGCTAAGGGAGATGAGAACCCAGAAGATAACTTAGGTTTGGATGAACCTTAGAGGGAAAAAGATGAAGATTACCATTACTATTATGGTGATTAGGATTTAAGAGAATTATGTTATTTGAGAGTAATAAACAGTATCTTTTGAGAAATGTTATTTTTGTGTTCAAAGACTTCTGCTACGTTAGATATTTGATATGGTTTATAAAAAATTATTTGAATTTTTGGGATGTATGAAATAATTTTACATAGAAGCTAAAGGTTAAATGTATTGGAGTTGATTTAGAACCTTAAAGTGTTCTCGTGAGATAAGGACATGTGGCAGGCAGTAGTGTGGCCTGGGTTTTAGGGCATTACAACTTAGGTGGTATCAGAGCTTTAGGTTTATGATCTTTAGAGACTTAAGTTTGAATCTACAGATAATAGGTTCATGATCCATATGATTTAAGTTTTGATTTATAGAGCATAGATTGTTGATCCTAAAGAGCTTAGGTAATGATCCGTAGCACTAAGCGATGGTCAATAGACATAAGTTTTAAACAATAGAGTTTAAGATATGATCTTTAGAAGGGTTAAGCATTGGATCTATAAGATAATGAGACATAAAGAGAGTGGGTAAAATATGGGATGTTTACTTAATTATGTAATTATTTTCTTGTATTGTTATTTTACTTGCATTCTTCTAATTGTTAAGTTATATATATGAGTAGACTCATGTGTAGTGGTATATGTGTATATACTTACAGACTATGAAACTAACCATGACTGATATTAACATAAGTAAATCCGGTTATCTCTTCTTATATAGAATGCCTACAAGAAGAATAATCGGGTCAGGAGTCGAAAGGGGTTCTAAGTGTAATAACCCCAATGAGGAAGAAGCCTAAAATCCATAGCCACAAGGGGAAATAGGTCAAATGGCTAAAGAGATAGATCAACTACTTCATACTATAAACCACCTGGTGGGACTATTAGCACAACAACACCAAGCCCCCAATGTCCCATAGCACAGAAATGCCAATGAACCTATCATCTTTGGTAGGTTCATAAGAGTAGCTAAGGAATTTAACCTTATAGTGGATGACCCAATCGAGGTTGAGGATTGGGTACAAGAAATTGAGAAGACATTTGCTGCCTTCCAAATACCATAAAATAGAAAGGTAAATTATGTTGCATTCATGCTGAAGGAAATTGCAGCAAAATGGTGGGTTTCAGTTCCTAGACTTGTAGGGGAATGTATGAACTAGGCGGTATTTAAGGAACTATTTTATTAGAGATACTTCCCCAACAGCTCCAAAGTCAGAATGGAGAATGAATACTACAACACTGTAGATAGGGGAACTAAACAATTGAAGAGTATGAGGTAGAGCTGAATCACCTCATTCAGCTCCTTCCCAAAAATGTGTATAATGATGATAGGTCCCAAGCCAGAAGGTTCCTGAAAGGATTGTAATTAGACTTACAACTTGTAGTAGGGGCCTTTCAACTAAATACATATGTTGAAATGGTTGACAAAATGAAGTACGTTAAGTAGAATAAGAAGATTATAGAAGAACAAAGGAGTCGTAGAGTAGCAATAGCTCTAGGAAAAAGACCTACTTCTAGTGGAATGGGGTAAGGCAGAAGTAAAAGACATCACATGCTGCAAAGTAAAACACCAAAAGATACAACCCCTCCTCTCCAGATCAAACAAGTGCCTTTGGCACTCACTACAACAGGCCCAAATGTTAAATGTCCCATATGTTATAGACCTCGCGAGTTAAGAGAGTGTAGATGGCTAAATGGGGCATGTTTCTCTTGTGGGAAAACTGGGCACATTAGTAGATATTGCACTGAAAAGGTCAGTTCCCTTAATCTTCTGTCATGTGTGTAACCAAAGGAGATACAAGGCAATCAACCATCCTTAAGGGTAAATCTAAATTAGACAGGACCAGTTTAACTGGCAGCTAGACATCTAATGAGAGGATAGGGAGGTAGACCACAAGTAGGAAGTCCTAGACAAAGAGTTCTTACCAGAGTGTTTGCCATTCATCAACAGTAGCACCAAGATATTCCGGATGTGGACAACATAGCAGGTATGCTTCTAGTATACTCTTGTAATGCATATGTTTTGTTCGATATCGATGCGTTTGTATCTTATATGTCTAAGAATTTTGTTTGTACATGTGCTTTGAATGTTGAAAACATGAATGACTACCTAGCTATTAGTACTCTTTTGGGAGTAGGAGGAAGGATAAGTAAGATATGCAAAAGAGTGAGAATAGAAATACATGATAAGGTAATGCCAACAGACCTCTTAGTATTGGAGATGATAGAGTTTGACATTATTTTAGGTGTCAACCGACTGTCAAAATATTATGCCACAATTGACTGTCACAACATGGTGGTGCAATTTAATATATTAGGGGATGGGTATTTTGAATACAAGTTAAAAGTGTAAAGACCCACTAGATTGTCTACCTATGAGATGTGGGAAAAAAGTATATTGGCAACTATATCTATTGAAGCCAATAAGGAAGTTAAAATGGAAGGAGTACCGATAGTGAGGGAATTTCCTGATTTTTTTTTCAGAAAATCTTCCTAGTTTACCCCTAGCTAAAGAAATAGAATTCAGTATCGACTTGGTATAGGGTACAGTACCCATATCAAAACCAATCTACAATATGGCACTAGTAAAATTAGAAGAATTAAGGAAACAATTACAAGAGTTATAAGATAATGGTTTTATAAGACCTAGTGTCTCTCCTTGAGGTACATTGGTCCTATTTATGAAGAAAAAAGATGAAAGCATGAGATTGTGTATAGACTACGAGAAATTAAACAAGGTCACAATCAAGAACAAATATCCTCTTCCTGGGATAGATGACTAGTTTAACTAGTTGCAAGGAGCCCAGGTGTTTTCCAAAGTAGACCTAAGATTAAGCTACCATCAATTAAGAATCAAAGAAGAGGACAGCCAAAAAACAGCATTTCGAACTAGGTTTAAGCACTATAAGTTTCTAGTAATGCCCTTTGGACTAACAAATGCACTGGCTGCATTCATGGATTTAATGAACAGAATATTCAAGGATTTTCTAAATAAATTTGTAATCATCTTTATAGACAATATCCTAATATACTTTAAAAGCACTAAAGAGTATGAAGAACATTTGAGATCGGTATTGGGTAGGTTACAAGATGAGAAGTTGTATGCCATATTCAGTAAATGTGAATTCTGACTGGAACAAGTAGTCTTCTTAGGTCATGTGGTTAATAGGGATTAGAAATCTATGGACTTAGAAAAGGTGAAAGCAATAATAAACTGGCATAAACTAAAAACAGTTATAGAGGTAAGAAGCATCATGGGTCTAGTAGACTACTATAGGAGATTTGTAGAAAAGTTTTCTAAAATAGCAACTCCTCACACTAGATTAACAAAGAAAAATGTGAAATTTGAATGGGATGACAGATGTGAAGCCAACTTTTAAATGCTCAAAGAGAAACTGGTGTCAGTGCCAATTTTGACTTTGCTTAAGAGTGGAGAAGAGTTTATAGTTTATAGTTTATAGTGATGCCTCAATTCAAGAGTTGGGGTGTATATTGATGCAAAGTAATCAAGTAATAGCTTACGCATCTCAACAATTGAAACCATATGAAAAGAACTACCCAACTCATGACTTAGAATTAGCAGCTATAGTACTAACTTTGAAGCTATAGAGACATTACTTATATGGAGAAAAGTGCAAAATCTTTACTAACCACAAAAGCCTGAAGTACGTATTTACATAAAAAGAGCTAAATATGAGATAGAGGAGATGGTTGGACTTAATCAAAGATTACAACCTGGAGATACAATATCATCCAGGAAAAGCTAATGTGGTGGCAAACGCCCTTAGCAGAAAAAAAAAAAAAGGGTAATGTAGCCACTCTCATTACTTTGTAGAAGGAGTTATCGGAAGACAAGTGCAAATTAGAGCTAGAAGTTTTAACACAAGAAGTGGGAGCAAAAATGGCTACTTTAAAGATTCAACTAACTATAATGGATAGAATTAAAGCTGATCAGATAGAAGATAAGGATATGCAAGAGATCAAGAGTAGAATAGAACAAGACAAGATACTAGAATATAACTTAGATGAAGAAGGGACCTTAAGGTTCAAAACAAGACTATGTGTGCCAAAGGACGTAAAATTAAAGAAAGAGATAATGAAATAAGCACATCACTTTGCTTACACAATACATCCTAAAAGTACCAAAATGTACAAGGACATGAAGAGCTGTTATTAGTGGAGAAACATGAAGAGAGAAATAGCAAAATAAGTTGCTAAATGCCTCACATACTAGAATATCATAATAGAATATCAAAGACTAGCTAGAGAATTACAGCCTCTTCCAGTGCCAAAGTGGAAATGAGAGCATGTAACTATAGACTTTGTTACAACCCTCCCAAACACCAGGGAAAAGCAAGATGCAATTGATGGGTGTCGAATCCAACAAAAATAAAAACCTACTCCTAGACAATTATATGATTTGTGTATAGTAGTGAGTAGGGTCGTATCCACAGGGATTGGTTAAATATATTTCTATTAAAAAGAGACTAGAAAGGAAAAGAAGAATGGGGGGTTTTGTTTGTGAATCAAAATAATATTGAAATCAGATAATAAAGTCGAATATTGATAAAAGCCTAGCCAAAGGAATCAAGATAGTTTAATTCTAGGAATTGATCATTGATGCAAATGTTTTCTATTCTTTATTCAAGATAAACTGGTTATGGTTATTAACAAGCTCTAATAACCTATCTCTCCTTACTTTCTTGATAATCAAAACAAGCTCTTTGATTATTTATCTTATCGATTAGACAACCCTAAACAAGCTCTTAGGATTTAATCTATCAATAGCATTAAAAACAAGAGAGACTACCAATTCATGCCAGTAGATTATAAGATAACCTATTTAAACAAGATCATATATCTCCATAACATGAATTCGACTATCTATTTTATAATCAAACATGTTATTGTGTCACCGAGACTAGAACTATCAAACAATTACGGATTTAACATACTAGTTGACAATATATTAACTTGCTAATTGAGTAGAAGAGCTCTAATTCATACCAATCAACAAAGATAATATTGACAAAACGTCCAGAAGATATATAAATATCTAAAAACAAAGAATAGATTAAAGACAACTCAGTTAGATCTCACAATTCGTGAAGAATTAAACTTCAATGATCCTTTGGCTAGAAAATCTGCTTAGCTACACATGTTCATCCTCAAAACGAAAATTAAAATTGAAAACATGATAAATCTCTGTTTCCGGTTGCCCTTGCTCTACCTCCTGCCTTCTTGTCTCCTAAAAACTCTCCAAGATCCCCAAAAACTCTCCTAAGGTTAGTTCTATTTATATTGTTAAAGGAATGGTAGATGATCTTTTGCTAGCAAGATACGAAAATATCTTTCCTTTTTTATGTAAATCTCGAGAGGTGAATAATCGTTCGCCTGGCACGCCCAACAACACGGCCATATTTCAAGTCGTGCCTTCCTCTGTGGATAATCTACAATTCTTCATCTGTGTTCAGTGTGTACCACGACCAAATCACAAACCGTGCCGTCCTCTGGTCGATGTTCCACAATTTCTCATCCTCGTTTAATATATGGCATGTCTTCCACCACGACCTGATCACAAACCGTGCCTCCTTCTGTTGATCCTTCTAGACAGATACACGGTCGTGCACTTCAGCTACACGCCCATGTACTTTCCTCCGGCGGTGTAAATCCTTGTCTTTGATCCAAATTGTGGATGACTGCTCTAATTTACTTGAATTAGCACTCTTGACTCCATTTAACCTGATTTATTACCATAATAAAATTAAGTACCATTCCCTTATGATTTCTATAAAATCAATAATAAATTAACACAATTCATACTATAAAGATTGAGTATAAAATGGCTCTAAATTTAGGTTATAATGGACAAATTGACCAAGTCTGCTCATTTTATACCGATCAAAGTATGATACAAATTGGAGAAACTGGCTCAAATATACATATAGGAGATAGTCAGACTACATGGAGTACCAGTGACAGATGATCTATTTGAGCAGATTCTGGAGCAACCTACATAAAGCATTAGGTACCAAACTAAAATCAGTTCAACATTCCACCCACAAACAAATGATCAATTTGAAAAGACTATACAAATATTGGAAGATTTTCTCAAGGCATGTGCATTAGATTTTGGAGGAAATTGGAATGAGCATATACCTTTAGTGAAGTTTGCCTATAATAACAATTATTAAGCAACCATTCAGATGGCGCCATATGAAGCTCTTTATGGAAGAAGGTGTAGATCTCCACTACATTAGGATGGAGTGGAAGAAAGACAGATGATGGGACCAAAGTTAGTACAAAAAGCGGTAGATAAAGTGAAACTAATCAGGCAAAGAATACAGATGGCTTAGTCTCGACAAAAGAGCTATGCAGACAAGAGAAGACACCTTTGGAGTTTCAAGTAAGAGATAAGGTATTATTGAGGATTTCTCCAACAAAGAGAGTGATTGATTCGAGTTAAGAGAAAAGTTAAACCTAAGGTATATAAGCTCATTGAGATTTTGGAGAGAATAGGCACAATAGCTTACAGGTTAGCTCTTGCACCAAATTTAGTCGAAGTACATGATGTATTCCATGTATCCATGCTAAGGAAGTATGTACCCGACCAGGATCAAATAGTGGCTTTGGAACCACTGAATATGTAGCCAAATCTGATGTCTTTAGAGAAGCCAATCAAAATTCTAGACACTAAGGAACATGTGCTAAGACGAAAAATAATCCCTTATGTTAAAGTGCAATTGACAAACCAAACAAAAAGGGAAGCGACATGAGAGCTAAAAGCAGAAATGAGAAAGAAATATCCAGAACTCTTGCAGCTACTTTTGAAGACAAAAGTTTTTATAAAGGAGGGAGAATGTAATACCTAAAAAGTTTATTTATTGATTTATTTAATATATATATTATCATAAAGAGCTAAGGTCGAGAATGGGAATTTTATAAAATTTGAAGGATAAGTTGGACATTTCACACAAAGAGTATAAATACTCCAAATTAACCTAGAGAGCCTCCTTTATCATTTTGAGCAATGAAATAAAAATCCACAAAGGACAAATGCTCTTTAAATAAACCTTAAGATGACGAAAAGAGACAGTGAGACTCAATTCCAAGTACGAGAGGATTTTTATACAAGAATTTTCATAAAGAATGGGTAATCTGATATAATTACATTGCTTTGTTCATACAGAACTCGAAGTTTGAGAAAGGACGATAGGAGAACGAAAATCAATGGCTTAAGGATATGACTTGTGTAATTTTGATGTAAGTGCAAAAATCTTTATGATTTAGATGCATTCACGTGTTTTAGAGATTTAATTAAGCCTAGGGATAAAGAGAAACAAGTTTAAGAGAATTTAAAGTAAAATAATTAGGGTTCGTAGAATTTATTAAGGGGTACATGAGCTTCCAGCATGGTTGTGTTTCGACTGTGTTGAATTTGAAAGATACACGACCTTCCAACACGGTTGTGTTTCGACCGTATTGAGTTAAGGGTAATACGGTTGTATTTCGACCATGTTGAGTTAAGGGTAACAGGGTCGTGTTTAGACCGTGTTGAGTGTGAAAGTTGTACTGAGAGATACACAACCTCTTAACACAGTCGTGTTTCGATCATATTAAGTCAATGGTAACTCAGCCTCCTAACACGATCGTGTTCCAACCGTATTGCAACCAAAATTTACACCAAAATATACATGACCCTTAACATGATCATGCTCTAACCAATGTTGAGCAACACGGTCCCCAACATGGCCGTATTAAGTAACACGGTCAGTTTGACTTAATTATATATTTATTTAACTTAAAATTAAATTAATTTCTACGTAACCTAGATAGTTAGTAAAGCTTTAGAGAAATTAAATGAATAGGATTAAGAAAGTTAAGAGTTAATAAGGATTTTAGATTAAGTACTAAGAAGAGCTTGTTGATTTGTATAGATTTCCATTTAAATTAAGTCCAAGACCGAGAAGTGCTTAAGGCTAAAATTCAAGATACGTGTAACTTATGTGTTGATTTGTGCTTGTTTAAGTTAGCTTATGCATTGAAATTGATTAAGTTAAATGTTTAAGTTGTATGTTGTATGTGCTTGGCTCGGCTTAGAGACCCACAGTGGCAAATCCCTAGGAAGTACCCCAATGATCCTTATACAATGTTGTCCCTAGTGAAGCCGTGCCTGAAAATGATCTAGATTAAATGTTAGTTTAAGATGTTTAAGTGTACATGGGTATATGGACTATAATGGAAATTCCCATCACCACGTTTAAGGATTGAGTGGCTTAAGTATACATGGATGTAGGGCCCGTAGTGGCAGTTCCCATTACCAAGTTTAAAGATTAAGAGATCATGTGTGTAGGGCCCATAGTAGCAATTTCCATCACCAAATCATGCTCCAGTATGTTAAGGGGGTTATAAGTACCTTGTTGATGCTTGTAAACCTAAAATGTATTAAGGAAATGATTGTTTCTGTTTAAGTATTGCATGATGTGTATGATATTTGTTCATGTGTGTGTGTTTGTGTTATACATATTGAGTATTAGCTCACCCTTTGGGGAATAATTTTAGATGCAAGTGTTGACGAAGATAAGAACCTAGAAGATCATTTAGGTTTGAATGAACCTTAAAGGAAGGAAGATGAAGATTACCATTACTGATTAGGATTTGGTAGAATTATGTTATTTGATAGTAATAGACAGTATCTTTTTTGTGTTCAAAGACTTCCATTGCATTAGATATTTGATATGGTTTATGACAAATTATTTGAATTTTTAGGATATATGAAACATTTTATATAGAAGCTACAAGTTAAATGTATCGAAGTTGATTCAAAGCTTTAAAATGTTCTTATGAGATAAGGACACGTGGCGGGTAGTAGTGCGGCCCGAGTTTTAAGACGTTACATTGTACTAGATTGGTGAAATTATGTTTTTATAAATATGTTGATGCATGCAATGTGGGCATTACTTATGTTATTTACTTAACCTTTAGGTACCCCTTTATTTTCCAAGGGTTAGCTATTCACTAGAAAATTTAGAAAATCAAGTGTTATAGTACTAAGAAGCTTTACATTTCCTTGGTCGTGTATATAGTAGTTACTTCATTATGGTTTCTTAGCCATATCTAGCCATTGAAAGTCAGTTTATGGTATTGTACCTTATTCACATTAGGTGACAAGCCCTTAGGGATAACATTTTGTTTCAAGTTTCCCCATAATAGCTAGTTTGCAACCTGCCTATCCCATGTCAGCTTTCATGCTAGATTTGAAACCCTAGTTACTTCTTTCCAACTTCATGACCCACTTAAATAACCATCATTATTTGTTACATATTTCATTTACAATGCCTCACGTTAGGTAATAGGCATGCGTAGAATCAAACTTCTTCTCCCTATTACCATGATTAGTCAATTGATTGATCAAAGATATGGGCTTTCCAAAAGTTTAAGTTCAATTAAAGGTTAAAATTTTCTAAACCGTTATCTCATTATTCCTTTAATTTATCCATCTCATGTTAACCCTCTCCAAACCTAATATTATTCTAGGTTCATTTACATAGTCATAGTTAAATAATCTATTGAAACTCCTAGATTTATTGGTCGAAATAAGTAATACTCATCATTAACCTAAGATTAAGTCTTTCTATAATACATTACTAGCTTAGTTAAACCAACTTCAATCATTAATTACTTTAGTTGGTTTTAACTCTTTTTAAACCATGGCTTATATGAAAGTGTATTAAGGATTTATAACTAACACAAAAAGGTAAAGAGATCGAGGATCCCATTATCATTATACGAGGGCTTCTACTTTGGTCTTAGTTTTGGATTATGATAGGTTTAGAAGAACAAAAACCGAAGGACTCTCCTTATCATAGGTCATTAGTTTAAGGTTTCAATTTTTGTATCAATAATACCGGTTTGTCCTTTATCTTGGGTTCAATTACTTGCAAGATATCACTGACACCTTTGATTGGTTGGATTTTCTTTTCTTTTCCCTTTTTTTTATTTTTGTTAATTTGATTGCTTATTATTCTTTCACCTCAAGTAGTAGGCTAATGGATTTTGCATATTACAATTTTTTTTTTAAGATCATTGCATCTTATTGTGAGGGCTTTTGCATTCCTCAATTAATAATTCTGCAATGGTATTTATAACCAAATGTTTTGTTGTTCGAGTGCAAGATATAAATAATTAAATTTTGTGTAGATATAACTTTTATTTTATTTTTGTCAGAGTAGATATCACATTTAAAACTTAAACTTTGTTTATTCTTATAATCAATTATTTATAATTTAAAAGTATCAATTTAATACTTGAATTTTATTATTTTGTAATTAATTATTTAAAATATACTAATTTTTTAAATTAATTATTCAAATCTTTCTTATTTTTGTAATTAACTACCTAAACATAATTAGTGTAGATACTATAAATGACTTTAAAAAAATTATAAATAGTAAATCAACACTTTTAAATTTCAAATAATTTATTACAAAGATGAGCAAAGTTAAAATATCAAATTTGATATTTACCTTATAATTATACCTTAATTGAAGTGGATTTAAGAGGACTAGTTCTACGTGCTACGTGTATGTTTGATCCATATATATTTGACGTTCCATCTTCACAAAGAAGCATCCAGGCCCTCAAATTTAACAATAAAAGACAAAAATGAGAGCTTTCTCCAGCCTTTTGTTCTTGATTCTATTAAATATTTTAAATGTAGGGCATTATGTTTTTTGCTTTACCAAGGTATGATGAATAAGGATCTAAAAGCATGTCTTTAAAGATTTAAGATTAGCCTTATAATGACGGAATAAAATAATTATTCTTAAAATATATTTTATTATTCGATTTACTTATAAATTGATTGAGAAATTTTTATTTCACATAATATATTTTTTTATATATAAAGAATAGTTATTATCTTTTGTAGGATGGTAATTTTTATTTCCTCATCATACCCTAAATGAATAACTACCAATTATATTCTATAATGATAAAATATGAATATATCAATATTTCTTGTCATATTCCCAATTTTAATACTACAATTAATGAGGTGAATAAATATTGAAATAAATATTCCCTATAATAATAATTTATATGAAGTAAATATTAGATTATAAAATTCTAGCCTATTATTGCTAAGAGTTATTTTTAAGGAATAAATTTTTATTCATTATTTATTCTATTATAGAAAGTAAAAGGTCCACAATTGTACAACAAAAGGTATATATTTACAATTTATCCATAAAAATAGACTACTTTAATAGTATTAATTATCTGTCTTATTTCAAAAGTTTGGCTCGTAAGTGGTAACTGTTAATAAACAATATATACGAATCTTCCAAAAAATTGAAGAATCAAATGCTTTTTCTTTCCAAAACAAAATTATAAATTAGATTAATAATAATAATAATAACAGAACTAGACCAACAATAGCTAATAAATCTAAGCTAAGAAAGTCTTAGAAGAGCAGATGAAATATTAAACCATCATCACACGTATGTATATTGCGATGTCCTTTTCTTTTATCTACAATTAAACAATGAAGAATATATAACAAATAAAAACAAAAGGAGTAAATAATTAATTAGAACAAATTATAGGATATTGAAAAACCACTTGTTAAAAAACCAAGTAAAAAATCTTTACACTTTTTTTTTTATAAATTTACTATTTTTGAATAATTAATATTAGAATCTTCGAGAATTCTTTTTTATTTTAATTAAAATGCTTAGTAAGTATCCGATAAACCCTAAGGATTCTATTTAATTCTTGGGATCCATTTTAGAAGATATCTTGAATAATATGTGTTAGGTTAGCTGAGGGAAAAGAGAAAGCAAGTTCCCTTCTTTCCTGGATCCATTTTGGAACTTGTGGCTCTCCCTCTCTCTCTCATTCTGAGTTTTTCTTTAATATCTTGGTCTTCTTTTCCTTATTATATTTCTAGCCTTATCCCTTTTCTCTATCCTTGAAATTTCCTTGTTATTGACCAACCAATAAATAAATACAATATACTATGACTATGATTATGAAAGGAAAAAAAAATATTATTACAATTAAAGAGAAAAAAAATTGTATCATATCCCTACTATATATAAATTTAGGATGTACTTTTATATGTTTTGGGATTTACTTTATTTTTTCAGGTATATTTTCTTCGATTCAAAAATATAGAAAATTTTAAATAAGGATATAATAAAAAGAGATAATCACAAAAAAATAAAAAAAATTATTAATTTATTGAACTTTTACAATATAAGCGCATCGTTCGTAAATTTTGAAAATATATACATATCTTAAATTGTAAATAAAAATCCTAAAATCATTATTTAAGTAATAGTTTTGGTGCTGGGATGATAGAAGGGGAATTATGGGTATGTTTTTAAAATTTATGGGATTGTAAAAACTAGTTTTGGAAGTTTTTATCCAGGTCCTATCAATGGTTTGGAGGTGTATCATGACAACAATCTGTCATTCAATCAAATTGAAAAATCAATTGTATTCATATGCTTTTCGAATCACAATTCACATGTGATTAATTGTATTTATAAAGTAACATGACAGCATACGGCAACTTCCCCTCTTCTTTACTTCTGTCCTATCCTGTACCACCAACTACTTTCTGTACTTTTCAAGACCCTATGCATATGGCCAATCAATCTGGAGAGATATGTAGCAAAATAAATGTCAAATTTTTTTAAAGAAAAATGTAAATAAGTGGTCAATGCAATTATTAAAAGAATAAATAAAGAAAATATTTATATTTTATTTTTTAAGTGTATAATTAATATTAAGAAATGATTGAGCTCTTTTTGACCTTTGACAAATATTAAATATTAAAATTGCTGTACTATAAATGGATGTTTAGACATTCAATAATTTTCTTTTTAAGAGAGTATTAATCAAATTTAGGAATAATAATATAATATGTAGGATGATAATTAAAGCTACTTAAATGATTCAAAGTCTGTGCCAACCCAAAGAAAATAAGGGAAAAAAAAGGGGGGGCACCCCCTACGTAAGGGCATATCACAAGACACTGAGTCTTTAAGGTCACAAGCCACGGCTCGCAACATTGATTCACTCTACTTTCTTTCTAAGAAATCCTTTTCTAACCGCGGGTCATTAATTCCTACCAACATTGACTTGGCGTTTTCTTCAATATTTTATTGTATTTTTCTCACCATGTAATTCATATAACGATTTGAAATTTATGTGTTGTGCTTGTACTTTTTCAGCCAAATGGATGGAATATTAGATGGTTTTCGCCATTGTTTAACCCATCAATACCCATAAATGAATTTTGATTTTAGACTTTAAGTTGTCTCGTTTAACTCACTTACATAATTTGAGTAGTAATAATTATTAAATATTACACATCTTATATTAAACATATAAAATATAAATATAAATAGAAGTTTAACATATCCATATTATTAAAAAAAAAAATTCTTTAGTATATTTAGTCTTCTGGCCCAAAAAAAGGGTGTATTTAGTTTTTTTTTGTTTTTCGGCTTATTGTCTTTCTCATATTTTTATGGATGTAATTTTTCATGTTTTGTTAAGGCCTTTTCGATTTGTTTCTTATGGTAAAGTTTCATTCTTTAGTGATTAATTCAATATTTATATCTCATTACTTTGATATGTTGGTTTATATCAAAGATAAGCTGTCCGACATTTGGTATTTTTTTTTTTTCGACAAGAAAAAGAGGAATTGGTTTCAATGCAAAAAGAGGAATATAAAAAGGCTTCTTGAGATAAAATATCTAATAATAGATGGTCCCTCTTTTTCTTTGAACCAATCGTTCCCTACAGATTTTTAAGCTAAAGTCGTAACAAGTAGAATTCATTTGTGTCGTAAATTTTTCTTTTAATAATAGATATATACTCTTGTTTCCAAAATATTTCTGCACTATAGCTTTTATATTCAATTTTTTTTAAATGTTTTTCAATAGCTTTTATATATATATATATATATTCATATTTCGAAGTTCCTATATATAATCATGTATGTAAATGTTTCAAATATTTCATAAATTTCATGTTGTTATATTAGTACATGCATCATAAGTGCATGAAATACTAATGCAAAACATGATAATAATTGCTTTAAAAAATACTTATATATATTAAAATTTTATTAATATCTATATACTATGTGTATATAATATACAACATATAATACTCAATAAATTTTTCTTCTTTGATAAGTCAAATTTTCCAAAAAAGACACTAAAACTTTTTATCCCGTGAAATTAAGAGTGCTGCTGGATTAAGGTAAATATTTTATCAGATTAGATTAAATATAATCTAATAAAAATATATATTTTTTAAATATTTTTGTATTAAGCTTGAAACCCTAAAATGTTTTATCAAGTCTCTTTTAACAAAGATAAAAGCAAGTGTTACTTAAATATTGGGGCCAGTTTTTAGAGAATCTACGTTGAAGTTTGTTTTAATAAACCATTAATGCATAGCCTGATGATTGATAATTTTAACTATAGATCAATAGGAGAGAATCAAATCAATAGTTTTAAAATGTATTAGGCATGTGGATACAAAATCCAGCTGGATGAATTAAGTACGAAATAAGCAAATAAGCAATAGGAATCACATTAATGGTGAAGCAGGAAATCTTTTCAAAAATAAGAGCAATAATAACTTAAAGAAAACGTTACTTCTAATATCCCATTGGATAATTGTTCTCGAAAACTGAATTCAGTTAATAAGATGAATGTATTAATATGAATGATTTTTTTTTTTTTTGGTCAAAGCAGCAAAAGAAATAAGGTGTATATATATATATATAACCAAGGTCTAAAAGATCAAGAAGCTGAGCCTTTGTCGTATGAAGCATTCCAACATTGACAAAATTAGCACAAAATATTGACAAAAATTGGACATAAAAGTGTTCCTAACATTTATTAACAAATTTTTTTATCCAAAATTAGACCTAGCATGGTTGAACCCATGGTATCTCTTCTAAATGTAATTTGTGACCTCAATTAGACTCGAGCAACAATCAATCCAAACAAAGTAATGGTAGTGAATGAAGCTGTAATTCAATGTTATGAGTGAGGATAATAATGACATTGACATAAGAGAATGGAGTAACCTTGATCACTAGGATGAAAGCATACATCATTACTATTGTAATGGCAATTCCATACTATAATTACCATCCACATTAACTATCAGATCAATAGGAATGGACATGCCACATTGTGACAAGAACCTTGCCAAGGAGCCCCCAATTTGGAGGTTCCAACTTCTATGATTCTAGCAACATTATTCAACCACCATCATAACTTAATACTCCCATATCAATATAGTGATTTAGGCCAAAAAAGTGATAAGGATGGACCACTGGCACTTGGTATAGAGTAGCTGCCTTGATGATGGATGACTCAAATGATACCATAGTCATTTAAACCAACTAAGATTAAGTAGAATATAAGGGGTGCTTATTCTCTAGCTAAGCTCTCAACGATTTGAGAAATTGTGAATAAACACTAGTCCAATATGTTGATCTTATTGGAAACTAAGATGGATTCTTTCTAGCTTGTAGTTTCTATTATCAACTGCCATTTGATGGATACCTCTATGCAGAAGCTAATAGACAAAAAGGGGATACCATCATGTTTTGGAACATAAAAAGCTTGATATCACATTACTTAACTAGTTAAATAACAAAATTCATGTTATGATCCAAGTTAATCCTTTAAACTTATCTTAGTTTTTAAAAGCTATTTATAATACTCCAAAACTAGATAATACTCCAAAACTAGAGGAGCATTTATAGTAGTGGGCTAGTCTTAGAAGTTACTTTGTTTCCATTGACTATATATTGTGGTGATTTCAATGAAGTTCTATATGATTGGGAAAAATAGGATGGTGATAGAATTAATCGGCCTAAAGTTAGGGAATATAGAAATTGCATGAATGACTCTGACATGATAAGTTAGGGTCTTGTTGGTCCAGCTTTACTTGGTCTAAGAGATAAAGACCGGTAAGGCTAATACAAGCTAGAATTTGTAGAGCTTGGGAGAACTTTTCATGGAAAACTTTATTCCTTGAATCAATTGTGTGTCATATTTAAAGATGGGCTTCAAATCATTGTCCCATTCCTCTAAATATAGAGGGATCTTTACCTCTACATTAAACCAAAATCGTTTCAATTATTCAACCAATGTAGTTGTCACATCCTACTTCCGTTCTTTTAATGATGCAAATATAATAGCATAATAGTGAGGAATTCTTCTCAGCTACAACTAATTTTGAATTTAAGCAAGGAAGTGAAATATGGAAATATTTGGTATTCTACGTAGAGAAAAGAAAACTAGATTAGCAAGAGTTGATAAAGCTTTGAATTCCCATCCTAATTCATTTCTTTTAGAATTGGATTGGGAGTTGCAAAATAAATTAGGTCATACTTAATAGTATAATGCAAAATGAAATAAAACGCTAAATGGAATTGTGATAGGGAAAATACAAAATGTTATCACTCTCTTATCCTCAAACAAAGACCAAAAACCAGAACTTTTGTTTTGAAAGAAAGTTTTAGCAACTGATGATGGGAGATAAAGATCTACAATCTTTATTTGACCCATATCTTACCAATCTTTTTTGCATGTTTAGAAGTGAATGTAAAGATGACATTCTAACCCTAATTTCTTTGAGAAGTGATAAATTAACATCAAGAGTAGTTGAGGGTAAAATTTAAACCTTACTCGTTATTGGTTCACCCAAAGCTCTTTTATTTACAAATTAAGCACAAAAATTCTAGCCAACAGATTGAGATAAAAGTTATCAATTGATTTACCCCTATCAATATGATTTTATACCAAAAAGAAAAGTAGTTGATGATGTAATTCTAATAAATGAGCGTCTTCACAATTGTCATAAGAAAAGGGGGTTAAAGGGATAGATGTTGATTAAATTGAATAGAGAGAGAGCTTATAACTAGATTGAATGAGATCTTATTCAGTGAATGATTCTTAGCTTGAATTTTTCTATTCAGTGGGTTAATTTAATTTGTTCATATATATCCACTACTTCTATTAAGGTTATTATAACACCTTGAAACTCGGGCCGCGCTACTATCCGCCATGTGTCCTTATCTCACAAAAACACGTTAAGGCTCTGAAACAACTCTGATACATTTTACTCTATAACTCCTATATGAAAACATTTCATATATTTCAAAATTTTAAATAATCTCAAAAACCATATCAAACATCTAATGCAATTGAAGTCTTTAAACACCAAAAATAACATTTTTAAAAGACAATGTCTATCATAGTCCTATAATATAATTCTCCCAAAACCTAATCACTATAATAGTAATGGTAATTTTTATCTTCCTCTCTTTATGGTTCACCCAAACCCAAGTTATCTTCAAGATTCTCATCTCCTTCAACACCTGCACTAAGAAATAATTCCTGAAGAGTAAGCTAATGCTCAGTACATATAACACAAACACGTACGTATGAACAAACATAAACAAGTATCACACACATCATGCAAAACTTAAATACAGACAATCATTTCTTAATATAATTTATGTTCACAAGCAAACAACAGGGTACTCATGACCCCCTTAACACACTTAACACATTGAAGCATGACTTGGTGATGAGAACTGCCACTACGAGCCCCACACCCATATACACTTACACCTAGTGATAGGAACTGCTACTACGGGCTCCATACCCATGTACACTTAACCACTTAAACTTGGTAATGAAAACTACCACTACAGACCCCACGCCCATGTACACTTAACTACTTAATCAACATTCACCCCAAATCATTTCCAATCACGACCCCACTAAAAACAACATCACACAAGGATTATTGAGGTGCTCCCTAGGGATCTACCACTATGGGCTCCTAGGTCGAGCCAAGCACATATAGTATATATACACTTAAACCGATTCATCAATTAAAATAAGTTCCATACATAAACTAACTTAAACAAGTACAAATCAATACGCAAATTACACGTACCTTAAATCCTAGCCTTAAGCACTTCTCAATCTTGGACTTAATCTAATTGAAAATTTATACACATTAACATGCTCTTCTTAATATTCAATCTAAGATCAATATTATTCTTAATTCCTTAATCCTATTCATTTAATTTTTCTAAAGCCCTACTAATTATCTAAGTTGCATGGAAATTAGTTTAAATTGATGTTAAACGAACATATAATTATGTTATACTTCATTCAACATGGTTGTGTTGGGGACCGTGTTGCTCAACACAGGTTGAAGCACGACAATGTTAGGAGTCATGTATCTCTCGGTAAAAAACTTAGTTTCAACACTATCTAAACATAACTGTGTTGTAAGGTCGTGTTACCCTTGCTTAACATGGTCAAAACACAACCGTGTTGGGTGGCCTTATATCTCTCGGTGCACCTTTCCATTTCAACACTGTCGAAACACGACCGTGTTGGGAGGCTATGTTGCCCTTAACTTAACACGATCGAAACATGACCATGTTGGGAGGTCGTGTATCTCTCAATGCACCTTTCCATTTCAACATAATTGGAACACAACCGTGTTAGTAGGTCGTGCTACCCTTGGAAATCTCTACGAACCCTAATTCTTTTACTTAAATTCCTCCAAAACTCAATCCTTCATATTCTTAAGCTCACTTAAATCCCTAAAATACATAATTACAATTAAATTATATAGATTTGCATACTTACTTCAATTTCCACAAATCACAAATCTCAAGTCGTTGATTCTCGTTCTCCTATCATCCTTACTTAAACTTCGTGTTCTGTATGAACAAGCGATACTCATAAATTCCGAATTTCATTAATCCTAATTTGAAATTCTTATAGAATCCCTAGCCTTTCTTCTTTGGTATTTGGTCACTCCTATTCCTTTCGTCGTCTTAGGGTTTCTTGTAGAGAGCGCCTGTCCTCTACGGTTCTGTTTCACTACTCATAATGACAAAGGAGGTTTTCTCGGTTAATCGTTGTGGTTTTTATATTCTCCATGTGAAATGACCAAATTGCCCCTCAAATTTTATAAAATTCCATCCTCTTTCTTAGCTCTTTATGATAACACCTATATTACATAAGTAAATAAATAATTAAAATTTTCATGCATTACAGGTATCCTTAGTGGTTTCCCTTTGGATGGTTTTCAGCTTTAAAGTGAAATCAAACAAAGAGATCTCTTCTCTCTCTTTATTTATTCATTCTATGTTTAGAGTTACTAAGCATGCTAATTGAAAATAATGTAGCATAGGTTTTTTAGGCACATACTAGAATGAAGTGATTGAATGTTCTTATAATGAAGCTAAATCACTCTCTCTCTCTCTCTCTCTCTCTCTCTATATATATATATATATATATAATACATACACTGGATGAAAAAGGGGGGAAACAACTAAGCATTGCTAACATATAGATTAGGTTTTAATAAAATCTATGCTAGATTCTCTTCCTATCTATTATATGCAAGTGAGCAAACATCCTTTAAAAACTTTACATTAGATAGATCAAGTAGAAATTCTTATGGATGTGAAAATAATAACCAAAAGAGAACTTACTAGATTATGATAGAATAGCCACATTAAAAATTTGGGGAGAATATGTGTCACCAATCTCATGTTTAAGAATAGGGCCTATGTTATACAAAGACTTTTAGGAATTTAAAGTTAGACATATGATGTAAATAAAACTTCTAAAAATTAAATATCAAAATAATATAGGATACCTTGGTTAGGAAGAGTGACTTTACTTACTTAAGAAAGGAGTTAATTAATGAGTAAGATTAGATAGTGGATACAAGTTTTGTCTAGTTAGATAATTGAGAGAAAGAAAACTTTTGGCATGATTGGTGTGATGTATGATCAATTTGTATAATTACACCGGGGCCACTCCCCCAAAGGGTGAAATCTTTATCAATTAAAAACTATTGGTTATTTAACTTACACTAGAATGATAATAAGACTAAGTTTGAGTCAAATAAATCTTTTAGTTAAGGAAATGAGGCCCATTCATTTAAGATCATCAAATTACTATGCACCTTGTCAAATGAGGAATTTAAATCTTCATGAAATTTATTCATTTATTGACTAGCAGAAACATGAAAGGAAGTCAACTAAGAAATCGGTCTAGAATTCTAGTTTTAGTCTTAAAATACAATAGTTCTTATAGCAAATCATTAATAATGGACCACCAGTTACTGTTAACTTAAGGAAACATCATATTAAAACAAAAAGAAAGAAGTCTAAGATGCATTGATCTTAATGAGGATTTAAATCATGTGTTTATGTCATGGGATGGGAGGTTCTCTCCCTGCTGGAGTGCTCATGTGACACTCAACCATCCCCTTAATTCTTGTAGCTTTTTTTAGTTCAAGATGGTGATTCAGCATTTTCTTCCTATCTTTCTAAGACTATTTCAAGCTCATCCTTCATTAAATGTACCCTCATCAACTTTCCACAATTCCTCTTATATTTAAGAGGACCAACCTTCTACCATAACCATCATCAAAAGGGTAACATCAACTCCTAATGAGTTTGCTCACAGGTAGTTAAACTCACATTTAGAGTACTCCTTACCCTTATAACAAATTACTTTATTAATACCACTCACAACACTATAAGCCCAAGTTGATCATTCCATGTTTGCATCGAAGTTATGGATCACGGCATTCTTCCCCACCTAAATTCATGAAGTCCTTGTCACGAAGCCAATCTCTTGTTACTACCCTTCCCCTACTAATCGCCACCCCCTCCTCCACCATTGTCAAATTCCACCCAAGATCATCTCTACTAGGAATTTAAACTTACATAAGCACCCCCTTACCCTCACCCTTTCTTCGTCTTCTAAAATTGCTTTTTATTGAGTTACCTAATAGTAGATTAACCCATTGAAGTACTTTTTTCTTTTTCTTTTATATTGATTTGAATAAGTCTTGTTACAAAACTAACTCACAACATAGTTACCCCTCTCTTACAATGGTGTCCTCTACTTAGTGGCCATTTTTCCTCTCGAGCTTCACCAACACAATCCCT
Organism: Laguncularia racemosa; assembly: GCA_037954665.1. Taxonomy (NCBI): domain Eukaryota; kingdom Viridiplantae; phylum Streptophyta; class Magnoliopsida; order Myrtales; family Combretaceae; genus Laguncularia; species Laguncularia racemosa. The sequence goes on along the minus strand of JBBMOL010000031.1, from coordinate 5,970,719 downwards.
TTTGTCTAACAAGAATTACCTATGCATTGATTACATTAGATAGTATTTAGGTGGCTCACTTGGCTAGGAACTTTAGATTTGATACCACTTATCTCAAGATGGGAGGTTATTCCCTCATATAGTGCTCATACGATGGTTGATCATCTCCTCGATTCTCATATTTGTTCAATTCAAGATAACAAGCTAGCCTTCTCTTTCTATTTTCTTATAATTGTCTTGAGCCCATCCTTCATCAAGAGTACCCTCACCAACTTTACCACAGTCCCTTTTATGTTCAAAAGAACCAATCTTCTCAATTGGTTTCAATTTGTTATGGCCATCATTAAGAGAGTGATATCAACTCTCGACTAGTTTGCTTATCATAAGCTAAACTCACCTTCAAAGTACCCCTAACACTAGAATAAACTACCCTACTAGTATCACCTACAACACTATAAGTCCAAGTTGATTGCTCCATGTCCGTATTGAAGTTATAAACCATAACATATAGAGGATGCTCTAATTATCTATTGTGTTCACTCAACTATGGTCTAGGGGTAATGGATTGATCCTAGCAATAGTTTGATGTAGTGGATTAGAAATAATAGTTTGGTTAGAAAGAAAATTTTGTGAAATCTATTACCACCTAAAGGGAATTTATTTGTGTTCTTGATCTTGTCAATTTGGCTAGATAAAAACAAAAGGCTCTTCTTCTTTTTTCCTCATGGTGATTGTTCATAAACATCTCTTGTATAATCATTTAGATGGAGAGCTCATGAATATTGGGCCTGCAAAAGAAAAATAGAAAATTTTATCCACCATTCATAGAAAACCAATTACGTGGAATCAACCTCCAAAAAGTTAGGTAAAATTAAATACAGATGGATTTATAATACATCAATTTAGGGAAGCAACAGTTAGGGTTATTAAAAAAGATGATATGGAGGGATGAATTACGGGATTCACTAGAAAGATAGGAAAACTTGACATCCTTTGCGCTAAACTTTAGGGACTTTACTGTGATCATGATTGTAAAATTAAGGATTAAGAAAGTGGAAGTGACCATGGATTCCTTATTGTTTCTCTATTAAATATGAGCTCAAATTACCATAATGGGTTCTTAAATGTCATTCTTGCATGCAAGGAAAAAGGCTCAACAATTTGAAGGATTATCTCTCTCTTACACTACCAAGGAAGGAAACTTGGTTGCCGATGCTCTTGCAAGCAAATTACGGGTTTTTAAAAAATAATTTTTTTTTTCTTCTTCTTCTTTTTTTATTTGTTTTTTTTTTTCCTCTACCTGCTAGTTTTAAAGAAAGACCTATGTAATTTTGCCTGTTATTGGAATATTAGCTTTCTCACAAGACCTTTGATGGTCAAGGCTAGTACTTTGTATATGATGTTATTTATTAAGAAAAAATACATACATAGTTTTCAATAGTTAGCATATTTTCTATTTGAGTCTTAAATCTTTTTTTTTTCAATTTAAGTTTCCATTGTTTGTAAAAACATGAAAGAGTTCTCTGTTAGTGTGCTATTAGTTTTTCTATTAACGATGACATGTGTCACTTTTCTAATTTGTCTACGCAATTTTATTAAATAAATAATATAAGAAAATCTTTAAAAAAATAGATAAAGTAATAAAAAAATAATATGAAAAATAATAAAAAAATAGAGAAGCTAAGTTAAAAAAATAATAAAGATCATTATTAAATTCACTTAATAATGTATGTGTATTGTGTGTATATATATATATTTAATTTAGTAAAATTAAAAAACAAAAAAAATTAAAAATAACCACCTCAAAGCAAGGAAATGGCTAAAACAACCATATTTAAGTAGTGGATGGCCACCACCTATCATAGAGGTGGGGTGATGAAAGAGAGCTTTACTTGACCTCGCTAAATAAAATAAAAGATAAGAAAACTTAATTCACTACTTAATTATAGTCTTTATTAGATTTTATGAAGGTGGACAAGATAATTTGCTGATGTGTGTGTATATATATATATTTTTAACAACATTCAGCTTTTAAATTCTGTTTAAAAGTTGCGTCAAGATTTATAACTAATATTATGGATAAAATGGAAGGTATATGTAGAAATAAGTATAAATCGGAGCCCTTCATCAAGTCTCTCTCCACTCCACCCCACTTGCTACAAGGACGGGCGGGACCGGGCTTACTTTTGACATCTTCAATTGATCAGTTAATTTTGACCCTCAAACCGTGTCTTTCCATTGGAATTAATTTATCAGCAGTCAGCCAATCGCTACGATACGATAATAAATATGTTTTAGCATTTTGCTTCGCTTCTCTAATAAAGTGAACTGCTGCTACTTGTTAATGCACCTGTCTGTCCCAAAACGGCATTCGATTCTCCATTCTTTTGCGTTATTCCTTTCTTTACTTCGACTGTGGTGTTGGGAAGGTCTTCTTTCGGTCTAACTTCTTGTATCGAAATTCCTTTCTTTAATTGACGGTTCTTCTGTGTTTTTTAATAACTTCCCAGTTTTCCTTTGTGAATTTCACACCCACCCACATGCATGTTCTTGGGTTTGTCTGATCTGGATTGGATCACAAGGATCTCTCTCCTTTCGTCCTAGAGAGAGAAGATAGACAAACATACTACAAACTTTAGAGAGAGAGAAAAAGGACGCTTCTTCTGTTTGTTTGAGTTTGGGTTTGGGTTAGTTGTGTTGTGCTATGCTGTGTTGTCTCTGGGTCAGAAGAAGAAAGAAGAAAATTTTCAAGAAGACGAAGAAGAAGATAAAGGTGAGAGCTTTTGAGTTCTTTGTTGAATTGGGCCTATTATTAGTTCGTAAAGATTGAGTCTTTTTTTAGGATTTTGACCTTCATCAATTAGTTTCCTTTTTGTGTGCTTTTACCTCTTTTGGGTGTAATCCGTACTGGGCTTTGTTCCACTGTATGGAAAGTTTCATAAGAATTTCTCATTTTGCTTAGAAATCATGATGAAAATAGAATTGTGGGTGGGTTGTAATTTTGCTTAATTAGTTAGAGTTGTGATTTTGAATTGGTGAATTTATATTCGTTGTCCCAATTCAAGTCTTGGGGTCGCTTCTTTGCAATATTAAGTGTAGATAGATAGAGTGATAAAGGTATTCCAGTGTGGTGGAGGATGGCTCTTGATGTTTCAAGATATGCTCATAGTCCTGTGCATAAAGCTATTATTACAAAGGATTACGCTAGTCTTAGGAAGATACTCGCGGGGCTTCCGCGTCCATGTAATCCATCTGAAATCCGTACCGAGGCTACTTCTTTGGCAGAAGAAGAGAAGGCCGAAGGCATTTCTGCTGTTGTAGATCGGAGGGATGTCCCAAATCGGGATACTCCTCTCCATTTAGCTGTTAAGTTAGGAGATGAAACAGCTACTGAAATTCTTATGGTTGCTGGTGCGGATTGGAGCTTGCAGAATGAGCAGGGATGGAGTGCACTTCAGGAAGCAATTTGCAATAGGGAAGAAGCTATTGCGATGATCATAGTTAGGCATTATCAGCCGTTGGCTTGGGCTAAATGGTGTAGAAGGTTGCCTCGCCTGATTGGGACAATGCATAGAATGAGGGATTTTTACATGGAAATCACTTTTCATTTTGAGAGTTCTGTAATTCCATTCATTTCAAGGATTGCCCCTTCAGATACTTACAAGATTTGGAAACGAGGAGCAAATCTGAGAGCAGATATGACCTTAGCGGGATTTGATGGTTTTAGGATTCAACGTGCAGATCAGAGTATTCTTTTTCTTGGTGATGGATCTGAGGATGGAAAGGTACCTGCTGGTTCTCTCTGTATGATCTCTCACAAGGAGAAGGAGGTGATGAATGCTTTGGATGGTGCGGGTTCTCAAGCAACTGAAGAAGAGGTTCGGCAAGAAGTGTCCACCATGTCTCAAACAAATATATTCAGGCCTGGTATTGATGTGACTCAAGCAGTGCTGTTGCCTCAACTGACATGGAGGAGACAAGAAAAAGCGGAGATGGTGGGATCTTGGAAAGCTAAAGTATATGATATGCATAATGTGGTTGTGAGTATCAAGTCTAGAAAGGTCCCTGGTGCTATGTCTGATGATGAGTTTTTCTCATCTTGTAATGAGAATGAAACGGAGAGTGAGGAGCTTGATGTAATTTTGACAGATGATGAGAAAAAGCAGCTTGAAGCTGCACTCAAACTTGAGTCCTCAGAAATGACATGTGAGAATGGTGATAGTTTAATCGGGCATCGCCATAGCTATTATGAGCAGAGAGAAATCCCAATTGAAGATATGAACGGATGTGGGAATGGGGATGTGAAGCAGGAGAAGAAAGGGTGGTTTTCTGGATGGAGAAAACGAGATGCCAAGCATGAAGTGCCTAAAAAAATGGCTCCTCCTCGGAGCTCTCTGTGTGTAGACGAGAAGGTAAGTGATTTGCTGGACGATTCACCATCAAGAAGTCAGAGCAAACCTGGAAGACATTCTGTGGAAATTGTAAGGACCGAGGAGCATCGCAGGGGGAGAGATAGCAGACCATCATCCTCTACTAACTCTGATAACATTCACCGTCGAAAGGAGGCGGCCCGTGAGAATGAATATAAAAAAGGGTTGAGGCCTATTCTCTGGCTTTCTCCTGACTTTCCTCTGCAAACAGAAGAACTCCTTCCACTGCTTGATATTCTAGCTAACAAGGTCAAGGCGATTCGCCGCTTGAGGGAATTGCTTACAACGAAACTTCCAATGGGGACATTTCCTGTGAAGGTATTTTGCTTTCTTTTTAATCTACCTTTCTTTTTTTTTTTTTTTCCCCTGTTTAGTTGCTTGAGAGAATTGGCTATCTATCTGTAGGTACCGTATTTATATTTGCTGGACTATTTTCTCTGGTCACATGTGTTTTCTGTCCCCTTCTTTCATGATTATATAATGCCCTTGAGTTGTGACAACAGAATTTTCATGATTATATACTGCAAATTCTTGATCAGGGAATGCATCTTTGTCTAGGGTTGTAATGAGTTGGATTAAGTAAATAGAGCCATGAAGTGACCTTATTTTGCTATTGAGCTTATTATGAATTACAGCCTTGACATGAAAATTTCTGGATTGACAAACCTCCCCTGATGTGAAAATTCTGTTGATAAAACAAAAGGTTAGGATGGAAAATTTAGATGACCAAAACAGCTAACTTTTGGTTGCAGATCCTGCTTCTCATCAATGTTATATTTTTAGTTCAATCCTTCCCAGATCCTGCTACATTTAATTTTTGTGATTGAAATTTCAGACTTTGTGGAGGAACTGCTGTAGCAGGTACAAATGCTATTAATCAGTATCACTGATTAGAAACTACAATTAATTTTATTAATAGTCAATTATTTTATGGAATTTATCATCATTTCCATGTTGTAAACAAAGTGGAGATTTGTTATTTCCTATCCTGTCTCATGTTTTAAGTTTTTTAATTTCTTGAAGATAAATCTTGGAAAAGAAATTCAGATCCTGACTGCCAGTGGCTGAGTTTTAAAAAGTGATATACCTGGTTGAAAAGCATCATCGAGATTTTTTGGTCTGCTGTTGCTCATCTGATTCCTCGTTTATTTTGTTACCCATGATTTTTTTTTTGGGATGAAAAAAAAAGGGGCAAAAAAAAGAGAGAAAAGATGTTACCCATCATGTTTTCTTACATGGATGAAATGTGGTTTGTTTATCTTATCTCACCATCAGCATTTTGCATTATCAATTATTTAATCTTCACTTTCACCCACTCTCCATATTCATGCATAATTGAATTTCTGCAAGATCTTGATCAGGCCGTTCCCCAATCACCATGTTATTTGCTCCTTGTCTTAAAGTTTTTTACATCCTCCACCTTGCTGAGCCAAATGCAGCTGAAATGTTGAATATGGAGAATGAATCTTCGTCCCAAGAGTAGCTAATGGTTTGTCTTCTTGGAGAAGAAACAATAATCTGCTCTAATAATTACGGCAGTTCTTGCCTTTTCCGAAAATTCCTCACGTGGTTGTATAATTCTTATCCTTCTGAGCAAATATCAGCAGTCTTAAAATGTAGTTATAGTAGGAAAATTTTATTGTGCAGATACACTTTCTTAGCACCCATTGAATTTAATAACTTATATTTTGACCCGTTTAAAGAAGTATGCACCACATTGTCTGTACTGCTATCTAGATGGCACCTATATGTGTCCATTCATTGTTCTAAGAAGAAGCAAATGGGAACGTATGTCCTAGGATGGCTTTGTGTCTTTCAATTTCCCCTTTCTTTTTTTCCTGTATAAACTTCCTCATTTATGCTTTTGCCTCCCATCTGTTTTTCCTGAACTGCAATGCAGCACTATAATTGTGCCTTTCAGAATTGATATAATGCAGATGCTGTGAGGATCACAGGAATTGCATAACTTTGCCAGAAACTTTTATCATTTTGATTTCTAGTGAATTATTTACTGTGCTTTCATTTCACAAAGTTATAATGCTTAGCTTATTACAGATTTTGATGCTACTTAAGTAATTTGCTAATTGCCATCCATTCAGTACTCAATTATATATTGCAAGAGCACTTCACAGTAGTTTTTAGACTAGGTTTAAACTAGCATTTTCAGTTTAGAATTGTTGTTAGAATGACAAAGTGCTTTCCTATTAAGAAACTCTCAGATTACTAGAAAAAATATTAAGATGAGAAGGCACCGGACTTATCTTTGTATGTACAAGAAAATGTGATATCCCTTTCTCTACCAAAGCGTCAGATTTCTAAATTCTGATAGGGACTGTCCCAAATTTGTTCTAGTCTCGGTTATTTCTGATTTGGACTGGGCAAGTATACTTCCTGCCATACAGAATGAGTCTTCCTGGCTGCTGCTAGCAATTAGGCAGTTGTTAGAGACTCAACTATGTAAATCGATCCTTCTGCTACTCTAGATTTCAAATTATGCATTTTCTGGGGTGTGTCCATGTATTACATGAGTTCTAATTTTTTGATGATTACATCTAGGTTGCTATCCCAGTGGTTCCTACCATAAGAGTGCTGGTCACTTTCACCAAGTTCGAAGAACTACAGCCCTTGGACGAGTTTGCAACACCCCCATCAAGCCCAACTGCCCGAGAAAGCCCAGCAGTAACACATTCTTCAAGTTCATCTTGGTTTCAATGGATAAGAACCCCATACCGCACCAGCTCTTCCCTTGGTTCCAGTAGTAGCAAGATAGAAACCATTCAAGACCCGTTTTTAATTCCGTCCGACTATACCTGGGTGACAGCAGAAGCAAAGAAAAAGAGAATGCAGGAGAAGAACAAGTCAAAGAAAGGGAAAAGCCAGAGCCATCATTAGTTGAGGGCTGAAAGTTTCCCGATGGACAAGCATTTAGCTTGCTGCAGGAAAGTGTGGTTAAATTCAGAATAGGGAGTAGTATACAAGTGTTTTATTTGTTCATGGATTCATAGTGTTAAGCAGTGGAAAAAAGGAAATAGGCCAATGCTTCTGTGAAGAAGCAGAAGTTAATCATAGAATTGTGGGTAAGGAAAAAAAGGGGGGGAAAAGGATTTGTAATTCTTGCGAAATGTATCTTCTTGGTTGAGTTATTACTCCAGGTAGGTTAATTGATTCACTTTTCTTTTATTATTGATTCTACTATCTTGTTGATTCACTATGTGTGGTAATTCAATTTCGGGTTTTATAAATTGTAGCTCAGGTGTTGGATTATAAACATTTCAATGAAGCATTTCCTTTTTGTATTATGATATGTAAAACGTAAATCCATGATAAGACACAAAAGATATGGATTTAATAATAATATGGCATAAAGTACTGGTCCTCTTATCTAACTAAAGCATAGTATGAAAGGCGTATGAGGATTATGTTGTTCATTTTATGAGATTTATTGTACTTCTCAGTTGGGTGGGTTGGTTTTATTTTTATAGGAAAATAGATGGTATTCTCTATATAAAACATATTAACACTTGAAGGAATATGCCCATTTGTTCAATTGGGTTTTTATATCTGTTATTTTTATTTGTGAATTCTTTTGTATTGAACGGTTTAATTGATGTAATTTTTTTTCTTTTCTATTGAAAGAAATTAATATGTTCCATTAAAAATAATAATAATAATAATAAAGACATAAAATCAAGGTACTTGTGTTCCACTTCTTATCTTCTAAGTCTATCTGGTTTGGATAGCAACGAATATGATTGGGGTAGTCGATTTAATATGCAAAAGTTCGATTGAGATAGCTGATTTAACATGTGAAAGTTTGATTAAATATATGACAAGTTTAAGGTTGATTTCTCCATCATCTTTGCTATAAGACTGAGGATGACATGATAGAGATAGAACACCAGGAAACTGGTCCTATCTGTAGAAAGGAAACGAGAATACATCGACTCAAATGCACTTCCATACAAAAATTTAGAAGTGACAAGCAGAGAGAGATATTTCATTTGCAACAAAACTGTTGGATGCCTTCATTAAAAAGACTCTAATTGCATGATCCAGGAGATTGGCACGTTCAAAAAGAACAGACGATGATGATAAGCTTAATGACTTGGAAATCGTCATCATATAATTAGTAGTTTGTGTCTAGGTGAAAGACAGCCATTGATTCCCATGTTTGAAGGAAAAGAAATATGAAAAAAAAAAAAAACAGTGACAATCAAAATCTATTTTTAGTATAATGATAATGAAGGGTGATCATACATATGACATCAGGTGATATCAGCCAGCATTGAAGCATTTGTTAAAGTCTAAAAGATAACATCTTATAACACTGATCTCATATCTTATGAAAAAAACAAGTATACAAATAAAGTATTTTCTTATTGGATATTTGGACTTTTATATAATTATTTATTTAACATTTTAGTAAATATCAAACAAGATTTTTTTTTATAGAGGTTCTTGAGAACTGAACTTGTCTCAATCATCTTATTTAGGAGACACTTAGCTGATCTGCCAATTACTGTTTGATTTCTGTAGTTAGAAGGGCAGGTGTGACCAAGGAGGACCTTACTCTTGACTCTTTCCGGTCCGGGTATACTAATAATATATAGGGACTGACATAGAACTAGGACTAGGACACCCTTTTTATGGGGCTCAATGCAGGGTTTAGGTGAAAATCAAAGTCTAGCCAGGTCATTTTTCACCATTAAAGAAACGGGACTAACGTCCACTTCCTTTTTTTAAAAATATTTATATATATTTATGACTTATTTGGCAGTAGCTAGATTGGACATTTCCAACTTTCATGAGCATCTTGGTTGAAAATAAATAAATAAATTTGCATGAGCATGAGGACGAAGACCAGGACCATGTGGTGAGGACCAGGACCGGGACGAGGTCGGGCGGGGCCGGGACTGGAGTGACGCAGGGAAAGTGATATGTAAAGAAATCATTGTTGTATTTATAGTAAAATATAATTAAATTTATTATTTTATAAATGAATTATTTAAATCTTTTATTGTTATGTCTCATTAAATAGGTATATTCATTATTAATTTCTTTTACAGTTTTAATATATATAATGTTACACTGATATTTATAACTTCCATGTGGAAGAAACTAGTAAAGATGTCCACTTTGTAAAAATTATTTTTTGAAAAATGTTTCCAATAAGAAATCACATCTTGAAGATACAATTTTAAATTTGTATGTTTCTTCAAAGTATGCTTTCTCAGTAAATATTGAGTTTAAGAAATCACATCTTATATTTATAATTTCAAAATCACATGTTCAAATTGCAATTTCAATATAAATTTTAATAAAAAAGTAAAATAATATATTTTATTTGTAATGTCAAAATGATATTTACCAAATTATTTTTACCGAACCACTTTTTATAAAATAGTTATGAAAAATGGGACATCTTGACCTCTTACCCAAAAATGACAACCAAAGTTTTAGCACCTAAGGAAGCAAACAATCACTCACCACTTTATGATTGATTGGATGTAGAGAAAGAGCATGAATGTGAATAGGTCATTTTATGATTAGTTTTGATAATTTATTTTGTAATTTCTATGAAATATATGTGTAGTTATATATTATTAGTTCAATTTTGTCTAATTATGTACCTGCATAAACTAATGTGTCATCAATGAACAATTTGTAGAAAGAAAATTTGTTGAAAATTTGGTAAAAAAATGGTAAAGAAAAAGTTTGATTATAAATTTGTTAAGAAATCGGGTAAAAAAAAAAATCACCATTATGTCACACTAGAAACCAAAATGCCAATCTTGGAAGTGGGTGAGGCAAAAAGGAAAAAAGTATACAAGCTTGCTCACATACCTTGCATAGCAAGCTATTCTTGGGTAGTTCAGGCACAAGCTTAAGGGTGTAAACAAGTTGAGTCAAATCAAATCAAGTTTGTAAAGGCTCAAGTTTAGCTTATTAAAAAAAATTATCAAGCTCAAGTCAAACTGAATTTTTACTAAGTTTGAAAATTACAAGTTTGAGTTAAAGCTCGTAAAAAAATTTGAAGCTTGAGAATGACTCATTTAGATAAATGAGCTTAAGCCTAAACTCATGTAGATAAATAAGCCTAAACGAGCTTGAGCTTTGAACTCAAGCTCGTTTACATAAATGAACTTGAGCTTGATTGTTTGATTTTTTTTTAGCCCGTTTACAAAATAATGTTTTTACTTTGATTCTTTAGTGGAATTGCATTTAAAATAAAGAGTATTATTCTTTTTTCTATTATTTTGTAATGAAAGAATAAAATAGGTCAAAAGATTTTTTTATATATTATCTTCTCTTTTTAGATTTATTTTATTTTATTTTTAGATTTATTTGTATAACACGTTACAAGTTAATACTATAAATTTAAATGAATGATTTATATTAAATTATTTTAAATAAATGGTCTAAATTATTAACTATACTATATAATTACTTTTAAGTAATTACACCATAAAATTTATATTTTTTATGTAATATGATTTTTAATATAATATATCAGCTTGCGATGTTGCTCTTAAACCTATTCGTAAGTTGGCTTGATAATAATATAAACAAGCCTACTCACAAATCTGTTTGCAAGTCTACTTGCAAACCAACTCATTAATATTACAATTAAGCTTACTCATTAACAATATAAACAGGTCTACTCCTAAACCTATTAATAAGTCTAAATAAGAAATCAAGCTCGACTCATTTAAATAAACGAGTTTTATTTTAAGTTCAAACTCAACTTGTTTATGAATTAAGCTCGAATTAAGTCAAGCTAAGTTGAGCTCGAGTAGCTCTTAAACAACTCGACTCATTTACAGCCTTATACAAGCTCAAATAAGGCTTCAACTACTTTATAAAGCCCTTTTACCAAGCCTATCTTCCAATACTTCAAGAAACAACTTACAATGTCAGCAAGCTTTATAGAAGTTGAATATAGAGCACTAGTTTATGCTGAATTTGTCATCTAACTTGTGAATTAAGTATCCCCATGTAGTACCCCCATCATTGTGTGCTATGAGAATCTTACCACTACTTGTTTATATGGTTACCTCATTCAACATGATTACACCAATAATGCTGATATTGATTATTATTTTGTGTAAATAGATTGCCACTAATCATGTTGTTCCATTTTGATATGTTCCTACTTATCATCTAAACGTGGACATCCTCATCAAGAGCAGGTCTACGGTAAAAGTATCTTTTGTATACCGATTATAGTAAAAGTAAATGGTCTTCTTACATGCATTAAGGTTATACACCCTACTTGTATATATACTCTTTATATACAACTAATGGTAGTCAAGCTGACACTTTTCAAATATCAAACTTGCACTCTGATTTTTTTTTTTTTTTTTTGTTAAAGAAAGCTTGCACGCTAATAGCATCTATCCATGCTTTCAAACATTGTTAAATGTTAGATTATATGTCATATGAAAAGAACATTTATCGTGGAGTAAACAACCACGTGACATCAACTATTAAGACTTGGGGTTGGGGTCACGTCATTTTAGTATATGTAGACAAGTTCTTTACGGTCGATAATGATTGAATTATCACGCCTTGTAGTGGAATAGTTACTGCAAATGCCATAATTCCTGCCCCCATTAGATTTATCATATTGTTTATGCTTTGAGGAACAATGCACTGTCCATTTACATGGGCGTGCTAAAAAACAACCAACTTTTCAACAGTCCTTAAAAAGACGTATGGGTGGAAGATGCGTGTTGACAAGATATAAAGAAAGAAAGGTTGTTTGCATAATTGTGAGGTAGTCTCAAAACCTTCTTTCTCATGCAGCTCATGCACCCTTGTCAAAATGCTTCGACAGGAAAACATCAACTAGGGAAAAAGGAAATGCTTCTTGTGATTCCGATTGTAGTTGTGTCCTTGTAGTTGGTATTATATTAAGCGTACTTCACACGAGAATATATAATTTATAGTATATACATTTTATGAGGAATAATGGTCTATTGACATAATCTATTAATTAGGGTCGAGCAATAGGGTGTTTCCACTGGTGAATTGGCAAGAATCAGCCCTTATTATGTTAGGCTAATGTTGGTTCGATAAGAAACCCGAGTTTAACTCTCAACTGTAAATTTTGAAATAGTATTTACCAATTCAACTATCGGGCTAGTGTGTGAACTCACCAAACTCATCATATAGAATCTAACCTTAGAAGTTTAACCTTAGAAGTTAACTGATTGAAATTTCTATGGGAATCGCCTATATTATTTATGACATGTTTATAAATATTTCACTTATTTTCATTAAGAAATTTTACAAACCCAATATCTCTAGATTAAACCAACAATATCATAATCAATAGGATATGACTTTTATACATCTAGTTAGTATCTTTATTTTTGTTGAGTTTTATATAGTTTCCAACTTGTAAAGTAGTAGGTTAGGTTCCCAAATAAACTCTAAAACTAGTTTGAAATAAGTTTATAATGTCTTAGAATCTAGAATGTTATAACTCTGCATGTATCTTCATGTTGTAGCAACACACCGAGACTCTTTTTTACTCTTGTAACTTCAAACCTATTCAATTTCCATCTTCAATTTATCATTTACTATTCCAATAAATAGAAATGAATGACTCATAAAAGAGTCATTCCAACCACAATTTAAATATAAGTAAACAACAAATTTTGGTTCAGTTATATATTCAAACTTCAGTTATCGTAAATATAAGTAATCATGAATAAGTATGTCTAAACAATCTCTAGTATCTCAAACTCAAACATCTCTAAGTCTTTCTCACATAATAATAAGTCGTCCTCATTCTCATCCTAATAGTAGTAGTACACATTTTCATACTCAGCATACTTAGTGTATTCATTTTACCCACTTGTAGCTAAAAAAAAAAATGGTTGAGTCTAAATTTAGTACATGAGTACTACAAGTACATATGCATGTTAACCAGATCACATCATACACACATAGGGATATCACATCAATATCACAAACAATCCATTTATTTTCTTTGATTAAGTCATCAACCATCATAGGGATATTTATAATCCCATCACACCATATATAATATATAATTTAATAAATCTTAAATTGGGAACTACCACTATGAGCCCCATCTACTCTTAAAATCTACCCCAGATTATTTTGGTACACGACTTAACTAAAAATAATGTCATTAACTGATCATCAAGGTACCCCTTAAGGATTTGCCACTATGAGCCTCCAAGTCGAGCCAAGTACAAGCAACATACATATTTAGATCTAATGTCATTTAAGTTCATTTAGTAAACTATACAATCAAACACAATGAACAAATAAGATAAACACATATTTGGAAGGACAATCCCAAAGCTAGCTTCTATGAAGCCTGTCAAATATCAAAGACTAAGTTTAGTACTACCCTATGAAATAACCTAAGTTTTCTAAGTTGTTAATTGTGTACTAGTTGTATATTTCCCTTCCCCATTCTTTCATTGTTGGTGAAACTAGCTTAAAACTGAAGAAAAAAATGAAATAAAAGTAAAGTAGGAGTGTTCTAAAACAACACAGTCGTGTAGAAGAACGTGGAAAAGAAACACAGTTGTGTAGATAGTTTTGTACCTTACTGTATGCGAAGCCTTCCCAACATGCCCAAGTACATGGGCTGTGTACTTGACCGTATATTTCAACATGGGCGAATACACACCCATGTACCTGACCATGTACCCCTGAATACACAAAACCCTCTTCAATTCAGCATGGGCAAATACATGCCCATGTAGCTAACCGTATATCCCCATATTTCAAAAATTCCTTCCTTCTTCTCTAGTTAACATTCTAATCCTAGTTTCTATGTATTCGGACCAAAATATTTCAATTCAATAAATGATTCTACACTTTTAAGTGAAATACAAACACTTATTTGCTTAAATTTGAGGTTAGAATCCCAATGTCACTTAATCCCACAACTATGCTTTGTTCCCTCTCACTCTTTATTTTGAAATTTGTCAACTCTTCATCCACACAATACTCAAACAAAGGAAATTAAGATAGGAACAATCTTATGGTAATGATCAAGACCCTTATCTAGTAGAAACATGTTAATCCTATAGAGTTCAGTTAGGTTGCGCTATATGTCTACATACGTTTCTAAGGTATCAACTACACATAATAGAAAAGAGGAGGTAAACAAGTCAAATAGGGGTTTAAATACTTTGATAGCAAAAAGACTAAAATACTCCTATTCTTAAAGTCTTATTATTTTTCTTACCTTTATTTTTATTTAATTTATGTTGCATATATTACAAGGTTGAATCAATTTCAAGTCAATTAATCAACATAGCAGTTAAGTTCTCGATTTTAAAAATCTAAAATCAGTTTATGTAGATAGACTTAACGCTCTATACTTGGAATAGATTTATTCTAAAACCATTCACTCCTAGTATAGATAAGTAAACAAGGAGCTCACGTTAATAAGAACATTTTATTCCTAAGAAAGCAACATGTAAAACAACCACTAAAGTGCCCTTTTTCCAAGTCTCTACCAACAAAGAAGATAAATTTTATCTCAAACTCCATCATCAATATACATCTATATAAAAATAGTTCCCTCTTTATATCACTCTAAATGTATAAAAAATCTAGTTAGATCTTTTTACACTAGGGCATGTTTAATTTGATGGAATCCTATGTTTATTTAGAAGTACATTATAGAGGATGGGGGAAGTAAGATCACTTGAGAAATCTAGCTCTTTGTTAAAGAATTGGAACTTCAATTGCACCCTCATACTATCTATTAAAGTTGCACGGAATCAAAGCTCTATTAAATCATACTTTTTTGGATTAATTATAGAAAACATATTCTTACTTTTTTTCTTTCATTTTATATATCTATATATTGATTTTTTACACTGTAAATATTTATAGTTTTCCTTTGTATAGAAAATGTTAGTTAGATATTAAAAATTGGCACATGAATATATGTGGAGGGAAAAAAAAAAACTCAAAAACTCTTAGCTCTTTTATTTATCTAACCTTAACATTTTTAGGTCTTTTCTTTGGTGAAATTGCAAATTCACTTAATTAGGTTTGCTTAAAATGCTCCTAATATCCTATCTTTGAAATTGAGCACTAAACCATCAAATTTTTAATAATGGTGTTTTCAAACTCTTACACAACCGTTTTGTTATTAGTTTCTTAATTAGTTTTTCTTATTATTGTATTCATTAACAAAATAGTAAATATATAATTTAAAAACATGCTTTCATATATTTAGGATCTAGAAGTTTATAAAGGTAATGGAGGTAAACTCATATTGAGCAAATATAAGGGGCGTATCATTTTCCTTACATGCATCTTATAGTACCTATTTCTAACATCTAACTAAAGTTAGCATGCAAAGTGGGTAAGTAATTCATGTCATGTATACATAGAGTTTTAATCTAGGACTTAATTCATCCATGTATTAGTAGTAGTATGTTGCTCTATATAGCTATGGTCCAAATGCAAGTTTTAAAATGAAAGGAAAGATACTTATATCAATGGACTTATCTCTTAGAAAATTTATATGGGAAGGTATTGAATATTGTGAAAAAGTTTTGCCCTCTTTAGAACATGTTCTATTAACTTAAAAAATTCTTAGATGGATTCAGTCTATAGGGCTATAATCATATAATAAAGATAGAGCAATATTAAAAATAATAATATATGATCCAATATATCCTTTGTCCTTTTTCCCATATGTCACCATGTAGTTGCATTGATCCAATGGACGAGATAGTATTTTCTGTTAACTTGATAGGGGGAAAATCTTCCACTTTCCATCTCTTCCATGTTTCAGTGGAAGCACTATTGGCTTGTCATTGAGATGGCTTCAAGTCAGATGGAACACAATAATCTCTTTTTGTGAGAAATGCTATCTCTTGAAGAGTTTATATCTTGTCCATGTGTCAGTTATCTATCTGTCCAGCTAGAGTCCATGTGTTATATTTCCATTGGTAGATTAGTTAGTTAATTTGTTATATCTATTTAGCAAAGTTTATGTAGTAGAGTTGTAGAAATTGCAAAATAGAGTTCTTGATTTTCTTTCTGGTTGAACTTTCTTTCATAAATGTAATTACAATTGTACTTCACAAATTTGTCATGGTATCAAAGCAGGTTTCAAGAAAGAATTTAAGAGCCAATAGGAATGTGTAAGCTTGTAGTTCAAAGATTTTTTGCATTATATTCTATTGCTTATTTTGCGAGTTGAAGATGAGTAATCTTAATTTCATTGTTGATCCATTTTTTCTATTTAGGTTTGATAGTCCAGGTATGTCAATAGGAAACTTGATTTTTAATAGAAGTAATTACCTTTCTTGGAGCAAGTTGGTCAAGTTAGGTCTTGAAGAGAAAATGAAAATAGGATTCATTGATGGTTCGATTGAGAAATCTTTAGATAATTCACCAGATTTAGTCAAATGGAATAGATGTGATTACATGGTTAAGTGTTGGTTACTGAACTTTATGGTTACAGATCTAGCTCAAAATTTTCTTTACACTAAATCTATTTATGAACTTTGGAAAGAGGTAAAGGAACAATATAGAGTCGCAAATGGACCTTTGATTTTCCATATACAACATGAGATTGCAAATTTGAGGCAGAATAATCAAGTAGTTAGTGTATATTTCAACAAGTTAAATTGTTGTTGGGATGTGTTGCATGAATTGCATTGTGTTCCAAGTTACGAGTCTGGAAAACTTGAATTTTGTACATGTGCTTTCAGGGACAGGATTTGCGAGTACAAGTCTCATAATAGATTGGTTCAATTCTTGATGAGACTAAATAAAGCCTATGAAGGGAGTAGAAATCAAATTTTATCTACAGAGACACTTGCTTCTATGAATCAAGCGTATTATTTGGTACAAAAAGTGGAAAAACAAAGGCAAGTGATTAGATCATTGAATTCTGATTTGTAAGTATCAGCATTTCTGTCTAAGAAAGCTATTGTTTTTTCATATGGTAATAGCAATACTTTTGTAGAGAGAAGAAGGCTTAAGAAACATTTATTCTGCAAATATTGTAAAGCAGAAGGCCACACGGTTGATTCGTGTTTTTAGTTAGTGGGATATCCTAATAGGTACAAAGGACAAAAGATTTTTTTTCCAAGGGAAAATGAGGAGCTGTTGCCAATTACTATCATAATGCGGTAGAAACTCCATTTAATGAATAAAATTCTAGAAATTTGGCAATGAAACAAATGAGTAAATTAGTAGATAAACAACAATCCATTCAAAATATTTATCAAGAGATGTATAAGATGATGAAAGACAAAGACAAAGGAACATTAGTGGTGAACGTAGCACATGCAAGTAATCATAAGCTTGATTCTTCTTCTTTTTGCTTTACTACTATTAGTAATAATTTAGCTCTTTAGATAGATGACGCAGGGGCTTTTGATCATATGAACATGTGCTATGATTTACTTCATGACGTAAAAAAAATTACCATCTCATGTTACAATTAAATTGTCTAACGAAAACTCTTTAAAAATTGATGTTGTGGGAAGGGTTCAACTTTCTCAAAACCTTACCATATCGCATATTCTATTTGTTCCACGATTCTCATATAACCTATTATCAGTTCAAAAATTAGTTTGTGATCATTCATTACAACTTGTATTTAATCCATCCATGTGTAAATTCTAGGACCTAATATCTAGTAAAGTTGTGGCTTCAGCAAAGGCAACCAATGGACTATATGTACTTAGTTCTGAACTTGTTAATGGCTCTACAAATCTAGTTCCTTCCTATCAAAGCTCTATCTATTCTAGTATGAATGATACATACAGTAGATCAGTTCATTTGATTCACAATCATCTGGGACACACTTCTATATCCAAGTTGCAACATTTAGAAATTTGTAAACATTTGGATGTTAATAAATTTCTTTATAATACATGTCAAGAAGTAAAATTTTATAAATTTCCATTTCCAATTAGTTCTAGTTCCACTTCTTTTGCATTTGAGTTACTTCATATTGATGTTTGGGGCCTATATTCTCTTACTTCTTTAAATGGTGCCAGATTTTTCTTAACCATTGTTAATGATTATACAAAAGTAGCATGGACATATCTACGGTACCATAATCATCAAATCTTTTATGTTTTGGATCATTTTTTCTAATACGTTCTCAATCATTTTTCTATTATCCCAAAGGTTATACAAACTAATAATGGAGGAGAATTCATGTCTAAACTTTGTCAAGATCCATTTCATAATCTTAAAATAATACATCAACATAGCATTCCATATACTCCACACAAAAAATGGGAGAGTTAAGAGGAAACATCGTCATTTGTTAGACACCTCTAGAGCTTTTCAAATTCATGCAAACTTACCAAAAACCTTTCGAGGTTAATGTATACTTACTGCTACTTTTTCGATAAATAAAATGCCCATGTCAAATCTTGGATGGAAATCACCTTATGAAATGTTGTTTCACAAATTACCAAATTATGAAAATCTATTAGTAATGGGTTGTTTATGCTATGCTACACAACTTTCACCAAAACTTGACAAATTTGATCCTAAAGGTGTTAAATGTGCATTCCTTGGTTATGTTAATGGACAGAAAGGATATAAACTTTACAATCTTTCTTTTAGGCAAATAATGGTAAGTAGAGATGTTATTTTTTTTAGAACATATTTCCTTTCCGAAATCAATCTTTTCCAAATTCTTATCCTAATACACTTTCTTTTCCTCCCAAAAATTCTGTTTTGTTTGAATCACCTATACATGTTTCTTCTTCTTCTAATTTAGATACACTTGGTTCTTCTAAGTCTATTCTATCTTCTGAAATATCATCTACTATGATTGATCATTTTTCTATTGATCCACCAAATAATATAGCTTCTTTTGATATTTGAAGGTCTTCTAGAGAGCGAAAACCACCTTCTTGGCTTTAGGATTTTGTACATTTAGCTTAATCTAATATGGTTGCAAACAATACTTTACAAAATAAATTACCTTCCATAGCTTCTGCTAATACTACCTATCCTTTATTTGACTTTCATTCCTTTGCTAAATATCCACTGCATTTTGTTGTGTCATTAGCTAATGTGTTAACTATAAAAAAGCCATCCCATTACTCTCAAGTAGTTAGGCGAAAGGAATGGGTTCAAACTATGGAACAAGAGCTTACTGCTCTTAAATCTAATGATACTTGGGACATTACTTCTTCACCTCAAGAAAAAAAGGCCATTTATTGTAAATGGGTTTATAGAGTGAAATATCCACCTGATGGAAGTGTAAAAAGGTATAAAGCACAGCTAGTAGCTAAAGGATATAAACAAGTAGTTGGTGTAGATTTCCATGATATTTTTTCTCCAGTTGCAAAGTTAAACAATGTCTACATTGTCATTATCGTTGTTGTTGATTATTCTTGGCCTTTGCATCATATAGATGTTAACAATGCTTTTTTACATGGTCATCTTGATGAGGAAATCTACATGGTGCCACCCAAGGGATATAATAAAGTCCAAAGAAATCAAGTTTGTCATTTAAAGAAGTCTTTATACGGCTTTAAACAAGCTTCTCAACAATGAAATGTTGAAATATCGAGTTTTCTAATTTCATGTGGTTTCAATCAATCGAAAAATGATCATTCTTTGTTTATACAACAATCCTTTACTAGTTTCATTATGGTATTACTGTATGTAGATGATATCCTCATTACTAGTTCCAATGAAGTTGCCATCACTTCCTTGAAGACAAAATTGGATGTTACATTCACCATAAAGGATTAAGGGTTAGCCAGGTACTTTCTTGGTCTTGAAATCTATCAAACTATTACTAGATGTTTGATAAATCAAAGGAAATTTCTAGTGGATTTACTTGAGGAGGTTGATCTCACTACTACCAAGCCAACAAAAACTCTTCTACCTACTTAATTGAAGCTTGACAATGAACATAGTGATCTGCTAGAGGACCCTACTTCTTTTGAAAGACTTATTGGCTAGCTATCTTATATTAATCTTACAAGACCGGACATCAGTTTTACTATTCATCATCTCGGTACCTTTATCCAAGCTATGAGTTCCCCATATGCAAGTCGCTTTATATGTCCTACGGTTTCTAAAAGGCACTATCTCATTTGGATTATTTTATCCTACCAACAATGATCTGTATTTCCATGCATTCTTTGATTCTAATTAGGCAGCTGATACTTCGAATAAAAAATCTATTAGTGACTATTGCATCATGCTACTACCAACTTTAGTTTCCTGGAAAACTAAAAAACAAACCACCATGTTGACCTTCTCTACAAAAGCAAAATATCGAAGTCTTGCAGCACAACTAAAGAGTTCTTGTGGACTTCGTACATTTTACGAGATTTACATGTCCCTATCACACTTCCTATTCCTTTGAAGTGTGACAATAAACCTACACTTCTCATCGCCGATGATCCTTGTTGTAAGCATATTATATAGACATTCACTTTGTTTGTGATCATATCGCATCTGGTTTGGTGTCTGCTATTTTTGTTCCTTCCAAATTTCAATTGGTGGATTTATGCACAAAGTCTCTTCCTAAACGGCAACTTGTCTTCTTAGGATCCAAGTTGGGACTTCAAGAAGCACCAACTTGAGAGGGGGGTGAAGAGTTTATATCATGTCCGCGTGTTAGTTCTCTATTTGTCCCGCTTGAGTCCAAGTGTTATATTTCCATTGATAGATTAGTTAGTTAATCTATTATATATATTTCCCAAAGCTTATGCAGAAGAGTTGTAGAAGTTACAAAACGGTGTTCTTGATTTTCTTTCCAGTTGAACTTTCTTACATAAATGCAATTACAATTGTACTTCACAAATTTGTCATCTCTCTTTGTGTGAGAGTTGCCATCTCATCTGGACTCTCTCAAGTAATCAAGGAGCTCCTTGATTCCTTTTTCCATACCAAGCCATACATTACCAATAGGAAAATCAAGCAGCAGCCTTACCTTCATGACATTTACCATTTAGAAACTTGTGGGAGTGCATCTGGTTTTACAGCACTGGACCAAGAGATTGCTTTCATTCACATCAAAATCATTCTCCAAAAGACATAATGGGGGATCCCACTTTGCCTTTAACGTTTTGAAAAACAGCAAGAAACACGCATCTTTAGTTTTGAATGTGATTTTAATTATTTATACTAGGATACACTTGATAGAGATCATAGTGCACTAGTCTTTTAGAGAATGGCAAAAGTGTTAGGTGGAGGTTATAGATTGCATTTCCAGCATTTAGTCCAATGTTCTCCAGTAGATTGACCCGCAATAACACCTTCAGCTTCTCCAATTCGACCAGCTCTTCATGAGTAGGACTCCTATCATAACATAATTGACAGACCTGAGATGTACTCCTACAATTAAAGAGTTCAAACAGATAGTGGTTTTGTTCAAAAGATTATGAATTGGACAAATGCATTCAATTTAATGAGTAAGGATCCACCAAAAAACATAGAAATGGATCCATCTATTGCTACACTTTCATTTAAGATTAGGAAATGGCATAATTGGTCCGCTTTTTAAAACTGTCTTGTTTGGATTTGGTACCCTATTCAACTCTTCTGGCTTCTATTGAAACAAGAAACGGAACTGATTTTCCACTTACAACCCTTTTAAGAGAGGTTATATACGAGGTCTTGCTCCGCTTCTAAAGTTCTAAATGTGAGAAAGGTTTTAAGTCACGAACACATTGCTACTCCAAATCTTGGAGATCCTATTGGACTTCAACTGAAGATGCTAAAATTACTTCGTTTTCTGTCTGAAGTTCTCCTGATTTCTATATAGAAAACAAATACTAGAGAAAATGCTGGCTATGTTACTAGAATTTTGGTTCCATAATATGATTCTATGTTTGACTATAAACCTGCTATCATTACATCATCATAAAGTGTGCCATCGTTGAATCCGAATTCAGCAAGGAACTTTGCATACTTTGAGCTGAATTGATAGTTGAAATATGTTCTAGTTCGCTGAGCACATAGCTCTCCAGGACAGATAGAAGAATGTCGGTTGAAGGACTTAACAAGCACTAAGACACAAGCTGCCAATCCAGTCGCCATCAAGAGGCGATATTCTCCTGCAAGTATATGACTCCAAAGATTAATCTGCAGACAGTTCAATAGAAGAAAGAGGGGATGGAAAGAAGATATTATTATTGGGTGTGGAATATGAGAACCTGATATAAATGGATGATAAACACAATTCTTCAACATCTTCCATCAAGTCATCGAAATCTAAGCATAAATTGCAAAGACACCCATTGCGTTTACTAACATATACATTTAACCCCTTATCGACCCCATACGTGGGGGGAAAAAAGTGATTTTAGACCTCTACATTACCACTTTTACCTTGATAAATAAAGTGTAATCTCCTGTATGACTTAAAATGAATATACATTATTATCGCATACTAGATGAATGATTTAGATGAGTAAAGACCACTGCTTGAACCTTGGAAGTTGGTAACTGATCTGATGATGACAACAACTGTATGATTATGAATATACAAAAGCTGATTGATCCAACATGGCCTTAAAAGTGCACTAGAGCTTTGCCTCAATAATACTGCTACTAAGTAGCTTGTGCTGATGTAAAAACCATAATTTTACCTTTACACACGATCAACTTGTTCAAGGCATGACCTTGTAATACAGTTATAACTATGAATACAAGAAAAGATACGAAAGATTGATGAAAAGAGCCCCCATGTGCTGAAATTGATTGCCTTGAGGGTCGTATATAACAATATCAGGCGCAATGCCTTCACGCAGAAGTGCAAGTTTGCGAAAATTAACTTACTGATAACTAAATCAGGTGCAGTCCAACCAATAAAGAAAGCACTTTCTTGTACGTATATTGTCATAACAAGTCAAGCATATATATATACATATATGAAAACCAAAGCTGTTTGGAACCGATGATTGAGGCTTCCCTTTTAGAAGTACTCTTAGTTCTTTATTTTAATATCGCTATTAGGACCTAAGATGTTACAAAGCCTAAAAGGGTCCAGATAAATTTATATGCAATTCATGGTATTTTCTAAGACACAGTTGAAATGATGCAATATTAAACCAGAGGGGATGAAGAGTTCAATGCCAAATTATTCATCTGCCAGTCCATTGCTAGTCCTCGCGTCATGCAGAATTATCTCCCAGAGTGCAATCAAGACTTGTCGATTTACCTCAAGACATACACATATGCTAAAATTATTCAAGGACATCTGAACTCTAAGCATAAGACTATATAATCAACACTAAAATACGAAGATTTTTATTCTGAGAATTGTGAGCTCTTCACAGTACCTTGATGTATGCCGGTTCACTGAATTGCACAGACACAGGAATTTCGAACTCCCTCAAGTTCTCCTTCTTCTGATACACTGTGATATCAAAAGTACCATCAAGAACACATATACTTGGATCAAAGCAGCCTAGGAATTTTCTAGATCATGCATAAACACATCTTATCAAAGAACAAGTAAATAACAATCCGTCTGTTACCACATATTCTAGAATAGGAATATTATACTACCATATGCAATGATACAGGAATGCTTTCGTGCAGTTTTCCATACTTGGTATCGTTCTGCACACTATTATATTTTACATCCTACACATATTGAAAAAAACTAGGTCTTATAATTGTACATCGAAACTGGTTTCTTCCAAGTGGCTATACCTAGGCTCAAATTCATGAACATGTGCAATATCCTCCCCATGAGCATCAGGCCAATTAACTTTCCTCCTTTCCATCTTCTGCTGATCATCGCCCTGCACGCACGCACTTGTTTTCTTGAGATTACTCTTGTGACCAGGCAGTTCAAGATGAGGTCCATTGGTCCCACTACGCCTAACATTTCCGGCATTGCATATCTTGTCTTTGCCTTGGAATTCGTTGTTATGCACTTCTGCCTTGACCCCATCTTTCTTTTCTGCAGGAGACAGCTTCTTGGCATTGCTGTTACTTCTGCTGCTATGGTTTCCATCATTGGTGAAACTTCGGGATGGTACATAACAAGAGCACACTAGAGAAGTGCACCTCTTGTGTGCTGAGGCCGCCAGGAGTGGAGACAGTGAATATCCGTCCTCTATATGCGGATGTTATTACTATTCCTTACCGTAAATAGCCACTGTTGAATACTATTCTCGGATCAGCATGAATAAGATCAAACATCATGGTTCAGAATTCCTTCATTAGTTTAACATTGGATTTAGGTGATTAGTATTTTTCCTTTTTTTTTCTTTTTATGTAATGGTTTGCTGAGGCAGATTCTAAATGAGAATATGGAAAAGAATGAATGAATATGAGAAGAAGAGGAGGCATAATCATGCCCATTCCTCCCCCACTAAGGGCTGTTTTCTTTTGCTTTTAGAGCTGTACTCATTAGGCTGGAGAACTGTGTGAAATAAAAAGAGAAAGTGCTCTCCTCTCCTGTTACTTTTTTTTTAAGGGACTGCTATATGGGAATATATTCATTGCCTTTGTAAAGTATCATCTGTAATATTAAAGAGCAAAAGACATCTTTGGGGTCTTAACTTTTTTAAATCTTAATATAACTTCTTTTTCTTTCACCCCATTAAAACGAAACTATCCTAGTCACCTTATCCCATTAACTTGAATCCTAAATGAATGGTATATGCAAATAAAAAAAAAAATAGCATTTTTTCTTCTTCTTTCTTTTTTTGAACTATTTCATATTTAATTTGGGTAGCTTGATGAATAATTTTTTTTTTCATTTTAGGCATACACATTGTGCCACGTATCCCCTAGTACTAAATAATACGGATAAAACTAGCTATCCTGACATTTAGTGTCAATTGAATGGAATTAATCGCATTGTTTGATAGTAAATGATTCACAAAGGAGGGGTAAATTTAGCTCTTCAAGTTTTGACGGTGTCCTTTTATCCGTTAACTAAAAAATATGGATTTAGCTTGCTATAGCTCCCACAAAATGAATTCAGTAGCATTTTGGAGATGTGAATCCTCCTTTCGAAGAGTTATGAGAGCCTAAATTCATGTTTTCATGATGGGTTATAAGAGCATACATTGCATGGTTAAGAGGGTCAAAGTGATACTTCCAAAAAGGGAATAAACGACATTTCTTTGAACAATTGGCTTGGCACATGACGCTGTTACATGATGTTGGCACAGGTTAATCCAAATAGGGTAATACACTTTAGGAAAGGACAAGTGTATGAAAATGAGAAATTATCTTTCATTTTGCTAATTAATAAATATAATGATCCATATCATTTTAAGTTTAAGCTCTTAAATAAGATAATTATGGTGCTAAATTTTGTCAACTAATAAATATAATAATTTATACCATATCTATAAACTTGAACGTTTTCATCAATTGATTGTAAAGGTAATATTAACATGATATTAAAGTACGGCTTCCAAATGTAAACCCCTATATAGTGATTAGTGATCCCCATTTGAGTAAGTTGTCTACCTGATAGGTTTTTATTAAAACCCAAACGTACAAGTAAGAGGGAATTTTAAGTAATAAATATAATAGTCACATCATACTTATGACTTTAAGCTTTTAGATTCATTGGTCTTGATACTAACATCAACATTAACATGATATCCGGCAAGAGGTCATAGATTCAAATCTCTATACAATCATTTCACCTCATTTAATTAAGTCATCCACTTGATTGAAGTGTTAAATGATAAATATAATAACACAAATATTTATTTATAACTTTAATTTCTTAGTTAAAGGTGATTATGATGCTAACCTAAATGCATTAAGCTGTTTATAGAAATTATGGTTACCTATTGTCATTTTTTTCCCAAATAAAAGTACTTTTCTTCTTTCATCTTCTTCTTCTTCTTCTTCCCTTCTTTTTTTTCGCTAGACAGGCTGTGTTGACAAGAGACTGCACAAAAGTGGTCGATGGGAGAAGAGACATTGAGAAGAAATCATAAGACCATAAAAAGAAGATCTAAGGCCTCACTTTTTGTTAAGCATGGGTAATTTATTACATTGCTCATCATAGGAAAGCTGTCATCTTCATTGATTCCTCTCATCTTGTTGTCTCTTGCCTTGGTATCTTATACTCTTTTCTTAGATTTGGTACTTTAATAAGGTCCCCACCAATATGGTTGTTGGTCACAAGCATCATCACTTCACTAATTTATTAAAAATTGCAAGATATTATTACTTAAAGGAAGACCTCAATACCAAATTTCCATATGGACCTATTAACCCATAGCCCTATCCCTATTTCCCTATATGTGAAATCTCTCATGAAAATTGC
This sequence comes from Laguncularia racemosa, assembly GCA_037954665.1. Classification (NCBI taxonomy): domain Eukaryota; kingdom Viridiplantae; phylum Streptophyta; class Magnoliopsida; order Myrtales; family Combretaceae; genus Laguncularia; species Laguncularia racemosa. Next base: position 5,944,043 of record JBBMOL010000031.1, on the reverse strand, counting down.
TTGATTTGTCCAATATTGAAATCCATATGGGATTAGAAAAATAAAAATGCTACTACATTTGAAATGACAATCATATGAAATGCTAATCTTAATTGAAAGTAGCTTAACGATTTTTTTTTTATAATCATTCTTCAAATATAATTATATTCACATCCTAAGTCTAATGGTTGTTTCTAGAGTGGAACATAGCATAACAAAAACACTTATCTTGTAAAAAGAGTACTTACCTATATGAGATGTTGAGTAGGATGGGGAAAAGAGGCAACATTTCTATAATCCGGTACATGTTAGAGGTTGTCAAATTTAAATTTTTTACTAAGTACAGATGTATAGTAGTAAACTGGGCAATCGATTAATAAAGAGGGAGATCAACCAAAGGTGATTGATGATTGATTACTACAATCCAAATGGCACCCTATGATGCATTATATGAAAAAAAGTATTGATTGCCTTTACATTGAAATGAAGTAGGTGAGAAACAAGTACTGAGATCTAACTTGGTACAAGATGCTGTGGACAAGATCAAGTTAATCAGATAGAGAATATAGCTTGCCCAAAGCCGTCAAAAATCTTATGTAGATAAAAGAAAATACTGATTAGAATTTAAAGTGAGAGACCATGTCTTGTTGAAGGTCTCACCTACAAAAAGGGTTGTAAGATTTGGATTAAGGGGAAAACTGAACCCCAGGTATGTAAAACCCTTTAAAGTCAAAGAAAGAGCTGAACCAGTGGTACATAGTTTGGCTTTACTACCAAAGTTGGCTAAGGTACATGATATATTTCACATTTCCATATTAAGAAAATATGTACTCAACTCAGACCAAGTAAGTACTTTAAAACCTCTGGAAGTGCAACCAAACCTCACAACAATGAAGAAGCCTATCAGGATTGTGGACATTAAAGAGCAAATTCTAAAAAGACAAGTGATCAAATACGTTAAAGTACAACAGAGTAATCAAACGAAGAGAAAAGCAGCTTGGGAGTTAGAAGAAGAAATAAGGAAGAAATATGTAAAGCTCCTTTTTCACAATCCAAGTAACTTTCGAGAACGAAAGTTCTATTAAGGGGGGGAGAATCTAATAATCGGGATTTAATTAAATAATATATATGAATAATAATGTTTAAACAATAAGGAGAAAATAAATCCAAAAATAAAAATTTTAAAATTTAGACAAAGGGCAGTAAAAAGGGGTTAATGACAAGGGCAATATGGAAATTTAACAGGGGATGTAAATTAAGACAATTATTATACTCTTTAACTATACATAATTGTGGATTTGAACGAGTTTGAGAATTGAGAGATTATAGGAGTGTGATGGGATCATTCACCGTTTACCAAGTAAGTGTGTACTGTGCTTATTGTTCATGTGTGTTAGGTTAAAAATGTAAACTAAATTGATATTGTAATTAAAATTGACTGGTTATATGTGATTGTGCTTAGCTAAACTCAAGGAACTAAGAATGTCGAAGATCTCAAGGTAGCACCCAGATGATCAATATGTAACGTTATCCTTAGTGGAATCATGTATTAAAATGATCCAAGTAAATTTAGGATGATATGGTATGGATGGACTTTTTAAACTCATTGACAATTGAGAATACCTATTATCGTATGTATATATATAATAATATATATATATTATATATATTATATATATATGGTAAACTCACAGACTTATGAATAGTGGGAAGTACCCACTATCATATATGTATAATTTATGTATAGTATGGACTTATGGCAATGGGAAGAACCTATTGTTGTGTATATATATATGAACTCTTGCACTCATGGACAATGGAAAGTATTCACTATCGTATATGTATAATTATGTACGGATTGGACTCATAAACAAAAGAGAGTACCTTTTGTCGTATATATATGTGTATGTAAGGTGTATATGGTAATTGTGACGATGATAATTGTATGTTGGAATAAAAGATATGAAAGATAACAAATTGTGGTTGGATATACTGTTGCATTATGTTTATGTTGGTATTTCTAGCATGACATGTGTGTATAATTGTAAATATACATTGTACTAGATATTAACTCACCCTCATTGGACCATTTTTTAGTTGTAAGTACTTTCGGAAAAGTTGTAGGGTATGATGAGACGATAGTAGACACAAACCAAAATTTGGAGGAAAATGTAGAGTATATGTACTATGCGGAGTGATGGGCAAATGAAGAGAAAGACAAACATTAGATAATCTTGTTTAGTTGAGTTATGTTTAAGACTATTATTGTACTTAAGTTCTAAAATGCATCTACTGTTATTGATTGTAGGAAGTAAACTATGGTTCAATTATTGAGGATAGTTGTTCTTTCCAATTTCTTTTTATATGGAGAAACCGAGTAATATTTGTTAAGCCACTTATATGTGTGTGTGTGGAGAATGCCTTTATTAACTTTCATGGTTATTTAAATATTGATGGTAGAATTTAACAAATTTTGACCATGTGCGTGTCTTCACCTAATGAGAATACATGACAAACTATACTCATTCCGGATTACGAGGCATTACATATACTGTTAGTGGGTGATCTATGTATAAGTAGAGTCCAAACTAATACTAAATATATTGCTCTAACATAGTAAATGTGTTGCTCCATTCTAGTGGTTTTTCATCTCAAGTTAGAATTGGATTCTTTCACGTAAATTGTTCTATATTTTTCTTTTTACTTCTTTCTCTTATCTTTTCTTAACCGTTAGTTGCTTGTATTGTAAGAACAAAAAATAATATGACGTTTCTCTTCATTTTATGGATTGTAATCTTTAAGCAAGCATTAAGAGGCATATATGTAAATGGGTAAATTGTAAATATATTCTTATATTTTCTCTATGTGAACTCAACTTCTTAATCTTTAAAATTGAGCATTTGAATTCATAATTTAGAAAAAAAAAAAAAATGCTTCTTGCAATCACATGATGACCATTTTGCCTCTTAACCTTTGAAATTGAGCGTTTGAATTCATAATTTTTTTTTTGAAAAATGCTTCTTGCAATCACATGATGACCAATTTTTTATTATTTTATTTATAAATAAAATAGTAAAATAAGATCTAAATACATTTTTCAAAAATTAAAGGTCTAAACATTTAATTTCAAGATAATCATAACATTAGCATATTAAAAAAAAAAAGATTTTGATATAAGTAAGATATTGAAATATTGGTATACAATGGAACACTAATTAATTGGCATTTTAACTTCTTTAAAAGTAAGATGATGAAAAATTGTCAATGACAAAATGTAAATAAATTAAAAGTGAGACTAAGAGTCAAAATTTTGTGCATTAGAGATGTTTAATGAGATATGGAGTTCAAAAGGAGATGTGTTTGTTAAATATATATATTCTACCAATGGGATTACGAATGCAGGTGCTAAAAAAATAAAGTATGAATAATAAGTAGAGGTGTTTATGGTTCAATTTGGTTCGTTTCAAACCCTTAATGAATCAAATTGCTTAAAATGCAATTCAATTTGGTTTGATTTGATTCAAACTATTTTTAAAAAAGACCTTATTTTAATTAATAATACCAATAGTTATAAGAGTTTTCAGCTTAACATTAATGTTTAAATTAAGGAACATTATGTAAAAATGTAAGTCATATAATATTATATTATGGTAACATTACATCATAGGTTATAATATAAGCACATTAGTCTGCTTAAAAGATGAGAGACAAGAGTAAAGAAAAATGAGTGACTATAGAGATTGAGAGTAGAATAAAATTCAACAAAAAAACAAAAACAAAAAAAAAAGAGTAAATAAGGTTAGATAAATATGTCAGTGAGATTTAAAACTAAAAAGAGCATTTTGGTTTGGTTTGACCCCCAAACTAATTATTTGAACCATCTTCGAATTGAACTGTGAACCAAACCAATATATATATATATATATAAAAACTACATTTTACCGTTTAGTTCAAGCTTTGATTCAGTTTGATGAATAGCCGTAATGATAAGATACAATCATGGCATAAGTATATTAAGAAAGAAAAAATTGTTTAAGTAAGATGATAAAAATATCGTCATGTAGTAGAACACTAAACAATCTTTAAGATGATGAAAATATTATTGTATAGTAAAACACTAATCAATTTTTTTTAATTTTAGAAGTGTATATCTTAAATTACAATGGTGGAAAGCTACTCGTGGTAAAATGTAAATAAATAAATATTTGAGATTGAAAATTTAAATAGTAAAAATGTTTGAGGAATATATATATATATATATATATAATCTTAAGAAATCTTTGGATATAGCTAACCGACAAAAGAATCTTGATTAATGTATGCATGCGCTAGCGCTAAAGCATTTCATTACTAAGCTATTTTTCCAAAACGACTGAAGGATTTGTTTATTTCGCAGCAAAAGTTGCCCGAAACTTATATATATATTTGCTATGAAAATTTTCAAATATACTCATACTAATATCCACAGGTTATGATAATTAGTGGCAGCTTTTAGTTGCTATCAATGGTAAACAACGGTTGCAACTGGTGGCTAGTAGTAGTGGTTAATCAATCACAGAAAATGATTTTTCCCTTTCAAAAAATTCAAAAAAAAAATCACTTTTTAAAATTTTCATTAGCATTTACATAGTTAGCGTTCGGACACTAATATCACTTTCTATCATCATTTACTGCCATAAACTACTACTGGCTTTTGTATGATTGTCTACTTTACTTTTTACATTTTCGATAAATAAAATGACTTGTAAATATGAATACAATGTATGTCAATAATAATTAAAACAAGTGATTTAATATGATACCACTTCAAATGGTCTCATATGGCTATTTAGATGGAAACCCGTGTATGCATTGGGAAATCCCGTACCATATTATACATAGAAGTAATTCTTTTTTCTGGTTTTACATGCCTTAGCCTGATACCACTGTGATAAAAAAAAAAAAAAAAAAAAATTATAACACGTACTACATTTTCATAGTTCTAACATGGGCTCAATAAAGAGAAAGCTCGACCTTCGAGCTAGATAGATGATTAATGATACTCAATAATGGGACTTGAATAGACTCTCTCATGTATATCCCCATCTATATATATATATATGTGAGATTTTATTTCATTAAATCAAATATGTGCATATGATTAGCGGCAAAATAATCAAGCTCCGATGACTATGACCAAAGTGCACATAACTAAATTGCTGTCAGAAACGTTCGTCGTCAATTTCTCTCCGAAGCAAAGGTGTGGAGAGAGACCTGGTAATTGCTGTTAACAGTACAAGGTACGACTTTAAACTTTTCTGCAAATGTGAAGAGGAAAGGAAAGAAACAAAAGAAGAAAGATTTACAAAAAAAAAAAAGAAGAAGAAAGAGTTTTATCTACAACTTACAAGATCAAGTTGAATGTGATGATATATACAACCAGAATCTGGAGCCAATGTGAGCCCTCAGAAAATGAAACGTGAGATCTGGGAGTTTACTTCTATAATTGTATACATCAAAATTTTCATAATTTTATGCACTATAGTAACTTGTATGTCAACTTACAAAAATGTGTCCCTAATCAACCGAGCGAGTACTCGGGCAGATAGCCGACTAATAACTTCAGGAAGCACTTTTGCTGAGATTCCCGGCAAAACAGGAAGCAGCTCCTGGATAACCTGAGCCAAATCCGGAGTCTGCGGCACACATAAACAGGTTAAATTTTGTTTAAGTTCCTTCGCACAAGAATCAGCCACTTTTTATTAGTAAGGAATCCTTAGAAATTATTCCGATCGGGGAGAATAAGCAACACTGATTAATGGCAAAAAAGCAACCAAAATGATCAGAAAACGAAACTCAATATTTTCAAAGAAGAAATTGCGGTGACACCCTTAGCTTTCATTTTTGTGCATTTACCACCTTCGCAGAGTGTACATAGACCCCTAAACTTTCGCTGACTTTTCAATTAAACATCTAAACTTTTCCATTATCAATTTCATTAATCAATTGAACTTTCAGTTATTAACATTTATACCTACCTTAACTCCGCTATTCTCTCTACTACGCTACAATTTGCAATGAATAGTGTGTTGACATGTGGCTTGTGACATTAAATTAAGTCTTAAATACCACATAATCATATTTTAAAATTACACATGCCACATGATGCTTGTTTGGCATGCCACATGGCTTAAAAAATTTAAAAAAATAAATAAATAATCACACAACATAATATTAAAACATAACCATTAAACTAAAATAAACCAATTACAGAAAAAAAAAATTAAGTTTTCAAGATGTAAATTTCTATCAGCTAATTTCACCATTATTATTTCCATACCAAACACACTGAAGAAACATAAACAACCAACTTTAGTTTGTGTCATCTTTGTATATAATAATGGGAGCTTTAAATTGAATCTATTTACTGTATTTCTATCATTAAAGAAAAGAGTAAATACTGAAGTTTACCTACCCAAAAGGGAGGGAAAAAATATATTGAATTAAGAAATTGACAATGTGTCTTGTCTAACTGGATTCTTATTTCTATCTTCACCAACAATGAGTTTTGTTTTGTTTTGTTATCATAGAACAACAATTTTGCTACTGGGAATTCGATGACCTTAATCATGGAACTTCAATAGCACTTAATGCACAGGATTTTTGAAAGAGAAGAAAAAATAATGACAAATATGTTAATTATTTTTTAAGAAATAAGAGAAAAAAATCCAGAAACCCCATGGATGAACAACCCCCAGCTCACCCTTCATCATCAACACTACCCATCCTAAGCTCTCTCCAAGAATCACCATCACCACTTCAATACTCTCCACTTATTAGATTAGATCAACCGCCATCACCTCTTCCATAAACTACAAACAACTGCCATCACCAACTTAATTTTCCTTGTTTCCTTTTTAAAAAGGTTGGATATTGATAATTGGTTTGGATCTGGAATTGCGGCCTATTGTTAGATTTGGGATGGGTTTCGCACTTTGGATCGATGGTGGTAGTGTGGATGCCAAGGAGGCTGCCGGATTGGGAATGGCATGAGGAATACATCCAATGAAGCTAAACAAGGTTTCGGGAGAATAAGAGGTCTGAAGGGGTGTAGAAGGAGACCAATTAGGGTTAGGGTTCGAAGCGTGCAAGAATGGGAGTTGAGGGGTTTTGAGTTTTAATGTCGCGTTTGTATTTAGACTTTACTGAAGAAGACAATAAAGGTAGCTTTTTTATTAATTTTTTTGCTAAGTTAATTTATTTAAATAATCAAAATATATGCAGCAAATAAGTTGGCTTTTAGTAGTTTTTTTAATAAATATGACTTGTGTCAGGCTATTTTTTGTAAGAAATGCCAAGTCAAGAAACAGTTATAAACGAAGTTAATTAAAGTAATATCATTGACATTGAAAAGTTCGTTTGGATACTGAAATTAACAATAAAAAAACAAACTTAATTAATTAAAAAATCAAACTAAGTTCAGGTATTAAATATGACATTTTTCCCACATCACAAAAGGTCCTTATATATATATGGGCTGGAAAATTCACTTCAGGGCATAGATAAGGCAGTTTAAGTGCACTTTTTAAAAATTAAGAGGGATAAGAGCATAGATGCAAATGTCTAGGGGCCAAAGTGCAGCTTATCCAATTTCAAATAAGCGCAACCTCCTTCTAAACGTAATGAAGGGACCTTTTCCACCGAACCATTGAAGGTTGCAAAGCGTACAACACTATAGTAGTGAACAGGTCAAGTAAAAGCAGTAAGGATGGCGATTCACAACACGCACAACAAACATAAAGGCAAGGCACCTACTGATCTCTGACAGCTCATATAAAATAGGATGGTTGTAACTTCATCTAGAGAACACAATGGTGGAGAAGAAACTTTCGTCTTATATTTAAACCACATGTTATCCAGACATAAAGGGGTGATCACCAGAGTTGCTAAGAGTACCAGCTTTTACATTATGTTGTGGGCTTCTTTTGACAGGTCCTACTATCTGCTTGACACTATGCAATATGTCTTCATGTTATCTGACTCTAGGTTCGTTAGTCTGTCTTTGTTTATCCTCTGAAAACATATCTACATCTATAGATATAATTGAGCTCTTGTAGTTTATCCCGCCATGTGCCTGTCACATGCCTGTGGATATCATCTTATGCTTCCCACATGTAGCACGTAACAGAGGAGTCATCATAGTCACAGGAGGAACAATTTAGTTTTTGGATCCAATCTTCTGGTTGAATAAAAAGACACCCATACCTCCAATTTGTATGATCTTATTCTATGTATTTAAGGGCAACACAATAGTAAAAAAAATACTCAAGTAGACTCGGGTTGTAATTCTTGATTTACCTAAAGGTAGTTTTGTAATCTGAATTTTATAAAAGCAATAATCTCTCTGTGAACCGCCACCTTTTGTTTCTCTTTGATTGGAATCAGTACCAATTGATGGATCATTATTCTGTTTTATGTTATTTTTTTTTACATTGGCATTTGTGATAAGGCCTCAGAAAGGAAGAGCATATATAAATCTTTTTATAGATGCCACAAGACTACAAATATTCAAGATGCAGGGCTTGTGGAAGGTGGAAATATCTTTTGATGGATCTTTGTAGCTCTCAAATATAGTTGTAACATACACCTCCATTTACTATAAAACACTTTCCATTGAAATGAAGGCTTTGTTTGCACTGAAATTTTTAGACTGATGATGGCAATGTAAGCTCACCATAATGGAATCTTTCTGAAGAAAATCAAAGAGAGAAATTGCCATATGTTTGTGCCATTGTGAAAATGGTTTTGCCACATAAAAGAATAGCTTTTTTATGATAAAAATAATGAATCCTAAACCAACAAATGAATAAATGGATTAAAGGGAAAGGTCATTATAAAATAAACTACAGGACAATTATACAAGTTTTTTACAATAACATAAGTAGCTTAAAAAATAATAACGTTTTATGTAACATTTGATTAGTTGACACTATAAAAGCAACTCCATTTCTCAATAAATGTGTTCAGGATTCAATTTTATAATTGATTAGGTGACTTAACACAATTCTAAAGCATTTTTGCGATAAAATATACCAATAAGGAAAAATTATCAAATTCTTGGAATTGCAGTCTTTTAAAATACTCGATTAAATCTTATTGAAATGAGTTTATACTGCAGTCATCATTGTATCTTTATAATACGTGCATGATGTTTTAAAAAGTTTTACAACTCAATCAAACACTTTAAATGTTTAGAACTGGAATCCAAAATTATTAATGATTAAACATTAAAGCTATATTTGCAATGGCTATCTACTTTGACTTGAGAAATAGAACTTTTTAAAAGCTTACAAGGCATAGGCCTTCAGTTCTATATATCCCTCATATTGCAACCATGTTTATCAGTTGGAGCCTTCAACTCCTCACACAAAACACAAACACACATGCACACGCAAAGAGACAGATAAACACACACACATCCATGCATGCACTAAAACCAAGAGTTGGAGGGAAGGCAGATCTTTTACCACTGCAAACTAAGTTGCAGTTTCTAGGGCTACCCATCTAAAAGTTCCAGCTCATTGCAACAGCACTCTCTCTCTCAGCTAAGTAGTACTTATCTAGTTTTCTCATTGAAGTCAATATTGCAACCGTGTTTATGAGTTAGAGCCTTCAACTCCTCACACAAAACACACATGCACACACACACACATGCATGCATGCTCTAACACCAAGAGTTGGAGGGAAGGCAGATCTTTTACTGCAGCAAACTAAGTTGCAGTTTCTAGGGTTCTCCATCTAAAAGTTCCAGCTCATGGCAACAGCACTCTCTCTCAGCTAAGTAGTACTTATCTAGTTTTATCATTGAAGTCAATATATATTTATTAATCATCATTAAATCTGGGCAGGCTATGCATTTTTGTTTTTATTTTTTATTTTTTCCATATGCTTCTAGTTTTACGTAGGCTGGTCAGGTTATCTCGGATAAGTAGTTCAGCTTAGGATATGCTGCTGTATTAGCTCTATCCCTTTCACAAAATCAGGGATATTACTCTTATCCAAGGGCACTATCTTACATATATATTTCTTCATTCATGAATAATAAAAATTGAAATCTTTTTCATTCTATTTTTCCTTCACTGATTCCACATATCTTTACAACCCTTATTTATGATGAACATTTCAAATTTTAAATCCATGATCCACATATCTTTACAACCCTTATTTATAATGAGCATTTCAAATTTTAAATCTGTGATGTGTATCAAAACTTAGTCTTAAATCATTCATGTTGTCTGAGACATGCCTAGCAAAGGAGGTACAACAATCGGCATGCAGAAGGAAAGGGAACAATCTATAGAAGACTTACCTATCTATGTATTTTTACAGCTAAGGAAAGGAAAAGCACAATTAGAGAAAAATGCATTTGAAGGATCTGAACAGCATGATCAATGCAGTCATATAGTCATTAGATAAAAGCATCATGTACCTGACTGGACATTCTCGATAATGAGCTGCCCGCAGTCAAAAACTCCACAACCTTTTGCACATTATTTAGTATGACCCTGTCCTCCTCAGTTATTGTAGGAAGAAGACCTGAAGGTTTGATGGGTCCAAAAGCAGGAACCATGCTAAATACAGGAGCAATATTCCTAATCCCAAGCATAGCCATTATTTGAATCAGTTGCTCTCTTGTTACTGCATCAATGCCCTTCACAATCTGTTCAATTTCAAGCGAAAATACTTAATAGTTGCCCTGTGAAAAAGATCAAATAGTGAAAGAACTACGTAATTACCAAAATAAAAAACATAAAACCTATCCTTGCTGAATATAATTTAAGGATTAAAAAAAATAGTTCCCTCTAGGAAGCGAAATTTTACATAGCTCAGGTCACAAATTGTTAAGATGCATAAATAAAAGAGGAGAAAACCAAAAAAAAAGAAGCAAAACAAAGACATGGAAGGGTGAAGAATCAAATAACAGGGACAACAGATATAATGCTAAAAATAAGATGATGGATGGTTTTCTCAAAATGATGCAGAACATCTCCTTTTGAGTAAAGTTATCAAAAATCCTAAATGAGTCTGGAAATTTACAACAAACTTAAGAAATAACTATGTTTTCCATTATTAGACAAGAAACTAAGGATGTTATGGCAGGCCGCAACATAAAGAAGATCAAGAGGATGAGGCATTCCATGAGGACATTACAAATTAATGCGACAAAAATCTACACAAAGATGGATAGTTAAGATATGGAAGAACGATCATGGAGTGATAAGTGTTTTCAGAATTCAGAAGGACAAGGCATGCTCCTCTTTTCAGGTACATGATTCCTTTAGGCAGCTCAGGAAATTTATTCCTTTTAAGGACTAGAAAGTTAGATATACCTTAGGTACATGAGAAATCCACAACAAATTGATATTATATCAATTTCCACTAGGGTGCAGCATAGAGCTGCATGATCTAAAGAAGCATTGCAGCAAAGCCAGAATCTGTCCAAAGGTCATTGTATTCAAGAATGCCAATCACACTCAAAATAGAAAGAAATTTTCAAACACAAAAAATTGACAAATTTGCTGCATCCTTTCACCACTCACAATAAATAATTTGAGAACTAATAACTTATAACAATCCACAAAAAGAAAAATTTATCTACACATTTAAAGCTTAGGAAAAAGTTATTACATAAAAGCTGCTGAATCTACAAGGAAGCACTCTTATACCACTTCTCATTATAACAGAGAAGATTATAGCATATTAAATAATTAAATAATAAATATAAAGGCTACACTATAATCTAATTTTTTAGAATAGCAGGTTATGAAACCAAATTAAAATGGTTCAGAGCAGACGGCCCTGAACTCAAATCTTTGCATTAACCACCTATATTTAATTGGTCAACTTGGTGGCGTTTCAGTTAAAAGTCTCCAACCCAGCTAATAGGAAGTATTACCAACAAAATGCAAAACCCATACCAACCTACCAGTTTAAGCTTACTAGCTTTTAGATCAGTTCATCAGAGTGATAAATTTAACATGGTATAAGTGCAAGAGATCAAGAGTTGGAATCCTTGTACTATCATTTCACCCATATTTTATCAAGAAATCCACCTGATTGACTTCAGTCCAAAGTCTTAGCTTTCAATGGAGAAATATTAAGTGTCTATAAAGGCCATACTATATCTAAAAGTACCCACTATTTGTGGAGCTCAATTCAACGTTTTCAATGATCATTTTCCCATAGAGTTAATATCTTCAATTGAAATAAAAGAAGAAGAAAGAAACTTTTTTACTTAGTATACCACTTCTCATCAAAACTCAGCTTCTTTGAAGTTGTAAACTACCTAAATAATTTAGACCACAAAATATAACGCCATAGGGCATGTCTTTTTCAGATATTCTCAGGGGATAGTGTGTTCTGAGAAGAAAACCTATAAAATCTATCCAAAGTTTTTCCATTCTGGGAAATGTAAAACCTCTTATCTTAGGAATGAAAACAGTTTCCTGAATTTTAAGTCTTTTGATCCTCATGCAAAGCTTCACACTGGCATAATGCACATAGAGCTACTCAAATGTTTTGCCAGACAACTAATCACACCTTACAGGCCCATCTCTTTTCTATTCCCCTTAGTTGGGTGGCCATTGAGGGGTTGGGTTTTTAAGTTCCCTCACAACACAAATGTTTTGACTAAGTGCTTCTGTTAACATTCACAGCTTCGATTGCCTTTTCAATTGTAAATGATACCAATTGTGTGTTAGAAAAATACCTCATCCAAAAGGAACTCCCGGAAGAAATTTCCTTGATCAGAAAGCAGAAATGCCAAAGCAGCCCTCGTTTGGACTGGTTGGTTTGGTTGAGATGCATTCATTACAAATGTCGGGATCATATATTGTGTTTCATTTTTCAATATACCTAGTTCTGCCATGTCACCACTCATGTCCTCTCCACCGCCACTTTTGGCTGCAGCAATGAAATTTTCAAAAGCTCTCATAACATCTATGAATCTTTCAGCATCAAAAACCCCAGTTTTCCCATAAATTGTGTAGCGCAGAGCACTCCTTAGGCGGGGTGACTCATCAGTAAGAAGCCTCTGAAAATCAAAGAAAATTAGTAGAACCAGTTAGAAAAATTAAAGCAACTTACAGAGGGAAAAATGTGAAAAACAGCTCTCACGATATTGAACTCCATTTCTAATAAGAATTCCAGAAAAACTAACTTGGAGATTTAATTGCAGAAACCCAAGCACAGAAAGTCTCCTGAAACATACTCCATTAATAGCCAAACGGTAACCTACCTGTGCAATATAGGGATAAGCTTCGTCCACAATGGCAAAATCAGGATTCCCAACTAAAGCAATGCCTTCCAGGACTCCTATAGCCCTAATTATGAGAGCAAAATATGGGGGTATTCTGAATGGATAATCAAACGTAATTTGTGCAAGATCTGATGCTAGCTCTTGGAAGTTGATATTTTTTGCTCCTCCACCTTCCAGTGCCTGATCAAAAACCTTGGCAAGAACTGGCAATATAGGTGCCAAATTTACACCATCGGGGATGAAATCAAGTTTAACGAAGTCTTTGACTATTGCATCATAATCCCGATGAATAAGATGAGCAATTGCTTCAATCATTCCATACTTTTGGTCATCAGTTAATTTTGTGACCAAACCTGCCAATATAAGATCATTAGACAGGGGGGAGTTTGTGGATTTCAGTGCAAGAGAGGCCATTAGTTCAAATTCTGGCCAAATAATTGCATATCATGCCAGGTCTGGTCGTTACAAGAGAACTTCAAAAGGATCACCTTATATAAAAAAGTATTGGAAAGAATCTCCTAGAGATGCATACCAACTCATCAATCTTAAACACAGATTATAGACATTTAAATCTTTCTGATGGAAAGGATATCCAAAGAATGCAGGCATTGTTACATTTTGCAAGGACATTATTTCCAACTTCAACTCAGTAAGTAGTACTACTTCATTAACAAGTTAGGGCAATCCACACAAAAATGGATACACTAAGAAGATGGCCAGCTTCTTTCAAGTAGAGATTGCCATAGCTAAGAATGACTATGGAAACCAATAGGCGCAGTTGATGCATAGATCATAGAGATATATGAAAAATAACACATCAGCAAGGTTTGATAAAGGAATGAATGAAGTTGTACCACACAATGAAAAATCATTAAAAATGAGATCATGTGAAATAGAGATCTAGTATACTTGAGCATATTTCTTAGCTATGATAACAGAAGGATAAGAATATTAAAAAGTGCATCAGTATTCACCATACTTCATCATAAGAATAGGTGACGAACAGTCAAAAGCTCCACTAAAAAAAAATCTTACCGAAATCAAGTATAGCTAGCTTTCCATCTGGAGTACGGATTAGGTTCCCAGGGTGCGGATCAGCATGGAAAAAGCCTGTATCCAGCAACTGTAATCCAGAGTTTAAAAAAAAATAACAAAAAGAAAAACAAGAGTCTAATCATAAATCATCTCTTTTAGTACAAAACCCAGAAGATTGGGTATTAATAAAAACTAACTAAATTTGTGATTTCTTTCTAAATATATGCCCCAAAAAATTCCCACAAAAACCATTAAAAATGCAGAAAAAGACTTCTTGGCAGATATTAAAAGGACTGCTATTGTCTGCATTTATTGACATGGACTTGAGGAAACAATATTCTTAGCCAGTTAACTTGGGATAGGATATGATGTTTAGAAAAATTATGTGGTACAACATGACACTCATGCAGGTTCAGAATTACCTATATGTGAAACTTGGGATTTGGAATTGGAATTGTTTCAGATAATTCTGAATAGTTAAAAAAAGTCCATCCTCTGTGACATCCATTTTGAAAACCAGCATTTTTTTAACTTTGAATATCCAAACAAATAAAGCCTTCAATCATATCTATAGCCACAAAACCCTGTGATACAACACACAACTTGTGCAGTTGCAGATTTATCCATGTCAGGAAGTTAAGATTTGGACCGAGAATGGTTCCAAACATTATACAGGCAAAATTTAACAGATACAAAAACTCTCAGGATTTAAGAAAAACCAATCATCCTTTCACATGTCTGGTTTCAAAACTAGCAATAATTTTTGGATATTTACAGAAAATGTTCTGTCGTATCTGAAGCCCCAAACATGAATGCAAATATGTCCTGCATGTAATTATAGAAAATTAAAGAATCCAGATTCTTTCATAGGAACACAAAAAAGAAAGATAGTCAATATCTACTTGTGGGTTTTCAGACAATAGATTACCTGCTTTAGGTAACATATCACCCCAACATTAACCAACTCTCCAACATCACTTTCTGTACTTTGGGAAAGCTTTTCACCCTCAATCCACCCTGTAGTAAGAACCTTCCTTGAGGTGTACTTATGGTATGTTTTAGGTACAACAACCTGAAAAGTAACCATAATGTTTATAGAGATTGTCAAAGAAGCCATGTGATGAAGGATAAAACAGAGACATCTATGTCACATTTAATTGACTTTATTAGAGTGGAATAGACTAGTTATTACTTTCCTATGTTTAGTTGACAAAATGGCAATTCCACGGAATTGTTATTATCGTGAAATGAGAAATTGCTATTCCTTTATAGAACCAAAAGAATAGTTATTTTTATTTCATTTTTTTTAACATATTTTCATATCTACTCATAATATATCAAAGAATTATAAGGAATAGCTATTACTTCCCTATTCTATTAATTCCATTCCCATCTTACTCCATTCCACAAACCAAACATGTCATTCTTTTATGTGGTAATAAGATTATTTGTCATATAGGATTGCCACATTTTAATATTTTAACTTGCTTTGTTAGATTTGGTTATAAGCCCGCTGCCCAGAAACTACTAGGCTTTTAGTCTGTGCTATATCAGTTTTTATTACTGAAAAGATAGACTGAAGTCAACATTCTGAATTGTAGTATAATCTTTTGTCACAAATTTGAAAGAGAGATATAAATTTGTATTTTTCATTGATTGCTAAAATTATAAGAAACATCAGTATCTATTGATAAGGTATACCTAGTAGTTGTTCCAATAGTTGGTGTACCAATCTCTACCTAACAAATCATTAATTATCCTATATAAAAAATAAGAAAACAATACTAGTTGCAAAAAATTAAAGTTCAACATCTTATCTTTTTCTCTTCTCTCTCACTAAATTTCTTCTATTTTCCATTCTCTTTCTTTTTATCCTTAGTTCTTCCCCTTCTACCATTTGGAACTCTACTATGTATGGTTTATTTTTAAATTAACATGCCTGGGCATGGTCACTTAAGTTGAATTCTAAATAGCAACCACAATAGTTAAAATATGAAAGAAAAAGAATGCAAAATCCATTCAAACTGATAGTATGCAGAAAACACAAAGGAAAAGCTCTCTGAGTTCCTGTTCTTTCATAGTTGTGTGATTATCCCGTGCCAAAGAAACTTTAATTGATTTGACTTGCAACCAGGATGTTTGTCCTACAACATAACCCCAATATCCTTCTATGAGATTTAAAACTAATTGTCCATAATCCAAAGAAAAAACTACAGCAAATTCAGCTTCTGAAATTCATAAAGCTATATAAGATCCAGTCATAACCACCAAAATTGAGCATTTCATAAACTGCCACTTAAGTAAATCAACACAGCCCTCAATGGATATTGAACTGTTCCCTGGACATATGAACTTTTCAGTAATGAGCAGACAATAACTTCCATTGTAGGAAATCTCAGATGAGTAATCTTAGGAGATATTTCAGGAAAGTTAGTAGAGGAAATCAGGATTAATAGCTGTAATTAATAGCTGTAATTAGCAGCAGCTGTCTTTCCTTATTTAGTGTAATAAAATTGTATATATATATATAGACTAGAATAAATTGTAATGACAGAATTCTTTTCTGAATAATAAAAATCCCAATCTTTTTTTCTACATGGTATCAGAGCTACTTAGGGTTTACAAAATTTAATTTTTTTTTCTGGCTTTCATTGTTGGAATTCTATAGAATTTCCATTTATTTTTGGCTTTCATTGCCAGAATTTTTTTTTTATTTTCGTAAGCATCGGAAGCTGAAGCCCGGCCTTCTACAACGGCTCTGTCCTTCCTTCTTCAACCACAACACAGATTTGGGTCTGATTCATCGTTTCCAGATTCTTGTTAATCCCAACCTTAATTGCTAGATCATTTCAATTTTTTTTTTCCCAGCCTTCATTGCTGATTTTATTATTGGCCTTCATTGCCAACCTTGTTCTTCCTCCCTGTTGGATTTTTTTTTATCAACTTTTTTTCTTTCTATTCTCAACTTGAGGTAGAGATTATAGAGAGATTACCATTTCTGGAAAAAAAATTACCACCTTCGCTTCTTATTATTCCGGCCTCAATTGCTGGTTCATTTCGGTTTTTTTAGTATTCATTGCTGTTTCTTTTTTTTCTTCTCTTTCCATGGAAGAAAACCAGATTAAACGAAGCACAACAGAGCTTCAAAACATCCAAGCAGCATATAGACTAAATGAAAAAAATTATTTGAAGTGGTCTCAACTAGTACGAACGTTCTTGAAAGGAAAAGGAAAGTTGGGTCATCTACTGGAGACAGCACCGGAGAACGGAACGCCAGGATTTGAAGCATGGGAAGAAGAGGATTCAATGATCATGTCGAGGTTATGGAATTCCATGAATCCTAAAATCAGTGATACGTGCATGTTTCTTCCTACAGCAAAGGCGATTTGGGATGCCCTTCATGAGACATATTCCAAGGTCAATGATGCAGCCCTTATATATGATATCAAGACGAAGACTACTGGAGCAAAACAGGGGACGAAAACGGTGACGGAGTATGCCAATTTTCTGCAAAACCAGTGGCAAGAACTGGATTATTACAGGACACTTGATTTGAACTGTAGTAAATGTGCAGTGGTCATCAAAAAGTTTATAGAAAGGGATCGAGTTTATGATTTCTTGACTGGCCTAAATTCTGAATTTGATCTTGTACGAATTCAAATTCTGGGCAGACCTGAATTTCCCTCTCTAATCGAAGCAATATCCCTAGTTCGTGCAGAGGAGAGTCGGAGGGGCATCATGTTAGAGTTGCCTTCAACTGAAAATTCTGCTCTCCTAAGTTCAAAACCTCAGGGGCTGGTATTGGACAAAAATGCTGCAAACAAAACCAATCGGTCAAATGTGCAAAAAGATCACGAAGAGTTGTGGTGCACGTATTGCAAGAAACCACGGCACACCAAAGAACGATGCTGGAAATTACATGGGAAACCATCCAGTCGTGAGTGGGGACAAAAAAGTGGTCAACAAAGGCAAGCTCATGTGTCGGTTCAAGACACAACTCAGGTACTTGGGGGATTTAGTATGGAGGAAATGGAGAAGATTAGAAGTATGCTGGGGACTGTTGAAAAACCAGCAATTAACAATTCTCAAAATCAGGGTATGTGTTCTTTAACCCTTTCAGGTGAGGATCTATTCTCTCTTGGGTTAAATGTCTTAGGTAATGAGCTTAGGAATGCCTGGATCCTTGGCTCTGGTGCTACGGATCATATGACCCATATTTCAAATAAATTCAAAACCTATAACCCCTGTCCTAGCAATAGAAAGATTGTTGTTGCTGATGGTTCTACAGCCACAGTAGCAGGAATAGGAGATGTCCAGGTTACCCCAAAACTGGTGCTTAAAAATGTTCTTCATGTTCCCCAATTATCTACAAATTTGGTTTCTATACAAAAGCTTACCAAAGATCTAACTGGCTATGTTATATTCCATGATTCTTGTTGTGAATTTCAGGACCAGGGTTCGGGGAAGAAGATTGGACTTGCTAAGGAACATAATGGACTCTATTACTTGGATACATCAAGTCAATCGGAATTCAGTGAGTCTGCCATGTCCACGTTGTTTTCTTCTTTCAATAAGGATGTCATTTGGTTACATCATAGACGTCTAGGTCATGTGTCTTTTCCTGCGTTGAAAATAATGTTTCCCTCATTGTTCAAGGAATTTGATGTTCAGTCTTTTCATTGTGATATTTGTGAGTATGCGAAACACACTCGTGTACCATTTCCCATCAATAATAAAAGATCTTCTTTTCTTTTCTTTTTAATCCATAGTGATATTTGGGGGCCATCAACTATTCCAAACATCTCAGGGTCTAAGTGGTTTGTAACGTTTATTGATGACTGCAAAAGAGTTTCTTAGATCTATTTACTCAAAAATAAGTTTGATGTGAGTCATATTTTTCCTATTTTTCACGTGATGATTCAAAATCAATTTGGCACCAAGATAAAACACTTTGGTTCGGACAATGCTCGAGATTATTTCAATCAAATCTTGAGTCCATATTTCCAAAAAGAAGGAATCATACACAAATCATCATGTGTCACCACTCCACAACAAAATGGAGTAGCAGAAAGGAAAAACCGACATCTTCTTGAGTGCACTAGAGCCTTATTGTTTCAACAAAATGTACCAAAAACATATTGGGGAGAAGCTGTACTCACATCAGCTTATGTCATAAACAGAATTCCTTCCAAGGTCTTGGGGTTTCAAAGTCCACTAGAAAACCTGTCCAAATTCTACTCCGATATTCGATCTTCCTTCAATCTCACTCCTCGGGTTTTTGGGTGTACTTCCTTTGTCCATGTTCATAGTCATAACCGTGGGAAGTTAGATCCCCGTGCTCTTAAGTGTGTCTTCGTGGGGTACTCATCTACTCAGAAGGGTTACAAATGTTATCATCCACCTACTAGAAAACTCTATGTCTCAGCTGATGTTACATTTATTGAAAATAAACCCTATTTCACTACTCCTTATCTTTAGGGGGAGTCACATAAATTTGAAGATAAGGAGTCAAACTTTCCACCACTAGAGTCATCTAAATCTGAATCTCAAAAGTCAATTCCACAATCTGATGGGTTGGAAAAACAAAGGGAAGAAGATGGTAAAAACTTTGACTGGTTCCAGTTTGACCAAGTGTATGCAAGGAGAGGAGATCCCATTGTGACTACAAGGCAAGAACAATCTTCTGAACCATGCCCCCGGAATGAGGTAACAATGAGTGAATCAAATCTGAATTCTACACCACCAACAACCCATCCTTCTACCAGCCCTAAACCACTGTGTCCAGAACCTCTTAGCCTTGACCAAGACCTACACCTGCCTATTGCTGTAAGGAAAAAGACCCGAGAATGCACCAAAAGACCCCTATACCCATTGTCTCACTTTGTGTCTTTTGATAAGTTTTCCCCAAGCCATAAAAGTTTCCTTTCCACCTTAAACACAGTTTCTATTCCTAGCTCATTGTCTGAAGCATTATCAAGGAAAGAATGGAGACTTGCTATGGAAGCAGAAATGGATGCATTAGAGAAGAATGAGACTTGGGAATTAGTTGATTTACCAAAGGATAAGAAAACAGTGGGCTGTAAGTGGGTATATGCAGTAAAATTTAAGGCAGATGGGTCCCTAGAACGCTACAAAGCGAGATTAGTCGCGAAAGGATACACGCAAACATATGGAATAGATTATCAAGAAACGTTTGCTCCAGTAGCAAAGATGAATACAATAAGGATTTTGCTGTCCTTGGCTGTTAATCTTGATTGGGAATTGCAGCAGTACGATGTGACGAATGCATTTCTTCACGGAGAACTAGAAAAGGAGATTTATATGAGCATTCCACCAGGATTTAGTGGGATTGACAAGAACAAGGTTTGTCGATTAAAAAGGGCATTATATGGGTTGAAACAATCCCCACGTGCTTAGTTTGGACGGTTTGCCAAGGTGATGATAGCTAGTGGCTACAAGCAAAGTCAAGGAGATCATACACTTTTCATCAAGCATTCGATCTCAGGGGGATTCACTGTTTTAAGTGTGTATGTAGATGACATTATTGTGACAGGAAACGATGAAGTAGAGAAAGAAGCCTTGAAGCGATGTCTAGCCAAGGAATTTGAAATAAAAGATTTAGGAAGATTGAAGTATTTCCTTGGAATTGAGGTGGCTCGATCAAGGCGGGGAATTTTTATTTCTCAACAGAAGTATGTTACGGACCTGCTCAAGGATACAGGCATGACGGGTAGCAAACCGGTTGGAACTCCCATTGAACAAAATCACAAATTAAGTGAGGCTCATGGAGATAAGGTAGTGGACAGAGGGATGAACCAAAGACTTGTTGGGAAACTCATCTATCTTGCACATACTAGGCCAGATATTGCTTACTCGGTCAGTGTTATCAGCCAATTTATGCATGATCCTAGAAAAGTTCACCTCCAGGCTGTCTACCGAGTGCTTCATTACTTAAAGGCACATCCAGGGAAGGGAATTTTGTTCAAAAAGAAATCTGAAATTAATCTGGCAGTTTACACAGATGCGGACTTTGCAGGGTCTCCAGTCGACAGGCGATCAACTTCAAGCTATTGTACCTTTCTTGGAGGAAACTTGATATCCTGGAGAAGCAAGAAACAGAGTATGGTAGCAAGGTCAAGCGCTGAAGCAGAGTTCAGAGCCATGGCAGCAGGAGTATGTGAATTATTGTGGGTCAAAATTATCCTAGAGGACCTGAAGATTCAATGGAGCAAACCAATGAAACTATACTGTGATAACAAATCAGCTATAAGTATAGCCCACAACCCAGTGCAACATGACAGGACGAAACACATAGAGATAGACAGACACTTTATTAAAGAGAAGCTAGACAGTGGATTGATTTGTACTCCATATGTCCCAACAGGACTTCAACTTGCTGATATGATGACAAAGGGACTATGTAACAACATGTTTCATGAGAATGTTAACAAGCTGGGAATGGAAGATCTATATTCACCAACTTGAGGGGGAGTGTAGGAAATCTCAGATGAGTAATGTAGGAAATCTCAGATGAGTAATCTTAGGAGATATTTCAGGAAAGTTAGTGGAGGAAATCAGAATTAATAGCTGTAATTAGCAGCAGCTGTCTTTCCTTATTTAGTGTAACAAAATTGTATATATATATAGACTAGAATAAATTGTAATGACAGAATTCTTTTCTGAATAATAGGAAATATCACACTGTTGTACTGTCAGTTTCCAGAGACAGCATTTTTATTTCCTTGTTCCCTTTCTATGAGAACATGAGAAACATACAACTCCAATGGCATTTAAGTTCAGTAGACAGCAATTGCAGCAAGGCATGATAATGCAAACTGTAATACAAATGTATCAGACTGAATTCAACAGACATTTTAAATATTACTGTGTTAAGAACCACAGAAAGTATAGTTAGAACATAGAATCAGAACAAAGTCATTTATCCTCAAGTAATCTAAGCACCATTACTGGCATGGTTGCTTTCTCCATCTCAGATTGCATCAATATAAAGTATTACCAAAAATACAGTGGAAAGAAGACAGAGTAATCAGCTTAACCTGTGGAAGATCCTTCCGCATCATTTCAGCAAAACGTGTTCCATTTTCACCCTCATTGACATAATCCAACTCCTCAAAGAAGCGGGCAGCCCATTCATCAACCAAACCAACCACATCTACTGATACCTGACAAATGAGGGAAGAAAAAAAAGGAACCTTGGTATGGTTAAGAGAAGAAAATCAAAACTATCACCTTTAATGCCACACAAGTAACGGCAATGCACAAACAAGCAAAGGGGTAAAAATCTCCCTTTTAAAAACCTATTTGCTACATAAACAATTAGAGACAGATATGACTGACCTGAGGAAATTTCCGTAGGAACAACCCTAAGTTCCTTATGATAAACAAGTCAACGGTCACAGTCTCAAGAACAAAAGGCCTCTGCACCTTAACAGCTACTGAATCGCCATTTTCTTTTAGCCTTCCCTTGTATACCTGTCCGAGAGATGCTGCCATAGATTCCAACATAAAAGACCAATTCAGCCAAATTTGGTTAACAACTAGTAGGGTAAAATATCATCTAAAAAATTGAAAACTTCACTACCTGCAGCGATTGGAGATGGAGAGAGTTCAGAGTACATCTCATGCCATGGTCGACCAAGCTCTTCCTCAATGAGAGCCATAGCAACATCATCTGGAAATGATGGAACCTTCACAGTCAAGAGAAGAAACATTATATGCAAAATGATAAAGCATATTTCAAAAATCAAAAATAGAAAATCATGTTTCTACAAATGCTTTAGACATATTAAACAATATTAAGAAATATGAATTGTAAAATTCAGCCATCAATTTCTTTTTAATGATCAGTGCAGAGATCCAGATATGTAAGATATGCTTTCCCCAAACAAGAATAAATTGGGCCCACCCAAGTTTTGACCACAAGTTAATAAGAGTGACTAGAGAAGATAAATCCAGTTATTTTGCACAGGAGTTAGGGATCAGATTGTTGCTAGAAGTCAAGTGGGAATTAGAACTTTACATCAACACTTAATCCAATCAGTAAGACCTCATATTAGACCACACCATGGAGGTAACTAAATTCAGTAGATTGTGTTGGAGTATGGCTCATACTTTCCTACGACAGGAAAGCACATGAGTCTCGCCCGAGCGGGAGTCTCAAGGGACTCCTGGACACCAAAGGGCTTTTAGCATTTAAGCTCATATTTGTTCATTAAAAGTTTAAGTTTAGGCTTGAGCTTGGGCTCATGGATATCGGTTACTATATTTTTTTTTTTTACTTGTAATTGAATGATGTAACGAGAAAGCAATATGCTAATTATAGTGGAATCCTCTACTGAATGTAACTCTAGTTAATAAGTAAACCAGGATAAAATCTTGTATTTTATTTTTTCTCCCTCTTTTAAATTTTACTTCATTATTTGTGTGCCGGCCCTAACAGATTGCACTTTAAAATTATTCTTCCACCAAGCATCTCCATATATCCTAAATATTTCACTGTCTGTTCTAAAGACAATGGTGACATTCACTTCAATTCATTTGACTTCAATTCACAACCATCAACTAGGCAGTGATTACATCATTCAACTGTTCAGACGTTCTTAATCAGATCACCTATTTAAAATTTCATTCATTGAAAACCAAGTAATTATCTTAAAAAGAGAGTTCAGATTGAGAAGGTGTGCAGCACTAAAATCATTGTGATTACTATATATGATTAAAGGAAGATTACACGTTTTTGCTCTTGCAACATCTTGAAGGGAGAAAAAATCACTTCATCTTCACGAAATAACACTGTCCACCAGCATGACACTTTTTTGTTTGGTAATTACCAAAATGAAACATTATATGAGATACTGGGTTGCCTTTTTAAGAAGGCCACCTCTTTGTGCTATGAACACAACACAAGTTAGACATGGTCCAACGCATGGATCTTAAGGTTGGTGCATATGCCAGAGTTAATTAGTCCAATTATGACCATTCAACTTTGCCACAATAAAGGGTAAAAAGTCCCAAGGTCGTATATTATTTTTCTATTTTGATTAGTAGGCTGCATCTTATAGTTCAAATCTCTTCCCCTGGTTTAGGAGAGCCATGCATGTAAAGCAGGATTTACCTTATCACAAAGTTTTTGCAGCTCCGTCATTGCCACAGGTGACAATATATCTGGTCGAATGCTTAGTGCTTGCCCAAGTTTAATATATGCTGGACCCAAGGAAGTAACAATTTCTCTCAGCTCGATTGCTCTGGTAACTTCATTCTGGAATAAGATAACCAAAAAATAAATAAAAATAATAAATAAATAAATCATACTGAAAATGATTCCATTTCACAGAAAATGTGCTATTATAAATCATTTCTGTTTCCAGACTCCAAAATATGATGGCTTCTGTTTTTCGTTTCAACAATGAATAAAAGTACCAAATACCGAAAAACAACAACATTAAATTACATATTTACCTCTTTGACCTTCTTACTGATAATATCCCCAGCCAACCGAGAGAGAAAGCCTCCTGCCACAGATAGTAACTGCACAACACGTATGGCAACAGCACGTGGACGCTTACCCCAGTATGCAGAGATACTATCAGGATCATAGACCAGGGGCAAAAACTCACTGTCATCAACCTGTTGAGAAAAGGACAAAGCATAAATAACTAACAAAAGGGAGTCCTCCCTGGGAAATTGCAGCTTCTAAAGGTTACCTTGGACCTGTAACAACAAAAATATGTGTACCTCAACAAGACGAAGTTGCACATTATCATCAGCAAACTGTGCATCCCTCAGATTCTGACCTCGTAGACCTTGCATAAGAATGGACAATTGTTCATTTTCTTCCATTTGTGCTCTAACCCTCTTAATCTCCCGAGAAACATCTCCGATTCTCTGCTAGTCCATGGCAGCATAATGTTAAAAGCTTAACAGAACAGCCCACCTTGCCATCAAAGCAAATGCCTAAGTACTTGGAAGAGTGCACTTAACAAGGAAATGTGCATTTTCCAATGCACTTTTCTATCTTGTGGAATGTTTAATCAGCACTGTTCATTGTGAATTTTCTTATCAGCTAAAGTTAATGAGAAGCACCCATTAACAAATTGGTAGTTAATTCACATGTTCATATGCAATATCATCCAAAAATCCTTATGTATTGCAGTCTATGAAGATAGCATACATTAGCCACATAAATAAACTTATGTTGGAAATATGTTGTGAAGAATTTTTTCATGAAGTGAAAATGTCTCTTTCGTTGTTCTTCTGGAAATTCTGTTTATACTTCCAAAAGCATGTAATTGGCACCCTCACTTCTTTTGACCAACAAATGTTCAGATTCTCGCTTAAAACAAAATAAACTTAAAAGCTTATGTTGCTTTCACTGAGCCTTTTAAGAACTAGTCATACTACTTATTCCACATGTAGATCTCTCGGAAAATTCTTTTCACTTCCTTTCATCTTAATGCCCTAGGAGCTCACCAACATTTGCAAAAATCCCACAATTACCAAGTCTTTTAGTTTGACTGAGCCAATCACTACCATTTGTAAAATAGTATACTCCACGATATTTTAGCCTAATTTCTGGCATTTTAAGAGCTTTGGCTATTACTCAACATGTATGTTGTTATCAGATGAATCCTAACCATCAATACTACATAGCTTTAACTAAAATATTTCCAGAGTAGTGACATTTTTTAATCAGTTAAAGGTTCAGTCAAAATAACATTTTAGCAGCAAAAGACAATTGTCAAAGACCTTAAACCTTCTTTTATTCCTTCCTTTTCTCAAGGACAATTTTCATAAACACTTCAATCTAAACTCCACGGTTACCTCAATTTCCGCAGAAGCAATAACCTATAATGTCTTTAGTCTACTAAGCACATATATGATCTTCTACACGTCGGAATATTGAATTTAAAGAACAACAGCAAATACATCTAGAATACGGTGACACACGCTCAAGCTCAAAAATTACAGCTCAATGTCGCATTTCCAAGTCAGTTTGAACTCGAGCTCAGTAAAAGAGCAGTTACAACTACTTTCTCACTCAACCAAACCACGGTAAAACCGGAAATACTAAACTTTCGGCATTTGATCGGAAAAGCGGAGAAAATTAACAGCGGAACTGACGATTAAACGTTGCGGAGAGAGAAAACTACCGATGAGACGCCGTTTACAGGTTTGGTAGAAGGTCCGTTGACAGTGTTGGACTTAGAAGGACCGGTTTGAGTAGGTTTTGGATCGGTTGCGATGGCGAGAACCGGTTTAGTTCCTCTACGTGAGGGAAATCGGCCGGAGAATGATTTCTTCACTGGGAATTTGGATCGGAGGGGCTCGATTCCGCAGCAAAGCAGCTGTGACGACGTCGCCGCCTCCATTAACACAGAGGGGAAAGAGATAGAGGGGGAGAGAGAGAGAGAGAGAAATGTGCTGTTGGAGGAGGGAACAATGCAATGTGAGTGGAAAGGAGAAGAGCGTCGTTCTAATTTTTCTTCCTTGCGTTTTTTCAAACTTATTTTATTTAAAGTGTGATTTTGGTGGTGAACGTGAGCGAGCGAGTGCGTGTGTCATGGGTTACTACTAGTAATGGAAAGAGAAGCGCTGGCGGGAGAAGGAACACGTGGCGTGCCGAGGAGCCAGAGAAATAGGTACGACGAAATGGTCGATTATGTTCACATTTTGTCCTTATTAGCGGAATTAGGACCTTTTTCCGGGGAAAAAATTTTTAAAACGGGAATCGAATTGGACGGTTTATATTAAACATAGTGATTCGTAGGTTAATTCGAAACAGTCGAACCAAATCAATAGCGCAAGTAAAGCCAATTCGATTGATAAGAAGTTCCCTTATGTTATGACATTGGAAGCATAAGGATGCGATTTAAAAAAAAAATCTGTATTTAGTATTATCTCCAATCGTTAAATTTGATTAACTAAAAACTAAGTTGGTAGTTAAAAAAGGATGACTAACTAAATTGCATTTTTAGTAGAATTAAGGGTTAATCAATATTATGTCTAATTTGCAAGCTTAGGAAAGTAGTGGTTAGTAGCCCCTTTTCCTCGAGCACTTCAAACAATCGCAGTAATTATGTTGGTGTCAATGATAGAAGAAAGCCTAAAGACTCTTTGAGAGTAACTTTAGACTTAAAAGTCCTAATAATGCAGTGTGTATCTATACAAATGCTTGAAAGGGGTGAAAGTTTCTAATTTTGAGTGGGTTGATCAAGTGTGTATTTGGATTTTAAAATTTTTTTGTTTCCTTAGCTTAGTTCACAGTTTAACAAAGAATGAAAATGCATTAAATGAATGATTATGGATCAAATCAAATCAAACAGATGTTAAAAAGTAAAAAAATTATAAACGGCTAGAGATATTAAAAAACAAATCATAATATATAGTTTAATTTAATATGTAAAAGTGAATTACGCGAATAGACTACATTCACATCTACTTTATGATATGTATAGCACTAATACTTTACATTAATAAAATGCATCTAGAGTAAATACATAGACCTAAGATCTCTTATTATTGATATAAGTTAATTCATTTTTATTTTATTTTTTTAGAAAAAGTATAAAATTATTATGTTGGTTTTTCTATTTTACTACTCCAATTTATTTAGTTTTCATTTGAGTCCTCAATCACTTAAAAATGGATGAAACAAGTCCATTTCTTAACTACAACAAATATTTGTTGATAGTTGACATGTGATACTTCTTTATTAGCTTGCAATTTTAATTTAACATACTTTTATTATCAAATATATTTAATTAAATTACATAATAAAAAAGTATAAAAATTAAAGGAAGAAAGGCTTAAGAGGAAGTTGAATCCAACCTTGAAGCGTACCTATCACCACTCAGCATACTACATTAATTGGAATAAAATGGATTTGCTTTCAACATCATGGTGTGATTGTCACATACATGATATTAAACTAGCTCTCATGTATAGTACTTGAATCCCTAAACTCTATCTTGAGAGATTAAGTCAACCTTCCACCTAACATATATAAGAAACGTTCTCACTAAAGAGATAAAGTTTATAGAGGGAGACACTCGAGTAAAAATGATTCATGAATGATTTGCAAATGATAGGAGAACCTTCTTATACATGAGAGACTTTTCCAAATGGATGGCCCATATCTACTCAATCTAATAGCTAATATATATTCTTACCTAGCTTATCTCAACTACTCCAACAACCAAGATTTGTTGTATAATTGTATCCAAACAGTTCCAAAAGATTCCTAGAAATAAATTGAGTCTTGGTTATAGACTTTGCACTTTATGGATCTCTATGTACAAAGTGAAAAGTGGAAAAATGGGCTCAGGGAAACCCAATGATATTCCCATCGCCTTATGCTCCCTGGAGAATTTATCTACCAAGTACCTAAAAGATGTATAATATAAAGTCATCTCCTAGCTTGGTTTCCTTAGAGGCAAACCGTTCCACTATACTAGTACTCCAAACATATTTGTTGGTCTACACTTCATATTGGGTACTCCTAGAGGATTTTCTCTACCTCCTTGCTTCTATCTTGTCTAATACTCTTAATAATCTGACTTCTCATGGCTGCAAGGTCTTCTCTCTCTCAAACTAGCACACTGCACAAAACCATAAAGGCTTCAATATCTTCCAACATCTTCAATTAATGGAACTTATAATCCACCTTAGCCAACAATAGCGATTGGCAAACTACTAGGTGTTCTAGTTGCATTAGATCGCATAATTGCTCCAAAATCATCCCCCATAGATTTTTATGGCTCAAGACGTGTACCTTTTATCCCTTCCTATACAGTAGTTGTCCTGAATTCAATGTTCCTTAATCTAGCCTCCATACTCTAATACCAATTTGACCTAAGGATCTCAAGTTAAGCCCACCTTAATCTACTCCAACACTTTGCCAAGTTCTTAGCTTCCTCCTTCTTAGCTAAAATTATTTGCATCTAATCCAAGCTCTTTCTTCTTATAGGTTACCTTTTTCTATAAATAGCTTGGAATTAGGAAGCTCCTTGGGCGCCTCTGTCTAAGCCTTTCCTTTCAGCTTAAGCACACCTCTTAAGCATTCTTAGTCACTCCCTTTAGAACTTAAGGAGTGGATTTCTTTGATCCCCTTCTCCAGCAATTTGCACTAAACATAAAAACTTAAAAGCTCAACTAGGATTATAACTGATTGAGAACACATGTTGTCACCCTTCATCCATAACCATCCTCATACCGATGACCAACTCGTAGTTGTCTAACGGGTCACCCTTCCACTCTATTAACTCGCCTTGAACTCAACATCTTAAGCTACTTTAATTGAAAGAATTACCTCTAATTTTATAGTCTTTAACTTACCCTTCCTATTTTCGACTTTTAGGCTTAATTTTTCTATTACCTCATTGGCAATGAACAAGTTTAAAGCTTACATATCCATTAAGGCATTCATTCTTTAGATCGCTACAAATGCTTCCGCATATATTATGCCTTTAAACTCAATAGGCTTATTCTGCATCGAGCCCAAGAGCTTCATAACTTTGCCCTTGGACCGTTTGAGCCTTCTGTTCTTCCTTTGCAATGACTATAACCATCAATCGATCTTAGACAAGGCAATTCTTAAGCTTATGGCCTTTTACACATAGGAATTGGGAGTGCTTCTTACATGGCTCTTTCACTTTTATAGAGCCTTACCTACCTTCTCCATAGCACTCTACATCTCTCCATGCTAGATTGTTTAATCGACCTAAACTTTACTAAAACTCTGGCTATAGCCATGTCCGGGGCTAAAGTATAGACTCCTCACCTCTCCAACTCTACCTAGGCTCACCCTTATAACCCATAAGAGAATTGGAACATAGCATCCCTACCACTAATGTAAGGTATCTTTAATGATAGTCCTAAGAATTCCTGCGTAACACCTCAATTTAGCTCAAGCTTTCCTCTTAGCATTGCTTAAATTGAATTAAGCCTACAACGCAACCTAAAACTCTTCCAAGGTTTGATCACCTCACCTAGTTACTTTAGACTGTCTCCGCCACCACAATGTGACCACATCATCCAGAAACACATTAGCTATGTTCAACTTTGATGTGTCATCTAGTATATAGCTACATCAATGTAGTGCTTCAATTTCCAAAGAAAGTTGTTATTTTCTCTTGCATTCCTAAACCCATGTTAATTTTTAGGTTTTAGCACATCCACTCTTATCGTTGCCCCCATATGGACTAGCCTATATTCAACCACCATATGTTATTGTGCCTAGGTCCCCGATTTCTCTAACTCCTTCTTTAAGGAAACAACCATCTCTTCTAAGGTAACATCTTACCTCTATTGATGACCTAGAACTAGGTTCAAACTTAACAACATTTCCCTTGGGAGCTCCTCTTAAGCTTCCTCAAGCCTTCTTTCACACCTTAAACACAATCTAACATGCCATTCAAGGCTAACTCCACTCTTATTGCTCTAATTTCCATTAATGCTCTTCTTTCATGGGATCTTCCTTGAAGAGCCAACTTTTTAATTGTGAAAGGAGTCATAGGAGACTTAAGGTACTTAGTAATAGTGTCAAACATAATCTTTCTCTCCATCTCAAACTAAAAACTTAATTTGATACAACTTATCACATGTAGAATGTTAAATTAACTCTCACATATAGCACTTAGACTCTCTAGATTCTTTATAGAAAGGCTAAGTACATCTTTCTTCCAAAAGGTACAAAAACACTCACTAGAAAGAAAATTTTTAGAGAAAGAAATTCATTCAAGAGTAATAATGAGTTTTGTATTTTGAATGATTTACAAATGAAACCTCTTATATACAAGAAGCCCCCATCAATGGATGGCTTGGATTTACTCGATCTAATGGCTATATTTTATTCTTACCTACTGTATCTCAACTATTCCAGTACTAAGATTCGTTGTATTTAACAGTTTTGGAGCATTCCTAAAAACAAATCCTACCCTAGTTGTGCACTTTACACTTTATGAACCTCTATATATAAAGTGAAAAGAGGAAAATTAAGCTTGGGAAAAAGCCCTTAACACAATCTTGAAGTTCTAATTTTTCTTTCACATGAAGCTTTTGTAGTTTTAGCCATGACATAAATGATTGTAGTTGCTTAGCCTTTTTTTTTTTTTGGTTATTTTGAATATTTTCATGAATAATTTAGTTTATAAATTTGTAATTGTATTTCTCCTAGTTATACATGTTTTAAAAAAGATAGAATAAGCCTAGGTAACCACAGGTTATATGTTATGGAGGTATCTAGTATTAATTTTTAGGGAAATTACATATTTATTTATCAATATTTATATACTTTTCTATTTAAGTCTCAACCTTTTATTTATTTGTTTATTTTTCCTTTTAAGTCTTTGATGTTTTATAACTTTTCATATCTAAGTTCTTCAATTAACTTTATTAACAAATCTATTAAAAGTTGACACATATCAACATCCGTTAACCTCAATAATGAGGGATGTATGCCAAATTATAAAGATAGGTGCTTCTATTTTTCTAACATGAAAGCTCCTAAAACAAGCTTTCCCCTTGTTGTACTCCTTACGCCTTTATTGGCTACTTTACCCACCACAAAGGTTATCGTTATCTCGATCCAATCATCATTCAAATGCATATCAGTCATCAAGTAATCTTTCATGAGTCGAACTTTCCTTATAGTACTTCAATTACCTGTCCTACCTCTGCTGTTGAGGTCACCTTCCCTTCCCCCACCTTTACTCTCATCTGATGTTGTTTGACTCAAGTTAAACCAGTTGATTCAATTCAATTCAACCTAATTTTACCATGAAACCAATCTAAGTCACCTAATTCAACCTCTTTAACAGTGAATGGAGAAAACCTAATTGACTCCAACCAATTAAACCCAATTTTCGTGGGACCTAATCAGGTTTTTTAGGTCGAAATGCATCGATTTATTTTATTTATTTTAGATAATGTACCAATTTACTAGAAAAATAAATCTAAAGCCATTTAATATAAAAAGTAAAAGGTAAAAAAAAATTATTGTTTATTTATTTATTTGCCATTTGATTAAGAAAATTCCCAAGCCAAACCAAACTATAAATTTATGATTGGTTTAGAGTAATAAAATGAACCAAACCATTTTAGGAAAGAAAAACATAATAATCGTTTATCTATAAGTAAAAAAAAAAAAACAATTGTTGTTAAATAACGTTTTATTTAAATTTATTAACATGTATAGATATTTAAAATGTATGACCACAATTTATAAACTATATATATTTGTATATATAAATTGACTCAAAATTTAAACTATACGTTTTCTTTATGAATAAAGTTTGCCGTTAAAAAATATTTATATATAAATATTGACTTTATTAACTACAACTTATTATTATTAATTGAATTTG
Organism: Laguncularia racemosa; assembly: GCA_037954665.1. Taxonomy (NCBI): domain Eukaryota; kingdom Viridiplantae; phylum Streptophyta; class Magnoliopsida; order Myrtales; family Combretaceae; genus Laguncularia; species Laguncularia racemosa. Next base: position 5,911,349 of record JBBMOL010000031.1, on the reverse strand, counting down.
GTACTTTTTACACGAGATTATAAGTTATGCAAATATATTTTCTTATATTACAAAATATGATTCAATCCAAAGACCGAACCAAACCAAAATTTCATAGTTTGAAAAAATTCTTAATCCTAAATTGTATGATTTAGTTCAAAATCATGAAAAAATCAAATTACATTTTTATTATTTGATTTTGTTTGGAGAAAAAATCGAACCAAACCAAGCAGTATCTATCTTTAGTTTACAGTAAATCTCTTATTCAAAATGATCGCATTAAATATATTGATATTAACTATCACTTTGTATGTGAAATGATTGCCATAAGTTCTTGTTCGCTACATACCCTTATAACATTAATGCTATTACCTTTATCATTACTCTAATCCATATTAACTTACGCATCTTAATATGGAAGGGACTGTTGGGGAAAGTTGCAGAGAAACGTGAAAGAAAACAGAACAAGCAAGAAAGTGCAGCAGATCTTTGGAGCAAAACAACCTTATTCCATAAAAATGTGTTTGTCTCTTAAATAGGCTTTACATAATAACTAACTAACACATAAATAGGATATTTATCTTGTCACTAAATCCGATGTTTATCTAAGTTAAAAACTGATGAATAACAAACTAAGTTAAACTTAAACAAACTGATATATCTTTTTTGAATCATCTTTCAACACTCCCCCTTGATTCAAAGTCACACACTCCAAGTAATGATTTGAAATAGACATGCTTGTCTTAAGGAAGTGATTTTGTCAAAATATCTGCCACTTACTCATCTGTACTACAATACTTCAAGATGATTGAATCATTTGCAATCAGTTCTCGGATGAAGTGAATTCTTATATTAACATGCTTAGTTCTTCCATGATAAGCTGGATTTTTTGCCATTGCAATTGCAGATTTGTTGTCACAATAAATCTCAGTTGCTTCCATTTGATGTTGGTGAATATTTGCAAGGATTCTCCTCAGCCAAATGGATTGACACGCTGATGCTATTACTGCTCCATATTCCGCTTCTGAAGTTGACAACGCAAGTAGTGGGTTGCTTCTTTGAACTCCAACATATGGCGGTCGATCTAAGTCCGAATGCATAACCTGATGTGCTTCTCCTGTCATCCAAACATCCAGCCCAATCGCTGTCACTATATCCAACCAACTTAAGCTTCGAAACACGCCCATACCATAATCCGAAGTCCATCGTTCCTGCAATATACCGTAACACTCGTTTTGCAACTCCAAGATGATGTTTTGATGGACAATTCATGAATCTGGAAATCACTCCTACTGCAAAGGCAATATCAGGACACGTGTGGCTCAAAAATATTAATCCTCCAACTAAACTTCTAAAGTACTTTGCATTGGCTAGTTTTGTTCCATCATCCACCTGCAATTTGTCGTTCAGATTCATTGGCATGGCAGCAACTTTACAACCTGACATATTGAACCTCTTCAACAAATCAACTGCATACTTTCTTTGTGATACAAAGATCCCATCTTCAACTCGCTTCACTTCTAACCCAAGGAAATAATGCAACATGCCTAAATCTGACATTTCAAACTTCTTTTTCATGCAGAATTTGAACTCATTAATAAGAGAAGAAGAAGAACTCATATAGATAATATCATCTACATAAAGGTGAACAATGAGGAGATCACTGTCACCTTGTTTCTTTAGATACAAATTGGGTTCATTCTTACTTCTTTCAAATCCATTCTCACACAAATAAGAGTCTATTTTGCTGTACCAAGCTCGAGGAGCTTGCTTTAACCCATAGAGAGCTTTTCTCAATCTATATACATGATCTTCCTTGCCCGTGACCACAAACCCTTGAGGTTGTGATACATATACTTCTTCTTTCAATTCACCATTTAAGAAAGCAGACTTGACATCAAATTGAAACACATGCCAATTCATTTTAGCAGCTAAGGCGAGAAGAGTTCTTACAATTTCAAACCGTGCAACAGGGGAGAAAGTGTCTTCATAGTCTACGCCTTGTTGCTGCGAATAACCCTTTACAACGAGCCTAGCCTTATGCTTTTGGATGCTACCATTTGCCAGATACTTTGTTCGAAATATCCATTTCACTCCTATGACGTTCTTGCCTTCTAGTAGTGTGACCAATTCCCATGTCTCATTTCTTTGAATTGCTGCAATTTCTTCTTTCATAACCCCTTGCCATTCTTCCTTTGCAGCTGCTTCTTCAAATGTTGTTGGATTAGCTACATATAGTGCTTGTGTTGTCTCGTACAATTCTTTCAGTGCCTGTACTTCCTTGGAGGACTTTCATCTGATGAGGACCCTTCACTTGACAGGCTTGATGAAGATGAGCATGGAGACTCCATCGGAGATGAGCTTGAAACAGGTTGATGTACTTCAATTTGTGGATGTTCATTTTCAGTTGGAACTTCAAATTGAACATTGTCTGATTTTTCATGCCAAGGCCAACTTGCTTCTTCATTGAAGATCACATTCTTGCTAATTATCACTTTGGCACTAATGGGATTATACAATCCATATGCTTTTGAGTCATTGCAATAGCCAATAAAAATACATTTTGTAGATTTATCATCAAGTTTCCTACGATTATGTGAATCAATCAAAGCATAAGCTACACACCCGAACACTTTCAAGTGAGTTACCCACGGTTTTCTCCCACTCCAAGCCTCATATGGAGTCATGTTCAAAACAGCCTTCGTTGGTGAGAGATTCAACAAATGGACAGCTGTTGCAATGCCTTCTGCCTACAAATCATTTGGAAGACTTCTCCCTTTCAACAGACTTCTTGCCATCTCAACAACGATACGGTTCTTTTGCTCAGCTATGCCATTTTGCTCCAGCGTATAAGGAGTTGTCAACTGTCTATGTATGCCTTCTTGTTCACAGAAATGCATGAACTCACAAGATAGAAACTCACCTCCTCTATTTGTTCGTAATATTTTGATGAAGCTCCCACTTTGCTTCTCCACAAGTGCCTTGAATTTCTTGAACACTTCAAATGTTTCAGACTTGGATTGCAAAAAATACACCCAGCTGAAGCGGCTGTAATCATCCGTAAACAGTAAGAAATATTTACTCCCACCAAGTGACATTGTCTGCATCGGACCACACAGATCTGCATGAACAATTTCAAGAATACTAGACACCCTTCTTGATTTCCCTATACGGAATGGTTTCCTACATTGCTTGCCATATACACAGCCCTCACACATATCTAGTGACTCTATTTTATGCAAGCCAAATATTATCTCCTTTTGACTTAACAATCTCAGACCCTTTATATTCAAATGCCCATACCGTAAATGCCATAAACTAGAATCATTGTTCTCTTTGACAGTAAGCGCATGCTTTTCAACATCAGAGACTTCAAGTGGAAATAATTTATTTGGTGACATGTGAACATTAACTATGATCTGATTTGATTTTTTATCTCTAATTACACATGAAGCATCATCAAACAAAATTGAATATCCACTAGCCATGAGTTGCCCAATACTCAACAAATTCTGAGATAATTTAGGGATAAAGTAAACATTATAAAGGAGCTTAACATTACCATGACCATTGCCGATAGCCACGGTTCCTCTGCCTTCTACTTGCATTTGATTGTCATTACCGAGTCTCACCTTCTGCTTAAATGACTCGTCGAGCTCCTTGAACAATGGCTTCACCCCTGTCATATGGTTAGAGCACCCATTGTCTAAGAACCAGATGTTGGTGTCTGATGTGTGCCCTTGATAAGCCATGAACAACTTCAGTTCCTCTTCCTCTTGTTCTGCATAACTCGCTTGTCTCTCTCTCTTCCAACAATGAGCCTTTACATGTCCAAACTTCTTGCAATAATGACATTGAACATCAGCCCTATTCCTCCACCGTTGCTGCTGCTGCAACTGAGGATTTTGCTCTTCACCCCGTCCTCTGCCATGACCACCACGACCAGGAAACCTGCCTTTACTACGTCCCCAACTAGTTGTACTCCTTTTGTGATTGGATACCTCTCCTTTCACGTGGAATGCCTTCTCACTACCTTTCTCATCTGCTCTATTCAACCTTGCCTCATGAGATTGTAGAGATCCCATTAATTCATCGAATGAATATGTTGCAAGATCTTTGGACACTTCAATTGCTGCGACTACGTGATCAAACTTCGGTGTCAAGCTCCGTAACACCTTTGCAACTGTAGTTTGATCAGAGACAGCTTCTCCATATGACTTCATATGATTAACAATTCCTGCTACACGAGTCATAAAGTCTTGCACCGACTCTCCACTTTGCATCTACAAAGTTTCAAAATCACGATGGAGAGATTGAAGTTTGATGGTGACTACCTTGGATAAACCTTGAAATGCCGTTTTTAGAGTTGTCCAAGCTTCTTTGGCCGTGTCCGCTACAGCAATTTTTTAGAATATTGACTCGTGAACAGCCTGTTGGATGAAGAATAATGCCTTGTTATCCCTTTTCTTGTTTTCTTTCAGCCTGGCCTCTTCATTCGGATCTTGATAGCCATGTTCAACCAAGTCCCATAAATCTTATGACTTGAACAGGGTTCTCATTTTGATGCTCCAAAAATCATAGCATTCACCTGTAAGGATGGGAATTGCAGGTTGGGACAGATTCACAACATTGTTGGTTGCCATGGTTTCACGCCCGGTTTCAGACGAACTTGGCTCTAATACCAAATTTGTTGGGGAAAGTTGTAGAGAAACGTGAAAGAAAACAAAGCAAGCAAGAAAGTGCAGCAGATCTTTGGAGCAAAACAACCTTATTCCATAAAATATGTTTTGTCTCTTAAATAGGCTTTACATAATAACTAACTAACTCATAAATAGGAGATTTATCTTGTCACTAAATCTGATGTTTATTTAAGTTAAAAACTGATGAATAACAAACTAAGAAAAACTTAAACAAACCGATATATCTTTTTTTAATCATCCTTCAACAGGGACATATTATTGTATGTTTACATATTTGTATTGCTTCTCTGCGTAGGATTATTTTAGTTTTTTTCCCTCTCCCTCTGTATCTTCCAGGTCTATTTCGACGCAGCGTTCCTCGATGGACTCAAAATCACTCTTATGGGTTTGTTTTGACAATGTTGAATCGCAAAACTAAAAAAGCTCTTCATAAATACGGAAGAAAACGAAAACACTAACCCAGGTTGCTGAGTTTTGTGCAGCATCGTTTTTGCTCTTCTCGTGACTCTTCTACCGGAGCAACTTTCACCGGTGATTTCCGACAGTAGATACAATTCTCTACGAAGGATACCGGAGCCTGGCTACTCAATCGGGAGTTATAAGTATGAAAGCGAGGAAGCAGTAGGAACTGCAGTTGAGGGTCGATGGAGCATGAAGATGATGTTTTGCCATTTTTTTATTATTATTTTATTAATTTCTGTTATATTATTTTAGTTATTATATTCAATAATATTATTTTGTTAAAAGTAATCATTGTACACGAAAAGTTAACACGTGTCAATTTTTAATGGATTTTTTTTATCAGAAGGATTCAAAATGAAAATTCCTAATCTTGTTGAGATTCAAATAAAAAAATTAAAAATAAAAAATTCAAATAAAAAAATGAGTAAACATTAAAAATTAAATATATATTTTTTTCAATTTTTATAACTCATCTATTTTAAAAGTTTGGAGGATTATTTAGAAAAAAAATAAAAGAAAAAAAAGATAGTGTCTCACACACTTAGAAGAATTATACTAATCTATATTATCAACTCAAAAAGAAAGATATGAAAGTTACGGTTATGATGCTTTTTTTTAAGTAATAGATGATAATTATATTAATATAATAACAAAACAACACTAAAGGCAGAATTCAACCTTGATTTGCTAGTGGGAGAAATTTCTTCACTTTATCAACTTATACTTTTCTATACACCATGTTATGCATTTTAGTAAATCGAGAAAGACTTTAAAGATATTAATTTGATTAATAATATATAAATATCAATAAAATTTTAAAATATAAATAATAGTTTTTAAAAAAAAAAAAATCATTGACACTACTACATTGAATATGAAAGATTTTTAATTTTTATTTTTAACCTACATTATATTTTATCTCTTTTATTTTAGGAACACTTATAAAAGGTATCGATCCAATATATACCAATAAAAGACCCACTTAGTTTATTTTATTTTTGTCTATTTTATGTTTATTTATATACGAGTGCCTTATTGGAATCAGATAAATTCAGATGAAAAAAATAAAGACACAATTACATATATATTCTTACTAAAAAAATCAAATATTTTAAAATAAAAGTAAATTAGATATAAATTAAATAGTTTATCCAAACATTAGTTTTTAAAAAGATATAGATAAGATGCAAATAAAAAATATACAATCCAAATAGGCCCTAATATTATCAATAAGAAATGATTAATACATTCTAGAATGAGAAAAAAATAACTTATTCGAAAACCATCTTTCTTATGGTATAATTTAAATATAATTTATTATTTTTGTTGAAAAAAAGTTTATTATTGGTTTCCATACACTTGCCGACCGAATGAAAAAAAAGAAGTTTTTCACGCGTAAGGTATATAGTTTATTTTTAAAAAATTATAAATAAATAATATTTAGTGCGGTAAAAAATATCTGAAACAGCTATTACCATTTTCATAAATAGAAAATTAAGGCAATTCCAGATAGCATTACTTGGCTACGAAGTGACTTCCGCATCGATACGCGACGGCGTACTAATCCAATGGAGCCATGAATGTAGACAGTCCCATGTCCAGGTTCATTATCTTTTTCTAAAACTTTTAATAATATACTTCTCCTCCCTCACCTCCAATGACCATTCTAATCTGTATTTTTTCATTCCCAGAGAAACAAGACAGGCAAACAGAAGGAGAGAGAAAACAAACATGAATTCAAGGAAGAGTGAGAACCAAGAAACTCAAGCTCAAACCCCATACCATGTAATCCACAAAGTACCACCTGGAGACAGCCCTTACGTTCGAGCCAAGCATGTTCAGGTACATAAGTACAATACTTTGTGCATAGGTTCATATTTACGTGGTTGTTACGGAAAATTCTAACATGGATCTGCCCTATTTAGTCTTTATAAGAGCATAGTAAATGTACCATACATATATGATACAGATATTATCATCGGATAAGATCTATATAGGCCAGTCCTAATGCCCAATAGTTACGTAAATGTACCTCGTACAATCATTTTGCGTTTTCTGATTTGTTTTAACTTTCCTAGGAATGTTTGCTTTTTTGTGTCTGCAATTTTTAGTTGTGTAAGATTCATGTGCCGAATCAATAAGTTTCTTATTGACCTTTATTGATGATGCTAAATTGAGCTAGAATAAGATTCCATAAATTTAATTTGCTATAAATTAGTCGGATCCCGATAATAACTTGGACATAAAGACTAAAAAATATGCACTCGTGAGTTTGAATTCTTCATAGCAGAGGAATGAAATTTTAACGATTAATCCTTGCAAGTAGCCAAGAATCCTAATAAAAGTAATAGTAAATTAGAATTCCTAGAATTTAGTTATATGGGGATAAAATATGACAACCAGCTCCTACTAAAAATATTAATAGATTTTTTTATTCTATTAAATCCAATTCTCTTTTTCGATTAATCAAAGAGACAACCTTGACAGCTTTCATATAACCCAAAAACAAAAAAAAGGTTTAACAATTTTATAACTTTTAAAAATATACACTAAATCCTTAAAATCCATGTTGAAAGACCATAAATGACAAAGCTTCAGAGCTTTAAGAAAGACTGGTGTATGAAAGCATATTTTTAAAAATTATAAGAAGATGAAGGTTTGAGTGTTCGTCTTAAATTAAACAAGATCTTCATGTTTTTGAGGATTAAGCAATTGCTAATTGGTTATCACATTCGTGTAGTTGGTTGAGAAGGATCCAGATGGAGCAATAGTCCTGTTCTGGAAGGCAATAAATGTAGGTGACCGAGTCGATAGTGCGCTTAAAGACATGGCTGTTGTCATGAAACAGCAAGATAGAGCAGAAGAGGCCGTTGAAGCCATACATTCTTTCAGGGATCGCTGTTCTAAACAGGCACAGGAATCACTAGACAACCTTCTAATCGACTTGTACAAGGTAAATCGCATCTTTTGTGTACAATAAGAGTATAATGACTGAGAAGAGAAAAATTATAAATACTTCCTCTTATATTTGTTCCACGTACTCTGAACGCTCCTTTCGTAGAAATTGAACGTATAGACAGAAATCTTGAATCACGGTCTTTTAGGCTCATGATAAAAGTTAACAACAAAATTGGTAAAACTTGAAAAATTACATAAAATGGAGAAAACAGAGAGAGAACTCACTCTCGATTTTAAAGGTTGAGGTTTAAGTGAGTCTAAAACAAGCATAAGAGTATTTGCAATTTAGGTAAAAGAATTACTACAACTTTCATTGTTATCACTCATGTTGTCAGTTTTTATGCATCGATGATTCCACAGAAATGTGGTAGAATTGAGGAGCAGATCCAGATACTAAAACAGAAGTTATGGATGATATGCCAAGGAGAGGTTTTCAATGGAAAACCAACGAAGACAGCTCGTTCTCATGGAAAAAAATTTCAGGTTACAGTCAAGCAGGAGACTTCCAGGATTCTGGTAATTGTTTATATGTATTATTATTTGTCTGTAATGGAAAAGATCACTAGAAGCTCTGAACATTTACGGGTTTTCATTAATTAAACTCTAAATTTTTCCAAAAGTATATTTAAGTCCCAAGAACTTGTTTCAGAATGCAACTTTTATAATGTTCTTCCGAGGAAACATTTAACCATCAGGGTCATATAATGTAATGCAGGGAAACCTGGGATGGGCATATATGCAGCTAGGAAACTTCAGTGCAGCTGAAGTCGTCTACCTTAAGGCTCAGCAGATGGATCCTGATGCAAACAAGGCCTGTAACTTATCCCTGTGCCTAATGAAGCAAGCGCGATATGCCGACGCACGGTCAGTTCTTGAGGATGTTCTGCTGGGCAATCTTCCAGGATCAGGTGATCCGAAGGCAAAAGCTCGGGCCAAGGAGCTGTGCGGGGAAATAGATCAGTTCCGATTATCCCCATTTCTTGCAGTGGAGTCAGGGTCAAATTCTGAAGATGCTTTCCTGGAGGGACTCGACCATCTGATGAAACAATGGACTCCACATAGGACGAAGAGACTCCCCATTTTTGAAGAGATTTCTCGATATAGAGACCAGCTGGCCTGCTGATTTTGGTATCTTGTACAAATTTTACTTATATAGTAATACTGCTTAGAACCGGAGAAGATAGGTGCACCCTCGTGCACAAATGATAGGGGCAACAGGCAATTTCTAGGTTTCTCCGAACAATATGTGCATCCCATTTTGTACTATATAGTAATGAGTCTACAAGTATAGTTTTAACATAATATCATTTCAGGCTTGATTACATTATACTGTACAAGAAGATTAATGCAGGAGTATTACGGTTAAAATAACTAATAATATAGAATAACATATCTCCTTAATTTCAAAGTGCGAAACCCAACATAAAACTGAAATAGTTATCAAGAAATACTGCTGTGGATGAATTATTTGTGAGGATGATGTTCAATTTAATACTGTAACATAATACAGACGCTATTAAAAAAAATAGTTACAATGCACATTTATGTAGAAGGTGATTTGATGTTGCGTTTGAAAAGAAATTTTATAATATTAGCATTCTTTAAGAAGTATAGGTGCATTATTTTAAAAACTTGAATAGCTTGCTACACCTAATATATCACTATAATAGGAGATAAATGGAATTGACTCTCAGTTTTACTCTTTTAATCATAGTATTACAAAATAAACTTATGTGATTGTAAATAAAATAAATTGTTAAAGCAAATGAAGTAATCATGTTTTGTTTGATAGTTGCCTTATTCAATAAAGTTAAAAGAACTTTCATGAATCATATATTTATGTCATAACCGATAGAATGAAACTTTTCATATAAAAGAAGATTGGTATATAAAGCCAATGAGCTCTAAACTTGTTCTTTATAGAAGTACATGTTACCTCTATTATAGTAGATTTCTATTTAGTTAAATAATAGACTTGAATGACTTATAAAAGAAAATACGAATAAGTGTTAGAGTTTTTTCAAGCATAACCATTCTAATGCTTAAATTAGTTTGTAAGGCATGGAAAATAATAGTCAATTTATGTGTGTAAGAGTTCAAAGTTCAAAATTGGAGATTTAGATATCCTCCTTTGTATGAGAATATTTATAAGTTGATTAGTTAATAATCTTTAGTATGTATGATTTGATATGATTTCTTTAAGATAAGGAATTGATATGATCTTTTAATATGATAGGACATAATTATATAACCACTTCTACATTAAATATTTTTTTTTTATTTAATACCTGAGATATTTTAGAGCTCAAAGTACATATCCTTTCAGACCTATTGTAGATGAGTCTAGTTTTGTTAAGCACTCCCAAGCTTGGCTATATTGGGTTTTAAGGTCTATGTTCGGAATCAACTATCAATGCTTGCCCCATACTCTCTTGGGCGGCTAATCGGCGAAGAGAGTGAGATACGTTTGGTGGTGTGGCTAAGAAGCTTTTACGAGAAGCATCAATGGCATGATCGCCTTCTCCTTAGGGTTGACTTGGTTAGATGCGATTGGCCTAGGATGGCCAGGATGAGAAAGCTCTGGTGGTGTAACTGCCGAGGTGGAGGTGGAGGCGCCTTTCAATTAGCTGGAGGCTCGTTGGCCCAAAGTTTGCTTATTCGACGCCTATCCGCTCATGGCCTGCTTGGTCGAAGCCTAGTTGTCGGTGGCCTATTCAACTGTCTCTGACTTGCCCAATCGAGGCTCATTTATCCACAGCCTGTTCAGTCAAGGCCTAACTATTATTGCTAATGTCTGATAAGCAAACCAACATTCTTCTAGACTTTCACCACGATCCAGACAGCGGGCTTCCCAAGAGAGCTTGAGTTTAAATTATCTTTGGGGGCGTTAATTATAGCGTATTTAATGTCGGGGACACGTATCAAAGTTGTATTGGGTCGTTGGTGTCCGTAGACTGCGTATGCAAGCTCGTGCATGCTAGTGACGTTATGCGTAACTGCTTACCAACGAGAACAAAAGCTTAAGGACAACAATGAATATCGTATAAATATAATAGACGGTGTTTATTAATTATTATAATTACATACGTTATAAATACCCCCATGAATGACGGTGATCACCGGTGGAATGCTAGCCACTTCATGTTGGAGGCCGGTTTGATAAACATTGGTTTTTAATTTAGTTATGATTTCTTTCAAATTTAGCCGTCTTTTATTTTTATTTTTTTTCTTTGGTCAACATCAAATATTAAGCTACACCTATTTTATTATAAAACATTACTAGCTCTAATATATATTGTAAATGCTAAATGCCAAGAAGATACGTTGCTGTGCTATATTAATAAAAATAAATTCATACAATTTAAATAAATTATAATAAAATAAAATAAATAAATAAGCATACTTGAGATAGACAGTTAGGCTGAGGCTATGATTTCTTGGCCTATTTTACATGGAAAAAGTGAACTACCATCACTAGAGATTCGGCTTACACGATTAAAATTGTTAGTGCATTTTATAAAACATTCTATCCATGCTTTCCTTAAGTGCAAGTCCAAACCATGTTTATACCATAAAAAATTAAGGTGGTGTTTTCGCTAAACAAATGGCAACTTAAAGCTAGCTTCATTTCCATTACAATCTAGATCACTTTTCTTTCTCATTTTGAAAAAAAAAAAAAAATCTCACACTCATAAACATACATATCCAAAGACTTTCCCTCTTTAAAACCCAATATTTTGAAGGTGATTTTTAATTAAAATATGAGTTTTGTGATTTACTAATGCCTTTAGTGTGCATTTAGTAAGTATTAGTCTCTTTATTCACTTATTTTCCCCATCTCTCTCTATTTTCTCACTCACACAATTTTTATTCCTCTCCCTAAAAATTTTACTTGTCTTGTTATGGATTGCAATACAAAATTCAATTTTACTCCTACGCTTGGCTTCACTGGACAAGATGACTTTTGGTTTAAGTAAATGCTTTTTTTTTTTTCAAATATATGTCTTTTTTTTCCGTATAATTTTTAGTGGGATTTTCTAATGAAATTTTGTTGGAATTCATTATTATTAGTAATTTTAGGCAACAACAAAAAAAATTATAAATTGCATAAAGATAGATTGATGTTATTACTAATTTAACTCCTTGTTGTGCGTACCAATTGGTCGAAATGGTAAATTTTATCATATTTATGATATTTGCCTATGGAAATGTTTTGTTTGGCAAAGGTAGTATATATTGTGGTAGGGCACCATTGAAAAAGTCAAAATGAAAACCGAAATGAGTGATTGTTGCATAACATATGTACACAAGCATTAGAGTTGAACTTATCATGTATCAAATGGAGGTGTTTCATAAACATCCTATTCCTCCTCTTAACTCAACTCATGTGTGACCACAATACTTGTTGTTCCCTATCATTAACGATAATGATGTAGAGTCTTAGGCTCCATTTGTTTCAAGAAAAACAACTTCTTAGTGTAAAATGTTTTCTCTTGAAATTATTTTATTGAAAATAATGTATTTTCATGTATTTAGTTGTATTTATAAAAATATATTGAAAAATTTTCCTGATGTTTGACTTGCAAATATTATGCAACGCATAATCTTACAAAATAAATTAATATAACATGTTGGTATAAATACATTGTTTCAAATATTTTGTTTAAATGCAAAAGTATAAATAAATATGATTTCTAATATGTATTATTACAATCTCTTTAGGTAAATCTTGTAATTTTTAAAAAGCTTTTTTTTTTTTTTTTTTTGCTCATTACATTCTTTTCATACTTAAAATATAATTTATAGGTCAATTATAGCATAAATGATATAAATATCATTCTATTAAAATCGAACTCTTGCAAAAGCTTATTTGGAAAATGGACATTCTATTTTTAAAATAGTAAATCATTCCCCCCATCAAGATTTATCTTTCAGTAGAAAAATGTTTTTCCTTGTAAGGGAAAATGTTTTCCACTTAAAAGCTATTTTACAGCATAACAAATAAGGAAAAATGGAGAGAATATTTTCTAAAGAATATTTTTCCTCAAATAAACGAAACCTTATTTATATGGCTAAATTAGCAAGTAATTTGTGCATTCAAAAGTTGTATATTAGGTTTCGGTATAATTCAACCATGCCATGTGTGTAAGATATGGAGAATGTTATTATTGTGCCTCTTTGACCTCCCGATTATAGTAATTTGTTAATACTTCGGTCACAATAGAAGAAAATGATGACATTTCTTAGCCTAATCACATGAGATTAATTTGCCTAGTCTTAAGGATGATCTTGATTGATAGATGTCTTACAAGATATCTTAGTTGATACAAATGAAGAAATAATAAATGAGGAGGGCTTGACTAATAGCGCCTCTATAAATTTTGAGATAGACACATCAGTGGATCCCCTATTGCCAAAAGCTCTATATATCATGCCATACACTACAATACCTAATTGTCCCATACTTAAGCACGCTAAAATTGTTTATTTAGGATCCAATTCATTTCCTTTATAAGAGAGATAGTGATAACAGTGATATTGCCATTGGATAAAATGGCATATAACTTCAAAAAATCTAAGTTTTGGAGATAGGTTGAAGAAAGGAATGCAATTTGCAAAAAAAAAAAAAAAAAAAAGGAAAGTAGATTTGATTTACACAGTGAAGACACACCACATAAGCATCACCAAAGCTTTCATGTTAAGGAATTAGATAAGGATTTAATTATCAATTTTTTGTACGAAGAGGAAGACAAGGTGTAGATGATGACTTTGTGCATACTAAAAATGCATGTAATAACTAAAGGTCCATATACATATATTAATCCCATACTAAATTGATACCATCCACAATTAAACTCTAGGTTGAGGGCTTGATTTTTTTTAATCAACTAATGAAAACACCGAATGTGAAGTTTTCCATCCATTCCTTGCCAAACTATTATTGATGCATTCTAGTACAAGTGACAAGAAGCAGGATATGGGACGGAAGAAAAGAGCAATTGAAACTTATGGTGATTGGGATTCTTCTTATGTGAAATTATTAAAACTCAAATGCTAAATAATTGAGTAATCCAGAATCTAAATAAAGTTTAGGCTACTTGGCCAGCCGATAAATAAGGGAAGTGGTTTCTACAAGGTGATTTAGACTTTTAGTCCATGTGTACATGCCTTCACATATTTTGATTGTATTGAGTTGGCCACCAATGTATAGGAGACATGAGCAATTGTGGCTGCCGGGAGGCATCTCCTTAGAGGCCATAGAAGCGTGACATTATTCCCTCTAGGTGACGAAGGGCGGCCAGGGATTCCTATAGCTCATACTACTCGAGAGAGAGGACAAGCCATGCGGGGGGTCGTTGTTAAGTGCCAGCCATAAATCGGTCTCCTTATCTTCTAGATTCGCCAGCCGCTTATCTCTCGCTAGTAGCTCGTGTCTCACCCCATGCATATCGCTCCATTGCTTGCAGTTCATCCACTGCTCCCACCAAATCACGTATCTTTTCATATACTTGATGTTGATTCAACTTTTGCTGCTACGATGACTCTATCTACTCCAAAAAAGCAGCATTACGTCAACTTCGATAGAGATGAGAACATTACACGGACATATCGATGCCATATTATAAGAGATGTGCCACCAATCTATGCACACCCCTATCTAGAAAATGTAGCAAGTCTGAACAATTCTACCCAGGTTTGAAAAACTTGAGAGGCCTATACCACTTCAAAATCAGAGGTGACATAAGAGGCGGTCCTAATTCTATACCGTTGTCGTTCTTTTATATAATTGGAGATATGTTATTTAATGCTGTGTACACAATAAGAAAAAAGAACCTTTACACATATTGTATGTAATTACTAGTAAAGTATACTTTATAGTGTAATATAGTTCATGTATTTATCATATTGCTAATATATGACTTGGTGCTATTTATGGATCAACTTCGGGGTGAGATTGCTGCGCTTACTGGAGCTTGCAATGAACTTGCTTCTGCCGGAGTTTATGTGCTTCGGTGGCTATTACTGGAATTTGTGATGTGCAAGACGATGTACAGATTCTACGTGCTATCACATTTTTAGCTGGTTTCATTTTATAAATCACTCAAGGACGTGATTATTATCGTTTTAGATGTTTAAGTGTTTGGATATATATTAATTTAATTTCATTGTACTATCTTATTACGAGAGAAAAAATTATCAGGTTTTTCTTAATGTCTTTTGCTGCTCGGGCCCAGTGCAGGATCAAACACATCTCTGCCATGCATTTACAAAATCGCAATTTCAACTGCACTTTCTATTATCCAATATTTTTTTGTATTTAGTACTTTGCCGAAAACTAGTGATGGATACGATTTGCTTCAATACTGTTTGCTTTCTAAATCACGTATATTACGGGTTTTTTTTAAAAATAAAAATAAAAATTGCCCGCCATTGTAAAAATGCATGTTGGCCATGCATTTATAAAAGCGTAACCTTTACCTGCGCTCTCATTATAGTTTGCACTTCCGTGCAACAAAGTGAAATCACACATTATAGCTGCAATTGCCTAGCCAACAACCCTTCTTCAAGAAGTAAGGTATTTCCACTTAATTCTCGCGATGTTCGAAGTATGAGATGGCTAAGCATGCACATGTCTAATCTAATTGTATTTAAGGGACATTTTAATTTAATAGTTAAAAAACGAAACTATCGCTCTTTACGAAAGTATGGTTAAAGAAATAAAATGCGTACACCATTTAATCCAAAGTTTTGTAATATAAGAAGCAAGGACATTGCAATTCGTAATTTCATCTATTCTCACCTTGTTTTATTCCAATGTAAGCCTACTACAAGCACGGTTTTGACTCCATACCATCCCCAAAATCAATATTCAAGAAAGAAGAAACATAAAAAATGTATCTAATCCTTCCAAGAATCATCTTCCTAATTTCAGTGAAAGATCTTCTCCACAGTATGGGGCAGAATTACAGTAAAAAACGTTTGACTATAATCTATGATACAAGATTACATGTATGTGAAAATTGGATTTGAGGGAGTGTGAAGTGTCACCACAATTTTGTCATCAAAGAAAGTTTTTTTTGGAAAAGTGGCATTAAAGAAAGTTTCCCCACAATTGCGGAAATGAAAGCATTATATGCATGGAAAAGAAATTTGGATAGCATGGATACGTATAACTCAGCTAGGAAATCACAATAGTTACAGCAGATCTTAATATCCATGAATCCCACAAAACCAGTAGCCAGACTAACTACAACCATCACTGAAAGTAACATATATGCCCAACATCATTGTGCGTGCTTTTTCACTGGTTTCTAGTACCTCAGTGAAAAAAATGTGGAAGTAAATAGCAACTAATTTTGTGAGAACTAAAGCCATGACACCCCTTGGGATGTTGGGCCAGAGGAGAACAACAGGGTTAAAAAATGATCATGGATGGAAACCTTCATAACAACAATAAGATTGGCAGCAGTCTGCAAAGTAACAATACACAATAGAAAAGCAACACATGACATAACAGAATGCACCTGTGTGGGTTTTGTCCATATAACCTGTACAACCAGTCCCTAATACAATTTCCAGCCACCCTAAGGGACTGGCAGAACTAGAGTGTGAAAGGGAGGAAGGGAGGGAGACTGGGGGAGGGAGAGAATTCCAGATGGATTGCCGAATCAAAATTGAGTTAGTAAATGAAGACAATCCAGTTCAACAAGACAGATGAAAGTACCCACCAGACTAACATTTGAAACCATGGCAAGCGGACAAGACGATGATGAGTATCAATGCAGCGAGGATACCCAGAACAATTAACTTAACCTTCATATTCTGCAACCACATCTTCCTTCTTATCTGTGTTCCCTGCTGCCTGAAATCTTGAGCCTGAAATATTTGTTACCCCAAGTGTATCAATACGACAAGTAAGAAGCAGTAAAAAAAGAATATAAGAAATGGATCTAAGATATGAGGTATCATCTGTGTCGGTGATGAAGCCAAATAAATTATAAGTCAAATACACAGATAAGCCCATGAAATTTTGACCCTTGTCCAATTAAGCCCTTTAATTTTGTCATGTTGAATCAATCTCTTGTACTTGAATGTTTGTTCATATTGGCCCCTAAACTTCCTGAATCTTATTAAATTAAAAAAAAAAATGCTAAATAAGATTCTAGAAGATTTTTACTAATGTGCAAATTTTTTCAATAATTTTGCCTATTGCATACAGCTAGAGTTCAAGCATTGAAATACACACACAACAGGCAAAATTTTACGGCTTATTCATGTATCTTGCATAAATTCTAATAGCAAAAAGATCCTTTAATTAAACGAAAATGGCCCTTCTACTTATTTTTTGGGCAAGTGAATTAATGGCTATTCTACTTTGCTGACCTGAGAATGAAGATTCTCCGTTTTATCCACCAGAAGCTCAATCTTCTCACCGCGATCAAGTACCTGCAGAAAGGATGAACTTCGTGTATTTATTCTAATATTGGCACTAAACTCTATATAAATTAGAGGCACATTGATTTAATATTGGCAATCATTGGAGAGTCCTTTGATAAAGCACTAATGATAAGTTGTCAAAAGAAGACACATTTTACTTTCAGTTTTACTTACCCAAATTGGGGGAGAAGAAAAAAAGAAAACAAGATGAATGCAAGCAAACAACCTTGGACAACAAAGCTAATGGAGCAGAATTTTTTATCTAGTGACTTACCTTTTCAATATTCTCCATCATGACGCCTTTAACTTCAGAAACCTGAGCCTTCACTTTTGCAAGCTTACTTATCTCTTCAGGATGATCCACGCAATACTGCATGTGCTCCTTCAGCTTGGAGCTAAAGTCTCAGAAAAAAGTGTGAGCGATTAAAGAAACCCAATCAGAAAATTGAAGACACTATCCTTCAAAGATAATATAAAGAAATCGATATATACCCAAACTCTCTGTTCAGGCTATTGGCAGCAGCTGTTGCAGCTTTTCCTCCACCATATCTGTTGCTGAAATCATCCTTGACTCTCTCTAAAAAAGCAATGGGAACTTGTCTACCAACAGACTCAGCAGCAACCACACAGTAGGCTGCATTAATCAACTCATTAACACTTAACAAGTTGTTGCAATTACAGTCAACTTATTGCTCACAGCATACAATTATTACAGAATTACTGAACTCATTATATAATTTTCCACTAGAAAACCCAAATAACTTTTGAATCCCAGATTTATGCAGCAAATGGCTGTGTTCGGTATACAGAGTCAATATCCTACAATAATTTACATAACCGTGTAATGTTGATGGTTGTTGATGATGAATCTTATGCCACATTTTGACCAAGGTCTCATCGGATTCTATAAACCGATTATAATTCGCAGAATAAGAGATCCCATTTTTCAGTTCGATTTCACCTATAAGATTGCACTGTATAGATGTATCTAATATTCTAAGCAAGAGCTTCACTCTTCTGCAATTACAAACACTGCAACAACAATTACCAAGCACGTTAAGTTTCCGATTCATTATCCAAATCGATTCAATTGTCCATGAGACATACAAACAAGATCAAAAGCCATATCCTAACACAACGCCAAGTTAAGCAACCCATCACGGAAACAGACAACCGAATGCATCCATATAAATAAAGAAAAAAGATAAAAAAAACCCTAACTCCCGCAATACAGCCAAGAATAAAGACAAACAGAACGCAACAAATATCCTCGTGTCTAAACTAATTTCATATCATCAAGATTTAATGCGGACCCGACTTTGTGGGCGAAGACACCGAAAACAGTACTAAACTCGTTCAAAACGAATCGCATCAAATCAACGGAAGTCAACAAAAGTCAAAACGGATCCTCCCAAGTAGATCTAAAACAGGAAGCATCCAAATCGCAAAAACCGAATTAAAAATCCATGAGAAGTCTCGCAAACGCAACTACGAAGATAGTTAAATATACGTACTGAAGCCATTTTCGACGAGGTAATTGAACGTATGAGCATCGCAGTTGTAAGTGAACTTGTTGTTGGTAGAAGGAAGCTTTTGAAGGCATTGAGTAGCGATGGATGTGAAATTGCCAGTGAACTCGGTGTACTCTGCCAGTATCACAGTGCCTCGTGCCACGAAACTGTAGATCAGAGATTGCTGACCCATGCTTATCTGGATCGGAAAGCTAATAAGCAATAACCACGAAAGCTAACCCTAATTAGCGATTTGAATTTACGATTGGATCAATTCCCTGTGCCCCTCCCTCTCTCGCTCTCTCTTTCTCTCTCACTACAGTGTTTCTCGCTT
The DNA here is from genome assembly GCA_037954665.1 of Laguncularia racemosa. NCBI lineage: Eukaryota > Viridiplantae > Streptophyta > Magnoliopsida > Myrtales > Combretaceae > Laguncularia > Laguncularia racemosa. The sequence goes on along the minus strand of JBBMOL010000031.1, from coordinate 5,891,967 downwards.
CGAGATACGTTAGGAAAGAGGAGAGGTAAAATTAAGGTTAGAGAAGAGAAAGGGTAGATGCTAGCTCCGTGGTGGAAAAAGTAGATGTAGACTTGAAATAGGCTCTTCCATATACAGTTGTATATTCATCTTTATATTTATCCTTTTACATCGATCAAGAATACATAACGTTTATTTACTTTGAATAAAATAAAATTAATAATAAAATTAAAATTATTATTAAATAAAATAAAAATATAATTTATATTATTATATTTATTTTATTATTATTAAACTAATTTTATTATATTTACTTAGATTAAAAATTAAATAAATTTTATTTAGACATTAAAAAGATAAAAATATTCTTTATGTTAAAATATAAAAAAAATTATAAATCTAATTAGAAATAAAAAAAAGGCCAACAACAACGACACTAGACTTTCATGAACAATGATGACGATGATAGATCTAGACTTTCACAGACGACGATGACCACCATGGATGACACTTTCATGGACGACGAGGACTTGCACAAACGACGACGACGATAATAGATCTAGACTTTCTCCTTCCTTGCATATCTAATTGCTAAAGTATAGGATAGATTCGGAAAAAAAAAAAAACAAAAAAGGAAGCCTCACAAAATTAAAATTCCCCAAATTTGAAAATGAATAGCTATTAAGAGACTTTAGGAATTGTAATTCATCATCGAATGCTTATTTTGTGATTTCGATGAAGCAAATGTTGTAATTCTTATTTCGCATAAAATAGGACTATAATAAAATTCATATTACGATGAAGTAAACGAGTCTAAATATAATTTTTTTAAAACGATTATATGATACAATCATTGTATACTATCACAAACTATAGTATATAAAACCTATTAACAGTTTTTATAAAAATTGTCAATATATTTTGTATTGTTCATGAGGCTTATATATTGTATTTTAGGATAATATTCATGATTAAACTATATAGTCACTTTTGAATAACTATATTCTAAAATTTTCCTATTCGTGAAATATAAATTAAAACTAGTAATTAACTTCCAAGTTTCGGATGTAACTAGGAGTTACCTCCACTTAGTTTTGAGTTAAGGTTTTAAGTATAAATCTTTCATATTTTCTTTCAAGAAATATTCTATCACCTTTGATATTAAAAAACCCTAAATTAATAAATAAGGTCAATTGAATTAAAAAGGAAAATTTAAAGTTAATAAAAAATGGATGCCCAAAATTTTCCAAAATGACCTTTTTACCCTTTGACTTGATTTTATTGAAATTAGCTCCAAGATAGCCTAGTGGCCCTAAATAAAACTCTAAAACCCTAATTAAATAAATAAAATTATTAAGAAATTATATGGAGTCAGTTGGAAAAGAGAAATCAAAATTTGAAGATCAATTTTGTAAAATGAGCATTTTACCCCTAGACCTAGTTTGACCATAATCTAATGCCTAAAATCATTAGACAACTCAATTAAAGTTGTTTGCAATTATTTTAAGTCATTTTGGAGTATCTTTTGAAGTTTGGAGACAGATTGCCAAAAATGACCAAAATATCCCTCAAGTCAATTTTTATTAAATTTGACCCGAATTAACCCAAAAATCCTAAATATAGTTCCAAAACTTTAAATGGGTAAATAAAATAATAAGAAAATTACTTAGAGAAAATTGGAAAATGAAAATTTAAATTCTAATGTCAATTGAGCAAAATGACAAAAATACCTCTAAACTTGGTTTTACTATGGAATAACAAAATTTAATGTTCATAAATTTTATTTGAAGGTTTAGAAGTGAAATATTTTCAATTGAAATTAGAATAGAAATAAAATGAATAAAGGGTGCCACATATGCAAAAAAAGTAAAAGACATTTTGGTAAGAAAAATGAACCCTTACATAAACCTTAATAGTCCCCACCAAAAGCTCTTAAATCCTAGCAAATTTCCACCCCTCAATAGCCCTAAACATGGCATGAAACATAACAACCCTATCCTTCTTCATTTTCATTTCTGTAAGGTAAAACTTTTAACCAAGAGCCTTAAAACCCTAACTTAAGTACAAATTATTCATTAATCTATTACTAATCCAATGTTGATTATTTACTTGTTTTAGGTCATGATCAAGTGAATGAACATTGGCAAGATGATCTCTCAAGCTTGACGTGATGTTACTTGAAGTAAGTAAATAATTTTCAAGATTAATTAAAGATTAAGTGTCCTGATCCTAGATTTAGGCACTAATTGCTTGTCTTGATCATAGAAACTTACAAAAAGTTGAAGAAGTGGTCATTTAGATTACTACAAGGGGTGGCACACACTTGAAAAAGGGTAAGGCATGCAATGTTTCAAGGTAAGGACATAAACTAAGCTTAATTTGATGTGTAATGGTGATTTAGGGTGCCAAGAGATCAAACTAATGGACATTTGATGAGATGAGTTCAATTGAGAATCTAAACCTTTAGTATTACCACATTTAGAGGAGATTTAATATCAAATTCTTGTTTTGAAAAATGATTGATTGGTGATTTAGAATGTTAAATATGGTGTTAAATGCAAGCTTAGATGATTAAAATGGGGTTTGATGCCTAGAGTTGCGATATGAAAATATATGTGTGTTTAGCTACACTTACATAAAGTAATTGAAGTTGTTTTGATGATCTTAGTTCTAGAATGAAAGTTAAAATGTAATAAACTAATATTTGGCATGATGATTCGTGGGTTTAATAATGATTTAGGTACCAATTAATAAATGCATGATATCTAGTATATCAAGTCTAATGGAAAATTGATCAATTGATATGAAATTGGGTTAATAAAGGATGGAACCAATTTTTTTTTGAAAGTTCCAAGCATATTTGAAGTGGAAGATTTAATTGAATCTGAAGTTGTATGATGAATATGAGGTTTAGCAAAATTAGGGGATAACTTATGGCAAAATTTTGACTATTTGATTTTGAAAATTGTAGTCACCATTACTTGTTATGTTAGTATGATTAAATTTGAAAAAAAAATTTTAATTAATATGTTTAACTTGAGTTATTTTGAGGATGACATGTTTAATTGGTGTATGTAAGTTTGTGTAGACATGAAATAAAGCCTAGAGATCAAGGTGTAATAAATTTAGGCTAATTTTGGATTATTAACTTCTTGCTAGATACTCCTAATTGTTTTAGGCTATTTTGAAATGTTCTTGGCCTGGAATATAAAGTTTAAATGATGTTTTAGACATTAAGATTTAGTTAGAACAAGTGAGCTTTGGTTTAAAGTGATTTAAGCTTGAATTGAGTGACATATGGGCTTTTAAAGTATCCGTTTGTAACTTTGTTTAGTCTAAAAATTTTAGAAGTCTAAAATGAGTAAAATGAGGCTTTTATGGCTAAAATAGGTTTGGTTTGGAGTGATTTAAGCTTGAATTGAGTAAGATATGGATTTTTAAAGCAGAAGTTCATAATTTTGTTTAGTCTAAAATTTTAAGAGCCTAAAATGAGTAAAGTGAGGCTTTAGGGTTAAAATAGGTAGAGAAAGTGATAAGGGTTAAAATGGATTTAGTTTAACTTAAATTGAGCTTAAAATAAATAAGTTATTGCCTTTTAAAAATTTCAGGCTTCTAAAATCATGAATTTAAAATTAGAGTTTGATGATTAAAATAATTTAGACTAAGGTCAGCTTAATCCCAAGCCGACTTATCCATATGAGTCCATAGACCAACCTTATAGCCATCTCTATAAGTAGTCCATATAGAAGTGCATAATTTAATTAATCGGGCCTAAATGACTTAAGAAACCTAATTTGAACTAATTTCGGAATTAACTTAGTAAATGAACCTTAATTGGCTTAAATAAATCTAAAGGACCTTTTGGCCAACAAAAAAGAAAAAAAAAATCTAAAGGACCCAAATTGAGTCCAAGACCCAAAAATTAGCTTATGCCTATTTCATCTTTAAGCCTAATACTACTATCCAAGAAAAAATCTTTAGGCCTAATACCTTAAATTGGCCTAAAAAAGTCAAGAAAACCTAAATGAGCTTTAAGCTCATTAAGACCCTAAATCAATTAAAAACCAAAAATGAAATTAAAGGTAGGTATAATAATCAAATTAGGTCTAAGACATAATAAATAGAATCAAATTGATGCAATCGGTTTAAAATAATTATAATAAATTAAAATAACTAAATTAGACTTAAAATGGGCCTATGAATAACAATTTGACCTAAAAAATTTAATTAGGCCTAAATAGATTTAAATGAGCCTAGATACCTAAATTAGGGTATATGTAGACACCTCATTTTTGCCCATATCTAGATTCTTTTAATAATAAATAAATAAATAATAGTAATAAAAAGGCCTAATTTATGAATTAGTAAAAATAAAAATAATAATAACAAGTATTATTATAAAGAAAAAAAAAAGCAAAAAACGCAAGAAAAAAAAAAGTTCCTATCTGACTTTTTATAACAAACTAGTAGATTTAAGTGTATTCAAAGGATTTATATAAAGATAAAAACAAATCTTTTTTTTTTTAACAAACTAATGGATTTAGGTGTATCCAAATGATTTATATAAAGATTTAGATAAAAACAAAGCTAAATTGGTTAAATCGGAGGTTATTCCTTCTCATCTAAATTGGATTCGAATCAGAACGAAGGCTTATCGAGATTGATTTAATGAGTCTATAAATAGAACCTAACCTCATAAATTGAAAAAGGGGAGGAAAATCTCATCTCTAGTTGCAAAATATCAAACTCCACACCCACTTTCTCTCTCTAAACTTACATGGTCGAACTGCTTGATCTAACTTTTGGTGACATCTTCCATGTAAATACCGACCACGAGTAGGACAGGAGAGAGCTTATGGCTGTGTTCGGTGCCCCTGCTATTCCCAAACCCACAAATCTATGAGCTTCAATGGTAGTTTCAAACCAACGCACAACTACCGTGACTGAAGTTTGACTTGGATCCAATCGCACCAACCCACGTCCAGGTTAGTGGTTTTCATGTTATTATTATATTATTATTATTACTAGTTTTAATTAATAATAATATTAGTAGATAAATAAATAAACAAATATGATAAAAGACATATGTTTTAGGATTTGTTTTCTTTTGTTATTGATAAAATTAGGTTTAGAATTTATCTTTTGTATTTCTTTTAAAATTTTCTTAATTAAAGGTGTGAGTTTTTCTTTGTAAAAAAAAACAATATATATAATATATGTTTTTTCACATAGAAAAATGATTTTTATGAAATAAAATTTTAATTAATGTTTTCAAAACTAGAAGGTTTTAGTTCTGTTTTTTCAAAATTGAAAAATAAAGTTTAGGTTTAATTTAAAAAAAATTAAAACGATAATAAATATAAACTTGATATGTTTTTGTAATTAAAATTAAATAATCCATTAAAGTTTTACGAAAAGAGAACTATGGCCTATTTGATCCTAAATAGTGAGTATGTAAGCACCCTTATGGGACAACTCTAAAAAAATAAAAATATATATTTTCAAATCATTATTAGCATGATAGTTGTATCATTTTTTAATATTTTTATGCTAAAAAAGAAATCATAATATAATTTAGATTTTAGAATGATAAGGTGATAACTTTAGGGTTTTAATAGGATTGCTTCCGAGTCGAGAATTTTTTGTTTTTCTTTCTTTTTTTTATAAAAAAAGAGATTTCGTCGACTAGTTGTCCATATTAGAATTAATCCGCTCAATTAATTCTAATTCAATAATTTTTCTCAATTCTAGTTAGGTGGCGACTCCAAATAAATAATAAAATTCTTAGTTCAAATTAAGAATTTATATTGAATGAGCAAATTGAATTAGGGAGATAGTATAAAATTTTTAAATTAGACTCGACAATATAATAAACCAAATGAGCAAATTAAATGAATTAAGTCTAAATTTGATAAATGACTTCAAATAATATGATTAATTAAATTAATTAGGGCTAGTTGACTCATTTTAAACATAATTAGGCCTATTATTCTTTAAGATCCTAAATACCCTGGCATATCTAAATTCAAATTTAAATAACATAATAGGCCTAAATGAATATAAACTTCAAATGGTTCAAGTCAAATTGGTTAAAAGGCTAATTGGGCCTTTGCAACATGTAATAGGTTCGTAATTAATATGAGCCTTAAATAGTCTAAATCTAACTCCAAAATAGTGTTTGAATACTTAAAATAATTATATAACTTAAATTTTCTCTTTTAATACATAAAATCGACTTAACCTATTCAAATAGAATTCTAAACTTCAACTTAACCTATTCAAATAGAATTCTAAACTTCAACTTAAAAACCTTCAACCTATCAAGGTACGCAATAACGTACATGCTATTTGCTATGAGAAAATTTAATTAACCTAACTAATGATTAAACTTGGCTAAACTAATTGCGTGCTGTACATGCTTAGTACTTGAGCTAGCAAGTAACATCTTTTAGATTAGGATTACAATTGCGATCATATATCTTGAAATGGCATAGTAGATTAGACACTTAAGTCATCAAAGAATGGCTTAACAGATAATGATAAGTGAAATCGCATCGAATAATGACACTATAAGTGGGGATAAGATATATCGAGAGTCATATGGGGAATATGGGTCTTATTGGATGATACAATATAGTTGGATTGTAATTAGTGATAACTGTATAACAATGATATCACTTAAATAAGGCTACTAGGCTTTAGGTTTTGTGACACAAAGTTTGGTTGTTCCTATTAACCCTTGATTGCCATTACACCAGAATCCAACCTTAGGTCCTTCGTTGTGTTATTTGGAGCAATGAGTACTTCGATAGTAATTGTTCATCTTAAATAAGATATAATAAATTGTATGATTGATTGTTACATTAGTACGTAGGCCTACTTGACATTTATGTATGTGTGTTTACGATACTATGCACTAGATTTTTTTTACTCACTTTTCTTTTTTATGAGAGGACTATCTAATGGATCTACTTTACGATTCATTAGGTTTTAGCTCCAAGGAAGAGTAAAGGGATGGGTACAAGGACTTAGGTAATGGGGATCACTTTTAACTTCATGTTTTGCTACAAAGTAGATTTGTATATTTTTGGTACTATATTAGACTTATTATAGGAGTTGTATGTGGCTCCATTGTTTGTTTACCCTATGTCTATATTTTGTAAGCCCCCCAAGCTATGAAACTTAGATTTTTATCTCATGCTTTTCACTACATTTTTCAAACTTAATGAAATTTTAAAATGTTTTTTAAAAATTGAGTAAACCCATCAAATGTTTTCAAATTTTAATTAATGATTAAATTAGTTAAGAAACTCGCTTAATAGTTGTGACCTTACGTATTCTAGTTAAGTAGGTATGCGGTGAATTGTCATCGCCATAAAAAATTAAGAATGTGACAGATACATTAGCATATAAGATACTAGAGGAATGCACATCTACAATGCATGTGTTCATTTAAAAAGGAGCTTCAAATCATTCAATTTATGATATTTGCTTTATGTATGGAAAACTCCTTGAATTTGGATGGAACTTTTTAAATCATGTAATAAAAAGTATGGTGATTTATGTCTAAAAATGCCATTAAAAAGGAAAAAAAAAAAAAGGTACTAAAATAGGGACATGGGAGTTTTATTAAATGATAAAAAAAAGTATTTAAGTAGGTAAATAGCATACTGTCATGTGATTTTACATGGTTGCACTAAAGGTGCATTTGGTATGTATGCCTTTAGTACACTTTAAGGTTATTTATCAAACCAAACCAAGCAAAAAACTATTTTTTTTTTCTATTTAGGTTCAATTCAAGCAGTGACCAAATGGTTTATAATTCAACTTGAAAGGTGAAATGAATCAAACTTCTAGATCCCAAGTAAAAAAAAATGTAATGTTTTTTAGTTTTTAACCATAATAACAATTTGGTCTACCCCATTTAGCCTTTCTTTTTTGTTGTCTCCCATCTCATTTCCAATCTCTACAATCTACTCCATTTTCTTCACCTTTAACTCTCATCTATTGAGGAAACTCACATGCTTTCACAATTACCTAAAGTGCAATATCACCGTAATACAGTGTTTTATGACTTAAATTCTCAAGTAATGTTCTTTAATTTGAAATCAATGTTTGGTTCAAAACTCTAATACATATTAGAATTACTAACTATAATGAAGTCTTTTTTAAAAGCGGTTTAGACTAAACCAAACCATATTTTGAAGTAGTTTGGTTTAGAACCTCAAATCATTAAAAGTGATTTAGTTTATTAAAGGTTTGAATAGAACCATTTTAAATGTGGTTTAGTTTGGCCTCAGAACTGAACCAAACCAAACAATGGACACCCCTAGTATGCTAAAAGAAAAAATTAAATAAAGTGTATACATCATATGAGCATTCCTTAATATTTCACGATATACTAGCTCATATAATATATACGCCTTTAGTGGAAATGTGGTTAAATAGAAAGCACATACACTACATTTGCCTTCTTCTTTAACCCCTAATTTAGCAAACGATATCATGGTTTAGTTTGGCCTTAGAACCGAACCAAGCCAAACAATGGACACCCTTAGTATGCTAAAAGAAAAAAAAAATTAAAGAAAGTAAATATATTATATGAGCATTCCTTAATATTTCACAATATACTAGCTCATATAATATATACGCCTTTAGTGGAAATGTGGTTAAATAGAAAGCTCATATATTACATGCACCTTCTTCTTTAACTTCTAATTTAGCCAATGATATTGGTGGTTCACCCATCAATAGCTCACTCTCAATGCCACGTTTTCTCTCATTTGTATTGATCTCTCTCCACTCCCTAAAGCAAATCTCTTCCTCTCCACAATCCCATCTCCTTTCCATCCTAAATTGTAACATTCTCATAGGGTATGCAATTTTTTCCCTTAAAGTAACATGTCCATGTGTAGTTTTAGTGAACCTCTTTATTATGCTTTTTTTTTTCTTTTTGGGAACCTTAAGTTGCGATATGTATTCAATATGTAGATTTAGCAACATTAGCTACAAATATGTATACGTTGTGGCCTTGTATGAGTAATTGTTGTTAAAGTTATTGAATACAAGAGTTGTAAATGTGTATAAGTTGTCATGGTAGATAGTTACTATTCATGCATGAATGTGTTAGTGAAAATTACTCTTAGTGATTTTTTTTTTTTTTGGTGAAAAGGACCATATTTTATGCAAAATGGATGTTGAATGCTGGACAAAACAATTATGCATGAATACTCGTTAGATTTGTGAAATTTATAATAAGATTAATTGGCTACTTTTTATGTGAATAGTTTAAGAAAGGTTGGATTTCTAAAATTTATAATATATGCTAATGGAAACATTATGAATGATAATCGAGGACCAAAATATAACGAGGATCCAATTAAGAAGTTGAAAATGAAAAAAGAATTTCAATTATTTAGACTTCTTAAATAGGATATGCAAAAGCATTAGAATCGATACTATTACAATTTGTATTGAAATATTACACAAGCATCCTTATTATGATCAAGGCAATATATTATATAAGTTGATGGCTATTAAGGATGATTATGACATTAAAAACCTTATTGAAATGGTTGAAATAATTTGGAAAGGTAGTATTCAAGACTCATACATTAAAATGCTCATAGAGAACAGCAAGGATCAATTGTTGGAAAAAACTCTAAATCTATTTTTTTAGAAAATCATTTATATAAAAAAAACTAATTTATTATTATTGTTTAGATAAAATCTTTTATTTGTCTTTTTATTAATTTTTTTTCAATTAAAATAAAAGAGAAAGAAACTTGATCGAACTTAAGTTTGGATCGCATTTTAGGAGCGAACCCAAAGGGCCCTGGCACCCCGTGTTAAAAGAAAATCCTTAAGTAACAAATATGTATTTAGCTAGTGTATGTAGGCTCTTTTTTTTAATATATATATATAAGTCCATTGCAATGTTTCAAGGCATGTATAGCTCGTTGAAAATGTACTAAAGATATATATATATGTATATATATATATGTATATATCCATTGCAATGTTTCAAGGCATGTATAGATCATTGAAAATGTACTAAAGCTACCGGTTCAATCTTTCAATAAGTGTTAAGCCCTCCAACCACATATGTATTTGATTTTCCCACCCACATACTAAATTTAAAAAACAAAATGGAACAATTAATGCACTAGTCTTCGCAAGCGAATATTCCGTTCTCATTTTCCCCCCCCTCGTATCCAAGCAACAATAAGCATTAACATTTTTCTTCATAATATAGTGTTGATTTACAAATAATAGATTATTCTAGATTTGCAATTAATATTATCATTCTAGTTTTTTCCTTTCCCAATATAAAAGCATGATTGGATTAGGTATTTATATGACCATTTGAATTTTCTATACTAGCTTTAGTTATAAGTTATACCTTAAAATGTTCATCTTTCATAGTTTTCAAGAAAATAATAAAATAAAATTATCTCTTTTTCAATAAAAATAGAAAACTTTTTATATGTGAATTTATTTAAATCCATCTAGAAAGTAAAATTTATCAAATCTATAACTTATTTTAGAGATATTAATCATTTACCCTACTTAATTTGCAAATATATATAGATATATATATATATATATATATATATATTTACTTTTTGCTTCTTTTTTTTCAAAAAAAGCAATCAATTACAAATACTTTTAAGTATCTTTCAATACCAAGAGCAACAATCATATATCAAATATATATATATATGGAGAAAGAATTTTCTCATCGATTGTCTTTTAATTTATGTAAAAATAAATATTGCTAAGAAAATTGACAAGAATTCCATCATAGATTTTACAACAAGAAAAGAGCAGTGAGTTAGATTTTAATAATTTTTTTTATTTGTCATTTTAATGTTGTACCTTTTTATCTATGCAATATAATCAATGATTTTGATGATATTGGTTTTACCCCCTCCGATCTTATAATCCTACATCTGTCTTTAACCTATTTTCACCTTTTCTCTCCAAAATTGAAGAGAAAAATAAATGAGTTTCAAAGTAGAAAGTTTTTCACTTTTTTTCCACTCTTCACTTAATTTACTAAATATAAAATTTTCTTCCATTTCCTTACGTTTCCACTAATCTAAACACGCTATTAAACAAGGAAGAGAATGGTAAGGATGTTAAAACTTCCTCTCTTCCTTGTTGCAGTATGGTGTTTTTTGGCCACCATGGGAGTGTTGGACCAACATACCTTAACATTGGGTAATGGTGGTTTGATAGCAAATCACATGAGAGGTGCTGTTTTTAAAATGGGTCTGGATTTTCAATCTATGGCTCTTCAGTCTGGGGTGATTTAAGGTACCTTTAGGTTTTGTCTGATTGTTTTAGATAATGCGAGTGCTAGGGAAGCTTCTAATGGTGTTTTGGTACTTCAATTTTTGGTGGTTTGCATCAAACTTGAAGTGTGGAGTGTAATGGGTTTCAATGGATTCAAAGAGAAAGATTTCTTATTTGATTTTTTTTTTTAGTAATCTTGAGTGATTTCAAGCTCCTTAACCTTACTCTATATAGAGGAAGCTTAATCGAACATTAAGGAACTTGAAAAATCAAGGGATGATGCATTAAGTTTAAATTCATCATTTCAACTTTTGATGATTGCATACATCTAGCCCTACTTCAAGCAAATTTTGAACCTACCACCTTTCCATTTGCAAAATGTGCCTTTGCAGCTAAGCTAACTCATTAAATTTAGCTATTGATCAATTAGATTCTATATAAATTAACCATAAACCCATAATAAAATAATAAAATGTGCAAACTTGGGGATTCGGACCCAATAACATATACTAACCTACACACTTCTTAACCTACTAGATCACTAGTATTATAATATAAACATGGTAAAAGTAATTTTTTATCATAAAGCTTGATTTAATGGATTTTAATCCTAGTCCATACCTAATGTAATAAAAATTAGACTTTTTTTTTGAAAGATTCTACATACTAGATTCTAAGAATTAATTTTTTATTTAACTTGATCTAAACATTAATATTTATCATCTATTTGAATGAATAAATCGGATTAGAGTTGAGTTAAAAACACTATGACTAAAATAAAATGGTTTTAAATGCACTACATTACCCATGTACATTGGGATTACAAATTTTATTTTCTATTGGAAATTTATTTTTCAACCTAAAAAAAATTAATTCCCCGGATTTACTATTTTATTTCCTATTTTTTCTAAAAATGATTTTTTTCTCTATTTTCTATTTTTTTGCTATTTTTATGACTTTTATTTTTTTTAATGATTTTCTTGCTTTTCTATTCTTTTTTAATCTATTTTTTCGAGGGAGTTAGAGATGAGGCTCCACAATAATTAATATCCATAAGCTATATCTATGAATTCACCCAAAAAAAAAATCTTAAAATCCACACAAAGTCGCATTCATTTCATTGCCATACTATTAAAATTCCAGCCCCTAGAATTATTGTGGCCTCTTTTGATAAAATTTGTCACTTCACTTTTTGTTATAATTATTATCTTTCTCTTTCTCTCATTCATCTTCTTCTTTATATGTTCTATCTTATTTGTAGTTTCAACATCCATCTTAAGTTAACCAAGCAAAATAATGGTATTATATATCTTTTCTTTATAAAGCATCAAATAATGGAATGACAATCAAATTATAATGAAATGTATTTTGGAAATAGATTCTAAGATTGAAAACCACAAAGGTGTTAAGAACCTTGTGTAAATAAATTGTTTTAAGAAGGTATTAGAAATGGTTCACTAAACACCTTATGACTATACTATAATAAATCTAAACACTTAACCTAGATCAACTTTTAAATCATAATCACTTTAGCTAATAACAAAGTAAAATGAATGAACGATAAGAAAAAGAAATCAATTAGAAACATCTCTCCCTTAGAGCCTTTGCTTTCATCCTATTATTAGTTCAAGTGGAATCATAATCATACTTAAATCTTTATGTACACCGAATCTCATGCAACAAGAAGCATCCAACTTCTTTATATATATATATATATATAGTGAACAATACCAATGGGTGCTTGCTGCTAACAATCTAATTAAGAAGCATATCACTCAAGAGTCGATCGGTCTTCAAACGATTTAGCTACCCTATAAAGCATAAGATCTTCTAAAGATAAAGTAAGCTATTAGCCAATTTGTAAGACAAAAAGCATAAGGAACCTTACCTATCTTATTTATCTTCTTAAGGCCATCGGTGAAGGGAGGATGTCAAACGGGTTTCATGTCATGCCTCTAAACATCTAGGTGTGTATAATCTACCATGTATTATGCTTAAATATAAATGCGCTAAGTCTTATGACAATTAACTATGTAAGTTTCTAACCTAATTTTAGTTTATGAAATCATTATTATTATTTTATGAAAAATCATTTGATTTGTTAAATATTGTAACAACAAAATAGTATACTAAAAGATATCGAAACCAACAACATAGTCCACTAAGGCTACATGGCCCAAAATCAAAGTACCAAGTCTAACATACAATCCAAGAACAAGTTCAAGATCAAAGGCCAAAATCAAACTCCATAAAGTCTAAACACTCAAACAAAAAAGAGTCTAAAATCTCCACAAATCTCTCAAAAGAAAAAAAAAAAAAAAGAAAGAAAGGAAAGCGTAGATAGCTAGAAGTAGGATAGAATTGCTCGTCACTCCCATTAAACTGATACTCATCGTTATAGCCATAAACAAGGTAATCATAACATAAAGTCACAACCAAGGTAATCATAACACAAATCATCAACATATAGGTCATCCTCACTTGAAAAATAGTAAAAATAAATGAGTAACAAGTTTTCAGCACGGAATAGCCAAACACATTCTTGCATGCTATGCATACCTAATTCTAAGGTATTAGCATAGATTCATTAAGTTAATTAAGTTAAAGCAAGACAAGCAACATGGGAGTACTCAGAACTCTAGACACTCTTGGGAACGAAAGGGATTTGACCCTACTCAATAGCATTAGGAGACTATTATGGTATGTTTAGTTAACATGACTGGAATTGTAACCAATACTAAAACCATTAACCAATATAAAGTAGTTTCATCTAAGTGTTCACTCCAATTGCTAGGCTTGCTAACATGGTTGTAATATATTCTTACCATCTCGTATGAGACCCACACCCAATACAGTGTCCGGTCAACTTTTCTTCTCTTCCATTACCACTTTATGCAAGTACTGACCCTATCGATTGCCCACTACACCATCTCTATGGCCTGGGCGCTTATTCCACTTTTATTAACCTTTAGATCAAGTAACTATGCACACATGGTTGTCAAAATCGCGATTTTACGTAGAATCGCTAGGGGATCCATAGAATCGGAATGTAAAAACGTAAGTTTTTACAACCTTTATAAAATAACCTTTAAATATTGAAAATTTACTTACAGTAGTCATTAAAAAATATAATGGATAATATAAATTAAAAATTTCAGTATAGAATTGGATCATAAATCACGATAAAAGTCATAATATAGATAATTAAGCATAAGTTGTATAATATAAATAATCAACCAAAAGTCTCAATAAAAGTTATGAAATCATAAATCATATTACAAAACAAGAACTAAAATAAATCATCACAATTTCCACCATCTCTCTCATCCATATCATCATCATCATTTGCATCTTCATCAATGTCAACATCATCATAAGGTGTACTGCTACCAATGATTTCCGTATCCTCTAATTCCAAAATTTTTGAAGTTCCTATTTGCATTTCAGCTTCAACATTATCAATATCATGAAGGTCCAAATCATTTGGGATTAGGGACTTACTGACAGGACCCTCCAAATTGACATAAGCACCAATTTCGTCCTCCTCTGCATCATCTTTATCTTCATCCCCTGTACTTGGAAAGATGCAACACACCTTGACCTGCATTCTCATTTGATGAGTCAAACACATTTTCTTCTTCAACTATCCATTCATCATCAGATGAGAGATCTTCAACAGTGAAAGTAAAAGTGTCAGTGTCAGCAATGCATCTTTCTTTCCTATTTCTTAATTTCAAGATATGCATTACAAAGACTAAATCATTCATCTTTTGTTGATGCAGCCTATTACTCTTTTTGGTATGGACCTGAAAATGAAAAAGGTTATACATAACTTTATAAGATTCATAATCTTAATAAGTAATAATATATAAAATTGAATAAAAGAACTATTTGTATCATACCATTTCAAATGCACTCCAATTTCACTCACAACCTGAAGAACTACAAGTCAAACTTAAAACACGAATAGCAAACTTTTGTAGTTCTGGGCATTCATCTCCATATGAATCCCACCATTTAGCTGGAGCTTTTTTGTTTCTTGCTAACCTTGCAGCTTCAATGCCGAATAGTCCCTTAGCATCCTTAAATCTTTCAAGCTGCATATCAATCTTACACCTTTATGTTGGATTAGAAACCATATGCTCTATGCAACCATATAATCCAATCTTAACATCGACATCAACTTTAAAATCATCACTATAATGATAATGGGAATTCAAATAATAAGTTGCAGCATGTAATGGTCTATGAAGTTGAAGCTCCCATCTCTTGTTGATAATCTTGAAGATAGGTTCATAACTATATTAAATAAATATGATTTCAATTTAGAAATGAAACTTTAAAATTAGCACTAAAGAATATATATATATATTGGTGTGTGTGTGTGTGTGTGTGTGTGTGTGTGTGTATAGCTAACAAGTTACGATATTACCTTTTCTTGACATTATTGAAGTTTGCTTTAATTTTTTGCTTAGCACGATCCATTTCTAGATAAATGAAACCCATAGCTGGTTGATCATCAAAATCCACTAATCTAAGCACTTTAATAAAGGGAAATGTAGCTTTAAGGCAAACAATAACATTCTTCCAAAACCTATTATCCAAAACCACTTGTTGAATTCCGCTTTCCATCACTTGTGGTCGAATACTTACATGATTTCCAATGACTAGAAGTGAACATCATCATCAATGCACTTTTCAACTCACTAAGGCAACTTAATGTCAAATACGAAGTGGCAAAACGAGTTGCACCAAGTCTAATCAAGTCCCTCCCTTTAGTGTATCTTCTCAAAATTGAGATAAGTATAGTCCTGGAATAAATATATGTAGTAATTCGCCTTCCTTTTGCAATTATCCCCTAATGGATCTTCAAATTCTTCTCAAAGTTTTCCAAGATCAAATCGATGCAATGTGCAGCACAAGGTGTCCAATATAAGCATTTTCTCCTGCTGCTTTATAATTTGCAGCATTATCTGTAATAACTTGTACAACATTTTCCTCTCTAACCTTCTCCACAATATCATCTAACATTGCCAAAACTTTATCAATTGTCTTAGATACATCAGAAGCATCTATAGATGATAAGAAGATCGTTCCTTTAGGGCTATTAACCAAGAAATTGCATATGGAACGCCTCTTTCTATCAGTCCATGCATCGGACATAATAGAGCAACTTGTTTTTTTCCATTCAGCTTTGTAGTCATTAAGTAATTCCATTGTTCGAGCTACTTCTTTCTTTAAACAAGTCACCCTTAGCTCATGATAAGAAGGAGGTTTAAGCCCACATTCATATCGACCAACCACTTGAAGCATCTTCACAAACTCTGGATTTTTGACACAATTAAATGGAATTGCACTAGTATAGAAAAAACGAGCAATTTGTTGGCTATATTCTTCTCTCAAATCTTTCTTCATAAATTGGTTAATTGTACCTTGCGTTGCCCGTGTTCCACTTTCACAATTTTATTTTTTTTTCAGAAAGAAGTCCATGTAATTCCTTTCTTTTTTGTTTATCCCTGTTTGCTCCACCTCATCATCAGCATCATCAGAATCTTCAATGCCATGAATTTGCTTTCTCTTCATTTCTGATAATTTTGCCGCTTTTAGCAACATTGTTAACATTTCATTTTTTACATCATCCGGGACACTGGTGCATGGCTTTACATCTTTACGCATACACCCCAAGTGATTCTTAAATCTGTAAATGCCTCCACTAACAACTTTATTACAATATTTACATTTAATTTTTTCCCGTTGTTGTCTACATCAATTCCATGCTCCCAACCTACACCAGATCTACTTCCAAGTGAATTCTTTCTTTTAGAACTCTCTCTAGATGATTTGGAAGATGACATTTTAACTCAATCGATACTTAAAATCCTGTAAGAAAAAAAAAAAAAAGGAGTAAAGAGAGTTATGGTAGAAAGTAGAAACTATAAAGTACTATACTACTATTATATATTTACAAATTACATATATAAAGTAAATTGCTCATGCTCATGCTCATGTAACAAGTAATTACTAATTACAACTAGAAGAGATATCAAGAAAAATAACTATAAAGGTTTTCTTTAAATCATCATCAAGAAAAGGAAAGCAAAACATAAGGGGTAACAAGCTTTACATTCCATAAAGCTAGAAAAATGAGTATATTATAAATTTATAACTAAGTAATATAATCCATTTCCAAATTATAACAATGAACTTAGTACACCACATGTCAACCTAAACCCTCCAAATGCAACTTGTATGAAGGATTAAGTTTCTCTGGAATTAGCTTCATTGATATTTAAGCACATAATACATTTGGATGGGATATCAACTTGGATTAAGATCGGATAAGAAAACACGAAGAAAAATGCTTTTTGGAAGGAACAGGGGAAGAGCATGGCTAAGTAATTAAATTGCACGGC
The DNA here is from genome assembly GCA_037954665.1 of Laguncularia racemosa. Lineage (NCBI taxonomy): Eukaryota > Viridiplantae > Streptophyta > Magnoliopsida > Myrtales > Combretaceae > Laguncularia > Laguncularia racemosa. Next base: position 5,874,277 of record JBBMOL010000031.1, on the reverse strand, counting down.
CGTGTGTCAAGGAAACATGCCCACAGAAGTACACACAATTGAACACACGGTTGAAGGCACGACCATGTGTTGAGCTTGGAAAATACACAGAAGCACACACGGTTGAAGGCACGACTGTGTGTTGAGCTTGGAAAATCTACAGAAGCACACACGATTGAAGGCACAGCCGTGTGTTGAGCTTGAAAATCCATAGAAGCACACACGATTGAAGGCACGGCCTTGAAAGCCATCAGCCCATTCAAATACCCATTCACAATCACAACTCACAAGCATAAAAATTCACATGATACACTACATTACAACTGTACAAGTACAAGTATTGCTAGTCAGTAGTCATACCTAACACAAAACTCGCGTTTATGAAGATGGATCTCAACTCGGTGGCTTGCTGAAAGAACGATCGCTGCTTGGCGACGCTCACTCATCTATGAAGGAGAAGGATCGCTGGCTCGCTGCTTGGTGCTCTTTGTTCTAATAGTATCAACTTAGCTCAGTGTGGAAGTGGAACTATGGATCTCGGCTCGCGCTCGCCTCTTTTGTTTTCACTGTCTCTCTTCTCCTCTCTCCACCGAACTCTGAAGAAGTGCAACGTACAGGCTATAGCAGCAAGCTGGAAATTGCAAAGGACGTGCTGAGTTGCCGATTGGGCTGTGGCTTGGATCCCATCCGAATGGCTTAAGCCTGCAATTGGAAATATTTGTGGAATCGGTTGAAACGGATAGAATTGCGATTTTGAATGATTTTACTGTTCAAATCGCGATTTTATTACGATTTTGCTCCTCTCCGATTTTGTATGCGAGTTAACTGGGAATATATATATACAAACTCGTAAAATCGTTGAATCGTACGAGTTAAAACGCGATTTTGACAACAATGTATGCATAAGTAACATTATTGATAATTAGGCTGAGTTTAAATATTAATTCATTTTAGATTCCCTAGACCTAACACATAGCACGCAACCATCCCATACTTGGAAAGGTAAAGTCATAAGACGATCCTTGATTAGTTGATTTTCCAACTCGATTAGAAGATAACATGCAATTAAAATATAATTATTCATTATTTTTAGTGTTTCATTAATCTAATTAATATAATTATTGATTCAATTACACTTTACTACCATTTAGGTTCATTCGTATCAACTTAATACATAGTTAAGTGTAAACCCATTTACGTTAGTTGACTTATATAGAAATTTTAGATAGGGCCACTATTTTAGTCTAACTATTAATCCTACATTTTCTTTAAGTAATTGGTGATTTGGTTTATTAATTGAATTGGTCCTAAGGTTGTGAATCAATTAGGGATGATTGGATTGGGTCCATCTTTTCAAGGTTCAATCTTAATCTATTTTATTTTAATCTTTATTTATTATTTTATTTTATTTTTCTTAATTTCTAAGTTTGGACCAATCTAAGTGAACCAATCGAGAGGGAACAAGTTTGATTCAAGAGAACCAAATTTGGACCAATTTGTTCCTTTCAAAGGTAGCCTAATTCTTTTGTTATTTTTCCTAAATAAACTATTTATTACTAAGGCCCAACTTGTTTATTAGGTATAATTTGCTTATTAAGTTCAAATATCATAGGTTAAGCCCATTTACTAATTAGGCCCATAAATACATTTTAACATTGGTTATCATGTTCATGAAGATCATATACGTTTTTGAAATAATATTGATAAAAAACTTTAGTCAATTGTTGGGTGAAAATAGTTTTGATTTTGACAGAACATTGTGAAAATCTAATTTTGGAATAAATCTTTATATTGAAAAGTGATTAGCTCAAAACTCATTCAAAAACTCGTTTTTGATGAATTTAGATGAAAAAATTGGAGAAAACTTGAATTTTACAAAGAACTATTTAAACATCACGAAGAACACAAGAACACATTGAAAGACATTTAAACATAACTCGATGAGTCAACTCGATTAAATAACTTTTGTTAATGAGTCAATTATCGAATTGCATCGAGCATACTAGCAGATGAACATTTAATCATGAAATTTTCAGATTTATCATTCTCATAACACATCATTTAAATTTATTTAAATTAATTACAGTTTAATTTTAATTAACAAAATTTATAGACAACTTAATCCCCAAAGTTTACAAGCAAAACTCCATCTTAAGCTGTTAGTGATTAGACCATCTCCCATTAGCTCTCGTTGAGCCACAACTTGAAGCTCCTCTTTATATGTCAATGACATTCTTCCCCACTCAATTAAGCAATTCCCTTGTTGCGATTTCCATTTTGGTACTTTGTCATCTCCATGCTCCCCTGTCATTAGTCTAAATTTTTAGCTAATATCACTTTCTTTCACATGATGACATTTTCCAACATTTCTTCATTTCTCGTTGATGGAACTTTGCAATTGTCCTCTTCTATTGAGTCTTTAATTTGTTGCAATGTCTCTTAGTATTGACCTCTATAAGGACACAACATCAATTCCTAAAGTCCCTCCTACTAAAGATAAATTTTCCTCTTCCCTAGGTAATGCTAACTTTCTTATTATATCCTCTTGTACAATTTGCATTGTTGTGATGAACCTTATGGCTCTATCAATCTTTCTCATCACTAATGCTACATATTGGATATTCTGGTTAAGTAAGCAAATATAGTAGGATTGTGGGATAAACTCAAAGTCATCCATAAGGATTGCCTTTATAACTTTAGCATATTTAGATGTTGAGATCCTTTTGGAATTCGCTATCTTGAGTCAAGTTTTACTCCTCTCCACCCTTAACCTAAGTTTGTTAGCAACATCCTTTGAAATGTACAAGTGTTAGGCTTTATATTTACCTTCACATTCATTTTCCTCCTAACTACCATGACTTTAACATGCATTAAACCTTATGCCTTTCAATGTCTTAAGTTTTCATAAAATAAAGAAGATATATTGTGCCAAGTTGACTCCTATCTTCATGATTTGACTTTCTCTTTGTGATTAAAGTAACAAACGCTCCCTCATACTGTTGCTTCATAGTGCTCTTTTGAGTAAGGTGGTGAAGTTCGATCTTACTTCTCTTTTAGCATTGTGTGGGGAGAACATCTCTTTAAATTCTCACATGAAATTTATTCAAGAGATTATCTCATTAACTATCCTCCTTCATCAAATAAAGCCCGAATCTCTCAAGCACAATGTTGCAATTTGTACTTTTATTCCATCTTCAACAAGCCTAATAGCACTAAAAAAATGTTCCATACCCTAAAAGAAACTGTTTACCTCTCCTACAGAGCACATCCCCTTAAAGTACTATAGATTTGGTACTTGTACCATTTGTGCTAGTTAAATTGTAATCACATTAGCCAATGCAACCTCGTGAGTTGCTAACAGGGCCTTGAGATTCATTATCTCCTTTCTTAAGGCAAAAAAAATTGCATCTATTCTTTCCTCCATTCTAACTATCTTAGCTTCTACATTACAAATTTTTGCCCTTGGGTCCTCCATCTATGTTTTGAGGGTATTGTTTTGTGCTTCCAAGCTTTCTATAATGCATTGGGGAGTCCCCTACAATTAAAATCGGAGCCCCTCTGACTCCTTTATATACACTTGTTACTATTCCAACTCTTCATTCACCTTGGTGGTGCACAACTTTTCCTTTTCAAGCTTAGTATTGAATGCCATCAACATGTCCCTCAACCAAGCACTTTTTTTAGGTTAATGAGTGCTCTTTATAAATGCTCTCATCCACCACAAGCTAAACATTGTGTTCTTTTTGTTAGAAGACATCTTTACTTTTATTCTTGAAATTCCTACTTTGATAGTACTTGTCATGGAGCTACTATTTCAAGGTGCCCTCGTGCAGCACTTAGGTATTCCAAAGCCTATCGAGAACGCTAAGTCAACTTAAACACACATAATACGTAAGCTAGAGAGAGAAAGTAAAGAGAGGAACTATAGGGGAGAATGAGGATTCGTGATATAATAGATGACGCACAAATGAAAGGAGACCTTCTATATTATTATATATATAAAAGGGCTCCTTAGATGAATTGTCAAGATTAATCTAATGCAACCTATAAGATTAAATCTTACTTACCACTAACATTAGTGCTAATCTTTCATCCTCGGCATGACATAAAAAATACACTAGTATTGTTTATGAAATTTTATTCAAATTTAATAATTGAAAATACTTGAAAAGCATAGCATACCTAACCAACCAGTGTGCTAGGACATATGCAATAATAACTTGGTGAATGCTCACAAGGTCAATCTCTCGAGAAGGAAAGAAACTGGTTAAATATTAGATTGTGCGTTCTACTATAATATAGGAAAGCAATTAAATATTTGATTTTTACTACACTAGATTTGATAACTAACCTAATCATAACTAACCTAATCTAACAAACATTAGATTTCAATGCCTCAAATAAATATAATTAAGAATCTATCTTTTGAATAATCAATTGGCTCTATGGTTATGTTGTCTAACTAGCTCATATTGCATACGTATTATACGCTATTGCAAATGCTAAACCCTAGCTAAATTAGATAGTGTAATTGACTAATCCAAATTAGATAGGTGTGCAAATGATTAGAATCATTGTTATGTACACAATCCTAACCTACTTATGTTCCTTAATTGGTGAAAGACTAGCTTAATACTAGAAACCTATAACTTATATACAATATTCTAACAATAAACAACATCATCACTAAGTAATTAATCATCCAAATATAGCAATAGATTTATAATGCAGTATAAGAATAACAGAAACATAAAGAAAACCAACATCTAACACAATGTAAATTCGGATAGTAAAAGACACCACCTTTTACAAGTTCCAAGCTTCAATCTTAGTGAGAATGATGAGTCTTGCATATTCTTAGGTTGAAATCCACAAGAAAACCTAAAAACTAGCTAAACTTAACTTAGATATGCTAAAACTCTAACCTTAGTCGAAGAAAAGAGGATAAAAATAAAGGAAAGTGTGGTGTTTGCTATGCAATTTGTGAAATGTAGCTTCTTCTTCTTCTTCTTTTATATATAATTGCAACATACTAGCTAAATGATGGTAATTGGATTGACCGATTGGTAAATTAAAACTCTTTGTTGCCCTTAATTGAATTGATTGAATGATAAGAACTCAATTAGCTAACTAGTAGTGTTAAATTGCTTCCATGTTTTGCTTGATTAGTCGAATGGTGACTGATCAACTGATCGACTAATCTAGCTTAATTCCTTCTTTGTCTCTTTAAAACTCAATATTTCCTTTGTTATCCAATTTCCAAAATTGTCATCCTACATCAAAGTAAAGTAAATTAATACCTTTTATTATAAAAATGTGAACTTTTTTTATTATTTCAACAATTTTATCTTGGTTGGTCCATTTTGTGCATAATTTACATTTTTGTTTTATAATTGATCAAAATCATATACAAATGTGACTTTCAAGTTGGGAAAAATCATGTAATTTTGAGTGTCATCAATATCTCGGGTGCTTTCAAGCTTTCCACAGTATAGTTAAGAGTCCTTTACAACTCAAACTGAATTCCTTTCTTAAACTCCTATTTTATGACTCATCTTCATTCACTATGGTGGGTGCACAACTTTGCTTTCTCAAGCTTAATATTGAGTGCTATCAACATGTCTCTTGAACGAGCACTTTTATCGTTAAGTAGGTATTCTCAATGAATGCTTTTCTACTCCGATACTACTTGTTGCAAAACTACTATTTCAAGGTGCTTTTGTGTGGCACTTAGGTACTTTAAAGCTCGTCAAGAGTGCTAATTCAACCTAAACACACACCATACATGGATTAAAAGAGAAAGTAGAGATAGAAATTCTAAGAAAAAAATGAGGATTCATGATATAATTGATGATGTACGGATGAAAGGAGACCCCCTGTACCATATCTGCAAAAGGGCTCCATAGATAAATTGTGGAGATTAATCTAATATAATTGTTTATATTTAATCTTGCTTACCATTGTAATTACTATATCTACCCAATTGCATCTATTATATCTACCATTATATGTCGAATCTTGATAACGATGAGTGTGTCGTTGTCGGTGTCCAATCTTTTGACTCTAAATAGCATCGTTGGATGTTTGAAGATTAATGAAAGAATTTTTAAGAATGAGCGCTTTGCTTCTTAAGATGTGTTGCAGCGGGGTCTCGTTGCAAGAGCGTTTTTCCTTTTACCTGTTTGTTTTCTTTTTACTTAATTTATGTAGGGACACAATTGTTAGAAAAAAAAAGAAAATTTATCTCTTGCAATGAGCATGTCTTGACTCGTAATGTTTCCTAGCCAACGTCCATCCTAGGCTGCCATTGATTGGACCATCTTCCCTGCCATAGTCCGACAGGCTCCTTTTTATAAGTCCGTGGACTCTGGCACTGGTAAACTAGCACCCCTCCTCCGTCCCGGACTTATGGGGTTTTATTATGGAGGGTAATTTCGACAATTTGGGTGTTCTTGCGCGGTCTCTCCTTTCATTTTCCCGCCAAAAGCACTTGGATGGCACAAGCCAGTACCAGTACCAGTACCAGTACTCTCTCTCTCTCTCCATCTCTCTCTGTGTCTGCGCTCTCTGAAGCCTTAAGTTCCTCCTTCTCTCTCTCAAGATGGACATTCCTCTTCCCGAGGAGCTCGAATGGCTTGAAGCCCAGTCACATCTCCACTATGAAGACCCGCTAGACCTCGAACCACCCGAATACTATCCCTCCGACCACGACGAACCACCATCACGGCCACCACAACCTCCATCTCCACCGTCCATCCATTCTCAAACAAACGGCCACAAACGTCCTCTCTCTCTCCAATCTTCCCTTTCCTCCAACCAATCCAATGAAAAACGAACCAAAACCGCAGATGAACTATACGGCGACGGTGATGACTGGCTTCTTTATTCTCCTCCACGCGATGAAATCAAACGAAAAGAACAAGAAGAAGCAGTGGACGTTGTTGCTGAGCCGGAGGAGATTACCATTTCGCGGTTCGCATCGCAGATTGATGGCGAATGCATGCCGGTTACTGCGCCGAGTGGGGATAGGGTTTATGCGACAGTATGTAGGTTTGATATGGATGCGAGGAGGAAGAAATTGGAGATAAAGCCTCGATCCGGTGGCAAGTGTGGTAATTATGCTATTCAATTTATTTAAGGCTATCAACTTAATTTTATTTTTTCGCTAGAAAGCTATTTACCTAATTAAGTATGGTGATTTACTGTTTAGTTTTTGTAAGTTGGTTAAGTTTACTTTGTTTTGAGGAATTGATTGATTTATTCTTTGAAAGTTCAGTTGTTGGCTTGTTAATAGATTATTGCCTCGCTGATTTGCATAGGGTTATTTTTATTTTTATGTTAATAGTTTGAAAAAGATTCGGATTTTCGATTCCAGGTTAAAATGGGTGTTAGATACAAGGTGTTGATGCACTATTTAGATCATGGAGGATAGAGTTTCTATGTTCCATTCTCGACCACATCCTGATCACCGGCTATATACCTTTACAATGATGACATTTTATCAAGGTTTCTTATCACATGGCATCCATTTTTCGGAATTAACATCTGTAGTTCATTTCATTTGATTGCATGTTTAATATAAAGCCATGAACAAGCTGAAATTGCTTAGATGTAACTTTACATAGGACTATGGGGGGCTAGGCAGGAGGGTTTGACCTATTAAATAATGTTTGCTGATATAGGGCCATAAAAACGCATGAGGAGAATAAGTGATTGCAGAGTTGTGATGTAGTTTACATACAATGGAAATCTCAGTGTTTTGTAAATTCATTTGGTCATTTCAAAAAGTAGGAGTTCCTGAGGTCAAATTCAGATTTTATTATTTATCTTTCTGGTTAGTTGATTTCCACTTTATGTTTACCCACATCCACACAAGAAGAGTGGGGAGGTTGATACATCTTTTACTATGTATTTATGCTTCATATAAAAAGGCTACTGGTTTATATATTTTTTTGAGAATTGGCACAATCTTTTGAAAAATTTCAAATAAAGTTTTCTCTGAGGAAATTTTTGTGATCTTCAAGAGCAAATCATTGGTATTTAGAGCTAGCCGTGGCTACAAGTGCACTAGTAACTCCTTGCCATGAGTGATAAGACAGTGGGCATTGAAGGAGTTCACAGACACGCCCCCATACTTGGGACAAAGAAGAGCAATCAATAAACAGATGCAAGAGGTCTTCTTGTCTTTGTGCACAAAGGTAACAAGTGGTCAAATTCACAATACCCCAGGGAAGCATCCTAATTTCCTTAACCAGGCCAGCCATAAGAAGAACGCATGTCTTGGAATAGAACTTTGGTTTCAAACCATCTTATACCTTGCAACAGTAGAGGGGATAGGAACTAGGAAATCATAGCCACTTTTGATGGAAAAATCTCCTGTTTAAGAAGGTGCCCAGCTTAGAATATCAGTTTGAGGGGTCCAATCTTAGTGAAATGGGGACATGGAGATTTGCCATATTTCTTCTTTAGGTAAGCTCCAAACTTCTCCACCCGTTAGATAGCAAAGCCTGGCATTCAAAGCAGGCTGGAGTTTGCAATGTCTCTAGGGCTGAATTGCATTTCCAAGGGACCCATTGATAGCCAATATTAGACCATAAGGAGATTGATAGGCCATCCTTTACCTCCCATCTAAATTGATCTCATACTAAAGGTCTCAACGTCAAAATTTTATTCTAACTCCAAGTGCAAGTTGTTGTAGCTCTCACGCCCAAAAGCTACACCCCTTTAGGTAAGTGGAATGTGCCCACTTAACCTATAATCCTCTTCATCCGCCCTTGAAAAATGCATGTATGTTTGATTTGGGCCATCTTGTTCTGTTCGACTAACTTAAGGATTCTAAGACCCCTGTCCTTCTAAGGATTATAAACCAACTACCCTTTGACCTTAGCTTTTGTTGTATGTTAGCTCTTCCTCTCCATGAAAAATTTCTCATCTTTTGCTCAATTTGCAGTATAACTGACTTAGGGTGTAAGATGTTTGAGCTCCAATACACTTGCATAGAGAAGAGGATCAACTCGATAAGTTGCAAACTAAAAGACTCGAGATAGGATATTTGAATCAAGTAGTGATCTAGGGCTAACTAGTATTCTCTAACTGTGAAACAAGAAGAGAATCAAGCAAGTGGAAATGGAAGCTGAGGGTTACTCAAGCCGAAGCTCAGCTAGAGAGGAGCTCTCCAAAACAAGTTCTAACAGATTTGGAAAATATCTTTCTAACCGCCTTTCCCTCCAATATGCCCACTATTTAAATGACCCAACCTGGCCACATCAGCACACACAAACCCCACCACTGAGATTGCACAGGTAACCACTCTCCCTACACTGCACTCCCACCAGATCACCACCCAGTATACACCCCCTATCAACCCAACCACAATACATGATACAGCATGCAGACAACACAAACATAACACGCACATAACACACCATCACATAACACCCACAGACAACACCATCACACACATAATTCACGCATACAACACCATCACAACACACACAGAACATAACTACACAACACAGATAACACCACCACTCACACACACAGAACACCCCCACACTACTCCTCTATTCCTTTCCTTCTATATACATTCACCACTGGAGCACCAACACGTGGGATCATATCACAACCATCCTGCAAAAGATAGAAATTTTGATGTCAAGAAAATATATGTGCAAGAACCCTGTCTTGAAGTGCATCACAATCCTGCCTTTAGAAGAGATCAGAGGAACTCTGAGATAGCAAAAAGGGAGTTTACGCTCCTGGAACCTCGTTAAGGCCAAATTCATCCTTGACATATTGGTCAACATCACAAAATATCAGGTTGCTCTTGCCTTCATTAGCTACAAGCCTAGACGTAGTATGAAATAGCTGGAGAGCTTCATAAACATATCTTATTGATCCCAAGTCTCCTTTACAAAACACTAATAAGTCTTTTGCAAAACAAAAGTGAGTCAAAATTTTCACCTTTACATCCCCAATGGAAGGAGAAGCTTGGATGAGAAGACATTTTTATGAAGGATGCTTGATAGATCCTCCATTCTAAGCACAAAGAAATATGGGGAAATAAGATCCCCTTATATGAAGAGACTAGATAGCACTGCAAGGTGCTCCAATGAGCTAATCGTGCTTTCTTAGATGCAATCATGGCTGGATCTTGAGAGTGGCCCTTCATATAGTAAAGGATAAATGCTGCATCAGGCTAGTGTTCTAAGACAATCATGTTAACAGTCTTTTTGCTACATTTGTAAGACAAAATGCTCTCAGATTACTTTTGGAAAACCAAAAAGAAAAGAAGTCCACATCTTTAGATCTGGTAGCAAGGCTTTAACCTTCTCTTATTTTTGTTTCTGCTTTCCACTAGGATTTGCTTCTAGTTCTCTAGGTGTCTGAGATACAATGCCATACAAGTTGCCCTTGTGTGGCTGCCACCCCAAAATTAGTGTTGAGATAGTTTTTCACCTGAAATGTAGGGCTAGTTGGGTTTCTATTTTTGGCCCTCGGATTATCATCTGTACCTTTCTTTTCAGGCTATTATTTTTGGGGATTCTGTGGCCTAATTGACTGGCCAGTCATAGTGTACATAGTCCAATTTTCTTCATTTTATGAGGTGGAAATTTATCAAGAAAACAGCTATTCTACACAAGCACTTGATGTCATTTGGAGTATGTGCTTTATTCTTGTAGGTATATGTGTGTTTTCTTGTTCTTGTTCTTCTTCTTCTTCCTTTCTTATTAAGATTGCATTTTGAGGTCGTTTTGCTACTTGGAGAACAAAATGATTTATCTTCATGTTATATTTGCAATTTTTCCAAGATTTTGAACTTTTCAGGTGGAAAGGAAAAGATCATGTAATTTGCAAGGTCATGGTTAAGGTTAACACTGTTTTGCAGGTCTCATCTCTGAACCTGTGGATGTTCTTCTGCAAAGATGTGAACAGGAGGCATTTGCTAAGGTAGCTGACTACACAGAGATCATGCTGAATACAAAATCATGATGGACTTAGAAACTTGATGATAGCCATTTCAATAGACTTTCCATGACATCTTTCAAAGCAAAATACAAAATTGATTTCTAAAATAAGATCGCACCATCTTGCATCTCTTAACTTATGCTGTTGGCAATTAAGAACTACACTTCTTTTGACTTGGAAACCTATGCTGTGATGTGCTTTTATTTATTTTATTAGATAATGGCGCAAACAAGGGAACATGATCTAGTAAGTGTGGGATTTACTAACAAGACTGAATGCTCCTTAGAGAGAATATCCACTCTTATAACATCTTACAACTAGTTCTATTAATAAATCCTGTGGAGCAGCTCCTTATATGCACATTTGTATGTGCAAGAAGAGAAAGCTTCAGGGTGATTATGTATTATGTTATGGAAGTGCTAATCTTTTGTTTTTGCAGCAGTATGCTGATTTGTTTGTAACAGTGTATATGTGTTGTGTGTAGTGCTGTGTCATGAGTTAAATAATGAAGTGCCAGTTACGTGTGTCACATCAGTACAGGGTTAGTTATGATGAGTTGTTGATGTAACAAAATAGGAGTGAAAAGAGGGGACTAGCCGTTACTTTGATAGTTGCTATTGATACTTGTATGGACTACATGTACATTGAAAAGAACAGATGATACAAGTCATATTTTTTTAGAAATCTGGAGATCTAGAGTTCTATAAAGATCATAGGGTTCCCTTCTATTTGAGCCCTAATTAAGAAATGGTTGGGTTCTCTCTTAATAAGCCAAGAATTATTATTTCAATTCGATCTTATAACATAACATGACCAATAAATATTCATTAAGAGATACTGCTTCTAGATTGTCTTAGTTATTGTAGGAATGATGTATTAATGCAAGCCTTCCAACCCTATATTTCTTAAAATAAATGAGAACCACAAATCCTTAAAAATCTGATTTAAGTCCTTACAAAATCTTCTAGAAGACTTACAATACTAATTTGCCTAAATAAGATAACAAAATAAATCATTTTTTTTTTTAATTTCCTTGATTGTTTCTCTTACATTGCTCGTTCATGCAGAATGAAGTTATCTTTAAACTAAGATTATAGCTTAATCAAGAGGAGACACCTGCAACCTAGGAAGGTGAGTGGTTGCATGAGTAAATGCTAAGTTTAGTGATTGCCTTCACTTTAGCATGTAATAGCTTCACATTAGGAGTAGGAACAGTTAGGTGTGTTTCAGTTCACTCCACCCCTCTAAACCAAACATAATCGTAAAATATGGTTCGCCTTTTTTTCTCATTCCATATCAAGCTGTACATTTCAATTTATATATTTTTTTGACATCATGATTTAAACTGCTAATTAATTATCAAAAATGTATTCCTTAAAGATATGAAAATAAAAAGAGTCAAATATACTTTTATCAGTTCAGTTGTAATGGGGGTTCACTTTCTATATCTATATATAGATATAGACTTTTTATGGAACTGTTTTCGGCCCTGAGGCATCTTTTCTACTTGCCTTCCCCCCATTAGTTTGACTCCATTCGGGTGGGTGAAAGCCTTGGGTTGTGTAGAGAAGGGATAATGGAATTGTAAAAGAAAAAAGACCTACTTTCATAAAAGGAGGCATTGATGCGCTCTTCCCCAGTTGTATTGAAGAAGCTGGTACTGGATTCAATTCTTTTTTAGGGATGGAGGGCAAGTGCCATCATATTTTTGAAGTAAGATGGAGGACATAGTGATTATGTTCATTTATCTTATTTGAATAATATAACTGTAAAGCTCTTATGTTTTAATATGGTGTTTTATTTGTTCTTTATTTTTTGAAATTCATTCATCTTTTTTAAAACAATTTGGTTGACTTTTTTGTAATTGTTTGGTTTGGAACATTTGGGAATTTTTCTAAACCAAATGGAAAAAGAAAAACATAATTATGGTTTGTTTGGTTTTTTTGCCTATTTGAACTTGACATATAGTAACAAGATGCATGTTGGGTGGTCACATTTTTTTGTTGGGTCTAAAATACAGTGACATTTCAAATACATTGCATGTCTTGGTGTTGATGGTAGCATGCCTTGGGTCATGGAACTGTGCTTTATATCTAGGTATTCGTGTAGTTCAGGTCATCGGCAGATTTGCACAAGGTGTGATTTGAATCGGGGGTTGAGCTGTACATTGGCTTTAGTGGTGCACAACCCCTTGCCATCCACAATGGTCATTTGGTTCACCTGCTTGTTGGATGGGCCATTTTCTAAGCTGGCCCTGCTGTTGCCAGTGATTGAATGTATGCTTGACTGGAGCTCAATCATTGGTGGGTAGCTCCTTTAGTCGGGCAGCAAAAACCTTCTAACTAATCTCCTCATGTGCTTTTGCTAATTGTGAGGTTCCATTATTTGTTCTTGCAACTTGTTGGAATCGCCAATGATGTCTTGTTCTGATACCTAATCGTAATGAAAATGAGAAAATGGAATTAGTTAGTAAGTTAGTAGGCCATTTAATGAAATAAGGTTTAGGACTTGTTACAGAGAATCCTCCTATAACATAAACAGTAATTAAGAGATAATGTTTATAGCTTGTTTTATTTCTCATAGGAATAATGTATTTATAAAAGCCTACTGATCCTAGCCTTAAAAAAAATAAAATACAGTGACAAATCCTGATTAATTCGATAATATCTTCTAAGTCATACTAAACTGCCCAAATTATATAATATTTATTTTTTTATTTCTAAATTGCATCTCTAACAGATAAAAATATGATGAACTAGGCATTTTTACCTTCAGAAAAACAATATGCTGTCATTGTCAAATCAAGCTCTTAGGGCTAATAAGATCTGAGAAGCCGGCATGGGGTATTTGCTTTGCTTTTGGAAAGAAGAAACAATAATATTTGGATGAGACTTGTGCATAACAAGATGTTTGAAATAAAGTGTCAGCGCTAGTAGATGTAAATGGACATGTTATGTCAGCAAATATGTCAATATGGGTTCTCTTTGCTTGTATAGAGGAATTGATGAGTTGTTGCTCCTTTGGTTGAAGCAGGGTGGATTAAGCAAAATGTTATATTGACCTTAAAATGCTAAAGATTGGACTTTTTTTTTTTTTCCGTTTCATTTGGATGAAAAGGGATTGACCTATTTATATAGTGTTAAAATAGATCTCTATGTTTGAGAGAATAGCTTGGGTATTTTTAGAAGTTTGCAGTGGTTGAATGAATGAAATTAAATTTAAAACACCCTCTTCGTAGTATCTGGCTAATTTTAAGCAACTATTCCAAAACATACTTATGCTATTGTCATTGAGGTTCTTATCAAGTTACAAAGCAGTGTTGCCTGAGGGCATGATCATTTTCATGCACCGGTGAATATTGAATTTCACTTCTCTGTAAAAGAATCACCATCACTTTTTTATTGTGTATCTGTTGCTGCAGGCTCTGCATGCTAGTTCTGAATATCAGAACGATATCATTCTCCCAGAGACACCAGTCATATGTGAGAAACTTTGGGTGGATAAATATGCCCCCAATTCGTTTACTGAGCTACTTAGTGATGAACAAACAAACCGTGAGGTAATAGCATCCAGCAGCTTATATTGTCTTTATTGAGAGTTTTATGCTTTTGGAACCTACAATGGGGAGCTCTGGATTTAATCTTAAAAATGTGACTGCTTCTTGACTTTCTGTTCATTATGTAATCCTCAATAGCATTTTGTTTCCTTTTGGCAGGTCCTCTTGTGGCTGAAACAGTGGGACTCCTGTGTTTTTGGATCAGAAATTAGGAGCACAGCGGATGATGTATTGACTGCTCTCCATCGACATTCTTCTGCTACTCAGTATAAGAAACATATCAACGGGAACTTTGCAAGGAGGAACCAAGAGCAAATATGGGGTAGAGACACTTCGAGAAATATGGCTAACATAGAAGACAATGACAGCAATCCAACTGCAACTCTCAAAACTTGGAAGAACAGCTCAAGGATCACTGGTCCACCAGAACAGAAGGTTGGTGAAAAGAATATCTAAAGTAGAAGTTTCATGAATGACAAAAGTTTATATATGCCTTTATAGATGCCACCCTTGTAATATTGCATCATAAATATCTAACAAACATCCAAAAGCACATTTTTACATAATAGGAACCTGATTATATGGGAAAGACAAATCTGAATATGTTGGCTTGTTGTGTACCCCATCTGTCCTGTTATAAAACCTTAAATCTGGAATCATGTTATTCATCTTGCAAAGGAGTATTAAATAGATGAATTAGAAAAGATGAGATATGGAACAATCTTCCTAAATTCCAAGAAAAGGAAACCAAATAAATACAGCTTTATTTCATCTACCAAAAATGACAAAATAAGAAAATGGAAGGCAATGCAAATGGGGGTTGGTTGACCACACATGAGGGACCAGTTGGTTGCACATGAGGTCCGGTTGACCTCAACCTCCTAGGTTAGTTGATTGCGGCTCTTTGGTTGGTTGATTGTAGCTCTTTGACCAGTTGACTGCCATATTCCCAGCGACTAAAGAACTTCCAGCACCCCCCTCAAGCTGAGGAATAGATATTTATCATTCCTAGCTAGCTCAACATTGACTCAAAAGCACATGCTCTTTTACTTCTCTGAAGTGTAATTGGCATTTTTGACTCATCCAGCTCCTGTTGCACCACTCTGTTCCCCTCTGGCTACAGATGTCAATATTTTTTCCTCACTTGAATTTTCATTCCTTTTCTCCAGGATAGGAGGTAGCCATGCTTTTGTTTTATGGTTTTGTGAATAAACTAATAACTCCGAAGGTGATCAGACTTTTCTCAATTTCTGAAAGACTATTAGGAGGATTTGGGTTTCTGGAGTAGTGTGTGGAATAGTGAGAATGCTGTTGTTACATACTGGAAGGGAGAGAGCAGTATCAGCTCCTGTCTCCCTATTGATGGGTTTACTTCAGAAGAAGAGCTGACTTTAGACATAGGAATTTTAAGGGGCACAAAAAATTCTTTGAAGAAGGGCAATAACACTTATAACTCTTCTGACTTGGTGAATATCCCACAAAAAAACACACTTATGAGTTTGTGAATCTAGTTTACCCTGATCAGTAGAGTTATTATTTTTTACATATACCACACAAACACACACAAATCCTTTAGGGGGAAGAGAACTAAATAACCTGACATGTGGGAAGGATTCTAGCATAAGACTTAAGGGGTTGTGAAATTTGCGAGGTCTAGAGAGAAGCCTATTTGTTGAGTAAGTAGCTGTTGGAACAGCTTCACCTCAAAAAGAATCTAGAATAGAACTAGAAGCATCGATGATTTTGTAATCTCTAATAAATGGCAGTTTTTTTCTCTTGGCCACACCATTTTATTGGAGGGTATGAGCACAAGAGCTTCGGTGAAACATCCCCTGTTCAGCCAAATAGGTCTTAAAATCATTTGAGAAATATTTCCTCTTATTGTTGTTTCTCAAGATTTGAACAGAAGGTTGAAATAGATTCATTATTTGATTTTGGAAAATCTTGAATATTTTGCAAGCTTCTAATTTTTCCTCTAGAAGGTGTACTCAGCATACTTGATTGTGATCATCTACAAATGAAACAAACCATTTTTTTCCAGAAATATTTATGGCTCTAAAGAGACCCCATATATCATCATGTATTATGTGAAAGGGTTTAGATAGAGTGTATGGACAAATAGGATTATTGTTTCTAGGGAGTTTGGCCATTGTACGAGACTTACAATGAAAGGACTGCCATTTTGTTATTCATAGGAGTAAGATACAATTTTTCCATATATCGAAAGCTTGGATGATCTGATCTTATATGCCATAACAAAATATTGGACTTCGATGTAGTGGAAAGAAAAGAAATGTGTTATAGGATCATAAGTTATATGGAGTATTTGGTTGATTTAGGGTCTTAGTTGCCCTTTTTCCTTGCTTTCCATGGTTAATAAATGCTTATTGCATTTATTAAATAACAAAACGAAAAAAATTAAAAGCAACATAAGTGGGGGGCTGTTTGACCACACACAAGGTCTAGTTGGCTGCAAACATGGTACATTCATGTTGGACCTCTTGTTGTGTGAAGTTTTACCCATGATCAAGTAATCCTTTATTTTTCGAATCATAAGTTTCAAGAACTCAATGTTAGCTTTCAAGCGAGTGCTTAGGGATTTTGCGAAGGAGTAATTGAAAAAAAAAAAAATCTAAGATTAAGATGTTTTGAGAACAAACAACGGGCAGATTATAATAAATTAGAATATGGGTATTATAATACCAGTAGATTGTTCCTTGTGAAAGATTTTTCCTGATGTTTCCAGTTGGTTTTCACCATTTAGCTTATCAATGAAAAATAAACAAGTTCATGTTGAAACAGAAGAAAGAATAGCCAAAGAATAAAAGATAAAAGGCTTACCTCTGAAGCACAAGGATCATGGGAAAGAGGACAGGTTGGGTAGAAAGTAATACAGAGTTAGTTGGCAAAGAAGAGAAGAATTTAAATCTTAAGAATCATGTTATATTGAATTATAAATTCTCAATTATACCTTTATCTATTAGTTTTAAGTTTATTGATGGATGTCAATTTCTCATAGTATTAATTTGCAAGGACTCTAGTTCAATTCCATCCTTCATCATTACCTTTTAATTTGATTAGTTCTGTATGACTAGTCTTGATAAACATGCCAGCTCCACATAAGAAGATAAGTTGAAGTATAATTTTAATCTCACTATTTTTTCCTCATGTAATTTTTATTTGTATTCACGTAAAGGGAGAAGCCAAAATGGTTTAATATAAAGAAAAGATAGTACGTGTCTGTATCTGTTGAACACTATTGGTTTTATTTTGTTCCTATTCTTGAATGTATCATAACACCATTAACAAAATTTATCCAAATTTATCCAGGTGATGTTACCTAAGGAAGAGGGTAAAATTTGGTTGCATGGAACTACGTTGTTTTAATAAAGCACTTTAAGATCTTGTTGGGATTCAGATCCTAAGGACTATGGCCTTCTTGTTTATATGCTAAAAGCAAATTAGTTTGGCAACATAGAGTCTTGTTTATTTGTTCTTGTAGCTACATGGTGGGAATCTAGTGCTTACCCAATCATTAATTCTAGAGCCAAGAGATTAACTAATTTGGTTTTGAGAGTTGTAGTTGAAGCCTCATTAGAGGAGAACTTGGCACATTTGCAAAGCCATTTATCATGTCATGCTACTAGGATGTTTAAGCCATGTTAAGAGTAACATAAGACCCGTTCAAAACCAAGGATTGGAATGAAACTACTTTGTTTGAACGCTTTTATTGTGGTATTCAAACAAAGTGGAACAAAAGTTTCCAAGATGGCTATTAAGCCACTTTGTATGAATGTACCTTGGGCATTCGAACAAAGTGGCCCTTAATTCTGAAGCTGGAATTGAGCCACTTCATTTGGATGCACCTTTAGGACATTTGAACAAGGTGACATTTGAATGAATGTTTGAGCTACTATTTCAATTTGTTGTAATGGTCTTGGCAAAACAAAGGCTCTTCCATTCTCTTAGAGGTCCGGATCGGCGAGAAGCTTTACAAAGTTTTATGTGATCGATGCCCCAGTGCAGTACAACGTACTCTTGGGAAGAGAATGGATACACAGGAAGATGTGTGTGCCATCGAGCCTCAACCTTGTCTGATAGACATCAAATGGCCTTATTTCCGTTCGTTAACTACTTCTAACGAGCAAGTTAGTAGCCTACCTCGGCTGAATGTCGGGATAAAGAGCAAGAACCGTGCTTCTCCTTCTAAGAAAGAAAAGAAAGTCAACCTTACCGCTCGCTATGCTGTTCAAACAAACCCCCACTTTGTTCAAACGTCTTGATAGGTCATTTAATGAAGTCGTTCATTTATTTGGTGGTTTGCTATATTGTTTCCTTTAATTACATCGGTTGTGCTTTGCTTCCTCACAATGGTAGCAGATTACTTTCCCTTGTGTTGTATCTCGACTAACTTCAACCACCTTCTTGTTATTATGTTTGCTCGTCTACCTTCAATACTGTAGGACACTAAACAATGCGCCCTGAAATGTAAGAGGTCAAAATAGAGTACCAAAGAGGATTCAAAGCAATTGGAGGAGTTTCACAATTTTACAGCTAGTGTTTGACCACTAGCTAAGCCACCGTCTAAATGCCAATATGTCCCAAGACGTACAAAATTGGAAATCTCTACCGTCTGGCAGCTAAGTATTATACTGTTTGGCCAGTACTTGTGAGGCCGGAAACACCCAACCAATTTATAATTTCTGAATTGCTCTTTATTTAATTTATGCTTATTTTCTTGTTATGTTTATGCCATTAGTCATAAGGGTTAGTATTTATATCTTTATTTCCATTATGACATAGACTAGTATTAATTTATCCCCTTTCAAATTGAGAAAGCCTTCTTTCTACATTGAAAGATCTATTGAATGTATTATTTGTTCTCGTAAATACATTCATAATAATTAGATTATTTTGTGAAGTCATATAAGCTAATCTAATTATATTTTATCGATTCCTGATTTTTGTGAATACACTGAAATAGGATTCGATACAACTAATTAGTTATTAAGTTGATTCCTTCAATTTGATTAACGTTCATATCTTTTATATTTTATAGTTTAAATATATAAAAACACCAAAAATATATATTTTCGATTTAGTTCTTTATAATATAAAACCCTAGAAAATACCTAAAGATACAACATTGTTGTGGGTGTACAACAAAGCTTATGCCTTTATCCATCCTTCGGATTTTGGGCACATCATTATTAGGTATCAGAGTTGTGGTGTGTTGCATAGCCCATGGATTTGTAGTAATTTTCAAATTTTTCTTTTGGTAAAATTTAAAGTTTGGAATAATATTTGGTGATTACATGGGTTGTGCTGTTGTGTTGTTAGGTTATTTGGAATTTTGTGGATTGATTTGATACTGCTGAAATTCATGGGATTAATAATGGTTGGTGAATTTGAGTTAGGAGAAATTACCGACGAGAGGGTTATTGAGAAAAGACAAGTATTACTAAGTTAGAAAATCCTATAGAGCGTTATATGGCGGAATTGAATCATATGATGTAGAATTTCATGGATCGACAAGATGAAAATTTTCATTATCTAGGAACTCATATAGTTGGTGCCATTAGAGACATGTATGAGAGACTATTGTTGATGTCATGGGTGAACAAGTTGCTATTGGTCATGGAATGGTTGACGACCATTGTTAGTGTGTTGGTAATAATGACTTGGGCGACTAGAGGAGTTCAGGGTAATTTGAATCGAGATGTAGTGTATATTGGAAATGCAAGCTAGGACATGGTTTGAAGAGAAATTGTGAACAATCCTATGTATAATGAAGGAGATGAAGACTTGAATGATGTACAGGTTAGGAGATAAAGTTGAATGCAAGGTCAAGGATCCATTAAATTAAAGGTTTCTTCTTATGATGGTATGGGTAACACGGATAGGTACTTCCACTGGGAGGACAAGGTTGAAAAATTATTTGATTATTATGACTGTGATGATGAAGTGAGAGTGAAGCTAGCTGCTTTAGAATTTATTGGGTATGCCGTTATGTGGTGGAAAAATGCATTAAGCAATTGGTGTCACATAGGAGAGGGCGAAGTCATGTTATGGAGGGACGAGAAAAATTTGATGCATTAGAGATTTGTGGTGGAGTATCATTGCCAAGAGTTGTATATGAGGCTATAAACCTTAAAACAGGGGAGCTTGAGTGTTGAAGACTATATCAAGGAGTTTGAGATGCTAACCATTCAGTGTAATGTGATAAATCCTCCAAAACGAACGATATCCAACTTTGTATCAGGACCAAGGAATGAGGTATTGGGTGTAGTTGAGATTCAGTGGCTAGATACTTTAGAAGAGGCATTGCAAATGATTGTCAAAGTGACAAAGACGGTAGAATGCTGACCGGCCATAGGTATTCTCTAAATTCATTACTTCTACATGAGGTGCTGAAGTTGATGAGGAGGCAAATGGTAGAGAAGTGGTGGATAAAACAATTGAGAGGAATGTGGAGAATCAAAATGATAGAACTATATTGATGACGAGGTGCAAAATGTTCTTAAAAGAAGAATTATGCAAGCTCAATGTTTTAGTCTGGGTTTTGGACATCTTGCAGTGCAATGTCCTAACTGTTGGGTGGATATGCTTATAGGAGAGGGTTTGATTTACCG
Organism: Laguncularia racemosa; assembly: GCA_037954665.1. Classification (NCBI taxonomy): domain Eukaryota; kingdom Viridiplantae; phylum Streptophyta; class Magnoliopsida; order Myrtales; family Combretaceae; genus Laguncularia; species Laguncularia racemosa. The sequence goes on along the minus strand of JBBMOL010000031.1, from coordinate 5,853,142 downwards.
GGGTAATGGAGAAGATGTGGAGGATGATGAAGAGAAGATGGACCATTATGACTATGAGAAGGATAATATTGATGGAGACATTGGGGAGCCTATGACTATAGTAGCACAATGAGGTCTGGATGCTGATGAATCAAAAGAGGCTGAATAGAGGGAAAAGTTGTTTTATGCTCGAGGGTTAGTGAAGGGCAATATACCTGTTGGGGGAAGTTATGCTAATCTGATTGCTGCTGGTTTTGTTCATGGAATTGGATTGAAGACTGATTCAATTCCAAGGCCTTATCACTTACAAGTGGTTTAGGGTGCCATTCACTATAGGTGAGCATATGGATGAAATAGTATGTCATGTGGTATGCAGCGAACATTTTAATGGGAAGGCCATGGCAATCTGATCTGAGGGTAAGTTTTGATGAGTTTCTAAACTCGTACACTTTCATGAAAGATGGTAGGGAGATTATGTTGCTACCCATGAATCTAGATGAGGTGAGGAAGGTTCAGAATGTTAGGGGAAGATCATAATTCATTCAAAAGAGTTTGTTTTCGAGGAAAGGGTTCTATAAGCCGTCAAGGAAAATTTCAGATTCAAGGGTGAATCCTTTTCAATAGGGGAGGAATGATGTGCTCTGATGTACAAGAGGTCGAGCTAGAGAACCAAAGAGGATTCGAAGCAATTGGAGGAGTGCCACAGATTTTACAGGTAGTGTTCGGCTGCTAGCCAAGCCACTGTCTGGATGCCATGTCCCAAGATGTACAAAATGGAAAACCTCTACCTTCCGGCCACTAAGTATTGTTTCATCTGGCCTATATGTGCTAGGACAGAAACACCCAACAAATTTATAATTCTTTAATTACCTTTTTATTTATTTTATACTTACTTTCTTATTACGTTTATGCCATTGGTTATTAGGTTTAACATTTATACCTCTATTTCCATTGCAATAGACCACCGGTATCAAGCTATCCCTTTTCATATTGAGAAAACCTTCTTTCTACATTGAATGTATTATTTGTTCTTGTAATTGCATTCACAATAATTAGATTTCTGTGAAGATATCGGCTAATCTAATTATATTTTATTGATTCTTATTTTTGTGAGTACATTGAAATAGTTTTCAATACAACTGGTTCTTTAACAAGTTGATAACTTCAATTTGATTAATGTTTGTATCTTTTATATTTTATAGTTTCAATACATAAAAACATCAGAAATGTATATTTCTCAATCACTTCTTTATAATAGAAAACCCTAGAAAATACTGGATTTTGGGCACATCACTAAAGTGGTGTGCCTATGCCTTACCTCAGAAGAGAATTCATGAGGGGTTCTCAACTCATATGACAATATGCATATGCTGATGCATCAGTTTGGATGTCAGCCAAAATCTGTGACTGTACAGCAGAAAATTAAGCCCCTCATCCAACAAAAATGCTGTAACTTCAATTGTTCTCCTTTAGCTTTCATCATTTTCTCATTGGTACTAATCAACATCAACAGTTTATATTCTCCATGCATTTTCTTCAAATTTGAATAATACTGAGATATGTTACTGTCTGATACATAGCTTGGCATATGTCATCTAGATAGGATGGATCCTGTTTACTTGAATACTACTCCTCTTGGTGTAATCATAATTCTTTTAAGGACTATGCATAAGTGGTTTTCAGAATAATTGAAACCTCTATTGAACTCATGATTTGAACATAAAAGTCTATTATCTGCTCTTTCTCTTCCAAAATTTGAAATTATTTTCCAGTGGGTCATTTGGGAGGTGACCTTGTTTTTCCATACTTGTGATATTTGCCTCAGTTAATTAATGCAAAATCGAATAATTTGGTACATTTAGCAGTGCAGTGGACAATTTTATTGGATTTGAAACAATTTCATTACACGACTTTGCATGGCACATTGGGAATATTGGGCTCCATTTGCATGCTCCCCTTCATCACCACTATGCATCCACAGTGACCCCAGGTGCCACTACCTATTATTTGGCGTCACTCCTTGTCATTGTGGAGTCTGGAGATGTATGGGTATTGTTAGGGATGTGTCCTTACAAGGTGAGCTAGGTTTAGGATCTCTCTCATGCTTTTCTTCTTCTTTCTTTTTCCATTTATTCTTTTCTTTTTTCTATGAAATAGCAGAAGGAAAAAAAGAAGACAGAAGGAAAATCCTAGGAACCATTTTGCTTTGCTACCATGTTTAATAAAGAGGCATGGTATTTGTGAAATGCGTATTACTCACAATTGTGAATATCATATATATTACCCTCAAAATTGCAAAATATGCACTTGTTAAATGTGAGACTACCCAGTGGGCCTACCAACATAACCATATCTATATCCTTTACAATTAGTAAATAAATCTTGTAGAGTAATTCATGCATCCGGAGATAGTGGTCTAATTATGGCTTTGGTCCCCCATTAACCAAGAGAAATACATATTCTTTTTGAAACATACATATCTTTTATTTATTTATTTACTTACCTGAGAAAAGAACAAAAGAAGGAAAAAAAAAAAAAGAAGTGGTCTGTTTTCTATGAACCAAAAGGAATGCTAATAGAGCTGGCAATGGCCCTCTACTACAGAACAAATTGCTAACATTGTGATTTATACAATAAGGACTGCATTAGGTTAGCGTGCAATGTCTAGTAACTGGCCTTTTGGTTGCCATACAAGCCTTTTCTAACTTTTATTTTTTTGTGGTTAGTTTTTGGTAAGAGTTGTAAACAACTCAGGGTATCTTCTGTAAATGATGAGATGTTATGCCTGTAGCACTGGATAAGTATTATCGGTACACTTCTGCAGAGTATTATTAATGCAATAGATTATGGTGAAGCAAATGAGGCTTTATATAAAATAAATATAAAGAAGAAAATTGGTATACAAAATAGGTAGTATTTGGTTTCCTTTTGCATTCTCATGAATTCTTTTTCTTCAGAAACATTACATTTTTATTGGTGTATTTTAAGTCCTTCAATTTGATTAGACTTGAAGATTAGAGAAACATGTGTGCATTCAGCAAATTTTCCTAGTTCTTCCTTCATTTATCTATTTATTTATTTTTTTCCAATTGAATTTTGTTTGTGTGCAGATTCTCCTACTTTGTGGTCCTCCAGGACTTGGGAAGACTACACTGGCACATGTTGCTGCCAAGCACTGTGGATACCGTGCGGTAGAGGTGCTTCTGCTTTCTCTTTAAAACTTCACGTTGTCATGGTTGTATGAGGGTTTTGATCTGTATCCGGTCTGTTCTTCTCTTCCTTGCTCCATAAAGTAGACCTTCATTGAAGATCTGTTTCTGGGAATTTGTATTGGATGGTGAAAGAGAATCTAGTATATATGACATGTTCACCTATGAGTTCAAAGATATCTAATTTACCATCCCACACCCTGTCCGCACTCTCAACCAAAAGAAAAAAAGTAAAAATGATTTCCATAAAATGAGTTAAAAGATATCTAGAATTCACCCTCTTCCCTCAATTCTACCATGGAACTTGTATATGTGCTTCATTTTTTTCCTTATTGGAAGAGTCTATCATTTTTTCGTATCCATTATCCACTCCACAATATTTTAACCTGTTATTTGGAGTTATTATTATTTTTTGAATGAGGAAAAAAAAAAAGAAGTCATTTATGTGATATTGCTTTTTGGGATGTCCATAGCTTTTAACTGATGATTGGTTATTTGTAGATCAATGCTAGTGACGACCGATCGTCATCAATGATTGAATCTAAAATCCTTGATGTGGTTCAAATGAACTCTGTGATGGCTGACTCAAAGCCAAAGTGTTTGGTACAAGTTCATTTCTGAGAATGTCTTTTATGATCTTTCATTTTTGATAACTCTTGAAAATATACATGCTTCTGCAGATAATTGATGAAATTGATGGTGCTCTTGGGGATGGAAAGGGTGCTGTGGAGGCTATTGTCAAAATGGTAATTCATTATCTGACTGTAACCTGCCTAGACATAATCCATTTCTTAGTCATACCCAATTATGAACTTATTTAGTGGTTATGGATTGTGCTGTTGTCTTCTCTTTTCATCAAATTCCAGCGAGGAATATGGATATGCTTTCATGTGGCATGAACACTCAGGGGAATTCTTATACTACTAATAATTATAGCGTACTGTCTTGTATTGTTATTTTGGTATGCCATCGAGGATGGACAATCATAAGTTTGTCACCATGCATGTGAGATAAACAACTTCATATATGTGGGCAGTTAATCCAACAGGCTTGCATATGTTCCCACCCTTTGATAACCTGTCTGCTTTGGGGGTTCTCGTTTTATTCACACATCTTACGTTTTATGAATCTACCACCAGGATGCTGCTAATTTGACCTATTGATTTTTCCGTTGATCTTTTAATTTTTATTAGAACAAAGTTTTCTTATTCATCTTATTTGAGTGCTTCAAACCAATAACATGCATCAGTTAACAGGGCTTTATCCTAGAATGATATGGAGATATTTTCACACAGTTCTCGATGTAAGAGGTGTTGAGTTTAGTTCCACAACCATCTAAATTGAGATCTTGTGGAGAGTGGGCTGTTATATTTTATTACTTGACACTCTGCCTCATTTGTGGGTTGGGATTGGGATTTTTGATTGAATCCCATTGAGTGGGATGAAATGAGGGTGTTCTCATTCTAATAGCATGTTGAGTTTTGTTTCACAACCATTTGATTTAAAAGTTTAAACCTGATCTAAACGTTTAAATTTGTGGGTTTTTATAATTTATCGCTTGATAGGAGGGATACCCACCATGTGAGTCAGTTCTGTATAACTTGAAGAGCTAAGTTCTCATATCTGCTTCTTCTTTTTTTTTTTTTTTCTAGTCCTATTTCTTTTCTTGTTGAAGGCAAGATCTAGTCTATTTATTCTAAACTTTTCATCTTACAATGGTAAAAAGTTTTAGGTTGTGTATCTGTTCTCTATCTTTCCTTGCACATTGTCATAAAGTGGACAGTATCACAAACTTAAAGGTGCATTTTCAACTTATGCTGCCATCGATAATCTTCTTTGGTTTATCATGGTTCACTTTGCTGAAGCCTATCTTTGTTTATCCTGTATTGATAAATAGGTGTCTGCTGAGAGGAAACTAGATGGGGGAAAGGTGAAAGGAGAACTGGGAAACATCTCAAAGAAGAGACGAAAAACTCCTTCACTCTTGAGACCTGTAAGTTGCATAGTATACAGAGACTTGCTCACAATATTTTACTGTAACTTATGCAAATGTCTTTGTATAGGTTATATGCATATGTAATGACTTATATGCTCCTGCCTTGAGACCACTGCGGCAGATTGCAAAGTAAGTCTCTAAACCTACATCAGTCACATAAAGTAATCACTTAACCCATTTTTTTTGAAAAAAAAGATCCGTACCTTCAAGCCTTATTATTCTAGTAGTCTTGAGATCTTTTACCATTTACGTCCTTGTGTAAAGATTAGTCAAAATCCTGATCCACATGAAGATGGCAATTAACTTAAGAATTTCTATATTCTGATTCTTACTTAAATTGTATTGAGATGTACTAATGTATTTTTTGGGTAAGTGAATAATAATCCACTGAATGGACAGTTTAAAGTGATTGCACTCATTGTCTAGGAGTCTAATGTATGAAGTCAGTATGAATTTTAGTGAGCTCCTGGTTGAAAAAGGCTGCTCCAGGTGGGCATTTCATAAACTGTAAGTGTTGCATTAGAGTCTCAACATTAAAGGCCAATTTTAATATTATGTCTGAAGGATGGCTGAAATAGCATGGATGCAGCATGCTTTGGAGGTTCATGCAAGATCAAGACCACAAATTTCCTTACATGGAGAGCCACTGGCTTTGATATTACTTAAGAGGGTATACATGCATAAATATCGGGAAGAAACAGATTGGTTGCACTATCTTAGTTCCACTTTCTTTCTCACTAGGATAGAATCATCTAAAAGTATTGGCTTGTTTCGCATTTAGGAGTTGCTTCTTTAAACTGTTTTGCATTCTCTCTCCTAGCTGCAATTACAATGTTGGTGCATAATCTCAAGTTTTAGTGCTTTTGTTTCTTCACAAAATGACTGATTATTTTATGCGTGTGGGCTTTTGAAGTCTTATTATAACACTGACAGAAGCATTTGCTTATCCTACAGAATTCATACTTTTGTCCAACCATCCGTGAGCCGTGTGGTTAACAGGTGATGAACCAGGTCTCAGAAAATGAACTTTTTCTCATGCTTATTTCTGCAGATCTAAGATCGGTACTGATTTATGATTTGCACCAGGATGTCTAGATAAATTTTGAACCTTATGAAGCCTAAGGGCTAATGACTGCAATGCTGCATGCATCTCTCTCTCTTCTCTCTTCTCCCACCTGCCGGTACTCAGAACAAAAGAAACCCAAAATGTTTGTCAGTTATTGCCTGCGATAATCAAATGGCATAAAAATCTTTTGCTGTAAAAAACGAAAAAGAACCTGTCAAAAGATACCTTATGCTTGGACAAGAATAGCAACTTTTCTTTAGTGCAACTGTGTTTCATGAAACTTGTTTTCCAGTTCTAGGGAACAGAATATGGATAATGATTTTTGTTTGAATATAAAAGTTTTGTTAGTGTTGAAGGAAATGATTTCCTTATTATGGATGATAGTTTTGAAGATGTGCAAATCTTCTGCTAAATTAAGACTGAAACTAACTAGATAAGTGTCTAACAATTATCTTTTTAACTATTCTATATACCATAACAACAATATCTAGCATTCCCTTTTAAGCTTAAGGAATAGATGCCAATCATTCTTTACTTTCTTAGATTTGAATCAAATAGCCGCTTGGACAATGATTTCGTGAGAACATCTGCATCCTGCTCTATGTTAGGGACATGTGCTAATCGAATCCCTTTGTCATCAGTTTCAGGTTTAATAAAATTCCTATCAATTCACATTTGCTTCATTAGATCAATGCTGGATAAGATTTTTTCCATATCAAGAGCTCACTTACTATCAAAATACGCATATGTAGCTTGTGATGAAGTGATAAGTCCTTTAGAAGCCTATGTAGCCAAATTACCTCACAAATTCCTTGTGCAATAGCACAAGATTCTACCTCTGCACTACTTCTCATTACCATCGATTGCTTCTTACTCCAAGTGGCTAAATTTCCTCATAGCTCTGTAAAAAACACCTAAGAAATAGACCAGTAATAGAACTTAAATGACTACATTGCCCTCATCTTTCAACTCATCTGTGGCCATCTATAAATTTGATGAACCATCAATATCCTGAGAAACTTGGAATTCAAGCTGGAGCCTGCTTAACTATAAACCAAATGAAAAGGTTTAATTGGTTTGTAGGGTTGAATATGATAATTATTTCAAGGAGCTTTAGCAAGAATACAGTGCTTACAATTGAATTCAACTTCCTTTTTATTCATAAATAAGTGAAGTTACAATTGACACACATAAAAGAAACTTGGATGATCTAAATGTTTGTACCACAACATGGCACTTCACTCTGATACAACTGAATTGGCAGTATACTTAACTAGACATGACTAGAACTATACTTTTGTTGATACACACACTTCCCTTGATAAATAGTGGGGATAATTCTTCCTAGCATTGCCACTATCCCTGAATTTAGGTCCTTAAATTCTCAACGATTAAATTAAAAAACACCAATACAATTTATATATTTGGCTAGCTTACTAATAGAAAGTAGATAGTATTTCAAACTAAGCACAATGGAGTCGAATTCAACTTTAAACTAGAAACATAAATTAAATGTTTTCCTTTAGCATACGCATTATTGTATCGAAAATCAATACTACTTGCTGGAAAAACATGTAGAGAGAGAAAATGCTCCCACCTCTCTCCTACCCTTTCCCGTACCCCCATCTAAAAGACCACTTCTTTTAGGCCAAAAACCACATACTCTCCCCCTCCCCCCCTCCCTGTCCCGTACACTGCCGTCGTTGATGGAATTACACGGCAACTAGCTTCTTGAACCACCTCATATGCCGGCCATAGACGGTCGAAGTATACTTGAGGAACATTTCCCTCCCCTCCACTCCGGAAAACCAGTTGTAACTCCCCTTGGCACGCCTCCAAATGCTGGTGTGACCGGCCTGCCAAATAAGGAAAAAGCAGAGTTACCTTTTCACTCTAGGGAAAAAGTTCAAGTTGACCCAACAAAAAATGGAAATCTTGATCCTTGTGCCCCTGCTGGAGTGCCTTTTGGTCCCTGTCAGTCCACATCTACTATAACTGTCTAGTATCAAGGCCTCCCCCCTAGATGTGGGGAATGCAAGGTGTTTGGCCACTTGTGCCACCCTAACAAAGTGGGGACCTCCACTACTGGCCCCAACGACCAAAACTCTAAGATTAATGAGGGACAGTGGATTCCGATAGGTGGAGGTTGGAAAGAGAAGGTGAGCCCCTCTGCAGGTTCCAAGCTGCATGCCAATGGCGCCAGCGCACCTAGCCTTTCACTTGCAACCGCAACAAATGAGGGAGGGCAGATGGGCAGCCCACATGGCAGTCCTAGAATCAGACCTCGTGTCCCACCCCCTTTCCACTCTTCCCAAGCCCTTTCCTCCTTTGGCAGAACCACCTTGGAATCACCTAACCGGCTGGAAAATAACCATGAAACTAGAAACCACCAGCAAGCACCCTCCTCTCCAACAATTTCCTCCTCCGGTGGCCAAATCGCAAGGAAATCCTACAACCACGCTTGCAGCTCGACAGATGCGGATGACCTCAACTTCAAACTTAAGTTCCATCCATCGGATTTGAAGGGTCGAATGCCATGAGTGAAAATATCCCTTGCGGTGGAAGAGGTCGGAGCTGACTACTGGTCGTCCACACTCGTTGGTTTCTTCCTTAGGCGTCGGTTGCCATTCCAGCTTGTCCATGACTTGGCATTTCGCCTCTAGAAAGAACATGGACTCCTTGAAGTCTTGGGAAGTAAAGAAGGGTATTTCTATTTCAGGTTCCCCCAAGGATCAGACCTCACTCCCTTACTCGAAAGGACCTGGTATTTTGCACAAAGATACCTCATCCTTCAAACATGGAGGCGCGGCATGGCACTCGAAAAACCCCAGCCAACTAATGTCCCCGTTTGGACCTTGCTCCAACGTGTTCCTTGTGAATACCTAATCAAAGATGGCATTAGCTACATTGCAAGTGGTATCGGAATCTCCCTTAAGGCCGATGCACTCACCGCTGCTAGGAAGAGGGCAAACCATGCTAGAGTGTTGATTGAGTTGGATGCGAGAGATGAGTTGGCTTCCAACATCGAGGTTGTTAGTTCTGATGGGTCCACATCTACTATAACTGTCCAGTATCAAGGCCTCCCCCCTAGATGTGGGGAATGCAAGGTGTTTGGCCACTTGTGCCACCCCAACAAAGTGGGGACCTCCACTACTGGTCCCAGCGACCAGAACTCTAAGATTAATGAGGGATAGTGGATTCCGATAGGTGGAGGCCGGAAAGAGAAGGTGAGCCCCTCTGCAGGTTCCAAGCTGCATGCCAATGGCGCCAGTGCACCTAGCCTTTCACCTGCAACCGCACAAATGAGGGAAGGTAGATGGGCAGCCCAGCTGATGTATCTACGAACCACCCCCCACCCACTTGGCTCCCAAGGCCAACCCAACTGACAACCATATCAGCGATTGTGTCCACAAACATGCTTCTGATTCTGGAATAAGTGCTGATGGGCAGCAACAAGAGATGACGATCCCTGAAGGGCCTAACCTTGAAACTGACGTTCCACACGTCCTAAGCACCAGCGACACTCCTGTCCAGCAGTCTGATTAGCCCACATTCCCCCATAATGATGTCCCAACACCACCCAAAGATGACCTTGCAATGGATGATTTTGAAAACACGCCACTTTGCAAGATAATCCCCCATCTACGCTACCGTCAAGGCAGCAATCCGAAACTCCCGAAGGGCTCCACCTCTTCTAATAGGCGCAAGAAGAAGGCGCGGAAGAGGAGAAGATTCTTCACCTAGCCATCTACCTACATCCCCCAATGCATATTGCCGCTTGGAATGTCAGGGGCCTAAATGATCCCATTAAGGTTACTGAAGTTAAAAGGATTTGCAATGATCACAAGATAAGTTGCATTGGCTTGCTTGAGACCAAGGTCAATCCATGGAACGAAGCATCTATTGAGAATGCATTGGGCGTAACTTGGCAAGTTAGAATAAATGTCATGGCTAGAAAGCGAATGTGGCTAGCTTGGAAGCCTAGTGAATGGGTCGTTAGCATAGAATTGGAGCACCCCCAATTCATGCATTGCAAACTCGTCAACACGAGATCTAGTACCACCTTCTTTGCCACCTTCATCTACGCCTCCAACAATGGAAGGGAACGTAAGTCCTTTTGGTGCAATATTGTGAATAAAGCGCCATCCACATACCCCCTTCCATGGATAGTTCTTAGGGATTTCAACACCACTAAACCCCCATAGAGAAATTAGGTGGGAGAATGCACCTCACAGAGGAAATGGTGGAGCTGCAAAGTTGTATTTCACAAGCGGAGTTGGAGGACTTGAATTATGTGGGAGACTTCTTCACTTCGTCTAATCGTCAAGTGAGTAACCCCATTCTACGCAAGTTGGATAGAATCATGGTAAACCAACAATGGATCCAACTGCTGCTCAGAACTCATGCCCAGTTTGCTTCCCCAACCCTCTCGGACCATTCTCTTGCCATTACTCACATTGACGCTACCTTAGCTGCCAAGAAGTCTCCTTTCAAGTTCTTCAATTTTTGGGTTGATCACTAGAACTTCAAAGACATTGTGAATAATGCATGGAGTATGGATATTGCTGGATCCAAAATGTTCTAAGTTGTCCGAAAGCTTAAAATTCTCAAACAAGAACTCCGGCAGTTAAACAAGAATGAATTTTCCCACCTCCCTATCAAGGTTGAGATGGCAAAAACTAGACTACAGGCTCTACAAGCTGCTGTCCGTGGGAATGGAAATACTTCCTTGATGGAAGAGGAAAAAGAAGCATATAAAGCCTATTATCTACTACGAGGAGTTGAGGAAAGTTTCTATAAACAAAAATCCAGGGCACACTGATTGAAATTGGGGGATAGGAATACTTCATTCTTCCACAAAACCATGAAGAACTTGCGTAACCGTAGTTACATACACCATCTACTTAGAGATGACCGGAGGGAGGTCTTTGGGGATGTGGAGGTAAAGGCACTTGTAGTGGAACACTTCCTGAAACTTTATGATTGTCCTCCTTCCGATTCTATTTTGGAAGATGTTAGCGACATGGTCACACGGAGGCTGAGCAACCAGCAACGAACTGAACTAGCTCTTCCTTTCACTGATGATGAGATCAAATGGGGGTTTTTCTCTCAAGCAAATGACAAAGCCCCAGGGCTTGATGGCTACACTGCCAAGTTCTTCAAAGCCACCTGGGGGATTATTGGTAAGGACCTTTTGGAAGCATCAAAAGAATTCTTGGCATTTGGACACCTACTTAAAGAGATTAACTCTTCCATCATCTCCTTGGTTCCTAAGATTGCCAACCCATCTACACTTGGAGAATTTCGCCCTATTGCCTGCTGCAACGTCATTTACAAGGCCATCTCTAAAGTCATTGCAGAGCGTATCAAAAGAGTTCTTCCATCCTTAGTGGGCAGAGAGCAAGCGGCTTTCATCCCTGAAAGAAGAATCACTGACAATATCTTCCTTGCTCAAGAATTGATGGCAGGCTATTGTACCCAATCCACTTCACCTCGATGTACCCTTAAGGTGGACCTCTAAAAAGCCTTTGACGCGATTAGATGGGACTTTTTGATGACTACTCTTCAAGCTATGAACTTTCCTCCTCACTTATGCTCCCTGATTCACCAATGCATCTCCACCCCAAAGTTCTCCATCAACATCAACGGGGAACTCACGGGTTACTTCCCTAGTAGGAGGGGGCTTAGGCAAGGCGATCCGTTATCTCCTTACCTTTTTGTGTTGGGAATGGAGATCCTGTCTACCCAACTGAGACGGCTGACTGAACACCCCCAATTCACCCTCCATTGGAGATGCATGAATGAGAAATTAACTCATCTTTGCTTTGCAGATGATCTTCTCATTTTCTCTAAAGGTAACCTCCAATCAGTTTCCTTGATTAAGTTAACACTCCAGCGGTTTCACTCTATGTCAGGCTTGGAAGTCAATAATAACAAGAGCAATATCTTCTTCTCTCATATTCCCACAACTGAGAAGGAGGCCATCCTATCTTTGACCCAGTTTCAGGAAGGTTCACTGCCAGTACGCTACCTTGGGGTCCCCCTCTCTTCTTCCAAATTGCGTAAAGAAGATTATGATGCCTTGCTAGAGAGAATGTTATCTCGTGTTTCATCTTGGACGTCTAGATACCTCTCCTATGCGGGGAGATTGCAATTGATCAAATCCGTTCTCGTCTCCCTGCAAGTCCATTGGAGCAATGTATTCCTACTTTCCAAATATGTTACTAGTAAGATGGACAGCCTACTCAGGAACTTTCTGTGGAGCGGAAACCCTCATACCTACACCAAGGCCAAGGTCAGATGGAACGAAGTTTGCAAACCACTTAAGTGTGGGTGCCTAGGCATTCCGGACCTTCACCAATGGAACAAAGCCATCCAAATAAAGCATCTTTGGCACCTATGCAAGGACGGACTGAAAACCCTTTAGCCTAAATGGGTCCACTCCACTTTCTTGAAAGGTTGAAGCTTCTGGGCACATAAAGCACCTGCATCATGCTCCTGGACATGAAAGAAATTGCTTAAACTCAGATGCTTAGTCCGCCCTTGCTTTCAATGGATCCCTAATAATGGTCTCACCATCTCCCTTTAGTCAGACTTTTGGCTTCCAATAGGTCCCTTGGATTTGTTATTTAGTGCACGTGAGATGGGTAGCACCAGCCTCCCTCCTACCACCAAGCTTTGTTCCCTCATGGAAGGTAATGAATGGTGCATACCTGAGGTAGTGCTAAATATGAATATCCAGATCCCCACCTCCCTCCATCCTAATGCATCGGTCAATGACCGCCTCAGATGGATCCATTCTGCCACGGGTGAATACACAACTAAGAGTGGGTATGCATTCCTCACTCCTTCAACCCGAGAGGTCCCTTGGGCTAAGGTGATTTGGAATAAATACTCAATCTCTAGACACTCGTTTATCTTATGGCTAGCCTGGTTACACAAGCTAACCACATTAGACAAGTTGGAAGCATGGGGCGTGACTACTACTACGTGCTTCCTGTGCCAACAGCGCCAGGAAGACCACCCTCACCTCTTCTTCAATTGCAGCTATTCTAGCTTGATATGGACCACAGTTTGTGACTTCCTTCATTGCCCGGCACACTTCAGAAGCTGGTAAGGGGCTACATCTCTACTACTGGCCTCAATGGGCTCCAACTCTCCCGACTTCAATAGAAGATGTGTTGCACTAGCTACGACGGTGTATTGTATTTGGAGAGTGCGTAACAATGTATGCCTAGGGAACCATATCCCTAGTTGGGGTTCTGTTGTAAACCAAATTAGAGCTTATTCCTCAGTCTTTAACACTCTCAAGTAGCTCTTTATCTTTGCATTGTTTTTACTTTGTCCTTAAGACTATGATGTAAATCTTCCCGGCTTACGGTTGTACACTTTTGGATATTAATAAAACTTAACTTATCCAAAAAATTATTGTCATCAGCCATCCATACATGCATGTCATCATGAGCTTCAAATGTTTAAAAGGATTCAAGTTGCTAGTCATATGATCAGAGGCCTTCATATAATCTATCCATTCTCCTTTATGATCATGAGAGGGGTAGGACAAATACTTATTTTAGCAGTAGCAATAGTGGAAGGGATTTCGGATGAGTTAATTATACCCTGGTGCTACCTTAGTTTGATCCATTAGTTTTTAGGGAATCTGTAATTGCTCATTTGGTGAGCTTATTTGAGAGGGCTTTCTAGATTGATTGATTGTGGCATCATTCCCTTTGTTCTTGCTCTTCCAATGTTTTGTTATCCCATGCACTTTTGACATTATCCTTAGTGTGGTAGGGCTAATCAGTGTCAAAACTTTCTGGTAGTTGAGTGCTGAGCTACTTCCCTTTTTGCCATCAATGCTGAACCTTGGGCATTTTGTTCATGTCTTGTGGGAGCCAGCATTACCTGTTTCCAACTCTCTTCCCTCCTTTCTTCAACTTCCCTGAGTATTGGGAAGGGGTTCTTATGTTGTGAGCAGGGTTACGGATCTTGATACTTGTGTAATGCTCATTAAAAGAAAACCCTCCAATCTCATAGTAATGACGGCTCATTAGAAAGAATACTCCAATCTCATAAACTACTTTAGACTACTTCTAAACAACTAAGATTAACTTTCTTGCTCTTCATTGAAGTAGTGAACCACTTATTTATACAAGTTTCTCAAACTTTGCTTTCTCTATGTAAAAGATAATAATAACTAAATAAAAGATATTATAAATCTAGCACATATTCTAGATGCATGAAATAGAAAATTAGAAATATAAATATTTATTTTTCTTATTATAGAGAGACTCCTTTCCTATTTTAATGATATTCTCAAGATGTTCTTAACATTACTTCCTTTTGACACTAAGCTTGTACTCAAGCTCAAGCAATTGCTTGACTAAAATTGCTGCTTGAAAAAGGATGATGTTTGCCTATGGAAGTAGAAATTGAAAATTTCATGGATAGGTTGCAAAATCAAGCTTGGCATGGCAAAGAACATAAGGTAGTTTAAATCTTCCACTGGGATGGAGTTTTAGCTATGGTTAATGTCAAAGATGATGGCATAACTTGCATGGCTCAAGGTGTTTGCACACTCTCGTTTAAGCACACAGTGGCTAAACATGTTGATTTATTTGTGCTGAGTTGTTATTCATTGGGTTGGTGCAAGTAGTCCCAACTTGTGGTAGCATGTTGATCCAGATGTTGTCCACTGCTTGTTTAGTTTTGCTACTAGTACTCATGGTTTAATATGGTCTAATGTCTCCTTTAGCACTATATTCTTCGGAATGACAAGAAAGCTTTGCCATTCGGATTTAATGCATCTAGTTGTTTGCTTACCTCTTAAATTTTGTCAATTAGGTTTTGTTGCTCTTGTTCTTGCTTCACTTGATCTCGCTTTTATTTTTGGAGAAATGCTACAAATTGGTCTTGTTTGGAATCACCAAGACAATTGGCATTGATAACAAGTTGTTGTGAGTAGAGTCGGGAATGTGGGCCAAATGGGCCAGCCCGCGATGACCCATGGCTTGCGGGTTATCAAAATCGGCCCGTCTTACTCCACTAGCCAATGCGGGCTGGCTCGCGACAACCCGCAAATTTTTATTTTTTATTTTTTTAGAGATTTAGAGTGTATTATGTAGGAGCAGGACATGCTAGATGAAATTTTTTGTTTTTTTTAGATAAACCTTTTTTTTTCTTTGCAAGTATAATTTATATTACATATGTTAGGAAAAAAACTGTTGAAAATTGTTTAAATTAGTGTTTCCCACATCTAAATAAACTAGGTATATTGCAAATTTGCAAATTGCAATTGCTCAATTTTTCCATTCACTTTCCTTATACAACTTCAATTTACACGTACTTACTCTTAAATCTCATTCTCATACTATAGAAAAGAAAACAACCTAAAACGATAATCAAGCAATTATAGCAATTATCACAAAGTACTTTTCACTAATTATAGGAAAACAAAAACAATAATGGAGATAAAATCACATACATAAATCAATCATCACTATCATCATCATCAATAACCAAATTGGAGTCTCCCTTTGATGAAGTAGTCCCACTCTCATTGTCTTCTTCTTGATCTACAATTTACGACATTACACATATAATTAAATTAGACAATAAATGCTTGAAACAATACGTTAAAACAAAATATTATCAACAGAACAAAAATAAATTACCTTCACATGCAAATCCTTGTAACCAATTACGTGTACAAATTAGAGCTTCTACATTGGCTGGAAGCATAGAACTGCGATACTTATTAAGTACACGAGCGTCGATACTGAAAGCTGACTCTAACGCTATAGTAGTAATTGGAATGCTAAGCAGATCGGAGACCACGATAGATAAATCAGGATATATCCCTGGTTTTGACTCTTCCAATGTTGTAACACATCCAATTCTGAGTAGAAGTCCATATCCATTACTGACTCATCTAAATAAATATCCAAAGAAGATTTACCACAACTTTGTACTTCTACTTGACGGTATCGGAATTCCTATATTATTAAGGAAAAAGTTAATTAAATACTGATATATATTACGAAAAAAAATATAATTGAGAAAATAAAAAAATTATTAAACTTACCACCAATGTAGCAAAATCAATCTCCAAGCCCTTCCCAGCTCTATGTGCTGCTGCTCCTTTACTGCTGCTACCTCCAGATGTGTCTTGTCCTTGAGAAGATGATCCAACCCGATGGCTTCTAGTTCTAGATATGTGATCTGTTTTGCTCTTCTCATATTCTTCATAGAGTTTATATAACTTGCTCTGTGTGAGCCAACTTCTCTTCACAAGTGAGGGGATCAAGTTTATTAAAACAGAAGTTCAAAAAATCAAACTTCATTCGAGGATCAAAGATTGCTCCAAGTGCAAGGATA
Organism: Laguncularia racemosa; assembly: GCA_037954665.1. Lineage (NCBI taxonomy): Eukaryota > Viridiplantae > Streptophyta > Magnoliopsida > Myrtales > Combretaceae > Laguncularia > Laguncularia racemosa. The sequence goes on along the minus strand of JBBMOL010000031.1, from coordinate 5,836,515 downwards.
ACACTATAATCACTCAAATACTTATCGAACTTCTGTTTCATTCTAATAGACATCTCCCTTATGACACGATCTTCACTACTTAAATTTTCATTCAGCAAACATTCAATCCTCCATACTTGCAAAAAATAGTGGTTTGATGTTGGATATGATGACCCTGACATCAAATTGGAGATACTATGAAACGGCTCAGAAACTTGCATATCTTTTCTGCTCTTTCTCACTCATCAATCGTTGAACAATATTTATAATGACGATCATTCAATTGAAAGCAAGAAAAAACACGTTGATACTTGAGTGCGCTATGAAGCATAAGATAAGTGGAATTCCATCTAGTAGTTACATCCTAGCGCAAACCAAGATTCGTATCAATGTTGCCAACCTGTTCAACACACTCCAAAAAGTGTTTCATTCTACTCTCAGAGCCCTTCACATACTTGACACTTTCCCTTACTTTATGCAATGCTTCACTACTTACAGTCAATCCTTCTTTAACGATCAAATGAAGAATATGAGCACAACATCTAATATGAAAAAACTCACCACCACATAACAAACTATGGTGTAAGTTCAATTGCTCTTTCAGAAAATCTTGCATACAATCATTTGCAGATGCATTATCCAATGTGAGGGAGAATATCTTCCTATCTATGTCCCAATCTTTCAAAAATTCAAATACTTTTTTCGTCAACTCAAACCTTGAGTGAGGAGGGGGCATTTTACAAAAAGCAAGAATTTTATTATTCAATTTCCAATTGTCATCCACATAATGTCCAGTCAAACAAATATATCCCTCACTAATGGAAGCAGTCCATACATCAGAAGTCAAACATACTTTCTTTGGAATTTTTTGCAAAATTTGTTTCAAATTCTTCTTTTGAGTCAAATATAAATTCCAAACATCTGATGTAGCAGTTTTTCTACTAATTGGCTTATAATCAGGATTATATAGCCTTATGAACTGTGTGATCCTCCTATACTCAATAAATGAAAATGGTAGATCATGTTCAATAATAGCCATAGCCATTACCTCACGAGCAAATTTAAGATCTAGTTTTCTTGATCTTAACTTGCCAGCATGATCAATCATCATATCACCAACATCATTATATCTAGGAATTTGACTCAAACGACACCTTTCTCTATGTCGACGTAAAGATGTCGTTTGAGAAAGGTGTCGTTTGACATAGAGAAAGGTGTCGTTTGAGTCAAATTCCTAGATATAATGATGTTGGTGATATGATGATTGATCATGCTGGCAAGTTAAGATCAAGAAAACTAGATCTTAAATTTGCTCGTGAGGTAATGGCTATGGCTATTATTGAACATGATCTACCATTTTCATTTATTGAGTATAGGAGGATCACACAGTTCATAAGGCTATATAATCCTGATTATAAGCCAATTAGTAGAAAAACTGCTACATCAGATGTTTGGAATTTATATTTGACTCAAAAGAAGAATTTGAAACAAATTTTGCAAAAAATTCCAAAGAAAGTATGTTTGACTTCTGATGTATGGACTGCTTCCATTAGTGAGGGATATATTTGTTTGACTGGACATTATGTGGATGACAATTGGAAATTGAATAATAAAATTCTTGCTTTTTGTAAAATGCCCCCTCCTCACTCAAGGTTTGAGTTGACGAAAAAAGTATTTGAATTTTTGAAAGATTGGGACATAGATAGGAAGATATTCTCCCTCACATTGGATAATGCATCTGCAAATGATTGTATGCAAGATTTTCTGAAAGAGCAATTGAACTTACACCATAGTTTGTTATGTGGTGGTGAGTTTTTTCATATTAGATGTTGTGCTCATATTCTTCATTTGATCGTTAAAGAAGGATTGACTGTAAGTAGTGAAGCATTGCATAAAGTAAGGGAAAGTGTCAAGTATGTGAAGGGCTCTGAGAGTAGAATGAAACACTTTTTGGAGTGTGTTGAACAGGTTGGCAACATTGATACGAATCTTGGTTTGCGCTAGGATGTAACTACTAGATGGAATTCCACTTATCTTATGCTTCATAGCGCACTCAAGTATCAACGTGTTTTTTCTTGCTTTCAATTGAATGATCGTCATTATAAATATTGTTCAACGATTGATGAGTGAGAAAGAGCAGAAAAGATATGCAAGTTTCTGAGCCCGTTTCATAGTATCTCCAATTTGATGTCAGGGTCATCATATCCAACATCAAACCACTATTTTTTGCAAGTATGGAGGATTGAATGTTTGCTGAATGAAAATTTAAGTAGTGAAGATCGTGTCATAAGGGAGATGTCTATTAGAATGAAACAGAAGTTCGATAAGTATTTGAGTGATTATAGTGTTATCCTTGCACTTGGAGCAATCTTTGATCCTCGAATGAAGTTTGATTTTTTGAACTTCTGTTTTAATAAACTTGATCCCCTCACTTGTGAAGAGAAGTTGGCTCACACAGAGCAAGTTATATAAACTCTATGAAGAATATGAGAAGAGCAAAACAGATCACATATCTAGAACTAGAAGCCATCGGTTGGATCATCTTCTCAAGGACAAGACACATCTGGAGGTAGCAGCAGTAAAGGAGCAGCAGCACATAGAGCTGGGAAGGGCTTGGAGATTGATTTTGCTACATTGGTGGTAAGTTTAATAATTTTTTTATTTTCTCAATTATATTTTTTTTCGTAATATATATCAGTATTTAATTAACTTTTTCCTTAATAATATAGGAATTCCGATACCGTCAAGTAGAAGTACAAAGTTGTGGTAAATCTTCTTTGGATATTTATTTAGATGAGTCAGTAATGGATATGGACTTCTACTCAGAATTGGATGTGTTACAACATTGGAAGAGTCAAAACCAGGGATATATCCTGATTTATCTATCGTGGTCTCCGATCTGCTTAGCATTCCAATTACTACTATAGCGTTAGAGTCAGCTTTCAGTATCGACGCTCGTGTACTTAATAAGTATCGCAGTTCTATGCTTCCAGCCAATGTAGAAGCTCTAATTTGTACACGTAATTGGTTACAAGGATTTGCATGTGAAGGTAATTTATTTTTGTTCTGTTGATAATATTTTGTTTTAACGTATTGTTTCAAGCATTTATTGTCTAATTTAATTATATGTGTAATGTCGTAAATTGTAGATCAAGAAGAAGACAATGAGAGTGGGACTACTTCATCAAAGGGAGACTCCAATTTGGTTATTGATGATGATGATAGTGATGATTGATTTATGTATGTGATTTTATCTCCATTATTGTTTTTGTTTTCCTATAATTAGTGAAAAGTACTTTGTGATAATTGCTATAATTGCTTGATTATCGTTTTAGGTTGTTTTCTTTTCTATAGTATGAGAATGAGATTTAAGAGTAAGTACGTGTAAATTGAAGTTGTATAAGGAAAGTGAATGGAAAAATTGAGCAATTGCAATTTGCAAATTTGCAATATACCTAGTTTATTTAGATGTGGGAAACACTAATTTAAACAATTTTCAACAGTTTTTTTCCTAACATATGTAATATAAATTATACTTGCAAAGAAAAAAAAAGGTTTATCTAAAAAAAACAAAAAATTTCATCTGGCATGTCCTGCTCCTACATAATACACTCTAAATCTCTAAAAAAATAAAAAATAAAAATTTGCGGGTTGTCGCGGGCCAGCCCGCATTGACCCACGAGCTAATGTGGGTCGGGGCGGGCCGGCTCATTTGGCTTGCATTCTCGGCTCTAGCTGTTGGTTGCCTGCGACTGCGAGCAGTCATCTCTGTTTACGTAGTCAGTACTAGTGAGTAGCGACGTTGTCTCGTCAATCGATGTTGGCATTGTCTCGTCAGTCGTCAGTTGTCAGTAACACAGCAATTTTTTTTTTTTTTTTTGTGGTTCAACGGGCCAGCCCATGCTTGCACGAACTTACGGGCGACGAGGGTGCGGGCTAAAATGGCCCGCATTTTGTGCGGTCTAAAATTTTTGGCCTGCCCCGCAATTTTTTGTTAGCTCCGCGGGCTAACTTGCGAACCCTCCCCGCAATTACTAGCTCTAGTTGTGAGCCTGGGTAACAGATCTAGTTGTGGGTGTTATTTGTATGAATAGGGTTAGGGGCTTGTTAAGTGAGAATCGTTCGATCCTATAAACTACTTTAAACTAATTGTCAATAACTAAGACTAACTTTCTTGCTTTTTATTGATGTCATGAACCACATTATTTATACAAACTTCTCAAACCTTACTTTCCCAAAATGAAAAATAATTATCACTAAATAAAAGGTAATATATATCTAACAATGTTTCCTAAATGCATAAAATAGAAAATAACAAATATAAATATTTATTTTCCCTATTATGAAGATATTCGTTTGCCATTTCAAAGATAGTCTTAAGAGATTTCTAATACTATGTATGATGTGTGCTCTAAGATTTAACTTGAGAGGAAAATAGATACAATTATGTAACGGATATGTGCTTTTATTTACTATTTAAGTATTGCTGTTTGAAATTTGTTGCAGTCGACTCTTGGGATGCCCTTAGAGTAGTAACTTTGATGCATAATCCACTGGCAGAAGTTTATTTGGAAACAAAATATGTTTATTGCATTTAAAATTTATTTCTTGATGTCGTTTTATATAAATTTTCAGGTTAGAATGGTGGAATTCTTAATATTGATTGTTATTTGAGCTGTTGTAGGTTAAGGTTTATCTGCAGCAAGGAAGGAATGAAAACCAGCTCAGTAGCACTGACAGCACTTGCAGAGTATACTGGTGAGAGATAGGTCCTCATAATGGGGAAATATAGTTTAGAATTTGGAGAAATGTATGGATCTACCGTATAGTTTAAGAAAATTATTAAAAGATGGTTCTGAAAAAATATTTGGGGAAATGGGGTAGTGAAAACACTTATGACGTGTGTTTTTATTTTTTGGCCATTTTTCACTAGCAAAATGTACACATTAGATGTGATGCACCTTCAATATTTATGTAACTGAAGGTGCATATAAACCGTGTGTTTTTGTTGTTGAAGAAAATGCATGCTTGCTATAAGTTTTCATGTGCAAGAGAAGTCGCAAAATACGTCTCCCTTTTTTTTTTACTTTGATAACACAAAGACAAAGAACAAGAAAAAAAGAGTTGTAGTTCATGTCTGTGAAGAACAAGAAAAAAGGGAAGTCGTGGTTTGTGTCTCTGCTTTTCATTTATGGAAGAACAAGAACAAAGAGAAGTCGTAGGCCAGCCTGCATTTTCATTTACTTGGAAAAAGCAAGAGAGCAAGTCGCAGTTTTTTCGTACAATTTTAAGGTAAACACATCTTTTATTTGCATCTTAATTACAATGAAAATGGATATAAGAGTATGTGCTGGACATGGAAACACACTCCCATGATGCTCCTTTTGTGCAACATAAACTGCTTTTGTCTTGCACTTAAAGGTTTATGCTGCATAAATGTCTCCTGTGCTGATTCCATCGAAATTGAAACACATCTCTTGAATGCGTTTTCATTATACTTCCAGCCAAATTATGTTTGGTGGGGAACTGGCTTTTAAGAACTTTTTTCTGAAGTACAGTATATCCATACAAAACTTAGAAATTGATTGCTAAATTGGTCAGGTATTATTTGTTTCTTGTTTATACATTTTTCATGGAGAGGGCCAGTAGCTAAATTGCTTTTCTTGGTCTGTTGTGGATATGCTCTCCCATGTAGACATCACTGACATTGTTCCATTTTTCTAGAGTGTGATATACGATCTTGTTTAAACACGCTTCAGTTTCTCAATAGGAAGAAGGAAACCCTTAATGTGGTAAGACTATCTGACTGTATCATATTCATTTTTGTTTTTTTTTATTTACTCTTGGTAATGCAAGGCCAGTTGACTCCTTGTTCCAGACAAGCTTTTCCAAATATTAGAGATATATGGCTCCCATGCATATTGGATAAATTATAAACCATTTCTATCAAATAATACCTAGGAAATATATTGGTAGGCCAAAGAAAACATGAAAAGAGATGAGGAGCATCTTAATATGACAGTGTAACATCCTGTTAAAATAATATCTTTAGGAAACAACCAGTTTCACTACTGGAATAGCCTAGGACATCATAGTGCTGCTTACATATGACGCAAAATTAACAGAGCTGGCATGGACTGATATATAGTAAAATGCTAGAGTGCTTCATGTCCATGTCCATGTATGTTTGCCAACTCACTCTGATTCTACATGTGATTTTCCATCTGAATTGTTTTCTTTCTCACTATGCAACCAAGTCCTGTAATTTCATTTATCAATGACCCTGCCTGTGCAGCTTTCAACATCGTCTTTCTACCACCTTATGCAATGATAGCATATAAAAACATATTAAATAGAAGAAAAGCTAAGGACACATTTCTGATCGTGATTTCTTGGTGAGTATTCATTTAGGATTCTAAGGACAAATTTTCTGGTTTTCAGTTGGATATCAGTTCTCAAGTGGTCGGTCGAAAAGACATGTCAAAGAGTATTTTTGATATATGGAAAGAGGTGTGGTACAGAAGTGAACTTGTGGAGTTATATTTTTTTTGATTATCAGGCTCAGTCATCTCCAACATTCTCATACTCCTGCATTATTTCTTCAGATTTTCCAAAAGAGAAAAATCAAGCAGGTGAGCAACTGTAGAGACAATAGCAGCAGTATCTCCAGTGAATTTGATGTTCTTCACTCTTTGATATCAAATCGGTTAGTTGTACTTTGGATTGAAAATGCTGTGATACTACCATGTTCATCTGCTTTTCTTTAGCTGATTACTGATTTATGCATGCAGTGGTGACTTTGATCTAGTACTGGATGGGATGCATGAAAATATTTTACAGCTTTCATATCATGATCCAATAATGCAAAAAACTGTGAGGGGCTAAATTTACTATTGCATTGTTGGATAACTTATTGAATAATTCTCTAAGAATTTGTCAGTTAAGCTATTCTGATGAAACATTTAAGTGTTTGATGACAATGACAGGTTGATTGCCTCAACAATATTGGTGTTTCTGATATAGTCCATCAGTATACAATGCGTTCACAGAAAATGCACCTTCAAGGTACCACCTTCTCTACCTATCAGATTTCTAGTGCAATATTTTAAATGTAACTTGCTGATTGTTCCTCGTTTTTTACTTCATTTGTAAGTTTATCATCCTTCAGTTGCGGTTTCTGTTCATCGTCTAGTAGCTCAAGTTCATAAGCCAAACATTCAATGGCCAAAATCTTATCAAAGGTGCATTACAGTGCAGGTGCTGATATTTATATTATTTTCAAGAAAATATCCTGCTGACTTAATCTCTTATTGTGGCAAACCTTAGATATCGAACAATGTTGATGGAAAGGACAGAAACTTTGCGGGGTTGGCAACTTAAAATTTCACCTCATCTATCAAGACATTTTTCCATTAAGTCTTTCATTCGAAGATTCAGTCTCTCTGATGCTACATATGTTATCTCCACCTAATCTAAGGCCGGTAATGTAGAATCATTTGCAATTTTAATCTTTTGCTGCTCCGTTTTTTGGCACTTTTGATTTAGTTCTTGTCTTGATGATGACCCCTCATTCGACAATGTATTGTTATGTTGGGTGACAGTGTACTATCATTAAAAAAAAAAAAACATTTGTTTGAAAATAACCATAGATAATTGACTCTTTTGTCAAATTTATGGCTTTTCTATTTTATGTTAAGGTCAAAAGCTTTCTAGCTTCTTTAATGTTTGTTTTCTTCATGGGTGTCTGTTGGTGAATACAGAATGTAAAGTACAATTTCTTGCTAGATATGTAAGCTCTAGAGTTTAATGTTAGGTTCATCTTTGTTCAAAATGCATATGAAAGCTATAATATGAAATATTTGTATTGTTTAGTATAGGTTCTCTCCTTTAATTAATTAGATTGCCTTGTATTTATTTGTGGTCTTGAAAATTTTGGGGTGTTTTGCATCCTTCCCTTTTCATACAAGTTTTGGCCTGTACCTAGGTGTTCAGACAAATTATTATCATGTGTATAAGAGAAGTTACAGTGAGAGAATGCTTTCACTTCTCTCTAAACCCCTCCTCCCTGCCACTAAAGGACCACTTCTTTTAGGGTTTTCTTGTTTTGCTTAATCAATCCTTTTATTCCTTTGTGGTTCTTGCTTTTTGAGATCATTTTAGGTTTTCGTTTCAGTTGGTTCCTAAGTTTTTTGGGCGTTTTAGGTCGGTTCCAATGCCTGGTGGTAGTTCCTGCTGGAGAAACAAACCCAGCGTCCATGTCCGTGGTGATTTTTTTTCTTCCTGTATTCAAAACCAGCTTGGGGAGAGAGAAAAAGACACCTCTCATGTGGGCCCTCAAGTTTTCTCTTCTAGTTTAAATGCAAAAGTTGCTTTTGGCTCTCATGTTCCCAAGAATGTTGACCAAGCTAACCTTGGTAATCTTGAGCAGTGTGCTGGTCCAGAAGCATAACATCCCGTCTTTTCAAGACTTAATTTTCCTTCCTCTAAAGGAAAAAACTCTGAAGCTTCACAGAAGGTTATTGCTGGTTATTTTTCCTATAGTAATAATACTTTGGAAGAGCTCCTAGAGGTTTTGGAAAAGGTGGAAACTGGCAAACAACCATCACCAAAGTTTAAGTCTTTTGCTGAAGCCTGTTCACAAGGTCCTGATTTTTCTGAACCAGCTAAAGACTTCAAACTTTCTTACCAACCGCCTGTGGTAAAGGGGCCTACGGCTAAGGCAAAACTAGCTCTAGATCTAGTTGAAAGAAGGGGCAAAATATTGGGAATCCACACTAGCGGGTTACTTTTTGGAATGCAAAATTTCATTCTTCTTGGTCCAATCGATGGCTCTTCAGGTGTGGAAGGATATGGCTTCATCAATGTCTTGGGTAGCAAAGAGGGTTTTTTCTATTCCTGGTGCTTCCCCATCAAAGCTTGACTTCATCCTTGCCAAAGCTTGGTACTTTGCCCAAAGGTATCTGGTCTTGTAAAAGTGGAGGCATGGAATGCCACTAGAAAAGCCACAATCGACTTCTAGCTCGGGTGTTGCTTTCTAAGGTCCCTTGTGAATTTCTAGATGAGGAAGGTATTGGCCATACTGCTAGCATTGTGGGAAATCCTTTGAGAGTGGTGAGTAGAGAAAAAGAAAACAAAGCAAGAGTTCCTTATAAAATTGATTGAGGGAAGATCTCACTTACCAAGTGGAGCTTGAGGGAGACCGTGGTTTTTCAACTTTTTTCTTGGTGCTTTACCTAAAAATTTTTTTAATTAACACAAAAAACTTTTGTCTTGGTGGACTACCAATGGCTTCTACCTCAATTTCCTAAATGTAAAGTTTTTGGACATGCATGCCAATCTAAGCCGCCCTAACACTAGTTCAGTTGGTCCATCATCCCCTAGAAATAGGAAAAATGAGAAGCAACCAATCATATTGTACATATGAGTTAGAATGTATAGACACATTATGTGGTAGGTAGCAAAAATATCTTCCCATCTACTATACAGTAAAATATGTTTACCTACTCTTGGTGGACTACCAATGGCTTCTACCTCAATTTCCTAATTGTAAAGTTTTTGGACATGCATGCCAATCTAAGCCGCCCTAACACTAGTTCAGTTGGTCCATCATCCCCTAGAAATAGGAAAAATGAGAAGCAACCAATCATATTGTACATATGAGTTAGAATGTATAGACACATTATGTGGTAGGTAGCAAAAATATCTTCCCATCTACTATACAGTAAAATATGTTTACCTACTCTAAACAACAATGCTTTTATAACAATGTTTGTATGTCACGTTTGGTATGCATGAATAATCTGGAATAGAATGGATCAACAATGGAATGCTAAGTTCGTTCCTATGTTTGAAAATGTTTATGGAATAGAATGGTATATGGTGATTGTTATCAAAATTGTCCTTAACTCGTGGATATAATAAATATACTTTAATGAGTTAAAAAGGTTTATTTAAGTAATTATAATTAATAAGGGGGAATGGAATCACGATTTCGCCTCCTCAAAGGTGGAATCATAACCCTCCTTGAAGTTGGAATTGTTGATTTTAAGGAATTGCGATTCCTCCTTCTAAATGCCCTTCCAACATGGGAAAGGGAATAATACTTGGAATCATGATTTCATTTTGACTTCACTTCCATATACCAAATGTAACATTAGATTGCATTGGAACGAGCTTAAAATCAGAATTTAGTACTAGAAAATATACTTTAATTAGCTACTACTAACTAGAAGATATACTTTGAGATATAGCTAACTACTAACTATGAGATATATAAAAATTAAGATTAACTGCTATCAACGAGATATGTACAAATCTAAGATACATTTTGGACAGATGAAGAGAGATATACATTGTCTAACAGCATCTTCTCTATAATTTGAATTACACTACTGAAACCACATTTTTTTGTGACTTTTTTCCCCCAATTTCTTTTTGACCTTTTCTTTTTCCTGTCTTATATAACCTGTCTCCTCTATTACTAGACACCTACGTTTTCTATGCAATTATTTCAATTTTTTTTTTTTTTTGGGCATTTGTGACATAGTTGCATTATTTTCTGGTTAAAATATAAATGTCTAGTAGCTACTTCTAGAGTAATTTATGTCCTTCTTAATAGTAGTCATTTGAATATGGCATGCTGCCTTTCACAGGTTGCAGTGCACTTACTGACTGAGAGTGAGAATAGAGATCTATGCCAGTTAATTACGAGGATGGTCTCTTATTCTTTGACATACAAGAATCTAAGTTCTGATGTACAGCATAGTCAGTTAAAGCAGGAAGTAGCTGTTGAAGCCACACTGGCTCTTGATCCCCATCTGTGTGATTATGTCAACTTCAAGGTTGGAATAACTTGATAGAGCCTAATAATAATTAAAAAAGAAACTTGGTATGCTCAATTGCCTATTATCACAGTTTATTGAGCTGTTCTTACTTCAGTTCTTTATGTCTACACAGGATTATGCATCCAGTCACAACGTGCTTGGTGCAGCCATGAAGCAATTCATATTGCACGAAGTGAGTAAATTATTCCTCTTGCACTGCCTGTTTTAATTCTGATGCTGTCTTTGTATTTCACCACAAGAACTATATGGTGTAGAAAGTAGTTCAAAGCCTTATGTCCTGCATTAGGTTTCCTTCTCTCTCTCTCTCTCTCTGATTAAAGAAAAAAGTTTGAACATTCTGACATCTTTAGATTTAACAGGAGAAGTTGGACTTAAAGTGAAAAGTAGGTGCATCGAGCAAGGATTTTTGAGAGAGGTGGGGTGAATGCAAAACGAAAGGAAGATTTATTCCATGCACGTTGTAAATGAATATTAACAAAAAAATATTTTCAAGCACAACAATGGGAATTTTCATATGTAGAGAGGGGGGACAACATAAACTTTCCTTATCTCATAGCAAGAATGAGTGCTCTTACATATAGAGGAGGTGGTTGAAAAAATTAGATGGTCAGAGGACAGAAGGAACTTTGAGTGAGGAGAAGTTTATCAGTCTAATTATATGGATAGTGAACACCTTTGGATAAAAGTGATAATCAACTTTTGTATGTGACATACTTACCAAATATGAAGTCTCAGGTGGCACAAGCAGCAGCTTGATTATGTTATAGTTTAGGATGGGATCACAAGCCTATGTTCTTTCTACTCAACTTTCATTTGTATCAAGTCATTTCTACTGAAGGTTATATCTTTTTACTCTTCTTTCAATATTGGATTGGCTTTCTGCATGAATCTAAAGAGCTCCCCATACCCCACCCACCCCTTTCTCTTTCCTTTGGCCACAAACCAGAGGTTCGGTCTGTCTGATCAGTCCAAGAAAATAATGGTTTTCATGAAGTAACATCTTTATGTAACACTAATTCATATAAGTTGGTTTAGTAGACTCATAGCTTGAGTATATTTTATTAGATAATTATCGTTACTGGCGTTTCATCCATCACATCCTTAAAGAATTCATCACATTAGGATTTATTCATAATGTAGTTATTTTATATCACAATAAGCTAATTACTTCAAGGACATGGTACACATAGTTACTTGAAGCAAATTGGTTATGCAGGAGAATTGTCTTAATTAATTCTCAATTTTTATCTTAGTTTGGACAGGAAAAAAACATCATAAGGACCTAAATTTTCTCATATTTTTTTCATTTCAAGACCTATCAAGACTAAAAAACATGAAGAAGAATATTGTATTTCTTGTTTTTGAAATGTACAAGAAAACAACTTTTCATAGGCTTGATTATAGGACTACAAAAGGAAACAAATAAATGTAAACAAACCTAGGTGTTTTCTATGGGCAAAAATAATAATTACATAAAAGAAAAGAAAACTAAAATAAATAAAATTTACTAAAATCCTATTCTAGTTTGAGCCTAAATAGCCAAGGTTATCTATACAATTAAGAGCTTATAAATGCCACCTACTAAAATAAAATAACAAAAAATAAATGATTTACTACAACTAATATATAGAAAAAATCTTTGACTTTCTAACGCTCTCCCTCAAGTTGGCTATAAAAATATCTTTTAATGCTAGCTTGAAGATCAAATTGTCGAATTGTTTCTTGTGAAGGCCTTTAGTTAAGATATCTGCTATTTGGTTACTAGAAGGAACATACACCATACAAATCTCCCCTCTATCTCCACTTGTTTTGTTTGATCATGAAGAACTGGGTTGTGAGCAATGGATATTGTTGATTTATTATTGCGGTACACTGTAATCGGTAGTGGAGTAGAAATCTTCAATTTTTCAAGAATTCTCCTAATTCACAAGACTTCACAAATTCCATGAGCCACAGATCTAAACTCGGCTTCTGCACTACTTCTCACCACAACACTATGCTTCTTACTTCTCCAGGTCACCAAGTTTCCTCCTACGAAGGTGTAATATTCTGAAGTAGATCATTTGTCCGTTACACTCTTAGCCCAATCTGCATCTGTAAATGTTCTATTTGTAGGTGTCTATGATTTTTAAATAGTAGTCCTCTTCTAGGAATCCCTTTTAAGTGCCTGAGAATTTCGATAGACAACATTTAAGTGGTCGAAGTTTAGAGAGTGCATAAATTGGCTAAACACGCTAACAGCGAAGGTGTAGGGGAGTGTGAGAGGTAGATTAATCTTCCCACAAGTCTTTGATATTGTTCTCTATCAACACCATCAGCTGTATCGGTTACTTGTAGTTTCTTATTGGGTTCAATTGGGGTCTTAGCTGCCTTGCATCCAAGCATACCAATCTCGTTGAGTAGGTCAAGTACATATTTTCGTTGATTGGTAAATATCCCTTCCTTTGATCTACAAATTCTGTGGCAATGTTTCTTTTTAGTGCCTCAATTTCCTTAACATCATCACCTGTAAGAATAATATCATTGACATAAACAATGAGTATAGTCAATTTCCTTGTCTCTGAATGTTTATAGAACAAGGTATGATTAGCTTGACTCTGGGAATATCCATATCCTTTTATGACCTTCTCGAACCTTTCAAACCAAGCCTGAGGAGATTGCTTGAGTCCATACAAGGATTTCTTCAATCTGTAAATCTTGTTTTTACCAAACCTCTTATCAAAGCCTGGTGGGAGATCCATAAACACTTCTTCTTTCAATTCACTGTTCAAAAAAGTATTTTTTACATCAAGTTGATGCAGAGGCCAATTATGGTTTGCTGCTATGGAAAGAAGGACATGAGTTGAATTTATATTGGCTATTGGGGCAAATGTCTCTTGATAGTCAACTCTGAAAGTCTGAGTGAACCCCTTTGCCACAAGTCGTGCTTTGTACTTTCTATGTTTCCATCAGCCTTGCATTTTATAGAAAAAACCCACTTGCATCCTATAGTGGTCTTGTTCTTTGGCAAATCAACAACTTCCTAAGTCCCATTTTTCAAAAGAGCATCCATCTCCTCCTTGACTGCTAACTTCCAAGCCGGACTATTGAGTGCTTCCTGTATTGTTCTAGGTTTAGACAAGTTAGAGATTTTTGACAAAAAAGCGTTATGCTTGTGTGAGGTTTTTTGATAAGACAAGTATTTTGCAATGGGATGTTTTGTTGTATCGGAACGGACTCCTTTTCTGATGGCTATAGGAAGATCCGGGTCAAGGTTAGGAATTACTTGTGTTTCTTGGAGACTATCACTTGGTTCTTGAGTTTGGGAGGGAGCTAAAGGGTCAATTTGAATAGTCTTTCTTTTATAAAACCTTTTCCTAGAATAAACCAGAGGCTCAGTTATAGATTTTTGCAATATTTCTCCCCTCATATTAGGTAAAGTCAATTTGGGTATCTGTCGACTAAGATCATCATCATTTTCTTGTTTTTCTTGTTCTTGTTCATAAAAAACATTTAAATTCATTTTAGGTAATGGTTGAGATACTCGCCAAAAATCATCTTCATCTAGGCCATACTCCCCTTGAAGTTGATTTTTGTTAAAAAATGGTATTTTTCCATGAAGATCACATCCATACTTATTTAGGTTTTCTTTGAGACAGGATTAAAACACTTGTATCCCTTTTTATTAGGAGCATATCCAATAAAAATGCATTTTTCGGATTTGGAATCCAATTTTGACCGAAAATTAGTTGGAATGTGAACAAAACATGTGCATTCAAAAATCTTTAAAGGGATGTTTGATGACATTCGAAGGATTAAAAAGTTTTCTTTTAACTTGTTTAGAGGAGTCGTGAATTCTAAAACTTGAGTAGACATTTTGTTTATCAAGTATGATGTTGTTAAAAGAGCGTCTCCCCACAAATATTTGGGACATTCATTGAAAACATGATGGCCCTAGCAACTTCAAGCAAATGTCTATTTTTTCTTTTAGCAATTTTATTTTGTTGTGGTGTATCGCGACAAGTAGATTGGTGAACTATACCCTTATTCTTAAAAAAATCCCCTAAACATTCATTAAAATATTCGGTTCCATTGTCTGATCTTAGGATGCAAATTTTTGTTTCAATGAGTTCAATCATATGAAAAAATCCTAGAAGAGTTTTCCAACTTCTGATTGCCTGCTTATAAGATAAACCCAACAAATTTTGGTGTGATCATCAATAAAAGTTACGAATCCCTTTTTCCTAGATAATGTTTTTATTTTTGAAGTCCTCCAAACATCACTATGAATTATAAAAAATGGTTTTGATGGATAGTATGGCTTAGGTGCAAAATTTGTTCGATGACTTTTTGATAAACAAGAAGTTTCACATTGAAGTAAAGAGCAATCAACACCCTTAAAAATATCAGGAAATAAATGTCTCAAATAAGAAAAACTACGGTGACCAAGTTTAAGATGCCATTCCATTATTTTATCTAAAGTAGGGTTCAAACTCATACTGTTGTCTGCATGAGCCTTTTTATTACTAGGAATAGTCTCATCAAAGTAGTAAAGTTCGCCTATCTCTTCAGCTCTCCCAATCATCATCCTCGAGTTTTGGTTCTGAAAAACACAAGATGAATCATAGAAAATACTATGACAGTTAGAATCTTTTGAAAGTTTGCTGATTGATAGAAGGTTACATTTGAGTCTTGGGGCATGGAGTACAGATTTAAGACCTACACTCTTAGTCAAATTAATATTTCCTCCTCCAGCAATGGAAGAGAAATTACCATCAACAATACGAACTTTTTCATGATCAGAACAAGGTTTATATGAATGAAATAAATGAGATAAATTTGTCATATGATCAGAAGCTCTAGAATCAATGATCCATGGGTTTGATTTTCTACCTGCATGAACTATAGAACAATTAGGAGTACTAGTAGCCAGATTGGAGTTAAGCAGTTTTAGGAGTTGATCAATCTGCTCCTTGCTAAACGAGTTGTTTATTTGAATTCCACATTTAGACACAAATTAACCATAGGCTAATAACTAACTAACATAGTAAGCTGAAAAATATTGATGTCGTACTGAATGGGGAGTAGTTGTGTAAACCTGTCCATCTTTTGACAGTTGTATATTCTTCCTAAGATTAATGGAATTAATTATTTATACAAAAAAGAAAAAGAAAATACTCAATGGTCAGTAGGAAGATTCTAAATGCAGTTGTTATGAATAGCCTTAATCTTGTCTTTTCATGATAAGAGGCATCTTGTGATGTCCAAGGTGAAGTTTGCTGATTGTGCTTACGTCGTGTTGAATGATGTATTGTAGTGAATTTTTTATTTTACTTTGTATATGTATTTTTGTAAAGTTTCACAATTAGCCTTCGTTAACAGAGTAGCTTAAGATTGCAGACAATGGATTACCAGTGCAAATGGGTTCTGTTCATTTTTTGTATTGGAATTCCTAACAATTTTCTCTCTCTTTCAATTGTCAATGCTGCTGCTATGGCATAAAGAGTAAAAAACGGGAAAAATATATAGTAAGGCTGAGAGATTATTTAAAATCTCCTAAAGCTTTACTTTGACTCATGTCCTGCTAGATGTTATATACTGCACATGCATGATTCTATCTCATTTTATGCATGCATGTGTGCAGAAGACTTCAAGGTTCATTTGATGAAGATAGCTGAATTTGCTAATTTGCATCTCCTTATCTTGGAATTTGATATGTGTTGCTTGCCATCATGATATTTTTGAGTTTCTAGCTGAGCACATTCAGTTTCTTTATTTTTAGGTTGAAAAACAGAAGATCTTGCAAGGGGGTATAGAAAAACTCTGTTTACCTGGTGGATGCACAATTGGAGAATCTGATACAGAACAGAATTTGAGAGCTAAATCAACCACTCAAGGTGTAGCGATGTGTATGGGGAATAGCAAGGAAACTGGAAATAATAAGTCAAGTAAATGTGATGCAAGTTCTTATGCTGTCTCCTCGTCCTTTGCTCCTAGTGAAGTTTCTCCAGCTGATGTAACAGTAAAAGCCAAAAAAGATGCAAAAAAGACAAGTGGCTTTAATTTTTTTGACAGGTACTTCTTGATGATCCATTCTTTATAATTTTAAACCTTAAGTGCCAATTGCAAGGTCAATTTACATCATAAGTAATCCCAGAGACATCAGGCTCCAATATCTTGTTATTTTGTGAGAAAATTGGCTCGTATTATACTTTCTCAGATAGACATATGAGAAATTTTTCATAGACAACACATAGATGGTAGGCGCATCATCTCTACACCAACCTCTACTTACCTACTATATTCTAATAGAGGGATTCTGATACTCCAACAGTGTGGTTGTGAGTGATATAGTTGGTGTTATAAAATTGTAGTCTAAAGATTTGGCTCTTTAGCATTAAGTGAGTCAAAGGGTTGATACTTACTAAATTGAGCTGAAGAACATGAATTAGGCGAAAAGGATCTCTTTGAACTTGTGGAATTCTTTCCTTTGCTTTTGAGGTTTCCTTGACTACTTTGCTGTGCTCTAAAATCCTATTTGTCATACATATTGTAGAAATGCTGCTTAACTTTAGCCTTTTGCGTATAATAGTAATTCATATAGTTTTCATTTATTACATCATTGGACATTGATTCTTTCATTTTACTTACAATTTCTTCATTATCGTATTGATAGCTATTGGAGTCTGCAAAAATGTCTGAACTTTCCAAACCAAGCTAGATCTTTAGAGTATTAATGATTTTTTTTTTTTGATAGTTAGTATATTTACTATTTAGAACATGGCATAGGTGAAAAAAATGTTTAAGATGATGATTGTAACATTGGCCACCAATCAAAGTCTTTATGTTCCCATTATTTTTTGGTTATGTAGCTGGATGACCTTTTTTTATATTGCACCAAATGCAAACCAGACTATTGCTCTCAGCCTCTCACCTGTATACTCTGTTGTTATCCTAATTTTTGCTTCATTTAGAAGCTGGTTGCAACTTGTAGTTGATTGCTCTTTGGTATTGCAAAGAAAAATTACTGGGGTTGCAGACTGCATGTTGTAGAAACAGAGATAACAAGGAGGAAAAATAATTTATTTTTCACTAACAATGATGTTATGTTACACGTCCTTAAAAGAGAGAAATCTATCTCTTAGATAAGGGATATATAGATACATAAAGATATGCAAGAATATAAAATATTTTAGGGAGATATTACACCTCCAGACTTTACTAAAATATCAATGCTAAATATAGACCCTATCTCACACATACACAAATAAGATACATGACATATATTTACAACAACCACCCACCCCCCCTAAAAGCTGGTGCATACAAGTTCCACATGCCCAACTTGCTTACAAGTTCTTCAAAGTGGTCTTTGGCTAGGCCTTTCGTCATTAGATTCGCTTCTTGTTGCTTACTTGGTACATAGACAATACAAATAATCCCATCATCAATCTTCTCTTTGATAAAGTGTCTATCCACCTCCACATGCTTAGTTCTATCATATGAGGAAGCGAATTGTGTGCAATACTTCTGATTGATTTATTGTCATTGTATAATTTCATTGTGCTGGTCTTGTTAAGTTGCAGCTCCTCTAAAAATCATTTAATCCACATCAATTCACACACATCTTGATCCAAGGCTCTAAATTCAGCTTCAGCACTACTACGAGTTACTACGGGTTGCTTCTTGCTCCTCCACGTTACTAAATTATCCCAAACTTTCGTACAATATCCGGTCGTAGATCTACGATCCTCGATTGATCTTTACCCAATCAGCATCTGTGAATGCTTCTACACTTCTTCCTTCATTTTTCTTGAAAAATAACTCATTTCCAGGTGTTCCCTTGAGATATCGAAGAATCCTATATGCTGCCTTTCTTTAAGAGGATGGTGCATATATTGACTCACCAAGCTGATTGTGAATGCAATATCCGGACGGGTATGAGACAAGTATATTAATTTTCCAAGAAGTTGTTGATACCTTCCTTTGTCTATCAGCTCTTCTTCGCCTTTGTTCTTGTATTTACCCTTTGATTCAACTGGTGTTGCTGCTGGTTTACAGCTTAGCATTCTTGTTTCTTTTAACAAAACTATTACATATTTCTTTTGTGACACAAAGATTCCCTCTTTGCTTTTTGCAATTTCAATTCCTAGAAAATATTGTAGCCAACTGAGATCTTTCACTTCGAATTCTTGAGCTAAGAACTTCTTAAGTTCTTCAAGGTCATTACCAGTTAAGATTATATCATCAACATAAACAATTAAAATGGCTAATTTACCATTTTCTAAGTGTTTGAAGAATAAGGTATGGTCAGCTTGCCCTTGCATATAGCCACGCCTTTTAATTACTTGGTTAAAGTTTTCAAACTAAACCCATGGAGATTGCTTCAGCCCGTACAACGATTTCTTCAAATAATACACATTTCCTCTTCCATATTTGACTTCTAAATGCGGAGAAATTCTCATAAACACCTCTTCTTCCAAATTACCATTCGAGAACGCATTCTTGATGTCTAGTTGTTGTAAGGGCCAATCAAGATTGGCAGCAAGTGAGAGTACAACTCGGATTGTGTTGAGTTTAGCCACCTACGCAAATGTCTCCATATAGTCTGCTCCATATGTGTAAACCCCTTTGCCACCAATTGTGCTTGATACCTCTCTACTGTTTCATTAGCCTTATATTTTAGGTTGAAGACCCACTTGCATCCCACAATGTGCTTGTTCTTTGGTTGAGTACTATTTCCCAGGTTTTATTTCTTTCTAATGCCATCATCTCTTCATCTACTACCTCCTTCCATTTAGACTGTCTAAGTGCTTCCTTAATACATTGTGGTATAGCTATCTCATCAAGTTTAGCTGCAAAAGCTCTATACTTCAGAGTTAATTTATTGCAGCTTAAGAATTTGGAGATTGGATTTAGTGTGCAGCTTCTTATTCCCTTTCTTTTAGCAATTGGAAGATTTGGTTTTGACATTACATTGCTATTTTGGTTATGGGAGATATCAACACATTCCAGAGTAGTCAAAGGCTCACTTACTTGGTTGCCTACCCTTGGTTCGGACTCTTGGAGAGGAGGTTCTGTAGAGGGCTGTACCTTATTGCCCTGTCGTTGTGTATAGACCATTAGCTCATTATCTCTGCATGTCCTTTGTTTTGGTTGTATGTCTGGTTGCTCTTTGTTTTTGTCTGAATCCATGGTTATGAGTGGCACTATAGATGGATTCTCTAGGATAAGAGTGGGTAAAAAAGTTTCCCAAAAACAAGCTTCTATCATCGTGGCCCTTGAAACTGAAGTGCTTGAGTAAAAGGATTGAGACTCATGAAAGGTAACATCTATCGACACATACATACGCTTGCTTTGAGGACTATAACATTTATATCCTTTTTGTGTAGATGAATATCCAAGAAAAACTCACCTATGGGCTCTCAATTCAAGCTTGTTTCGAACTGAGCTTGTAATGTGAACAAAAGAGACACTTGAACGTCTTTAGAGGGAGATTGCAAAGTAAGTGAGTGTGAGGATAAGTTTTCAAAAGGAGAGACAAGGGAGTTTGATGTTGTAGGACATGAGATAGCATATGATTTATTAGATAAGCTGCTGCTAATACAGTTTCACCCCAGAATTGTTTTGAAACAGAGGTAGTAAACATGAGAGCTTGGGCTACTTTTAACAAGTGTCTGTTTCTTCTTTTTGCAATTTTGTTCTGTTGAGGTGTCTTTACACATGGACTCTTATGAATAATCTCATGAATTTTAAGTTAATCACCTAAAATGGTGTTAAAGTATTCTATACCTTTATCGGTGTGAAGAATCCTAAGATTGGCATTAAACTGGGTTTTTATCATGGCATGGAAATTTTTTAAAATATTTGTAGCATTAGATTTTTCTTTAAGAAGATATACTCAACATACTTTTGTATGATCATCAATAAAAGTGATGAACTATCTAGTGCTTGATATATTTCAAAATCTTGATGGTCCCTAGATATCATTATGAATTAATGAGAAAGGTTGGGATTCTTTATAAGGACGGGATCGAAAAATAGTTGGAGTGTGCTTTGCAAATTGAAAAACTTCACAATGAAATGAGCTCAAGTTTTTATTTCTAAATAATGAAGGGAACAGATGCTTTAAATAGGGAAAACTAGGATGACCTAATCAATAGTGCCATCTCATAATTTCATTACAACTAGAGGCAGCAGTACAACCAAAGGTAGAAAGTGTCTTGTCTTGAGCTTGGATGGGCGCTTTAACATCAAGGTAGTACAGCCCACCACATTCCTTTGCACTCCAATCATCCTCCTTGAGAGCAGTTCCTGGAATTCACAACCAGACGGTAAGAATTTTGCAATACACTTCTGATCATGAGTAAGCTTACTTATAGAAAGAAGTTTGCACAAGAGATTGGCAACATGGAAGACATTATGTAGAGTAAGGTGAGGTGAAATACGAATAGACCCTTTACCAGCAACCTTAGACATGGAACCGTCAGCTATTTTTGTTTTAAAGTTACCTGGGCATGGTCTATAGGTAGTAAACTGTTGAGCTTGATCAGTCATGTGGTCTGATGCTCCGGAGTCAACAATTCATGAAGAAGCATCGACGGTAAGAGCTGTAGGCAAATTACCTGTGTCGGTTGCATGACATGCAGAAGTCATAGGCCGTGATCTGGAGTTTTCAGCATGGATTAGGAAGCATTGAAGCTGTTCTATTTGCCCGGGAGTGAAAAGATTTTGATCAACTTTTCCAGCAGTATATCCATGAGTTCTTGGCACATTCCTAGGCTTTCAATCAGCTGATTTACCCTTTAGTTTCTGGCATGTGTCCTTAGTATGTCCTTTCTTATGACAATGCTCACACCAAGGTCTTTCTTGTCGGTTAGATCGAGAGTCACCAGCATTATTATTCCATTGTGTTACTAAGGCGGAATGATTGGCATCAAGACCGGGGGATGAGCCAAGCATGACATGCTTGCGGTTCTCTTCACATTGGACTTCAGCAAAGGCTTCTCGAATGGCTGGTAGAGGGGACTTTCCCAAAATTTGTCTGCGCATCTCTTCTAGATCCTTATTTAGACCATACAAGAAATCAAATAGCCTTTCCTTATTCAACATTTTCTTGTATAGAAGTGTGTGTTTAGTGCACTTCCACCCTGCATCATAAAATAGATCAATCTCTTGCCAAAGATTGTGTAGAACACTATGATATTGGGTCATGGTCAGGTTCAACTGCTTCTGATCTCAAAGTTTTGACTTGAGTTCAAATACTTGGGTAAAGTTCTCTAGATTAGAGAAGGTTTCCCTTATGACATCCTAAACTTCCTTAGCTGTCGATAGGAAAAGATATGTGTGCCCAATCTCAATCTCCATGGAGTTAATCAGTTATGCAATTATCATCGAGTTTTTAGAATCCCATTTCTAATACTCGTTACTCCCAATTTCTGGTGCCTTGATCTCTCCAGTCAAATACCTTAGGTGTCCTTTGCCATGGAGGTACAAGGTCACTGATCTTGATGATTGTAAAAAATTAACGCCATTCAACTTGTGAATGGTGATGTGCATGGATGAGTTTTCGAGATTCAAAGGCGCAAAGAGATCATATTCACCTCATTGATCTTAGCCATTTCCGATTGTCAAGGGCTAAGAAAATAAGATGACTTTTCCTAGATTTTCGAATAAGAGAGCAAGCTTTGATACCATGTAGAGACAGAGATAACAAGGAGGAAAAATAATTTATTTTTCACTAACAATGATGTTACATTACACGTCCTTAAAAAAGAGAAATCTATCTCTTAGATAAGGAATATATAGATACATAAAGATATGCAAGAATATAGAATATTCTAGGGAGATATTACACCTCCAAACTTTATTAAAATATCTACACTAAATATAGACCCTGTTTCATGCATACACAAATAAGATGCATGACATAGATTTACAACACATGTTGTACTTGTAACTCATTTTGTTTTTGAAACAGGTTTAGGAAGACCAGTAGTCTAGCTTCTAAGAACAATTCTGATGACACTCTGCAGAAGTCAGCGTCCTTGGAGCGGGACTTGCATCCACTGCTCTTCAAATTCAATGAGGTACTTCTTTTCTTTTTCTCTCATTGATGAGTCATGTTGGATGAGATAATAGTACTTGACCATCTTATGTGTGGTTGAACTTAAGAAATCTGCTATTAAAATTTCTTTGATGAAAAATCTCTTGAATGAAAAAATCTGACAATTCTAGGATGTTCTCAGGCTTTTATTGAATGTGTATCTCTGGAATGGCCACAAGTTGTTGAGAGGATGGTACTTGATGCAGACAATAGTGTGCTAGTAATGAAGTACTCTTAGAATTGATTAAGCGGCAGTAATCTTCTTTGGGCCTCCTAATGAATGATGCTTATTAGTATATGGACTCGGTGACTTTCTGATACTTTTTATCTCTTGAATGGACCAATCGAAAATAACAAGTCTAAAATGTAGATTAGATTAATTCATCATCCATAGCCATCTTTTTATAAATGTGTCAATAATTACAACAGTATCTGTGATGCTCATCTTTGATATAATTAAATGAGAAACTTTAAACACAGGATGGCTTAGCGAATTTAATACATTTCATCCCTTCTGCTTCCTTTTTTTATTCCCTTCCTTGTGGAGTATCAACCTAGTTGTCACATATAGCATGAGTAGTCAGCCATCTATCAATTTAATTTATGCAAAACTTCTAAAGTTGATCTTGTAGTCTTGCTTCTAGGGGCTCATCCGTTTCAAGGCTGAAATCCTGGAACCTATCCTTTTTTACTTTCCTTTCATAGAGCAAATGGTCTTTCTGTTTCCTGCCATAGATCACATATAAGATATACTATGGAATATAGTGAAGAAAAATCAAAAGAAAAGAGTTCAAGACAGCAGGCCCCAAAATTTATTAACTATTCCATGAAATACCAAAAAAAATAAAGTAATACACCCTATTCCCGATACTAGAGAAAATCTGTTTTTGTACCATTAATAACTCTGCTATTTCTTTCAAATTGTTCTAGATTCTTGAAGTCTTGATCCTACCCATCCTTTTAAGAACTATTCTAGAACTTGGCCAGTTCCAGGTTAGTTCCTTAAGAAAATCATCGAGTGAGTTATCTTCCAATCAAATTAAGATGAACCAGACTATCCTTATTGTTATTCAAACCATATGACAAGTGTTGTATGCCAAATCTGAATCCAGGCCATCCCACTCCAACGCAAATTAGTAGACAAATCAATCTGCTGCAAAACTGTTATGCATAAGTATGAACCAGGTCCACACATAATGAAGCCTTTTAAGAATGTGTATCAATGTCGCAACAAGAGAAATGTTTAGAGCCAGTTGATGTTGTGTATTTGCTTAAGCAGAACATGGGTCGTTGTCGGTGTTATGTATTTGGACATGTGTTGTCGTCATTGTTATGTATTTGGATGTCATATATTTTCTGTCTTTGTGTTGTCTTAGAGGTGTATGTGTCTCATGTGTGAAGTGGGTGTGTAGCCCTGCTGCCATGTGTCGGTGTTTACTAGGGTGTAGACAGTTAGTTTAAGGAGATTATGGATATGTGTATGGAGTAAAATCAGGATAAGGCAGTTGCCATAATTGCAACTGCAAAATGTACGTTTGAAACATGGAAAGGAATTGAAACAACCAGCACTAAGCTTTTTGACACACACTGATGAAAACCTTAAAGAAATTGCACAATGGACGAGTAGGAGATTACCCGATGAATTCAGTCTTCCCTTCCAGGCATTCAATCTCCCAATTCACTCGAACTCCACAGCTTTCTCTCTCCCTCCAAGTCTGGAAGGAACTGGATGTGTTTATCTCTTATTTTTCTTTTCCCAACTAACTAACTAACTCCTTACTAATATTCCCTATATATATATATCTATGGGAATTACCAAACTACCCCTACATAATAACACAATGACCACTACACAGATGCACACACACATATATTCTCCCATGACAACAAATCCACACACCACATCACAATACAACACAACACTCCACATTACAATACACCACATCACAATATAACACAGCCCACTACACCACATCACAATACAACATAGCACACCACACTCTACTTCCTACAACACAACTATCAATGTCTCTCATAAACCCTCAACAAAGGTTTATGAGCTTTAGAAGATGTTACAATACCTCCCCCCGAAAAAACGTCTTTGTTTTCAAGGACAAAATCAGGGAATAAAAGCATAATTTCCTCAGTATCAACCCAAGAATCTTTAGTAGAAGAACTCTTAGCCCAATGAGTGAGAACTTGAGGAACCTCAATATCATCTTGAATAAGGAAACGATGACCCAACACTTGAGAAGGATAATGAATAGGAACAAGCTCATCACTCGCAATATCTGAAGGTAAGTTTTGCATAAGAGGGAATGAACCATGAAATGCTTGAGAAGAGATACATGAAAAACCGGATGCAAGTGGCAATGGGAAGGCAAACATAGTTTATAAGCCACCTTGCCCACACGAGCCTCAATTTGAAAAGGCCCAAAAAATCTTGGTTGAAGTTTAGTAATTGGTTTAGGACCCACTTTAGAAGAGTGAGGAGGGCGAAGACGTAAGAAAACCCAATCACCAACTTGATATTCCACATCTTGACGATGGTGATTATCATTAACAGTCATACGAAGCGAACCTTTCTCCAAATTGGATCGTAGTTGCAGTAAAATATCATCATGGGAATGTAGAGCCGCTCGGACCGAAACATTAGCAACTTCATTTGGTAAATAAGAACGAAGAGAGGGAGGAACACGTCTATACACCACCTCAAAGGGTGTCATGCCAGCTGAAGAATGATATGAAGGGTTCTGAGTATTTCAGCCCAAGAAATCCAAGTAGCCCAAATATTAGGACAATCCCCCGCAAAACAATGAAGATAGCACTTAATACTTTGATTAAAGTTTTCCGTTTAACCATCCGTTTTGAGATGATAGGTTGTGCTAAAATGTAATCGGGTGCCTTGTAGAATAAATAATTATTGCCAAAAATTACTCACAAAGAGAGGATCACAATCACCAACAACAGTGTGGGGAAAACCATGAAGATGAACCACCTCTTTAATAAAAATCTATGCTACCGACCGAGCTATATATGGATGTTTAAGGAGGATAAAATGGGCATATTTTGAAAACCAATCAACCACCACAAAAATTACTTCATACCCCTTAGATTTAGGGAGCTCGGTGATAAAATTCATAGAAATATCCTCCCATATAGCTTGAGGGATAGGAAGAGGAGAGAGTAAACTGGTTGGAGAAACATTTTGGCCCTTTTGTCACTGACACACAGCACATGTTGCCACAAAATAAGAAACATCTTTATGCATACCAAACCAAATCAAATGAAATGCCAATTGACGATATGTCCTCACATAGCTTGCATGACTGCCCAATGGAGAAGAATGGAATTCATGTAAGAACAGAGGTACCCACTTGGAATGAGAAGGAATAACCAAGCGGTTGTGATAATAGAGAGTATTATTGTGAAGATTAAAGCTCGATCCAGCATCCTTTCCTTCATGCAATAAGTGTAATTTAGTCGCCAACAATTCATCAACAAGCACATCCTTACGAATTTCATCAATATAAGTCCAAATAGGACCTAAAATACCAGCTAAATCCAGCTCCTCAAATTCCTGAGAAAGCGCATCAGCTGCACTATTCAAAGAGCCATGTTTATAGACAACAGTAAAATCGTAACCAAGTAATTTTGCCAACCAATGTTGCTGATTTGGAGTTGTAATTCGCTGAGATAAGAGATGTTTAAGGCTCTTATGATCCTTAACCACTATAAAATGTTGTCCTAACAAATAAGGGTGCCAATGGGTAATAGCTAACACTAAGGCCATCAACTATCTCTTAGAAGTAGATTTACCCAGTATTTTATCAGATAGTGCTTTACTCCAAAATGCTATGGGCTGCTGATTTTGCATGAGAACTGCCCCAAGATCATGACTACAAGCATCGCAAATGGTTGAGAAAAATGAGGCATAGCAAGCATAGGGGCATGAGTCAAGGCATACTGAAGATTATGGAAAGCGGTAATAGATTCATCCGACCAAAAGAAAGACTTCTTTTTCAGCATCTGAGTCAAAGGCCATGCAATCTTTCCATAATCCCTAATGAACTTTTGGTAATATCTTGATAACCCAAGAAATCCCTGCAAACCCTTCAATGACTTCGATAGTGGCCACTCCAAAACAGCTTGAACTTTTGAAGTTCCATACTAACTCCCTAAAAAGAGATCGCATGACTCAAATATTTCAAAGAAGATTATCAGAAGTGACATTTCTTCTTATTGGCATAAAAGCGATGTGTTTGAAGCAAATCAAGAACCAATCGTAAATGTTGAAGATGGTCATCCTGGGAAGAGCTATAGGCTAAAATATCATAAAAGAAAACCAAGACGAATTTTTGCAAATACAGTCGAACTACATCATTCATAATGGATTGGAAAGTAGCTGGGGCATTTGTCAACCCAAAAGGTATGACCAAGAATTCATAATGCCCTTGATGTGTCCAAAATGCAGTCTTAGGAATATCATCAGTAGAAACACGAATTTGATGATAGCCCGAGCACAAATCAATCTTAGAAAATATAAAGCCCCATGTAACTCGTCTAACAATTCATCAATAATAGGAATTGGGTACTTATCAGGTACCGTCACAGCATTCAAAGCCTTGTAGTCAACACAGAATCACTAAGATCTATCTTTCTTCTTAACCAAAATAATAGGACTTGAAAAAGGGCTCGAACTAGATCTAATAATTCTAGCTTTCAACATATCCGCAACCAATTTCTCAATCTCATCTTTTTGGATTTGAGCATATCAATAAGATCAAACATTAATTGGTTCTACCCTTTCTTTAAGTTTGATATGATGATCCTGTATTCTCGAAGGTAGTAATTCCTTAATTTCCTCAAAAAAAAATCCTCAAATTCTTGTAATAAAGCACCCACTTCAACCAAGTCACTCACTTCCTTTGTAGAAAAACACAAGTAGTCATGTAATTTCAACACTCCACCATACTCAAAGTCATGCACATTAAGGAATTGCTTAAGAGTGATACTTGACCGATGTAAAGTGGGGTCCCCTTTCAATTCCCAATCACGACCATCATATGGAATTTTCATAGTCATAAGTTTCCAATTCACTTTGATTTCTGCTAGAGTTTGTAACCAAGCAACCCCCCAAAATCACATCCACACCCCCAATGTCCATGACATAACAATAAACTAAAATCTCATACCCATCAACCTTTAACATCACATTTCTACATAGTCCACTAGAAGAAACCTTATGTCCATCCCTAAGCAGGACGAAAAAGGCTTAGTTTTCTCAATTGTTAATGCCAATGTGGAAGAAATAAAGTTGTGATTGGCTTCACTATCAACAAGTATAGAAATGGAAGTTCCAAAATAATCACTTCTAAATTTCATTGTTTGCGGTACATCAAACTCGTGAAACGCTAATAGATAAAGTTCCATGTTTGGAGTCATTTGAGAATGACAATAGCAGCAAAGATGCCCTTCATTTTTTCCGACATCTACCCAGTCCGCATCACGGTTGTTGCTTTCATCTTCCATCAATAATACTCGTAAGGTTTTATTGGGACATTTTTATCTCATACTAAACGGCTGATTACACTTAAAACACAATCCCTTATTACGTTTATCCAAATGTTCATGATAATTCAGTTGGCGTGGTCCCCTACTAGTATTGTTCACTTGAAGAACGGATGAACTAGAGCTACGCGCATCGTCAACAGTTTTGGTCACTCCCCCAGTCATTGTTGCACCCCACCTGCTGCTGCCAGTTCCCCCATTCCCACGCCAACCAGTTCCATTTCTATCGATTGACTGTGAGCTGGTAGAAATTGGATGAGATCGCCAACCACTGTTAACAGACGTGCTGGACCGAGGTGATCTCATTGGAGAATGGCTAATTTGAAAAAGCCGAATGCAAATTCACTGGATTTTGATATGGATGGCATCGTTCTATTCTTTCGTCTCCTCCTTTTTGAACCACCACAACTCCACATGCAAACTCCTGTTCCACACTGAGAGATAACTCAATGACCTCCGATAAGGTGATCGGCCTAAATGTTCAAACTCTCACCTAAGTCTTGTCCTTCAAACCGCCCAAATAATAGCCTAACAATTGCATCTCAGTTAACTTAGGAACACAAGCAGTAAGTGCCTCAAAATCCTCCACGTAACTAGTGACAGTCATTGCCTAACGAATTGTGGACAGACTTTCAAAAGGATTGCTGGAAATTAAGCCGCCATAGCATATGAGGAGCTCCGATTTCATACTCTCCTTGTCCAATTGAGGATATTTCCATCAAATCATCTTGTACCAATATATCGTCCGGCCGCGCAAACAAGTGGAAGCAAGAGCCACCTTATTTTCCTCACGAACATGTTGCACTTTGAAGTATTGTTTAACCACGGTGATCCAATGTATTGTAGCACTACCATCGAACGCTGGTAACTCCGTCTGAGCTTGTTCGTCAATGTCCTCCTCCAATATCTCCACTTGTTCAACTTGATTCACTTGGGAACATTGTTCGGAGGTTGGCCGAAACCCTAACTCGACCAAACTAGAGGCCTTCTCTTTGGACCGTGCTTCCTTCTATTGATTTATCCACAAATCGTGAAGCATCATTTCCATGTTAGTAATTCGTTTTTAAAGTCCTTGAAAATTCGCATTGGAATTTCGCTTCGCTGTTTCAATCTGATGATGAAACTCAGTAATGCTCCCACACATTTCTTCACCGATTTCATGGACATTTTGCTCAATAGCTTCAACTCTTGACTCCATCCTAGTCATCCTCCCGAGAGTTTCCTACAGATGGTGCCAATTGAAACAACCAGCACTAAGCTTCTTGATACACACTGATGAAAACCTTGAAGAAATTGCACAATGGACGAGTGGGAGATTCCTGAGGAATTCAGTCTTCCCTTCCAAGCATTTAATCTCCCAATTCACTCGAACTCCACAGCTTTCTCTCTCCCCCCAAGTCTAGAAGGAACTGGATGTGTTTATCTCTTATTTTTCTTTTCCTAACTAACTATCTAACTCCCTGCTCATATATATATATATATATATATCTATAGGAATTACCAAACTACCCCTACATAACACTAACATAATGACCACTACACAGATACACACACGCATATATTCTCCCACGACAACAAATCCGCACACCACATACACCACATCACAATACAACATAGCACTCCACATTACAATACACCACATCACAATACAACATAGCACACCACATTACGCATACACACAACACCACACTCTACTTCCTACAACACAACTATCGACGTCTCTCATAAACCCTCAACAAAGGTTTATGATCTCTAGAAGATGTTATAGAAATGGAAAGGAAGGTAGACTTGATTTTATCCCAAAACTTTATCTATTTATAAGATCATTGGGTTCTTTCTAAATGAGTTCATAACCTTTCCTTTAACAATAGGTAGAACTAGAAGAGGTAGGAAATCATCCAGAAATACTAAGGATACCATTTTGTTGACAGATTTATCATTAATTAGAAGCAATATATGATCCTGTGACAAAAACTTACCTCAATGATTTCACCTCTCCAAATTCTCGAAGAATGGACCTTGTGTACCTTGAATGGATGAGTGGCCATAAGTTGATGACCAATAACAAGTTGGCAGTTAGCCACAAATATATCAAATTGCAACTATCAAAGTGTAAACTTGATGTGTCTCTCTAAATGCTTGCTTCTTACTTTTCTATGTTCTAAGTTTCACCATGAAGAATGATCAGATGTCTGTCTTCTGTTACATGCTGAGTGGATGACTCAACTCTCAATTCCTTTGCTGCATGTCTTCATACATCTCGAAATCTGAAAACCTGCATTGAATAAGCAGAGTTTGAACTTTAATAAGCTGTTTCATCATGTACTAATTATTTCCAAATGGTTTGACTGGGTTTTTCTAGCATTTCCCATTTTGCACTCAATCCCAACACTTCTTTTTGTTGTCTAAAATCCTCTAGGTCCCCTTTGCAGTTGTGTCAAAACTAATCATAGACTTATGTTTTGCTGGAGTCAGTGGCACACCTGGGACTTCTATGAGTTCATCAAGATCTTAAAGCTCTTTGCAACAGTTTTATCTAATATAGGCAGGTATAAGAATACAACAAGAGCATTGCAACCAGCAGAGAATACGTAGAATCCTTCCGACCTGGTGTAGTCTTGAACCTATATACTGAAATTGACAAGGATGTCAGTTCTTAGAAGGGTGAGATTGTAATATAATTCAGATATAGAAGATCATGGAACTTTAGTCATCAGCTATGTTCTTTGAGCCAACCAATGCTTTGGGAGAGATCTCCATGATCTAAACCAATTATGAACCTAGACATGTGATCATATCTCTCCATTTTGATATCTTGTATTAATTTGTGCATGTTGGTGTCCTCACGAATTTGATCCTTTGTTTGGTTTATTGGAACAACTTAGACTTGATTGGATTTTTCCATGACCATGGACTTTTGGTTCACTTATGTCCAACTAAGTGGCTTAGGATAGAATGGATCACATCTTGTCTTGTCACTACCACTTACGGGTGCTTAAAGTGATACCCAATAACCAACTTAGTAATGACATCATAGATAAGCCTTGTCTTGCTAGTATTAAAACATGAAGTGCATGAGGATCTCATGACTAAAGATTATTCATGCTGGTTCATAAGGGAAGCAATTGATGCACTTTATCGTAAAATACTGAAAGAGTATATTCTTATTATTTAACAATAAATCACTTATATACAAATTAATAAGATCGAAAAGAAAAATTTCCTAATTTAGTTTGATTCTATAATTACAATATTTACAGCACTACTTTCTTTAAATAAACTTATGAACCATATTTTCCCACACTCCCCCTCAAGTTGGTGAATAGATATTCTCCATTCCCAGCTCGGATGCAATTTTTTCAAACACTGGACTAAATCTTTTGGTTAACACATCAATGAGTTGATCATTTGTAGATACATAAGGTGTGTAGATCAATCCGCTCTCCAATTTTTCCTTGATAAAATGTTTATCAATTTCAATATGCTTTGTTTAATCATGTTGCATCGGATTGTGGGCAATGCTAATTGCAGACTTATTATCACAATAAAGCCTCATTGGACCCTCTAACTTTATTCTCATGTTTTCTAGAATGATCTTCAGCCAAAGTAACTCACATACTCTTTGAGCCATTGTTTGAAATTCAGCATCTACACTAGACCTTGCTACTACATTTTGCTTCTTACTCCTCCATGTTACAAGATTCCCACCTAGAAATGTACATTATCCAGTGGTCGATCTTCTATCAATTAATGACCCAGCATAATTAGCATCTGTGCAGGCTTCAAGTATTAGGTTCTTACTTATCCTAAAGAGAATTTTTCTTCCTGGTGTACCTTTAAGATATTGTAACTCTATGTGTTGCTATTTTGCATGAATTGACTAATCATACTCACAGCATACGCTATATTTGGTTGTGTGTGGGACATATAAATGAGCTTTCCCACCAACCATTGATACATTCCTTTGTCTACCATAACATCTTCCTCTGCTATTCCAAGCTTTACATTTGGATCTATTGGAGTACTCACTGGTTTGCATGCTATTTTACTCGTCTCCTTGAGTGGATCAATTACATACTTCTGTTGAGAGAGAAAAATACCTTTCTCTGAATGTGCCACTTCAATTCCGAGAAATTATTTTAGCTTCCCAAGTGTCTTAATCTCAAATTCTTTTGCCAAGCACTCACTCAAAAAACGTCTTTCTTCATCATCGCTTCCTGTAACAATTATATCATTCACATAAACTAAGAGAACTGTAACTTCCCTTGAAGATGAGTGTTTGACGAACAATGTATGATCTCCTTGACTTTGCTTATATCCTAAAGTCACCATAACCTTGGCTAACCTGCTAAACCATGCTCGAGGAGATTGTTTAACCTTGGCAAACCTTCTTTAACCTACACACTGTATAATCAGTAACTTCTTTTCTATAACCAAGTGGGATCTCCATATATATCTCTTCCTTTAGGTCTCCATGCAAGAAAGCATTTTGCATCAAACTGTTGTAAATCCCATCCAAAGTTGGTTGCCAATGACAATAGGACTCTAACAGTATTCAACTTTGCTACTGGGGCAAAGTCTCTAGATAGTCCACTCCAGATATTTGAGTATACCCTTTGGTTACCAACCTCGCTTTGTATCTCTCCACTGTGTATACCCATTTACATCCTACTGGTTTCTTCCTTGTTGGTAACTTAACTACCTCCCATGTTTTGTTCTTTTCTAGTGCCTCCATTTCTACATTCATAGCTTGTTTCCATTTTTCATTAGACAAAGCTTTAGATATATTAGAAGGAATGACAATAGTTTCTAGGTTACTTAGGAAGGTTCTGTGTGATGGAGAAAAACTTTTAAAGGACAGGAAGTGTGCAAGGGGGTATAAAGGTTTTTTTGTGCACTCTCTCGTACCTTTTCTTAATGCAATGGGCAAGTTTGTGTCACTACTACCCTTATGGGTCTCACTCTTTAGCTCTGGTTCAGTTTCAACTTGGAGTGTTGGTTCATAAATCATTATCTCATTGGACTCCTGGACTTGCATAGATTTGGGGGCAACCATCTTCTTCCTTGCATACATCTTGCCTTTGCCATATCTAACACCCTCAAGAATACTCATTTTCAGGTTGAGTAGACACAGAAGTTGTTGTTACAGGATCAAACACAAGTTTAGAGGGAATTATGATGGACTTAAGTGGCTTAATTTGACTTGGGGTATGATCACTAGTGGATGAGGAAGTAGGATTTAACATCAAGTCAAAAACCAAACCCTCGTCTTCTCTTACTGACTTCTCCTCTTGAAGATAAGGGTTTGGAAAGTAAGATGCATGTTCATTGAAGGTAACATCCATAGAAACAAAGAATTTTCGAGAAGATGGGTGATTACACTTGTAACCTTTTTGGGTTGATGAATATCCCACAAAGACATACTTTATAGCTCTTGGATCCAATTTCCCTTGGTTGTGATGTGAACATGTACATAGGATGTACTCCCAAACACTCTAGGAACAAGGGTATTTGTGGTATGTAGGTTAGGGTAAAAGGTTGACAACACGTCTGTTGGACTCTTAAATCCTAGATTTCTAGATGGCAATTTGTTTTATGAGATGTGTTGCTGTAAGAACAGCTTCCCCCCAAAAAGTTTTAGGTACATGATTTTCAAATAACAATGCTCGGGTTTTTTCAAGAAGATCACTATTTTTCCTCTTTGCAACTCCATTTTGCTGTGGGGTATTCACACAAGATGACTCATGTATTATCCTTTCTTTTTGAAAATATGGACTTAGAATTTGATTGAAATAGTCGCTTGCATTATCAGACCTAACTCTCTTGATGGTCACTCTAAATTGATTTTTAATCATGGAACAGAAATTTGGGAAAATAATGCTAATATCAGATTTTTGTTTAAGAAGAAAAATCCAGCAAACTCGAGTATAATCATCAATAAAAGAAACAAACTATCGTGCTCCAGAGATATTAGTAACAGTAGATGGACCCAAAACATCACTATGAATTAAATAAAAGGGAATTAAACTTCTTTTATTGCTTGCTGGAAAGGATACACGTTTGTGTTTAGCAAGTTTACATTTTTCACAATGAAAAGACTTAACACCCAGACTTTTAAACAAAGATGGAAACAAAAGTTTAATGACTTGAAATGATGGATGTTTGAGGCGGCGATGATGGAGCCAAATTTTCTCTTTATTGGATGATAAAGTTTCGGAAACAAATGACACTCATTGTTTGTCCTTGTTGATGGTTGGTTGACTTGTTTCAAGAAAGTAGAGGCCACCTCGTTCTCTAGCATGTCCAATCATTTTCTTCGAACCCTTTTCTTGAAATATACACTCATTATGATGAAAAACAACATTACATTGTAAGTCATGAGTAACTTTTTGGATGGATAGTTTAGGAACATGAAGGATATTTTGCAAGGTTAATAATAGGTTAATTTGGACACTTCCAATTCTAGCCATAGTGGACAATGAACCATTTGAAGTAGCAATTTTTCTACTACTTGGGCAAGGGGAATAGGTGGTAAAAACATTTGGTGAGTGGGTCATATGGCTGGTTGCTCTTGAATCCATAATCCAAGAGTTGGAGAAGGTTACATCCGAAACATTTAATCCAATGGAAAGTGGAAACTCACATGAATATGCCAAAGGACAAATACCTGAGGCTTTTCAAGACTGTTGATGAGAGCTCTCACCCTTTCCAGTTCACCTTGGTTGAAACTAGCTGCTTTTGATTTTTGTGGCTCATCACTTTGGCCAACTGCTATATGGGCTTGTCCACTTCTGGATTTTGCCCCTCTTTGTCCCCATTCTCAGCTTGGTGTCTTCCCATGAAGCTTCCAACAATGCTCACGAGTGTGCCGTGGCTTCTTGCAATATGTGCACCATAAACTATCTCGGTCTTGATTCCTAGAATCTCCTGTCTTCATAGCTAAGGCTGTTTTCTTTTCATCACTAGCAGACTTCTTTCCAGTGGTTATATTCAGCTTGTTTCCATCACTTGCAACCATTGCAGAATTGATTGAAACTTGAGGCTCCAGCATCAGACGTCTCCTACTCTCCTCTCCTCGAACTATAACTGCCACTTCATTGAAGCATGGGACTTTTGATTTCCCAAGAATCTGAACATGCACTTGATCGAATTCTGGATTCAACCTAACAAGAAAATCATAGTCTATCTTGTTCAATAAAGTTCTTCAAAACAACAGCATCATCCGAGCACTTCGTCTTTATTACTCTGTATTGATCTAACTCTTGTCACAATGCACTTAATTGATTGGCATATTCTGTGACCGTCTTATTCCCTTGCCTTGTTGCCATCGTTTTAACCTTTACTTCATACACTTGCGCGGCATCCTTTGCCTTTAAGTATGTTTGTTGAATCGTGTCCCATGCCTTTGGCAGTACTTAGAAACATGCATGTGTCACTGATATGACTTTGAAGAACTTTCGGATAGAATTTGTATTAGGAAATCAACAATATAGTTCCGGCGTAACTTTCGGATTAGGAAAACAAAGTTAAATACAAACCACAACAAAGACGAATACAAATAACTCTCAATGCTAGAAGGAAGCTAGATGCATTCCCTCGTAGCCCTCATCGGAAATCAAGTGGTCAAGTTTTCCTGCTAGACTTCCCACTCTTCTCTCTCTATCTAACAAACTTAGTTATTCTCGTCCCCCCCCCCCCCCCCCCCCCCCTTCTTTTTCCCCCCAAAATAAATTATTTATAATCCTTCCTCCTGGTCCCCCCTTCAATACCACGTTAGCCTGCCTCCTCTTCCACGTCAGCAAAGTCTAGCTCAGCCACTACCTCCACCTCAACTCTTTCTATTTCAATTATGCTTTCCCCTCTTGCCTCTACTTGTTTCCATTCTTATTTCATATTTGACCCTATCATAACATATATCACTACCACTAATATTTCCTTTCGTATACTTCTTATTCCTCCCTCTTCTTTCTCCTCTGATATACTTTCATCGGGGGTGTATCAGTCATTGATTTCTAGAGTCATGGGTCCCCATAGCCATGCCATAATCATCGAGTCTTCTTGATCCCACGTTTCAAAGTTTGGATCACTAGACTCTGGACCTGTACCAATGAGATGACTGATTTTCCTTTTGCCTTTCAAAATGGTCCGAACTAATTGGGACCATTTCAAATAATTTTTTCCATTCAATTTGTATGCTGCTAGAACATGCTGCACTTCTCCAAGCAACTGTGGACGAATTAATTCCTCCGATCGGGCTGTGTCAGTCTAAGTAATTTCTGACATGTAGCAAGTAAGGTTGGCTGGTTCTAGGGATAAGGATAAAAGAAAACCACCAGCAATTAAGGCCAGCTGAAGAAGAATAGAGAAGGAATGGAGAAGGAGCACACAGAACAAAAGCTGCCCTCTGACACGGATTCCAGTGACCCTAGCTACTCCTACGACCAACAAAACCGTAGCTCCGGTGACCTTAGCAAATTCGACAAGGAACCGAAATGTTAACAAACTGTCGTAGATCGTGCTACAGTATCAACTATGACGACCCACGACTGTCTTAGATCGTGCCACAATAGTTCTCGCTCAACGACCCCAAGCCGACTCATAGCGGTTCACGGCGATTCACAGAGTCTTTAGTGACTCATGGCGTGGGAGCTCGTCGGGTTTAAGAGAATTTCGATGATGAAGGTTGAAAAAAAAAATAGTGTTCTAGTGATGAAGGTTGGAAAAATTAGGGTTTTGGCGATGAAGGCCCAAAAAAAAAAAAATTATGATTTTGTAAACCCTAGAAGCTCTGATATCATATTGTAACATATTGAAAGAGTATATTTTTATTATTTAACAATAAATCATTTATATACAAATTAATAAGATCGACAAAAAAAAAACTCCTAATTTAGTTTGATTCTATAATTACAATATTTACAGCACTACTTTTTAAAAATAAATCTATTAACCATATTTTCCCACACACTTGAATGCAGTATTCCTCAAACTGCAAATCCCGTTTAGTAACCAATTCACTCGGGCAGACCTTAGTTTCCTAGTAGTTTCAGATTTAATTTTTAGGAGTAGTTTAACTAGCTGATTCTCAAAACTAAAAGTGGATCTCTTAGATTAGTGTTGGACCATAATTTGAAGTTGGGGACAAACCGAGTGAGGCAGAAGTTTGCATGATTGGATCCAACAACCCAGAATATTGAATTGTTACAAAGGAGGTGAAGAGAAAGCCACCCTAGGCCCAAGGCTCATGTTCAACATTCCGGTACTGCTGAAATTGTACAAGACTGTACTTGAAACATAGATTTTGATGCTCCATTGAACCAAAGTATCTAAACCCTCTGGCACAAAGCGATGAATTAGCTACCTCATTCTTGTTTACAAGAAATTGTGTCTTCTATTGTTATTTACCATGATTGTTGCTCTCAAGTTCTCTCTGTCTTGCAATTCACCCAGATGAATATTATCTAATTTTATCTAATATTTTTAAGTGTCAGTGTCTTGTAATTAATCTTTGGCGATATGCTATAAATCGGAGCTCTCACTCGTGCTACCTGGTCAGTTGGTATTTTGCTGATTATGCTTGAGATTTTTTTCAGGCTTTCCAGCACCAAACTTACTGATTGATCAAGGGCAGCAATCCTTTATTCTGAATTATTACTGAAATTTGACATTCTGGCCTTAGAATGAGTGACAATAGGGTTACAAAATGGTTCTGATCGTGTGTATCTTTATTGAGCTTAGTTCCTTGGATAGTGAATACAACTTGGATCAACACATGCGATGGTCTTGTACCTATCTCCCTTTTAGGCATTCACTTGATGATGGACTTTTAATATTAACACAATGCCATCAATTCTCATGGATGACCAGCTATGCAAGAACATTAGCATCATGTGTTAATTCATAGGACTTTGCTATAGATTAGTGCCGACAAAAAAGAAATAATCACAATACATAACAAATATGCCTTTAACAATTAAACTTTCAATCAAACTGTGTCAAAAAATCTTGGCACTATATGCACACACCAATAGGGAGACCAGAAAAGATGTATGATATAAGAAATAAAAAATTATGACATATTAAAGTATTCATGAAATGCTGCTCGTGATAAAGTGCAATGATGAAACGGGATCCATATAACCAACCCAACTCAGTGGGAACAAGGGTTTGAATGTTATTAGAAAAATTCTATCTTAGTACTTCAATACAAATTTAAAAGTAGAGAAACTCTAGAAGGACAATAGATTGGGTTGCACCTATATAGCAATATTTAAATAAACTCTGAGAAAATATATCCCCTTTTTTTTTCATCAATCGAACTCAAGACAAGGAAATTTTATGTTGATATTCCTGATGTATCTACTGAAAATTCTATTGAGCAGCACCTTATTTATTGCATTAATGAAATACAATCGTGCCCATTGTTAAGGCCGGGAGTTTCTTATTTGACTTTTCGTTAATATTGTTTTAGCTGGTATAGCTATTTGCACCTCACGTAGTGTTGCTTGTGGCATGCCAAATAACCTCATTTGCGAGCTGATGGCAAGCTTATAGCATACCTATTCTTTAATTCTATTTTGGGTGTTTTCTAAGCATGCCAAGTAATTGGTCGTTTGAAAAGTCTTTCTCATAGCCATTAACCTGTTAAACGAGCTTGTCCTACAGAATCAAAAGTTCAGGGCAAACCCCTGTTATGTCATGCTAGTATATTGACTGATATATCAGGATTCAAATGATTAAATTCCCTGTCTGCCTAGTATTGTGATAATCTTTTTTCCATTGAGTAATCATATTTTTGTCCTAACAAGGTAACCCTTTTTTCCCTCCAGGGTTTTACAAATGCGATAAAAAGACCGGTAAAAATGCGTGAATTTATGCTATAATTGCTCTCAATCTTATCAGTCTAGATGGTGCCTCTGTATTTATGGGCTTGCATCAAATGGAGAAGCATCGGCATTCTCCCATATGCTTGTTGATTTTGGCTAAACTTCTTGTACCAAGCACATGGCCGTGCTTCTTCACATTATTCGGAGGATTTCAGTCCAGTCGTGTGGCTTTTTCCTCAGTTGACTCAGATATTTGCATCCTCAAGTGAGAATTCATGCGCTGGTCATGGTTAACATTTCTACAATCTTTTCGTTGGTCATGGTTAACATTTCTACAATCTTTTCGTCCCACCTGTAGGACAGGTTCTCTGAGCAGAATTTATGCCATAATATTTGGCAAACATCAAGGAAGATGATATTTTATTGATTGGCAGTAATCCTATCTGCTTATCTCGATCCAGTTTAATAGGTCAGCAAAACTGACGTAATTTCTTTTGTATAGAAATTTAATAGGATCCATATGTTTGTAGCCATACTACCCTATCTGAGGATTGTTTCTTGACTGCTAAAAGGCTGTAGACTTGTTTATTAAACTGCTTGTCAACAGAATTTTGTACTTCATCTACATGTTTCCTGTTAATAGGAATTTGGTTCCTTTGATAAGAGACTTGCTGCTGTAATATACTTCATTTTATTAGAGCTGTAGCCTTTTTCCAATGTCCAGTAGATGCCACGTCCTAAGTGAGCTGTTGAAAGGCCAATGTTATTAGAAGAATATGTTTGCGGGGTTTTCAGTCAGCAAAGAAATTATATGGAACGGGGAAATTCTTGACACACCTGTTGAAAAGAAATATATTATTGTTCCTTTATTTGTTCCTCCGGCAACAACTCGCTTTTGTTTGTGGTTCTTTTCTATTTGTTAAGCGACCTGTTTCAGTTCTGGTTGTGATATTTTCTTTGGTTGTGGTATGTTCTAAACTCGGTGTCTAAGGTATATTAACAATGTTATATTATACATTTGCATTTTAGGTGTTCATTATAGTTAAATTCATTAAATAATAAATTTGTTAAAATTATTTAGAATCATGGTTATTAGAATCATGAGTTTACTAGTGCAGATTTAATAAATTTATGCTTATATGAGGTTTTTCCAAATTAAATCAAAACAAAATTATTTAGTTATAGATTTATAGTAAAATTGTGAATTTAGGTATACGCTTTTATTAATTCTATATGATTCTATGAATTTGCAATTCTCCAATTCTGTATTTTTGTTTGAATTTGAGTCTTACGAACTATCAAAATTAAGAAAAAAGAACCAGACTTCTTGATGGGAATTAAAATAAGAATCTAGACTAGTGGTCATATGACTTTATCATGGACTAGAGGATTGAATAGTTTGGTTTAGAGGTAGATAAAAGATTCTTTTTCACTTGAAAATCAAGCGTTTGAGGATAATTTCAGAGTTCACCATATAAACTTGGGAAGGAAGTTATTGGTGTTGCCTTTTGAAGCTTTACTTCCAATCCAGTATTGGTGCATATTTTAAATTTTGCTACGAATTCTACTTCAAAAGTGTGCTCAGCTAGAGGTTCTTATTGAGTGTTACAGGTTTTGCCTTAGCATGCGTGAAAACATTGAAAGATTTGTTGAAGTGAATCTTGATATTTTTAGAATCTAGATATTTGGATAGTTACTTTATTTATTTATTTTTGTGCATTTTTCCATATTTGTTTGTTTATGTCTGTTTGTCTCTTATTTTATTATCAATGCATATTTAGATTAGGGCTTACTTATAAAAATGCTTTTGTAACTCTACAGGACACAACTATTAACTTTGAATGAAAATTTTCTTTACTGAATTCATCTCTATCAAAAATGAAATTTGATTGAATTTGTTTCTTTCAAACCTTTATTCTTGTCATTCTCCATCATTGTGGCAAGCAAAATCATTTAGTCTATTTGTAAGTCATATCAAATAAATTAATCCCAATTTAATTATTCCAGTGAGTCATATATTCTAGAGGGAATTGTCCATATCATTATATCCTTTGAATTATTCCTTAAAACCCATAAATTATTTAGTTTGTTTACGATAGTCTAGTGGCTATTTGCCTAAACCCATATTTGGATTTTTCTATTGTTTGATCTAGCCTAGTGATCATCCTCCCAGGTACATCACCTCTACAATTCAAAACTAATCCTCAGATCATGAGTTAAATGATACAGCATTTATTTTTTTTTTTAACTTAAATTTATTGATCTACTTGCTTCATTGATGAAATGCAATGAATTGATAGTTGATGAAAAAGATATTTTTGATTCATCGAGTGAGGACTAATTAGGTATCTATTAGAGTGTAAGGGGTTGAGAAAAAGACGAAAGTGATACTATATAGAGTTTGTGCATGTATAGATTTGGAGAGTCCTGATAATTTGTAGATTCATTATGTTGAAATTGTAGAATATAAAGTATGAATGAGTACTTTAAAAGACTTGAAATTAGAAGATATAAATATCATCAATAGTTCCAATAAGGATATAGTGAACTAGATTGTGAATACAAATAATATTAAATTATCAAATCTTCCTTCTATCTAACTCTTGCAAAGTAGTTAATAGAGATTGGCGATTTGTATATAGATTTACGTAATCCTAATTTTCTATT
Source organism: Laguncularia racemosa (assembly GCA_037954665.1). NCBI lineage: Eukaryota > Viridiplantae > Streptophyta > Magnoliopsida > Myrtales > Combretaceae > Laguncularia > Laguncularia racemosa. The sequence goes on along the minus strand of JBBMOL010000031.1, from coordinate 5,794,543 downwards.
GATAGATTGGATTAACCATCTAATAAAATTGGTAATGTTTGTGTGAAATATTATATATACGTAGAGATGCATGCCTTCAGTGATCATGCAATAACTGCTATGGCTGGGGCCATGGTAGACCTCTTTGTTCTTATTTATTTTCACAATGTTCGTTTTATATCGTTATGATCACTTAATGCTTTTTTTGATTTAGTTTTTTTTTTTTTGCCAGATTTGAATTGGTTGAATGGTGAGGCGAAATGTAAGAAAATAATCACTTTAAAGTTAATTTTCCTTAAATGCATTTAATTGATTTTATGGTTTTATTTAGCATAAATATATTTTATATGTTATGTTTCAAAGATTAAATTCTGTAAAGGAGGAAAGCGTATTTCGTCTTTTTTAGTTCATGAAAAAGTAAATAAATGTATGTACTTTAAATTGAATCTTAGATAGCTTATTATATTTTCAGAATATCATCCTATATATATTTTATACCTATGCGACAAGCTTGACTTTTTCAAAGTTTTATACTTAAAAAATGCTTCTTCTTCTTTTTTTTTTTTGAAAAATAATAGTAAAATAGATCAAAAAAAAAAAAAAAACTTAGTACATGAATAGAGTGATGAAAATGCATCTGGAGCATATGTTTTTACTATTCCATATATTTATAAAGGAAGGCACATGCACTTTCCACAAATTATTTATAAAACCCCGAGTAGAAGTGACTAGAACACACCAAAAACAAACCCAACATAAAACTTTCCTCATCTCTTGAGTTCCCTCTCTTCCTCACTCTATCAAGCACCCACTTTAGCTCCAATTTCTTGAAAATTTGCACCAACTTCAAGCCCCCATTGCATACTTACACTAAGGTAAGCAAGTTTTTTTTAGTAAAATTGCTTTTTACGTATCCATTAGAGCTAGGTTTATAATGTGTGAATGTTTGAAATACGTCAAGTTTAATCTATAGTTTAGACAATTGTACATGTAGAGATGTTTGATTTTAGTGATGTATAAGTAGTAGATGTAAATGGCATTGAATATAGGTGTAGTAATTGGGTATAAGTTGATTGGGAGGTTGTAGTAAATAATGCTTGCAAAGTATTTGTGAAAATTCCTGAAAGGGGAATTAGTTGTGTAGAGGTCATTCTTTAGCAAAATTAGATCATGAAATTGATGGATAAAACTGCTGTGCATACATTTTGCAGTTGAAAGCGTGGAGTTCTTTGTTGAGACTAATTGAAAATGTGTTGTTTCATTAGATTGACAATGGTTCATTTGTCAAATTTATAATATTTGTACATGAAAACATCATGGATGGTAATGAGGGTTCGATGCATAATAAGCCGTCGATTAAGAAGTTGAAAGTGAGGATGAAATCAAACTATTGTGAATTTGTACATAGGATATGTGGAGGAATTGGAGTTGACCCCAATATGGTGCATGTTAAGATATTTCATAGGTATCCGCACTACCTTCAAACTGGTACATCATAGAGCTTGATGTCTATTAAAGATGATGACGATGTTGAGAATCTCATAGAAATAGCTGTAGCTTTTGAGGAGGATCACATACAAGAGTTGTATGTCCAAGTTAATGAAGCACCCAATCCTTCATATGGACAAAATACTTCAATTAATGAAGAAGATTATGGACCAAGCATGATGACTACTTCACCAATGTGTGATGTAGTTGACCTGTTGCTAGTTTTGAATCGTCATATGATGAAGAAGATTCAAATGAGGAAGAATCAGATGAGGAGGTTCAAGGGCAATTTGAAAATGATATAAATGTAGAAGGGTATTGCCTTAGCGAAGATGATGGGGGTTCCTTGAAAGAGGAGGTTGACCCTTCTTAGAATGTGGTAAATGATATATGTGTTACATATCCTCTAGTGGTTTAGCATTTAATGAAGGCATAACAACATCCACAAAAGAGTCAAATGGAATGTGTTGGGGTTAGAGATGCAATTCCATTTTTTCAACATGGAGGACGGTGATGGTTACATTACTTTTGAGGAAGAAATGAATGAGATGTACACTAACCTAGAGAGTGGTGTTGAGTTAAGGAAAGGCATGAGATTCAAAAGTAAAGAGGAATTGATGCAGGTCGTTAAAATGTTCTACATTAAGTATCACTACAACTTTGTTGCTGAAGAATTAAATAAGTCCCTATGGTCTATATTTTGTACAAAATGGATAGTAGTTGCAAATGGAGGCTAAGAACTTGGAAGAAAAAGTTGGTAGGTGTTTTTACTATGATTATATTCGAAGAATCCCACACATGTTAATGTGGTCGTGCATAAGGATCATTCAAAGTTAGATTCTAATATGATGGCCAGAATCTTTGCAAACTATGTTAGGAAGAATCTCGATATAAAGGTCACCAACCTTGGTGCAATAATTGAAAATATTTTAGATAAACAATTTCCAAGAGAAGGGTGTGGGATGGTAAGCGGAAAGCGATTTCAACGGTGTATGGTGACTAAGATAAGTCATACAATGAACTATCGAAATTCTTGAATGCTATTAGAATCAATAATCTTGAGACAAAGGTCGATTGGGGGTGGCACTATTCAACGGTCCTTAGGGAGTCGATCTTGAAATGAGTTTTTTAGACATTTGGCCTTGTGTAGAGGCTTTCAAGCATTGTCAGCCTATTGTGAGTATCGATGGCACGTTTTTGTATGGGAAATATACTCACGAGCTTCTCATTACTTGCAACATGGATGGAAATAATTGCATAGTGTCCCTAGTTTTTGCTTTAGTTGATGAAGAATTCGCTAAAACGTAGGGATGGTTTCTACAAAAACTTAAGGTGCAAAAACCATTTACCTAATATTCAGTAGATATAATGGTATTTGGTATGTAGTTGAACGAGAGGCTAATGGGTGGCATCCTCCATTTGCCGTGTGGTATTTCTACATACGCCACATTGTAAGGAATTTCAATTCAGCCTATAAGAACTTACAATGTTGAAAATGAGTGATTGCTATGTAATGTAGGCATAATCATGAAAGTTCCAGCATTACATGGAGCCGGTTAGCAGAATAAAGCTAGATGCTCTGGCTTGGTTCAATGGCATTGCTCTAGATAAGTGGACACTTGTATATGACGGTTACTATCTCTTCAGCTACATAATGACAAATATTGTTGAAAGTTATAATGCTGTTCTAAAAAAAGCTTGTGGCCTTCTCATGATTGCCCTAGAAAGGAAGATTATCTACAACTACATCAAAATTGGGAGAACATGAATGATGATGCATAGAATGCATTAGCAAATAGTAAGGTGTTCATCAAATATGCATCTAAGAAAATTGAAAAGTGAAGATGAAGGATTAGTTACCATAAAGTAGTTAGATTCAACAATAGGATTAAATACTTGAAAGCATCATTAATAGTTGGCATGTTGTAGGTGGACTTAAAGGAGGAGGTTGCACACAAATTGTCGACCTTAGGAATTATATGTGTACTTGCAACAAATGGCAAATATATAAGATTTCATGTTTCCATACTTGCACAGTTGTAGCATACATGAGGCTAGATAGCTCCCTCACCATTAGCCATTGGTATAAGTGATAGATCAATTTTAGGTTTGCTAGGCTTACTTTTATTCTATTAGAGATGAGCTAAACTAGCTAGCGTTGATTTTCCATTCCTTTGACCTAATATTGACAAGCTTTAATGAGGTACGAGTAAGCTCAAATCAAAATGTTATCACATGGAAATGGACCTTAGAGAGCCTTTTGGGAAAACTAGATGTAGCATGTGTTGAAGGGAAGGTCATAATAGAAGGAGATAACTATAGAGAATTAGGTATGGTAAACGAAAACCTACAGGACACCCATTCATTTATTACATCCTTTCTTATGTAATGTAGTCTAAACCTTTACCTTTGATACATTAATGTAAGCTTAGCCCAATTCATTTGATAGATAATTGCTCAAGCAATAGGATAGGCATCGATCAAAGGTAGTATGATAGGGACAAGTATTACTTATTCATTATCTTGTACAAATTGACCTATTTTAATTACTAACTATGAAAATTTTTTGCCTATGTCTTCGCAAGTAGATGCTTCATTGTCAGTTAGGTAGTGTGAGATGCAGTTGTGTCACGATGAAGGCAACATTACACTAGATCCTCATATACTTCCTTATCTACAACAGGCTGGGTTTCTAGGACTAAGCCATCTTCCATTCAGTCAATTGGATTGGACTTGGCTAATTGCATTGATAGAGAGGTGGAGGCCTAAGACACACACCTTCAACATGGCCTATTAAGAGATGACGGTTACCATGCAAGATATAGAGGTCTTGCTCGGGTTACCAATTGAGGGAGAGGTAGTTACTAGTAGCACCAACCTCAATTAAGCATCCTAATGCGAGCAACCACTAGGTGAGAGGCTCGATGCTAGGTAGATTAAGGGTGAGTGCATTAACCTATCATAACTTTGGAGTAAATTCAAGATGCTGGGGCTATAGATGAGACTGGCAAGCAACACACATGCACATATATCATGTAGTTACTTGAAGGGATAGCATTCACGGATAAATTAGGAAACCTTGTGCATTGCATGTTTCTATCACTCTTAGAGGACTTTACACTTGCAAGTCAATATAGTTGAGGCTTCACATGTTTAACTTAGTTATACTGCCAGTTATGTGTGGTATCTCTTAGTATTGCGAATGAGATGGGGGAAGTAGTGATCCTCCTCTAAGTTTAGACTTGGTATAGGTTCCCCTACATTGTTCAATTGAGCAAATATGGTATTATCATTGAGATGGACAAGCCATTAATAGCTTGGTGGATGATAGCACAAGATACGACCCATCATCCTTTGCACATTTTGCAAGTGTATAAAGATGCTTTCGACCAATAATCTATAGATAAGGTTTGTCATGTCGTTTGTTTGTTTTTCAACCTTAGTTTATATAATGTAACCTTTGCTAATAGGTGTGCTTTTAATGTTAGGTTGTGTGACAACCATATCCTAACGATCTAATTGACGCTTTTGCCCCATTCTATAGTGTAGGGAGACACATCTAGAAATCCTGGGTCTTGTTGATCTGTTTCCACATTATAGAGTGGTGCTTCCCCGAGTACGTCTACTGCCAATTTGGGGGCTACAAGTGGGTCCCTATTAATGTTAACACGAAGCCCTACCTACATTAGATTGTTTTATGGGGGCAGATGGACGTTGATTGGTTAGAGTTGCATGCGAGACACATTGGCTTCTAAGATTCTTGTCATGAAAACTTAATACAATTGGAGTTCAATGGTGGGTGCATCCAAATTACTTCCTTTGGTACAGATGTGTTAGCTGGTGGCACATAAGATGTACGAGGGTAGTCATTGGATATTTGGTAAGTGTACCTTTCCACTTATTCATTAAATTCACTACTTAAATCCCTTCTACTAATGCATTTTCCCTTATTTGTATATTCAGGCTGACACCCTTCGATAGATTCACTTGGCTCTTGATCCACATGTAGTGGTTGCCCTTGTAGATGGAGGCATATGGTTTGTTGACATACACAACAGGGTTGTACTATTCCCTCTTGTGCATTAGGAGCTGCCACAACATAAGGAGGAAGATCTAAAGTTACCACCCCGTACCTACACTAGTGTCCCATGCTAGAAGTACAGGCACTAGAGTTAGAGGGAGTGACAGAGGGATAATTAGGACCCATATCAAGATGCCCCACCACATCTCTCCCTAGAGCATGAGCAAATCGAAGATGTTATAAGTAGCTCAACTCCAAAGGATAGCTCATTTATCACCTCCCAACATCACTCATTCAGTGGACCATTCCCAACACCACCTACTCCTCGAAAGAGGCGCATTAGCCTATTTGCAATTAGTGAGAGCTCATAGTCTTTGATGTAATTGAGTCTAATGCCACTATGAGATTCGAAGGAGCCCCTAGAGCTTCCACCCACATAGGAGTCATATGCTCCCTCTACTATTGATGCTGGTAAAGTTACAAAGTGTAAATCTATGTTATCTCGAGTGACTAAATTTTTCTTATATTTTTTCATGTAACTTTTCAAATATAGTTGTATCCCTTATTAGTTTAAGTATGAAATTCAAATGTTTAAATTGATTTTTTTTTTCTTATTTTGCCTCTTCTCTTATGCACTCCCTTGTTTTTGCATTTTTCTATCTTCACACTACATGCTTCAATTGCCCATTCCTTATCAAGTATGGAATTTGGATTTTAAGTTCGTAATTTATTGATTGTCTTGCAATTGTCTTAGATTGGTTTTTTTTTTTTTTTTCTAAGTTTCTATTGTATTTGCTTGTTTGACTTTATGATGTTTGACAATACTCTTGGGTTGGTTTCAACTTTGTTTATTGGTTAGAATTATTAATGTCTATAATTCATTGGGATATTATATTTTAGGAAGTATTGTGTTATTTCTACAATTAGATATGTAGAATTTATAAAAAAGGCACATGCTCCTTTATACATTTTTTCGATAGTTAAGATGTATGTGAAGCATGTGTTTTCATTATCTTACTGACATATTAAGTTTTTCATAATATCTATTTTATTATTATTTTTCAAAAAAAAAAAGTATAAAACTTTGACTTTTTCATAGGATGTTCCTTACTCTTGTAGAATGTTGTATTGTATGTGGCTTAAGATTTTTTTCCTTTTTGTTACAAAAACCATTTTGTGATTTTTAAGGGTCCATTAATAAAATGTATCTTTCTTGTTTGATGTGATTGGAAAGTGTGAACAAATATATGTTTACGTGAACCAGTGTGCCGAACACATTTTTGACGGCAGTCAAAAAGATGGACCAATTTCAAGATGTTTCCGGATATAGTTTTTCTCTTCATTGGAAAACGAAAAGTGCTATCATTTCATAGTAGTAGATATAACCGCATACATAAAATGGATGTTGGTCCTCATTTGCTATTTGATACATGGATGAGAAAATATTGTGTAATTTGTTGTTCACTTTAAAAAAAAAAAAAATCTAATGTCGACACCAATATGAGCATCTAAATTGTGAGCCTTTTGCACCTATTAGACTCGGCATGATTGAATATGTTTTATGGTTGGCATAAGATATTGTAGAGTGAGTTTTATTTTTGAACTTCTATGATATGTACTTATTAGGAGTGGGTGTGGTTTGATTCAATAATTAAAAAAAAATACGATTTGATCCGGTTTGATTTGATTTACGGTTTAAATTGTTTTTATACTTGTTATTAGTTTTTTTTCTATATATAAATCAGTAAACCATAAAAATTATATTTAATATAAAAAAATTAGTTTATTATCATTTATCCAATATTAATCACTATCTTCAATATCCATTTGATATATTTAAGAAAGTTTTATTATTATTTTTAAATATAATTATGATTTCTATATTAGTTAATGAGAAAAATACAAAATAAAAAAAAATAGTAAATTATTTGATAAAAACCAAATAAAAGGAAGAATTAAATATATAACATGGAATCCCATTTTTTTTCTTTACTTCTCATGGTTTGATTTGATTTGAAACAATTAAGTTAATTTAATAATTTTTTCAATCATAAAAAAACCGATTTGGTTCGGTTTGTAATTTTTTTGAATCTAAAAAAGATTGTTCAAACCTAATTTACGGTTTAGTTTAGCTTAATCAGGGTTTAGTTTAGTCAATTTTTTTGCCCACCCTTAATAGCCACTGAGTAAAGTATAAGATATTATAATTACCTTGGAACCCATTTGAAACTTGTGCTTAATCTTATTATATGTTCCTAGTTTTATGATGTCCCATGATTTTTCAATATATGCACTATGTAGGGTACTATAAATCTACCATACATTAGAGATGAGCAGAGACGAGATGGGTAAAGTATAAATCCTTACTATGTAAGTAAATGAATAAAAAATTTAGAATAAAAACTTACCATATTACCCTTTGGAACCACCTTAAAATTTGTATCCTTAAAAGAGACATGAGACCTCGGATTGACCTAACCTAGGTAACTTATTAAGTCTAGGGTCTTGGAAATCAAGACCCATAATAGCCCATCCCACTAGCTAGTCCATGACAAATCTATAACCCACTCAACCAACTCACTTTGGGCTTTCTTTTTCTTCTTTTTTTTTTTAACCTTTTCATTAGACTCACTTGATTTGAAGCTAAAAAGGAGGACTTATAATTGATTAATGGACCTATCGATCCTTACCCTAGGCTAGACTTGTCTTATTTGCCTAGGTTAAGTTTTGGACCCAACATGATATGTCTACAGAACACCAATTAGCTTATGCCTCATAAAATCTACAAGTTCTAGGGTGTTTAATGGAGCACATAACTTTTCCTATTATAGTAAAAATAAACCAAAATAATGAGTATTAACCTAAAACAATGATTCATAACTTAAGTCAACTTAATTCAATTTTCATTATATTTTTCAATTAAATTATCTTTGCTACAAATATCATACAAGCTAAGTTTATATTATAATATATATTGATAAATTTGTGGATGCGTTACAATATAAATCTTGTTATGTATATAGTAATGTTCCTTGCAAATCCCAACAATTAGAATGTTATACCTTATATCTGCCTTATGACAACAAGTTCCAAAATTTTGGAACTCGAATTCACTTTAGAACACTTACTACATACCATGGAATCTATTTGATCTTGTAAGGTAAGATAGGTTCTAAGGTCCTACAAGCTTTAATGCTCACCTTTGCCATACACAATATCCTAACACATATAATTTACTCTAACAAATACAATGAAAATTCAATTATGTTGGCCTAGATCATGAACTATTAATTTAGTTAGGACTCAATTAGATAGTCAACTTTGTTTCCAATTTCCAAATTTTAGTCTTGATTTGTATTATTTTGTGCTTTATTGAAATTTATTATTTTTATGTTTGGTATATACATTAAAGTGATTTGGATAAATAACTAACAATATATTAACTTAAAATATGGTAAGAGAAACTCATAGATTCTAGGATAAAGATTCTACAATACAATAGATTACATTCCAATTTTAAATTTTTATAACCTATTCTATTAAAGAATCTCTACTTTATTACTCCTGCCATTGCTCAATTCAGGATTATAACATCTAAGTTTGGTACACATAAATAATATGAATGGAAAGGAATGGAATCAGTAATAAAGTATCAAGTTCATTTCAGTGTTTAGAAACATTTATGGAATGAAACCGTATACAATGATATTTATATAAAAAAAATGAATGTAATAAATATAAATTAATAAGGTTGAAGATGTTATTTAAGCACTTGCCATTAATAAAGTAGAATGGAATCGTGATTCTACCTTTTTGAAGCAAAATCAAATTTCTCTTAAAACCAAAATCGTCAATTTAAAAAAATCACGATTTCGATTTCTTAAAATACTTCCAAGCATGTGAAAGGTAATGAAATTTGAAATAGCGATTGCAACTAGTATACCAAACATGACATAAATGGATCACACCCTTTCATTTCGTTTTCGTCATCTCCGAATGATCCTTCAATGAAAAAGTTATTTCCATCAAATGGTATCCTATTTTTCAACTTTTACACCATTTAATAATTTGTTGATCCAATGGTTCACACTTGTCCTAAGTTGTAGTTCTACATAATCAATTTTTTTTAAAGAAAAAAAGTACAATTTTAACCTTTAACATTTACTTACTTTTCTATTTAAATTCTTAACCTCTTTTTTTTTTTCTTCTTTATAAGTTTTCAATGTTTTTAAAACCTTATAATAATACGAAATTCATGAAATAAGTTAAATGTTCTATTTATATTAAACATGTATTGATTTCTGATGAGTCTTGGGCTAATTGTTCAAAGTTGTAAAGGTACATACAAATTTTTTTAGCCTCTTTTCTTAATTTCAATTAATATTTTTGTATTTTTTATTATGTTATATCATTAAATATATTTAATATTATTTTTTATTATATTATGTAAATAAATATATTAAATATCATCATTTAGTTAATTTAGTTATTATAGATCAATTTGAAGTTGATACATGTTATAGATTAATGGAAAATTTATTGATGGAAGTTTTTTTTGTAAGGTTACAATACTTGCTTTTTTGTAAGGTTATAAAAACATTAAAAACTTAAATACAAAGAAAAAGAGGTTGAAAACTCAAATAGAAAAGTAAGTAAATAATGTTGAGGATTAAAAATGTTACTTTCCCCTCCCTCCCTACCCTAACCCCACCAGAACCCCCTCGCCCACCCTCTTTTTTTTTTTTACTAGAAAAGTAGTAATATAACATCAAACAAAGATACAACTAGTCTACCTACAGGTCAGGTGGTCTAGAGCTATAGTTTGTAGAAAGAAGGAAAGAAAAGGAAGGTAGGAGATCGAAATCCCTATGTACCTTGCACACCCCCTTTATTTCCTAAGATGCAACCTAATCAGCAACAGTATTAGCTTTTTGAGAGATCAATCTAAAATAGCACAATAAAAAAGAAGATTTTAAAAATAGAATGTCTTTTACTATGAGCCTTGACTTCCAAGAAGCCTTATTCAAATCATATAAACTATTATGAACTAGAGAATTGTCCATAATCTTCCACCACCTCCACTTTAGGAGCTATTGAATTGCATGCATTTGTTGCCATCATATTTGAGTTGTTGTCTTGTACCACAAATCCTATCCCTGCTTGTTTTGTTTTAGAGCAAAAAGCCTCATCATAGTTTATCTTTTCTACTTTGTGGCTTGGAGGGACCCAACCTTTTGTAGACCTATTCTACATAGGTTTATTAGCAATGGAAATTGTAGGTTTAAGTAATTCTAACATTGCTACATGAACTTTTTGAATAAAAAATAATAGGTTTAGAATAGCATTATCAAAAACACACTCATTCATATGTTTCCATATAAACCATAAAGTGATAGCCACATGCAACAAAAGATTTTCCAATTAGATGAGGCTCTATAGAAAAAGTCTACCAATGATGATAGCTAGTTCTCAATATGATTGGAAAAGAATAAGTTTCCTAAGACACCTATAGTTTGAAACTAGACCAACTTAGACCAATCACAATGAAGAAACAAGTGCTCAACTAATTCTAGATTTCCACAAAATATACATTTTGGAGAATTTCTTACTCTTCTATTAAATAAGTTCTAATTTGTTGCAATACCATTTCTACAAATTCTCCATAGCAAATGTTTCATTTTTGGCATGTAATTTAAATTCCAACAAATTTTCTAGAGCTTTTGATTAAAAAAAAAACTTGATGAATCTTTATAAGGGAAACTTAAAACTTGTTTTTGTTGTTTATACAAGCAAAGGTATCTAGATTTTACCGAGTACTTCCCATTTCTATTCCAAGGATAGATGAACTCATCCTCAAGTTTGGATGAATATAAAGGAATCTTTTTTATTGCATCAATTTTTGCATCATGTAGAGCATGTTCTATTAGAGAAATATACCAAACCCTTGCCTCGCTATTGATTAAAGCATTTACCTTCAAATTGTTATCATAAGAATTCACATCAATTGGGTGCACTATGAAGTTGTCAGTGTCAAGTACCCACTTATCACTTCAAATATGAATATTTGTTCCATCTCCTACATGCTACATATCATTTGATTCTAAAACCAATTTTTCAACTTAAATACTTTGCTAGCACCAAGATGCCCTTCCACCCTTTTGGGATTCTAGAAAATTAACATTAGGAAAATAGATGCTTTTTAGACCTCTAACTCATAAAGCTTCTATATTTTTCATTATTCTCTATGCTACTTTTCCTAGGAGAGTAAGATTAAAAAGTTTGAGGTCTTTAAAGCCCAGTCCTCCTTCACTCTTAGGATGTGATAGAAATTCCCAACTTTTCCAATGGATTTGTCTATTTTCCTAGTCACCACCCCACCAGAATCTAGCAATCATAGATGCCACTTCTTTACACCAACTTAAAAACACTTATTGCATAATTCAAAATAGCATATACAATAGCTTTTATCAAAATTTCCTTACCTCTAGGGGAAAGAAGTAAGCTTTTCCATCCCTAAAGTTTCCCAAGAATTCTTTCTTTTACTACTTGTAGTGCTTCATTCTTAGACCTCTCCTACTTTGTTGACAAACCTAGGTATTTACCTGAAGTTTTAGACTTATCAATTTGTAACCTTTCACAACATAAATCTTGTAAATCTTCTAGTGTACTTTAGTTAAGAGTAATTGAAAATTTTTGAAAATTTATGAGTTGTCCAAAACCTTACAATAGACTTCCAAAACATTTTTCAAAGATTGGATATTTTCATCTAAAATTGCAACAAAAAGAAGAGAATCATCAACAAAAAAAAAAAAAAAATAGATGGTTTAGCTCCAAGCTATTACTCTTAATCTTTATCATTTTCACTTTTCCATTGCCATTTTCCTCTAAGATCATTATAGAAAGAGTGTTAGTAATTAAAAGGAACAAGTAAGGAGATAAATGATACCCTTGTCTAATTTTTTCAATAGGTCGAAAACTTCTCACACTTTCCATTTACCATGAGGTTAAACAAAGCAAAAGATGCACAAGTCATGACCCACCTTATCCATTTACTATCAAAGCCTAGCCTTTTCAATAGATCTTTCAAAAAGCCCCATTTTATTCGATCATATGCCTTAGCCATGTCAAGTATAATAGCACACGCATGATTTTGCTTTGATTGACTTATTTTAAGAAAGTGGAACACTTTTTAAGCTATTATGATATTATCCTAAATGAGCAAACCAAGCACAACAATGCTTTGAAAAGGGGAAATAATATCATTTAATATGGATTAAAGTCTATTGGCTAAAATCTTTGATATGATCTTATAACTTAAGTTACAAAGTTTGATTGGTCTAAAATTAGAGACACTCTCAAGGACATAAGATTTTGGAATAAACACAAGATCAATGCTATTAAAACTTGGAGAAATCATACTTGAATTGAAAAAGTCATTGATTGCTCTAGTTACGAAGTGACCTAGGACGACCCAATTTGATTGGTAGAATAAACCATGGAAACCACTAGGACTTGGAGCCTTTAAGGAGCCATGATTAAAAACAACATCTTTTATTTCATCATTCTCAATTGGTCTAGTTAGCCATTGATTTTGTTCTTTCATGATCACGTTGTCAAATTGAAAAAGTAATTCTCAAAATACCATTATGAAATCATAGATTTGTACTGTGATTTTAGCGCAATGACATTGTGGGTTGATACTGTGATTTCATTTCCAAATTGCACTATCTAATTTAAAAGTAAATTATAGTGTTATGATTTCACTATGCCAAAATAGTAATGCTAACTGTGATTTTGTTGTCCCCTATATTAGTCTGCCAAGCAAACAAAATGTCATTTTTCTTGTCCATTTCCCATCGTTTTCTCTTTAAAACACAGTTACAAAAAATGGTTTGCACATGGAAAGTTTCGTTTTGCAGGTTTAACTCACAATTTTAGTCTACATTAGATAAGTATCATCTATTACCTTTAAAATTTTATTGTAAATTTATTTGCTTTAATGTAATGCTTTTACACTTTATTGTTGTTTTCTCTCTTTAAACATTGAACGTGTTATTATTGATTTTGTAGCAAGTAAAAGTTAAACTTTAAAGTGTTCTTGAAAGTGTATTTTGTTCTATATCAGTTAGTGAAGAATTTACTTGGTTGAGGTCAATTTAGATTTTGTCCTAATTTGTAAAATTTTCCATAATAGTTAGAATTTGCTCCAATTTGTAGTATTTGCAGTAATTTTGTATATTTTACCATAATTTGTAAGAGCTACCCCAATTTTGTAAATTTTGCCCCAGTTTTTTAAAATTTTCCCTAATTTGTAGAATTTGTCCCAATGTTGTGGATTTTGCCTTAATTTGTAGTATTTGCCCAAATTTTGTGGATTTTGCCCTAACTTGTAAAATTTCTTACAATTTTGTGGATTTTTCCATAATTTGTAGAATTTACTCCAATTTCGAGGATTTGCCCCAATTTTGTGGATTACCCTAATTTATAGATTTTGCTCTAATTTTTAGTAATTGGACTGTGAAATTGGAATTTATGAAGTCCATGTTGTTCATATGGAGGTGTTATTAAGTTTAGACTAAAGACTTATAAGTTCATGTGATATTTGGTATAAAAAACGAAATAGAGGAGGTTTATATCATATGAAGTTGGTTTTGGCTTATATATTGTTTAATGCTAGTAGTGGAAATGACAGATTTTGTGAGATTTGCAATATTTGCCCATGGGAATATCATGCATGGTAAAGATGAAACATATTATGACAAGAGGCCTCTCAAGACAATTAAAGTAAAGATAGATGTGAAGTATACAAAATTGTTGAACAAAATATGTGCAACTGTTAAAATTGATCTTACCTCCCATCAAGTGGAGGTGTTTCACAGGTAACCTATAGTTTTTAACTCAGGTTCTATTCGGACACAACATTCTTTGTTCTTAATCATAGATGATGATGATGATGATGTAGAGGCTCTTGTTGAATTTGCTCAAGTTGTGAGTCAATTGTTCATTCAAGAGCTGTTTGTTAAATTAAAAGGCAACCTTATCCTCATTCAAAGTGAAACCGTAGTTAATGAGACTATAATGGATAGAGATTTTGTTATTACCATTGTTGAAGGGTTGTACACATGTATTAATCTCATCCTAAATCGTAATCATCCATAGTTGGACTCAAGCTTCATAGTAAGCTATTTCTTGAGTCAAGTTAAGAATGAACCTAGTGTAAAGGTTTCTGTGCTAAAAGAAAATATCTGCAACACATTTAGGTATTTAGTAACAAGGAGATGAGTATAGGATGGTAAAAGGAGAGCAATCAAAGCTGTATAAATCAATTGGGATAGATCATACATGGAGTTGCCTAAACCATTAAATGCCATTTAGATGAGTAACTTGGGTTTGCATGTCAATTAAAGTGGTTGGCCAACCATGAAAGAAGGTGAAGTGATCTTTTAGAGAGTGTTCTAGACATTTGGTCCATGCGTCAAGATATTTCAATACTGTAGGTCGATTTTCAGTATTGATGGAACCTTTTGTTATGAGAAATATGACAACAAACTTCTAATTGCATGCGGCATGGACGGTGTTAACTCTCATTGGCATTTGCATTGGTATATAAAGAATCATTTGCATCTTGGTCATGATTTTTAATGTTATTAAAGGAACACATTGTCGATTATTATCGTGATCAGGAAACAATATGTTTTATATCTGATTGACATGCAGGAATAGTCGAGGCAGTTAAGCATCATGATGTTAGATGGCATCCCCCCTTTACACGTTGACATTTATGTATTCAACATATAGCTAGTAATTTCACTACAAAGTACGAACGTACCCCACTTAAAAAGCTTGTCATTGTAGCATTTTTGAAGACATAAGAAAAGAAGTTCAAATTTTATATGGAGAAATTGAGAAAAAGAAATGAAGCTACACCCAACTATTTCGCTTACATTCCTAAAGAAAGATGGACTCGAGCATATGACGGAGGGGTTTGGATATGGTTTATAACCACTAACCGCTATGAGAGCTTCAACATCATGTTAAAGGATGTAAAGTGTTTACTTATATTAGCTTTAGTTATGAAAATCTCTTATATCTCTATTGGATATTAGGAACAATGGCATGATAAAGCTAGTGAAGGATTTGCTAAAGAGAAAGTGTTTACACTATGGGCTACTGAAAAAATTCAGAAATTAGGCCAAGGTGCCAATTTCCACGAGGTCATCAACTTTGATAAAACGAATAAAGTTTTGGAGGTTATCACGGTACAAGAAGAATGGGATATGTGATTACAGGCAACAACAGTCACACTATGAACCTAATGAGAGATGACTGCACTTATAACAAATGGCAGACCTATAGAATTCCTTGTTCACATGCTTTTGTTACTATGGCATATGTTCATGTGGATGGTATGCAGTGTGTGGCTAAGTAATATTATCGGACACATCAAACCCTTGTATATTGTGCTAGCTTCAATCTTCTTGAGGATAGTAGTAGCTAGCTAGACATGTAGACTCCTTTCATTCATCCAGATGTTAATCTTACCCAAGGTAAGGGTAGACCCCAATCCAAGTAGAACCACAATGAAATGGATCTTAATGAAATGGGTCATAATAGAAGAAGTTGCCTTAAACAAATGGAGAGATAGGGTTCGTGTTTGCTAATCATTGTAATATTTACTAACAATTCATATGTAACCTATGTTTGCTAATTGAAAAAAAAAACAAAGAAAAATTGTTTTATAACTTTGAATATGACTTAACTATTTATTGTCTCTTATGTAGATGGATTTAGGTCCAATGGATAGATCACTCCTCACACTGCAGCATACGCATCGCTTAGAGGTTGTCTAGAAGGGCTAGGTATATTGATAAGTGTTGAACGAAGTTTATTTTTAGTATTTATTGAATATAAATTTTGTGTGAATTTATCAAGAAAAAAACACCTAAGTGCTTAATATTTGAATTCAGGGTTTAAAGAGTGCAATTTGAAGATTTAAAGAAAGTTTGAGTGAAAATGAGGCAAAAATTGGCAAAATATAAGAAAGCGTGATTTACACATATACACAACCTTTAGCATGGCCATGCTGACACTAGTTTTAGCAGCAAAAAGCAATCAGAATGTATTGTGAAAATTTGCTCTGGCTGCTACACATGCTATGCAGAGAGTAGTGTTAAAGGAAGAAATCTTTCTAGAGAAGAAAATAAATAAATTCCATAGTACACAACCCTGAGCAAGGCCGTGCAAAACCTTGAACACCAGAATTTCACTTTATTTCAAAGTACACGGCCCCGAGCAAGGGCGTGCACTAAGTCGTACATGCTACCATGTTTTTTATACTATAAATACTTACTTTATTGCGAAAATTAAGGATCTTGATCTTTTTTTTTCTCATAGCTACTCTAAAAATCCCAAGAGAGCAAAATTACGAATCTGGAGAGAGAAATCACCAGAGATCACAAAACATCTACAAGGGTTTATCTTTTTTATCATGAATTCTTATTACTTCTCTAAATTTTTTGTGATTACTGTAAATTCCATGGAGTAGATTTATATGCCTTGCATCTTGTGAAGCTCTAAGCCATGTGATTAAATTGTTTATTGATTAATGAAAAGTTTATATCTTTGTATCTATTCATGTATTTTGATTGCTTTGTGATTAATTTATGCTCACAAATTAGTTGCATGTATGCTTCTTGTTAGATAGAGATAAGTCTCATCTAATAGGATAGATTTTCATGAATAGAAAGATTGCATGTTTTACCTAGAGGTAGGAAAACTTCAATTTTCTACACAAAGATTAAATCTTTATTTGTGGATTATAAACTTAATGAAATCTTATATGGCGATAATGAGGGAGAGGTTTCCACTACTCCATATAAGGTTATTAATTAATTAATTCAATGGAGTAATTAGTTTAATTGAGAATTCTTGCAGTGTAAAGCATAAACAAATTGTCAATCAATACATTATTATAAAAAGCTAGGGTTTAGAGCAAATCAAGATGAAGTGAATGTTTTGTGATTGAATTCATTTATTATAGCGATTATAATTAATCTTAAGGTTATTAAATTGTTAATTAGTAATTTAGTTTATTAGTATCACATTAAGATTTAAACTAAATAGTAAAAAAACAGTAATACTAGTACTTGTTTTTAATATCCTTGAGGACGATACCCGTTGTAATCTATACTACATTAGATAGGTACCCTTGAATAACTAGGTCATTAAATTTCTTTAGGTTTATAAATTTATAATTTGATACAATCGTAAAAAATGACCCATCATATATTGTCGGTTTCCACTCTTATTACATTGTATACTTATCAATCACATTATCTACATTTTTTTTTTCATTTTCAAGAGGATACTTAGTTGGTATGCCATCGATGGGAAGCCTCTCTTAAAACCTTAGAAGAGATATTAACTTTGACCAGCACCTTACACCTTATCTGCAATAGGCTAGCTTTTGTGGGGTGTTCTAGCTTGCATTCATATAGTTCGATTGGCATCTCACTATAGCTTTTGTTGAGAGGTGGAGACTAGAGACGCACATGTTTCATATGCCAAATGGAGAGCTCATTGTGACTTTACAGGATATAGTGATGCAATTTGGTTTGCCCATTGATAGGCATGTAGTCACCTATATTACTAGCTTATCTTAGGTAGACAAGTGTAAGCGTTTACTTAGAATTAGGCTTGGCCCTCACAATATCTTCAAGGGATGGCTAAGATGTCTTAGTTAAATAATTCTTTTAGGGGGCTACTAAATGATGCAGACAACTTATCCATCATGCGATACGCATGTGCATACATCCTCTAGTTGATTGGTGAAATCGTCTTTGTAGATAAATCTTCTAACCTAGTCCGTTTGATGTTTCTCCCACTTTTGGAGGATTTTCAAGCAGTAGAGCAATACAGCTAGGGGGTGGCATACTTAGCTTGGTTGTGTAGATTCTTATGCCATATTGCTAATGCATCCACAGAGGAGATTGGAAGAGCTATGCTTCTTCTACAGATCTAGGCTAGGGGTAGATTTCCACACATCGCTTTGATTTGACACCAGATCTTCATTCCCTGTGATGCTCCTTTGGCATGTCTCCAGCATGTTATATTTGATGTCATACAGCTCACTACTCACATTCTTGCACAATATTGAGACGCTCTCGATCAACAAATGCTTGAGCAGGTATAGTACATTGGTTAATTTAATATTGTTTACTTTACTTGTTTATTATTCACTAAATAACTTCATTTCTTGTAGATTTGTTAGATATCATATACACATGATATCTTAGAACAACTTCCCCTTTCTTGTAAAAAAGAGAGTGATGTTTAGTTTGCTCGAATGCCTCTTATTTTCTTTTACATTATAGAGTGGCACTATCCTAATTAAGTAATGTGGCAATTTGGTAGGGTCTAGAGGATGCTACAACAATGTGACATGTCTCATTTTCTCCATAGGATCGATCTTAAAGGGAAAATCAATGAGGATTAGAGGAGAAGACATGGGGTCTACATCCAACAATAGGAGGAGTGGTGATTTTCTATCATTTAGCTAGAGTTCAACAATGCATTGCCAAATGGGGTAGATCCTAAGTATTACCCTTGGTACCACAAGGTCACATAATGGTACATTGGCCGCACCAGAGTAATGTTTGGTGCCCTAGTAAGTCACTTTGACCATATCATTGCACCTTTATGTTTTGTGCATTATATTATTAACATAGTTGACTTTCCATGTAGTCGGATTGCTTCACTCGCATTGAGGTGGCGGATTCCTTAAATGAAACACGGGTCGTAGTAGTTTCTAGGAGGTATCTCCTTCAGGGCCATAGTGATGTTATATTATTTCCTTCAAATCATCAGGGTTACCATATAGAGATACCTCTACCTTATGCCACTTGAGGGAAAGGATAGGCTTGTAGTAGGGGTCGTCATTGGTAGGTAATGCAAGATCATTCTCCTAATCCTCTTGCAGATTCCCCACCCTCTCACTACTCACTGATGGCTTATCCTTCCCCATTTTACAATGCTCCAACATTCACTATCAATCCGATGAAGTTTTATATACCTTATGTCGATCTACTATATGCATCTATGGTTATTCTACTTGCTTCTCAAAAGGAGAGATATTCAAGTCCACTAGATATGGAGGAGGGACTCACACAGATAGATTCTTGGTATATTTCGCGAGATGAGCCATCATTCTATGCCCAGACCCATTCTGATGTCGGAGGACTTAGCAACTCTTTCCAAATTGGAGAGAGTTCGGCACAATATGAATGTGGACATTATGAAAGATGATGTCAAAAGAGGGATTAAACATATATTTAACTATGACATTATACACTACTTTTTCCTTTTTCTTTAAATTTATATGTATTTCTAACTTCGTTTGCTTTAACTATGTAATTATACTTGTACAGTTTAAATGAATTGATGAAATCATTTTGTTTCTCCAATTAATTTATGTTACGAACTTCATAATCACCACAAGTTTATTCTCTTAACAAGTCGATCATATTATATAGACTTTAATATTTGTCATAGACTAAAAAATAGTTAAAGATTTTCTTTTTACAATTACATGATGTCATGAGTTTAGAATATTTTTAGAGTTAGATCACTCATTTTCGTAGAAACCTGTTTCACTAAATCCAACTCCAAAGAACAAAGAATATATTTCACCCATATTGAACATGCAACTTCTTTATAGAAATTGCATGGAAATCACATTTTCAACATGCCACTTCATCAAGGAAATCAACCTCTGATTTCCATGAAGAAGTCACATGTTTAATATATGATTTCTATTGTATATAAAAATCACAGTCCCAACTTGTGATTTTCTAATAGTATTATAGGAATTACTTTTCTTAGAATTTTTTTTAAGAAAAAGTTTTCCTTAAAGGAGTAAACTGACACATAACTTAAGTATATTAGGTATAAGCCAATGTTTGACCACTTTGGTTTGGTTGTAAAAGGTTGTCGGTAGAAGGATTGTTTGGAAGGTTATTTATGAAATTCCAAAAAGAGTCTTTAAAAGTGGGCAAGGTCATAGGTATTTTCTCATGCAACTAAGGGTAAAATTATAGGTAAGATGTGAGGTTTCAAAGTGGCTCACACTAGCACCTCTCACTTCACCTGTCTCATAAGCCAACACATTAATATTTTCTTGACAAGAGGTAGCATTTTGCTTTTCAATCCTTGAAATCTAGTCTTTGTGAGTCAACAAAAAATTATTTTCTTAATTCACCTCTGTCGAGTCTAATTTTTTATTTTTTTTTTTCATTTTCATTCCTAATCCAATTTGTACTAGACCCTATGCTCATATAATATAAGTCCTCGACTTGAACTAGAAATTTCGTCTTATTTTGGAGTCACCACCCAACTGAAGTTGTGAAAGATTATTGAATTAGGACTAATTGAGCAGATTAATCTTAATTTGGACAACTAGTCAGCGATGTTTCCTCTTTTCATTTTTGTGAAAAAGGAAAGGAAAAACCAGAGTTGCTAGACTCGGAGATTAACCTATTAAAACTTTAAAGTTACCACCTTATTCTTCTGAGATCTAAACCTTATCCTAATGTCTTTTAGTGTTTTTTTTTTTTTGTTATCATTTTGTTGTGTTTTTGAATAACTTATTCTAATATGAAAAAATGATTTTTTATTCTTTTTAGAGTTGTCCCAAATGGGTGCCTACGTACTTGCTATTCAAAATCAAACAAGTCGTAGTTCGCTTTTCATGAAAAAATTTAGTGGGTTTGTTAATTTTAAACCATCGGATTTAAGTTTTTATCCTTTTAATATTTTTTGGAAAAAATCTAAGCCTAAACTTGATTATTTTATCTTTGAAAAAATTAATTTAAGGAAAAACCAATTTTGGATTTATTTAAGAAAAGGATTTTTTAAGTGATAAAAAAAATTATTTTTGTTTCCCTATGATTAACTTACCTCTAATATCATTATTATTTTATTTATTTATTTATTTTAATTTATTTATTTTTAATTAATTAATTAATTAATTATTTTTTATTTTATCTACCTTAAACTAAATATAAAAAATCTAAATTCTATCATTTTCCCTAAGATATATTTTTTATTTATAATTTTTTTATTGTTTATTCTATCCTAAACTAAACCTAAAAAAAAAAAAAAACTAATCTAAATTCTAACATCTTCCTAATATTATTTTTTTGAATTATAAATAAAAAATGAATAAATAAATAAATAAATAATAAAATACGATAAATAATAAATAATAATAAATAAATCAGAAAATCTGACTTACCTAGGTCCGAATACGGTGCGCGAGTCGGGTCGGTCGGGTCGAATCGGTCACAACGGTTGGAGGCCCTCGGTGGTAGCGTTATGACAGTCCTTTTGTCGAATGAGAGCGGCTTTCGAATTTTTTGGGGATGGGGAGCTTAACCGTGGTGGTGGTTTCCTCCAAGAATGCCTCCGGGTGGCGGTTCAAGCTTGATCGGCGATCCTCGGTCCATAAACTCCAGCGAAGCCTCTGAACTCTCCTATTTCCTCTCCTTTCCTCACTTTTGATCCGTGATCCAGCTTCTTGCCTTCAAGTCCTATTTATAGACACTTAAAAGCTCCTCCTGATAAGCTCAAATCTGTCACTTGGTTAAACCCATATTTTTTCTATTTCAGATTCGATCCTATCTTGGAGATTTGATGCCAATCCGTTGTTTTTTTGTGATTTATCCAATCGATTTGGCTTAAGATTGACATTAATCTAAAATATTCGAGGAAAAAAGGACAATCCTAGCTCCGTCGAACCTGCTCCGGCTTCCTCTCGCATCTGTTCGAGCGAAGAAGACGATCACGTGCTTTGCACGTGATCTGGGCTGGCCTATCGCCTGCTGCCACGTGGCAGCTAGGGGGGGAGAAAAATAAAATGGCACAAAGTGCATTTGCCCGGATTCGAACACTCGACCTCACCTTCTCCACATGCGTTCCAGGCGTACACACGAGCCAGTGAGCTGGCCCAAATCTCAGTTTTATTTAACACGCAAATTGTATATATGTGTCGCATTTTTTATTATTTTGAAATTCTAAAAATTTGTAAAAATTATTTAACTCATTTTCTTATTATTCCTACCATTATTTTCCAAAATTGATGTATTTTTCCTATTTATTTTATTTTTTGAATATTTTTTCTATTGTAAACACCCCATTTTTGCCATAAGAATCAATAATAATCAATAATAAGCAATTTCCAATTTTTTCCAAATTTTCTCTAATTTAGCAAAAAATAATAAAAATATTCAAAAAAATAAAAATAAATAGGAAAACACATCAATTTTGAAAAATGATTTCAGAAATGGCAATAATAAGGGATAAATAGTTTTCACAAATTTTAGAAATTTCAAAAAATACAAAAAAATAAAAAAAAATCCATTGTATATATGCAATTTGCGCAGTAAAGAAAATCAGGAAATTGGGCCAGCTCAGCTGGCTCGTGTCTGCGCCTGGAACGTGTGGAGGGTCTGATGGTCTCTAGTTCGAATCCCCCTAAGCACTCTGTGCAATTTTTTTCGCCTTTTGCCTCAAGATGCCACGTGGCAGCGTATGATTGGCCGAAGAAAGTCACGCATGTCGCGCGTGATCGTCTTCTTCGCCCGAACAGACGCGAGAGGAAGCCGGAGCAGGTTCGACGAAGGCGGAATAGTTCATTTTTCCTCAAATCTTTTGGATTGCTATTAAGATAAAGCCAAATCTATCAGATAAATCAGAGAAAAACTAGAAATTAACATCAAACCGCCGAGATAAGGCCAAATCCGAAACGGAAAAAAATGGTTTTATCCAAATCGGCGGATTTGAGCTTATCCGGAGGAGTTTGTGAGCGCCTATAAATAGAGGAGGAGGGGAGGAAGCTAGAACACAGATCAAAAGCGAGAGAAAGTGAGAGAAAAGAGAGAATCGAAATCCACCGGAGGAGTTCGAAGCTGCGACCGCCGATCAAGAGTTGAGCCACCACCAGCAGGCATTTCTG
Source organism: Laguncularia racemosa (assembly GCA_037954665.1). Taxonomy (NCBI): domain Eukaryota; kingdom Viridiplantae; phylum Streptophyta; class Magnoliopsida; order Myrtales; family Combretaceae; genus Laguncularia; species Laguncularia racemosa. The sequence continues at coordinate 5,771,045 of JBBMOL010000031.1, read as the reverse complement.
GAGCAAACCACCGCCACCATTGGATTCCTCACCCTCGATAACTTAGGATTCGACACATCAACCGCTGCAAAAGGCCGCCGGAACGCCGTCAATGAGCACTCCCCGCCGCCGTGTCCGACCGCTTCGACCCGATCCGACCCGACCCGCGCACTGACCAGAATCCAGGTAAGTCGGATTTTCTGTTTTTTATTATTTTATTTTATTTTGTTTATTTATTTGATTTATTTTTACGAATTGATTTATTAATTTTGTTATTTATTTATTAATTTGCTATTTATTTATTTTTTTATTTACTTATGTGTTATTTATATTTCAATAAATAGAAAAATGTTAGAAATTAGATTTTTTAGGATTTAATAATATATAAAAATAATAAAAAAATAAAAAGAAAAAAATATAATCAAAATAATAAATAGTAAAAATGTAGAAAATAATAAAAATATTAGAAAAAAATAATAATAAAACTTTAGATTTTGAAATAGGGTAGAACCTAGGAGAAATTTTTTTAATAAAACAAAAATGCACAAAAATTATGAAAAATTAATAAAAGGTAATAAAAAATTATAAAAACTTATAAAGATTATAAAAATTTTAAAATAATAAAAGAATCATAAAAATGATTAAAAAATCACAAAAAATAAAAAATTAATAAAAATTCGAAAAAAAAATGAATTTTATCACTTAGAAAAATCATTTTCTCAAATAAATCCAAAATTGATGTTTTTCCCAAAAATTATTTTCAAAAATCAAATTATTAAGCTTAGGTTTAGATTTTTTAGAAAAATCCCAAAAAATGGTAAAAACATAAATTAAAAGAGATTTCAAAAATTAAAATTCACAAACCTACTAAATATTTTCAGGAAAAGCGAACTACGGCTTGTTTGATCCTGAATAGCAGGTACGTAGGCACCCATTTGGGTCAACCCATAAAATGAAATAAAAAAATTATTATTTTTCAAATAATTCATTCAAGAACATAATAAAAAGCAACATAAACAAAATAAAAGACATTTCTAGATAGAGATAATTTTAGGAGATTAGGTGGTAACCATAAGGTTTTAATAAGTTAGCCTCCGAACTTAGAAACTCTGGTTTTCCTTTTCCTCTTTTCACCAAAAAACGAGAAGAGGAAATCACGACGATTAGTGGTCCAAATTAAGATTAATCCGCTCATTTAGTCTTAATTCAATCTTTCCCAACAACAGTTGGGTGGCGACTCCAAAATTAAACGAAGTTCCTAACTCAAGTCGATGATCTATATTAGATGAGCATAGGGTCTAGTCTAGATTGGATTAGGAATAGGAAAATTAAAAAATTAGACTCGACACCTATTTTTGCTAAATTATAAGAAAAATTGAAAAAAGTGAAAATTTTGAAAATTGACCATTATTGATTATTAAGGTCAAAAGTGGAGTGTTTACAACCTCAATCATATCTTATGTCATTAAATTGCTCTAATTTTCCTCCCCATTCGTTAGTATGTCAACTTTTCCTTTCTTTTTTTTTTTTTTTTTTATCTTTGTCTTCTTACTTTTGCAACCTATCCTCTCTTTACACTAGTCATATGATTGTTCTATCCATGGTCCTAACTTCTTTTTCTAAAATGATGTTTGATCTTTGATTAAACATTTACTTTCCATATTAATATCCTCTATTGTCACGCCTCGTAAGGGACCTTAAACATGACAACCTGTCACGGTTACCTAACCTCTATTAGATAACCATGAAGCATCTAAACTATTATATCAAATTAACCTGTCAAAAATTAAATAACAAGAGAAAATGCCTTATCTTAGCTCTCATTTCATATTCCTCTAATTACAATTTGGACATCCAAAATCCAACATTGCATATAAGGTTTTTCTTTACCTGTTAATCATACATATTTTCCAAAAATTGACCTCATTTAGGTCTTATTATACAACAAGCTAAAATTTTGCTAATTTGATTAAAATATTTACAATGTCAATTCAATCTTCCAACATAATTTACAAGAGAAGTCTACTCTATCCCTCAATCTTTGCTCCCAATTCCTATATTTTCACATCGAAGTTTGTCTTACTTGAATAATAAGTCTACTTGAAAGATTCTTGTAGTCATGACCTGCATCATAAAGTCTATAAGGGGGTAAGATATTATCGTTTAGTACAAATGGAAGTGCAATCTCATAATATTACACATGTACAAACAAGTCAAACAAGTTTGTTAAACATATGCTATGCATGAATAATCCATATGCAATGAAGTATCACACGCGGTCTTCTAGTAATCAACATGAAGTTTAAGGTTTAACACTCCTCTTAACCTTAGATTAGGGATTCTCATAATTATCAATGGCTAAGTATCTTAATCTTCTTATTTTCCATCTTATTTCTTGATTAATTATCTTAAGGTTTAAAAGTCTTAAGCTCCAAGCATCTTATTAGTACACTGAGCACATACCTTCAAGGACATGCAAGACTCTCTCACTTGGTTCCGTAAAAAATGCGACAATCCCCTTAGTCACGTAGTTCGCCATTAGCAAGACAATAATCCCTATGCGATTGCTTCTTTTGCATCCTATAGGAGTGATGGCCTTCAACTTAAATGCAATAAATCATGCAATACATGTCAAATTTTATTTAAGCCTCAATCATTAATGAATTAATTAATTCTAGATGATCAAATAATGAATATTCATCGGCTATTTAGCAAAGCACACCACCTAGCAAGTATTTAATATATTTAGAGAAATTTACATTCAAAGACACATTATGGAAACTCATTATTCAATGAGGATTACTTGTCGTCAATATATATATATATATATATATATATATATAATATAAATTTTAAAGTATTTATACTTAAACCTACATATAAGCCCATGCATATATATATATATATTAAAGTATTTATACTTAAACCTACATATAAGCCCACGCACAGCACTCCAAACACACAACGATACATGCACCTAACACACACACACACACACATACAACCATGCACACACACCACAGAAAGCACATCATACACACACACAACTGACATAAGACACGCACATTACAGCACAACACACACAACACCACAGCACGCACGACATTACACCACACACATGCACACACACACACACAGCATAGCACACACACTTGACGTGGTAGAGACATGCAACACAACACCCCAACAATGTGCACACGATGCAGAACATTGATATCGATCTTCCTACTATCTAACTTTAGAAACTATAGGTAAGTATAATTATCGATTCTATAGTATAATGAATAAAGATATTGAGTATCAATCCCACAGGGATTACGATTATCGGTAATTACCCTTTTTTTACAAAATTAAATAAATGAGTAAATAAAATAAATAACAAATAAATTAAAGAAAGCAATAATCAATAAAAATATATTTAGGTATTGAATCCCCCTAGAATTACTAATGTAATTAACTAATTATTATTCAAATTCTTATTTTATTCTTAGACCATAGGAATTCCTAAATTGAACTAATAGCTCTCTCGAGTCATACTAATTCCTAATTCTAAGTTAATTAATAGGAATCCCTTCCTAATTAAAACCCTTAAAATTGAATTACATTCGATCTATGAATTCCGCTATTATAGGTTTTAGCCTAATCTAGAAGAATTACATTGTCCTATCTCTAGGATTAAATTCAACTCCTCGCAATTATACTATATCTATTCTTATATAAAATCTCTCAATTTTTATATAAGGAATCAAATTTCAACTAATATGCTAGTAATATTAAATTGAAAAAAATAAAGACACACAATTAAATAATAAGAATGCTAAATAAATCATTGAATAATAATCATAAAAATTGTATGTTCATTCTAGGATTATAAAAGAAATTAAGTCATAAACATATTAAATCTAAAAACAATAATAATAAAAGAAAGCATAAATAAAAACATTAAAAATAAAAATATAAAAATCTACTATAATCTCCTAATTTAATTCTAATCTTAATCATCTAATTCTATTTTCCTAATCTAATTTTTCCTACGACTTCTACTCCTAATTTAATCTACTCTACCGCCTTCACTATCTCTTTGTCAACTATATATATATGTTGAATGCAGCATAGGATATCTTGGATGATTTCTTTAAATTTGATCTGGTCTTGTTTGATTTCCTTCTCCTTCTTGCTGTTATATATATATATATATCAAATTCAGAGCTTGATGTTGGAGAGATCTTCCTCGCGTTTTTCCGGCGTATCAAATCTAGCACGTTTTTCCAGTGACTTTTCCGGCGAGTCTTTACGTGATCTATTATGGCGTCTTTTCCAGTTGCTTTTTGGATTTGTCTCGCTAGTTTTCATCTATATATATATATATATCTACTAAATGTAGCACGAATTATCTTGGGCAATATAGACAAATTTTACGTGCTTTTCGGCATGTTTTCCAACATGTAAATCTAGTTCATTTCAGCACGGTCAGCGTAACACAAGCGTGTTGTTTTGTCGTGTACAATTCTGTGTAGATTTTAGTGTAAACACGGTGATTAGCATGGGCGTGTCGGCTGTCATGTTCTCTGGTGGACGAATTCTCCTCGCATGTTGTAATCACATATGTTATACTGGCGAGTGAACCAGATTTCAATTACTATCTATTTGTGATCAATTTTACTACATGAATTTCGAAAATCAATTCATTTAAAACCGTATACTTTTAATGTAATGACTATATTAAAATTGATTTTTTATGTTGTAATCACAATTAGACACAATTTGTTTTCTATTATCGGATACGTCGATGTTGATTCATGTGTTAAACTTTCATTTTGTAGAAATTATATTTGCTTCTTCAATCTTCATATAATTTTTCTATTAGACCATAATTTATAATTTAAGGACTTTAAAATCAAAATAAAGATTAATTAAGTACATTATTCATATGAAATGAAAGAAAATTAAATAAAAGGTTATTCTAATTTATATAAATAATTAGTATTTTATAACCCTTATCACACATATACAAACACAACACAACACCATAGCACATGCACACAAGACACCATATACATATATGACACAGCACCACAGCACATGCACACACACATGACACAACACACACACTCAATGCAACACCCTAGCACACATGCACAAGATGCATCACACACACACACACAAACCACAATACACATGACACAGCACCACAGCACACGTACATAAGACACCACATACACTTGACACAACATAGACATGCGACACAGTACACCAGCACACATGCACACAAGCACACACATACACGTAGCACAACAACACACACAACACACATACATTCACTAGCAAGGCACCACCCACACCTTACACACTCCACCAATAGGCACACATGGCAACAGCAAACGCACACACACATACACTCTAAAATACCACACCAAAGACACATACCAACACCACACTAGCACACATATATCACTTTAGTACCAACAACAACAACACATCCTAATAACATGACACAGCAAAATATATATACACATGATTATATTACACGTAAAATTTCAAATAATGTAGTGTATCGTAGAGTTCTCACTCACCTTGATCTTGTTTGTTTTATGGTGAAAAATAATCATTGAGTTGTTAAGTTACGTCAATTTCTTCACCTAATTTTTTTTTAAAAGGTGTTATTATTTATTATTTGTACCAAGTTTAACTTCACTCTTATATTGCTAACATTTCCCACTATTTCCTAACCCTAAAACCCCAATGTTAAAATCGTATCTGGATTTTGGAGCTAAAAATTTACCATACAAGTGGGATATAGTTTTGTAGAGCTCACTTCAAAGATTACATTGGTGGTCCCAAATTAAAATTTAAAGTTCATACGTGGAAGTTACACATTTTTTCCTTTCTCATTTTCTGTTTGAAAAATTCTCTCTCTACCTTTCTCTCTATTGACTTTTAGCACAATAAGATAAGAAAAGGGGAAAAAAGAAGAAATGGATAAGGAAAATCAGAGCTGATGAAAAAAGGTTGTAATTTATACTATGGAGAAATTTTTGGATTTTTCGGGTTTGCTCAATGCACTTGTGATAGTTTAATCAAGATTATTAACTAAAATATTTTTACATGAAACTTTACAACTAGACTAAATGAATTATCCTAAAGTTAGATATTTACTCGAATTTTTCATTTAACTCTCTTAAACTTATAGTTTTAATTTATTTTATCGTTTATTCTATAATTCACTCATTTAGCTTTTTAAACTACTATTTGTCTTCGTTTAAAATTATAAAAGTTAAGAATATGGTTTTTAAAATAATTATTAAACTAATTAGGTATTAGGTTTTAGCTAAATTATGAAGTTTTACATCTACTTTGACCACTTTACAAGTTTTTGCACCAATCATCTTTACATTTGATCTTGTTAACTTAGTTAAGGGCATTCCATGAATTTGTATCCAAAACTCAATTTTAGAAAAATCCAATTCTTCTATTCTCTAAGATGGATCCCATCTTCTAAAGATAATCGGACTCCCCATTACAGACCAAGGACCAAAATCCAAATTTTTATTAGCAATAGATTCCTCATTTACCAAAATAAGGAATGGGTTATTCTTCATATAAGCAATTTTCTTATGGCCAAATCTATCCAAGCTTTTGTCAATATACTAATAACTACATTTTTATTGACACTCTTTTCCATGAAAATTTTCCCACCAAATGAACAATTGAACTTTGAATATTGGATTCTATATCTGAGATCTCATTTTCTTCATCCAAATCATTTTAAGCCAATAAAATGTCCATGGTAACCAAATAAACAATCAAAAGATTGCAAAAGAAGGTGAAGGAGTGAAACAAATAAGATAAGAAACCAAAGCGACAACAAATTAACTAAAGAGGATTTGATTTATAAAGGTAAAAGGCAAGGACAAAGACAAAAAAAAAAAAAAAAAACCTATAGGAGATAACATTGCAAAGAAATGCACACAACCACAAGATAGAGAAAGGAAGGAAAAAAAAAAGATGTAAGAGGGAAAATAGGATCTACAAACCTAAGAAAGAAGAGGAAAAAATGTAAATGAAACAAAAGAAAAGGAAAGAGATCCTTATCAAATCTTAGGAGATACAGTCGACACCATATAGGTATGGAAAACTCACAAAAGTGAGAACGTTCTCTCTTTAGAATATCATCAAGGAAACTAATGTTAGGTTTTTCATTATTCTTGTTACTCCATTCAATTGTCCACTATTTGATGCCTTATCAATGAAATTTTCTTACTATTTTAGCATCTAACAAATCATTAAATACAAAAAAAAATCTTTAAGATTCACATTTTTATTTTGCTATCAGTTTCTTACACATTGCATATATGTGTTTTCACCCATTATAAAATGTTAGCTAAACATTAGAAATAGGCATATACAATATATTTTAAGCCAAACAAGATAATAAAACTCTTTCCATTTTTATTCCTCCAATCCTAATAGTTCTATCTTCTTTTTTAATTTTTCACATCTTATGTCTGTTTCACATGTCACTTGCGAAATGTTTTTAGGACCATCGCATGTAACACTTAAACTCTTCAAATTTCCTATAGAGAAGCCAACTTAACTTTCTTGTTTAAAACATGCAAGAACATAGTTATTGAATAGAACTATTTCAAAATAATGAAATACTCTAGAGTAAAAAAAATGATTTTATTTTTGAATGAATACAAATAAGGGAGATTCCGCTTTATATACAAGAAGTCTCCATCACTGGATGATTATGATCTATCCAATCCAATGATTATTATACAATCTTACATAAATATCTCAACTATCCCCACCTACCATGTGTGTAGACTCTCCCAGAAGATTCTTAATAATAGACTGAATTTTGGCCATGAGCTTTACATACAATGGCCTTGTATATTATATTACAAAAGAGAGGATGAGCTTGGAGAAAACAACCCATGACACACATATATATATTTAAGAAGGTAAATACTATATTTGATACATGAAATTTGTTAATTTTTGCAATTAATTACCTATGGTTTAAAATTATCAATTTAAAATATAAAATTTATCTATTTTTATAATTAATTACCTAAAAGAGGTTAATATTGATATTAAAAATGATCACAAAAGTTTAAAGGTAGTATATTAATACTTTTAAATTTTTATATAGCTAATTATAAAAATGAATAGATTTTAGATATGAAATGTTACATCTATCCCTTTTAAGATATAACTAAACACAAATATGTAAAATTTAAAAACGCAAAATGGAGGTCTTAAAAAATAAATAAATAAATAACTTCACAGGTAGTTTTGTAATCAATTCAAATATGTATCCTCTCTTCATCATTCATGTTAGTTGCAGCAAGTAAGAGGATAGGAAAGAGACAGTGGACAACATCACCTATACAAATAAAGTGGAGCCCAACTATTATGAAACAATTTAATCTTACTATATCAACCCATTTTTACATTTACTATAATTTGAATTTTCAAAAAAAAAAAAGAAAAAAGAAAAAACCGAAAATTTTTACATAATATGATAATTTAAAGTTTGAATAAATAAATATGTTTCACATAATTATTTTATATTTTTAAGCACCTGTAATGCAATTGTGCTATAATACTAACAATATATCTCAAGTTAGTTCATATCTCACATTGTGCAAACATGAATAAATAAAAAGATGAAATTTACATAATCTAAACCCTAACAGATCATTATATATCACATATAAAGCTGCAGTTTGCATCTTAATTGTATACAACACACAAGAAGTTACAATCTACAAGTTGAAAGCACAAGTAATCAATCCGAAACCGATGCCGATATCCCACGTAAAATGAGGCTTCCAGTGATTCTTCCTAGCTCTCAAAAAACATGTCTGCCTGTTGTTAGATTGAAATGTTTCCACCTGATGTGCTTGTAGCATCTGGAGGGCTGATCACGATCCACAGCAGCGATACCGTAATGGAAATTAGACCCGACCAGACGTATACAATTGTTGGCACTCTTCCCCTTCTGCCCATCAGTCCTTTGGCGAATGGATACATGTGAGCCAACACCCAGAAGCTGAAGAACGCACCTCCCAGGAGCTTACTCCATTGCGGGATCACACTGTAAACAGCTTTGGAAAATCCGATGACAACGGCAACAAGATTGATTACGATTATTGTTAATGGCATTACGAAGAGACTTGTCCATTTGACGACATAAAGATCAGCATAGATGTCATCTTCATCTTCAGCAGCTGACTTGGATGTTAGTTTGAAGGAGATCTCGATACCGGCTATCACCTTAAGAAGACCCTGAATCACAGCAGCAGGTGAGCACTTGTTCCACCAATGACCCAAAACTGCTCGTTACGCCACCATTCCTCAAGGCCAATACCGGACCACTTGACTTCCAGGAGCGAGATGAGGGTGAGCGTCACGGTTATGACAAGAAGATAGCAGAGGAATGCAATATCTAGGCCTTGAACTATAAATTGACCCGAGAACAGCGACAAAGCAGGAAGGAAGCAGTAAACACATAAGAAAACAGATGTAAAGGGGTATATGCCGACATTGAGGTATGCGATGCGTTGGAGAAACTTGAGGCGTCTGGTTCCTAGCAGAGCATTGTTTCTAGAGAAAAATATTTCGACTGATCCAGTGGCCCATCTCAGCACCTGATGAAGGCGGTCCGTGAGGTTAATGGGTGCAGAACCACGGAAAGCATCGCGTTTCGTTATGCAATAAACCGACCGCCATCCTCGGTTGTGCATCCTGTATCCAGTCACCACATCTTCAGTGACTGAACCATAAATCCAGCCTACACTGTCACCCCATTCAGTCTTGTCTTCGTACCTGCAAATGATGCCAAGAGATATAGTAACATTATAGGCAAACTGTTGATTTCTACTTGGTTCTTATTACATGCTTTGGTCTAGTTATATTTATATGAGCATTGCAGCTGCATTGGTGATAAAATTATTGACTAGAAACTTGAGATCATGGCTCTCAGTTGTCGAGAGGGAATGCGGGCAGCAATGAAATAAAAAAGTAGGTCAGACTGGTTGTATCTAGAGATATATCTTCGGATCTTCCATTGATTTTGTAAACATACAGGAGAACAGAACGGATATATTGGTCTCACTTTTTTAATGGAAGACACAACCAAAAGCAGGTACGATCAGGTGTACCTGTTATCTCATAGCAATGTTAAAGAGTGAAAGAAAAGTTATTAGTAATATACCAACAGGATATGACGGCTACTGCTTCGGCGACTGTAGGTGCATCTAATGGTGAACGCGGTACCAATAGCGCGCCAGGAGGCCGACCATTCTTTACAGACTGGTGATCCGCAAGCGGCCGTCCTTGATATTCACAAATGGGTATGGACTCTGTGAACATGCTTGAATTCCCAAATTTCTTCGGCAAGCTTAGATCGGGATGCGATGTTAATGGCTGCGTATCTGAGTCTTCTGACATACTTGGACTATGCATTCGCTTAGATGGGACTTTAACTTGTCCAAATAGGCCAAGGTACTCACTTGATCTTGGTGGAGGGAACCCATACAGTGCATGACGCCGGAACATGCAGCCGGTTCCGACATAGACAGGGCCCTGGAGACCATCTAGTGCTCGCATATTTCCTGTTGTCAAAACAACAGAACATATCGTCAAGTAATAAATATAAAAGCCCATGTGGCGTTAAAACTTAATCAATATAAAGCATTGATTTCCCATAAAGAGTTGTAGTAGACAAGAAAAAATCAGAACAAAGATAAGCAAGTAACAATACCATCAAAGAAGACAGTGTTATGGTTGGCATATCTATCAGATGGATCAATCCCTTCAAATCTCTGAGGAAACTGAATGTAGCATATGCGATCGCCGCCACGGTCCATCATGAAGCACATGCCTTCCCTTACAGCTTGTGAGTTGTAGATGTAATGGTCACAATCCAAGTTAAGCATGAATGGTCCATTTGACAATATTGCTGATGCCCTAACTAGAGCATTCATAGCTCCAGCTTTCTTGTTATGGTCATAACCTGGCCTTTTCTCTCTGGAAACATAAGCAAACATGGGAATCCTAATGTCAACTCCAGTAAAATCCAGCCTCTTCTCATCAGGGTGTCCCACTACAGGGTCATTCTCAGGAACCTTACTCATCACCTATATATGATCATCACCAAGTATGTGTCAGCTGGATTATTCAGCAATAGCCAAATGAAAATTAGTTAGAGGCAGTTTCGGATGGCAAAAGAACTATTTTGAAAGTCGTGAAGTTTAAGTCATATCCACATCTGACCAACTGATAAACGATACCTGGAGTATACCGGCATGGTCACCCTTACTGTGATCAGCCGTAGGCTGGAGCCAGGTGCCAGGCCAATGGGTTCCATCAGCCATCCAGGTGGCTTTGGTGACTTTGATTGGTTCCTGTGGCAAGACCCCTCCATTCTTCTCTCTTGCAAGCTGTTTCTCTTTCATCTGTTCTCTAGAGTTATGGTTGTCGCTACGACGCTTTATTGCCTCTGGAAGGCCATTGATCCTGACCTTGAATTCATCGTACTCTCTCTTGATCCAACGTCTATCCTTAACAAAGTCAAGTCGCTTCTTGTTCTTCGTAGGGTCTGTTTTCTGGCTGAAGTAACTGTCTGGATTTCTTGGCTCTATATCGTGTTTTCTACAAAATGGAACCCATACCTTTTTTTTTTTTAAACCAACCCGAGTTAAAAAAGATTCGTTAGAATAAAAATAAAATAAAATAAAAATAAAAACCTTCTGTCATGTAATTTATTTTTTATCTATGATATTACAATCTTTGTAGCTTAAAATTTATATTTTCTAGAATATAATTGTTATCTAGAGCAAACATATAATGAAATAAATAGCAGAAAAAATTATTTACGTACAGCGTCGACTACTTTATAGCATTAAAGCAGAAAGGATGCTCTTGTTGTCTTACCTATTCTCATGAATTTTTATTTCTTATATTTAATCAAACAACCTTAATAATTCTCAACAGATCGTTAGTATCAGATCAAGGTTATTAATTTGAAATTCTTCAACTTCCATAGTTTCTCTTCCTTCTATTTTCAAATAACTTGCATCACTTTTCATTTTGTCCATTCAATATCCTGTCTCTTTCTGTTTTTTTTTATATTTTTTTCATGAACTTAGATAGATTATTTAGATGAAATTCACGCAAACCTAAGTTGATATATATGGAAACAAGCTCAAAATTCTAGACTTTCATACAGTAGACAATTTGTAGTCTACAAAATCTACTTATTTAAAACTTGAGTATGTATGCTTATATTTATATTATTGCATTAAAACTATTTATTTGATACCATATATTTTACAATATAGTTTTAAATGGGAGTTATGATTTAGTGTATATCTATCCTGTAACGATTTATATCAAAGACAGCATGCATTAAATAATATTTTCAAATCCTCTAATATATACAACGTTATCTTTGTATACTCATAAATGGAAACTATTATCAATAGGAATTACTTACTTTTTCTTATGTTCTACAAAATATATAAATATATATATATTATAATAAGAAAACATAATTCGAACGTGCTCCATTTCACTTGAAAGATAGTAACATACCACAAACAATAGGACCTTCACAACTTCAACGAAGTATTTCGAGCCAAAAGAGTATTAAATATGTACCTGGGCAAAGTTGATAGCCTCAGCCATGGCCTCAAAGGTGAGTATAGCACCACCATCATCCGATATATAGACAGACAGCTTCTCCACTGGGTAATCCACCGAGAGAATCGACAGGAGGGTGTTGGCGGTGACTAGGGGTGGCTCCTTTTCAGGATCAGCGGTGGAGATGAATACATCAACGCCAGGGAGATCCGATCTTCCATGAGGATTCGACGGAGATGGCCTTTCGAACTTGTCCCGCAATGCAGCCAGATCGGTCGCTCTATTTATAGGATTGAGCTTAGGGAGTACATCGAGTATCCATGAAAATGCAAACCAAATCTCACAAACTACGGACATGCCCCATAACCACATTGCATCCTGGTTAGGGTTTGATACTCTCCATACAAGGAAGAACGTCAATATTATCAAACGGATTACTATAAGTAGCCTGTTAATGAGGAAACAAAAGGGTATGAGTAAGAAGAAGACGAACTCGCGATGTACTGGAAGATCTCATTCGTAAACTAATCGGCTAGGACCCATTTACAACCCATGTTAGGATAAAGAACACATTTTCTACTCGTGAGAAATAACTTTTTGCTTATAAAATTTGATCATCATATGCTATGGGATTTTGATGACAAAAGAAGTAAAAGCACCTGTAAGGGCTTAAAATACCCGGAGAAACCTTGACCTTCCTGGTCAGTGGCTTCCATGGCTTGTCCATAAAATCAGACATGCTCATACCATCGTAGCCATCGTCGTCTTGGTCTTCTTGCCAAAATGCATTCCCAATCCCATACCTTCCCTTTGTCTCAAACAACCAACGGTTGTGATCAAAATCATTTGTTTGGCTTCTTAACAGCATTGACTTGTTATTGCTAGACTTCATTATAGACATCCTCCTATCCGTCTTCCCAGCATTCTCATTGCTATCCTCACCAGACATCCCACCCCGTTGCGTATCGGATCCGAACCGGGTGGTCCGTTTGCCGTCCGACGATGCCCCTCCTGGCCCCGAAGACGACTCCGCCATCGGTTGGTTGTCCGGGGTAGGAGGCATCATGACCGTGTAGTTTATATAGTCATTTTGCCCTGAAAATTCCCCCGACACGTCTATGTCATCATCTCTTGAGAGGCTGACTACACGGCCGCTGGATGTCCTCCTAGAGAATTTTACAGCCTGTGGAGGGCGACCCCCCGAGGATGAGTTCGACATGGATGCTTTTTTAGGACTATTAGGAGTCGCCATTAATTAAAAGACACTAGTCTCGTATATGATCTTCTCTAGGATTGAAAATGATATCGTATCTTCAGATCACATGGGATGGGAGAAACAAGGCATGATCAAAAATTCTATTTTTATGTTTCTAACCATGATTGTTTAGTTATTAGTTTCAAAGTAGGAATTGCAAATGTGAACCCAACACAGAATTTTGTGAAATTTGATTGAATGGGTAGTTATTCCAGTTGAGCTCAATGGTGGAAGAAGGAAGGAAGACAAATATTTGGTTATTGGGTTAAACTGTCCGCATTTTGCTTCCCTAGTTGGTATTTCTATCCATTTTTGTTGCCTAATTTCTAGGTTGACCCCCCTCTCTCTCTCTCTCTCTCTCTCTATATACAAACTTTAAGCCCATTGTGTGAAAATAAATATTGTATTTAAATTGAAAAATAAATCATATTATACAGTATGATGTTCGTGATATGATATTATGTTTTTAGGATAATGTCCTTCAAACTAGTTTATTATTGGTTTTGTTAAATATAAGTGCTCTTGGTAGGGGTAGGTACAATTCAATTCGGTATGGTTTATCTCTCGAACCAAACCAAATCATATATTATGGTTTGGTTTTTTTAAAAAAAAATTGAACATAATCTATCATTTGGTTTATAATTTTTTTAAAACTTAAAAAAATAGTTTAGTTTGATTCAATTCACAATTCGAACTGTTTTTACACGTATTATTAATTTTTTGCTATATAAAAGTCAATAAGTTATAAAAAAATTATATTTGATGTAAAAAAGATTTAATTTATTATCATTTCTCCAATATCATTTATCATTTTCAATATCATTTGATATATCTAAGGAGATTTTATTGTCTTTTGAATGTAATTATAGTTTCTATATCAGTTAATAAGCAAAAATACAAATTGAAAAAAGTAACAAGTTACTTAATAAAAATCAATTAAGATGAAGAATTAAATACAACATGAAATTTTCTTTTCGTAGTCATACATGCTCTAAATTTTCATTGCCATTTTTTTTCTTTATTTCTCATGGCTCAATTTGATTTGAAATAGTTCAGTTTAATTCGTAATTTTTTTGAATCTAAAAAAAAGAGTTTGGTTCAATTTATAATTTTTTTTAAACCTAATTTACGGTTCAATTTGGCTTGATTTGATCCAGTTCACAATTCGATCAATTTTTTTACCTATCCTTAACTCTTGAGATACACTTTTAGCTTTCTTAACAAATAAATACATAATTTTCAATTTATTTATCTATAGATCTCACAATAAGACCATTTATATCCCCGTTTAAGAATCTATTTGAACGAAGAATTGGTTTTTGGAGCTAGCTCATCCTTGGGGAAGTGTCTATCATAAGATAGGAGGTTCTCCTTTTTTAGGATGCCCATGTGACACTCAACCAATCCCTCAATCCACATATTTACTTATATTTTAGATGGTAAGTTAACTTTCTCATTTTATCTTCTCATGATCTGTTTCAAGCCCATCCTTCATTATTAGGAGAGTCCTCCTAGCTTTGCTATGGTTTTCTATAATTCCTGTATCTTTGAGACAATTAATTACTCCAACTTGTTTTAGCTTGTCATAATTTTATCAAGAGAGTGGCATCAACTCTCAATCAATTGGCTCATAAGAGGTCAAACTCATTTTCAAAATCTTCTTTTGGGCATTATAGCATGTGTGTTACTTAGGGCATAAGGGGCATATGCGGTTTTGGGATCAGCTTACACTCCTTAGTTGTAACCCTCTCTCACAAATGCTTTTCTTTAAGGTGGAATGCTCTTCTATTGATGCATTTTCACATCCAATAGCTTTATAGATGGCTTAATCTCTTTTATCTACAATGTTAATATTAAAGAATAAAACATCTAGTTAGTGGCATACATTGTTTTAATAATATTTATTATATATATATATATATATATATATATATATTTTATGGAGATTACTTTTATTTTAAAAGCTTCACCATCCCCTTAATCATGGTTGTCAAAATCGCGATTTTACATAGAATCGCCAAGGGCCCGTAGAATCGGAACGTAGAAACGATGTAAAAACTTAAGTTTTTACAACCTTTATAAAATAACCTTTAAATATTAAAAATTTACTTACAGTAGTCATTAAAAAATATAATTGATAATATAAATTAAAAATTTCAGCATAGAATTGGAGTCATAAATCACAATAAAAGTCATAATATAGATAATCAAGTATAAGTTGTATAATATAAATAATCAACCATAAAAATAATCAACCAAAAGTCTCAATAAAAGTTATGAAATCATAAATCATATTACAAAACAAGAACTAAAATAAATCATCACAATTTCCACCATCTCTCTCATCCATATCATCATCATCATTTGCATCTTCATCATCTTCTTCTTCATCAATGTTAAAATCATCATGAGGTGTACTACTACCAATGATTTCCATATTCCTCTAATTCCAAATTTTTTGAAGTTCTTATTTGCATTTCAGCTTCAACATTATTAATATCATGAAGGTCCAAATCATTTAGGATTGGGGACTTACTGACAGGACTCTCCAAATTGACATAAGCACCATTTTGTCCTCCTCCTCATCATCTTTATCTCCATCCCTTAGACTTGGAAAGATATGCAACACACCTTAACCTTCATTCTCATTTGATGAGTCAAACACATTTTCTTCTTCAACTATCCATTCATCATCAGATGAGAGATCTTCAACAGTGAAAGTAAAAGTATTAGTGTCAGCAATGCATCTTTCTTTCCTATTTCTTAATTTCAAGTTATGCATTACAAAGACTAAATTATTCATCTTTTGTTGATGCAGCTTATTCCTCTTTTTGGTATGGACCTGAAAATGAAAAATGTTATACATAACTTTATAAGATTCATAATCTTAATAAGTAATAATATATAAAATTGAATAAAAGAACTATTTGTTTCGTACCATTTCAAATGCACTCTAATTCCGCTCACAACCTGAAGAACTACAAGTTAAACTTAAAACACGAATAGCAAACTTTTGTAGTTATAGGCATTCATCTCCATATGAATCCCACCACGAATAGCAAACTTTTGTAGTTATAGGCATTCATCTCCATATGAATCCCACCATTTAGCTGGAGCTTTTTTGTTTCTTGCTAACCTTGTAGCTTCAATGCCAAATAATCCCTTAGCATCCTTAAATCTTTCAAACTGCATATCAATCTTACACATTTCTATTGGATTAGAAACCATACGCTCTATGCAACCATATAATCCAATCTTAACATTGGCATCAACGTTAAAATCATCACTATAATGATAATGGGGATTCAAATAATAAGCTGCAACATGTAATGGTCTATGAAGCTGAAGCTCCCATCTCTTGTCAATAATCTTGAAGATAGCTTCATAACTACATTAAATAAATATAATTTCAATTTAGAAATGAAACTTTAAAATTAGCACTAAAGAAAATATGTATATATATATATACATATAGCTAACAAGTTACGATATTACCTTTTCTTCACATTGTTGAAGTTTGCTTTAATTTTCTGCTTAACACGATCCATTTTTAGATAAATGAAACCCATAGCTGGTTGATCATCAGAATCCACTAATCTAAGCACTTTAATCAAGGGAAATGCAACTTTAAGGCGAACAATAACATTCTTCCAAAACCACTTGTTGAATCCGCTTTCCATCACTTATGGTCGAATACTTACATGATTTCCAATGACTAGAAGTGAACATCATCATCAATGCACTTTTCAACTCACTAAGGCAACCTAATGTCAAATACGAAGTGGCAAAACGAGTTGCACCAAGTCTAATCAAGTCTCTTCCTTTAGTGTGTCTTCTCAAAATTGAGATAAGTATAGTCTTGGAATAAATATATGTAGTAATTCGCCTTCCTTGTGCAATTGCCCCCTGATGGATCTTCAAATTCTTCTCAAAGTCTTCCAAGATCAAATCGATGCAATGTGCAGCACAAGGTGTCCAATATAAGCATTTTCTCTTCTCCATCAATTTTTCTCCTACTGCTTTATAATTTGCAGCATTATCTGTAATAACTTAGACAACATTTTTCTCTCCAACCTTCTCCACAATATCATCTAACATTGCCAAAACTTTGTCGGTTGTCTTGGATACATCAAAAGCATCTATAGATGATAAGAAGACCGTTTCTTTAGGGCTATTAACCAAGAAATTGCATATGGAACGCCTCTTTCTATCAGTCCATGCATCAGACATAATAGAGCAACCTGTTTTTTTCCATTCAGCTTTGTAGTCATTAAGTAATTCTATTGTTCGAGCTACTTCTTTCTTCAAACAAGTCACCCTTAGCTCATGATAAGAAGGAGGTTTAAGCCCACATCCATATCAACCAACCACTTGAAGCATCTTCACAAACTCTGGATTTTTTACACGGTTAAATGGAATTGCACTAGTATAGAAAAAACGAGCAATTTGTTGGTTACATTCTTCTCTCAAATCTTTCTTCATGAATTGGTTAATTGTACCTTGCGTTGCCCATGTTCCACTTTGACAAATTTTTTTTTTTTTTCAAAAAGAAGTCCATGCAATTCCTTTCTTTTTTGTTTATCCCTGTTTGCTCCATCTCATCATCAGCATCATCAGAATCTTCAATGCCATGAATTTGCTTTCTCTTCATTTCTGATAATTTTGTCGCTTTTAGCAACATTGTTAACATTTCATTTTTTACATCATCCAGGACACCGGTGCATGGCTCTATATCTTTACGCGTACACCCCAAGTGATTCTTGAATCTGTAAATGCCTCCACTAACAACTTTATTACAATACTTACATTTAACTTTTTTCCCATTATTGTCTACATCAATTCAATGCTCCCAACCTACATCAGATCTACTTCCAAGTGAATTCTTTCTTTTCGAACTCTCTCTAGATGATTTAGAAGATGACATTTTAACTCAATCAATACTTAAAATCCTGTAAGAAAAAAAAAAAAAAAGGAGTAAAGAGAGCTATGGTAGAAAGTAGAAACTATAAAGTACTATTACATATTTACAAATTACATATATAAAGTAAATTGCTCATGCTCATGTAACAAGTAATTACTAATTAAAACTAGAAGAGATAGCAAGAAAAATAACTATAAAGCTTTTCTTTAAATCATCATCAAGAAAAGGAAAGAAAAACATAAGGGGTAACAAGCTTTACATTCCATAAAGCTAGAAAAATGAGTATATTATAAATTTATAACTAAGTAATATAATCCCATTTCCAAATTATAACAATATAACTTAGCACACCACATGCTCAACCTAAACCCTCCAAATGCAACTTGTATGAAGGATTAAGTTTCTCTGGAATTGGCTTCATTGATATTTAAGCACATAATACATTTGGAAATGACTATCAATTAACTGGCTCAAGGTTTTTCATCAAGGAATTATCCACCTAGAGTGTTCCATAATCAATAATATTGGAACTATTCAAATATTTCATTAACAGATAACGGTATTTCACAAGTTCTATAGATAGACATATGTTAAAATACATATGTAAAAAATAAAAGGAAAGAGAACATGATGTGAAAAAACTTACCAATAATAAATATAACAAGTTTAAGGGCCTCAATGAGGCAATTTCCTAACTTCCTCCTCTTATCTGGAGACTCTCCTGTAAAGGAAAAGATTAATATTCAGAATTTTAAACAAGTGTAGTGCATAGTCAAGTGCCTATTCGATTATCGAACAATGGTATTTTTATCTACAAAAAAATAGCAACATCGGTATGATTAAGATAGCAAATTCGAAAGAGCAAACTTCCATCATAGAAGGCCTGCATCTCTAAGCTAATTGTCCATTGTGCATCATTTAAGGTTATAGAAAGAAGTAAGAACATATTATTAATTTCCAGAACTTCACATGATATAGTAGTTTAGGTAATAGTATCCCGATCAAAGAGCTTACGAAGGGGATGAGCGGAACAAGGATTCTACTGGACGAGGTTCAACTAGCGGAATTCCATTACTTAGCCTTAGGAGCGGAACATATTCCACTTTCAAACTCAAAGATTAAATAGCTAGCTTACTTAAAAAAATTTAACAGCTGAAAGTCTTTATATAAGTACTTGATAAGTACAAATTAACACTTGGATTGAGATCGGATATCAACTTGGATTGAGATCAGATAAGAAAACACGAAGAAAAATGCTTTTTGGAAGGAACAGGGGAAGAGCACGGTCGGGTAATTAAATTGCACGGCCGTGTGCCAAGGAAACACACCCACAGAAGCACACACAATTGAACACATGGTTAAAGGCACGGCCGTATGTTGAGCTTGGAAAATCCATAGAAGCACACACGGTTGAATATACGATTGAAGTCACGACCGTGTGTTGAGCTTGGAAAATCCACAGAAACACACACGGTTGAGTACACGGTTGAAGGCATGACCGTGTATAAGTCATGTGTCGAGACCGTGTGCTTGAAAAAAGTCAGCTGTTTCAGGAGATTTAGCCATCAACTCATCTTGAAGGCCTTGAAAGCCATCAACTCATCTTCACTAGAAGTATTACCCATTCACAACTCACAAGCATAAATACGAAATTCAAATACCCATTCACAATCACAACTCACAAGCATAAAAATTCACATGATACACTACATTACAACTGTACAAGTATTGCTAGTCATACAAGTCATACCTAACACAAAACTCGCGTCTATGAAGATGGATCTCGACTCGGTGGCTTGCTACAAGAAGGATCGCTACTTGGTGGTGCTCACTGTTTCCAATTTCGTTCAATACACAATCGTAACACGAAGGAGAAGGATCGCTGGCTCACTGCTCGATGCTCTCTGTTTCGAATTTCTATCAGCTCAGCTCAGTGTAGAAGTGGAACTATGGATCTTGGCTCGCCTCTCCTGTTTTCACTGTCTCTCTTCTCCTCTTTCCACTGAACTCTGAAGATTGAAGAACTTTAATGTATAGCAGCAAGCCAGAAATTGCAAAGGACGCGCCGAGTTGCCGGTTGGGCTGGGCTGGGCTAGGCCTTTTATTAATTGGGCAAGGCAGCTAATTACTGGATCGTGGACTTAGATCCAATCCGAATGGCTTAAGCCTGCAATTGGAAATATTTGTGGAATCGGTTGAAACGGATAGAATCGCGATTTTAAACGATTTTACTGTTCAAAATCGCGATTTTATTACGATTTTGCTTCTTTCCGATTTTGTGTGTGAGTTAACTAGAAATATATATAAAACTCGTAAAATCGTTGAATCGTACGAGTTAAATCGTGATTTTGACAATAATGACCCTAATCATCATGGTGTACTCTGCATCCACGCATAAATTTCGTATGCCATGCATACTATAAAAAATCTCCTCTATTATATAATAATCCTCAATTAAGCAAAAGAAAACTCGCAACTCTACACTCCCAATATCATTTGAAGAAGTGACCAGGGTTTTCTTTTCTTTCTTTTTCTTTCCATCATTTTATTAAAATTGTAGTTAAGGGTGGCAATTCATAATGGTGAAGTGGTTTATATCTTATTTCATATTGAATTCGTGTCAATACCAAAACTTACATAAAATTGAATAGGATTTATGAATAACTAATTTACATTACAATCATGTTTATTTATATTATATCGTATGTTGTATAACTTTATATTTGCTCATATAATTATGCTTATAATCATATCAAATTTGTATTCATATTATTGCATCACCTCAATTCATTCTCCATTCTTCCACCCCAATATTAATCGCTTTATGGATCTATAAAAGGATACTCATACTTTGGCTAAGGAACTTACCGCTTTACAAGTACTTTATCTTTGCATTGTTGCTTTGCCTGGGAAATTCATCCCAGGGCTTTTACTTTGCCAGGATATCGCCCACTTAGTTAAAAGATTGACAGATGGGGTTTTCAAATTGGATTATTAACATTAGCAGATTTACGTCGGTATAATTTGTAGACTCCTTCAAATTCTCAGTAGTCATTGGACGTGGTAACAGAGCGCAAATTATGAGCATTATTCAGACCCCAAAGAAAGGGCAATTGGGGCTGAAAATTAGTTTACGTCTAGAACCAAATATTTACTGGTGCATTGTTTTCTTACTATAATATAGATTGCTTTAAATTGCATTTTGCTATCATAGTATGTTTAGTACTTTCATACAGTTGATAAGTAGTAGCGATTTAAAAATATCAAGAATACTTCAATAGCAAGGTATATTTTGTGGTTTTATATCCCTATCATACTCATTGATATGATATGTGAAAATAATTTCTAGTATTAGTAAATGCTAAAAATAAAATTACTCCTTATTTATTTTAAGGAAAACCATTCATTAACGGAAATGTTTTCAATTAAAATATTTTCTTTAAAATAGCATGTTTTATGTGTTGGTTGTGATTATGAAAATGTACTAAAAAGACTTTCTCAACATTTGACATGAATTTTGAAAGATATAGTTGCGTCTAGATAAAATATCGTTAGCATATAACAACAATCAAGGTTAAGTGGGTTACCTTACTAGAACTCAAAACCTTCTCTATCCCACATGGGCAGCTAGCTTCCAGCTAGGTATTAAACATTTGGGCACTGCTTTAATTTTCTGAATCTTGCTCTTATACGGTAGAATACAAAATACAACGTCTTTACATCCTATATCCATCTTGAAATCTCTACTTTAAGGTTAGGATGGTACAAGTTCCAAAGTGCCATGCACCTTCCAATTTTTTGGTTTATTTATTGTATTTTGTTTTGTAATAGTATTTAGTGATAAATTGTTTAGAATTATATTATCAAATTCATTATCAATGTCTTCATAAAAAATATGTGATTAAAAATATATGATTCAATTAATGGAAATCATTAGGCCAATGAATATACTTATGACAAATACATGAAAAAATTGATAGGCAGTTTGGCAACTAACCTATTATAAAAATGTGATAAAAATTTCACTAGTTCCATGTTCAAGATAAATTTCAATTCTAAAATTAGGAATCATTATCTACAAGCTAGGGTATAGATAGGAACTTATACCATAATTACCCATACTTGCTCAACCTTAAATAAATCCACTTTATATTTATTATTTTTTCTAACAAGTCTTTTGAGTTCTTTTTTCCACTTAAACCTTTTTCATATTCAAAATATAAATTACATGCCAATTCAATCAAAAACCATATAGAAATCACTTTTTAAGAGCTAAAAGACTTGTAGAGACTAATATGAACATTTCAAAAAGTGTAACTCTTTTTTCTAAAAAATGATAGGATTTTCCCTTCAATCATAAGCAATGAAAAATGTTTTTTACTTAAAAGATTATATTCAACTTAACAAATAAAAGAAAATAAGAAAAAAAATTTCCTAAAGTATTTTTCTTAAAACAAACAAGTTAAATCAATAATTTATAGCATTGATTATAAGTTGTTGCTATTTCAAAATCCAATCCCTTAATCTTCTTGTAATAATTCGAGGTTTTCAAGCTAAAATATATTAGAAATGTTTCTCTTCCATAAGTTTGTAAATTAACAATCGGTTTATTTTATCAAATAGAATAAAGAGGAATTGAATTGCAATTCAATAAAAAATAAATAGATATATAATAGTTATTACATATCTATTACTCTAGTTAATTGATTCAAAAATAAATAATGAATAAAACATGAATAAAAAATAAATTGTCCTTTATAACCTTAAAATCCCTATCTTTCTTTACTTTATGTAGCTAATATAGACTTAACACAATTTATAGTGATAAGGCATTTATGGCAAAGATGATAAATAAGTAATTAAATATCCATTTAGCAGTTGGGGACATGAATTACTATTCAATATTTTAAGTAATAATAATTCATTAGGAATAGTTATTTAGTGTTTAAAATTCAACTTAATACCATAATAGCAACTTTATATGAAATAAAGAGAGAATGGCATACAATAAGTATTGTTATACAACCAAAATTTTTGGGCATAAGTTATTTTAAAAATCATATGCATCATACAATTTGTCACTTGGATTTTGTAATGTATTATGTTAAAATTACTTTTGAACGGAAAACCCACCTTTTACACTAATACATAGCTTTTAATTAGAGATGAGTGGGTACAAGATAGGTAAACTATATGCCTTAATCATATTCTATCCTACAAGTTACAGGTTCTCAAATTTAGAAACTGAAACCTACCTTATAATATCCTAGAACTATCATGTAATCTATATCTCTTCAAATTTACTAAGTACAAAATACCCTATGCAACTTGTAAATTTTCTCTATCTTTTCAAAAAAATTTAAGTTTATGTGATATTAAAATAGTAACCTATATATAATATTACAAGTTTTTCTATGTGTAAAACTTATGGAACCTATAGCAAAACCTATCAAACTTGTAGCAAAACTTGTGATATCGAAAAAGCATTTTTTTTTTTATCTTTGTTGCTTTAAGTTTATGAGATATTAAACAAAACTCATGGAACTTACGGTAAATTGAAATGAAAATTATCATTTAGCAAATATAGGCGATAAGCTACTTTGACATTTACAATTTGTAAAATTAAAAGTATATAATTTTGTGGAGCTATGATTTTTTTTTTAAATTAATTGGGTTTGTATGCTAATTATTACATAAATAACTAGCATGTGGTTATATAATCACTTAAATGATAATTAGCAATTAGCTTAATAACATTTGTGTCAACTACTTGTCTTGAAACTAATTTTTGATGAAGTAAACTTGTTGTTCCATATGGAACTATAGGAAATTTTAGTAATTAATTGATTATAAAGTGTAATTTAGACTAAATATGGAATTATGGTAATATATAAGTAAAATAGTCTATAATAAGGGGCAATTCAGTAATTTTGTAAATTTAGTAAGTTTGGTAAGTTAATATATTTGTATCTCTTCTAGAATAACCATTACAATGATATAAAGAATACTAAAATTAGGATAGGAAATGAAGACGTTATGGCCATTACAAGTTGTTTATATAAACTGATAATAGCATACAAAGGCTTAAGTTATACATCAGCATATCTTAAATTACTTGTGATAGAATAGTTTCTTAAGATGATTAGTGAAGAACAATGCGTTTAAGTACCAAATAATGTTAGCCTAGGTGAGTATTTAGGGCCATTGGAATTTTCATGAAATTTGAACCCTATTGTATGTTAATTGTTATATGATAATAGTTTGTTTGATGCTAAATGGTAATGCATATGAGTGGCATAGTGATTGTTCATGTAGCCTAGTATGGATGATTACGAGATTGTAAAGTTTAGTGTTCATGTGTTGTGGAATAAATGATTGTATTTGCTATTTTTATAAAATTTTGCTTAAGTGGAATCCTAAGTGAGAATGTTGTTAATTTAATTTGTCTATATAAGAAGTGATCTAGATTTGTAAGCTATGTTATTGTTTGGATTGTTGTGGAAATATGTTTAGAATTTGCTTGAGCACATTTTGGCATGGCACAAAAGGATCTAAGTGTCACATTTTTTTTCATAAACTCAATTCACGAAAATAAAATCATATAGATTCATACTTTCAAAAGCATACTATAGGGACCTGCCTGCATTTTCAAAACCAACTTCGAGTGCATTGAGGGGTCCACACTTACAGAAATGATTCTAGGTAGTATATAGGTACAAACTTTCCAAAATCGACTTTAGGTGTTTAAATTTGTATGATCATTAGGTTATCCTTTGTGTATAAGTTATAATTAAGTAAAATAAACCGTGTAGTATATATGTTTGTTGAATGTGATAGCTTCATTTTAGTTATTGTAAGTTCCATTAAATTTAGCATATGCATTGAGATTGTTTGTGTGGCAAATAGTTGCTTATGGGGCTTTATGCTTACCCTTCTTGGAGAACCTTTTTTTTTTTTTTTTTACTTTTTTTAAGGTAATCATAAAGAGGGCATGAAGAATAGGATAGTACAAGATCAAGCTTTACATGCCCTATGTAGGCATGCAATGCATTGTTGCACCTCTTGGTTTAGGGTATTACATATTCATTAAACAACAATAGTTTACATGCCTAAATTCCACTTAAGATCTTGGTAATAAACCAAGTGAAATCCTAAATCTTTCACACAACATGACATAATAACTTATATAGCAAAGATTAGGATTCCTAAGACTATTACTCAATTCCCCATTTAAATAATTGATTAGAACTTAATTTAATTCATCTTGCATCTTATAGAGTCTTATTTAGTTTACCTATGATGTGTACAATCAACTAGGGCTTGTGGTTGATTAGCTTATGGTCTTGGTCAATCACATGTTCTTCAAAGAGGCTCATCAACTAGGCTATTCCCATGGTTATATGTGCTACTTCCTAATTCATCTTTTTTCGTACCGAGTCACCAATCTGATTTTAATCTCCAAATTCATTCTAGATTCATTCAAGTTCATTCTTTCACTTCAAAATCTTTTTTTAATTAATCACTCTTAACAAGATAATAACTTTTATCCTGTTACATGTTATATCTCTAATTATACAAAAGTTTATTATTTTCATCAATTCTAGATTTCATATAAGACTTATTTTGACTAAATTCCTAATTACGTTCTATTTCACCAAATCATAGTGTAAAGCTAAAAAGGTGTTTTACTATGATTGATCTAATACAGAAACTTTCTATAAGAATGCTTGCCTTAGCTTAAAATGAATGATAGTTCTTAGATTTTATTACAAGTAACTATCTAAGTCTATTCCAAGATTACTCCCTCCAATATAGACATGTTGTGTAATGAATCTCTTAATTAATATTACAATTAACATAGGAGTCTTGAACTTCTATCCATTTCAAGGTGATAGATTCTTGTTTCATGTCCTTACTAAGATTCCACTTCCTTTGAACAATACAATATGATTGGTGCAAGTGGCATTCTCATTAATGACCTTAATTGATTTAAGTAATAGGATTAGAAAAATAGGAATTAAGAATTACCTTATAATTGTTGCACATGTACCATTTCCCTAATAGAGAGAGAGGTGTGCATGAGAGGGATTAGGGCTTAGGTTTTTACACTTAAGGGGAGAGTAAGGAAGCTGCTAGGCATCAAGTTCCAAACCGAATTCCTACTCAAGAAGGACCAATGACCTAAGTTAGGACAAAAGGATTGAATCATTTAGTTGATAAAGTATTGTAAGGAATTATGCTAACTATTAAGCAAACTTACTCCAAAAGTTATTCATTACATAGTATTACTTTAGGGAGGAATTTGTTAATATCAAGAAAATACGGAAACACTAGTTCCAAAAGCACGAGGATTACTGGTTCTAACTGTGATCTAGGACCTATTTCCAATTCAAAGGATTTCGACCAAAAGGAAGCATATGATTCCGATATTATTTGTAAAGCTAGTTTGAAGACCAATACTTTCAAAGATTGAAGAAGGCACTAAAGCTTAAGTTTGAATAAAACATATTCCTTTAGATAATTATATAAGTTTCTTTTATTGCACCAAGAAATCTGAAGGAATTACTTTAGGATATTAGTTGATATTTTCTTTCTTATGTTAGACCTATTTACTTTCCTTTTACAGTTATTTCATTAGATATAATCATTCAAGTATAAGTATTCATAGGTAATGCTATAAGAGAAAAAAGTTAAATAATATTATCTTTTACGTATTGCGTGAGTTCTTCTCATTCAATACTTTGCTCTTATTAGTCTTTTTAGATTATGGCAAGTGAACCATATGATCTATTTTGCGTAATAACAAGTAGTTTGTGTGTAGTTCAATCTTTCCTTAGTGCATCATATACATTGGAGGAGTCGTTCATATTCTTTGTTTTATTAATTCCAAATATTAAAGTCAAATTCTATAAAAAGATTACCATTGACTATGGGTGTAGTGGTTAAATTCTCCCCAAATCAAATAGTTTTGATTTTTTATTCTTATTGCTTTGTAATTGTTGTCCTAAGGCTGTTCCATTGGAGAGATCATAGAGTGAACCAACCGTGTTCAATTCTAGTCTATAGGTTTAGGTACATCAAAGGCTTTAAATATCTTTAGGTTTTTATAACAAAAGGGTTAGTGTTGCATTTGACACCTAAACTTTAGTTATTTTTGTAATTAAATACCTAAACTAAGTGTCAATTCACTACGTAAGTAAAATTTTAAAGGTTATTTATAGTATCTCATCTAACTTCGTTCTTAGTTGTAAGCTTTTATGGAAGTGTCAACAAACCACAATGTGACACATGGATTATAACATGAATCTAACATAATAAAAGTCCAAGTGGATTAAGGAAGGGAAAACACACACACACACACATTAGCTAAGAGAAAGAAAAAATAGAAGAAAAAGCATATAGCATGAAACTAACCCAACAAAGGAATTTCTCTATCTAAAACCCTATCTATACTCTTTTTTTTTCCATCACAACTCTGTTAACATGTAAATCTTAATTGAATTTCCCCCATATGAAAAACCTACTTTAAAATCAAAATCACAATACACTCAAGAGAATCCTAAGGTTATATAAGTTGGAAACCTTAATTCTTTTACTTGGAAAAGGACAAGAAGAAAAATAAATCAAGAATTTGAACATGGAGAAGTCATCTAACATGTTTATGGCTTCAAATCATCAATTAGTTAATACTTGCTAGGGTAGCGATCATCATCTAACAACAGTGGGTTTTGGGTTGCCGTCGAACACCGGTTGTTTTCGAGTTACCACTCTCTTTGTCTCCATCATTGCATAGTGAAGGTTTTAGGTCACCATCAAGAAGATGATAGTGGTAGAGAAACTTAGAGATTAAGGTACCTTGACATAACTTAGAGAAAAAGTTAGGGTATTGTGTTGCAATTTGCTAAAGAACTTAGGATTTCTTTTCTTAATTTGGGGAAAAATATTAGAGTTTCCTCAAGTGTTTTCTCGCTACACAATCATTACATTAGTTTGATCTGGATATTTTTGTTAAAGAGAAACTCAAGCATGATTATTGGGCTAGTGGTTAGGTTTTTTAAACGTGTTTTTTTTTTCTCTTATCTAAGCCACCTAGATGTCTAGTTGGCTTATGTTATGTTAAATTAATCTTATAATCCACATGTCAAGTCATGGCTGGTTGAGTAGTCCATGTAAGCTAATAGAGTTGAACGAAGTTAAATGAGGTACTATAAGTGACCTCAAAAAGTTTCACCACGTAATATATTAACACTTTTAAAGTTTAGGTAATTAATTGTAAAAATAATCAAAATTCAGATACCAAATACAACATTTACCCATAATAAAAAAGTAAGGGATTAATCTCCTATTCGCAAAAAGGAAAGAGTTGAATGCCCATCATTCCATTATAGTTGGGTTCGATCGGTATGGTTTGTTATTTGTGATTTTCACATAGATGACATTCAAATGGCTAAAACGGATGAGTGATTGTAATAGTTGATGTCTTCTTTTTCCCTAACCAAAGCTACCGTGATAAAGCTACTATACAAGATTAGATTAACATAACTTTGTGGCACATATGGAAACATCCAAGCCGTTGTCTCTTCAATAACAAGCTACTAAATCCTGAGGTTATGATAGTGAAGGTTAACCATAAACTAGCTCCAAGACAAATCTATTGAAAAATGACTCAAAGTCTAGATTTGTTTTTTAGTTTGTTAGCTTATTTTTCTAGTTGATAACAATGAATAAGTTTGTCCAAATTTGGTGCCTAAGTTGTAGGCATACAACTTATTTATATACACTGATTATTATCTTAGTTTTTTTTTAAGAAAAATAACAGCAATAAGAATTGAAGTTTATTTTTCTTTACATCTCTGCATCCCTGTTTTGCGTCTCTCGAATTTTTTGTTTCCAACAATTGTGGTATCAGAGCAAGTTTCGGTCATTAATCTGGGATAAAACAGCATGGCAACACTTGGTCTTTCCTCTGGTTTTTCTTCTTCGCAGCCACTTTTAGCAGTCTTTAATGGTGAGAAATATGAATGGTGGAGCATCAAGGTGAAAACTTTGCTTAGATGGGATCTAGTTGAATATGGATTTGTGGATATTCTAGAACCTGATCTAGAGGTTGAAGAAAGGCTGAAGGAAATGAGGAAAAGAGAAAGCCAAAGCCCTTTTCATAATTCAACAAGCTATTCACGAGACAATTTTTTCGCGTATTGCAACAGCAACAACATCACACGATGCATGGATGAGCTTGCAAAAGGAATTCAAAGGTGATGGCAAAGTGATGGTGATCAAGTTACAGACATTAAGACGTGATTTTGAAACATTGAGCATGAAGAATGATGAATTAATTACTGAGTTTTTGTCAAGGACAATGATGATAGCTAGTCAGATGCAGTCCTATGGTGAGCAAATTTTAGATGCAACAATTGTTACGAAAATTCTGAGGAGTTTGACATCCAAATTTGATCATGTAGTAGCTGCTATAGAAGAAGCAAAGGATTTAGACACTCTTTCAGTTGATGAACTGATGGGGTCTCTTCAATCCCATGAACCTAGAATTAACAAGTTGCAAGAAAAGGAAAAGAAGGCATTTCGGATGCTAGAAACTAATGCTAATTCAGCAAGTAGAGGAAGAGGAAGAAGGGGAGGTCTTCGTGGGCGTGGCTACAGGAATGGCAGAGGTAGAGTATAGAGATATTTCAATGAGCAAGAAAATACAAAGAATGCCCAATGCTATCATTGTAAAATATATGGACATGTTCAGGCCAATTGCTAGTACAAAAATCAAACCATGAACATGATCATTGAGCAGTGTCATTATTGTTGGAAATATGGACATGCATTGGATGATTGCTGGTATAAAGATCAAAAAATGAATGTTGTTGAAGAAAATGAAGAAGACAACAAGCTTTTTTATGACTCTCTTTGATTTTTACCAAAAATCAAATGATTTGTGGTTTGTGGATAGCGGTTGTTCAAATCACACGACAGGAAATCGATCCTTGTTTGAGGAGCTTGATGAAACTCAAAAGATCAAAGTTCAACTTGAAAATAATAAAGACATGCAAGTGAGTAGGTATGTGATCCTATAGTAGTAAATCAATACATGCATGATGTCACTGCAAGTTGAAGGTAAGGGTATGGTTGGAATCACTACTAGTAGTGGAAAAATCAAATACATGCATGATGTTCACTTCGTACCTGACTTAAGATATAATTTGTTGAGTGTTGGACACAAAGGCACAAAGGCACCCTTCGATTAGCAATAGAATTATGAGTGGTTGTAGAATCATAAGTAGTAGCGCGACGGAATCATGAGCAGCAGCATAATCTTGGCCTCCTCCTCCACGTGATTTTATCAAAATAAATTGTGATGGGGCATTATCCATCATCTAACAGGGGAGGAATTAGAGTGGCTCATAGGAACTTTGGTAGAATACTTTGGTAAAATTATTCTTGAAACAGAATCCAGAATCATTAATGTTGCTATTTCCTTTGGTTTTATCAGATTATGGAAAATCATGGGACCATCAAGTATATAGTTTTGTTTAAAACACTTCTTTATTCATGAGCTTTTTGTTTAACTAAGCGAGAAGCCAATGTTATACTGATTGAGATACTCCTAAGTCAACAAAAAAAAGATTCATTAATTATTATATACCACATATTATATACATATAGCATATATGTATCAATAAAATTTATACACACAATAGTGCAATGAGTAGTTTCAAAAATAATTATCATATGTATCTGTATAAACTATATATATTAAAAATTTATTAATATTTACACACTGTATAGATAACATATAACATATCAATAGGAGGTAGCTAAGTGAACCTATGTTTGTTGACTGCTCTCCACATATTTGAAAATTTTTCTTTCTCTCAATTTTTTTTTCAACTTCTTTTTATTAATTTGAAATATCTAATTAGAGTCACATATTAATATGGTACTCTTGGGGTTTTCTTTTCATAGAGCCATTCCTTAAGAGAAAGTTTGGAAAAGGCCATAAATTTATCCTTTTTTTCGAATATTTCTCTATTAATTAATTTTATGAAATCTCATTTTACAAAAATAACCAAATTCTAAAGGTTTGTTTACTTGCTTTCTAAATTTATTCTATTTAATACTTAAAACTCATTTACCTTAAAACATCTAACGAGAAAATCATGATGCCAAAGTATACAAAACAATATGTTTCAAAACCAAAAGAAAAAGAAAGGGCAAGCCATATGAAAAAGTTGATAGAAATTCTATCGATTTTTTAATACATTAAAGTATCATGAATCATATCATATGCAATATCAATGCGTTTCAAAAATAAAAGAAAGGCAAAGAAATAAATATGTCGAAACGTATGTAAAAATAAATTAAATTATGCTATATCCTCATTATGAAGGTTTAAAAAATAAAAAGAGATAACTACATAAAAACCTTTTTTTTTTTTTTGCCAAAAAGACAATAAATTTAAAAGTTTACATAAGACAAACTATAACAAAAGAAAAAATAGGGGAAAAAAAGGACCTTATCATATAATTGATGGGACAATATCAAAATAATTACTTGAATTTTTAGTTTTTTTCAATTTTATACTTTAAAGTTTAAAATTGCTAAATGTCGCACGTCTATACCAATAGGAATTTTACTTGTCAAACTATTTGCCTTCTCAATAATTGTACTCTTTGACCAATGATTATAATATCATCTATTTAAAGATGTGAAGGTAATAAGTTTAAGGGAAAGTACATTTTTGAGAACTATTTACTTTCTAAAATGGAATAAGTAGGAAATATAAAAATTATACTTTAAGAATGACACCAGAAATAGATTAGAATTTTTTATTACAGTATTTACTTTGTGTAATTCTTTATTATAAGGAATACTTATTCTATTATTTATTTTATCTCATTAATTACAACATTAAGTTGGAAATAGAATAAAATTATTAGTATATCTCTATTTGGTTATTAATTATAGTATTGATGAGAATATAATTATCATAATATTTGTATTTTTTATTCCCTCAATTACACTTTTTCTTACACAATATCTATGCTCAATAGAATGGAAATAAAAAAGCCCTAAGTATCTATTCTCGATAGAATGGGAACAAAAAAGTCTTAGAAATTAAAATTCCCTTCTTATTTTTTTAAGTAAGTAAAGTAATAGACAGTTAAAAGAGAATAGATATTCTATTTCCTCTCTATTACTTCCAAATAAATAGGCCACTAAGGTTAATGTTTACCTTCTTTTTTATTTAAATCTCAATCTTTTTTTTTCCCTTTTATTTGTATCATCAACATATTCAAACCCTTATAGAAATAGGAACTTCATTTTAACTAATAAAATGATAATATTAAGTATACATTCATTTACATAATATAATAAAAAATTATTATTGAAAATATTTAATGATGTAATATAATAAAAAATAATAAAAAGACAATTAAAAGTAAGATAAAATGGGTTGGAAAATTTTGTACGTACTATAGCCATCTTGCCTTACTAGTCTAAAGCCATCGAAAACTAACATATGCTCAAGATGGGGAGAAAAATTAACATATTTAATGTAAATCATATTTTTTTGTAAAGTTTAGAAAACGTTGAGACTTAAATAAGAAGAAAAAAAATGTGACTCAAATAAAAAGTAGGATAGTGTTTCCTTTTAACATAAATATAATACTATTTTGATTTTTTATTGACAAAAAAAAGGTTATTTTCTAATTCATTAATACATATCATATTACTTAGTAAATTTTACAGGGTGGGTACAAGGTATTGTGAAACTATATCTTGGATACATTAAAGTACAGGTTCCAAAATAGGTATTAGATATGAAATTGTCATAATCATAGCCATCCTGTAAAAGCAGGCTCCACAAAATTGCTACTCGAAACTTACTCTATAACTCTCGATATCTACTTGAAACCTACTCAATTAAGTAAGGTACATGTAGGTACCCAATATAACAAGATTACTTGAACACTTTAGTTTAAAAATAAAAGAGGGCAACTACATGAAGGATGAGACAATTTCAAAATAATTACTTGAATTTTTTAGTGTCTTTCTAATTTTACATTTAAAGTTTAAAACTGCTAAATTCCATACCCAATTAAACTTGCTAAATTTACTACCTTATTAAAATTGTATTTTTTTACCACTGATTATAATATCATCTATTTAAAGATGATGGAAGTAATATAATAAATTTAAGAGAAAATTATATTTTTGGTCATTAACATTTACCTACTTTTTTTATTTGAGTTTCAAACTTTTCTTTATTTTTTATTTTTGTCCTCATCATTTTCAAACTTTTATAGAAATAGAATTTCTATCAAATCTATCTAGTTTTTTTTTATCTATCCATGAAACATTAATTTCAAATTAATCCATAGTAATTAAGTTAACAAAATGATAATATTAAATACACATTTATTTACATAATATAATAAAAAATATTAAATATTTAATGATATGATATAAAAAATAAAAATAATAATAAAACAATTAAAAGTAAGAAAAAAAAAAGACTGGAAAAAATTGTACACATTTTAGCTACCTTGGTTGACTTATCTAAAACCAATCAGAAGCTAATACATGTTTAAGATAAATAAAAAATTTAATGTAGTAGACCATCCCCATTCCTATAGAGCCCATTTGAGATCTCTAAGTATCATATCAATATCTTAAGAACATCTCATCCTCAATCATCTTTCCTTATTTTATTCTTAGATCTTTGATGAGAATTCCTTAACATTTTTTAAAGTTATCTAACTTTACATTAAAATCACTTTTATCAAAAATAAAAAATAAATCATATTTTATAGCAACTTTTTTGAAGAAGCCCAAAAATTACAAGAACTTCTTCCCATCCCTTAAGAACTCTAAAAAGTAGGTTCTTGATCTTGAATTTGGTGTTAAGTACTAGGAATAGGGATGGCCTAATAAAAGTTCTATTTTTATAAAGTTTTGAAAACATAAAAACATAAATAGCAAAAAAAAAAAAAAGGACTCAATAAAAAAGTAGGAAAATATTGAAAACTAAAAGTGTATTTTTTTTGTAAATTTAATAAGTAAAAGTTTAATTTAATAATTATATCATTTCGTCAATGATTATATTGGTGATATCATCTATTCAAAGATGATTGAAGTAATAAACTTAGTGAATAAAAGTTTGATTAGTAATCATTGGAAAGAAAAAAAAAGATTGATTAATCATGATATTTAGCAAAATTAAAAATAATAATAATAATTATAAAACTTAAAGTTTAAATAATCACGATACTGAAATTGATAGTTATATATATATATTAATATATAAACAAAATTGATAGTTATATAGGGAGTATTAAGTCAATTTACCCCTTGTGGGTAAAGTATTTTTTAAAAATGGAAACACAACAAAAGTATTTTGTGGAATACCATTATTAAATCGCATACTTAACATGCAATTTAGCTTTTCAAATGAATTACAATGTCAAAATGTAATTTATAAATCACATGCCTAAAGTGCAATTTTCATAACATTCCAATTTTAAGTGAATGGTGCATTTTTTGCCATTAATTACATACCCAATATGCAATTTAGTCACGCTTTATATCTATAGTCCCTTTCCTCATTGTCAAACTCTCATATCCACTTTCTCTGTCTTCTCACATAAACCACCCCCCACCCCTCCCTTCTCTCTCTCTCTTAAAATTGCACCATTAAACACATTTTTTCCATAAAATCTTAGTTCGGCAATTCCAACTCATGGTTTTGGAGCATGTTAAGTAACTACTAATTAATCCATTTACTATTTTTCATATTTCTATATTTGCTTTCTTGTATTCTTTTACCATTCCATTATTGTTTCTCTCTCTAAATATAAAATGTGTTGTTGTTATTTTTGTGACAGTTGAAGTTTAAACTTAAAAGTGTAAATTTGCTTGCACATCAATTAGCAAAATAATGCTTGGTTTAGGTTAATTTATTATTTTCCCCTAATTTTTGCAATTTGTCCCAATACTTGTCGTTTGTGATGTATGTGTAGATGTACACAGTGTCATGGTTATATCTCATGTATCGTGTTGTGGTTTGGTGTTAGGTAAGGCGGTTATGTGTAAGTTATTAGGTGGTGCAGTAGCAATACATGTAGGAGTGGAAATTGGTATGTATTATAACTGCTACTATATAGTGTGTTATGAATTATCGGTGATATTAAGGTGCTATTAAGTTTAGACTAGGGACTTTGAAATGCATGCGATATATTTAGCATTAAAATGAGATAGAGCAAGTCCAAATCGTATTAAGTTAGTTTTTGCTTTTATGTTGCTTGATGTTGTTGTCAACTAACGGTGGAAATAGAGGATTTTGTGAGATTTGTGATACTCACTCAAGGGCCTCTTTAAAAAAATTAAAGTGAGAATGAATGGAGGGTATATAGAATTGTTGAACTAGATATGCGTAAGTATTAAGTAAAGATGTTTCATAGGCAACTTACGACTTTTAGCTCAAGTTTTGTTTACTCACAATATTCTTTGTTCCTTATCACTAATAATGATGATGTAAAGGCTCTTGTTGAATTTGCTCAAGAAGCAGGTCAATTATTCATTCAAGAGCTATTTGTTAAATTACAAGGTAGCTTTGCCCTTACTCGAGAGAAAACCATACTTAATGAAACTATCATGCCTTCCCCTTACCATGCACCCCCCAACCCCCCTAAAAAAAATTGCTCTAACTACATTTGAACAATATGATGATTTTCCTTATACTTATATACAAGATATGGACATAGATTTACCTATTGGAGATACTCTTCAAAGGGAGAACGAAGTGGTTCACCATAACGTGTGTGCTGATTCTAAAAAGAAGCTATAAATGATGAGGATGTAACCAGTGGTCTCTGCACAAATATGGAGTTCGATACATCCGACAATCCCTTGCCACCAATGTCTCCAAAAACTGGCCCAACAAACACTATGGTGCCTAACTCCCCATGCTTGATCCTATGGCCCCATCATTTGAGCATCTCATTTCATTCTTTAATAGAAGGGAAGGTAGTGATGGTTATATAATATTTGAGAAGAATGTTACATCTTCAAATGATTTGAGATTGATGATAAGTTGAAGAAAGGGATTCAATTTACCAAAAAGTTTAATTTGATACATGCAATAAAGTTACATCACATCAAGCTCCACCATAATTATCGTGTTGATGAGTTGAATAGGAGGGTGTGGTTTATTATATGCATAGAGAAGGATAAAGGGTGTAAACAGTGACTCCATGCATGCTAAAAATGCATGGATACATATTTTATTATTACCATTGTTAAAGGCCCACACATATATATTAATCCCATCCTAAATCAAGACCATCCACAATTAGACTTAAGTTTCATGTCGCAGTGTTTCCTAGGTCAGGTAAGGAATGAACTTGATGTGAAAGTTCCTATGCTCAAAGAAAATTTCTAAGAGACATTCGTGTATTTAGTAACAAGGAGATGAGTATGTAATGGTAAGAGGAGAGCGATTGAAGTTGTATATGGTGATTGGGATAAGTCATAAATGGAATTGTCTAAACCGCTGAATGCTATTCAAATGAGTAACCTAAGTTTACATGTCCATTAAGATGGTTAGCCAACTATGAAATAGGCGAAGTGATCTTTTGAAGGGTATTTTGGACATTTAGTCCGTACACATAAGCATTTCAATACTGTAGGCCGGTTGTTAGCATAAATGGAACCTTTTGTATAGGAAATATGACCACAAATTGTTAATTGCATGTAGTATGGACAATGCTAACCATATAATCCCTTTGGTATTTGCATTGGTGGATAAAGAATTATTTGCTTCTTGGTCATGGTTTTTAGTGTTGTTGAAGAAATGCATTGTTAGCTCTCATTGTAATATCTTAAACTGACATGTGAGAATAATTGAGGTAGTTAAGCATCATGATGTTGAGTGGTAGCTCCCCTTTGTGCAGCAATGGTTTTGTATTTAAAATGTTGCTAGTAATTTCAACACAAAGTATAGAAGTATCTCTTGAAAAAGCTTGTCACCACAATCGGTTTGAAGCACGGGAGAAGAAGCGTGAATTCTACATAGAGGGATTAAGAAAAAGAAATGATTTTGCACCTAACTATTTTGCAGGCATCCCTAAAGAGAGATGGACTCGAGCATATGACAAGGGATTCAGATATG
Organism: Laguncularia racemosa; assembly: GCA_037954665.1. Classification (NCBI taxonomy): domain Eukaryota; kingdom Viridiplantae; phylum Streptophyta; class Magnoliopsida; order Myrtales; family Combretaceae; genus Laguncularia; species Laguncularia racemosa. The sequence goes on along the minus strand of JBBMOL010000031.1, from coordinate 5,733,062 downwards.
AGTTTATGACTACAAACCTCAATGAGAGCTACAACACAATATTGAAACATATAAGATGCTTACCTATATTAACATTAGTTCTAAAAATATTTTATAATTATGTGAGATATTTTGAAGAGCGACGTGATAAAGCAGCTAAAGGGTTTAGTAAAGGGGAGGTATTTGCACCATGGGTTGTTGAGAAAATACAAGAATGGGGGCAAGTTATTAGTCGCCACAAGGTAATCAGCTTTAATAGAATGAACGAGGTCTTTAAGGCTATCACAAGTATAGAAAGGATGGAATATGGCATTAAAGGTAGCAACAATCACATAGTGAACATAGTAAGAGATGAATACAGCTACAACAAATGGTAGACTTATCGGATGCCTTGTTCACATGCTTTTGTTGTCATGGCACATGTTTAAATGGACGACATATAATGTGTGGCTAAGTGGTATTACTAATCACATCAAACTCTTGATTATCATGTTAGCTTTCATCCTCTTAGAGACAAGAGTAAGTGGCTAGATGTGCAAATGTCATTCATTCATTTGAATGTTCATCTTACCTAAGGCAAGGGCAGACCTTAATCCAAGTGGTATCACAACAAAATGGACCTTAAGGAACTACCATTTAAGAATTTGTGTAGTTTTTATAAGAAATAGGAGTACAATAAAAGAAGCTGCCCTAAACAAAGAAAGTGATAAGGTTAATGTTTATAAATTACCTAGATGACTACTAAGATTTCATGGGTAATCTATGTTTAGTAATTAAAATGAATTGCTTCATTTTTAAGTAATCATTGTTTGCTTTACCTAACTATTTATTAGATGTTACATGACCTAACTCTTCATTATTTCTTATGCAAATTGATTCAAGCCTAATAAAATAGATCACTCCTCACACTGCAAGATAGTCATTGTTTAGAGGCTATTTGGGCAGGATAGTGTCGAGTCTAATTTTTGATTTCCCATTCCTAAGCCGATTCATACTAGACCCTATGCTCATCTAATGTAGACCATCGACTTGAGTTAGGAATTTCGTTTTATTTTGGAATCGCCACCCAACTGTGGTTGGGAAAGATTAAATTATGACTAATTGAGCAGATCAATCCTAATTTAGACCACTAGTCAGCGCGATTTCCTCTTTTCGTTTTTGTGAAAAGAGGAAAAGGAAAACCAAAGTTTCTAGGGTCGAAGGCTAACCTGTTAAAACCTTAAGGTTACCATCCTATTCTCCTGAAATCAAAACCTCATCCAAATGTCTTTTATTTTTGTTATCTTTTTATTGTCTTTTTGAATAAATTATTCTAAGAAAATAATTTTTTTTATTCTTTTTATAATTGCCCCAAATGGGCGCCTATGTACCTGCTATTCATGATCAAACGGGTTGTAGTTCACTTTTCCTGAAAACCTTTAATGTGTTTGTGAATTTTAATTATAAAATTGCTTTTGGTTTACGTTCTTACCATTTTAGTATTTTTCTAAAAAAAATCTAAGCCTAAGCTTGGTCATTTGATTTTCTGAAAAATAATAATTTTTTAGGAAAAAAACCAATTTCAGATTTATTTAAGAAAAAGATTTTTCTAAGTAATAAAAATTTTATTTCCCTATTTTTCAACTCACCTCTATTATCATAAATTTTTATCAATTTTTATTATTTTTTATTGAAGAAATTTTCTCCTATATTATTTATCTTCCCTAAACTAAAATCTAAATTTTATCATGTTTTTCTAATATATATTTTTATCATTTTTTTATATTTTTTTTATAATTTATTATTATTATTATCATTATTATTTTATTTTTTATTATTATTTTCTATTATCCACCCTAAATTAAATCCTAAAAAAACTAATCAAAATTCTAATATTTTTCTATTTTTTGAATTATAAATAACAAGTAAATAAATAAATTCGATAAATAAATAAATAAAATAACTAAATAAATAAGTAAAAAATAAATAAATAATAAAAAAATCAAAAAATCCGACTTACCTAGATCCGAGTCGGTGCGCGGGTCGGGTCGGTCGGGTCGAGTTGATTGGTCACAGCGGCTGGGGGTGTTCGTTGTCGGCATTCCGGCGGCTTTCGACGGCTTTTAAAGGCGGCTTCCGAGCTTTTAAGGGATGGGGATCCTGTCCGTGGCGATGGTTTTCTTCAAGATCGCCTCCTGGTGGTGGTTTCGAGCTCGATCGACGGTCGCGGGTTGAAGAATTCTGGCGAGGCTTGGATTTCTCTCCTTTTCTCTCTTTTTCTCACTTCTGATCCGTGATTCTGCTTCCTCCCTTCCTCCTCTATTTATAGGCTCAAGAAATCGAGCTGGATAAGCTTGGATTTCGTCCGATTAAAGCGAATCGGATTTCGGTTGAAAAACCCATCTCCGATTTGTGTAAATCCTTTGATTTGTTACGATTTGATTCCAATTGGATAATGTTTATCCTATTTCTGTTGAAGATCTGTTGGATTTGTGCAAAAAATCGAATCAAAACGGCCAAAATTCGATTTTTCCCCTACCGACGACGATCTCGGACAAAGGTTGAAGATGATCACGCGCCCGGCGCGTACGCCCGTTCCAGCCAATCAGCTACTGACACGTGTCCCAGGCAAGGAAAAAAAATTGCAAAACTCGGAATCTGCCTCCCCCGCGTTTTGAACCCGTGACCTGACCCCCTCTCGCGCGCACAGGGCCGTGGCTCGGACCAACTAGGCTAGCCCACTTACTCGATTTTTTTATTTTCGCAATTTACATATATGCAATGCGATTTTTATTTTTTTGTATTTTTTTTAATTTCAAAAATTTGTAAAAATTATTTAATCCATTTTATTACTATTTCTGCAATTATTTTCCAAAATTGATGTATTCTTCCTATTTATTTTATTTTTTGAATATTTTTCCTATTTTTTGCTAAATTAGAAAAAAATTTAAAAATTGATTATTATTGATTATTAGGGCAAAAATGGGTGTTTACAGCTGCTCCTCTTTGTAGTAAAGTTTGAAAAACTTAACTACAAAGACAAGAAAGACGCCATTTTTGGCCTCTTGACTGAATGGATAACTCCTTGGTTTGGCTGATTATCTGGAATTGGTCTCTAGAATGCTCCATGAGCTAATAACCCCACGAGTATTTTGTGACTGTTGGTATTACTTAGGAAATGGTCTTAAACAACCTAACAATCTAGAGTAATGTATCATCCCAAAAAGTGCTCTATGGGCTGACTAATTAGTGATAGGAAACATCTCGAGGATTGTTTGGGAGTATGTAATTGTAAGTGGAATAGCTGATGATAGGAAGCGCCTTATGGGACTAGCAACCTTAAAGAGAAGATTGTCTTAGGAAGCGCTCTTTATGAGCTGGCTACCTGTCAACAGAAGCGTCTGGCTAGACTAGCGACCGTTTAGGAAAAATACCTTCAAAGAGTACTCTTATGAGCTGACTAATTGGTTATCGACAAATTTGAAAAAGTTCTCCTACGAGCTGACTAATTGATAGATTCGAAAGGTGCTCATCGGAGCTAACTAGTCGATGGATTCGAAAAGTGCTTCTTTGAGCTAACTAATTGATAGATTCGAAAAGTGCTCCTCTGAGCTAACCGATCGATAGATTCGAAAAGTGCTCCTATGGGCTAACTAATCGATAGATTTAAAAAGTGCTCCTATGAGCTAACTTCAAGAAAGGATGTCTAGGAAAGTGCCCTTTTACGGGCTACCTAACCTATAGCGAGAGGACATGCCTCAGAAGGTGCCCTTATAGGCTGACATTTTGAAGGGATGTTTAGGAAAGTGCCCCTTTTTGCAGGCTAACTAACCTATAGTGGGAAAAAACGTCTCAAAAAGGTGCCCTTATGGGCTGACCCTAAGAGAGGATGTTTAGGCAAGTGTCCCAATGTGGGCTGACTAACCTATGGTGGGAAGCATTTTCTTAGACTCACGCCCCTAGGGAAGAAATGTTTCGAAAGGTACCCCTATAGGCTGACCTTGAGAAGAGATGTTTAGGAAAGTGCCCCATTGTGGGCTGACTAACTTTCGACAGGGAGAAACATCTCAAAAAGGTGCCCTTATGGGCTGACCCTAAGAGAGGATGTTTAGGCAAGTGCCCCAATGTGGGCTGACTAACCTATGGTTTTGAAAATGCTTCTAATGAATGGGTTAAATGATTTGATAAAGGATGTTTTATGATATGTGGATGATAGTTGTTTATTCTAAGATGCTTACCAATTTATCGCGGATAGAAACCAAACAACCGAACCTTCGTGCTAGTTTACTTCTCCTTTACTTACTCTTGCTTTAAAACAGGGCTGAGGGTCTTGATGTGCTTCCTTTCTTATGCGCATGGCTCTTTTGATGGTAGTATTATCCTACTAATGTACCAGGTTTTAATGCTCAAAAGTAGGTAGAATTATATCACAAAATTTATTGAGATTCATTATCATTTCAATGTTTATCGGTCATTGGTGAAGTGGTGGGTAATGTGTTTAGGAATGTTTGCTTTAATGAGAATTGGTTAGAATTATCGACCATTCAGAGACATTAACTTTACTTGTAAAAAAAATGGAAACCGAACTCAACGAAATTCGTATTGAATATTGGCTTTCATAAACATTGGTAAAATTTCAATTCCCTTGCCTAAGGATAGTACATCTTAACAACATCTGCATTAATGAGGTCTCTCAATTCTGGACCGTCCATTTGAGTTAATATCAGAGCACCTCCTGACAATACCTTCTTCACCACATATGGACCCTCATAGTTTGGGGTAAATTTCCCTCTGGAATCTTGAGCATTCGGGAGAACTTTCTTTAACACCAAATCCCCTTCTTTGAAGCATCAAGGCCTCATCTTCTTGTTAAATGCTCGGGCCATCCTTTGTTGGTAACACTGGCCGTGACATAATGCGGTGAGCCTTTTTTCGTCAATCAAATTTAATTGCTCAAGCCTCTTCTTCACCCAATCTAATTCAGTTAACTGCGTTTCTGACAGAACTCTGAATGATGGTATTTTGACCTCTACTGGTAGCACTGCCTCAATACCATATACTAGAGAATACGGGGTAACTCTAGTAGATGTTCTAATTGAGGTCCTATAAGCCATAAGGGCAAATGGCAACATCTCGTGCCAATCTTTGTAAGTGATTGTCATTTTTTCGATGATCTTTTTGATATTCTTATTGGTTGCTTCTACTACCCTGTTCATCTGAGGTCAGTAGGGAGTTGAATTTCTATGGTTTATGTGGAACTGTTGACATAAACCTGTCACCAACTTGTTGTTGAGATTGGTACCGTTGTCAATGATGATTAACTATTATGTCCCTCTTCAAGAACCGGACTATTACCCCTTTGGTGACATTGGCATATGATGAAGCTTCTACCCACTTGGTGAAGTAATCAATGGCTACCAATATGAACCTGTGGCCATTGGATGCTGTCGGAGTGATTGGGTCGATTATGTCGATCCCCCACATGGAGAAAGGCCATGGTGCAAACAACGAGTGTAACTCGTTGGGCGGAGCATTTATCCGATTTGCGTACACTTGACACAAATGACAGTGCTTGACATATTTTATGCAATCTAATTCCATGGTTAGCCAATAGTATCCCAACCTCATGATTTTTTAGGCCAACATGTAGTTGTTCATATGAGGTCCACATACCCCTTCGTATACTTCTTTCATCAGTTCACATGCCTCATTTCTATCCACACATCTTAGCAAGGTGGTATCAAGCGATCTTTTGTAAAGCACAGACCTACTTAATAAGAAATGACTTGCTAACCTTTTGAGTGTTCTTTGGTCATTCTTGCTAGCCATTTCAGGGTATTTGCTTTCTTGGAGAAAAGTTTTGATGTCGTGATACCAAGGCTTATCATCTTGTGCTTTTTCAATTACTAAACAATAGGCGAGCCGATTTTCGATGTCTATTTTCAACGGCTGGACCTCGACTCCCCCTATTATCTGAATTATAGATGCCAGTGTGGCGAGTGCATCTGCAAACTAATTCTAAGTTCTTGGAACGTATGTGAAAGTGATTGCCTTGAATTCTTTGATTAACTCTGTCAAATGCTGATGGTATGGTACCAATTTGGGGTCTTTAGTGTTATATTCCCCTCTCGTCTGTAGTATGATAAGCGGCGAATCTCCGTACACTTCTAATTCATGGATTTCCGTATGGCAAGCCATTTTGAGGCCAAGGATGCATGCCTCATATTCCGCGATATTATTAGTATATGGGAATGTAATCCTTGTTGCTGAAGGGAATTGTGTGCCGTCTGAGGATATCAACACTACCCCGATCCCACAACCGAATACATTGGCAGCTCCATCAAAGAACATCCTCCATTTAGGGTTTCGGCCTATCCCACAGTCTTCTACTAATGTACCTTCCACTGTTAATATTTTCATCAAGGAATTGGGCTTATAGCTCTTGGGAATCTCCCTCGACAGGGAGTTCTACCAATTGGTCGACTAAAGATTGCCCTTTCATCGAGTTTTGATTTATGTATGTGATATCAAACTCTGATAAGAGCATTTGCCACTTGGAGATTCTCCCTAACAAAACGGGTTTCTCTGCCAAGTACTTCAAAGGATCATGTCTTGTCAGCAACTCAATGTGATAGTAAAGGGTGTATTGCCTTAACCGGTGCATGACCCAAACCAGAGCATAGCAAGTCATCTCTACTTCCAAATACCTCTGTTCCCCATCTATGAATTTCTTGCTTAGGTAATATATGAAACGCTCTCTTCCTTCTTCATCTTTCTACCCCAACACACATCCCATGGATTCAGGAGTATCGTGAGGTATAAGAATATGGGCTTCCCTTGCTTTGGGACTATCAAGACTGGAGGCTTTATAAGATATTCTTTAATCGTCCTGAATGCTTCTTCACATTCGTCGTCCCACTCTACTGCGGCATTCTTTTTTAACAGAAGGAATAGTGGACGGCATTTATCTATGAGTTGTAAGATAAAACAAGCTATGTAATTCAACCTTCCCAGCAAACCTCTTATCTCTTTGACAGTGCGTGGGGAAGGTAGCTCTAGTATAGACTTTACTTTGTCAGGGTCGATTTTAATGCCTTCCTGGCTTATGACAAACCCTAGCAACTTGCCTATCGTGACCTCGAAAGTGCACTTCTCCGAATTTAACTTGAGCTAGAACTTTCTCAATCGCTTAAACAACTTTCTCAGAATATCTGTATGGCTTTCTTCTTCTTTAGACTTGGCTATCATGTCGTCGACGTATACTTCGACTTCTCGATGCATCATGTCATGAAATATCGCAACCATGGCTCTCTAATATGTTGCCTCGGCGTTTTTTAAACCGAAGGGCATGACTTTGTAACAAAAAGTCCCTCATGTTGTGATGAAAGTCGTCTTAGTTTTATCTTCTTCAGCCATTTTTATTTGGTTATATCCTGAAAAACCGTCCATAAATGAGAAAAGATGGTTTCCTGTAGTGTTGTCTACCAGCACATCGTTGTGAGGTAGGGGGAAGTTATCCTTTGGCGTAGCTTGGTTTAAGTCCCGAAAGTCTACGCATACGCGTACTTTTCCATTCTTTTTCAAAAGGGGGATTACATTAGCTACCCATTCTGGGTAGTCAAATACTTCGATGAACCCTACTTCTAGCAGTTTCTTGACTTCCTCTTTAATTTTTAGTAAGATGTCAAGCCTAAATCTTCTCAATTTTTGTTTTTTAGGTTTGACATCTTCCCTTGTGGGAAGCCTGTGAACTACTATTGATTGGTCTAATCCTGGCATGTCGACATATGACCAGGCGAACACATCTGCATACTCAGTTAACAGCTCGTTCATCTCACGTTTTTGCTCGGCACTTAAGCTGGTCCCGATCTTGAGGTTTTTAGGTTTCTTAACGCTTCCAAGATTTACTGTCTCCACCGGCTCATCGATTGAAATTCCACCTTGTTCATGTTTTTTCCAATTTTCTTGTGTTATTTCATGGTTAAGGACATCATCCCCAACAGCTGACCCAGTAGAGTTGGAAACGATATTAGTGTTTTCATTTCTTACCTGCACAAAATGTCCCTGACGTTTGATGGTAGGGAATCTAGGTGAAGTGAGACAAATTGTAATTTATTAAATTATGGAAAGAAATCTCAATAAAAATTGTTTAACAATTGTTCCATATCCTTGAGCTGACCTAGTGCTATCAATAGGATAATATAACCAATTATTGAGAGTTGGATGTTGTTTGGACGTGCGAGGGGTCGGGCTCCCTTTGCTGACTTCAGCTTCGCTTATCCTTAGCTCTTGAATGGTAGTTGCTTGTTTGAATAATTGTTGGAGGGGTGGAAAGCGGATCTAGGTGTTGCTTGGCTTCTCTTTCTTCCTACCTCTGACACCTCTGACTTGTGCTTCTTCTTGAGCTGTAGGAACGTACCCTAATCCAAACGTCCCTTGTTGTCCCTCCTTAAACTGATGGCCTTCCTTGCTGGTCACCACATTCACCTCGTTGAATATCTGGAGACCAAGGTCTTCGGAACCATCCTCCCCAATGTAAGGTATGGCAGTTTCTTTGTAGATGGCATAATCTTGCTCGCCCAGTACGGTAACGATCTGTCCATTTGCAATGAATTTGCCCTTCTGATGGAGGCTTGAGGGTATGGCTCCAGCGGTATGTATCCATGGCCTTCCCAAAAGTAGATTAAAAAATCTTGGGATGTCGAGGACTTGGAAAGAGATGTAGAACACTTGCGGGTCAATCTCTACCTGCAAGCTTATTTCCCCCACTATGTCTCTCTTTGATTTGTCAAAAGCCTTGACTACCATCGAGCTTGGTTTGATATTGCCTGGATCGACCCCCAATAAGTCGAGGGTAGCCAATGGGCAAACATTGAGAGACGACCCATTGTCGATGAGTACTCAGGAGACGATCGTGTCGTTCCATTTCACCACTATGAATAGCGGTTTTGTATGTTGGTCTCCGTCTTCTCCTAGCTCTTCGAGGGAGAAAGATATATGGTCTATGGTGAAGATAGAATATGCCACATGACTTAATTTGTCTGTAGCAATGCCTTCTGGTACCTTGATCTGTTTGAGCACTTTGAAGAGTGCTTCCCTGTGGGGCTCGGAGGTTGTAAGGAGGCCCATAAGTGATATCTGGGATGGAACCTTGTTTAGTTGTTCCATGATCCTATATTCGCTCGCCTTGACCATCTTTGTAAATACAGCGAGCCCCTCTTCTTCTTCTCTTCTTACCTCCGTGTTGGGCTCCTCAGTTGAGATTTTATATTTCGAGTCATAAACTCTCCCAGAGCGGGTGATTCCTCCTATCATAGGGGGTCGTTCTTGATCAAGGGTCCGATAGTCAAACGGTGCTGCCTTATACCTCTATGCTGGTATTGGGACATTGAACACGTACCTCTACTTTGGAATTTGTATCTCGGTTGACTGTCCTTCATGGCACTTTATGACCATCGGCTTTTAGTTTGACTTTATCATGTTTACGAACTTCTCTCCTTCTTTTGGCGGGTGGTCTTCTTTCTCAAACTCAAGCCCCCATCCACTAGGCGGCCCATACTCGGTTGGGTGTAAGAATAATTTACCAGGTACTCAAATCTCCCATGCGATTCGCCTAAGGTACCGACTATCGGGTCTCTAGCTAACCATCTCTTTTTTATATGTGATTTGGGGGGTTTTCTTTGGAGTTTGGCGGGGATGACTTTTCTGCTGCTCTGTCGCCTTTTGCTTTGACGATTCTTTGGGATCCGGCTCTTCGGATGTGATCATATTGACAGTGGGCTTATGGTTGGGCAACGGATTAGTGTTAACATTAGGTGCCAGGGTGCTAACAAAGTCTAGCTGCACAATCTCAACGTCAATCAGATCCTGGATTTTGTTTCGGAGCCTCCAACATCTGTCTGTAGAATGCCCCTCCTGGCCCATATGATAGTCACATTTGAGGCTTGAGTCGAAATTCCTGGGCTTGTATCAGTCATTCGGGATCTCAAAGCTAATCAAATTATCCGCCCGCAGCCGAGCGAAGACCTGGCTGAGCAGGATCGGAATTGGAGTGAACTGTCTCGAGACTCTGGTAGCTTGGGCATGATTTGTCAGGGACTGTTGGATTAGGGCACTCGTAGTCTAGAATGTCACACGAGTCCCAGCCTTATCTGCTTTACCAGAGTTAACTGTACTGACGATAGACTCCTTAGCGTTGTTACTTCCCAAAGGCCTTTGTGATGATGTGACCCTGGAAGGATCTATTGTTTGGAGTCTGCCTGTTGTGATGGCATTTTCAATCTGGCACCCTGCTGCCACTACTTCTGCGAAGCTGGATGACATCTAGCCCACTAGATGTGAGAAGTAGGTCTTATCAAGAGTGTTGACGAATATGAATGTCAGCTCTTTTTCAGGAATCGGGGTTGCTACCCTGGCAGCTTGAGCTCTCCAGCGCTAAGCATACTCCTTGAAAGACTCAGCGTGTCTTTTTCAAAGACTTCCCAGGTCAATTACTAAGGGGGGAACTTCGATGTTGAACTTGTATTGGTCATAGAATGCCCGAGCAAGCCTTTCCCAGGTATTGACCTGATTGAAATCCATGTGGGCATACCAGACGAAGGCAGGGCCTGTAAGGCTATCCTAGAAGGTCTGGATCATAAGTTGGTCATATTGAGCGTATTTTCTCATCTTCCAGATGGACAGCCTTGTGTGCATCTTGGGGCATCCGGTGCCATCATACTTTTCAAATTCCAGGGTCTTGAATTTATCGGGGTATACCTCCTCCCTATATGCTGGCAAGCTGGTGATCCCGGCCTGTTCGAAACCATCAGGCCCCTCTATTGTTTTCATTTTGTCGGCCAGTTGTTGAAAGAGTCTCTTTTCCATCTCTTTTTGTTTGTCCTCCATTTCCCTCTTCAGGTCATCAGAGGTCAGACCCCGGTTGGCTCTCAGTTCATACTCAAAGGTCGGGTTGAGGTGGGAATTGATTTCTTCATATTCCGGAGGCTGACCCTCCACTACTTTCCCCTTTCTAGCCCCTGAGTGTTCTTCTTGAGTTGGCTGGGTGGTGCGAAGGAGGCTAATTCTCTCAATCAGGAAGTAGACTTGTGCAGCTAACTGTTAGACCGTTTATTCTAAGGATACAATCCTAGGATCTGAGACAGCGTCAACACTTTTGTTGTTACGGTTGTCGCTGTTGTTGCCACTGTTTGCCATTTTGGTTCTTGAACGAGTGCAAATTAGGCTCCTTAGAGGGTTTGGTTGTTTGAGAGCTATCTTTGATACCTGGCGCGCATTTTCCTTAGTTTGATATATGCATAAAAATATTATGCATGTATCACACATATGTTAAAATAAAGGGGCCAACAGTTGATTGATGACATAATACTGAAACTTTATTTTTATTAATATTGGAAACTTGGAGTTCGATACTTAAAAAAACGAAAAGGTACAATGGATCTATTTTCTAATTCTCTTGGTCTTCTGCTGCGTAGGCGCCGATTTTCCGTTGATGACAGCTTCCAATTCCCTAACTCTGGCTTGGGTCTTTTCCAGCTGAGCTTCCAAGGCTTTGTTTCTTTGATCGGATTCCTTGAATCGGCCTTTTCAGATATCCTTTTTATAGTCTGCAGCCTCAAAATATACTTTTATTTGAGCCTTGACTTGCTCTAGGTAGATTTCCAGTTCTGGGTCTACCTTGTCTGGCTTAGGTTGGGTGATATCTAGGACCTGGTATGCCCTTTCCCCTGTCTGATATAGCTGGTGGATTACGAAATCCCTGGTAGCTCAGTGCTTGCCCACTTCGCTATCCAACTCTCTGAGGTCTACATTCGGACTCTCGATTCAGGCCTCCCATAGTGCCTTGACCTCTGCCAACTTAGCAAACTTCTTAGCTACTAGTAAGTTCAAATCTTGATATTCAAATGTGATTGCTCCCAATGAATGCCGATAAACGATGTCCTGAATAGTACCGAATTAGCAGACCACTGAGTTAGATGATAACCTATACATCCGCTGATACCGATTAGAGGCACGGCTTGAAAGTTACTGCAAGTTAAGATAACTTTGTCACAGCAACTCCATCTAGTTGTCCACAAGATGTCGTCGGCACTGAAACTCTTAAGCACTTCTACCCAACTGTGGCTGGTTAGGTCGCGGGCAGCTTTATCTTCTCTATACATGAGTCCACGAGGTCCACTTGTTGAGCCAAAGTTTTCCAGACCAAGTTCAACCCGAAACACTTGAGGTGGCTCACAAACCAGATCAGGATAAGGTTGATATTTGAGCGGAGGATCCCGTGGCCTTTTTTCTTGACAAAGTTTAAGTTTCAGATCTGTTCAGCCAATAGAGCCGAGTTGTAAGATTTTCCTTCCAGGAATTGGGCCACCGGTTCTGTGACTCGGTAATGGACATAAAAAGTTCCGGTGGGGAAGAGTATGGTGGCGAAGGCTGTCAAAATGAAAGCACTCACCCTTCTTTGTCTATAGCTCTTGGGGTCCCCACACAATATGTCTTTCCTATCCCCATTATCTTCTCGGGCTATGAACCAGGCTTCCAACTCATCCATCCGTATGCAATATCCGTTACAGTTTGCTAAGGCTTTGTTGATTGCTGTTTTGCGGATACCTAGAAGTTTGCTGAAGATACCGGTAGGCCCGGCCTCAAGATCCGATACATACACTTCGTTGGTTAGTGTTGGAGCCTATAAAAGTTGGGTGTACTCTTCCAAAGTGGGAGTAATCTCATGTGGCCCAATGAAGAAAGCTGCGGGCTCTATTTCCCATAGATGGAGCATAGCCCGTACCAAGGGTAAGTTCATGTCCATCTTCATCAGTGAGAGGATGGGCCCTATTTTCTGCTGAATGAAGGCGTACTCCTCTGAGTTGTACAGAGTGAACCAGTGGTCTAGCACCAATTTTGGGTCCAAAGGTTTGCATACTCAGATCTCTTTGCGAAGGAGGCAACCAATTGTGGAACTAGCCATCTATTATAACAGAAATGTCTAATTACAACAAGAACTATGTTACAATGATAGCATTACAGGGAAATGTAACAGAACAAAAGTATTACATCATCAATCAGTTGTCAGCCCATGACGTCGTGTATATAAATAGGTAGGTTCTAACAGGTCCCCAAGCTCTATGGCCTCCCGCATTCTCGGAGAAATGTATCTCAGGCCATATCGAAGCATTGGGCGGGGTAACCTAATCAGTCCCAAACGGTGATCATATCACTTCGCCCGAAACCTACACAATGGCCCCCCGTCTTAGGGTCCTGAGACGGCTTGGTTTTGACCGTATCTATCCACGTGATTACATGCATGTAGACTCAACAGCAAAAGTAAATAACTGAATCCTAAATCTAGTTAAATCCCTAAAAGGTTAGCAACAGTATAACAATCAAAAGACATTTCTTAGAAAAGAGTGATTTGAGGAGATTCAGGTGGCCAGCCTACTAGAGAGAGCTTTCCCCAGCAAAGTCGCCATCCTGTCGAGTCTAATTTTTTATTTCTCAGTCCTAAGTCGATCCATACTAGACCCTATGCTCATCTAATGTAGACCCTCGACTTGGGTTAGGAATTTCATTTTATTTTGGAGTCGCCACCCAACTGTGGTTGGGAAAGATTGAATTAGGACTAATTGAGTAGATCAATCATAATTTAAACCACTAGTCAGCGTGATTTCCTCTTTTCGTTTTTGCGAAAAGAGGAAAGGAAAAACCAGAGTTTTTGGGTTCGGAGGCTAACTTATTAAAACCTTAAGGTTACCACCCTATTCTCCTGAAATCAAAACCTCATCCAAATGTCTTTTATTTTTGTTGTCTTTTATTGTGTTTTTGAATAAATTATTCTAAGAAAATAATTTTTTTTTATTCTTTTTAGAGTTGCCCCAAATGGATGCCTACGTACCTACTATTCAAGATCAAACGGGTTGTAATTCACTTTTCCTAAAAAACTTTAATGTGTTTGTGAATTTTAATTATGAAATTGCTTTTAGTTTACGTTCTTACCATTTTAGTATTTTTCTAAAAAAAATCTAAGCCTAAGCTTGGTCATTTGATTTTCTGAAAAATAATAATTTTTTAGGAAAAAAACCAATTTTGGATTTATTTAACAAAAAGATTTTTCTAAGTGATAAAAATTTTATTTCCCTATTTTTCAACTCACCTCTATTATTATAAATTTTTATCAATTTTTATTAATTTTTTTTTATTTTTTATTGAAGAAATTTTCTCCTATATTATTTATCTTCCCTAAACTAAAATCTAAATTTTATCATGTTTTTTCTAATATATATTTTTATCATTTTTTATATTTTTTTTTATATTTTATAATTTATTATTATTATTATCATTATTATTTTATTTTTTACTATTTTCTATTATCCACCCTATATTAAATCCTAAAAAAACTAATCTAAATTCTAATATTATTCTATTTTTTGAATTATAAATAACAAGTAAATAAATAAATTCGATAAATAAATAAATAAAATAACTAAATAAATAAGTAAAAAATAAATAAATAATAAATAATAGAAAAATCCGACTTACCTAGATCCGGGTCAGTGCGCGGGTCAGGTTAGTCGGGTCGAATCGGGTCGGGTCGAGTCAATCGGTCACAACGGCTAAGGGTGTTCGTTGACGGCGTTTAAAGGCGGCTTCCAAGCTTTTAAGGGATGGGGATCCTGACCGTGGTGATGGTTTTCTTCAAGATCGCCTCCTGGTGGTGGTTTCGAGCCCGATCAACGGTCGTGGGTTGAAGAATTCCGGCAAGGCTTGGATTTCTCTCTTTTTCTCACTTTTGATCTGTGATTCTGCTTCCTCCCTTCCTCCTCTATTTATAGGCTCAAGAAATCGAGCTGGATAAGCTCGGATTTCGTCCGATTGAAGTGAATCGGATTTCGGTTGAAAAACCCATCTCCGATCTATTGAAAATCTGTTGGATTTATGCAAAAAATCGAATCAAAACGGCCGAAATTCGATTTTTCCCCCACCGGCGACGATCTCGAACGGAGGTTGAAGATGATCAGGCGCTCGGTGCGTACACCCATTCCAGCCAATCAGCTGCTGACACGTGTCCCAGGCGAGGAAAAAAAATTTGCAAAACGCGAAATCTGCCTCCCCCGCGTTTCGAACCCATGACCTGACCCCCTCCCATGTGCACAGGGCCGTGGCTCGGACCAGTTGAGCTAGCCCACTTACTCGATTTTTTTATTTTCGCAATTTGCATATATGCAATGCGATTTTTATTATTTTTGTATTTTTTTAAATTTCAAAAACTTGTAAAAATTATTTAATCCTTTTTATTACTATTTCTGCAATTATTTTCCAAAATTGATGTATTTTTCCTATTTATTTTATTTTTTGAATATTTTTCCTATTTTTGCTAAATTAGAAAAAAAATAAAAAAATTGAATATTAATTATTATTGATTATTAGGGCAAAAATGAGGTGTTTATATATAGGTATATGTCTGATTTATACTTTCATTTCATTGCATACTCATGAATCACTTGCTCATTTAAATATTTTTTTTATTTTCAAGAGGATGCTTGGTTGGTATGTCGATACCAAAAGGCTTCTCTTATGACCCTAAAGGAGATGTTACGCTTTAACCAGTGCCTTATACCTTATCTACAACAAGCCGACTTCCGTAAGGTGTCCCAATCTACATTTATATAGCTAGACTAGCATCTTATTACAGCTCGTATTGAGAAGTGAAGACTAGAGATGTACACATTCCATATGCCACATAAAGAGGTCACATTGACTTTATAGGATGTAGTCATGTAGTTTGGTTTGCCTATTGATGGGCATGTAGTGATTAATATCACTAGCCTAACATGGGTAGATGAGTGTGAGTGCCTACTTGGTGTTAGGCCCAACAAGCACAATATCTTCGAGGGACAAGTTAAAATGTCTTGGTTAAAGAATTCATTTAAAGGGTTAACGGGTGAGGCATATGACATATCTATCATGTGTTACGCACGTACTTACATCATACAGTTGATGGGTGGAATCATCTTCATGGATAAATCTTCTAACTTAGTCCACTTGACGTTTTTCCCACTTTTGAAGGATTTTAAAGTAGTAGGGCAATATAACTGGGGAGCAGTATGCTTGACTTGGTTGTATAGATTCTTGTGTCATGCTGTCAACCCCTCAACATAAGAGATTAGGGGAGCTATGATTCGTTTTTCAAATTTAAGTATGGGATAAGTTTCCACATATTGCTTTAAGCCAACATAATGGGAATTTACCCAACGATCTTGATGGATAGGGAACTTGATTTAAATTATGATATGAATCACTTGCATGAATACATATTTTTCTTTATCTAATAAAAGTTTGAATCACAATCTAGCAAGTATAATGATCATTCTTCATGGGATGCCACATGAACTTCACTATTGGTCAAATTAAGGACATCCTCGAATTCACATCCAATGGCCCACCGTGATCAACCTTGACTCGTCGAACCGGCTCTTTAAAGATTAGTAGTTTTTGTACTTGTAATTTATTTCTTTGAACCATTTATTTTGTAAGCTTTTAGGACTTTTTTTTTTTTGTGTATTTGAAGACTTTAGGACCGGCCACCCTTTAGTAGCATAGTTGTAATTTTTAGTCACTTTAACCATAAAGGGAGCAAGTATAAATACTTGCTTAAGTAGGGTTTAGAGGTAGAGAGAGAATACACATTTGGCTGCAAATTTTCATGAGAACTAAGGTTCTTCCTAATTGTTATTGGACTCTTATCAATTTCATCAAGGAATTGTGGTGAGTTTGCAACTAAAGGAATTGTGAGTAATATCATTCATTCGATTGATTTTCCTTTTCATAACTAGTGTGTAATATCTAGTATTGATTAGGATTGGTTCTTGGTCTTATTTCACGTCAATTGTAGGATCCCTTTTATCATTATATTGTATTCAATTTAGTGGAATTGGTTCATAGATTGTCTTGTTGAGTGTAAATTGTCAATTGCTTGTGGAATTGCTAGTTTGCGTGGAGTCCATTCACATAAGGGATTCACGCCATTTAGTAGTCTTGGTAATTGGAATTTCATTTTATCTTAGGTTGTGTGCTTAATCCCAATGAGCACATCATCATTTTGGTGTTAAGATTGTTTGATTTACGAATTGAATTACAAAGGTTTTTAGGGTTCACGCCAAAAGTAAGATCGTGACCGGATTTGCTTTGAAGTTATTTCAACTGTTTGATTACATATGCTTTAACCAATTTAAGGCATATCATCATGTGGTATCAAAGCTTATCATACTTGGATATTCAATCTTAGTCACATCACTATTTGTGGATTTGGTTTATAAGTAGTAGGGGTTCACGCAATTGGAGGATTAGTTTGATTGACATTGTGTAATCGGTCTCTCAATTTGGTTTTGTGTGCTTATACTTGGTTTTAAGCACATCATCTTTTGGTATCAGAGCTCAAGCTAAGTAAGGGATTAGTGTTGGTTGATTTTTTTTCATGGTCAATTAAGGTTCTTCAATTTGTAATTCAAAATATGTATGTTGCGAATTGACTTGATTAATTATCTTGTTGAGAAGTTGAGATTTGTTGCTTGTTGAAGTGGAATTTGAGGTCTTGTTGAAGCTCCTTGTTGTTGATAATTTTCGTGAAGGAAGAGGAGTATAAGTGTATTTTTTATTCAAAATTCAGAACTTAGAAATTACCTCATTTGTGAAGGAAGTGGAAGTGTAATCCATTGCATGTTGTTTCGGACATAAGGAGCATAGTTGTACAATTTTTAGAATTGAATTGGTGGAGTATATGGAAGCCATTTGATTTTCAAAACACACATTAGGTGATAGAAGTTATTATGTGTTCATTTGAATTTGAAAGTGGCTTCTTACCAATTGTGGAAAGGTTGCAATAAGTGAAATCATTTAAATTTGAATTGAGCTGCCTTTAAAAAAGTTGCAGTTTGAAAATTGTGTTTGAAGTGGAGGAGTGCAACATATGGAAGTGTGTGTGTGTGTGTGTGTGCTGCACCATGAGTAGAAGGTGTGTGTTTGTGTATTTAGTGAAGGGTATGTGTGTGTGGCGTTGTGTTTGTGTGTGGAGAAAAGGAAATTATTTCAAATTCAAACAACATATTTAAGTTGAAGAAGTTATTGTGTGATAATTGAGTGAATGACTATTTGAATTTAAATTTGCTTCTTACCATTTGTAGAAGAGGTTGCATTTACAGTGGAATTTGAATTTGTTGCTACCTTTGTTTGTAAGTGGCGGTGTGAAGTGAGTTGTTGTGAGTGGCGAATTAGAGTTGTATTGTGAAGGAGTGTTGTAACGTGAAGTGTGTGTGTGTTAAGGTGAAGGTGCTGTACGTGAAGTAAAGTTGTGGTAAAGTTAGTGCACCATAGTGTGGCGATGTGAATGTGTAATGAGGGAATTGCCACTTGTGAATTTGTGCATTTGTGTGTAGTGTAAGGTGCTGCACATTGTGGTTAATTGTAGTGTGAAATCGTGGCAAAAAAGGAAGATTTGAGTAGTAGAATTTGAATTCAAAAACAAATATTAAAGTGTGAAAGTAATTGAACTTATTACTTAAACACTTGTTAGTTGAATCTAATTTCTTAACTACTTGGAAGTATTTATTTGTGCTTCAATTATTTTACTATACTTGAAGTGGCAAGAAGTATTTTGTTGTATTGGTTATGTGTTGCACCGTAGGTATGTAGGGGTGTGTTGCTGCGGTACATGTAGTGAAGTGTGTTGTTAACTTGTTAAAGTTAGTTAGCAACCATGTCAAATGATGTGTATACTTCTACTAATTTAGTACATCAAGTATTGACTTCTTCTCCAACCATTGATGATGGACAAAGAGAAAATTTGTTCCATACTTCTTATAGGGTACAAGGAAACTTGTGTACCATTATTGTTGATGGTGATAGTTGTACCAATGTTATAGCTACATCATTAATATCTAAATTGAAACTTGTAACTATCCTACATCCTAAACCCTACACATTACATTAGTTAAATGATCAAGAGAGTCTTTATGTGACCCAAAGGACTAGAGTACCCTTCAGTATAGGGGATAAGTACTGTGATGAGCTTAAATGTGATATCCTTTCTATGTGTACATCCCATATATTGCTTAGTAGGCCATGGTTATATGATAGGAGGGTCTTACATGATGACTTCAGGAATACATATGTATTTTAGCAAGAGGGTAAACGTATCATTCTGAATCCAATGTCACCTTCAGAGGTCTAAAAGGTTCAGCATCAAATCCGTAGACCATCAAAGACTCTTGAGAATCATAACCGCATGAACCAACCTTTAGATGACCAAACTGTGCAGAAGCAGATATGCTAACCTTCAAAAGTTCTTGAGGTTCCTAGTTACATGAGCTAACCTACAAAGGACAAAACTTGTCAAACACAGATGTGCCAACCTTTAGAGGTTCCTGAGGGTCATAGTTAGATGAGCTAACCACCAGAGGACCAAACTATTCAGAGGCAGTTGTGTTCACCTCCAGAGGTTCCAGAGGTTCACGAGCAGTTGAGTAAACCATTAGAGGGCCAAGAGGGTAAAAAACATGCAATTGAATTGGGAAAGAAGACAACAACATCAGTGGAAAGGTTTGAGACAGGGGAGGTCTTAGTGGATAATAGACCATTATATGTGTTGCAGACAAGGTATATCCTAAAAATTGAGGAGAGGGAGCAATCACCCCCTATGGTATTTCAAATACTGGGATTCTACAGTGATACTTCTTCATATGACTTGCTAGAAGGATACAAAGTCTCTACTGCATTTAATCTATCAGATTTGAGGACAATTTTTTTTTTAGGCTCGAGGAGATTATAGGAATTAAAATCCTACAAGACCTATCATTAGGGCAAGAACCAAAGAATTTCAAATCTTGGCGATGAGGGTCCTCTTTGAACAAACCAACCCCGAAATTATTTGTATACTAACCTCTTTTCTATTGCTTATGTATTGTGTATTCCAACAGGCACACTTGTCAGGTTTTACAGGGCGATGGACAAACTCACTAAGACTCAACTTGTGGATTATTCATGGACCGATCTAAAACCAAAGATAAGTTGAACCAATGAATTCCATTAAAGAGCTAGCTTGTTGAAGATTATTTTTATACTTGTAATTTATTTCTTTGAACCATTTATTTTGTAAGCAATTGGGACATTTTATTTGGTTGTATTTTGAGGATTTAGGACCGGCCACCATTTAGTGGCATAGTTGTAATTATTTAGTCATTTTAACCCTAAAGGGAGCAAGTATAAATACTTGCTTAAATAGGGTTTGTGATAGAAGTTGAGAGTGTACACTTTGCTGCCCATTTTCGTGAGAGTTAAGGTTCATACCCAAATTTTCATAAGACTCTTATTAATTCTTCAAGGAATTGTAGCGAATAGCAACTAAAGGATTTGTGAGTCATATCATTTTCTTAGCATGCACTAATCCCTCTCATTTGCTTTCATATGATGGAGTGACACTATCTTGATCGGGTAATGTGGTAGTTTAGTAGGGTCCAATGAATTCTACAATAGTATGACACATATCCTTCCCTTCACATTATCAATCTTAAATGAAAAACAAATAAGGATTGGAGGAGGAAACATTTGGTTTATATCGGTAGTGGGAGGATTGGTCTTCATATATCATTCAGCTCGAATCGATGACACATTACTAAACAAGGTAAAACCTAAGTATTATCCTTGGTACCATAATGTCACATGATGGTATATTGGTTGCACTGACATAATGCCCGATGCCTTGGTGAGTCACTTAAACCATATTACCATACATCTACATTCCATGTTTTCTAATGTTAACATAATTTACTTGATTTTCTATGCAATCGAATGCCCATGCCCACATTAAGGTAACAAACTCTTTAATTGAGACACGGGTTATAGCAACTACTGGGAGGCATATCCTCTAAAGCCATGGAGGTGTCATATTATTCCATCCAAATCATTAGGAGATGCCTCTACCTCGTGCCATACGTAGGAGAGGACAAACTCATGGTAGGGGTCATCGTCGTGAGGTTGTGCTAAATCGATCTCCCGATCCTCATGTGGATTCTTAAACCACTCACTATTCACTAGTGGCTCGTTCTTCCTCATCTTACAGTATTCATTTCTCCCAAGGTGGTCATACATCCTAATCATATAGTGCTCCGGCATTCACTATCAATCCAATGGAATTTTACACACTCGATGTTAACCTATTAAGCACTTCTATGATTACTCTACTTGTTCCTCAAAATGAAAGACATTTAGGCCTATCATATATAGCAAAGAGACTCTCATAATAGATCTTTAGTATATTTCATAGAATGAGCCACTATTCCATACCTAAACCCATTTTGATGTAGTAAGACCTAACAACTATTCTCAACTTGGCGAGGCAGTATAGTATAGGCAAGGATGTCATAACAGGTGATGTCAAAGGAGAGATTAGACATATATTTCTATAGTTAGCTTTTGAATAACTATAGACAATACTTTTTTCTTTTTCCTTTGAATGTACTCATATTTGCAACTTCATTTATATTATGGATATAGATATACTTATTCAATTTGAATTAATTTATGAACTCGTTTTATTTTTTTAATTTGTTTATGTCATAAACTTGAGAATTGTCGAGGGTTAATCATGTTGTCAAGTTGTTGGTGTTATGGAATTGATGTTTGTCATGGAGTTGATGATGTTGTCATGGGTTTGGGATGTTTTAGGAGTTTGTTTGGTTGTTTTTATACTAACTTGTCATAATTGGGTTCATTTGTGTAATATGTGGTATCTGCAGTAATAACAAAAATTGCATGCTCAATATGTTATTTAGAAATTATAACTCTAACTTGTGATTTATCTTTGGCAATGATGATGGTTGTAAAATCGCATGTCATAACAGTATTCCACAAAATATTTTCGTCGAGTTTCTATTGTAAAAAATACTTTATCCGCAAGAGACAAATTGATCCATACTCTTTGTATACGTTGTTATTTTAGTAAAATCAAGTGTTGTATTAAAACGAGTATGGATCTTGATACGCCAAACTGTTTCTTGAAAGAAAATAGACATACGTAGGCCTTCTCCTTGTCCACCAAGGCCTCCGGACTTCCCTTCTCCATCTTATGTCCCGTGTGTGTTTCAGAGAGTCCACCTCCATTGTCCTAGCCACCCCTCTCTCTCTATCTCTCATGACCACTCTTTGACCTTCGGAACCTCCCTTGGGTAATAATGCTCACAATCAAACATGTAGCAAGAGCGAAGTCTCTCTCTCGCCTCTCTCCTGCTTCTACTACCATCTCCTTCCTCGGCAAAACCCTAACCCACTACGTCACTACCACTTCCATCACCCCAAAGGAGATAGCTTTCATCTTCCAAGAGTGGTTCAAGCTTGGCAAGAACCCTCTTTTCGACAAAATCTACCAAATCCTCACTACCCAACAGCCAAAAACATTGGGTTTCACTCAGATTCCGCTCTTTCTCAGTTGGGTCTCCGCTTAACCGAATCTTTCGTCTTGCAGGTACTTAATTATGCACAGAGGTTTGAGCATGGTGTGTTGCCGTGCCTTGATTTCTTCGCTTGGGCCGGTAAGCAACCCGGGTTTCGTCACACACGAGCCACGTTTAATGCTATTTTTAAGATCTTGAAGAAGCATAAAAAGTCAGTTTTGGTTGATTTTGTTGATGATTTTAAGAAGCAGAGTTGTGTTTATAGGGTTAGGTTTTATGATACTTTGGTTATGGGCTATGCTATCGCGGGTAAACCCGACTACGCATTGCATTTGTTTGGTAGAATGAGGTTCCAGGGTTTGGATTTAGATGCTTATACTTATCATGTGTTGTTGAATGCTTTGGTTGAGGGAAGTAGCTTTGATGCTGTGAGGGTTATTTTGAGGCAAATTGAGGCTAGAGGTTTTGAGAGTGAGGTTACTCGAGCGATTATGATGAAGTATTATTGTAGGCAGAAGAGGTTCGATTATGCCGAGGAGTACTTGCATGGGTTGATCAGAGATGGGAAAAAGTTGAGTGTGCATATAGTGGGATGTTTCCTTCATTCTCTTTGTAGGAATGGAAAGTTAGAGCATGCAGGCGAGTTGGTGGAGAAGTTTAGGGAGTTGAACGTTGTGCCAATCGAGCATGTTTATGGTGAGTGGTTGAGGGGTCTTATTAGAGGGAAAAAATTGGGAGTAGCTTTGGAGTTCTTCAAGGGGAAAAGGTATTCGGAAGGTTACATTCCTGATGTGTTTCGTTATAATTTGCTTCTACATAAGCTTTTGAGACAGAATCAGCTTGAGGATGCTTATGATGTGCTTACAGATATGATAGAGAATCAGGTTGTACCTGATAAGTTTACCTTAAGTGCTATTATATGCTTCTTTTGTAAGGCTGGTATGGTTGATGCAGCTCTTGAGTTGTATGATGCAAGGGCAGATATTGGGCTGTCGTTAAATGTCATGGCACACAACTACCTGATCAATATGCTTTGTGGGGATGGAAGCATTGATGAAGCTTATCATGTGTTGAAGACGTCAATCGGACAAAATTATTTTCCAGGCAATAAAACATTCAATATCCTAACTGATGCTCTATGCAGGGAAGGTAAACTTGATAAGATGAGGGAATTACTAATAGCTTCTTTAAATCATAACATTAAGCCGAGACCTTCTGTGTATGATAAGTTTATAGCTGCACATTGTAGAGCTGGAAGGGTGGAAGATGCCTATGTAATACACGGGCAACTTATGCAGAACATGGAAAATGAAGTACCAAGGAGAAGTACTTATGTCAATTTAATTCATGGATTTAATCAATCTAATAGGGCAGATGTATCTGCTTTGCTTCTTGCGGATATGCAGTGCAAGGGCTATGCTGCAAGGCGGTCCTTGGCGAGATCAGTTATCTACCGCTTGTTCAACTTGGAAAATCCTGGAGAACATTTGACATGGTTGCTTCAAATGCAACCAAAGCTAAGCTGTGAAATTTATAACCTCTTTATCGATGGAGCAGGCCATGCAAAGCAACCTGCTCTGGCTAGGGAATTTTATGAGATGATGAGGAGAAGTGGTATAGAGCCTAACAGAACCTCTGATATTTTAATGCTGCAGAGTTATCTTAAGAGCGAAAGAATCTCAGATGCTCTCTATTTTTTCAGTGATGTCTGCCATAGGAAACAGCATATGCGTAGACTTTATAATACACTTATCGTCGGCCTGTGCAAGGCAAGAAGAGCAGAGATTGCTCTTGAATACCTCAGACAAATGACAAGAGAGGAGCTCACTCCTAGTAGCGAGTGCTATGAGTGCCTCATTCAGCTGCTATGCTCAGAAGGCAAATATGATACTGCCATACAAGTAATTGATGTCTTGGCAAAAGTTGGACGTAAACTCACCTCTTTCACTGGAAATATACTTTTGATGCATGCTTTGAAGGGCCAGGGGCTCTACGAGGCTTGGGTTCACTCAAGAAATGAGGGTGATGGGAAACCTGATGCTTTCGTGCTCGGCAAGCTCATTGGCGTGTTTTCAGGTTGCATTAGGTTTGACACACGCATTGACAACTTGGAAGAACTCATCAAACAAAGCTTTCCGCCTGATCTTTTCACTTACAACTTACTGTTGAAAATACTCAGCTTTAGACAAGTAGATGAGGTTTATGAGTATTTCAAACGTATAATGGAGAAAGGATATGAGCCCAATCAGTGGTCTTATCGTATTTTAGTAGGCAGTCTTCTGAAGGTTGGAAGAAGAAGGGAGGCTAGGGTACTGCTAGATGAGATGTCACGTATGGGACTCAATATGCTTGAGGAAGGTGCTGGTGGGAGTTATCTAAAAGCCAGGAAATTTAGTTATTGACAAAATTGCCACAATTTTGGTGAGACACACGATGAATGATGTTGTATTAGATTAGTTGAATTACTTGTAAATGGCAATTTTTTTTAAATAACCATAATTAATAAAGTTAAAAATTAGATGCAAGCATTATTTTTGATTGAGTTGCTCGCAAGCAGGGTTCCAATACCACCACACCTGCCCCCACCCTAATAAATAAAATAATAGTGTTATCATGCTGAAGGCAAACATGAGTTTGTGGTAAATGCTCCTCCTAAAAAAGAGGTGGTTGTGCTTCAATCATGTTTTCTTTTAACTTCTATTTGTATACTCTTTTTAAAATAAGTAGAATATGAGCATAGCTATTGCATCCTCTTCAAATGTGCAAGTACGAATTTAGCCAACCAAATTCTTGCCTACTCTAGGCTTTCATGACTTCTCTGGTCTAATTTACACTTTATTTCCCAGTGTTTGTTTTTTTTTGTATGTTATTTCTTTGTTATAGAATAGAATTACCAGTAAACCATCCATCTTTTGACAGTTTTTAATGTTTCCTTTCAATGAAATTATTTATTTACCAAGAGAAAAATAGAGTATGAGCATCATGTAATGATATATAGCATAAAGAATTCAAGTTGAATATGGAAAGATGGAATACAATATCTTTTATGAAAAGTTCATTCTTGGTTTCTTCTGAGAACATGAGTTTCTTTTCCATGCAAATCCTAAATTCCAAATTGCTTTTACCAAAGTGATGCCTCAAAAATATGTTGCTATGGGCATGGTGTTATTTCTGTTCATGGATTAAGGTATGATAATTAACATTCTACTTTGTCTTAAAGGTTCTTTAGCTTTTTGTTGTTTTTAAACTCTCTCTCATCCTCTTTTACGAGCTTCCATATCCTTGTATTGAAGTGCTATATATTGGGAAAAAAGAACTAGCAGGGATCTGGTTATAATTAACATTTCTGATCCTTTCTTGTGGTATTGATATTTTGTCTACTGTGGCTCTAGCCTATTCTTTTCCTTTTTCTCATTTGTGACAAGAAGACAGCAGCTCATGTTGGTTGTGTTCTTAAGCTTTTTTGAGCCCTTTACTTATAAATTTTGCAGGCGATTCTTGATCTGAATAAACAGAATTTGTTTTTTTTTTTTTTGGTAAATAAATTAAAAAGAAAAAGAAAAGAAATTGTTGGTTGTTAGCATTATTACCAAATTTCTTCTGTTATTATATTTTAGCTGCATCAGAAAGCAAACATCCTTTTCAGTATATAGCAGGTTTATTATGAGCTAATTATCTAAGAAAAAAGGTTTTTTATGAGCTGCAAAGATGCATTGTGGTGTTTCTCCTTTAGAATTTCTCTATCTTATTTGGTAAACCAATGTTGTTTGATCAAGAAGCATTTGTTGCCAGTGTAGATCAGTAGAAATTTGATGCATTACTTTTGAATTCTGGAAGTAGCATATATGTTGGTTTGTTTAAAGATTTGTGTAGAGAAGAGAGTGGTGATAAGTGTTTTATCTTCTTCTATTTTTGTATTTAAGTTCATGAACTGTGAGTTAGTGCAGAGATTGTTCAACTTGAAGTTTTTCTTCTTTTACATTTGATGTGCATGTTAGGGTGCAGTTTATATGCATTTCCTATTAGTAATTTGTTACATGTCTCTGTTTAAAAGTTTCTTCAGTGACAAATACACCACAGAACTTATATTTGATGTGCATGTTAGAGTGTGGATATGTTGCCACTTAGTAATTTGATACACGTCTTTGTTTAAAAGTTTCTTGAGTAACAAATGCACCATAGAGCTTATATTGACAGTACATTGATGCAATTTTGTTCCCCGAGTTTTGGATGGGTACAATAAATTTTAAAAGCTTAGTTGCAACGTAACAGGGTCTAGTTAATTATTTGTGCTGATGTTTTATTGCTGGTGTTGCTGCTTTGTGTTTTGGATTTAAGAAGTCACCTGAAATTGGGAGTATTGGAATAGCTGTTAAAGGCCTTCAACAGGTTAGTGAGTTTTGATTCATCTTTGACTAGTTTGCAGAAGTGAATGTTGACTTCTTAGTTCAACTTCAGAACCTTAGGATTTCTATTGCTAAAAGTTTTAACTGGTCAGTTTTTTTGGTTAATTTTAATTGATCAGTTAGTTTTGATCCTTTTTTTCTTATGGCCATGAATTTCATTTTTTGGTATGTAATGGTTGTAAAAGTTTGAGGCATAAGCACCTGGAATAAGTTGCTTCTGTGTGAGTGGATTGAATTGAATGGTCTGGGTTTATATGGTATACAGAACTGGAAGTTGACTTTTGAGAAAGCGGCTGCTAGTGCTGGTTTATTCATTTAATCAAAGTCCCTCTATGTGATATTATCATCAGCAATTTTTTGGTTCTATATTTGAGATCGAACTGAATAATTTTCCCCAGACTAACCACCACCGCCACCAGTACATTGCTTCCTTAAAGAGAGGTTGCTTGTTGATGCCTGATGGTCTGCAGATAGGATAAAGAGTTAGAGATGCTACATCAAAAATGGTTAACTGGGAAGGCTTGCTTCTTGTTCTTTGAATTTCATGGCAACTCTGACTTTGACTGCGATAGGTATGGTTTGACATTAGATACATGCATGGCTTATTTGAGCAGTTGTATCAGTGTGAATGGTTAAGAGTGCAATGCTTAAGACTGCTTGAGGATTTGAACATCAGCAGTTTATACTCCTTCCATATATGTAACGATATTGAAGATTGATGAAGAAGAATAAGAGGTTCCTTTTGCATTTAGGAACTAACTTTTTTTTTTCAGTAATTCATTATTTATTGATTAGAAATAAAAGGTACATCCGTCAAAGACGATTATATTACAATACAACACAAGTAACTAATCTATTATAACTTTAGTACCATACCTATAGTGGTAGGTACAAACTAATCTAATCAAATTATTCTAGGTAAACATAAGATTTGATTTGATTGGCTAAAGAAGAAGCGCCAGGGGTAGAGAGTCCAAGTCTTGCTTTGTTGCGCACTCTCCAAATGTAGTATACCGTTGCTACGAGGCTCGCTCTCCAAGTCTGGTGTTGTTTGGCATTGAACTGGTTTGTTGCCAGTAGTACTCGTATGGCTCCCTGCCAATCCTTACAGGAAGGGGGGCATTTGGCCATATCACTCACTATCAGCCATACTCGGGAGGAGTATTGGCATTCGAAGAATAGGTGGGAGTAGTCCTCATCTTCTTGTTAGCATAGGTAGCATATGGAGGATGTGGCTAGCCCCCATGTGGTCAGTTTATCGAGTGTAAATAACTTTCTCAACCAGGCTAGCCATAATATGAAGGAGTGCCTTGGTATGGTAGTTTTGTTCCATACAACTCGGTACCATGGGACTGTTGGGCCGGCTGGATTGAGGAAGAAATAGCCACTTTTGATGGTGTATTCCCCTACAGTCGTGTGAGTCCATTGGAGTTGGTCAGGAGTGTGATGATTGGGCTTAATGTGCGTGGGAATAATAATATCAGGCCATGGTGGATGGTTGGGTAGCCGCCATGTGTTATTTTCCTCCAGAGAGCATAATTTTGCCGTTATTGGTATCCCAGAGTTCCTGATTTCTCTTGGAGAGTATAAAGTATCCAGGGGACCTATGGGTAACCAAAAGTCAGTCATATAGAGATGGTTAGGCCGTCTCCCACTTTCCATTGAAAGCAATTTCGCACTAAAGGTCTAAGCTTTAGGAGCTTCTTCCAAGACCAGGAGCAAACTGCTAGGGCTCGCGTTGTCTAGAAACTTCTACCTTTTAACAGTGTCGAGTGTGCCCATTCAGGCCATAGGTTACGTGTCGCTCTTGCATAGGTACCAGATGTGTTTAATTTGTAAGGCCTTATTCCATTGGTGAAGGTTAGGAATCCCCAATCCCCCACATCTGATTGGCTTGCAAACCTCTTCCCATCTGACCTAGGCTTTGGTTCCTGTATGAGGATTTCCACTCCAGAGGAAATTCTTGATTAATTGCTCTACTTTTGTGATTATCCTCTTTGGAAGGAGAAATACTGAGCACCAGAAAGCCTGCATGGAGAATAAAACTGAATGAATTAGTTAGAGTCTACCAGCATATGATAAGAATTTTGCTGTCCACGAGGTGATGCGAGCTGTGATTCGGTCTACTAAATTGTCACAATCCTCTGTTTTGAGTTTAGTAGAGAGGAGCGGACGCCTAAATATCTTATTGGGAGAGAACCTTCCTGGAACTGCATGATTTGTAGGATGCTTTGCTTATCCCTGAGGGGGACATTGGAGAAGATTATGGAACTCTTAGAGTTATTGGCTGTCAGACTTGAGAGTGCTTGAAATTGTTGGAGAGTGTTTCTGATCAATGTTATAGAGTGCACATCTCCTCTAGCAAATATGAGTAGGTCATCCGCGAAGCAAAGGTGATTGAGGCGTTCCGATTTGCATCTCCAGTGGGGAGAGAATGTTGGGTTGGATATGAGTTGCCGGAGAGAGGTGGAAAGGACTTCCATACCTATGACGAATAAATACGAGGAAATAGGATCCCCTTGTCTGAGGCCACGCGTGCTAGAAAAGTAGCCTGCCAACTCCCCGTTGATATTTACTGAGAATTTGGAGTTGATAAGCACTGTTTTATTAGACTGCAAAAATGCGGAGGGAATTGCATGGTTCTCAATACTTCAAGTATAAAGTCCCAGCGTATGGTATCATAGGCTTTCTGGAGATCGACCTTTAGGGTGCATCTGGGTGCTCCTTTTTGTGTCTGATAGCTTGCCATTAATTCCTGGGCAATAAGGATGTTGTCTGTGATCTTCCGTCCAGGGATGAATGCTGCTTGCTCTCTCCCAACTAGTGCATGAAGGACCTTCTTTAGGCGGGTAGCTAAGATTTTTGAAATTGCTTTATAGAGCACATTGCAACATGCTATTGGTCTAAAGTCCCCCATGATGGTTGGGTTGGGGGTTTTGGGAACTAATGTGAGGATGGTGGAATTTATCTCTTTAAGGAGATGTCCCGAGTGGAGGAATTCTCTGATTGCAGCGGTAAGGTCCTTTCCTAATATTCCCCAAGTTTCCTTGAAGAAGAGAGTCGTATATCCATCTGGACCTGGGGCTTTCTCATTTGCTTGTGAGAAGAATCCCCATTTGATTTCCTCATCCATGTAAGGAGCAAGTAGTTCTTCACTTTGCTGCGCAGTAAGCTTCCGTGTCACCCGACTGGCGATTTCATCCGTATTGAGGTGTGGACATGCTTTGTTGTACATTTGTTGAAAGTATTCGACCGCTTGATGCTTGACTTGTTCAGTGCCAATTGCTTCACTTCCATTCTCGCGGGTGATTTGGAATATGTGGCTTCTGTTATGATGGTTTCGCATTGATTTATGGAAGAAGGATGTGTTCTTATCTCTGAGTTTCAACCATTTCACTCTTGATTTCTGCTTGTAGAAGTTCTCTTCAGCTTTCCTAAGTAGATAGAAGTCTTTGAATGCTGATCTTTCAGCTTCCATCAGGGATACGTTGCTACTACAATGAATATTGGACTGTAACTGAAGGAGAGTTTGCTTGGCTTCCTTAACTCGGTTGGATAAGTCTGAGTAGTTGGTGTGGTTGAACTATCGCAAGCTTCCCCTTGATTAGCTTAAGCTTACTTACAACTTGGTACATTTTGAAGCCTGCTATCTTGGTGCTCCACACGCTAGAGATTATGTTATTGAATTCTGAATGATTAGTCCAGTAATTGAAAATTTTGAAGGGTGTTTTTCTTCCTTGGTGTGAGAGTTGAATATGTGTTACTGATAGGGAATGATCTGATAAGATTGGAGATAGGAACTTGGCGTGGGAGCTAGGGAAAGTTTGCATCTAGCTTTGATTGACCAGGACGCGATCAAGCTTCCTCAGGATATGGTTATTGGTTTGTCGATTGGTCCATGTGAAGAAATCGCCTCCATATCTTAAGTCCTCTAATTCGGTTTTAGATAGGCAATTTTGGAATTCCATCATGGCGGAGGTCATTCACCCCTGGCTACCGTGCTTTTCAGAAGGGGATTTGGTTATGTTAAAGTCCCTAAGGACCAGCCATGGAGTGGCGGTGTTTGTGATGGAAAGTTCTTCCAATTGTGTCCAAAGAGCCCTTCTATCACTGCTGTTGTTTACTCCATAAGTGAAGGTGATGCTAAAGCTAGTATTGAGATTACGATGAGTTGCAATACAGTGTGATAGCTGAGCTCTTTCCATAACCATATGGATATTCCACACTCTCGGTTGCCAAGCTACCCAGATTCGTTTGGGTGCTTCTCAATTGATGGCTACTTGCCAATTGTGTCCCATTCGTTGCGTTACTAATGTTTCATTGTTGGGGTTCACTCTAGTTTTCAATATCCCCATTAGAGATATCTTATTAACGCCACACTCTTTTAGTAATTCCGTCACTTTAAGAGGGTCATTTAACCCTCGTATATTCCAAGCCACTATGTTCATTGAAAGATAAGAGTGTGACGATAAGATCCTATCGGTGCTAGGTGAAGGAGCGGCGTCTCTTCCTCTGTTTCTTCTTGTGTTTTCTAGAGGAAGTGGACCCTTTGTTACCCTTGAGGGAACTTGCTGCTGGCTTTGTGGTTGTATGCATCAGTTTGGACAAGGGGGTATTTTCATAATGACTGTCCTCACTATCTTCTTGTGGAGTTGTGGAACTTGTTTCATTGTTTAGAGTAGTGTTGCAAGGCTGGCAGGCTGGTATGGGGAGTTCTGTGTTAATGAGAGGGCATGTTTTGGGTTCCTGCACGTGAGCTTCTACTGTCGCCGTGTACTTAAGGTCCACGCTAAGAGCCTGGTGGTGATTTTGGATGACATTGTGTTTGGTCTGAGCTGGGATGGAAGTCTTGTTATCCTGGGTTATGTCTGGAATAGGGCAGTTACTGCTAGGAGGGGGAGGGTGGTCTTCGCTAGGCATGTGCGTTTGGGTGGTGGGATTACTTAATTTGTTCTGTGTGGCTTCATCCGTGTTAGAAAGATGATAGTCAACCTCAACGAATGCCACTGATCCATCAGCTCTTTCTATCTCAATCTGCTTCACCAGGTCCTTCTGTGCATCCAGTTCTACCAAGACGCGCGCCTGGTTAGGGTGCTGACGTGAGGCAATGAGGGTATCAGCTTTTAGGGGAAGGCCGACTGCACTTGCAATGTGGCTTATGCCCTCCGCCGATATGAGCTCGCATGGAAGACGATTTAGTGTGATCCAAATCGGAACGTGTGTTGGTTGGGGTTTGTCCAACCTCATACCTTTCCTCCACCTTTGGATGATGAGAAAACGCTTGGAGAAGAACCATACCTTTTCTAGGATGGGCGTTAGGTCCTTATTTCTGTCAAACTGGAAGTAGAAGAAGCCTTCGGGGCTTGCCAATATGCCTTGGAGTCCGAAGTCCTTCCAAAGTTTGGTGGCGATCGCATGAACAAGGGTGTAAGGCATCCTCCGGCCAATGAAGTATCCCACGAGCATGGACTCTCAATAAGTGGCTCCTTCATCCTCTACAGCTTGAGGAATTGTGACCTTGGGAATGTTGGATGACGTATTTGGTGGGATAAAACGTAGTCGGAACTTTGGAGGGGAAAGAGGAGATCCTTGGCGGCAGGCAGAGGCGTAGGAGAGAGGTTGTTTCAGATGTACGGGTCGGGTGTTTTCCGGTTGTTTTTTGTCGGAAAAGGCGCTTCTTTGATGGTGGACAGGTTCTGAGGTGTTTTTGCCGTTAGTGGAAAAGCTTTGGGAGTGAGGTGTGGCAGTGTTTGGCAGTGAAACGTTGCGTGGAGCTTTTTGGGCAGACAATGCTTCAGGTGCAGCAGCTGCAGCAAGGGTGTGGGTCTCTAAGTTTGCCATTTTGGGAAGGCTAGCTATTGCTTTTTCAAAAGTATGAAAAGTTGATGTGGCATTTTCCTTATTGAGACTCCTTGGGTTTGGAGTCTCTTTTTTGTTGTCCGGTGGACAATGAGGGAGGCAGTTGACATCATGGGTGCTCCAGTGGTCGGACAGACTTCCTGGCCGTCCGTTGGGGGAACCTTCCGGCCTCATTTGGTCGATGATGGCGAGGAAGGGGGGTGTGTAGATATTTCCTAGTTTTAATGGAGTGTGTGGTTTATCCTAGAGGAAATGGTCGTCATGGGGGGCAGGGGTTAGAGAGAAGAAAGAGCATTTTCTCTCACTAACATTTACTCTCGCTTTTTTTAGAATGCACCTTTTAGGAACTAACTTTTGCTAGATATATATATATATATAAAAATAGGTCATGCAAGTTCTGTGTGTTTGTGATATTAGTTCTTTTTGTTTATAGTATCTTATTGCACATTCTGATGAGATAAACCTAGAAATATTGTAACAAAGTCTAGTTCATGGGCACTGAAAGTGTCGTTAATCTAGAGGTACCAACGCTAATGTGAATCATCCATATCTTAGTGCGATGTGATAACACCACAAGACCCACATCTTGACATATGGATCGGGGGTGGTAATTCTTAGTACGATGTGATAACACGACAAGATATGACTCCAACGAAAAGTATCATTTGTTAAAATGAAACCCAAAATTGATTCGAATGGACTTGCATTTGACTTTAATGTAATGTCTAGTCGATTTTATGGAACTTTACACGAATCCAAAGTTATTATAAAAATAAAATATGCCGATTCGAATGCATTTCGAGCAATGCCAATTATCAGCCTAGCATGGGCGTCCGATTATGACATGACACCCAGTATTATCTATTTCTATTATAATAGCTATTAGCGTTAATATATGAAAATCGGTGGCTTCTTATCAAACAAACCGAATATTTTTTAGAAAAAAGAAAATTATTTTAGCTCACCTTTTGATATAAGATTAGGTTAATAATTCAGTTCTAGTTCTTTCTTTCTTTTTTTCTTTTTTTTTAATACTATTACAATTATTGAGAAAGTCATTTCATTGGGAGATGGTTGTTTTTATCACTAGATTATAAATTGTTTAATAATTAAATAAATTATATTTTACGGTTTGATTTGGAGTTAAACAAACCTATTTAAAAGCTTTTTACTAAGAGCAAGCATAAATGATCTACTCTGTGAATAAAACTTAAGCGTATTGAAAAATTGGACTTTTGCAATCTTCTTCTTTTCTTCTTCTTCTCTCCTCCTCCCTTGATCTTACAATTTGGCTCTTGGTGTTGCGGTTCGTGTTGGACCTTAGATCAAATTCGACATAATAGACCCGTCCAAACATCCTTAATTGTCAGAATTAGAATGTGTTTAAAAAAAAAGAAAAAGGAAAGAAAGAATGCAAATGACCCTCTAAACTTTGTCGGTTGTCAGTTTGTCTTAAATATGTATGTATTCTCTTAACTTTTAAATGTTATAAATTACCGTTTAAATTTCAATAAATTGATCGATAACCTCTTAAAGTTACATATAATTCTCCTCACCTTTAATCTTAGTGAGGAAACATCACTTATTTAAATATACTTTAACATCACATATATTTTTAAATTCAATATCTCTTTTTTGAATTTAAAAAAAGAAGAAGCAAATATTCTTTATGATGCTAATTTTTCTAAGTTCAAATGGATGATTTGCAAAATTTAAAAGTTAATAAGGTATATCTACACTTAGGTAAAAGTTTAAAGAGAATTATTTGTAATTTTCTAAAAAAACAAAAATAAAATAAAAATAATTAATATCTAAATTTTGTTTTGACCATTGCCCGTTTCAGCTATTATATAACTTGTACATTTATCTTACTTTTAACATCTTTTAATTATGTTCTCATATCGTATTCCATTTATATTTAATCATATTGTATACAAGCAATACAAGTTCTTTAAATGTTTTCATACTAACTGATTCCAACTCCCAAAACATTTCCCTTCATATATATGGAGGAGTCTAATCTCCACTCTTCAATACGTACATGTATACATAAATACATATTTCTTTTATAAATAATTACACACAATTACAAATGCAAAGCATATATGTCCGATGGAAGTAGTAAGACCCAATATAGTTCCCTGGCTTCAAGGTCAGTTTTAAATTCAAATTTTTAGAATTTGCTCTTATAACACAAAGAATAGAGTATAAATAGGTATATGTATAGTTCGGTTTTTTCTTTAAATTGAATCAAATTATTTTTTCAAACCCAACCACATGGTTCAATTTTTGAACTTTTTAAAACTATAAAATTTTGGTTTAGTTTAATTTGGCTTACGAATTTAATTATATTTTATTTTCTAAGAAAGTATGTTTGCTTAATATATAATCTTATAATAGTATTAGATTCATTTAGTAATAATATGTATCAATATTATATAAAATAATAATAAAATCAATATTTAATTAACTAAAAAATTTCAAATGTCTAATACAATTAATTTATCCTTCAAACTGGCATATAGAATAAATTTTGAAACAACCAATATATATATTGGCTAAATTACTGTTATGAGATTTAAATATATATACTTTTCAATAAATATAGGCTAAAAGTTCTTTTAAATGTTATATTATAATAGAAGAATTTTTTAATTATAAGTAAAATATTATTATGTTTTTTTAAAATGAATGTATTTGGGTTTTATGGTCTAGTTCAAATTAGCACTCCAAATCAATCATAAATTATTAATTTGATTCAGATTAAAACTTTTCCAAATTAAATTACAAATAAATTATATTTTTAGTTTAATTTAATTCAATTTACAAATTAGTTTGGTTTCTTGCTGCCCTAAATATCACCTCTTACTAACTTAGAACCGCCTGTGATGCCATATCCAATGTACTACGTAACTAGAATTCGGGGTAACCACGTACTTTATGCTGCATATGAATATCTATCTTATTGAATGTATAGGCATATAACATATATTTACACTATAAATATTATTACTTAAATTAGGACCAGGTTTGATGGCACCTGGCACCGTACCTATTGCATAGAATAAACAATATCTTCTCTCTAGGCTTGAATACGTTTGATACCTTCCTTGTCTAAACTTTATAATAAAATATAAAATTGACAAAAAAAATGAACAATAATTTGCATTCTACATAATTATATCATAAGCCGTCAATTATATATATATATATATATATATATATATATCATAAGCTTTATATAATAAATATATATTTTATAAATAACTAAAGCATATATAGTTATGGTAGATTAACGGTGTATATTTGCTTGAACAGTGAAATTATGACTAAGTTAAGAAATATATTAAAAATATGATATAATATAAACCAAACATAGTATTTTATGTTGTCAAAATATTTGGAGTTACACTATTAAAGAAAAAGTATCTTAAGGCTTTGTTTTACTAACTCTTTTACACAGTTATACAAACAAAAGTATATATAACATTTGTATATATAACAAAATAGTTGTATTTTTTTTTAATGAACTTTATAAAAGTATGCAACAATTATATCTATTCTATTAAATAACCTAGATTAATTATGTAATATTATATATAGATAAATATAAGAAAGTAATAACTAGGCGTGAATAGTAATGAAAAGTAAAAAAAAAATGATGTAAAAATAAATAGTAGAAGCCAATAACTCGAGCCACGATAGTATAATCATATATAATAATTTTATCATGCTATCATATAAAGATATATAATTGTTTAAAAAATTAAAATTGTTAGGTAAGTTTCAATAAATATTTAATTTTAACAACAATATAAAACACAACAAATCATCCTAGTGCAATCTATAATATTAGAGGAGGAGGAAATGTTTTGGTGTAACATATAAAATTATCGATTCTAATTCTTTCTCCTAAAATGAAATAATAAATCAATTACCTATGTTGTGGGGGTGATTCTTGCAAGAGGTTGTAGAATTTGTAAGATAAAAGAAAATTAAGTTATAAAGCTATAAGACTGTCTCCAACATGACTATTCCGACGCTTAAGTTAGTGTTGAGAAAAAGATAAAGATTGTAAAGTAATTGTATAAGAGTAATTTGCGATGAATCCTTTACCATGGAGTTGAGGTTGGTATTTATAGGATTGGCGAATAAGTAGTTAGAAGAAGCTATATTGGGCATTGGAGTCATGAGCAATTATGGTTCTTAATTATAAGGCAACCTAAGTACAAGGCCTTGAACTTAAAATAGCTTATAGATTGTAATTTGAATTTTTGGATTTTTTATGTTATTTAAAAACTTAAAATTAAAAAAAATATTAACATTTAAATACATTATAGCAAAAAAAAAAAAACCAATTATTATATGATTAATTTATATTTTTTTTAACATTTATACTACGGTAAAACCTTTTTAATCAAATAAATATAAATACCGATTCTTTAATAAAATAAATCAAGTTTTTCAATAGTTATAATATACAGTAGTTAATTTTTTTTTTAAAAAAAAAAGTGTTAGTGACATTATACCTCTACCATTATGTATATAAATTTTTTTTATCGAAAATATTTTAGTGGACCCGACTAAGCTGAAAATTGAAAAAACAAAAAGAAATGCTACCAAAATTTCAAATTTGGCGCCACCTCGAACTTCGTTGTCTTGTCTTGTCTGTCTCTTGAACCCATAAGAACCGCCCAGTTCAATTCCATTCCACACTTCACCAAATGCTTTCTCTCTCTATACAAATTCTGGGGAATGGCTTCAAAGCAAAGACCGATTCGGGTGTTTGGCCAACCTTTAATCTCATCGTCACCTCTCTTTCGCTCAACCAATATGTAAGAACTTACAGCAGTTTAAATGCCAAAAAAAGCATATTAAGTTTTCTTGTCCCACTCGATGTCTCCATCTGTATCCCTTCCATTGTAAAATTGTATATATATGATTGGTTGAGATATGGATGGGATATGGAATAGTGCGCGGGAGAACTAACTTACTTTGTCTTAAATCAAACCCTAATTCTTTCATCTAACTTCGGCTCACTAAACGTTGTGTTCTATATGTGATTCGAAAATCAGAGGCAAGTGCTCATCCAATGATGACAAACCCCGAAACCGAGGTTTGTCCCTTTCACTATCCCAATTCCTCGACCGGAAGCTTCAGCAAAATTCGGTTCACCGAGGAATCGTTCAGGTAAAAACAGCTAGAAGATGTCAATTGTTTTTTATATTATATATATATATATATATATATATATTTTCTTGAAGTTTAGTCTCTTGTGTAACAGTTTGGTTTTGCAGTTGTTGAGAATTGATGTTGCCTGTGTAGTTAGCTGCTGAAATTAGCTGCGTGTTTGGCAATCGGAATGCAGAAAAGGAGTATTATTTTGCAGAAAACTTTTTTCGATATAAAGAGTTTGACAGCAGTGGTCGATGATGGCGGCCGTTGGTGGTTAATATGATGCTTGTATTGAAAGAACTTGTAGGTTTAAGAAGAAAACAATTTTCATTTTCTAAAAAAATAATTAATAATCTATTTTTGTACAAGCCAGTATATGTATATTATTGCTAGGTCTGGGGAACATTTTCCATGAAAAAAAGGTACTTAAATTTTCATTTCAAGTTCAAGGTTTTGAGTTTTACCATCTTTTGAATTGGTTTTACAGAATCAGAACAATCTTACTCTTTTATTGTTTTCTAAATTAGATACATCGTTGATAAATTAAGCTGTTTTTCAAAGATTATCGTGAGAATTTAATTTTATGTGGTGTAATTGGAACTTGGTTATAACCATCTTATTCAAAAGTTTTGATAGGGTATTGAGGTAGGGATCTTAAGTTTGAATCACTGCATCATCATTTCAACCATATTTATTTAAGTTGTTGACAGGCTTTGGTTAAAATTCTAGCCAACAAGTGAATTGGAGCAATAAATAATGAATATAAAGATGCACAATATATCTATAAGCTTAGGATTTTAAATAAGATCTCTGTGGTGCTAACTTGGAAGCTAATGCAATTGTGAAATCGGTTCAAGTCCAAAGTTCTTTTGGATTCTAAACCTATGACTTTGAATAGAAGGCTCTATTATGATGTTTTTATGGCCAAACCTGAGTTTTCAACTACTGTCAAGTTTCTCCTTGCTCCTTGTTCATGTGAATGATGAAGACCAGTACCATTAATATAAAGTTATGTTCTTACTATAGTGCAAGGCGAGGCCATTTTCAACTTTGGTGGATCTAGACCCTAGAAATGGAAGGGAGTCAGGTGACATGCAGAATCTGGTGAAGAAAGGAGTAGAAGAACGAAATATTGGTATTAACAAGGTGGCTTTTGAGCAGTTCAAGCTTAATGATAAAGAAAAGGAGGAAAGTATCATTTCTATTAGCAAGGAGGAAGAAGAAGGTTTAATTGTTCAGGATGAAGTACAAGAGCTACGAAAGCGAAGAAACCCTTTTGCAGGTTTGCTAGTTAGCCTCAGAGCTTTTAGCTAAAGGATACTATCATTTCAAATTTTAAAGATAGCCTGATGTTGCATGCTCTCTTTGATATTTATGCTTAATACTTGAATTGGTTTTCAACCTCAGATTATCTAAAGTGAAGTTTATAGGTGTGCTGTTCATATTGAAGCTCTGATAATCCTGCCATGGAATTTTATCTGGAATCTATATCCAATATGACTAAATGTGAAACATCATTACAGACCAAATGGTTGGCAATTATCAATCTCTGAGTTTAGTTGATGCATTTTCATCAATGGAATGAAATAAGTGCAGAATTTTGTTGTTGTTTATTGGTAGTGGATATCATTTCTTTGACAAAACGCTTGCAATTATCCAGACACATCTACTATTTGCTTAAGCTAGTCTAGCTTCTGACTTTTGGGTTGATGTTTACACCATTGAACATTTGATTCCCAAGAATGACCACACACACAAATTGTATGAACCAATCTTGTTGATTGCCTATCCATCCTCATAGTGTTCTTCTCCACTCATGATTTCATTCTTTCTTGATTAAGTTTGTGGCTTTTGCATTTTCCAAGTTTATTGTCAATTTATCATTTCCACCATAATAGCCATTGAAGTGATTATGTCACCACTCTGATGAGATTCCAGCCAAAATAAGATAAAAATGGGATGTTGCTCATATGATTTGGTGCCCATGTAATTTCCTCACGCATGCCTCAAGCTATACACATTTTCCACTTTGTGCCCAGGTTAAAAAGATGTGATTTCAGATCATAAAATACATAGGCATGTCCATGTGTGGTGTCATACATGATTAAGTCACGGGGATGCCAATTCAGATGACACAAATGGGATTTCCCATTGAATTTTGGGCTTGGATGCTATCACTTTTTCTAAATTGAATAATCGACATGGTCAAGCTAGTAAATTGATGGTAGATTTAAAAATCAATTAATCTTCTGAGACTTGCAGTAGGATCAGGCAAACTTTTAGATATTAGAATGCAGTAATGCTGAAGTTTTTAGCTTGCCCTTTATTCTTCAACAGAATTAGTTAATTTAATTTTTTTGCTCCACCTTCTGAGCAAGATTTTAAGGATGGGATTATTGCATGATATTTCAGGGAAGAAAATGATTCCTGAACCAAAATCTCTTCTAAGTACAGCCAAGATAAAAAGTCCAGTTTTGTAGTTTTACAAGTGAATTGTGGGGATGTTTTTCAGCATATATCACTTCTCCTGGTGATGATCAGAAATTTCATGGAATGATTGCTGCTTTTAAAGTATCATGAAGTATTTGAACAAATCTTTCTTAAAAAGCTATAGCATGCAAAGATAAAATAATGCATGAGAGTGCATACATGAGCTTAAACAATTTTGTATCAGACATTATGCTTGTGGTCTTTTTGTCGCCTGTATTTCTTAATGAGATCCAGACTACAAAGGACTCAATAGCTTATCTGATTTAAATTCTTGAACCTATGTTTTCTCTTTGCAATTGTTAAACATCTGCATGAGGCCATCCTCTATGTAGTGTTATTGAACAAAAGACTAGGATGCTCAACTTTGACAATTTAACTTATCTTGTTTTGGATTGATTTCAAGGTGAAGAAAATGCTTCTTATAAGCGTGTTGTAGTCCTGGGACAGGGAGAAGAGCCAAGGCGGAAAAGAAGGAACTACTGCATCAAAGAAAGGAAAGCAAAGCCTTTATATAACCACTGTGAGTTTGGCTGTAAACTAGTGCAATCTGTTGGTCATTGAATCCCGTTAATCCATATGAAACCTTACCTTTCATTTGTTAATTGTTCTTTGTATCAGATGCAAATGGGGGTGGCTTCTGGGATGGCGACATGGAAGGTGTTGACAGTGAAGAAGTTGGATTTGGTGAAATATGGGAAGGTGTTGGTTCCACAACACTTGGTGGGATAGAGTGGCATTAATGTATGTATTCAGATTATATTGATCAAGGGGTGGTAGATAGTTCTACCATTTTATCAGGTTTTCTACTTTTTTATCTGTAACTGTAAGTTTCAAACATGGAAATTGAGCGCAAGTACTTATAAAAACTTCAGTACTTGAATTACCCAAAAAAATAAACTTCAGTACTTGATATTCTCCATCTTTCCCTAGCATTCCAGGGACTGAAGAGTGAAGAATTCTGTTAATTCTGTTCTAAGTTCTATAAACTTGCAGGGTAGGGTGATCCTCTTCACAGGCTTTGTATCAGCATACAAGTGAAATACGGTATCCTGATCAGTTCTTAGGGTTTTCGTGGAATAACTATGAAGAAGGAGCTGCTAACTTTGGAAATCGGTCGGCTTGAATTTTTTATGAAGTAAAATTAACAATCTAGGTAACACATGAAACTAAGTTTTCTCCAATTCATGCCATTAAACCTAATGGCAAAACAAAGGAAACGATAGGAAATATTATACAAGCAGACAGTGAAATATGAATTGCAAAATGATATAAACAATTTATATGCGTTGTTCCATTTTATTTATATTAATACTTTTTCAATATAAATTGCTTGGTAGTCTCTTAAAATTGATAGAATGATATTATTATTTTTTTATCAGAATAATAGAATGATATTATTGTTGTCACTAATATGCAATTAGGCCGAGGGTCAATGTAATGCAATGATATAATGTAATAAACAGATTTTACTTTGTTATATTTAATTATATTGTACTTTGGTAATAACTTTTTTCGCATTGTAATTTGTTACGCTCAAGAGCTAAGTTTTATATATATGTACTTTAATTTTATGTTTTTAGTATATTTGATAACTGTGCAAGGATTTATTGCAAATGTTTTCAATCAGTAAATGGGTTTGATGTGTACATGGAACATTTTTAATAAATAGGTTGAGTTGCAATTTAGGTATGGGTTGTGTCATGATTAAGATATTTACAAACAATTCTTTTAAAATTTGAATGAAATGAACTTATGAATTGTTAGCTCTATTAGTTATGATCCATCCACCATCCTTGAAAAGCAAAAGAAAAAAAATTGCAATAACTAACTTAACTTTCATTGATGACTTTTCTATGACTTTCTCCTTCTTTCTTTCTTCCTTTCTTTCTTTTTAATAATAATTTTAGGTTAGTGGATCATTCCACTTACCACCATGAGTGGCTTGTGACGTACAAACTTTACAAAACCTTAGACGCTAAGATGGCTCGACCACTATCCTAGTGAGTTAACACAATCCTCCCTAGTGGTGCTCCATTGCCTAGGGTGACTAGTCAAGTGGTTAAGGTTTGTAAATAATTTTCCAACCTTTTCCTTTTTTTAATTTTATGAATATCATAATAGTTTTTATTATATTATTTAGTTAAATAATAATATCATTTTATTAAATTAATTATTATTGATCAATTGAAGATTGATATGTGTTTTTTAACTATATATATATAAAGATGAAACATAAATATGTAAAATATTAAAAGTAAAAATACAAATATAAAAAAATACTAAAGATAAAAGAAACTATGTAAATTGATGCCATTATAACATATCTTGATCATTAAGAAAAATTGAGCTTTGCCATAAAGTTGTCTATTTTCTTTTGAGATACTTTAAGTTATACATATGGGGGTATATTCTTAAATGTAGTTTTTTTTTTTTTTTGAATTTGGAAAATATAATACCCACAAAAATTATTTCAAAAATAAGTTTCGAAAGTGCTAACTTAGTGTGCATCTTTAGTTTTGTGAAAATTTGCAAAATTAAAAACGTAAACAAGGTTCACACCCTCAGTATAAATGTGTTGGACACATCTGCATATAAATTCATAAACAATGTTAATAAATTTATCAATTTTGCATGTTAATTTTCATCAACTAAAAGGTTAAATGGAAAATATACACATGAAATTAATAACAAAAAAAATAAATTAATATCCATCCT
Organism: Laguncularia racemosa; assembly: GCA_037954665.1. Taxonomy (NCBI): domain Eukaryota; kingdom Viridiplantae; phylum Streptophyta; class Magnoliopsida; order Myrtales; family Combretaceae; genus Laguncularia; species Laguncularia racemosa. The sequence goes on along the minus strand of JBBMOL010000031.1, from coordinate 5,690,023 downwards.
ATTCTTTCTCTTAATGAATTGTTTAGCCAGCAAGGCAAATGCATTTGTGGGCTCTCTTGACAGTTTTGGACGTGGAGCAAAAGTAGCTTATGACTCTTGTGTTAGATGTTGCTAGGAGATATCGTCAAATGTTTTGGAAGGCACTAGACTCCACTTTGTAAGACCATGCATTGGTTCACCTTGATATAGTCGTTGTTTACCATATCATTTCTTCTGTGACGCAAGTGGTGTAAGGATAGGACTACTGATAAAATGATGATGTGGTGTTATATATGTACTAAAAATTGAGATCGAGCTATTGTACATCACATTGGAATCCGTTGGGAATTGTTGGTCTTGTGTTGGATTCTTCTATGCCTCACCTCAATTTTAGGGTCATCAACATCCCACGGTCTTACGGTGCACAAGAATCAGCTATGATTGGAACACTTCAGTCGATTATGCCTCAACCTTAACCCCCATGGTATACTGTTGCTATGTTTGCGAGTATAGTGTTACCTCTTGTGGCGATGCATGAAGTGAAGACCATGAGTAGTTATTCCAAAAACTGTGTCAAGATCTGATTATAGGCATATTTGTCTTAATGTATTACCTTGCATATTACAACAAAACGTAAATTAAATAAAAAACAGTCATGCAATAATTTATCTAGGTAGTGTTCATGTTGTACTTATCAGAAATTTAAGAACAGCTCCCGTACGTCCAATATATCTCCCGTTGATAAATCTGTACCATAACATGTATTCCTTATGCACACCGCCAAGGCTCTCCATGTATACTACTAGAGTTGGGAAAGTGGGCTAAATGGGCCTACCTACCCCAACTCATATTGGCTTGCAAGTCAAAGTAGGCTAGCTTGTGTTGGCTTGAGGTGGGCCAAAGAAGTCAGCTTGCCTCGCTTTGCAGGCTAACCTACCTTGCACACAAAGGAGACAACAATGACGACGATGATGACAATGGCGAACACGGTGATGACAATGACAAGGACGAGGACAATGACGATGATGAAAATGTTGGTCGACTCACTATGCTTGATGATGACGACAACAGCAACGAGGAGACAGTTACAATGACATAGTAGATCGGTAATTGAGACAACAACGAGGTGATGATTGCAACCGACTAGTACGTGTGATTTATGCTATGAGGACCGAGGTAAGCTATGAGCATGAGCCATGAGCAACTACCAAGATCAAGACTAAGACCAGAACGAGAAGAGTAAAAGACACTAGTGACTAGATAACTAGACATACAAGTATAGTTTAGTGAAATGAGAGTATGGGAGAGAGTGTGAGAGTGAGTGAGATGAGCTAAGGCCTAAGAGCTTGTGAGTGAGAGGAGAGACTAAGAGTGAGACAAGGGTAAGGATGGGATGGGAGCTAGGTAACAAGTAGTTGGATCTAATTTCAATTTATCTTTTTTCAGTTTTTCTTTGTGTGTTTTTTTTTTAAAAATATTGTGCTAACCATGAAGGCCAACTTGTGCTTGCATCGACGTGGCCTGCCCTAACTTGCAGGCCATGTAGGGCTGGCCAAAACAACCCACACATCTTGCGGCCCAAAATTTCCTAGCCCACCTTACAAAAATTTACAGGTTGGGTAGGTCGATTTATACGGCCTACCTCGCATTCCTAGCTCTATATACCACACAATTAACACGTTGTTTCCACACGGATAGATATGGTGTATGTTGCACCAGTCAATCTACATCAACCTCTCATGCAGTTCAATTTGATAGAGCTCCAGTTGTATGTTTACCAACTATGGGATATATTGAAACCCTCTAAATTGCCTCGCAACTCGGTCGGGGGTAATGCTACTTAGCTATGTAGAAACATATGAGTGACACCCAAGTAATCTAAATGTGCTTGCCGCTTTTTCATAAATGTGATAAGATGTTAATTAGATTCCTAAAGTACAACTCCCATTTAACTTAGATGATAGAAAATAATATTTAATGTTAATAATCAATATGATGAAATGGAAAAAAAAAAAAAAGGTAATTAAAATACCTATTCATTATTCTGCCTATTGTGCGTATCTCAATATGTGCTTAAAACATGAGTTGAGTGAAGCTTAATGTCCCTTCATGTGTTCTAATGTGTGGTCAAAAGAGCTCTAGTTTCTGTAATTAATCCATGTTGGGTAAGGGGTATTATGTGGGAGAATATATCCCATGCCCATACTTGTAGGATAATGATAGCTCCTCCAATCTCTTGTGTCAATGGCAATGATGTGACATAAATTTGATGATATAACCAGGCTAGACATGCAGACTCTCAACTATTCGTCCTGGTAATGTCGAAATGCTTTAGCAAAGGCACGAACATCTCATGGACGAAGGTGTTGGATTTATCAGCAAAGATAAATCCTCCTAGTAGCTGCAATTTATACGCACACATAGCGATCAATTTACTTAACATCGGTGTAGGTTAAAAGGATCTAGAATATATTATGAAGTCACGTTATGCTAATGCGGCCCCTCTTACCACTAGATCTTGGCCTCGCCCCTTGTAATTTCTCACACGTTGTACCCCAATCAAAGCAACTACTCCCTTTAATTGCCTAACCATCTACGAGGAGGTCTAACTGGATCTCTACATCCTGTAAGGTAATAGTAAACTCTCTTGTCGACATGTGGAATGTGTGTGTCTCTAGCCTCCACTACTTGACCAAGGCAATTATCATGTGCCAATCTAATAGAATGAATGGTAGGCGGCTCGCACTTTCGAATCTTGCCAAATGTAAGAATAGCTCAATTCGAGGATCGATAGGGATGATGCGTTTGTCACGATGGAGGGACAACTCACGACGTCGAATAGTGAGTCAAGATTATTCCTAAAATGATAACAAGTGAAATATTGTACTATTGGTAATGAAACATAAAGTTGTCAATAAGTTAAAAGTCGTTTATCTCTCCGTCTTAGACGACCTATCATTGATGTCCCTTCTACTATGTTAACACTGAAGAATTGAAGAGTTCAAGCTCTATTTATTATGCTAAAAAAAAGAAGTTATAATTGATATGAAAATATTAATTAATGACTTATTAGCGACTAAGTACTTTCTAATTATCAGTTTATTAACAATAACTTAAGTTTACGACTACTTTACAATAATACACAAAGATATTACATTTAATATCAATACATAATTCACTAATTAACTTTCTAATAGTTAATTAATTATATGTTAACGATTAATTACAGTTAATTCACGGTTAATTGACAATAACTTAATTTTACAACTAGTTTTACAAAACACACACAAATATATTACATTTACAATCAACACAAAATTTTTCACTAATTAATTTTCTAACAGTTAATTAATAATACATTAACAACTAATTATAATGAATTTACGATTAATTAAGAACTTAATTTTATAAATATTTTTACAAAAACACACAAACATATTATGTTTACTATCAATACAAAAATTTTCACTAATTAATTTTTTAACTGTTAATTAATGATATATTAATGTTAATTACTATTAATCAATGTTTAATTAATAACAACTTAATTTTACAATAACTTTTACAAAAACACATAAATATATTACATTTACAATCAATATAAAAATTTCCATTAATTAAATTTCTAACAATTAATTGTCATATATTAATGACTAATTGCTATTAATTAACAGTGATTTAATAACAACTTTATTTTACAACTACTTTTATCATAATATACAAAGATATTACATTTATAATCAATACGGATTTTTTTTCCTAATTAAGTTTCTAATGATTAATTAATTAGTAATTAACAATTATTTTTGCAATAATTTTCACAACTATAAATGATGATATTTCATTTACAAAAAATACCAAAATTTTTTACTAATTCATTTTCTAATGTTAATTAATGATATATTAGCAACTAATTAATTATTAATTAACGAGTAATAAAAAATTATCGATATTTAATAAAAATAGTGGAATACAAATAATTGCATTAAATTTTTATGCATTGATAAAAGTAATTTAACAGGAAAAAAAGTAGTTTTTTTCTTAGGAAAAACATACTGAAATATAGCTTCACTGAAAAAATTGGAAAAATGTCCTATAAATATTTATATACATGTAGATGTGCTAGTTAAACTTGCGTAAAATATAAATTCAGAAAATAGAAAATAGAAAATTGTGAAAAAGAAAAAGACTGTAAGAAGAAATTGAAATAGCTGATAATAAACACATGGAATGAGAATTTGTATTTATATTATAAACTATTGGTGTAAGATTTTTTTCTATATATTTGAGATCACATATTGTAATACTGTGTAAATTTGTATTATCATTTTATAATAATTTTTATAAGTTTGTAGTATTAATTTGTAATAATTTTATAGATTTACAGTATTCCATTACATTATTGGATAGTGAGGATAATGCTAGAAAAATACTTTATTGAAATTTGTATCAATGACATAGTCTCAGTGTGTGCTTTCAGTTTTGCAAAATTTCTCAACACTGAAGGCATATATCATATTTGCACTTTTAAAATCCATTTTTAAAATATTTTTTGTAAATATTATATTTTATATATTAAAAAAAAACTATATTAAAGAGTATATCTCTATACATATGGCCTTTTCCTTTCCCCTTTATAATTTCATGAATATCACAATAATATCTAGTACATGTTTTTTAACTACAGTAATACGTAAAAACGAAATATAGGTATATAAAATATTAAAAATTAAAAATACAGAAATAAAACCATTCATGATAAGAAAATTATGTAAAGTAATGATGTTATTATAAGGTCATATTTTCCAGCAATCTAAAGATTGATTAAACTGACATTGGGTAAATTAAGAAGAATTGGGCTTTACTGTAAAGTTATCTATTTTCTTTTGAGATACTTCAAGGTTGTACGGGTAGTTATTACGACAGCATCCTTAGGTTGTACAGATGGCCTTTTTTTAATGGGGCCGTACTACCTTAGCGGTCGCCTAAACAGTTAAATGAATGTCGAGAAACTGCCACGAATGGGCATGGATAAGACAACGGACAAGTTAACGATGCCAACGGTACAGTTAAATTTAATTTTGCCCAATGAAAACCACAAACGCATCGAATTCTTCTATACTCCCGTCTAATTACTAATATATAAATTAATAAAAATATTAAAAACTAATTAAAATTTAAAAATACAAATAAAATCATAAAAATGTCTGTTTTTAAATGTGTTATTATTTATTTATTTATAATTATTAAAGTTTTAATTATATTTATTTTAGTGGTTAAATAATGATAATGTATTTTAAAATGTATTCTAATTTTAACACGCTAAATAAGATGAATATATCCATCAGCGATGGTGACTCAACCACGCTAATACACAATTCTCCAAAACCTGTCAGATTCGCTTGCTTCCACCATCTTCTATATTTATCATCAAAGCCCTTCTTTTAGTATTAGTAGTTGTTACTTGTTAGGACTTAGGACTTCCTTTCTGATTAATTCTGCACTTGTCTTTATTATACTTTAATTTACTCTTCTTCTTTGATTTTCTGTAAAGTTTAAGTTTCCTGTTGCTTAAACACTTTGCTTGTTGGACAGCTGTTCCTTTTCCTTGTATACATAATCTATTGAATGTTTCCACCATTCATGTAAACAAAATTCTTGGAGAAACACAGAGAGACAGAGAGAGTTTAGTATTTGTTTTGAAATTCAGTAACTTGGAGGGGTGAAAATGGTGAGTGGGACTTTGTTTCAGCGTAGAAAGCAATCATGGCCTCCTGATGAGTATGTTAGCAGATCGATTTTGCAGTTGGTGAGTTTCAATATATAAAAGATTAGTTTTTTTTTTTTTTTGAAATTAATTTTCCTCTTCATTTCGGAAAAAGAAATTGAAAGTTTTGAATTTGATGCTGTTGAGTACTTAAGTTGTAGTCGATCATATGCTCTATCTATATGTCATTTATTTATGTAAATGGAGGAATTTTTTGAAATGGAATTAATGAGATTCCCTTTTGTTAGTTTATTCGAATAGGGTATTTGATTGCTTGGCAAAAGAAAAATAAACGAAAAATGAATAGGGTATCGTAGGTTCGATAATTCGAGTAACCGGAGTTGTGGTTAAGCATTGCAAACACATTGTATGGTGCATAAAGGTATGAGATTGAAGTTGTTTTCATGGGAACTGGTTTCTGAAACTCTTCTTACCGAGTGGTGGTTTTATTTATTTATTTTTCTTCAATTCAGTGTTGTTACTGGAAAGTGGAAACTTGGCTTCTATAGGGATATACTTTGTTTTGGTTGTTAGGATGTGTTGTACTATTTGTCCATCAGATTGAGTTGGGCAGCGTCGTGAGTGGCTTCAGAAATGAGAATTCTGAATTGATCTGCTGTCTACTTGCTATTTAATAAAAGTATACCATGGCTTCATGGTGATCATGTGTTTTCAATTTAAAGTTCTTAAGAAACGGAGAGGGGATGGCACTTGGTAATAATGTAACGTGCTCATGAGATGATGCATTTTTGGCAATTTTTTGGTTGTCATAGAATCTTGTTGCACAGTTTTTACCTTGTGCATTTTATCCCGTTTTGTAGTTTGATTCTGATAGTGCTGCTCCACCTCAACAAGCATGGAGACGGCGGCTGAACAGTCGTGCTAATGTTCTAAAAGAATTCAATGTTACTTTTAAGGAGGCAATAAAGATGGTATGCATTAGTTAATTTACCTACATAGTATGAAGCAGAAGCGCATGGCTCCTTGCACAGCTTACTTTCATCTATTTGCTCGTGTGCATTTCTCTTACCTTGATAATTATTTCCACATGATCCTTAGGTTCGCTTAGGCTTACGTCTTTGGTCATACATCAGGCAAGAGGCAGCATATGGAAGGGTATTTCCTCAATTTGGCAGATACTGCATATGTTACTTATCCAAGGACCATATATATAGATTGTCAGTGTTTCAAAAGCTGTAGATGCTGGATTAACATGATCAATCTGAAATGCAACTCTCTCTCTTTACTACTGGTTATGGATCATACCTTCTGTGCAAATCTCACATGTAATTGCTGCATTATGTTCAGAAAGCACCAATTGATCCTTTCTCTCGAGATAGTGGGAAGCCATCTGCATCGCAAGGTGTCCCTCTTGGAGGGATGGGGTGAGTACAGAAGTATTTGTGCTACTTTAGTTTGAGCTGAAGACGTCCTCATTTACCTCACTTGCTTGCATATTCACAGAAGCGGCAGTATATCTAGAGGATATAGAGGGGAGTTCAGGCAATGGCAAATAATTCCTGGTATATGCGAATCTGCACCAATCATGGCAAATCAATTCTCTGTAAGTATCCGCCTGAAAATAATCATCTATTTGCCAGGTTTCTTCCTAAGAAAGGACATGCTTAGGTGTGGAATCTTCCAAAGTGGAAGCATCTGACGTTCAAAAACTTCATTTGAAATGTTATTTTCAACAAAGATAAAACGATGAGCTCCTTTAAGATAGCTTATTCATTTAAAAAATGTCTTGCTGGTTGAATTATAAGTGGATGGTTCTTTATTGGGTAGTACTTAAATGATAATCTAGCATCTTTTTCTTGAGTTTATGAACAGAAACTATTACAACTTGAGTACTAGAACTTCTTTTCTCTTTTGAGTTTGTCTATGGCTATGCAATGGCAGATTTTTATATCTCGAGATGGAGGAAATAAAAGTTATGCCTCGGTTTTGGCTCCTGGACAGCATGAAGGACTAGGGTAAGGAAAAAAAACTCATGATTTGAAGTTCTCTTGTTATGACAACAATGCTTTGTTGATAAATGTAACCTTCTTAATTTGTCACCTTACAGTAGAACCTGGATCTGTTCACCTTCTACCTTTGCATGTGATTGTAAATGTGGTGGATCCATTTGTATACATATAACTGTGTGGATGTGCATCTGATAGGTATAACTAGTCATGCTGCTAAAAAAAAATATTACGTGAATAGATGAATACTTTCCTTACATATTGATTTGGATTCCTCAGCTTTCTAGTACAGATCGTGATTCCAGCTATTGTATTGCAGTAAACGCAGTGATCAAGGCATATCATCATGGGGTTGGAATCTCAGTGGCCAGTATTCCACATATCATGCCCTTTTTCCAAGAGCATGGACTATTTATGATGGTATTCTTGATGTCTGCTGTTAATCCTTCATGTACTTCTTGTACTGATGGTTCTGATTGTCAGGTGAACCAGACCCAGATTTGAAAATCTCTTGCCGTCAGATATCGCCATTTATACCTCATAATTATCGTGATAGCAGCCTTCCTACAGCAGTGTTTGTATATACGGTATGCTTTGCCCATTTCTTACTTTCAGCACCTGTACTGCAGCATGGCGTGGAATTATTGAATTTTATTAGTTTCATAAAATTGCACTAAAAAATAATCATTGAATGCTTTATCATGCATTGACCAGATAATGCAGATATTAAAGTTTGCTGGCATGGTTATGTTTGAACTATTAATATTGTCTACTGGCAAAAGAATATTCTTACTCAAATGTCCAGATATTTTTTATCACACTTATGCTTATGTTGAACCAGAACAGCAAGAAATCAGTTAAACATCACTTAAATGTAGAAACAAAAGCTGGTCTGCATAACATATTGGGTCAATTGCAAAGTTGAATTAGTAGCAGAAAATCCAAATGAGTGGCCAAATTTTATAAACCCAAAATTCTAGCTTGTGGAATTCCTGACAAATTGAAAGGCCTGCATATAAGTATGGGTCCTTATTTCTGTGAACATTAGAAAACCAACATAACTGTCTGGACCAAGTCTGCTGCCACTAGCCATGCTGTCTAACGGTTGAGTTCAGGTACTCTAGTCTCTGGTTTAGGTTTAAAACTTGGTTCCACAACACTTACTAAAAAAAAAGACATGTTTAGCTTGCATACTGGGAACATCCATCTGATCACTAATTAAGAGGCAGCCTGATGTCAGCTTAGCAAAGTCAACTGTACAGAGAGTTAATCTGCTAGATCCTTTTTGGTTGAAGCTTGGATAGACACTGAAATTTCAGTTCACAAAGTAGGTAGTTGTCTTTGATTCTACTGCCTAATTTCATATCCTTGCCACCGTGCATTTGAATTCCCGTCTCCAAAGAGGAACTTTTGTGGTTTGAATGTTTGCTCTCTCTCGCACTTTTAACTTAGTATTTTTACCATATTCATGAAAATAAAGCACTAAAAGTAAGCTGAAGTTTGGTTGAATAAAACCTCAAACATCTATTCTTGAAACTGCTGACTTGTTAACCGTAGTCTCAGCTCCACACTCAAGCCTTATTTCACTAGGTGGGGTTGACTATATGGATCTTATTCTGTCACTGCACTTTGTCACAAACCAATATCCCTTTCAATGCCTAAATATGCCATTTCACCCTCCATGTCTTTTTTGGTGACTCAGTTTCCCCTGTCCCCATTTAATGTGATTATTCTCTAATGTGTCCACTTAATAGTTGCCCCCTGTATTCATCTTTGCACATGTTCAAACCATCTCAATTGTCCTTCTGTCACTTTCTTGTGAATGGGTATTACTCTTATTTCTCTCCAATATATTCATTATATAAATTACATTGATTCTCCAAGATATTCCTTTCTTATCTTTCAGTTTATGTCTGCACATCCAACATTATTGTCTCTTCTGTTTGCGATCATGTACACCCTTTATGTCCACCATTACGACCAACAAAGTATTGTCGCTTTAATAGCCACCCAGCAGAACTAATCTTTAAGCTTTATGAGCACATTATTGTTGCATAGAATTTTCTTATGCATTTTTTCACTTCATCCACCGTATTTTAGTATCTTTGCCGCCTTCTTATATAGTACTGATCTAGCATACTTAATACTCTCACTTAATATTGACTTAAAAACTAAAAAGGGGGAAAAAAAAAAACCCATGTTGAGATAGTGAACTTTCTATGAGAGAGGAGACATTGCATATTATTTTAGTGTAGAGCACTTGCACAGAAGCTGCTCCGATAACCTATTTTCAAAGGGATAATATGCTCTCTCAGGTGGTTATGTAACTGTGCCTTGTGTTCAGTCTTACTCAAGACAAAAAATTTCAACATCACCATTTCCATTTTGAGCCAACTGAAAATTCCTCTGTTGTCTGCATGCTTGATAATGAGTTTTTTTTTATTTTTCTTTTCTCTTTGCAGTTGGTGAATACAGGGAGAGAAAGGGCAAAAGTCAGCCTTCTCTTTACTTGGGCGGTAGTGCAATTTCCTCTTAATAATACATGGAATGTTGACCAGAATTCTTGGATACTCAGTCAGTATTTTTGCTTTTGCAGAATTCAATTGGTGGAATCTCACACTTGTCGGGAGACCATTTTAATGAACCATTCATGTAGGTGAAAGAGATAAAAGCTCCATCTGTTTTAACCGATCCTTTTAAGTTGAAATATTTTTTAATGAACCTGCTGCTTTCTGTTTTCTTTCATGATAGTGGCAAAGATGGAGTCTCTGGTGTGCTTCTGCATCACAAGCAAGTGACCCAAACCTTGTAGCTTTATATGACGGTTGGTTTGCATATTTCTCTTTGTCATGGTCATTTAAATGTTTCAAGTGGTGAAAAGTGAAAGCATACAGTTTTTCATTTAATATTATCTACATAGAACAGTACTTTGAAATTGAATCTGGATTTACGATAATTTCTGAGAATAACATCAAGTTCTTTTGATGTAGCAAAGATGTTATCTACTTAAGATGGTTTGATTGTTCCTATCTGTTGTCAGTATGATCATCGTAAGATCAAAGTATACGCAAGAGTTCTTCATTTGATTGTTCCTATCTGTTGTCAATATGATCATCGTAAGATCAAAGTATATGCAAGAGTTCTTCATTAATATACTGAAGATGTTCAAATAGGACTGGTGGGTCAAATGAGGCTTTACTGGTAATTAAGTTTTTGGCTGCTTCTCTTTCTTATCTTTTAAATGGTGGCTGAGAAGTGAGCTCACTTGTCCTATGTTCTTGTTGAGAGAAAGGATGGAAAAACAGAAGGAATAGAAACATATAGAACAGTTAAGGTGATCTACAAATCTCATGTCCATCAATCTGAAGTATATGCTTGTTTTCTTCATCTCTAATGCATCGATATGTCATATTTGATGGAAAAAACACAGAATGAAAGTTGATAGTTTTTTTTTTTTTTTTTTTTATTTGGGCAAATTCACATATTATTAGTTGGATGAACATGTAACTAATCAAGTCATGAGTCAGATTGTTTGCTGAATAGAAGTTATACTTAGTTTGTCAACTTCTCTGGCCACTAGATGGAAAGACACTGCTGTACATCTTGGTTTGACAGAGGATGCTTAAATTTTGAACACTATTCCATACTTAGAATATATTGTCATCTAGTCCTAGCTACGATAGTGTTTTTAAGCATCTCTAATTTTTTATTTTGATGGATGCTTGCAGAAAGAATAGGTTTTCATAAGACTGGGCTTAGTAAGCTTTTGTAATGAATATCATAAGTTCCATTAAAATCAACGATGTACGGGGAGTGCATTTTGTCAATTTGAAATAGGCAATGAATTTCCATCTTACTTCAAGAAAACGGTAAGGACACCCTGCATGTTTCTATGCTCTTGAATACCACTTCTTTTTACGTTCTTTAAATCCAGTATTTCCTTTTTGACCATATGGTCCACATTTATATTCCTGTCTAATTAGTTTTGTAGTTTAAGTTTCTGTATAATTTATTTTTCTCCATTTCAATATTTCATAGGAGCAATTTCTAGAAAAAGAAACAACACTAGACCTTACAATGTAGAAAAGATGAATAACCATATCTCCATTTTTAATTTATATGCAAACAATAGCAGTCCACTACCTCTACTCTCATTTCCTTGGCATTAGAATTTCCATGAATCCTTCCACAGATAGCTGCCCATACAAACATTGAAATCTTTAGGAGTCACTTGAGTAATGCAATCAGTAAGTTTAAATCAACTTCTTGTAGAATGACCTCAGATAAAACTGTTTCATATGTGATGAGACTGAGGTCTCATGGATGTCATCAGTTGGCATATGACTATTTTAGGGAAATTTAAGGGCTTTGTAGTTATGAATATAAACTTGAAATATGGTGTTATGTCATTATGAACATTGTCATTTAGGCAAAGTTAGATTGTATCTCCTTTATTTCCATTGGTGGTTACTGTATCTTCAATGGAATAAAATCATCGTAGAACGAGACTTTCTTTAGTTGTTGGTTAACCATGTTATTTCACATGCTATGATTCTCCGTTTCCCTCTTAGATCCTAATCCCACCTGTCATAGCACTTGATCTTTCCATGTGCTCAATTTTAAGCCTCATATTCACATCATGTGAATTAATGATCAATCAAACAGCAAGTTGTTCCTAAATATCTGTGGCTGAACAGACATTGATCTACTAGTTTTGTATCTGCAACTTGGTTAATACTTTTCCCCTCAAATCATTCGGTGGATACTATAACAGGTGCATGCATGTAGGCATTATTTAGAATATGTAGCTTTTGAGATTGTCTCAAGACTGATTAAGAAGAAGCTTGTCTCAAGACTGATTAAGAAGAGGCTTGTCTCAAGACTGATTAAGAAGAAGCTCCACATATTCTTTGTTGAGATTATTTCACACCATTCTTTGATTCATGCAGAGAACTTACCCTAGTTTCTATCTGATTAAAGCTATGATTGTTATCTGAATTACTATTTTCTCTTGCTGTTAGTGCTGCAACACCTTCTACCTCCTATTATAAAAGCAATGTGAATTAAACTGTTTCTAAGGCTCATAGCTTAAATGCAGGACTTCCAAAGGGAGTCCTCCAGTTACTTTTGCAGTAGCCGCTTGTGAAACTCAAAACGTAAACGTGACTGTTTTGCCATCCTTTGGACTTTCTGAGGGAAGTTCATTTACTGCAAAGGATATGTGGGAGACGATGCTCAAGGTATAAATCACTACCCTTTGGCTTTCTATGCATTGGTTTTAGACATCATAACTTCCAAATGCATTTTATTCTTCCCCCTAATACGATAGTTGACCCAACTGTTGAATTTTATATTTATGTATAAAGGATGGTCAATTTGACCAGAGAAACTTCAATTTGGGACCTACCAGGCCTTCACCTGTTGGAGAGACACTTTGTGCTGCAGTATCAGCTTCTGCATGGGTTGAAGCACATGGAAAATGCACAGTAGCATTTGCACTTGCTTGGTCTTCTCCAAAGGTCAAATTCTCAAAGGGAAGTTCGTATCACAGGTAACTCCCAGTGAACAACCATTCTAGACTAAATATGCATATTTACAAGCTTGAATGCACATCTGCTTTTAATTATTGGACTTTTAAAGTCATGATGTCCCTTTAGGAATTGAAATACCTGATATATGGCCATTTAGCTATTGATGTGCATGTGTTTCTCTTTTCTGACATTGTCTCCTTTCTCTTAAACATCATTATACAACTCACATTTGTGCCTCCTAGGCATGCCTCCTCTCCACTTTTGTTTCTTTGGAACATAATTACTGGCTTCCTCATGCTAAAGAGCATTAGCGTTTCAGCCTTCTTATTTTTTTTTTTTTCACTCCTCACATGCAGTTCTGGAGTCTTCAACATATTTTACAAAATTATGGAAAGAAATTTAGGATTGCATAACTAAATGTTTGGCTTCCTGCTTATCATTTTTATATTATTACAGGAGGTACACAAAATTCTATGGGTCATCTGAAAAGGCAGCTCTTGACTTGGTGCATGATGCTCTGACACGTAAGCCTTCATTTCCTTCTGCAATATATATAAAAATTTTTCTAGGGCTTTGCCATCACAGTTATTTACACATCAAAATTCAAGAAACCCATTTTAACCACTGTACATGCCAGTTGCCAGATAAGACGAACCCACATGAAAGCAATTGGAAGTTTAGAAGTATTTTGTTGCACACGGATGTTTCTCTGCTGATAAAAGACTGGTTGTTCCTTTTCAATCAAATGAACCGTTAAAAGTATCTTAGACTAGTGATTGAAGTCTCCTCTTCTATCATTTTTATTTTTCTGTATGCTATTGATATTTTGAGTATAGGGTTTTTACAAAGTTTATATTGTTCGCCTGTTTCTCATCCAAAGAGCAAGGAAGTCATGTGACCACCTAGTTGCAATCCTTATGATTCTTACTCACCAAAAAAAAGTTTCTATTATTTACTGACACCAGTATACTTAAATCTTCATCAGATTATAAGAGATGGGAAGAAGATATTGAGGACTGGCAGAGCACTGTCCTTAATGATGAAACACTACCTGAATGGTAATTTATACTGTTCTTTTCTAAATACTTCAGCTGTTGTTTCTCTATTTTGAAGCGGGAAGGGGTTGTTGCGTTTGGTTCTTCAGCTTTTTTGAAGCTCATGCAGTGTGATTGTATCCATCCGAGGCTTCCAAGATTGTGAGATAGTTAGCTCATGAAATGGGTGTCTTGCCATTGCCCATTCTGTTAATTTTGCTTACGCCTAGAACTGGGCCTGTTTCTCATCCAAAGATCAAGGAAGTCATGTGACCACCTAGTTGCAATTACTTATGATTCTTCCTCTCATAGTTTTCCCATTATAAATTGTGTGATTCCATTAGATGAATTCTTCGGAGCAATGTTCATGAGTACATAGATCCATAGGATGGCATTGATGCTTGGCTGATTTTTTTGGTCCCTTCCTTCAATGAACATATATTTTGCTCTCTCTCTCTATTTTTTTTTCCTTTAAAAAAAAAATTCTTGGATGTTTGGCACATTATTTTTCATTTTGATTCTTGAATGCTTAGCAATTAGCATATTATTTTACAGGTACAAGTTCACGTTGTTCAATGAGCTCTACTTTTTGGTGGCTGGGGGAACTGTTTGGATTGGTGAGGCTTGCCTATCAGACCACATAAATCAGAATTTGTAACTGCTGATTACACGTCGTCTAGTAGATATTGATCTTACGGCTGAATATTTTTTTACCTTTTCTTCATTAGATTCACCATTTCCTGATGAAACTGAGATGAGTTATCTTCCTGTCGTCAAGGCTGAAAAGAAAACTGTTAGAATCAACAACACTGGGCTGGATAATCGTGTAGAAACAAACGAGAGTGACAGCAGAGGTTGTGCCAATTTCCCACATAAAGAGGAGTCCATGACTCCATGGGACAAGGAAGACGCTGGGCTATTTTCCCCTATGGACATGCAAATCGAGGAAGAGGATGTTGGCAGGTTCCTGTACTTGGAAGGAGTAGAATATATTATGTGGTGCACCTATGATGTCCACTTTTATGCATCATTTGCACTTCTTGCTCTGTTTCCGAAGATTGAACTTAGTATTCAGCGTGACTTTGCAAAAGCTATCTTATGTGAAGATGGAAGAAAAATGAAGTTTTTGGCAGGGGGAGAATGGGGAATTCGGAAGGTTAGAGGAGCTGTTCCCCATGATCTTGGAACACACGATCCTTGGCATGAAATGAATGCGTATAATATTCATGATACAAGCAAGTGGAAGGATCTTAATCCAAAATTTGTGCTTCAGGTTTTTCGGGATTTTTCAGCCACTGGTGATATGGCTTTTGGAATAGATGTTTGGCCTTCTGTTCGTGCAGCCATGGAGTACATGGAACAATTTGATAGGGATAATGATGGTCTAATAGAAAATGATGGTTTTCCAGACCAGACATATGATACTTGGACTGTTCATGGCGTGAGTGCATATTGTGGTTGCTTATGGCTTGCTGCACTCCAAGCTGCAGGTGCCATGGCCCATCAGGTTGGCGACAGGGACTTTGCTGAATGGTGCGAAGCCACTTTTTTGAAGGCAAGACCTGCTTTTGAAGAAAAATTGTGGAATGGCACTTATTTCAACTATGATAGTGGTTCTAGTAGTAACAGTAAGTCTATTCAGGCAGATCAGCTAGCAGGGCAATGGTATACTGCATCATCTGGCTTGCCTGCACTTTTTGAGGATTATAAAATCAGAAGCTCTCTTCAAAAGATATATGATTTCAATGTAATGAAAGTAAAGGCTGGCAGGATGGGTGCTGTGAATGGAATGCATCCTAGTGGAAAGATTGATGAGACCTGCATGCAATCCCGTGAAATATGGACTGGCATAACTTATGCCGTGGCTGCCAACATGATACTTGCAGGAATGGAAGAGCAGGCATTTAAAACTGCTGAGGGCATATTCATGTCTGGGTGGTCAGAAGAAGGATATGGGTAAGAAACTAAGTCCTCTGCACTTTTATCTTCGCCTTGATATATATTTTTCAGTGGCTTAGCTTGGTTAGAGTTCTCTTCAAATCAATCTTCTTTTACATCAATTTTGTAAAAAATGCTAATTCTCTCACATCTGTGGATTGGCTGAGAACCCTTGCAATCCCATAGTTTATGTGTGAAATTATTTACATATTTTTTCCTACAATTATTAGACTAGTCCACTACTTTGATTTCCCTTTTCTGCTTAGTAGCTTCCTCAGCCTTTTTGGATTTTGTGTCTAACATGCATAGTTATTAAAATCGCGAGTCAACTATGCAATTCTATAAGCTTATAATTTTATAAGATTTTTCTTAGTTAAAATAGATGCAAAATTGTTTAGGTACAAACCCTTGATATGATTTACGTATATGATTTTACAAAATTTTTATTCTACTGGTTTTATATAATTTTATATGATTAAACTGATTTTATAAGCTTTAATAGTAGGTAGAATTGCAATTTTGATAACCATAGTAACATGCAATTGTAAAGTACTTGCTTTTGCCATCTAGTTGTCACAAGTCTCTACTTTTGTTATGTTTTAGAATTTGAATGAGTCTGCTCTATCTACCCTTGTTATTTTGGCCAATGTCAAAGTCACTATCTAAAACTTTCGCTTTTCATCAATTATACTCATTGATTAATGAATGCTTGCGACATCTTTCTAAAGATGACACGATAGTAAGTTTGATGAGTAAAAATTTGATTGAGGATAGTATTTAGTAACTTTAAAATTCAGGCCTAAATTTATCAAGTATAAGATAAATTTAATATGATAGTTAGCAATTTCAAACTTAAAAAGTAAAATTGAAAAAAAAAAGTATCAAGTCCAGATGGTAGCTTTGATATTATCCCCTATTTTGCAATACTTAGCCGATACATATTGATGCTGCTGAAAGATGCATTTTCCTTCACCTATATGAGGCTTATTTTACTTCGCTTCTACATACAGATACTGGTTCCAGACACCAGAGGCTTGGACAATTGACGGGCACTTCCGTTCCCTATTATACATGAGACCGCTCTCAATCTGGGGTATGCAGTGGGCACTTTCTCAACCCAGGGCAGTCCTTGAGCCCCCTGAGATTAACATTATGGACAGGGAGAATGTATCACTATTTCATTCGGAACTCTCCTGGAAGGACATCAGTGTTAGGAAAATTACCAAATCAAGGTGCTTTGGCAAGTCAGCTTTCCATTGTAAATGCTGATTATCGTAAGTTATTTCTTATGTAAATAAACAAATCAATGACGAGAAAAAAAGAAAAGAAAAAGGAAAATGCGGATCATGGACTTGCTTTGAATTCTCTTCAAGTGTCCAAAGAAATTGTGGGAGAGGTAGGGAGAAGTCTTTCCTAGGAAATTGGCAAAAGGAGTGTGGATTTGTATCACCATATCTAAGAAAGTTCCATGATACAGTAAACCCTTTTCATAAGAACATGCCTGCTATTAGTATCATTACATCATTATTAGGCTTTACATCCAGATGTGTAGTTTGTGTATATAACATATTGTATGATGACTTTGATGCGAATAGTGGAGTTACTATTTATTTACGACTGCTTTCGGCTTAATACAATATCTTAAGTTGGTTTTGGGCTTTTTTGGAAAATCAATAATCTGATTCTACCAATGTATTTATTTATTTATTTCCCTTGAGCTGGGGGAGATTTCTATAGTTCAAGTGGTCCATAGACCATGTTTTTTGAGATATAGATCCGCAGGGGCGTTCAAACAAGCGATGGATCTGTTTGACTTAAGGGACTAAAGCATCCTATCTTTGTGAAGTAGGCTAGTAAAGAAATTTCCCCTCTACTGCTTCCATCGAGTTTAGATGAGTACTCTTGCATCTTATCTATGTATATGGATGATTATTGCTATTATTTTGTTTGGTTCACTTGATGTGAGCATTAAAATTATAAACAAAAGGGAGAAATAGACTTACATGATGGGCATAGCTCCGTTTGATTTGATTTGATTTTATTTTTTAAATCAAAGCAAATAATAAAATGTGGTTTGATTTCTATTTTTTATATTTTTGTCATGAATGACATCAAAAGATTTATTCTAATAAAATATTTAAAAGAAATTTAAGTTCATTCTTATTAAAAGGATTTATGACCATTACAAATTATTAGAATATAATATATAAGTTTATTCAAAATTTATGTCATATATTAGTTTTATGAATGAAATGGTTGTCAATACACCTTTATAGGGTGGGGTTGTTGCACTATAGATGGCTGTTAAGTAGTTACATGCGAGATGTGTGCTTGATATTATTAAAGAGAAGCTAGAGGAGGAATTGGCAAACTTAAATTTTCAAGAGCACCTGACATTTCAAGAGCATCACTGTGACAAAAGATCGAACATGAGTGTTCTTGCTTGTTCTTTGTTCGTTTTTGTTTGATTTTCTATTTTGATCATTCTTGGAGTGAATTCAATGCAATGCAGACATTTCTTATAATTTGACGATCAACGAATAAGATAAAAGTCTCTCATTGTAACACTTCAGAACTTAGAACATTACCACTTGCTACATGTCTCTATAGTGTAGCAACACGTAAAAACTCTTATTTACATTTATAACTTTTAAATTCTATTCAATCTTCAATCTTCATTTCAAATATAACACCTCCAATTAATAAAATGAATGATTCACTAACAAGTTATTCCAACCACAATTATAATTGAAATTAAATGGTAGTACCGATTTGGTTATATAATTAAAACTCAATTCTCACAAAATATTATAGAATTATAACAAGTAATTCTATCAATTATAAACTCTCAATAAATTCATCTCTATGTCCATCAAAAGACTCCCAATTTAACCTCATTACTCGTCATCATAGTAGTAATAATAATCTCTTTCATTCTCATCCTGATAGTAGTAATATGCATTTCCAAATTCATCATATTCTACATATTCTTCGTACTCACTTGCAGCTAAAAAGGTAAAGGGATCAAGTCTAAACCCAACACATGAATACCACAAGTGTGCGTGCACACACATAGATCATAGGTTAGGAATTGCCACTTCTCACCCTAGCTTTCTAAGTGATATTGGGAACTATTACTGTGAGTCCTAATACCCTAAAATTTACCTCAAATCATTTTGATATATAACTCCATCAGGGACAACGTCGTATATTGATCATTGAGCTACCCCATAGGGATTTTCCATTGCAAGCTCCTAAGCTGAGCTAAACACAAATAACAAGCAAGTCATTTATTGAATATTCATTAAGTTCATTCATTTTCTATAATTGTCAAGTACAAGCAGTAAGCATGGGAAATACATACCTGAAAGAACAGTTCCAAAATTAACTTTTTTGTAACTATCAAGTAGGTTAGGATTTGTCAAGTATCAAAAAAATAAATAAATAAATTAGTATCACTCTATAACATAGCATAACTTCACTAGGTTGCTCGATTAAATATCTGTCGTGTATTTCCCATCCTCATTGCTCCATTGTAGGTGAAATTAGTTTAGAAACGAAGAAAACCAAAATGAAAAGGAAGAAATAAGTGCGACGTGTAACTTTAGGTCATACATGGCCCTGTTGGTGAACACGGATGGAAATATGACTGTGTACATGACCGTGTATCGTTCTATGTGAAATCTTTTTTCAACACACCAAAGTGCATGATTGTGTATTTTAATAAGGGCAAGTATATGTTTATATACCTAACCGTACACCCTATATTATGCAAAACCCCTTTTTAACTTAGTACAGGCAAGTGCATACTCATATACCTAACTGGATATCTCCCTATTTTGAAAATTTTCCTTTTCCTCTTCTCCAAATATCATACCAATCCTAATTTCAATGCATCAAGTTAAAATTACTTTGATTCAAATATTAAATCTACACTTTTACATGAAGAATAAACTTTTACTTGCTTCAATTTGAGTTGAAAATCCCAAGATCGTCTAATCTCACAACTACGCTTCATTCCTTTATACCTCTTGTTCCGCAAACTATCAATAATTCACTCACATGATACTTATACAACATAAAATTAAGATTTGAATAACTTATGATAATGATTAAGAGTCCTAATTGACAAAAAAAGGTGAATCTTTGTAGGATTACGCTAGGTTACATTATGTGTTTGTGAAGGCTTCTAGAATATCCATTGTGCAGAAAGGTAAAGAGGAGGTAAATAAGTCATAAAGGAGTTTAAATATCATGACCGCAAAAAGACTAAACTATTCCCATTATTAAAGTCTTATTATTTTTCTTGCTATTGTATTTGGTTTATTTTATTTTATATATATTATACTTATATTATGTTTTACATATCAGAATGGAATTATGATTCTAGGTTCAATTTCAATTCCCATGTTTGGATATGTTTTAAGAAGCCAAAATTGTAATGCCATTTGAAATTATTTGATATATAATTACCTAAATAGCCCTATATTTATCCCTAATTAATATATAATAACTTAAACTACCCAATAATAGATATATCTGTATCTTTGGCTAGGAAAAAGAAAAAAAGAAAAAAAAAAGGGAAATCACAGAACGCACCTGAATAGAAACCACGCAAGGAACGCACCAAAACAGAAACCAAGCCTATAGATTATACAATTATTATATATGTTATATATACAAATATATCTGGATAAATATATAAAACTATATTTGTTATTTGTGCTATACATATAACATTTGTTTGTACGTGTGTAATTTCATGTATATATATAACAAATTGTACAAATATACGTTATATATATATATATAACATCATTATATAATGTTAGATATAAATGCAACAAATATATATAATATATGTATGTAGATCATTTATTTGGTGTCATTAATAAATATATATGTAAAAACATATTGATTATATATTTGTAATATATGTTATATATTATATAATATACATATATGGATTATATATTATAGATAATATTATCTTATATATTTTTGTCAAATACTAGTATATTCACATTCCATTACATTTTGAAGATGATACAACCAAATATGTTGATGGAATGAAATCAACAATTTTATTGATGTTCCCAAATATAGTTCTCGATTCAATTTCATTCAATTTTGTGCCGTTTCATTCCATTCAAAATTATTTCTAATATCAAATGTGACATTGAATCTTTTATTACTCTTTATGAGCTTTTGAGTATGGATGGACCTAGCCAAGCCCAATGCTTTATAAATAAGTCCAATGGCTTTATAAAGAAACCTATGAAGGCTTTTGAAGACAAAAGGCATTTTGAAAGAGTTCATTGGCATGAGACAATCGAGAAAGACTAAGAGCAGATGAAATGGTTTAGAGATCTTGTTCCATGTCTACATAGCTAGATTTAGCTGTCAATAAATTAGACTAAAGGCCCAATTATCAAAACAGTTGTCTATAACCTTTGAAATTCTTTAATTGTATGAATATGGAACTTATCGGCCTTTTATATAGTGTCGATTCATATTAGTAATGCCAAATCAATTTTTTATGGTTTATAAAATCTTTTAGTGACTTGCATTGATATTATATAAAAGATCGATAAAGTTAATATTTATATAATTAAAAAAGTTTAAAGGTGTATTGACAACTTTTTCATCAATAAAACTAATGTATAACTTGTGATGGTTGTAAAGGCCAAATGCATATACGTTTCAATAAGAATAAACTTTAATTTCTTTTAAATACTTTGTTAGAATATTTTTTTTTTCATTTTTTAAAACAGTTTGATTTAATACAATTTACCTTTTAAATTAACCACAAATCTCCAATCGTGTTCAGATTAGAAATTTTCAAACTTTTAAGTGTAAAATTTTTCATGAATGCACACACTGAAGTCAAGTCTTATGGAATTCGCAATGAGGCCCCCCCCCCCCCCCCCCAAAAAAAAAAATTATTTGGAAACATTTTTACTAGTGCTGGAGGCATACATTTCATTTTAGAGGGATAATATAAATGACAAAGATGGAGAAACATTAATTAATGTTCTGAATACTTGCTATATATATTTACATTTTCATAAAGTACACTCCAGCCTAGATCAAGTGGAATAATTGCCTTCGGTTTGGGCCAATGTTGGAATCTTTCAATTCAACATTGCACGTGGCCATGTTTATTTGTTCAGGTCCTACGTAAGCGAATACGTGTCCTAATTGGTGCATTGTACAACGCAATTATGTTTAATTCAACTGGGGCTAGCTCTTTTCTATGTTTAATTTCAAATTCAAATATGTATTGTTTTATCGATGGATTGATCTAGCTTTTTTCTATGTCTAACTTCAAATTCAAATATACATTGTTTTAAGTTCCAGATTCTAGCTCTATCATGATAAAATTTTTTATTCTCTCATTTCCCAAAAGAAATCCCTTATAATTTTCTCAACTTTGTCAATTAATCCACTAGGGAGTTTCATTACTTCCGAAACCGATTTTATAAGCACATGTCTACCAGCCATACTAAGCAAATTCAACTTCCATCTCGACACTTTCACCCTAACATTACCATTTCTTGTTGTCTGGTGTCCAAGGTAAATACCAGGATTATTTCCAATTGTGAAGCCCACTTCCAAGCTAATTCTTTGTCTTTACTTCCTCCCCAATGTACATTGAAAACGTAAGTTCCGATTTATCTACATTAATCCTCTATGATTTGAACTCATCCGAATCATATAAAATGTTAAAGTAAGGGTGTTTCCAGTTTTCTTTCACAAAGTCTTTTAACTTTGGATGCATAAGTCACATAGGCTGGAAACGGAAAGGTTTATCCCTAGACTTGCCTTTCTAAAACAAAGGGCACATGTTTGATAGGATAGGCCTATGATCAGATTGGAAGGGGTTGAGGTGAAATAGCTTGGTTTCTCGGAATAAGTCGAGCCTCTCTTTATTTACCCAAGCCCTATCAATTCCAGTTTTAATGAGCCCATCAATAGTTTTTGCTCTTGTTTGACCACGTAAAAGAGTTCATTAACAATCGCTTGCTCTTCATTCCAAAGCACCAGGATGCCACCACTCAACTGCTACAGCATCTGCACATAGCATCTTATTGAAGCCAAGCCTTATCCTAAGTACATCAGCATAAGGGGATTCAAGTCTCGTCTCCAACAAAACAAGCACATCCGGGGGAATAGGCTCTTAGAAGCTCATTGATAGCTTCCCAGTGACAGCTTGTAGTAGAACCTCGGGTGTTCTAGGCTAACACATTGGCCCCCTCTCTGAATCCCTCATTCTCATTATATCTATCCTGAGCCAACATGACCTGTCACTTGTGGTTATAATCACCTGTGTTGGTTCGTCCAAGCAAAACATAAACAAAGGGATGTTCCCTTTATCTATTAGGTGCATTGGCTGAAAGGTTGGTAGGTCTAGAGGAGTATTTTCCTTCACAAGAATTCCCTCATATCTTCCTGCCGGCCCATTCCCAGTACTGAAGGATTTACTTTGCATCATTCGTCTCCGTCTCCCTTGATGTTCTTATGATTAATTCGTCTTCCCTTACTGTGTGAAGACGAAATCTTCTCTCGTTGGCTATTAGTCTTCACCAGGGATAATGAAGAAAGAGTTGATGATTTTCTTTTTCTTTTTTTTTTTAGCGTTTCATATTGGTATTATTATTTATATTATAGTTTTATACATTAAGTTAACTAAACATAGGAGATGGCCGGATTAAACCAACAATTCAACCCGAACCAGCCAATCGGTTCACCTGCAAACCTGCCGATTCAATAGGTTCACATGATGAATAGGTAAAATACAAGAAAAAATAAATAAATTAGGACTGATTCATAGGCCTAACCGGTTTGGAACGGGAGGACTTAGGGTCGATCTTAGATCATTTTTTTTATTTGGAAATTGATAAGGTTAAGTCGGTTTAAGACCAGTTCAACCCGATTCTTATGTCTAAACTTAATAATTTATATTAATTTATTTATACTATAAATACATAACTTTTATTATGAATTATGATTAAAATTTATATTGAGTTTCTTTATTTTTTCTTATATTTCATGTTTGACAATCTTGTTCCTCTGTTTCCCTCTTTCCTTGTGAATTGGTCATTTCACAATTTTCAATCCCTTCGTTATCAACCCCATCGGCATCCTTATCCGTTTGCATCACCGTATCGGCTTGCCCCCTCATTACGTTGTACATGGTTACGTTAGTAGGGTTTTGTACGTTACATGCACGATAGTGATGCCCAATACAACCACACATAGTGCAGAAAACAGCAGGTTGATACTGTACTTTTTACTCCACATTATCTACTATCACAGTATGAACCAAAAGTATTAAAATCAACTTGAAACTTTGATCTTTTCTTTAATTACTTGAAATAATCTCTTGAAATTAATCTCAAACGTTAATCCTTTTGTTAATCCTTTTGATATGTAATTTTCTATCATTATCATTGCTATTTTCACCACTCATCATCACCATTATTATTGATTGTTAGCAATATTATAAATATAGATGATGTAATGCCCCACATGATACTATTAACGACATTGATGAGTTCAATTGACCTTTTTCATTCCCTCTCCTAATGGAATCTTCTCCGATTGACCTTATTATTAAACATAAAACTGCAGGCAATAATAATGGTATTTCTTAGAATTCTCAAATACCATTTGAGATTTTCCTAAACATAATTCTAAATTTTTATAAAACCATTTGGCTTCTTTTGTTGTTATACATAATTTCCAACTAAGGAAAGTCAACTTGCTTGCTTCTTGCTTTTTAATTCGAAAAAAGTATAGACAATTGAATTAAAAAAATAATGGCACGAAAATGATAGTCATATAAGATATGGACTTTTAGCTATGTCCAAATCAAGGTAATTCTCCATGATAAATATACCTTATTTTTATCAAGGATTATATGATCAATATAGAGGTTTAATAACATAGTTCGAAAATTTAAAGATCTAAAACCTTGTAAAAAACTTTGTAGTTTAATAATATAAATACCAATCTTTTAATGGAATGAATTACAAAGTTTAAATTTTCTTCTCCATTGTTTACATAGAAAGAAAGGAGATCTAAAAGCTCAATTGTAAACTTGGCAAAAAAAAAAAAAGCTCGATCGTAAAGATAAAAAAAACTAAAAAACATTTAAAATACTATACAAATAATATATTTATAATATACCCAAATTAGTTTCAATAGTAAAGTTTGCTAAGGAAAAGTTCCCGGTAGAAAGCTTAAGGTGTCGTGGTATCTTGTTGCACTTTTGATTGACGAGCATAGGGTGAGTCTAAACGCTGGATTTGACTTTGCACGATGTGAAATTGGTAGTTTGAGTTTGAATTGCCTCAATTTAGAGGATCTTGCTAAGTTTACTTCTAAACGCTCTTATTTAAGTAAAGCACAATAAACTACAAACACGTATAACTTAATTAGACTTACTAAGACTCAAGTGTTATATTCACTACACTATTCTTATGTGTTTTGACGTTTTTAACTAAATTATATACATATGTATTCTTTTAACAAATTTATAATCCGTATTACATCACTTTTTTTCATTTTATTTAGGAAACATATGTTAGCTTCTAATTGGTTTTATAACAATTAATTTTATAATTTATTGAATTGTTACATTAATTTATTTAGAAATGGTGGATAGCTATCAATTATCATGGATGGGTTGCATGATTCACTTATTATAATATATGGTTATCCATTACGATTTTATGGTTATTGTGGCCATTAAAAGTAAGGGATCACTAGTGACCACATAAAAAAGGCCACTCGACCTTGCTAATATGGTAGGGGCCACAAATATATGGTGAGTTGTAATCTACCTATAGTGATGAGTGGCTAATTAACTATTAAGGGGGCAACCCAAAACACTCTAAACAATCCCACCCTCAATAATAGTTAGTTGCAACCCACCACAAAATTGTGACATTATTGGCCACCTCAAAGTAGGGGGTGGTTGACGATTGTGTTGATGGAGTAAAGTGAGCTCTTACGATGTAGTTGTTGACCACTTAAGGGTTGGAGTGGCCATGAGTTTTCTTTTAAAAAAAATTGTATAATTTTTCTATTAGTTTTAGTTTTATGAAAATTTTTAGTATTTTTATATTATTTAAATATATTTATTTGATTGTCGTGTTAGAATTCACATTAGCAAAATTTATATAGAAAATATCATATTAGTGTTTTGAAGAAATGAACGTCGGCTTTTAAAGTATTGGAATTTTATATAATTTTAAAAGTTTTTAAAAATAATTTATATAATTTATCCTTTTTTTCAAACTTAGTAATTAGGACATAATTTTCATCTTTAGACCTAATTAAACATGGTCATAGCTCGGGTCTGAATTGGACCCGGAATTGGCCTTGTACGGCCTGTTCTTGATCCGTATGTTAACCTGAAGAGTCTAGATGTCCATGGCGGTTCAAGCCATTGAACCTATGACCCTGCAAGTCAATCGGTCAACCAAAACAAAATAAAGAAAAAACAAAAAAATATATAAATAATTAAATGAAATAAAATTAAAATAATATTAAAAATTTAAACTGAAACAGGAATAATTAATTTACATTTATAATATTTAATATATTGTTATTAATAAATAATAATATAAAAAAATAAATACATCATAAAAGCAAGTTTGCTTGAATATTTATATGCTTCACTTCTTTATAATGTGAAATTAAAATTAATTTTTGTATTTTGATTTTCTTTTATAAACTTATTGTCAAACATTATTAAGATAACAATTATATTAAGACGTGGTTTTATATAAATAAATATAAATTTATTTTAAATTATTTATAAAATAAATTAAAAATTATTAAAAGTTTTGTGCTTAATTTTTTTTTTGTAATATTTTTAAAATTAATTTTATTTTAATTTAAGAAAATTTAAAAAAAAAAGTGCCAGTTCACGAGTTACGAAACAAACCTGTGAATTCAAGCCCTCGGAATTGGTTCCAATTCTGGTTCCCCATTTTAGGGACTTGGACTTGGCAGGTACAGGGTCGATTTTGGGATGGTTTCGCCTTATGCCAATGCCCAGACCCAATTGACAAGATTGATAATTTTAGACTACTGCTTAGGACATGGTAAAAATAATAAAATTATGGTAAAAAAGTTAGATTATGTTAAAATTTGGTTATATAGGTAGCACGAGAGACGAGAAAAAGAAACAAAATATTCTCTCTCTTTTTTTTAAATAAACCCTAAAATACTTTAATTGGAAAAAGTAATACAAAAAATATACCCGTTAAAATTGGTATTGTAAGTACCGATTTCAACTTTAGTCTTTCTTATTTTTATTTTTTTGGGGGGTGAAATTGACTCTTCAAATACTTATTTTAATTTTAGACACTAAAATTAGCACTTAAAGTGTTGATTTAAAGTCAATTAGACAATTACTTACAATCAACACTTCAAGCGTTGATTTTAAATATTATATTTTTTAATTACTTTTTCAATCGGTGCATTTTAAGGTTTATTTTTAAAAAACAAGGTAATTTTTTTCCTTATCCCCACAAGAGACAGTGTTGTTACATATGTTTTAAAAATTTATTTTTAATTAATAAATTTCTTTAATTATCTTTCAAATAAAAAATATGGGTGAAGATCAATTCTTCGTTTTTATAATTTTTATATTCCTATATTGTCACATAAAATTGGAAATTCGTATTATTGTGTTAATGTCTAAACAAGTTTGTATATAAAAAACCTTAACTAAGGATATAATTTGTTTATTAATTATGTATAAAAACCTAAAGTTATGACACAATCTATTTAATAAGCATGTCTCATGTTTGGGTTAGATCCGTTTATTGATTAAAGTTATAAGTAAGTTTGTAAAATATTTATATGTATAAAGCAAAATGGCAGATAATAAAATTAAGAGAAAAATAAATTTTAATCTTTAACATTTACTTAGTTTTCTGTTTCAATTCTTAACATTTTTATTATTTTATTTAAGTCATCAACATTTTCAAAAACTTAAAAAAAAAAAAAGAATTTCATCAAATCTATTGATTTTCCATCCATCCATGGTACATATGAATTTCAAATAAGCTCATAATAATTAAAATAATAAAATGATACAATTAAACAGATTTATTTATATAATATAACGAATAATAATATTAAATATATATAATGATATAATATAATATAAAATAAATAATAATAATACATAAAATTAAGAAAATTGGCTAGATAAATTTGTATATACCCTAATCACCTTAGTTAACTAGCCTAAGGCTTATTAGAAGCTAATGTATGCATTAGATGAACTAAAAATTTAATGTATTTAATGAAGTCCTATTTTTTTTTAAGTTTTCAAAACGTTAAGGATTAAACTAGAAGGGAAAAAATTGAGAATTAAAATAGAAAAGTAAATAAATGTTGAGAACTAAGAATGTGATTCTCTCTATAATTAATTTTTACAAATAGTCATAACATAAGGTCTTAGAAGTTAATATGAAATTACAATCCAAATAACAGTTTTGATGACATCTTGTTAAATATAATAAATCTAAAAATTCACAAGTTTCATAACATAATTAAATTAATCTAAACTCATAACCTAACATTTTTCTTTAGATCTCCAAAAAGATAGTTAAAGAATCTATACATATAAAAGAATAATATCAATAAAAATATATATCATTGAAAATTTTATAAATATAGTTTAGTTTATTATCTACATTTCTTTAGAGCTAATTTTTTATACATAAAAA
This sequence comes from Laguncularia racemosa, assembly GCA_037954665.1. Lineage (NCBI taxonomy): Eukaryota > Viridiplantae > Streptophyta > Magnoliopsida > Myrtales > Combretaceae > Laguncularia > Laguncularia racemosa. The sequence continues at coordinate 5,661,052 of JBBMOL010000031.1, read as the reverse complement.
AGCTTTTGCAATTTCTAACTTTAATAAATTGCAATCTTGATCAAGAATTTGACTTCTAATACTAAATGTAGATTTTAAAACTATAATTGATATTGGTATGCTTAAGATATCTTGTGCCATTTCCATAACTTAAGGATATTAGAATTAATTGGTTTTCCAATAACTCATTTAAATATAGTTCTACTTCGAATTTAATAATACTCTAAAACCCTCATCATAGGTTTATAAAACAAACATTTCAAAATCATAGTATTAATAATGTGTTAAAACCCTTACAAATCTAAAAGCCAATACTATTTATATGAATAATACAAATCACTTGTCATTGAAGAGATAGAGAAGAGGATATTGACTTACTTTTATCATTGTTCCCTATATTTTCAAGCATGACTCTTTATGTATAATGACACGGTATTTTCTAAATAGCCAAAAGATAAAAAAGAAAAATTTGTCCAAAAAAAAAAGCTAAATTTATCCAAAGTAAAAAAAAAAATGATGACAAAAAAAGATAAAATAACTGAGAAGAAGAGAGAGATATATGATGTGTTGTTGAAAGGCGTAAAAAGACCATGAAACTCTAAATGATAAAATTAGTAGCGCTTAAAAATAAAAGAATAAAAAAAATAAGAAATATATATATATTATTAATATTAAATGAATTCACGGGTCGAATCCGTAATTTGTTTACAAGACTTGTTTAATAAATGGATTCATAAATAGTTCTCAAAACTAGACATAAATTTTATTATGTCCAAATAGATCTAACTTATTTATATCTCGAATCAATTTTTTTTTAATACAAAACCATTTACTTCGTGCTATATCGTATTCAGATTTCACTAGTTGGATCTCAAATTACCAACCTTATTGTCACATGATCCACTTCATATTAAAAACTATGTTAAACGAATGAAGGTATGTAAATCAAAAGAGTTTCTAGCTTCCAATAATTTCTATTTTTATCACAATTTATGTTTAATTTCTTTTGTGAATGTGTATTCATTTAGTATTTGATACGCACATAATGTCCCATCGCACGATATATTTAAGTTTTGGCACGGTCATATATCTTTTGGCATGTTTAGGATTTTCGTCTAAACATTTTTGGTAAAGCTGCAATTTAAGGGAAAAAAAACCACCTAAATTTACTTCCTTAACGATTTTGTGAATTGCCAACTAGGGTGGGCGTGAATCAGATTGGTTCAATTTTTCTTCCGAACCAAACTAAATAATAAAAATACAGGTTGATTTTTATTGCTTTAAATCGAACCATATGATTCGGTTTCATATTTTTTCTAAATCATAAAATTTTGATTTTGTTCGTTTAATTTAAGGATTAAGTCATATTTTGTTTTTAAGAAAGTATATTTGCTTAATATGTAATTTCATATGAATAGTATTAATTTAATTTAATAATAATATGTATTGATATTATATAAGAAATTTAAAAAGTCAATATTTAACAACTAAAAAAGTTTATATACTTAATATAACTAATTTATTTTTTAAGATAGCATATAAGACAAAATTTAAATTAACTTATTTTTTTAGTTATAAGTAAATTATCATTATATTTTTTAAAAATGGTTTGGTTTGGATTAACTCTTCAAATCAACTATAAATTTTCAGTTTGATTTGATTCGGTTTATAGATTGGTTCGATTTGAACGATTTTTTTTTCCACCCCTACCTTTAGCCATAAATGCTTGAATTTTGGTGAGAGAATCTAAAATCCTTTTAAATTTAGCTTGAGGTAAATAAGAAACCACATAAACTTTCATGTTTTCAATTTTTTTTAAAATAAAGTATTTATAATATTACCGTACAACATTTTATTTATAATAATTCCCACTTTTATTTTAACCACCAAAATTAATAAACCTTTTAAAAATTTAATCTTACCACTATATCAAAGTAGCTGAAATCACTGTGTGGCATTTTCTTTTCTCTAATATATATGCCTGCTTGTAAAAATAATTTAACCAAAGGTCTTTTTACTGTATTCCTTCTTATAAAATATATTCAAATCTCTTATTTTATTAATCGTGTACTATGTAGTTAGAAAAAAAGAAATTGATTTAATATATATATATATATATATATACTCACATCTCTAATTCCTTGAATGAAAAGAAAAAACCAAACTAATAAATAAAATTAAATAAAAAAATATTTTATTTACATGAGTTAAAATGGTCATCAAAACCATATTTTCCAAAAGTAGAAAGCCTAATTACATTTTTTTTAAACTACGAATTTCAGTTATCTACTAATTTTTCCCTAAATTTAACATCGTTTATATTTAATAATAAAAATAAAAAGGTAAAGATAAAACAAAAGTACAATAAAAAATAATCCAAAAGATATGTTATATACGAGGATATTGATTGCCATGTGATTAAAATAAAAGATTATTAGAATGGTGAAATTAAACTTTGTTTTTGAAAAGTTCAATAACCTTAGCACATAAAATAGAAATTCAACGGCTAGTTAATATATATATATATATATATATATATATATATATATATATATATATATTGAAAATGAGTAACTTATGGATGAATTTTAGCCGTAAGTTTAGACACAAAAAAATGTTTTGAAATTAATTTTTCACCTAATTAACTACGTAAATGCTTTACAATTAATCTTTCATAAAATAAATATTATTAAATTTATACATATATTACGGTAGTTCTCAACATTTATTTACTTTTCTATTCAAATCTTTGATTTTTTTATTTAAATCATTAATGTTTTTAAAACTTTATAATTTTTTTTAAATTTATTAAGTTTCTTATTTATTTATGAAATGTATTAACTTTAAATTGATTTATAAAATTAAATTAATAAAATTTAATATTAAATATATATGTATATATTAATATAATATAATAAAAATAAAATATAAAAAAATAATAATTAAGAATAAAAAAAAAGAATCAACAAAATTTGTATGTAACCAAGGCATTTTGATAACTAATTTAAAGTTAATCAAAAAGCTAATATGTCTATAAGATGCATAGAAAATTTAATATCTTTAATAAAAATTTTATTTTTATAAAATTTTAAAAATATTAAAAACCTTAAAAAGTTAAATCAAATACTAATAGCTAAAAATATAATTTTCCTTTTTCATTAAAAACTAACATCTAAATGTCAACATCCGTAAAATAAAATAGAACGACATCCGGAGCTAAAGTTCCACAAACAGAGAGAGAGAGAGAGAAATCCATCGAGATTCATCCTCTTCGTCGGTCAACTCAAATATCCCAAAAAAAAAAAAAAAAACTTTAATTTTCCTTAATTCGACAAATTCAATACTAGATATAGGACAAGAAAAGCACGACTTTGCCTCCTCCTTCCGTGTTCGTCTGTCTGTTCTGTCCCCGTAACTTCTCTTCCTTTGGAAAGAATAACAGCTCTCCTTTCTTCGCTTCCATCTCATTAATACAGCGATCACACCACACCTTTATCGCCCTCACTCCTCTCTCTCTCTCTCTCTCTCTCCCCTCTCCATTGCATTCCTAAACCCTAATCTCTCTCTTTCTCTCTGTGAGGTAATCGACGAAGCTCAATCTGATTACAGCCAAGAGTGAATGTTCCAAACACGTTATTTTTTATTTCTTATTCATTCATGCCGTTCATTTTAAGTTGTTTTTACATGCCTTAGTTGTTTAGAAAGCTTGTTTATGCATATATAGTTCCAATAGTATTTGAGGAATTTGTTTCGTGGAAAAGTTTTTTCGGGGTTTTGAATAGGAAGCAGTGTAGTGTTAGATTAAACATGGAATTCGAAAAGAGAAAAAATGAGAATTATTTTACTTCGTCTTCCTCTTCTTTTTTTTTTGGAGGGATATTCGCCTGCGAGCCACTACCGTTGCCTTCCACAGTTCAAAACCCGAACGTTAGTTCCTACTATTAGCGCTACCGTTTTATTTAGAACTGTAGGATTTGTTACAAAAGTTCGGGAAAACATTTTTCGTGAAATAAATGCTTCTTTGCAGGAAATGTTATGTATATATGTTTTGCTGATTGTTGATGATTGCGGGTACTGTAGCTTTTGGCGATACCTGCTGTTGGTTTACTATTTGTGTGTGCAATGGCCATATGGAAAATGTTCATGTAAATTAAGGAAAATGCAATTTTTTTTTTGTATGTTTTGATTGGATTTAAGGGTTTGTTTGTCGTTTCAGGTTGTTATTTGTTAGTTCTGTTATAAAGTTTGTTAAATGTGTGTTTTGGTTCAGTTTATATAGCACGTATTGGCAATGGCGAGAAAGATGCTTATTGATGGGGAAGTAAGCGGGCCTAATGATGAGGATGTTCACTATGATTTCGATCTCTTTGTTATTGGTGCCGGAAGCGGAGGTGTTCGGGCTTCAAGGTTTTCGGCTAATTGTGGGGCTAAGAAGGTTGGGATCTGTGAACTTCCTTACCATCCAATCAGCTCGGAAGTCATTGGGGGTGTTGGCGGAACCTGTGTGATCCGTGGTTGTGTTCCAAAAAAGATATTGGTATACGGTGCAGCTTTTGGAGGTGAATTGGAAGTAAGTTTTTATCTGCATAAAGTTGGAAGGTTTTATTCAGCTATTTATCTACTATTTGATGCATTTGCTGCTGGAAAGTTATTATTTTCTCTGTTTTGCTGAACTGCCGGTCATGCAGATGTTCACATTTTGACAATCATCTTGTTATGCTCACAATAAGTTTTTGCACATGCATTTTTACTAAGGGATTTGATTTAGGTGCAATTGCTTTCAACTTGTCTTGCCTGAAACTGAATGTGACATGAGTGATTGGTTGAGGTTAGAGGGAAAGAAAAAGAACGATATGTTTGAGATCTGTGTCTTCTGGTTCTTGGTTTGGAACTACACCTTTTGAGGGCTGGTGATGAATTGTGGGAAATTATTTAATGATGGAGGAAATTAATTATGGCGTTACAGAAATTTCCAGATTGAGTCTTGCTGGAACTTCATCTTTCTTTCTCTTCCTTCTTTTTTAGAATGTTGTGTTTGTAGAAGACTATGTATTATACTTCAATGTTCTTAATTATGTTCCAATAACCTTGATTGAGCTTTTTCTGCAGGATGCCAGGAATTATGGCTGGGAATTGAGTGAAAAGGTTGATTTCAACTGGAAGAAACTTTTAGAAAAGAAGGTAAAATTTCATCTGCTATTTCGATGCTGTGACCTTTTGATCTCTATTATAGTACTTAACTTTGCAGTAGAAATTTTTTGTAAGGCAGAAGTTTCTTCTGCTAACTTTGAAATTCTACTTATCTCTTTTCCTGCATAGTCAATTCCTGCAATGGCATATTTATCTATTATTTTACATATTGTTTACAACATTTTGTGCCATTAACAATAACTTACTGGGCAAACTTGTGGAGTTTGATCAATATTTTAAGTGAAGTTTTGTTGTTGTTTCAGTTGTGTTTGGATTTGGAGATGATTTGGCTTTGTCTTCCATGCTTATTATGAAATTCTTTTTCTCATTCAAACTTTTCCCTTGGTATATTTGTTTCTTATAGTGTGAAAATATGCAGGTGAATGGAGTTATTCATTTTCTTTGATAATCAAGTTTATGAATATTTGTCAAAAGAATATATCAAAATCAATGTATCAGTTTATGTGATTACCATTGAACTTTTCTCTTCCTGAATTATGATAGACTTCCACTATTGCCTGTAGTCTATTATCACCATAATTATGTGACTTCCTGTTATCAAATCTGTTGCAGTTAAAATGCTGTTGTTGTAAATCTTGTGTATGTAGATGCTACTTGTCCTCATTTACTGATATATTGGGTCTGGTTGTTCCTTAATATGATAGTATCTCTTCATTTCCCGGTTGTTGCTTTGCTTGTAATCTTCTTTCACTCAATTTATTGATTTGGAGAATGATATGTCCAACCTTCTTTTTCTTTTACCCTTTTAGACAAATGAAATCAGCAGATTAAATGGAATTTACAAGCGTTTATTGTCAAATGCTGGGGTCAAATTGTTTGAAGGAGAAGGAAAGCTAGTTGGTCCTAATGAAGTTGAGGTGATACAGCTTGATGGAACTAAGCTGTGCTTCTCTGCAAAACATATATTAATTGCAACTGGCAGTAGGGCTCAGCGTCCAAATATTCCTGGGAAGGTAGTTTGTGCTTTATGTAACCACTCATCGATTTTTGCGGAAATTGTATGGTATTTGTTGGGAAATCATTTTCTTCCCTATATATTTTTTTTCCCTTCTTTTCTATTCAACTTTGTATGTGGATCTGTAATTGCATAGACGGTATATTTAGGCATAGGATTTTCATTTCTGAGTTCCTAATGATGCTAACTGGTTAATCTGTGCCCTGTGCTAATAAAGTAATGTGTTATATTGGTTTTTTAGCTGCAAATATCGCAACTGTTTGACAGATCAACTATATAGGATACCGCATGATTTGTACTTCCTTCTGAAATTTCAGTATAACAAATCTTGTACTTTTTGCTTTCTTAATTTTTTTTGAAGTTCCTTCCTTTCCATCATTTATAGAGTGCCATAGGCAAACAAATCATAGAAAATGATCTTTATCACTGGTAACCTATCATGTGGATCACCCATTTCCCATGCTTGCAGTTGTACATTCTTTTCCATTAATACAATTTTGATTTACCCAAAAAACTTATTATGTAAATTAGTTTATCTTATTATGCTCATAAGAAAAGGTGTTTATTTGAACTTGCTGTTACTTATTGATGCAACTAGAGTTAAATTGAGTGTTTTCATGCCATATGCACATTGTTGGATCTATCTAATCTTTGCCACATATGTGTAGGAGTTAGGTATTACATCTGATGAGGCACTGAGTCTGGAGGAGTTGCCAAAGCGTGCTGTGGTACTTGGTGGAGGGTGGGTTTATCTCTTCACCTTTTGAGTTATCAATTTTTCAGCTGTTCAGAATTTTTTATGCATCTCTTGGAATCTTTTCTTGAGAATCATAGAATTTTTTATTGTTCATGGTATTTGGAGAAGTGGTTTTAGCCTTTTAGGAATACCTCCTCATACAACTTTGCAGTTTCTGCTCATCAGTTTGAGAATGTAGAGAGACAATGCTAGAAAGGACTTTTTCTTGATATGAAACCGAGAGTATGTTTGTCAGAACAATATACAAATATATTATTCCTCAATCTCTGTATGGAAAAGAACCCCACCACCCCCGCCAACCACCCCCCAAATATATATATATATATATATATATATTTTAAATGTCGGTATCATTATTTTCATGAAAATATTACTATGTGTTGTCTTTTGAGATTTAGTTTTGACCACGAAAAGCAAGCTAATAAATATTCATCAGTGCTTTCTTGATTTTTAGATTCTAGAAATTTCGTTATCCAATCCAAAAAGTTTAAATGCTTTCCTCATATTTTGTGGGCTATACAGATATATTGCTGTGGAGTTTGCTTCCATATGGCGCGGTATGGGTGTAACTGTTGATCTATTTTTCAGAAAGGAACTTCCATTGAGGTTTGAAGACTTCCCCTGTTCTGTTCCCTCCTGGGCAAAGACACTCTGTCCAGAGGTTTCTGGTAACTTATATTTATAATTGTGAAATTCTTGTTAGGGGTTTTGATGATGAAATGAGAGCTGTGGTTGCAAGAAATCTTGAAGGCAGAGGAATTAATTTGCATCCTCAGACAAACTTGTCAGAGGTACCTAGCTATCAGGATCTAGTTATCATGCATAAATGATTCATTTTGGCTGCTCTATTCTGTGTTTCTTATGTTGAGCCCTCGCATTTTCTTTTCTAGATATTGTTATTTGTCATGCCTTGCTGAGCTGTATAATATCATCAAATGCAGTTGATTAAAACAGAAGATGGCATTAAAGTAATCACAGATCATGGTGAAGAGTTGATTGCAGATGTTGTTCTTTTTGCTACTGGTAAGTAGCTTGTACTAGAACCAATTTTCATTAAAGAGGTGTATGCCAGCAAGTACTCTTGGGCTTAATTCGTGTATACTGAAATCATTTAAAACATTGTGTTAGTGAGCTTATTGTTATTATTATTTTTTTGGAAGTTAATTACATGTTAATAAGCTTCATTTCTGAGGCATGTGTTAGTCAGGTGAATATCCTTTTTCTAGGCTTGCCATTCTGGATTTAAAATGGTATTGTTAAAGTATTGCTTTCCTAAAATACTAGGGTGATTGGTCCATTGCAGCAAGTAGTGTGCCTTGCTTGTTCTACATGCCGAATTTCCTTACTCTCCAAAGCATGATGCTCTGCCCTTTGAAATGCACTTTGTAGGAAGGAAAGTTTAGATGCTTTCTTTCTTGGGATGTGGTTGCCTCTTTCTAAATCTTTTAAAGATTTTATATGATATGCAATTCTAATGAAGTTGATTAATTTTCTGCATTATTTTTTGGCAATATTTTTTTCTCAAGGAATGTGCAAAAGGAAAATAGTTTGAATGCTTTCTTTCTCTGATAATGTTTGTCTTTCTCTAAATTCATGCTGTTTGCAAAGTCTTGTAAATTCCTCACATCAATACAAAGTATTATAAATAACTTAAAAAATAATTTTCTTTTGGTGATTAAGTGGCAGTATAGTTATCGAACAATTGTTAAATCATTGTTCTCTGGTGTTTCACAGGTCGCATTCCTAACTCCAAGAGGTTAAATTTGGATGCTGTGGGTGTTGAAACTGATAAAATCGGTGCTATAAAGGTAAATTTTTCTTTCTTTCTCCATGTAATCTTTTCATATTTGTGATATTTGGTGCTTCATAGTGGGCCCTTTTTTTTTTTTCTTTTTTCTTTTGAGTGCCTGCCTGTGCCTGTCCATGCAAAGTGTGTGGGTTTGTCTAGATATGTTGTTTTCCTTTTCCTGCAATTTCTTGTCTTTGTGGGTACTTACCCTGATTCACTTTTTTATTTGAGGTGATGTTGGCTCTGGATATCATTCCATTGTATAGTTAACCTATTTTTAATCATGTGTCAAATTCATCCATCTTTCCAATGGAGTCATGATATGTACTTCTCAAATATTGCCAAACCAAAACAATTCTACACTGGGTTTTATATTCCAAGAAGATAATTTTTTTTTTTTTTTTTTTAAAAACTGAAACTAGTGCCCTATACTTCTTGGTCTTGAATGCACACCTCAGAAAGGTCTACACCCATACTCACAGAATGTGAACTAAACCGAAGCTTTATTTCCGTCTGATGAATATGGATGCATCATTTTGTATCCACACATTGATTTTAGTTTATTGCTAGTATTCAGGCTTGAAGCATATATGGTTCCATAGCTGTCCAGAAGCAACTTAGTTTTTAGCTTTCTGGGAACCTTACGGTTGCATAGAGTACCAGACACGCCTTTCTACTTCCAACATCCTGCTTTAATTTTATGTCACATCCTTTTTTTTTCCCATCTTTTTGCATCCATACCCACATATGAGTGCTTATTCCTAGCACTTGGTTGAGCTGCTATCTGCAGCTGAAAGAATTACTTGCTGGTTCTATTATTTGTATATTTGCTTCTTCCTTGAGAAATTATTGCAGGTAGTGCATTTTGGTTTGTTCATATAATTTAGCTCTTTGAATAACCATTATGTCTTTTGGCCCTAATCAAATGTTTTGTTTATACTTACCAAGAAAAATGTTTTGTTTATATTTCATTTCAGGTAGATGAATATTCATGCACAAATATCCCTAGTATATGGGCTGTTGGTGATGTAACAAATAGAATGAATCTCACTCCTGTGGCCTTGATGGAGGGTACATGCTTTGCTGTATGTTTTCTTTCCCTTTCCTACCTTTACAAGTCTTATTTGTTGTCCTCCTTCTAATGCGCTTGTTTTTATGCATTGATTACTTTTTTGGAAGCCTGTTTTCTTTGCAATAAATCTAGTGGCTCATGATTTTTCATTGCCTGCAGAAAACTGTTTTTGGTGGTACGCCTACAAAACCAGACTATAATGATGTACCTTGTGCTGTGTTCAGGTATTGCTTTTAGCCTTTTGAAGTTACTCCTTCTGTCTTTTATCCTGCTTTCTCATTTTAATCCATTGCTTGTGTTTATGGATGTATTCCTTTTAAATACTAACCTCAATATGTATGTTATGATTTTTTGGATGCTTTTGATCCATTCCTGTCATTTCATAGCAATTTGGTATTTTAGATTAAGAAGGATTTACAGGTGGAACCTGCTATATTCAATCCATCAATTCATCTTCTAGGAATCTGAGAGATTTGATTTAGATTATCTTTGTGAAGTATGAAAGACATGAGTTAAAGCAGCACCTTTTTTCCTGCTCATTCACCTCTCCATGAATTTTCTTATTTGTTTCACCTTTCATTGACTCAAGAAATTTCTACTAGCGCTTCAGCATCTATCGTCTTCTTGACCTTTTTTTTTTTGATCAAATCCTCTTGACCTTCTTGCTGGACATTAAAGTGACATTTCATGGTACATTGTTTGTAAATTCTGCATGACTCCTCTTCTGCACCAACATATAATATAGGTTGCAAATTTGAAGCAAGGCCTATAGTCATGTCTTGTTTTGGTATATCAATGTATACTTGCTCTTCTAGGCACAATGAACAGAGGATACACCTAGTAACGAGTTTATTTCTTTTGTTTCTCAGCATACCCCCTCTATCTGTTGTTGGACTAAGTGAAGAACAGGCTATAGAGCAGGCAAATGGAGATGTTTTGGTTTTCACATCAACTTTCAATCCAATGAAGAACACAGTCTCTGGGTAAGTTCAGATATGGGATGTGGAAGCTTGATGTTTTATATAGTGATCTTTGCATGGGTGCTAAACATGCAGCAGGGTTATATATTTGGAGTTTGTTATAGATTTGGGGTTTACCTTTCTCTTATGTTTGTTGAACTTGTGGTATGAAAAAATCTTATAATATGAAGAAAAAGGGGGGTTTATATACAACCTAGTAAAGTGGTCCTTTTAGATACTACTACTGAATGCCACTTGGGACTAGATGTGGCATTAGTGGTACTAGTGCATCCTCCAGATCTCCTATATGCGCTGTTACCTAGTTTGATTGAAGCCAGTGAAAACTGGGAACTCCCTAGCTAGTGGTTCTGGAGATCTTGGTACAAAGATAGTAATGCTAGCTTATCGACATAGTATGCAAATCTCTTGCATTGTGTCAATTGAATGGAGGAATTAACACGTATGAAAAATTTCTCAAGAAACCTTTGCTTGGAGACAGGAGGAATAATTGCTTTTAACTAATAAGCACTTATTTTTGGAGTTAGGCAGTCGGCTTAATTGAATACAATGATAGAAAATGGTGCTAGAAAGAACAAGGTTTGCATGGAATTAAGTTCCATCCTGTGATCTAAGAGGGTGGAAAGAAACTTTTATCTCATCCAAGTTTAATCAGCTCTGAAAGGAGAGCACCTAAGTAACATGTGTGCAGTTGCTTACCCTTTACCTATTGGATTGATGCTGTGGCCTTTTCACAACCATGATGTTGTTAATAACCAGACACTGTCATGCTTCTTTGTTCCCAAGTGAGTTACTGATGAAAAGGCAAGAGCAATATCGGTTTATTGTGGAACATTGCAGCCATCCCTAAATTCTAAAACAGATTAGGAAAAGAATGGTTTGAAGTTTGCATGGTGTGTGATGTTATTTATATAAAGCTTACAAGTAATGTTGTAAACTGTACTGCATGTTGAAATTTCTATTCCTTTCTCGTGCTTCCAGTACTCAATTTACTGCTTCATTAGGTGACGTTCAATATTGTATATCACAATGTCAACTAGGATCATTTTGGCTGCAGGAGACTAGAAAAATCGGTTATGAAGCTTATTGTTGATGCTGAAACGGATAAAGTTCTTGGTGCCTCCATGTGTGGGTCCGATGCCCCAGAGATTATGCAGGTACATCTTGATTCTTGGTCATTTGAGGATGTAGTCCATGTTCTTCAATTCGGTGGGCTTGTGTGGATGATATAGTACATGGTGGATACAAAGACCAAAAGATTTTTTCTGCTCTTCATTCCAATGTTTAGGGAAGACTAACAACTAAGTGCATCCAGATGATTATGAGAAGGAGATTTGCAGAAGTTTGTGAGATTGCTAGCAGGTTTTTTTGTTTGGGTAGAAAGTGAAAAGTAGTAGTTTATCAAATATTCATTCGATTTGCAGAAGTTTGTAAGATCATTAGCAGGTTTTTTTGTTGGGTAGATTGTGAAGAGAAGTAGTAGTTCATCAGTATTCAGAATTCATAAAGTTATTGTATGGCAGTTAAATGGTATTTAACTGCTTAAACTTTGGGATATTTGCTTCTCTTTCTAGACTTCCTCAAGATAAGCTTGGTCAAAGTTGTGTGCATCTAGGCTATCTGTTGTTCAGTCTTTACTTTTCTTATAATATATTGCTTTGGCAATATTGCAGGGAATTGCTGTTGGACTGAAGTGTGGAGCAACAAAGGCACAATTTGATAGCACGGTAGGACAATTTTTCTTTTATTTTGCCACTTTGTATTGTGGAGATGCTACTATGCAGATATTACTAATATGTAGTGTAGAAAATGGCACTTGCTCCAGGGATGCAAAAAACCTAATTTATCAGTTCCAGTTAATTGAATTTGTTTGACTCAAAAGATTCCATCACCCTCCCTGCATATTTCTATCCCCTCCATTCCTGGAACACACTGGGCCTAATCCTACATTCATCATGGAAACCTGTGTCTTTACCTGTGAACCATTTAGTTGTACTCTTGTCAAATTCAATAAAATGGTATATGCCCGTGGGAATCAATTGAATCAGTTTTATTTTACTCCTTTCATTGTTATTAATCTATTCTTTTGATTGCAGGTGGGAATACACCCTTCTGCTGCAGAGGAGTTTGTAACCATGAGGTCAGTGACAAGACGTGTTAGCACCAGACCTAAGACGAATCTGTAAAGTTGGGGCTTAGTTATAGGTGATTGTTTTGTACTCATGAAGCACATGGAAAACACAAGTTTCATTTAATAGACTTTTCTTCCAATAGGGGACTCTTATCATGCTGAATATTTGATATGGCTGGAATGAAATAGTAGTTTTGGAAGTTATAATGTGCTTGCTGAAATTTCTTGTATTTGATGATGGATGGCAAATGTTAAGCGAAATGGGATCATTTTTGAACCCATATTTTAACGCCCACTCTGGTTTGCGATGCAGCGCGTTGCAAGATAGGTTCTATCTAGCGGAAACTATCTAATGGGAGTAAAGCTTTGAGTGTGTTGTATTCGGACAGCATTATGCTGTCTAGACTTGACATATTCCATCACTCAGACGATCGTTTTCTCGTTGAATCCTATTCCATTCTATCTTATGTTTTCTTTTTCTTTTTCTTTTTGTTTTTGTTTTTAAGAAAATGGAATGTTCCATGTGCAAGAAGAAATGATGAATCATTGGTCATGAGTTATGCAGGAAAGGCATAATTTTTAAAATGATTTTCTTTATGCAAAGTTGCAGAGACTGATAGAAGGAAATCGACCTTATTCTAGGGAAATAGACAAAATGGAGTAAGATATCCGATTAAGAGGTAAATGGCTAGAGCTAGACGATAACAGGTACTAACCAAGTAGATCCGAGTCATTATATTCTAGTAACGCTGGTGAATGATGTTCGAGTATTGATCTGCTGCTGGGGCCTTTCTGGCTCCCAAATGGAGCACTATTGCCTTCATCTCCCATGGATACGCATCAATACATGGCGTATCATCTCATAGGTATATCAAATCTGGGCAAAAGATAGTTAGATCTTTAATCAATTTATATTAACACCACCTATTGGGAGTGTGACACACAGCAACGTGGTCCTACTGCGGTGTAAATGCGGGTCTAATTTTTCTGTGTGTCACACATTGAATGAAGGATATTGTTGAGATAGATATATCAAGGATCTACTAACCATTTACTCATCAAATCTACATTGTCTCTAACAGATGTTTAGAGAAAAGAAATAAATGAAAATAAGTGGAAATGAAAAGAAATGGAAAGAAGAGAGAAGAAATGTGATTTTCACTTTATGTTTAGATAAATAAGAAATTTTCATTTACAAAACAAATTAAGAGAAATAAATTATTTATTAGATAATATTATCCTTCTTTTTCTTTAATAAATCTAGACATTAGGAGCGTTTTTGTAACTTTGAAATTATCTCTACCACTCTCTCCAATTTAGAAATTAACATAATGGTTTGAATAGTGGAAAACTTTTCACTAAATTTTCTTTATTTCCTTAAGTTTTCACTTTTACTTTTAATTACCAAACCCAAAATTTCTACTTATTTTCTTTCACTTCTACCCAATCAAACATAATCTAGAGCATATATTGAGTTCTCTTTCTTTGTTTCCACAATTTTCTCTTCTTCTATCCCACTGTTCAAACAAGGGTCTATCAATTTGACTTTCATTAATTTTCAACTTCATTATTTTTGCAAGAGTACTTACGAAACTTCATTTGAGTGCGTGTGTTTTTTTTTTTTTAATATTTTATGTTGATTGCTTGTCTACTGTGCTATTTTTTATTAAATAACAAAAAGTATCCAAATCATATCAAGGAATTCTATGATGCCATCACTCAACCTATCACTAGCATATTTTACCGTCAATAGATCATATTTACTACTATTCAGAGGTGATTTATTGTTAAAAAAAAAAAAACTATGGATAGGTTTTATAAAAGTTGTCGATAGTTTCATGAATGTTGTCAATAATTTCTTTTATTATTAATGAGCCTTATTTTTACTATAATTTAAAAAGATTTACCGTAATCGGATAGTAACAACATGATATTGTCACTTTTAAGTAACAACAAATAAAAGCACTTTGGAATTGCCTAATCATATCTCCATTAAGAAATCCCCTAAAATTTTGATGAAAATTGAATTCAAGGACTTAGATGTAACAAGTTGAACCTTTAGGAGTTAATTGGGCATTTGAGCTCATGAGGGATTCAATAGCGTAAATGAAAAACTTCCAGGGGTTTATTTATGCATTGAGTTTAAATATAAGTAGATTTTGATATTTTACATATATTTATTTTCATCTGTGATATTTTGTATAGTTACCTTTAACCTCTATCTATCATTATTAATCAATGAGCATATATTAACTTCTTTTTTTTTTAATTTAATAAAATAGAAATATTATTAAATATATAGAATTACATAATATAATAAAATATACACAATATAAAAGAAAAAAAAAACTTGAAGAAAAATAACAAAGCTCTACAGAGGTTTGACTAACTAGATGAACTATTCATTACCTATGGACTTATTGCGTTTAAAGATAGTTCTAAAATCAACCGTTGTGTCAGTTCCAGGTTAGAGTGACTAGGCATGTCAATTCAATGGCGGGTTACGAATATGACCTAAATTACTTGGATCATCAAGCTAGTCTTCTTAAACCATCTCGAGATATAAACTAGATTCCTTAGATCATTACTAGCTCAAAGAGTTAAACCTAAATTAGTACTTGACTTAACTCTAAATCTCATGTAGCTAATTTAGCCTTTTATAGAAGGTACAAATGAAATTTACATATTATTATATAATGGAAAAGTTCTTATTGCTTGAAGTTTCAAAGTTAAAAGCACATTTTCAATTAAAGTTGAGGAGAAAATACACTATGGTTAATGTTAAGGGTGTAAAAGTAAAATTTACTTTGAAATTAGAAACTTTATGCTAAGATAAAGCCGCATGCAAGGGAGAGGATTAAAAAGAAAAAGAAAATACTTATAAAGCATAATATTATTAAACTTAGATAAATTATAAATATATCCTTTTTTTCTTACTTTATATATATTCTTTTATCTTTGAAATTGAATATTTAGATTCAAATAAACATTAATTATGATAAAATATTTTAATTTTTTTTAATTTTATCAATTTTTTATTATTTTTATCAATGATAAAATGACATAATTGAGATTTTCAAAGAGCTTTTTAAAGATTTAAAAGTCTAAAAACATAATTTTACAGTTAAAATAGCTGAATGCCAATGAAGTAAATATAAACAAATTATAATTTTAATTTACTCTTAGACCTAATAAAAAAAGCACAAACATGACCTTACAACCTCTCGAAAAGTTGTTAGGATGGGGGAAAAACAGAATAATATTTTATTATTAGTATTTTCCATATGATTGCTTACCATCATTAGTGATCCAGTCAACATCATCATCGTTTATTATTATTTAATGTTACAAAACATTATATTTATAACCTTTTAAATTTAAATGATAGCATTTAATAATTATAAAATTTTGGAAGAAGGAAGGACCAAGAATTTCTAGAGAATAGTGCTGGAAATTATCAATTTTTGCCTAGTTTATCTTGAGATAGAACTAGATGTAAGATATAAAACCCTAATATGTGTATCTTTTGACACAAAAAAAAATTAAAAAATTCTAATTGTATTGAATATTAAATAAAAAATACGGAAAACATTTTTCTTCCAAAAAAAAAAAAACCTAAGTTTGATCTATTTATTTATTTATTTTGTTTAGTTTAGAAATTGACACACGATGACATGATTGATTTAATATCATTAAATATTATTGCTGTTTGACGTGTAAAATCGTACAAGAAAGCGGCATCATCTCTTTTCAATCAAAATTCCATATGTTAGCCATGGAAAATCAATTCCACAAGAGAAGGCAGAGGCTATTTCCCACAATTAACATTTTTATTATCTAATTATTAAAATGTTTATTATGTTAATTTTTATAATTATTTTACTATCTTATTATTTAATTATTAAAATCTTCATTATATTAATTTTTATAATTATCAACATGACAAGTCAAATAAAAATACCATATAGAAAAATGATGAAGTATACATAGAATAATTATGTGGCTCACAATTTCATCATGGATGATCATAATGTTTACTTTTCTATCTTAAAAATTACAAAAAAAAAAAAAATAATAATAAAGAAAGAAACAGAGAGAGAAGACTTTTTTTTTAAAAAAAAAAAATTATTATCTCAAATTTGCTTTGTATTCGAGTAATAGTTTTAAAGTTAGGGAGTGATTTATTCATTGTATATCATTTTTTTAATAAAATCTCTAATGTTTTAAGTAAACATAGAAGTTATTTTATAGTAAACAATTGCAAAAGTTGTTGATCCCATACTAGTGACAAGTGGGTAAGTATATAATAGAAAATTTGTATCAATATGCAATGCCAAAAGTTTATGAGGTGGTTGGTATAATCTTATTCCTCATGCAAAAATCCAAAATAAAAAAATACAAATATTAATGTTTTTTTTAGCTATTTTATACATTATAATATGTAAGAAAGAGGAATTGAATCTGATCTATCTCGTTGAAAATAATTATATGATTCCCTAATGCATCGCATAATGTACACAACATTGATTTCACAAGTAAAGGGAAGCTAATTACAAAATTATGACTATTTATAATTAGGTGTGATCTTCTGTTATATAAGACGTGGCATTTAACATATGATTCACATTGCTAGAACTTTTTAGTTAGGCTTAATGCATTTTATGCAAGGATGCTTCCTAATAGCATCTTTATTGGTTTACACGTTGGATTTTTTTTTTTTATCTTCCTTAAATGTATTGATTTACTAGAAATGATATTCAATATGTGATTTCCTAACTTTTTGAATCTTTGATCCATGGCTATTTGGGTAATACATGACGATAATAATTTTACTATTGTATTTGATTTACTGAAATGGAATAAGATTAGAAAGGAATTGTAGTGCATTTGGTGTTGTTTTATTTTATAATTAAATATATTTTTAACACAAATTATATTTCATCAAAAATTTCAATCCCTCTTATGAAGGGTACAGAAATTGTTTATTTATTGCATATTATATGAAATAGACATTACTTATAATATAAATTTTTATAATTAAATAAGAAAATAGTTATTAAAAAGTAATAAAAGATAAAAAGGGCAATTTCATTCCATCTAACAAAATGCAGTAAATGTGTTGTAAAGCAAAGGATTTAAATCTTTCCCATTTATAATTTTTTCAATTTCTCTCGATTTATCTAAAGATAAAAATTGAGAGATACATAATCTCATATTTAGAAGTTTTCTAAGGCTGAAGATACAGAATTTCCTAACCCATGATATGGTGGTCATATCTTCAATTTCTATCCAATGAAATGGAGAACTTCAACAAGAAGAAACAATAAATTTCAAGTACAATGAACTTAATGGCAAGAAGAAGGAAAAGAAAAGCAAAGAAAAAGGGTACATAAATGATATAATGACCATAAATAGGGAAAAATAATGAATTAGGATGCTATAACAGGTGGAATGAAATAATAGAAGCCTGTGAATGACAAAAAGTCAATCACTGTGTTCAAACTTGTTATTATCATTTTCCCAAAAAAAAAAAAAAAAGAAACTTGTTATTATTCTCTCAGAAATATATAAAATCAGGATCTTTAGTCAAATCTACCTGTAAATTGTTTAAAGTTCAGTTTGGTATCGTTCAAATCAAATGTAAAATTGAGACATTTAAATCGTTAATCGAATTTGGTTCGAATTTCATGACCTTTAACTCAAAATTTAAAAGTATAATCAAGCCAAGGAAAGCTTAAGTATTGGTTAAGTTCAAGTTGAGTTTATCATTTGTGATATATTTATTAAAAGAAAAAAAAATTATTTTAATAAAATGAGTGTAAAGAAGTTTAATTAAGAATTAAACCTAAATTAATCAAGCATTACTTAGTTAAATTTGAGTTTAAAATTTTAAATTCAATTTGGGTTTAAACTTAAATTTTTTAAATTAAACTCCAGCTCAAGCTTGAACTCCATATAATATCATATCATCTCGACCGAACTCGTTTATACTATTTTCTTTTGACATTTCTTAAAGGTCAAATAAAGAAAAATTCTATAACTTTTCTATATTGATTATATATATTATAAAAATATGAAAATGAAAATTTTATTTAATATATTAATAATTATACTGTAGTATTTATAAATATCTTCCACAAAATTACAGTGCTGAAAAATCTTCACTCTTCGAATATGTAATAGTAATACATTGTACACACTACACACTACAAGACATGTCTTGCTTGAATTGGGGGAAAGTTTAACATGACCTAGTCTACATATATCTACTTTTCTTTCACAATATCTACCAGTGCAAACTACCATTCTGTCCCATGTACTAACTACTAGCACCTTTCTACTGTTTTATAAACCTAACCATGTGAAAGTTTTTGTTTTGAGTTTCACTGTTTCAGAAAATGCAAAATTGTGTACAGTTAGTAGAATAACTCGCCATTGAGCAACTTGAGAAGATTTGACAATTGAGATTTTGAAAAAAAAAAAAAAAGATTTCAATACCTTATGTAAAGTTGTCTAATAAAGTCAAACTTAACAAGGAAAAAAATTTGTAAGAACCAATCCTACACGAAAGACTAGGTCAAACTATAATGTTGAAGTACCTCCACACAAGGTCTTTCCCATTCACGACGGATGCAAAATCATGCCATTAAAGAACCAAATTTACCTTATGTAAGTCAATATTAAAATTACTTATAAAAAATCTAATTATTATTGCAATTTTATTTTGGTAAAAGAAATTTGATTTTATTGGTTTTTGTAGAAAAAAGAAGAAGAATGAAAAACCACTTTACAAAGTCCAACGTTATGATATATATTGGAGAACCTAGTGATAGATAGTAAAAAGCTAAACTTTCAATCAAATAACTAGATTAGGTTTAATAGTATAGAAAGGAAGTGAAAACCTTAGGACCCTGATACAAACCCTAGACATTAGACTAGGAGACAGGTGAAAAATGGAGAGCATATGTCCAACTAACCCAAAATTGAACCAGCTAATTCATTGCCAACAGCCACATTTTGACCAACTTGGCCCCTACTTTAACTGGCCATCTTCTAGTTTGATTGACCCACTTCCCTGTACAATGGCCATGCCTATTTGAATAGGCAGCTTAGCAAGTAGTTTTGATCCAAACCGAACCTTAAACATTTGATCCATAAATCCATAAAATGATCTAAATTAAATTTAAATTTATTTTTAAAATGTGTTTGAAATAACTAAATGTCTTTTCAGATGATTATAAATGCATGATTGATTTAAAATAATAAATATAGGTAAAGATTGGTGATCAAAATCCATGGAAGTTTGAAAATGGAATAAAATTATATTGGACATAAATTGTATGCATGCTTTATGTTTCACATGTAAGCTTATAACAATACATAAATGAGTCATGGACTAGCTACTCAACCACAATCATGGGTGAGCATAGGCAATAAGGGCACATATGTATGTAAACGAGTTCTCAGTATAACGGATTTGCAACTCATATGGATTGAAAAATTAAGAGAGAAACTATCAACTTGACACAATCATCTACATATAGCACTTAGGACACAGTTAGTAGAGTAAGCCTTTGATAGTTATAACTAAAAAGTTAGTATGAAATTTAGATTCTTAGGCTCTCAATTTGTTGTGTTTTCTTTCGGCCTAAATGTGGAACTTGTTTTAAAATATAAAAGAAGAGTGTTAAGACTTTAGAGTCTTGTATGCTTATAAGACGACAAATACATACGACAAAGTTGAACTAGTAATGAAAAATTATAGTGGCACATAAAATAATATGGAATTTATGTTCCATTTAAACACTCATGTGCCACGAGTACAATTTTGAGATAGACATGATATTGATGAGTTCTTACAAAGAATCAATTAACCTTATACCTAATATCATATGTTTGTCACGGGGAACTTTTCTATGTAAATTATTTCTAGAAAATGCAATCAATAAACATCAAACACACCTTTTAACTATTAAATTTGTTCAAGTTACCAATGCTTCAACATTAATGTGCACACATGTAACACCTTGAAACTCGAAATGAATACATCCCACCACGTGTCCTCATTAGGTGAAGACATGCAAAGGCTCAGAATATGCTAAATTCCATCATCAACATTCAAATAATCATGATAGTCAATAAAAGCATTCTCCACATATATGTGTGTGTGTGTGTGTATGGCTTAAGAAATATCACTCGGTTTCTCCATATAAAAAGAAACTGGTAAGAACAACTATCCTCAATAATTGAACCATATTCAATCTCCTACAATTAATATAGCAAAAGCACTTTAAAACTTAAGTACAATAGTAGTCTCACGCATAACTCAATTAAACAAAGTCCTCTAATGTTTATCTTGTTCTTCATTTGCTTATTACTCCTCACAATATACATACTCTACATCCTCATTAGAATTTTGGTTTGTGTTCATTATCGTCTCATCATACCCTACGATTTCTCCTAAAGTACTTGTAGCTAAAAAATGGTCTCACGATGGATGAGTTAATACCCAATATAATGTATACCAACAATCATACACACATGCCATGCTAGAAATATCAACATAAACATAATGCAATAGGATATCCAAAGACAATTTATTGTCTTTCGTATTTTATATTTCAACACACAATTCTCATCATTACAATCACCATGTACACTTTACACACACATACATATATACGTATATATATATGATAAAGGGTACTCTCCTTTATTCATGAGTTCAATCCATACATAATTATACATATACAATAGTGGATGCTCTCTATTGTTCATGAATGCAAGAGTCCATAGTATACATATAAATATATATATGACAATAAGTCCTCCCTATTGTCTATAAGTTCATACCATACATAGATTATACATATACGATGGTGAGTACTTCCCACTATCCATAAGTCCATGAATATACATATACGATAGTGGGTACTCCCCATTGTTCATGAGTCCATCCATATCATATTATCCTAAATTTACCCGAATCATTTTGGTATACAACTCCATTAAGGACAACATCACATATTAATCATCTGGGTGCCACCCCTAGATCACCGACACTTTCTTGGTTCCTCGGGCCCAACCAAATACAATCACACAAAACTAGTCACTTTCAATTTCAATATTAATTTAGTTTACATTTCTAACCTAACACACATAAACAACAAGCACAGTATACACATACCTGGATGAGTGGTCTTACGATTACCTCTTACTTCTCTAGAAAAGGGATATAGACCTATCAAATTTCAAAGATTGAGTTTAGTTTTATCCTATAACTTAATCTATGTTCACTGATTGGTTAATTATATCCTTATTGTGCGTAAGTCGTAACTTAGAAATGCAAGCGAATGAAATATAATGGAATAGTGAGTGTCTAAGAATAACACGACCGTGTGAGTGGTTGTGTAGAGAAACATGAGAGAGAACATGGCTGTGCTAGTGGCCACATACCTTTCTACGTATAATTGTTAATCTAGCATGCCCAAGTATATGGTCATGTATTTGGCTGTGTACTTGGATACATTAGGGTACACGGTTGTGCATAGTGGTTGCATATCTTTTTTGTGAATTGTCGCAATTTGACACACCTAAGTACATGGGCATGTCTAGTGATTGTATACCTTTTTGTACACATTTGTGTTTCAACATGGGCAGTTATACGAGCGTATAACTAAGAATTTAAGTCTAATTAATTAATTAACTTGTTAATCCTAATACAAATCATGGATTGTTACACTTACTTGTTTCAAATCGTGATTGGGAACCTCGAATTGCTTGTTTCTACACTCCTTTCGTCTTGCTTCTTGTTTTGAACTCTAACAACATGTTATCAAATTTATTTAAACCTAAAAATCTATAATTCGAGGCATACATCTTAGTGATCAAAACCCTTACCTAGCAAAAAGGGGTTGATCTTGTTGCTTTCCGTTAAGTTGCCTTGCGGGTCTCTGGAAAAGTTTCTATGATTACAACTATGCAAAATGAGAAAAGAGTAGCATTAGGTCAAGCAGGGTTTAAATATCTTAACCCTGAAATGACCAAACCATCCCTATATCTTTGGGCTATTTACACACTTAGCCTTGGTTTTAAATTTTAATAAATATTAAATATATATATATATATACATACGAGTATTTACAACACAATCAATAGATGTATGTGTTTGCAAATAGTCGATTTGTTAGGAATTAAGTGTAAGAAAGAATGACAAATGAATAAACTAAACAATTGACTTGAAGGGATGAGGAGGCCACCATTCTTGGAGATTGATGCCTCCTACACTAAATTAGGAATTCAATTAGTAGTACTATCCTATAATATAACTAAGTTTAGAGATTTGATTAGCAAAATCGAATTTTTCTGTATAAGAAGTACATGCATAAGTTGCTGATTACTTGTGGTGTTGATAGTAACAATCATATACTTCCATTGGCATTTGCTTTTGTAGATCAGGAGACGGCTAAAATATGAGGCTGGTTTTTGAGGAAATTGAAGAAAGATGTGGTTGACGATTTTATAGGTCATGAAACCATTTGCCTCATATTTAACAAATACCCTGGCATCAAGTCAACAATTGAAGCCTAAGCCAATGGATGACACCCTTTATTCACAATTTGGCAGTTTTGTTTATGACACATTGTAAGCAACTTTAACATAACACATAAAAATATGTAATGCAAGAAGTTAGTTACATACACCAAGTTACAAGCACAAGCTTAAAAACTAAACTATTTGATGGACAAAGTGAGAACTATTAACCTTGATGCCTTGGAGTGCTTTGACAATGTATCGATGGATATATGGATGCTGACTTATGACGGTTGCTATTAGTTTGGGTATATGACCTCCAACATTATCAAAAGCTACAATTCCGTTTTGAAGGAGCTCGAGGGTTACCTGTGACTAATTTGGTGAATTTTTTTTTTTTTTTTTTTACAATTATGTGGGATACTTCATTAAGAAACATTTGAAGACGCTTAAGAATATGGCAAAAGATAGAATCTTCACCAAATATGCCACCAAAAAGATAGACAGATGGAGTTCACGAGCTTGTAACCATAAGATTGTCGATTACAGCAAGCAGGAGAGAATTTTTGAAATGCTCATCGATAGTTGTCAGGTGGCGAGCAAGTTGAGAGGAGGGGGCCGGAGACGCACACTATTGACTTTGGCTACAGCACATGCACTTGCCAAAAGTGGCAAATATACCAAATCCCACGTTCTCACGCCTATGTAATAGTTGTTTCAATTAAGCTCAATATGTTGGCATCTATATCAGATTAATACAAGAGGATACACCAAAGCTTACATTAGAAGTTGATATAGTTCCCGTTACTTTGTTTAAGATAAAAGCTTGCACGCAGAAAGAGTAAATTGAGACAAAAAAATACCACATAGAGATTGACATGAAGGAGTGTCTAGATAAGATCACATATGGATTTTGTCAAGAAGAATGCCATAATATGAGAACATGCCCACGTTGATGTGATAATGGTAAATGTTAGATAATCATATGCATGATTTGTTGAATATTAGCTTACCCTTGTACATTTATGATATTGAATCATTACCTGTATAATGTTAACATTTTTTGTTTCCATTATGCAGATTAAATGAAGCCTTGACCATTTCATCCATTCTGTTTTAACGTGTAGCAAGGAGATCTTTCATAGATGTTGATGATTCTTGTATATTAATATTTCAAATTTTGTAATTTCTTAACATTTTCTAATAAATTATTTTTTTCAAATTTTCTATCTACACTTTTATGTTTTCTTTCACAGTTGTTTCTAAAATTTTTTAATAATCATCAAATTTATCAAATAATGTTAGATAATGTTAATAAATTTATTAGACATGTTAATTTTCATAAATAATTTATTAGACAATGTTAATAAATTTATCAATTTCACATATTAATTTACATAAACTAAAAGATTTGATGAAAGATATACATATGCAATAAATAAGAAATCTTTTATTGATATTCCTAACATTGTGTATGTACAAGCTAAACTTGCATAAAATAGATACATTTTATTTTATATATAAATTTTTCATTGATGTAAATTAATATTTGAAATTGATAAATTTATTAACATTGTTTAAGAAATTATTTTTTTCCTTTTTTATATCTACGCTTTCACATTTTTTTAATAATTGTTTCTAAAATTTTTTTTATAGTTCTTTTCATAAATTTTATCTATGATTTTCTTTATATGATTTTTCATAATTTTTTTTCCAATGGTAACTTTTCTCAAATTTCAATTTTTTTAAAAAATAAAGGTTAACATACGAATAGGAAAAAAAGTTATAATTTTATAAATTATGAACATTGATTTAAAAATTAAAAAAATATAAAAAAAAACTGAAAGTACGTTTCAAATTCATAATTTGAAAATTTATTTTTGAAATACTTTTTCTGAATATTCTATTTTATAATTTTAAAAAATTATATTATTTAAATAGATAACCTATTCAATAGAAGTTAACTTCATTGAAGTAACTTTATATGAGGAAAACTTTTTGGCTTGCAACCTTTTATTCAATCGATATATTCATACAAACTAAACTCGTTTATTAATTCATTGATTAGCAATCTATAAATCACATTCGAATTACATCCATATCTATATTTCTTTATTTTATATCCATTTGTGTTGTGTGTGTGTGTGTGATTGATTGGGACAAAAGAGAGAGAATCTAAATGGGGCTCATCCATTCCTTCTAGTGATGTTGATGGGTTGCAGGCAGCTTGACTTTATCATTAATCTCACTGCCTATAAAACGCCAGACATTTGCTCCAACCATTTTCTGCACAATCCTTGACCCTAAAAAAAAAACAAAAAGGGTATCACGAGAACGCAATCTCTTATGTAAAAAACCCTTCCTACCATTAAGAATCTTTCTTCTTCCATCAAACTGTCTTTGAAAAAATGAGAAAAACCCCAGTTTCTGTGTCTTCTCTTCTCCTTTTGTTTCCACTTTTGGTTTCTGAAATTACAATATGTAGCAGCAGTCCTAGAATGAAGCTGCACAGGAACCAGTTTCCAGAGTCATTTCTGTTTGGCACTGCAACCTCTTCTTACCAGGTCAGTTTTCTAGTTTTATTTTCAATAACATCTCAATTAATCACTGCTTAGCTTATATTGCTACTTGCTAGTTTGATTAAACTTCTTCTTATTAGCAGTAACAAACGAAGGGTCACTCTAATTTCCTTTCTTTCCTCTTTTAGCTATGTAATACTGGATTAAGGCAATCAGATACAATGTTAATAAGCTTAGACTATTGACTAATATTTTCCTAATCCCTAATTAATACAATGTTTTAATTCAAAACCAAAAAAAGAAAGAAAGAACTTCTGTTAACAGCTTCATTTCCATTGAAATTTCAAATTCTATCTGGAGTGTGTATAGAGAAGAATGTAGATATACCTGATATACCCATACGGCCATTTCTTCCATTAATCTCTTTATACACAGAAAGCTGAAGTTTTAACAAAATATAGTGAAATCGGACTTGCAAATCCCTTTTTCCTACACTATAAAAAGTTAGTGAAAATATATATCTAAGTCAAAATATAACTGGTGTTGCCTACTTTTTATTTATTTATATTTTTATTTTATTCTTTTCCTTTTGTAACCCACCAACTTCTTCTTCTTCTTCTTCTTCTTTTTTTTAATAATTTTCTCTTAACTTTCCAAAAGGGTAAAGTTATATATATATTAGGGAGGATGCTCTTCCTATAATTTAAGCATATATCCACATTTCATGAAATACTTGTCAATTGGGAAAATTTGAGAGATGCTGTTTCACCATCTTCGAACATGTGTCAACATTTAGCCTGATTTTTCTTCAAGGATAACGTAAATATCACCACAATAGCGTTTTCACATCCAGCTCAAGCGTGGTAGATCTTCTAATAAAATTTTAAAATATGCTTTTATCTTTTAATCATTTTAAAAAGCATATATCTAACTTTCAATTGTGATTAAAAGAATCCTAAATAATAATGATTTAAAATTTTAGTGACGGTTTGAAGGTAATATACATATTTTCAAAAACAATAAAAATGAGTTAAAAAAATTATTCGAATGTGATCACTAATTTTAGAAAAATACGCGATATGCGCTTAAATGTGGTTTTCTAATCCATAATTAGATCAGTTGTAAACAGAAAATATTAAATTCAATTTTTTTTTTTTTTTGCTCATTGTGTTTACAATTATATATAAATATCTTCCCAACGAATTGCTTTAAACACTTTTTGTCGAATGTGTTATTATTATATAGAAATCGTGTTCTTGACAATTACCCTTTTCTTTATCAGAATGAAAATGACCTTTGACCTACCCACTATATAAATGTTATATTAATAGGTTTAACAACAATAGTTGTTTAATCATTGGACTTGAGAAGTATTAAATGGCTAATCTTACCAATCGGTCCCATTAATGGCCATGTGCACTTTTACACATGTGTTAAAAGATTAAAAACATTAACATTTTTAAATAATAATAATAATAATAATATAATAATAATAAGTGCACAGAAGAATAAAAAATAAATTATTTAATATTTAACAAATACTTTATCAATGGCCCACGACAAAGATATATTGGGTAAAAACAATATGATCCATTACCTAGGAAATTATAACAATCATCAAATAATGTCCAATGAAAAAGAAACAAACAAACAAATAATAATAATAATTTTAAAAAAATAGAAATACATGTTGCTTACATTTGAATAGATATTAAAATAGGGATATTTTTGGTGGATCACTGGGAAACAACAAGAAATCAGAAAACGTGACTCACGTTACAATTACAATATTAACCGGTGACTTTAGGTCGTGACAAAAAATAAAATAAAAGGATTTTGGTAATAAAGTCATTTTTTTAATAAAATTTAAAACTCTAAATTGATGAAAAAAATCTTTTTTACCAAGTTCGTTGGAGTGGCATGGGCTCTCCTCTTAAAATAATATTCGGTTTTATATTGGGCTGAACGCATGGACTATGAATGAATCCTTAGCCCATTATGGGAAATTTCTTTTTCTTCATATATATATATATAAATAAAGAAAAAGAATAATATGTATATATATATATATACAAAAAAAAGAAAAAAAGGCAGTAATTTAGCCATAAATGGCGACCAAAATACTCAATAATCTGTTAATTAATACGCTTAAGCATTTGAAATTAACAGTTTCCTTTTTTTTTTTTCTTTTTTCATTCAGATTGAAGGAGCTTACCTGCAAGGGAACAAAAGCCTTAGCAATTGGGATGTCTTTTCGCATCTACCAGGTCCGGTCCGGTCTCCATGATCTTTTCATAGTCGTCCTCACATTTATTGCTATTCATGGCATATTAACATGGGGCCATATATATATATATGTAAAGATTAAATTATAAATATATTTATTTTATGTACAAAGAACTCTCTTAAGTGTATATATCATACATTAGGTCCCAAATCTTTTAATACGATATATCGAAACTTCTGTATGACTATCTTATCTTTGATATTATATATATACATATATATTCAAATTTTATTGTTTTTAGAATATTTTTTATGAAAAAATAGAAAAATAAGCTTGCAGTGCATTTATTATTATTATTTAAAAAAAGAGAGTAAAAGTCTAACCCAACAATTCTAAAATTAAGAAGTTAAGTGGAGATGGAATATATATATAGGGTATATTTTTGCAATTTAATTAGGAGCAGGCAATTCACAACTACACATTCAACAACCAACACCTAGTACAAAATAATTAAGCCTATCCAAGTTAATGCCTAGGCACCAATCACTCATATACAACATGCCAATCAAGTGTAAATCCCATCTCCAGTTAGCTAGAGTCAATTAAGAACTTAATTTAGATGTTATTAACAAAAATAGGGAACTTGATCAACCTAATTAAATGTTTAGTCAACTAAACTTCCTCAAAGAAATGAAAGATGTCAATTTTGCTCAACAAAAAAGTTTAGAAGATCAAACTAAGTTAAGAAGGAAATTTTAATCTTGATTAGGCTCTAATGATCCCCTCTTATTTACTTAAAAACCATTTAACTTAAATTCATTTCGAAATAGTTTTCAACCTTCCCTTTATTCTGTTTCAGCTTAATTATCATTATATTATATGTTTACTATGTTAACCATCTCCTAATCTTAATCACTTACTTATCCATTTTATAAATCAATTCAACCACTACTTACTTTATATGTTTTCTAATTAAACTGAGTTTTTTAGATTAGTTGAATCTAAGAAAGGATTAAATATTCAAAAAAGAAGGGCTTTCACAAGTCACTAACGTTAAGAGAGAGTTTTGTACTTTGAGCCCTCGTCTTGTATCCCAATAAAGAAACCGAGCAAAAACCAAAATGGGAAAGGGGGGATTTAATAAATAAGAAAATTAATTTATAACATGTTTAGTTGATTTTATAAGAGAAATGAAATTCTTTCACATTGATTAGTTATTTTTTATGTACATATTTCTATATCTTATCTATAAAACCTGAGTTTTCAGCAATCAAACTGGAGTGAGGATATATAAATATTTTAAATATATTCTTAATTTATTATTTATGTCAGTTTTAGTGTAACCAAGTAAAAGTAATAGTTAGTACTAGTTAATTATTCATTATGTTTTAGAGCATTTTAAAAGATTATTTTGCAGCAAATTACTTATTTTATCTTGGATTTTGGAATAATTTTTGGGTTATTTCACATATCTTTACCATTTATAAATAAGCTGTAAGTTTTTTTTTTTTTTTGGAAAATTCTTGATACCTACCTATTTATATTTATGTTGACAACATTAAATATTGTTATCAGGTAGCATTGAAGATGGGAGCAATGCAGACGTAACAGATAACCACTATAATTTATTTATGGTACTTTTTTTTTTGGGGATGAATTATGGTTCCATTTTTTTTTTCTTGTCATGTTATTTATTATGTCATTTAGAATGTTGATAAGTAAAATAAAAATCATGAGATACTTTAAGTCGGGAGCAACTAAACTTTAATGTGTTTTGAGCATATTTTCTAAGTCGAGTTTCTTTAATTATATATTTTTGTAAAGTTATATCATTTTTCTTTAATATTTAATAGAATATATTACATTGAAAGAATCGATCTTGCTTCATATTCTAATGGAAGTAATGATTGGTTGTGCCTTTGTTTCTTCTTAGTAATTGTCAATGGAATTTTTTCGAATTCTCATTATCAACCCGTTATTGCTTATAAGAAACCCTATTCAACTAGAAGATATTTACATTTTGGCAAAAGGAATATTTCCATAATTTAAAACTAAAATATGAAACAGGAGGACGTAAAGTTGATGCAAGGTCTTGGGGTAAATGCATACAGATTCTCCATATCATGGGCCAGAGTCCTACCTAGTACGTGATAAAACTAGTACCTGCACTGCAATTTTGATTAATCATTTATTTGATTTATCTTTTTTTTTTCCCCCATAATTATGTTTTGAGTCCTTGCTCTTACTTTTGAGGCATGAAATGTCATAAACAGAGGGTAGATTTGGAGAGATTAATTCAATTGGAATCAATTTCTACAGCAATCTTATGGATGCCCTTTTGGTCAGAGGTACATTATTATTGTTATTATTATTATAAACCTACCAATCACATGTCAACACGTATATAGAAAAAGATTGTAATTAGTGCTCACACTAACTATTCTTCACATATAGCAGTTTGTGATTTAAAGATATACGGATGAAATCGCATTCCATAGAATGTGATTGACAAGTGTATGAAAGCTAAATGTAAACGGGTTAGCAACAGTTCTAGCAAATCGACATGTAGCTTTTCTTGTTAAACTTGAGATAGGTATACAGCCGTTTGTTACATTGAACCATTACGACGTCCCTCAAATACTAGAAGACCGATATGGATCCTGGTTGAGCTCCGAAATACAGTAAGAAAGCTCTTGCTGCACTTTTTGGATTTCTATGATCATGAT
Source organism: Laguncularia racemosa (assembly GCA_037954665.1). Lineage (NCBI taxonomy): Eukaryota > Viridiplantae > Streptophyta > Magnoliopsida > Myrtales > Combretaceae > Laguncularia > Laguncularia racemosa. Next base: position 5,630,176 of record JBBMOL010000031.1, on the reverse strand, counting down.
TCAAGGCATAATAATGGAACTTGTGTACATTTACATTGCAGAGAGGACTTTGCGTATTTCGCAGAGGTTTGCTTTAAAGCATTTGGTGATAGAGTGAAGTATTGGACTACTTTTAACGAGCCCAATGTCTCCATCATGAAAGGTTACCTCACTGGTACATACCCTCCAAACCGCTGCTCCTATCCTGCAGGGAGCAAAAACTGTACTTTTGGAGACTCCTTTCTTGAGCCCTACGTTGCTACACACAACTTAGTACTGTCACATGCTACTGCTGTTGATATTTACAGGAAAAAATACCAGGTAATGAAATGGAATTTTAGTTTCATTTTCTGAACGAAGATTAATAGGTCATCATCTATTTGAAAGCATCAGATTAATTATAATATATATATATATATATTGAATTTGAATGATCTTGATCAGAAAGAGCAAGGAGGTATGATAGGAATAGTCATATCTGCCCCGTTGTACGTTCCATACAACGAGACTCCAAATGATCTTTTGGCTGCTCAACGGGCGATGGCATTCCAATTTTCATGGTAATCATCATAATCCGATTCCAAGACGATGTTGCAATTACCATTTTGTTTGCTATTGCAAGTTCAATGAATTGTTGATCAAGTTTTGTATATTTAACAAAACTTCAGGTTTGTTGATCCACTAGTATACGGGAACTATCCACCCGAGATGCGTCAACTCTTAGGTGCCAGATTGCCTACATTTTCACCAGAAGAAAAGAGGAAACTCGAGAGCAAATTGGATTTCATTGGAATAAACCATTATACGACTCAATATGCAAAGGATTGCATGTTCTCTCCATGCAGTTCTCCTTTCTCTGTAGGGGAAGCCCTTGTGCACCTCACTGGAGAAAAGGATGGAGTTTACATTGGAGCTCAGGTAACCAACATTCATGTTCACATACTATCATCACTCAGCATCAAAATCCCGCATTTATCAAATAATATCATAGTAATCTCAAGAGGTTGTAAATGTTAGTACTTCTTTTACTATAAATTAGTTATCAAGACGATAGCAGAGATTGGCAACTAGTAGTGGTGATTAACAACCACGGAAAATCCTAATAAAAATGTGACTTTGGTCTCCCCCAGCATCATTTTTCTTTGTAATTGCACCTGGTTAAGATTACCACAATGATGACAATTCTACGATTTGATAGTAGCAAATGCCCTTCCAGCAAAACAGACATGCTTATAATCTAATGTAATTGATTTCAGGTAGAGAGTTTCTCATATAATTAACATGTTTTCTTTGTTTTTACGAACATTTTTTTTTTTATTAAATAGACAGCAATGTCAGACTTCTTTGTTGTCCCAAGCGGGATGAAGGGGATCATCAAGTATGTCAAGGAAAGATATAACAACACTCCTATGTTCATTACAGAGAATGGTATGTGTTTCTCACTTCAGTTTCTTTGCCATTAGACAGTTTGTAGTATTTATTTTCATTTGTGCGATAATCAATTTTAGTTCTATAAGTATAGCACGCAATTAAGTATTCCCGAAAAGCATGCACGAGGTATAAAACTCATAATACCATAATAAGTTTTAGATCCAGGACTGACTAACTGAACCTATTTATGCTACAGGATATGCGCAGCCAACCGGTCCGGAGGACGAAGTGATCAACGACACAGCTAGGATAAACTATCACCAGGGTTACCTAGCTGTTCTAAGAGATACAATAGTGAGGTACATTACATCTTCCACATGTTTCTTTGGATGTTTTTTCAAGTGTTGCTTTTGTCAAATTCTACAAGTTGTTCATCAAGCTCTCGAAGAAAATCAGAACGAAAATGCTTGAGAAATTTCAATAAATAAAATCTGAAAAAGCTTAATTGTTATAATCGCGAATCTCTCAAAATTTTTCTTTATTAAGGAGATTAATTATAAATTATGTTACTTCCAGAACTGGAGCCGACGTGAGAGGTTACTTCATATGGTCTATACTGGACAACTTCGAATGGTTGCATGGTTACTTAGTACGTTTCGGGCTATACTATGTAAACTTCGATACGTTGGAGAGAACACCCAAGCTGTCAGCTGCATGGTACAAAGAGTTCCTCTCTGGTGAAACAATTCTTCAAAAACCTAAAACCAGAAGTTACATCAACAAGATGTAGCCTTTATGTGTGTCAGAATAAGCTTGTAAAAAGCAAATTATTTACTCATTTGTAAAGTGTATCGATGGATGTTTGTGAAAATCCGATTCCTTTTCAGAAGTTGGGTTTTCTAAATAAATGAAAGAATAAATTATGATTTTCTTATTATTTGTAGCAAGTTATATTCGTTATTTCAAATTTATTATCGTAAAGATATCAATCACAAATAAATAAGTTAAACAAACTTTTTTGTTAATGTATTAATTCCACTATCTGTAGTGTTTGTTTGCGATTATTTGAATTATCATCAAGATAGCAAATTTAGGATATTAAACACCATCTTACTAATTATATGTTGTTATATATAAAATAGAAGATAAAGGAAGAAGCTTCTTACAATAGTTAGTTATTATATGTGATAGTATATAATTGAAAGATAGATAAATAGATAAACAATAATCTCTATACAAGCATGAAATCGAAAGCTAAAGTTAAAAATAAATATTCATTTTCATTGTTACTTACATGAGCCATACTCACAAATGAAAGTGAGTAATAATTATATAAGAAAGTAGATGATCATAGTGGGAAAATTTAACATTTTCACATTTTATTTTTTAAACTTTTCCTTTTCCTCCCTTTTTTTCACCCAATAAATATAAGAGACAGAAGAATTAAACTCGATCTATCTTATGAAGATATCAATATTTGTATCACTAAGTTATCATGGATAGCATTTCTTATGGTAATGCATTGAGATTGTAACAATCAATCTAATAGTCAAATCAAATCAATGAGCCTTGAAAAAACGCCAAAATCCATTAAACCCTAGCTATCTAATTCCAATCAATTAACGGGGATTCAAGTGTCTCAACTCTTAACTAGTCGGTTCTAATGCAAGATGTCATTGAAGGATTGGTTTGCAAGTCGCTAGTTGTCATGTTAGTCATTTTCAAACAATGAACCTGCCTTCCTATTTCATGTCTTGTCTTGTGGAATAACCTCACAAGAGCGGGAAGGATCAATTACCCGTGAATTATGGTTTTGTAAGTGTCCAACAAGAGACCAATCGAATTCAGTAACTTGCCAAAGGAAGGAAGACTTATTTTCATTCGTGTCTTCAACCTTCATAACTTCGATTGGCCCTGTCATCTTAGTACACATTTAGTTTCATTGGTTGGAATAATGTTAAGATGAATATCCGAAATTTTTGGTGTTTGTTTTTAATTTTTGAGCATAAATATAGAAATTACTAAATATCATGCTGAATCAAATTTTTAATCGTTAAAATTTATTTAAAGTTTGAAGTTATTAAGTATCATATCGATAAAATTTTTATTTGTTAAATTTATCACCTTTAATACAAAACTAAATTGCTTAAAAGAAGAAGAAGAAGAAGAAAAACAGCTGATGAAGACCCCTTATTTCACCTTCTATATCATTGATTTTATTTGATCAACTTATTCTAGTGTATTGCCATTTAATTTAAATTATTCTAACCTTAAAAGCCCTAATATTTGTAACTCTTGATTTATAGTGGTTTATCAAAAGGATAAATATAAAAAGCACTTGAATTTCTTTGTATTAGAGCCTATAAGAGGCTGGCCAAAAAAGAAAAAAAAAAAAGAAAAGAAAAGCAAGTTAAAGAAGCAAAAAATCAGTCTAAATGCAAATAAAGATATAGTATAACAAAATATAGTGATGGGAATTGAAAAAAAAAAAAAATTAGTTTGAACTGAAACCAAATCGAATATACCATGTTAAATTATTTACTTGATAGACACCAAGTTATAAAATGGGATTCGATTTCAATTTCACAAATTATTTGTGCTCCATCTTTTTAACTCAATCGGATGAAGTTGAAGACATGAAAGTTGAAAGAAATTCAAGTTGCAAGAGAATAAAGAATTTTGAAGAAAATTCTTTATCTATATATTCATCCATTCAATTATTGTTGTTATTATTATTATTATTATTTGAAATTGTCAACACAATGAAGCCACTATCAAGCTTTCAAATTTGTCTTTCTCTGGCCAAGCTCATCTCTCTCAGGTTGATGGATCAAAAGAAAATCGCAACCAATATTCATAATAGTAGAACTTGATCAACAGAAATTAGGAATTCATGTCTATGCTTCTGTGAACTTTAGTAACAAAACCCTCCACTCAATATATATAATCTTCTTATCATATACTATTATTATAAACAAATCAAATGGATACGAGATATTATCGAGTTTCTGCTTGATTAGAATTCTAAACTAATCTATTAAATATTATAAAATTTAAGTTTGATTTGACAATTAATAATTCCAACCTAGCATTCAATCATTGACATTGGCATGAACCAAAGCAACTAACAATTATTATGGATGTCGACATAGGCCTACCATTTCTGAAGACGAGTGAAATTGCACATGTAACTACCATTATTACTTTTTTTATGATCTATTTATTTATATAGTTCACTAATTACTAACCTATCAGTCCACGTAAAGGTACCTACCATGCATCGTGCATGTTTTGCTAACTTCTATATCAACATTCACATGTTATAAAGATTTCTCCTACGATTTTAAGATTTCCTTTGAATCTTTTATATATATTTTATTTGTATTTGATTTATATTTAATCTATTTTTATTTGAAATTAAATATTTAAATAATTATCTTATTTATATTTGATTTATTTTTATTTTAATATGAATTTAATTTTTTAATAAAAATATATGTATAATTTTTATCTTTATTTTTTTTAATCTATTTTAAGCCAAATACTTAAATTCAAATAAACATCTAACATATATCAAACCAATAAGAAAAAGATGAGTCAAACACACCCTAAATTATGTAAATATAATTTTTTTTTTTTAATTAAGCTTTCTTGTTTCTCAAATTTAGAAAGATGTAACTTGCAAAAGCTTTCATAACCCCCAACGTATGCATTTTCTTTTTCCCCATTCTCCAACAAGAGAACTAGAATTAGCCAAAAATAACAAAAATTGGGTTCTATGATGATACTTTAAAATAGTTTAAATTTAAGGTACTATTTATAAAAAAATAAAGATAATCATCCAAGTCAAGTCTAAAGATATGGCTTTCATGAGTTTGCATTTAGGTTAGTTGCCTCATTTTCACTTGTTATGCAATCCCAAATCAATCTTAAAAATTCTTTCACTCGACAGATGTGCTAATTTCAAACTTTAACTAGCAAACATGTTTTACTGAAAAGAAAGAATTGTCAGATCCAAACATATAATCATTTTAACATAAATTGAGGGTTATCTATGACATTATCATCTTTAGGAACTTATTTACGATAAGATTATATAATTATGTTTGTTTTTCAAAGCAGATTTTTTTTTAATCTTTTATTAATTGCCATAATAATCTTAAAATGCTGTAATCATTAAGGATTTTTAATAGTAAATACTAAAGAAAGATAAAGGTAGCAGTTGATAGCTATAACAATTATAAACTGACAATCATTAGGATTAATATCCATAAAAAAAATGAATAAAATGATTTTCTTTTTTCAATATATATATATATATATTCCTATTTTTCAATATTTGTTGGTATACAGAAGCTTTTCATCAAAGATGAGAAGGAATACGGAAGGGAGATGTGACAGCCTGATTTACGGGTGATTTACAGCCAAATGGCCTTTTTGAACCTATTTGCAATGGTGACTTGAACCCAAGTCGGAGGAATGTCTCCTATTGCCATATCAAAAGATAAAAAGTAAAAAAGTTATGAGATTCTCAAAGCAAAACGTGGTCAAATATCAGAATAGAAAACACCTTCACATTCTTGCCATTAAACAGAAAAAGAAAAGAAAAAAATAAGAGCATCTACCATTAAATTAAGAAAGGCAAATCCGCAACGTTCATGGACTAGATGCAAAATGAAAATAAATAAGGTATTCTAAATGCAAAACGAGAAATTATAATTTCTATAATAATGGAATAACTATTCTTTGATTTTTTTAAAAATATATTTTCATATCTATTAATTCAAACCTTAAAAGAACTATAAAGACTAGTTATTACTAATATATTTCATTCAATTGCAATTTTTAAAGCCGGTGTAGAGTACATATACGTAATTTTAAGAAGGAAAACCATTAGTACTCCATTCCCCAAAGTTTACGCAAGGAAAAAGAAACAAACCAGTAGCTGAGTAGCTCTGGGGCCATTTGTTGTCTTTTTACGTTGCTGAGTATGTGGTATTGTCGTGTCATTGTTCATTTGTGTTGTTGTCGTTAGTGTGAAGTGTTGTGTATGTTTATTTGTCTTTGTAGAGTGTTGTTACTTCAATCGGTCATGTGCGTTTTTAGTGGAAGTGCAGCTAATGTATTAGTAGTGTAGTGGGCGAGTAGCCTATATTGGGGGTAACATGGCAACCCATGTACTTGGATTGGCAACAAGAAAATGGAAACAGCAGGCTTATTTTTCCAAATCTTCTCTATACTTTGATTTCAAAGAGATAGGGTTCTCTCTTAACGAACCTAGAAAACCCTTAATTAACCATAGACAAGCGTAGAAAGAAGGTGCCGAGCACCTCTCCTACTCCATATAACTTACGATCCACTATCATAAACCTACTTGAAGAGTTCTGGATCTGTAGACTTGCCTATTATATATCGCCCGGCAGTAAAAAGCACGGCGACCGACGAATTTTCCCATTTCCTGTCTTGTTGCTTCTCGAAAAGTTGACAATATTTGAAACAAAACCGATGCTTAGAGACATAACCTTTAAGTATAAATACTTCCCATATAACGAGATAATCACTTCCGGACGTAGGACAATGTCAATATCACATTTCCCTTGTTCTCTTTAAGCTGGTTGGTTTAAGACAATAACCTCTCCATGCCGTCGAGTCCTATGTATGAACCCTTACGCCCAACGTTTACCATATTGGTTTTGATGTAAATTCGTTGATTTTCCGGTTAACGGCACTGACAAAAATGTAAAATGTGAATCCCATGATTCCATTATTCTTGATTGAATGGACAAAGGTAATGTGGTACAAACGTCCCAAATTAAGCTACTTAGGACACATCTTCAAAAACACCGTTTATCATAAAGGGAAAAAAAAAATCATATTTGCTTTTCCATTGATTCCCTGAAACCCCGATCAACCAAATCTTCCAAGACCCAACAACAGGTGCAATTTCAAATAAAACATCCCATCCTACGGAGCACCTATATGCAAATAATTTGCAGTAGTGACTTCCAGAAGTGAGTTTCACTACAACATATCCCCTCATAATTTACACGATATATATCGAACAACCTCCATTTCCAGTGGTTCTCCTGTCACCCAAAGATCCATGATGACTCTTCTGGCCTAATCAAGTTTTACATTTGAATATAAAAGGGTGTCCCTCGTGAGAGACATGTTAAGGAGGAGATGGATCTGCAGAGAGCACAATACAATGGTAATCAATGTAACGTAGGTAGGTAAACAAAAGAGAACTCCCCAGCAATTAACCAAGGAAGAAAACTTTTAAGTTCTTACACTGAAAACAATGAAATGAAACCACAGTTTGGAGAAACAACATGACAGAAGCCAAATGTAAATTATGAATTCATGTAGTAGTTCTTACCCCTATGAAGGTGGAAATGAGAAGGATTAATCCTGTTACCCAAGCAAGGGTCCGTCTGACTAACTTTACTTCCGCATCAGTCCCATTTGTTGTTGAAATTTTGGTTTCTTCCAACCAGCGTGCAAATGAATGAGAAGTGAAACTCACACTTAGGGAAGGACTTGAGTCAGCTGCAGAGGCCTTTTTGAACAAAATGACACCAACTATTTGACCTGTCATGTTATTGGCTTTGATTAAATGTACACCCAAGAGAATACTTGCATTTATGTTTATCTATTATGTGCGTGCATACAACACTGACAAAATGGAAGGTCATCTTCACTATATAATGTCAACAATAAGAACATTTCAGAGGAAATATGCACCTTTCTGCAGTATTGAAACACCTATGCATGTCTATTGCTTTTCCAGTCTCACTCATTAGAGCTTAAACTACTGTGAATATTGTTGAATAGATATGAAAACATTAATTTACCAATAAAATTATGTAAGCAAATCTCTCTCTCTCTCACACACACACACTCTGCCATTGGCATTGTGATAGTAGAACAAATCACATGTTTACATCACCCTCCACATCAGCATCTCTGCCTAAGTTCAACTTTTGCAGGTATGAAATGTGGCTGGATGCTAGTGTCGTAATGCATGCATCTTCAGGAAAGGACACAACTTAATTTATCCCAATACATGCAACAAAATAATAAAGTTGGACATGCCTACTGGGAATAGCCTTGTAAAATCATGATGAGTTCAATAATAAAATAATATGAGTGACACTGACAGGATACCAAAAAACAAACTTGAAATATACGATCTAATTGGCACCTAAAAGACATCAAGATGAAAGAAACAACCACAAATAAGCATACCCCAAAAGAAAGCATGAATGCAAATCATTAGTTCAACCGGCTAATATGGAGTAAATTTTTCCATTCAGAAAAAGATAGCACACAAGTAAACAAAAAGTTGGTTATGCTGATTGGGAACACTATCATAGAAAGGAGATGGCACAATTGACACTGGCAGGACAAAAATGAAACTGCTCAAAATGTTCATTCGAATTAACACCTGAACGACATCAAAGATGAAAGAAACCAGCACAAATGAGCAAACCATGCATTATACATATCAGCTGACTCCAAAAGAAAACATGCGTGTAAATCATCAGTTCAATCAACTTATATGGAGTAACTTTTTTCATTCAGAAAAAATAAAAGGTGGATGTAGATCATCAGTTGAACCAACTTGTATGAAGTGTATTTTTACATTCAACCACACTGACCTTTGTAAGCTGCCTGCAACTGGCTATACAACTTGGATATTGTTGCAAACAATAACCTCATTCCATTTTCAGCAAAAGCTCCAGATCCATACTCTTCTTGTAAAACCTACAGAAAGTGGAGAAAAGAAATTTAGTGGACTAAGAAGAAGAATCTGATAGGACCCAATGAACTTGTGAATTGATTTAGTTGGCAGCTCCAATAAATCTGATGGAAAGAGAAATGAGATGCTTTTTTGATGAAATAGAGAAATAAGATGCTAGAATGCCCTCTCTTACTAACTCTCTTATTTATACCCCCTAAAATCTCTAATTAACTTGCTACATGGCAATAGCCACTGACCCATCATTGAAAAGACTCAAAGACAATACTACTAGATCTTGATTTGCACAATGAGTGCATTTGCATAATATATTTACATGATAATCTGCTGCATAATAACTGAGAGTGCATGCAGCACTTCTTTCAGATTGGTTAGTTCATGAAAATAGTGCAGTACACAAATGATATAATCGTACAAGCAACCAAATGCACACAGGAAAGTTCTAAATAATAGTACATGTTTGATCTAGGAAAATGGCATATTCACGGCTCAATCTGTATGAATAACTCTCAGACTCAGACATAAATCTACTAGCTCACACCTTAAGACAATCAACACATACCAAGAGGATTTTTGATCTATCTAAAAGAGCTTGTTGCTCCAAGAACAGTGTTCTAAAAACGACAACAGCTTGATCTGTAAAAGATATGCTTTTGTATTATTGGGCACCATAGGGTACCTATCAGGTTCAAGAATGCCACAAAGCTCACAAATACTGCCCCGAAAAAAAAGATAAATCTAAGACATAGAATGCCCATCGTGAGAATAAAAAGACCTGTTTATGTACCATCAATTCTCCAATTTCTTTTATCACAGTACCTCAGGTCCTCAACTAAGAGAGAAAAAGAGAAATAAAAGATAAAAATGGCTAAACTCTATATGAACACATAGTATCTATGCTTGTAACACATTCGTATAATGAATTAAGTCACTAGCTCCAAATCACACCCATAACAGGGAAAAAGGCATGTCATAAGACTGTAAGATAATGTGGCTGACAATCTCCAAGACTAGCTTACACTCTATAATTGTACTCTCCATGCAGATAAATCTTTTAAATAAGAGCAAGTGATGGTCAGCCAAATATATTGAACCTGCTAGGTCCAGCACTCCCCAGTCTCATATACCAAGAACACTTTGACAGCATGTATCAGAATCACAGATATTTTAAATGGCTAACATCCACAAGTCAAGAAGTTCTTTATCATGGGTTAGAGGTGTAAAGACAACTATAAGCTTCAGAGGAGGAGGGAAGGATCATGGTTAGAAAAAATGGTAAATGACAAAGTTGAAACAGAAAGCAATTTTCCTTGTCATAACTAGCATGAGTAGCACCTTAAAAGATGCCGCATGCCATCAAAGTGTCAAATGAATATTGATGAAAATCCAGATTACTTGGAACTAACGATATTATACCACTGAATCAGTTCACTAGAAACATTTCAAAGAATATTTAACTGGTATTATGAAATACGTCCTTATAAAATTGAATTTATGTCAGAAACCCAGTTACCCAAGGATCCATATAAAATTGAACTAATAATAACAGAATTGAAGGAGGAGGGGCAGGGACCTTTTTCGGAATAATTAACTAAGAGCACCTTTGTTTCATCTTATTCCCATACTTTTCTATCCTCTTCTTTTAAGAAGCTTAACTTATTAAAATGATACAAGCAAATAAGCATACAATTTTTGGTAATTGTACATAGCAAATAAGCTATGTACAATTACCATAAGCATAACCTAAAGCTTATCTGATAATTGGAGTCAAATTGTATGCAGGACAATTATAATTCGGATATCTCCAGTAGAATCTTCAATTAATTAGAGTTGAAAATCCCAACTGGTATCAAAGTGCTACATGAAGATATTAATATCTTCCATAACACGAATTGAAATGGCAATTTATCCATTCAAACAACAGTTTCTCAAAATAGATATACATATTATTTGAAAATAACTAGAAAAGAAACAAAAAGAGACAGATATATAACCTTAATTCCTTCAAAACAACCATGCATCAACTCAGCAGGTTTCTGAGAGCTCTGTGAAAAATCCTCATGCATATCAATTGCCATCCTAACCCCTTGAACAAGAGATATGAGACTTGAGATAAACTCTCTGTCTGCTTTCTGATCATGTCAAATGTAAGTCCACATGAGCACCAGCTTCAACACAAAATTTTGTGAAAGAGGCAAATTTTCACATAATTTAGGAAAGAAAAGCGCAGCAGAGGCACACACAGCATAAGAAACAAGACTTATGAGTGTCATAACAGACCTTTGACATATGAAGATTCATAATAACACCATTTTCAAGTGGGATACTCAGTTCACCCGTTAGGGGTGCGGATACATCTGTTATGTAAGATCCACCCATGAAAGATGCCTACGAGAAAGTCAATGGTTAACTCATAAGCATAATCTAACAAAAGCAATATAAAGAATCAAGATTTGAAATTCAAAAATCAAGGATGATAAAATTAAACTTACAAAGTTGCCAATAATTTCATCATTGGGTTCATCTAATTGTTTATCAAGAGAAACTGAGAATACTTCCTCCTCTGCATCATAACAAAGAGAGCAACCTTAGTGTCAAATTTTCAAATTAATGATGAGAATAATGATTTGTCATAATTAATCCTTTGATATGTGAAATATCAGATACCATGAAGTTGAATGTTAGCTCCATCTGAGCCGGGAATGACCTTTCGCATAACAGCTGCTCTAAATAAACCTTGCTCCGCTAAGGAATGAAAATCTGCCGTCAATAAATATCCAGCTAGAGATTAGAGCCATGATCTCAAAAGAAACAACATATTATTTAAAGTGATGCTAGTGCACTACCTTCAACTCCTTTGACTTCTAACATGAAAGCAGCACGGGGCCGGTCAAATGGATTTGGCATGAGAACTTTATCAAGCTGTAAAGTTGTAGATAGCATTGCCAAGGAAAAAGTGATTATCATCGAACATAGATGAAGACTAACTATTCTACAAGCAAAGAAATATACCTTAGCAGAACCAGCAGCTGAAAGTGTAGCTTGTGGAGCAAAGCCTAGAAGGACTGATGCTGTAGCTCCAACTTCGTCAACCGACATTGATTCAGACTGCCCAAAAATAATAATAATAATAATAATAATTTACACAAACTAGGCTCTTAAAGTTCAAATTGCAAAATGTTAAAAATGGCATGTACTCTAGCTATTAGCAAAACCTAAGGGGCAAATAAACAATAGGTTCTGCAATTTTCATCTAGCAGCATAGCCAAAAGTTATCAACAACATGAACTTACATTAACAATATTCCAGCGTGGTAGCCTAGCAATTTTTCAGTTCTTTCACATAGAATGACCCATTATAGTGAATAAAAGCTCCTTGTAAAACTTATAACAATAAATTAACGGAAATACTCAATCAAATAGAATTCAGTATTGACAAGGGTTTCTCATGTTCCATTTATTTTAATAAAATTCATATCTTTTTTTTTTCCCCATCAAAAGAAAACTTAAAATCCAATTGATGAACTATAAATCCATGAACCAAGCCTCTTCTGTCCCCTAAATCCATTATTACCACAACCATCATGCACTGCAAAAGAACTGATTTACTTTTACAAAATCTAGTTAAAGATGAAATCCATGCATTCAAACCAAAGCAGGCTTATTTCTAAAGCTTAAAACGTTGGCGCTTCACTTCAGAATCCAAAGCTCAACCCACAGTGTGGTTAATTGCACGTAAGTTCGTGGCCTTGTATAATTCGAATCAACCATCCAATTGGTCAATCAACTTCAACTAATCACTTCGAACACTAATTTTCTGTCGTGACCTAGCAAATACAAATCTTATTTTCTTGCTCAAATCAATCCCTAATGTCTCTAATTACATTGATCTTCTTTCAATCACCTCCCCCCATGCCAAAACATCTCATAAAGATCAATTTTCAGTGTTAATCTCAATGAATCAACGAAAACCTCCAAGTATAAAAAAGGAAAGAAATTTCGATCAAAAAATGAGCGGAAAGGTAAATTCTACAAAATCAATGAATCTCCAGCAAAAATCAGGCTAAAATCTGATACCTGAGCAGCATTTTTTGGCGATCCAGAGCGAAAATATTGACGACTCGAACTATCAATGAAGAAAACCGAACCGGATGCTTCACTTTGAGCCTGCATTCAATAATTAACAAAATTATACACGATGAAGAGAAAAACAACAGAAAATTGGATCCAAGATTAACAAAGAGATCAAACAAAACAAACCCTAGCGAATTGGACGAGCAGAGAAGATGTGATGAGGAATCGGAGGATTCCTCGTCGTAGGCTAGATTCCATGTTAGAGACGGACAGACAGACACAGAGAGAGAGAGATTGATATAATTATGTGGTTTCTGACGGCAAGAGAAAGATCGTTTAGTGTTAGTACCACGTGAAGATGAAGACGAAGAAGGAGGAAGCGACGTCGTAGAGGAGAAGCTCCCAAAGGGCCCGTCTTCACGCAGAAATTTTATATGGGCCGGCCTTTTTCCATAATCAGGCCTTATGTGAATGTTAGTATTCCGTCCAACATGAATAAAGATTTTATTTGGTGGAGCTACAAGCTTTTTCTTTTTCTTTTTTCAAAACTACAAGCATTTTTGAGAAAACATATTTTGTAAGCAAATCCGTCTAACTATAAAAAGTCCGCTTACTCGCGAGTAATATATATATATATAGTGAAATATGAGTGAATATAAAAAATTAATTACAATTTTTTTTTTAATCTCTATCATCTGGAATCTATTTTGTGTTTATTTAGTATTAATCTATATCTAATTAAAATTTAGCGCTTGAAAATTTCTTTTATTTGTATCTTATTTATTTCTAATTTATAATTATGATGGATATGATGATTAGGATATATAAATTGAAAAGTAAAAATTTACGTAATTTTAAGAAAAAATATTTATATACTTTATGCATTAGAAGATGAAGTTTTAATTGGTATTGTCATAAAAATGAATAAAGTAAAAGGAATAAATGTTTAACTTTATAAGAATTTATTAGATATTTAATTTTGTAAGAGGTGTAAGTAAATATGTATTTACCTTTCCATTTTTTTTATATCTTATTTTTGACAAATATACAATCTAAATGAATGCTAAAAAGATGTGAGAAAGATAAAATAAACGAACCTTAAATTAAAAAAAAAAACATATCTATACTAAAAATAAGAAATACAAAAAATATGTTTATTTCTCTCATTGATTAATAATATTCCATACCAAACTCGTTAATACATAACTTAAAAAAAAAAACTCAATATTTTATATAGTATGTTAATGCACTTAGTATTAGTGTTCCAAGACCCAAATTGGAAGTTTAATCTAGACATGCTAAAGGATCAAGGGTCGATGGTTCAAACTAGGTGAATAAAAAAAAAGTTATATTTTGAATATAAAAGAAAATGATATGATATTGCACAATTAAATCTATAATTGGATTAAATCCATCAATTAGCTATTAAATAAATACAAAAACATGAATCTTATATGATATATAGGTCCACATAATAGAAATTTATATCAAATCTAAATCAATTTAAAAAATAATAATATAAGAGTTGGAACTACATATTATCAAAGTCAAAACCATAAACTTAAATAAGACATATATTAAAAGTAAAGGATGAAAGGTAAGTAATATACTAATAAATACTATTCAATTGGCAAAATACTTATAAGTGACAATGAAATATATCAATATAATATTACTTTGTTATGTTGATTGTTTACTATAAATGTTTTTACTTTCCTCTTTATTTGTTTGCTTATTCTATTGGATGTTAGAATTTTATTTTATTTTGCATTATTTTAATTTTAACATTTTTTTATTGCATTTTGACTCATTAAACCTAGTTGAGTCAATCGGGTCACGGTTGAATTGGCAAGGTTAAACAGGTTTGACTAGTTCAACTAAAAAAGGGGTTTTTTCAATAGGTTAACCTAGTCTATAGGCCAGCTTCGGGTTTAACAACCCTGCTTAGTATAATAATTCACAAATCAATATAATATGTTCTCATCATTATCATTGTTTCTTTAGCCAAAAAGAAATAATATCTCATTATTCCACTATGATTTTTAACAAAGCATTTTCAATATTGGTCAATTCAATTATTTTTAATGTATAAGCATTAGTCATCTTTTTCTTACTTGGACTATTACCAAAAGAATTTTTTTGGGATCATTAATTCAGCCACTCTATGTCATGCAATTTTATCCATAGCATATAGAAAAGATGGGGAAGAGGAAGTGAGAAAATTACAAAATTGATGCTTCAATTGTCTAATATGCCTTGACAAGTGACGGATTTATGCAATAAAAATAATTAATAGCAAAGGTAATTGAGTATCTATGTTATTATAATTATAATAATATTGTAAGGATGACGTTTTACGTTAACGTAATATTAGATTAAGGGAATCTAATAATGATATCATAAATAAATATATGAAAATGTGAATATAAAAAAAGTAAAAACTTCTATAATTATATATTATAATAGAAATATAAACCTACCTTAGATTCTTTTTCTTTAGTTTGGAATATATTTATGGATATGTTTATTTCATAAAGCCTAAACAGAAAGATGGCATAGTAATGCATTGCACTTTGCAAACATAAGGAAACCTACTCTATTTGTTTGATTTGTGGACAATATAACATGTTTTACATGACATTTATTTGGTATAGCAATACAAAATAAAATGAATTAGGCAAAGTTGCCATTTACCTTATTTGCATTATTAGCTATAATACTAAAAGCACTACCATTGTCTAGTCACCACCACCGCAACTCTTTATAGGCTCACATGAGCCATCATCGATAGGAATTAAGGAGCAAGATTGAGCTTATAAGATAAGCATAAAGATTCATGTGGAATTTAAAAAGCAACTTTGAGCATGTGGTTGCTCAAGAGGTTATTCATGCAAGATCAACCAAGGAAATGTCGATTAGAAGTACAACTAGAAGTCAGACTAAGTCGTGGTTAGCTAAGCAATTGACTTGTAAGTAATGCTACTTGAGAGTCAACTTATGAATAGTGCCACTAAGCAGTTGACCAATAAAATACTGAAACTGGCTAGGAAAGAGTATGGGTATTTACTCATTCTCAACATTTTTACATTAGTTGTATTTATTTTGTTTAGCTTATGTAGTGTCTTTTAATCATTTTATTTCAATGGTATCTTATTTTAATTAGTTTTCATTTTAATTATCAACTAGGATTTGATGTAAGTCTGTAGATAGGTATGTCAAGTTATAAGCAAGTAATTATAGTTTAAGTTATATTTTCACTATTGAGTACATTGTCTTTAAGAACTTTGTTGAATATTGAGAATTTCTTCGATTTTTTTATTCCATTGTACTCTTATCGATTTGTATTTAGATTGTCTTGAACTAGTGTTTCGCTTGTTTCTTTTAAAACCCATAAGTATTTTCACAACTTATGTATGATATTGATTTAGGATTCAATTACAAACCAGCTCAACTTCAATATTAATATGTAATGCCAAATATTAATCTTGCTCATATCTATTTATAAACCTTAAAAGTACAAAAACATAAAATGATTTATTTTCGAGCACATCCACACATGTGTCAATCACCATACCACCACCACCAACATTAACACAACACTCACACTTTTATTACCACCAATATAGCTACATCCATCATCATGCCAACACTATCACTACAACACCACCACCATAGAAACCTCTCTCTATCCATACTAACACAACCATCATCCCCTTCATGCATCACAACCATCAATTGTACCACTTGTAATGCCCCAAATTCTGTAGCAATAACAATATGCCATGTAATATACTTAAGTAGGTTATGTAAAAGCTTATTGATTATTATGTGAGAATCTATCCACTTTTATAATTCAAAAATCAGCTATTAGTTTCAGAAAACCTTTTGAGGATGTTTGTTTTTCATTTTCATTCCTAATATTTAGATTGCCTAAAAAAAAATATCAGGATCATCCAAAATTATTTAAGGCCTCTATAGCCTAAAAGATAAAAATCCTAAAGCAAAATTCATAGTCCAATAAAACTATAAAACCTAAAAGTATAAAGTTTGTAAGTAATATTTAAAGTCTGTCGTGTATAAAGATAGTCATGTTTGGTGATACTAATTGTCACACTTCTTGGCCCAAAAAGAAAAAAGAAAAAATCCTTCTTAGTCCATAACCTATATAATCATAGGAATAATCAATGTAAAGATCATCATAACCTAAAACTGTTAAGAAAATGAACGAGTTACAAGAACCCAATGCAAAATAGTTACAACCATACAAATATGACACTACATGCATGCTTATGTATAATGCAACAAATAGAGTTCATTAAGCTTTAATTAATAGTTTAACAAACAGCAATGAAGTACTCATTATTCCAAGACACACTGGGCACCAAGAGGTTTAACCTTACTATAGCAAGTGTTAAAGGTTGATATAAATAACCAGCTACTATGTCCAATAACTGAAACCAACTCATTAGTGGTCTTGTATAGAGTTTCCATCACCACCTATCACTAGGGTTGTAGTCCATTCATATTATATCATCCACTGAGTTCCATAACCTAAGACGACCCCCAATATGACTTCTATCCTTAATTGTTATGCATGATGGATCCATCTCCCATCCACCACTTGCTACACCACTTCTAGTGGTTCAAGTGCCTAATCTACCGTATCATCCCAACATTAATGACTACAACCCATAAGCTTGGTTTAAAGTTGTCACTTGTTGGCTTAAGTAACCACACACATATAAAACTCAATTGTTATTAGCTAAGTTTAAGTAATTAACTAATTTCATTTTTAAACTGACATGCACAATCAACATGCAAACTATCCCATATTTGTAAGTCGTGTACATGAAATTGCACCTTGATTAGTTAGCTCCAACTTACAATTGAATTGATATGCAATCAATCACTTGATTAATTGTAAAGATCTCTTACAAAATCTTAAGTGAAGTTTAACTACTTAAGTTTATTGATTAAGTCTATGGATTTGATATGCCACTTAGGCCAATAGGATATACTTTAATGGCATGTTTACTTGGAGAGAATGGTTATTTCATTCCCTCTTTATTTCTCATGAAATTGTTATTACGACATTTAGTTCAATTTTTAACCTGTAATAACGATTCCATGAAAAATCACAATTTCTCATTTTACTAAACTGCAATTATTAAGTTTAACCAAAGAATT
The DNA here is from genome assembly GCA_037954665.1 of Laguncularia racemosa. Taxonomy (NCBI): domain Eukaryota; kingdom Viridiplantae; phylum Streptophyta; class Magnoliopsida; order Myrtales; family Combretaceae; genus Laguncularia; species Laguncularia racemosa. The sequence continues at coordinate 5,611,804 of JBBMOL010000031.1, read as the reverse complement.
GCAATTTAGTAGAAAAAAAGACACCTACTACCTTTATCTTCTTCTTCTTTCTCTTTCTCTTCATCGCGCAATACCACCATGCAATTACTACCACCACCACCAAACCCACTACTACCACCACCGAACTGACTATGTAAACCCATTGAACCCACTACCTAAACCTACCGAACCCACCAAAACCCACTAAATCCACCACCGCCACCAAAGAGTGTATAGCAAAGATAGAGAGAGAGAGAGAGAGTAGAGTAGAGATAAAGAGAGCATGAAAAATAAAGGAGAGACAGGCGGAATGAAGAGAGAGAGTAGAGTAGAGAGAGAGGTAGAATGAAGAGAGAGAGGGTGTAAGGGCATTTTGGTATTTTTTTCTATTCATAGCGTATTCCTTATCTAATCCTATGAACTAAACAATGTAATAATAATACTATTACATCCGACTAAATAGTGTAATAATAATTCATTTCTTATTACAACTCTATTTCATTCTCTAGTAATAGCTATTCAATATAGCCTTATTTCATTTCGTGAAGTAAACACGCCATAAACAATTCTAAGTCTAGCCGATAAAGTCAATAGGCCCATTTGGTTTTAGGACTAAATTGACCTACTAAATTAACCACCTATTCAATTACTTAAGTTTATTGATTAAGCCTATAAATCTAATTTACCACTTAGGCTTAATACAATTGTACTTTGAATAATAAGTCTAGCTTATGAAGTCAATAGGCCCATTTAGTTTAGGACTAAACTGGCTTACTAAATTAACCAAGTGTTTAATTAACCATTAGTCTAATTATTGAATCCTATTAACTTATTATTATTTATTCATTAATTAATTTCTACTGGTTTAAATAACCAAGATTGGTTCATTTAATGGTGAACAATTAACGGAATACCGAAATGGGTTAGGGTAAAATTAGACCGATTCAATTCTAAAAGGCTTTGATTGTATTCTATTATCCTTATTTCAGTTGATGGATTGAAAGTAAATTGAATCTATTATAGAGTTAAACCAAATGCAGTGGATTAGTTCAGTCCATTGGACTAACTTTAGACCTATTCAACCACTAGGAAATTTTTTTCTACTTAATCCATTAATTGATTGATTAATTAATTAATATTATGTTTATTATTTTTAATAGTCTAAATATTATTATCGACAATCAACTTTTATATCAATTAATACTATTACCAATTGTTACCACAAACACATTTCTTACACATGATGGTTCATTAGAAGATACCGTTTCATCTCGTAGTTGATAAAAAATTTTGATTCAATTTTGGAAATAAGTTGTTTATGATTTAATGATTTAATTAATCAAAATGTGTTCTACATGATTCAAAGTTTTTAAATATGCAAACTTTTCAACTTGAGTTTTTTAACATGATTTTTATGATTTTAGACCCTTTTAGATGATCAAAAGGGATTTTTTTTAGTTGAACGTGCTTGAATATTCATGATAAACATGAAGAACATTAGACTAAAAATTCCAAAAAATTAAAAAACATAAATAACCAAAAATCCATCTCCTTTATTCAGAATAAATCAAAGCATCACATTTTACTAACACAATCCACCACTCATTAAAGTTCAAATACATGTGTAAACATATTTACTCTCGCATTAATATCAAGAGCATGATTGAATTTTTTTTTGGAAAAGTTTAGAAATTCAAATTTCAGTTGAACTTAATCATTCAACTCGTGTCAAACTCCAATTCATCTCAAATTACTTCCACTTCAATATCATTGCAATCTTGTATTCCCATTCCACTTAATAATTCAGAAACACCAACAACTTGACTTCTTTCATCATATTATTCATAATTTGCGGAAAATTTAATGGACATTCACCACATCCATAATCATATTTAGTGTACTCAATAGCATGTTTGGTTATTGGTAAGAAACAAGGGCGAAATAGAATTGCAATTTTATAATGATAAAATAGGGCTAGAATTAGACTTGAATTACTATAAATTATTAGAATAGAAATGTATTCTCCAAACACACACACACATATATGTATATATATGTGTGGAGAATACATTTCTATTCTAATAATTTAATATATATATATATATATATATACACACACACACATACATATAATTGTCATATTTCATTACTCATATATAAATTTAAATATCAATTCACCACTATGTATATGTATGTATACACACAAAGACACACAAAACATGTAACCAAACATGGGAATAGCTATTTTATAAGAAATAGGGTTGAAATAGAATAGCAATTCTACTAACCAAATGTATGTAAACCTTTCATGAATCAATTCAAACAATGATTAGCTCTTGTAACCCATCAATAATCATCATTGACACTTTTATTAATTCATTTACTTCCACAATACTCATTTCATCAGACACTACATATTCAATATCTAAATAACCTTAATTAACTAATTTTTTTTTTCAACTTAAACCACATCACATAAACCACTTCATATATCATATTTATTACTAATTCAATATTGTAACCATCATTACCAATCATCAACAATCATTGGAAATATTAAGTACGAACACTAAAGTAGTAGTACATATAAATGCTCTTCTATATGTATTAAATTATCAATTTCTCAAATCTAAATCCATTTTTATTATATCAAAACACCTATCAACATATCCATGCTACTAAACTATTATCAATTCAACACAAATATCCTCAAACATAACTACTCCCCATGGCATGAACATCCCATTCAACATTCATAATTTCTGGTCATTCATTCTTCATTCTAAATTCAAATTACATAGTCAAATATCAAAATAATCACTTCCTTACTCATCATACTACAAATTAACACCAATACTTCAATAATCATCAGTAGTGCCTACATCCATTACCCATTTAACATCAAAATATTTATTCTAACTTATCAATTACTTCAAATCATCAATTACCCATTCTATTACTAGGTTAACCCAAAGATTATGAAACTAGCATTGATCTGAAATTTCAAATGATTCTTAGGTTATAAACAAACCCACTACAAGAGCTCTATTACTTTAAAATTAGTATTTCCTTACAACAACAAGATTGTAATACTAATTTACTAGATAGAACTATAGATCAGTGTAACTTAAATACTATATCTTAAAATTAACACATAAAATAAGATTTGAATCACTTACTCTCTAATGGAGCTCATGATGGCTCCCCCATAACTCCTTTAAGTGCTTATGTCTTTTTCATTCTTTTTTATTCCAATAAATCATAAAATAAAAGTTACTAAACCAATCAATTAACTAGAATTTAAATAGAATTACACTAGACTAATTAAAACTTACCCATAATTATTTTGAAACCTGTTTTACAACATCCTCAAAGTCTTGAATTACTTCTGAATAATGTATTTTGATCCTAATTTGTGAATGGAAGAGTTAAATTCGATTAGAAGGAGAGATGGTGTGAGAGAGAGCTAATGAGAGAGAGAGATCTTGTGAGAGAGAGATTAGCCAAGAGTGGGAGAGAGAGAGTTAGAGGAAAGGGTTAATGTAGATCCTTCTTAATTAGTTAAGCACATGTTAAATAGCAAAAATTTGAACGTAGCTAGACTTGTTATTATACCCTTACATCTTTAGCAATAAAAGGAGTTTAGGTAATTTGCAATTTAACTATTTAAAAAATATCTTATATTGCAAAATACTTGAATACCCTTGGTATTATATTGAAATATAGGGTTAATAATGTAATTTGATTACTAAAAAATTTAATTTGACATTAAATTCTTGAGATCTTTTCCAAGTATTGAGGGTGGTATATCCAATTTTCCATATTTATTCATATTTTGTTGATATGAGTTTATACATAGTTATAGACAAATAAAAGAAAAAAGGAAAAAATATTCTTTTTTAAGAAAATATCCCTAAAGTAAACCACTTATGAAATTAATTCTAAAGCTATATAATATGATAAGTATGGGCATGGGACCACTTTCTCTATGTTGTCCTTTTCTACCGTTAAGTTATAGTAGTTGTTTATGGCCAACGACTACTTTGGCAGTGGGAAGCTACTTTTGGTGTCACCTAGTTGCCTACACATGTGGTGACACAATATTGAGATACATTTGGTCACTAGGTTTTGGATCAAGAATTTTATTTCTTATTCTCTACCTTAAGTGTAATTAGTGGGACAATCATTTATGTCATAAAGAATCATGCACAGGTATTTTGTTTAATTTCTAACCATCTATCATAGTGGCATAAAGGTTATGCCACTATGATAGATGGTTAGAAATTAAACAAATATCGATGTATGATCCTTTATGACATAAATGAGCACACATTTTAAGAACTAGCTCCAATTTTCTTCACACTCTCCATCTACCAATGCAAATATTAAAGGCACAATGTCATCTCTACCATCTACGTTTGTCACTATGAGTAGCTTATGCTTGTATTTATCGTACAAGAATGTGCTATCGATGGTAATTAGCAACTTGAAAATAAAGAAAGCGTTAATTCAATTATTTGCTTATACAACAAGTAGTAGGTTTATATATACAAGAAAAAATGTGTTCACTAACATACCTATAATGGACAAATGCATCGATACATGATCCAAATGCTCAAAACACTCTATAGAAGATCACATGGTCCATATGGTTAAACTAAGGAATTTTATCAACCATTGTACCTAGATTGGCCTCTTGTATAATATTTAGTAGGTGTGGAAACTCAGTATATAAATCATCCTACTTACCATATACTTGTTTAATAGCCTTCAGCTTCACCTCCCAAACTCTCTTTAGATGCAAAGTGTATCTAAACTACTTGCAAATGGAAGTTTGAATTTGTTTTATTTTAATACTTGGCAAATCTCGTGCCTCTATAATAAAAAATCTAACTATAGTGATTGAGTCCAATTAAAGGTAATCCTGGTTAATAACAGTGTTTGAACACATATGAGACCCTCAAATTTTGTGATTTGAAAATGCCCAACTTGATTTTTTATTCATGCACAAAGTCTCCACTTGCGATCACTATTGATATTAACACATCTTACAAACTGGATTTCCAAAGTTGACTTTACCACAACGAAGTTATGATGGTTTACTAATGTGATGTATTTTCACTACTTGTATCAAATGCTCTTTCTTCTCAAAGTGCATGCCCACCTTAAACTCATCATTGAAGCTCCAGTTGCCATTACTCGTGTTCTCCTTAGATGATATATATCCACTACCCACACTTATTTTAAATAATGGCAAGGGTTCCAAACTCTCAACAGGATCCACATTTGTCCAAAACCCAAGCGACCAATCATTTCTCTTACTTGACCTATGTGGCTCATCAAGGTTCTTAAACCAATCTTCACCTTCCTCACTATCATCATTAGATCTACTAGCATCAACATCATTGGAAGGATCTACACAAGCCATTTCATTCTCATTATCTATCTCTTTATTACCTTTGTTTGGACTGATAATATTACCTTCAGGGAGGCTATAACTGCTACTTGCTTCTAGAGCCATTCGAATAAATTGGGCTTTACACACATAGGTTTCACATATAACTCACCATACCACTAACCCCATAACACACTTATGAAGACGCCAATTTATGTTGTACATTATAATCATCATTCATGGGTATAACGTAGAAACAATCCCTATTAGCTCCTACAATGGGGCACCTATGGATCAATTCAATTCAAATATGACTGCATATAATACTTAACAATTGCTCATACTTTAATTCATAAGGAACCCCAACCACTTTCTCTAGTTGTTTATCATAGTATACTCCATTGTCTCCATCTACAATATTTCAATGGTTATAGTAAATCACTTTAACTTTAAACATTTTTTCACTTATATATATTTAGCATGAAACATTTTCTCTTCCATCAATGGAAAACCATTATGATCTTATAAAAAGAGATTAGCCAAGAGTGGGAGAGAGAGAGTTAGAGGAAAGGGTTAATGTAGATCCTTCTTAATTAGTTAAGCACATGTTAAATAGCAAAAATTTGAACGTAGCTAGACTTGTTATTATACCCTTACATCTTTAGCAATAAAAGGAGTTTAGGTAATTTGCAATTTAACTATTTAAAAAATATCTTATATTGCAAAATACTTGAATACCCTTGGTATTATATTGAAATATAGGGTTAATAATGTAATTTGATTACTAAAAAATTTAATTTGACATTAAATTCTTGAGATCTTTTCCAAGTATTGAGGGTGGTATATCCAATTTTCCATATTTATTCATATTTTGTTGATATGAGTTTATACATAGTTATAGACAAATAAAAGAAAAAAGGAAAAAATATTCTTTTTTAAGAAAATATCCCTAAAGTAAACCACTTATGAAATTAATTCTAAAGCTATATAATATGATAAGTATGGGCATGGGACCACTTTCTCTATGTTGTCCTTTTCTACCGTTAAGTTATAGTAGTTGTTTATGGCCAACGACTACTTTGGCAGTGGGAAGCTACTTTTGGTGTCACCTAGTTGCCTACACATGTGGTGACACAATATTGAGATACATTTGGTCACTAGGTTTTGGATCAAGAATTTTATTTCTTATTCTCTACCTTAAGTGTAATTAGTGGGACAATCATTTATGTCATAAAGAATCATGCACAGGTATTTTGTTTAATTTCTAACCATCTATCATAGTGGCATAAAGGTTATGCCACTATGATAGATGGTTAGAAATTAAACAAATATCGATGTATGATCCTTTATGACATAAATGAGCACACATTTTAAGAACTAGCTCCAATTTTCTTCACACTCTCCATCTACCAATGCAAATATTAAAGGCACAATGTCATCTCTACCATCTACGTTTGTCACTATGAGTAGCTTATGCTTGTATTTATCGTACAAGAATGTGCTATCGATGGTAATTAGCAACTTGAAAATAAAGAAAGCGTTAATTCAATTATTTGCTTATACAACAAGTAGTAGGTTTATATATACAAGAAAAAATGTGTTCACTAACATACCTATAATGGACAAATGCATCGATACATGATCCAAATGCTCAAAACACTCTATAGAAGATCACATGGTCCATATGGTTAAACTAAGGAATTTTATCAACCATTGTACCTAGATTGGCCTCTTGTATAATATTTAGTAGGTGTGGAAACTCAGTATATAAATCATCCTACTTACCATATACTTGTTTAATAGCCTTCAGCTTCACCTCCCAAACTCTCTTTAGATGCAAAGTGTATCTAAACTACTTGCAAATGGAAGTTTGAATTTGTTTTATTTTAATACTTGGCAAATCTCGTGCCTCTATAATAAAAAATCTAACTATAGTGATTGAGTCCAATTAAAGGTAATCCTGGTTAATAACAGTGTTTGAACACATATGAGACCCTCAAATTTTGTGATTTGAAAATGCCCAACTTGATTTTTTATTCATGCACAAAGTCTCCACTTGCGATCACTATTGATATTAACACATCTTACAAACTGGATTTCCAAAGTTGACTTTACCACAACGAAGTTATGATGGTTTACTAATGTGATGTATTTTCACTACTTGTATCAAATGCTCTTTCTTCTCAAAGTGCATGCCCACCTTAAACTCATCATTGAAGCTCCAGTTGCCATTACTCGTGTTCTCCTTAGATGATATATATCCACTACCCACACTTATTTTAAATAATGGCAAGGGTTCCAAACTCTCAACAGGATCCACATTTGTCCAAAACCCAAGCGACCAATCATTTCTCTTACTTGACCTATGTGGCTCATCAAGGTTCTTAAACCAATCTTCACCTTCCTCACTATCATCATTAGATCTACTAGCATCAACATCATTGGAAGGATCTACACAAGCCATTTCATTCTCATTATCTATCTCTTTATTACCTTTGTTTGGACTGATAATATTACCTTCAGGGAGGCTATAACTGCTACTTGCTTCTAGAGCCATTCGAATAAATTGGGCTTTACACACATAGGTTTCACATATAACTCACCATACCACTAACCCCATAACACACTTATGAAGACGCCAATTTATGTTGTACATTATAATCATCATTCATGGGTATAACGTAGAAACAATCCCTATTAGCTCCTACAATGGGGCACCTATGGATCAATTCAATTCAAATATGACTGCATATAATACTTAACAATTGCTCATACTTTAATTCATAAGGAACCCCAACCACTTTCTCTAGTTGTTTATCATAGTATACTCCATTGTCTCCATCTACAATATTTCAATGGTTATAGTAAATCACTTTAACTTTAAACATTTTTTCACTTATATATATTTAGCATGAAACATTTTCTCTTCCATCAATGGAAAACCATTATGATCTTATAAAAAGAAAACTAGCATAACTAAAACTTTACATATGAGAAGCAAAACTAGAATATGTGGATCCGAAATAAAACAAATCAACAAAAGTCATTATGTATGAAGAATTCAATGACATATTGAATTGCAGATTATTATAAAGTAGAAATGGAGCTACTTCATGAAATATAGGTCAAGGTGGTTCAAATTGAAGCAAACTTTTCATAGTTCATTATGGAATAGAATTAGTATGTACATTTACCAATTTGGTTTGAAGTAAATATTGTAGGCATTACTTAAAGTGCAACAATTACGTATACCAACTAGCTCCTTTTTCATTTATAGCAATTTTAATGCAAATAATAAAATCAACATATTATATTATTGATAATTCCATTCAATGCTCTTATCATCAAACTATGTAAATAAAGGCTAGTATTGAATTTATGTTGTGTTTTAAACAAAAAAAACACTTCCAATTAGTAAAAAAATTGGCTAGAAAAATAATAAATAAATAAATCAACACCTCGAAAAATGCATCACAACTACAATACATCATCTAAAAACATTACGAGTCATATCATGCAACTCCAAAGTAGAAAGCTTGAATAAATTAAAAAAGAAAAAAGATACCTTTATCACAAGTTTAAGTTGTAGAGAGAGAAGGAGCTCCAATTTGGTTGATTATGAGATTATATGCTCAAATGAAGTACCTAATCATGCAAATAACGTGTTAAGATCACGATTTAGGTTCTACCTAGTTGTTAAACAAGTGGGAAAGTAGAATTTTAAGATGGGGGTTGAGTTACGGTATATGTTAGAGAGAGAGAGGGAGTTTTAATGTTTTGAAGGAGAAGATAAAACGCACCTAAGTGGACTTATAGCTCGACAACATCAAGTGTTTAATGCTCGATTTTATTAAACACAATGAAATTCGGTGTTGAATACCTAATTTCTTAGTTGTTGGTTGAAGATGGGTTTTTAAAATGAAGTTTAGTGCATTTTGAAGATGGGTTTTCAAAACTTGATTTCATGTGTATATTTTTTGGATGACTTTTAGAAGAGGTATATTTTAGAATTTTTTTTTTTAAAAAGAACATTTTATGCCTTTCCTACTATGAAAATGTTATTTAAAATACACTAAAAGCAACTAAAAAGATGAAAATCAATACAAAAACCATAACAATAACTTTAACAATATTGTTTTTATTTAATTAATGGTTTTGGAGAAGATGCCAACAATAAAAGCTTACTCTGATTTTTCTTTGGGTTAATTTTATATTTGATATAAAAATTTATTTATTTTTTTCAATTAACTATCTAAAGTTTAAAAATATCAATTTACTATCTATAAACTTTTTGAGATCATTTAAGCTAAATGTGGTAGTTAATTGTAAAAATAAGTAAAGTTCAAGTGGTTGATTGTAAGAAAGGGTAAATTTTAGATAGTTAATTGCAAAAATAAGTAAAGTTCAAATAGTAAATTGATATTTCAAAGTTTTACATAGCTAATTATAAAAATAAGCAAAGTTGAGGTACCAAATATAACAATTACACCCCTTTTCTTTTGATTTTGTATTTGTTACTTTTTTTTAGTTGATATGAAATTTTTTTATTTAGATATATATAATATTATTAGGCATCTCAATTTTTGGAAATTCTCATATTTTTGATAGGTTTGGTTTAATATTTAATCTTATTATTAATTTACGTATTAATGGTAAAAATTTAATGGTAATTAATAATAAAAATTTAATATACATAACCAAACAATGATATTGAAGATTAGATTGGTCCCATTAAAATAGTAGATGGAACCTCAAAAGATCTTGACTTTTTAGCATGTAATAATCCATATAAATAAAATATTAGGGTTCATATAAATAAGAGGAGACAAGTGTTTTAATATTAAAAATCCAGGTTTTTATGCAATTATAAAAATTTAAAGGAGTGGTTCCTATAACTTACTCAATTAAAAAAAATGCATCATATATTAATTTTAATTCCAAGAGGAGGCAATTTTCTAAGGAACAAGAACAAAGATGACATTAAGTCAAATTTGGGATGGGTTTTATAAACATGAATTAACCCACTACTTTGTAGGGCTACCTATGAGCTACTTAAAATCTTATAAGGTTTTTATTCAATACTTAAAATTTGTCCTGTTAAGGATATTATAAACTTACAATCGAACCTACCAACATGTGCACTACAATTTGTGTAAAACATTTTCATGTGAAATAAAGAGACAAGGCATTACAAAGACTCCTATAATTTGTTTATACTATTCATAGAAACATATATTAGGAATAATAACTATATTATAGATGACATAAATTATTTATAAGATAACAATTATATTAAAAATGATTACCTGCAATTATAATTCTCATAAAATAATATCATAAAGATATTATTGAAGTTCAACAAAATGAATTTCACACTTAAAAATTGCTACAATAGGGGTTCAATATACTAAATTAAATAAAGTTCAACTTAACAATCATATATTTCTACAAATTTATGACATAATTCAATAAATTTTAGTATTAATTAAAGTTCATCTCATCATTTTCCTAAATATTTATCAAAATTAACTAAATTAAACTAAAGTTTATTTCATCTTCTTCTTAAATATTCATCAATAATTATGTTCAACTTATTATCTTCATCTATTATATCTGTACCTATAAAGAGAAGAAAAAAAAAAAGAAAGAAAAGAAACTTATAAAATAGATTAGAAGAGATATGATCAAATATTGTCAGAAAGTGAGAAAAGAGAGATACAACAATAAAAATAGGATAAAACCTTTATAACTTAATAATATGAACACCAGATAAAATATATTAGGTTTAAATTCTTATTTTTTGTTATAATTATCAAAAAAGGAAAATAATATAGATGTGATTAGTATTTTCTGAAATTTAATAAATAAAATTAAAAAAATAGTTTTTAGTGTAACGTAATAACTTAGTTGGTTACCGTCTTAACATTTAAAATTTGAATGTAAAAATATTAATATCTAGCTTTCTTTCCTTTTATTTTCTTATTATTATTATTTTTTTCTAAAGCTCGATTTTAAAGTTTTATCTAAATTCATTATAAAACATTATACCGCATTACAACTACACGGCATCCCTACATAGAAGTCCACACTCCGTTCGCCGAAATCATCCATCGCTTTCCTTTTCCACTTGATCAATTTTCAGTTTCATTTCTTGACCTCTTTTTTCCTCCTCTCCTCTCCACCTTTGCTCCATTGCCCTCGCCTTCTTCTCTCTCTTCCCCATCAGATATTCTTCTCTCTCTCTCTCTCTCTCTCTCTCTGATTGATCAGATCTACGCAAACTCATTCAACCCAACATCAGTCATGACGCTTGGCTCAGGAGGATCTGGTGTTGTAGGTCAGTCAAACCCTACTATTCTCCAATTCTTCATCATCGTCATCATCACTTCATCCTTTTCAATTCTTATTAAATGGAAACAAGCCCATATAATAATATTAATATTAATATTAATATTAATTTCATGTTTGCTTGCGTTATATTTAGCTCAACTACGTACGACTTGTTACTTCTAGGGTTTAGGTTTTATATTGATGCGGGTTCTTTATTTGAGCTGATTATGATCTATTATTGGACTGTGCATCAGTGTCCACTTGCATGTTTCTATCAATTTATTCTGTGTGGATTTCAAAGATATGCCTTTTGGTTTCAATAATTGATTGGAAATTGGGGAATAAAAAGTGGGGTTTGTATCGAAAGTACACGAAATTCATTACCCAAAAAGAAATCACACGAGTTAATGGATCGATTCCTATCAAGGAAAGTTCTTGGGGCCACTTCTCAGTGTGCAAGTTGTGGTCTTTAGTAAGATGGAAGCAGGATCATTAGATGAGGTGCTAGACAAACTTTTTTCATTTGTAAGTCTATGCTAGAGTTATCTATAGAATATTGAACCTTTTCTTGTAATTAAAGACCATGTTATATATGTATACTCTTGGCCCTTGGAGTAGCTACGGTGTAAACAAACCGAATTGAGTTCAAAAATCATATACACTAGCTTGAGGTCAACTCCTCTATAGTGGAATCAAACTTTAGTGAATACCAAGCAGGATTGGACTAGTCTATGAGCCAGCTTGGTCCATTTAATCAATCCTTGGCCGAGTCCATCCATGTCTTAGAAATATCAAAGTAGAAACATAACCCTAAATGGATAATATTATCATGTGGGGTAGTGTTTACCTATAGAGTGATTTCTTAATTGGTGAATACACTTGTTTTACTCATAGAATGTGTGATCGGTGTTTTGAAAATTTGCATTTTTTTTCTCTTATTAGGTAAACTTAGTCTGTTGGATACTGGAAAGTTTTTTGAATCATGTGAACTTAATTAGTTTCCTGAATTACTTATCAAAACAAACCCTCTACAGAAGTTTTTGAGGGGCTGGGCCCCCCCCTCCAGGCCCCCTATATTCATCGATGGTTGCAAGCAGGTTTGTGTGGTTGGAATTAGCAGTTGAAAGTTAGCTTGGGAACAAACCACACAGTATTGTTTCCACAAAAATGTTTCTGCATCGATTGGATGCACCTCCCCTCCCACCCCCAGGCCCCCTATATTCAGAAGTATGATTTTTGGTGATTCGAGTTTCACACTTATTTATGTAGTGAAGAGATGATTTTAGATGAATTGTAAAGGTGCAAATTAATGCATGAATAGGGGTAGTTTGATGCATTCATGGCACATTAGAGCTTGATGTTTACTACAACAATATTGAGGTGGTAAGTAAAGTAAATTCTTAATGTGATCTAGCTGAGGTCTAGTGTTGAAAGATCGTCACATGCTACTAGAATATAAGCTATTTTTCTCTTACAACTGCTATCAAATGCAGACACCCTGATACTCATGTCTTTCAGGATAATTCTTCTGCAATCTCCAAGCATGTCTATGTTCTTTCTTAACAGGTTGGAAAAATTTAGGTATCATTTTTGTGATATCTTCTTATATCTGGATGATGATTTTCAGACCTGAAATCTAGGAGTTGGCAGTTTCTTGCTCCATTTATTAGTTTGAATTTTCTTCACATTATCAAGAAAGGTGGATTTAACCTCATGTGTTTTGTTAGTCCCTCGAAATTTCAGACTATTGGAGGAACTTGAGCGTGGAGAAAAGGGCATTGGAGATGGCACAGTGAGCTATGGGATGGATGATGGAGATGACATTTACATGAGATCTTGGACAGGCACCATTATTGGTCCACACAATGTGAGTCCTGCTCATTAGAAGTGTCCACCATGAATACTAGAGTTGTTTCGCTTGTTGATTGCGAATCATAATTCCATTACATGAGGAGACAAAGCAACACACGGTTCTATGATGGGTTGAGATTTAGCATTTTCCATGTAGTCCTATGCTTTGATTTTGATAGATTTCTTTCTTCCATTTTTTTTTTTTTAAATTTGATCCTGTAGATTTCTTTTTTAGTGTATGATGATTTAGTGATGCTGGAAGTTTCCAAGTTTTGGGAATAAGAGTAGTGTCATCCGATTTTTTAAAAGTACCACTATCTCTGTTTGAACACATCCTAGTGGTCTCTTTGACATTTTGAATGAAAAACTGCATTCAGCTTCTCAAAGAGAAATCCAGTCAGTTAAAAGAGAAAACGTTAACCTATATACTCTATGAATTATGTTTCAATAGGGCAAAGTGCCAGATGCCACATCCAACATGGAAGGAAATGCTTGCCAAGAATAGTTCCTTGATTGCATAACTGACAACTTTCTCGTTGCCTGCCTTTAATGTGTAATATGTTAATATTATGGTTTGTGAGATGTAATCTTTTCTCATTTCTCGATTGAGGATTATAGCAATGCGTCGATGTATCGTGTTTTCACTTTTTACTTGTGCAGGTTGTTAACTCTTGCAATAATGTTTTTTCAATTACCAGACTGTACATGAAGGCCGTATATACCAGTTGAAGCTCTTCTGTGACAAAGATTATCCAGAAAAGCCACCAAGTGTTCGTTTTCATTCAAGGATTAATATGACCTGTGTTAATCATGAAACAGGAGCGGTAAACATATGCCCTTTAAACTTTCAAGTTTAATGATCAACTTATTGGAAATTGGCTCTACTCCAGCATGTGCTTCTCTTTTACAAGCTGATCTGCTTCATGATTTTTTTCAACTGCATAACTGATTCTTTTAAATATTCTCGTCACTAGAATGCCTTTCTAATCCCTCTGGTGTTTCTGTAAGATTGTTTTTAGAATCTAATTGGTTTGGTTAAGATTTCAGAACAGATTTGAGTTGCGTTCTTTTTGATAGGGTGTCAATATCTGTCTAAAATGTAGGTTGAATCAAAGAAATTTGGGCTTCTTGCAAATTGGCAGAGAGAGTACACCATGGAGGATGTACTGACACAGCTGAAGAAGGAGATGGCTGCACCCCACAACCGGAAGTTGGTTCAGCCTCCTGAAGGCACCTACTTCTAGCCTTCAAGTTTATATAGATACTAGTGAAGACATTGCATAGGCAATATATAATTGTAATGTCAACTTGTCATGTTGATCTGTGAGAGTGGAGGTTGAATGGGGACTGCCCTGAAAAAGCTTTTCTGATTTCTTGGGTTCATTATCGTTTTCTCACCCTTTTGTTCAACTGTTCTGAATGCTTCTTGATAAATGGATTCTAAGTGTTAAGGTACCCACTACTCAGTGCCTTCATTTGGATAACTTATGGTTAGCTTTTTAGATGGATGATGATTTCGCTCTCTTTTGGTTTTGGTAGGAAACTACAATGGATTATGCCTGCCTCCATTATATAATACTATAGTCCTCCATCAAATTTGCATATGTAAAATGTACATACAAAAATTATCCATGGAGGCATTTAGTAGGGCATGTTTTTAACTGATTATTAAGATCATTTACATGATTATCTTTGTTTGATTGATATGGGCACTTGCATTCTCTAAATAAGAACTCCTAGTTTCCATTAATGTCCATCCGTCAGGTGAGATTCTCATATCTTGGTGCTTCCAGTTAGTTAATGCTCAAACGAGGTGTTGTTGGTAGGGCATCATGATTGCTCTTCTGGAATTTATCCAAATATTTTACACACGATTTGGACGATGGAATTCAAGGTGTCCCTTTAAAGTGCCGTCTTCAACTTCATTGTTTGAATGCCTATAAAATAAAGCTTCCTTTAGAGAAATTTTCGGCTTTTTTGGCTGTTCTTTTTCTTTTCCCTTTCCGTTCTTTTTCCCTTCGCTGTCAGATCATGTAAATCGGTATCAGTTACCAAGCTCCATAAATGTAATTTCGAGAAACTAAGATTGTTATCCACCGTTCCCTAGACTTATTCGAATTTAAAAAACTATAGTATAAAAAGTACAGAACTTTCTAAAGGCATTTATGTTCATTCTTTTAAATCATTTATTCATTTGCTATCAATACCATACAATATATTCAACAATCTCAAAGAGATTGAGGGACAACATGGCCTGCAAAACCAATATTGTCTTGCTTGTGAAGGGCTAATAGTTTGTCAAATTCGGTAGATTTGATAGATAAATTTTATCAATGGCAAGATGATTTTTTGACTTTTAGTTTTTACTATTTGTTCACTTTGCTAAATGAAATAAGATTGTAATGTAATAGTTATTATTGAAGAATGAAATAGAAATGTGATAAATTATCATTAATTAATTTTGATTTTGACTTTAATAAGGCTATTGTGGGGCAAAGGAAATCACCTTCAACAATATTTCTCATCTCACGACAACTTACGAAAAGTCAATTCCTCATGATTCTCTTTTATGATTTACTTGGTTATACATCCTATGTTCTATGTTCGAAGTTCATTTCAGATCCATGGGATCCTCATACAAGATAAGTATAGAACATATTTTGAATCTTAAAAGATAGATCAAGCATCCAAAAAAATTTCATTTTTATAAGGCTTAAGGAGAGAGAGAGAAATTTAGTGAGCCATGATATTTAGGAAAACAAGCTTTTTTTATTTTTTGGTGAGGCTTTGTCTATCTCCTCGTTATAGAAGTTCATCTCTTTATAGTAAGAGGAATGATACATGATTTATCTTACATAGTGGATATTCTCCAACAGAAATTAAAGTGGACATAGATTAAAGTAAGCGATAAAGATTCTCTAGTAAAAGCTAATGTAGACAAGAATTAAAGTAAATAGTGAAGTGGACACAGACTAAAATAATTGGTAAAGTGGATACAAACTAAAGTAAACAATAAAGTGGATATAAACTAAAGTAAACAATAAAGATTCCTTTAAATCTAATTGGATGCAGAGATATTGCTTTTTGGCGAGAAATTTGAATCACTGTTGTTGTGTTCTAGGTCTAACCATGTGAGTCTTTCACCATGTGCTCTTCCATCATATGCCTTAGGAAAATCCTTGTGGGGTTCGAACTATCTTGATATGGATTGAGAGCAGGATTTGGATAATATTGTTCTGACTCATCTTTTAAATAAGCCATAAAACAATACCAAATATCAGTATCCTTGCAAATCCAATTGCCCATATCATCTTTTAAAGCTAAACTTCGGTTCTTGGCTCTATGTCTTAACACAGTTGAATGATAGTATTTTGTGTTACAATCACCATCCATAATCTATTTGGTGTGAGACTTTATTTTCTATAGCCATTCTTCTCTATCTAATAGATTATTTAGTTCTTGTAGAAAATATTGTGAATTAATAAGTTGCATATACAATCTAATCTTTGTAAAATTCATTTTTCTACATACTTATTATTCCAAAAATGTTTTTATTCCATATTCTCAATTTGGCTAGCATTTTTTCAATAGCTTGTACAATATCATTCCCATTTTCCTCCCATGTTTGTTTTATTAAAGGCAAACAATTTTCTTGTGAAAACCACATGGGCTGAAACCTGAAAGTCCTATTCTTGCATGAGCCATTTGAAAAAAGGTCTGTATGGAGGAAAATAGGACAATGATCCGAGGGGCATTTAGGCAAATGAAAAATCTTTGCATCTGGATATATGATCCTCCAATTATTATTACACCATGCATGGTCCAACCTACGTTAGATAAGGTCCTTAAAGTTCTTTTTATTAAACCAAGTATATTTAGGACCAATATATCCCATATCTTGAAGACAACAATCATTCATCCACTACAAATAATTAAAAGCACTGTCTCCTAAAGGCCCCCCCACCTCCACCAACCACTCCCACCCAACCCCATTGCGAAAATAAAATATCATTATTATCCTCTACATAGCCAGCAACTCGTAAATTATTCCAAAGCAACATGCGAAATTGTAAATCAGGACTAGTATAAATGCAAGAAAAGAACCATGATAAATTAGAATCTCTAACCTTACTTTTCATATGTATTTCTTGAGAATGATGCCATAACAATTCCACATCTAGGATATTTGTGTATTTATAATGTCCTGAAATTTGAAAATACTATGGCTCACTAGGGGTGGGAATTGCGGGGCGGGTCCGCGGGCTGACCCGCCCCGCCCGCAAAAATATGCGGGGTGAGCAAAAAAATTTTGACCCGCGCCCGCTTGACCCGCAAGGCGGGGCGGGCCAACTCGCCGGAACTTCTGCAGTTCTGCACAGGTGCAACGGCTGCCGGCTGGAGGGACCTGCTGGACCTGGACATGATGACTTGGACTTGACGAGGACGACATGACGAGTTGCCATGCCCTGCACCGCCGCCACCGACTGCGACCCGCGAGGACCGCGACTGAGGACTGAGGACCTACTGCGACGTGACCGCGACCGCGACCCGCGAGGACCACGACTGAGGACTGAGGACCCGCGACCGTGATCGACGACTGGCGACTGCTGTGCAACACGACCGCGACCGATGACTGACGACTGGTGACTACTGTACAGCACGACCGTGACCGATGAAAACATCTGCGGATCGCTACAGCAGCCTTGCCAAGGCTGAGGTTGAGGGTTCAAGTCCCTCCTTCCGCTCCTGGCTTCGTCATTTAGTGATAACGAGTGAAAAGCGCAGCACTTCCCTTGGACTGAGGACCTGCGACCGTGACTGCAACCGCGACCCGCGACTGAGGACTGAGGACCTGCAACCGTGACCGCGACCGACGACTGACGACTGGCGACTACTGTGCAGCACGACCGCGACCCGCGAGGACCGTGACTGACGACGCCGACGTCGACTGAAGTGATAGCACTGCCGTCCGTCACTGAAGAAGGCCGCCGCGGCCTGTTTTACATAATAATAATAAAAAAAATTTTGCGGGTCTCGCGGGCCAGCCCGCATGGCGGGGTGGGCAGACTTTCCTGACCCGCCAGACTTGCGGGCCGGCCCATTTGGCCCGCATTACCGACCCTATGGCTCACCATGTATTCTTATTAAATAATGATACGTTAAAGCTTTTAACCTTACTCTGATATCATTCAATCTTGTAATTCTTGTAAACTATAATCATATGCATCCAATACTTTCAACATGATATAAATATATCACGTATAAATTTTCAATTCTTAAAGAAAACACTCTTAATACATCAATCCACTTCACTTAAAATATTTAAATATTCTAACTCTCAGAATTCTTAAATTCAATAATAAATCTTAATACAATTCTTATGCTTTAGCTAATAAGTACTCAAATCTCCATAATAATAGTAGAAATCTTCCTTCTCCCTCTCTCATACATTCAAACCTAACTCTTCTTCATGAGCAACATTTCTCTATATACCTATATCTAAAAAAAAATCCCCAAGAGGTGAGTTAACGCCCAATACATATAACTAGTAAACATATATGCATGATCAATATGAAATAATTCACATATATTTATGCATATACAAAACATTATACAACGAGTTCATGTTTTACTTAAGTCCATAAAACATTAATGGAGTACTCATGACCCTATTAAACATATTTAAAAACTTAATACTTAACCTAATGTTATAAACTGTCATTATGGACCCCAATACCCATGAGTATTTAAACCTTAAACCTTAACAAACCTAGATAATTTCCAAGTACGATTCTACTAGAGACAACGTCATACAAGAATCATTAGGATGCCCCCTATGAATCTGCCACTACGAGCCCCTAAACCGAGCTAAGTACATATAACAAACACTTAACAACTTAAACCAATCCATCTAACTTAATCTAATTTAATACTAAATAATAACAAGAAACAATCAAAGTTACATGTACTTGGAGTCTTAATCTTAAGCACGTTTAGTCTTGGACTTAAAGGTAGTATGTAATTTGTCTAAACACCAGTGATTTTTTCTTAGTACTAATATAAGTAGAGCTAGGAATGTGGGGTGAGCCATGCAGGCCAGCTTGCCCAACCTACAAATTTTTGCAAGATGAGCAAAAAAATTTAGCTCACAAGATGTGTGGGTTGAATTGGCCCGCCTTGTATAACTCGCAGGTCAAGGTGGGCCACTTAATGTAGGCATGGGTTGGCCCGCATGCTTGCCCAAATTAACTAAAAAAACAAAAGAGGAAAGAAAAAGCAATCGGGATATACATAATAGGAACAAGAACGCAAATTCACAATCACAAGTAGATTAGATACTCTCTCTATATTGCGCACCCGCAACCCCCGACCACCACTTATCGCCGGCCTGTCAGTCACCGCCACTAGGCCCAGTCCTCACCCTTAGTCGTTGATCTGAGTCTCGTGGTCGTGGTCGTGTGTGTACTCGTGTTGTTGTAGACCCGTGGTCGTGTCATCGTCATGCTTGTGAGTCGTGATTGTCGTCACTGTCATCATCATCTGCGCATGTCCTCTCGTCATCATCTTGTTGTTGAGCTTGTGTTTTACTAAAAACAAATACCTTTTACACTAATATAAACGTTTATTGTCTTAGTGATATACACTAATATCGTTGTAGCGGCCGCGGCCGTGGTCATGGTCGTGGTGGAGGTCGAGGATGTCGGCATTGTGTCATATTCGCGATACGGTAAAAGAAAAGTCAAAATAGGATCAGAATTTTCCAACTCTTCATAGTATTCACCTTTCCTTTTCTTCTTGGAGGGTTTCTTCAACTAATCGCTAGTCTTGATGGCGAGATCGATGAGGGAAGTTGGGAAGCCAATCTCCACTACAAGTGATCTGCTATGTTTGGGCGGTGATTGCAGATCTGCCACCAGGTGGGAAATCTGTGATTTCTTCCTCTAGGGAAGTGGGGGCATGATTTTGTAATATATGTATATATATATATATAATCGAGTGTGCAGGGTGGGTTGACTTGCATTGGTCTACGAGATGGGTCAGGCTGACTTTTTTGACTCGCAGCATGGGCAGGCCATTGTAGGCCAGGCCTGGGTAGATTAGCTTGTTTGGCCCGCTTTCCTAGCTTTAAATATAAAAATAATCTAAGTTTTTAATTTTTTTTCACTTAACCATTATATAATTCATTTTCTTATGATATTGGAGTTTCTAAGGTTGCACGAAAGTTCGAATAAATATAAATTAAATTAATAAACGAAATATTTTTAAGTACACGGTTGTGTTTTTGGCTATGTACTTTGGCACAATTGAATACACGATCGTGTATAGTGGCCGTATATCATTCTATGTGTTTTGCATTTTTGACACACTTAGATACACAATCGTGTATAGTGACTATATATCTTTTTATAGATTTTTTCATTTTGGCACACCTAAGTACATGGTTGTATAGTTGGTCATGTACCTTTTTGTGGATTTTCATAATTTGACACGCCCAAGTGCACAAGCATGTACTTCAGCCATGTACATTTTTATACACAATGCGTGTTTTAGCATAGGCAAATACATGAGCGTGTACTTAATTATGTACCATACTGTTCTTCACGAACTCTATTTCCTCTTTTTCAATTCATTCCTAAATTTGATGTTTGTGTTTCTAATTTTAATTGGACTCTAAAATTTGTAATTTTCTAATGCATTAAGTAGATTAGTGAACTTGTCAAATTTTGTGAACTGAACCCTTAATCTCTTGCTTCTTTACTCATTCTGCCCTTTCCTCAATCCAAACTCTGATTGAATCATGAAATGACAATTGATTAAATCCTAAATTCTATGGCCATGATCATATCAATCATTACTTGATGGAATTAGTTTAGTCCTTTGTGTAATTCACTTGATCGCCGTTAGGTTTCAAAGAGCGCTTTGTCTATCACTGTAAGAATGTAAAGAGAGAAGTATTACATCAAATTAGGGTATATATACCATGTCTCTGAAATGACCAATTTACCCCTACATTATATAAAAATCCTACTTTTGACCTTAGCTCCATTTTATAATAAGTATAAAATAAAATATGTTTGTCCGAGTATTTATAATTCTAGATCAACAACATTCCACCACTTTAGCCTTTAGCTTCTATGCAAAAATAATGAATAATACACTAAAATAATGCTATTTAAAAAAAACGTAAAATAGGACATCCGAGAAAATTATTCAAAAAAATAGGTTTTAAAGCTGCAATTCTGAAACACACCTTTAGTTGAGTCAAAATTAGCACAATTGAAGGCACAGACCGTGTCTACATCTTCAACAATTAGCCAATTTTTTTTTTTTATAAATTTTAAATCAATATTTATAATTTTTAAAATTATATATATTTTTGCTATTTGTACATGAACTTTTAATTTTTTTAAAATTAATTTGAGAAAGCTTATGATTGGAATTTTTTTTATGAAAAATCATGCAATGAAAATCATAAATAAACTTTGTTAAAAAAATTATAAAAAAGCCTTAGAAAAAATTGTTAAAAAAAAAAGTGAAAACGTAGATATAAAAATGGGAAAAAAAATTATCAGACAATGTTAATAAATTTATCAATTTCAAAAATTAATTTATATCAATCACAAATTTCGATGAAAGATTTACATTTCAAATAAATAAGAAAAAATAGTATCATATTCTTTATTATTCATTCTCTTAGTGAACTATCTTGCAAGCCAAGAAAATGCATTGATAGGCTCTCTTGACGGCTTTGAATATAGAGAAGGAGGAGTTATGACTCCTGTGTTGGATGGTGTTGAGAAGCATTGTTGAAGTCCCAGGGAGGCATTGGACTCTAATATGTAGCATGTTGCAAAGATTTACTTTGATACATTGGTTTTTTATTAGAGCATCTCTTCTATGAAATAGCTGGTGTAGGGATAAGACCATTGATAAAATGACGATGTGGTGTGACGTATGTACTAGGCATTAGGGTCGAGCTATTGTATATCGCATCAGCATCCAATGAGAACTGTTAGTCTTATGTTGGATATTCTTATGCCTTAGCCCATTTTTAGCATCGTTTACATCTCGCGATCTTACAGTGCACAAGAATCAGCTGCTATTCCCACATGTCAGTGGTTGTGCCTTTACCTCAACCTTCGTGCCATGCTGTTGGTGAAGATGTGGGTACATTGTTATCCTCTCATGGTCATGTTATGAATTCAAAACCACAATCAACTAAAGCAATAGCTGTTTCATGATCAGAAGATAGGTAGATTTGTCTTAATGTATTAGCTTGTATGTTATAACGGATCATAAATTGAATAAGTAACTGATATGTAATGAATCACCTAGTTAGTGTTTAATATTGTACTTATTAGATGTCTAAGAATTGCTTTTGTGCATCTTATATATCGACGATTGATAGATTTGTACCACTTCTTATATTCTTACTACACACACAACGGCCATCTGTGTACACCAACTATGCTAAACTCTCTTACCAATAGGATATGTACGGTACATGTTGTACTGCCCAATTCACATCAACTCTCCCACATAGGTCAATTTGATGGAGTTCTATTGTATTCACCTCTTATGAAATATATTAAGACCTCCCAAATTGCCTAGCAACATGGTTGGGGTAATGCTACTTGACTAAATGGAAACATATGAGTGGCACCTGAGCAGTCCCAATTTGTCTGCCTATTTTGCAAGAGTGGTAGGATGTGAATTGAATTGCCAGCGTATGACTTCCACTTGAACTAAAGGGTAGTAACTAAGTTTCACTATTAATGATGCATATGATGAAATGAAAAAAAAAAAGTTAAAGAAATACTCGCTCATCGTTTTGCCTATTGAGAGCATCTTAATATGTGGCAACTATATAGGTTGAATGATGCTGAATATCCAAGTGCATCCTCCAGTGTGTAGCAAAGGAGCTCTAGCCTCTATAATCAGTCTGTGCCAGCTAAGGAGCACTATGTGTGGGAATTTATCTTATGCCTAAACCTATAAGAGTATCACTGCCCCTTTAATATCGCGAGTTGACAGGGATAATGCGACACAAAGTTGATGATGCAATCAGGCTAGACATGCAAACCCTCAGCTATACATCCTTATTACGTTGAAATGCTTCAGTAGATGCAAAACATGGTATGGATGAGAAAGTTAGATTTATTAACAAAGGTAAATCCCCTAAGTAGCTGCAATATACACACACACGTATGGTGCTGAACTTGCTCTCCATTTGCGTGGTTTAGCAAGACCTAATACATATCATGAAGCCATATCATGCTAATGCAACCTCCCCTACTAGTAGATCTCGGTCTCGCCCTCAATAGTCTCTCATAAGTTACAACACAATCTAGGGAACTACTCCTTATCATTGCTTAACCATCGACTAGGAGGCCTAGTTGGACTTCAACATCTTGCAAGATAATAGTAAACTCCCTAGTCAGCATTTGAAAAATGTGTCTCTGGCTTTTGCCGCTTGATCAAGGTAATTATTATATGCCAATCCAGCTTTATGAATGGAAAGCGGCTTGCACCAAGGAATTCCACCAACTACAAGTATAGCTTCATTCAAGGATCTAAGAGAATGATGTTCTTGGCACAACAAAGTGATAACTCGCACCGTCAAATGACAAGCTATGATTGATCTTAAAATTTAAGAAGTGAAATGTTGTACATTGGCAATGGAATATAAAATAATCAACAAGTTAAAAGCCATTTACCTCTCTACCTTAAACAGTTTGTGATCAATGTCCTTCCTACTGCATCAAAATAGAACAATTGAAATGGTCTAAGCTCCATCTATTCTACACAAGAAAAAAACATGTTATTATTAATATCAAAATAATTTTACGATAGTTTAAATAATAAATCAAGATATTACATTGACAATTAATATGGAATTTTTTACTAATTAATTTTTTAATGATTAATTAATAACAAATTAATTTTATGATAATTTAGATAATAACCTAAGAATTACATTTACAATCAATATGATATTTTTACTAATTAATTTTTTAATGACTAATTAATAACAAATTAATTTTATGAAAATTTAGATAATAACCCAAGATATTATATTTATAGTTAATAAGATATTTTTACTAATTAATTTTAAAATTTTAATAATCAATTAATAAAAAATTAATTTTACGATAATTTTTACATAAATCATGTGTAACAGTACAAACTAACAACTACTAGTATTTTATAAAAAAAAACATAAGACTATGAAGAATTACGTTAATGTTTTCAAATAATAAAATTCAATATTAATATTTTTATTAACATGTATTTTTTAAAATTAATTTTTTTACGATTATTTAAAACAAAATTTTGAAATGATTAAAATAATAAACCAAAATTTTACACTAAAAAATGATATGCAATTTTTAGTACGTATAATGGTGATCTTCACATGTTACGTACAACAACATTTACATAAATCATATCTAATACACTACAAACTAACAACAACTATTGGTATTTTAATAAAAACAGTAGATTACAGAAAGTACATCTAATTTTATATGGATTGACGAAAGGTAACATAATAGGAAAACGATTAAATTTTTTATGGAAAAAAATACCAAAATATAGCCTAATTAAGCTTTTCCATTGAAGAAATTGGGAGGATCCCTTAGTAATATTCTTACACTTGTAGATGTACACGCTTTTCTTCTTAAATCTACGTAAAAAATAAACAAATAAATAAAAGAATGTGCCAACTATGAGGAGGAAGAAGAAGAATTGAAGAAGAAACAAAGATGTATGAATTAAAGAATTGAGGAATTGCATTTCTAATACAAGCTATTAGTAAATTTTTTTTTTTACACATTCAAGTTCATATATTGTGATACCGTGCAAATTTGTAGTGTCGCTTTGTAATAATTTTTATAGTTCTGCAATATAAGTTTGTATAATCAAATGAAATTATTGCATGGTGGGAGAATTTTGATGAGATTATTAAACAATAAGGGATGTTGATAGAAAAAATTTATCAGAATAATTGCTTGAAGGCATGACACAATTCACGTCTTTAGTTGTGCCAAAATTGATTTAAGTGAAGACATGTTCTAAGGCTGTGACTTTAAAATCTATTTTTGGAATAAATTTTTCGAATACTCTATTTCACGATTTTTTTTTTCCTTTAATGACATTATTTTAGTGGATTCCCCCAAAATTAACTATTAAGTCATATACGATAGTAAAATGCATATTCAAACACCCTATCCATTTTTTGTTTCTAGAAGTAAAATAACATCTGACCTATATTCAGTTGCTGCATGCACTACTGCATTTTGTTTGCGTGGGGACTTAAGGCCCCTAACATTCCAAGCAATAATCCTTAACTGCCTAGCTGAAGAAGGAAGACCATAATCCTCCATTTGAACAGCCATAACTTTATACCAAATGAGCTTCGAGATAATTTATGCAGAAATACTAACTTCCGATTTGATGGAGCATGGGGTTTTCTTGGCATTCAACATTACCATCGTTTCATCTTGATTCCAGAATAGACATATCCTTGGCCTTTCTTTCTTTAGTTGATGTACTGCTAGAATTATAATTGGAGGTAGAGCAAGGCTACCCGTTCTGAATATATGGGAGAAAATGGTTTCTCCCAATAAATAGGCTTAGCCCAATAAAATTACTATTATAAGTATGGCTAATTGTTTTAATGGATGATGATTAGGCTTGATTTTAGGTGTCCTAGAAAGTTTTGGATTGGCGATTACAAACATGATTCATTAGAACAAGCCTGCCACTCTAACCTTTTTCAGCAAAGCTCAGTTATTAACCATAATTCCTTATGAACTCCTAGGTCAAAGTGCTATTAACAGGACTCCGAAACCTAATATTCCACTTTCAAAGCCCCCATTTGTGATATGCATAACCAATCAATATTTAAAGCAATCCCAATATTGGAAATTGACCACTTCATTTTGTTGATACTTATTATTTCCTCTCATAAGGAGAAATCATTCCATTACTCAACTTGAAGATTCTGAAGAGTAAGATTATAAATAAGTAGAGCTGAAATGATTTAATGTTAAGCACGAACTCAAATTAAAATTTTTAAACTTAAACTTGACTCAACCTTGATCCAATATGGAAAATTAAGCTTAGCTTCTACTTGAAATGGCATTCAATGAGTTTGAGTTTGATTGAATTAAGCTCAATTAAGCTCGACATATCCAGAAAATATTCTTCTAATTGAAATAATATCAATATCCCAATTCAACTCGACCTTAACTAGCATTTTAGTTTGAATCGAGTTTGGTTAGGTCGGTGAGCAAGTCGAGATAAACATTGTGAAGTTTATCTAAATGAATCAAACTCGAGTAAGTCATAAGTAGATTTGTCTCCCTTATACTCTTACTCAAGAGTTTAGACTCTACCAAACTTTCACTTCATCACCTATCACAATTACATGAGAACATTGTCAATTTCTCTTCTTGGATCCCCATTCATTTCATTTGTTGTTACGAAAAAATGTTCCAAGCACAACTTTGATCCGTATTATCTACAGCACAAGGCTACAGCATGCAAAACTCTACATCTATGTTGGTTGGATCCTAGTGCAGCCATCCATGTTTGTAAAGATTAGGAACAATTTGGAGAAATATGAAGATGCTAAAAATAGAGGTGCCATGATAGGATTCTCTTGTTCGTTAGTCTATTTTGCAGCAGGTATTATGCAATGTGGAAAAGGGACAGTGTAGTGATGGTATATTCGATTTAAGTGTAGAGAATAATAGTAAGGTTTATTTTTCGGCTTATATTCTTGATTCATTTGATGTAATATGCATAGGAAAAAGGGATATTGTTGTATATTCAAACCAAATGGTGAGAATAATATTAAGATTAGTTCTTAGGGATTTCACTTGCTAGACTAAGACATTTTAATTTCAGTACTTTATGTACATTTAGATATATCAATATATCTCTACGAGCGGTAACTAATGAGACAATGGTTGTGAAATTTTGTTTACAAACTGAATTTAGAAAGAATTTTTTTTTAAAAGTACATAAATAAAACAAAATTACTAGAATTGATTTATTTCAATATATGTCGGTACTGTTTTAACTAGAGGAAGAAAACGATTTTTTATATCTTTTATTGATGATTACTCACATTTCATACCCGTTCATTTATTAAAATAATATAAAAAAATTTTAAGGTACAGTCATCCAAAAATGATTATGTAATTCAATCACAGTATACCATATCAAATTACAGTCTATTAATAGTTTTCTTGTAAAAGCTATTGATGGTATCATACAATCTTCTTGATTCTATGCACCATTACTCCCGACAATCTGCCATTACTCTTCGGACAGGAAGGGAGTCTATGCACTACTTGCAACCCCAATCATATCTTGTCATCGTGTAATCACAAAAAACATTCAATCTTTATCTCTACCTTGTCTTCTATATCGATTTCTATGATAATGGCTGGCTGCTTTAAAACTTTAGTGTTGCTTGGTATATTTCTATCAAGGTCCTTCTTGATGGTAAAGTGGATAGGTTGAAGGCCTCGTGTTGTTGCCAAAGAGTGGCACTTCAAATATTTGACTTATTCTTCTTTCATTTAAAAGTTCATGCAGTTATATACCAAGTAAATGTTTGGACTTTTCAAGGCTGTCAATCGAGTCTGCTTTACATCAAGTTTTCAGCTCTGTCATTGATTAAGCTCAGACATCTATAGGTGAAATGCATACAAAAGTGGATCCATTCTTTATGTTGGTTCGAATATCTCAACTTTTAAGACGTTTTTTCATGGATCTACAAACACTCAATTTGAACCCTAGTCTTTGACTAGGCCTGGGTTTTCGATCAATTTCATACATTCCTGCAAACAAAAGAACAAAAACCTAAATTATAGATCCCCAAAAGGGGTAGCAGATGCTTTTTCTCTGGAAGGAAAGAGCAAATATCAAGAAGTAAAGAATCCAAGTTCAAGGCAGCTCTACACTTTGATAATTAATTATTTACAAATCTGTCAAAATACAAAGTGGACAAAAATCATTAGGTGACACGAGGCAACCAAGCAGTACAACTCAATTAGTTTCTACATCAAGGAAAATAATCTAAAGTTTCCCATCCTATGTTGCCTGTTATTAACTTAGATGAATCATGGAAATATACAATCACATGAAAAAAGAGTGGCTGAAGTGAGATTTTGGATGCTGTACTGCAGTCCATTAAATTCTTCATTCCTAACCTGTCAGTAAACTTCTGCCAAAAAATTGACAGACCATGCCAACAGCTTGAATATTTTGGTAGAGCCCTTTGAGGATCACATATCATGCAAAATTCTTCCAACTGAACTCAGAGAAGTTGATATGTGAATTTTGCAGAAGACCGCTTAACAATCAGGACTCTTTTAACTGCACCGGCTTGAAGCCAAAGATTTGATAAGGAAGTCGCAAGATTAATAAGTCATTTATCAACCCTTTGAATTCAACTTCTCATTCAGAATTTTGTTCAAAAGCCCTGGGTTTGCCTTGCCTTTTGATGCTTTCATTACCTGCACAAACAAATATGGGGTGAACAAAAGAACGAATGAACCAAACCTTCAGGTTTCTCACAGTAAAGTGTTTTGCCTGAACCAAAACAAACAGAGAAAAGAGATTGATTTTTTAATGAATGTCATAGCTTCTCCCAGGAGTGTCGTTATCATGATTTATGGAAAAAAGAAGGTTTCATTTTTCTTAAACTAATGTGGCAACCTGAATTTTTTTTGGGTAAGTAAGGTGTATTAACTCGGTTTTCCAACACAATACTTGAATTTCCTTTCTTAGCAGTGCCCAATCTTCTAACTCTCTACCACAGAGACAAATACACAGGCTCAAAAGATGCTATTTGCTGCTACTCCATCCATTTCTGCATTAAGTTCAGATCATCTGAATATCGAGGTTTCATACTTGTTAGTCCACGTTACTTTTTGCTGTAACTGTCACAAAAATATGTTTGGATAATATATATTTCTTCAGAGGAAAATTGTTTCCAAGCTGAAACTTTCACTCCGGTATGAAGCAAAGAGCCCAACCAACTGTACCAATGAGGCTCGTGTGAGAGTTGTTTACACTTAGCAGCGGGAATTTATCTCATCAAGAATATCAGACAAATGGTATAATACCTGCCCAGCAAAAAAACCTTGTAGCTTAGTTTTGCCTCCACGGTACTGCTCTAGCTGCTTCGGATTATCTAAAAGCACTTTCTCCACCATTTTTTCAATCTCCTTCAGGTCTGTTATCTGTCATCATATAAATGACAAATTCCATCAGAAAAAGTACAGAACTGAGCAAGACCAATATTAACAGGGTAGAGAATATCTTTTCGTTGTGCTAACCAGAAAAATCTAAAAACGTTCAAAGATAAACATGAAGATATTGAAGAATTAAACCAAAAAAAGAATATATAAAATGAGTAATAAATCAGGCAGATGTGGATTATGCAGATTGGGTTGCAATGCAAGGTACTAAATGTTCCACTGGCTGTCCAGTTGAAGGTAGTTGCACTTTTCAAAAGGAGGAATTATGTCACATATAAATTGAATACTTGGACCGAAATATGAAACCATAAAGAGCAAAAGATAAGCTTTCTTTCATCGGACAAATTACAGCCTCTCCATGGTACTGAAAAAACAATATATTGCCTAATCAATTTAGATCGATCAGAAGATCTGCAGATTATGTTTAAGCTCTTTGTTCTGTCATTAAGGGTCCCTGTCATCACTTCGTTTCTTTTGGAGTGAACTTTCTTTTTTTAAGTCCTATACTCATAAAACGTTAGTGACAGTCATGCTGAGTACTTTAAAAAGTGTCTAGTCTCTAAGCATTGAAGTTTGTATTTAAGCTAGCCTGTCAGTTGATTTTTCATGCACTCTCTTGCAAGTGAGGCTTAAGTGGGATTTTCCATATGGCAGATATTAAAATGTGTAACTCCCAGCTGAATGCCTATTTTGCTGGACGTTCTAATAAGAAACTCAACATGTTGTTTTCCAAGTTGCCGAATGTGCAATCAAAACATGTGATGCAGTGATTCCAACATCTGAAATTTTTTTTGCAATAATGCTTGCCAAAACAATGAAGAACCCACCTGAACCAGGTCCTTTGCTTCAATCAGCCACTTCACAGTTCCACCTTTAGCCATTAATTCAACCAATATCTGCAGATTGAAGAGAAATGAGGATTGGAGGTGCCAAAATGAAAGTCTTTTTTCAATCAATACATCACTTAAAAACCATTTGCAGATAACTATTACAGAAAATAAGACCACAACTGAAAAACCTTTTGGAGATAACTGATAAACTAACAGAAAATAAGAATATAATTGAATGCATGACAAATAAATAGGTGCACCCTAATGACCAAAGACAGGTACTCCCAACAATTTGAAACCCCTAAATCAAATGGTTAACACTGCTGTGTAATGTTAAGGAGAGACCCACTGATATGAAGGTGCCATCAGCTAGGATACCTAGTGGCTAATATACCTAACTTTCATACACAGGGATAAACCTCTCCATTTTTATAAATGTACAACCTTATTGCAAAAGAATGCCACAGAGAATAGAAATACTTTGAGGGGGTCACTTAGTTCTATAATATCTCACATGACAGAAGTTGAAACCTATATATTACCACTCAAATCATATGATTGCTATGCATAACTCGAGATAGTTGAATTTCCCTCTGAAAGTTGATGTTGAAGAATATATCTTCTTTAAAAAACTATTCGGATGAACAGCCACCATATCATAATAATAAAAAGGAAGGAATGTCAAGGATTATACTATTCACCTGATCATTATGTTTGTATAAAAAACTAATTTAGGGGCCATGTCCATTCTTTTGATTTATATAAATTTTGTTCTTAATTAGTTTGAATAGCTGCATTTTATTTATTATCATAAAAATCTAAATCAAATTCAATAATGATTAATATAAAGTGGCTAATGAAAACAAAACAAATAACTGTTAGAACCTCTTAAATTGACATCAATACAGAAATATTAATGCCCGCATATTCCAAACCTAACGAAATTGAGTTGTCACACTCTGTTTTGTTTCAATCTATAGGTACTGAATTTATAGTTACAGTTATAATGATTTACACATCGATTTTGTTGTTTATTATAAATTATTTATTTATTTATTTTTTGTTATATCTAAATGAAGATGGTAGGTAGAGATTATCCAAATACTAGAATCTATTAGTTGTTTGTATAACACGTGGTGAAAATTATTTATATAAATCATACAAATCAAAATGAAATAAATTACATCAAGAATTTCAGTTTTATAGATCTTCTTCCCCTCCCCTATGCATATATAACTTGTAACAATTGTATAGTGTGTGTGTGCGTGTAGAGAGAGAGAGGGAGAGAGAGAGAACTTTCACCTCCTTCCCTATTTTTCCACTGATTGTCCCTTCTTTAATGGAAGCTATAAGCTGAGCCAGCTCCCTTGGAGTAAGTTTAATCTCATCAATTGACAACTTTTCATTTTTCATATAGGCAGCAATATCTCCCATTAGCCAGTTGGCAGCAAGCTTTACATCTGCACCACTTGCTATAGTTGTGTCGAAAAATCCAGCTACCTATCATCATTTGAGTGATTGATTATGTAGAAATATATAGAATGTTTAAGCAGGCAGAGGCTCTGAAACGAAGTCAGCCAGTGTGATTCAAATGCTATAAAGCAAATACTTTCAAGAGGTTTACAATGAGGATTAATCCCTCCTCAGCTCGTGAGGGTAAAACAGGCATATATAAATTAATTAGAAAGCTCACTTAAGACAATCCAGGCAAAACAACTAACAAGTTTGATGCAGCAGTATCTATGGCATTGAGATTGAGAATTTTTTGGCTGCTCAACGGAAGTAAATCAGATAAATACAAACCAAAGAAGTACAGCCAGATGTGGATATTGGATCAAACAAGAGGGTCTTTATCCACAATTTATAATAAAGATGTCATAAGGCAACTAAACTCAGGAAACAACTTACATTTACATCATTTGTGAGGAAAAGAACATCTTGCATGCTCAAGCCCATTTTCTCATACCTCCGCCTCTTCATTTCTGGAAGCTCAGGCAGAGAATCACGAATACTATCCACATATTCTTTTGTGATGGTGACTTCTGGCAGGTCTGGCTCTGGGAAGTAACGATAATCAGAAAGTCCTTCCTTTTTCCTCATGGTGAATGTTTTCTAAATGCAGTTTACAGAGGTCAATGGAACAAGGGTCAAAATGTATACTGGACTATAAACGTAGGTACAGAAAGAGAAGGAAAGTAGTGAGAACCTGAGATCCTTCATCCCAGAGACGAGTTTCTTGTACAATCTGATAGCCCTGGCCTTCACTGAGAAGACGAACCTGTCTTGATATCTCAAAGTCAATTGCCCTATTCACTGCAGAAAAGGAATTGAGGTTCTTTATTTCCACCTGCCAGCAGAAATGACATCATCATTGAGCAATTTATCTTCAACCAAATCACATCAAATGAAAAATTTGTATACCAGGATTACAAGATTAGGTTAACATTTAACGGACAAAAGATAATGTAGTCATCGGCAGACAGGAAGCTAGCAATAAAGAAGATATCCCTTTAGCATTCCCTTATTCAGTGGATTTGTTCAACATATAGAATGTCCATTACCAACAAAGTAAAAATAGAGAGAAAAGATCCTTTAGCCTAGTGGGAAGCCTAACAAATAATTTAATGCAACTGTCCCTCTAACTCCGACAAAAATTAGACGGGAACTTGTATGAATGCTTATCTTTCTTTACTATTTGAACCCTGAAACTCATATTGTTAATATGTATAGTGCCAAAGATACTATTCTGACATCAACGCGTTGTTTCACTATGAGGATCCATGGCAAGTTCTTTTTGCAAGAAATTAACAACAGCAAAATTCCCACAGAATCAAATAATTCCTAGTCCAAAACCTTTTCACAGTGGAAACAATCAAAAGAGAGAAGAAGAGAGCATGATAGATGGCAAAAGCCCAACAAAAAGAGTAATGGCTGTAGCAATTATTGTCTCTTTTATTGGACAAGATAATTCTTCTGTTTGTATCACAAAATGTTTGCAGTAAAGACTGACTAACTCCTCATGCAGGTGTGAACAGCACGTTATGTCAGCAAATATTTGACTGCAATTCCAAAGAAAATTAAGAATTAAGAGAACTATATGTTGCAAGATCCAACACCACCTACAAAAGGGGGAGGGGAAAAAAAATCAACATCACTAGAGTCACCTCACAATTCGCTTTGTTAACTAATCTTTTTAGGTAATTGATTTTTTATTTTTTGTTAATATTGCAAAGAAAATAAGAAACAAGATTTAATTTATACCCATAATATCAAAAGCAAAGAAAAACTCTTACTTTTGTTCCAAATTGTGATTTCCCTACAGGCCGCACAGAAATGTTGACATCACATCGAAGTGAACCTTCTTGCATATTACCATTACTCACACCTAAATAGCGCACTAATCTCTGTAATTCTGCTGCATACTCAGCTGCTTCAATACCACTTCGCATGTCAGGTTCAGAAACAATTTCAAGCAAAGGCACCCCTGCCCTATTCAGGTCAACCTGTCCAAAGTAAGAAAATAAGCAATGCAAATATACATTGACATGAAGATACCAGCCTAAGAATTTATTTCCCCATACTATTAGGTCATATTATCAGAACAATGACATGTAACTTCAAAAAAATCAAAGGGCCAGGCTTCCATATAAATGCAAGAGGAAAGGAAAACTACATAATTAGGGACTGCAACTTACCTGAGAACCTTCATTACCAGAATGCATAAGCTTTCCTGCATCCTCCTCCATGTGAACTCTTGTGATGCCAAACTTCCGATGTCCTCCACCAAATTCCACAGGGAGATCCAAATCTATATAACCCCCTTGAGCAATTGGGATATCAAACTGTGATATTTGGTACCCTTTAGGAAGGTCTGGATAGAAGTACTGCTTCCTATCAAACTTTGAGTTAAGAGACAACTTGCAATTAAGAGCAAGACCCACTTTGACAGCAGACTCAATGACCTTAGAGTTTAAAATGGGTAAAGCACCAGGCAAGCCCATGCACACAGGGCAGATACTGGAGTTTGGTTCAGAGCCATAATTGTAAGGACAGCTACAAAAAGCTTTTGTGAGGGTCAAAAGCTGGACATGAGTTTCTATGCCAATTATCGCCTCATAATCTTTCAAAACATCCTTAAGCTTTTGTGTTTTGGCAGCCTGGGTAGAAACTTTGATTTGAGATTGCTGGCTTTCTTTGGTAGATATTTCAGTTTGGGTCTGCATGCTTCTCACCGTGCAAAGAAAAGTACGACTCTTTCTTCTAAATAACGCCGTACAATATAACAATGGAGGATGTGTTTGGATTCCTCTATATAATAGGGAAGCCATCCTGACAACTATGCAGAACTACACAGGTATTCAACCACCCAAGGAGTTACCTCTGCAAAAATAAGAAATTTATTAAACAAGTATAAGCTGAGATAAGAAATCATTCGTCTCAATAGAGTCTAAATAACAAGCACATTGCATAGCAAATGGTCAGGCACTAAGTATAGAGGAGTTCTAGTGCACAGAAAAAAAAATTCAAACCTCAAACCTTTGATTCAAACAAATAATTACTTTGATGCATTTTCATATATATAAACCAAAGTAGCAGCTTTTCGGTACATCAATCAAGAGGAATTTAATTTAAAAAAAAAAAAAAACACGAAGCTAGGCAGATAAATTCTCCATTTAACTAAAATTACAACAAGTACAACTGCTTTTTTTCGACCATTTAGAAACATAAATTTGGCCACTCAATCAATTCATGCCAAGCAATACCAAATAAATGGCTCTGATTGAAATTCCACATCCAAGTAAATCGTCATCAATCAATTATTGCTATCAAGAACAATTAAATCAAAACCAGAATTAAACTGGGTTTACATTAACTTAAACTCGAACCAAATAAAATTCCTTACCACATCGACAAACTACAATTAAAGAAGCATTAAATTCGGTTTTACATTGGCGTTTGCTATAATTTAAAAATTACACTTGCTGAGAAAGAAAATGATAACTAACAAATAGGAAATGGCAGTGCAAACTAAGGAAAATGATTTCCATTTACCCTCTTACTGATAGCTACAAATTAAAGTCACTAGTATCCGGAATGAGGTTAATTCCGAAAAATTTGAGCACTGTGAAGTTTGATTGAATCATATGTTAAGACAAAGTTCAGACAACGACTTCCGTGAAACAACAGCACCCTTAGGTTTGATTCAACGACGGACCCAAGTTACATGAATAAACTATACTCAGATGTTGTATACCCTTAAAAAGAACAGAACTTTAACGAGAAATCTAAGCACACGTACCTGTAGGGCTTTGACTTTTGAGCTCTCAGATTATAAGGCTGGAAAGGTGATAAGGGTAAAGATAGTTGTAGTGTAAGTGTGATAAAGTGGTGTGGTACGTTGAAGATAGGATGATGATCCAACGGCTTTTGATGCCCTAATTTCAATTCCTTTGATGCCGCCAATGACCGTGACAACATCAAAATCAACAGCTAAATTTACAGGGAAAGGACAAAAGTTTTTTTTTTTTTGGAATAAAGAAAATCCCTAAAACACCATGCCCAATAATAAATAAATAAATCTAAAAACAAAGTCTAAACTATAAACCAGATATAGAAAATTTTCTCTCCATTTTATTTCATTTCCTTTTAAAATATTTAAATACAAATTAAAAATCATATTTACTCTCTTTTCTTTTTATTTCTTTTGATTTTCACTCTCATTTTCACTTGTTTAATCTTCAAAAGAAAAAAAAAAACCAACAAAGTATCTAAAATAATAGGACTTCTTTTTCATACTAATAATCTTGACTTCAAACTAGGCCCTTGTGACTAGGATTTGGGGAAAAAAAAACTTTTCTATTTTAGAGTCTCTACTTAATTCTTTTGTGCCCATGTATTACACCTAGTAGGCTCTAAATAGCCCTTATTTAATAGACAAATAGATAAATACATTCTTAGTATACCTATTTTAACGACACTCCCAATCGAACATGTAACCCATAAAAATGAAGTTCTACATATGATTTTTTTTTGTCACTATTTCAATGGAAGATGTTGATAAAATAGGTATGTTAATAATGCATTTATCTATTCGATGATTCTTCAATAGCTCATAAGTATGGTTGTATGAGATTTTAAGGTTTCGAAGATACTTGAAACTAATGTTAATGATGATAGCAAGATTATCACTATTTGTGCCTTTCACATATAATCTTATTTTGAAAACTATTTTAAAAAAAAGTGTTTTAAAGTCATAATTTCATGTATAACGATTTTTCTTTGAAGAAGAAAATCTTTTTATCTTTTTTCCCTATTAAATTGTAAAAAAAAGGATAAAAATATTATTTTTCCAAAAAAAAAAAACTCTAAACGCATCACTCAAAAAATCCTACAAATACCTTACATGAATGATCACTTCAAGTTTTATTTTTTATTTTTTAGAAGAAGGTTACTTCAAGTTGGCATTTTGAAATATCCCAAAAACATAACTTTCTATGCATGAGCACTTAAAATCGTGTTTTAAAAACAAGATTTCAACTATAGCTAAGATTGTGCCTTACAAATTTGTCCTACAAAATATTAGTGGCAATAGACACTTATCTTTAACCCTAAAACTTTACATTATCTATTCAAATAACTCACATATGATGGTAACACTTTATAGTTTATATTTATACCATTTCCATCCTTTATTTAGCCATACCAATACCCTCCACATAGTTCATAGTTCATAGTTCATACTCTTCCAAACTTCACAATTCAAGTAACATATAAGCATATGAATGCTTTTAAGAGCAGCATCAATTTAATAAGTTATCCATTTTGCTAACATTAGCAACATATATAAATGCATCTAAGAGCAAATACAATAGTAAAATTAGTTTAGTTCTTTTTATTTTATAGTTTTATATCCCTTCCTCCTTTTCCATATACTCAATGCCCATTCTTCTCATTCCTAAAAATGTGGTTAAAGATTTACTGTGATTGGTACAAGGAATGTAAGTGACTTGTGTCAAGATGGTGTGAGAATCAAACACTTAAAGTAAACTTAAAATAAGGTGAGAACAAATGTAAAGGAATTGACGACATTTCTTTAAACCATTGAAGGTTTATCTGAAAGGGAGATGTTTAAGCTTTAACCAAGTCCCTAGGAGACCAAAAAATTTAGCTTTACTTTACAAGATAATTGACTTATGTGAGAATGCTTCTAGAAGACATTTGAAGCACCTGGGATATTAGTTTTGTCTAGAAATCTTGTGTTTTCAAGTGTTAGAGTTTATGTTTATGTTTATGTATCAATGGTTGTAATTATTAAAGTAGCTTTGTCTTATGGATCTTAATTTTGTCTAGAAATCATTTTTTTGGGTGGTGATGTTTAATTTTATTACTTGTTTCAACTATCTATATCTTATGGCAATCTGAAGTAAGTCTTTATATTAATGATTATAGATCTGCATTGCTTACTAAATCGTTATATCTATTGAAAGCAATAATGTTATGCAATGGCATTATGATGTGAAGTGGGGTGACGTGCTATGGAGTTGTGATGTGCCATAGTGTTTTGATGTGAGGCATGGTAATATGCTATGTACTGTGAAGTGTTGTTGTAAGTGGTGTTGTGCTATGATGTGTTGTGATTTGAAGTGGTGTTGAGCCATGGTGCTTAGGTATTGTGTGTGTTTCAAATTGTTAGGACTTTATAATGAGATCATTTGAGATAGTAGATCTATAGAAGCTATGATATAATATAAGCCTTATTTGCAAAATTTTTCTATTCATGATAAGGAGACTTTGCAATAACTAAACAAATCAACAACACTTTAAGAACACACACTACTACTCATGTAAGAGATTCATGTCAATCAAGTAGAAGATTACCTGGTGATAAGCTTATTCCTAGTCTCACAATCTTCCAAATACTTGATTTTCGAAGCTTCTCTCTCTCTTTCGATCTGGATATTTGCTAAATAACTAACTAATTCCCCCTTTGTTTTGTTTTTTTTTTTTATCTACCTAATTATATAATAGATGGAGGAATTACCAAAAATACCCCTCTTATGGACAATACCAATCGCAAACAAATTCACACCATATATGTGACCACACACACACTACCATCACATCACAACACACTCACAACAACAATACAACATTCATTAATCATGACAATACAATACACACTCACAACACATACATGACAACACAACATACACCTACAACATAATCAAATAGAAACTTACTGAGGCAAATGTCACTCATAAACCCTAAGTAAAGGTTTATGAAGACATGGTCTTGTTACAATACTCACTCCTTGAAGAGTGTCCTTGTCCCCATGGACAAATTCTAGATACAAGATTTGGAATTCATCAACATCAACCTAAGAGTCATCATCTACTGATCCTCCTACCTAGCGTACAAGAAGTAGAGAAATTTGAAGATCACCACGCATGATAAATCAACAACCTAATATCTTGAAGGGATAATACACCTTTGAAAGTTCCTTAGAAGTCAAATAATCTGGAAGATCTTGAGAAACTGGAAAAGAACCATAAGCCTTCTTAAGAAGAGAAACATGGAATATTAAATGGAGACGGCACCTATGGGGTAGTTTCAACTTGTAAGCTACTGCCCCAATACGAGCCTCAATTTGATAAGGACCAAAATATTAAGGTTCTAACTTTATAGAAGATATAAATCCTAATTTAGCATTCATAGCTAGCCGAAGGCATAAGAAGACCCAATCACCAACAACATATGCAACATGTCGTCGATGCCTATTAGCTTGAGTAGAATAACAAAGTTAAGCCTTGTCCAAATTAGCATGTAACTTTAATAGAATTTCATTTAGAGAATGCAAAGCAGCACGCACTACCTAATGACCAACCTCATTGGGTAAATAAATGGGCAAAGAAGGTGGAATGCATCCATAGACAATCTCGAATGGAGTCGTTCTCGAGGAAGATTGATAGGAAGTATTGTAAGAAAATTATGCCCAAGCTATCTACTTAGCCCAAGTGTTTAGGCATTCAAATACAAAGCAACGTAGGTAACATTCCAAACTTTGATTCAAATTTTCAATTGCCCATCCATTTCAGGATGATAGGCCATGCTGAAATGTAAATCAGTGCCTTAGGGAATAAACAATTCCCGCCAAAAATTGCTTACAAAAAGTGGATACTGATCACTAACTATAGTACAAGGTAGACCATGTAACCAAACAATCTCATTCATGAACAAAGCCACATATTAAGTAGTGTAAAGGTGTTTCAGAAGGAGAAAATGAGTGTATTTAGAAAAGTGACCCATAACCACAAGAATAACCTCATAACCTTGAGACTTGGGCAAACCAGTCAAGAAATCCAACAAAATATCGTCCCATACTCTTGTTGGTATAGGTAATGGATTAAGAAGTCCAACGAGAGACAAGTTTTGTAGCTTATTTGTTGACACATCGTATAGGATGACATAAAATCGAATATATCCCTTTTCATGCCACACTAAAATAAATTTGAAGCCATTCATTCGTAGGTTCAAACATACCTTGCATGAACCCCCATAAGAGAAGAAGGAAACTCATAGAGAAAGATTTGTACACACTTATAATGTGTCAGAATAACCGGTTTTCCTTTATAAAATAAAGTATTATTGAGTAAATGAAATCTTTGACCAATATCATTTCCCTTCTATAAGAGTTGCAATTTACAAGCTAAAAATTCATCATACATAACTACTCTCTTGATTTCATCTAAATCTATCCAAATCAAGCTCAAAGGACTAGCCAAAGCTAAATCTTCAAATTCCCTTAACAATGCATAAGCTGTGTTGTTAGCAATTCCCACCTTATATTATATGTCAAAATCATATCCCAACAACTTAGCAAGCCAATGTTGCTGTGTAGGAGTTGTAATATGTTGGCTAACAAAGAAGCATAGACTCTTTTGATTGGTCCTAACCCTAAACTTGAGTCCTAAAAGATAGGGTCGCCAATGATTTATAGTGAGGACAAGTTCCATTAACTCCTTTTCATAAGTAGATTTTCCCAAAGTCTAATTTGTAAGGGCCTTGCTCTAATAAGCAATAGGTTGTTGATCTTGCATGAGAATTGCCCCTAATCTAACCCTCGATGCATTACACTTGAC
Source organism: Laguncularia racemosa (assembly GCA_037954665.1). Lineage (NCBI taxonomy): Eukaryota > Viridiplantae > Streptophyta > Magnoliopsida > Myrtales > Combretaceae > Laguncularia > Laguncularia racemosa. Next base: position 5,571,000 of record JBBMOL010000031.1, on the reverse strand, counting down.
AACAAATGGTTTAGAGAAACCCAACATAGCAAAAATAGGTGCATGTTCCAATGCATGTTGTAAGGAATGAAAAGCCAGTGTAGTTTCCTCATTTTAAGAAAAAGAATCCTTCTTCAAGAGATTAGTAAGAGGATGAGCAATCTTTTCATAGTCCTTAATAAATTTTCGATAATATCTAGAGAATCCAAGAAAACCATATAATCCCTTTAAAGTTTTGGGAAGAGGCCAATCCAACACGACTTTAACTTTAGCAGGGTCTATACTTACTCCACTAGCAAAAACAATATGACGAAGATATTTCAAAGAAGATCTTGCAAATGTGCATTTCTTTTGATTTGCAAAAACTCTATGAGTTCACAACAATTCCAACACTATCCTCAAAGGACATATATGATCCTCTCAAGATGAACTATGGACTAATATATCATCAAAAAACACAAGGACAAATTGACACAAATAAGGTTGAAAGAGGTTATTCATAACAAATTGGAAAGTGGCCAGTGCATTTGTTAAACCGAATGGCATGATAACAAATTCATAATGCCCTTGATGTGTTCGAAAAGCAGTTTTTGGTTTATCTTCCTTAGAAACTCAAATTTAATGGTAACTCGAGTGTAAATCAATTTTAGAAAACCAAGATGCACCACATAGCTTATCCAATAACTCATCAATAATAGGTATAGGATATTTGTCTAGAATTTTGACACCATTCAAAGCCTTGATAATTCACATAAAAACACCAAGATCCATCCTTCTTTTTTACAAAGATCATTGGACTAGAAAATGGGCCGGAGCTAGGATGTATAATACCAACTTGCAACATATCACTCACAAGTTATCCAATTTCATCCTTTTGAATATGGGCATAGTGATAAGGACATACATTGATTGGTCCAACACCGTACTTTAAAGTTATTTTATGATCTTGCGTGTAAGCAAGGGGTAATCCTCAAATTTCCTCAAATACCTCAAAATACTTGAGCAATAAAGCAACAATGGCAGTAAGGACATCTTCATTTTCTATGGAACAACACAACATGTCTCCATCCCAAACCATACTACTATAATCATAAACGGTTAAGCGTTGTAGGTCTTTAAAAGAAATACTAGATTTTTGTAGAGAAGGGTCTCCTTTTAAGATAAATTCCTTCCCTCTATGTAACGATATCTTCATAGTCATGGTAGCCCAATCGACTTTCATCTTGCCCAACATTTTTAGCTAAGCAATTCCTAGGATAATATCATCTCCCTGCAAACTCAACATATAACAATTCACACAAATTTCATAACCATGCACCCGAATTCTTACATTTCTACATACTTCGGTAAAAAAAAAAAAAAGCATTATCTATCACCCATTTTAATATTAAACGAAGCATTTTCTATCTTAGCAAGATTTAACTTCGAAAATAATGAATTAGAAATGAAATTGTGACATGCACCACCATCAATCAATATGGAAATTTGGTGTCCATTAAGTACCTCGAAATTTAAAGGTATTAGGTCCATCTAAACCATGTAAGGCTAAGTTCAACAATTCAAATTGATGCTCTCCCACTATCTAATCAACTATATCTCTGTGCTATACTGCAAACTAAGTTATCCCAATCCATGAATCTCCTTCCACTATACACTTATCCTTTAACAACATTATCCATAACATCTTATTTAGACATTGATTCCCAAGTGAAAAAGGTTGATCACACTTGAAACACAATCCCTTATTCTGCTTGTCTAAATACTCATGACAAGTCATTAGTTTTGGCCCACGTCTCTTACCTTCTCTCTCTCTTTCTACTAATAGCTTTTGAGGTACCGAATTGCTCAAGTCATGGCTGAACTGGCACCTCGAGTGTTAAATGCCCATAAATTTCACTATTTGATCAGAAAGATATCTGGGATGTTGTAAGAGAAAAAGGACGAACCAAGCTGGTCTGAGTAGGTAGTGGAAGTGAATTAAATTGCCTAACTCATGGTAAACCCTCACCCCGTATTCTCTTACTTACTAGTGAGCAATTGTCAAATGTGAGAGAAAGATTCCATAGTTAAATTCTTACTCTACATTGAGAATAATCTTTACTACTTTGACCAACATACTTGAACCAAGTGTCCTCACTCTCAACCTAATCTCATAACAAAGACTACCTAAAAAATAACAAAAAGATTGCAACTCTATCATTTAAGGTACTTCAGAGGCTAAAGCTTAAAATTCCTTCAAATACTGGGCTACGGATGCTCCTTGCCTGTGTAGAAAGACAATCATATGGAGTAGTGGAGAATTGGCCCCCATACCACATCATCAACTCTTCTTTAAAAATTTTCCAATCTAAGTGCACAAATTGCCATTTCAACATTTTAAACCAATAAATTGTCTTACCATGCATAAACATGCTCACCACCACTACCTTATGCTCTTCTTCAATTTGATTAGCCTAAAAGAATTGTTCAACTAAAGTCAACCATTGCACCAAGTCCAATCCTTCAAAATATGATAAATTCACTACACTCGATGCTGCTATCTTCTTGTTATTTCTAACTAGTTATTCCACATTAAATCGAATTGTTTTAGAAGATTCTGTTCGAATTTGTGAACTTGACACATGTTCCTTCGCTCGAATGGATTTTTGTCGATCTGTCCACAAATCATGGAGCATAGACATCCGTGAATTGATATCCATAAGTCGCTCATCATCACTAGTTGCTCTCTTCTCCAAAGATGTCATTTCATCTTGCAACTCCAAAATTTTGCCACATTCCACTTAGATTCCTTGAAGCTCATCTCCAATGGATTTCACGTCCTTTTCAACTTGCTTAACCATTGCTTCCATTTTGGTCATTTTCTTCCCATCAAGCAAACCTTACCTTAACTATTTATGTATTGAAATTTTATCGCAATCGTCAAATTCAATTGCCAAAATCACTATTTCTTCCTTACTCAATCTCGGTTTCCTACAGACGATGCCAAATTGCAACAACCAAACAAATCAACAACACTTTAAGAACACACACTACTACTCATGTAAGAGATTTACACCAATCAAGTAGAAGATTACTTGGTGATAAGCTTAGTCCTAGGCCCACAATCTTCCAAAAACACTTGATTTCCAAAGCTTCTCTCTCTCTTTTGGTCTAGATATTTGCTAACCAACTAACTAACTCCCCTTTTGTCTTTTTAATCTACCTATTTATATAATAGGTGGAGGAATTACCAAAAATACCTCTCTCATTGACAACACCAACAGTAAACGAATTCACACCACACCCCCTATACTTGACTCCACGTATATGACCACACATACTACCATCGCATCACACATTACCTAAACAGCACACTCACAGCAAACAATACAACACACACTCACAACACATACATGACAACAAAACACACACCTACAATAAGATCAAATAGAAACTTAATGAGGCAAACATTACTCATAAACCCTAAGTAAAGGTTTATGAAGACATGGTCTTGTTACATACATAGTTTTAGTTCTAGTTCAAGTTTTAAGAATCTAATAGAATTGAGCTAATGTCGAACATAGGATCCAAGGTACTATAATGCTTACAATATATTTTCTAGCTACATTATATTGTAATGTATTGGATCCTATAGTACCTTGGATCCTATGTTCGACATTAGCTCAATTCTATTAGATTCTTAAAACTTCTGCTAATATAAATAACGAAAGCACTGGCTTTTGATTTCCCACAAATCTATATATGAGGAAAACACTACATTTGTTGCTCTCTATTACATCATGGTATTCAACTACCTAGTTGAAATTGTTGGTACATTCAAATATGTCTATTATTGTTATTATTCCTGTAAAGGGAGATAGTTTTATGCAATGTATATATAATAAAATAAATTATTATTTCATTTCTTTCTTATTGATATTCTCAGCAAAATTAAAATATAAATAAATTATTTCTGATCAAGAATGTTATTGATCTCCATATTCTATAATATAAGTTTTAAAGGTTACTAAAATAATTTTTGGATCCTCTTTCTACTGGTCAATAGTAAAAGAAGAACTAATTTGACTTTCAAGACATTAGTTACATCTTCATGGGAAAATAATTTCTATTGAATTTTAATCACAATAAATAAATGACTGCTGAGGATGCAAGGCTACAAGTATATGGAAATATGTCTACCAAAAGGAGTTTCATCCTTTCCTTCAACTTACACAACTATTTCAAAGATACATAGCATAAAAGAAGTTATCAAGTAATTCATGGAAGATGTACCAAAAATGGAGGAAAATGCTGCTCTAGCACATGGATATAGCTTTGATATTTCATTTCTTTTTTGGAGCAATTTCTGGCTTAATTGTCTTATACATTGGATAAACATACCTACGACTTACAATAAGAATATTATACTAGGCATTTATATTTCACCATATACACGTTCTTTCTATTGTATACAATACAACATTTGATCATTACAATAATAATCACCCCCCAATGCACATGACAATTTTTATAACATTCTTTTTTCTTTTTTTTTTTTTTTTTATCTCAATCGTTTATCCCCCATTTCTCTTTCTTATGAACGATGTAACCTACAATTCAAGTTCCAAATCAATCCATTAACAAAAAGTAACGGATTTAGACTGTTTATATAAATCATGAACTTAATTGTACCATTCTCATAATTCAGTTTAAACCCAAATTGAGCCTTAAAAGAAATTAAAAAAATAAATCCAGAATTGAACTAAACCTGAATTGATGGGCCATATACGCAATTCAAAAAGTCAGTTTGAACGTGAAGGCCCAAGGAATCATATTCAACAAGCTCTTGGGCCCATTATGATAGCCCAGATTTTACATCGGAAATTGCGTCATGGATTTCCTTTTTTTTTTTTTTTTTTGTTGTCTCCCTCCAACAAGATTCGTTTGTTGATAATTATATATAATTTGTACAAAAACACATATGGTAATTATTTTAACATATAATTTTCTCTATTTAATAGAATTTTGATATATATATTTTATATAAAATATAATAATAATTATTTTAAAAACTATTTATTTAACTATCATGAGTATCGATAAATATTATACATCACGTATATATAATACGTAATATATATTAATTAATAAATCTTTTTTCATATTACACAATTAGGAGAGGAGATTCGAGCTTATACAATCGGTGAACAGTATTCATATCAACCGGGGTATAAAACCTATATGTTATAGAATTGAGTAAGAATCGGTAATAACTAATTTTATGTTATATCATATCGATAGATATTGTGAAGTAAAGTTCAATCGAGACCTTACGTGGAAAGGTACTCAATTATATCTTTTTTTGACCCTTGGAAGCATAAAATGGTAATAGGACAGCAAAAGTGATAAAAGATTACGAATAGGAATCTTCTTCTCAAAGGGTGAAATTCCTTGGAAAGAGTCAAACGAAAGACCAGCAGGAAGCTACTTTTCCCTTTACTTCTTTGGCTTAGAAACGTAGGAAACTACTTGAAATTTACAGACCTTCTTGTGCCCCTTTTTTGTTGTTTTTGTAGATAACTACTCTACTCATATGGGTTTATCAACATGGAGTCAAATTCCCATATTCAGGTACTACATACGAATCGTACGTAATTGTCCTTGTATTGCACCTTCCATCAACTACCAGCTTCTACAACCTTGCTTGGCTTGGACAAACATCAAACTGAGATCGTATATTCTCGATTTGATGTAATTGAAAGTTTTTGTGTAATATATAAAATTAATAAAAAATTTTTAAAAAAGAAATAAGTTAACCATGTATTAGTTATTTATCAATCAAAATATGAAAATTTGAATTTTTTTACATAATTTTGTAATTTGAAATTGAAGAAACAAATATTTTTTAATAATGAGAAACTAACTACATAACGTTTTGATATATGATTATTTTATATTTTTTAAGCATTGCGTGGATACATCAATCATAGTGTACTAACAAATTATCACCTTTCTTTCTATAAGTAAATAAGTTAGTTCATGCAGTTATATATAAATCACAATTCAAAATTTAAAAGTTTTATGTAGTTCCATAATGTATATAAAAAAAAAAGACACACTTTTTAGATCATGGGAAATTAAATATTTTAATAATGTATATTTTAGGCACCCAATATTGCAAGTACATCATCTCCAATATGATTTGAGGGATAGGGAATTTTGGTACAATATGTTGGACTACCAAATAAATCCCCTCTCCTCAATAAGAGTAAGTTAGTTATAAAGCAGTTATGTGTAAATTACAATTTGAATTTTGAGTTTTTTTACATATTTTTATTAAAAAAAATTGAGGACCTAAAAAATTTAACATTTAATTTTATGATTATTTCATATTTTTGAAACACCCTTATCAAGCGTGCTTTGGTGCAAGTTTATTAGTCTATATATTATCTAAGGAGGGGATAGGTGGTTTTGGTGTAACATATTGATATACCAAATCAACCGCAAAGTTGAGCATTAGAACTTATTAGACCCTAGAACCTATTGGGCCTTATATGATCAAATAGGCTTCGAGGTGAGTATTATGTGTTATAAGGACATAGGTTTTGGTTTCAGATTTTTTGAACTTACATTAAAAAAATAGGTATAGAGCATGACTACACACTCACCTTAGAATATGTTAGGAACTTATCTCAAACTTGTAACATGTATATTATAGCTTTCATGTTATAGGATATTCTTTAATTTCCAATATTGTATAGATTATCATGGACTCAACCTATAAAATATTGCCAAGAAATATAATTAAATTTCACAAATATATAAAGAATCAAACCAAGTCGATTTTATTTATAACTTACTATTAGATCAGCACTTAATCATCAAATAAATTAGTCTATATCACGTCTCTAATTTAAGTCAGCATTTAGATTATGTATATTTCATTTTGTTATTATTTTTCAATTAAAATTCATTGCATTTTCATTCTTCATAATTTTTATAGTGATATTGATTTTCAATTTGAATAACATAAAGTTGGATATAGATGATTATAATATTTTAAAGGGAAAAGTATATTTTAGTCTTCTACATTTGATGGGTTTTTTTTATTTGAATCCTAATTTTTTTTTCTATTGTAGTCCTTAACGTTTACAAAAGTTTACAAATAAAGTTTTTTTTTATGTCATTAAGTTTTTCATTAGCAAATGACACATCATGGCATTTAATTGATCCAAATAATTAAATAACAAATAAATAAATATAACTAAAAGAACTAAAATAATAAACAAATAAAAAGATAAATTCACAAAAATTAAAATATAAAAAATAAGAATTGGAAATAATTAACAATTAAGAAAAAAAAATTTCTGACCATCCCTTGGCCTTGGGATGGCTAAATACTTTTTTTAAAAAAAAAAAAATTATAGTTTTCTTCCTTTTTAAATTTTTAAATTTTTTTTCTTGATTTATTTAGTTAGTATAATGTAATTATGTAATTTGACTATATTAATGAATTGGACTAATCAGAGTGTGCTATGTGCCATACATTAATGTAAAAATCAATGATATTTAGAAAAGTCTTCAATTTACAAACTTTTGCAAACGATGGGAACTAAAATGGAAAAAAAAAAAGAGGTTTAGGAGTCAAAAGAAAAATAATGAAATATTGAGAACTAAATATACTTGTCCCTATTTCAAATGAAAGAAGTAAAAATAAAAAATTTACCCATTCCATCCAATTTTACTTTTATTTTAAATATCTAAAAATAACTCTCTTTTTTTTCATTCCCATTCAATTCCGCCGATTTTCATGCTGCCACATGCTTAGGGAAAAAGAATATATGTGAACATCATTTTCTATAAAGCTTGTTAAATGAAGTGTCTTTTCCTTAAGAAGGAATATTGTTAATCATATTTCTTGTGAAAAACACAGAAAGATTCTTTTTTGTCGTCTACTCATTGGAGCTTCTGAAGTTCACTGGAGAACTTCCACCATTATACGAAATTCAAAGCTTTTTTTTTTTTTTCAAGCATTTTGAGTAAATCTCACCAATTAGAGTGCATTTATAAACTTTTGTTAAGTGTAGATATCCCATTTTTACTTTATTTAAATTGAGAAAAATTTAAAAAAAGTGAAAATTTTTGAAAAAATAAAAATTATAGGGTAGGGTCTCATTTATTGGTCCATTTCATTTTCAAGGGTTAAATAAAGTCATAGTATACATATGTGATTTGATGGTTTTTAAGGTTTTAAATGAGAATATTAAGTTTTTCTAAAATTTTAAAATTTTGACTATAATCTAAGTTCATTAATTTTATCATAAAAATGAAGTCGATTTAAATTGATTAATTTATGAGAAAATCAATTAACTAGATAAACAACAAACTAAAGCTTGTAAAATCATTAAATTGAGCTCAATTCGAAAATTATTCGTTAACATATGTATAATAGACTTATTATTTATTTATTTATTTTATGAGAATTGATTATATGGGGTTTGATTTGGGCTTAAATCAATTTAGCAGTTGAATTTGGTTCAAGCCAACTTAAACGTTTAAATTCATATAACTTGCATTACATAATTGAGGCATAGGCCAATGACCTATTTGGAAAACATACACATACACATTTCATGAGAGACCTAAGTTCGAATCCTCGCTTGCGTAATATGTGTAAAATGTTTTTAGACCGTGTAAAACGTAGGTTGAACCCACAATTTCTATCTTCTTCAGCCTCTAGCTGTGTTTATTTCACGTAGTTTCCTTTGTGATGAGCTCATTTTTTTTGTGTCCTTCACATGATTCCACCCAAAATTATGGTGGAATCGTGTAATCGGCATAAGAAACTATAAATCAAACACAAGAACATGACCTAATTCATCCATTTGAAGCATCAAATCGAACCTCAAAATTTGGAGAAAAAAAATTTGCAAGATGCATGCCGATTGTGAATCCGAAATGATAAGGCAAGAATTGACTTAAACATGTAAGTTTGGATCCTATATAGCCATTCCAACTCATCCAATCCCCCTTAAATCACCACTTGCTTTTGATCAAAGGAATATTCTAAGCACCCTTCTCTTCATCAAATCCCTCCATTAAAGACTTGCCAAGCTCAATTTGAGCTTGGCAAGTATAAATACAACCTCTACCTTCTCATTCCAGGGGAGAAACAATAGAGGCAACACTCAAATCATCTCCATTTAAGTTTAATACACACTATCTCTCTTTAGCAGTTTCAACTAACTCCCCACTCCCTCTCTTTAGAATTTCTCTCACTACACTCAATCTTAAAGCACAAAACTATTCCCAATAGATTCTTAAGCCTCCCTAGTTCTAGAAAAGATTAATCTTGAGCTTCAATTAGGTCATAAGAGGATTCAATCGGGAAACCCAAATCAGCTGCCGTTTACTTCCTCCAATCACCATCCTCCACTGCTCTTGGACTTAGAATAACGATGACAATGGATAGTTACTCCTAACCTTGATCCGAAACCACCCATTAGGCCAATAACTACCAAATTTACTCAAACAAGCTGCAATCCTTCACTGTCTCTTTCTCCGTGCGATTCGATTGTAGATCGACCTGATGATGGACTTGAACTGTGCATTCGACCTGGTCTTCAATTCCAACGTACTTGTTTCATTGTTTTTTTTCTTTTTTTTAATTATTATTTTATCTGTTTAGTTTATAATAAACATAAATAATAATAAATAAATAGATGTTAATATATCTTTCTTACGGAAATAAGGATAGAAGCATGAAAATTAAAAAAAAATGAAAAAATAGAAAATAATAAAAATAAAAGATAAGACCATTTTTACTTAAACACGATTTTTTAGAAAATCTCTAACAAAATCTTTTTCCAAATTTAGGATCAAATAGGCTTTTATTTTTAAGAACCTACACTAAATTTAGAACCTTTTTCTTATGAATTTCTTTAAATAAAAATCAAATGGTTATCAAATTAAATGTAATTTTTTAAAAACGTGAACTACAATAGGTCTGATTCCGAATAATAGGTACATAGGCACCTATGAGGTGATCTCAACAATAATTTTTTTTCTTTTCTTTTCCTTTGCAAATAGAACAATATATATATAAATTATTTCAATAAATAAATTTAAACTTGGAAGATTAAAGTGGTGACGTGGTGACTATAAGATTTTAATAGGGTAATTCATGAATTCCAAAATTTCTTATTTTTATTTAAAAGTTTCTATGCGAACTAGTGGTTAAATTAGAATTGATCCGCTCAATTGTTCCTAATTTAACATTTTTCTTGATCTCGATTGGATGGTAATTCCTTTTTCTCCAAATTAGATAAAATAAATTAAAATTTTCCTAATCTTAGTCAAGGATTTACATTAAATGAGTATAGGGTTTAATGTAAATCGGATTAGGAAAAGTGAATCGAAATTTAGGCTTGACAGTATGGCGACTTCACGAGGGATTACCATGTGGGCTAATCACCTCAACCTTCCAAAAATAAAATTTATTTTTCAAAGTATTTATTTTTACTTGTAAATAGTTGTACTAATGTTTGTTTTATGTAACATTTGGGGTTTATTAAATAAGGGAGTTTTAACATCATTGTATGTTAGACGCGATCAGACTCAGACCGTATTAGAAACCTAAGGGGGGGGGGGGGGGGGGGGGGGGGGCATTGTATAAGTTATAGGTGTAGTGGAATGACCACTACTTAGAACTGATTAGGTTACCTCATCCAATGCTTCGATATCGCACACAGTCCATTTCTTTGAAAACATGAGAAGCCACATAGCTTGGGAACCTCTTGAACCTACCTAAATTGCATACACTTTTCATCAACCATAAAGTTGTTGCAACATTTAATTAAAGTTTCAACCCAATTGATGCTTGAGTGTCCTGTATATGAACGCTTCTGTATGTATCTAGAATGTACATTGTAAATAACTATTATATTATTTTCTTGTAAATACGTGTGTAATTTGTAAAAAAATTCTTTGTAAAAATATTTCCTTATACATTAAAATTATGATGTAAATGTCAAGTCTTAATAGGGTTGCAACTTAATAAATGCGAAATTACCTTAATGGTTCTTGCATCCGTATGCTTCCATACATATTTATTTAATTTCTTTATTTAAAAGAAAGATCAAATGGTTCATAAACATTACTTATGAAATTGATAATAGTCTAAATCAATGGTAATCAATCAACAAGTTAATAAGCAAGAAGTGAACAATATCCTAAGCATACTTAACTCTTAGGTTTAGCTACTTGAAGCAGAGGTGAATTATTGGAGAGAAAGAGCTAAGATGGCAGAATTTGACGTGTAGACTCTTCTAGCCCAAGCTAAAACTTAAGCAGGCACTAAAGATGCTGCAACAATTGGGAGTACAGTTGCGGGATTATATTTAGAATAGTTAACCTAGTGAGTTGATGTAGAAATAATTGTTAATTTCTTGAGTAATAATAATAAATGATGTTTTTCTTCATGAGCCATTTGATCTTTTTTTAACTTTAGTTTCTTTTTTGATAATAATGCACCAAAAAAAAGGAAATAAATGAGAAATAGATACTAGAATTTGTAAATAATTTTTTCAAATCATCTTAGGCAACAAAATAAATAAATAAATTTTCAATCATTTACCTTGTAAAATAGTCATTAAAAGCTCATTTCTACTTACTGTCCTTTTCAAAATACAATCTAAAAAAAAACAAAAATCAATTGTCTTATAAATAAATAATAATCATCCCATTGTAAATATTGGTTATTCCACTCATCTCTATCTCCTTAGGATCTTAGAGTTGCAATTGTTGCTTCAATCAATGTTTAAGTCCTTTTTTTTAATTTTTAAGTTAATTTTAAATTAAACAAAGAGCGAGAGAAAAAAAAAAAAGAATTGCTAACAAAAACAGATTCTCCCAGGATTCTCGCCTCTAAGCGACCAGGTTTACTACCAAGGTTCATGGTAGCTGGTGACAATAATGACAACAGCAATAGCATTGATAACCCTACTGACTTAAAGATATCTGCTCTCGAACAGATTATGAAGAAGATGGCTAAACAAATCTAATTTCTTACCAAAGGTATCAATCTTTTTAGAGCCCTCCAACCATCACAAGAGGGGCATTTAAAGGCCCACCTTAAAGAGATAATTGAAATTCCACTTCATAAAGGAATTAAGTCCAACATAGCAGTCAACATGGACCTTAATACTGAGGACCTAAAAAAGGAGTTGGAAGACAAATAAAAGAAATGAGAGAAAATCATTCCAACAATTTTCTAACGAGATGAGAATTCTAAGAGATCATAAAGGGTTTGAACAAATCACTGGCATTACTACATATGGCATAGATGCTTATCTAGAAAATTTCAAAGTACTAGATTTTGAAAAATATGATGAGATTGGATACCCCAAGCTTCAAATAAGGTTGTATTTACGCAAAATGGTTCGTTACATCAAATATGAGCAGCTATTGATCCAAACTTTCCAAGATAGTTTGACTAGGCTCCCACTAACCTGGCATGCCTAAATAGACCTAAATCAAATCGATACATAAGATAAATTAGCTCATGTGTTTTATAACCGATATAAGTTTAACATAGAGATAGCCCCTTCAATAGGGGATCTTTGAGGAATGAACAAAAATGATAAGGAAACCTTTAAGGAATATGCCTAAAGATGGAGGGGTATGGTAGCCAGAGTCACTCCTCCTCTTCTAGAAAAAGATCTCACCTCTGCATTCATCAACAAATTAGATGAACCATATTATGGGCATTTGATTGGTAGCACTGTGTCTAATTTTGAAGATATAGTAGCTTCTGGCAACAAAATTGAAGAAGCCATTAGAATGGAGAAGTTGACAAGAAAAAGACAAGCCCTATGAGATTTTGAGGCAATTATAAATGCTACAATATCAGAGCCCACACAAAGCAAGAAAGGTTTGAAAATACCTAAAAGGAAATTCACTCATATCTTTGTCCCATTATCATAGGTTTTTTATCATCTAAGGAAAGATGGCCTATTGTATCCTAAAGATCTAATGCCAGGATACAGGCTAAGAAAATATGATCCAAATGCACGATGTGAATAGCATATGGGTCAATAGGGACATGCTACAAATAATTGTTAGGAGTTGAAAAACAAGATCCAGGATTTAATAGATGTAGGGGTAATCTAACTAGGCTTTATCCATGACTTAGGGCATACTATCAACATGTTGAACTAGACTTTATTATTTATTTATTTTCTAGGAATTGATTATATGGGGTTTGATTTAGGCTTGAATTGAATTTAGTAGTTGAATTCATTTTAAGCTAACTTAAACGTTTAAATACATATAACTTGCATTACATGATTGAGGCACAGGTCTATGGCCTATTTGGAAAACACACACACACACACATATTTCATGGGAGACTCAAGCTCACTTTTACACAATTACACGATTGTGCTTATTTCGTGCAGTTTCCTTTGTGACAAGCTCACTTTGAGCTCATTTTTTTTCATGTATTTCACACAATTCCACCCAAAATTATCGCGGAATCATGTAATTAACATAAGATACTGTGAATCAAACATAAGAACATGACCCAATTCATCCATTCGAAGCATTAATTTTTTTTTTTTTAAGATGTACGCCAATTGCAAATCTGAAATGATAAGGCAAGAATCTAAGCTTTCTCTCACTTTGACATGCAAGTTTAGATCCTATATAGCCATTCCAACTCATCTAATCCCCCTTAAATCGCCACTTGCCTTTGATTAGAGGAATATTCCAAGCACCCTCCTCCTCGTCGAATCCCTTCGTTAAAGACTTGCCAAGCTCAAACCAAGCTTGGCAAATATAAATATAACCCCCAGCTTCTCATTCTAGGGGGGCAACAATAGAAGTAACCCTTAAATTATCTCCATTTAAGCTCAATACACACTTTCTCTCTCTAACAATTTTGGCCGACTCCCCATTCCCTCTCTCTGAAATTTCTCTCACTAGATTCAGTCTTAAAGCACAAAGCTAGTCCCTAAGCTTCCCTAGTTCTAGAAAAGAGTAATCTTAATCTTCAATTAGGTTGCAAGAGGATTGGATCGGGAAACCCAAATTGGTGTTTGTTTACTTCCTCCAATCACCACCTTCCATTGCTTTTAGACTTAGACCAACAACTCCAGTGGACTCATAGTTACTCCCAACCTTGATTCGACACCATCCATTAGGCTAATAACTACTGGAGTAACTCGAACGAGCTGCACTCCTTTGCTATCCCTTTCTCCATGTGATTCGATTATGGACTGACCCAATGACCGACCTAAACCATGCATTCAACTTGGTCTTCAATTCCAACATACTTCTTTCATTTTTTTCTTTTTCTAATTATTATTTTATCTGTTCATTTTATGATAAACATAAAAAAATAGTAAATAAATAGATGTTAATGTATGCTTCTTAAGGAAATAAGGATAAAAGCATGAAAATAAATTAAAAAAAAGAGAGAGAGAAAGGAGAAAATAATGAAAATACAAGGATAAGGCATTGGTTACCTAACATAATTTTTAGAAAATCTCTAACAAAATCTTTTTCCAAAATTAAGATCAAATAGACTTTTTTTTTTTTATTTTTAAGAACCTACACCAAATTTAAGACCTTTTTCTAAAAATTTCTTTAAATAAAGATCAAATGGTTATCAACTTAAATGCATTTTTTTTTAAAACGTAAATTATAGTAAGTTTGATCCCAAATAGCGAATATGTAGGTACTTACAAGACGACCTCAATAATATTTTTTTTTCTTTTATTTCATTTGGAAATAGAACAATATATATATATAAGTATTTTGAAAAATAAATCTAAACTTGGAAGGTTAAAATGAAAACCGTAAGGTTTTAATAGGATAGCCCTCAAATTCCAAAATCTTTGGTTTCTATTTAAAAGTTTTATGTGAACTAGTAACTAAATTAGGATTGATCCACTTAATTAGTCACAATTTAACATTTTTCCCAATCCTAATAAGATGGTGACTCCTTTTTTTTTTCTAAATTAGATAAAATAAATTAAAATTTTCTTAATCTTAGTCGAGGATTTACATGAAATAAATATAGGGTTTAGTGTAAATCAAATTAGGAAAAATAAACTAGAATTTAAGGTTGACATTAAGTTTTATAAACTTTTGAATACTTTTATAAATTTTAAGTAAAATTACGAATATTAACATATTTTATGAAATATTAAATGATTTTACAAACAATCTAGTTTGTAAAATTACTCAAATGTTAGTAACAAGTTTATGTTTCAAACTTTTCAATGAAGTCTCTTTTCCTATTTGTTTTGACAAACATAAATAAAATTATGAACTATAGGTGGTTTTGGTGTAACATATTGATATACCAAATCAACCCATTAAAGTCAAGCACCAAAACTTGTTATAACCTAGAGCAAATTGGGCCCTACATGAGAAAGTAGGTTCCAAGATAGGTATTATGTGTTATTTGTCCTTATCTCAAACCCATACCATGGATGTTATAGTTTTCATGTTATATGATATTTTTTAATATTCAATATTGCATAAACTACCATGCACTCAACTTATAAAATATTGCCAAGAAATATAGTTAAATTTCACATATGTATGAAAAATCCAACCAAGTCAATTTTACATATAACGTACTATTAAATTAACACTTAATTGTTAAACAATTTAACATATATCACATTTCTAATTTAAGTTAGTATTCAATTTATGTATATTGCATTTTGCTATTATTTTTTAATTAAAATTCATTAAATTTGCATTCTTCATAATTTATATAATGATATTGACTTTTAATATGAATATCATAATGTTGGATATGGATGGTTATGATACTTTAAAGAGAAAAGTATATTTTCAATCTTCTACATTTGATGGTTTTACTATTTGAGTCCTGATTTTTTTTTCTATTTAAATTCTTGGCATTGGTAAAAGTTTACAATTGAGGGCTCTCTTTTTAAAACCATTAAGTTTTTCACTAGCAAATGATACATCATGGCATTTAATTGGTCCAAATAATTAATATAAACAACAATATAAATAAATATAACTAAGTCAACTAAATTAATAAAAAATAAAAGAAAACTTCATAAAAGTTAAAATATAAAAAGAAAAACATGGGAATAATTGAAAAAAAAAAAAGTCCCAACCATCCCTAGCCTTGGGATATGGCCGAATCCTTTTTTTTTTCTATAGTTTTCATCTTTCTTTTTTTTTGAATTTGGGAATTTTTTTTTGAATTATTTAGTTAATATATACAATTATGTTATTTGATTATATTAATAATTGGACTAATCAAAGCGTACCATGTACCATACATTAACTTAAAAACTAATGGTGTTTAGAAAAATCCTTGTTTGCAAATTTTTGCAAAAACTAAGGGTTAAAATAGGGGAAAAAAGTTTAGGAGTAAAAAAAAAAAAAATTATGAAACATTGAGAACTATAAATGCATTTAGCTCAATTTTAAACCAAAGAAGTAAAAATAAAAAATTTACCATTCCTTCCAAGTTTACTTTTATTTTAAATATCTAAAAATAATATTTTTACCTTTTTTTTTTTTTCATTCCCATTCATTTTTGCCGACTTCCATACTACCACATGCTTAGGGAAAAAGAATATATGCCAACATCATTTTCTATAAAGCTTGTAAAATGACGTGTGTCTTCTTTCTTAAAAAGGAATATGGTTAATCATATTACTACGTAAAAAAAAAAAAAAAATGAAACATTCTTTTTAGTCATCCGATCACACGGTGCTTTTAAAGTTCAACCCGTAGACCATCCCCAACTTTTTACGAAATTCAAAGCTCTTTTTTTTTTTTTGGCAAGCATTTTGAGCAAATCTCACGACTTAGAGTGTATTTATAAACTTTTATTAGGTTTTACAAAATTTTGAATATTTTTATAAATTAAATTGCAAATGCTATTTTATGAAATATTAAGTGATTTTACAAACAATTTAATTTATAAAATTGCTAAAATATTTGTAACAAGGTTATGTTTTGAACTTTTCAATAAAGTCCCTTTTTATAATTTTTTTTTTTACAAACATAAGTAAAATTATGAACTCTAGGTAATGTCATGGATGCTAGAATGAAATTAAGAATAAAATATATAAAATTATGAACTATAAGAGCTTTTACAACATACATTAAGATTTTACTTTTAAGTGAATTTATGAATAAAATCATGAATTGCAAAGCAGTTTTACAAACATAAAGTTCAATTACAAACTTATACATAATTATAAATAATAAAGTTAAATTACAAACCATTAAATCCTTTTATATAGATTTTATAAGATTTTAAGAATTTATAAGTGGGTTGCACAACTTGCCATTAGCTTTTCCCTCTTTAGGTCATCCCTAAGGTTTAGCTTTTTTCCCCCTAGTTTTCTTTTTTGTTTCCCTAAGGTTTGGCATGAAATCTCTCATGGTTTTGTCATTTAGTACAACTACTTTTCTAATTTGTCTTCTATCACTTTCCCTTGAGTACGCTTAATCTTGGAGTTCGAATAAACTTCAAGCCATTACACCAAAAAGTGTTTCAACGATTAGAGTTTTGTTACAATCTTACTTAAAGAATATCAAAATTTCCTCTACTTATAAAGTTAATGCTCTTGTCAATTTTGGTATATAGGTCCAAAACCACACCAAGGAGGAAGGACTCTAAGGCACAAGAGTTTCCCTCATACTACAGCACCTTACCTCATGTGACATTTAACTTTCCCACTTTTGACTAGTGAATTGCTTGGATACCACCCTATCATGACTTACCAGAACTCTACTTATCGAGTTATTGTCCACTTTAGCGTAAAATATCTCACGATTTTGTTTTTAGGTATAATTGTTTCGAAGAAGATTATCCATTACTTCTCATGAGTATAATTAACCTTAGGTTACTATATTAAAACGTGTCTCGAAAATTAGAATTCTATCACACTCTTACTTGAGGGATATCACATAAACTATCAGAAAAAATTCTTCTAAATCTTCTTAATATGTTTATGCCATTAATTTTCCATTCTATTACTCCTTTAGACATAGGCTAGGGAATGTATGAAGCCAAGACACAGACAGTTAGAGGTTTAAAGTTCGAGCCATCTCAAAGCCTAAAATGAGAATCGTGATACAAGAGTGGCAAATCCCGGTACGACCTAGAAAGCAAATGGAATATCCAAAATAACTTGAACTAAAACAAAACATCATAGTTATAAATCATCTGTTAGTTGCTAAGGATATAATGGTCAGTTGATTACATAACACACCAAATAAAACCCTACTGCAATTCATGTCTTAATTGCACGACAGTTAGTGCAAGGACTTCTATTTTGTGACACTCCAGCTTTACCGCTAGTCAAGATGGAATTCCAAAATGGAAAGCATCCCAAAGTTAGCTTACTTCGCACTTAATCCCCTCTTGGTTTAATCTTATATAAGATTATGGCCAAGTTTATAACAAGGAAAACTAATCGATGACTTGATTTACCTTAATCAAGTAGATTAGGTTAAATGGTTAAAGGACTAAATTTTCTTAAATTTATTCCCTCAAGATGTTGCTAGATGTAATGAATGGATATGACGGAATTATAAGATCATTCATATCCTTGATTGTTAGAACTAAATTAATCCAAGACCAAGAACCTGTTATTCGGAGTTCTTAAAGGATGAGGAGAGGTTCTTATACATAAAGAACCCCAAAAAGATACTCATTTTTTTTTTTGACAAAATTCAAATTTTAAATTATAAAATATTGAAAATATTGGTTAAAAATAATAAATGTGAGATCCATAAAAAATAAAAGAAAATACTAAGGAATTTTCTTTAAGAACCTAGAGATAAAGTGATGAGATCATTAAGGAAGAGAGGTCCTTATATGATACTGATGTGGCACTCCTTAGGAATGAGGACACTCTAAAATGAAAGATAACATCATATTGATGTTACAAGGAATTTAAAAAATTTACACTATCCCAACTATTGATTTATAATTTAGGAAAATTTAGAGAATAATGTAAATTTAGAAGATTCATTTTCCCAAAAAAAAAAAAAAATTGTCGTGATAACAAGTGGATTTTTTTTTAATAAGTAATACTATTATTAATTTAAATAAAGTAAATCCAGCTTCCCGGTTGCATAAATTTGCATCTGTCCTTTCATCACATCACTATCCTTGAGAAGTTACTTCAATGTTTCTTAGAGGGGGAAAAGAAGAAGAAAGATAGCTTATATGTAGAACTAAGTACATTATCCCTTGTTTTTTAAGTAAAAAAAAAAAGGAGTCTCACATACGATCTTATTTTTCCACATGTGAATCTTTAAAATCTTATGTGCTAATAAATCAATAAAAAAATACATGAAAAAAATATGTCAATTGATTGTATAATCCTACTTCTTAGATAGCTGACTTGTGATCCAGGAGGTCATAGGTTTACTTTCCTACACCAATTCTCTATTTGCTGACCTAGAAGTAAGGGCATCCCAAGGTTTAGTGAGACGGGGTTAGGCCTCTAGTCCAGCAGCTTGGTCCAGGTTCAAACTCATTAAATATATTGGAATTTATCAGAGTAACTTGTTTTACGGATATCAGCGGGAATTCAGGAACAAAATGAAAGTATTAGGGATAATTACGTAGGATACATATGTGATATGCAATTTTCACCCTGTCTAGGTTTTGGATGTTGAGCACCAGACAGCCAAAATCCAGATCGACTTTAATTTTCAACCCATGTGACTGTGGGGTTAACAGAGAAAAGGTATCATCTATATGATGAAAAGGGCCAATCCATTTGCATGCATTATACCTTGTTAGTTAAGCAATGAAGTAATAATAGAGTGGACTTGAAAACTTCATGAAGTGGAACAGTATCATGTAATTTTTGCACTTATGTTGAATAACATGTTGACATTATTATCATTATTATTATTATTGTTATCATTATTCTATGTATTTATATATTATTATATAGTATGTAACTAATATTGAAAAGTGTCTATATATATATATATAATAAGTATTCGAAAATACCTATTACTAAGATCCTAATTATTTAGATAGGAAATGTCAATATCATTTTGATGATAGAGCTAAGTTATTGCTTGCCGTTTAATAGGAGTTTGACCTCATAGATTAAAATATGGTTGAAGATTCTACCACAGCTTACTATGATTTGATTACTTAGCTTCATCATTGTTTTCAAGACTTCAATTTTTTCCCCCCTTATTCCTATCCTTGGGTTAACCAAACAAAAAAAATTATGGCAGAAAACATTTCGATCAAATGAGAAATATGATTATTGTATTGACAAAGTGCATTTGAAATCCTAAATTAATAGGATTTTGTCTTAAACTATGTTGTAAATATATTTTAAGAACACCCAATTGGGTACTTTTGTTACTATCTTGGTGCATAGCATGGTCCTAGGTTTCTTTCCAACAAAATCCACTGGTCACCACCATTGAAACCAGGACCATTACATATGTACTAAAGAGTTCCAACATTGCTGTCGATCCAATGAGAACCAATGTTCCCCGCTGCTTGACATCCACTACTTTCTATGGCATTGGTTATTGAATCAATATGATTTAGAGCTTTGCAAACCGGTTGAATTTCATAGATCAATCCATTTAACTCAATAAAAATTGTAAATTAGGATCAATTTTTTTAAATCATTTAATAATTCAATTTGATTGACCGATTCGTGGGTTAAATAATTTCATTCTTTTAGCTTTTTCAAACCGTGAAATTATTTATTAAAATTATACTATTAGGAAGTGATTATCAAGAGCACCACATTCTAGTTGAATTATTTTTTCAACTCTCTTTCAATATGTTATGACTAGGCTCATATTTCCTATTTTACCATGTAGTTATAGTAGTTTCTACTTTCTACTACCCATTGTGTAACATTAATACAAAAGTATGTAATTAACCATGAATCAACAATAATATATAACATTAGATAGGTACATACAGACTCAACATGAAATCAACTCGAGCTCTACCAAACTTAATGCAATAACTTTAGAGGATTTATATCCTATTTTTAATATTACACGTATCATGATTTAAAAAAATTAACTTTAAAAATTTAAAAAATGAAACTTTAAAGGATCCATATTTATATAATTATTATATGTATTATATGAATTGACATGAATTCTACACAATAGCTATTAAGCTTGATATCATAGAAGTACCAATTTAGCATTGTGTGATGCCATACCCTTGTTTAGATAGAGAAAATAAGAAATTCAACTGACAACTAGCATTATAAGGAGCCATGAAGTGGGAATTACTAAAATATCAATATAGAACCATAAAATATTGACAATACAACTCATCTTTAGACAAGGATGAATCTACAATAGTAGGATGGGGTCCGGCCCCCCAAACTTAGGAAAAAAAATTATCATTAAAATTTATCAAAAAGGAGAAAATATTTATTATATGTATATTTGAAAGCTTGTTTTTAAATTTGATACTAGGCATAATTAAGTAATTAAATGCTTGAGGTTGCAAATATGAGATCATGGGTATGATTCCCACAAAAGTCACTTTTTTACTTTTTATTTTTATGTATCTTAAATGATATTCTCTTTCACTTAAAAAAAAAACTTGTTTTAACATATTAAATTTTATTCATGAGAAAAATTTATAATTAATTTAAAAAAATCCGTAGAGTAAAACAAATGAATTTGATCCTCCAGCTATATGATTCTATATCCGTCCCCATCCATAAATGATTTCCTCCGTCGCCTAATGGCTTGCTTGCACCAGCCAATTATGTGCACCAATAGGTGTACATGGACACACAATGAGGCCTAGAGAACGACTCCACCCATGCAAACCTATCATAATCTTCTTTCTTGGCTGTGGACCTCATAACCATCATGCTCATTTGTCACTTTCCATACTCAAACTTTTAGGAAATTCATGACTGAATTCTGGGTAGTAATTGGCATAAAAACAAAAATAATTATTTGAATTTGGCAAGTATGGCAACAAATGGAATTTCATTTTGTACTTTGTATGTACATTTTCTAGTTAAGAAATTTGATTTCACAGACCCAAATTTTGTTGATATTGAAGGTTTGCTATTCGATATGGATTAACAGTGCTATGGGCTAATAGTTTTTATGATATAAATCTTGTTCTCCTATCGGAATAGAATATGTTCAATTCTCCTCTTTCTTATACATGTAAAATATATAGTTGGCAAAACTGGAAAAATAAACTAGTAACTAATTAAGGGTTAAATAAATTTTCAGTCAAGTGTGGATAGATTTTTAAATTTTCATTTATTGATGATTACAATAAGAAGGGAGAATTTAAACCTAGTCTACCATACTGGAAGAGTAATATTCATATTACTAGATTACAAAGGTCATGACAAAATATGCCAAAAAACCAATACCATTACTAAAATTGTGAAATCGTGGTAAACAAATCATAAATAGCAATAATTTCGGGACTTTAGTAATGTTTCAGCGTGTATAAACAAGTTTTCAAAAATTATAAAGAGGTAAAACCCCACTTTAAAAATTTATGAAGCTTATTTGTAACTAATTAATGGTTCAAAAAGTATGTTTGTGTTTTTCCCTTAATCTTATAAGTGAAATCCTTAGTGTTTATGCTAGGGGCGAATACAAAATTATGGAACTAGTGGGAGCATATTTATTGTATTTAGGTTAATATTATAATGACTCATAATTATATATATATATATATATATATGAAAATATTTTACCAAACAAGTCTATTATAACACTTTCTAATATTAATAAGAAGAAAACTTTGATTTTTGTTTATATAAAACTTAAAAGAATTAATTAATTAACTATAATTTTGTATTAAATAAAATTTAATATTATTAATTATTGTTATGAAAAATAAAGGGAAGAAAAAAAAAAGAATACCATTTGAATAATATAAAAATAAATACATAAGAAAAAATAAAATTATATAATTTATTATATTTTATATTTAAAATATACATATAATATATATTTATTTATTTATTTTCTAAATTTTTTTATAATAATAATAATTATTTTTTGGGTGCTTGAGGGGTGGGGATCCCTTCGGCCCCCTGGTTTATTATAGATGTGCTGTGGATAAGACTAAGAAAAGGCTAATCCAGTTCATACTTAGGTAAAAGGTCAGTGAGAGAGAGAGGGAAGATTCTTTTCCGTTAGGGTTGTTGGACCGAAACGATGGAATACGGAGGGAGCACGTGCGTTGTACCATTTTGTCAATTCAGCAATCGAGTACTTTAAGGAGGAGGTGGTGATGTGTTGTGTCCATCCATAGTAATAATACAACCTCCGCCAATCACTCCGCAAGCTTGGATTTTCTTAACAACAATTTTAAAAATAATTAAAAAAAAAAAGAAAATTATTTTTTTTAAAGGAAAATTGAAAGTAAATTCCCATATGTTTGCTTAGAGTTTTATTTTTTATATTCAACATTTAGATCCTTAAATATTAAAAAAAAAAAGAAATGAATTTTAATTTTATATGATTATTTTATTAATTTATTAATTTTAGTTATTTTTTATTATTTCATTTAATGGTAAAATAAAAAATAGAATATAAAAATATATATCGATCAAAGACCTAAGGATTAAATGCATAATTTTAAAAATAAAGAAATCATATGTATATAAAATAAATATATGAGGGTATATTTTTAATTAAAAAAGAAAAAAAAAACTAGAAATGAAGGGTGTGATATGCAAATAGAATGTTTCAACCGAAGGAGTGAATCATTCCTTGATGAACGGTGATAACAAAAAAAAAATTAATTTTAATTTGATATGACCATTTTATATTTAATTTTATAATTTTAGTTTTTTATTTAATTTAAGGGTAAAATAGAAAAATAGAATCTAAAAATATATATGTCAAAGACCTAAGGATTAAATGCATAATTTTAAAAATAAAGGAATTATATGTATATAAAGTAAATATATGAGGGTATATTTATAATTTAAAAAAAAAAAACCCAGAAATGAAGGGTGTGATACACAAATGCTATGTTTTAACCGAAGGAGTGAATCGTTCCTTGATGAACGGTGATCTGACCATGTGACTGCCACCACATGTTGTCGGTGATTGTGGAAAATAAAATGAAAATTGCGGCACCAAATCGAAAATTGAAGTAGCATGCAATGACAACTAAAGTTAAAAAAAATAAAAAATTAGATTTATTCTTTCTTTATATATATATAAATTAGCTTTTTTTACACAAAAATTTTGTTTATTATTTCAATATTGAGTGCCTTATGGCTAATATAGAAGTGGACACAAAATTTCCCCGAAGATTGAAATAAACAAAAACAATGAAATAACAGTAAATAAATAAGAAATTTTATTAATTAATCATAGTACGATTTTTGTTCCTTCATTTACAAATAAAATCATAAAAGAAGCTTCATCTTTCCTCTTTCAAGAAGATATAATTCAGGAACTTTCGTAGCTTGATGTTGAATCGCCTCTTCTTGCTTAGTTGATTTCTTAAATAGACAAAGTTGAGAG
The DNA here is from genome assembly GCA_037954665.1 of Laguncularia racemosa. Classification (NCBI taxonomy): domain Eukaryota; kingdom Viridiplantae; phylum Streptophyta; class Magnoliopsida; order Myrtales; family Combretaceae; genus Laguncularia; species Laguncularia racemosa. The sequence goes on along the minus strand of JBBMOL010000031.1, from coordinate 5,546,493 downwards.
CACAGTTTGATCTCAAAATCAGTAAAGTACTTTCTTTGTGTGAGTAATGGACGACTTATTTTAATTACTATTTTACTAAATATTTCATAATCAATAATAGATAGATGTATGTTCGATAATATCCATCCCCTTCTTACATTATTAGAAACCTCCATCCCCTATTTGTATTTGAATCTAAACATAAGATTAGTATAATAATATTTTACAATTGTAAAGATTAGATTATGACAAATACAATGCAATGGCATAATAAATGCCATGAGAATACCATTTCTAATTTGAAATCAAAATACCCATCACATAACTTGTCTATAAATCAAATTCAATTTGGGCGGTGGATACTTGAGCTGTTACCAATTAAACACAATACAATTGACAGTCCAAGAAAACCAAGTCAATGGTCAACCAATTAGTCCTCAATTACAATTATCCTTTTCCATCAATCAAGGAGAAAAAAAAAAAAAACAACCCAATAAATTAATTTTTGTGATGTTAATTTGATTTTTGGAAAAGCAAATACATATACCCATTGGATTGCAATTTGAGTTTAAATAGGGATGGGTTCCGGTTTTTGGACAATTAGCCTTTAACCTTCTTGTTAAAATTTATATACATAGACTGGATTTCCTATTCTCCTAACGTTGTTAGTAATAAAATTGATGTTTTGATGGATAATAATAATAATAATTGGAAACAACTAAGCTTCATACTTTGGTCGCATTGCATTAGTTGAGCAGCAATTGAACAACTAGTAGAAGGCAAGGGTCAACGTCGTCACCATCTAGTATACTTCTTGCTTCACCACATGCATATGCCCTAAGATCAGGATGAATATTAGTTTCCTCGCACGTCCTTGTCAATGTCAATACACCCTTTTCCAAAGTGGATTGATATTAGAAAGCACTTTGAATGTGGAACAGGCAGCTTTCACATTGAATATTGGTTGACTATGGAATTTTCTTAATCAATTAGACAAATATATGAGCTGGATATAGTATAATTACGAGAAACGTGTAAGTTTGCTCATTTGGAGCCAACTTTTTTTAAAAAAGAGTTTCGAAAAAAACATTTAAATATCATTACAAAATTGCAGGTTGACATTACGATTTTTAGATAGAATAGAAATTGCATATCAGAATATATGATTTCCAAAATCGCATAATAAACATGTGATTTCCAAATCTAAAGAAGTTGTATATACAACATGCAATTTCTATTATATTTAAAATCATAGTTTCAACCTATAATTTTATAATGGTATTTTTAAAATTATTTTTTTAAAACCATTTTTTTTTTAAAAAAAGGGCAAACTCACACATAACTCATATATTTATAACCAATAGGTTTTTTTTTTTTTTTAATTCCCCATCTTATTGTTCAAAAACTTCATATTAGAGTTTTCTTCATATTGTGTGGCTTATGATATTTATTTGGTATATATATGTTGCTATGTATATATAATGACATACTTTAGTGCAAGATTTTAACTTTGAAAATTGTGAAGGGAAAAAAAAATTGATGCAACAATTCAAAAAAATACTTTCACTATTTATGTTTTTCCATGTATAGATAAAATGGAAAGGAAAAAAAAATCATATTGGTTACACATGCATATTGTTGGTGATAGAGAACTTTAATCTCATAATTTAAATATGAAAGAAAGGCAAGAGGGATAGACTAAATGTAAAAACCCATATAAAGGAAAAATTACTGAATATCACAGATACAAAAATAGTTTTAACTAGGTAGGGCTCAAACTAATGAAGTTGCTATTATAGGTATGACTGGTTATGTGGATAAGTAATGAGATGAGAACAATTAGGTCTAATTTAGAAAGATCACAAAAGATTTGAATATATGGGCTTGAGATAGAACTCGTTATATTTGGTTGGTCTTACACTAACCTTTCCTTTTCAAGACTTAACTATTGATTAGAATATCTAGAACTTGAACCCTTTTCATCATGAGTTATTTTAAACTTCTTGACCTATCACAATCCTTTCAATACCCATATTTTTATCAATATAACATTACCTCATGGACAAAGTTATTTTTCGATAGCCAAGAACCTCTCTTTCCTATAAGTACCCACTAATGCCTCTCACATGAAAATCGGATTCTAATGTTCAGTGCTAAAGAGCTAATTCTACTCATTGACTTTTCTTCATTACTTGTTAAAGTAATATGAGAGGCTGATAAAATTGCTTACTCATTCCTCTATGATTCCTTTCTACCTCATCCCTTCTTGTTGAGAACCATTCAAAGGGCAATGCTTATTTTTATCACTCGAAGAATGATACATATACAAAATATATGTGACACACATTAATGAATCCCTATGTTTACATTTGACAGCTTTACTAAAAAGGAAAGTTTTGCATATTGAATGGCACCACAAAGAAAGAAGACAGGAAGACAAGTTGATGGCTTTAATCTCAAGTACATGATAATGACCATTAAGCTGTAGAGCAAATATGTTGTGCCTTAGATCCTAGGATGGAATCTAGGCATGATCAAACATATTATAGCAATCCAAAGTTTGTGTCGTTTTGGGATTTTATATAAGTAAAAGAAAACTAAATAGGATATAAACAATTATTGATCGATAATTGAACTATGGTATTGAATCTTGATTCGATTTTCTCATGATAATAGAAATCAATAGGCAATATGATTAGAAGACCGATGAAATCACATCAATCTACTTATACTAAAGACCTACTCTCTTGGAGTTTAGGAAAGTTCTCTTAGAAAGGAGAAAGAAAAAGTTTACAACCTCAATAAATATTGTAAAGTATCAAAGTGTCACTTCTTCTTGCTGATAGAAAAACAAATAGTGTTTAAATACCAACCCTAATAGAATGGTAAAATCGTGATTAATACAAGTCATTATAAAATAAACAAAATAAAATATAAAACAAGCATCAAGACACATACATGGGCATATACATGATTGTATACATTTACATGGCTAGGTACATGGGTGTGTACTTCCCTTTGTTTCTCTCGAGTCTTCTCATCTCCAAGTCTTCATATCAACATGGTCATATTTCACTTGCCCATGTACATGTTGTTTAACACGCCTAAGTACATAGGCATTTACATGGGCCGTGTACCTCTTAATTTCTAAACTACCTTGCTCCTACATAGCCAAATGACAATCTCCTTTATCCTTAGATTCCTCAACATTCCTGTTATACTTCTTAGGGCCTGAAGAGTGTGCATGCTTACGCATGGAATCACGTCAAACTACCAATAATGGAAGAAAGCCAGAACCTAGATAATGTTGTTTTGCTCTAGGATACACCTTAGACTATGATGTGCATGCTATAAGTAATGTAAACAGCCTAAGCTTAGATGTTGATAACCCCATAGAAAAGCACTAATAAGTTAGACATTGGCTATATTCACTAATTCAATCTTATGGTAGCAACTTCTTGTGAAAAATGTAAGTTTAACTTGCTTGTAACCTAGAGTGATGGTAATGTATCCAATATTATTAAATTTAGTCCAACCAAAGGTAACCATAATGAAGATGTTGCACTAACAACACTAGTAGAATGGAACCTTTATTGTTAATGAAATAAAGGAAAAGGACTTCAAAATGCTTCATCTCCCTCCATCAATGACACTGATTCACTAATATGTGTTAGTCTCGCTACCTAAGTGAGGCCCTACCCTCTTTTATAATTGAAGACCTTACGAAATTCCTATAAGACAAATATGCTAACCACATGCAAAAAATGCTTAAATCTAAAGATTCATTATCAACTATGCATTATAATGAAGCCATACTCTATAAATTATATAAATCTTAAGTTCAAAATGTTTTGTGGCAAGTGGGAGGCACTAAAGAGCACATACTTAAGTTTATTGAAACCTCAAAAGTGCATAGATTAGACGATGACTTAAAGTTCAAGGCAAAGGGCTTCTTTAAATCTTTGATAGAGAAAGCATGCACTTGGTATGTGAACTTTCCAACTAGGGCTATGGATCGATGAAAGATTGTGTGTCAATTATTCCTTGAGAGTTCTTCATTCAGGAAAGAGTTACCACTATAGATAGGAAGAGAATTACATAGAAGTCAAAAGCAAACCTAATGCTTACATCGAGTGCTTTAGAGAATGCATCCTTGACATTAATTACTATGATGAGAAAGAACTACATTTTCATAAAAAGAAAATTAGTTAAGATGGGTTGTGGCCCACTTAATGCTTAGTGCATTTGCATTTGACTGTGGGTAGTACCACCAATAGGTGGTAGGTTGTTTGTCATCACTTAAAAATAAAAATAAAAATGGTCTAAATTGAGTTAAACAAACCATCATAAAGAAGCGCCTTTTCTTATTTCTTTTAACTACCGTGATGCCGACCAACTCGATATGCCTAAATCCTTGAGAGAATTATAAACTCAATCTCAAGATTGCATAGCTAACCAAATGTTGAAATTTCTATTTCTTTGATACTAAAACATGATGTCAATTATGACCTTTATGCAAAACAAATGATAAAGTATAAATCTTTTGGGGGTTTTCTAAAGTAAAGATGTGGAAAGGAAATATTTTTATGGGTTTAAATTGATTTAAGACAATTGAAAACAAAAGATAAGGATAACTCATTGAAATAGATTCAATAATTTAATTAGAAGGGATTTGAATTTCCACAACCAATGTTACCCATAGCTTATAGAAGTAAAACAAGGTTTGATTGATCTACCAATATGATATACGGTTAGAATAATTAGAGAATCACCACAATTAGAACACTTTGACTTATAAAATCAATGGGGAAAACACTTTTAATAATTGATGACAGATCCCACATAGGATACTTAAAAGAATAACTGAATTAATATTCATTCATCATTTTGCAAAGCGTGGGTTAAATGCATATATATACACAAATACAAGTAACTGTCATGAAAAGAAAGTATTAGCAAGGAATGAGGAAATAAAATAACTCCCTAAATAATTGAATCCTTAATTTCCCAAGTCAAAATATTGTCCATTCAAATTAAGATCCGCTTATATAAATAATCTTCAAAAGCAACGTTGTTATAAAACTTCTTCTATTGTGTATGCTAGAAGCTTTGCCTTGAAGTGCCTTTGAAATCTGTGGCATATTGTTGGAAGTTGTAGAAGAACTTTTGTGTTAAGTCCTTCTACAACTCAAATCCTTATCTTTAGTAGGTTTTCTCTTAGAATCTTAGCTAGTCCTATATTGTGTTACCCTTATAATGACCTCTTCTCATTTCCCACCTTATGAACCCTTTTGTTAAGCTAACCAGGTCTAGGCAAAGGTACATAACTTAGCCTTTATCGACTTGTCCCTTACAATCAGAACCTCAACCATGTTCATTTGAGTTTGGCTTCTTCCATAAACCATCTAAAATAAGATTTGGAATTCATCACAACCACTCTAGGTGGGTTGCTTAGCCCATTATGATGAGAAAAGATTACAAACATAAAGAATATTTTTAATATAACTATACGAGATAGCAAAAGGAAAAATTATAAAAACAATTCTTTACTTTTCAATATTATTCTATTTAAATATTTCACTTTTTAATCGTTCTACTCAACTTTTCCACCTTTCATGACTTATCTTTTTTATTACTCATAATAACAATAATAAGGAAAAAAATAAGCTAAAAAATATTAACAGAATTATTAATGGACTTTGTTGAAGTTGCTTTAAGATAAAATGTAAATAGAAAAATCATAAAATATCAAATATATATATTCCCCACTAACACAATATCAGTCCAAATTTGTGCTTATTTAGCTTGTATTAGTAGTGGTAACATCAACCTTTGAATAGGAAAGGAATATAAAAGAAATAAGGGGTTGAAAAAAGAAAAGCGAAATGAAGTTAAAACAAAAGGGAAGGCTTGTAATAATTGATGAATAACAAGCCTTCAACCGGAAAATCCGAGAAAGGACAAGGGCGTAAGTGCAGCAAAGCCGAGCCGCAAAACAGAGTCACTTGCGCCCATTTCAACTCCGGAATCTAGGGCACGGCCACCCATCTGGGCTCCATTTTTCGGACGTTTGAACCTTCTTAACCAGCTTTTTTGTTTTACTTTATTTTTTCTCATGGATTTTTCTTTTCTTTTATTTTTTCCTAATGAATAATATCTCTTAATAGATAAATTCATGATTTTTAATCATGTATGTCTCTTCTATAGTACTTTTCTTGCTTGTAAACTAATATAATCCCTATTTAATCGACTTTTCATATAATGATTCGGTTTGTGAAAATCATTCATATGAAACCTTTAGTGAATATCCAACAGATTCAATAGTGCAAAATGCATTATCTGTATATATATATATATATATATATAAAATATTGCTATTTAATTTGTACTTACTGTGCAGATTAAGGCTTTTTAATCCTGATTTGAGGCTAATGACATCACAATGCAATCTTATTTTTACAGAAAGGAAGCTAATAAAACTGAGCTTATTAGACCCGCCAAACTTCAGGCAACAAATCTAGGCCTACAAAATCTGGCTTTTCCTTTTCATTAATTAAAAGTTAAAATAAAAGAAGAAGAAGAAGAAGCAAACCCACCATCCATCTCTCTCTCTCTCTTTATGTGATTGTGCATGTCTAATGGTTTGTTTGGGACCCATGTCTTTTTTCCATTCCAAATTAAACAAAGGGAGGAATTTTATTTTATTTAAATGTTCATTAAAATTGATTCAAACAGTGCTAGTTTTCATGCATACACTTCTTCAACAATTATTGCATGGTTTGATCCATTGGGGTGTGAGAGTTATTGATTGTTTTGTCAGGAAAAGTTGATCTCTCACGTAAAATATAAAGTCAACTGGCTATTAAATTGATCTCACCTTTCACCATTTTGTTTTTAATGAATTTAAAAAGGATATAGGAGTGCGCTTATGTGGTCAAAAACTTTTTTTTTTCTAAATATTTTTCAAAAATTCATTATAAATAGATTTTTACAATAAGAGATAAATGTAGAATAATCAAGTTGAGATCTAGCCTTATAGTGCTCAAATTAACTAGCCTATGAGTTTAATCAAGCTCAAGTCAAATATAAATACTAGTTGATGAATTTGAATCGAGTTTCGATATGAATGTTATTATAAATAAAAGAAAAATATTGTTTAGATAAATTGAGCTTAAATAAGCCTAATCGAGTTAAACCTATATTTATTAAATGCCACTTCACATCAAGTTCAAACTTAAAATTCTAATCTCAACCAAGTTTGAGTCAAGTTTAGGCTTTGAAATTCCTAGTCGAGCTAAGCTCAGCATTGTACCATCTGATCTCAACTTGTTTATAGCTATAAGTTGGAGGGCAATAGCATAAGATTATGAGACTGAGAGAGTCAAATTGAAGTTTTTTAAAACTTGAGTGGCCATACACACTTTTTTTGCTTGTAATTAATGTGTATATTATTAATAGGGAAAATAACATATCAAAGGATCAACATTTTTTATCAAGTTCAAATAGATGATCAAATTTTTAAGTAGTTAAAATAGAATATCAATGTTATATCGAGTGATTTAAATACATAATTAAACTTTCAAGTGATTAAAATATATGATCAATGTAATGATAAATGGTTCAAATAGAAAACTAAAATTAGGGAAGTTGTAAAATAAAAGTATAGCTTTAATTTTCTATTAGAACTACTTATACTAATATTGATATTATATTTTAACTTTTTGAAAATTTGATTCTTTATTTAAACGACTTATTATAGTATTAATCATTTATTTTAACAAAATAAATATTCGATTCTTTATTTAAAGTTGAGATTAAACGTTGATTTTTTTTATTTATAATTTTCCTATTATTGATATAATTTTAGGATACCAAAGCCCATAACACTTACCTAGATTCGTATATGTTTATAATTATCAAATATTGTTGCAATAATGAGATTTCTAAAACTAGTAACTTTTAGACTAAGGTGATGGGAACAATGGTATTGAGTATTACTAGTGATGTGATAGTTAGCTTAGAAACAACAATATGAACAAGAAATAAAAACAATAATTGCATTGCCAATTCAAAAATAGGAGAAATAATTTTTCTTATTTTACGTTAAGATATTTTGTTTTAATTAATTACTATCATTGGTCTCTTCTAGCCATTATCACCCTCCACTGCCAAGGTCACTAGTGATAGCGACTACCTCTTGGTTACTATCATAAAAATCGAATAGTAATGACTCATATGTGAAAAGTACCTTTCTTCTATTAGGATGGAGTTGTTTCAAGTCTCCTTCTCTCATTCCCAGCAATACGTAGAGTGTTTTTTTTTTTTTTTTCCTATATAAAAGTAAATAGGGTATAGGGAAGTTATTTAGGACAATGTCATAAACATATGTATCTATTATTTCTCAATAAATGATAACTATCACATAAAGAAAAAGATTATATTTTTTTCACACAATCTTATATGCTATTATTTAAGCACATGATTTAGGTCTGGCACATCCGATAATACATATTGATTTGTTTGATTAGGGGAGTTAAAAGAGGGTGAACCGGAAATCCTTATGATGACCAAAACCCTAATTTTGTTAGGGAGTTGCTGCGTGAGACAAAGCCATAAGAACCCCAAAGAGCTAGAATGGTCCATGCAATCGATGGAGCTTGTTATATATCATAATGCTGTATGCATGTATCTTTACGTACAAGATAGAGGGTAAAACATAGATTAAATAAAAGTTGGGTTCCTTGTACAAGCGTGGAAAACTTGTCATGATGGGAGCCACTTTGGGCTGTTGCATGGGGACATGATCTTGCCCCCCCTCCCCCCAAAAAAGGCAACGTCGGTTCGGAGAAAATTTTATAAAAGGAGGACTCGAAACCATACAAATTCAAATTCCTTAATTTAAACTCAAAAAGACTTTAGAAGAACATAGGTGGTATGCCCTAAATTTAGGAAAATGTTTGAGAACATGAGTGCACGTGAACGTTCACAATCTTATTAAGTGGTAATAAAAAGTGAAGGTAAGGAACATGCTTTCAAAATTTTCCAAGATTAATATTGTAAAATAAATCCATCTCATGTTAAGTTGATGAGGAATATTCTAAAAGCACCTATTAAGAGTACATCAATCCTCTTTAGTTTGGTTCATAGTAATGTTAGGTTTTTATACCTTTTTTTTTTCTTTTTTCTCTAAAGAACTGAAATTTATCATTTATCATTAGGGATGATTGTGAAGCAGATTGATTATTATTACTAATGTTTGACATTAGTAAAAGCTATTGTCATTTTTACCCCATATAATACCTTTCTTTTAATCAAAGATGGGTAATGTCGATTGAAAAAACATCAAAGTTGTTTAAAAAAAAATCTTTAGAACTTTGCAAAAAAACACAAAAGTAAATCTAAAAGACATGCAATTATATTATCATTGAAAAAAAAATTATTTAAACTAGTCAATTTCTAACCAAAAAAAAAAACCTGAGTGTAGCACTAGACCTAGTTCTATAACTATTACCTTATATAGAGAATTTTTTCCTAACATAATTATTACATCCATAACTATCCTATTCATATAATAGTGTGTCTTATGGAGATGTTACAAAACAAGTGATTTAATATTACCTCAAGTAAAAAAAAAAGGGTAATCTATACCCCCAAAAGTTAACCATGCTTGTTGGATGTAGTTCTCACCTATACTACCTTTAAGGGTTGTATTGTATGGGTAAAGACAAAGTTGATTGCCTTATGCATGGATTGGCTCAAAAAGTTACCGCCATTACAGCTCCATTTGAACGTTGAACAGTGCTTTGCCGCCCTCATTTGAAGTCCCAAAAGCAATAAACAAATAAATAAATCAATAATGGGGAAAACAAAAAAGGAAATTTTCAAAATTTTTTATTAGCTCATGCCTATTAGTTTCCTTCCATTTACTATGTATCTTATTTTAAAATTCGAAAATTTCCTCTCCAGCCAGTTCTTGAGGATTAAATGCTGAATAAATTCATTATATAGTAATATAGTAGTAAAAATAAATAAATAAATAAAGTAAATTGGTTACTTTGAAGTGGGGCTAGTTTTACTAGCCTACACATATGTGTACTTGGATATGCGTTGCATTTGGTGTAGTTGCTTTTAATTATGTAGCTAATAAGTTAATTGGTACTTGGTTACAATATTATATATATAGTAGAATACCATGTCCCTCATTTTGAGACTTAATTGAGTATTCTGAACTAACAATACATTTTATAGGGCAAAAAAAAAGTAACAATATGTGCAGATTGCGTTAATGAAAATATCTTTCACCTTTTATTACCAGTGTACTGGCTATTCCATTATTTGTTTGTAAAAAACTATTTCATATATAATGTCTATTACGTAAAAAATAAAAAAGATAATGAATTTCCATTTTTTTCTATTTATTAAAGAAATCATCATTCTACATAAAATATAACTTTTATTTTAAAAATATCCCTAATCATTTCATGTAAAATATAACTTTTATTGTTCCTTTTGAGATTGTATTCAATTTTGGTAAATTAAACACAATGTTATTTTAATAATTGATTCCGATTGGATAATGAAACCTTCTAGTTTCAACCAATGAGACATGGGCATACACATGAAGTTTTTTAATTTTTTTTAGATTAAATGATGTTGGGTCCTAATTCTTTTTAAAAATGCAAATAAATCTTAAAACTTCTTAAAATCATAATTATTAGTAATTTTTCATTAAATCAATGGGATTATACAATGTAATTAGAAGAAAGGTCATTAAAAATTTTAACATTGAAATCCTCTAAGGCCTAAAACTTGAAGTATGCATCTAGTTCTAAAACTTCTTGTTAAACAAGGCACCATTAAAGGCCTAAGTTGTTGTTGTTATTATTATTATTTCATCACAAATTTCCATCTCCCACCTAATTTTCCTGATGTTGCATATGTGCTACTCAAACACGATGTTAGGAAAAAGATGTGGAATGGGAGGGAAAGTTTTTTTTTTCTTTTTTTTACCAGCAAAATTCATTTTCTCCTCATTTAATTAATATGTATTTGGTTGGTAGAACAAAACAATATAAGAAAAACTATATAATATAATATAAAAAGAATAAGACAACATAATTTTCTTATACCACATTTAATATGCGTATAATACTACATACAGATTTTTGGGATATACTTTGATCTTATTCAAACCCAAGGGTAAATCCAAGTCATATTTGTTGATGTGTAGTAGCTATAAGGATTGATCTTTTTAGTATTTTTTGGGATTCTACTAATAAAGAATGAATTTTTATGATTTTTGAAAAGAAAATGAAATATTTTTTATTTGGTTTTATGTTTAGGGAATGGAAAATTAAAGGTATATGAATAGATTCAATATCAGCTATGACTCACTGATATTGAAACTAAACTAGGGTTTTGATTAATTCAAGGAACTAATATTACTCGCAACTCCCAAGAATTAATTAGAGATGCTTGTCACAATCAAATAATTTAATTGATAAGAACAAAAGAAAACTCGTGAGAAATATATCTAATTTAAAATTACACATAAAAGAGAAATGATGTTCATAATGCTTGAAGTTTCAAATAATACAACTCATAGGACTTAAATACTAGTAATAAGAAAACCTTAGTTTAGATGGCATAATTGTGAAAGAAGTAAACTTAAAATAACTAGAGGATAAAATGTCTTAAAATTAGAAACAAAACATAAATAAAGATCAAATAAATGTAGATTAAAGTCTGGTCGCCCAAAATAATGAACGCTTTATAATATGTATTAATAGTTCGAACACTTTAGCTTTGGGCAAATGTGTTCTATCTCTTGTCTATAGATGCTTTGAACCTTTTTGATGAATTCTTGTACAAAAAATTCTGTTTTGTAATAGATATTTCTGACCTTTTATAGTTACCTAGACCTTTTGTTCCTATAATCATCCCCAATTAGCAAAGTCCTAGTCTTTAAATCAGTTTCATCCTAACTTCACTTGAAAATATGTTTAGACCTTAAAAATGATTAAAGGGACCTATGGTTCCATCATATTTATTTTGTACTAGACAAAGAGAGAGAAAAATATAGAGTTCATTAATAATTTAGGAACTTGGTATAGGATTATTTTTAGAATTTCGTAAATGTATTTGTTTTAAACAATTAAATAGATTTATGTACCATCAAATATATGTATAAGCTTTTTAGTTCTAGTCCAGTACCTTAAGGACTTTTTTGTCTAGTACCTATATGTAATCAAAACAATGAAGTAGAGAATTTGTTTAGTAGTATACTAAAAAATTATAGTAACCAAACGATACCATAGAGAGAATGGGAAGGAAAATTAAGCAAATTATTAGGATGCCCTTCAAATGAAGAACAATTTCAAATTTCAATGATTTTTTAATACTTTAGAATATATATATAATTAACTTTCCCTTCCAATTCTTTATTTCATGTTCCTTCATGTCCAAATAAAGATTTTCCTTTCACTTTCTTTTCCTTTCATTTTCTTTCCTTTTTCCTCAAACATGCCGTTAGGGACTCCCATTGCCTACAAATTGGAGTAAGTTAAAAACTTTAAGATATGTGATAGGATGAAATTTGTTTAGCTCATTTTAAACATAATAGGAAAGGGTATAAGCTTAAATTATGTTGCATTTCGTGTAGTTGCTTTTAATTATGTAGCTAATAAGTTAATTTGTACTTGGTTACAATACTATATATAGTAGAATACCATGTCCCTCATTTTGAGACTTAATTGAGTATTCTAAAGTAACAATACATTTTATAGGGGGAAAAAAAGTAACAATATGTACACATTGCGTTAATGAAAATGTCATTCTCCTTTTATCACCAATGGCTATTCCATTTTTTTTTTGTAAAAAAACTATTTCATACATAATGTCTATTACATAAAAAGTGAAAAAGATAATGAATTTCTATTTTTTCCATTTATTAAAGAAATCATCATTCTACATAAAATATAACTTTTATTTTAAAAATATCCCTAATCATTTCATGTAAAATATAACTTTTATTGTTCCTTTTGAGATTGTATTCAATTTTGGTAAATTAAACACAACGTTATTTTAATAATTGATTCTGATTGGATGATGAAACCTTCTAGTTTCAACCAATGAGACATGGGCATACACATGAAGTTTTTTAATTTTTTTTAGATTAAATGTTGTTGGGTCCTAATTATTTTTAAAAATGTAAATAAATCTTAAAACTTCTTAAAATCATAATTATTAGTAATTTTTCATTAAATCAATGGGATTATACAATGTAATTAGAAGAAAGGTCATTAAAAATTTTAACATTGAAATCCTCTAAGGCATAAAACTTGAAGTATGCATCTAGTTCTAAAACTTCTTGTTAAACAAGGCACCATTAAAAGCCTAAGTTGTTGTTGTTATTATTATTATTATTATGTCATCACAGATTTCCATCTCCCACCTAATTTTCCTTATGTTGCATATGTGGTACTCAAACACGGTGTTAGGATTAGGGAAAAGAGCTAAAGAGGGGGGTTTAAAGGGTAAAATTTCTTTTGCCTTTTCTAGAATAGCAAGGAAAAAGATGTGGAATGGGAGGGAATTTTTTTTTTCTTTTTTTTACTCGCAAAATTAATTTTCTCCTCATTTAATTAATATGTATTTGGTTGGTAGAACAAAACAATATAAGAAAAACTATATAATATAATATAAAAAGAATAAGACAACATAATTTTCTTATACCACGTTTAATATGCATATAGTACTAGATACAGATTTTTGGGATATACTTTGATCTTATTCAAACCCAAGGGTAAATCCAAGTCATATTTGTTGATGTGTAGTAGCTATAAGGATTGATCTTTTTGGTATTTTTTGGGATTATACTAATAAAGAATGAATTTTTATGATTTTTGAAAAGAAAATGAAATATTTTTTATTTGGTTTTATGTTTAGGGAATGGAAAATTAAAGGTATATGAATAGATTCAATATCAGCTATGACTCACTGATATTGAAACTAAACTAGGGTTTTGATTAATTCAAGGAAATAATATTACTCGCAACTCCCAAGAATTAATTAGAGATGTTTGTCACAATCATATAATTTGATTGATAAGAACAAAAGAAAACTCATGAGAAATCTATCTCATTTAAAATTACACATAAAAGAGAAACAATGTTCATAATGCTTGAAGTTTCAAGTAATACAACTCATAGGATAATTGTGAAAGAAGTAAACTTAAAATAACTAGAGGATAAAATGTCTTAAAATTAGAAATAAAACATAAATAAAGATCAAATAAAAGTAGATTAAAGTCTGGTCGCCCAAAAAAAATGAATGCTTTATAATATGTATTAATAGTTCGAACACTTTAGCTTTAGGAAAATGTGTTCTATCTCTTGTCTATAGAAGCTTTGAACCTTTTTGATGAGTTCTTGTACAAAAAATTCTGTTTTACAATAGATATTTCTGACCTTTTATAGTTGCTCTAGACCTTTTGTTCCTATAATCATCCCCAATTAGCAAAGTCCTAGTCTTTAAATCTATTTCATCCTAACTTCACTTGAAAATATGTTTGGACCTTAAAAATGATTAAAGGAACCTATGGTTCCATCATATTTATTTTGTACTAGACAAAGAGAGAGAAAAATATAGAGTTCATTAATAATTTAGGAACTTGGTATAGGATTATTTTTAGAATTTCATAAATGTATTTATTTTAAACAATTAAATAGATTTATATACCATCAAATATATGTATAAGCTTTTTAGTTCTAGTCCAGTACCTTAAGGACTTTTTTGTCTAGTAACTATATGTAATCAAAACAATGAAGTAAAGAATTTGTTTAGTAGTATACTAAAAAATTATAGTAACCAAACGATACCATAGAGAGAATGGGAAGGAAAATTAAGCAAATTATTAGGATGCCCTTCAAATGAAAAACAATTTCAAATTTCAATGATTTTTTTAATACTTTAGAATATATATATATATATAATTAACTTTCCCTCCCAATTCTTTCATTCTTGTTCCTTATCCAAATGAAGATTTTTCTTTCACTTTCTTTTCCTTTAATTTTTACCTTTCATTTTCTTTCCTTATTCCTCAAACATATTGTTAAGGACTCACATTGCCTACAAATTCGAGTAAGTTAAGAACTTTAAGATATGCAATAGGTTGAAATTCGTTTAACCCATTTTAAATGGAATAAGAAAGGGTATAAGCTTAAATTATACCTTACCTCATGTTTATGAGATGAGATTTTTAATGCATTTTAACCCTAACAAGTTGTTTACTTGGATTGGATGATCATTATCTAGTTTCCTTTGTATAAGATGTTTAGTTTATAGTGTTGAGTGTGACTTGATTCGTGGCTTCCATATGGAACTTTGGCATTGATGGTAAACTCTAATGCATATTAGATTTCAAATGTTCCCTACATATGGTTTATGCATATTTATCATGTGGAGATTAACTGACATTTGGAAAAGTGTTTTTGGATTTAAGTGGTCGACTGAAATGATTAGTGGTTGATCATGGTATATGAGAAGGCTAAGTAATTGAATGTTGAGAGTTGACTAGCTCTTGTGAATCGTAGTCATTAGCTTCCTTGTTTTCTCCTAGAAGTTCCTTTATGCGTTTATTTTTCCCCCTCTCTAATGTAAGTTTATGAATATGGCTTTTTTGGCTTTACTTTATACCATATAACATGACATTACTTGTATCATGTTTCAAGCAACACTCTTAGATAAAATAATGAGGTTTGTGTAAAGATTTGAAGGAATCTTGTAACATTGCGTATTCTCCTCTCTCTCTCTCTCTCTCTCTCTCTCTCTCTCTCTCTCTTTCTTTTTTAATAATAGTAAATTGGCTCTCCTTCTTCCATAATTTTTCCCCTATTGGGTTTCTATATAAATTATTTAGTGATTCCAAAGGAGATGTGTTTGATGAAGTTAGATAATTAGAATCAAGATGGTCCCACCAATTTTAGTCTATTGCAAATGCAAATGCTAACTCTTCTAGTTTAAAATGGTATAAAGAAGGCACTTCTAGGAAAAATCAAGGAAGTAAGGTGATATGATCAACTATTAATTGTTTAATTTGGTTGAAATGGCACAATTTAGTTTTGCCTGTCAAATAATGTATTCCAAGAGGTTCTTAGATGTGAAGATTACAACCAGTAACTAGAGGATACTAAAAACCAATGGTTTAAATGATACTGATGTTAGCATTAATGATGAAGATTGGGTACTTCTATTGCTATGTTCTTTGTCATCCGCTTATAGACTTTTTAGGGACATGATGATATATAGGTGTGATGATTTGAGCTTTAACAATGTGAAATCTCTTTTTCTTAGTAAGAATAAACTCAATTGTGCATTTTGATTAAGTAGGATAATCAATGAGTAGGTTGTAGGATTGGTTGTAAGAGACAAGCAATGATCTAAGGATAGTAGTTTGCAAAATAAGTCACAACCCATTTAGGGTGGTGGATTGTCGGGCACCACCTCTATGTTCCAAAAAAAGGGGAAAAAAGAGAGAGAGAGAAAGATTTGTCACCTAAAGTTAAAATCAAGTTTTTGTGACTTAAGTGAAATAACATGTTTTTTCTTTTTCTTTTTCTTTGGGAATAATTACATAAATATAACAAGTGCTCTCACCCATTTGCAACGTACATGGCTTGTATTTTGTTTTTCATAAATGCAAAGATGGGTACTATTTTCCTTTTAGCAATTGTTGGTTTTTGGTTAAAAGGGTGCATGACACATCCTTATTTTCTCAATAAATTATGCACACCTTATTAGAAACCCACCACTATTGGTAGCTCATGTACAAATGTTGTCATGGTAACAGCATTGCTGCCTTATTCTACTTTGGTTTTTTCTTTCATTTTTGTATTTCTCCATAAAGCAATGCAATATATATTACTAAACAAATATTGTGTCCTATTAAATTTTCATTTTGTTGATGTGAAAATTACTAAATCAAAATAGAAGCATGATAATGAATATAGTGTACCATAAGATGTATCTAGGATAAGATGTTAAATAGTGCAAGAGGCAAAACATGTAAAATTATAGTTTAACAGTCATGGCATTGCTTTTATAGTTTAGCACAATTCATCTAATCAAACTTTCATTTGTCCAAGTTTCATACCTATAATTTAAAATTGTTAAAAATTATATCAAATTAAATTTTTATGTGTTAAATTTATTATCTTCATTATCTCAAGATAATGGATAGATACTCATTAGATAAAAAATTTAAAGTTTAAATAGTCATTTTAACATTATTTCTTTCCCCTCACCTTATCACACCTAAGCTTTTACTTGGAAATCCAAAAGTTAATTAAAAAAAAGAAGTTTTAGTCCTAAGCAGGCAAAGGCAAAGGTCTTGATTCTCTGTGAAGGCTGTTGTGTTGTGGGTGTCGTTGGTTTGGTGTTGGTCAAAAGCCCATGCTCCGTGATTGGCGCCCAAGGGAAAACAGTTTCACGGGTAATGGAATTTTTTCCCCCCTTTTCCCTCATGAAACCAAAATCCAATTTATTTATTGGAAGCGCACGATTTCAGCTGAAAACCGTGATTTCTGCCCTCCGTGAGACCCCCCTACACAGCACGATCTCCACAGTAAGTACCCTAATCCTTCCCTCATTACATAACGGCGTTTGCTGACGTGGCTTTCCGATAACTGCAAAGGTAGTTACAGTAAACTGTAAAAACGGCATCGTTTGGGAATATAGTCGGTAAAAGGTAATAACGACTAACGAGAGGAGGCACGTGATGGGGAGGGGATGCACGTGAGAGATTTATTGCAGGTGGGGGGTGCACAAAGTGGTCCGCGGCAGTTAGGGAGGTTAATATGGTTGTTAAAGCATTAGTTAGCATACCATATAATTCTAGGGTTTTACCTTTTTTTTTTTTTTTTCTCCCATGTTTTGGTACAAGAAGTTGGTGCTGCCGTCAGTCGAATTGTTTTTGTCAGTGTTTTTTTTCCTATCTTTAAAAAAAAAATGAACTAGATCAAAAAAATATAAATTAGTACTATCGATATATTTATTAACAAGCTAAATGAAGAAATTCGATACGCTTTATTGAATTTATATATTTAAAATAAGTAATAATTAATTTTGAAAATATAAATGATTTCTATTAAACTATTAATCAATGCATAAGAGAATCGATTAATGAGATACAAAAAATGTTATCAATTATGGGATTTAATTATTTCATTACGATGTTGTGCTATTAGTATGAGAGCAACAATTTTTGCTTGCAAAGTACTATGTTTATTCCATGTTTTGATTACTTGATTGATTAAGTTTTTCAATTTCTTTAATTTAAGCTTCATTTTTGGAATGAAAACACTTCTAAAGGGTAAAAAAAAAAATGGTGTCTTTGTTATAAATTAAATTGTTGAATGGAGTCTCAAAGATATTTGATAGAAAAATGGAAAAAAAAAGTATGAAACAGAAAATTATAGTGATATTTTGAAAAAACCAAAAGCTAAATGAATTGAATCTAGCAAGCAACTAAAAACAATTATATATTTATTTGATGTAAGCAGGCACCTCTAAATAAGAGTAAACTTGCCTTTTGTTTTGTGTTATGCCTTACTCTAAAAAAAAAAAATTATAACATTTGGATTGAAGAATATATCATAACATTTTAACTTAATATAGCTACACTTATGCATCAATAAGATCCATGTTAGGTAGTATAGAAGGTTCTACCTTTTATCTCTATGTATAAATGCGAGTTTTTAAAATTTAAAATCATAACGAGTTTATGACTAATATGTAACCTTTTCTTTATTATTACTTAATAATTTGAAAATACTATGGACAAAATGCTTTCACATGAAATAGAAACTAATAAATACATCATATTCAAATTTATCCCCATGGTCTCTCTATCATAAATCTAATAGTGGTAAAAAATAAATTAGTACTATATTTGGTTTACTATAATAGAATTTTATTTTGTTTTTATTATTGTAGAATGATTATTTCTTTATTTGATTTTCAAATTATTATCTTATAAAAAATGCCTATTCTATTTAATATGGAATAGATAAGAAATTCTAATTCCTTCATATTACTAGAGGAATAGTTATTCTTGATATAATATAATACTCATTCCAAAACTAATCCTATCATTAAACAAAATAGTACAAAAAAATTGTAATTCCATTTCAATAAATCAAACATAATGTAAGATTTTTTTTTTAAATCACATATTATATATACATATAATTTACAAGGTAACATATAATTCAAAACATAAAGAAAACAAGATATATGATATAAGCCAACCATTAGAGTGTGTAAGAGGTAAAATCTATCAACAATCTTATAGAGTTTTGAAATCACACCAACACTCTCCATTATTTAAATCATAGACTCATAGCTCTTTGATATTGTATTTAAACCATTCTTTATAAAAACTTTCATAGAGTATTTATACAATTGTAAAACTCATCCAAGTGGTGTCTGTGTATTTTTGGAAACTTATTAGAGGCTCCAATGTTATATCATAAGAATGTAAATGTACAATTAAAAAAAAATAAAGAAAAAATTAGGAATATTGATATAATTTTAAAAGTTTTTAGGGATTATTTATATAATTTTTTCTTTTCTTAGATAAATTTACTTATCATAAATAGGCTTTTCATCATTTAAGGTAGAATAATTATATATCAAACATACTAATTTTCTTGTACTTTGGAGAATTTATTTGAGCAAGAGATCAAATTAAATGCAAAACTACCAATTACCTAATCTTTTGAAATCCAATCCCTAAAAATCACCCGAAATTCCAAATTTTAATTAACCGCGGCAAGTGACGTTGGGTTGGGTCTTGATGCCAGGCGCGTAATCCTCAAATCCCGAACTCCGGTTTACGTTTTGTCATTCCTCTTTAACGGACGTTAATCATCAACCCGCATTCGGTAACTTAACGCCGTTTATTATGTTATCTTTCGGGGTTGTAACGCTTCTATAAAAGCGTCCGTTATGTTGCATCTCTTCTCCTTGCAACACACACGCTCTCTCTCTCTTCCCCCTTCTCTCCCTTTCTACTTCATTTCATCTTCACCTTCTCCTCTGTATCTTCACTTAACACCATTTTTAACAGAAAAGAAAAAAAACAAGGTACAGAGTGAGAAGCTTTCTCGTCATCAATGGCAGTTTCGAGGAAATGGATCTGTGCGAGCTTGGTGGTGATGATGGTCCTCCTCGTCGGAGCAGTGGCCAGAGTATCTCAATCCAGGTATTTTCACCCTTAATTTAGCTGCATTTCTTCATTCTAGTCACTTATAGTTCTCAAAACTGAAAGAGAAAGTACTTCTTTTCACGAATCTTCTGTTTTCTCAATAGTGTCTTGTAAACAGTTCTGAATTCTTCAGTACTACAGCTTCATTTCTTCGTTCTCTTCACTTTAGTTCCCAGAACCGAACATGAAAGTACTTCTTTTCACCTGTCCTCTGTTTTCTCAATAGTCGCTTTTAAACAGTTTTGAATTATTCAATTTTGCTATAAGATCTCATTCTTCGTGTATTTTTTCCCCTCCTTTTTCATTTGCGAAGTGATTCTGAAGCTGTTTAGCAGTTATTTTCTCCATTCGTGGACAAAAGCACTGATCTCTCCGTCATTTGCAATAGTAAACCCCAATTTATGCTTATTTATTAAGAAAATCGAGCTGCATTATTGTTTGCCGGAGAATTAGAACGAGATACTGCGGTAGCTCCTTTTTTAGCTTGATTTTAGGTAGAATTTAGTACCGTGTCAATTTGTTTACTGCTTTAGCAGCTCCATTAATGTATTAGCTTAAGCTTCATTAATACTCCACTGGGGCCACTAGTAGCTATAGCGATTGATCATTTAATAAAGAAGAAAAGCCATGAAAAATCAGTTTGTTCAAAGCTTTAATGGCGGTTTTTTGGTTGTAGGATTGTGGAAGAAGATAAGTTGCAGAGCTCGAAGAACTCAACAATGGCTGCAAGGTAAAAAAAAGAAAAAATAACTAAATAAAATCTCACTAACTGACTCACTCCACTCGACTCGGCCTTGATTCAGTTTTTAATACCTAACAAGACCAAAAAAGGGACCTCCTACGCTTGGTTCAAAAACTTCATTACATGAGCACGAAGCACCAGCATGATCACGATCCTGATCGTAATTCTCATTTTGCTAGTTCGTAGTATAATCTGGACCGTTGATTTTGTCATTTTGTTGATTCCAACCATTGGATCTTGAAGGAAAATAATTCTTGTTCATCCTCCGACTATAACTGTAAACGATCTCAGCCGTTGAGATCTGGATCTCTTGATCTGGACCGTTAGTTCCGTTATTTTGAGATTCTTCGGATTCCTAAGGGGCTCCTAACTAAATCTCTCGATCTCACCGTTATGCCTTTCGAAATACCAAAAATACCGTCATGAGAACGGGTAGTCGTGTAATTTTATAGCTCTCGTCGACGTGTCGCCCCGTGCTTTCTCTCTCTAGCCTAAAAGCTAAAGCTGAAGCTGTTTTTCTACTTTTTTCTCTCTCTCTTGAAGCCGCTTTTTAACTGTATTTCTGGTTCATTGGAGTGATTGGTCATTTACTTATTGTAATGGGTATTGGACGAGCCGTCCTTGAGCTGTGTACTAGTGCACAGTGCACGACGAAACAACCGCTCCGCTATGTTTCCTTCCACGTCGTACTTTGGGTTTTCACCGTCCGTTCTTAGTCGCTGACACGTGTACTACAATTACTATCTTTTGTACTTGAAAACGTTGTCCCCTAAATTTCCCAGGGCTTAATCAGCATGCTTAGTGCGAATAACAATGCGATTACGATAAAAACATTCGTTGATCGTCTTTTCACTTCCGTTTGCTTTAATTTTCTTTTTCAGTGTCGAGGAGGGTGCTGACTCGTTGAACGAGCATGCTGTGGACAATCCGGAGGAAATTGCTGCCATGGTTGAAATGTAAGTCTACTATTTATTTGGTGCGAATTTCTTATTTTTGGTGTTTGTTATTTTTAGGTAATTAATCTTTCTAATACCGGTCAACTTCATTTATGTGTAATGCTTAATTTGGTGGGTAGAGGGTAGTTAAGTGGAAGGCAGAATTAATGATTATCCTGTTTTGAATCCATGAATTTATATTCAACTAAATGTTCTTGATTTGAGAAAAATACACATATCAGTAACGTTTATATAGTCCCTATCGTAAACTACGTGACAATTCATACATTGTAAGCCTTCAACATAAAGGGTACTATTATTTACGGGCTACACGTTGGACATTTTATGATGGGATGTTTATAAATTTGATGTGAAATAGTATTTTCCCCAGTGTTGTTGGCAAAGTATTTTTACCAAATTCGTTAATTTGTTGAGCGTCCTCTTGGAATGATAGGAGTAATTTGACTCTTCCTATATTATTTCTCCTTGCTCCTTTTCCCGGAGTGTCGGTATTGTCTTTTTGCGATTTTCAATGCAAATACCAGGATGTGAGGCAACGACATCCACGTTCCCTGTCTCCAGCTTTCTTGCTTTTAATATTGATTAATCCTGGATTCCTATTCTATTCGTATGAAAACTGTATAAAATTTCTTTTTACATCACATATGGTTAGTTTGATTTATAATAATGTCAATTGATACCATATTCAAATTTGTTCTATCGCGTTGCGTCGGGTTTTTACTTTCATTTCTCACGTTTCATAATCTGCTTTATCCTAACTTTGTCAACATTGTCAAGCTTTTTTTTTTTTTTTTTTTTATTGGTCTGCCGCTTGCACATGTATTGTGTTGGACATATCCGTGTTTCCTGGTCATAAATTCTTTTCACGAGTCCTTTTCATTAGCCATATATGCATGCTTGCCTGGGCTACGTGAAGGTTCACAAGCTATAATTTCTCAGCTCCGAAGCGTAGTTGTACGGTATCATCGCTTCTGTTTCCACCTTTAGCCTGTTAGTCAGGACATCCAATCTATGAATGAGATTTGTAAACGCCATTGGATAAAATCAGGCTTCTGTTTGTTGAAAGTGCCCACGTGACTCTGCCCCTAGAGAGTCCCTTTCTCTTTAATTTTTCCGTTTGAAGGTATTATCAATGTTCACTATTGAAGCTAGAGAAAGACTTCGAATGGGTTCCAATATAAATGTGATTTATAAGTTTGGCAAAGACTAATTTAACTTGTAGTAAAGACAGTCGTGGAATATTTAGACGTTACAACTATAGCCTAGGCCATGGCCCATGGATCATGGGTTTTGAGGATGACCCATGTCAGAGAAGCGGATCCACCTCGTTTCTGCTTCCACGCTGGAGCCAAGCTAGCGAAATTCTATCCGTTGTACTCCCGAGTGTCCTATTATTGCATTGCATATGTTGACAAATGGCTCTCGCCCTCTGTCAGACTTGTCTGTTTGACAGATCTCTAGACAGACCTGATTTCTGGCCGTTGGCCTACAAAGATAGGAATTTACCCTCCACCGACACCTATAGATCCATGCACTGTAGCATTCCACAGTGCAACTTTCCAAACCCTAATCAGTGAAGCTGTGAGATTCACCCCAATCTCCCAGCCAACAAGAAGCATGAGCATAAGTTGGCTGTTGATCTAGTCTTATAGAAACCAAGAATTAATGAACTCGCGTGAACCTTTCCACATTATGATATAATCATGTATATACCGAACACATAACTAAAATACTATCAAATCACGAACCGGTTTAGATACTTCTAGTTGTTTACTTTTACAAATATTTCCAACTAATAATTACAAGCATGGGGCTTGTTTATTTAGGACCATCAGAAACAGTACGGAGAGGAGGAAGTTGGGATTTTTCTCTTGTGGGACTGGAAACCCCATTGATGACTGCTGGCGCTGTGACCCTCAATGGCACAAAAACCGCAAGCGCTTGGCAGACTGCGGCATTGGCTTTGGTCGCAATGCCATTGGAGGCCGAGATGGTCGCTTCTATGTTGTCACTGACCATAGGGATGATGACCCTGTTAACCCAAGGCCTGGCACTTTGCGCCACGCTGTCATTCAGGACAAGCCACTCTGGATTGTCTTCAAGCGGGACATGGTGATACAACTCAAGCAAGAGCTGATAGTGAACAGCTTCAAGACCATCGATGGACGTGGAGCCAACGTACACATCGCTAATGGAGGGTGTATCACAATTCAATACGTCACAAATGTGATCATCCATGGTCTCCACATCCATGACTGCAAGCCTACTGGCAACGCCATGGTGAGAAGCTCGCCAAGTCACTTCGGGTGGAGGACCATGGCTGATGGTGATGCCATATCCATTTTTGGATCAAGCCATATCTGGGTGGATCACAATTCCCTCTCTCATTGCGCCGATGGCCTTGTAGATGCAGTCATGGGCTCGACTGCCATTACCATTTCCAACAACCACTTAACCCATCATAATGAGGTACATTTTCCTGCCCTTCCCCAACGAAAAAAAAGAAATGTTTGTCTTCACATACTCAATTAGATACATACCATGGAAATGATACTTTATCATTTAAAATAAATTAATATACAGGTGATGCTGTTGGGCCATAGTGATTCCTACACAAGAGATAAGCAGATGCAGGTGACCATTGCTTACAATCATTTTGGGGAGGGACTTATCCAGAGAATGCCAAGGTAAATCTTAATTTCAATTTATCTCTGTTCATGTCCTTTTCACCTACTTTTTACTGCATAGTAGATGAAATCGACCTCCTGATATCTTATTTAGTATTGATTGAAATGATTCTGCTAATTCACGGGCTAGGCTAGGTATATTCGGTCCAATTCAAAGCGATGAATCGTAATTAATTACTATGGTTAAATTTGTAACAAACTTTGAGTCCTATGAGAGTTAAGATGAACTAATACACATGCATTCCAATTGCACCAAACTTTGAGTCCTACAGTACAGGGTTGATTTGTTCTGACATTGTAATTCGAATACACAGGTGTAGGCATGGTTATTTCCACGTGGTGAACAATGACTACACTCACTGGGAAATGTATGCGATTGGTGGAAGTGCCAGCCCCACCATCAACAGCCAGGGCAACAGATACACTGCTCCAGCCAACCCCTTTGCTAAGGAGGTAATAAGAAAGAATAATACATTTAATTACAAATCACATAGTCTCGGACCGATTCCAGGGCACAAACTGAAAGTTGATGTGTCTGGCAGGTGACCAAAAGGGTGGACACTGCTGCAGGCCAGTGGAAGGGTTGGAACTGGAGGTCTGAAGGAGATCTCCTCCTAAATGGTGCGTACTTCACCCCATCTGGAGCAGGGGCCTCGGCTAGCTACGCCCGTGCTTCAAGCCTCGGCGCCAAGTCCTCTACCATGGTTAAGTCAATGACTTCAAATGCTGGTGCCCTGGGATGCCGCCGCGGTCGGCAATGCTAAACCCCAACTCAGGGGAGGCCCATTTTTACGCTTTTCTTTGCTTGATTTTCATTCTTGTTAACTACCACTCCCATCTCCATATATCTTCACTATCCTATATCCATACCATTCTATCATTGTTGTTGTTTTTTTTTTTTTTTTTAAATTTGCGAATATATTGGCAAGTGTACAAATTTTACACATTGTCATTATATATATCCTCACCTATCCAACATCCATCTCTCTTTATCTACCATTTTCTTGTGTCAAGATTTGTCTTTATCTGTTTCCAACCTCGGCCTGCTTCAATTGAAAAACCCAAACTCCATATCAGGAGCAGGTGCGGAAGCGTTGTTATTTTTCTTTCTTGGTCTTATATCATTGGGTCATTCTCATTCTCATTCTCAATTGTCATTATCGTCCCCTTTTATTAACAAGTCACAAGTCAGTCTGCAGTCTCTCACCATCACTCTCGTTCGTCTTTTGGATTTTGTAGGATCTGGACGATTTTTGCGATTATTTTCAGTTTTTATTTTTTTTTTCTTTTTTGGGTTGTCTAGTTATACGAGCAATAGTAATGAATGGCAAAACTTGAGCTGTCCCAAGACTTTTTGTCACAGATGATGATGCATAGTAATAGCAATGATTTTCTTTGGCTTTTTTCATACATGCTATCGTTTATTTATTTATTTTTAGTTTTGGCAATAGAAGCCAGCCAAGTCATCTTCTCTTTTTGCACTTTTTGGATTGCGGAATCGTGCATGTTTCCATTATATTACTCATGTTGTTCCCCTGTTCATTTTCTCTTTACCGGCAGCTGTAATTCATGCATGTGCGGACGCAGCAGGTCCACATGAGCCTTTATCATTACCTTACGAACGGGAATCCGCATAATTGTCCTTTAAACCACAACAAAGAAAGTTCATTGAGTAGCTTTTGCTGAATTTACGTTTCAACTACTACTTCAATCAGTAAAGTCAAAACAAGAATGTCTACAAAGCTGTTGGGATGTAACGATTGCTATGATCTGGTTTCGGTTCTTTTAGCTGCCTGGATTTACCATAATCTGCGGTCATGGTTCAGCAAGAATTGAACCATTGCTTACTTAATGGTGATCGTGTACACTGAAACCGACCACAAGCGAAGGAGTTGAAAACAAACCGAACAAAATAATTTTGAGGGATAAAATTGAGGGCAGGACAAACTTTACAACATATCTTGTGTGTAGATAACGAATGCTTGACCTAAGTTTAAATAAAATATAAACATTACACATGGTATTTGATGGCAATATGATTGCCTATGCATGGGGACGGATACAAGATCATAATATGATCGGAGGGTTGAATTTATCTTAATTAATAAAAATATTATGAAATAATATTCACTTGTTATTACAATTATATCACTTTTTATACATGTAAAAAAAATATTAATAATTTGACCTACAACAATTCCTAAAGTTTAATAGGGAAAAAAATTCTTTTAAAAAATGATTAAGGGTAATTAGTGTACTTTATAAAGAGTTAAAATAATAAACCCTTACCTTTTCTTTATAATATCTATACTAACTGAAATTTAATTATTAATTTATAAGAAAAAAATTAATATATAAAACTTGTATAAATTTTGTTTTCAACAAAAAATAGATAAAAAAAAAACTTGAACAAGAAATTGTAAGCAAAATGAGCAAATTGACACCAACATATGTATTGTACTATTTCTTTTCATGATAATTTTGGACTATTGCTTCATTAACAATGCTAAAAAGAATTCATTGTTTGCAATATAAGTTATTAGGTAATCAATAATTCAATAATTCACATTTATTTTCGTAATTTTAATTGTAAAGAAATGTTACTAAACAAAGTTATATAATTAATTTATTTACCAATAGTTTATGTGATCAGACCAAACGAACAATATAATTATTATTGTGAAAAAATAAAGTTAAAAAAAATAATGCTATTCAGGCAATAAATACATATGGAAAAAGCAAAATGACTCTCATAGAATTTGAACCTAAAACCTCAAGTCTATAAAACCAAACATTTAACCACTTTGCTAAGTCTATTATTATGTTTATGACTTACTTTTTTAAATATATATAATATATAATTTTTTATTTTTAAAAAAATTTCAAAAATAAACTTTTTCTTAAGTTTGGGGGTTCAGGACCCTATTGCCATTGCAACCCCACCCCTAGGGCTAAATCTTTCTTGCCTACACATGAAACTATTGCAATTATAATATAGAGTAAAAAAATATCTTCAGTATACACC
Organism: Laguncularia racemosa; assembly: GCA_037954665.1. Classification (NCBI taxonomy): domain Eukaryota; kingdom Viridiplantae; phylum Streptophyta; class Magnoliopsida; order Myrtales; family Combretaceae; genus Laguncularia; species Laguncularia racemosa. Next base: position 5,518,838 of record JBBMOL010000031.1, on the reverse strand, counting down.
ACATTTTATTTGCAAAATTTAATTTGCACTACTCAAAATCATACATCTCGAATATACATTGAAAAGTAAATATATATCTAAGCATTGTTACGGGTCGTGTTTGACTCAACCTAAGAACCAGATTGACAGGTCTAGACTTAGAATTGGCCTCACATGCTTAATCTTAAAATCACAATGGGTCTTAGCAATTCAATAGGTTCCTAGCGATTCAACTACTGGGTCTAACACATCCAAAAAAGAAATTAAAGAAAAATAAATTAAAAAATTAAAATTGAAATAATATTAAAGATTTAAACTATACACATGTGAAATAGGAAAAATTAATTTCCATTCACAACATTTAATTTGTTCAAGAAATAAATACCAAAAGAGTATACATGGTTAGATATTTATAAGCTCTCATTGCTTAGGAATGTGGAACTAAAACCAACTATCTTTTTTGTTTTTGTTTTTTGTAAGCTTTTGTTTCATATTATTAAGATAACAATTGTACTTGGTATCATTTTATATAAATAAATTTAAATCTATTTGAATTTTTTACAAAATGGGGTAAAAACTATTATGAGTTTTGGGTTTTATTATTTTTTCATTTTTAATTTTTTTATATTACATATTTGTTTAGTTTAAAAAATAAAAATAAAATTTAAGACTGGTTCATAGGTCTAAAATTGCTTTGTGAACAAGTATACCTTGGAATCAACCTTGAATCAAGTCCCACAGCTCTAGGGTCAATTCTTAGCTTTTAAGACTCGCAACCGTTGGTTTTAGATTTGAGTGTGGGGCGGTTTGCCCTATGATCGTGTCTATCCCTCCATTCCATATATTCTGGAAGAAAGATAGTCGTAGTTGTAGACTGCACGCAAGTATATTCTCTACTTACATAGCAAAAGTGAATATTCAATAGGATGTGAGTAGAATGTGTAACACTCCAGAACCTAAGATAACTAACACATCACATGTCATTGCAAAATAATGACACGCTGAGACTTTTAACTTGTCTAAAACTACAAATATTTTCATATCTCCATAATATAAAATATCTCATCAATTTCACAAATATCATACTAAAATATCTTCTATTTATTTGACAAGAAGCATAGTTATAATATTTTTAGATAATTTTAAATTGAATATAATTTAATCAAACGCATCCTATAACAACCTAACTTATTACATGTCTCATTGTGCTAGCATTAAACCCACTCTCAAAGTGTTGCAGCTAAAAAAGAAAATGGGATGAGTTTAAGCCCAATACGTGAATACTATAAGCATATGTGCATGTCACCCAATTCACAACATACATGCACATAAGAATGCAATAATAATAATACAACCAATTAATTTATTATATTTCTGTTAGTTAGTAAATATCATAGGGATACTCATAACTTCGTCATAGCATATATAATATATATAGTATTTGGACTATAAGTTGGGAACTATCATCTTCGGCCTTAACATTTTAAATGGCATTGGGAACTATCACTATGAGCCCCAATATCCTTAAAATCTACTCCAAAGCATTTCAGTATACAACTCCATTAGGGACAACGCTGTATACGGATCATGAGAGTATCCCTTAGGGATCTGCCACCTTCGGCCCTTAGGCTAAGCCACACAAAAATAGCAACTAATTTCTTAGTTGAATCATTATTAGTCCGTTCAATTTCTATTACTATCACATACAAACAACAAGCACGGTAAATACATAATTGGGGGAATTGTTCTGAATTCAGTCTTATTGCAACTGCCAACCTTATCGAAACCTGTTATGTACAAAGAACTAAACTTAGTACTAGCCTACAATTTTATCTAAGTTCACTTGGTTTGTTAAACTAAGAATTGACTAATTATTTCCCTGTAAGTTACTTTAGTTTAAATAAAACTAATTTTAAATTAATGAAAAACCAAGAAAAAAGGAAATGTTTTATAAGTATTATAGAGCCACATGATTGTATACATGGCCACGTAGAAGAACACAGAGAGAAACATGGCTGTATATATGGCCGTGTATTTCCTTCCAAAACAAGACACTCAACATGCTTAAGTATATAGCCATGTATTTGACCATGTAACTCACCACACTAAAATAACATTTTAACACACCTAAGTACATGGCCGTGTACATAGCTATGTACTCTTGGCACCGAAAAGTTTCTTCATGCAAATTCCCATTTCGTTTTACTACTCTTCTAAGATCCAAAATTATATTTCAACTTCTACTTTTACAATAATTAGGAAATATAAAAACACAATTTCATCATAGATAACACATTTACTTGTTTTAATGTGTTCTAAACGTCCTCAAATTGGTTTGAACCCACAAGCATGCTATCGCTTTATACCAATTATCTCTCAAATTACTAATAATCTCTTGAATTGTAATGGAGCTCTATACTTGATTAACATTCATTGGATCAAGAAAACACACAATTATCTATTGAAATTAAAGTTTACCTTGTGGATGTCGCATTGAGCTGAGTGGATTTGTGTCACATGTGGGTTTGTTAGTTGGAACCTATAAGTTAGGGTTTCTTTAGAAAAAGAGATGAAACATAATTTGTAAAAAGGAAAAGAAAGGACAGGATTGAAAGTAATTTTATATACTACCGATGATAAAACATTGAAATATTCTCTCGGTATTATCTCATTATTTATATATTTCAACTTTTAAATTTTTATTTTTATTTTCTGGTATTTTACATAATGGCATGTCATGCACTCATGCATCGGAGAATGAAATGAGAAACTAGGAAATGTTGATTTTCACATGATGGTTCATATCGGCTACTGCACTGCATGTGAAATCGGGTCCATGTGCCGTGTGAGAAGTTACTCTCCCACAGGACATGCCAACTAGCATATGCATTATCATCCACTGTGTATTATTCTGCATGGAAGACTGATGATACGTATATAATGCATTGAGCCCATAATGGACCTGTCACTTCACTGCATACTCCAGCATTCATTTCACGATAAACGTCCCTTCGGCCAACCCCTCTTATGCAAAACGAACATCCATGCACATGTGAATGCAAGGTAATGCAGCCATACGTGTTCCATGTCCATTCATTGTCTTCCTCCGGTATAGTCCCACAGATTCATTTTTGATAGTCTCATGGTAACAAGAATTCTTGTCCACGGTAAGAAAATATTCGGATATAGTTGTAGCAGCCATAAATGGTCAAATTTGGTAGCACAACACTAAAAAATGTATATCCATATCGTAATTTGGAGTTCATCAAAACTTGAGAGTTACAAGTGTTTAAGCTGTAAACTATATTTGGATGGACAATCTCTTTGAGAAGTTCTTGCAATAAGAACAAAAGTGTGAGATATATTACCTCATAATGCCACACTAAAATTGTCCAAAGGAAGGTGCTACATATTGGACATTCTTGAGCTTGTGTGTACTACCTCTAAAGTTCTTTGTGCTTGGATATTATTAATGCTGGGTGTAAATACTTCATTTTTGCCCTAATGATCAATAATAATTAATTTTTAATTTTTTAATTTTTTTTATAATTTTTTTCTAATTTAGCAAAAATAGAAAAATATTCAAAAAATAAAATAAATAGGAAAAATACATCAATTTTGGAAAATAATTGTAGAAATAGTAATAAAAGGGATTAAATGATTTTTACAAAATTTTTGGAATTTAAAAAAAATACAAAAAAAATAAAAATCGCATTGCATATATGCAAATTACGAAAAAAAAAAAAAAAAAGAGTAAGTGGGTTAGCCCAGCTGGTTCGAGCCATGGCCTTGTGCTCACAGGGAGGGGGTTAGGTCGTAGGTTGGAAACATGGGGGAAGCAGATTCCGCGTTTTGCAATTTTTTTCCTCGCCCCGGACACGTGTCAGCAATTGATTGGCTGGCATGAACGCACGTGCCGGGCATGTGACCTTCCTCCTTCGTCCGAGATCGTCGCCGACGGGGGAAAAATTGCATTTTGGCCATTTTGATTCATTTTTTGCACAAATCCAACAGATCTTTAACTAAAATAGGATAAACATCATCTAATTGGAATCAAATTGCAACAAATTGATGGATTTACACAAATCGAGATGGGTTTTTTAACTGAAATCCGATTTGCCTCAATCAAAGGAAATTCGAGCTTATCTAGCTTAATTTCTTGCGGCTATAAATAGAGGACGAAGGCAGGAAGCCAAGGCACGAATCAAAAGTGAGAAAAAGAGAGAAATCAAAGCTTCGTCGGAGTTCCTCGAGCCGCGACCGTCGACCAAGCTTCGAACCGCCACTAGGAGGCGTTTTTGGAGAAATCCACCACCACGGTTGAGTTCCCACCCCCGAAAACCTAGGAAACGACTCCTCAACCCCTTCGAAAGGCCGCTGGAACGCCGTCAATGAGCACCCCCAGCCATCGTGATCGTTTGACCCAACCTGACCCAACTCGCTTTGACCCGACCCTCGCACAGACCTGGATCTAGGTAAGTCGGATTTTTCGATTTTTTTGTATTTTTTATTATTATTATTTAGTTAATTATTTATTTATCGAATTTATTTATTTATTTTCTATTTGTAATTCAAAAAAATATAAAAATATTAGAATTTAGATTATTTTTTTTAGGAGGTAGTTTAGGGTGAATAGTAGAAAATAATAATAAAAAAATAAAAAATAATAATGAGAATAAAAAATTATAAAAAATAAAATAAAAAAAATGATAAAGATATATTAGAAAAAATGGTAGAATTTAGATTTTTAGTTTAGGGTAGATAAAATAATATAAGAGAAATTTTTAATTAATTAATTAAAAATTAATTAAAATAAATAAATAAAATTATAAAATTAATAAAAATAAAAACAAATAATAATATTAGTGGTAGGTTAAAAAATAGAGAAATAAATTTTTATCACTTAGAATTTTTTTTAATAATAAATCCAAAATTGTTTTTTCCTTAAAATTATTATTTTTCAAAAAAAAAAGTCAAATAATCAAGCTTAGGCTTAGATTTTTCCAAAAAAATATTAAAATGATAAAAACTTAAACTAAAAGTAATTTCATAATTAAAATTAACAAACACATTAAAGTTTTTCATGAAAAGCGAACTACGGCCTGCTTGATCATGAATAGTAGTATGTAGGCACCCGTTTGGGGCAATTCTAAAAAAAAATAAAAAATCATTTTTTTTAGAATAAGTTATTCAAAAATACAATAAAAAGATAACAAAAAAATAAAATAAAAGACATTAGGATAAGTTTAGATTTCAGGAGAATAGAGTGGTAACTTTAAGGTTTTAATAAGTTAGCCTCCAAATATAGAAACTCTAGTTTTCTATTTCCTTTTTCACAAAAACGAAAAGAGGAAATCTCGTTGACTAGTAGTCCAAATTAGGATTAATTCACTCAATTAGTCCAAATTAAGATTAATTCACTCAATTAATCCTAATTTAACCTTTCCCAACTATAGTTGGGTGGCGACTCCAAAATAAAATAAAATTCCTAATTCAAGTCAAGGATTTATATTGGATGAGCATAGGGTCTATATAAGTCGGATTAGGAATGAAAAATAAAAAATTAGACTCGACACTTGGAAATACAAAAAAAAAAAGATTCATTAGATAATACATGTTACGTATATATACATATGGTAATAAATACCAATAACATCTTAACATTTACAATATTTATAAAATATGGATGTTACTTTTTTAGAAACTACCTACTACTATTATCATATATACATACACATTGCATATATTATCTAATGAGCCTTTTCTCATAAAACGCTTGTTAAGAGCTTATTAAATAAACTTTCATACTTGTACTTTCCTACACAAATGACATGCTTTATGAAAATGTAAATACATAAAAAGGTAAAAGATTTTTTTTTTTTTTTTTTATGTAGTGCACTTGGAACTCACATGTAAATTTACTATTTTCATAGAAAAAGTTAGTAGTTTACCCAAATTAAGAGTAAATTATACTTTGTATATCTATATTTTTATTTTTGACACTTTACATATCGTGTTATATCTTGTCACATTTAATAATTAAGTAAGTTTTGGTTTTTGATTAGTTGATAATAATTGGTTTTAAAAAATAATATTAGTAAATAGATAATTAATACCAAATTTAAGAAATTTAGTTGAAAATTGAAAACCAAATTGTTTAGTGATTACACTTCAACTTATGAACTTAAGGTAATTTGAAAAATGTGGATTCAACTTCAAAGTTGACTCTTGTTGCAAATATACATATGCTGAAATTCCCCTCAACAATTTCATTGGAAACTGCCTACATACTTCAAGGTATATGTGATTACATCTAAATGCATTTTTTATTTGAGTCCATATGTGCTAATTTTTATTTAGATAAAATTTCAACATAGTTATACTTGTAGAGTCAATTGCTTATCTCTCCATTGAAAATATAACACAATCATAAAAATAGAGAAGTGTAATTAAAAAAGCTAATTATCTCTAACTTTTTATTTAGTGATAGAGTGATAATTGCAAATATATCTTTTAAACTATTAGTCAAATGCAGATAAATATTCTAAATTCTTAAAAATATATTTTCACTTTTCTATAACTTTTAAAAATATGCAAATACTTCTAAAATTATTGCTACAACCTAAATCCCAAGATATTGACTTTAAATAGTAACAGTTTTGGAGTTTTACTAAAGGTTTCAGGTATACATTCTCAAAAGTTCTGAAAATATAAAACAACCCATTGAAAGTTTAGAGTATTTATTTGGATCCAAGCAATAGTTTACGAGTGTACTTGCAATTTTATTTAAAGAAAGAAAGGAATTGAAAGTAAATGTAAATCTTATTCTTGAAGAGAAGGTTTGGTGAACCAAATTCTCTTTATGGCTGCTTATCAACCAAAAATTACCTAAGAGTTGAACCTAACACAAAGATCCTTTATAATTCAGTAGAGGCATCGACCAAAGTCAATTAAGAAGCACCTTTTAGGCAAGTAAAGTATCTTTTAGGCTACTTTAAATGAGGAAAATAAAAGTACCCAAAAAGACAATGAGTACTCCTTTCTGTTGAGTCTCTCTTCCTAATGGTTGGTGGAGGATTTTGGAGAACAGAACATTACAAGCTGGCTTTGTGGAAACTGAATTTGAAAGGGGTGTGTGATGTGGTGTGGTTATGTATTTCTATCCATAAAGGCCCACCATGAAAACTGCATGTTCCTTCCTTTCTTTTAGCCTTTTCAAGGTTTATGTTGTGCCCTTTTGAGAAACTTCCTGCACCAAACACACCCAAATGCCCGCTAATTGCGCATGTCAAATTAAAGGCTTCGAACTGAGTAACTATTGCTCGGCTTTTTATGGTAAAAGCTGAAAAAGCAATATGTGTGCCGTACACGAACTTGAAAGAAAGAAATTATTTAGGCATTGATTAATAAGAATTGAGTGAGACATGATTTGCTAGGATGCAAAATCCAGTTATATATTCTTGGATCTTATTGTAATCTTATTTTTGAGGAAATTTTTTATGGTTGTTAAAATCTATAAAGCTCAAACTAATTACAATTGTTTGGCATACTATATAGAAGTTGGAAGAAATAGCTATTCTTTTTTTATAAAGTTATGAAATTGGTATTCCATAAAATTCGTATTGTTACAAAATAAAGATTATATTTCTTTTATAAAATTAAATGTATAACAATTTCTTGATCTTTTCTAGCATAGTTCTATAATTACCCATGAGACCTCAATCACATTGTTAAGCCGTAAATTGTGATAAGGGTATATTGCTATATTTTAATAATTCCTATTTAGGTTAGACAATGTAAGTAAACATGGAATAATGCAGAAAAAGATCAATGAATGATCATACCTTGGATCCCATAAAGGAAATACAATTCTTTATTTTATAATAATAGAAATTTTAATGGCTATGTAAATTCTCCAAGTCCGTGTATGGCACAAATACAGCTTTTTTTAGCCTTTTACTATCACAAAACCGAGCACTAATTATTCGGTTTCAAGCCATGGATTGTGATAATTAGGGACTTATGAATATTTTGCTACAAGATAAACATATCTATTGATAAACACTTATACTCAAAGATGTATAAAGTCAATCAGTTAGGTAACATTTTCTTAAGAAAATAAATTGAAAAATGGGAGAAGGAAGAAAAGTAATCACATTATGGATGCCAATTTATATCAAATTAAGAAAAAATTACAAGAAATAGAGGGTTAACGACAAAAGCAACTAAGGATTTAGTAAATCATAGTTTTAGATGAATTGAGAATAAATACTATAAGGCTTTAGGAAACTTAAAATATGAGTCGGTAAACGAAACCCTTATAATTATATGCATGATTTAGAAAATCAGACCGGACCATTCTAGGAATGCGATTTATGAAGTACAGTAAGAAACTTAAGATCAGATATATGGTATAAAAGCAACTAAAATCTAGAATACGGACAATTAAGAAACATATAAATTGTTATTTGATATTAATTTATAGATTTTAGCCAGTAAGGTTAGTAGATTAACGAATGCCAAGGATTCTAAGGTGAGGTAATTTCTACATTTTGGTGTTGGTTATCTCGTAGTTAGCTTTACAAGTAATTAAATTTAAGAGGAAAATGCAAACCCCAACCCCCCCAACTCAAAAAAAAAAAAAATAAAAAAATTTTGAGATAAACTTCTTAAACTTTCAAATATTGTAAATCACCTCCCTTAATTTTAATAAATTAACAAATAAACCCCTTCAATTTTAACATTGGTGTGGAACACCTCCCTAAACTTATTAAAGTATGCTTTAACACTCCCTAGACTTTAACCTTAAGGTGTCTTTTTTGAATTAAAAAAGTAAATATTCTTTATGTTACCAAATTATTAAAGTTTAAGAGTGTGATTTGTAACATTTAAAGGTTTAGAGGGTGATTTACACATAGGTCAAAGTTTATGAGAGCTATTTGTAATTTTTTCCCTTAAATTTATATTTGATTTTAACAATGATTGGACGTAATTGTTGTTTGACTTGTATAGTACTAAATGTATAGGTCATGGATTGGTTAACTAGAACCAAGTGTGAGTTGAGTGTATGAGATGATGTGATTTGCAATTGCTTATGACAGGTGTTGAGAGTTATTGACTAACTATTTATAACTAATTTCAGGTTAGGAAACTCTAATTTCAAATAATCAGGTATCGAATAAGAGGGCAACTTAATATTCAATACCTAGTCCTAAAAGTAGATGGAACTACCAATGGGTAGAGAGGAGGGGAACAACCAATATGAGTCAATTATTACATTTTGTTATCATATGCTAATGACCATTATTATATAGAATTTGCAGGTCAAGAATTTGACCATTGAAGCCAATTGTTGGTTGAGAAATCATGATGAGTAAGCTTAAATTTCATGTTATTAGATGGCTAGGGAAAGTTAACAAACTAGGAGTTGGTGTTTTGATTTGATTGTTGCATTAGATTATTAAGCCATGAGTGGTTGTGTTTGATTTATTTGTTAGGTAGAGGTTGTATTCCATAGAGCCATTCCATAATGTGAGAATTCATTTTAGATCATTTACATTGTATTTGAGTTGTAGAAATGGAATAAGATTGCAAAATAATAGCAATTTTTTTTTGGAATTATTTTATTTTATGTTTATGGACCTTTTAGCCTAAGAGCAACATTTTATAGAAAAAAGTAGTTCCTTTGATAAAGGGAATGAATTAGAATGTCTAATTTATTTTAGGTTTAGGGCATGGCTCCATCTTTGCCTTGAATTCTTGTAACCTATCCTATCTAGTAAGTCTCTCACTTGAACATATTTTGAAAGTCACTACAATCTTCGACTCATAACAACTCATTTTCTTTGCAATGTAATAACCTATGGTTCCAATGGAGACAAAACATACATAAACCACACAACATTAAGTCATTCTTACAAAACACAAATTACTTAAAACTCACGATAATCCAGCTAATTTTTAGAGAAGTTGCTGCCAAGTGAGTAACTATTATCTTCTTGGTTTGTTGACCATAAAATTATAATGATTGAAAATAATGAGTTACTTAATGCATGCATGTGAAATCGATAAATTAACAAACATAGCTATAGTAATTTGAGTGCTATTATGTTGTTTACTGCTTGATTTGTTTGATATTGAGCGTACAGAAGTAGGTACATGGATTATGTACCAAATATTGTGCCTAAATAGATGGGTGGTGATGTCTAGAGGCAATTGCTTTCACACAGCCTACAGACCATGCATACCAACTATTGCTGTCTACATGGATGTTCAAGATGCTAGGAAGTGATCGCTTGGGATAAAGGTTTATGAAACATCTCTATTTTTGAATTTTGACAATTTAGTATCCAAAGTTTCATTATTTAAAAATTTTAGTGCTTATAGTCTAAAATAATGTATGGTGTAATATCTCTATTAGACACTAATTTTTTTTAAAATGAAACTTGAGGTACTAAATTGCCCAAATTCGAAAGTAGAGACACTTTGTGTATTTTTTTCTCGTTATGTGACTATACCTTTATTGAAAGCTTAAAGCAATCATGGGAAAAAGGCACATGAAGTGTCTTTACTTTTGAATTTAAATAATTTAGTATTCAAAGTTTCATTTGAAAAAATCAGTGCTTAATAGAGACACTACGTCGTATATTTCATATGCCTTTATCTCGTCACATAACTAAGGGTTTTGATATGTGAGTTGTAGACTATCGATGGCTAGTTATATTTGGAAAATCAATAGGGCCGTTGATTAAAATGAAATTGAAAAACAAATTGAATTGAGCCAAATAACAGAATATGGTTATTTTATATTTTGATTTTGTTTATAGTTTAATTTAAAGGGGGTCTCAAATGGTTCATAGATTGGTTCGGAGGGTTGAAGCAAACCAAACAACTCAAATCTAAGCTAAACCATTCTTATTAAAAAAAAATAAAAAAAAGTGATTTTTTTTAGATCCTATTGACATTTCAATTTAATCATGTTTAACTTTTATTTTTTATAGTCCCTCATCTCTCTCTTAACCTCCACAATCCACTTATTTTTCTTCATTGTTGTACTTCATATCTCAAGTAAACCTGCATGTTTTTAATATCATCTAAGATATAATATTACCGTGATATAATATTATATAATTTTAATTCTTTCTTAATGTTTTTCAATTTAATTATTAATGCTTGGTTGAAAACTCGATGACTATAAGTATTATCAATTAAAACAAAGTAATTTTAAAAACCATTTGAATTGAATTAAACCAAACCACTATTAAAAGTGATTTGATTTATATTAATAGTTTGAAGCAAACCATTTCAAATACGATTCCAAGAAACCCTTAGCCTAATCCATCAAAACTAAATCATAAAGAACCCTAAGAATTGAGACTAAGCAATTGCACCAAGCGTGAAACAATTAGGAATGGGTCACGTACATAGGTAAATGGCCGATCACTAATGGTCAAATGCAAGTTAAGAAATCGAAGTGAAATGACCTACTACGACCAATTGGGACAGGTGGGCCAATGACTAACTATTAATGGCTATGAGCTAAAAGTATATATATATTTATATATAGAGTGGGTAAATAAAGGTGGAAGTGCTCGAGATTTCACATTTTTTAACTTTATTGTCTAAACTTAATTACTTTTTTCGTTTTGTGCCTCAACTTTTAAGTAAGACAAATGGGTGTCTTTATCATTTCAAAATGGGAAAATAATTTTGGCAATGTGGAAACTTTCAATCCTTTATTTTTTATTTTTATTTCGGTGCCAAAAGATTATACTTTTTGGTTTCTATATCTCAACTTTTTAAATAGAACCGTTATATCACTCTTTTATGGTAAATGTTGTGAAATATTGAAAAAAAAAGTTTATAAAATAGTTATAAAAGACATTGATAAATAAAAAATTAATAATGAACAGAAATAGGTACTTATCAATCACCATAACTATATTATGAAGTGTTTTAGGCATTTAGGGATGAAATCGAGTAGTGCAAGGGGTGCCCAACCCTCTAAAATAGATGGTATGATTAAGAAAAAAAATTATTAGTATTAATATACTGTGTATTTGGATTAGTGGTAAACAAATATTAATAATTTTTTAATTTATGATAATGATAACGGGTATTTTTTATAAAACTATTATCTATATTTTTATATGTTTAATTTTTATTGATATTTATGTATTACTAATCAATATATGTAATTAGAAGTATTTAAAAGATTATTTTCTCTATCCATTCTTGAATATTAGGTCATGTAACTCGCCCAAAAGGGGAGTTCAACCATGCTAACCCTAAGTAGCTATCGACTTCCCTTTTAAGGACTTAAAGTAGGGTTTGCGTATATTTTCTTTTTTATTTCAATTTATTATCATTGTTTTATTACCTTACAAAATCTCAAATTGAAATCTCATTACACCTTTTCTAAAAGTGAATTCGCTAGCTTATGGTCATGATAGTTAAGGGACAGTTTTTCCAATTTGCCCATAACGAATTTGAAGTGAAACAAAAGCATACTTCAAGAAATATTGATTAGAGCTTAGATGCCATGAAAGTATAACCAAAATTGCCCATAAGCAACCCTCAAAGAGAATTTTCCTTTCATAGCCCTTTTTGGAAAAGGGAAAAAAAAAAAAAATTAAAAAAAAAAACCGCAGTACAAGAACTATAATTAACTTCCTTAAATGAGTTATCATGTTTGCCCTTCATCCAATTTTTGTCATTGCGAATTCATCCCAAAATCTTAATTTTTGTTTGTAAATTTGAGTAATTCTAATTGCTGTTACATGGAAACATGCCACCTCATGTGATTTGACTACCTGAGGAAGCATGTGTTGAGATAGACTTGGGAAGTTCAAACTAGAAGTAATCATGTTGTTGAGTACTTGGATGTACCCGGGTATGATTGCTTTTTGCTGGAATTGGCCCATTGGACAGGACAATGGTAAGCCCAATTCATTTAGCCCATTGCCTTTGAGCCATTAATTGCTAATTCCCATCACATAGCCCACAACAAATATTATGCATCCTCTATGCTTGTATCCATTAATAGGATTTAAAATTATTCAATTTTGATGTTTTATATTGTTGCATAAAACTATCTACTAAGTCAAGACTACAAATTAAACTATCTATGTTGTTGAAGTGGATGAGTCCGCTTTTGGTGTCTTTGGTGTTGTTTTTATTTTTTTTATTTTTTTATTTTATAGAATAAATCATTTACTTCTATAAACTAATTTGCATCACTCTTTCCACTACCCAACTAATATAAACATATACAAAGAATATAGAATTTAAATGATATGTGTCATATATATATATATATATATATATATATAATTAATAAGTAATTATTAACAGATTTATCTTTTTAAACAAATGTAATGGAAGTGTACTATTTGCTAGTATTATAAGGTTTTATAGCTAGTTATTGCTATATATGTATATATGTATGTGTGTGCATACTACTTACCTACATATGTACTTACTATATATATATATGTGTGTGTGTGTGTATTTGGGTGTTTGGGTGCATGAATACATAAGGGCATACATATTTGTAAATATTTATTTATTCATTGTAGCAATTTTACACATCACACATGTTTGGTTGTGCATGATGGCTTAATAAATACTATGCATGATACTCTCTTCCTAGAAAAAGAGAATAGATAGGATGGATTAGGTATACATATTTCACTAATCTTTTGATATAAGGAAAACTAGATTTTATATAAATATAAGTTGGATATAAAAATAGATGGAATACATTCTTTTATCACTCTCACTTTTTTGAAATTCTCTCTCCAACCTCTGATCTTTCTTTATCCACCTTTCCATGATGCGTGAAAATTTTATAAATGTGAATATTAACAAGTATACTAAGTAGATCAAGTAATATAGAAATAGTAAGGATGTCATTCCCATGTGGGTTAAATTAATTACCAAACCAATAGCAATTTTATTATTATCTAAATACACAAAAAATTTCTAAAATAATAAAAAAATGAATATACTAATGTTAACTAAAACTAACAATGAAGTTAAAACTATCACTAAAATAAACCTTTTTGATTAAATTAATAAGGAGGTGGGAAAATTGAATCCACATGATAATTTACTAGTGTCATAAATTAATTTCTCATAAAATTCTTTAATTAGAAATTAATAAAAACATCACATTAGTCCCTAATTGCAAATTTAATTCAATTATAGATAGTAAATTTTAAACTAACTTAATTAAATAAGAATCTTGACAAGTCCTAAATCTCTTTTAGTTTAATAAGACATTCTATAATCATATGTTTTGAAATCTAAACACATAATTATAGTATTAAGATTTATAACAAAAATGATCAAAATATCTAATTATATTATAATATAGTAATAAATAAGACTTAATAATTAGGGTTTCTCAAATTTTTACAAAAAAAAATTTAGCATATGATTAAATCAAGAAAGCACATCAATAAATAGAAATAATCTATAAAAAAATTATTAAAGAATCAATATTTCTAATTTATAATGTACAAGAAATCACAAAAAATAAATAAATAAATAAATAAATGCAATTGAAATCTTAAGTATAAATTGTCCCCATCTCCCTTCCTTATTCCTTTTCCTTTCTTGCTCGTTTCTAGATATTTTTTCTCTTCCGGCCGCATGTCTAGCGCCTCTGTCTTCTCTTTGTCCTTTTTTTTTAGTCTTCTACCCCTCTTTTTCTTGTATTCATCTTCTGGCCCCCTCTTTATTTTATTTTATTTATGTTTGGTTGCGCATAATCACTCAATAAATACTATACATGGTACTCTCTTGCTAGAAAAAGAAAATAGATAGAATGGATTGGGTACACATATTTTACTAATTTTTTTTTATATATGAAAAACTGGATTTGATATAAATATAAATTGAATATAAAAATAGATGAAACACCTTCTTTTATCACTCACTTTTTTGAAATTCTCTCTCCAGCATTGGATATTTCTTTATCCACCTTTCCATTCATCAAACCATAAATTGTATATGTTTTCATTATTAGTAGTTAGTGGTTACTACAAAACCATTACCATAAGACATTACCCTTTGATGTTTGTCTAGTCTAATTTTTGATTTTCCATTCCTAATCCGATCTATACTAGACCCTATGCTTATCTAATGTAGATCCTCGACTTGAGTTAGGAACTTCGTTTTGTTTTGGAGTCGCCACCCAACTGTTGTTGGGAAAGATTGAATTAGGATTAATTGAGCAGATCAATCCTAATTTGGACCACTAGTTAGTGTGATTTCCTCTTCTCATTTTTTGTGAAAAGAGGAAATGAAAAACCAGAGTTTCTGAGTTCGGAGGCTAACCTATTAAAACCCTAAGGTTACCACATAATCTCCTAAAATCTACTCTATCCAGAAATGTCTTTTATTTCATTTTTTTTGTTGTCTTTTTTATTTTATTCTTGAATAACCAATTCTGAGAAAATGATTTTTATTCCTTTTTAGGGTTACCCCAAATGGGTGCCTACGTACCTGTTATTCAGAATCAAACTTGCCGTAGTTTCCTTTTCCTAAAAAATTTTAGTGTGTTTGTGAATTTTAATTGTGAAATTTCTTTTGATTTATGTTTTTACCATTTTAGGATTTTTCTAAAAAAATATAACCCTAAGCTTGATAATTTGATTTTTGAAAATAATATTTTAAGGAAAAAATAAAACCAATTTTGGATTTATTTAAGAAAATGATTTTTCTAAGTGATAAAATTCCATTTTTTCTATTTTTCAATTCAATTTCTACTATTATAAATTTGTATTGAATTTTTTTATAATTTTTATAATTTTTACAATTTTTTATTAATTTTTGTAATTTTTATTAAATTTTATTGAAAATTTTCTCTTAGATTTTTCATCTATCCTATTCTAAAATCCAAATTTTTATTATTATTATTTTTCTAATATTTTTATTATTTTCTTTATAAATTTTCTACATTATTATTATTATTTATTATTATAATTATTATTCTTATTTTTTATTATTCATACTAAATCAAATCCTAAAAAAAGATAATCTAATTTCTAACATTTTTCTATTTTTTTGAATTATAAATAACAAATAAGTAAATAAATAAATTCGAAATAAATAAAATAAATACAAAAAATCAGAAAATCCGACTTACCTGGATTCGGGTCGGTCGGGTCGGATCGGGTCAAAGCAGGTCGGGTTGGGTCGATCGGACGCGGCGGTTGGGAATGCTCGTTGATGGTGTTCTGGTGGCCTTTCGAAGCGATTGAAGTATCGATTCCTAGGTTTTCGGGGATGAGGAATCCAACTGTGGCGGTGGTTTGCTTTAGAAATGCCTCCTGGTGGCTGCTCGACGCTTGCTCGGTGGTTGCGGTTTGAAGAACTCCGGCGAGGCTTCGATTCTCTCTTTTTCTTCTCTTTTTCTCACTTTTGATCTGTGCTTCTGCCTCTCCACTTCATCTTCTATTTATGGGCATTCAAAATCGAGCTGGATAAGCTCGGATTTCCACCGATTGAAGCAAATCGGATTTGCGGTTAAAAACCCATCTCTGATTTGTGCAAATCCATTGGTTTGTTGTGATTTGATTCCAATTGGATGATGTTTATCTTATTTCTGTTGAAGATCTGTTGGATTTGTGCAAAAAATCGAATCAAAACAGCCGAAATTCGGATTTTTCTCCTCGCCGGCGATCTCGGACAGAGGTTGAAGACGATCATGCGCCCGGCGTATGCGTTCGCCCCAGCCAATCGGATGTTGACACGTGGTGGCTCCAGGGGAAATGAAAGAAAAAATTTTCGAACGCACGCGGGGGGATTCGAACTCGGGACCTCAGGCTCTCTGACACGTTCCAGGCGCACACACGAGCCAGCTGAGCTGGCTCAGATCTCGGTTTTTTTATTTTACGCAAATTGTATATATGCGATGCAATTTTTTATTTTTTTTTGTATTTTTTGGAATTTCAAAAATTTGTAAAAATTATTTAATCTTTTTTATTGCCATTTCTGCAATTATTTTCCAAAATTGATGTATTTTCCTATTTATTTTTATTTTTTGAACATTTTTCCTATTTTTGCTAAATTAGAGGAAAAAAAATGAAAAAATTGGAAATTAATTATTTTTTATTATTATTGATCATTAGGGCAAAAATGGAGTGTTTATAGCTGTCTCTCTTTGTAGTAAAGTTTGAAAAACTTAACTACAAAGACAAGAAAGATGCCATTTTTGGCCTCTTGATTGAATGGATAACGCCTTAGTTTGACTAGTTATCTAGAATTGAGTTTCTAGTAAGAAAATGCTCCATGAGCTAGTAATCCCACGAGTCTTTTGTGATGGTTGGTATTGCTTAGGGATTGGTCCTAACAATTTAGAATAATGTATCCTCCCAAAAAGTGCTCTATGGGCTGACTAATTGGCGATAGGAAATATCTCAAGCATTGTTTAGGAGTGTAGGATGGCTGATGATAGGAAGCGTCTTATCGGACTGGCAACCTTTAAGAGAAGATTATCTTAGGAAGCGCTCTTATGAGCTGGCCACCTGTCAACAGAAGCGTCTGACTAGATTAGCGACTGTTTGGAAAAATACCTTCGAAGAGTGCTCCTATGAGCTGACTAATCAGTTATCGACAATTTGAAAAGTGCTCCTATGAGCTGACTAATTGATAAAGTCGAAAAGTGCTCCTCTAAGCTAACTAATCGATAGATTCGAAAAGTGCTCCTCTGAGCTAACTGATCGATAGATTCGAAAAGTGCTCTTTTGAGCTAACTAATCGATGGATTTGAAAAGTGCTCCTCTGAGCTAACTAATCAATAGATTCGAAAAGTGCGTCTCTGAACTAACTAATCGATGGATTTGAATAGTGCTCCTCTAAGCTAACTAATCGATGGATTCGAAAAGTGCTCCTCTGAGCTAACTAATCGATAAATTCGAAAAGTGCTCCTTTGAGTTAACTGATCGATAGATTTAAAAAGTGCTTCTCTGAGCTAACTAATTGATGGATTCGAAAAGTACTCCTTTGAGCTAACTAATCGATAAATTTGAAAAGTGCTCCTTTGAGCTAACTAATCGATGAATTCGAAAAGTGCTTCTCTGAGTTAACTGATCGATGGATTCGAAAAGTGCTCCTCTGAGCTAACTAATCGATAAATTCGAAAAGTGCTCCTCTAAGCTAACTGATTAATAGATTCGAAAAGTGCTCTTGTGAGCTAACTAATCGATAGATTTGAAAAGTGCTCTGGTGAGCTAACTTTAGGAAAAAGGTATCATGGAAAGTGCCCCTTCGCGGGCTAACTGACCTATAGCGAGAGGATATGCCTCAAAAGGTGCCCCTATGGGCTGACATTTTTGTTTGGATGTTTGGGAAAGTGTCCCATTCTGGGTTGACTAACCTATAGCGGGAAGTGTCTTCTTAGACTCACGACCCTGGGGGAGGAATGTCTCGAAAGGTGCCCCTACAGGCTGACCGTGATACGAGATATTTAGGAAAGTGTCCTATAGCATAGAGAAACATCTCAAAAAGGTGCCTTTGTGGGCTGACCCTAATAGAGGATGCTTAGGCGAGTGCCCTATGTGGGCTGACTAACCTTATGCTTTTGAACATACTTTTACTGACTAAGCTAAATGATTTGATGTTTTCATGATATGCAGATGATAATTATTTATTTTAACATGTTCACCAATTTATCGTGGATAGAAACCAAACAACCAAACCTTCGTGCTGATTTGCTTCTGCTTCGCTTATTCTTACTTTGACAGAGGGCTAAAGATCTAGATGTGCTTTCTTTCTTGTGCGCATGGCTCTTTTTAATGGTAGTGTTATCTTACTAATGCACCAGGTTTTAATGCTCAAAAGTAGATAGAATTGTATTACAAAATTTATTGAGATTCATTATCATTTCAATGTTTATCATTCATTAGTGAAGTGATGGGTAATGTGTTTAGGAATGTTTGTTGTAATGAGAATTGGTTGGAATTATTGACCATTCAGAGACATTAACTTTGCTTGTAAAAAATAAAAATTGGACTCAACGAAACTTGTATTGAATATTGGCTTTTATAAACATTGGCAAAATTTCAATCCCCTTGCCTAAGGATAGTACATCTTAACAGCATTTGCATTGGTGGGGTCTCTCAATTCCGGACCATCCATTTGAGTTAATATGAGAGCTCCTCCTGACAATACCTTTTTTACAACATATGGACCCTCATAATTTGGGGTAAATTTTCCTCTGGAGTCTTGGGCATTCGGGAGAACCTTCCTTAGCACCAGATCCCCTTCTTTGAAGTATTGAGGCCTCATTTTCTTGTTAAATGCTCGAGCCATCCTTTGTTGGTAACATGACCATGACACAATGCAATGAGTTTTTTTTCATCAATCAGATTCAGCTGATCAAGCCTCTTCTTTACCTAGTCTGATTCAGTTAACTGAGTTTCTGACAGAATTCTGAATGATGGTATTTCGACCTCGACTGGTAGCACTACTTCGATACCATATACCAATGAATATGGGGTAGCTCCAGTAGATGTTCTTATTGAAGTCCTATAAGCCATGAGAACAAACGGCAACATCTCGTGCCAATCTTTATAAGTGGTTGTCATTTTTTCGATGATCTTTTTGATATTCTTGTTAGCTGCTTCTACTGCCCCGTTCATCTGAGGTCGGTAGGGAGTTGAATTTCTATGGTTTATGTGGAATTGTTGACATAAACCTGTCATCGACTTGTTATTAAGATTGGTACCGTTGTCGGTGATGATGGACTCAGGAACTCCATATCGAGCTATTATGTCCCTTTTCAAGAAACGGACTATTACCCCTTTGGTGATATTGGCATACGATGAAGCTTCTACCTATTTGGTGAAGTAATCAATTGCTACCAATATAAATTTGTGGCCATTAGATGCTGTTGGAGTGATTGGGCCAATTATGTCGATCCCCCACATGGAGAAAGGCCATGGTGCTGACAACAAGTGTAGCTCGTTGGGTGGAGCATTTATCCAGTTTGCGTACACTTGACACAAATGATAGTGCTTGACATATTTTATGCAATCTAATTCCATGGTTAGCCAATAGTATCCTAACCTAATGATTTTTCGGGCTAACATGTAGCCGTTCATATGAGGTCCACATACCCCTTCATGTATTTCTTTCATCAATTCACATGCTTCATTTTTATCCACACATCTTAGCAAGGTGGTATCAAACGATCTTTTGTAAAGTATAGAACCACTTAATAAGAAATGACTTGCTAACCTTCTGAGTGTTCTCTGGTCATTCTTGCTAGCCATTTCGGGGTATTTACTTTCTTAGAGAAAATTTTTGATGTTATGATACTAGGGCTTGTCATCTTGTGCTTTTTCAATTGCTAAACAGTAGGCGGGCCGATTTTCGATGTCTATTTTCATTGGTTGAACTTCGGCTCCCCCCGTTATCTGGATCATAGATGCTAGTGTGGCAAGTGCATCTGCAAATTGATTCTGAGTTCTTGGGACGTATGTGAAAGTGATTGCCTTAAATTCTTCTATTAGCTTTGTCAAATGTTGATGGTATGGTACCCGTTGGGGTCTTTAGTCTTGTATTCCCCTCTTGTCTATAGTATGATAAGTGATGAATCTCCGTATACTTCTAATTCACGGATTTCCATGTGGCAAGCCATTTTGAGGCCGATGATGCATGCCTCATATTCCGCGATATTATTGGTATATGGAAATGTGAGTCTTGTTGCTGTAGGGAATTATGTTCCGTTTGGGGATATCAACACTGCCTCGATCCCACAACCGAATACATTGGCAGCTCCATCGAAGAACATTTTCCACTTAGGGTTTTGCTTTATCCCATGGTCTTCTACTGGTGTACCTTCCACTGTTAATATATTTTCATCAGGGAACTGAACTTGTGGCTCTTGGGAATTCTCCTCGATAGGGTGCTCTGCTAATTGGTCGGCTAAAGATTGCCCTTTTATTGAGTTTTGATTTATATATGTGATATCAAACTCTGATAAGAGCATTTGCCATTTAGAGATTCTCCCTATCAAAACGGGTTTCTCCGCCAAGTATTTCAGGGGATCATGTCTTGTCAGCAGCTCAATACGATAGTAAAGGATATACTGCCTCAATCGGTGCATAACCCAAATTAGAGCACAGTAGGTTCTCTCTACTTTTGAATACCTCTGTTCCCCATCTGTAAATTTCTTGCTTAAGTAATATATGGAACGCTCTCTTCCCTCTTCATCTTTTTGCCCCAACACGCATCCCATGGATTCAGGGAGTATTGTGAGGTATAAGAATAAGGGCTTTCCTTGCTTCAGGACTATCAAGATTGGAGGTTTTATGAGATAGTCATTGATCGTCCTGAATGCTTCTTCGCATTCGTCATCCCATTCTACTGCGGCATTCTTTTTCAATAGACGGAATAGTGGCCGCACTTATCTGTGAGCTGTGAGATAAAACGAGCTATGTAATTTAACCTTCCCAACAAAATTCTTACTTCTTTAACAGTGCGTGGGGAAGGTAGCTCTAATATAGACTTTACTTTGTCAGGGTCGATTTTGATGCCTTCTCGGCTTATAACAAACCCTAACAACTTTCCCGTTGTGACCCCGAAAGTGCACTTATTCAGATTTAACTTGAGCTGGAATTTTCTCAATCGTTTAAACAATTTTCTCAGGATATCCGTATGGCTCTCTTCTTCTTTAGACTTAGCTATCATGTCGTCGACGTCTACTTCAACTTCTCGATGCATCATGTCATGAAGTATCGCGACCATGGCTCTCTGGTACGTTGCCCCGGCGTTTTTCAAACCAAAGGGCATGACTTTGTAACGGAAAGTTTCCCATGTTGTGATGAAAGTCGTTTTGGTTTTATCTTCTTCAGTCATTTTTATTTGATTATATCCTGAGAAACCGTCCATAAATGAGAATAGATGGTTTCCTGCAGTGTTGTCTACTAGAACATCAATGTGAGGTAGGGGGAAGTTGTCCTTTGGCATAGCTTGGTTTAAGTCCTGGAAGTCTACGCATACGCGTACTTTTCCATTCTTTGTCATAACAGGGACTATATTTGGTACCCATTCTGGGTAATCGGACACTTCGATGAACCCTACTTCTAGTAGTTTCTTGACTTCTTCCTTGATCTTTAGTAAGATGTCAGGCCTAAATCTTCTCAATTTCTGTTTTTTAAGTTTGACATCTTCCCTTGCAGGAAGTCTATGAACCACTATTGATTGGTTTAGTCCTGGCATGTCACCATATGACCAGGCGAACACATCTGCATATTCAGTCAACAGCTCGGTCATTTCACACTTTTGCTCGGCACTTAAACTGGTTCCGATTTTGAGGTTTTTAGGTTTCTCCATGCTTCCTAGATTTACTGTCTCCACTGGCTCGTCGATTGAAATTCTACTTTGTTAATTTTTTTGCCAATTCTCCTGTATTATTTCGTGGTCACGGATATCGCCTCCAACAATTGACCCAGCAGCGTTGGAAACGATATCAGCGTTTTTATTTTCTACCTGCGCGAAATGTCTCTGATGTTCGATGGTAGGAGATCTGGGCGAAGTAAAATGAAAGCATATATATATAAGTAAGACAAACTGTTATTGAATTATAAAGAAGTCTCAATAAAAATTTGTTTAACAATCATTCTCTATCCTTGAGCTAACCTAGAGCTATCAATAGGATAATAGAACCAATTATTGAGAGCTGGATGCTGATCGGACGTGCGAGGGGTTGGGCTCCCATTGTTGACGTCATCTTCGCTTATCCTTGGCTCTTGAATGACATTTGCTTTTCTGAAAGATTGCTGGAGGGGTAGAATGCACATCGGGGTGTTGCTTGACTTCTCTTTCGTTCTGCCTTTGGCATCTCTAGCTTGTGCTTCTTCTCGGGCTGTAGGAACGTATCTTAGTCCAAACGTCCCTTGTTGCCCCTCCTTAAACTGATGGTCCTCCTTGCTGGTCACCACATTCACTTCATTAAATATTTGGCGACCAAGGTCTTCTGAACCATCCTCCCCAATGTATGGTATGGCGGTTTCTTTGTATATGGCATAATCCTGCTCGCCAAGTACAGTGACTATCTGCCCATTTGCAATAAATTTGACCCTTTAATGGAGACTGGAGGGTATGGCTCCGACAGTATGTATCCAAGGCCTTCCCAAAAGTAAGTTGAAAGATCTTGGGATGTCGAGGACTTGAAAAGAGATGTAGAACACTTGCGGGCCAATCTCCACCAGTAGGTTTATTTCCCTTACTATGTCTCTTTTGAACCGTCGAAAGCCTTGACCACCATCGAGCTGGGTTTAATATTGCTTGGATCGACCCCCAATAAGTCGAAGGTAGCCAATGGGCAGACATTGAGGGACGACCCGTTGTCGATGAGTACTCGGGAGACAATCGTGTCGTTACACCTTACCACTATGAATAGTGGTTTTGTATGTTGGTCTCCATCTTCTCCTAGCTCTTCAAGGGAGAAAGATATCTAGTCCAGGGTGAAAATAGAATCTGCCACGTGACTTATTTTGTCTGTAGCGATGCCTTTTGGGACTTGAATCTGTTTGAGCACTTTGAAGAGTGCTTCCCTATGGGGCTTAGAGGCTGTAAGGAGGCCCATGAGTGATATTTATGTTGGAACCTTGTTTAGTTGTTCCATGATCTTATACTCACTTGCTTTGACCATTTTTGTAAATGCAGCAAATCCCTTTTCTTCTTCCTCTCCTTTCTCCATGTTGGGCTCTTTAGTCGGGATTTTATATTTTGGGTCATAAATACTCCCAGAGCGGGTGATTCCTCCCACCATAGAGGGTTGCTCTTGCTTGAGGGTCTGATAGTTAAAAGGTGCGGCCTTATACCTCTCTGCTGGTATTGGGACATTGAACACATATCTCTTCTTCGGGATTTGTATCTCAGTTGATTGTCCCTCATAGCATTTTATGACTCTTGACTTTTGATTTGAATTGATCATGTTTACAGATTTCTCCTCTCCCTTTGGCGGGTTGTCCTCTTTTTCAAACTCGGGCCCCCATCCGCTAGGCAGCCCATACACAGTTGGGGTATAAGAGTAGTTCACCAGGTACTCAAATCTCCCATGTGATTCTCCCAAGGTGCCGACTGTTGGGTCTCTGGCTAACCATCTCTTTTTGATATGTGACTTGGGGGTTTTCTCTGAGGCTTGGCGGGAATGCCTTTTCTGTTGGTCCGTCGGCTTTTGCTTATAGGCTTCTTTGGGAGCTGACTTTTCGGATGTGATCATATTGATGGTAGGCTTATGATTGGGCAGCGGATTGGTGTTGACATTGGGTGCTGGGGTGTTAACAAAATCTAGTTGTACAATTCCGACGTCGATCAAATCCTGGATTTTGTGTCGGAGCCTCCAGCATTTGTCTGTAGAATGCCCCTCTTGACCCATATGATAGTTACATTTGAGGTTCGAGTCGAAGTTTCTAGGCTTGTACCGGTCGTTGGGGATTTCGAAGCTGATCAAATTATCCACCCGCAGCCGAGCAAAGACTTGGCTGAGCGGGATCAGAATTGGAGTGAACTGTCTTGGGACCCTGGTAGTCTGGGTATGACTTGTTGTGGAGTGTTGGGCTGGGGTACTCGTGGTCTGAAATGTCACACGAGTTCCGGCCTTGTCTGCTTTACTGGAGTAGACCGTGCTGACGGTAGACTCCTTGGCTCTATTACCTCCCAAGGGCCTTTATGTTGATGTGACCTTGGGAGGATCCATTGCTTGGAGTCTGCCTGTGGTGATGGCGCTTTCAATCTAGCACCTTGAAGCTACCACTTCTGCGAAACTAGATGATGTCTGGCCTACCAGATGTGAGAAGTAGGTCTTGTCTAGAGTGTTGACAAATATGGATGTCAACTCTTTCTCAAAAATTGGGGTTGCTACCCTGGCTGCTTGAGCTCTCCAGCGCTGAGCATACTCTTTAAAAGGCTCAACGTGTCTCTTTCGAAGACTCCCTAGATCAATCACTGAGGGGGCCTTTCCCATGTATTGACTTGATTGAAATCCAGGTGGGCATACCAAACCAACGCAGGGCCCGTAAGGCTGTCCTGGAAGGTCTGGATCATCAGTTGGTCATATTGAGCATACTTGCTCATCTTCCGAGCGTATAGCCTTGTGTGCATTTTGGGGCATCCAGTACTGTTATACTTCTCAAATTCCGGGGTCTTGAATTTATCAGGGTACACTTCCTCCCCATATGATGGCAGACTGGTGATTCTGGCTTGCTCGAAACCGTCAGGCCCCTCTATTGTTTTCATCTTGTCAGCCAGTTGTTGGAAGAGTCTTTTTTCCATCTCTTTTTGTCTCTCCTCCGTCTCTTTTTTCAAGTCATCAGAGGTTGGACCCTGGTTGATTCTCGGCTCATACTCAAAGGCCGGGTTGAGGTGGGAATTGATTTCCTCATATTCTGGAGGCTGCCCCTCCACTACCTTCCCTTTCTTAGCCCTTGAATGTTCTTCTTGAGTCGGCTGGGTGGTGCGAAGGAGGCCAATGCTTTCAGTTAGGAGGTGGACTTGTGCAACTAACTGTTGGACCGTTTGCTCCAAGGATACGATCCTAGAGTCTGAAGCAACATCAGCACTTGCGTTGTTGAGGTTGTCGCTACTGTTTGCCATTTTTGCTCTTGAACATGTGCAAATTGGGCTTCTAGGAGGGTTCGATTGTTTAGAAGCTATTTTGATACCTGGCGTGCATTTTTTTTTCTTTTTTAGTATAATGTATGCAAATGTGATGCATGTGTCACACGGATGCTAAAAATAAAAAGGGGCCAACAATTGATTGATGATGTAATATTGAAACTTTATTTTTATTAATATTGAAACTTTGGAGTCCGATACTTAAAAAGAGTATAATGATAATCTATTTCCTAGCTTTCTTGGTCTTCTGTTGTGGAGACTCAGGCTTCCCGTTGATGACGACTTCTAATTCTTTGAATTTGGCTTGGGTCTTCTCCAGCTGAGCTTCCAAGGCTTTGTTGATTGCTGTTTTGCGGACACCCAAGAGTCTGCTGAAAATACCGGCTGGCCCGGGCTCAAGGTCTGGTACATAGACTTGGTTGGTTAGTGTTAGAGCCTGTAGCAGCTGGGTGTACTCTTCTAGAGTAGGAGTAATCTCATGTGGCCCGATGAAGAAAGCCGCGGGCTCTATTTCCCATAGGTGGAGCATGGCCCGTACCAAGGGCAAGTTCATCTCCATCTTCATCAGTGAGAGGATGGGCCCTATTTTCTGCTGGATGAAGGCCTGCTCCTCTAGGTTGTATAGGGTGAACCAGTGGTCCAATGCCAATTTCGGATCTAAAGGTTTGCACACTCGGATTTCTTTGCGGAGGAGGCGGTCGATTGCGGTACTAGCCATCTATTACAATAGAAATTTCCTAATTACAACCAGAACTATGATAACATTACAGGGAAATAGATCTGAACTCCATGAACAAAAAATATTACATCATCATCAATTGGCAGCCCATGACGTTATGTATGCAAATATGTAGGTTCTAACTAGTCCCCAAGCTCTATGGCCTCCCGCATTCTCGGAGAAATGGATCTCAAGCTATATCGAAGCATTGGGTGGGGTAGCCTAATTGGTCCCGAACGGTGATCATATCACTTTGCCCGAAACCTACACAATAGCCCCCCGTCTTAGGGTCCTAAGACGGCCCGGGTTTGACCGTATCTATTCACACAATTGTATGCATGCAGACCCAACAACAAAAGTAAAATAACTGAATCATAAATTTAGCTAAATCCTTGAAAGGTTGGCAACAGAGCAATAATCAAAAGACATTTCTTAAAAAGGAGCAATATGAGGAGATTCAGGTGGCTAGCCTACTGGAGAGAGATCCCCAGTGGAGTCGCCATCCTGTTGAGTCTAATTTTTTATTTTCCATTCCTAATTCGATCTATACTAAACCCTATGCTTATCTAATGTAGATCCTCGACTTGAGTTAGGAACTTCGTTTTGTTTTGGAGTTGCCACCCAATGTTGTTGGGAAAAATTGAATTAGAATTAATTGAGCAGATCAATCCTAATTTGGACCACTAGTCAGCGTGATTTCCTCTTCTCGTTTTTTGTGAAAAGAGGAAAGGGAAAACCAGAGTTTTTGAGTTCGGAGGCTAACCTATTAAAACCCTAAGGTTACCACCTAATCTCCTAAAATCTACTCTATCCAGAAATGTCTTTTATTTCATTTTTTTGTTGTCTTTTTATTTTATTCTTGAATAACCTATTCTGAGAAAAATGATTTTTATTCCTTTTTAGGGTTGCCCCAAATGGGTGCCTACGTACTTGTTATTTAGGATCAAACTTGCCGTAGTTCACTTTTCTTGAAAAAATTTAGTGTATATGTGAATTTTAATTGTGAAATTTCTTTTGATTTATGTTTTTACCATTTTAGGATTTTTCTAAAAAAATCTAAGCTTAAGCTTGATAATTTGATTTTTGAAAATAAAATTTTAAGGAAAAAATAAAACAAATTTTGGATTTATTTAAGAAAATGATTTTTCTAAGTGATAAAATTCCATTTTTTCTATTTTTCAACTCATTTCTACTATTATAAATTTTTATTGAATTTTTTATTAATTTTATTAAATTTTTTATAATTTTTACAATTTTTTTATTAATTTTTGTAATTTTTATTAAATTTTATTGAAATTTTTCTCTTAGATTTTTCATCTATCCTATTCTAAAATCTAAATTTTTAATTATTTTTTTTCTAATATTTTTATTATTTTCTTTGTAAATTTTCTACATTTTTATTATTTATTATTATAATTATTATTCTTATTTTTATTATTCATACTAAATCAAATCCTAAAAAAAGATAATCTAATTTCTAACATTTTTCTATTTTTTTGAATTATAAATAATAAATAAGTAAATAAATAAATTTGAAATAAATAAAATAAATACAAAAAAATCGAAAAATCCGACTTACCTGGATCCGGGTCGGGTTGATCAGGTCGGATTGGGTTGAAGCGGGTCGGGTCGGGTCGATCGGACGTAGTGGTTGGGAACGCTCGTTGATGGCGTTCCGATGGCCTTTTGAAGCGATTGAGGTGTCGATTCCTAGGTTTTCGGGGGTAAGGAATCCAACTGTGGCAGTGGTTTGCTTCAGAAATGCCTCATGGTGGCTGCTCGATGCTTGCTCAGTGGTTGTGGTTTGAAGAACTCCGACGAGGCTTTGATTCTCTCTTTTTCCTCTCTTTTTCTCACTTTTGATCCGTGCTTTTGCCTCTCCACTTCATCCTCTATTTATGGGCGTTCAAAATCGAGCTGGATAAGCTCGGATTTCCACCGATTGAAGCAAATCGAATTTGCGGTTAGAAACCCATCTCCGATTTGTGCAAATCCATTGGTTTGTTGCGATTTGATTCTAATTGGATGATGTTTATCTTATTTCTGTTGAAGATCTGTTGGATTTGTGCAAAAAATTGAATCAAAATGGCCGAAATTCGGATTTTTCTCCTCGCCGGCGATCTCGGACAGAGGTTGAAGACGATCATGCGCCCGACGCGTGCATTCGCCCCAGCCAATTGGATGCTGACACGTGGCGGCTCCAAGGGAAATGAAAGAAAAAATTTCCGAACGCACGTGGGGGGATTCGAACTCGGGACCTCAGGCTCTCTCACACGTTCCAGGCGCACACACGAGCCAACTGAGTTGGCCCAGATCTTAGTTTTTTTTTTTTTATTTTACGCAAATTGTATATATGCGATGCAATTTTTTATTTTTTTTTGTATTTTTTGGAATTTAAAAAATTTGTGAAAATTATTTAATCTTTTTTATTGCCATTTCTGCAATTATTTTTCAAAATTGATGTATTTTCCTATTTATTTTTATTTTTTGAACATTTTTCCTATTTTTGCTAAATTAGAGGGGAAAAAAATGAAAAAATTGGAAATTAATTATTTTTTATTATTATTGATCATTAGGGCAAAAATGGGGTGTTTACAATGTTCAATCAATTAACAACATAAAAATGACCTTCATACTATGTTGATGATAGATAAATAGGAACTAAATAAAAAAAAGGTTATTTTTCGAAAATGTATTTAATTACTTCTACATACAACATATGTATGCAAATGGTAGTAGCTAAAAATTGTTTCTAATTTTAAGACTTGCATGGACCAAATTAGTCAGATTAATTTCTTGTTTTCTTTAGGCTCATATCAAACTTCTGAATGATTTTTCAACCTCTAATTGGCCCAAACTATGAGATGCTCTATATAGTGTAAGCTTTTGAGAATTCTTTAGGTTTGCCAAAGTTGAATAACCTTTATATTACAGTTCAACTTAGGTATAAATATTTATGAATATTTTCCACATGGGAGTTTAATGGAATAGATATTTAAATTTTATTGAACTCATTTGAATTCTTCTTGAAGCGCTTTTACAGCATTTAGAAAATCTTCACTTAGTAATAATTAATTAAAATTTATCTCAATCATACAAGATATTGAAGGGCTTAGCACAACATCCATAATTAGGATATAGCAAAGTCGAATAAATATTGACAACTAAAGAGTTGTTGCTCTTTTTAAATCATCTTCTAATCTAGTAATGAAATTTTATAATATTATAATAGCTTCCAAGAAAATCTCTCTTACCTATCTAAGATAAGGATTGAAGTTATTCCAAGAGAAAGTAATTGTATAGAAAATTGGCTAGTAGAAAATATTCAACAAAAAGAAGAAGAAGAACTTGTATTTATCTCTTCGCCTAAGGAGATTTTGAATCTTTTGAGAAATGATGTTATTGGATATAAAATGTATAGAGATGTTAAAAAAGTTGGCTAAGTATATACGTAGCAAAGACATGACAATCTTGGAGTGGAAGGGTGATTTAACATGCATTTTGCTTCAAGTATGAATGTTAATTTTCTTTATTGAAAAAGCAAAAGACATCTAATTGAGTGCATTTGGTCATATAGTAGTGATTGATGACTTTGGTAGCATTTGATTGTCATCATTTTATAGTATTAAACTTGATAAAATATTTACTTCTTTATTTGGTTTGTGTAATGAACTAAGTCATTGGACATAAAGAACTATAAGGTATTGATAAAACCTAAAAAATTGTATTATATATTTTATGGTATAAAAGTTGATTTTACTAGACAAAATAACTATATTTTCAAAACTAAAAAAATAAATCTATATTATCATCATTTTTTTTTGCTATTGTGTTTACACTGTATCTCTTTTAATGAGTTTCATGTTGACCAAAAAAAGGAAAAAACCTATATTATCATAAAAATTTGTATTCTATATTATACAAACCAAACATGATATAAGAAAATGTACTGTGCCATTCTTCTTATACAATATTGTCCTATTCCACTTGTGTTGTTCAATTCTATTAATCAAATGCTATTTCATTATCATTGCCTTTGGATTGCATATACCATTGCTATAAGCTAGGCTCACTAAAAAGACCTAACCAAATGCCAATCCATGATTTATTTGGTGCAAGTTCATCATATAGTGTGGTTGGTTCGCTAAATTATCTAATAATCTTTATTGAGTTTTAATAATTCATAATTGTTCTTTCTCATCCAAATCCAATCAATAATGTTTAGTTTTAGATTGATTAGCACCTTTTATATAAATAAAATTGATCTAAATCCCTAGGAAATCATCCCTAAAGTGGAACAAGAGTGTGGTTGAGGATTTATACTACATACATATATACACACACAGAGAACATAAACACATGTATTAAGTGCACAAATTTCCCTACATATGCATACAAAACATGAACAAGAATTACTCACATAATTTCTTGATATTTACAAGAAAAAGAATAAACATTCTATTTCATCATTTTGAAGTTAACCAAATGTATCACTAGAATTTACCCATAATCTCAATGTTTGAATTGATACGAAGATACACGAAATAATATTGTAAACAATATGACTAGGCAGTTGAATTAAAAAAACCTTACTAAAATCAATTGGAACTAGTGATTTCAATGCTAGAGCATGGCAAAGCTAGAGCACAGAACCAACTTAGAATATCACTAATGAAACGCCATGATGAACCAAATAAATCTAATAAAACTGAACCGTCACGATCCCATTGAACCACCATGCAAGCTATATCGGAACCCCAACCAAATCGTGCATCCGACCGGATGAACCAGGTGCACCACCGACGTTTTTAAACCAAATGGGGACTAACTCGAGATAATCTCCATCGAATTGAAGAGCAATGGACTCCTTTGGAATGAGCAAGAACTATATCTTAATCAATTTAAAATGAACCGGGTTTAAATGATTGAATCAATTTGAAAATCGCAGTTGATTGGTATTAAAATTTTCCACATGTGAAACTACTAGCCTTTTGCGTATACAATCAATACAAGAATATATTTAGTAGATTGTTAAGAGTCGATTTGATTGAACGAGTGATTATTGGGCTTGGATCTTTCAGTCGATTGAACCGACTCTCCGATCAAGCATCACTTGTCATGACGCCGTGAAAGACCTCTAGGATGATTTGAAACAGAGGTTTTTCACTGTGAGCAACCTCCTCTTTGTACCGGCGGGAAGTGCACTTGCAAGTTAGCAGCCGAATGGGATAAGCAGCTCGAAGCCCAACGCATTCTGCAATTTCTTATGGGGCCTGACGATGATGTTTATGGAACGGTTTATTCTAATATTATTGCTCAGGAGCTGCTGCCATCTTTGAATCGTGTATATTGCTCTCATCATCCAAGAGGAGCGCCATCGCAGTTTGACTCGCACACGAGATATTCGAAGTAAAGCTGTTATTTTCGCAGTTCAAAGCTCCAAATCGTTGCCGTCCTCTGCGTCAAATTTGGTGTGCAAGTATTGCGGGAAGGCTGGCCATGAAATTCAATCCTGCCTCAAAATTATTGGCTTCCTTGAATGGTAGCCTGCTGGGCATGATAAAAAGTCCGGGCGGCGCGGCACAAATCATTCCACTACCGGCAATAAGAGCTCCGTAGCACTACCTTGTCACGATAATTGATAAACTATGTTTGATATGTTGGGGGTGTGTCTCATACTCTCCTACGACAGGAAAGTACGTGGATCCCGCTCCACGTGAGCGAGTAGGGGTTCGGGAAAGTTGCCCCAGCGGTGGTCTTAAGGGGATAGCGCCTCCTAAACGTCAGGGACTTTTGACAATTAAGTTCATATTTATTTATTAAAAGTTTGTGTTTTAGCCTATGGATAATTATTCTATATATATATATATATTTCACTTGTAATTGAGTGATGAAAAACAAAAAAGTGATGTGCTAATTTTAATCGAATTCTCTGTTGGATGTAGCTCTAATTAACGGATGAACTAGGATAAAATCTTGTGTTTTTATTTATTTTTTATTTTTTAACTTACTTATGTGCGATCGGCCCTAACATGATACAGGATCACACTATGAGGAGCTTGATTGGTGTGGGTGAGTAACGGGATGAGGTCTACTTTCTTTTGCAAATTCATCTCGAAATCTTAATTTTTGTTTGCATATTTAAGTAATTATAATAGTAGTGACATGGAAACATGTTACCTCTTGTGATTTGACTACTTGAGGAAGCATGTGTTGGGATAGACTTGGGAAGTTCAAACTAGAAGCAATCGTGTTGATGAAAACTTGGATGTACCTAGGTATGTTGCTTGTTGCTCCCACTTTTTTGCTGGAATTGGCCCATTGGGCATGACAATGGTAAAGCCCAATTCATTTAGCCCCATTGCCTTTGAGCCATTAATCGGTAATTCCCATCACATAGCCCACAACAAATATTATGCATCTCTATGCTTGTATCCATTAATAGGATTTAAAATTATTCAATTTTGATGTTTCATATATAGAAAACTTAGTTACATAAAACTATCTACTAAGTCAAGACTACAAATTAAACTATCTATGTTGTAAATATTTATTTATTCATTGTAGCAATTTTACACATCACACATGTTTGTTTGTGCATGATGGCTTAATAAATATTATACATGATACTCTCTTCCTAGAAAAAGAGAATAGATAGGATGGATTAGGTGATATAAAAATAGATGAAACACCTTTTTTTTTATCACTCTCACTTTTTTCAAAATCTCTCTCCAGCCTCATATCTTTCTTTATCCACCTTTCCATTTATCAAATCATAAATTGTATATGTTTTCCTCGTCAACGGTTAGTGGTTACTACAAAACCATTACCATATGACATTACCTTTGATGTTCAATCAGTTAACAACATGAAGATGACCTTCATATAATGTTGATGATAGATTCATAGGAACTAAATAAAAAAGGGTTATTTTTAGAAAATATATTTAATTACTTCTACATATAACATATGTATGCAGATGGTAGTATCTCCCTTCCGCAATCCTTTTCCTTTCTCGCTCGATTCCAGATATTTTCTCTCTTCAGGCCCAACGTCCACCGTCTTCGCATTCTCTTCGTTTTTTTTTTTCGTCTCGGTCTCCTAGCCCCTCTCTCTCTCTATATATACTCCATCCATTCTCTCTCTCTCTCTCTCTTATTATTACTTCGGATTTTCCATTTTTTAATATCTTAAATTCGGCTGAGAAAATTAAAATATCCATTTCCACATGGACTATATATATATATTCCAATTCCCTTCATAGGCACTCATTGACATGTGATTTCCAATTTATTAATCCTAGAAATTCATGGAGTTGCTTGCTTTCAATAGAGAACTTGTGGAGTGTGTTAATAAATTATTGAAGAGTTGATGTGAATTGTAATCCCAAACCATTAAAGAACATCTACACTATAAGCCAAGTGGGTAACTCGTGGAGTGGACATTTCCTAAGTACTTTCTTATATCTTTCCGAGGCATGGTAAATTAATTCCCCCTCAATTTGAACAAAATTTATGATGTCGTTTCTGAATTTTGCGATCTATGCAGATGGAAAGAACCTTGAAAGAAACATTGTAGAGAGCTAGCTCCACGTAGTTATCAACTCTTGCGACATTGAATTCAACCAGCTTCTCACCCTATCAAGTAGAGAAAAAGAAAAAAGTCTTAGTTTGATTGCATCATTTGACACTCCATTACTCTTGAATGTGTTGTAAATTTGGAGGAACATTATAATGTACTCATTATGATCTTCATGTGGTAATCCTCCAAATTGATTCACTTGAACCATTTGAATGAGTGCAAGCTTAGGCTCAAAATTATTGGCCTAAACGGTTGGTCTCATAATCTTTGAACCTCTAATTGTAGGCATTGCATATTCTCGTAAAGCTCTACCATTCTATACTAGTTGATTATTTTCTTTTTGCCATTTTAGTATTATGTAACTCTACACAATTTCTATTCTCTCTTAATAACCGATGGAAGGCATGCTCTATCTCTAGATCAAATGGCACAAGTTCCAAGCTTCTACTTCTTCGCATCAACCACTTATAAGAGAAAATAGAAACAAACATAGTAAACTAAAAATAAAAAGAAACTAAAATAAATATGACTAAAATTAAAATAAGAAAATAAATAAAATAACTAAAAGTTTTTTTTTTTTTTTATCTTAGACTAATAACATAATCAAAATGGTTTAATATTAATTTCAATTCCCGACAATGGTACAAAAAACTTGATGTGTGAAAATTTTATAAATGCAGATATTAGCAAGTATAATAAGTCGATTAAGTAATATAAAAAGAGTAGGGTTGTTGTTCTCACCAAGATTAAATTAATTATCAAACCAATATCAATTTTATTATTATTTAAGCACATGAAAAATTTCTAAAAGAAAAGAAAAGAATATACTGATACTAACTAAAACTAATAATGAGATTGAAACTATCACTAAAATAAACATTTGATTAAATCAATAAGAAGGTGGGAAAATTGAATCCATCCAATATATTAATCATATTGTAACTAAATTATAATTATATTTAGTTATTTGGCTATTCTTGTGAATTTGCTAAAGTCTTTTATTTCCATTTCGAGATTTAAAACCTTTTTTATGATATAACAATTTAAATCATCATTTGAATCATTAAATTATAAATCAACCAATTTAATTTTCTAGATTTTTCTAGTTAAACTAACATGGATTCAAATTTACAATTACTTTTGTTTCGTATTATTATTGACTAGTATCATAAATTAATAAAAACATTGTATTAAACTCTAATTGCAAATTCAATTCAATTATAGATAGTAAATCTTTTGATTATACCAACTTAATTAAATAAGAATCTTGACTAGTCCTAATTTTTTTTTTTAGTTAAATAAGACATTTCATAATCATATGTTTTGAACTCTAAACATATAATTACAACATCAAAATTCATAAGAAGAATAATCTAAATATCTAATTATATTATAATATAGTAACAAATACGACTTAGTAATTGAGATTTATCAATTTCTCATATAAAAGAATTTAGCACATGATTAAATCAAAAAAACACACCAACAAATAGAAATAATCTATTAAAGAATCAATATTTTTAATTTATAGTATGTAAGAAATTACTCAAGAAAAAAGAAAAACCCAATTAAAATCCCTAGTATGAATTGGTCTCGTCTCCCTTCCTTATTCCTTTGTCGTTTTTTTTTTTTTTTTTGGGTCTTCGTCTTCTGGCCGCCTTTTTATTTTATTTTTAATTATTTTTTTGGGTCGTCGTCTTCAAGACCCTCTTTTTCTTGTCTTCATCATCTGTACACCCCCTCCCCAACCCACCACCACGCAGCCTGTTCCGTCCCTTCTGTCTTTGTCCTCTTTATAATATTTTATCATCAACTTGCTTTTATGTGGAGTTGAGCAAGACCAAGACATTCTTGATTGACTGATTCAACTATATAATGGAAACAAAGCGTTGAGCTAGACCAAGACATCCCTACACCTACACCCCCAAAGAGAGAGAGAGAGAGAGAGAATGGAGGAGGTTCACCGCATAGCAAACGCAACCTACAAGGAATTGCCAGAGAAAACAAAGAAACAAGCTCTGGACCTTTTCCAATCTATCGACCGAAATGGAGATGGAAAAATAGTAATTAGTGAGTTTTACCATTATTTCGAAAACGCTTCGCAATCCAAATTCTACGAAAGAAGTCCTGATTGGCTGTATATGCTTTTCCAGGATTTAGACGTGGATAAAAACCGAAGCCTTGACTTCAATGAATTCATCACGTTATTTTACTTGTTGATTTTTGGAGTATGTTGTGCTCAATGTCGAACCATCTTAAATGGGAAGAAGAAATCTTTCACTTGTCTCCAATGCTTTAAAAACGATCCCTTCGATCTTTGTTGTTCTTGCTTCTCTAGATGTGATTTCACACACACGCACACCGATAAAGGCGGCGTTGCACCTATCTTTGTGAACAGGGCCGCTTTGCTCCCTAGTAATAACTCAAGAAATCAGGTAAGAAATGTTACTCCTTTGTTATACTTTTACTTAATATCTAAACTTTTAAGTTCGTATTTCGAAATTAAAATTTCGGAAATTGCTTTTTAGTATACCCTGCACATAACTTCAACTCTTCATTTTTAAGATTCGGAAATGTTTTAGAGATGAAAATGCTAAGAGGAATCCTACAATTACGCGGAACATGATATGCATAATTGATCATGCATAACTTTGTTCATGTGATCTAAGCCATAAAAAAAAAAAAAAGACATGAGTATCTAAGACACCAACTTACTTGAGTAAAACATTAAATATGGATGATCCCCTCCACTGTTAATGAAAACTATATTTCAATTTCATAATCATCAGCACTCAACATGTTTGACTACAAAATACATCTCTAATTGGGATCGTTGCAGGATGTTGGAGGAAAAGCTGTTAGCAAACTTGCCATAAAGAGCATGGTGCGATTGGGCTTGGACGTGGGTTGGGACGGCTTGGGATGTGTCTATGATAAGGCCCAGGATCTTATTGATGAGGCCAAGGGTAAGGCCGAAGATGTTGTTGACGGTTTGGCCGATGGTATGGTTGAAGCGGCGGGTAACATAGTTGATGTGGTGGCTGATGTTGATGTGATGAGTATTATGATTAATGTTCTTGATGTCTTGAGCAACTTCATGTAATTGATGTG
The DNA here is from genome assembly GCA_037954665.1 of Laguncularia racemosa. Taxonomy (NCBI): domain Eukaryota; kingdom Viridiplantae; phylum Streptophyta; class Magnoliopsida; order Myrtales; family Combretaceae; genus Laguncularia; species Laguncularia racemosa. The sequence goes on along the minus strand of JBBMOL010000031.1, from coordinate 5,481,814 downwards.
GCTGATCCATGTCCTTTAATTGGTGTTTTCTTCTTCCGAATAAGTCGTTTTCTATTTTACATTGTACGATAAATTCAAACGGTGACTTAACCGTAGAAATAAAAATATTTGTTAATTTTACTATCAATTCTACTTTTTCTTTCCTAATATTATTACATTAAATAGGATTTGTATTTTGATATTCCAATTCATTTCATAGACACTCACTAGCATGAGATTTTCAATCTACTTCTCTTGGAAATACATGGATTTGCTTTTGATGAATTATTGAGCGAGCTGAAATGGATTGTAAACTTAGATCTCATTTTAATGTAATTCTTACATTAAAATAATTTGTACGTATATTTTACGAATCCAAATATTTTTCTTGTAAACCATATAAAAATAAACACACAAATGTAATAAAAAAATTGTGTAAAAATTTATGAAATTACAACTTATCAAGTGCTTCCAACTTTAAAATTTGCTTGCTCTCAACCAAAATATATTCAATTCAAACTAAGAGGAAAACACTATATTATACTTATATTAATCCATTGTTCTCACATGATAAAAGTAAAATTGACACAATCTCATGGATCACTTTTGCATCCTTAATCAATGGAAGTATTAGCAACTTTACTACAAAAAAATAGTTGCTCAGTCTTTCTATATTATATCCTAATAACACTAAAACTATTTGACTAAAATGATTAATCTAAGAAATGCAAGATTTTCATAAAAGTGAAATAAAAATTCATTATTCTTGAATTGAGTTTAATATTAATCCACTCAAGAAAAGTCATATAAACATTTTATAAATTTAAACTAAACAGTATATATTTCTTATTCAATTTCATTGAAGTTATAATCGCTAGCTTGACTTTTCAATTTCTTGGAGCAAGATTTCCTAAGTCAACAATGGTCGTGTTTCTACTAATGTCTTTCCCTTCATGTATTATGTAGTATGTAATATTTTACAAGTAGTTTTCTGTTTTTCCACATGTCTCTATCATTAATTTGAGTTATATACGTGATATATTTTAATGAATCGGTATAATATGATTATGGTATTTTTGATTTAGCAAATTTTTATCTTGAATATGTAAAAGGAAAAAAACGTAAGAACTCAAGTAAGGTGTTCCAATCATTCTTTATGGTAGTTCAAAATATAAATGAATTATTTTAACTTTCATCTCAAACCTTTTGAATAAGAGAGATGTTGATAGCAATAACTTGAGAGTCTGAGGTGAGAGGTGAAAAATGACCCATTTTTCAGAATTATTTTGTAAAAAGAAGAAAAGAAGATATTGACCTAATATAATACAGTGGCCCCCCATTCACTGTCACGTGAATGTCGTCGTCGTCGAGGATCTTTCCACTCTTGACTGGTCAGGGTTTCAGCTCTTTCGGTCACACGACAGATGGGGCCTTCAACATGGTTTCATGGCAATGGCAAGCCCTTTGCACTGTACTCCAAATACAGTGACGTCCAGCAAAGAATGGAGTCTCGTTAAGGACAACTCGAGGATACATTAACAGCCACGGATGCACAGACGCTCTTTTTTTTTTTTCTTTATAAATCACCTTTCCATTTATCAAACCATTAATTGTATATGTTTTCATTTTTAGTAGTTAGTGGTTACTACAAAACCATTACCATAAGACATTACCCTTTAGTGTTCAATCAATTAACAACATAAAAATGACCTTTATACTATGTTGGTGATAGATACGTAGAAACTAAATAAATAAGTTATTTCTAGTAAATATATTTAATTACTTCTACATACAACATATGTATGCAAATGGTAGTATCTAAAAATTGTTTCTAATTTTAAGACTTGCATGGGCTAAATTGGTCAGATTTAATTTCTTGTTTTCTTTAGGCTCATATCAAGAATGATTTTCAGCCTTTAATTGGCCCAAAATATAAGATGCTCTTTATAGTGCAAGCTTTTGAGAATTCTTTAGGTTTGCCAAAGTTGAATAACCTTTATATTACAATTCAACTTAAGTATACATATTTATGAATATTTTCCACATGGGAGTTTAACGGAATGGATATTTGAATTTTATTGAATTCACTTGAATTCTTCCTGAAGCACTTTTATAGCATTTAAACAATCTTCACTTAGTAATAATTAATTAAAGTTTATCTCAAACATACAAGATATTTAAGGGCTCAGCACAACATCCATAATTAGGATATAGAAAATTCGAGATAAATATTGACAACTAAAGAGTTGTTGCTCTTTTTAAATCATCTTCTAATCCAGTAATGAAATTTTATAATATTATAATAGCTTCAAAGCAAATCTCTCTTACCTATTTAAGATAAAGATTGACTGTATTCCAAGAGAAAGTAATTGTATAGAAGAATGGCTAGTAGAAAATATTCAACAAAAAGAAGAAGAACTTGTACTTATCTCTTCGCCTAAGGAGATTTTGAATCTTTTGAGAAATTATGTTATTGGATATAAAATCTATAGAGATGTTGAAAAAAGTTGGCTATGTATATATGTAAATACAAGATATATATATATATATATATATATATATATATATATATATATATATATATATATATATATTGTAGTTAGGTTAATATTGTAAATAATCTAAAGGGATTAGGGGCAATTTGGTAATTCTTACGAGGACTATAATTAGACCATTATAAACCCTATTGTGTGAATCCATAGAGAAGGAGCCAACCTTTTCCACCACTAGTTTATCGAATCAAGGTAAGTACATAAATCAACGATTATGAATTGTGATTTACATATGTATATAATAGTGTAGAGAAATAACGTATTAAGGTTTACAAATCTAAATCAATCTGTGATGCACAAGGGACAAAACAAGCAATTCATGCATCACGATAAAAATTTGGGTCAAGTAAATATATCTACTCGTGTATTACATTATAAATTTTATGTTAGATGGATCCATTAGGTTAAATTGAATATAAATCGAGTTGAGGATTCGATTTACGAGATGTATAATGAGATACACAGCCTCCTAGCATGATCGTGTTGGAATCGTGTTGAAAACTCAAAGTGAACTAAGAGATACATAGCCTTCCAACATGACTATGTTGGAGACCGTGTTGAAAATGAAAAGTGAATAGAGAAATACACGACCTCTTAACATGGCTATGTTGAAAAAAAAAATACAACATGACCTATCAACACGACCATGTTAAGGTCATGTTGATAAATAGTGAATAGAGAGATACATAACCTTTCAACATGGTCATGTTAAAGACCATGTTAAAAAAAAAAAATAGTGAACTGATATAATGAATAGAGAGAGGTACATGACCATGCGGAGGCCATGTTAGAAAAAAAAAAACAACAACAACATGACGTCTCAACTTGACCAAGTTGAGACCATGTAAAAAAAGAAAAAATTATATGGCCTTTGGCATGGTCATGTACCACCCCGCACTTAATTACATGGCTCCTAACATGACCGTGTTAAGTTGAAATGTAATTAGTCTCTTTTTGATATTTATAGGAATACAATTCTAAAAGCAAATAATTTGAAGGTCATATATATATATATGTATATTATTATTCTATATGGTAAGAGACTCATGAAGAGAGGATTACCTTTGTCATATATATATACATATATATGTATATATTGTTTATGGATGGATTGTGAAAGGATTTTTAGGAATGTTATATGTGAAGACGTTTATGTTGTGATTGTGTATCGGTTAAAGATTGTGAAAGATAAATAAAATTGTGAACGAATATTATGGTGCATTTTGCAAGTGTTACTGCTTCTAGCATGGCATGTGCATGTGCGTGTAGGTATGCGTTGTACTAAGCGTTAGCTTAGCCCTTGTGTGAATTTTGTTTTAGGTACAGATGCTATTGGAAAGATCGTAGGATATGTTGAAAACATGAGGGAATCAACTCAAGATTAGAACAATGAAGGGAATATAGAATACGTTTATTACGATGACTAGTAGATAAACTAAAAAAAGACATGTTAGATTTTTATTTAATCATTTTGGGAATTTCTATTGTAAGTGAATGTTAATCGCTTCCGCTGTTTGAATTGCAAAGATTGTTGAGGACTTATTGTTGATGATGGGAAATTTCATTAATCTTCATTATGCAGCAGATGATTTATGATTATTATCAAGAATATTTAAAAAATAGTAGTGATTGAACCTTTGCGTGTCTTCAAGAAATGAGGACACGTGGCGAGTTGTAGCTTATCCAAGTTTTAGGGCGTTTCAATATATGTAGGAAAGACATAGCAATCTTGGAGTAGAAGGGTGATTTAACATGCATTTTGCTTCAAGTATAAATGTTAATTTTCTTTATTGAAAAAACAAAAGACATCTAATCAAGTGCATTTGGTCATATAGTAATGATTGATGACTTCGGTAGTGTTTGATTGTCATCATTTTATAGTATTGAACTTGATAAAATTTTTACTTCTTCATTTGGTTTGTATAATGAACTAAGTCATTGGACATAAAAGAACTATAAGGTATGGATAAAACCTAAAACTTTGTATTATAAATTTTATGGTATAAAAATTTGTATTATAAATTAAAATTTATTTTACTAGACAAAATAACTATATTTTCAAAACTAAAAAATAAATCTATATTATCATCTTCTTTTTTTTGCTATTGTGTTTACATTGTATCTCTTCTAATGAGTTTCATGTTGACTAAAAAAAAAGGAAAAAAACCTATATTATCATAAAAATTTGTGTTCTATATTATACAAAACAAACATGACATAAGAAAATGTATTGTACCATTCTTCTTATATAGTATTGTCCTATTCCCCATGTATTGTTCAATTCTATCAATCGAATGCTATATCATTATCATTGCCCTTAGATTGCATATTCTATTGCTATAAGCTAGGCTCACTACAAAGACTTAACCAAATGCCAATCCATGATTTTTGTGGCACAGGTTCATCATATAGTGTGGTTGGGTTACTAAATTATCTAATAATCTTTATTGAGTTTTAATAATTCATAATTGTTCTTTCTCATCCAAATCCAATCGATAATGTTAGGTTTTAGATTGATTAGCACCTTTTATATAAATAAAATTGATCTAAATCCCCAAGATATCATCGCTAAAGTGGAACGAGAGTGTGGTTGAGAATTTATACTACATAAACATACACACATATACACACACAGAAAACACAAACACATATATTAAATGCACAAATTTCCGTACATATGCATACAAAACATGAACAAGAATTACTCACATAATTTCTTTAGATTTACAAGAAAAAGAATAAACATTCAATTTCATCATTGTGAAGTTAACCAAATGTATCACTAGAATTTACCCATAATCTCAATGTTTGAGTTGATACGAAGATACACGAAATATCATTGTAAACAATGACTAGGCAGTTGAATGGAAAAAAACCTTACTAAAATCAATTGGAACTAGTGATTTCAACGCTAGGTACGGCAATGCTAGAGCACAGAACCAACTTAGAATATCACTAATGAAACACTATGATGAGCCAAATAAATCTAATAAAACTGAACCGTCATGAGCACATTGAACCACCGTGCAAGCTATATCGGAACCCCAACCAAATCGTGCATCTGACCGGATGAACGAGGCGCACCACCGACGTTTTTAAACCAAATGGAGACTAACTCGAGATAATCTCCATCGAATTGAAGAGCAATGGACTCCTTTGGAATAAGCAACAACTATATCTTAATCAATTTAAAATGAACCGGGGTTTAAATGATTGAAATTGATTGGTATTAGAATTTTCCAAATGTGAAACTTCTAGCCTTTTGCGTATACGATCAATACAAGAATATATTTAGTAGATTGTTAAGAGTCGATTTGATTGAACGAGTGAGTATTGGGCTTGGATCTTTCAGTCGATTGGATCAACCATCACTTATCATGACGCCGTGAAAGACCTCTAGGATGATTTGAAACAGAGCTCTCTCACTGTGAGCAACCTCCTCTTTGTACCTGCGGGAAGTGCACTTGCTCGAAGCCCAACGCATTCTTCAATTTCTTATGGGGCCTGACGATGATTGTTTATGGAATGGTTTATGCTAATATTATTACTCAGGAGCTGCTGCCATCTTTGAATCGTGTATATGCTCTCGTCGTCCAAGAGGAGCGCCATCGCAGTTTGACTCGCACACGAGATATTCGAAGTAAAGCTGTTACTTTCGCTGTTCAAAGCTCCAAATCGTTGCCATCCTCTGCGTCAAATTTGGTGTGCAAGTATTGCGGGAAGGTTGGCCATGAAATTCAATCCTGCCTCAAAATTATTGGCTTCCTTGAATGGTGGCCTGCTGGGCATGATAGAAAGTCCTGGCGGCGCGGCGCAAATCATTCCACTACCCGCAGCAAGAGCTCCATAGCACTACCTTGTCACGCTGATTGAGAAACTATGTCTGATACAGGATCGCACTATGATTGGTGTGGGTGAGCAACGAGATGGGGTCTACTTTCTTTCGCGAATTCATCCGGAAATCTTAATTTTTGTTTGCATATTTAAGTAATTCTAATAGCAGTTACATGGAAACATGTCACCTCTTGTGATTTGACTACTTGAGGAAGCATGTGTTGGGATAGACTTGGGAAGTTCAAAGTAGAATTAATTGTGTTGCTGAACTAATGCAAACATATATAAAGAATATAGAATTTAATTGATATGTGGCACATATATATATTATATATATATAATTAGATTAATTAATAGGTAATTATTAACAGATTTATTTTTTAAATGGATGTAATAAAAGTGTACTATTTGCTAGTATTATAGGGTTTTATAGCTAGTTATTACTATATATGTATATATGTATGTGTGTGCGTACTATTTACATAAGGGCAAGCATGTTTGTAAATATTTATTTATTCATTGTAGTAATTTTACACATCACACATGTTTGGTTGTGCATGATGGCTTAATAAAAACTATACATGATGCTCTCGTCATAGAAAAAGAGAATAGATAGGATGGATTGGGTGATATAAAAATAGATTCACTTTTTTCAAATTCTCTCTCCAGCCTCAAATCTTTCTTTATCCACCTTTCCATGATGTGTGAAAATTTTATAAATGCGAATACTAACAAGTATACTAAATTGATCAAATAATATAGGAAATAGTAGGGTTGTCATTCCCATGAGGGTTAAATAATTTACCAAACCAATAGTAATTTTATTTTTATCTAAACACACGAAAAATTTCTAAAATAAAAAAGAATATACTAATGATAACTAAAACTAATAATGAAATTAAAACTATCACTAAAATAAACCTTTCTTGATTAAATCAATAAGAAAGTGAGAAAATTGAATCCACCAAATATACTAATAATATTATAACTAAATAATAATTATATTTAGTTATTTAGCTATTCTTGTGAATTGGCTAAAATCATTCATTTCCCTTCCGAGTCCAAACCCTTTTTATGATATAATAATTTAATCATTATTTGAAGAATTAAATTATCCATCAACCAATTTAATTTTCTAGATTCCTTTACTAAAATTAACATGGATTAAAATTTATAGTTACTCTTGTTAAGAATTATAATTGACTAGTATCATAAATTCCTTTAATAAGAAATTAATAAAAACACCGCATTAAGCCCTAATTGCAAAATCAATTTATTATAGATAGAAAATCTTCCGATCAAACTAACCTAATTAAATGAGAATCTTGACTAATCCTACATCTTTTTTTGATCAATAAGACATTTTATAATCATATGTTTTGAATCTTAAATACATAATTACAATATCAATATTTATAACAAAAATGATCAAAATATCTAATTATATTATAATATAGTAATAAATACGACTTAATAATTAAGGTTTATCAATTTTTTTACAATAAAGAATTTAGCATATGATTAAATCAAGAAAACACATCAATAAATAGAAATAATCTATAAAATAATCCATAAAAAGAATTATTAAAAAATCAATATTTCTAATTTATAATGTAAAAGAAATCACCAAAAATAAATAAATAAATAAATAAACGCAATTGAAATCCTAAGTATAAATTTTCCTCGTCCCCCTTCGTTATTCCTTTTCCTTTCTCACTCGTTTCTAGATATCTTTTTTTTGTATTCGTCTTCTGTCCCCCTTTTTATTTTATTTTATTTTATTTATGTTTGGTTATGCATATTCGCTCATGAAATACCATACATGATACTCTCTTGCTAGGAATAAGCAATGGACTCCTTTGGAATAAGCAAGAACTATATCTTAATCAATTTAAAATGAACTGGGGTTTAAATGATTGAAATTATTCCAAGAGAAAGTAATTGCATAGAAAATTGGCTAGTAGAAAATATTCAACAAAAAGAGGAAGAAGAACTTGTATTTATCTCTTTGCCTAAGGAGATTTTGAATCTTTTGAGAAATGATGTTATTGGATATAAAATGTATAGAGATGTTAAAAAAGTTGGCTATGTATATATGTAGGAAAGACATGGCAATCTTGGAAAAAAAGGGTAATTTAACATGCATTTTGCTTCAAGTATGAATGTTAATTTTTTTTATTGAAAAAACAAAAGACCTCTGCTAATGTGCATTCGGTCATATAGTAATGATTGATGACTTTGGTAGCATTTGATTGTTGTCATTTTATAGTATTGAACTTGATAAAATATTTACTTCTTTATTTGGTTTGTATAATGAACTTAGTCATTGAACATAAAGAACTATAAGGTATTGATAAAACCTAAAATTTGTATTATATATTTTATGGTATAAAAATTTATTTTACTAGACAAAATAACTATATTTTCAAAACTAAAAAATAAATCTATATTATTATCATTTTTTTTGCTATTGTGTTTACATTATATCTCTTCTAATGAGTTTCATATTGACCAAAAAAAGGAAAAAAACCTATATTATCATAAAAATTTGTGTTCTATATTATATAAACCAAACATGATATAAGAAAATACACTGTACCATTCTTCTTATATAGTATTGTCTTATTCCCATCGTGTTGTTCAATTCTATCAATCAAATGCTATATCATTATCATTGCCCTTGGATTGCTTATACCATTGCTATAAGCTAGGCTCATTACAAAGACCTAACGAAATGCAAATCCATGATTTATGTGGCATAAGTTCGTCATATGGTGTGGTTGGTTCGCTAAATTATCTAATAATCTTTATTGAATTTTAATAATTCTTAATTTTTCTTTCTCATCCAAATCCAATTGATAATGTTTAGTTCTAGATTGATTAGCACCTTTTATATAAATAAAATTGATCTAAATCCCTAGGAAATCTTCGCTTGAGGATTTTTACTGCATTCACATACACACATATGCACACACACACAGAACACAAACACGTGTAATAAATGCACAAATTTCCATACATATGCTTACAAAACATGAACAAGAATTACTCACATAATTTCTTTAGATTTACAAGAAAAAGGATAAACATTCTATTTCATCATTTTGAAGTTAACCAAATGTATCACTAGAATTTACCCATAATCTCAATGTTTGGATTGATACGAGGGTACACGAAATATCATTGTAAACAATATGACTAGGTAGTTGAATTGAAAAAAACCTTACTAAAATAAATTGGAACTAGTGATTTCAATGCTAGAGTATGGCAAAGCTAGAGCATAGAACTGACTTAGAATATCACTAATGAAAGACCATGATGAACCAAATAAATCTAATAAAATTGAACCGTCATGAGCCCATTGAACCACCGTGCAAGCTATATCGAAACCCTAACCAAATCGTGCATCCGACCAAATGAATGAGGCGCACCACCGACGTTTTTAAACCAAATGGAGACTAACTCAAGATAATCTCCATCAAATTGAAGAGCAATGGACTCCTTTAGAATAAGCAAGAACTATATCTTAATCAATTTAAAATGAACTGGGGTTTAAATGATTGAAATTGATTGGTATTTGAATTTTCCAAATGTGAAACTTCTAGCCTTTTGCGTATACGATCAATACAAGAATATATTTAGTAGATTGTTAAGAGTCGATTTGATTGAACGAGTGATTATTGGGATTGGATCTTTCAGTCGCTCGAACCTACACTTATCATGATTTGAAACAGAGGTTTTTCACTAGGAAGAGCTCTCTCACTTTGAGCAACCTCCTCTTTATACCAGCCTTAGATTTTTCTTTATCCACCTTTCCATTTATCAAACCATAAATTGTACATGTTTTCATTGTTTGCGATTAGTGGTTACTTCAAAGCCATTACCATAGGACATTACCCTTTGATGTTCAATCAATTAACAACATGAAAATGACCTTCATACTATGTTGATGATAGATACATAGGAACTAAATAAATAAATAAATAAATAAGTTATTTTTAGAAAATATATTTAATTACTTCTACATACAACATATGTATGCAAATGGTAGTATCTAAAAATTGTTTCTAATTTTTAGACTTGCATGAGCCAAATTGGTCAGATTTAATTTCTTGTTTTCTTGAGGCCCATATTAGACTTCTGAATGATTTTTTAGCCTCTAATAGGCCCAAACTATAAGATACTCTATATAGTGTAAACTTTTGAGAATTCTTTAGATTTGCCAAAGTTGAATAACCTTTATATTACGATTCAACTAAGTATAAATATTTATGAATATTTTCCACATGGGAATTTAATGGAATGGATATTTATTTTTTTTTAACTCACTTGAAATTCTTCCTAAAGTACTTTTACAGCATTTAAAAAATCGTCACTCAGTAATAAGTAATTAAACTTTATGTCAAACATACAATATATCAATATTGTCAAAATCACGCGAGTTTGCATTCATACTTCACTATCCTAATTAACTCATTCACAAACTCAACTTGAAGCAAAATCGTGGTAGAATCGTGAGTTAACTCGGTAAAATTGCTAAAATCGCGAGTTTGGAGCAGTTTCCACCGAGTTTGGTTCAATTTACTATGTTACATGTTTGTCAATCATCAATCGTCAGTCATCACTCGTTGGTTGTCAATTTCCTTCTCGTAAACCTTAAGGAGTTGCTACGTACGTTCATTGAATGTTCCGTTCTCCTTCATAACCTATGCATTCATTGCGTCTTCTTTTATTCCATGTTGTTCTACTGTTGTTGGCTATTGCTTTAAATGTTCGTGAACTACACCATCGCTAAAGAAGATGATCAGTTAGTTGAAGACGAGAGTTTAAGCATCGTCGCAATCACCATTAATATATATATATATAAGATGGGATTAAACTAAGAGAATGTTCTTTGAGGATTTGCTGGAGTCTGGAGCAGAATGATCAACAAGAAGATGTTGGAGAGGGAAACCACTATATATATATATATATATATATATATTTTATGTATGAATGCGTACATATGCATATTATATATAATATTTGTACAATTGAAAAAAAAATTCTTTCTTTTTTTTTTTTATTTTCTAAATTTAGTTAGTTTTTTTTTTACTAGTTTAGTTAATTATTATCCATATATATAAATGTAATGTCTAAATAAAATATATTATTAATGTTGATGTAGCGGTGATATAGTAATTTGCTTTTATACTTATAAAATAGTTATTGTATTTATATTAGTTTCAAGGAATTAAGGAGATGATTTTGTAGTGGCCTTCTAAAACAATAGTAACACCTAGTAGTTGTTAATAGTGTAATTAAATTATGACTCATGACCAAAATATTTGCTAATTCTTTATTTCTATTATCTATTGTATTTTTTATGATTATTGTAAGTAAATTTACAATATTTGAAAATTATTTTACAAAAGTAATAAAAACTTACATTTCTATGTTCTGTTTCTATATTCCGATTCTACGAACCCCTAGCGATTTTATGTAAAATTAGAAGTTTGACAACCTTTCAAGATATTGAAGGGCTCAACACATCATCCATAACTAGGATATAGCAAAGTTGAAATAAATATTGATAGCATAAATAAGATATTTTATAATTATATGTTTTGAACCCTAAACACATAATTATAGTATCAAGATTTATAATAAAAATAATCTAAATATCTAATTATATTATAATATAGTAACAAATATGACTTAATAATTAAGATTCATCAATTTTCTATACAAAAGAATTTAACATATGATTAAATTAGGAAGACATATTAATAAATAGAAATAATTTATAAAATAATAAATGAAAAAATGTCCACCGCCTTCGCATTCTCTTCATTTTTTTTTCGTCTCGGTCTCCTAGCCCCTTTCTCTCTCTATATATATTCCATCCATTCTCTCTCTCTCTCTCTCTTATTATTATTTCGGATTTTCCATTTTTTAATATCTTAAATTCGGTTGAGAAAAATTAAAATATCCATTTCCACACGGACTTTATATATATATACATATATATATATATTTCAATTCCCTTCATAGTTACTCATTGACATGTGATTTCCAATCTATTAATCCTAGAAATACATGGAGTTGCTTGCTTTCAATAGAGAACTTGTAGAGCGTGTTAATAAATTATTGAACAAGTTGATGTGGATTGTAATCCCAAACCATTAAATCATCTACACTATAAGCTAAGTGGGTAACTCGTGGAGTGGACATTTCCTAAGTACTTTCTTATATCTTTTTTAGGCATCGTAAAGTAATTCTCCCTCAATTTGAACAAAATTTATGATGTCGTTTTTGAATTTTGAGATCTATGGAGATGGAAAGAACCTTGAAAGAAACTTTTTAGAGAGCTAGCTCCATGTAGTTATCGATTCTTGTGACATTGAATTCAACTAGCTTCTCACCCTATGAAGTAGAGAAAAAGGAAAAAGTCTTAGTTTGATTGCATCATTTGACACTCCATTACTCTTGAATGTGTCACAAATTTGGAGGAACATTATAATGTACTCATTATGATCTTCATGTGGTAATCCTCCAAATTGATTCACTTGAACCATTTGAATGAGTGCAAGCTTAGGCTCAAAATTATTGGCCTAAACGGCTGGTCTCATAATCTTTGAACCTCTACTTGTAGGCATTGCATATTCCCGTAAAGCTCTACCACTCTCTACTAGTTGATTATTTTCTTTTGCCATTTTAGTATTCTATAACTCTACACAATTTCTATTCTCTCTTAACAACCGATGGAAGGCATGCTCTATCTCTAAATCAAATGGCACAAGTTCCAAGCTTCTACTTCTTCGCATAAACCACTTATAAGAGAAAATAGAAACAAACGTAGTAAACTAAAAACAAAAAGAAACTAAAATAACTATGACTAAAATTAAAATAAGAAAACAAATAAAATAACTAATTTTTTTTTCTCTTAGACTAATAACAAAATCAAAATGGTTTAATATTAATTTCAATTCTTGACAATGGTACAAAAAACTTGATGTGTGAAAATTTTATAAATGCAGATACTAGCAAGTGTACTAAGTCGATCAAGTAATATTAAAAGAGTAGGGTTGTTGTTCTCACTAGGATTAAATTAATTATCAAACCAATATCAATTTGATTATTATTTCAGCACACGAAAAATTTCTAAAATAAAAGAAGAGAGTATGCTAATACTAACTAAAACTAATAATGAGATAGAAACTATCACTAAAATAAACATTGGTTGATTAAATCAATGAGAAGGTGGGAAAATTGAATCCATCCAATGTATTAATCCTATTGTAACTAAATTATAATTATATTTAGTCATTTGGCTATTCATGTAAATTTGCTAAAGTCCTTTATTTCCGTTCTGAGTTTTAAAGCTTTTTTTATGATTTAACAGTTTAAATCATCATTTGAATCATTAAATTATAAATCAACCAATTTAATTTTTCAGATTTCTCTAGTCAAATTAACGTAGATTCAAATTTACAATTACTTTTGTTTCGAATTATTATTGACTAGTATTATAAATTAATTTATCATAAATTAATAAAAACACTGCATTAAGCCCTAATTGCAAATTCAATTCAATTATAGATAGTAATTTTTTTTATTATACTAACTTACTTAAATAAGAATCTTGATTAGTCCTAAATTCTTTTTTAGTTAAATAAGATATTTCATAATCATATGTTTTGAACTCTAAATATATAATTACAATATCAAAATTCATAACAAGAATAATCTAAATATCTAATTATATTATAATATAGTGACAAATACGACTTAGTAATTGAGATTTATCAATTTCTCATGTAAAAGAATTTATCACATGATTAAATCAAGAAAATACACCAACAAATAGAAATAATTTATAAAAGAATCTATTAAAGAATCAATATTTTTAATTTATAGTATGTAAGAAATTACTCAAGAAAAGAAAAACCCAATTAAAATCCCAAGTATGAATTGGTCTCGTCTCCCTTCCTTATTCCTTTGTCGTTTTTTTTTTTTTGGGTCTTCGTCTTCTGGCCGCCTTTTTTTTTTTTAATTATTTTTTTGGGTCTTCGTCTTCAAGACCCTCTTTTCCTTGTCTTCGTCATCTGTACACCCCCCACCACCACGCAGCTTGTTCCGTCCCTTCTGTCTTTGTCCTCTTTATAATATTTTATCATCAACGTGCTTTTATGTGGAGTTGAGCAAGACCAAGACATTCTTGATTGACTGATTCAACTATATAATGGAAACAAAGCGTTGAGCTAGACCAAGACATTCCTACACCTACACCCCCAAAAAGAGAGAGAGAGAGAGAGAGAGAGAAGAGAATGGAGAGGTTCACCGCATAGCAAACGCAACCTACAAGGAATTGCCAGAGAAAAAAAAGAAACAATCTAAGACACCAACTTACTTGAGTAAAACATTAAATATGGATGATCCCCCCCCACTGTTAATGAAAACTATATTTCAATTTCATAATCATCAGCACTCAACATGTTTGACTACAAAATACATCTCTAATTGCGATCGTTGCCGGATGTTGGAGGAAATGCTTTTAGCAAACTTGCCATAAAGAGCATGGTGCGATTGGGCTTGGACGTGGGTTGGGACGGCTTGGGATGTGTCTATGATAAGGCCCAGGATCTTATTGATGAGGCCAAGGGTAAGGCCGAAGATGTTGTTGACGGTTTGGCCGATGGTCTGGTTGAAGCGGCGGGTAACATAGTTGATGTGGTGGCTGATGTTGATGTGATGAGTATTATGATTAATGTTCTTGATGTCTTGAGCAACTTCATGTAATTGATGTGGTTGATCCATGTCCTTTTATTGGTGTTATCTTCTTTCGAATAAGTCATTTTCTATTTTACATTCTACATAAATTCAAACGGTGACTTAACCGTAGAAATAAAGATATTTGTTAATTTTACAAATAATTCTACTTTTTTTTCCCTAATATTATTACATTTTATATTCCAATTCATTTCATAAACACTCGCTAGCATGAGATTTTCAATCTACTTCTCTTGGAAATACATGGATTTGCTTGCTTTCAAATGAGAATATGTGGAGTGTGTTGATGAATTATTGAGCGAGCTGAAATGGATTGTAAACTTAGATCTCATCTTAATGTAATTCTTATATTAAAATATTTTGTATGTATATTTTACGAATTCAGATATTTTTTTTGTAAACCTTATAAAAATA
This sequence comes from Laguncularia racemosa, assembly GCA_037954665.1. Lineage (NCBI taxonomy): Eukaryota > Viridiplantae > Streptophyta > Magnoliopsida > Myrtales > Combretaceae > Laguncularia > Laguncularia racemosa. The sequence continues at coordinate 5,466,263 of JBBMOL010000031.1, read as the reverse complement.
TACACATAAATGTAATAAAAAATTGTGTAAAAATTTATGAAATTAAACTTATCAAGTGCTTCCAACTTTAAAATTTGCTTGCTCTCAACCAAAATATATTCAATTCAAACTAAGAGGAAAACATCATATTATACTTATATTAATCCATTGTTCTCACATGATAAATGTAAAATTGACACAATCTCATGGATCCCTTTTGCATCCTTAATCAATGGAAGTATTAGTAACTTTACTACACAAAATAATTGCGCAGTCTTTCTATATTATATCCTAATAACACTAAAACTATTTGACCAAAATGATTAATCTAAGAAATGCAAGATTTTCATAAAAGTGAAATAAAAATTCATTATTCTTGAATTGAGTTTAATATTAATCCACTCAAGTATACACATTTTATAAATTTAAACTAAACAGTATATATTTCTTATTCAATTTCATTGAAGTTGTAATCGCTAGCTTGACTTTTCAATTTCTTGGAGCAAGATTTCCTAAGTCAATAATGGTTGTGTTTTTTGGTAATGTCTTTCCCTTCATGTATTATATAGTATGTAATCTTTTACAAGTAGTTTTCTATTTTTCCACGTATCTCTATTATTAATTTGAGTTATATACGTGATATATTTTAATGAATTGGTATAATATGGTTATGGTATTTTTTATTTAGCAAATTTTTATCTTGAATATGTAAAAGAAAAAAGAAATGTAAGAACTCAAGTAAGGTGTTCCAATCATTCTTTATGGTGGTTCAAAATATAAATGAATTATTTTAACTTTCATCTCAAACCTTTTGATTAAGAGAGATGTTGATAGCAATAACTTGAGAGTCTGAGGTGAGAGGTCAAAAATGACCCATTTTTCAGAATTATTTTGTAAAAAGAAGAAAAGAAGATATCGACCTAATATAATACAGTGGCCCCCCATTCACTGTCTCGTGAATGTCGTCGTCGAGGATCTTTCCACTCTTGACTGGTCAGGGTTTCAGCTCTTTCGGTCACACGACAGATGGGGCCTTCAACATGGTTTCATGGCAATGGCAAGCCATTTGCACTGTACTCCAAATACAGTGACGTCCAGCAAAGAATGGAGTCTCGTTAAGGACAACTCGAGGGTACATTAACAGCCACGGATGCACAGACGCTCTTTTTTCTTTTTTTTTTTTCTTTATAAATCACTTTTTAACTTTTAAAAATATAGAATTGGCAATTATTTACACGAAATGGTAATACAAAGATGAATATTATATATATATATATAAATACGGTTAGAAAGAGAAAATATATACATAATATAAAAACATGACACGAATAAATATGAGCATATAATAATTTAATTATTTATGGTTTTTATTCAATTACATACTTTTTTTAGTATTGATACGAACTTAACATAAAATCGAAATACGAACACAACTTATAAATATAAATTACCTATTCTACTTACATCTTAGCATTCACTAAACTCCATAAATTGTCTTCAAATCATTTTTTATAAAATGGTTTTGAAAGTTTTAACTGAGAAGATAAATATATGTTTATTTATCATGTCACGATCCTTATAAGGTAATGATATAAGCGATAATTTCTAGGTTGGATATCAAACTATGTTTGTTCATGTTACAATGCAAGCTATACTAAGAACATTATCTAATATTTAGAATATAATAGATTCAAAGGGAAAGATTTCTCACTAATACTTTTAAGAAATATTTTCGATAAAAATTTGCGCAAATAATTACAAACTTTTGATGAGAAGTAGCACTATGTACTTTGAGAAAGGATATGCTAATTCCTAATTTCTCACTTTTTTTCAACTAACTCTTTCCACTACCCAACTAATATAAACATATACAAAAAATATAGAATTTAAATGATATATATATATATATACATATATATAAGTAGATTAATTAATAAGTAATTATTAACAGATTTATCTTTTTAAACCGATGTAATGGAAGTATACTATTTGCTAGTATTACTGGGTTTTATAGCAAGTTATTGCTATATATGTGATAGAAATTAAGGAGTTGTTTGTAAAAAAAATAAGATGAAATTTTATTGTGTCAATCCTTGATTATAGAATCTTATTTATTTCTTTCTTTAGAAAAAAGATTGACTCAATCCATGATAAAAGGATGACAATCCTTGTTTTTTTTTTTATTCTTTCTCTGTATAGTTTCGTGTATTGTAGTCTATATATACTATAACTCTTTTTTTGTTCAACATATACAGAAATTCTTTCATAATTGTGTTTGTTAAAGATGGTATCGGAATCGGGTTCGATTTCTTTTGGAATTGAAGCTAACACAATTACTAATTTTGTTTAATGCTTTTGTTGTGGTTTCTTTCTTGTACCATTGTCACTGTGTCTAATCCTAAAAAAGATGATAGTGGTTCTCGGGAGAAGAACGACAACTATACAACTCTTTTTCCTATACAAGAAAATTCTCTTATAACGCTCAAAATAAGATATGTGGAAGAAAGTGTTGGGGTTTTATTTTAGGTACAAAAGTTACACCTAAAGATGAACTTTCGGAAGAATACGAATCGTGGCAAGAAGAAAATTTTCTGGTAAAATCATGGCTTCTTGATGCGATGACAAAAGACATCATATCATTATTCCTTCGCTTGGGCACAACAAAGGAAATATAGGATGCTGTGAAACATACATATTCCGTCAAGCAAGATGCTTCAAAGGCGTATTAACTTCATTGTGAGGTAATGTCTATTACCTAAAATGGAGAGACCATTATTTCTTATTTTGGAAAACTACAAAAAATATGGTAGCAACTTGATGATATTGAAGATTGTACTATGGAGTGTGCAAGTGATATCACCAAATATACTGCAAAGGTTAATGCACAACGTGTATATATTTTTTTAGCTGGATTAGATTCTCTATTGGATGGGGTAAGAGGCCGAATACTTGCTACTAAACCATTGCCCAATATCCAAAGTGTGTATGCTGTGGTATGTTTAGAGGCTACTCGAATTGGAGAAGGAGCTATAATGGCCACCAGAAAGACCTCCTCTTCAAAGAAAGATAGTAAATGTATTCATTGTAATGGCACGGGTCACATAATGGATACATGTTTTCGGTTACATGGGTATCCAGATTAACACCCAAAAAGCAAGAAGGCACCTCAAGCATCCTCTAATTACCAAGAGGAGACCACCAATCCAAAGGTTAATCTAGCCACAAGTTTTGGATTTGTTGCTCAATCAGGTACATCCCTTACTAGTAATAGTGATTGGATAGTTGATTTAAGTGCAACAGATCATATGGCTTGTGATAGACACAAATTCAATCAGTTAACTTTTAATTGTTCTATGAGTACTGTCACTAATGCTAATGGAGTTTCTTCTCCAATTGTTGGTATTGGTACTATCCCATTATCTCTTTCTTTAAATATAAAAAATGTTTTGTTTGTGCCATCACTAAATTATAACATTATTTTGTACAAAAATTAACCAAGTCTCATAATCTTTCTTATACCTTTTTTCCCACTCATTGTGTATTTCAGGACCTTCACACCAAGGAGAAGATTGACAATGGTAGAGAAAGAGGAGGATTGTATTATTTAGAAGATGGTTTTCAATTTTTTAGAAAAAGGCAAGCTCATGCGGTACAAGAGAATTCAGTTGACAAGAAAAAAGAACATATGTGGTTATGGCATAAAAGATTGGGACATCCATCTTTCTTCTATTTGAAAAGATTATTTCCTTCGTTATTTTTTAGATTTAGTGCTTTAGATTTTGCTTGTAATACTTGTGCTCTTGCAAAAGGTCCTCGTGCTCACTTTCCTTTAAGTGAAAATAAAACAAGTATTCCTTTTTCTTTGGTTCACTCTAATGTTTGGGGACCAACACCTATTTCAACTCTTGATGGAATGAGATGGTATATTTCTTTTGTTGATGATTGCACTAGAATGACTTGGATTTATCTAATGAAAAAGAAAAGTGATGTAAGTTATGTTCTACACCTTTTTCATAAGATGATTTTAACTCAATTTGGTATGCCAATAAAGGTTTTTTGATTGAATAATGGAGGGGAATATCTCAACCAAGAACTAAAAGAATTCATGGGCTCTATTGGCATGATTCATCAAACAACATGCCCATGAATAACATTGAAATTAAAACTGTCACTAAAATAAACCTTTCTTGATTAAATCAATAAGGAAGTGAGAAAATTGAATCCACAAAATATACTAATAATATTGTAACTAGATTATAATTATATTTAGTTATTTAGCTATTCTTGTGAATTAGCTAAAGTGATTCATTTCCCTTCCAAGTCCAAACCCTTTTTATGATATAATAATTTAAATCATCATTTGAATAATTAAATTATCCACCAACCAATTTAATTTTCTAGATTCCTTTAATCAAATTAACATGGATTGAAATTTATAGTTACTCTTGTTCAGAACTATAATTGACTAGTGTCATAAATAAATTTATCATAAATTCCTTTAATAAGAAACTAATAAAAACACCGCATTAAGCCCTAATTGAAAATTCAATTTAATTATAGATAGTAAATCTTTTGATCAAACTAACTTAATTAAATAAGAATCTTGACAAGTCCTAAATCTTTTTTTTTGGATCAGTAAGACATTTTATAATCATATGTTTTAAACCCTAAATACATAATTACTGTATCAAAATTTATAACAAAAAAGATCAAAATATCTAATTATATTATAATATAATAATAAATACGACTTAATAATTAGGGTTTATCAGTTTTTTTCAAAAGAGAATTTACCATATGATTAAATCAAGAAAGCACATCAATAAATAGAAATAATCTATAAAATAATCCATAAAAAATCAATATTTCTAATTTATAATGTAAAAAAAAAACCAAAAATAAATAAATAAATAAATAAATTATCGTCGTCTCCCTTCCTTATCACTTTTCCTTTCTTACTCGTTTTTAGATATATTTTTTTGGTCTTCGTTGTTTAGCCCCTCTTTTTCTTGTCTTTGTCTTCTACCCCCATATTTATTTATTTATTTATTACTTTTTTGTTGTGCATAATCGCTCAATAATTACCATACATGATATTCTCTTGCTAGAAAAAGAAAATAGATAGAATAGATTGGGTACACATATTTTATTAATTTTTTTGATATATGAAAAACTAGATTTGATATAAATATAAGTCGGATATAAAAATAGATGAAACACTTTCTTTTATCACTCTCACTTTTTTGAAACTCTCTCTCTAGCCTTCGATATTTCTTTATCCATCTTTCCGTTTATCAAACCATTAATTGTAAATGTTTTCATTTTTAGTAGTTAGTGGTTACTACAAAACCATTACCATAAGACATTACCCTTTAGTGTTCAATCAATTGACAACATAAAAATGACCTTCATACTATTTTGGTGATAGATACTTAGAAACTAAATAAATAAAAAAAAAACAATTATTTCTAGTAAATATATTTAATTACTTCTACATACAACATATGTATGTAAATGGTAGTATATAAAAATTGTTTCCAATTTTAAGACTTGCATGGGCTAAATTGGTCAGATTTAATTTCTTGTTTTCTTTAAGCCCATATCAAGAAGGATTTTCAGCCTTTAATAGGCCCAAACTATAAGATGCTCTTTATAGTGCAAGCTTTTGAGAATTCTTTAGTTTTTCCAAAGTTAAATAACCTTTATGTTACAATTCAACTTAAGTATACATATTTATGAATATTTTCCACATGGGAGTTTAATGGAATGGATATTTGAATTTTATTGAACTCACTTAAATTCTTCTTGAAGCACTTTTATAGCATTTAAAAAATCTTCACTTAGTAATAATTAATTAAAGTTTATCTCAAACATACAAGATATTTACGGGCTCAGCACAACATCCATAATTAGGATATAGAAAATTCGAGATAAATATTAACACTAAAGAGTTGTTGCTCTTTTTAAATCATCTTCTAATCCAGTAATGAAATTTTATAATATTGTAATAGCTTCCAAGCAAATCTCTCTTTCCTATCTAAGATAAAGATTGAAGATATTCCAAGAGAAAGTAATTGTATAGAAGAGTGGCTAGTAGAAAATGTTTAACAAAAAGAAGAAGAACTTGTACTTATCTCTTGGCCTAAGGAGATTTTGAATCTTTTGAGAAATGATGTTATTGGATATAAAATCTATAGAGATGTTAAAAAAAGTTGGCTATGTATATATGTAAATACACGAATATATATATATATATATATATATATATATATATATATATTGTAGTTAGGTTAATATTGTAAATAATCTAAAGGGATTAGGGGCATTTTGGTAATTCTTACAAGGACTATAATTAGGCCGTTATAAACCCTATTGTGTGAATCTATGGAGAAGGAGCCGACCTTTTCCACCACTAGTTATCGAATCAAGGTAAGTACATAAATCAATGATTGTGAATTGTGATTTACGTATGTATATAATAGTGTAGAGAAATTACGTATTAAGGTTTACATATCTAAATCAATCCGTGATGCACAAGGGACAAAACAAGCAATTCATGCGTCACGATAACAATTTGGGTCAAGTAAATATATCTACTCATGTATTACATTATAAATTTTATGTTAGATGGATCCATTAGGTCAAATTGAATATAAATCAAGTTGAGGATTCGATTTACGAGATGTATAATGAGATACACCGCCTCCCAGCATGATTGTGTTGAAACCGTGTTGAAAACTCAAAGTGAACAAAGAGATACATGGCCTCCCAATACGACCATGTTGGAGATCGAGTTGAAAATGAAAAGTGAATAGAGAAATACACGACCTCTTAACACAGCTATGTTGAAAAAAAAAAAATTCAACATGACCTATCAACACGGCCATGTTAAGGTCATGTTGATGAATAGTGAATAGAGAGATACATAACCTTTCAACATGGCCATGTTGAAGACCATGTTAAAAAAAAAAAATAGAGAACTGATATAATGAATAGAGAGAGGTACATGACCATGAGGAGGTCATGTTAGAAAAAAAAAAAAAACATGATGTCTCAACTTGACCAAGTTGAGACCATGTAAAAAAAGAAAAAATTATACGGCCTTTGGCATGGTCATGTACCACCTCGCACTCAATTACATAACATGATCGTGTTAAGTTGAAATGTAACTAGTCTCTTTTTGATATTTATAAGAGTAGAATTCTAAAAGCAAATAATTTGAAGGTCATATATATATTATTCTATATGGTAAGAGACTCATGAAGAGAGGATTACCTTTGTCATATATATATATACGTATATATTGTTTATGGATGGATTGTGAAAGGATTTTTAGGAATGTTATATGTGAAGACGTTTATGTTGTGATTGTGTATCGATTAAAGATTGTGAAAGATAAATAAAATTGTGAACGAATATTATGGTGCATTTTGCAAGTGTTAATGCTTCTAGCATGGCATGTGCATGTGTGTGTAGGTATGCGTTGTACTAAGCGTTAGCTTACCCCTCGTGTGAATTTTGTTTTAGGTATAGATGCTACTGGGGAGATCGTAGGATATGTTGAAAACATGAGGGAATCAACTCAAGATTAGAACAATGAAGGGAATATAGAATACGTTTATTATGATGACTAGTAGTTAAACTAAAAAAAAAAAGTTAGATTTTTATTTAATCATTTTGGAAATTTCTATTATAAGTGAATGTTAATCACTTCCGTTGTTTGAATTGAAAAGATTGTTGATGACTTATTGTTGAGGATGGGAAATTTCATTAATCTTTGTTATGCAACAGATGATTTATGATTATTATCAAGAATATTTAAAGAATAGTAGTGATAAAACCTTTGCGTGTCTTCAAGAAATGAGGACACGTGGCGAGTTATAGCTTACTCGAGTTTTAGGGCGTTTCAATATATGTAGGAAAGACATGGCAATCTTGGAGTAGAAGGGTGATTTAACATCCATTTTGCTTCAAGTATAAACATTAATTTTCTTTATTGAAAAACCAAAAGACATCTAATCAAGTGCATTTGGTCATATAGTAATGATTGATGACTTCGGTAGTGTTTGATTGTCATCATTTTGTAGTATTGAACTTGTTAAAATTTTTACTTCTTTATTTGGTTTGTATAATGAACTAAGTCATTGGACATAAAAGAACTATAAGGTATGAATAAAACCTAAAAAATTTGTATTATAAATTTTATGGTATAAAAATTTGTATTATAAATTAAAATTTATCTTACTAGACAGAATAACTATTTTCAAAACTAAAAAATAAATCTATGTTATCATCATTTTTATTTTTTTTGCTATTGTGTTTACATTGTATCTCTTCTAATGAGTTTCATGTTGACTAAAAAAAGGAAAAAACCTATATTATCATAAAAATTTACGTTCTATATTATACAAAACAAACATGACATAAGAAAATGTATTGTACCATTCTTCTTATATAGTATTGTCCTATTCCCCATGTATTGTTCAATTCTATTCTATCAATCGAATGCTATATCATTATCGTTGCCCCTAGATTGCATATTCTATTGCTATATGCTAGGCTCACTACAAAGACCTAACCAAATGCCAATCCATGATTTTTGTGGTATAGGTTCATCATATAGTGTGGTTGGTTCACTAAAGTATCTAATTATCTTTATTGAGTTTTAATAATTCATAATTGTTCTTTCTCATCCAAATCCAATCGATAATGTTTAGTTTTAGATTGATTAGCACCTTTTATATAAATAAAATTGATCAAAATCCCCAGGATATCATCGCTAAAGTGGAACAAGAGTGTGGTTGAGAATTTATACTACATAAACATACACATATATTAAATGCACAAATTTCCGTACATATGCATACAAAACATGAACAAGAATTAGTCACATAATTTCTTTAGATTTACAAGAAAAAGAATAAACATTCAATTTCATCATTGTGAAGTTAACCAAATGTATCACTAGAATTTACCCATAATCTCAATGTTTGAATTGATACGAAGATACACGAAATATCATTGTAAACAATGACTAGGCAGTTGAATGGAAAAAAACCTTACTAAAGTCAATTGGAACTAGTGATTTCAACGCTAGGTATGGTAAAGCTAAAGCACAGAACCAACTTAGAATATCACTAATGAAACACTATGATGAGCCAAATAAATCTAATAAAACTGAACCGTCATGAGCCCATTGAACCACTGTACAAGCTACATCAGAACCCCAACCAAATCGTGCATCCGATCGAATGAACGAGGCGCACCACCGACGTTTTTAAACCAAATGGAGACTAACTCGAGATAATCTCCATCGAATTGAAGAGCAATGGACTCCTTTGGTGTGGTTGAGCAACGAGATGGGGTCTACTTTCTTTCGCGAATTCATCCGGAAATCTTAATTTTTGTTTGCATATTTAAGTAATTCTAATAGCAGTTACATGGAAACATGTCACCTCTTGTGATTTGACTACTTGAGGAAGCATGTGTTGGGATAGACTTGGGAAGTTCAAAGTAGAATTAATTGTGTTGCTGAACTAATGCAAACATATATAAAGAATATAGAGTTTAATTGATATGTAGCATATATATATATAAGTAGATTAATTAATAAGTAATTATTAATAGATTTATTTTTTAAATGGATGTAATAAAAGTGTACTATTTGCTGGTATTATAGGGTTTTATAGCTAGTTATTACTATATATGTATATATGTATGTGTGTGCGTACTATTTACATAAGGGCAAGCGTGTTTGTAAATATTTATTTATTCATTGTAGCAATTTTACACATCACACATGTTTGGTTGTGCATGATGGCTTAATAAATACTATACATGATGCTCTCATCATAGAAAAAGAGAATAGATACGGATGGATTAGGTGATATAAAAATAGATTCACTTTTTTCAAATTCTCTCCCCAGCCTCAAATCTTTCTTTATCCACCTTTCCATGATGCATGAAAATTTTATAAATGCGAATACTAACATGTATACTAAATTGATTAAGTAATATAGGAAATAGTAGGGTTGTCATTCCCATGAGGGTTAAATAATTTACCAAACCAATCGTAATTTTATTATTATCTAAACACACGAAAAATTTCTAAAATAAAAAAGAATATACTAATGATAACTAAAACTAATAATGAAATTAAAACTATCACTAAAATAAACCTTTCTTGATTAAATCAATAAGAAAGTGATAAAATCGAATCCACTAAATATACTAATTATATTATAACTAAATAATAATTATATTTAATTATTTAGCTATTCTTGTGAATTGGCTAAAGTCATTCATTTCCCTTCCGAGTCCAAACCCTTTTTTATGATATAATAATTTAATCATCATTTGAATAATTAAATTATCCATCAACCGATTTAATTTTCTAGATTCCTTTACTAAAATTAACATGGATTAAAATTTATAGTTACTCTTGTTAAGAATTATAATTAACTAGTATCATAAATTAATTTATGATAAATTCCTTTAATAAGAAATTAATAAAAACACCGCATTAAGCCCTAATTGCGAAATCAATTTATTATAGATAGTAAATCTTCTGATCAAACTAACCTAATTAAATGAGAATCTTGACTAATCCTACATCTTTTTTTTTTTTTTTTATCAATAAGACATTTTACAATCATATGTTTTGAATCTTAAATACATAATTACGATATCAATATTTATAACAAAAATAATCAAAATATCTAATTATATTATAATTTAGTAATAAATACGACTTTATAATTAAGGTTTATCAATTTTTTTACAATAAAGAATTTAGCATATGATTAAATCAAGAAAACACATCAATAAATAGAATTAATCCATAAAAAGAATTATTAAAAAATTAATATTTCTAATTTATAATGTAAAAGAAATCACCAAAAGTAAATAAATAAACGCAATCGAAATCCTAAGTATAAATTGTCCTTGTCTCCCTTCGTTATTCCTTTTCCTTTCTCGCTCGTTTCTAGATATCTTTTTTTGGTCTTCGTCTTCTACCCCCTTTTTATTTTATTTTATTTTATTTATGTTTGGTTATCCATATTTGCTCAAGAAATACCATACATGATACTCTCTTGCTAGGAAAAGAAAATAGATAGAATGGATTAGGTACACATATTTTACTATTTTTTTATATATATGAAAAACTAGATTTGATATAAATATAAGGTAGATATAAAAATAGATGAAACACCTTCTTTTATCACTCTCACTTTTTTGAAATTCTCTCTCCAGCCTTGGATCTTTCTTTATCTACCTTTCCATTTATCAAACCATAAATTATATATGTTTTCATTTTTAGTAGTTAGTGGTTACTACAAAATCATTACCATAAGACATTACCCATTGATGTTCGATCAATTAATAACATAAAAATGACCTTCATACTATGTTGATGATAGATACATAGGAACTAAATATAAAAAGGTTATTTTTAGAAAATATATTTAATTACTTCCACATAAAACATATGTATGCAAATGGTAGTATCTAAAAATTGTTTCCAATTTTAAGACTTGCATGAGCTAAATTGGTCAGATTCAATTTCTTGTTTTCTTTTGGCCCATATCAAGAATGATTTTCAGCCTTTAATAGGCCCAAACTATAAGATGCTCTTTATAGTGCAAGCTTTTGAGAATTCTTTAGGTTTGCCAAAGTTGAATAACCTTTATATTACAATTCAACTTAAGTATAAATATTTATGAATATTTTCCACATGGGAATTTAATGGAATGGATATTTATTTATTTTTATCTCACTTGAAATTCTTCCTGAAGCACTTTTATAGCATTTAAAAAATTGTCAATGAATAATAAGTAATTAAACTTTATGTCAAACATACGAGATATCAATATTGTCAAAATCACTAGACAAATTGTAAAATTGTTTGAGTTTGCGTTCATACTTCACTATCCTAATTAACTCGTTCACAAACTTAGCTTGAAGCAAAATCGTGGTAGAATCGCGAGTTAACTCGGTAAAATTGCTAAAATCACTAGTTTGGAGCCGTTTCCACTGAGTTTGGTTCACTTTACTATGTTAAATGTTTGCCAATCATCAATTGTCAATTGTCAATTCCCTTCTCGTAACCCTTCAAGAGTTGCTACGTACGTTCATCGGATGTTCCGTTCTCCTTCATAACCTATACGTTCATTGCTTCTTCTTTTGTTCCATGTTGTTCTACTGCTGTTGGCTATTGCTTTAATTGTTCGTGAACTACACCGTCACTAAAGAAGATGATAAGTTAGTTGAAGACAAGAGTTTGAGCGTTGTCGCAATCACCGTTAGCCCACTAACTATATACTCCCCCCTTGGCTCTAATCACACGAAATTCTAGTCGCTGCGGGCTACTGGTCCTAAGGAAATACCCTTGGCTAGTATTTCGTGTGATTAGCAAGACAACACCACGTACTTAGATATTTTTAATTTTTTTGCAATTTATTTACTTTGAATGATTATCTGTTCTAATTTACTCATCTCTTACACTAGCTATAGTCTAGGTTTAAGTCCGGGTAGCCATAAACCCTAGGTCTTATCCTTAGCTCACTCTTCCGAGAGTGCCCTGTAAACACCCCATTTTTGCCCTAATGATCAAATAATAATCAATAATAATTAATTTCCAATTTTTTTATTATTTCTCTAATTTAGCAAAAATAGGAAAAATATTCAAAAAATAAAATAAATAAGAAAAATACATCAATTTTGGAAAATAATTGCAGAAATGGAAAATAAAAGGGTTAAATAATTTTTACAAATTTTTGAAATTTCAAAAAATACAAAAAAATAAAAAATTCGCATTGCATATATGCAAATTGCGAACATAATAAAATCACGAAAGTGGGCTAGCCCAGTTGGTCCGAACCTTGGTTTGGTCCGCACATGGGAGGGCTTAGTCAGGGGTTCGAAACGCGGGGGAAGTAGAATCCACGTTTTGCAAATTTTTTCTCTACCTAGGACACGTGTCAGCAGCTGATTGGCTGGAGCGAGTGCACGCGCCAGGCATGTGATTGTCTTCAACCTCCGTCCGAGATCGCCGGCGAGGAGAAAAATCTGAATTTCAATCGTTTTGATTCGATTTTTTTTTTCACAAATCCAACAAATCTTCAATAGAAATAAGATAAACATCATCCAATTAGAATCAAATTGCAACAAATAAATGGATTTGCACAAATCAGAGATGGGTTTTTAACCGCAAATCCGATTTGCTTCAATCGATGGAAATCCAAGCTTATCTAACTCTATTTCTTACGCCTATAAATAGAGGATGAATTGGAGAGGCAGAAGCACGGATAAAAGGTGAGAAAGAGAGAGAAAAGAGAGAGAATTGAAGCCTTGCCAGAGTTCTTCACCCGCGACCACCGATCAAGCGTCGAGCAGCCACCAGGAGGCATTTTTGAAGCAAACCATCGCTATAGTTAAGTTCCTCACCCTCGAAAACCTAGAAATTGACACCTCAACCGCTTCAAAGAGCTACCAGAACGCTGTCAACGAGCATCCCCAACCGCCGTGCCCGATCGACCTGACCCAACCCGCTTCGACCTGATCCGATCCACGCATCGACCAGGATCCAGGTAAGTCGGATTTTCCGATTTATTTTATTTTTATTTATTTATTTATCTATTTTATTTATTTCGAATTTATTTATTTACTTATTTGTTATTTATGATTCAAAAATGGAAAAAATGTTAGAAATGGGATTTAATTTAGGATGAATAATAAAATAATAATAATAATAATAATGAATAATAAAAAAATATAAAAATATATAAAGAAAATGATAAAAATATTAGAAAATAATAATAAAAATTTAGATTTTAGAATAGGATAGATAAATAATCTAGGTGAAAAATTTTCAATAAAAATTTAATAAGATTATAAAAATTAATAAAAATTATGAAAATTAATAAAAGTTAATAAAAATTATGAAAAATTAATGAAAATTATAAAAATTAATAAAAAAATCAATAAAAATTTATAATAGTAGAAATGAGTTGAAAAGTAGAAAAATGAAAATTTTTATCACTTAGAAAAATCATTTTCTTAAATAAATCCAAAATTGGTGTTTTCCCTTAAAATTATTATTTAAAAAAAATCAAATAATCAAGCTTAGACTTAGATTTTTTTAGAAAAATCCGAAAATGATAAAAACATAAATTAGAAGAAATTTCATAATTAAAAATCACCAACACATTAAAATTTTTCAGGAAAAACGAACTACTGCAAGTTTGATCCTGAATAGCAGGTACGTAGGCACCCATTTGGGGCAACCCTAAAAAGAACAAAAAAATTTATTTTCTTAGAATAATTTATTAAAAAATACAATAAAAGGCAACAAAAAATAAATAAAAGACATTCCTAGATAAAGTTTAGATTTTAGGAGATTAGGGTGGTAACCTTAGGGTTTTAATAGGTTAGTCTCCGAACTCAGAAACTCTGATTTTCCCCTTTCCTCTTTTCACAAAAAACAAGAAGAGAAAATCACGATGACTAGTGGTATAAATTGGGATTAATCTGCTCAATTAGTCCTAATTCAATCTTTCCCAACAACAGTTAGGTGGCGACTCTAAAATAAAACGAAATTCCTAACTCAAGTCGAGGATCTACATTAGATGAGCATAGGGTCTAGTATAGATCGGGTTAGGAATGGGAAATAAAAAATTAGACTCGACATGCCCCTTCCGGTCTTGTCCCTAGTTTGGTATCAGAGCCAAGGGAGGAGTATATAGTTAGTTTAAATAATTTTATTTTAAGAACTGAACGCTGAATTCCTTTATGGAAAACTTTGACATTTGTGAATTTCAGTGGGAAGAATCCATTGGTGGAAGGGTATAGAAGACTGAAGCTGTGGTTTTGACATGTAAGTCACGTAAAGCCCGCTATTGAGAAAAGGGTAGCACAGTGTTTCAAGGGCAGCTTTGGTAGTGAAAACCCCATGTATTCCCATAGAAATCACTTATGAAGAAGAACATTTAGGTGTTCTAACTTAAAATGAATTTATTTAGTCGAACTATGTCGTCCTCTAGCTCGATTCTAGAAGAGGAACATGAGAGCATATATGTTAAAATACAAATTAAAAATGATTATTATAATTTTATGGAAGAAATTGGTTCTCAGATTTTATTCTTTGACTGGTTTGAAGAATATTATTTGAAACCTAAAATGATAAATATAGTTAACCAAACTGTACAATGGAAACTAAGTAATGGCAGTCTGGTTGAATCAACCCATCACCCACTTAGCAACATCTGTATTCCCACAGAGAAACCGAAATTAAACTAGGTCCCTTTAAGAAGGCAGATGAATTTGAAGGAACTGGTATTAAGAAAATTATTGACCAGAACAATTTCACTAATAAAAATCTTCACATAATAGGTCAACAATTAAACCGTATTGAAGATGTAATTAGTAAACCCCAGGTCAATAACAATGAGAATGTAAAGGTTGAAAAGAAACCACTTTTCAAACCTTTCGAAATGATAAATCCCAGTAATGAATTTCTTTAAGCATTACAAGAAAAGAAGAAATCATTAAAAGGAAAAATGAAAATGGAATCAGTGGAAACTTTTAAATTAGATACACCCAAATTTAGGAATCTAATTATTGAAGACACTCCATCTGAGAAAATTAATGTTTTAAGTGAAAACAATGGTTCTAATCCAGATGATTTATCAGAAGACTTAAGTTTTGATAATTCTAATGGCTTAGAAGTCAATAAGATTACTTAGAAAGAACCTCAAAAATTATATTATCAGAGGGCATCACCTCTTGATATTATGTTTGAGGAAAAACCAAGTAATTATCAAAACAAATATTCTATAAGAACCACCTATGAATGGAACATAGATGGAGCCTCAGAACAAATGATTCTTAATGTCCTTAATCAGATGATCATGTTCGCGAATACTAACAGGAGTATTCAAGGCATATCTGATTTCCAAATTGTTGTACTTTTAATTTCTGGTTTTACTGGACAATTAAAAGGATAGTGGGATAATTGCCTCACTAAAGAACAACGAATGAATATTTTAACTTCATTTAAAAAGAATGAATTTGGAGTTAAAATGCTTAATGAATCAAACGAACCAATTCAAGATGTTGTTAATACATTAATGTTTTATATTAGTCAATATTTCATAAGAGATCCTTCTCACATTCGTGACAAGAATCTGGATCTTCTATCCAATATGAAATGTAAGTCTTTGGGCGAATTCCGTCAATACAAAGACATATTCCTCTAAAGAGTATTAATGCAGGATGATTGCAATCAACCCTTTTGGAAAGAAAAATTCCTAGCCGATTTACCAAACCTAATAGGTGAATAGGTTAGAACCAAAATCCGCAAAGAATTTAATAGGGAAATTCCTTACAACAATTTGTCTTATGGAGAGTTAACATCTTATGTCTATAAGATAGGAACTCAAATGTGTAACACAATTCGACTGCATAAGCAGTTGAGAAAAGAGAAAGAAATGAAAAGGCAAAGCCTTGGAGAATTCTATCAACAGTATGATCCATCCTTTGTCTTTGACAATTTTAAATGCACAGATTGTAAAAGAAAATATAAGAAAAAATCTTCTAAAAAGAAGACAAAATATTCTAAGAAAAAACAATCTGACAATGAAAAATTTGAAAGGAAATATTCTAAAAAAAAAGAAGAAAAACTTTTTTAGATGTTTCAAATGTAAAAAACTTGGTCACACTGCCGATAAATGTAAAATCGGTAAAAAACTTGACCAATTAAACCTCAATGAATTCCAAATGGAAGAAATGCTAAAATTGTTTGCAAACTTAGGATATTCTTCACCCAAACCATCTTCTTCATCAGAAGAAGAAGGAATCCAATGTAATGACATTGATTCTTTGACAGAGGAAGAATCAATCATTGTCCTAACTAAGGAAGAAGAAGAATTTCTTCTTATGTTAGATTCAATGTCTGATTCCCAAAAATTGAGATGGTTGGAAGGAGCCAAACCTACTTCCTTAATTTCTAACAATTTAACCTAAACCTAAATGAAGTCCTTAACAGAGGCAAATCCAAAGGTCATAAGATAATTACGGTTAGTGATCTTCAAAGGGAAATCAATTCCCAAAAAGAAGAAATCAAAGAATTAAGGTTGATGCAACATAAGTTGCAGCAAGAATTTTTTGAATTCAAAATGTCCAAAACGAAATGTTAAGAAGAAGAAGCTGAATATGGAAGTTTTTTTGAATCTAATGAAGTATCTGGAAAAGAAGTTAATCCAAAATACATAAAGCAACCAGTAAAAGTCACTATCCTCTAAAACCTCTGAAGGTGAACATAACTGTCTCTAAACAGTCTGGCTCTCTGGTGGTCTGCTTGTTTGACTATGATCATTAGGATCATCTAATGGTTGGCACATCGATGTTTGACAAATTTTATGCTCTAAAGGTTGGCTCGTGTCACTAGAGCCCTCAAGAACCTTTGAAGGTTGGCATACCTGCGTCTGCACAGTTTGGCCCTTTGAAGGTTTGATCATGTGGCTATGATCCTCAAGAATCTGTGATGGTTGTTTTATTTGTCTTTGCATCTTCTGGACCTCTGATGGCGACACAGGGTTCAATACTATACGTTTACCATCCTTTTTGAACATATAAGTATTTCTATACCCATCATGTAATACCATCCTATTATACAACCATGGTTTACCAAGTAATATATGGGATGTACAAATAGGAAGAATATCACATTCAAGCTCATCACAGTACTTGTCCCCAATACTGAAGGGTACCCTAGTCCTTTGGGTCACACAAAGACTATCTTGATCATTCAACTAATGTAATGTATATGGTTCAGGACGTGGAGTAGTAGCAAGTTTTAGTTTCGACGCTAACGATGCTGCTACCACATTGGTACAACAACCACCATTAACTATAAGGACACATAAATTCCCTTGTACCCTACAAGAAGTGTGTGTAAACACCCCATTTTTGCCCTTAATAATTAATAATAATCAATTTCAATTTTTTTCCATTTTTATAATTTTTCTCCTAATTTAGCAAAAATAGGAAAAATATTCAAAAAATAAAATAAATAAAAAATACATCAATTTTAGAAAATAATTGTAGAAATAATAAGAAAAGGAGTTAAATAATTTTTACCAATTGTTAGAATTTCAAAATAATAAAAAATAATAAAAAATACAAGACATATATACAATTTGCGTGATGAATAAAACCGAGATTTAGCCCAGCTCAACTGGCTCGTGTGTGTGCCTAGAACATGTGAGAGAGGACTGAGGTCAGGAGTTCGAATCCCCCCGCATGCGCTCGGCAAATTTTTTCTTTCTTTTCCCTTAGAGCTACCATGTGGCAGTACGCGATTAGCCGAGAGAAGGCACGTGCTTTGTACGTGATTGTCTTCTTCCTCGAGCCCAAATGAAGAAAAATCCGGCAAAAGTCCGACAAGGCCGAAAATGTTGGATTTCTTCAAATATTTTTGGATTTCAATCAATTTAAAATTGAATTATCCAAATAAATAACAAGATTACAACAAATTGGCGTCAAATCTGTTAGATAAAATTGAATCCAAAAAATGGAAAAATTCGGATTTCTTCGAATCAAAGATTTAAGCTTATCCAGGGGAGTCTTCCGACTTCTATAAATAGAGGGCAAAGGCAGTAAGCAAAAGCACGGATCAAAAGTGAGAAAAAGACAGAAAAGGAGAGAAATTCAAGCATTGCCAGAATTCTTCAACCCGCGATCGCCGATTGAGCTCGAAACCACCACCAGGAGGCGATCTTGAAGAAAACCATCGCTACGGTCAGGATTCCCATCCCTTAAAAGCTCAGAAACCGCCTTTAAATACCGTTGAAAGCCGCTGAAACGCCACCGATGAGGAAGCTCCATCCGCCGTGATTGACTTGACCCGACTTGCTTTGATCCGACTTGACCAACTCGGATCCAGGTAAGTTGGATTTTTTGATTTTTTTTTATTTCTTATTTATTTATTTAGTTATTTTATTTTTTTAATTTCTTTATTTATTTACTTGTCATTTATAATTAAAAAAAATAGAAAAATATATATTAGAATTTAGATTATTTTTTTAGGGTTTAATTTAGGATGTGTAATAATAAAAATAATAAAAACATAAAATATAAAAATATAAAAAAATGATAAAAATATATATTGGAAAAAAATGATAAAATTTAGATTTTAGTTTAGGATAGATAAATAATATAGGAGAAAATTTTTCAATAAAAATTAATAAAAATTATAAAAATCAATAAAATTATAAAGATCAATAAAAATTATTAAAAAATTAATAAAAATTAAGAGAAATCAATAAACATTAATGAAAATTATAAAAATCAATAAAAATTTATAATAGTAGAAATGGGTGGGAAAGTAGAGAAATGAAATTTTTTATCACTTAGAAATTTTTTTTTGATAAATCCAAAATTGCTTTTTCCTTAAAATTATTATTTTTCAAAAAGTCAAATGATCAAGCTTAGGCTTAGATTTTTTTTAGAAAAATACTAAAATGGTAAAAACATAAATAAAAAAAAATCATAATTAAAAATCACCAACACATTAAAGTTTTTTTAGGAAAAGCGAATTACGGCCCATTTGATCCTAAATAGCAGGTACATAGGCACCCATTTGGGGCATCCCTAAAAAGAATAAAAAAATCATTTTATTAGAATGAGTTACCTAAAAACACAATTAAAAAAAACAACAAAAAATAAATAAATAAAAGACATTTTGGATAAGGTTTAGATTTTAGGAGAATAGGGTGGTAACCTTAAGGTTTTAATAGGTTAGCCTTCGAACCTAGAAACTTTAGTTTTCCCTTTCCTCTTTTCACAAAAATGAAAAAGGAAATCACGCTGACCAGTGGTCCAAATTAGGACTGATCTGCTCAATTAGTCCTAATTCAATCTTTCCCAACCATAGTTGGGTGGCGACTCCAAAACAAAATGAAATTCCTAACTTAAGTCGAGGGTCTACATTAGATGAGCATAGGGTCTAGTATAGATCAAATTAGGAATGGAAAATAAAAAATTAGACTCGACAGTATGAAATAAGTTTTCCCTTTGTTCGTCATCCTTAGTAGTAAATGTAGTTAATGTCTGACGCAATATATTAGCATAATGAAACATTTCACTAGACATGATTGTGCTCAAATCCAACAATACAATAATTATCTTTACACTTCCAAGGTTCAAGTACACAACCAAGCCAGAAATGAAGTACACTCAACTACTTTCAAGTAAATAAAATTAAATTCAACAACAAGTGTTTAAGTAACTAGTTTAATTACTTTCACACTTTAATGACTTGTTTGAATTTCAAATTCTACTACTCACTTTCCTTTTTCTTGCCTTGACTTCTCACCACTTAAATACACAATTGACAGAAATTAAACACATACACAACACATCATTCACTACCACATGCAAAACTTGCAATCTCCTTTTTAATCAACACAAACAACACCATACACACACTATTGGCTTAGCACACAAATGCAATGCCACACACACACACCTTTTCTATACATGGTGTTTAACAAATTCAATCACCACAACAACAATATTTCCCACTCCTTTCAAAATCACGGTGCAACAAATTTTTTTCTAAATTCTACAAGTCACTTCTTCACAAACAACTCCTATGGCAACAACATAAAATTGCACTCCACTTCCACGGCAATAACAACAAACGGCAACAACAACAAATACACTCCACTTCCATGGCAATGATAACAAGATATACTCTACTTTCCACAAGTTCTAATCCACAACTTAACAAATAGGCAGCAATTCAAATTTGAATTTCAACTACTTCACTAATTGCAATCCTTCCACAATTGGTAAGAAATGAATTTCAAATTCAAACAAACACTCATTAACTCCACAACTTAATTGATGTGTTTGAATTCAAATAGATTCCTTACTATCCACACAATGCAAATTTGTAAAATATACTTCCCCAATTCCAAATTTGCATAAAGGATTCACAATAAGACACTCCACAAGCTTCTTCAAACAACAAGCTAATCACGGTATGAATGGGCAAGTTTCAAGTTCGAAAATGTTGAATTAACAACACACTTCTACTCTCCTTCCCTTCCACGAAAATGATCAACTACAGGAAGCTACAACAAACCCTTCAATTCAACTTCAACAAATAGCAAATTCAATTCTTAATCAAGACAATTGAAGAACCCTAATTGAACGTGATGATCAAGAATTCAACCAACATGTAATCCCGTCTCTTAACTTGTTCACTGATATCAAAAGATGATGTGCTCAAAACCAAGTCCAAGCACAATCAAATGACTCAAAGAAAACAAATCACAACTTAATTACAAACCGGTCCAATTATGTGACAATTCATGTGATCTCCTTTAGAAATTTGATGGAAAACCAAAGATCAAATGATGCAATTGCAATCTATATATGTAATCTTCACCATATAATAACAAGAATAATTGAATTCCACGTGAATTAAACAAAAAGGATGGATCAAAACCGTAATATCAACTTCCCCTTCAATTCCAATGCACGCCAACAATAAAATGATATTGATTTCAAGTACTAAAAGAACAATCAATCTTAAACAAGATAATTGTTCACAAATTGCATTCACAAATATGTCCAAGAAACTCCAAATCAACCCTAGATATGACTTACTAGAGAGGAAATGAAAAACAACAAAGAAAGAAATCGATATGACTCACAATTTCCCCTTGTTGCACTCGCTACAATTCCAATTCTTGGGTTGAAATTGATAAGAGAATTAGAACTAAGATAAACCCTAATTCCCACACGTTAAGTGCTAGTGTTTAATCTGCAAAAATGGCCTCTCAAACCTTACTATAAGCAAGTATTTATACTTGCTCCCTTTAGGGTTAGAAAATGCACAAAATTATAACTATGCCACTTTTAGGGCAACTAGTCCTAAATGAAAATTACAATAAAAATAAAAGTGTTCCAAAATGATTACAACATAAATAGTCTATGCAAATGAAAATATATAAAAGAAATTGGTCTTCAAGATGCTAGTCTTTTATAGGATTCATCAGCCCAGCTCATCGCCGGTTCAAGTCGGTCCATGGATAACCTACAAGCTGAGTCTGAGTGAGTTTATCCATCGCCCTATAAAATATGATAAGTGTGCTTATTGGAAAACACAATACAAGAATAATAGAAAAGAGGTTAATTTATAAATAATTCCGAGGTCAATTTGCTCAAAATGGGCCATCATCGCCAAAATTCGAAATCCTTTAGTTCTTGCCCTCATGATAGGTCTTGTTGAATTTCGATTCTTATCACAATTACCATTAGGATAAACGAGGAATTTATCTTAGAAACTACTGCTCTATTTGATACTGGCGTAGATTTGAATTGCATTAAAGAAGGGTTAATTCCCACAAAATATTTTGAAAAAATAACCTAATCTCTAAGCTCTGCTTCCGGTAACAAATTAAACATTAGTTTCAAATTACCCAATGCAGAAGTTGTTAAAGACATTGTTTCCTACAATACCAGCTTCATCTTAGTTAAAAACTTGAAGTAAAATGTCATCTTAGGAACACCCTTTATCAACTTAATCCAACCTTTCTAAGTTACCAATGATGAGATTGAAACAAATTACCTTGGACAAGAAATCTGTTTTAACTTTGTTTCAAAACCAAAAACCAAAAACCAAAACGATTGATATGCTCAAGCAGAACTCAGTTTTTGAGATAAATTGTTTGATTAAAACCAAGGAAGACCAACTATCCTTCTTAAATGACGATTTGGAACTTCACAGAATCGAAGACCAAATCAAAAGAAATCTTATTAAGGAAAGGATTTCTCAATTAGAAAGTGGGATCGGAAAGACAATCTGTTCCACTTTACCCAATGCATTATGGGATAAGAAATCCCACTCAGTCGGATTACCTTATGAAGGTAATTTTGATGAAAGAAATATACCTACGAAGGCTAGACCTTCGCAAATGAACAACAGTGTTCCTGAACACTGTAAAAAAGAAATTAATGACTTGTTAGCTAAAAAGCTAATTCGCAAATCCAAGTCACCTTGGAGTTGTTTTACTTTTTACGTTAACAAAAATGCAGAAATTGAAAGAGGTGTACCAAGATTGGTAATAAATTATAAACCTCTTAACAATGTCCTAAAGTAGATTAAGTATACAATACCTAATAAGAAAGATCTGCTTAGTAGAATACATGGAGCTAAGGTATTCTCCAAGTTTGATATGAAATCTGGATTTTAGCAAATTCAGATTAAAGAATTCGATAGGTACAAAACGGCATTCACTGTCCCTTTTGGACAATACGAATGGAATGTCATGCTTTTTGGATTAAAAAATGCCCCCTTTGAATTCCAGAGGATAATGAATGAAATCTTTAATAATTTAGATTTCATAATTGTCTACATCAATGATGTGTTGATCTTCTCACCCAATTTAGATCAACATTTCAAACATGTCAAGGCTTTTGTCCAGAAAGTTAAAACTAATGGTTTAGTAGTATCGCCTTCTAAGATATCCTTATTCCAAACTTGGATTAGATTCTTAGGATTCGATATTCACAATGGAACAATTACACCAATTCAAAGATCCATAGAATTTGCTTCTAAGTTCCCTAACAGAATCTTAGATAAAACCCAAATCCAGTGATTCTTAGGAAGCTTAAACTACGTAGCAGATTTCTTTAGGAATCTTAATGTTCTATGTAAGCCTCTTCATAATAGGCTTAAGAAAAATCCACCAGAATGGTCTGACGAACATACATAAGTAGTTAGGAAAATCAAGCAAAGGATAAAGGAAGTCCCTTGCATCCATTTAGCAGATCCATCCCTACCACAAATAGTAGAGACTGATGCATCTGACATAGGATTTGGTGGAATCCTAAACAAAAATCCAGCAACGGCAATGAATGTATTATCCAGTATGTGTCTAAACACTGGAACCATTATCAATTAAATTATTCAACAATTAAAAAACAAAATTTGGCTATTGTTTTAACAATTTCCAAATTTTAAGGAGATTTGTTAAACCAAAAGTTTCTTTTAAGGATTGACTGCTCAGTAGCCAAAAATGTTTTAGAGAAAGATGTTCAAAATTTGGCTTCAAAACAGATTTCACTAGATGGCAAGCAATTTTACCCTGTTTTGATTTCAATATCGAGCATATTCGAGGAACATCCAATTCTCTTCCTGATTTCCTGACTCGTGAATTCCTGCAGGGAGATGCCTCCCAAAAGGGAAAAGGGAAAGGAGAAGGAAGTCCCCCGTAAGGGACTTACAAATGTCCGGTCATGGCTTGCTACTACGACTCCTAAAACCAATGTACCCTTGACCATCAAGGAATTGAATGAGTAATCAATCGCCTCATCCAAACCAATGAAGCAACCCAAAGAGGGAAATAAGAGTTTAAACACCAATGTGGTAATAATGCCTGAACTCATTAAGGCTATTACCATTGCTTTAGGTTCATGGTCACCTGTGAAAGATCGCAGCAAGATGATAAAAAAATCATCAACCAATGTTCATATTACTGAGGTGGCGTCTTCTTCGAAGGCATTAGTCCCTTAAAAAAGTTTTCAAAAATGGCATGTTAAGGATATTTTCAAGTATGTCTTCTCTGTTGAGAAAGGGATGCATGAAAAGGATCCTTATGATTTTGCCAGGAAAATATTTCCTGAAAATGTTTTCTATATTCCACATGACAATTTAAAGAATATGGAATATTATGAAAGAATCTTAATTGAAATGGGTTCTGTTTCAATTAAGCATTTTGAAAATGATGGAGTAGTTTCCTACTCAACCGCCAGAATCCATAAGGTCATTAACCTTTTGGATTGGCTTGGCAAACCCTATGATAACCAGAAGTTCAGCCTTAATCCGCTCATGCCTCTAGTACCACACCTAACTATTTATAATTATTATGATTATAAGTAGACCTGGTTTAATGCTTTTCTTAGAATGAATTAGAAAAGGTCGCATACTTGGTTGATCTTTTTTTATAAATTTTCAACAAAAGGACTTCCCAACTAGTTTTCACACTGGTGGGATGAATTTGGGGCAATTGAAGAAATTGTCCATGAGAATGCCCGGAAAGGATTCAATCTTTTCCTCAAGACTTATGAGCCTAACGCTCATGAGTATATGTTTACTAAAACCATGTTATACTATATCCATATTGGTATATCATGGGTAATGGCTTGGTTCTTCGGTTACAAGCATGACCGATGCACCCAGACACCAGTCTTCTCCAGGAGATTCAAAGTCAAATGGTGGGACGGTTTCAAAATGAGGGACAAGGTGAAAGAGTCAACAATCGATCAATGACTGACTAAGCAAAAGCACCTTGCTCAAGGCAATGCTCAGACCCCATTCCTCCATGATTAAGGTTCCTTAATGTCATTTATGGCCAAGACACAAAATCCAGATGAAATGAAGCAAGTTCTGGAAGCTGCCCTAGCACAATTAAAGAAGTCTGAGAAGAAATGCGGACTAATGAAGATGTCTCTTCCGCATCAACATCCGGAGGACTTCAAAGCAATGAAGACGATTGCTACGGCATCAATTTAGGTAGTCCGTAGGATCAAATGTAAGTACTTTGCTTACTCATAATATATATATATATAAGATAGGATTAAATTAAGAGAATGTACTTTGAGGATTTGCTGGAGTCTGGAGCAGAATGATCAACAAGAAGATGTTGGAGAGGGAAACCATATATATATATATTATGTACGAATGCGTACATATGCATATTATATATAATATTTGTACAATTGAAAAAAAAATTCTTTCTTTTTTTTTTATTTTCTAAATTTAGTTAGTTTTTTTTTTACTATTTTAGTTAATTATTATCCATATATAAAATGTAATGTTTAAATAAAATATATTATTAATGTTGATGTAGTGGTGATATAGTAATTTGCTTTTATACTTATAAAATAGTTATTATATTTATATTAGTTTCAAGGGATTAAGGAGATGATTTTGTAGTGGTCTTCTAAAACAATAGTAACACCTAGTAGTTCTTAATAGTGTAATTAAATTATGACATTTATTGCGACTCATGACCAAAATATTTGCTAATTCTTTATTTCTATTATCTATTATATTTTTTATGACTATTGTAAGTAAATTTACAATATTTGGAAATTATTTTACAAAGGTAATAAAAACTTACATTTCTATGTGCTGTTTCTATGTTCCGATTCTACGAACCCCCTAGCAATTTTATGTAAAATTAGAAGTTTGACAACCTTTCAAGATATTGAAGGGCTCAACACATCATCCATAATTAGGATATAGCAAAGTCGAAATAAATATTGACAGCATAAATAAGATATTTTATAATTATATGTTTTGAACCCTAAACACATAATTATAGTATCAAGATTTATAATAAAAATAATCTAAATATCTAATTATATTATAATATAGTAACAAATATGACTTAATAATTAAGATTCATCAATTTTCTATACAAAAGAATTTAACATATGATTAAATTAGGAAAACATATTAATAAATAGAAATAATTTATAAAATAATAAATGAAAAAATGTTCACCGCCTTCGCATTCTCTTCATTTTTTTCCATCTCGGTCTCCTAGCCCCTATCTCTTTATATATATTCCTTCCATTTTCTCTCTCTCTCTCTCTCTCTCTCTCTCTCTCTTATTATTATTTCAGATTTTCCATTTTTTAATATCTTAAATTCGGCTGAGAAAAATTAAAATATCCATTTCAACATGGACTTTATATATATATATTCCAATTCCCTTCATAGGCACTCATTGACATGTGATTTCCAATCTATTAATCCTAGAAATACATGGAGTTGCTTACTTTCAATAGAGAACTTGTGGAGTGTGTTAATAAATTATTGAACAAGTTGATGTGGATTGTAATCCCAAACCATTAAAAACATCTACACTATAAGCTAAGCGGGTAACTCGTGGAGTGGACATTTCCTAAGTACTTTCTTATATCTTTCTTAGGCATCATAAAGTAATTCCCCCTCAATTTGAACAAAATTTATGATGTCGTTTATGAATTTTGAGATCTATTGGAGATGGAAAGAACCTTGAAAGAAACTTTTTAGAGAGCTAGCTCCATGTAGTTATCGATTCTTGTGACATTGAATTCAACTAGCTTTTCACCCTATGAAGTAGAGAAAAAGGAAAAAGTCTTAGTTTGATTGCATCATTTGACACTCCATTACTCTTGAATGTGTCGCAAATTTGGAGGAACATTATAATGTACTCATTATGATCTTCATGTGGTAATCCTCCAAATTGATTCACTTGAACCATTTGAATGAGTGCAAGCTTAGGCTCAAAATTATTGGCCTAAACGGCTGGTCTCATAATCTTTGAACCTCTACTTGCAGGCATTGCATATTCCCATAAAGCTCTACCATTCTCTACTAGTTGATTATTTTCTTTTGCCATTTTAGTATTCTATAACTCTACACAATTTCTATTATCTCTTAACAACCGATGGAAGGCATGCTCTATCTCTAGATCAAATGGCACAAATTCCAAGCTTCTACTTCTTTGCATAAACCACTTATAAGAGAAAATAGAAACAAACGTAGTAAACTAAAAATAAAAAGAAACTAAAATAACTATGACTAAAATTAAAATAAGAAAACAAATAAAATAACTAAAAGTTTTTTTTTTCTCTTAGACGAATAACAAAATCAAAATGGTTTAATATTAATTTCAATTCTTGACAATGGTACAAAAAACTTGATGTGTGAAAATTTTATAAATGCAGATACTAACAAGTGTATTAAGTCAATCAAGTAATATAAAAAGAGTAGGGTTGTTATAAATCAACTAATTTAATTTTCTAGATTTTTCTAGTTACATCAACATGGATTCAATTTTACAATTACTTTTGTTTCGTATTATTATTGACTAGTATCATAAATTAATAAAAACATTGTATTAAACTTTAATTGCAAATTCAATTCAATTATAGATAGTAAATCTTTTGATTATACTAACTTAATTAAATAAGAATCTTGACTAGTCCTATTTTTTTTTAGTTAAATAAGACATGTTATAATCATATGTTTTGAACTCTAAACATATAATTACAACATCAAACTTCATATGAAAAATAATCTAAATATCTAATTATATTATAATATAGTAACAAATACGACTTAGTAATTGAGATTTATCAATTTCTCACATAAAAGAATTTAGCACATGATTAAATCAACAAAATACACCAACAAATATAAATAATTTATAAAAGAATCTATTAAAAAATCAATATTGTTAATTTATAGTATATAAGAAATTACTCAAGAAAAGAAAAACCCAATTAAAATCCCAAGTATGAATTGGTCTCGTCTCCCTTCCTTATTCCTTTGTCGTTTTTTTTTTTTTTTGGGTCTTCGTCTTCTGGCCGCCTTTTTATTTATTTTTTTAATTATTTTTTTGGGTCTTCGTCTTCAAGACCCTCTTTTTCTTGTCTTCGTCATCTGTACACCCCCTCCCCAACCCACCACCACGCAGCCTGTTCCGTCCCTTCTGTCTTTGTCCTCTTTATAATATTTTATCATCAACGTGCTTTTATGCGGAGTTGAGCAAGACCAAGACATTCTTGATTGACTGATTCAACTATATAATGGAAACAAAGCGTTGAGCTGGACCAAGACATGTCCTTCAATTGGTGTTATCTTCTTTCGAATAAGTCATTTTCTATTTTACATTGTACGACAAATTCAAACGGTGACTTAACCGTAGAAATAAAAATGTTTGTTAATTTTACTATCAATTCTACTTTTTCTTTTCTAATATTATTACATTAAATAGGATTTGTAATTTTATATTCAAATTCATTTCATAGACACTCACTAGCATGAGATTTCCAATCTACTTCTCTTGGAAATACATGGAGTTGCTTGCTTTCAATTGAGAATATGTGGAGTGTGTTGATGAATTATTGAGCGAGCTGAAATGGATTGTAAACTTATATCTCATCTTAATGTAATTCTTACATTAAAATAATTTGTACGTATATTTTACGAATCCAGATATTTTTCTTGTAAACCATATAAAAATATACACATAAATGTAATAAAAAAATTGTGTAAAAATTTATGAAATTACAACTTATCAAGTGTCCCCTAACTTTAATCCATCGTTCTCACATGATAAAAGTAAAATTGACACAATCTCATGGATTACTTTTGCATACTTTATCAATGGAAGTACTAGTAACTTTACTGAACAAAATATTTGCTCAATCTTTCTATATTATACCCTAATAACACTTAAACTATTTGACTAAAATGATTAAACTAAGTAATGCAAGATTTTCATAAATGTGAAATAAAAATTCATTATCCTTGAATTGAGTTTAATATTAATCCACTCAAGAAAAGTTATATACACTTTTATAAATTTAAACTAAACCATATACATTTCTTATTTGATTTCATCGAACATTCAAACTCTAATACTTGTATATATTTCATCTATTTAATCTTTGCAATCTCTCCAAAAGAGGGCTTTGTTTTTTTATTTTTTTTAATTTATTTTCTTAGACTTTTCTCTTAACCCATGTAATGGGCTTTAGGTCTAAGTTTCCGAGCTCATCATTCATGACAATTGCTATTATTCCTCGAAAGGCACCTTGCAGACTTAACCACTCAAGTTAATAAGGCCTACTTCTAGACGTTTAGCTAAGTGGATTTTTATTACCCAAACACCTTAGGGAAGGCAAAAGGTACTTGAGGTTAGTGCTCATAAATACTTATAACTTGAGTTATAGACTCAAGATATTAGAGTAGAATTAGCACTTATTATTATTATTACTATTTTTTTATTTTTATTTCATTTATTATTAATCTTATTTTTTTATTTGTTGCCCCCAACTTTATTTTTAAGAAAGATAATTGAGAAAAAACTTCATTTGATCACAAGTATAAAAGACTTTCATATCTCTAAAAACTTTCCTAGGAACGAATATACGATAACAAGAATCAATAAAATGCACATGACAAATCTTTCATAAACAATATTGCTTCAACTAAGGTTTTAGACCTAAGGTTTAAAAAGTATGAAACCTTGCACTTCAAAGATGCCATTATTTTAATCAAACAAAGTGGTAAAAGTTCACAAAAAAAAGCCAGCAAAATTTTGTGTAAAATCGATGCAAAAAGAAAGAAGAATAAGCCAATTATTTAAATCATGCAATTTCTATCATGTAGCATATTGTATCCACCCCCCACATTAAAATCAACATTGTCCTTAATGTTAAGAACAATAAAAAAAAAAAAACAAAAGAGTAAAAAACAAGAATACTCTCCAAGGGTATTGGTTTGATTGCTCTTCTTCTTGGGCATTTTCTTGCCTACACTTGATTGATTAATTCAAATGACCTAAAAAAGAATAAAAAGAAAAACAAAGAAAAAAGAAAACTATAATATATATATATATATATATTATATATATATATCTATTTTTAACTTATAAAGAGAATGTGCAGATTGTTTCGCACAAAGTGCTTCATTTATAATTGCTAGTGTAAACACAATATTTTTGCCCCAATGATCAATAATGATCGATCATAATTAGTTTCCATTTTTTTCTATTTTTTCTCTAATTTAGCAAAAATAGAAAAAATATTCAAAAAATAAAATAAATAGGAAAAAGACATCAATTTTGGAAAATATTTGCAGAAATGGCAATAAAAATGGTTAAATAATTTTTACAATTTTTTGAAATTTCAAAAAATACAAAAAAATAAAAAAATCGCATTACATATATGCAAATTGCGAAAATAAGAAAATCGCGAAAGTAGGCTAGCCTAACTGGTCCGAACCTTGGTCTGGTGCGCGCGGGAGTGGGCTCGGTCAGGGGTTCAAAACGCGGGGGAGGCAAATTCCACGTTTTGCAAATTTTTTCTTCGCCTGGGACACGTGTCAGCAGATGATTGGCTGGAGTGAACGCACGCGCCGAGCAAGTTATCATCTTCAACCTCCGTCCTAGATCGCCGGTGAGGAGAAAAAATTAAATTTCAGCCGTTTTGATTTGATTTTTTGCACAAATCCAACAGATCTTCTACAGAAATAAGATAAACATCATCCAATTAGAATCAAATCGCAACAAATCAATGGATTTGCACAAATCGGAGATGGGTTTTAACCGCAAATCCGATTTGCTTCAATCGATGGAAATTCGAGCTTATCCAGCTCAATTTCTTGCACCTATAAATAGAGGATGAAGTGGAGAGGCAGAAGCACGGACCAAAAGTGAGAAAAAGAGAAAAAAGAGAGAGAATCGAAGCCTTGCTGGAGTTACCAAGCCGTAACCACCGATCAAGCATCGAGCTATCACCAGGAGGCGTTTTTGGAGAAATCCACTGCCATAGTTAAGTTCCCCACCCTTGAAAACCAAGGAACCAACACCTCAATCACTTCGAAAGGCCGCTAGAACACCGTCAACGAACACTCCCAGCCACCGTACACGATCGACCCGATCCGACCCGACTCACGCATCGACCCAGATCCAGGTAAGTCGGATTTTTCGATTATTTTATTTTATTTATTTCTTATTTATTTATTTAGTTACTTTATTTATTTTTTTGAATTTATTTATTTATCTATTTGTTATTTATGATTCAAAAATAGAAAAATATTGGAATTTAGATTTTTTTTTAGGATTTAATTTAGCAAGGATAATAGAAAATAATAATAATAATAATAATAAATTACAAAAATACAAAAAATGAAAAATAATAAAAATATATAAAAAATTAGATTTTAGTTTATGGTAGGAAATAATATAAAAGAGAACCTTTCAATAAAAAATTAAAATAAAAATTAATGAAAATTATCAAAAAATTAATAAAAATAGTAAAAATTTATAATAAGTATAAATGAGTTGAAAAATAGAAAAATCAAAATTTTGTCACTTAGAAAAATCATTTTATTAAATAAATCCAAAATTGGTTTTTCCTAAAAATTATTATTTTCAAAAAATCAAATTATCAAGTTTAGGCTTAGATTGTTTTTAGAAAAATACTAAGATGGTAAAAACATAAATCAAAAGAAATTTCATAACTAAAAATCACCAACCTATTAAAGTTTTTCAGGAAAAGCAAACTACGCCCTGTCTGATCCCGAATAGCAGGTACGTAGGCACCCATTTTGGGTAACTCTAAAAAGAATAAAAAAAAATCATTTTCTTAGAATAACTTATTCAACACAAATAATAATAATAATAATAAATAAAAGACATTTTTGGATAAAGTTTAGATTTTAGGAGATTAGGGTGGTAACCTTAGGGTTTTAACAGATTAGCCTCTGAATCCAGAAACTCTGATTTTCTCCTTTCCTCTTCTCGCAAAAAATGAGAAGAGGAAATCACGACAACTAGTGGTCCAAATTAGGACTAATCTACTCATTTGCTCCTAATTCAATCTTTCACAACAACAGTTGGGTGGTAACTCCAAAATAAAACAAAATTCCTAACTCAAGTCGAGGATCTACATTAGATGAGCATAGGGTCTAGTATAGATCGGATTAGGAATGGGAAAAATAAAAAAATTAGACTCGATAGGATGGCGACTCCACTAGGGACCTCTCTCTAGTAGGCTAGCCACCTGAATCTCCTCAAATTGCTCCTTTCTAAGAAATGTCTTTTGATTGTTATGCTATTGCTATCCTTTCAGGGGTTTAGCTAAGTTTAGGGTCATTATTTACTTTTGTTGTTGAATCTGCATACATTATCTGTGTGAATAGATACGGTCAAACCCGGGCCGTCTTAGGACCCTAAGACAGGGGGTCATTGTGTAGGTTTCGGGCGAAGTGATATGATCACCGTTCGGGACTGATTAGGCTACCCCACCCAATGCTTCAATATGGCCTGCGATCCATTTCTCCGAGAATGCGGGAGGCAATAGAGCTTAGGGACTTGTTAGAACTTACCTATTTGCAAACACGATGTCATGGGTTGATAATTGATTGATGATGTAATATTTTTTGTTCTGTTCATGGAGCTCAGATTAATTTCCTTGTAATGTTATCATTGTAACATAGTTCTTGTTGTAATTAGAAATTTCTGTTGTAATAGATGGCTAGTTCCACAGTTGATCGCCTCCTCCGCAAAGAGATCTGAGTATGCAAACCTCTAGACCCGAAATTGGCATTGGACCACTGGTTCACCCTATACAACCTAGAGGAGCAGGCCTCCATCCAGCAGAAAATAGAGCCCATCCTCTCATTAATGAAGATGGAGATGAACTTGCCCTTGGTACGGGCCATGCTCCACCTATGGGAAATAAAGCCTGCGGCTTTCTTCATTGGGCTACATGAGATTACTGCTACTCTAGAAGAGTACACCCAACTGCTATAGGCTCCAGCACTAACCAACCAAGTCTATGTACCAGATCTTGAGGCCAGGCCAGCCGGTATTTTCAACAGACTCTTGGGTATCCGTAAAACAGCAATCAACAAAGCCTTAGCAGACTGTAACAGATACTGTATACGGATGGATGAGTTGGAAGCCTGGTTCATCTCTCATGAAGATAATGGGGACAGGAAAGACATATTGTGTGGGGACCCCAAGACTTATAGACAAAGAAGAGTGAGTGCTTTCATCCTGATAGCCTTCACCACCATACTCTTCCCCACCGGAACTTTCTATGTCCACTATCGAGTTGCAGAATTGGTGGCCCAATTCCTAGAAGGAAAATCTTACATCCTGGCTCTATTAGTTGAATAGATCTAGACCTTAAACTTTTTCAAGAAAAAAAGCCATGGGATCCTCCGCTCAAATATCAACCTTATCCTGATATGGTTTGTAAGCCACCTCAAGTGTTTCGGGTTGAACTTGGTCCGAAAAACTTTGGCTTAACAAGTGGACCTCGTGGACTCATGCATAGAGAAGATAAAACTACCCGACAACCTTACTAACCATAGTTGGGTAGAAGTGCTTAAAAAGTTTCAGTGCCGATGACATTTTGTAGGCAACTAGATAGAGTTACTGCGACAAAGTTATCTTAACCTGCAGTAATTTTCAAGTTGTGCCTCTAATCGGTATTAGCGGATGTATAGGGTATCGTCCCAACTCGTTAGTCCGCCAGTTTGGTACTATTCAAGACATAGTTTATCGGCCCTTGCTGGAAGCAATCACATTCAAGTACCAAGATCTGAACTTATTAGTAGTTGAGAAATTTGCTAAGCTGGCAAAGGTCAAAGCACTGTGGGAAGCACGAATCGAGAGCCCGAATGTAGACCTCAGAGAGTTGGACGACGAAGTGGGCAAACATCGAGCCACCAGGGAGTTCGTGATCCACTAACTATATCGAATGGGGGAAAGAGCATACCGGGTCCCAAATGTCACTCAACTTAAGCCAGACAAGGTAAATCCAGAGCTGGAAATCTACCTAGAGCAAGTCAGGGCCCGGATGGAAGTATATTTTGAGGCTACGGATTATAAAAAGGAAATCTGGAAGGGTCGATTCAAGGAATCCAACCAAAGAAATAAAGCCTTGGAAGCTCAGCTGGAGAAGACCCAAGCTAGAGTCAAGGAATTAGAAGCCGTCATCAATGGGAAACCTAAGTCTCTGCAGCAAAAGACCAAGAAAGCTAGGAAATAGATTATACTCTTTTGTTTTTTTCAAGTATCAAACTCCAAAGTTTCCAATATTAATAAAAATAAAGTTTCAGTATTACATCATCAATTAATTGTTAGCCCCTTTTATTTTAGAATCCATGTGACACATGCATAACATTTTCATGCATACATTATACTAAAAAGAAAAAAAAAATGCGCGCCAGGTATCAAAATAACCCCCAAACAACCGAACCCTCCTAGAAGCCCAATCTGCACACATTTAAGAACAAAAATGGCAAACAGTGGCGACAACCGCAACAACACAAGTGCTGACGCTGCTTCAAACTCTAGGATCGTATCCTTGGAACAAACGGTCCCGTAGCTAGTTGCACAATTCCACCTCCTGATTGAAAGCATTGGCCTCATTCGCATCACCCAACTGACTTAAGAAGAACACTCAAGGGCCAGAAAGGGGAAGTCAGTGGAGAGGCAGCCTCCAGAATATGAGGAAATCAATTCCCACCTCAACCCGACCTTTGAGTATGAGCCGAGAATCAACCAGGGTCCAACCTCTGATGACTTGAAGAAAGAGATGGAGGAGAGATAGAAAGAGATGGAAAAAAGACTATTCCAACAACTGGCTGACAAGATGAAAACAATAGAGGAGCCTGATGGTTTCGAGCAAGTCAGGATCACTAGCTTGCTAGCGTATGGGGAAGAAGTATTCCCTGATAAATTCAAGACCCCAGAATTTGAGAAGTATGACGATACCAAATGCCCCAAAATGCACACAAGGCTATACGCTCTAAAAATGAGCAAGTATGCTCAATATGACCAACTGATGATTCAGACATTCCAGGATAGCCTTACAGGTCCTGCATTAGTCTGGTATGTCCACTTGGATTTCAATCAGGTTAACACCTGGGGAAAGCTTACCCAGGCATTTTATAACCAGTACAAGTTTAATATCAAAGTCGCCCCCTCAGTAATTGATCTAGGGAGTCTTCGAAAGAGACACGCTGAGTCTTTTAAAGAGTATGCTCAACGATGGAGAGCTTAAGCTGCTAGGGTAGCAACCCCAATTTCTGAGAAAGAGTTGACATCCATATTCGTCAACACTTTAGACAAGACCTACTTCTCACATCTAGGCCAGACATCATCCAGTTTTGCAGAAGTAGTGGCTGCAGGGTGCTGGATTGAAAGCGTCATCACCATAGGCAGACTCCAAACAATAGATCCTTCTAAGGTCATACCATCACAAAGACCCTTGGGAGGTAATAGAGCCAAGGACTCTACCGTCAGCACAATCAACTCCAGTAAAGCAGACAAAGCTAGGACTCGTGTGACATTCTAGACTATGAGTGCCCTAGCCCAGCACTCTACGGCAAATTACACCCAGGCTGCTAGAGTCCCGAGACAGTTCACCCCAATTTCGATCCCGCTCAGCCAGGTCTTTGCTCGGCTGTGGGCAGATAATTTGATCAGCTTTGAGATCCCAAATGACCGGTACAAGCCTAAGAATTTTGACTCAAGCCTCAAATGTGACTATCATATGGGCCAAGAGGGGCATTCCACAGATAGATGTTGGAGGCTCCAAAATAAAATCCTGGATTTGATCGATGCCGGGATTGTGCAGTTGGATTTTGTTAACACCCTAACACCCAATGTCAACACCGATCTGCTGCTTAATCATAAGCCCACCATCAATATGATCACATCTAAAGAGTCGGCTCCCAAAGAATCCTCCAAGCAAAAGGCAACGGACCAGCAAAAAAGGCATTCCCGTCAAGCTCCAAAGAAAACCCCCAAAGTCACATATCAAAAAGAGATGGTTAGCCGAAGACCCAACAGTCGGCACCTTGGGAGAATCACACGGAAGATTTGAGTACCTAGTGAACTATTCTTATACCCTAACTGTGTATGGGCCGCTTAGCGGATGGGGGCTCGAGTTTGAGAAAGAGGACAACCCGCCAAAGAAAGGGGAGAAGTCCGTGAACATGATCAATTCAAATTAAAAGCCAAGAGTCACAAAATGCTATGAGGGACAGTCAACCGAGATACAAATCCCGAAGAAGAGATATGTGCTCAATGTCCCAATACCTGCAGAGAGGTATAAGGCCGCACCGTTTGACTATCAGACCCTCGAGCAAGAGTGACCCCATATGGTGGGAGGAATCACCCGCTCTGGGAGAGTCTATGACCTAAAATATAAAATCTCAATTGAAGAGCCCAATACAGAGACAGAAGGGGAAGAAGAAGGGGGGCTCACTGCATTTGCAAAAATGGTCAAGGCGAGTGAATACAAGATCATGGAACAACTAAACAAAGTCCCAACCCAAATATCACTCATGGGCCTCCTTAGAACTTCCGAGCCCCACAGGGAAGCACTCTTCAAAGTGCTCAAACAAATTTAGGTACCAGAAGGCATCGCTACAGACAAAATAAGTCATGTGGTGGATTCTATTTTCTCCATGGACCAGATATCTTTCTCTCCTGAAGAGCTAGGAGAAGATGGAGACCAACATACAAAACCACTATTCATAGTGGTAAGGTGCAACGACACGATTGTCTCCCGAGTACTCATCGACAACGGGTCGTCCCTCAATGTGTGCCCATTGGCTACTCTCAACTTATTGGGGGTTGATCCAAGAAATATTAAACCTAGCTCGACGGTGGTTAAGGCTTTTTATAGGTCAAAAAGAGACATAGTAGGAGAGATAAACTTGCCGGTGGAGATTGGCCGGCAAGTGTTCTACATATCCTTTCAAGTCCTTGACATCCCAAGATCTTTTAACCTACTTTTAGGAAGGCCCTAGATACATATTGCTGGAGCAATACCCTCCAGTCTCCATTAGAGGGTCAAATTCATTGCAAATGGGCAGATAATCACTGTATTGGGCGAGCAAGATTATGCCATCTACAAGGAAACCGCCATACCATACATTAGGGATGATGGTTCCAAAGACCTTGGTCTCCAGATATTCAACGAGGTGAATGTGGTGACCAGCAAGGAAGGCCATTAGTTTAAGGAGGGGCAGCAAGGGATGTTTGGACTAGGGTACGTTCCTACAGCCTAGAAAAAAGCACAAGCCAAAGGTGTCAAAGGCAGGAAGAAAGAGAAGCCGAGCAAAACCCCGATGCGCATTCCACCCCGCCAGCAATCATTCAGACAAGCAACTACCATTCAAGAGTCAAAGATAAGCAAAGATGACGTCAGCAATGGGAGTCCAACCCCTCTCACGTCTAAACAGCATCCAGCTCTTAATAATTGGTTCTATTATCCTATTGATAGCGCTAGGTCAGCTCAAGGATAGAGAACGATTGTTAACAATTTTTATCGAGACTTCTTTATAATTCAATAAATTACTGTTTGTTTTACTTATGTATATCTGCTTTCATTTTACTTCACCCAAATCTCCTACCATCGAACATCAGGGACATTTCACGCAGGTAGAAAATGAAAACATTGATATCGTTTCCAACGTTGCTGGGTCAGTTGTTGAAGGCGATGTCCTTGACCACGAAATAATACAAGAAAATTGGCAAAAACATGAATAGAGCGGAATTTCAATCAACGAGCTGGGGGAGATAGTAAATCTAGGAAGCATTGAGAAACCTAAGAACCTCAAGATCGGGACCAATTTAAGTGCCGAGCAAAAATGTGAGATAACTGAGTTGTTAACTGAGTATGCGGATGTGTTCGCCTGGTCATATGGTGACATGCCAGGGCTAGACCAATCAATAGTGGTTCATAGGCTTCCCACAAGGGAAGATGTCAAACCTAAAAAACAGAAATTGAGAAGATTTAGGCCTGACATCTTACTAAAGATCAAAGAGGAAGTCAAGAAATTACTAGAAGTAAGGTTCATTGAAGTGTCCGAGTACCCAGAATAGGTAGCGAATATAGTCCCCGTTATGAAAAAGAATGGAAAAGTACACGTGTGCATAGACTTCCTGGACTTAAACCAAGCTACGCCAAAGGATAACTTCCCCCTATCTCATATTGATGTTCTAGTGGACAACATTGCAGGAAACCATCTTTTCTCATTTATGGATGGTTTCTCAGGATACAACCAGATAAAAATGGCTGAAGAAGATAAAACTAAGACGACTTTCATCACAAAATGGGGGACTTTCTATTATAAAGTCATGCCCTTGGGCTTGAAAAAAGCCAGGGCAACATACTAGAGAGCCATGGTCACGATACTTCATGACATAATGCATCGAGAAGTCAAAGTATACATCGACGATATGATAGTTAAGTAGAAGAAGAGAGCCATACAGATATCCTGAGAAAGTTTTTTAAGCGATTGAGAAAGTTGCAGCTCAAGTTGAATCCAAAGAAGTGCACTTTTAGGGTCACAACGGGTAAGTTGTTAGGGTTCGTCATAAGCCGAGAAGTCATTAAAATCGACCCTGACAATGTAAAATCTATATTAGAGCTACTTTCCCCACGCATTGTTAAAGAAGTAAGAGGTTTGTTGGGAAGGTTAAATTACATAGCTCGTTTTATCTCACAGCTTACAAATAAATGCCGCCCACTGTTCCGTCTGTTAAAAAAGAATGCTATAGTAGAATGAGATGACGAATGCGAAGAAGCATTCAGGATGATCAAAGACTATCTCATAAAACCTTCAGTCTTGATAGTCCCGAAGTAAGGGAAGCCCTTATTCCTATACCTCACGATACTCCCTGAGTCCATGGGATGAGTGTTGGGGCAAAAAGATGAAGAGGGAAGAGAGCGTTTCATATATTACCTAAGCAAGAAATTTACAGACGGGGAACAGAGGTATTTAAAAGTAGAGAGGACTTGCTGTGCTCTGATTTGGGTCATGCATTGGTTAAGGCAATACACCCTTTACTATCATATTGAGCTGTTGACAAGACATGATCCCTTAAAGTACTTGGCAGAGAAACCCGTTTTGATAGGGAGAATCTCTAAATGGAAAATGCTCTTATCAGAGTTTGATATCACATACATAAATCAAAACTCGATGAAAGGGCAATCTTTAGCCGACCAATTGGCGGAACACCCAGTTGAAAGAAATTCCCAAGAACTACAAGCCCAATTCCCCAACGAAAATATATTAACAGTGGAAGGCATACCGGTACAAGATTGTGGGATAGAGCGAAACCCTAAGTGGAAGATGTTCTTCGATGGAGCTGCCAATGTATTCGGTTGTGGGATCGGGGCAGTGTTGATATCCCCAGATGGAACACAATTCCCTTCAGCAACAAGGCTCGCATTTCCATATATTAATAACATCGTGGAATATGAGGCATGCATCGTTGGCCTCAAAATGGCTTGTCACATGGAAATCTGTGAATTAGAAGTATACGGAGATTCATCACTTATCATATTACAGACAAGAGGGGAGTACAAGACTAAAGACCCCAAACTATACCATTAACATTTGACAGAGCTAATAGAAGAATTCGAGGTAATCACTTTCACATACGTCCCAAGAACTTAGAATCAGTTTGCAGTTGCACTCGCCACACTAGCATCTATGATTCAAATAATAGGGGGAGCCGAAGTCCAACCGTTGAAAATAGATATCGAAAATCAGCCCGCCTACTATCTAGCGATTGAAAGAACACAAGATGACAAGCCCTGGTATCACGACATCAAAACTTTTCTCCAAGAAAGCAAATACCCTGAAATGGCTAGCAAGAATGACCAAAGAACACTCAGAAGGTTAGCAAGTCATTTCTTATTAAGTGGGTCTGTGCTTTACAAAAGATCGTTTGATACCACCTTACTAAGATGTGTGGATAAAAATGAAGCATGCGAACTGATGAAAGAAGTACATGAAGGGGTATGTGGACCTCATATGAATAGCTACATGTTGGCCCGAAAAATCATGAGGTTAGGTTACTATTGGTTAACCATGGAATCAAATTGCATCAAATATGTCAAGCACTGTCATTTGTATCAAGTGTACGCAAACCGGATAAATGCTTCGCCCAACGAGTTGCACTCGTTGTCTACACCATGGCCTTTCTCCATGTGGGGGAATCGACATAATAGGCCCAATCACTCCGATAGCATCCAATGGCCACAGGTTTATATTGGCAGCCATTGATTACTTTACCAAGTGGGTAGAAGCTTCATCATATGCTAATGTCACCAAAGGGGTAATAGTCCGATTCTTGAAGAGGGACATAATAG
This sequence comes from Laguncularia racemosa, assembly GCA_037954665.1. NCBI lineage: Eukaryota > Viridiplantae > Streptophyta > Magnoliopsida > Myrtales > Combretaceae > Laguncularia > Laguncularia racemosa. The sequence continues at coordinate 5,425,517 of JBBMOL010000031.1, read as the reverse complement.
CTCGATATGGAGTTCCTAAGTCCATCATCACTGACAATGGTACCAATCTTAATAACAAATCGATGACAAGTTTATGTCAACAATTCCACATAAATCATAGAAATTCAACTCCCTACCAACCTCAGATGAATGGGGCAGTAAAGCAACCAACAGGAATATCAAAAAGATCATCAAAAAAATGACAACTACTTACAAAGATTGGCACGAGATGTTGCCGTTTGCTTTCATGGCTTATAGAACCTCAATTAGAACATCTACTAGAGCTACCCCGTATTCATGGGTATATGGCACTGAGGCAGTCTTGCCAGTCGAAGTCGAAATACCATCATTCCGAATTCTGTCAGAAACTCAATTAAATGAAGCAGACTGGATGAAGAAGAGACTTGATCAACTGAATCTAATTGATGAGAAAAGACTCACTGCATTATGTCACGGCCAGTGTTACCAACAAAGGATGGCTCGAGCATTTAACAAGAAAATGAGGCATCAATGCTTCAGAGAAAGGGATCTGATGCTAAAGAAAGTTCTCCTAAATGCCCAAGATTTTAGAGGGAAATTTACCCCGAACTATGAGGGTCCATATGTGGTAAAGAAGGTATTATCTGGAGGTGCTCTGATATTAACTCAAATGGATGGTCTAGAATTAAGAGACCCCATTAATGCAAATGCTGTTAAGATGTACTATCCTTAAGCAAGGGAATTGAAAATTTTCCAATGTTTATAAAAGCCAATATTTAAGACAAATCTTGTTGAGTCTAGTTTTCATTTTTTACAAGAAAAGTTAATGTCTTTGAATGGTCGATAATTCCAACCAATCCTCATTAAGATAAACATTCCTAAACACATTACCCATCACTTCACTAATAAATGATAAATGATAATGAATCTCAATAAATTTTGTAATACAATTCCACTTACTTTTGAGCATTAAAACCTGGTGCATTAGTGGGATAGCACTACCGTCAAAAGAGCCATACGCACAAGAAAGGAAGCGCATCAAGACCTTCAACCCTGTGTTAAAGCAAGAGTGAGCGAAGCAGGAGCGAACCAGCATGAAGGTTCGGTTGTTTGGTTGCTATCCACGATAAATTGGCAAACATATTAAAATAAATAACTATCATCCACATATCATGAAAACATTAAATCATTTAAGCTCAGTCAGTAGAAGCATGTTCCAAAGCATAAGGTTAGTCAGCCCACAATAGGGCACTTGCCTAAACATCCTCTTCTAGGGTCAGCCTGTAAGGGCACCTTTTTCGAGACATGTATGCTTACCATAGGTTAGTCAGCCTACGTTGGGGCACTTCTCTAAACATTCTCTCTCAGGGTTAGCCCATAAAGGCACTTTTTAAGGCGTTTCTCCCCATAGGTTAGTCAGCCCACAATGGGGCACTTCCCTAAATATCTCTTCCTAAGGTCAGCCTGTAGGGGTATCTTTCGAAACATTTCTTCCCCAAGGTTGTGAGTCTAAGAAGACACTTCCCACCATATGTTAGTCAGCCCACAATAGGGCACTTTCCCAAACATCCCTTCAAAAGTGTCAGCCCATAGGGGCACCTTCTAAGGCATGTCCTCTCGCTATAGGTCAGTTAGCCCAAAAAGGGGCACTTTCCTAGACACCCTTGCTTAAAGTTAGCTCCTAGGAGCACTTTTTGAAGCTATCGATCAGTTAGCTCAAAGGAACACTTTTCGAATATATCAGTCAACTCAGACGAGCACTTTTTGAACCCATCGATCAGTTAGCTCAAAAGAAGCACTTTTCGAATCTATCAATTAATCAACTCATAGGAGCACTTTTTCAAATTGTCGATAACCGATTGGTCAACTCATAAGAGCACTCTTCAACGGTATTTCTCCTCAAACAGTCACTAGTTTAGCCAGACGTTTTTGTTGACAGGTAGCCAACTCATAAGAGCGCTTCCTAAGACAATCTTCTCTTCAAGGTTGCTAGTCCGATAAGACGATTCCTATCACCAGCTATCCCACCTACAATAACACACTCCTAAACAAATTCTTGATATTGTTTCCTATCACCAATTAGTTAGCCCATAGAGCACTTTTTAGGATGATACATTACTCTAGATTATTATGACCATTTCCTAAGCAATACCAACCATCACAAAATACTCATGGGATTATTAGCTCATGGAGCATTTTCCTACTAAAGACCCATATCCAGATAACCAACCAAACCAAGGCGTTATCCATTCAGTCAAGAAGCTAAAAATGACGTCTTTCTTGTCTTTATAGTTAAGTTTTTCAAACTTTACTACAAAGAGGGGCAACTGCAAACACTCCATTTTTGCCCCAATGATCAATAATGATCAATCATAATTAGTTTCCAATTTTTTCTATTTTTTCTCTAATTTAGCAAAAATAGCAAAATATTCAAAAAATAAAATAAATAGGAAAAAGACATCAATTTTGGAAAATAATTGCAGAAATGGCAATAAAAAGGGTTAAATAATTTTTACAAAATTTTGAAATTTCAAAAAATACAAAAAAATAAAAAAATTGCATTGCATATATGTAAATTACAAAAATAAGAAAATCGCGAAAGTAGGCTAGCCCAGCTAGTCCGAGCCTTGGTCTGGTGTGTGCAAGAGTGGGCTCGGTCAGGGGTTCGAAACACGGGGGAGGTAGATTCTGCGTTTTGCAATTTTTTTCTTCACTTGGGACACGTGTCAGCAAATGATTGGCTGGAGCGAACGCGCATGCCAGGCGCGTGATCATCTTCAACCTTCGTCCGAGATCGCCGACAAGGAGAAAAAAATCGAATTTCAGCTATTTTGATTCAATTTTTTGCACAAATCCAACAGATCTTCAACAGAAATAAGATAAACATCATCCAATTGGAATCAAATCACAACAAATCAATGGATTTACACAAATCGGAGATAGGTTTTAACCGCAAATCCGATTTGCTTCAATCGGTGGAAATCCGAGCTTATCTAGCTTGATTTCTTGCACATATAAATAGAGGATGAAGTGGAGAGGCAGAAGTATGGATCAAAAGTGAGAAAAAGAGAGAAAAGAGAGAGAATCAAAGCCTCGCTGAAGTTACCAAGCCGCGACCACTAATCAAGCATCAAGCTGCCACCAGGAGGCGTTTTTTGAGAAATCCACCGCCACAGTTGAGTTCCTCACCCCCGAAAACCTAGAAATCGACACCTTAATTGCTTCGAAAGGCCATTGGAATACCGTCAACGAACATTCCCAACCGCCATGCACAATCGACCCAATCCGACCCGACTAACCCGACCCGCGCACCGACCCGGATTCAGGTAAGTCGGATTTTTCGATTTTTTTATTTTATTTATTTATTTAGTTACTTTATTTATTTTTTTCGAATTTATTTATTTATCTATTTGTTATTTATGATTCAAAAATAAAAAAATATTGGAATTTAGACTATTTTTTTAGGATTTAATTTAGCAAGGATAATAGAAAATAATAAAATAATAATAATAAATTACAAAAATACAAAAAAAATGAAAAATAATAAAAATATATAAAAAATTAGATTTTAGTTTATGGTAGGTAAATAATATAAAAGAGAAACTTTCAATAAAAAATTAAAATAAAAATTAAGAAAAATTAACGAAAATTATCAAAAAATTAATAAAAATAGTAAAAATTTATAATAAGTAGAAATGAGTTGAAAAATAGAAAAATGAATTTTTTGTCACTTAGAAAAATCATTTTATTAAATAAATCCAAAATTGGTTTTTCCTAAAAATTATTATTTTCAAAAAATCAAATTATCAAGTTTAGGCTTAGATTTTTTTAAGAAAAATACTAAGATGGTAAAAACATAAATCAAAAGAAATTTCATAATTAAAAATCACCAACCCATTAAAGTTTTTCAGGAAAAACGAACTACGACCCGTTTGATCTTGAATAGCAGGTACGTGGGCACCCATTTTGAGTAACTCTAAAAAGAATAAAAAAATCATTTTCTTAGAATAACTTATTCAACACAAAATAATAATAATAAATAAAAGACATTTCTGGATAAAGTTTAGATTTTAGGAGGTTAGAGTGGTAACTTTAAGGTTTTAATAGGTTAGTCTTCGAATCCAGAAACTCTGGTTTTCCCCTTTCCTCTTCTCGCAAAAAACAAGAAGAGGAAATCACAACGACTAGTGGTCTAAATTAGGACTAATATTCTCATTTGGTCTTAATTCAATCTTTCCCAACAACAGTTGGGTGTCAACTCCAAAATAAAACGAAATTCCTAACTCAAGTTGATGATCTATATTAGATGAGCATAGAATCTAATATAGATCGGATTTGGAATGGAAAAAATAAAAAATTAGACTCGACAGCTAGATTGACTTTTCAATTTCTTGGAGTAAGATTTCCTAAGTCAATGGCCGTGTTTCTACTAATGTCTTTCTCTTCATGTACTATGTAGTATGTAATATTTTACAAGTGGTTTTCCATCTTTTTCACGTGACACTATTTAATGGATCGGTATAATATGGTTACAGTATCTTTGACTTAGCAAATTTTTATCCTAAATATGTAAGAAAAAAAGCATAACAGCCTAAGTAAGGTGTTCTAATCATCCTTTATGCTAGTTCAAAATTTAAATGAATTATTTTAACTTTCATGTCAAACCTTTTGGATAAGAGAGATGTTGATAGCAATAACTTAAGAGTCAGAGGCAAGAGGCGAAAAATGACCCATTTTTCAGAATTATTTAGTAAAAAAAAAAAGGTTTGGGTAAAAGTAATTTGGTAAATATCATTTTTAAAATTGCAGATAAAATACACAATTTTACTTTTTATTAAAATTAAAATTGAAATGGTAGTTTGAGCACACAACTTTAAAATTGCAAGTATAAAATGCAATTATAAAATTCAATATTTACTAAATAATCATAGGTTGATTATAAAAGTTTTGAAATGATAAGATGCGATTTTTATATAAATTTCAAGTTATCAACAATCAAATAAAAAACGTACCTTAAAATTTAATTTTAAAATAGTATTTTGCAAATTAGTTTTACCGAAACAGTTTTTAAAAATTATTTTTTCACAAAATGGGTATCTTTGAGAAAGCGATATCTTATAGACAACAGGATTTGTTTGCTAGCTTCCTCTGAGAGTTCGTGTCCCAGTGGGAACATGCGATGCACTGATTAAATACACACTTGTTAAACTGTAAAGCGGGACATTACTTTCAGAATTTATGGAGTCGTGAAAGAACCTTATATGATTGAATGGATATTTTATATAATTAAGAGAAAGGCCCACACGAAAAGTAACCTGATACTGTAAAGATAAAGAAGAATAGAGGATATTGACCTAATATAATACAGTGCCCCCCCATTCACTGTCTCGTGAATGTCGTCGTCGAGGATCTTTCTGCTCTTGACTGGTCAGGGTTTCAGCTCTTTCGATTACGACAGATGGGGCCTTCAACATGGTTTCATGGCAATGGCAAGCCCTTTGCACTGCACTCCAAATACAGTGACGTCCAGCAAAGGATGGAGTCTCTTTAAGGACAACTCGAGGATACATTAACAGCAACGGATGCACAGACGCTCTTTTTTATTTTATTTTTATAAATCACTTTTTAACTTTTAAAAATATAAAATTGATAATTATTTGCAGGAAATGGTAACACAAAGATGAATATATATATATATAAATACGGTTAGAAAGAGAAAATATATACATAATATAAAAACATGATATAAATAAATACGAGCATATAATAATTTAATTATTTATAATTGTTATTCAATTACATACTTTTTTTAGTATTGATACGAACTTAACATAAAATTAAAATGCGAACACAATTTACAAATATAAATTACCTACTCTACTTACATCTTAACATTCACTAAACTTCATAAATTGTCTTCAAATCATTTTTTATAAAATGGTTTTGAAAATTTTAACTGAGAAGATAAATATATATTTATTTATTATGTAACAATCCTTATAAGGTAATGATATAAACGGTAATTTCTAGGTTGGATATCAAACTGCTTTTGTTCATGTTACAATGCAAGCTATACTAAGAACATTATCTAATATTTAGAATATAATCGATTCAAAGGGAAAAAAAAAAAAAAACCAAATACCAAATACATAGGGGAAAAGAAGTAATTATTTACAGAAGCTTGAAAGAGAATACCTATAACACATTATTTTATTGTACTTTTAAGAAATATTTTCGATATAAATTTGCGCAAATAATTACAAACTTTTGATAAGAAGTAGTACTATATACTTCGAGAAAGGCATCTTATTCTTAATAAATCTTTTTTCCAAGATCCAGAGCCGATCCCACCCCCCACCTTTTTTTTTTTCTTTCCTTGTTAAATTAAGGATTGATACATTGAAAAAAGGAAAATAACATACCAATATAGCTCTACTCGAGTTACCAAAATATTCGAGGTTAAAACTATTTTGAATTGCTTCAGCTTAGAGTGTTTATTTTAGTTAAGATTTTTATAGTTTAGAAATATTAACATCATCTTTTAATGAGATAGATCATATTCGATTTTTATTTTTTGAATAATTGTAATATACAATAGCTTTGAAAAAGAAACGAGTATATTTATTCTGCATATTTTTTTTTTATCTTTAAAAGGATTTTTATTGTATTCATCTACATCTATTAAAATTTTAGCTTTTTTTTTTTTTTCCCGCATGTCTTCTTTTTTGGGGCAATACATATATAGGATCAATCAATTTTCAAGTATTAGCTAGTGAACCTATGAAACGTGTTTTATTTATTTTTTTAACATTTATGTTTATGAAATATTGCAATTTCATTGAAGAAAAGAATATATGCTTTTACTATAAATAGCGGTGAAGAATGATAGTAGCAATCAATAAGGAATTGGTTGATTGACGACAATATTAAATGTTATATAAGAGAATAAAATATGAAAAATTTCTTAGCATTTTCCCGGTATTTAACCATTACAACCCACCGATCATTATAAAATTATCATAGAGGTTATACATCACGAAAAAGGATTGGAAGCATTTAAGAATGTGAACATTTTATTTATTTATTATTTTGACCCATCAGCAAGTATGAAGATTATTTGCCCAAATTAAAATTGTAAGTATACTTAATATATAAATAGAAAAAAAAAATCCCCAGAACATATCTCCTAGGTTACCCATATTAATGTTGGATATAAATTCAGTGCACTTTTCTTTTATTAGTACACTTATGCCTTGTTGATTATTATTTTCATGAACTTCAATTTCTATTATTTTTAACAAGAATTTGGTGAAGATGAAAGGGTGCACAATCAAATTTGTTGGGATATTGCTTTCTGAACCCCATTGTCGAAATCTCAAGGAATTGGGAGGTCTTTCATCATACTTTTGTGCCCCCATCCTTATATTTCATCGTTATTTAATAGTAATGATAGGTATAATATTTTTCATGGAAATAGTCAAATAGAGCGGGTCCTTAGGTTTAAAAATATTATGATTACCTAAGATCGAATATAATTGAAAGTAGGTAATAACCCTATATCTACATAATTATATTAAAACCCTACCACCCTTGTTGTTGTACTTCAATGATTTTACGAAATTCCAAATCTTGTATAAATGAACCTATATATTTGAGTTTTAGAGTCCAACTTCCACACTCCAACTCAACCCACTATCCAGCCTAACTCTATTAACCCCTTAAATAAGAAAACAGCCACATCCCTAGTAGAACCATATTTTGTGCATATAGGGATGTAATCTTATGGATTTGAAACAGGTTTCTTAAAATATGAAACCAATTTGATACTCTATTACATCTTTTTGAACTCGTGGTAGGTTTTAGTGTTTTAAAAACTGAACCTATAGTAATTTACAAATATAACTTGATCGATAAGCTAATCTAATTTAATTAAATAATTCAATTTTATATTCTTATGCAAAAAAAATCCTTAAAGCATATGTGAAATGACGTATTTGTCCTTACTATTAACTTTGTAACTTTTAAGTTTGCATTAGTGTTCTTATTAGGTACTAAAATTTCTTGAAACTCAACTCTAACCTATAGGAAATTAAACAATTTTACAAAACTCCTCCCATACCCTATAGCATAGTAACTAATCTAGTACTTATTGGATTTAGCTAGATGCCGGTATGATCCGACCTATTTTCATCTCTATGTGTAGTGTATTATTTCAAAATTTTATTTTTTTCGAAGTATTTGGTTGTTTAATGAGTTGTAACTGTTGATTTTTGGTGAAAAAGTTTTACAATTTCCTTTTTATTATTTTTATTCAACTTATTAAAGAGATCACAAATTTCTTATAACTTTTAGCTCATGCAATGCGTTTGAGTGTTTCTCTCTTATAGAGTGATTTGATGTGTAAAGAGTGAGAGGGAAAAAAAAGTTTGAGCCACAGGGGAGAGATCTCACCGATGATATCACACACAAAACCTAATATACACAAGTTAGCCCTATTTCCAATTATTTAAATTGCAACTGTGATTAATTTTAATCAAAACCCTAGACTATTTTGATGGCTTTGTGAGGGCTAGCCACAACAAAATGTGGACAGACTCCAGTGCTTGAGTTTCCCAAGGTCACGACCCTTAAAATAGGGGGGCCGCAAACTGCGCCGCTTAGCTATACATTTTTTTGGCCTTTATGGTCTTAAAAGCATTAAATTAAAAGACCTTAGGTCCTGCATGATATATGACGAATGACTTTAGGTCATAAGAAAATATATCTTGGTCTGTTCATATTATCTTATTAGTATATAATATGATGTAAAAGTGGGTTTGGTTTGGTGAAAGAATCAGTGGAGAAAATCTGGATTCTCTACCTCACGTGAGTGTGGCCTCAAAATCAGGAATGTACCGCTAAAGCTACCACTCCACTCATTCCACTCCCTTCCAAACCTTCAATTATTTTCCCACTAGGGTTAGGGTTATCCCTCTTGCCTAGTAGCTTGTTTCATCTTTTTCTTTGTTACTTCTTTTGATAACTTGGTATATATGATTGATACAGTCGTAACTAGTAAAGTGGATTGAGATAAATTTGTATATTAACATTACTGTTACACGGTAGCTAAAGTGATATCCTTTTGTCAATTGAGATTGATTAAGTTTAATTGAAAAAAAAAAAAACTAAAATTGATAATTTAATTTTAACTTTATAAAAGGTATAAGAGTAAATCTTAAAAGATATGCAATAACATAAAAACGTTGTCTAAGGCTCTAGATCATTATTCTAAATACATAATGGCTTAAAAAGAAGAAGAGAATATATTATGTATTATGATACACGGCGTGACAAGATGACATTAGTATTATTATTTCTTTTCCATACCTTAATTGCTCCATCTCTTAGGAGTACTTCGAATATGGAGATTTTCACAATTCATCACTATCCCTACTTAATAATCATAAATATTTGACAAATTTTGTTGGCAACCTTTGATTTGGAGCCATGCATGAACAGAGGTGTCCGTCTCTTCTGTTTAATTTTGGTATCCCATAATTTCAGTGAAAGGTACTACAATTATCCCCACATAATATTTGAATTTGTTATTCATGTATGAAAGTGACAGGCAATATTTAATGATCAGTTCCAATTCCTTCCTCATGGAAATTTAATCGTTACCCTTCAACCTTGCCAACTTGGACAGGAATCAAATAGTCATGTTTCATCTGTTGGGTATGTTTGACTCTTTATGACATCATATTTCAAGTCATAAAATCCATGACAAGCTTTTGTTGCGGCAATGTTATGCTTAGTTTTCAAGTCTTTGAAAATGACATGAAGAAAGCATAAAAATTGGGTAGAAGGGTTTGTCTAATCAATCACTTGTTGACTAACAACAAATTATGCTTGAAATCGGATATTAAAATCACGTTATGAAGAGTCAGATAAGAATTGATGTAACTGATCCTTGAATGTGTACATACTTGTACCGGACAGCATAAGTACAAAGGTTGTAAAATAATTTTCAAGAAAAATCATTGCATTGACTTTAATAGCGAATTGGAAAAAGAAAAATTGAACACAAATTTTTGAAAAATAATAACTTGATAAGAGGGCTATCAAGTTTTTAATAGATGAAAATGCACTTTGTAATACCTATGTCTTGAATGAACAAATAAAATCGTTTTCTAAACCTATAAAGCATGTGAATACAAGTAACTCCTTAAACTTGATATACATGGATCTTCTTGGTCTAACTAGGGTTCAAAACTTAGGTGGAAAGAAACATGACTTAACAACCGTAGATGATTTCTCTTAGTTTACATGGGTATTTATTTATTTATTTTTTATAATTAGCACATAAAAATGAAAATATTCTATCAATTTCTTAAATTTTATAAGAAAGTACAACTTGAAAACGAAAGAAGTATTATTTGCACTGGTCATGGAAAAGAATTTGAGGATTCTAAATTCAAGCTATATTTTGAAGAGAATGGAATTAAGTATAATTTTTTAGTTCTTTACACGCCAAGACAGATTGGCATGGTTGAAAGGAAGAACAAGAAAGATCTAGGAAATGACTTGCACAATGTTGATGAGATCAACAAGCATTTTAGGCAGAGGTAGTCAAGACTGCATGCTACAATATTAATTGAATGCTTATCCATCCTTTTTGAAATGATACTTCATATGAACTTTATAAGATTCAAAAACGTAATGTATCTTATTTCATATTTTTGGGTAATAGTTATGTATTAGAGGAAAGGAAAGGAGATCCCGGTGAAATTTGACTTTAATGCAAATGAAACTATATTTTTTGGCTACTCATTTTCTTGTAGAGCATATAGAGTTTACAATAAATGTGCTTGTACTATAATAGAATCCATTAATGTATAGTTTAATGATGACATAAGAGCTAAGGCTTAAGATGATGAAGAAGAAGAGTCAGCTCTGAGGAAGTTAGAGTAATTATCAAAAGAAAAGAACGAAGAACAAACCTCTAATTGATAAAAGGAGAACCTAGAAGATGCTGAGGATTCTCACTTGAATGATTCTAAAAGTAGCTAGGAAACATGAGGGAGGACCATCAAAATTGCAAAATTTCTTCATGCCATCATCCTTGAATCCTATTTTTATGGAAAGTTTTCTAGACCTAGATCTAATTGGACCTACTTAAAAACCAAATATGCTAATTACTATCTTAAAGATCAGATAACAGGTGAATCTAATGACAAAATGAACACCATACGTATATGCTAGAATTGCAATTTGCTTTTTTATTCAAATTTCAAATTGAAAATATTGATGAGGCTTTAAAAGAAAAAATAGAAGCCACACAAGATGAACTAAGATACTTGATGGAATCTAATACCCTGTCATAGTGATAAATCTATGATAAGTATCAAATGGATTTTTAAAAAATAAAAAATAAGAATAGAGAAGTTTATAGAACTAGTAACTCAATATTATACTTAAGAAGAAGGTATAGACTACGAGAATAACTATGTGCTAGTAGGTAGACTTAAAGCTATCGATTTTTTTTTTAATCTTTTACTTGCTACAAAAGCTTCAATCTTTTTCAATTAATGTACATTGTGCTTTCTTGAATGATTTTATTTAAAAAAGAGTTTTTTTGGTAGAATAATTATACGGTTTGAAGATGAAGTAAACTCAGGATATGTTTCTATGTTAAACAAAGCTTTGTATGGTTTTAAACAAGTTTCCAAAGCTTTTTATGATAGAATGAATAGTTTTTCAATAATAAATGGCATTGTGATTTTGTCATTTGAGTGGGATTTTGTGATTTACTTTTGTAATACAATCTAATGCTCTAGTTATAGGTAAGAAAAACTTTGGAGAATTGTTAGTGAGTAGTGTCTTGACAAGTTAAACTATATAGAGTTTGATAAAACCTAGTAGGTGCAAGAAGACATTGCAACTCATAAGTTTCTTCTTAAATTTTGAGAGTAATGAGACTTATGAGAGAGAAATAAAATTTTTGATGTACATATTCAATTTCCATAAAGTCTTAGTGGGTTCATTGTAATTGAGAATATAGATTTAGTAAAAAAAAGATTGATGTATAGGGTAAAAATTCTATATATCTTGACTCATTGTTCTTTACTCTCTTTGTATTTTCTATTATTTATTTTCTTGTTATTATCCATTTTATTGTTACATCTAAACAAAAAAATATGGAAAAAAATAAAATAAATGGGCACTTTTTAATTAAGCTAAACATAATCAAATTACCAATTTACCCCTACCCCCTCCCCATTCCTCCTGGTTGCAAACAATTAGTTGCAAATTTGTCACTAATAAAGTAAAGTACCTATTATCTAAAGTCTTTGCACATTCATAGTTTGTATCTAAGCATGAGCTTTTACATTCAATCAATTGTTGAATAATTTCATCTTGCTATGCTTTTAGGTAAGAAAATTGGGCTCTCACTAGGTTAAAGAAAAAAACCTTGGGCCCTCAATTTTTTTTTTTAATTTTTCCTTCTTTTCTCTTTTGTTTTTCCTTTTCTTTTTTAATTAATTTTTATGGCTATTTTCTAGTTCTTCATCAACATCAACTTGGTGGAGCTTTTTAATTACATATCTTTTTCTTATGATTTGAGATTTCCTTATTTGATTAAACCCTTTCAATTTAATTTTTAGGAAAAAAATTAAATAAAAATTAACTTCTAATGACACCTACATCATATAAGTTCATGTGCATTTCATGGGGATATGAATCTCGGATCAATTAATATTCACATCAATCTCGTGTTAGTTGTGAAGGCATTACCTATTCCTCCCTTAAATGCATATTATCAATGAATAAACAAATATAAGCATGAACTTCATACTTAGAAAATTTTAGTTCATTTGTGGGAAATCATATCAAAGAACCTTTTCAATTAAATGGAAATCCTATTTCTAAGCCATAATTAAGCATTATCTAAAAAATAAGAAGGAATAGAATGTGGTGACCATCAATCCCATGTAATTCAGTTTCTCCACTCTTCCAATTACGCAACTTTTTGCATTGACAATCTATGTGCATATTCTCCTTTGCCTAACCATCACAAGATAAAACTAACATAAGATGAAACTAATACAAAAAGCATAAAAAACAAAAAACAAAACATCTAAATGGCTTGATTCCTTTCTATTTCATCATTCACACAAGATCTTAAAGGTTGATAGCTTGAGTTCCAAGCACCACATCTCCTGCATATGCTTCAAACATTGTTCCATTGAGGGGTGGACACTGATGACAAATTGCCTTGACCATCTTGGTTTGAGTTTTCCTAGTGGCAAGGTTATAATGGTGACGGTATGAGTGGGGTATGTGGTGGTACAATGATAGTAGTGGTGTGGGGTAGTAAGTTGGTGGCTATTGGTAATGATGCAATGGCAATGCCTATAGTAATGACAATGGTAATGTTAGTAATAGCGATAATGAGGTAAAGATAGTGGTGGCGATGCTAGTAGTAGCAATGATAATGATGGTATTGAAGGAGCATAAGTGCTAATGGTGATGTAGGTGTGGCATTTATGATAGTGGTGGTGTTGATGGCAATAGTGGTGTAGGGGTAGGCTTTCTGACGATGGTGATGACTCGGTGGTGGTGGTGATGGTTGACAGGAATTTGACCTCTAGGCTAATCACCTAAGAATCACTTAAGTTAAGGCGCATGAACTTTAGAACTTGACGTGGAGAATAGTGTCCAGCTAATTGACTAAGGATGGGGTTACCTACCTTAATAAGTTCCACTTCCATCATTCATTGAGCTACTATCAAACACTTATCTCTCTCTAAACCAAGAAAACATAACCAAGATAATCTTGGGAATCCTAGTTGAATATAACCCTTAAAGCTTAAACAGTTCAGACTAATCTGTCTTATCACCTACTAACCCTCTTGGTGCCAACTAAGCTGCCATCCGACTTATTTGATGAAAGTGCTACTCGCGTTAGCTCAGATGAACATGCAAACCTTTTGCCTTCTTTTGCTAAGGATGCATATAGTATTGTAGTGATACTTGTCTCTAAAATCTAATAGCTACATGTGCCTTTAGAAATATTTCTTTTGTCTCATTACATTGTTTTTCTTTTTTCTTTCTTTCTTTCTTCTTTTTTTTTTTTTTTTGTATTAGGAATGCAGTTTTCTCATATACTCAAAAGACCTTTCCTCTTTTTGTTTGTAACCTTAGGGACTTACTATAGTCCCTTAAATATGTATGTTGGATTATCATTAGATTATTTAATACAAAAATCCTTTTCCAATCTTCTCTTGAGTTCCTATCTCTAGATTTTATCTTTACATTTATCAATCCCTTTAGCAAGGATTGTAGAGAATGTCTCTAAGTTTTATTATTTGTACATCATATCGAGTAGTAATCTTAGGTCGTGTTGTACTTATAGGTGTGTTATATCTTGTAAGTAGCTCAAGAATAGCTAAACCATCACGTTAGTCTTCAGTTGATTGTTGGTTTCCTTGATACCCTAGTGATACATAGCTCTTAGGCATATAGGTGGTGGTGGTGGTGGTGGTGGTGATGATGGTGATGTTGATGGCATGGAAGTGGTGGTGGTAGTAGTGATGTCATAATGGTGTAATTTTGATAAGTGTAAAATTGTACATGATTAGAAAACCCATTCCACATCTAGATAGAATAATTAAAAAAAGAAGTGATAACATTATCATGCTTGAAATTGATATTGAGAAAGAGTGATGGGATCGCACATAAGTTGTTCATGGTAGCTTTTCATTGTAATGATAATTTAGATAGGTTTATTTTTTTTACTATGCATTTCTATCTTATTTCCATTCAATATTAATTGGTTGTTCATCATAAATTTATGCATATATATTATTCAAATAAATACTAACCAAATTAAAATTTCTTGGGAAAGAAAAGATAGTAGAAGCATTTGAACTTTCAAATTTTCACAATTTAATGTCCAAACCTCAACTTTTTCTATTCTAATTCTATTTAAAAGTGAATATATGTTCATATTTTAGTTATTCACTTGTATAAATGAGATATCATATTGTAATTGTAACGTCCTAAAACCAAAGACATTACAATTCACTACATCTCATTATTAAATAATCACATGCAAGGCTTAGAACCTTTTTAAACATAACCATAAATTTTGCAACAATTGCAAATATGCTACACTGAAACAATCTCCAAAAGTTTATGTAATTGATTGGCTCATTAGAGTCTCACTCTATCTAACTAAACCACAAACAAACATAAACATGCACTAGAGTCTATACTGGCTCCTATAACAACTAGATACACAAATAAAGGTAACTTAACATAACTAAAATGCTTAACACATAAGTTCATGTGCATTTCACGGGGATATGAATCTCAGATCAATTAATATTCACATCATTCTAGTGCTATTTGTGAAGGCATTACCCGTTCCTCCCTTAAACGCATACGATAAATGAATAAACAAATATAAGCATTCACTTCACACTTAGAAAATTTTAGTTCATTTGTGGGAAAATTATATCAAAGAACCTTTTCAATTAAATGGAAATCCTATTTCTAAGCCAAAATTAAGCATTATCTCAAAATAAAGAAGGAATAGAATGTGGTGAACATCAATCCCATGTAATTCAGTTTCTCCATTCTTCAAATTACCCAAACTTTATGCATTGATAGTCCATGTGCATATTCTTCTTTGCCTAACCATCACAAGATAAAACTAACATAAGATGAAACTAATATGAAAAGCATAAAAAATGAAAAACAAAACATCTAAATGGCTTGATTCCTTTCTATTTCATCATTCACACAAGATCTTAAAGGTTGATAGCTTGAGTTCCAAGCACCACATCTCCTACATATGCTTTAAGCATTTTCCACCAAGGGGTGGACAGTGATGACAAATTGCCCTCACCATCTTGGTTTGAGTTTTCCTAGTGGCAAGGTTATAATGGTGATGGTATAGTAGGGTAGGTGATGGTACAATGATGGTAGTGGCGTGGTGGCATATGTTGTTGATGGCAATACAAAGGGTAATAATGGTTGTGGTGATAGAAATGGTGGTGGCATCATTGAGTAGTGGTGTAGGGTAGTAAGTTGGTGGCTATTGGCTATGATGCCACAACAATATCTATAGAAATGACAATGGTAATGTTAGTAATAGAGATAAGGAGGTAAAGATAGTGGTGGTGATGCTAGTAGTAACAATGACAATAATGGCATTGAAGGAGCATAAGTGCTAGTGATGATGTAGGTGCAGTATTTATGATAGTAGTGGTGTTGATGGCAATAGCAGTGTAGGGGTGGGCTTTCAGACAATGGTGATGATGCGATGGTGAAGGTGGTGATGGTTGATAGGAATTTGATCTCTAGGCCAATCACCTACGCTAAGGCATGCAAACTTCAAAACTTGACACGAAGAATAGTCTCTAGCAAACTAACCAAGGATAAGGCTGCCTACCTTCATGAGTTCCACTTCCATCATTCAACAAGTTGTTGTTAAACGCTCATCTCTCTTTAAGCCAAGAACACACCACCAAACTACTCTTGGGAATCCTAGTTGAACAACCCTCAAAGCTCAAATAGCTTAGACCAACCTATCCTATCACCTACTAACCCTCTTAATGCCAACTAAGCTGCATCTAACATATTTGATGAAAGTGCTACTCACGTTAGCTTGAATGAATGCGTAAACCTTTTGTCTTCTTTTACCAAGGATGCATCCAGTATTGGTCTCTGAAATCTAATAGCTACATACACCCCTCGAAATATTTCTTTTGTCTCTTTACATTTTTAAGTTTTTTTTTTAATACTAGGAATGCATTTTTCTCATGTACTTAAAAGAACTTTCCTCTTTTTGTTTGTAACCTTAGGGACTTACCATAGTCCCTTAAATATGTATGTTGGATTATCGCTATAGTATTGAATACAAAAGTACCCTTTTCCAATCTTCTCTTGAGTTCCTATCTCTAGAGTTTATCTTTACTTTTATCGATCCCTTTAGCAAGGATTGTAATGAGTGTCTCTGAGTGTTAATATTCATACATCATATCGAGTAGTAATCTTAGGTCATGTTGTACTTATACATGTGCTATATCTTGTAAGTAGCTCAAGAATTTAGCTAAACCTTTACATTAGTCTCCAGTTGATCATTGGTTTCCTTGATACCTTAATGATACTTAGCTCCTAGACATATCGGTGATGGTGGTGATGATGGTGGTGTTGATGAAAGGGAGGTGATGGTGGTAGTAGTGATGTCATAATGATGTAATTTTGATAAGTGTAAAATTGTTACATGATTAGAAAACCCATTCCATATCTAGATAGAATAATATTTAAAACCATCTATCGAGTCTAATTTTTTATTTTTCATTCACAATCCTATTTATACTAGATTATATGCTCATCTAATATAGATCTTTGACTTGAACTAGGAATTTCATTTTATTTTGGAGTCGTCACCCAATTGTGGTTGGGAAAGAGTAAATTAGGACTAATTGAGTAGATTAATCATAATTTGGACAACTAGTCAACGAAGTTTCCTCTTTCTATTTTTGTGAAAGAGGAGAGGGAAAACCAGAGTTGCTGGACTCGGAGGTTAACCTATTAAAACCTTAAAGTTACCACCCTACTCTCTTGAAATCTAAACCTTACCCTAATATCTTTTGTTTTTTTTTTTTGTTTTTGTTATTATTATTTTTTATTGTGTTTTTGTTTATTGGTTAAAGACAACTTATTCTAGCTATGGAAAATGATTTTTATTCTTTTTAGAGTTGCCCCAAATGGGTGCCTACGTACCTGCTATTCAGGATCAAACAAGCCGTAGTTCGCTTTTCATGAAAAACTTTAGTGTGTTTGTTAATTTTAATTATGAAATTACTTCTGGTTTACATTTTATCATTTTAGTATTTTTTTGAAAAAAAATCTAAGCCTAAGCTTGCTTATTTTATTTTTTTGGAAAATAATAATTTGAAGAAAAACCAATTTTGGATTTATTTAAGAAAAGATTTTTCTAAGTGATAAAAAATTTATTTCTCTATTATTATCCTACCTCTAATATTATTTTTTTTATTTCTTATTAATTTTTATTAATTAATTAATAATTTTTATTTTTTTATCATTTTATCGACCCTAAACTAAACATAAAAAAACCTAAATTCTATCATTTTTCTTAATATTTTTTTTATTTATTATTTATTATTATTTTTATTTTTATTTTTATTATTATTATGATTTTTATAATAATTTTTGTTATTTATTCTATCCTAAACTAAACCTAAAAAAAAAACTAATCTAAATTCTAATATTTTCCTAATATTATGATTATTTTTTTTATAAATAACAAATGAATAAATAAATAAATAAATAACAAATAAATAAAATTTGATAAATAAATAAAAAATCGAAAAATCGAAAAATCCAACTTACCTAGGTCTGGGTACGGTGCGCGGGTCGGATTGGGTCGAAGCGGGTTGATCACGGCGATTGGAAATCCTCGTCGACAACATTCTGACGGTCCTTTATGTCGAATGAGGGGTGTTTCTAAAGCTTCCAAGGATGAGGAACCTAAGGCTGGTGGTGGTTACGGTCAAAAACCACCCCAAGTGGCATTTCAAGGCGGTGTTGATCGGCAGTCGTGCTCGAGAACTCCGACGAAGCTCCAATCTCACTTATTTTCCCTCTTTTCTCACTTTTGATCTATGCTTTGGCTTCCTCCCTTCAATTCCTATTTATAGACGCAAGAAATCGAGCTGGATAAGCTCGGATTTCCTCCGATTGAGGCAAATAGGACTTCGGTTGAAAAACCCATCTTCGATTTGTGTAAATCATTCGATTTGTTGCGATTTGATTCCAATTGGATGATTTTTGTCCTATTTCAGTTAAAGATCTATTGGATTTGTGTAAAAAATCGAATCAAAACGGCCAAAATTCGATTTTTTTCTCGCCGGCGACGATCTCGGACGAAGGAAGGAGAAGATCACATGCCCAACACGTGCGTTCGTGTCAGCCAATTAGCTGTTGACACATGTCCCAGGCAAAAATGAAAATCGAGCAAAACGCGAAATGCCTCCTTTGAGTTTTGAATGCCTAACCAAGCCCCTTCCTCCACGCCTTAGGCCATAGTTTAGACCAGCTGGGCTAGCACACTTCTCAGTTTTTTTTTTTTTCACAATTTGCATATATGCAATGTAATTTTTATTATTTTTGTATTATTTTGAAATTCCAAAAATTTGTAAAAATTATTTAACTCCTTTTCTTATTATTTCTATAATTATTTTCCAAAATTGATATATTTTTCCTATTTATTTTATTTTTTGAATATTTTTCCCTATTTTTGCTAAATTAGAAGAAAAATTATAAAAATTGACCACTATTAATTATTAGGGACAAAAATGGGGTGTTTACACCATCAAATAAAAGTAATAGTTATTCCTTATAGAGAAGAAATAGAATAATCTCATGGAATTGTCATATCCTAGTGAAGTTTTAAGTAAATGAAGGAATATATGCTATTCCTTGAGTAAGTATTCTTTTTTTTTTTTTTCTCTCTCTCTCTATATTATCTTGAAATAAACAGATTGTAAGATTCACTTATCTCGGTTTGATACTGCTGCTTACCCACTAATTTAGAGACGGTGTTCAATTGCTACCTTATGACTCACTCTATATTTCTTTAACAAGCTCCCAAATTTGCTATTGCTGGTGGGATGTTAAGCCTAGAGGCAACGTGTTTTCTCACAAGTTCACTGCCCCTCATGCTTTTAACCTCATCGAGAGGCATACATCTACGAAAGTAATCTATGATACCCGATAGAATGCCTTCATCTAGAAAAGATACCACAAGCCACGTACTACGTGGTTCACTATATTCACATACCATTATATTTGATTTGATTTATTTATTTTAAGATGGATTGATTCCTAGTCTTTAAAATTGTAAGATAAAGAAGTATCTTTCAAAATTAAGGCCAAGAGTTAGCCGTGCGAAAAGTATTTATTAATGTGAGTCTCCTCTTTTTGAACATCATCTTCATTTCCAAGCCTAGAAAGATGGTTGGCATTAGTATCCTTTGAATCTCGGATCCTAAGTCAAGTTGTTGTAACAATAAAACCGAACGAATCAATCATGGTTTTGCATCCCATTTGGCTAACAAATATTTGATGGCTGCATGATCTGTATAAGCTCTTCCATCATGATACAATCCATTTGATCATAATTTAAACTTTTACTACGTAGTATATGACATGCAATTTCAGATAAATCTAAACTGTTTTAGTAAACCAAGTAAGATAATTAAAAAAAAGAAGTGATAACATTATCATGCTTGAAATTGACATTGAGAAAGAGTGATGGGATCACACATAAAATGTTCATGGTAGCTTTTCATTGATAATTTAAAACAGTTGATTAATATTTTGTTTTTAATTTTACTTTTTTTATCATGATAATTTATTTTGCAGTGTAATTTACATTGACACTAACATATATATTTTAGTTTTATGCATTAGTATAATGATTTATAATTAACTATTTATATTAAACTTATATTGTAACCAAATTTTATATTAAATTTCTTTATTTATAGCATGCATTTTAAGTTTTTTTTTTAACTTTTGTAAACATATTTATAGTTTTTTATTATTAATTTACATAGGTTATAAAAACTTATGTTTCTACGATTCAATTCTACATTTCCATTTCATAGATCCCCTAGCAATTCTAGATAAAATCGCAAGTTTGATAACCTTGGCCAACACACAAAAGAAATGAACTTTTTGAGAAACAAAACCTATCTTATGATTCTTGCTTGAAATATGGAAATAGGAGAAGAAGATAGAGAAGTTGAGTATGATTATGGTAGAGAGAAAAACATATGAAAGAAAAATATGGAGAGAAGAAAGGAAATGGAGGAATTGAACTTACCTTGCTCTATTCTTGAATGTGCAAAGAAAAGGAAGAAGAGTGATGGTGCATTTAAACAAGGATGGAAACTATCTAGAATTAGGGAGGAAGAAGGGAAAGAAAGAGAAAAGAGAGGAAGGGGAAGATCGGGTTTAAAAAAATTGGCAATTAAGATTTGAATTATAATTTGTAAAATTGTCACTAATTTGAAATAATGAAAAAAAAATACACGGGTATTTCAAATTTTAAAATAATTATCCATTTATAAAAAACCCTTTAGTAAAAGGTATAAAGTTGTAACTTGAGTTTATTGCATTAATAATTCAAAAATCTTGACATTGGAATGAAAAATATTATATTTGAGACATTGAAGCATAACAAAAACAAGACTTCAAACACCAAAATTTATTAAAAAAGAAGAAGAAGTTAATAATTCTTTTTTCTTTTTTTTAACCCAACTATTATATGTAACTATATATTATAATTGTATGAGAGAATGAGAAAATTGATCCAATGTATCTTGAATAATATCATTGTTTATACCGTTGCACTATAAACACCTTCTCGCTAGCCAATAATACATGTTGTTTGAAGTGAAAGGAGGGTGAATTGAATTCTTTATTTTACATCCACTGAGTTAATTAATTAATTAATTTATATCAGTGGAATACTGCATTAAATTTACTATTAGCTGTGATTCTGCCTGTCCCAGAGAAGGCAAAAAGAATATCTTGTTAGATAGAATTGAATGTTGCAGGTAACTTCCATGATACGAATATCTACTACATTATTTATTTGTTAATTATAAAGAAAAGCAAATAAAATAAAACGATTCCCTTTTGGGGTCAGATTTATTAAATAATAACTATATAATTAATTATTAGATTTATGTTGGAAGAAATTTTTGTAGCTTGTTTTGTACTGCAAAGGGCTACACAGAGATGCCCTTGGATCCAACGGCGATTTTGGTCCAACGTAATCACATTTTTCGATAGATGCTCATATGTTTGTCAGCTCAAACTATTCAAAGCTCAACTTTATGTGTTCTAACTATTCCATTCCCGCGTGTATCCACGCGTTTTGCTCTTCAAATGCCATGCATAATGTCGAAACTATTACTTATCTATCCTTTTTAATTACCTTTCTTAGTTTCATATTTTGAACTTAAAATTGCTAATTGTTTCTTTTTTCTTTTTAATTATAATGGAGGAAAAGAAGATTCAAATCTCACCCAAGATCAACGTTTATACTAATAGAGTATAAGGGTTTTAATTATTGAATGTTAAACAATTTTCTTTTTCCTTTTCTTTTTCTTTTTATTTTAGCCAAAATATCTAATTAGACTATTTAATCCATCAAATTTTACGTGTGCAAAGTTTGATAATTGCTGAATATTATACTCAATATTATATGAGTTGCAAACACACTCTTTAAGTTTGCTTTTATCAATGAATGGAGTTGTTAGATCCCTAAATTCGTAAAAAGGTTCTTTTTTACTCATATATGAGCATTTGCTCTTGATTTTATGTATTTTTATAGTTTTATTTCTAATATTTTATTTAATGATAAAATAATAAAATGAAGCATGAAACATCTTTTTTAAAACATTATGAAGTTTAATTATTCAATTTCAAAGATATGGAAGATGATACACATTAACCAAACACATGGGAGCTATTTGTAAATTATCCTTTAGCTTTTTTATTTATCAAATTTATTGATTTCTCACTTTTAGAATGACATCATTATAAATTTTCGTGATGAGTACATCTATAAACAATGAAAAGTAAGGCAATAATTTTAAATAGTATATTGAATATATTGAGTATGATGTACAATAATTTCAAACTTTGATGTGTAAAGCTGAACACCTTAAGTTTAAGAATAATACATGCTCTTTTTTATAATATAAGATTCGATATTTTTATATTCAACCTGCATGTATCTAAGTTCTCAAGGCATGCCACATTATGCCTATGGCCCACATAAGAAAAAAAAGGGTGAAAACCAAGCTTTATGAAGATGACTATGTAGTCTTCTTTTTTTGTTTTTTTGGCCTGGAAGACTGTATATCTTGAGCACCATTATTTACTCATGCACTTCCATGGCAGTGACTGTTTCTTTTTCTTTGTGGTTAAGATAACATGATAAGCCCATGGTGAAATGGAAGCTACAAAACTTAATTTACTACTTTTAAGGAGTTTAGGATGGCAGATGTCTATACGAAGGTGTCTCGATATTTTTCGACAGCCTTAGTGATGGGTGAGCCTAGAAAAGCTTGCACAGATAAGGTAGTAAATGGATGCACACTGACTTCTTTAGCACTTATCATGGTTTATTATTACAACCTCTCTAAAATGTGTCATCATTACTCTTTGACGGAAATGTCATTATGCAATCAACATTTTGGTATAATTATGGTCAACCGGTCTATGTTCTGTTTGGGGGGGGGTTAGAATTTTTTTTTTTTTAATATTTGAGATTGAATGGATCAATTATATCTTCTCGTCATGTGTGTTGGCATTTTTCTAAACATATTAGACCTTTCTTTTTCTTTGTTTGCCTTGTTTATCCATAGCAATCGAGGTTTTTTTTTGTGATTTTATCATAAAATCCTATTATATTAAATCTTATAATCATCTTAATATTCACATGATGAATTGGAAGTTCTATAATCAATTGAGGGTGAGTAAAATACCATAGCCCAATTTGTATTGGAAGCATATAACGATTCTTGATATCGTATTTTCTTTTATATTTTTTTACCCTCAATGAATACAATTTTAGAAAGATTAAAAACTAATTTATTCCATTGGAAGATCAACATTGGTATCACTAAACTATGAGAACTTCAGTGTTTTTTCTTGTACTTCAATTTTTTTGACCTAAAAGCCTTGTGAAAGCATTAAAAAAAAGGTGGTTATAATGGAAAATCTCTCTTGTAAAGTCCCCCTTGAAATTGAGGTTATACCATTAGCTTACCTTGTGTTGGAAAGTGTGTAGCTAAATTGGGTTTGGTTTTGAGGATATTTTGAAATACATTTTCCAAATCAAAATAGAACAAACCAAAACCTTCAAAAATAAAATAAATTTCATTTGGTTTGGTTTGATTTTGATTTGAACCAAATAGTAAGTAAATGGATAAGTTTTGTATGGTGAGGTTGTTTTAGCTAGCCAATCACGTGCAGTAAATGTGTTGGTTGGCTTAGGAGAAGCCTTGAATTGATAACACATGGAGGATGTCGTAGAAAGAAGCATAAAAGGAAAAGAAAAAAAAAAAAGGCAAACTCAGTATTTTAGATGTAAGCATATGATAGTGGATCAAACTTGGCATTTTTAATCATTTTAAGACCATTCTTGATGAATTTGCTAGTTTGATATTCTATAAAACTATTTTAATAGAGTTTTGACATTTGTCTCAAACTAGTCAATGCCTAAAATGAATGAAATGAGAAGAAAAGTCTTTTATTCATAAAATTTAGAGACTCATCCTGATTGTTAGATGATTTCAAGATGAATGACTTAGATCAAGTATTGCAGGTGAATATTGGATCCATTATGAGGATCCAACAGTTGTCGTTAAACCATTCTTTCTCCTTATTTCTCATGGGCTTAGATATAGACTTGGATAAGCTTAAAGGGAAAATTCACTAAAATAATGCAATTTTTTAAAAATAACCGTGAAATAAGATACCCGACAAACTAATTCGTGAAATAGGTGGTAAAGGTATAGACTTGGAATGTGCCTCTAATACAATGTCTTGGAGGCACAATCTAGGAACACACCCTTAGTACATATCACCAAAAAAATATTTAATGAATTTTAAATCAATATTTAGAATTTTTAAATTTATGATTTTTTTATTATTCCTATGTAAACTTTTAATTTAAAAAAAAACAAAAGAAAAAAAAATTAATTTGAGAAAATTCATTTTTGGAATTTTATTTTTTATAAAAAATCATGTAATGAAAATTATAAATAAATTTTATGCAAAATTTTGTGAAAAGAATTAAAAACATTTAGAAACGATTGGTAAAAAAAATATAAAAAGTGTAGATATAAAAAAATAATAATAATTTACTAAAAAATGTTAATAAATTTAAAAATTTCAAATAGTAATTTACATGTTAACTAAGATAAAATAGTATTATATCCTCTATTATTCCTTCTTCTTTCGAACTGTTGTGCAAGTCGCGAAAATGCGTTTGTGTGCTCTCTAGTCGACCTTACATCTAGAGTAGGAGGAATCTATGACTCTTGTGTTAGATGGTGCCGGGAGACATTGTCAAAGTCACGAGGAGGCATTAGACTCCATTTTGTAGTAGGTTGTGAAGATTTACCCTGATACATTGTTTGATTACCATGGTGTCTCTTCTACAGAGTAGATGGTATAAAGAAAGGACCACTAATGAAATGATGATGTGGTGTGACATAAGTGTTAGGCATTGGGGTAAATCTGTCATCCATCTCATCAGCATCCGGTGCAATGCATCACCCAATTAGTGTTAGTGTTATACTCACCAAATGTCCAAGAACTGCTCTTGTATGTCCTATATACTGATGGTTGATAGATTTGTACCACTTCATGTATCCCTACTACACCCCACGAGGGCCCTATAGGTGAACCAACCGAACCAAACGCTCATCCCAAAAGGCTATGTAAGATATATGTTGTATTGGCCAATCTGTGTCAACTCTTCCACATACGTTAATATGATAGAGCTTGAGTTGTGTTAACATTCTCTGAAATATATTGGAAAACCCTAAACTTTCTGGCAACACGGTTTGGGAAATGCCACTCAACTATGTGGAAATATATGAATGGCACCAGGGCAGTTCAAATGTGTCTACTTACTTTGTAAAGGGGGGGGGGGGGGGGGGTGGATGTAAATCGGATTTCTTACGTATGACTCCTACTCGACCTAAAGGGTAATAAGTAAGATTTAGATATAATGATGCATATCATTAAATGGAAAAGTAAATAAAGGTTGAAGAAATACTTTATCAGCAGTTTGCCTATCGAGAGCATCCTGACAAGCAGCAACAACATGGTTTGGGTGATACTTAGTGTCCAAGCTTGTCTTTTGTCGTGCAATCAAGAGAGCTCCAACCTCTACAACAAGTCTGTGGTGGCTAACAGGTACTATATGGGGGAATCTATCCCATGCTTGCACTTGAAGGAGTATCACTACCCCTCCCATCTCATGAGTTGATGAAGTAAATGCAACATAAAGTTGGCTATACAGTCAAGCCAACCATGCAAACCCTTAGTCGAAATGCTCTTACAATGATAAAAACATGTTGCATACAAGGGGGCTCAATTTTTCAGTGAAGATAAATCTGTCGAGCAGTTGCAAGATATACACATGCATATGATGTGCAAGTTGCTCAACATTTACGTGTATGGTAGAACCCTATACATATCCTGAAGCCACATATGACTAATGCAGGCTCTCCTATTGCTTAACCCTAGTCTCGCCTCAAGTAATCTCTGATAAGTGGCAATCCAATTTAGGGAACTACTCCTATCATTGCCCTACCATTAGCTGGGAGGCTTAATTGGACCTCAACATCTTGCAAAGTAATGGCTAACTCCTTAGTTAGCATGTGAAACATATGCGTCTTTGGCCTTCGCCTATCAACGAGAGTAGTGGGGGATGTTGGTAGGAATTATTGTGTGAGATTATTTACTTGAAGGCACGCACATTGTTCGCGCCTTTAGTATAAATTGTATTAAAGGCGTGTTTTGAGTATGCACATTCGCTACCTATTTCACGAATTATTTTGTAGAATACCTTATTTCACAATTATTTTAAAAAATACATTATTTTAATTGATTTCCTAGGCCCAAAGGCTTATAAGAAATGAAATAAGCTCATTTTTATTAAAGCAAAATGAAGCCCAATTGAGCTTAGGAAGGCCTTTTTTCTGAATTTGGTTTTCACGTGTGAGATAATCAAGGAAGGTTGAGAATGGAAAGTCAAGTCCAGTCCAGTCCAGTGATCCCTATTTCGAGTTTATCAAGCTAGATCTCTCTAAAACATTCTTAATTGAACCTAGTATTGTAGACCTTGTCACTAACTTAATAAACCAGTCCATAGCATTAAATTAGGCAAATGACCTAATTATTGAAACGGCTCTTTATAGTTACATTGTTATTTGTATTATAATATAATCATTTGTATACTATTTACATAATTCTATGTTTATAACTTATATTATGATAATATATGTTGTGTTTAATGTTATGTATATTTAATAAGTATTATATACTTATAAATTATACTATGCAATATATATATATATAAGCTATGTACATAATTTATTGGACATATCTTGAATCAAAACAAAACCAAATATTTTAACTTGAAAATCTTCAAACCAAAACTAAAAAAAAAATAAAAAAGAAAGAAAGAAAGAAAGAAAAGTTTGATATACTTTTTCGGGTTTTAATTTAAATTACCTACCTAACTTTTTTGTTTTGGATAAATAATTTACCTAGCCTACTTGCACTTATCTCATAAGAGGGGATTTTTTTAATCTATAATTGAAATCCATGATATATACCTTTCCATGAAACTTGGAATTTGTAAGTTTTAGGAATTAATGCAATTT
Source organism: Laguncularia racemosa (assembly GCA_037954665.1). Taxonomy (NCBI): domain Eukaryota; kingdom Viridiplantae; phylum Streptophyta; class Magnoliopsida; order Myrtales; family Combretaceae; genus Laguncularia; species Laguncularia racemosa. The sequence continues at coordinate 5,398,062 of JBBMOL010000031.1, read as the reverse complement.
TATTTTTTACTCTTTTTTTTTTGTCTATACGGCAATTAAAAACTTTTTTAACCCATAATTACATATCATATAATATATTTTAACATATCGGTATAATATGATTATAGCATTCTTATAAATTTTTATCGAAAAAGGTATTATAAATTGAGGAGCACTTCTATGATTTTCGTTATCATTCATGTTCAATTAATAACTCTTCCTTTTTGTTATATAGAACCGGACTGTACCCTTGAGTTTTTTCCTTACACAATTATAAGGAAACAGAACAATATTTCCTCCTCTTTCCTATATTCTTTTCAACAGACTTTTTCTCATATTTTCTCTTGATGGTTTTTGCAAGTGGATTCCATTCCTAAAGTAAGTTTCATGCCCTAATTCTGTTTTTTAATTATTATTATTGAGAGGAGAACAATTTGACAGTGCCCTGTTTGTTATGTACGACAAATTTGCATGTTAGTGAAAGACAACAGTTGGAAAATCAGTGTGTATTAATATCTAAGTGTTTTTAAACACTTTAATTTGCAAATTAACACGAATTCTAGGTTGAAGGAAACATCAATTAAAACGTTTTGATTGTGCCAGACGATATTCCTTTTATATCAAAGTTTTAGTATTTTTAGACACTATATAACCGATTTTTCATTGATTTTATGTATTTTTAATTTAGCTTTTTTAATTATTTTATCCAAACTCAAAATGATAAATAAAGTCTATAAGAAAGTTTTTCTAAGTTTTAAAGCATGTAAATACTCAATTTTAATGATAAGAAGACTAAACAAATATATATATATATTCATAATTTATCAAAAAATGTATAAATTCTTCAATTTCCCACAAACAAAAGAACCAAAAATATATATTTGTCCGAGTAAAATAAAAAATAAATAGTTAAGACTATATGGTTTAATAATATAAACGCTAGTAGTTCAATGCAATAGTTTATTATATATATATATATATATATAAAGAGCCTCCATCGTACATTTATTGAAATCACTAGTGGAAATATTCATATTTGGCAACTTCAGAAATCCGCATCATCCTCATCTATAATAATTATGGAGTCCGGTTTCATTACATTCATATTTAATTTTAATTTTTTTAGGGGGGCAAAAGTAGGGATTTTAGTTTTTTTTTTTTTTGGCCAAAGAAATTATAGATTTTAGTACTCGAAGTAGGAAAAAAGATAATTATGCCTCAATGTCCTTACCCATGCCTCGATGTCCGTCCGTCAACTTCTGAATTCTGATTAAGTATTTAGAACATTATTTGGAAAGATAAAAAGAATAAAATGAAATTATGAAACACTTAAAAGGTGTATAAATTACCTTGAAGACAAAAACAAATTGAAAGTTGAAACCCACTTATTATTGGGCTAACACCTAATTAAGAATTTTATTTTTTTTAATCGAGATAACAATATTCAATACATTTAACATAGTTTATTAATACTTTATTATTATTATTTTCTTTATTATATTAATGTTATCTCTTCTTTTTTTTTAACCAAATTGCCATGACACCCGAAAAAATCAAAACTATTTAAAGTGTGACCTTATCTTCTTGTGTATTTTAAAAATTTATATATAATATATACATCAAGTATACTAAAACCCAAAAATTATTGTTATTCATGGTCTTTTCAACCATGGTTTTTAATATTCTAGTAACATAATTGTGCTTTTTGTATTATGTATTGTGCTAGCTTTCTATTTTATTTTTATAATTATATTTTTTATTATATTATATTCATATTTATATTATTATTATGTTATATTAGATATTACCGATTGCCCGGCTTACAATTTTTTATTGGAGTGGAACCTATCTTACATTATATCAATGAAGACATTGTAAAGAGTAAAAATTAATAATATGGTTGTGAATACCTTTGTCTACAAAGGTAGAATTGATCGGTTGAATATACATAACAAAGTACTTGCTATATCACGCAAATTTATTTCTAAAATACCTGTTTAGTTTTTCTTTAAACCATGTCAGTAATACATACATACATACATACATATATATAAACAAATACATATCTCAAATATCGATTTATCATAAGTCAAATTCAATTATATTTAGAAAAGGAAAAAATGCATAAATGATCTAAGTTTTCCTTACATTTTTGTTCAGGATATGTGTGCTTTCTTCTTCTTCTACTTCTTCTTTTTCTGTTTATATATATATATTAATACTTTAGGGCTTACCCTCATTATGGGTCCTTTTAAAACTTAAATTTTGAATATATATATATATATAACCATAAGCACTAAAATGAAAAAATAAAGACATGGGTCCTGAAATTAGAAAAGGACCAACAGATAAGAAGTATAATTAACTTAGGTTGCTTTTATTGTATTTTCCCTACTTTTAATTTTTTACTTAACAATAAACAGGCCTAAGAATATAAATTACATCATGAGAATCAAATTATAGATGTGGGTTTAAGTAGTGTAAATTGAGTACAAATTTATAACATTGATGTATATAAAAAAAGCTACTAACTTCCCATTATAATGGTATTAACATGTGATGTATATAAATGATGTATGATTGTCTTAAATTGAAAATAAACAATAAATATTATATTATAATATGTAATTTTGAAACTCTTTCCTTTTTTACGTTCTTTCTTTTAAGGGTGAGTGGATAACCTATTGTATAAAGTATCTACTTTTACTCTACTCGACTAAATAGGTTTCAAATGGGTGTTGACGATCACAAAGTAGGTTTCAGGTATGAATTTTTTAGAACTTGATCTCATAAGATATGATGTGAGTACGGGGTCTTCTTATCTCGTATTTGTCTTAGAATTTGTACTCAAAGGTATATAGAGTATAGGTTATAGGATATCATATATCTATATTATAAAATGTTATTAAATAATATTAATAAATAAATAGCAAATAATAATATTATAATTTTTTTGCAATACATATTTTAATAAAAAGAAAGAAAAAAGCTTAAATCCATAAGCTAATAACCTTAAACAATTAAGCCTAATGCGGCCCATTTTTTCTTTTTCTTATTTCTCCTTATTTTCCTCTCTAACTTTAAGTTTTCTATTCTTTTTTTTTCTTCTGTTTGCTAAGTAGTAAGATTATAGAACTTGAAATAATTAAGGTTGAAAACTTACTTTGTTTAATTTCACATATTTTCTTACATGTTCCATAAATTTTGCATATTAAGAATTTATAATTCAAATATAGATTTTTTTTTAATATCATATAAATTTAAAATTTATAGAAAGAAAGATATAATTTATATATTTCATAGGATACCCTATAAAGTCATAGGGTATAGAGTGGTTTCATAATGCTGTAGGGTAGATTTCAATTCTAAAAATTGAAAAGTTATACCTTACAAGGTAAGGTAAGAACAAGGTCTTATACCGTACCCACTTTATACTCATTTACCCTTACCCACTTTTATTGTATCATTAATGTATTTTCATAATGTTATTTTTCAAATTTATATAATTTCAAAAGTTTTTACCCTTTAAAAGGATAATTTGATATAATGTATTTCCATATTTTTTATAATATCATTATATTATAATGTTAATCATTGGATAAAATAGCAAAAGGATTCATTTTTATGAATAAAATAAAGAAGTATATTATCATGATTAAACTATTATTATTATTCATTGGATATAATGTATATTTAACAAATCATTTTATTTTTTCAAACCATATAAGAAACAATTGCATCTCTCAAATTGGAAATCAGAAATTTATTGATGTTTTAAGTTTAAAGGCAATATAACGTACAGAAAGAAAGCCAAATAAATGTCATTAAATGAATCGGTTGCACTATAAAGCAGTAACCGAACCCATAATTTATTCTCTACCCGCCAAAAATTGCTAGCAAAAAACCAAAAGGGACCTTCTCTCCCCATATTTAAATATGTAAAAAAAAAAAATGCTAAGTGATACTTTGGAATAAATGTTGAGCTGCAAAATAAAATAACTTTCATTTTTCATAAAATATTTAATCAATTCTAGAACATGTAAAACCTTTTTTCTTTTTCTTTTTTAATTTCCAATTACTACAATAAAAAATAATAAGTGATTCAAATTTAACTCATTTTATACCATTAGATTACAAGCATCTTACTTGTAAAAACATTTTTGAAGTTGATGAACAAGTAGTATACAAGATGGTAAAATCATTAAATATTATATGTTATGTCTATATATATATATGTGATAAGTAAATATTAATAAAATTTAAATATATGATAATGATATGGGTAAATTTTAAAAAACCTACCGTCCATATTTAAACATACTTTTACGTGTTTAATTTCTATTAACACTTATCCATGTTTAAATAACTGTTGAGCTACAAAATAAAATAATTTTAATTTTTCATAAAACATTTAATCAATTCTAAAACATGTAAAACTTTTTTCTTTTTTCTTTTTTTTTTTAAATTTTCAATGATTACAATAAAAACAATGAATGATTCAAATCTAACTCATTTTATATGGTTAACTTGTAAAAACTTTTTTTACAAGGATGAACAAGTAGTATAGAAAATGGTAAATTCATTGAATATTATATACTATGTCTATATATACGTGGTAAGTAAATATTAATAAAGTTTAAACATATGGTAATAATAATGGATAAATTTTAAAAAACTTACTGTCCAATTTATATATATATTGTTACGTGTATAATTTCTATTATCACTTATCCGCTATTTTTTATGTGTATAAAATAATAATGCAAACTTTTTATGTCCATTTCCGAATTTAAATAATAATAATAATAAAACAAAGAAGAATGATAAGATAACACCGACTTGAAATTGGAGCTATATGTACTTAAAAGAGTCCCTCCCTCCCTATTTTCCTCTTCCCCTGTTTTTTAATACGAAAAAGTAAGAAATTATTAATAAAAAAATAGCACTCACACGTACACTCCACTCCTCCATTTCTGATTGTCCACGTCTTGTTTCAGTTTTGCATATCCGGTGCCTCCCCTCCCTGTCCCTGCGCGGCTGCGCGTGAGAGAGAGAGAGAGAGAGAGAATCCACCGTGAAGTGTGCTGCTGCAGTGCGGTGAAGTTTGCCGATCTCTAGGCAATTGTTCCTCAAAGTTTTCAATTTTCAGTTCTTGTTATTACGTTTCTTTTTTTTTTTTTTCTGATTACTATATATTATGATTGTATTTTTTTTTAAAAAAAAAGAAGAAGAAGAAGAAGATACTAGTGTAAAAAGCAGTGTTTACCCTTGCAACGAGAGGAAAAAAAAAGGGGAATATATATATATATATATAATATATAAGAATTTATTGAAATAATATATATTTTTTATTTTAAAATAACTATAAAATAAGGTATTCAAAAAACATAAATTCATAAAATAGATTGCAAACATGTCTATACCTTTAAGTAATTGTACTAATGATATATTTGAAGTATGTGTTTTCAGTTTGATAAATTTTGATTTCATTAAAAATGTATTTTGGATTCGTATCTTCATCACTTATTTTATAAATTAATTTATCAGATATTTTATTTTGTAATTGTTTTTTAAAAAATATATTATTTTAATGAATTTCTCTCTCTCTATATATATATAAGTGAGAAGAATAAAAAAAAAAAAAATTGAATACTTTTACAATGCTTTTTCTAGTAGAATAATTAATAAGCGATGAAAAACTTATTCTCTTACCAAAAACGTTTAGCAAGTATTCAAAAGGGTTCGGATGGTTTTTTCATCAACTTTTTATTTTATTGTATACGAAGTGTTTTTGTTTTTATTTACTTATTTAAAAAAATAAAACAGTCGATATAATATATATTAAAGAATTAAAGAAGTTATTTTATTTTGGCAGGCTTGTTTTATGCGCTTGCAAAATGGGTCTGCATTCAATAATAACAGTAGTTGCAGCAGCAGTGGAAGACAGGCGCTGGACTTTGAAGTAGTATTCATATGTCTGCTTCTCTCTAGTCCTTTTTATTTTTAATTTTTTGTTCTCTCTTCAGCTTGAGTCCATTGGAAGAAAACTCAAACAATACAAAAAACACACAACACAACACAAAACATAGCAAAAGGAACACACACAGGGAGTTAGCAGAAACCAAGAAACATCACACAAAACCAAATGATGCAAACCCGAGACCAAGAAAAGTTTGGAAATTGATGCAAATGTCGATGCCTAGAACGAGGCAGCAATCTAAAAACATCCAATCTCCTTCATTCTTCTCCTTCTTCTTCTTCTTCTTTTTCTTACACCACTCCGCCATCTTTCTCTCATACACACCAAAAACTACATGTTTTGCTGCTGCTGCTGCTTCTTCTTCCCCTTCAAATCAAAACCATGAAGCCTCTCTTCTATTCACTTGGCTACATTCTTCTTCTCCTTCTTCTTCACCACCACCTTCTGTTTTCTCCACTTGGAACAACCGTGACGCCAACCCATGCAAGTGGAACTTCATTACATGTTCCCCACAAAACCTTGTCACTGAGATCAGCATATTATCCATCACCCTCCAGCTTCCTGTCCCTTCAAACCTTTCCTCATTCACTTCCCTTACGAAGCTTGTCATCTCTGAGGCTAACCTAACAGGAACTATTCCTAGTGACATTGGCGATGTCTCTTCTCTTGCTGTCATTGACTTGAGTTATAATTCCCTTTTTGGGACTATCCCTTCAAGCATTGGCAAGATCAAAAAGTTGGAAGACTTGATCCTGAACTCGAATCAGTTAGCCGGGAAAATCCCGGTCGAGTTAGCTGGATGTGAAAGCTTGAGAAATCTTCTCCTTTTCGATAACCGGCTCGCCGGGATCATTCCGGCGGAGATCGGGAAATTGTCTAGTCTTGAAGTCCTTAGAGCTGGTGGAAACGAGGACTTAATAGGGAAAATTCCTCCCGAGATTGGAGATTGTGGAAACTTGACCGTGCTGGGTTTGGCTGATACACAAATTTCCGGGTCTTTGCCTTCTACATTGGGTAAGCTCTCAAAGCTTCAGACTCTGTCGATTTACACTACCATGTTGTCTGGTGAAATTCCTCCAGAAATCGGAAACTGCGGAGAATTAGTAGGGTTGTTTCTGTATGAGAACAGTTTGTCTGGTTCCATACCACCAGAGATTGGTAAGCTTCAGAAACTGGAGCAGCTCTTGTTATGGCAGAATGATCTTGTTGGGTTTATCCCCGAAGAGATTGGAAATTGTACTAGCCTTAAAATGATAGATATTTCTTTGAATTTCATATCCGGGACTATACCGTTGTCTTTAGGAAGGCTATCGTTGCTTCAAGCTTTCATGATTAGTAATAACAATGTGTCTGGCTCGATACCCTCGAGTCTTTCCAATGCTACCAATCTAGTACAGTTGCAGCTTGATGCTAACCAGATATCAGGTTTGATACCGCCCGAACTCGGGAAGCTTTCGAAGCTTACTGTGTTCTTTGCTTGGCAGAACCAGCTCGAAGGTAGCATTCCTTCTAGTCTGGCTAATTTGAGTGGTCTCCAATCATTGGATTTGTCACATAATTCTCTAACCGGAAGCATTCCCCGGGGTTTGTTTCAGCTACAGAACCTAACTAAGCTTCTGCTGATTTCCAATGACATTTCGGGAACTATCCCTCCAGAAATCGGTAATTGTCAATCTCTCATCCGCCTGCGGTTTGGAAACAACCGGATTACCGGTGGGATTCCTAGAGAAATAGGAAGCCTCAAAAGCCTGAATTTTCTTGACTTGTCGGGAAATAGACTTTCTGAACCGATTCCAGCTGAGATAGGGGACTGCACAGAGTTGCAGATGATTGACTTAAGTAACAACACTCTTGAAGGTCCCTTAGCCGATTCCTTGTCATCACTTTCAGGGCTGCAGGTATTGGATGTTTCAAACAATAAGCTGGAGGGACCGATTCCTGCTAGCTTAGGCCGCCTAGTCTCTCTAAACAAGCTTGTCTTGGGAAGGAACTTGTTTACTGGTTCTATACCTTCATCTCTCGGTCTATGCTCAAGCCTGCAATTGCTTGATCTTAGTAGCAATGAGCTTATGGGAAAAATACCTCCGGAAATAGGAAAGATGGAGTCCCTTGAAATTGCCCTCAATCTCAGTTGGAATAGACTCACTGGATCACTTCCTCATGAATTGTCTTCTCTTAGTAAGCTTTCCATTTTGGACCTTTCGCATAACATGCTTGACGGGAATCTGAGTCTATTAGCTACACTTGATAACCTGGTGTCTCTTAATGTGTCTTACAATAATTTTACTGGGTATCTTCCGGATAATAAGCTTTTCCGCATGTTGCCACCTTCGGATCTCACTGGCAACCACGGCCTCTGCTCTTCTATTCATGAGTCATGCTTTTTGAGTGCTGGTGATGGAAGAGAGAGTGACAATGCATTAAATCATTCACGAAAGCTAAAATTAGCAATTGCATTGTTGATCACTCTAACCGTGATGATGGTTGTCATGGGGATATTTGCTGTGGTCAGGGCTCGGAGGCCAATCAGAGGTGATGATGAATCGGAAATGGGAGACTCATTACCATGGCAATTTACTCCATTCCAGAAGCTGAACTTCTCCTTAGATCAAGTCCTTGGATGTCTTGTAGATACTAATGTGATTGGAAAAGGCTGTTCTGGAGTTGTATACCGTGCTGATATGGACAATGGTGAAGTCATTGCAGTGAAGAAGCTCTGGCCTGCCACAAAAGCTGCAGCGGGCATGTGTGATGATGAAAAAACTGGGTTTCGGGATTCCTTCTCAGCAGAGGTGAAGACGCTTGGTTCAATCCGGCACAAGAACATCGTTCGGTTCTTGGGCTGCTGTTGGAACAAGAACACAAGACTGTTGATGTATGATTATATGCCAAACGGGAGCTTAGGCAGCCTCCTACATGAAAGGACAGGGAGTCCCTTGCAATGGGAACTTCGCTACCAGATATTGTTGGGGGCTGCACAAGGACTTGCATATCTACATCATGATTGTGTTCCTCCTATTGTTCATAGGGATATCAAGGCTAATAACATTCTCATTGGTCTTGAATTTGAACCTTATATTGCTGATTTTGGCTTAGCTAAGCTTGTTGATGATGGTGATTTTGCACGGTCCTCAAACACGGTTGCTGGATCTTACGGTTACATTGCACCAGGTAAGATGTCTTTTTTCTTATTTACTTTGGGGAAAAGAAAAGAAAGAAAGAAAGAAAAAAAAGAAAACAACGAAAGTCCTAAACCTTTTTGGATTCTATCAATATAGTCTTGATCCTTTTTAACATTGTACTTAATTCTTAAACCTTTGTTGATTGGATCTTAAATTTTGTAAAGGTGAGATCATTTTGTTCATGTTCTCAGGATTTGTCATGACAATGTAAACGCTTTCTTGAACTGACTGATATCATTTTGTTCATATTCTCAAGATTGTGGCATTAGAAGCATCAAATAATAAGAAAGTTTTTATTACAAGGCTGATTTGTTCTGAACGATAAACTGCTATGAGAAATCCAATAATCCAATGCTGAAGTAGCTTTGATTTAAATTTCAGAGTACGGCTACATGATGAAAATAACAGAGAAGAGTGATGTTTATAGCTATGGAGTTGTTGTATTAGAAGTCTTGACAGGCAAGCAACCAATTGATCCAACAATACCCGAAGGCCTCCACATTGTAGATTGGGTTAAAAGGAAAAGGGGAAGCATGGAAGTGCTAGATCCAAGCCTACTGACAAGACCAGATACCGAGGTCCAGGAAATGAACCAAGTATTAGGCATAGCATTACTATGTGTAAACTCATCTCCTGATGAAAGACCAACGATGAAAGATGTGGCGGCAATGCTAAAAGAGATCAAGCATGAGAGGGAAGAATATACAAAAGTTGATGTGCTGCTCAAGGGATCCCCTGCAGTAAATAACCAGAATGATAAGAATTCAAGCAATGTGCACGCAACATCCTCATCAAAACAGGCTTTGGGGAACATATACCCAAAAAGCAACAACACAAGCTTTTCTGCATCGTCTTTGCTGTATTCTTCCTGTTCTTCTCAATCCAAAGTTGGATTCCATTAGTTTTATTGCCACAGTTTTATCACTGCCATTAGTTTCATTATATTTTCTTTGTTGATCATGTAAAGCCAAAGGTTAATATTTGTTTAAACAGTATGCATAATAGCAGTTATTTGCATTGAGTTGAAAGACTTGGGTTGAGAAGTTCTTTTCTTCGGTGACTTTGAGGATAAGTATTTCACCAAAAAGAAAGTTGAGGAAACACTGGAATAGTGGAATTGGTTATACTCTTCATTTCCAATTTTCTCAACACATAGTTAGTATATAAAGCACATTGCCCCCGCCCCTTTTGCGTAAATTACACCTCTTCTCTTGCAAGCTTTTTAAATTATATCGGTATCCCAACTTTTTTAAATTGTACACTAACACTCCTTTGACAGTATTAGGTTGCGCTTGCTTTTACAAAAAATTGACAGATTGCCCACTATGATACTCAACCACAAATCTCCCTTTGAGCTCAAAGCGAACCATGAATTTTTCAGTACATTTGGGTGCATCTGTTTTCCATTGAACTTATCTAGAGATAAGTGTAGGTGTAGAACTTAACAAAAAACCCCTCAATGTTCGTGTAATTTGAAAAGTTTTCTAGGTTGGTTGGGATAATTTATCTTTTCTAGCTGTGTGTCTTAACTATTCAGATCCCATAAAAATAGAAATATCATATTTTTACATATAAAAAATCGATATATATAGTATATATACACCTATAAATACATTTTCATTTTCACTAGTAGGTATGTAAATATAATCAATGAATGTGCAAATATCATTTTCCTATAAATGAGCTCCAAGAGAAGAAAATTGATCCTTTGGTTTCTTACACTTTTATGACAAAAATCAGTCATTTTCATCTAATATATGAAGCTATCATATCGTCCAGAGTCTAGCCCAAAGTTCCATATCGTATAGCTTTCTGCAGCAATTTTTTGAGACGCGGAGTCTTTTTCTTATGGTAAGTTTGAAAGAAATGACTGACTAGGTCGTTGATTTGACCATTAATTCTGGTTTATGGGACCTAAGACAAAGTGGGTTGGGCTATCTGATGTCCATGTTCTGCATGGGTGCCATTAGGATAAGTCTGGCTTGTATGTTTCACAAATCCCTACCCTGAAAGAAAAGAATCGATTCCTATTTGCATTGCATTACAGCATTGTGTACCCTTCCAAGATGTTTGACCACTTAGCTCCTTTTGCCAGAGGCTGGTTTCGGTAAAAGATTGTTATTTTTCAACATTTCAATTGATACAGGCTAAAAAAGAGTTCTATTGTGCCATCTCTTGTGCATATCCATAGGTTGTCCTGATGATGAAAGCCTGGGTTTTGAAGGAGACATTTCAGAAGGGTACTTTCGAGATGAGCGCTCTGCGGTTTTGCTCGTCTTGGTTGTTTTCTATTAGGAGAATGGACTAGAAGATAAATGGTGTAAGATTCAAGGAAAAGAACAGCCTTGTTAAAAGTATGGGGAGTGAAGCATCCGACTGTCTCTTTATTCTTAATCACATTTAGGTCGTCTGATTGGTTGAATTCATGTTGAATCACCCAACATAAGAGAGGTTTGGAGATGTTTCAATTGTATACCTGGTGCTCATCAATTAGTCTGAGGGAGATGGAATTTATCTGGTAGGCTTCAGATAAGCAAATGGGTCCTGCACCTTGCAAGCTGCGTAGCTCAGTGAGCAAAAAGCTTGCTCAAACCAATTCTCTAGGCGTGTATCAAATGTATTAGGGAAATCTGAATTGCATGAGAGCCTAAAGCTTCTGCTCCGGCAAAGATCTCAACATTCACTGTCCTGTTTTCGTCCGGTGTAATGAGAAGATTATGGTCGATCGCGGCATATCTCATGCTTTCATTCTCATGGTCTAGTAGCATGTTTTATCAATATCGCTCGAACAGAATTCAAATCTATCATTGTAACAAGCATACCATGTGTAACGCTCAAAAACTCGGATATGTTGTATATCATCGTTTCTTGAAAAGATGCAAAAGCTTAATCACTATTATTCTCTAAATACTCATATTCATATACTTCTGATACACTATAAGAATTTTGATATTTGATAACGTTTATTAAATGTTACAGAAAATATAATATTAGTAACGTTTATAAAAAAATTTAGAAAACATATATATGTAATTTGATTTATGATATTTTCTAAAATTAATTATAATTAATTCTATTAAATATTTTTTATTCACTCTATAAAAATCAAATAATGTTTAAATTAAAAATAATAATTTACTAAAAAATTAGCTAAAATTAAGCCTGCCCCTTTTAAGATGAATTCAATTCCTGTAGTGAAGTTTTTTTTTTTCCTCACAGAGCGCATGTCATTTCATCCTAGCCAGCTACAACAACGTAAAGACTCACTCTCGCCCATTGACCGAAAACATACACCCATCCCTATACTCTCTCTCTCTCCCATCGCCTAAAACACCATCCATTGGCCATACTCTCTCTCTCTCCCATCGCCCCTAACCTATCTCTATCGCATTGCCTTTAGAAGCCCTCTTCTATCATACCTCCCCTATGCTCCCTTTCCACCCCTGTTCCTCAATCCCTTGTGTTGTCTATACGAGGATTGTTGCTAATATTTGGTACATTTGTCCTCAATCATTCGGTCTCCGTTGCTCCCCATTCATTAATTTTACCTTCTCATGTTTTTCCTTTTTGATTTTTGCAAAATAATTCTAGGGTTTTTTTTTTTTTATTTGGTATTCATGATGAAGGATCCACTTTCTAAGATCTCGTTGTTTATTCAAGGTACTTCATATGGATATAGATAGTGTCAACCATGTCGGTGTAAGTATGATAATGATTCCATTGTGTATTGTACTATACTTTGCTATCTAATTTATGTGAACTTGCTATTATTAGGGTGAGGGTTTGATGTTTGGGAAGGGGAATGAGTTGATTGTAGTGGTGTATATTGATGCAGACTATGCTAGGTTTGTGGTAGATAGGCAATTGATGTTAAGATATTGTACTTGTCTCAAGGGAAATTTAATCACTTGGTGAAGTGAAAAACAAGATGTTCTAGTAGATCTTAAGCTTAGATATATCGCATAAGGGCTTTGTGAGTTGTTATAGGTAAAGATCATCCTAAATGATTTGAACATCTAAAGAGTGGGAAGTATAAGCATAACCCATAACCTTGTCCAACATGATAGGACCACATACCATGAGGTAGATGAGAACTTTAGCAAAGGGAAAGCTAGATTAATGATTGATTTGTACTCCTTATATTTCCTCAGCAAGGCAACATGTGTTAATAAAGGGGTTGCCTTACTACCCTTTTCCAATTGTGTAGTTGATGAAGGAAACAAGTTAGCTAGATAGGATAGTTGTCTAAGTGTCTAACTAGTTGTTGTTGTTTATTTACTGGTCAATGTTATCATGTTCAAATATGTGTTTATGTGTCTCCATGTTGTTGAGTCAGTATGTGTCTAATACATAATGGGTAGTTATTTTCATATGCATGATGTAGTGTTCTAGGGTAGTGGCATTAAGGGTGAGGGATTACAAGTTAGCAATTATCATCCATATAATTTCCTATTGGGCTCATACTTGTATGGGAAAAAATGAATGAAATGGGGAAAACCTGTCTTTTCTCTAAAAACTCCTAAACTTCTAAGTCGAAAGAGATTGTTAAGTTCTCTCCAACAAGCCCAAACTCCTTTATTCACCATAAGGAAACAAGGAAGGACAAGTAAGACCCTAAATGAACCAACTTCTCCATATAACTTGCAATCCTATAACAGGTTGTCAATAGCTCAGGAGTTGGTGTCTAAGCTACCAATGACACATATGTCAACCAACCTGAGGGGATTGATCTTATGTGTAAATGTTTTAGATAGAGTTCCAATCAATGTAGACGTTTTAGTATAATTAGATTGTATCATATCTCTGTAGAATATTATCTTAGATGTAGACAATCCTCATTTAAGGGTGTGTAATGTGAAAATCATGAAGTAAATTTCTTCTTTATCTAAAAGAATGCAAATTTTCTTCTTCTACATCAATTTGTATATGCTAACTAGTTGAATCTTTCTATCGAATGCTTTTTTTTTTTTTTAATTTCATTATAAACTTAGAAAGGTGGAAAATGAAGTTACTTGCTAATCTTTCTAATTTGGAACTTTATGCCATGTCTAAATAGGTCATCAACATTTGAATTGATTTAGGGGAGGGAAAAAAAAAACATTTTGGTGTATGCTTCAAATTAGTCACCAACCTCTAAAATTAGTTCCAATAACAAATCAACCTTTGAACAATATCACAAATGTTAACAATGTCTAGTATATTAAGATGGAAAAAGAGTATATATGCAGAGTTTTGTAAATACTTTCATCTCTTTAAGGTTTGATGTTAGCTTTACATATTTGAAGAGCCTTGCTTTCAAGTTTATGGATGATTTTTTCCCTTTCATGGTGTATGGTTTGATTGCTTCATGTCCAGATTTCTCATGCTTTATGATAAGTACAACCTCGCTAGGAGAAAGGTTCTAAATGGTGTTGCCTAAGTTTAGTTCCAAGACTTGCTAATTTTTGTTAGTAATAGATTGCTCATGGACTATTCCAATTTGTTCTAGTTCGAAGCAATACGATGGATTTTGAATATGTATGTGATCAATATGGTATTTCCATTTTAGAAGATATAGGAAGGAAATAAATTTCTTATGTTATAGAAGTGAAGCTAGGTGATCAAATTAGCTTTGACTCTATTATTCTTATTTTCATCTTCTACCTTTCTGGTTATATATATATATATTTGCACTTTGTACTGAGCCATTAATATAAGATAAACTAGATCTTGACTTTGCTAGTATCTAATCTTAGCCTCACAATGATGCCTCACATATCATTTTCATCCCTCTACAAAATTTCCACCCCTTGTTGGAGAATAATATTTTGTATGCATATATCTATATCTATATATATATATGCATATATATATATATATATATATTAAAAACTTGCTAAATTTTTTTAATTCCCTTACAACCCACCTCTTTTGTTATTTTTCTTAATAAACTACCACAATACACTATCCTTTTCTCTTTCACACATGTTCTACTATATTCAACAACTTAAAAGTAAAAAAGAATAAAACTCATAGCCCCATGTTCCACAATACACTATCCTTTTCTTTTTCAGGCATTCCCTTATAGCCCTTTGTGTTTAGTTACTACTATCCTAATATCTAAAAAGAATAAAATAAAAAAGGACGTTGGAAATTTTTTTTATCACATTCATTAATGAATTATTGAGTAAAACTTACATTTTTGCAACTACAACTCAAATTACTTATTTCCACCATATTTGTAGTTTCTTTGTTTAAGGATGAGCAAGCTAGTTTCTTTAAAACAATGTATCTTTTGATGTTTTGTTTTTAGACAATCAGGTTCGCATGTAACCTTTTTTTTTCCAAATATGTTTGCTCTCCCCTTGTTTAGTTCATATACATTAATAGAAACTCCCATTAAGAATAGTTATATATGGCAAGTTGTTTAATTGCTTGAACAAGGCATCAAAAAGTTACAAAGGAAAAAAATTCTGATCAATTTTTGGCTTAAGCGTACATAGGTTCTACATACTTTTTCCTCTTTTACTTGACCAAAAAATTATATTACTGTCAATTATATATTGTGGTGGCTACTGCAGTTTGATCATTATTATTATTACTTTTTTGTGATAATTGATAATAATATAATCACCTAGAGCATAGTTTGTTACAAACTTGGATAGATGGAAATATCATATATAAATCTTTAATTTTTAGAGTAGAATGCATGTCGGTAAAAGAAAAATTCAAATACATGCATAGATTTAAGATGCAAAGTATGGGTGTAAGAACAAATTTAAACACCTCTTTTGCACTCATCCCCTACTAATGTATATCAAATCAGAATTTTAAGTCATATGTGCACATAAAGCATACTTTGTATTCTCTCAAAGAAATCTACATATTTATATTGCATTGAAATGCTAGACACATGCTTTGACCATCAATACATAACATTAACCAAAATCTTATAATAAAATTCCCACTGATGATAAACATAAAAGGATGTTTGTAGTAGATGACTTTGTGCATTGACAAAATAAATCAAATATACTAATTTAATGAAAAAAAGAAATAAAAACTAAAAATAATATCAATAGTAATAATAATAACAAAAAAAAAATTATAACTTTACATGATAATCTTTGCAAACTCTATGTGCAATTTAGTGACCCCCCAAATCAAAAGGCCTAAATTTGATTTTTCCAATACTTAGTATAAGACCTCGTCTTTTAACATGTATAGAAGGGTTGTTTTTCCAGCATTATCAAGACCTAAAAAGAGAATCTATACTTCTTTTGCCATAGAGCTGGAGAAGCTAGGACTCCATAAAACCAACTTAGAAGAAACATGCTTTATATTTTTTGAAAGAATGACAATGATAATATAGGTGGAATCATTTTAAGAATGTTTTTGATATAAGAGGAAATTTTAAATGGACATTGTTGGGTTTTGAGTAAAGTAGGTGCCCAATTATAGATATTTAATCAAATGATTAAATGCTAAAATTTCACTCTATTCTCATTTACTATATGTACATTTTCAGGTGTCATAGTGTTATATATTCTTTTAGAGTCCTATTTGTTTGCATGGAAAAGAGTTGGATGACTCAAGACATTAAGTTTGAGGAGTATCAACATGGTGTGGAGTAATTTTTTGCATACACGTGCTTGAAGTATAGGGTGAACACGGGAATAAATTGTTCGTATATGAAATGCTTGAATGATAAGCTGCATCCTCCACATGTGATCAAAGCTCACCTACTTATAGATGGGGTACATATAACCTACCGATGTTGGATTTATCATGGAGAGAGAAGCCAAGTATTGAATTACCTCTAGTAGATCGAGGTAGGAGGTGACATAGAGAATGGGAAGTAGGACCACCTATGGAGGAGGAATGTGTAGGGGTAGGATATGATGATAAAGGTGGACTTGATGAGATGCTTGAAGATGTGGAAGCCTTCATCAACAATGAAGATGAAGATTCATCTCTTGGAGGTGGTATTGATGTTCCATGGGATTTTCTAGATGGGCTAAGAGTTGACTCATAAGAAGAGCTTTATTCAAGTTACAAGTTGTCTAAGTTTGAATTTTAGTGAAGCTTCTCCACTTGAAGGTGTACACTAAGTGGAGCAAAAAATCCTTCGTCATGCTTCTTCAACTTTTACAAGATGTAATGCCCAACGGTGAGTCTCTTCCTAAGTCTTATTATTTTGCAAATAGGTACTTGCATAGGTTAGGCATGGGTTGTCATTACATTCATGTATGTAAATATGATTATTGCTTATTTTTGGGTGATAATGAGCATTTAAAGCAATGTCCTACTTATGGTACCTCAAGGTATAAGGTGTCTAGTGGTGTTAGGAAAACCATTCTTCATAAAAGTTTTACATTACTTTCCCATAAAGCCTAGGTTGCAACACCTTTTCATGAATTCTAAAATTGCCTAAAAAAGTCATTGGCATAAAGAGGAACATAAGAGAAGAGAAAATTTAATGAATCATCCTACAAATGGGTTAGCTTAGATGAATTTTGACATTGTGTTTCCTGAGTTTGCAATGGATGCTCACAATGTTAGATTAGGGCTAGCTAGCAATGGTTTCAATCCATTTGGGAATATGAGTCAATTATATAGTATGTGGTCGATAGTACTTTTAGCATACAACTTGCCTTCTTGGATGTGTATGAAGAAAGAGTACTTGATGATGTCAATGTTGCATCTAGGACCCAAGGCACCTAGTAATGAGATTGATATTTACTTGCAACCATTGATTGATGACTTAAGGGATCTTTAGGATAATAGGTTGAGCACATATGACGCATTTTCAAAGACATCATTTAACATGCATGCAGCCTTAATGTGGATTATAAATGACTTTCCAACATATGGAAACCTATCAGGGTAGAGCATGAAGAGGTATAATGCTTGTCTAGTATGCCAAGATCAAACACCATCAATGAGGCTCAATGGAAAGATTGGATATACTAGTCATAGAATGTGGCTTCCTAAGGACCATAGATGGAGACATAGCTTAAAATTTGATGGAAGTCGTGACACTCGTGAAACTCTGCAAGAATATTCTAGTAAGGAAATTGTCCACCAATTGCAATTCATAAGTGATGTGTGCATGGGTAAGCATCCAAGTAAGGTTAGAGTTCGTTGTCCTGAAGAGCTTAATTGGAAAAAAAAAAAAAGGTCAATATTCTTTCAACTTCCATATTGGTTAAAGCTAATGTTATGACATAATTTAGATGTCATACACATTAAGAAGAATATATGTGACAATGTTATTGGTACTATACTCAAGATTGATGGAAAAACAAAGGACACTTACAAAGCTAGACTTGATATGGAGGATCTTGGTATTAAGAAGGGATTACATTTGGTGAAGCAAGGTAATGACAAGTATTCAATGTTATTTGCTAGTTATACATTGAGTCCTATAGAAAGGAGAAGATTCTATCACTTCTTAAAGGGTATCAGCTTACTTGATGGAGTTACATCACATATCAGTAGGTGTGTGAATGAGTCGAGCACAAAGCTTTCTAGGATGAAGAGCCATGATTTCCATGTGATGCTTTAAAGATTGTTACTTGTGGGTGTTCGTGGCATGTTGTTGAATGATGTTGTAACGATTATAGCTAAAATTGGTTCATTTTTTGAGAAGTTATGCAAACAAATTCTCAATGTCAATAAAGTAAAGCAAATGCAGAGAGATATTGTTACCATATTATGCAAATTAGAATTCTTCTTTTCTCTTACCTTCTTTGTTGTGATGATGCATTTAGTTGTACACTTACCTGATGAAGTATTGCTTGCCAGACCTATTGCATATTGATGGATGTATCCTATAGAATGGTATGAATGTATACGTAGAATGTAATCTTTTATAAGTGTTATTCAACCCTTCATCATTCATTTATTTTGTTAAATTCAGATACTTAGGCTCTCTTAAGGAGTTTGTTAGAAACAAAGCTTTTCCAAAGGGCTCCATAGCAGAAGCTTACATTATACATAAATGCTTGACATGGTGCTCCCTCCATCTACAAGGTGTTGAGACAATTTTCAATCGTCCTAATAGAAATTGTGATACCATGGAAGAAGGTGGCATAGGTGTCTTTAGAAATAGGGTTGGTTTAATTTCTTCTCCCACATACGTGGCCTTATCAAACGAAGAGGTAGAAGTAGTGAAGTGGTATATCATTAACAATTGTTTTGAGGTTCAACCTTATTTAAAGTAAGTGGATTAGTGTATTTTAAACTTTGGGGAATAATGTGAAATATGATTACATTTAAATTTCGTTGTGTGTTATAGGGAACATATAAGTATTTTACGTGCATAATATGATGATGACATTGATCAACACTACAAACAAGAATTTGGTTAATGGTTCATGAAAAAGGTAAATGTTACTCTTACACAAGAGAACTTCTTGTAAGTGGATTATGATGATAAGTTGCTTGACATTGCTGCAGATGAGCACGCTATACAAAGTTCCGATCCGGTTGTAAGTGCTTTATATGCATTATCAGTTGGACCTAACTCGTGTTTTAAGAGATACAACAAATTAATATATAAAGACATTCAGTATCACACTTTCGATTTTGATAGTCGAAAGAAGACCTAAAACAG
Source organism: Laguncularia racemosa (assembly GCA_037954665.1). Taxonomy (NCBI): domain Eukaryota; kingdom Viridiplantae; phylum Streptophyta; class Magnoliopsida; order Myrtales; family Combretaceae; genus Laguncularia; species Laguncularia racemosa. The sequence continues at coordinate 5,378,324 of JBBMOL010000031.1, read as the reverse complement.
TGGAGTACTTGTAGAAGGAAACTAAGGAGACATGCATTTATCAATGGAGTTTTACAGTGTTTTAACTGGCATATATGAGTACTTGTAGAATGGAAAGTATGCACGCAACTGTGTAAAATATCTGCATAAGGCTAGGAGTAAGTCCTTTGAAAGTAGGAAGCTTGAGTATGTAAGTATTTTAGATAATGCCATATATTTGATATTGAAATTGGTCAGCTATTTAATATTTTGTTATTTATTCAATTAGATTGAGCATCACAAAGAAGCACCCGATGCTATTAAACTTCAAGCAAACTCGGTTTTATGAGATTAGATCAAATGGCACTAGTGTTTGGGTCTCTCAACAAGTTGCAGATGATTATGTTAGTATAAAGAATACATTTTTTACATTACAAAATTAGTATATACTATGGGGTGTAATGTTTTTAACATTTTTCCTTGTTATTAATAATATAGGCTAAAATGGTTCAATTGTTTAAAGAGTCACAAAGTTCAGACATACCAAAGTCTGCTTTAGAGATTGTTGATCAATATATGAATGCAAATTCTAAGATAGATAATTATCCTGGTCATGGTTATGGACTACCAGCTATTGGAAAATCAATGTAGTATCAGGTGTTAAAAAATGACAAAAATGAAAGATTACGAGAAGAACTTGAAGTAGAGAAACAATTGAGCAAAAAGCAAGATGTCCAATTTAAAGAATTAAAGAATTTACAATGGGCTTAAGAAGATAAGGTACATCTTGTAATTTTACCCCATTTGAAGCTCAATTTTTTCTATTTTTCTTAAACACTTATTTTATTTTTGGAATGGTGTCTTAGTTATTATGTTGTTTAAGTGAGCTTTTCTTAGTAAAGATTGAGTTAACTTACAATCCTATTGTTCTAGATGATGTTGACATTTTTATTGTTTAAGAAGTAATAATATTTGTAGTTGATGGAATCTTCTATTATCCAATATAGTACTATATCTCTGTTTTTCCATAAGATTAGTTTTTGACTTGATTACTATCTTTTTGTAGCTAAATAGTGTATTTCAAGTTTTGTAAAGGTTTTGTTCGGACTTCTCATCTAATTCAGGTGATTTATTAAACGTTACAATTGTGTTTATTGCATCGTTATATTAATTAAGTTATGTTTTGCCTTTTATATGTTTATGTGATAAGATCTCCAATTAATGGGGTGTTTATGCCTTCTATAATTCCCCCTGGTCATGATGATGATATTGAAAATGGTGAAGATGATAGCTTGTAAAAGGGAGTTTATTTTAGTTGTAACCTTTTTTGAAGAGGGTGATGAAAGTGGGGAAGAAAGTAATTTGTGAATGATAGTTTATTTTGTTATTGACTTTTTAGTAGATGATAATCAAATTGAGAAATATAATAGTTAGTTTATGAATTACAGTTTATTATGTGGTCACTTTTTGGAAGTTGATTATCAAATTGAGCAAAAGTAGGCTATCAATAGAGTTTATTTTACTACTAAGTTCTATAAAGTTTGGATAATATTATTTGAGATATGTTAATGTCTACTTTTGTAAAGCATGTAGTCGATGATGGAAGTGGACAATTATAAGCTTATATGCAAATGTCCACTTTTTTTACCTTTATATTATTTAATTGTATACTATTTTATTATAGGTTTAAATTGTTACATTTATAAATAGATTTATCATATTATTATAACAATCATTTTTTGTAATGTTTAAACATTACCAAACATTCTCTTTTAGTTAAACTTAAACATTACTAAATATTACTTATTTGTAATGTTTAAATATTATAAAAAAACCTGCTTATTAATGACGTTTAAACATTTTTTAGTAACGTTTAAACGTTACTAAAAATATAAATTTTGGCAAAAAAATTTGGCATCAAATTATTAACATTTAGTAACATTTAAACGTTATTAAAAGTTACTTATTGGTAACGCTTAAACATTAATGTATTGAATTATTGGTGTCGTTTATAGTATTGGTGACATTTACTTTTTAAACATCATAAAATACTTTCCGTAACAAACTTTTAATGATGTTTATTAGTGACGTTTAATAAACGTTATTAAATATCTTCTATAACGTTTACTAATATGTCAAAATCCTTATAATGATAATAATCATAAATCATCTATTTCATAACAGAGATTAATGAAATTTCTCATCCTCAATAATAAGTCATCAACATTCTTCTCAAATTAAATAGCAGAAGCGATTAACATTCACTTACAATAAAAATTCTCAAAACAACTAAACAAAAAAATTTAAAATATCTTTCCTTAGTCAATCTACTAGTTATCATAATAAACATATTCTACATTCTCTTCATTCTTCTGATCTTGAATTATTTCTCCTAGGATTTCAACATATCCCATAATTTCTCTTATAGCATCTGCAACTAAAAAAAAAAAAAGAAGAAATTCACACGAGAGGTGAGCTAATGCCCAGTACAGTGCATACCTACGCGTACATACACATGTCATGCCAGAAGCAATAACACTTGCAAGATACATTATAATATTCATACATAATTTTATTTATCTTTCACATTTTTTAGCCGATACACAATCCATCATAAACATCTTCACATATCACATTCATAAACATCCTTTTACAATCTATCCACAAGCAATATATATATATATAACAAAGGTATTTCTTTTTGTCCATAACTCTCTTACCATACATAATAATAATATATATATGATAGTAGGTACTCCCCACTATCCATGAGTCCTCACACATCAATCTTCTACAACCATACATAATATATATATATATATATATATATGACAATGGTATACCATGTTATTCATGAGTCCATGAGTTCTCACACATTAATCTTCAATAACCATATATATATATATATGACAATGGGAACTCCCTACTGTCCATGAGTCTATACACTACAACCTTTCATAATACACATCACAACATTTCACATCACCACCTTCCACATAATACCTAGATCATTTCGGTACATGACTCCACTAAGGACAACTTCACATACCGATCATCGTGGCGCCATCGCAAGAACACCGACCCACACTCAATTTCTTGAACCCATCTATTCACAATCACATGCACACTCAATCAGGTTCATTTACAATATTATTAAACCCACACGCAAAAATCTAATTTATCAAGTATGAGCAATAAACATGGTATATACATATCTGAATTGTAATACTTGGTTGGTCTTATACTTTTCTAGCTTCAAAAATCTCCCAAACTTATACATGATTCAAATTGTTTGCTTTTATAATTGTAGTCCTATAAATATCAAAAGAAAAATTGATGTGTTTCAACTCAACACAGTTATGTTGGAGGACGTGTAGTTAAATACGGGGTAATACACAACCGTGCCAAAGACCATATACATTTCTCTCTTCTTCTTCTTTTTTTAACATGGTCTTAATATGGTTATGTTGAGAGGTCATGTATTTCTCTGTTCATTGTTCATTAACACGACCTCAACATGGTCATGTTGATAGGTCATGTTGTCCTCTTTTTTTTTTCAATATGGTCTCAACACGGTTATGTTAAGAGGCCATGTATCTCTTTATTCATTTTGGATTTTCAACACGACTCTAACATGGTCATGTTAGGAGGTCGTGCATCTTTCGGTTCACTTTGGGTTTTCAACACGGTCGTGTTGGGAGATCGTGTATCTCATTGTACACTTCATAAAATGATCCCTCAACCTGATTACTAATCAATCTAACCTAATTGATCCATCTAACATAAAATTTACAATGTAATACATTAGTAGATACACTTACTTGACCTAAATTGTTATCTTGATGAGTGAATCACTTACTTTGTCCCTTGCATATCACAGATCGATCTAAATCTATAAATGACCTTAATACGTTAATTCCCGCTTTACAATATACACAAATTTAACAATCAATTGTTATTAATCAATCTACTCAACTCAAATTAGTTGGCGAATCGTAGTACTTGCTTGTCCTTTTCTCTCTTTGGATTTCTATAGAGTATATCTAGGGTTTGTAAGGTGTACAAATGAGGGGAAAATGTTAACCTTAGGTAAAAAGGATATATACACTCAATTGAGAAAAGACTATCTTACCTCTATTGCTTTAAACTATTTAACTTTTTATCCTTAAAATATATATATAATATTTTAAGTAATTACAGCATGGATCAACCATTTCGGGAATATCAATAAAGACATATATGTGTCAATGATGCATCCAAACAACCTACAAGTTGCCGGATTCTAGTAGTGTTATTGCCACAATTTTATCACTTACTTTAGTTTCTTTGTATTTTCTTTGTTGATTATGTACAACAAAAGGTTGATATTTGTTTAAATGGCATGGCATAATAGTAGTTATTTGCAAATTAAAAAAGTTCTTTTCTTCATTAACATTCAAGATAAGTTGTTAAGCCTAAATTTCAACTTATTTTTCCTAATCTGATTTATATTAAACCTTGTGCTTATTTAATGTAAATCATCGACTAAGATTGGGAAATTTTTTTATCTAATTTAGAGAAAATGAGTCACCACCTAGGGACAATGTTAAATTAGGACTAATTGTGTGGATCGGTCCTAATTTAGCCATTGGTTAGTATAAAATTTTTAAATAAAAATTAAAGATCTTGGAATTCAAGAGCTACCTTATTAAAACCTTATGGTTACCATTTTAACCTTTTAAATTTAAATTTATTTCTTGAAATACTTTATATATATATATATATATATATATATATATATGAAAAAAAACTACCGTTGAGGTAACCCTGTAGGTGCTTACGTATTCGTCATTTGAGTTCATAACAACCGTAGTTTGTGTTCATTGTCTTTCTAAATTGTTATTATTACTATTATTATTATAATTTTTTTCATAGAAAAAAAAGTTATGAAAGTTAAAATGTCCTTAAAAAAAATTAATGTAAAATTTTCTTTTAGGAAAGGAAAATAAGAAAGAACAATTTAGAAAGAAAAAGAAAGGAAAAAAAAAAGAAAAAAGAAATTGAACTAGAAACATAAACTTGGACTTGGATTCAAATACAAATGCAGGTTGAAGTCGAGTTTGGATCTGGGTTAAATTCGAATCTAGATCGGGTTGAATGACAATAACTTGTTTCCTAGCACACAACCTACTATGGTGGTTATTCGAAGTGGAAGAAGCATTGACTGGGTCTTTCAAGGGTTGTTGATCAACTTGGTGTTGGTGTTGTACTTAGTAAGTCACTGATGAAGATTATTTTTTTAGGAGTAATCAATAGTGGGAGTCTTGGGTAAAGTTGGTTTAGGCGATTTTTAGAGTGGTTTTGAGTGGCTTGAAGTGGTAGATGGGGGTTTGAATTTAGTAGGAACTTTAGATATACTCAACTTCAAGCTTGGTGTAATGGAAGAGCTCAGTTGAGCTAGAGATAGAAACCGAAAGCCTAGAAAGAGAAAGCTTCGTTTGAAGCTTATAGGAAGAAGAATGACTGATGATTGTTGTTGTGTGTCCAAAATGAGAAGCTGGGGGTTATATTTATACTTGCTAAGCTCAATTTGAACTTAACTGAGTCTTTAATGGAAGGATTCGATAAGGAGAAGGGTGCTTAGAATATTCTTCCAATTAAAGGAAAGTGACAATTTAGGGGGGATTGGATGAGTTGGAATGGTTGTATAAGATTTGAACTTACATGTTTAAGTGAGAGGAATCTTCGACTCTTGCCTTATCATTTCAAATTTGCAATTGGCGTGCATTTTGGAAATTTCTTTTTCCAAAATTTAAGGTTTAGTTTGATGCTCCAAATGGATGAATTGGGTTATGTTCTTGTGCTCGATTCACAATATCTTATACCGATTACACAATTCCACCATAATTTTAGGTTGAGTCATGTGAAGGACATGAAAAAAATGAGCTCAAAGTGAGCTCATCACAAAGGAAGCTGTACAAAAGAAGCCTAGCCAGAGGTTGAAGAAGACGGAAATTGCAAGTTCAACCTACATTTTACATGGTCTAAAAAAAAAATTGCATGTATTGGGCGAGCAAGGATTCAATCTTGAGTATCCCATGAGATGTGTGCATTTGTTTTCCAAATAAGTTGTTGGCCTATGCCTCAGTTATGTAATGCAAGTTATATGCTTTTAAACGTTTAAGTTGGCCTAAACCAATTTTAAATAATAAACGTGATTTAAGCTAAACTTGACCTTAAACTATTTATTTTCTTGAGGAACATTATTATTACTTTATATATATATATATATATATATTAAATAGAAGGGCAAAAATGGGATGTTTACATAAGTATTTCACCAAAAAGAGAGTTAAGGAAACACTAGAATAGAGGAATTGGATATACTCTATTTCCAATTTTCTCAACATATAATTAGTCATTAGTATATACAACACATTGGCCTTGTTCCTTTGCTTAAATTATACTTCTTCTCCTCTAAACTTTTAAAATTATATCAGTATTCCAATTATTTTATTTGGACACGAAAACTCCTTTGACATGTATTAGGTTGCCCACTACAACATTCAAACACAAATCTCCCTTTAAGCGCCTACTAAGGCATAAATTTCTCCATACATTTGGGTGTATCTTTTTTTTCATTGAACTTATTTAGAAATAATTATATATAATAAGGGCATAGGTGTCAAGCTTAAAAAAAACCCTCAATATTAGTTTTTAGAAATAACTATACATAACCTAACTTTAACTCAATTGGGTTTGTTAATTTTTTTGTTTTTTAGGTGGTCGTAGGTGGCTGCCTACTACTTGAGGGGGTTGCACAACCCCTCGCCCCCTCCTTAACTTTTTGGTGGGGGCAACTATCTACAACCACTAGTGAGTCGCACAATCGAATTTCTTCAAATGGGGCATATTTGACTGCATAGTTGTGGTTGTTCTAGCCATCCTCTTGCCTTAGGGTGGTTGGAACATATATTATTATTATTATTTTGTTTTTTTTCACATTTTTTTATTGTAATAAGCTAAATATATATATATTATTCAAAATAATATACACATACATACACATATTTTTTAAGATAATTTTTCTTTTTTATTATTTTATTGAATTTTCCTTAATTTTCTTATTATTTTTTTCAATATTTTCTTATATTACTTATTTAATAAAATTGTGTAAGCAAATTAGAAGGCGACAAGTGTTAGTGTTAAAGGAAAAACTAATAGTGCACAAATGAAAGACTCTTTTGTACATTTTTGCAAAGGATGAGGACTTAAATAAAAAAAAAGGAATTAAATAAAAAAATTATAAATGTTAAAATTAAAATATGTATTTTTCCCTAGTATTAATCAATATAGTTAAATTTAATTTGACCCTCCTAATCGAACCAGTCCAACTGTAACCCTTGACATAAAACAAGCTAATTTGACTCCTAGAAACCATGCTAGTAGAGACTTTTCAAGACCCGGCCAATCCAGATAGTTGAATTGTCACTAACTCATCTAAATGACCTAGACATGTAAATGGGTGATAATGCACATGATTTTATTTTTTTTTTCTAAATATTGAACAAAGAATTGATACAACATTTTCTAAAATACAAAATAGTAAAATAATATCACTAAATATACGTAAACATCAAAGTATTAATTTTGAAAGTAAATCATCTCTTCTCAATATATGAAATTTCGAAAAAAAAAATATTAAAGCACCAAGCAGCCTTATCATAATCTTTATTGCAGTTCCGGATATATAATGTATAAGTTTCATTTAAATGTTATAATCTTCTTTTACACTTTAATTGGTTGGCTTTGAATTAAAAGAGAACTGTAGTATTTGGTTTTTAACTTTTCAAATGTATATTGCTTATTAATACTAGAATTGGATATTACACCTTTTCTCTTGTAATATTGCGACACTAAAGCACATCCCTTTGAGCTTCTTCCGAACTATGAATTTCTCTGTACATTTGGGTGCATCTGTTTTCCATTGAGCTTACGTGGAGATAATAATATATAATAAGTTTGTAGGTGTAAAGCTTAACACAAAAAAAAAAAAAAAAAACCCTCAATATCAGTTTTTTTTTTTTTTTCAAAAGTTTTCATGGATAGTTATATTAATTAATCCTTTTTACTGTGTATGTTAACTATCCAGATCTCATAAAAATAGGAATATTGTATTTTTACATACCAAAAATTGATATATTGTATATATACACGTACAAACACATTTTCCATTTCACTACTAGGTCTATAAATATAATCAAAGAATGTACAAATATCATTTAGCTTCTAAAATATTCATCCAGTTACCAAACAATTCAGGATAGGATCAAGTCTCGATATATATATACTATTGTCATATCATCGCAGTTAATTATGAATCTGATTTTGTAATGACCGGAAAATAATAGAAAATTAATTATTTTATAAACATAGGCATTTTTGGTATTATAGTTAGAGGGTGGGGGTTTTCCGCCTAACCAAATCTAGACTTATGTAATTTTAAAATGAATGTTTCTCATGTCTATCCTTTCTTTTCTTCTTCCTCCCCTTTTCATACAATCTCTTTCTCTCTCTTTAGTAGTTTCCCACTTTGGACCAATAAAAATTTCCGAAAACCAGTTGCAAGCAATCTAGCTTTGGGTATTAAGATCGTAGGAATAATGATGGATTGTTATTTGATCATATCAAATTATAAATTTATAAATCCAAAGAAATCTAACGACCTAATAAGGCAAATGTGCCTATTTAATATAGTATAGATTACAACAGGTATCATTCTCAAGGATCTTATGAACAAGTACTAGTATTACCGATTTTTTACTATCTAGTCTAAATTTCAATATGAGAATAATAAATTAAATTACTAATTAACTAATTTACTAATCCTAAGATTAATTAAAATCGTTGTAATAAATGGATTCAATAACAAAAATATACCCTTCATCTTGATTCACTATAAACCCTAACTTCCTTATAATAAGGTATTGACTAATTAATTATTTATGCTTTACACTACGAAAATTCTCAATTAAACTAATTACTCCATCGAGTTAATTAATTAATAACCTTATACAAAATAATGAAGACCTCTCCCTTGCTATCACCTTATAAGAATTCATTAAGCTCACAATTCCCAAATAAAGATTAAATCTTTATGTAGAAAATGAAAGTTTTCCTACCTCTAGATAAAACATGCAATCTTTCTATTCATGAAGATCTATCCTATTAGATGAGACACCTTTCTATCTAACAAGAATCATACTTATAATCAATTTGCGTGCATAAATTAATTATATGCAGTGAAACACATAAATAGATACAAAGACATAAACTTTTAATTAATTAGTAAATAATTCATTCATATGGTTTAGAGTTTTACATGATGTAGGGTATATAAATCTATTCCTCCATAGAATCTACAGTAATAACAAGAAATGTAAAGAAGTAATAATGATTCATGATGAAAAGAATAAACTCTCGTAATCGTTTTGTGTTTTTCGATGATGCTTTAGTGATTTTGCTCTCCTTGTGTTTTCAGAGTAACTATGAGAAAAAATAAAATAAGATCCCTAATTTTTGTAATAAAGTGAGTATTTATAGTTTAAGAAATATTATAGTATGCACAGCCTGGTGCATGCCTATGCTCGGAGCTGTGTACCTTGGAAAAACATAAAATTTTGACATTTCGAGTTCTGCATAGCCTCCTACAAGGCCATGCTCGGGGTTATGCACTCCGAAATTCCTACATTTTCTTCTCTAGGTAGATTTCTTACTTTAGCACGACTTTCTATACTACTTATGCTACAGTCAGGGCACAATTTCACGATGCATTATGATCACTTTTTGCCATCCAACACTAGCATCAATACGACCATGCTCGAAGGTTGTACACACGTGAAAATCACATTTTGTCATATTTTGCCTTCTTTTCACTCAAATCTTCTTTAAATCTTTAATTTGCACTCTTTAAACCCTGAAATTAAATATTAAGCATTTAAGTATATTTTTCTTAATAAATTCACATAAAATTCATAAAAAATCATATTTAATAAATACTATAAATAAGGTTCTTTTAACACTTATCAAACTTACCTACACTTAAACATTTGCTTGTCCTCAAGCAAACAAAATAAGAACAAGAGAAAAACTCTATCATAAGTTATACTCATTATAATCTTCAAATCATAGGCAGCATTCTTTACTCGATTAATTCTTAGTGACTTGTTATTGCTTATTGCTCCAACCTTCCATAATTGCATGTGTAGTTAGCATACGATAGTTAGACTTTTCATATTAATCCAAGTAAGTTAAAACTAATATCCTCATTGTTTAGCAACCACTTTCAAAGTTATAAAGAAAATAACAAATCAAACAAAATCCAAATTGCTTAGTTGCATTTCGCCACTTACCAAAAAGTATATAAATCATTCAATTTTTTTTCAAAGCACAACAATAAAAAGTGAAAGTATATGACATCTATTGTTTCCCTAACCAGTCCCCTCCTCCCCACCTTTCCTTTCTTTCTTTCTTTCTTTCTTCTTTTTTTTTTTTTGGAAGTCTCTTTAATTTTTTTTTTCAATTGGATAGAAGCAAGTAACTTATCTAGTGAGCATTCAACCGATACTCTCAGGTTCATCACCTAAGTTAACAGAAGTTATTCCCTTAATGGAGGGCATCCCTATAGGCTTATTTACTTGAGTTACAAGACTCGATAAACTTGCCTTTTTTATATCTCTTAAAGTTATGGTAATTTTATTGATTAGTCAATCCTAGGATAGACAACCTTAGGTGACTAAGTTTTAAAAGGATCCCATCGAACCTCACTTACCTTAACACATAAGGACTCAATATAGATATTTTTTTTTTTCAAAGAGACTGTTTTAAGAAAAATTACCAAGTTAACAATTTCACATGTCCCTTTTACAAAATGTTGAAAGAGCTCTCAAAATAATTGAATATTAAATATACTAACTAGTGAGCTTAAAAACACATTAATTTACTTGAAACTAAGGATTTCCATTTACTTCGTAACTCTAAATTTAGCTATTGAACAACAATTAGATTTACCAAACTTGGATGTCATCTCAAAACTCTAACTAAATATACCAAGCCCAATAATAGTCGAGTAAAGCACACAAAGTCACTACTTTTACATGTGTGTGTACAAGAAAGCTATGTCTAAATTTTAATGAGTATAATTTCAAGGTTTCTACTTTTCAATAATAGATAATCAAATTAAAATTCAACTGCAAACTTGTAAATGGAAAATTTGATCAACAAGAGCATAATATACATAAATAATTCAAAACCTAATTTCTTCTATTTTTATATCCCTTCCCCACATTTATTTAAGACATTGTCCCTAATGTCTTTCCAAGTAAGCACACATAGGAGAAAGAAAAGAGATAAAAGAAAAATTAAGAAATAAAAGAAAAAGGACACTAAGTACTTCCTAGCTGTTAGCACTTGCAAGTTTGAATTCCTTTAAAACAAAAGTTGTATATCATCAAATCTAAAAATAAAATGAAAACACCAAACTAAAAAAATAAAATAAAAGTTAGCCTAACCTAATCCCAACTATAAAACATTTAACAAATTCAAATAAAGAGTCTTCTCATAAAGGAGCTCAATTAATTATAAATCATATGTAGAAAATATAACAAGGGGTGAAATAAAAGAAAGAATCGATGAGGAAGGAAAACACAGATATGTGTACATAGAAACTTTACCTCTGCTTTTGCACAACCGTGCTCAAGGCTGTGCAAAGCTCCAAAAAGCGTTCAAAAGCTCATCTTCATGTGTGTACTACTTTGAACACTGCTTGGGCTCAAGGTTATGCAGATGCTTAAAAAGTGTATAGAAATCAAGTAAAAACTTTTCAAGCTATTTGATCCATGTGTTTGTTTAGTGTGCACCTTGACATAAGTGAAAGAACAAGAAAATAACATACCAAGTACACTTGAAAAGTAACGCTTGAATTTTCTTACTTATCATTGATGCTTCCCCACACTTAAGGATTACTCTCATTCTCCTCAAGTAAGCTCATTTACTCCCCCACAAATCTACAATTCTTTTTAGTAAGAAAGACTTAAGATAGTAAAATAAAAATGAAACAAAAAGAACTTAACATACTTAGATTAGTCATGGGTTGCCTCTCAAGAAGCGCACTTCTTTAATGTCGTTGACTTGATATCCATCACTTTATTTGGCTAAATATCTAGTACTTGGAGTATAGACTCCTCTAAATATTCATGTTTTCTTCCATCTCCTATGTATAGCTTTAGTCTATGGCAATTCACTTGAAATCATCATGCTTTAGGTGTTCGAGCTCTAGTGCACCATGTCGGAAGACTTTCTTAACTACAAAGGACCGGACCATCTTGATTTCAATTTTTCAAGAAAAAGTTTTAATTAAGAATTAAACAAAAACACTTGATCCCCTTCTGTAAACTCCCTTTAATGGTGGATGTGCATATCATGATATTCCTTCATCTCTTTTATATCTTCATATTACTATATGCTCGCCGTCTCTACTTATGTCTTTGAGGTATAACTTCTTCTATAGTATTAAGTTGCTCAATGAATGCCTCAACGTCTAGGTTGTCCATATCTTTTTGCTCTCCTTGTATTAAGCTTAGTTCTAACTCATCCTTATATAGGATCTCTTCAATATGCTCATCTATTGAGGAATTAACAACAATGATAGAATAGCATGAATCATCAACATACGTGGAGTGTTCCATAGCTCCAACCATCTTAATTATCAACTCTTCATCTCCTATTTTTAGCGTTAGCTTGCCTTCCTCCACATCAATCACTGCCCTAACAATGGCAAGGAATGGTCTTATGAAGATTAAGGGCATATCCCCATCTTCATTTATGTCTAAAATTAAAAAATTGTTAAGTTCTCTTCTTATAAGTTTTCATGATAACAAAAGTATATCTTTTAGTATACAGATGTGGAACAAATTTTCTTAGTCAGGCAGTAGATGTTTGATCAGATAGTATGAGATCTTTTATGTTGATAATCAGTTTTATAAAGGAACTTAAATTCATTAAGTTTATTATGAATTATGGTTGTTGTGCTAATGAAGGACTAGCTCCACTGAAATTAGATGTAATTGGAAGTACGTCAAATCCATTCCACAAAGGATTTCTTGAATACATGATTTTTATATTATGTTCACATTATAATTACTTAGTCATATTTTAAATAATTTTCAAGTGTGTTAAATTTTCAAAATTCTTAATATACAGAAAGTAATAACATGTGTTTTCAAATTATCATGAGAAGGAGATATATTTTCAAAAGAAATATTTAAATGTCAAAATCTCCAACGCTCTTTTTTTATCTCGTGGAAAAATATATAATTATCTAATCTCCTTGTTTTATATGGTTGAATTATAACTAAATTGTGTGATATATCTAATTTAGATACTAACAATTTTATTCAAAGTATATCACATAAAATTAAGAGAATTTTTTATAATGTATCCATTTTGAATATCAAGAAAAAAAAATTTCATAACTCCTAGAAAAATGGATTTCTTCATTATCTTCAGTCTCCGATTCAATAGAACAAAACCTAAGTCAGAAAATCTATTCATTCAGGATGTTGAAGTTTTCAAAATCTTATATCTCGGAAAATCGGGAAAAATAAAGCAACAAACATGAAATTTTCAAACGGTCAAATTATGTTTGTTTGTTTTCTTCTGTTGTAGAAATATATATATATATATTGTCCACGGGTTCAAAAGAAAAACGACAAGGGAAAGAAGAAAAAAGAGAGATCAGAAAGCTAGAAAATTATTCAAGAAAATTCATGCTGAAAATTTTCTATCAAAGCTTCTTGGTCTAATTTAGTCACATGATACCTAAATGATTAGACGTTTAGTCAGACGATATTCTACATAGAACTATTATCTAATTGTTCTTGAGCTTAATACTTTGAGTTTTCATTGTAACTCGACTTTGAAAATCCTTTTACTCTTTATTGAGATTGATTGTGAGTTAATTGAGAGGATTACATATAGTCTTGTAGTTTTGTGTTTAACCAAGAGAGATAGGCTTGTGAGATAGAGTAAGGTTTGATTGGTGTTTGTAATTTCTTTCATTAACTTAGTGAAACGATTGGTGTGGATAACCAGACCCTAGTAGTGAAGCTGAAGGAGAGAACATACTCAAAATGAGGAACCTCTATAAAATTCTTGACTCTTTTACTTATGCACTTATTTATTATATAATTTAGCTTTGCAAATCATTGATCATAATCCATATCTAATATTAATTCATGAAAATAGAGTTTAGAAAAATATTAAATTGGAGCTTCATATTGTTTTAAAGAAAATTTCTCTTCTAAAGAAGTATTAAAGTTAATTTTGTTAAGTGTTTTTCAAAAAGTTTTAAAAGCAAACAATTCACCCCTCCCCTCTTGTTTGCATAATCGGGATAAACATTTGGTATCGGAGCTTAGCTCTTTTTGTTCCTTAAGAGTTCGATCTAATGGAAAATACAATTACTATTGCTTCAAATCAGATTCCATTTTTTGATGGGATTAATTTTCCTTATTGGAAGTGTAGGATGGAAACATACATCAAGGCTACTGACTTCGCCTCTTGGCAAATTATCCAATATGGTGACAAGCTAGTTGTTCTCAATAGCAAAGATGAACTTGATGGTGAAGAGAAGAAGAAGCTTGAGATGAATAATGTAGTTGAGAATATGATTTTGATGAGCATATCTCAATCTGTTTTTACAATGGTTTCATCATGCAAAACTGCCAAAGAAATTTGGGATAAGCTTTGTGAAACCTATGAAGGAGCAACAATGATCAAAGATACCAAAAGAAGTGCTCTTATGCACGACTATGAACTATTTAATTCAAAACTAATGAAAGTATTTCTGATGGTTTAAATAGATTTACTTTAATCGGTAATGAACTTGCTTTGCTTGATAAAGAATTTGATGACAATGAAATAGTGAGAAAAGTTCTAAGAATTCTTCCAAGTTCATGGGATTCAAAGACTAATGCAATAGAGGAAGCTCATAATCTTGATACTCTAAGCTTAAGTGAACTTCGAGAAAAGCTTCAAGCTTATGAGTCCAAGCTAAAACTTTAGCAAGAACAAGAGAAAGTAAGGAAGTCCATTGCGTTTAAAGCATCTATTGAAAAAGAATCATTGTCAGACAATGAATCAAATAGCAATGATGAAGAAGAAGATGTGAATCTATTGGCCATAAAACTCTCAAAGTTCTTCAAGAAGAAAGGTAAGCATACTAACTAAAGTCAACGTTATTCTAATGATCATTTCAGAGATGATACAAGAAAAATGATCAAAGAAAAAGAAGAAAAGAAAGAGAAGAAGAAAGAAAAGAAGGAGCTTATATGCTATGAATGTAAAAAACCAAGACACATCAAGGCTCAGCCAGGGGTTCGAAACGTGGGAGAAGCAAATCAACGTTTTGCAATTTTTTTCCTCGCCCGGGACACGCGTCAATTTTTTATTGGACGGAGGGAGCATACCGCTGTGTCTTCAACCTCCATCTGAAATGATCACCAACCATGGGAAAAAATGAAATCCGGCCATTTTATATATTTTTTGCACAAATCCAACAAATCTTTAACAAAAATAAGATAAATATCATCCAATTAACACAATTTTAACAAAATCAAAGATTTACATGAATCTAGAGCAAATCGGAGATGGGTTTTAACTGTAGATACAATTTGAGCCTATCATAGGGAAATTCGAGCTTATCCAACTCAATTTGCGGTACCTATAAATAGAGTACATTGGGGGGAAGCTAGACCACGGATCAAAAGTGATAAAAGAGTGAAAAATCAGATGTTTCGAAGCTCGCCGGAGTTCCTCCTAGTTGCGACTGCCGACCAAGCCATGAACCACCACCTAGAGGAGTTTCTAAAGAAATTCACCACCACGGTTGGATTGCCTACTCCCAAAAAGCTTAGTAGCAACCTTCAACCACCTTTAAAAGCCATCGAAATGCCGCCGATGAAGATCCTCCGACCACGCGCGACCCAACCCGATCTAACCCACGACCATATCTAGGTTAGTTAATTTTTTTATTTTATTTTGTTGTATTTATTTTATTTACTTTATTTATCCATTTATTAGGTTATTATTTTATTAGAAATAAAGAAACTTTTTTATAATCCAAAAAAAAAAAAAAAATAGGATTTTGATTAGATTTTAGAATTTTGATAAATAAATAAATATGTCTAATATAATATAAAAAACAAAATAATAATAATAATAATAATAAAAAAACAAAGGTAAATTAATAATATGGATTAAAAATAATGAATGATTTTTTTTATCACTTAGAAAAAAAATTCAAAATTGGTTTTTCTTAAATAAGAAATTTTTAAAGAAAAAAAATTAAGTTTAAGTTTAGAATTTTTTAAGTATCCTAGAAATGATAATAAACGTAAACCCGATGTGTTTTCAAAATTAAAACTTAAAACAAACCCACTAAAGCTTTTTATAAAAACCAAACTACGACATGTTTGATCCCAAATAACAAGTACGTAAGCACCCTTATGGGGCAACTCTAAAAAGAATAAAAATCATTTTCCAAATTAGTATAGTGGTTTTTAATATTTTCAAAAAAATATAAAAAATAAAAAGAATAAAGAGAATAAATAATAATAAAATAAAATAAAAAAGATATCATAATATGATCTAGATTTTAGAAAGGTAAGGTGGTAACTTTAAGGTTTTCATAGGATAACCCCCAAGTCAAGAATCTCTAGTTTTTCTTTCTTCTTTTTTTCATTTATAAAAATAAAAGAGGGAGATTTCATTGACTAGTTATCTAAATTAGAATTAATCTACTCAATTAGTTCTAATTTAATAATTTTTCCTAACTCCAGTTGGGTGGTGACTCCAAATAAAATAATAAAATTCCTAATTCAAGTTAAGGATTTATATTGGATGAGCATAGGATCTAATACGAATCGGATTATGAATAAAATGAAAAAAAAAAAAAAATTAGACTCGACAGTTATCAAGAAATTGCTTGACTATATCAACCTATGTAGTTAAAGCTCCAAGATCCAATGATTGAAGCTAATTCTTGAATTTCCCTCTTAGTGAGAAAGGGAATAGTCTAGTGTGTAGAGCTTCATTCGTCACCCCATTATTCTTGAAAGTCTCACAAATTTCTAAAAATGTTTGAATGTGAGCATGGGGGTCTTCATTTGGTAGTCCATCAAATTAGCAATATAGTTGCAAAAGTTGAATCACTATTCCCTTAATTTCGAAATTGTTAGCCCTAATGAGGGGCTTCATAATGGTTGGCCATGTTCCATTTAAGGTTGGCCTTGCATAGTTTAGGTTAGTCTTAGGTAGATCCTTAGCCATGGTCTCTTTTGTTTCTTCTTTAATATTCTCTGGTAATCTTATCTCACTATTTGAAAATTCTACAGTTAATTCCACATCCTTCACTACTGTTGCAACTTTTATAATAGATGTTTCTCCCTTGATTTCCAATTGTCCAAAAGATTCAACATCTGTATTCTTGCGAATCTTGCGGAGTGTTCTCCCAATCTTAGGGTCTAAATCAAGAATGTTGGAAGGAAGAGTCCTTGTCATGCACTACAAAAGCAACAGCCATGACTTAGAATATTCTAAAGATAAGGAGAGTAGAAAGAAGTAAAACAAATAGAATAAATGACTAAAGTAGTAGATAATAAGGTTTTTCCTAATATTGTTCATTAAATCCCTGGCAACAATGCCAAAAACTTATTGGGTCGTTATTCGATCGTACCAAATTATAAATTTATAAACCTAAAGAAATCTAATGACCTAGCTAGGCAAGTGTGCCTATCTAATGTAGTATAAATTACAATGGGTGTTATCATCAAGGATCTTAGGAACAAGTATTAGTATTACCATTTTTCTACTATCTAGTCTAAATTTCAATATTAGATTAATAAATTAAATTACTAATTAATTAATTTAATAACCCTAAGATTAATTAAAATCGCTATAATAAATAGATTCAATCACAAAGACACACCCTTTATCTTAATCCATTATAAACCCTAATTTTCTTATAATAAGGTATTGACTAATTAATTGTTTTTACTTTGCACTATAAGAATTCTCAATTAAACTAATTACTCTCTCGAGTTAGTTAATTTATAACCTTATATAGAATAATGAAGACCTCTCCCTCGCTATTACCTCATAAGATTTCATTAAGCTCACAATTCCCAAATAAATATTAAATCTTTATGCAGAAAATGGAAGTTTTTCTACCTTTAAGTAAAACATGCAATCTTTCCATTCATGAAGATCTATCCTATTAGATGAGACCTCTCTTTATCTAACAAGAATCATACATATAATCAATTCGTGCGCATAGATTAATTACATAGCAATGAAACACATGAATAGATATAAAGATATAAACTTTTAATTAATCAATAAAAAATTCAATTACATGGTTTAGAGTTTCACAAGATGTAGGACATATAAATCCACTCCTCCATAGAATCTATAGTAATAACAAGAAATCTAGATAAGTAATAATGATTCATGATGAAAAGAATAAACTCCCATAATCATTTTGTGATTTTCGATGATGCTCCAGTAATTTTGCTCTCCAAATGCATGATTTTACTCTCTTAGGGTTTTTAGAGTAGCTCTGAGAAAAAATAAAATAAGATCCCTAATTTTCATAGTAAAGCAAGTATTTATAGTCTAGGAAATATTATAGCATGCACAACCAAGTGCAAACCCATGCTTGGGGCTGTGTACTTTGGAAAAATGTAAAATTTTGACGTTCTAGGTTCTGTGCAACTTCCTACATGGTCGTGCTCGGGGTTGTGCGCTTCGAAATTCTTGCATTTTCTTCTTTAGGCAGATTTCTTACTTTAGCACGACTTTCTACACCACTTGTATAGCAACCAAGGCATAATTTCATGATGTATTCTGATCACTTTTTGCTCTTCAGCATTAGCATCAGCATCAGCATGACCATGCTAAAGGTTATACACATGTGAAAATCACCTTTTCTCATATTTTGCCAAATTTTGCCTCGTTTTCACTTGAATCTTTTTTAAATCTTTAATTTGCACTCTTTAAACCTTGAAATCAAATATTAAGCACTTAAGTATCTTTTTCTTAATAAATTCACATAAAATTCATAAAAAATCATATTTAATAAATACTATAAATAAGATTCTTTTAACACTTATCAAATAACAAGTACAATGTGCTTGTTGAAATGATATCTCCTTGTATGCTTGGTGAAGCTATAGCCATAGAGTGATTCTTTAATGAAGCTCATTGTGGTAAGTGGTTGTTTTGACAATTGTTAATGTTGTTATGCGCATTACATTTGTAAGAATGTTGCTAGTAATGGGAATATGCTATTAATTAAGGAAATATGCAAAAAAACATGCAAGAGGATCAAGGATATAGGGAAATTTACAAGTTTTCTAAATTTGTGTTACATGATGAATATTTAAGTTTTAGATGTGTTAAATTAGAAGAAAAATTGTTGGAATTTAAGATGGGTGAAGGGTTTTGTAGAGGAAATGATCAAAGAAACTACATTTTGAAGAATATTCTCATTTTATTGTGAGTGTAAGAGAAATTTGAAAGTACACAAGACCAACACAGTCGTGTTAGTGCTTGTGTTCTTCGTAAACCTATATATAAGGAACATAACCATAAAAGAGAGAAAATTTTCTTAGTCAAGAGGTATATGGGTAGAAACATGATCGTGTTTCCACTCGTGTTAACCATTTTGCTTTGCTAATGTGATACAAAGGCAAGAACACATCCGTGTTCCCACTTGTGTAGTTTCTATCTCTTGCTAAAATGATATTTTTCACCCATTTCTGATTTCCAACATTTTTTAATTAACAAAATGACTAAAATTAAATTAGTTTAGCTTATCTAGAGCCTTAAAAGTGTATTATTTATGATGTTTAATCAAGTTTGGAGTTTAAGAGTGTTAAGGTTATAAGGAAATCATGACATCAGGTATAAGTATACTATGCTTATTGATTGTGGATGTTAAGATAGAACTCAAAATGAAATTAATTTATAACCTACTTATGAATGATTGTTGCTTGTGCTTAGCTTAGCTCAAGGGACTAAGAGTATCAATGATCTCGAGGTAACACCCTAATGAATAGTGTGTAATGGTGTCCTAAGTGAATTCATGCACCCAAATAGTTTCGGTAGATTTAAGTGACTCAAACTCATGGACATTGGGGATTATCCAGCATCTTATATGTATATATTATATATGTTTGTACTTGAGGTCTTATGTTACCCCAAATGTTGGGATGTCAACACTGTGTTGTATGTAATGACTAAACTTAAGATAAGTAACGATTGTTATGATAGGTATATTACACTCTTACTTGTGAATCTATGTTTGCATGGCATGCATGCGTGATTGTTGGTATACTTGTACTAAGCATTGGCTCATCCCTTTTAGGGATTTCTTTTTTAGCTACAAGTCAATATAATAAAGTGATAGTTTATGATGAGACAAGTAGGGATTCTTATGTAGGGGATGAGATTGAGTATTACTACTATTATGAGGATTAAAGTTGGTGGAAGAAGGTGTCATGCCCCAATAGGTACTCTAGATGTCACAGTCTACCATACCTTGTATAGAAACTCGATAATAACCCCTTTATTATTAAGGGATTTACCATACGATATATAAAGCATACTCACATTCAATTACACCGAATAGAACTTGTTATATCTAAGCAATTCAAAGAAAATTAAAGTAGTTCATCTCAAATATCATAATAATAAAGGACTAAAGTCCCACCAAAATACCCAATGGGTAATATCAATGACTAGTTGGTAATAGCATCTAAGGTAGTCCTAGGTATCTACTATTATAAAATAAAGTTAAAGTATAATATCAAGAGTTCGTCAAAATATATCACTAATCTCAATGTTCTTGTCTTATCCTTCACTCTTCTTATCTTTCATGTATTAACTTTTGGCATACATTTGTCATACTCTAACTAACAAGACTCTTGCGACAATGACATACTATGGGCATGTAATCTACAATGAGTTTAGTGAAGTATTCCTCATATCATATTGTCAAGTAATATGCAAGCAAATTAATTAATCAAATATATGAATGCATGACAAGTGTGTAGATGCAACATTATCTACAATGAGCTAGAAACTGTATACAACATGGATTTAATGCACTCCGTTATTAGGGGTTAGGAAATAATAAACTATACATTGACTTTAGGTTCCAATCACTTTAAGCCAGCTTTACAAAAAATTTAATAAAAATATACTTTGTTAATATAGTAAAATAGGTTCAATCTTACATATATTTACACATATATGCCCAAAATGGGGTGTGGATATGAATAGCATTGTCAACCTCATCTACCCCCATGTAATGAATCCTCAAACTAGATCTTAATCAAAGGGTAGCATTTCCTAGTACTAAAGTAACTCCCAAAGATCAAGCTAAGGTTACATGTGGAGATACACTTCCACACAACCTTTCGATACCACCACATGACATTGATGACTTTCTCTAAGCAATTTTATGAAGTGCATGATTCATTTTATTCAAAGTCGAGTATAATTAAATCCAGTTATTTTGTAACCAACCAATTATTCACAAACACTCAATATTCTATAATGCTAATGCACGAATATATCAATCAGGTTGTCTTAATATATTAAAGTGTTTTAACATAGAAACCACATCAAATCATTCACAAAGCAAATATGGTAACCATAAGAATACTCACTTAGCCATTAGCTACTGGTCATAATAAGCAAGTGGTGGCTCGAAATCAAAGTTACTATCACAAGATAAAAACAATAATGTTTCATAAGTATAGGTTTGGATGTATTAAAGTGTATTATTGTTGTGGATAAATTCGCTACAATTATTAATTTCAATTGTTTTAGTATTTTGATCATATCTTTTTGGTTTTAAGTCTGTTTTTCGTGTTATTATAGTCAAATTGAAGGTCTTTAAGTGTAATTTTCATTTTAGGGGTCATTTTACTCATTTGGCTAGCACAATTTTCTAGAAAGTTTCAAACAATTTCGTGGGCTTACTTGTTTGGCCTAAATTAAGGCCTTTTTGGTGTTGTTGGGCTTATAACCTAAGAGACCAGTACTAATATGACTTATGATCCTTCTAAGGCTTCCTTTTTATGTATATGGGTTAGATTTCTTGCTAAGCATTTAGAGTTTTTGGGGTTATTGTTGTTCCCTTCGGTTTTGCTTAAAATCTACCTAAAATCTTATTTATTTAGTTTTACCCAAGGAGTTTTGTTTCTAATATTTTCTATTAGTCTTTTATTTTTAGAATCTGGAAATTTAAAGAACATTGTTACATTCACCACTATAGGTTTCAGTCCTAGCATCATAGGGGGAATTTCTCACACTTTTCATTTTATTCCATTCCTAAACTTTCATATCGATTTCTATTATCATTTTAAGTTATGATGTATCTTATATGTTTCATTTAGAAGCCCCTTCACTTCTTAAAGGCCTCAACCAACTTTGGCATCCCACTTGTTCATATGCCATTTCTACCTTGGCCATTCCTAATTACTTCTATCCTCTTCTTGATGCTAGTTAAAGTCTTGTGACACTAAGACAAATCAAAGTATAGTTTGTCTATGTTCCTTACTTTTCAGAATCCCAACATCATAACTTACTTTTCTCTTTAAATTTTCACATTCCCACATAAAGAATGTTGTCCTAAACACCAAAATAGAAGTTGATTCTTATTAAACATAAGGTTACAACTCTTTTTCTACTTTATTCACTTGAATATAGTTGCTATAAGAAGCACTTGTTACAAGAGGAAACTATACACTAAAACTACTCCTATTGCAAACTAAAAAAGAAGGAAACATAAATACATTATAAAATGATAATGGCCCTGCTCTTGAGTAATGGCTCCTAAGTCTTTGCTTTTCTTGGTTATGCTCCACTCTTAGGCTCCAAGCTTTGCTTCCATCTTCATAATTTCCTAGCTCTCCTTTCACCCTTGGTAGTTTGGTTTAAGAAGATGAGGTAGGACGTTGAAGTGTAGGGGCATGGCATGTGATGTTTGTTGTGTGTTAGAGAGTTATGGTGATGTGTGGTGGTGGCAGTAAGTTTGGGAGTGGAAAAGTGTGTGTTTTAGTTGAGGGAAAATAAAGATGGAAGTGAGGAAGGAGGGAGGTGTCTTAGGCATAGGGTGGGGGTATGGGTGCTCTAGAGAGGAAATGAAATGGTGAGAATAAAAGAATGATAACTAAGTGTGTGCATATGTGTGTAGCTAGCATGTAAGTGTGTGTGTGTATTGTGTTTATGTTTGTCTTAAGTTACATACACATGAGACAAAACATTAGTGGTGTATTATAGTTGACCTTTGGGCAATTGTTTGAATTTAGGTCAAATCATTATTTTTTTTTTGTTCATTAATTAGTTTAGTTTCAAGTTTGTAGTTAGGGAAATGTAGCGATTTGGCTAGTTTGTAACTAGTATAAAATAGCAACATTATTGGTCTTGTTTAATGCCAATGCAGGGTTATGTAAGTATAGTGATTATTGATATTTTCATGGTGGCTTATGTTGCTTAATTATCAAATGTCATTAATTGTGCTTAAGCACATTACTTAAGTACCTTCTGCAATTTTAATCACTAAAATTTTCGACCAAGATTTGGGACTTACTTTAAGGTTTAATACTATCTTTAGGGTTCCTTCTTATAGATTTAGGGCTTACTTCTCAATTTAAGGTTGTAGGTTGAATTATGGTTTAGGCTTCATTAAGGTTCAATCTCTCATTTTTAAGGTCTCATTTTGAGTGTTTAGTCAAACTAAAGAAATCTTTAAGATTGGGGCTAAGTTTCCTATTAACTCTTTGATTTATCTTTAAATTATCTATAGACAATTGATGACTTAACTCATGAATTCTTAGGGTTTACAGAAGGTCAAGACTTAGTACGAGTACCTTTATTATGCTATTTATGTGTGGAGTTAGACTTTAGTTAATACAATTTATGAATCAATTCCAATGTTGTTGTTACTTAGATGTTAATTTAGCAGGAGTGGTAAGCTCTGGTGCTTTTAGATAGTTGTTATTGTTCTTATGTTTATGGTTGTAGGGTGAGATTTACTAGAGCCACTCATTATTGCTATGTGGAGAATATAATTGTTGTTTGATTGAAGTTATTATCAATCATGGAATTTATAGTTGTCTCTAAGTCTTTACATATCATCACACTATGATGACATGTGAAAGGCTATATTCATCCAAATTCCAAAACTTTATAGACTCCATCAAAGTTAAGTATTATTATTAGCATCATTAAAACCTTTTAATCGATATGAGTAACTTTTATTACTTTTATATGACTTATGATTAAAATATATGGAGTTTTATACAATTACAAATCTTATATTATTATATTAATTAGGTACAAAGAAGTTATTTTGGAAGAAAAACTATTTGAGGCAACTTCATAAAAACATGTATCTCTTCTTTTTTATACTAGCAAATGGCACACCTACGATGCATGTACAAAAAACATATAAAACAAAATGATAAAACTTATACCATGCAAAATAATTAAATCAAATTATATAAAAAATTAATATAGTAAAAAAGGGAAAAATTACATAAATAGTATGAAAATATATTACTATCAACAAATTTACTTTATTGAAGAAGTTGCCATATGCCTACAAAATTAATTTAAAATACATATATTAATTGAAGAAATTTATACATAACAAAATAAGACTTGTCCATATAAATAAGAAATCATACAATAATAGTTTAACCTTAATAATATACTTAAAGAAAGCACTAAATACTTAATATAAATAGGAAACCATACAAAGATATGAAGTTACGGATATTAACACTATTATCAATTATTCACACCTATCATGTGATTCCTTTCATATCCTTTCTTTATTTATGCATTCATCAAGTGATTCATGATTATAAAATAGGAAATCATAGAAAAATAATTTGACTTTAATAATATACTTAAAGAAAGTACTAAATAACTAATAAAATATATTCACTTTCCAATTTAAAAAAAAAAAAAAAGACAGTTACACTTACTATAAGCATATAATTGCTAATAAATATTCCTCCTTCCATTATGTAATAACGGTGCAAATCTTTTCTAATTTCCTATAAAAAAATTGATTTCCAACCATAATAAAATTTAATTGTTTTCAATAAAACAAACTATGGTTATTGTAAACATCCCATTTTTTCCCTAGGAATCAATAATTTTCAATAATAATCAATTTTCAATTTTTCCTAATTTTTCCCAATTTTTCCTTAATTTAGCATAAATAATAAAAATATTCAAAAAAATGAAAATAAATAGGAAAACACTTCAATTTTGAAAAATGATTTTAGAAATAGCAATGATGAATAATAAATAATTTTTACAAATTTTTGAAATTTCAAAAAAATACAAAAAAATAAAAAAATTGCATCGCATATGTACAATTTGCGATGTAAATAAAATCGGGAAATTGGGCCAGCTCAGCTGGCTCGTGTGTGCGCATGGGAACCGTGTGAAGGCTGAAGGTCACGAGTTCGAATCCCCCCGCAGGCGCTCGGCAAAATTTTTTCGTTCTTTTCCCTGGAGCTGCCACGTGGCAGCATGTGATTGGCCGAGGGAAGTCACGCGCGTCGCGCGTGATCGTCTTCTTCGCGAGCCCAGCCGGAGGAAAAAAATACGACAGAAGTCCGACGAAGGCGAAATCGGCCGTTTTCTTTTTAATCTTCTAGATTAAAGTCGAGATAAGGCCAAATCCATCAGATAAACCAAAGGAGCACAAGAGATTAACATCAAATCGCCGGGATAAAATCAAATCTAAAAACGGAAAAAATTCGGATTTATCCAAATCGGCCGATTTGAGCTTATCCAAGAGGTTTTCCGGACGCCTATAAATAGAGAAGAGCAGGAGGAAGCCAAAGCACGAAGAAACACGAAGAAAAAGTGAGAGAAAGAGAGAGAAAGGAGTGAATCGGAGTACGCCGGAGAAGCTTGGAGCCGAGACCATCGATCGGAGTTGGAGCAACCGCTAGGAGGCGATCTGGGAGTAAACCGCCACCACCATCGGATTCAGCACCCTCAAGAAGCTAGGATTCGACACTTCACCCGCCGCAAACGACCGCCGGAACGCCGTGAACGAGCCAACCCCGCCGCCGTCTCCGACAGATCCGACCCGATCCGATCCGACCCGATTTGACCCGACAGATTCGACCCGCGCACCGACCCGGATCCAGGTAAATCGGATCTTTTCGGATTTTTTTTATTTAATTAATTTATTTGGTTTATTTATTTATTCCGAATTTGTTATTTATTATTTATTATTTGTTTAGTCATTTATTTATTTGTTTTTGTTTTATTTTCAATAAATAGGAAAAATGTAGAAATTAGATTTTTCTAGAATTAAGAAAAATGTAAAAAAAATAATAAAATAAATAAAATGTAAAAAATAATAAAAGAATAAAAAAATAAAAAAAATAGAATAAAATAATAAAAAGATTAGGAAAAATAATAATAAAACTTTAGATTTCAAAATAGGATAGATAATAACTTAGGATAAAATGTTCTAGCATAAAAATTACAAAAATTTATAAAAATCACAAAAACTTATAAAAAATCACAAAAATCATAAAAATCATAAAAATTAAAAAAAATAAAAAATTATGAAAATAGAAGAAAAATTAAGTTTTAACACTTAGAAAAATCCTTTTCTTCAAATAAACTCAAAATTGATGTTTTCCTTCAAAATCATTTTCAAAAAAAATCAAATTCAAAGTTTAGGCTCAGAAGTTTTAGAAAAATCCCAAAAATGTTAAGAACATAAATCAAAAGAGTTTGCAAAATTAAAATTCATCAACAAATCTAAAAGTTTTCAGAAAAGCGAACTACGGCTTGTTTGATCCTGAATAGCAGGTACGTAGGCACCCATTCGGGTCAACCCCTAAAATAAAGAAAAAATCATTTTCTCAAAATAATTCTCAAACATAATAAAAAGTAACAGAAACACAAATGAAACACATTTCTAAAGATAAACAATTTTAGGAGATTAGGTGGTAACCGTAAAGGTTTTAATAGGTTAGCCTCCGGACTTAGAAGCTCTGGTTTTCCCTTTTCCTCTTTTTACAAAAACGAGAAGAGGAAAGAACGACGACTAGTGGTCCAAATTAAGACTAATCCGCTCCTTTAGTCTTAATTCAATTTTCCCAACAACAGTTGGGTGGCGACTCCAAAAAATTAAACGAAATTCCTAACTCAAGTCGAGGATCTAGATTAGATGAGCATAGGGTCTAGTTTAGATCGGATTAGGAATGGGAATTCAAAAATTAGACTCGACAGTTATCATATATGCAATAAAACTTATATGAAGTGATTATGAAAGTATTACAAAAGAAAAAAATAAAAAGTGTATAATCACTCTTCCTCTCGTACACAATTGTCATATCATAGCTTTTTAGACTTACTATAAAATGCAAAATTGCTGTATAATATCTTTCATTTTAAAATAATATATATTTACATTTACCTCTATAACTTTACAATTGTTGAGATGTCTATAATTATAAAACATAACTTATCTTTATGTACATCATAAATATGTTGTTTTACGGCTTTAGGATAATATATTCATTATAAGTATTTTTTCAATTTAACAGAAAAGTTTGTTAAGTTGAGAAAAAATTACTTGGTTTATAGAATTATGTGGTCAATAATTTATAAATAATATGCATATGTAATATTTGACTTGTAAAGAATTACTATTTTTTATTATAATCTTATCTACATATTTGAAACATGGATATCAAAGAAATGAGAAATTTTTCCAATGTTAAAATCAGTTGAATCATTACATTCTATATCAATTCTACTTAATTTTGCTCTTTCTAATTCTTATGCAAATAAAAATATGCTTTTCCTATGCTAATACTAATAAAAGAAGAAAATAAAAGACTTAAACAATAATTTCATTACAAAAATGATAAATCATTTAAAAACTCATAGAAGTCATAAGTAAAATTTTTTAAAACATATATAGAATGCCCAAAGCATTAAACTTCTTTATGGATGTACATAATACAAATTAAATTGAATTCAAAGTTATTGTTAATTTAATGAGAGATAAATATGTAAGTAATTAATTGACATTTCCTATATAACTATCGTGAAATAAAATTTTGGTTTTTCAATACAATAAAACAGTGTAAAACAATGACATTGAAGGTTACTTTGAAAAATATTTGCAATGAAAATAAATACAATATTTTTTCTTAAACTAAAGCATAGAACAACCACTCGTTTGCAATGTGTGTACTTAAAAATAAATACAGTAAAATCATTTACAACCCATTTAATTTTAGAGAATGGAATAGAAAAGTTATACCTTAAGAATGATTATTATTAGGAATATATTAAGAATTTCTATTCAAGTGTTTACTTTATATAATTTTTTATTATAGGAAAAACTCATTTCAGTGTTTATTTCACCTCGTTAATTATACTATTAAGTTGGGAATATGAATAAAATTACCAATTTACCCTTATTTAGTCATTAATTGTAGAATTAATAAAGGTATAATTGAAATAATGTTTAAATTTTTTGTTCCCACCACAAACATTATAGAAAATTTCAACTTTTCTTAAGTAATATCTATTCCTAGTTGTCGAGTCTAATTTTTGAACTTCCCATTCCTAATCCGATCTATACTAGACTCTATGCTCATCTAACGTAAATCCTCAACTTGAATTAGGAATTTCGTTTAGTTTTGGAGTCGCCACCCAACTGTTGTTGGGAAAGATTGAATTAAGACTAATGGAGCGGATTAGTCCTAATTTGGACCACTAGTCGTCGTGATTTCCTCTTCTCGTTTTTGTGAAGAGAGGAAAAGGGAAAACCAGAGATTTTAAGTTTGGAGGCTAACCTATTAAAACCTTACGGTTACCACCTAATCTCCTAAAATTTACTCCATCTAGAAATGTCTTTTATTTTATTTTTGTTGTTTTTTTATTGTGTTTTTGAGTGAATCATTCTAAGAAAATGAAATTTTTTTTCTTTTTAAGGGTTACCCTAAATGGGTGCCTACGTACCTGCTATTCAGGATCAAACAAGCCGTAGTTCGCTTTTCTTGAAAAATTTTAGTGTTTGCGAATTTTAATTATGAAATTACTTTTGGTTTACGTTTTTATCATTTTAGGATTTTTTCTAAAAAATCTAAGCTTAAGCTTAATAATTTGACTTTTTGAAAATAATAATTTTAAGGAAAAACATCAATTTTGGATTTATTTGAGAAAATAATTTTTCTAAGTGATAAAACTCATTTTTCTATTTTTTTTTTCAACTCATTTCTACTATTATAAATTTTTATTGATTTTTATTAATTTTTATGATTTTTATTTATAATTTTTATTTTTATTAAAATTTTTCTCCTAGATTTTTATCTATCCTATTTAAAGTCTAAATTATTATTATTATTTTTCTAATTTTTTTATTATTTTCTTTATGAATTTTCTATATTTTTATTATTTATTATTATAATTATTTTTTTATTTTTTTATTTTATCATTAAATCCTAATCCTAAAAAGGAAATCTAATTCCTAACATTTTTCTATTTATTGAAAATAAATAACAAATAAATAAATTCGTAATAAATAACATAACTAAATAAATAAAATAAAATAAAATAAATCGGGAAATCCAACTTACCTAGATTCGGGTCGGTACGTGGGTCGGGTCGAAGCGGATCGGGTCGAATCGATCGGACGCGGCGGTTACGAGTGCTCGTTGACGGCGTTTTGGCAGCCTTTTGCAGCGGTTGAGGTGTCAATTCCTAGGTTCTCGGGGGTGAGGAACTCAACTATGGCGGTGGTTTGCTTCAGAAACGCCTCCTGATGGCTGCCCAACACTTGATCGGTGGTCGCGGTCTTGAACAACTTCGGCGAGCTTCGATTCTCTCTTTTCTCACTTTTGATTCGTGATTCTGCTTCTCCACTTCATCCTCTATTTATAAGCATTCGAAATCGAGCTGGATAAGCTCATATTTCCACCGATTGAAGCAAATCGGATTTGCAGTTAAAAAAACCAACTCCGATTCGTGTAAATCCATCAATTTGTTGAGATTTGATTCCAATTGGATGATGTTTATCGTATTTTCGTTGAAGATCTGTTGGATTTGTGAAAAAAATCGAATCAAAACGGTCGAAATTCGGATTTTTCTCCTTGCCGGCGATCTCGGACAGAGGTTGAAGACGATCACGCGCCCGGTGCGTGCGTTCGCTCCAACCAATCAGATGCTGCCACGTGTCCCGAGTAAAGAAAAATTCGCAAAACGCGGATTCTGCTTCCCCCGCGTTTCAAACCCCTGACCTCGCACCGTCCACGCGCGCCTGACCATGGTTCGAACCAGCTGAGCTAGCTCACTTTCGCGATTTTATTTTTTTATTTTTTTGTATTTTTTGAAATTTCAAAAATTTGTAAAAATCATTTAACCCTTATTATTGCCATTTCTGAAATTATTTTTCCAAAATTGATGTACTTTCCTATTTATTTTTATTTTTTGAACATTTTTCCTATTTTGCTAAATTAGAGAAAAATATGGAAAAATTGGAAATTACTTATTATTAATTATTATTGATCCTTAGGGCAAAAATGGGGTGTTTACAGCTGCCCCTCTTTGTAGTAAAGTTTGGAAAACTTAACTACAAAGATAAGAAAGACGCCATTTTTGGCCTCTTGGCTGAATGGATAACGCCTTGGTTTGGTTAGTTATCTGGAATTTGGTTTTTGGTAGGAGGATGCTCCATGAGCTAATAATCCCACGAGTTTTTTGTGATGGTTGGTATTGCTTAGGAAATGGTCCTAACGGTCTAGAATAATATATCCTCCCAAAAAGTGGTCTATGGGCTGATTAATTGGCGATAAGGAAATACCTCAAACATTGTTTAGGACTGCAGAATAGCTGATGATAGGAAGCGTCTTATCAGACTAGCAACCTTGAAGAGAAGATTGTCTTAGGAAGCGCTCTTATGAGCTGGTCAGTTGTTAACAGAAGCGTCTAACTAGACTAGCGACTGTTTGGAAAAAATATCTTCGAAGAGTGCTCCTATGAGCTGATTAATCGGTTATCAAAAATTTGAAAAAGTGCTCCTATAAGCTGACTAATTGGCAGATTCGAAAAGTGCTCCTTTGAGCTAACTAATCGATGGATTCGAAAAGTGCTCCTCTGAGCTAACTGATCGATAGATTCGAAAAGTGCTCCTTTGAGCTAACTTATCGATAGATTCGAAAAGTGCTCCTTTGAGCTAATTAATCGATAGATTCGATAAGTGCTCTTTTGAGCTAACTAATCGATAGATTCGAAAAGTGCTCTTTTGAGCTAACTAATCGATAGATTTGAAAAGTGCTCTTTTCAGCTAACTTTAAGAAAAGGTCTCTAGGAAAGTGCCCCTTCTTGGGCTGACTATCCTTAGTGGGAAGTGTCTTCTCAGACTCACAACCCTAGGGGAGAGATGTCTCGAGAGGTGTCCCTACAGGCTAACCCTGAGACAAGATATTTAGGAGAGTGCCCCATTGTGGGCTGACTAACCTATAGCATAGAGAAATGTCTTAAAAAGGTGCCCTTGTGGGCTGACCCTAAAAAAGGATATCTAGGAAAGTGCCCCTCTATGGGCTAACTAATTTATGACAAAATGTCTCAAAAAGGTGCCCTTATGGGCTGACCCTAAAAAAGGATATCTAGGAAAGTGCCTCTCTATGGGCTAACTAACCTATGACAAAATGTCTCAAAAAGGTGCCCTTATGGGCTGACCCTAAGAGAACGTTTAGGGAAGTGCCCCAATGTGAGCTGACTAACCTATAATAGGAAGAAATGTCTTGAAATGTGCCCTTATAGGCTGACTTTAGGAAGAGATATTCAGGAAAGTGCCCTATTACGAGCTGACTAACCTTTTAAAGGGGATGTTTAGACAAGTGCCCCATTATGGCTGACTAATCTTATGCCTTTGAATATGCTTCTACTGACTTGGTTAAATGATTTGATGCTTTTCATGATATGATGATAGTTATTCATTTTAATATGCTTGCCAATTTATCGTGGATAGCAACCAAACGACCGAACCTTCGTGTTGGTTTGCTTCTACTTCGCTTCTTCTTATCTTGACACGGGGTTGAAAATCTTGATGTGCTTCCCTTCTTATGCGCATGGCTCTTCTAACGGTAGTGTTATCCTACTAATGCACTAGGTTTCAATGCTCAAGAGTAGATAGGATTATATTACAAAATTTATTAGATTCATTAACATCGTAGTGTTTATCCTTCATTGGTGAAGTGATGGGTAATGTGTTTAGGAATGTTTGTTGTAATTGGTAATTGGTTGGAAATATCAACCATTCAGAGATATTAACTTTGCTTGTAAAAAAATAAAAACTAGACTCAACGAAATTTGTATCGAAGATAGGCTTTCATAAACAATGGCAAAAATTTCAATTCCCTTGCCTAAGGATAGTACATCTTTACAGCATCTGTATTAATGGGGTCTCTCAATTCTGGACCATCCATTTGAGTCAATATCAAAGCACCTCCTGATAGAACCTTTTTCACCACATATGGACCTTCATAGTTTGGGGTGAATTTTCCTCTGGAGTCTTGGGCATTCAGGAGAACCTTCCTTAGCACCAGATCCCCCTCTTTGAAATATCGAGGTCTCATCTTTTTGTTAAATGCTCGGGCCATTCTTTGTTGGTAACACTGGCCATAACATAGTGCAGTGAGTCTTTTTTCATCAATCAGATTTAGCTGATCAAGCCTTTCTTTACCCAGTCTGATTCAGTTAGCTGAGTTTCTGACAGAATTCTGAATGATGGTATTTTGACTTCGACTGGTAGCACTGCTTCCGTACCATATACCAATAAATACGGGGTAACTCCAGTAGATGTTCTTATTGAAGTCCAATAAGCCATGAGAGCAAACGGCAACATCTCGTGCCAATCTTTGTAAGTAGTTGTTATTTTTTCGATGATCTTTTTGATATTCTTGTTAGCTACTTCTACTGCCCCGTTCATTTGAGGTCGGTAGGGAGTTGAATTTCTATGGTTTATGTGGAATTGCTGACATAAACCAAACATCGACTTATTATTAAGATTGGTACCGTTGTCGGTGATGATGGACTCAGGAACTCCATATCGAGCTATTATGTCTCTTTTTAAGAAACGAACTATTACCCCTTTGGTGACATTGGCATATGAAGAAGCTTCTACCCATTTGTTGAAGTAATCAATTGCTACCAATATGAACCTGTGGCCATTGGATGCTGTCGGAGTGATTGGGCCAATTATGTCGATTCCCCACATGGAGAAAGGCTATGGTGCTGACAACAAGTGTAGCTCATTGGGCGGAGCATTTATTCGGTTTGCGTATACTTGACACAGATGACAGTGCTTGACATATTTTATGCAATCTGATTCCATGGTTAGCCAATAGTATCCTAACCTCATGATTTTTCGGGCCAACATGTAGCCATTCATATGAGGTCCACATAGTCCTTCATGTACCTCTTTCATCAGTTCACAAGCTTCATTTTTATCCACACATTTAACAAGGTGATATCAGGTATCTTTTGTAAAGTATAGACCCACTTAATAAGAAATGACTTGCTAACCTTCTAAGTGTTCTTTGGTCATTCTTGCTAGCCATTTCAGGGTATTTGCTTTCTTAGAGAAAGGTCTTAATGTCGTGATACCAAGGCTTGTCGTCTTATGCTTTTTCAATTGTTAAACAATAGGCGAGCCGATTTTTGTTGTCTATCTTCATCGGTTGGACTTCGACTCCCCCTGTTATCTGGATCATAAATGCTAGTGTGGTGAGTGCATCTGCAAACTGATTCTGAGTTCTCAGGATATATGTGAAAGTGATTGCCTTGAATTCTTCGATTAGCTCTGTCAAATGTTGATGATATGGTACCAGTTTGGGGTCTTTAGTCTTGTATTCCCCTCTTGTCTGTAGTATGATGAGCGATGAATCCCCGTATACTTCTAATTCGCGGATTTCCATTTGGCAAGCCATTTTGAGGCCAAGGATGCACGCCTCATATTCCGCGATATTATTGGTATAGGGAAATGTGAGTCTTGTCACTGCAGGGAATTGTGTGCCATTTGGGGATATCAACACTGCCCCGATCCCGCAACCGAATACGTTGGCAGCTCCGTCGAAAAACATTTTCCACTTGGGGTTCTGCTCTATCCCACGGTCTTCTACCGGTATATCTTCCACTGTTAATACATTTTCGTCCGGGAATTGCGCTTGTATTTCTTGGGAATCTGTCTCGAAATGGTGTTCTGCCAATTGGTCAACTAAGGCTTGCCCTTTCATTGAGTTCCGATTTATGTATGTGATGTCAAACTCGGATAGGAGCATTTTCCATTTAGAGATTCTCCCTATCAAAGCTAGTTTCTCTGCCAAGTATTTCAAGGGATCATGTCTTGTTAGCAGCTCGATATGATAGTAAAGGGTGTATTGCCTTAATCGGTGCATGACCCAAATTAGAACACAACAAGTCCTTTCTACCTCTGAATACCTCTGTTCCCCGTCTGTGAATTTCTTGCTTAAGTAGTATATGGAACGCTCTCTTCCTTCTTCATCTTTTTGCCCCAACATGCATCCCATGGATTCAGGGAGTATCGTGAGGTATAAGAATAAGGGCTTCCCTTGCTTCGGGACTATCAAGACTGGAGGTTTTATAAGATAGTCTTTGATTGTCCTGAATGCTTCTTCGCATTCATCGTCCCATTCTATTGTAGCATTCTTTTTCAATAGACGGAATAGTGGCCGACACTTATCTGTGAGCTGTGAGATAAAACGAGCTATGTAATTTAACCTTTCCAGCAAGCTTCTTACTTCTTTAATGGAGCGTGGGGAAGGAACTCTAATATAGACTTTACTTTGTCAGGGTCGATTTTAATGCCTTCCTAGCTTATGACAAACCTTAACAATTTTCCCGTTGTGACTCCGAAAGTGCATTTCTCTGGATTTAATTTAAGCTGGAATTTTCTCAATCGTTTAAACAATCTCCTCAGGATATCTATATGGCTTTCTTCTTCTTTAGATTTGGCTATCATGTCATCTACGTATACTTTGACCTCTTGATGCATCATGTCATGAAGTATCGCGACCATAGCTTTCTGATACGTTGCCCCGGCGTTTTTTAAACCAAAGGGCATGACTTTGTAACAGAAAGTTCCCCATGTTGTGATGAAATTCGTTTTGGTTTTATCTTCTTAAGCCATTTTTATTCGGTTATAGCCTGAGAAACCATCCATAAATGAGAAAAGATGGTTTCCTACAGTATTGTCCACTAGAACGTCAATGTGAGGTAGGGGGGAGTTATCCTTTGGCGTAGCTTGGTTTAAGTCCTGGAAATCTACGCATACGCGTACTTTTCCATTCTTTTTCATAACGGGGACTATATTTGCTACCCATTCTAGGTAATCGGACACTTCGATGAACTCTACTTTAGCAGTTTCTTGACTTCTTTCTTAATCTTTAGTAAGATGTCAGGCCTAAATCTTCTCAGTTTTTGTTTTTTAGGTTTGACTTCTTCCCTTGTGGGAAGTCTATGAACCACTATTGATTGGTCTAGCCCTAACATGTCACCATATGACCAGGCGAACACATCTGCATATTCTGTTAACAGCTCAGTTATCTCACACTTTTGCTCGGCACTTAAATTGGTCCCGATTTTGAGGTTTTTAGGTTTTTCCATGCTTTATAGATTTACTGTCTCCACCGGCTCGTCAATTGAAATTCCGCTTTACTCATGTTTTTGCCAATTTTCTTGTATTATTTCGTGGTCAAGGATATCGCCTTCAACAACTGACCCAGCAGCGTTGGAAACGATATCAGCGTTTTTATTTTCTACCTGCGCGAAATATCCCTGATGTTCGATGGTGGGAGATCTGGGTAAAGTAAAATGAAAGCATGTATATAAGACGAATTGTAATTGAATTAATAAAGAAGTCTCAATAATTTCTTTTTAACAATTGTTCTCTATCCTTGAGCTGACCTAGAGCTATCAATAGGATAACAGAACCAATTATTCAGAGCTGGATGCTAATTGGACGTGCGGGGAGTTGGGCTCCCATTGCTGACGTCACCTTCGCTTATCCGAGGCCCTTGAATGACAGTTGCTTTTCTGAACGATTGCTGGAGGGGTGGAATACGCATCGGGGTGTTGCTTGGCTTTTCCTTCATCTTGCCTTTGACACCTCTGGCTTGTGCTTCTTCCCGAGCTGTAAGAACGTACCCTAGTCCAAATGTCCCTTGCTGCCCTTCCTTAAACTGATGGCCCTCCTTACTGGTCACCACGTTCACTTCATTAAATATTTGGAAACCGAGGTCTTCTGAACCTTCCTCCCCAATGTACGGTATGGCAGTTTCTTTGTATATGGCGTAATCTTACTCGCCCAGCACAGTGACTATTTGCCCATTCGCAATAAATTTGACCCTTTGGTAGAGACTGGAGGGTATGGCTCCAGCAGCATGTATCCAGGGCCTTCCCAAGAGTAGGTTGAAAGATCTTGGGATGTCAAGGACCTGGAAAGATATGTGGATACTTGTGAACCAATCTCCACTGGTAGGTTTATCTCCCCTACTATATCTCTTTTTGACCCATCAAAAGCCCTAACCACCTTTGAGCTAGGTTTTATATTGCTTGGATCAACCCCCAATAAGTCGAGGGCAGCTAATGGGCAAACATTGAGGGATGATCCGTTGTCGATGAGTACTCAGGAGACAATCGTGCCGTTGCATCTGACCACTATGAACAGTGGTTTTGTGTGTTGGTCTCCCTCCTCTCCTAGCTCTTCAGGGGAGAAAGATATCTGGTCCATGGTGAAAATAGAATCCGCTATATGGCTTATTTTGTCTGTAGCGATGCCTTCTGGGACCTGAATCTGTTTGAGCACTTTGAAGAGTGCTTCCCTGTGGCGCTCAGAGGCTGTAAAAAGGCCCATGAGTGATATTTGTGCTGGAAATTTGTTTAGTTGTTCCATGATCTTGTATTCACTCGCTTTGACCATCTTTGTAAACGCAGCGAGCCTGTCTTCCTCTTCCCCTCCTTTCTCCATGTTAGGCTCTTCTATCGGGGCTTTATATTTTGGGTCGTATATTCTCCCAGAGCGGGTGATTCCTCCCACCACAAGAGGTCGCACTTGTTCAAGGGTCTGATAGTCGAAAGGTGCAGCCTTATACCTCTCCGCCGGTATCGGGACATTAAATACATATCTTTTCTTCGGGATCTATATCTTGGTTGACTGTCCCTCATAGCATTTTATGACCCTTGGCTTTTGATGAGAATTGATCATGTTTACAGATTTCTCTCCTTCCTTCGGCGGGTTGTCCTCCTTTTCAAACTCTGCCCCATCCGCTAGGTGGCCCATATACAGTCGGGGTATAAGAGTAGTTCACCAAGTACTCAAATCTCCCCTGTGATTCTCCTAAAGTGCCGATTGTTGGGTCTCCGGCTAACCATCTTCTTTTGATATATGACTTTGGGGTTTTCTCTGGAACTTAACGGGACTGCCTTTTCTATTGGTCCGTCGCTTTTTGCTTAAGGGCTTCTTTGGGAGCTGATTCCTCGGATGTGATCATGTTGATAGTCGGCTTATGATTGGGCAGTGGGTTGGTGGTGACATCGGGTGCTAGGGTGTTAACAAAATCCAGTTGTACAATTCCGGCGTCGATTAAGTCCTGGATCTTGTGTCGGAGTCTCCAGCATTTATCTGTAGAATGCCCCTCTTAACCCATATGGTAGTCACACTTGAGGTTCGAGTCGAAGTTTTTGGGCTTGTACCGATTGTTGGGGATTTCGAAACTGATCAAGTTGTCTGCCCGTAGCCGAGCAAAGACCTGGCTGAGCGGGATCGGAATTGGAGTGAACTGCCTTGGGACCCTGGTAGCTTGGGTATGACTGGTCGTGGAGTGCTAGGCTGGGGTACTCGTGGTCTGAAATGTCACACAGTCTCGGCCTTTTCTACCTTACCGGAGTGGACCGTGCTGACGGTAGACTCTTTGGCTCTATTACCTCTTAGGGGCCTTTGTGTTGTTGTGGCCCTAGGAGAATCCATTATTTGGAGTCTGCCGGTGGTGATGGCACTTTCGATCCAGCACCCTGCAGCTACCACTTCTGCAAAGCTGGATGATGTCTGACCTACCAAATGTGAGAAGTAGGTCTTGTCTAAGGTGTTGACAAATATGGATGTTAACTCCTTCTCATAAATTGGGGTTGCTACCCTGGCGGCCTGAGCTCTCCAGCGTTGAGCATACTCCTTAAAAGGCTCAGTGTGTCTTTTTCGTAGACTCCCCAGGTCAATCACGGATGGGGCGACCTCAATGTTAAATTTGTACTGGTCATAAAATGCCCGGGCTAGCCTTTCCCAGGTGTTGATATGATTGAAGTCCATGTAGGCATACCGGACCAACGTAGGGCCCGTGAGACTGTCTTGGAAAGTCTGAATCATAAGTTGGTCGTATTGAGCATACTTGCTCATCTTTCGGGCGTATAGCCTTATATGCATTTTGGGGCACCCAGTCCCATCATACTTTTCAAATTCCGGGTCTTGAACTTGTCAGGGTACACCTATTCCCTGTATACTGGCAGACTGGTGATTCTGGCTTGCTCGAAACCATCAGGACCTTCAATTGTTTTCATTTTTTCGTGGAGCTATTGGAAGAGTCTTTTCTCCATTTCTTTCTGTCTCTCTTCCATCTCTCTCTTCAGGTCATTCAGAGGTTGGACCCTAATTGATCCTCGGCTCATACTCAAAGGCCGGGTTGAGGTGAGAATTGATTTCTTCATACTCTGAGGCTGTCCCTCCACTACCTTCCCTTTCCTGGCCCCTGAATGCTCTTCTTGGGTTGGCTAGGTAGTGCGAAGGAGGCCGATGCTTTCAGTCAGGAGGTGGACTTATGCAGCCAACTGTTAGACCGTTTGTTCTAGGGATACGATCCTGGAGTCTGAGGCAGCATCAGCACTTGCGTTATTGCGGTTGTCGCCACTGTTTACCATCTTCGTTTTTTACCGTGTGCAAATTGGGCTTCTGGAAGGATTCGATTGTTTAGGAGCTA
This sequence comes from Laguncularia racemosa, assembly GCA_037954665.1. Classification (NCBI taxonomy): domain Eukaryota; kingdom Viridiplantae; phylum Streptophyta; class Magnoliopsida; order Myrtales; family Combretaceae; genus Laguncularia; species Laguncularia racemosa. The sequence continues at coordinate 5,339,208 of JBBMOL010000031.1, read as the reverse complement.
TCTTGATACCTGGCGCGCATTTTTTTTCTTTTTTAGTATAATGTATGCAAATGTGATGCATGTGTCATGCGTATGCTAAAAATGAAAGGGTCGACAATTGATTAACGATGTAATATTAAAACTTTATTTTTATTAATATTGGAAAATTTTGGAGTTCGATACTTAAAAAGAAAACAAATGAAAGAGTACAATGATAATCTATTTCTTAGCTCTCTTGGTCTTTTGTTGTGGAGACTCAAGCTTCCCGTTGATGACGGCTTCTAGTTCTTCGACTCTGGCTTTAGTCTTCTCCAATTGTGCTTCCAAGGCTTTGTTCCTTTGATCGGATTCCTTGAATCGTCCTTTCCAGATGTCTTTCTTATAATCTGCAGCTTTAAAATAGACCTCCATCCGAGCCTTGACCCGCTCTAGGTAGATTTCTAGCTCTGGATTTACCTTGTCCGGCCTCGGTTGAGTGACATCTGGGACCTGGTATGCTCTTTCCCCCGTCCATACAACTGGCGGATCACGAACTCCCTGGTGGCTCAATGCTTTCCCACTTCGCCATCTAGCTCACCAAGGTCTACATTCGGACTTTCAATTCTGGCTTCCCAAAGTGCCTTGACCTCTGCCAGCTTAGCAAAATTTTTAGCCACCAATAAGTTCAGATCTTGGTACTTGAAGGTGACTACTTCCAACGAGGGCCGATAAACTATGTCTTGAATAGTACCGAACTGGCAAACCATTGAATTGGGGTGATATCTGGTACATCCACTGATTCCGATTAGAGGCACGGTTGGAAAGTTACTGTAGGTTAAGATAATTTTGTCGCAGCAACTCCACCTGGCTGTCCACAGAATATCATCGGTACTGAAGCTTCTAAGCACTTCTACCCAACTATGGCTGGTAAGGTTGTCGGGTAGTTTTATCTTTTCTATGCACGAATCCACGAGATCCACTTGCTGAGCCAATGTTTTCCGGACCATGTTCAGCCCGAAACACTTAAGGTGGCTTACGAACCATATCGCATAAGGTTGATGCTTAAGCGAAGGATCCCATGGCCTTTCTTCTTGACGAAGTTTAAGTTCCAATCTGTTCAGCCAATAGAGTCGGGATGTAAGATCTTCCCTCTAGGAATTGGGTCACTTAGCTCTGCAACCCGGTAGTGGACATAGAAAGTTCCGGTGGGAAATAGTATGGTGGCGAAAGCTGTGAGGATGAAAGCATTCACCCTTCTTTGTCTATATGTCTTAGGGTCCCCACACAATATGTCTTTCCTATCCCTATTGTCTTCTCGGGCAATGAACCAGGCTTCTAATTCATCCATCCGTATGCAGTACCCATTACAGTCTGTTAAGCCCTTGTTGACTGCTGTCTTGCAGATACCCAAGAGCCTGCTGAAAATACCGGCTGGCCCAGCCTCAAGATCAGGTACATAGACTTGGTCAGTTAGTGCTAGAGCCTATAGCAACTGGGTGTACTCTTCCAAGGTAGGGGTGGTCTCATGTGGCTCGATGAAGAAAGCTGCGGGCTCTACTTCCCATAAGTGGAGCATGGCTCGTACCAAAGGCAAGTTCATCTCCATCTTCATTAGTGAGAGGATGGGCCCTATCTTCTACTGATGAAGGCTTGCTCCTCTGGATTGTATAAGGTGAACCAGTGGTCCAGCACCAATTTTGGGTCCAAAGGTTTGTACACCTGGATCTCTTTGCGGAGGAGGCGGTCAACTGCGGTACTACCCATCTATTACAACAGAAATTTCCTAATTACAACCAAAACTATGATAATATTACAGGGAAATATATCTGAACTCCATGAACAAAACAACAAATATTACATCATCGTCAATTGTCAACCCATGACATTATGTATGCAAATGGGTTGGTTCTAACTGGTCCCCAAGCTCTATGGCCTCCTGCATTCTCGGAGAAATGGATCTTAGGCCATATCGAAGCATTGGGTGGGGCAGCCTAATCGGTCCCGAACAGTGATTACATCACTTCGCCCGAAACCTACACAATGGCCCCCCGTCTTAAGGTCTTAAGACGGTCCAAGTTCGACCGTATCTATTCACACAAATGTATGCATGTAAACCCAAAAGTAAAAAAAGAACCGAATCATAAAATTTAACTAATTCCTGAAAAGTTAACAACAGAACAATAATCAAAAGACATTTCTTAAACAGGAGCAATTTGAGGAGATTCAGGTGGATAGCCTACTGGAATTTCATCCCCAGTGGAGTCGCCATCCTATCGAGTCTAATTTTTGAACTTCCCATTCTAATCCGATCTATACTAGACCCTATGCTCATCTAACCTAGATCCTCAACTTGAATTAAGAATTTCGTTTAGTTTTGGAGTCACCACCCAACTGTTGTTGGGAAAGATTGAATTAAGACTAATGGAGCGGATTAGTCCTAATTTGGACCACTAGTTGTCGTGATTTCCTCTTCTCGTTTTTGCGAAGAGAGGAAAAGAGAAAACCAGAGATTCTAAGTTCGGAGGCTAACCTATTAAAACCTTACGGTTACCACCTAATCTCCTAAAATTTACTCCATCTAGAAATGTCTTTTATTTTATTTTTGTTGTTTTTTTATTGTGTTTTTGAGTGAATCATTCTAAGAAAAAGAATTTTTTATTCTTTTTAAGGGTTGCCCCAAATGGGTGCCTACGTACCTGCTATTCAGGATCAAACAAGCGTAGTTCGCTTTTCTTGAAAAATTTTAGTGTGTTTGTGAATTTTAATTATGAAATTACTTTTGGTTTATGTTTTTAGCATTTTAGGCTTTTTTCTAAAAAATCTAAGCCTAAGCTTAATAATTTGACTTTTTGAAAATAATAATTTTAGGGAAAAACATCAATTTTGGATTTATTTGAGAAATAATTTTTCTAAGTGATAAAACTCATTTTTCTATTTTTTTTCAACTCATTTCTACTATTATAATTTTTTATTGATTTTTATTAATTTTTATGATTTTTATTTATTTTTTTTATAATTTTTATAATTTTTATTTTTATTAAAAATTTTCTCCTAGATTTTTATCTATCCTACTTAAAGTCTAAATTATTATTATTATTTTTCTAATGTTTTTATTATTTTCTTTATGAATTTTCTATATTTTTATTATTTATTATTATAATTATTTTTTTATTTTATCATTAAATCCTAATCCTAAAAAGAAAATCTAATTCCCAACATTTTTCTATTTATTGAAACATAAATAACAAATAAATAAATTCAAAATAAATAACATAACTAAATAAATAAAATAAAAAAAATAAAATAAAATAAATCGGGAAATCCGACTTACCTGGATCCGGGTTGGTACGCGGGTCGGGTCGGATCGATCGGACGTAGTGGCTGGGAGTGCTTGTTGACGGTGTTCTGGCAGCCTTTTACAGCGGTTGAGGTGTCGATTCCTAGGTTCTCGGGGGTGAGGAACTCAACTGTGGAGGTGGTTTGCTTCAGAAACGCCTCCTGGTGGTTGCCCAACACTTGATCGGTGGTCGCGGTCTTGAACAACTCCGGCGAGCTTCGATTCTCACTTTTGATTCGTGATTCTACTTCTCCACTTCATCCTCTATTTATAAGCATTCGAAATCAGCTGGATAAGCTCGAATTTCCACCAATCGAAGCAAATCGGATTTGCAGTTAAAAAAACCAACTCCGATTCGTGTAAATCCATCGATTTGTTGAGATTTGATTCCAATTGTATGATGTTTATCGTATTTCCGTTGAAGATCTGTTGGATTTGTGCAAAAAATCGAATCAAAACGGCCGAAATTCAGATTTTTCTCCTCGCCGGCGATCTCGGACAGAGGTTGAAGACGATCACACGCCGGCGCGTGCGTTCGCTCCAGCCAATCAGATGCTGCCACGTGTCCCAGCAAAGAAAAATTCGCAAAACGCGAATTCTGCTTCCCCCGCGTTTCGAACCCCTGACCTCGCACCCGTCCACGTGCGCCTGACCATGGTTCGGACCAGCTGAGCTAGCCCACTTTCGCGATTTTATTTATTTCACAAATTGCATTTATGCAATGCAATTTTTTTTATTTTTTTGTATTTTTTGAAATTTCAAAAATTTGTAAAAATCATTTAACCCTTATTATTGCCATTTCTGAAATTATTTTTCCAAAATTGATGTACTTTCCTATTTATTTTTATTTTTTGAACATTTTTCTATTTTGCTAAATTAGAGAAAAATATGGAAAATTTGGAAATTACTTATTATTGATTATTATTGATCCTTATGGCAAAAATGGGGTGTTTACACTAGTAAAGTGGGAATAGAAAAGTTTTGAGAATCAAAATTTTCTCCTTACTTTTTCAAGTAAACAAAGTAATAGACAATTGAGAGGAAACAACTATTCTATTCCCTCCTTATTACCTTCAAGAAAATGGGTCATTAATCTAAAATATAAAATAACAACATATGAAACAAAATATCAAGAAATTGAAATGCATAAATTTAAAACAAACTTGTTGCACAAAGAACTATAGGTAAAAAAAGGTTTGAGTCTTATCATAATATAAAAATATATTCAATTAATGAAGAGTGACAATTGTTAATTTATGGAAGAGTTTAAGGATTTCAAATATTATTACCACTTCATAACATTTCTAAATTATAGTTGAAGTTTTAAAAAAGAAAATTAAATATACTTATTAATTTATGTTTGCTCTTAAATAATCTATATCCTTTAATTCACCTTCTCAAGCAAAGTCTTAATGGTGGTTGTCACTATCTTTGTAGTTTTTATATAGCCTTTGTTTATTATTACTAAACAGATGGCAAAAATATGTAGTCAAATTGAGATATTCAAATGCTATTTCATGCCTCTATTTTTAAATAAACAATATATCTCCATTGGAATAAAAAAGTAAGGGAATATATGCTTACTAAGTATGTGGTTTCATTTATTATTATTATTATTTTTTATCACAACATAATAACAATACATATTTTTTTTCATATTAACAAATTAATTAAGAAAAAGAACAAATGAGAAATAAAACCAATAACGTTAAGTAAAATTAAGTTACAAATCAACCGTTTCAAATTAGAAAATTTTGGTCAAACTTATTATAGTGCTCCCCCATTAGCCCATAGACCTAAGATTTGCTGTTAAAAAAGGAGTAACTTTTATTCTAGTAATCACTCCCCTATTACAATTTACAATTGTGAGAGAGACAAAATAGGAGTTGCTTTATTTAGTTAACCACTAACCTACGACCATGTAAGATAGAAAATGGGAGATTAGGTGAAGTTTTCCATTTTATCTTTGAATATTTTTTAATTGGATTATTATAATACATGGATTAAATGCTTTTTAATTTTTTTTAAGATTAAATAGTAATTGAAAGATGTAGAGTGTTTTGATTTAATAATATAGATATGATAATTATCATGTAAATAAAAAACCATTTGATTTATTTAGTTTATTATTTGTTATTTTCTAAGTATTCATACGATGGGTGTGGCTTCCACTAGTACTTCTATGTCCTAATGATAATGATAAGACTATCAATTAATATAATCAAACTTGATTTGGCCCTCCTAATTAAACTGGTCTAACCTTGTCCATTGACATTAAATAGGTCGATTTGAAACAAGAAACCATGGTGGTAGAGACCTTTCAACACTTGGTTGACCTGGACAGTTAGACTATGATCTGAATGACTTAAACAAGTTGAATGGATCATAATTAATAAATAAATAAATATATATATATATACTAAATATTGAAGAAAAAATTGATATAGTATTTTATAAAATACTACTACTAATATATATAAGTGTCAAAGTATTATTTCTAAAATTAAACCTTCTCTTTTCAATATTTTAAATTTTGAAAAAGAAATGTGAAAAGCAAAAATGCATGAAGCAACCTTGTTATAATCTTTATTGCAGTTTCAAATAGACATAGGACAGGATTAGGTCGACCCGCTGACTCGACTCAACTGGTTTTAAACCATGAACTTACCCATAAAGGCTGGTTCAACCTAACTTTAGACTCATTGAATCGGCGAGTTCAATAGGTGAACCAACATTTACAAGTAAAAAAAAAAAAAATCAAGCTAGTTCACATGCCTAACTAGCTAAAAACTGTAGGACCCTAGGCTAGTCTTAGGTCATATTTTTTGGACCTAAGAATGGGTCTAAGCTAGCTTGACTTGCCATAAATGTCTAGTTTTTGGACATTAAATGTCCAACCTTTTAGGCAAGTGTCATTTAAATGTTCTAGTCCTCTTGTATACTTTAATCGGTTGGTATTAAGTTAAAAGAGAACTATGGCAATTAGTTTTTAACTACTTCTTGTATAACTTTTAGTCCTTTGTGTTTATAATAATGTTTCATGATAAGTTATGGACTTATTTTGACATGTAATTTATTGAATTATGTTTCTTATTTCTAACCAAATTGATATAGACTTGATCAATTCATTTGAGTATATGAATTAGTTAAATTTAATATTTGCACACATATAACTTATGTATAAAAGAGACCTAAAAAATTTATTAACTTCAGTTTAATCCAATGTAACCTTAGTTTAATTGTTCAAACCTTAACTCTTAGCCTTATCTAAATCAAAATCTAATCTAAGTTTGACTATCTTAGCATTAACAATAAGACATATTACAATGTAAGAAATTTTGTTTATTACATGCATAAATATCTCGTTTACTTAAAATGTTGTTGTTTTATATATATATATATATATATACATATTAAGAGTTTGACTTAAGATTAATATAGCTGGAAGGTTCTTGATTAGATCAATCTCCCTCAAATGTATCATGCCCCAAAACCTCTATCACACTAATAGTTCATCACGTATCCTACTTACGTAGAATACATAAGGTTATGATTACTTAGTAGATTTCTAAACCAGTTTTAGAATCTTAAAATCGTTTTTTAGATTTTAAAAATATTGTGGTGAAATGTTGAATTTTTTAAAACATTTAATGGTTATTGGTCATAAAAATGCGTAGTAAGATAGAAAAAAGATAAACTAGATCCTAAGACCTATATGGCCCAAAAAAGATACAATTTATAAGTAATAAGCCATGAAGCTACAGGCGACTCCCAATAAGTCTCAATACATTTGAAAATATAAAAACATAGTTTAAACATAACATATCTCAGTCATAAAAATGATCAAAGTGGTTTATCTTTATGATCTCATATCATATCTTTTCCTTGGAGTCATAACCTAATGATTCATATAATAGATCAATAAAATTCTCACTTGGAAACAAGAAAAAAGAAAAAAGACGAAAGGGGGAGTAAGCCACAAAGACCTAGTACATATTAACACAAATACATGCACACATGTCAAACAAGCCCGCAACTAATGTAGCAATCAATCACTCAATTTAATTAATCATCTTAATTAAACATTCAGCACAAGAGTACTCATGACTTTGAGCATCATGACAGGGGACAAAGGGTTTGATTCCATCGTAGTGAACATTAAAGGTTAACGAGAGCAGTTAAACTTCATGTCTATAAAAACCATATACCTAAGTAGACTCATTTAAGTGAACCCAACGTTATGCGGTTCCCACTAATCATAGTCCAACTATATCATATCATCCATTGAGATGCATAACCTTAAATGACTCAATATACCTTCCATTCGTTTACAATGCCCATTATTCAATGTGTTTTCAATCATTAGCTACCCACTAAGCCACCTTTGGTGACTTAAGCACCTAAATACCATATCATTTTGGGCTATATGACTACAATTATAATCCCAATCTAAGGTTTGTCACTTATTGGCTCAAGTAATCATGTACAAGTAACAAGGAGTTACTTGGTTGGGTTGATTATTAGTTATGTTTACTTTTTCTGCCCTAAAATGCAACACAAAAGTTATTATGTACATGAAAGGTTGGCAATCCCAAGTCGCAATCTTATTCCAATTGAGTTTGTTTTATGCATGTCTATTTAACATCCATATTAATTACGAGCCTAATTAAGGTTATTTAAGCTCGAGTAGCTTTTAGCTAATTGTCGCTCAAAACCATTTAGGGTTTATTTAATTAAACCTAATAAGTTATTTAAATTTTAAGTCTAGATTTGTTTTAAGCCCAATTAGGGTATTTGGCCTTTAAATATAGCAGGTCTAACTATGCTTGGAATTAAACCCACTAATCCTAATTGATTTAGTAAAGTCTAATTATAATTACTAAATACAGTTTTAAGTCAAATCTAATTAGTTTTATCTATTTTAATTGACCTAGGCATATTATGTTTAATTAGTCCCATTAGTTGTGCCATAAGTTCAGTTGATTTATCAAGTTCCATTGTAATTCTATTTTAAGCCTTTAGCTAATTTATGGTCTTGATAGGTTTAAAGCCCAATTAAATTTGATGTAGTTATTAGGGCTTATTTGGAAATAGGCCCTAGAGTTTCACTAGCCTAAGTATGTTTTAGGTTTTGAGCCCATTTAGGTTTTATTGTAATTAGGTAAGCCCATTTTATTTCTTAGGTCTAACTTACATTTGGGTCGGCCTTAACTCAATTTAATTAAACCATTATCCAACTTCATTTTAACTCGTCACAAATTAAGGTCTTAGCTTTAAAGGATCATAACTTACTCAATTTAAAACCAAATTAGGTGAAACAAAAATCATTTGACTTCTTATCACTCCCACTACCCATTATATATATATATATATATATATATATATATATAAAACCTTAATTTTATTCAATTTAAGGCTCTTGAACTATTAAACCAATTTTAATTATGAATTTGTAACTTTAAGAGCCTATAACTTATTCAATTTAGATTCAAATTACTTCAAGCTAAAACCCATTAGTTTCCACTCCTTCCAAGTGTCTAATACAATGTTTATTTTTCATTTTCAAGTTCAAAATACCATCAAAACAAAGAAAATAGAATAGAACATGCCCCAATTAAAATTTTATCCATTCCATTAGTCTAATTTCAATATATTATCACTTTTAAGCCTCATTTCAAACTCAATCCAACTTCTATTCATAATTAAACCATAATTCTATCAAATTTATCCAAAATAAACATAATTTATCATTTTTTTTTCAAAATTAAATATTTTCCAAAATCATACAAGAAATTCCATATTTCAAGTTCTTACAATCTTCCAAATTAATCCAATTCATCCCTAAACTTTACCAAACTTAATATTTATTAAGTAACTTCAATTTTCATCAAATATAACACTCTGAGAATCTTGCAACCTGCTGAAAATTAGTAAATTAACAATTAAATCAACTCATTCATCAACTAATTTAATATACTACCAAATTTCAACTTTCCATATGTTACATATACTAATTAATCATCAAAATCACTCCATATATCACATGTTTATACTCCAATCATCAATTTATCATTATCCAATATTCAAATTAGATTTAGCAAGAAAATCTCACCCTCAATTCCATCTTCATTGTGGCAGTTGCAACTACATCTAACAACCCATTACACATATTCAATTATCACGCATCATCCTTCATTTCTATTATTCAATCTAACACCCAACAATACATATAGCACATTATATCCTAGATCAACTCTTAAATCATCAAATAACACTTAAGAATACTCAATATGGGTGGTGTTCACTAATTGGTTTTACAATACATCATCAATATTTAAGAAATAATCAAATCTTTACATTCCATTACTTATAACTATTCTAAATCATCAATTTAAACAAGATTTTGAACTTACCTTATTAGAGATCTAAGAAATATCCAATTTTTTTTTTCCAAATCGTGCTACTAACTTCCAAAATGATATTTTCCCCAAACTCCCAATTGATTTCCTTCACAATAAACATTATGCACTACATAGACTTACAATCTACAAACTAAAATCTACTTGAATCAAGTTATTTTCTTACTTACCTTCATACCCAAATCACGTGTAAGATGCTCTCTCTTAGCTTGAATTTCTACTTGATTCTTAACCTAAAACTTATAAAAAAAGAAAAAAGAAAGAAAGCCATATTAATATAGGGTTAATGGGTATCAAGAGGTTTAAGGAATAAAATTGGCTTAATGGGTTTTTGAGAGCATTTACCTTAAAAAGCCTCTAGAAAAATGAAATCAAGGTTTCTATTTTTCTATACTAAAATAGGCTTTTATAGTAAGATTTAATGAGGATTTAAGAGTAAGGGTAAATAGGACCACTATGATTAGTGGATTGTAATTTATGTAACAGGTGTTATCTTAATTTAAGTTATTTTATATTATTTTTCCCTTAAGTTTTCCCCACTTACTCCGACTAACTTATATTGCCTTCATTTTCTCAAAAATGCCTTAAAAGTCAATTTATATAATCACCCTTCAAGAAAATAAGCTTAAGGGTATTTTGGTCATTTTACCCAATTGCCCTTCAAATTAAATTTTTTTTCCCAATTGTATTCAAATATTTTGTAATTGATTTTATTCACCTAATTAAGGTTTTAGAGGTACATTTAGAGTCTCTAAGTAAATTTTAGATCCAATTATGATAAAATTATCTTCAAGAACAAAAATGGTTGTGTTTTGGTAATTTGTCTTCAAATTTTAAGAGATCACTCCCAATAATTTAAAATGACTCCAAATGACCTCAATTTAAGTTGTTTGGTGATTTTAGCCAACTTCAAAGACTACATAAATAGGGTCCAAGGGCAAAATAGTTATTTTGCAAAATTATCTCTAATGTCCAAGTTTTTTCCTCTCTAATTGATTCTTAATAATTCCTTAATGATTTTATTTACTTAATTAGGGTCAGTCACTAAGTTATTTTAGAGTCAGTTTTGATAAATCAAGTTCATGAGTATAATAGCTATTTTGGAAAAAATTGATCCTAAATTTTATTGATCCTTTCTTAATTGATTTTAAGACTTCCTTCTTAACTCCATTAACGTTATTGGGAATTTTGGGGTTTTTTAGAATGTGTCTCAAATTACCCAAATTTATTTCATTGATTACTATATATATTCTTAATAGTATAACTAATATATCACTAAAAATGTAATGATGGTGAGTTCAAAATGAATATTCATGTTTGAACAGATTTTTATATCTGAGGCAACTTGGGAAAAACTAAATTAAATTTACAATATAAGACATGAAAGGTGCATACAGTCAAAACCCGAGGCATCTGCTCAAATATAGGCATTCACATTAAACATTATATGTTTCTATACCTGTTTTCCTAGTATGTGTACCGCCTAAACATGCAAACTTTGACAGCATACAATATAACCTACTAATGATCGATTTTATATATGGTAATAGAAAATAGGTTACATACCATTTCTTAAGCCATGCGCTATATATTCATTTAAGCATCTGTCATAAATTGCTTGAAAGGAAAGGAAAATCCGTATTAATTCAATTAGAAGGTACATAATCTGATAGATAGAGTAACAAGGTTAATTCATTGATAAAATTTTGGGTTATTACTAGTAATACTCTCTAAAAACTATTCCCTCTTTAGGGATAGACAAATTTAAACTCTCCAAAATATGTTTTTGCCTTTTTTTTAAAAAAAAAAAAAGACCCTGTAAATCGTCACCAAAAAAAAAAAAAAAAGCCCCACAACCATGACTGTTATGTTTTCTTTAGTGATAGTATTAGGGTTTTTGCGACTGTTTGAAAAGTATATATATATTTTTAAAAATTATGAAAAAAAATACAACCATATTTTGAGAGTATATGGATTTATCAGCAACAATAGTTTTACGGGTAAGTTTTCTCTAAATATTTTATGAAAGGAGTTAATGTTATCGTATGTGCATGCCATTTTTATTCATACCACGATGGATGGCAAATTGATATAATTCTACTTCTTTCCATTTATATATCCTTCATTAGCCAATATACCTCACCTTCGATCTCTTCTATAAATAAAGAGGTATCATATCACGCTTGACCGAAAAAAAACAAAAAAAAAAAGATTAAAGAAAATTACCCAAAGATTCCACCCCCTAAGTGAAATGGATTTCTACATTCGATATCTTGCTTTGTTAATGTTGTCTCTCTCCCTTCTTTTCCAAGCCACCCAAGGGTCAGCTTTCGATCATAAATTGGTCCGACTGAACAATGGAATGAACGTTGACTTAAGACTTCATTGTAAATCAAACGACGATGACCTTGGATTTCATACCCTTCATCCTGCAGGATCCTGGAGTTTCCGATTTAAGATAAACTTTTGGGAAAGCACACTCTTCTTTTGTAGATTCGAATTTAATGGTCAGGTTCATTACCAAGATGTGTACGATGAAGCGAGAGACTATAAGAGATGTAAAGAATGCGTTTGGATTATCGTAGAAGGTGGTCCATGTCTTTATAATAAGCAAGATCAGAAGTTTGATATTTGTGAGGGCTGGAAGCCACCAGGCCAAGCTAATGGATTGTTTGATCTTCCGTAGACGACTTGTGTTTTCAGGAAAGTTGGGTTTAATAAGCATATTTTAATAATATTAATGTTGCAATAATATATGTTTAACCCGAAAATGTACGTACCAAACTTTTATTCCGAAACTTTATGATGCAATCGAGTTTTATAAGTTTTATTGGTTCGTTAGAAATTGTTTTTTTGTTGAAAGCAATTCGATACAAATATTTGGTATTGAATCAGGGATGGATGCAAGATTAACAGACAAGGAACCACCGCCTATCATCAAAATCACTAAATTTATAGTATTATTATATAAAGGAAATGGTGTAATCTTAAAATGCCAAGTTAAAATATAATTATCAATGTCTAACTCATCCCTCATTCCTATCGTACAATTTATTTACGATGAAGAATATGTATTCATTTTTTTCAGTAATATTTTTTCTGTGCAAATCAAATGACAAATGGCAAAATATTCATCATCCATCACTATAGGAATTTCAATGTTAGATGACGTTTAATAAACGTTACTAAACACAAAATAAACGTCGCAAAAAAGATTTAACTACGTTTATTAACCGTTACTAATAAAGATCGCCAAAAGTCCGTCGCAAAAAATATTCACCACAATTATTTCATAAATATCACTAAAAGTGAAAATGTAACTAAATGTGTTATATTGGGCGATATTTAAACATTGCTAAAAAATGGTTATACGCGATATTTAAACGTTGTAAAATGACAGTTACAAAAAGGCAAAAAAAAGTGCAGTAAATCAGTATTACAAGCGACGTTTAAACGTAGTAAAAAATTACCATTAGCAGCGTTTAAACGTTGCTAATACAAATAGGATCCGCAACGTTTAAACGTAGTAGTAGCATAGTTAAATAATTGTTAGGCAAAAAGAGTGCGGCAATGAGCAATATTGGTGACGTTTAAATGTAGAAAAAAACTACCATTAGCAACGTTTAGACGTAACTAATAGTTATAATAGGTGATGTTTAAATGTAGTAAAAGAGTACCATTAGCAACGTTTAAATGTAACTGAAAGTTATGATAGGTGATGTTTAAACATAATTAAACCACAATTTTGCCATATTAGCAACGTTTAAATGTAGTCATGATCTAATGGGCATTGATTTCAACCTGTATTCACAATCTTCATATCTACAAAAATGCACTGTTTAGTTATACACAATTATATATACCTTACAAAATTCTTTTCCACATATTCAAATAAACTCCTCCACAAACATGAGGCTTTCACATTAAGAAAACTTACGAAGATAATCTTAACCAAACAAATCTACATAAGATGAAAAAAACATCAAACTTCAATAGGTTTTAACCTTAAACATTACATAAACTCGTCTAACATCCTATTTCTCGCATCAGTCCTCATCCTCATCTTCACTATTTTCATCATCTTCGCTATCACATTTTTCTTCACTACTTGATGTGTCATCATTAGTAAATGTACTTGGTGAATGAACAAGGTCTTCTGCATTTTTTATTCCTGTCACAAAATATACAACCTTTAAACAAGACAAGCATACAATTATATCTTCTTCTTTTTTAATTAATACAGAGAGAGAGTGGGGGACAATATACTGTCACATTTTTATGATTATTTACCTGAAGTACTTGGAAAATTCCCAACAAGCCGTGCCACTACTTGAGAAAGCTCAGATAGCTATAAGACATTCACAAAGTACTCACATATTCATCCTTAACATGCAAGCAAAACATCAATATTCTACAATATTTGCCCAAAGGAATTATAACCATGCCGATGCTTCAATATTCTAGAATATTGCCCCTTAACACCTACATAACAACACATATTGCACAAGTATAGACAACATTACTCCCTACATCATCTAAACCTACAACAATCATACTCTATACATAAAAGCAATATGCATGCATTTACCTTGTAACACATATACCTTTAACTCAAAAGTATAAGTTTAAACTAACCTCTTGAGCTTAGGCGATACGTAGATCCCTTTCTTCTTGAAGCATTGACAAAAGTTGTTGTTGTAGATCATTGAACTTTCCTTTCAGTTGTTCACGTTTTTGTTTTTCCTCTTCAAGCTTTCCCTGTGTCTCTTGCAACACTAATCCCATCTTTTCATATAAATTCGTGTATGTGTACCTTTCCCACTGGTCGGTGGTCCGTATCCTCTACTAAGATGATAGTTAGTTCGTGCGTTTGCACCCATAAATTCATCAACTATCTCCTCTACAGTCTTAAGCTTGTCTGAGGATTGAGATTCTTGATACATCTTAACCATATCCTCCTAGAATAACGATGACAATAATATACAATGCAAACATAATAGAAATGTATATACAAGCATAAACCATAGTTGAAGTGCTTATTTGTAAATTAACCCATCAACTTACATAATTTTGGCCAACCCGTGAGGAAATCCAACCACCACCACCATCAGACCTTAACTCACTATATCGGGTGGCCTTAAAGAACTCGATTGCATCTGATGGTTCATAATTCCTCTCAATCTAATCACACAATATGCATAAAGCTAAGGACTTCATCAATTTAAATGTCATAAAATTAAATAAAATGAAATACTCACATATTCATTTGCCCTGCTCTCAAATGATCTAAATCCCAACCTATGTAAATATTTTACTTTCCTACGTGCAGTCTTCCCACGCATTGCCCTAGTCTTTTATTTATCAAGACATCATGAAGTTAATGACATCATATAGTCAAAACCTTAAGAAAACATGGCTAAATTATTATTACCTTTGCAAATGGATCTCCTTATTGCAGAATCTCCTTCTCTTCTGCAATCTCTCTCCTCCATTCATTTGTTTTCTATTTCCAATCATCATCACTTGATCCCTTAGGTCGGATTGCATCACCAATATTTATCCATGCACTTTTAGTTTTACTTCGATGATTTCTATGGATATTTCCCATCCATCGATCAGCAGTACGAAACTTTTCAGGATTTGTTGTGATGTCATCAATATTTAGACGATTCTACAAAAAGAAAAGTGAGCTAAGGATGTAATATACATGTCAGAAACACCATGCAACGAGTTATGATAAGAAGGAAAATGGAAGTTTGACATTCACTTGTTATTGAGAAAATTATTGAAATGAAGAGACAAGATAAATTAGTTATTGCTTTCACCTGTACTCTTTCTCAAGCACGTTGTGTTTGTGATAAATCAAATTTTCTCTAATCCTCAATACAGAGTGGTAGCAAATCCGAATAAGCCTTCCCTATTTCTGATGCCATCTTGGCTTATTGGTCCGGTGTTAATGGACGACCACCACATGTCGTGAATTGAATGACCATTTTACTCATTCATCTTCTATTTTCTCTTTCTAATGCTTGTCCCCGATATGCACTCCTCTTGCCTATATATGACACTAAGCTCGCTGCTAATACAAATATTTGAAAAACAAGTCCATCATAATTGAGGAAAACATAATAGATATTGCAATCTCTAGTTAAATGTACATAGTTACGTTAATTACCTAAGGATCGAGTAGAGTCAAAGGGAATGCCACCGGCCTCTATGGACACATCAACTGCATTATTAATGGGAGCATCATTTTGTGTCGGTGCATTTGGTGTGGCATGTTCCTCAACTGAATTTGTAGGCTCCCTTTCTTGATTTATGGAGGCATTTTTCACAACATTATCACGAACCTCGCTATCACTATGGTGTGAATCCGACTCATCTCTAATTGCATGTCAAGTGTCGTGACTGACCTTTCCTCCCCTTCTTTGGGTCTTCCTCCATCGCCCCGCCATCAGAGTTCTATAAAATAAAGTAAAAGCATGTATGATAAAGCTTATGTGAATAAAATCAAAACATTACAAATTTTATGCAGAAGAAAAATAAGTAACATTCATTCATACAATCATTGTCAGTCGTATCATATTCAACAAGTGTATCATCTAGTGCCTCATCTACATCCTCATCATCATTAGCTTCAATATTAGCATCGTGCTGCAAGCCACTAGATGCTTCAATTGTCCTTTCTACTAATTCTCCTTAGATCGTATTAGGACACATATTAGTTCTTAATAGCACATCAATATCATAATCGACAACTAAATGTCACTCATATCCTCTTCCCCCATCCTTGATGACTAGATCATCTAGGCTCTCATCTACCAATTGAGCCTCCACATTGGTGAACAACTTTATGTTACCAATTAAATAGTCCATATTGTAAATATGGCAATGCTCAAAACATTGCACCATACGCCAATCAGCACCTGACTTCATGTCTTCTAAGTAATATACCTATTTTGCTTATGATGCTAACACATATAGGTCATTTACATACCAAGTATAAGTGACCTTAGTACTCTTAATGCTATTTTCAACTCTAACGTTATGATGCCGGCTATCTGCATCCCACCACTTACATTTAAATAAGAACACTCTCTTGTTCCATATGTAATTGAACTCATATATATCTGTAACAACCCCATAAAATTCTATTAATGCATGTACATCCCCATGATTGCCCTCTACAAGAACTCCACTGTTCTGTGTCTTCTTCCTACTATCAAACTCTGATGTGTGAAACCGAACACCATTATATATCAGCTTACTGTATCTCTTGTAGTAGGAATCGGGCCATATAGACAATGCATATAATGCACTAAACACTGGGTCAAAACTATCATAGCATGATCTCATCTGCACCATTGACAAATTAAAAAGTGAATGCTTATCTTAAAAAGTTAACTTATCAATTAGACACAACATTATATTATTGTGTTTACCTTATCCATAAACCATTAACGAAATTCCCTTTTATGGATGTCATCTATGTTGTCATCATATTGTGCTCTTAAAATGATCTTATGTTCCCTACATTACAGTTTTCAACTTAGGTTAGTCATTAATTCATAGCAATCTTGTAAAATTTGAGAAGCTCCTATTCACACTTACTCTATATAAGGCTAAGTTTCATGACAGTTGTTGATGATATACCATGTCATGACTTCAACCTCCTTGTTTGATAACACAACATATGTAGGAGGGGACATGAAGCCAACTTTGTTGGTAAAAACATCAACACCACCTTCTTCTAAGGTATCAAAATTCCTATCTGGACGATTAAATGTTATTTCAATGTCATCTAAGTGAAGCGAGCACCAAGTCAAGCACTCGTTAACAACATATGCTTCTGCAATGGAGCCTTCTAGATAAGTTCTATTTCTAATAAATTACTTTAACGAACCTAGGTACCTACACTCATTAGTTTACATAGAGTGTCAAAAGGTATAATAATACTAACACATAACTGGTGAATATGAAAACCAATATCATACCTCTCAATGAGATACATCCATCGATAAGTAACTGGTCCAGCCAGCAATGCTTCTCTAGGCAAGTGGATAGCTAGATGCACCATAATGTCAAAAAAAAGTAGGGGGAAAGATCAACTCTAGCTTACATAGTTTGGTGACAATATCACTATGCATCTTTTATACCTCTTACACATTTAGAATGCGTCTACATAGCTTTTGAAAAAAGGTTCTAAGCTCGGTTATGGCCATAGTGACTTCTTTAGGCAATATGCCACAAATACCTACAGGTAACAGCCTTTCTAAACTAACATGACAATCATGGCTCTTCAAATCAGAAAGCTTCAAGTTTGAATTATTGACACACCGACTAATATGCGATGCATAACCATCGGGTAATCTAACTCTCCTTATAAACTAACAGAACGATCTCCTCTTGCTAGTGCTCAATGAATAACAAGCACATGGCATGGAATACTTACCATAGAGCCGCTTAACAAATGTAAGGCCTTCCTAATGCCAAGGTCTTCTGGATCAAGCTGAGCCTTGTAAGTGTCTTTTGTTTTACCCTCAACCCCAAGAATTGTATTAAGAACATTCTCACATATATTCTTCTCAATATGTATAACATCTAAATTATGCCTAGGCATCAACTTTGACCAATATGGCAACCGAAAGAATATTGACCTTTTTGTCCAGTTAAACCCATCAGCGTAATGGATTCTTTTCACTTTATCGAGATGCTTTCCCATAGGCACATCTATTATAGATTGTAATTGGTGAAGAATATCATTACTGCTATATTCTTCAGGGGCTTCATGATAATCACTCATTCCATAGAATTTTAAGCTACGCCTCCACTGATGGTCATTCGGTAACCACATTCTATTACCAACATACCCAATCTTATTATTAAGCCTTATTGACGGTGTTTGGTCTTTGCATACCGGACAAGTACTGTAGCCTTTTGTACTCCACCCAAACAAGTTCCCATAGGCTGGAAAGTTATTGATGGTCCACAACAAAGCGGCATCAATTTTGAAAGAAGACTTCGAATATGCATCATATGTCCATAATCCATTAACCTAAAGATCATTAAGTTCATCGATTAGAGGCTGCAAGTAGACATCAATCTCCTTCCTTGGTGCTTTAGGTCCTGGGATTAATAATGACATCATCAAGAACTCTTTCTTCATACACATCCAAGGTGGCAAGTTATATGTAAGTAGAACCATAGGCCACATGCTGTATGATTGGCTCATAAATCCAAAGGGATTGAACCCATCATTGGCTAGCCCTAACCTAACATTGCGAGAGTCCTTAGAAAACTCAGGGAATTCAATGTCAAAATTGACCCAATATAGCCCATCTGCAGGATGACCCATACAGTTCTCTTGTTTTTTATGTTCCTCTTTATGCCAACACATTTTTTTAGCGACTTTAGCCTTCATGAAAAGGCGTTGTAACCTTGGTTTCATAAGAAAGTAACGCAAAACCTTTTGAAGAATACCCTTCCTAGATCCACTGCACACCTTATACCTTGAGGTACCACATGTGGGGTATTGTGTGAGGTGCTTGTTACTACCCCCAAAACAAGCAACATTCATATTTACATGCATGAATGTAATGGAAACCCATGACCAATCCCAATAAGTACTTGTTTGCATGATAGTATGACTTAGGAAGTGACTCTCCATTAAGGATCACATCATGAAGAAGTTGAAGAAGCATATCAAAAGACTTATTACTCCACTTATTGTATACCTTTAAGTGAAGTAGCTTCACGATAAATGAGAATTTTGATAACTTACACCCCAAATAAAGCTCTTGTTGCGAGTCAACTTGTAGCCCATCAACAAAATTGGGTAGGAAATCAAATCCATCCGTAGGAGTTAGACCTTCAGCTTGATTGTCAATAAATACCTCTAAATCTTTTAGCATCTCATCAAGTCCATCTATGTCGTCATCATTTTCCTTATTAAACCCCTCACTTCTCTATGCTCTAAAATCATATTCTTCATGACGAATCCTACCTCAAATTCTCCTTAGCAATTCAATGGTCGGCTCCTCACCATGGTATATCCAACAACGATAAGTTATATCTATCCCATCAACAAGCAAGTGTGCTCTTATTACATTCATAGTGTGGGCGGACACATTTAAGAATTTTCTACATGGACAACTTAACCTCTTATCCATTCCATACTTCATGCGCAAGTATGCAATGAAAAACTCAACACCTTGTCGATACTCTTCACTTCCAATATTATAATACATCCAACTCTTATCCATAATTGTAAAAGAATCTCATAGCAAATCAATCATGTTTTACACACATAATGAAAACATTAGTTCTTAAATGGTAAACATATAATGAACTTTATTTTAAAGTAAAGTAGACTTGAAATTATAAACATATTAGCATTTAAAATGTGAACTTGTAAGTTTACTTAGTCTGGAAATATAAAGGCCCTAAAGAATTAGTGAAATTGCTAATAAAACTCCCATACGTACCATAAAAGAAAAAAAAATCCACATTAAGTCAAACATCAAGTCAACACTGTAGATATAAGTCGAATGCTATAGACACGACATTAAGTATGATATCTAATAAGTTGGACTTAAAACATCTCATCTTTCACTTATTATTCTTCTTCAATACATAGAACTCTCAAACCTATAACACAGTCTTTATCAAACAAGATCAAGTGAAGACATAAAAAAAATCATAAATTACACTTTAAGTTAACATTAACTAAGCCTTAACCATGGGGTGACAATATTGCTTCTATCGACAACAAAGATGAAGCATTGCGAAACCCCTCGCCAATCTACTTTCTAAGCATCATTGTTATTGTTCTTAAGCACAATGTCAAAATCAAATGCTAAGGGTCATAGCTATTATTCTATATACAAGAAATGAATATGCATTGCTATAAGGAAATACACCACAAGCCAACATAGCAAAGTCAGCAAACGTTGATAAGAAATTCAGCTGCAGAACATAACAAGAAAGGGCGATGTGGAAGCTATAGAACTCCCCTTCCTAACACTTTCAAATAGCACTGAACAAGGCACCATGGCTTCACATTTGTGTCAAGCTACAGAACTCCCCTTCCATAGTCATGATTTATGATAGTTTTAAGCACATCATGTGTGTGTGTGTGTGTATGTGTGTTAAAAGCTACACGGAAAACATGATAGTCTGAGGTAACTCAATGGAATTATTTAACCATTCTCTACTCAAAGAGTATGGACTCATTCAACCACGGTATAAACTCATTCAACAGTAACTCAATGAAAGCTACACATCAAAGAAAGAATAGAAACAAACAAAAGAAACAAAACAAAATTAGAGGAAATGAGGTTATATTTGTTATTTTGTTGTGCTTCAATATATATACAAGTATATGAGCTACAAACTAGCTTAATTGTTAGACCGCAAACATAAGATCTAGGCATGTAATAGTAACATAAAGTAAATAACCAACAATTCTTCAATAACATGAAGGATAGGATCAAACAAAACAATTCTTGATGTATTATCAAGCTTGAAATGCTAAGGAAAAGGAGTACTAACTGGCTTGGTTCCTATCAAACCAGCATCTTGAAGAATATATAAAAGAAACTTGCATTGATGAAATAAAAAAAAAAAAAAAAACTAGATGTAATATGAAAAATTTCTATCCCTAAGAAAAAATGTACTTCACCAACATCTTTAATGGTAAAAGAAAAATCAAGAGCAGTCTTAACATTAGTAATAGCAGACAAAGAATTCCCGACCACAAGACATCATCAACATACACAAGGATTGCATAAAATTCACTATCATGGCAATGAGTAAGAAGAGAGTAATCATTCTTAGATTGAATAAATCCCAAAGAAACAATCAACTGGGCAAGCTCTCTGTTACATTATCAAGATGCTTGTTTAAATCCATAAAGAGACTTAACAAGTTTATACACTTGTTCAAAACAAGTTTACACACTTGTTCGAATTTAGCCAAATTATAGCCTTCTGGTGGTTGCATATACATTTCCTCATGTAATGATCCATGTAAGAATGCATTGTTGACATCTGATTGATGAACAAACCATTGATTAATAGTAGCAATAGACAAAAAGATGCATATAGCAGTAAGCTTGGCCATTAGAGAAAATGTATGAACATAATCAATGTGCTCAACTTAGTCTATGGTATGAACTCATGCAACCATTCTCTACTCAACTTTCCTATGTGTATCGACCACTTAAATCTTAGTTAGTGAAGGGGATAACTCAATGAAATCAAGGATAGATACCAAACAAAGGTTCCCTAAAACCTAGCTTTCGAAGACCACAAAAATTCAACATTAACATAAAAGAGGATGATTTTAATTCACGGAATGCCCTAATTACAAAAAGAAGCATTAACCACGTGCACAGATATGTCCAAAAAAATCTATAGAAAAAAAATTACGAAACCAAGCTAGCAACTATTTTGATAATCAAAATGCCCTAATTGGAACAAAACAGAGCAGCATTACAACTAAATTGATTACTCACATTTGTTCAAACCGTTTTTAGGGTAAATAAGATGATTTACCCTAAAATTATTCTTAAAACCCTAATTTTACATAATGATTTGGAACAAATTTCTCACCTTGACAGTTATTGAAGCCTATAGTTGGAAGATGACGATTCCTCGTAGGTGTTGATGAACGGTTTCGACACAAATTTCATCGTTCCTCAACTGGCTCCAGCTATTCATCCAATCGAAGAAGACAAAGGGACAAGAGAAAATGTGTTTTGGTTGTAATTGCGGTCGTAGGGGTGGGAATAGTAGCTAGGCATTTCAAGCCAAACACAATTTAGCGCTTTTTTTTTCTTTTTTTTTCATTAAAAGCTATGATTTAGCCCTTGCAATGTGGAGTCAATAGTAACAAAAAACACATTAATTCAATAACTTTTTTTTATTAATATATTGTTACATTAACATTGTTGATTGTGGAGAAGTAAATTGAGCATTCTAGTCTTGGAAAAATAATACCATGCTTCTCACAAAATGTTATAGCCCCTTTGAAAGCAAACATCTAGATAAAACTTATAAACCAACTCACATATTTGGACAATACTACTACTTGAAATTGCTACTTAAATCATGAGAGATAAGCTAAAAGTAAGAAGATCCATCATGTTATCATAAAAGCTATGATTTAACTCCTTTTGGTAATATAAAACACATTAATTTGATAACATTCATTTACTAATTGATTGTTATATTAATGTCGTTAACCCGATAAGAAGTAAATTGAGCATTCTATTATAAGAAAATACTATCATACTTACCACAAAGCGTTATATAGCCCTTTGATAAGATCAGTCCATCCTTATATATTTATGGATGTTACATAATACGGATGAAAGAAACATACGAGTATATAAACTCTACATGCAAGGGATCCAGTACAGCTACTATTCTTTTGCAGGTTTTGTTTTGTTTAATATCAGAGGACGTGTGTTTGTAATCTGTGTCGTTTAAGATAATAAAGATATCTTAATGTATTTGTTTTACACGGGATTGCATATAAATAAATAAAGAAGTTTAATATAAAAATAGCTTTGGTAGCAAATATGATTTTTCTAATAAATAAATAATAAATGTGAAAATATCTTCCCTTGCCCTACCCCCTCCGCACCCCCACACCCCATTTCTCTTCTCTATCCTTGTACAATAACTAGTAAAATTTAAAGGATTTATCCATGTATTTATCCAATGTAAAAGAAGCAGTAACGGTCTAAAACTTACTATATTATAACTTATCACGTGTCATTATTAAATAATGACATACTAAAACTCTTGACCTGTTTAAAACTATAATAGCTATATATTTTCATAATATAAAATAAATTTTTAAATATCGCAAATACATATCACATCCTTATTTATCAATACACACAATTTTAAAATTTTCTAGATAATCTAAAATCAAATTTAGCTTACTCAAAAGTATCATGTAACAACCAAATTTATTATATGTCTTAATACTCTAATGTTGAACCCGCTCTCAAAATCTGATATACCTAAAAAAAATTCCCAAATGAGATGAACTAATATCCAATATGTGAATATCACATAAACATGCCCATACCACACAACAACAATATCACACACACACACACACACATATGTATGCAATAGTAATACTCAATACGTCAAATTATCAAATTACTTATAATTAATTAATTCACAATTAACATAGAGATACTTTTAACCCCAATACACTTATAGTATTTACATATATATAATCTTAATGGGAATTGCAATTACAAACCCCATCTAGCCCTAATCTATCTCAAATCATTTTGATACACGACTTCACTAAGAAAAACGTAGTATACCGATCATCAAGATCTTCCTAAGGGATCTGCCATTGTAGCCTCTTTGGTCAAGCCAAGCACAAGCAACATACACAATTAAGTTCATATAACATTTAAAATCATTAAACAACTACCTAACAATCATAAACAACAAAATAAGATAAACACGTACATGAAAGAGCATTCTTATGATTATCTCTTACATCTCTAAGAAAAGGTTGTAGACTTGTTCAAGTATAAAGAACTAAAATTAATTCTATTATAAAATTAATCTAGATTATATAATTAGTGAATTCCATATCCTAATTATAAAATTCCCTTCTCCGATGTCTAGTTATACTTAATTCGTAATTTAGAATTGAAATATAATGAAATAAAATCAAATGGAAAGCATTCTTAGACAACACGGTCATTAAGAGACCATGTAGAGAGCAAGGGCTAAAGCACAAACGTGCCAGTGTTTATGTGTCTCTCTACAGAAAATTACCATTTCACCACGCTCAAGTACATGGTCAATATTGAACATGTGTTTTGACATGATTGGGCATACAGTCGTGTAGCTTCTATGAATTTTCATCCTTTAACATGTCTAAGTACATGAGTGTGTCTACCGACCATGTATCTCTCTATGCACACTCGTGTTTTGACATGAGTAGGTATATAGGCATATATCTAACCATATACTATATTGTTCATCGTGAAAACCCTTTTTCTCTTCTCCATTTGATTCTCAACCCTAATTCTATGATTTTAAGTCTAATTAGTCACTTAATCTATGAATTCTAATGCACTATATAGAATTTGTACACTTACTTATTTTAGATTATGATCAAAACCCTTAATTCACTCGATTCCACTTCCTTTCCGCCTCATTCTTGTTCCGTAATCTATAATATGTCATCAATTAAACTTTAGATCTATGAATTCATCATCAAAAATAAACACCTTGATGATTAAAATCCTTTATAATTTAATGATATACATATTGGTCTTCCAATTAGACGAACTCAAATTTTTCAAGTTGGAGTGTCACGTTTTGCTGAAAGATGGTAGTCACAGGTGGCCGTAAGCAGTACAGAAATTTCGCTTGCAACCTTAAATTTTCCGGATGTAAGCTGGTACATTTTCCCACATCAGATGAAAATAAACTTAGCGATTGAACTATGGTAGATTGTATTTGAGACGATTTTTTCAACATTATTTAGCCTTGACAGTGGTCCAAATCTCATCAAATTTCTTTCAAGATGAATGTTTAATCCAATTGGAGTAAAATTTCCGATATACTTTCTTTCTAACCTATAACACATTTTACAAGGGGAGGAGGAATGTATCATGATTTATCCCTATATAAAGTTTGAAGGTTGGAAGAGAGATGGGTTGTCAGGGAAAGAAGAGGGTCTCCCTCTAGTTTAGTTTTGTTTTGTTTTGTTTTGTTTTTATAATTAATTTTGTAAAACATAAGTACCCTAAGTGTAAAAATCCAAAACGTAAGTTATCCAAAATGAAAACGTGTAAAATCACAAGTACGTATAGCGTAATTTACCCAGTAAAAAACGATCGAGAGAACCTTTGACTTGAGGCATTAAAGCGTTCTATTGTCTAGTTTTCACACAAAAACAATCTTCTCCCCTATAGAATTTCATGAAATATGTTTGTCCCGTTTTACGATTTACCTAATCCCTGAGCCCAATTTAAGGACTACAATTCACGAAATCAGTGTAAAACAATAATAATAATAATAATAAAGAAAGTGAATACACTAAATTCACTAACAATTTTCCCATTGTTTTTTTCTTGATCTACAATTTATGAGATTACACATATAATTAAATTAGACGATAAATGCTTGAAACAATACATTAAAAGAAAATATTAGGAATAGAATAAAAAAAAATTACCTTCACATGCAAATCCTTGTAAACAATTTTGTATACAAATTAGAGCTTCTACATTGGCTGGAAGCATAGAACTGCAATACTTATTAAGTACACGAGCACCGATACTGAAAGCTAACTCTGACACTACAGTAGTAATTGAAATGCTAAGCACATCGGAGGCCATGATAGATAAATCAAGATATCTCTGGCTTTGACTCTTCCAATGTTGTAACACATCCAATTCTGAGTAGAAGTTCATATCCATTACTGGCTCATCTAGATAAATATCCAAAGAAGATTAACCACAACTTTGTATTTCTGCTTGATGGTATCGGCATTTCTACATTATTAAGAAAAAAACTATTTAAATACTAATATATATTACAAAAAAATAATTGAGAAAATAAAAAATTATTAAACTTACCACTAATGTAGCAAAATCAATCTGCAAGCCCTTCCCAGCTCTATGTGTTGTTGCTCCCTTACTATTGCTACCTCCAGATGTGTCTTGTGTCTGAGAAGATTATCCAATCTAATTGCTTCTAGTTCTAGATATGTGATCTGTTTTACTCTTCTCATATTCTCCATAGAGTTTATATAACTTGCTTTTTATGTGAGCCAACTTCTCTTTACAAGTGAGGAGATCAAGTTTATTAAAACAGAAGTTCAAAAAATCAAACTTCATTCAAGGATTAAAGATTGCTCCAAGTGCAAGGATAACACTATAATCACTCCAATACTTATCGAACTTTTATTTCATTCTAATAGACATCTCCCTTATGACATGATCTTCACTATTTAAATTTTCATTCAGCAAACATTCAATCCTCCATACTTGCAAAAAATAGTGGTTTGATGTTGGATATGATGATCCTAACATCAAATTGGTGATACTATGAAACGGGCTTGAAAACTTGCATATCTTTTTTGCTATTTCCCACTCATCAATGGTTGGACAATATTTATAATGACGATCATTCAATTGAAAGCAAGAAAAAGCACGTCGATACTTGAGTGCGCTATCAAGCATAAGATAAGTGGAATTCCATCTAGTAGTTACATCCAAGCGCAAACCAATATTCGTATCAATGTTGCCAACTTGTTCAACACACTCCAAAAAGTGTTTCGTTTTACTCACAGAACCCTTCACATACTTCATACTTTCCCTTACTTTATGCAATGCTTCACTACTTATAGTCAATCATTCTTTAACGATCAAATGAAGAATATGAGCATAACATCTAATATGAAAAAACTCACCACTACATAACAAACTATGCTATAAGTTCAATTGCTCTTTCAAAAAATCTTGCATACAATTATTTGCAAGTGCATTATCCAATGTAAGGGAGAATATCTTCCTATCTATGTCCCAATCTTTCAAAAATTCAAATACTTTTTTCGACAACTCAAACCCTGAGTGAAGAGGGGGCATTTTAGAAAAAGCAAGAATTTTATTATTCAATTTCCAATTGTCATCCACATAATGTCCAATCAAACAAATATATCCATCACTAGTAGAAGCAGTCCATACATTAGAAGTCAAACATACTTTCCCTGAAATTTTTTGCAAAATTTGTTTCAAATTCTCCTTTTGAGTCAAATATAAATTCTAAACATCTGATGTAGCAGTTTTTCTACTAATTGGCTTATAATCAGGATTACATAGCCTTATGAACTGTGTAATCCTCCTATACTCAACAAATGAAAATGGCAGATCATGCTCAATAATAGCCATAGCCATTACCTCATGAGCAAATTTAGGATCAGGTTTTCTTGATCTTAACTTCCCAGCATGATCAATTATCATATCACCAACATCATAATATCTAGGAATTTGACTCAAACGACACTTCTCTATATGTCGACCTAAAGATGAAGTTCCATGTGAATGTGTTCCAATAACATATTCCTTCCCACATGCTTTACACTTAGCCCTATTTTTACCATCCTTCCCAATACCAATTTTTGTAAATATTTCCCAAACCTGAGAAGAAGAGCTACCTACTCAAGCCTTCTTACCTGCATGTTCTTCAAATTGAGAAGACCCTAGTTGTAGATTATTGTTATGCCCACCAACTTCAGACACATCATCCACATTAATAGGTTCCATTGTAACCTCATTACTTGAAGGATCCATTCTGTAAATATAGAAAATGTTATTAGTAGTAGTACACTTATTTATAAAATGTAAATAATTAAATATAGTCACTCCACATCTCCACCAGCCACCGCATCGACGTCATCCAAGCCACAACCGATGGCCATACGACCACACCACACCCCTACCCCACATAGCCACACCGCACCACAACTACACCACTCTCCATTAGATTGCCAATTTGCCATCACCCCACATGGCCACACCACACCACACTCTCCAATCTCCATTCTCCAAGCCACCACCACTGGCATCACCCCCACCCTGCACGACCGCACCGCACCACAACCACACCACTCTCCATTGGATTGCCAATTTGCCATCACCCCCACACAGCCACACCACACCATACTCTCCATTCTCCAAGCCACCGCCACCGACATCACCCCCACCCCACATGGCCACACCACACTACAACTACACCACACTCTCTATTCGATCGTCGTCACCACTTACCCCACACGGCCACATCACACCACACCATACTCTCCATTCTCCAAGCCACCGCCACCAGCGTCACCCCCACCCTACACGACCACACTGCACTACAACTACACCACACTCTCCATTGGACCGCTGTCACCACTCACCCCACACAGCCACACCACACTCTCCATTCTCCAAGCCAACGCCACTAGCGTCACCGCCACCCCTGAACCCACCCCACATTGCCACACCACACCACCGGCGTCACACCACACCAACACATGACACCACATGCCACACTACGCTGCAATAAGTCAAAGGACAATAGAGGACAATAGACTATTGCTTTACCTTAATTAACGACGTCTAACAGGCGACCGGCGGTCAGTGTCTCCTCTCTCTTGTTCCTGTGATCGTCTCTGCATGCTAGTTTGTGAGGTAGAATTGGAAGACGCTGGTGGTGGGGTATAGACCGCGGGCGTAGGGTGTGGCCGTGTAGGCTGCTGCGTGCGCGTACTGCGGAGTGCGAGGTCCAGCTGTGGAGTACACGACTGGGTGTTGTATGTGTCTGTCCTGTGTCATGTCGAAGTCGAGCGACGGAGTCCGAACTGCGAAGGAGAAGGTGCCAACTATATCAAGTGCGGAGTGTCTGTATCAAGTGCGGGGTGTGGACCGTAAGTGTCTGTATCAAGTGCGGAGTGCTGACTACGAGTGCGGAGTCCTCTTGTGAACCAGTCGTCACCAAAGTCCAAAGCTTGCGGTGCTGTCCTGTCTCTTCATTTCAGTCGGCGGTGACGTCGGCATTGTCTCGTCGCCAATCGTCATGTCGTCAGTCATCACGTCGTCGTCATCCTCGTCTATCACGTCGTCAGTCGTCATTCCCTCACCAAACTCACGTGCACGTCGTCCAAGTCAGGTCGTCCTTGTCCAGCATAGCACAGCATAAGAATTTTTTTTTTTCCCGACGGGTTGGCCCGCGCCCACGGGAACTGCCCACCCTGCCTCGCGGGTCAAGCGAGCGCGAACCAAAATGGCCCACAGCTTCTACAGGCCAAAATTTTTTGCCCGCCCCGCATTTTTTTGCGGGCGGGGCAGGTCAACCCGCGAACCCACCCCACAATTACCAGCCCTAGGTGGTATAGGTGTAGGGACCGATTGTGAGACGGGACCCCGATTCGACGGCTGTGATGATGGTGGCCAGGGGATGCATGGTGGAGGCTATGTTGGCGGCGGTGAAGTTAACCATGACGGTGGCAATGATGATGGAGGGCTACCTTTCCCTTCATTATATAGTTATGTTTTGTTTCCCCTTTGGAAGCGTGTGATGACGTCTAGGTTTATTACTTGTTTTGTGTTGCTTTAGTGTTTGCTTTTTATGTTGTGAGCTAGTGATACCTGAGTGGATGTTGTCTTTCAATTGATGTAATGTTATAAGTTATAAGCTGTATGTGTCAAGTGTTTGTTTAAATTTGAGGTACTATATTTTGGAAATGAACTCCTTATAGTTTATACATACATGATACTTGGTGTTCTGGGGGCATTGTTTTAGACGAAAGAGATAGTACAATGTTGTCCCTGTTGTAATTCGACGAAAGCCACCGCCTCATGGCAAGATGAAACTTAATTCCAACTGTTCAATGCTCGAAAATCTCGATTCGGAACGTTTCGGGGCTGCAATCGCGACAGACGGGGAAATCGGATAGACAGCTAGTTAAAGTACCTAATAAAATGAATATTTTCTTAAAGAATGTTGGTTTGAACAGCAAAACTTATCATAGTTCTCGGTTTCCAGTACAGTATCGACATAGATAACAGCAAATATAAGTTTTTTTTTTTACTTTATTGGTGTACTATGTATAATAGAAGTTTTTTTTTTTTTTGGTGTTGTTATGTATAAATAGAACACAAGAATAGCAATTTGATAATTATATCATTTATATTTTGTTTATTTTAATGCATAATTATTTCATTCTATTGTCGTCTAACCATTGCAATTGCACTCCTAGTACCACTATAATACTACCATCATTATTGACTCCTTGCTACCAGCTAGCACTATTATGGTGATATTAGTTCACATTGGTCTATTGGTAGTAGCAATGGTGATGATGGATGGCTGCCGGGTGAGAGAAACAATGGCAACAATGGTTTAATGCTATGGAGGTCCTAGCAATTTAGCAATCATAGCAGAATTGTGTGTTATGCTATATTAAATCCCTAGCATAATTCATTCAAACCCCTCTAGGTGACTTAGTGAATATATCAACAAATTGGTCTTTTGACTTCACATAACATATATCAATTTTTTTGCTCAATAACTTTTCACGAACAAAGTGACAATCAAGCTCAATATCTTTTGTGCATTTATGAAATACTAGATTTGATGCTGTGTGTAGAGTAGCTTAGCTATCACATATTAACTTCATTAGTTGTGACTATGGAAAACCAAGTGCTTTTAACAAATTCTTAAACCAAAGCAATTCACAAGTTGTGAATGCCATTGCTCTATATTCAAACTCTGCACTTGATCTTGCTACTATAGTTTGCTTCTTACTCTTCCATGAGATAAGATCACCACCAACAAACACGCAATATCCTATGGTTGATCTCTTGCCTATTGGTGAACTTACCCAACCAACATTTGTGTATCCAACAACATTAATGTGCCTACGGTCTTTATACAAAATACCATGACTTGGAGATCCTTTCAAATAATGTAAAATATGAATAGCAGCATTCCAATGGCTAGTGTGAGGTGAGCCCATGAATTGGCTTAGTACATTGATTGCAAATGATATATCAGGACATGTCATAGTATAATAATTGAGCTTACCAACTAACCTTCTATATCTCTTTGCATCATCTAAAACATCTCCTTCACTAGGTAAAAGTTTTACATTAGCATCCATGGGCGAATAAACTAGTTTTGCTCCAATTAAACTAGTCTCAGATAATAAATCAAGCACATACTTCTATTGTGACAAATATATTCCTTACTTAGATCAAGCAACTTCAATTCCAATGATATATTTTAAACTACCCATGTCATTGGTCTAAAAGTTTTGCTATAAGAAATCCTTCAATTTCTCAATGCCTATATAGTCATCTCTTGAAATCACAATATCATCAACATATACAACCAATATAATTTTCTTAACATTATGGTGCCAATAAAACACGGAATGATCCGAATTACATCTATGGAGACCAAATTCAATCACAACCAAACTAAATCTACCATACCAAGCACATAAAGATTGTTTAGGCCCATACAAAGATTTCTTTAAGCAACGAACCAACCTTGTCTCCCCTTGAATAACAAAACCCAATGGTTGTTCCATATACACCTCTTATTCAAGATCACCATGGAGGAAGGCATTTTTTATATCTAGTTGGTGTAGAGGCCAATGATAAGTAACAGCAAGTGAGATTAAAAGACATACCGAAGTTATCTTAGTCACTAATGAAAGGTATTACAATAATCAACACCATATGTTTAAGTGTAACTTTTGGCAACTAGACGTGCTTTTGGTTGATCAATGGTGTCATTAGGTAACACTTTTATAGAGAATACCCATCGACATCCAACTATAGATTTACTAGCAAGAAGAAGAGACACAAGATCCTACATATCATTTTGATATAAAGTAGACATTTCTTCTTACATAGCTGCTAGCTAATCAAGATGAGCTAAGGCTTCCTAAATATAACTTATAGTAGAAATGGTAGATAATGATTTAATAAAAGAGGCATATGAAGGTGAGAGAAAAGAGTAGGTAAGAACATTTGAAAGTAGACAACAAATGGAAGGGCAGATAGAATGTTTACCCTTCTCAATGCAATGGGAAGATCAAGATTAGTTAAGGTAGGACTTGAGTCTAGAAGAGGAGTTGAGGAGAAGAGTCCTATAGGATAGTATGTTGTTGACAAACATAAACTTTCATATTTTGTCAGTTCATATGAGGGAATCCTTAAGACAATGGCAAATTAGAGGAATCATCTTGAGGTTGGTACAATGGTAATAGAACATTAGTCCCCTGAAAAGGAATCATGTGAAGATGGAGAAGGTAATATAGAAGGAATGCAATTAACATGAAACTCATCTCTAGAGGATGCAAATGAAGTAGAAAAATATATAGTGGACTCAAAGAAAGATATATCTAGATAAACATAAACTTTATGATGTTTAGGAGAATAACACTTGTAACATTGATACCATGTTGAGGTCTATATAGAGACATTATGAGACAATATTGGTGAAGGAATTAGATATATATGTACAGTTAGCTATGTAATTATACATTACTTTTTTCCATTTTCCTAAAATGTATATGTAATTCTAATTTCATTCACTTTAGATATATAATTTTGGTTGTACAATTTGAAAGACTTTGATGAAATCATTTAATTTCTCCAATTTATTTATATTGTGATGAACTTCATAATTGTCATAGGTTTATCCTTTTAATAGGTTCTTAGTATTATACCTAAATTTGGGAAATAAGTTTATTTCCAGGTTCATTTATTTTCAATTATTAACTTTATAATTCTCATAGGTTTATTTATTTTAATAAGTTTCACTAAATCCTAGCTCCAAGAAATAGAGAAATATGTGGCATGGAATTCAATGGAAATTGCATGTTGAATATGTGACTTTTAGTAAAATTACATGCCGAACATACAACTTTTAATAAAATTGCAACTTGAAACTGCAAGTTCCTTTTACAAAGAAATTTCAAGTTAGGATTACAATTTCAAAAGGATATTCTAAAAGCATGGGATTTCTTCTTTTGGAAAATCGCAATCCCAACCTATAATTTTGGAACAGTATTCCAACAATTACTTT
Organism: Laguncularia racemosa; assembly: GCA_037954665.1. Lineage (NCBI taxonomy): Eukaryota > Viridiplantae > Streptophyta > Magnoliopsida > Myrtales > Combretaceae > Laguncularia > Laguncularia racemosa. The sequence continues at coordinate 5,305,855 of JBBMOL010000031.1, read as the reverse complement.
TCCCAAAACTCTTTTTTAGGAAATAGTTTGCCAACGAATAACAAACTCACATATATCTTAAACATCCTTTGCCATGTTAACTATCACTGGAAAAACCTAGTAATTGAATAATATGACTTAAGAATAATTTGGTTTAGAGCATTTAACATGGTAATTACCATTGAGAACACCACATAACCAACATAAAGTGAGTTATAGCTAAACATAAGATCAACCCCATATTTCAAAATTCCATTACTAACAATCTAGTCTAGAGCATTTAACATGATAATCGACATTTAAAACAAATATTGAAAGAAAAGGAAAACTAAAAGAAAGATGGACATATTGAAATACCAAAACCAAATTAAACCGAAATTAAGGAAAGCTACCTTATTTAATGAATAATTAGTAACATTCATATTGAGAATATAGCAATGGTTACAAGACAATTGAATGAATTGATTATGAATCCTTTTTGTTGTTTTCTCATTTTTTCCCTCTTATCTTACATTTGCAAAGAAACTTTCACTATGTTTCATACCAAAATTGTGGTGGGCTTGCAAATTACCACAACTCTAGTTTCCCTCACATTTCAAATTGGAAATCCTCTCAACACCATCACACTAAACATAATGCAGCAAGTTCCCTTCTTGCTATGCTTATATAATAAACACACGATCAAAGCTAAGTAGAAGAAAACATTTGATCATATCACATTGGAATCTAAACCACCAAGTACAGCAACTCAACAACAATAGCTAATATAACACACCTAACAACATCCCTTTTGCTTTATTTGATTTTCTCCTGGTTTGTATGTTTATTATCTTTCTGTCTCCTTGTCATATTAACAAAAACTCAAAGCTTGGGTATCCTCTTTTAATCACGTGTAAAACTAGCATTGAGCTCAAGCCTTGGTGCCTCCACACCTACCAAAATGCCACTTACCACAATACCGGTATAAAAGCAATCCTAATACTTAATTTTTATTTTTTCTTTTTTGACTTTTAAATGTCTAAACTTTTATTTTTAGTAATTTAATATCTATACTTTTAAAAACTAGTTGTTTAAGTGTCTTCATTACAAATAGATTAGTCGTTTAAGTGTCTTCATTACAAATAAACTAGATGTTATATTTGTTGATGTCAATAGCAATGTCTTAATTTTTTACATGTATCATCCCTTAATTGATCGATAGAAAAAATTGCAAAACTTTGACAAGCAAAAGAGAAAAATGAAGAAAATAAACTCCAACTATAATAATTAATTTCATTAAATGTTATATTTATATATTATTTAAAATAATTAATAAAAAAATTAACATGGAACTATTGACATCAGCAAAATCAACCTCCATTTGCAACATACTTAAATAACTTGTTCTTAAAAGTATCGGTACTAAACTATCAAAAATAAAAATTTAGATAATTAATTACCTAAAATAAAAAATTCAAACATTAAAATTGCCTTCATCCCCATAATACATATTGAAATTCATATTACCTTTATTACCTTTCCTTCTTCCGATTTGATATATACATTTCATTTGTCGTTGGGCATCATATCCCACTACTATTCCCGGACCCTTATTGTTGTAATTGCCGAGTTAGGTGAATAAAATATCAATCAATCCCAACCGGAAATGATGGGTAAATAAATAGATAATATGACATTATGATAATCTGGTTCGGAGCATTTGACACAACAAGGGCTATTAAAAGGCACGATATAACTTACATAAGGTGGGTTATAGCTAAACATAAGACCAACTCCATGGCTAAGAAGTCCAGAACACACAATCTGGTTCGGAGCATTTAACATGATACTCACCATCCAAACACGACATAGTAAAAGGAAGATGCTGCAACTAAACATAATCAACTACATTGTGACTTGTTTCTAGGCATCTATCATTTCTTCATAAAATTTTGAATTTTTGTACTCGGTCCATCATTACCAAAAGGGGGAAACAAGGCTCTCAACATATATTGTGGATCTGAAATCATCATTGATTTGTATTGGAATGTTTGTAACAGTTTGATCTTCCGAATTTAAGAGAACCATCTCTCGTTCGTCCACCTGACATACCACTTTACCACTCTTAGTACAGGTTATCAGTTTGATATAATACTTACACCCAGGCAAACCATCAGCCGATACATCAAACCATTTGATCCATGAATTTCCATTTCCTTTTTCCATCAAAATCCAAGCTTCAAGCCGACATTGCCAAGTAGCATTGTATATAAATAGATGTTCCTCATGAATCCCCAAACCTTCGAAAAGATATCCATTATCAGCTGTAGGTGTTGGAAGCACATCCTTGAATTTCTCATCCGCCAAATCAAATGAAAGAATGGAGTCTAATTCGAGATCACCATCCTTACGACGAGCATACCAATGCAAAGCACCATCAAGGTAGACTCCTCCTTGGAAAGCCTCATCTGCGTGTTGGTGATCGATCTGTCTCCAGGAATTGGATTTTAGCGAAAAAACTGCAGCAAAACTTTCCTTAGAAACATTTGGGTAATTAACACCATATAGTATCTTGTAGTCATCAGACATAAGATCATAACCGAACCCGTAAAATTCATGGGCTATCATTTCATCACAAAGTAATCCTGAATCTTGGAACTTCCTCAATTCCCTAGTGCGTGGATTGCACAGGACGAAGTCGTTCCCAAGTGTCAGACAAGTTAACCCATCACAAGATCCAATGAGTCTTGCCCAATCTTCTGGATCAATTGTTGGAAAAGAAAGAATCGGCACATCATCTATTTCATCCTTTCCATCATCTCCATCGAATGCTTCATAGTCAATGGACTGAATCGGGTAGGTCTTGAAAATTCTCTGACGTGAAAAGTAATCGACCTTAGACACTCGGTTCAAGTGCAATTTTGCGAAAGCAGGATTGGATATTAAAGAATACCACCCTTTGCAGACGCACTTGAATCGCATCAAGGACTTGATAGGCAGCCTAGAAAGGATTTCTGTGAGAAGATCATCACCAAGTCTTGCCATGACTCAGGATGCTTGCTTCTTCGTGGCCTGTCTCCATTAAGGAAGTTTGTTTAAACGATGATAGCTAAAGCCAACATTATGACTCTAATGCTAATATTTTAAATGATTTTAGGACTGGATCAAAAGTGTACTTCCTACACAGACCAGATTCTAGAAGAAGGAATGAGTCAAGAGGACTTTTGAGTCTCTTCCAAATTTCTTAACAGTTTCTTAATGAATATTTTGATTAATAACCTGATTCAGGAGGACATGGCGTCCGAGGTAAGCCAGTTTAATTTCGTTTTATCCAATTTCAAAAACAGAAAATAAATGCATACGTACAAAACGGGCAATTCCATAGGGCTGTTATAAATTTTTTCAGAATTATTATAAAAAATTTAACATAAATATGTACAGTAGAATTTTAAGAGTATTTTGAGAGTAATTTTCTTAATGAATCTTTTTTTTTTCTATGGTAATTTAGTAACAAAGGCATAAAAAGTTTTTTTTTTTACCTCTATTAATTTCTTGTAATTATGGATCAAATCTCCTTATCCTTAAAAGATAGTTCTATCTATGTCCATTCTAATCATAACCTGTTAGATATGAAGAGTATTTGATACATATCTTACTTTTTACTTTATCTCTTATACATTGAAGAAAACATGAATTGAACACTTAAAAAAATGAAAAGAAAAGAAAAAAAGAAAAAAGAAAGAACACCTTTTTGTGTAATTACCTTATAAACAATGCACCATTGGTATTTTGTTGTATGCTATTTAACTTAGTATTAACATTTTTTTTTCTTATTTTGTTATATTTGTTGTTCTCTCCATGAAAAATAGTGATGCTCAATAAACTTGAGTAGCTCATACTATTATTGATGTTGTTAAATATATCATGCTTTACTACCCTAATTGCAAGCTTTTAAGTGAATTTTAACAAAATGAGGAGCTACTTAAGGAAGCTTCCTCAAAAGCTTCCTCTTTCAATGGTCCTATTTGCTTCATTATCTCCTTTTATTGAAATTATATTAAGAAAAAGCTAAAATAAGGAGTGTTTTCACAAAAAATTCAAGGATAAAGTTACTCAAAAGTGATTATTTGATGTAATCATTTTTTAGTTATGTAAATTATCTCGAATTATAGTAAATAATACTCATTAATAATAAAAATAAAACTATTGACAACCATCATGATGCTATCAATAATTTCTATGAAAACCATAAATAGTTTTATTTTTACATTAATAATTTCATTTTTATTGTTAATAAGCCTTATTTAATGCAATTTGAAATTACTTACTATAACTCAAAAGTAACTATATTATATAATTACTTTTGAGTTATTACACTCTAAAATCTTTGAGATTCTACACTTATCCTCTTATATTTTAATGAATGCATTCAACAATATGAAATTATGGTATTGAAGTTGCTCTACAATCTTTAATGTGGGCTGTTGGGGTTTGATGCCTTGCGTAACAAAAGCAAGAAGGGAAGTGGACTGTGATATTGTCGGTTTACCTTAACACAACTAGGTAAGTACATCTATTGATTATAGAGTATAGTAGATATTAATCAAGTTTCATCCTAAAAAGACTATAAGTACTAATACTAACATATATCCTATAAGTACATATTTCTTCCTTTTTAAGTATATATTTCCTATAAGTACATATTTTATTAGATGACTTATATAATGTTCATATAAATTGAATGGGTGTTTTGATCAATTTTGATGCTTAATTGATTTAAAAGCTTCAAATCACATAATCTTCTTCCAAATTTTTTCCTTTTACTTCAAATTAGCTCTTCCATCCTTAAAAAAAAAAAAAAACAAAACAAAACAAAAACAAAAACAAATTTTAACTCAATCAAGTATCAAAATTGATCAAAGCACCCATTCAATTTATAAGAACAATATATAAATCTTCTAATAAAATATGTACAATTAAGCTTTATCAAATTGTCCGTCTGTATTCTCCTATTGTGTGTTTATCATTTCTTTTGAGTTATGTGGCAAGTAAGGGGGTTTAGGCTAAGGAAGTCTAGGTTTGAAAATTTTATGGAGACTTTGTTAGATTTTGAAGATTTTATGCAAATTTTCCTTAGATTTCATTAATCTCTTTAAGATTTTTGTTGCAAGTGATAGCTAGCTTTGAAGTTTGTTAAGGAAACATGAGAGGATGGCTAGGATTGTTTTCAAGACTTGGATGCATGGGTTGGGCAGGGCTTGGTTATTGCTGGCTTCACCACTTCAATAGATTAGATCATGCTTGGCCAATTAAAAAAAAAATGAGTAGACTTTATATATATATATATTATTGCTTGTTCTCTAAGCTCCACATGGCTATTATTTGGGATATTGGGCTGGGTTTTGTCTTATTAACTTATAAATAAATTTTTGGTTGATTCAAAATTGATAAAAGTGCTTGATCAAATTGTCTCCATTCCTTTTCTTCTTCTTTTTTTTCTTTATATCCGATAGTCTACTATTTCCTAGGCTTGATCCAATCTAGAGTCGGGACTCGTATTTTATTTTGTCGGGTATGAGTGTGTTTGATTCCTCTTATAAATGTGTTTATTTAATAATTTTGTATGATTGATTTGTAATCTTGGGTATAAATCTGATGATCATGATTTTATAAATATATAAGTTATTTATAAATACGTAGCCTAAATAATATATTATTTTAACATGCATAGTTTACAATATTGCATGCTTGTGATTCTTGCAGCTATATAAGCTTTCAATTAGCTATAATACGGAGTCTGATATCAGAATATAGAACTATTCTTCATACTTAAAATGCTAGTTATATGCATATGAATGGTAAGTAATATAATTATTTTAAAATAATAATTTTAACATTTAATTTATTATAACTATGGGTTGTACAGAAGATATTTCTTATATAAGAAATACTCATACAAACACATGTATTAACTATATCTGTTTCTATACTTAACGATTAGTAACGCGAGTTTATGTATGTATATACTTAGATTATATATATAGTATAAATTTGAAATGTTATGATGACACGTAATATAATTAATTACTACATAGATTAGCTTTAATATGTATGTATGAACTATTATACGATAGCAATTGCAAATATATAACTTTACTAAACTACATAATCTTATGAAATCATATAGATATACAAAGTGTATTTATAAATGTATGTAAAATCCTTTGAAAATACTCTATTGGCATAGATTTATAAATTATATATGTATAAGAAGCATATCAATGCACACATATTACTATAAAATCCTTTAGAAATATTGTCCTGTGTCAATCATAAATTATGTATTAGTACAACTTGTATTTATGTGCTTTGAATTTTCTCATACAATTTTAAATGACATCAATGTCAATAGTCGTCTTAAGCACACTAATCATTTATGAGGTTTCATAACATGTGTACGATTGAGTTAAGGATATAACCGGGTGAGTTGTTATAAAGTACTTGACTCACCTAACCAATAAAAAACCTATAAGTTTTCATGGAGTTTTAGGATATAATTCAAAATCTTATAGAGTTTAAGGTCGGGTTTTGAAACTTAAAAAAAACGACAAAAAACCCTATCCAATAAAAAATAATATATTAATAATAATATTTATTCATAACATATGCAACTTGCACATTATATACTAGCTCTATATGTACTATATAATTATAATCTTAATCCTACCTACTCTCTCCTTACTTCATATAAACTTTATAAAAACTCAACCTAACCTAGCCCTATAGGGCCTATAAGGTTTCACAACCCCATGGACTTGAGTTTCAGTAATAGTAAAAGCCTTATATGGGTTTTATAAGATTTTGGGAAATACTAAATTCTATAGGACTAGGTTAGGATTTTATAAAATCCATCCCATACCCAATTCGATTGCATCCTTAGAATGGGTTCATACATAAAGTAATATCTATTTGTTTCATTACAAGAAAGTATACCATATATATAAAGGTATTGTAAAGGCTTTTGAAAGTGACTATTTAAAAACATTTTTACAATTTGAGCTGAAATTACTTATACATACACTTGGCACACAATTATATGTCTAGGCTATAATATATTTCTTAAAAATGTATAATCAGTAATATTTTGATACAAGACCATACACATATCTGATGCATCACTTTCGAAAATATTTTGTAAATATTAAAATACAAATTTGCTTATAATTATTTAGATAGAATCTCTTGTTATCAAATATGGCATAATATAATTATGTGTTTTAGATTTCCAAGTGAGGTCATTTGGAGTATTCAAGATTCCTATTATCAATTAATCTTGAATTTTCATGAAATTATAATTGAAAATATATTTTTCTCATAATTTAGAGGCACTTATAGGTAAGTTTAGTTCATGAAATTTAAGATATCACATTTTTCATTTCTTAAGAATAAGTTCATATCATTACGTTTAGTTCTTATTTATTTATTTATTTTCTATGACATTTGTACTGAAGTGCAACTTAAATGTTCTAAATGTTTTTCATGTACACTTTTTGTATTCCAACTTTGATGGTATTAAGTAATAACCTTACTAAAATGACTTTATTAATCATAGATTTTCCTCAACTGACTTTTAAATCTTTCGGGAGCTCACATTAAGTACGTACATTAATAAGATGGATATTTTCTTTAAAGAATGCTAAGTCTTTGATTGAGATTACAAACCCTAAGATAGGGTTTGATTTCTAATACAATACAAGACATAAAAGAATGGCATAATATAAGTTTTTTGTACTACATTTGCTAAACTAAGTATAACAAAATTCTTTTTAGGTTTTATATGTTATATGCCCATAAGTATACACTAGAATAGCAATTTTGACACTTACATTATTTATGTTATCATTTTCTTATTCTATGTGACTACCTCATCAATTTAGCCACGACTAACATGGTACTGCACTACCACCACCATCATTATAATACTATCATTATTGAATCCTCACAACTAGCTAGCATCATTACAATGATCCTAGTATGCATTAGTCCATTGGTAGTAGAAGGTGATGATGGATGGTGGCTTTGTGAACATGATTGTGCTATTGATGGTTTAATTCTATGGAGGTACTAGCGATCCAATGAATGTGATTAAGGTCATAATGGCAATGAGAAAGTTATAGCGATAATGGTAGCAATATAGTGTAACAATAGTGGTTGTGTATAAGGGACTTGAGATGCTAATGATAGTGGTGACGGTGGTGTATTGGTCAAGGTAGAAGTGGGGGCATGGTGGTAACAATGTGGTGGTGTTGGTTGGGGCATAGTGCATGTTATACTAATGGTGTAGCTAAGATGGTAGTGGTGACAGTGATGGGGCATTGGTGAGTGGGTGATTGAAAAATGTGTTAATTTAGAGTTTTAACAAAGAAGTTATATTTTGTCCCAAACTTATTTTTTATTTGACCAAATGGAATGGATAAGTATCCTAGATTTGTTTAGTACTGTAAGAATTTTCTTTTCTAGCATATAAACTTTATTTGCTTGCTTGCCAAAGTAAAAAAGAAAAAAAAACTTTGTTTGTTTTATTTTTCTTTCCTTTAATTACATTCATAAATTATCATAAAGTGAGGGAGAATACTTAATTGAAATTACAAAGAAGAAGGTGGATGACATCACAATAATATCATATGCAAGTACAAATTAAATAATTTCAACCACTAATTTATAAATTAATGTAAATTAAAAGGATAAAAATGAAGAGAATACATTTCCAAAAAAATCAACATTTTCATTTTAGTATTCTTACTTAATCTATATAATTTGACCAAGAAGTTCTTGACAATTTCTTCAAATCCCAAAAGGGTATTTTACACTTTTTTTGGACATGATGTGAAATGCTTCATGAAATATGAAATAAGATATCAATAAAGCATATTGAAAAGCATATAATGTATATAAAATTTTGAAAATAAGCAAACAATTGAAAGTTACTTTTGGATGGTGTATTCTTAGCAAAATTAATAAATAAAATTTTTAAAAAATCATAATCATAAAAAAAAACAAAAAAAATTGCAAATCTTTTAATTGAATTTGAATCATGGATATATAGTTAAACAAGTACATCTTTTTCCCTTAAAACATTTACACATTTACAATTGATTGTATATACTATACATTCTCCCATCTTATAGATAAGATAGAGTATATAGTATGGATTTAAATTCGAGCGGTATACAAAATTATTTGAGATATAAATTCAATAACATAAAAATGATGTTGACTCAATTTATTACACAAGATTCAAATTATAATGCACAAAAGAGTCTTTGTCAAACGTGAAGATTCCTTCCCTTGTTATTTATGCCAATCATACTCCTCATCCCAATTGACATTGTCAGTACTAAGGTAGAATCCATCATCTCTGACAGACCAATAGCAATCCCCTTTCCTACACCTATCTTCATCTCTGGTTGCTTTGAATGCATCGATGTATGTAAATCTGGAACCCCATTTAAAGGAACAGAAAAATAAGGTTGTTCTGAAAAAGTTTATTTTCCAGTCAATGAGATACTCATCTTTATGAGGAAACAAAAACTTGGTCTCAAGATCATCGTCCCCCGACTTGCAATGTACCAACAGTGTCGGGAATTCACCGGGCATTGCATTGATAATGTGTGTTCGATAGTTTTTAAAAAGAACATTTGGTTCAGCATCACGTGTGGATGAATCTTGGGTAAAGAGGCATAGTACAAAGGGTACGAGAAAAGAGAGGTTACAAGGAGAAAATGGATTCTTGCTCAATATGGCAATTCAATAGACAAAATCAGTAGATCTGGTTCTTTTTTTTTACATTATATTGGGAGAATGCTAAGTTGACAAGTAATATATAAGTTGTCTTGGCTGTGTACATAAAAGGAATGCACCATTAACAGTGTTTTGCATGATAAATTCTATTAATTTGCTTTGATTTTCTCCTAGATAATAGGAAAATATAGATCAGATGGTTATATGTAAAATAACAAGACCAACATGAGTTTTATGTAATGGATTCCACCAACCTTTCATGCATGTTATTTGACTTAATATAAGCATATATTTTATTGCATTTATTGTTTTTTTTTCATAAAACTAATTAAATTGGGCTAGCTCATATTATTAGCATTATATTATCCATTCATTGAATGGATTGTTTCTTTGCATTGTAACTTAATTGCATGCATTTGAGTAAAGAAGCCCCCCACTTGTTTTCTATTGTAGCTACTCTATTTATTTGATTATGTTCCTTTATTGCCCTGGATTAAGGAAAAGTCAAAATAAGAAAAGTTTTTCCTTAAAATATGTAGTAGGTAAAAGTAATAATTTGTTACTATTATATACATGCATTTTTTTTCCTTGTAATATGTAATTAATTGAATAAAAAAAAGTTTTTGCTACATGTCCTTCTGTAAGAGTTTGAAGGAACCCACTTGCAATTTTATCCACTAATTAAAATTTTATATAGTTTAAAATATACTAGTGGCTAATAATAGTGATGATTAACACATCATATCATATAAATGAGGGTTTAAAGCATACCAATTTAGTATTTTATATTTTGTATATTTGTATTACATTTTATTAAAAAAAAGTTAGTTAAATATTAAAAATAAACACATGAGATGTATATGAGGTTAAAAAAATTTCCAAAAACCTTCTCCTCTTTTATTTCTTTGACCCTAACAAGTTAAAGAATATTATATATAAATAAAAGAATCTATATGTTTGGTCTTTGCTTCGAATGAGGTAAATTGGTTTTCAATATACCTAGTTTTGGAAGGTTTTATAATTAATCTTCTATATTATAATCTATTTATATCATTTATACCTCTTTCCATAAAAAAAATAGAATTAAATAACATGAGTAGCTCATATTATTATTGTTTAATGGATCGTTTCTTTGTATTATACCTTAATTAACAGCTTTAAAAGGATTATAGGGGAAACTTAGAGTACGTAGGGAGCTTCCCAATTTATAATATTGTAACAGTTGCTTTGTTTGCTTGATTTAGTCCTCTATTGGATTAGAATATAAAAAAAAAAGTTAAAATAAATAAAATGCACATTTTGCTTATCCTTGATATTATAAAGAGGAGAAAATTATATTTGGTATATCTATTTAAAAATTAAAAGAAAACAACTTTTTAAATATATTCAAATATATCATTATTATTTATGGTGTTATTATTATTATTGCTACACGCAAAAAGTAATCACTAAGAAGTATACTTAAAAAATAATCGTTATACTATTAATCGATATATAAGTATATATATACACTATTAATCTACATATAATTTACATATAATTCATGTGGAATGATGGGACAAAAGTTTTGAAGTTAATGGAAGAAAATAATAAATTAAGGAAATTTGATATTTTACTAATGAAAAGTTCTTGGATAGTATAGTCACTTTTTACTATAAATGATCATTTTTATTACTATAATCGGGATCATTTACTATTAAAAAAAAAAAATCAAAAGCTCCCATGAAGCTATCTACAATTTTCAAAGAATTGTAAACAATTACTAAAGACCTATCAATAGTCTTTTTTATTGTTAATGAGACTTATTTTATTATAATTGATATAATTTTACTGTAATTGGAATAAATAACCATATTTTTCACTCATTCTTTAATGATTGGACTATAGAATTTCCCTTAATATAATTACAATGAATTATATGTAAAATAGCAACACCAACATCATGTAATCAATCACACCAACAAGTATGTTATTGGACTTGATATGATACAAGCATAAGTTTTATTGCATTTATTGTTTTTCTTAAAGCTAATCAAATTTCTCTAGCTCATATTATTAGTATTATATTATTCATTTATTGAGTGGATCATTTCTTTGCATTATAATTTTTTTATTTTTTATTTTTTTGCCAATTACAATATTAGACAATTTGAAAGAGGGGACTCGAATTTGCTCCATCCCAAAAAGAGAACAATTTTCATACCAATTAAGTTATAAGGTCTTAATCTTTACATTATAACCTAATTGCATGCATTTAAGCAAAGAAATTCTCTCACTTGTTTCCTATTGTAGCTGCTCTATTTGCTTGATTATGTCCTTTTATTGTCAAGATTAAGGAAAAAGTTAAAATAAGGAAAGTCTTTCCTCAAAATATGTAATAGGTAAAAAGAATAATGTTTAAGTGATTTATACATGCAAATTTTTTCCCTTTTAATATGTAATCAATTGAATAGAAAAAAAAAAAAAAACAATAGTCTTCTTACATGTCCTTCAATAAGAGTTTGAAGGAACCGTGAGCAATTTTATCAACTAATTAAAATTTCGTGACTAATAATAATGATGATTAACACATCATATGAATAAGGGTTGATAGCATACCTATGCATTTGCCTTTTTATTTTACTTTATACACCAATGTCTTGGTATTTTATATTTTGTATATTTGTATTTTCTTCTATTAGAAGAAAAAGTTACCTAAATATTAAAAATAAACACATGAGATGCATATTGGGTTTAAAAAAAAAAAATTCAAAAACCTTATCATCTCTTATTTCTTTGACCATAACAAGTGAAATATTGTTTATGATATACAAATGTTACAAGAAAAATATATATATACAATACATGCAAATAAAAGAATCTTATATATGATATATATACCTCTATTTTTTATATATTTATAACACATATATATATTTAGATATATATGTGTGTGTGCACGTGTAAGGTCTTTGCTTTGAACTAAATCAATCGGTTTTCAATATACCTAGTTTTGGGAGGTTTTATAATTAATTTTCTATATGATAATATATTTATATCTTTTATTCTTCTTCCCATAGAATTAAATAACATGAGCAGCTCATATTATTATTCTTTAATGGACCATTTCTTTGTATTATACCTTAATTAATAGCCTTAAAAGGATTGTAGGGGGAACTTAGAGTAGGAAGCTTCGCCAATTTATACTACTGTAACGAAAGGAAAAAAAGAAAAGAAAGAAAAAACTAAAATAAAGAAAATGCTGATTGCTTATCCTTGATATTATGCCGATAAGAAAATGATATTCGGTATATTGTTAAAAATTAAAAGAAAACAAATTCTTTTAAAAAAATATAAACATATTATTATTATTTATAGTGTTATTATTATTATTATTGCTAACCATTATACTATTAACCTATATATAATTGTCATATATATACTATCAATCTACATATAACTTATATATAATTCATGTAGAAAGATGGGCCAAAAGTTTCCAAGCTACTAGAAGAAAATAATTAACTAAAGAAATTTGATAGTTTATTGGATAGGAAGTTCATTAGTTCATCCACTCAAAAGTAATTGGACAATATAATCACTTTTTATTATGAACAATCAATTTTTTACTATAATCAGAGTAATTTATTGTTAAAAAAATTGACAACTTCCATGAAGTTATTGATAGTTTTCTAATGATTGTTGACAGTCACCAAAGAGCTATCAATAATCTCTTTTATTATTAATGGACATTATTTTACTATATTCAAAATAAGTGAATATACGTCTATTCACTTTTTAGTGATTGAACCATAAAATTCCTCTTACTAGACACACATGCAAGGTATGAAAAGTAGCTAATTTTTTAGGTAAGGAAAAAAAATAGTAATTTTCAATAATTCCTTAAGTTGGCTTACTTCACACACACACACAAATAATATAGCATGCATACACATATATGTGTTGAATTTATGGTTTTTCAATCCAAAGTTATGGGATATGTAGTCATTATGATTTAATTGTAGCTATCATCAGTATGTGGTAGGATGTTAGAAAAATGTTCATTGCTCAATAATTTTATATATTATTAAAGCTAAAAATGTAATTTTACACTTAAAATGTAACCACTATACTATTATTACAATGTTTATAATGTCACCATTATCATTTAACTACTATACTAAAATTATATCAGCTAAAAAGAATCTAACCACTACACTTAAAATAACCGCTATACATGTAATGTATATTTGATTCCTGATAAGGCGTTGGGGTAAAACATTTCAAGAAAATGAAAAATTATAATTTTAATAAAAGAAGTAATTATGTTAATTATAAACGTTTTAATGAGTAACATAGGCATATAATTCCTAATTCTTCTTAAATAAAAAAAATATAAAAAATAAAAACAAATTGATGGTGTGAGAACTTCAAATTTTTGGAGCATGCAGATGATGATGATGATGATATGGTTTAGGTAGAAGAGATTTGAGACAATGTAGTAAATTTTAACATTTTTTTTTCTTTCTTTTATAATTGTTTGTAATAGATATTAACTATTATTTGCACATTGTCACTTTACTTCTTCTTTTTTTCCCCTATCGCTGCTTATATAGTTTCTTTTTTCTATCCTAAATTATTATAACTTAAAGGAAGAAATTCAACAAAATATTATAGACAAACTATTTCTAATTACCTATTCTATTAAAATAAATGAACCACTAAAGGAAATATTCTTTGTTATTTCATGTTTTATAATATATTTGACTCTGTTTGACTAGATGTTCATAAATACTAATTTTATTCAATCTTTTATTCGTTAACATACGATTACTGAATGATCAAATTGGACAATTATGAAGTAAATAATTATTGCCTTTATTGCAACATCATTTTGCACAAGTCAACAATCTAAACGGACAATAATGATCATGACGTTGCAAATAAATAACCATTTAAAAATATGGCTAAGATATGACTTATATGATTTAATGAACCATTTGTAGAAGTACTTTTTAGATAAACTTTTTTTTCCATCACATGTTCTTCAAATCATATATTATAACTGCTTGTATAAATACAAATAAATAAAATTTTTTCTATATCTATTCCTTCGTAGCAAAAGGATATTTATATACATTAAACCTTATTTATGTTTTATTGTCTGAAAAAAAAAAAAAAAAAAAACTTGCCGAAAACATTAAAATTGTTATATGTACATTGTGTGAGTGTCATAGGGCTTTTGCTTCAAGGCCCTCTTATACAGCAGTCTTAAGCCTAATAAGAGTGCTAGGTTAGCTTAAATGCACAACACACAAAAGTAAGTTTAGAGAGGGAAAGTAGGAAGAGAAGTTCTAAGGTAAATAATATACTTCACTAAATAATGGATGATGCACAAACAAATAGGCCTTTTTCTATTGAATGATCAAGATCAATTTAATCCAACGGCTATAAATAAATCATACATACTAGTATATTTATTATATTCACTTATTTTTACCTACCACAACTACTATTATACAATGAATATGAACATTTTGATTCGTAAGGTTCTAAATAGACCTCCACCTCGAACTACAACAAACTAGGCTTTACTCATCAGGCCTCCACTAGGTTGCAATTTGTGGTTCTAATTTATCTATGACATTCTTCCCCTACCCCAATTCAGCCACACCCTTATCATGACTTTCACCTTGTATACCTATTGCTTCTTGACCCTCAATCTAAATTTCTTGCTAGCATCCACTTCCTTCAAGTGATGACATAACCCAATAGTCTTCCATCTCTATGTTAGCAAACTATGTTACAAATCTTCCCCATTTCATCATTCTTTGTGGGGACTTCAACCTATCCTAAATCTTTCGATCTTGATCTCTATAGGGTATTGTCAACAGTTTTCTCTAAAGCATCTCCCACCAAAGATAGATCTCTATTTTCCTTAGGTCATTTGTCTTGTTTTCCTACATGATTTGCATTGCCATTATGAACTTCGTAGCTTTACTAGTCTTCCTTGTTAATGAGACTACACACCAGTTCTTTCATTAAGAAAACAAATGCAATCGAACTAAAAGATGATGATGACATTAGTCCTATCCAAGAAATCCATATGGATGATGAACTCAAAGTTATTTATAGGGGATATTGTATATTTTCTCTCTATGTCGATTATTCATGTTAAATTCCACATTTTTTGCAACCCCCTAATGCCAAGTTTTCCTTGGAGTTCACAGTCTTAAGTCAGGCTTTACTATTCTCCACCCTTAACCTAAGTTTCTTTGAAGCATCCTTGGAAACAAACAAATGTGATGCTTACATATCGGCCATTGCATACATTTTATTCGTAGTCACCTAGACTTCAACATACGTCAAACCTTATGCATCTTAGTATCTTTAGAAAGAAGGCATATTGTAATAAGTTAGCTCTTCTCATCATCATCTAACTTCTCTTCTACCATTAAAGCAATCAAATATTCCCTTCTTCAAGCAATCTTTAACATTATATAGCCTATTGAAAAAGCAGCATTTCCATTCTCTAACCATTTTTTTTTTTACCGCCTTCTTCTTCTTCTTACACTTCCTCTATAGTGGGTTTGGGGATCTATTGCTCCCCATCTCCTCCTCCTTTTAATCTCCACAACTTGTGGAAAACCATACTTTTAAAATTCCACTAATCCCTCAATAATAGCAATTGGTTTAAAGTTATTCTTCACTCTTTGTCGTTCGAGCTCTAGCTTGGCTTAAGATATCAATCCATTTAAGAACATGACGAGAGTGTCATCCATGTGAAGCCTTGGAAATTCTACTATGTATTGCTTTACCATGCTTTTTTTTCTAAGTAGCTCAAGATTTCAATCCATTTAAGAGCATGATAAGAGTGTCGTTTAGGCTAAGATTTGGTATTTTTAGTATAAGCCCTAAAAATTCTTCTATATACTACTTCATTGTGCTTTTTCTAAGTTAGGTATTAGAATCTAATCTTAGTCTCTCTCTTGGCATTTTAGAGAGATAACCGGCCCTAAACTCTTGCACAAAATCTACCCAAGAAGTAATCTCATTAACCATTCTCCTTTGCCAAATCACGATTGAGTCCCTCAAGTATAATGATGCAATTAATTCCTTATTCCCATCTTCAACTAGCCCTATAGCATCAAAGTATTGCTCTGTTTCCCACAAGAAATTGTTTACCTCCAATGAAGATTGTATTCCCTTGAAACATTTTGGCTTAGGTACTTCCACTTTAGGTGCTAGCTGAATATTGATTTCATTCGTCACAATTGCTTTACAAGGCCCCAATTGTGTCACGAGTTATTCTATCTCCTTTTTGAGGGTTGTTGTGAATGCATCCATTTTCTCCTCCATTCCAACTGTCTTAGCTTTCAAACTATTAGTCCTAGCCATGAGGTCTTTCGTGTGGGCTTTAAATGCATTGTTTTGAGTATTATGGCTTCTTATAATGCAATTAAAAGTCCCTTGCAATTCACTATGGAGATTTTCCTCTATCTCATTGATGGAGGTTTATGACTCTTCCAAACCTCTCTTTCACCTCAACAACACATAACTCTACCTTATCAAGCTTAGTCCTCAAATGCCATTAGCATGCCCCTCAATCAAATCCTTTACTTAATATTGGGGCATTCTTCATGGATAGTTTCCTCAACAATAATTTGAACATTGTTCCCCACACTAAAAGACATATTTTATTTTAATCTTCTCCAACCCTATATCAATACCACTTGTTATAGGGTTTCTGCTTCATGTTATAGTGAGAGAAAGTAAATAGAAAATTTTTAAGAGAATAATACTAAAGGATGGATGATGTACAGATAAGGAGAGACTCTTTATATATACACAAGGCATTCTCTATTAAACAATTGGGATCGATCTAATCTAATGACTACAAATAAATCTTACCTACCGCTATATTTATTATATTAACCTACCTTACCTACTACACCTAGTCCTACAACTATACAACAAATATGGACATTTTGATTCACAACATTTTTAGGTGGATCTTCACCTCAAATTGCAACAAATTGAAACCTTGCTTATTAGGCCCAAGATGTAGATTATGCATATGCAAATATGTGCACTTTTTATGTGTTGCCTTTGAGCTACATTTAACATTTGTATGTATGGAAAGAAGCTTAAAATATTTCCATATGTAAAAAGGAAATAATTATATATGTAGAAACTCATCTTTTAGTTAAATTTAGGTCATCTAATAAAATCTTTATTAATTTGGTTTAATAAATTTAAAATTGTATTAAAAGACATATAAGTAAAAAACTCTTCCTATTCTCCATGATTTTCTTTTTCTTTGCCTTTTCCTTTTTCTCCTAAACATATGTGAAGTTTTACGTTGTGTTTAGCAATTTTTTTGAAAGATGAAATGAGTGAAAATGAGTAGAAATTAAAAAAAAAATGAAAAGAAAAAGGAAGAAACGTGATTTTTGTTTTGTGTTTGGATACTTAAGAAGGAAATGGAGAGAAACTTTTCTATTTCCAAGATTTGGTTTACATCTTATAAGCTTAAATGTTGAGGGTGTTTTTGTGACTTTAAATCATTCTCATCTATTTCCATAACTCTTTTTTTTTCAATTTTGGAGAGAAATTTAGAGGCTTTTAAAGTGAAAATTTTAACCCATTTCCATTAATTTTCTTAAATTTTACTTTAATTTTGAATTACCAAACATAAAATTTCCACTATTTTCCATCCATTTCCCTTAATTTCCTTTCATCTCAACCCAACCTAACACAGCCTTATGGTATAATTTTCCAGTGTGATACGCCTTTAAGCAGAGGAGCCGGCAAAATTAATGAGGTAAGGTACAATTTATCCCAAAATGAACGGCCAACCCGGGGCTTATGCTTGGTGACCCAAAACCCTAGACTTGCAGATTTGAGATTCCACTCTCTTCTCTAACTTCTTTCTTCTTCCTCCGTCGACTGCACCTACACCTACACCTACACCTACACCTACACCTACACTATCTGTTTGGCAGCAGTGAAAATCTCTTCATTTTTTCCATCCCGGGAAAATCCATGGCTCCCAAGCCCAAAGAAAAGCCAAAACCCTCCCAACCACCTCCTAACCTCGATGACCTCTTCACTTCTCTCAACAAGCACATCCAGCGATCTGAATACAAACAAGCTGTCAAAGTCGCCGATCAAGGTACAAATCTAAACTTCCCTCTTGATTTTATCGATATCTTCGGAAAAAATGTTTCATTTTGATGAATGCGGCCCTTTTTTGTTTTCATGCAGTCCTCGCGATCGCTCCCGGAGATGAAGACGCAATTCAATGTAAGATCATTGCGCTGATTAAGAACGACAGCATTGATGATGCTTTGACTTCAATTCAATCTACGAGAGGATCCCATATCAATTTTGGTTTCTATGAGGTATGGAGTTCAATAGTCGACCTGATTGTGGAATTTAGATGTTAATTTAGAGTTAGTAATGAAAAGTCAGCGCTTTTCCCGATATGTTGTATCATTGTTTGTATTGAATTATGGAGTCTTGAAATGTGGTTCTTATGGTGATTATGTTAGATGTATAGATGAAAGGAAATTGGATTCACCCTGCAAAGATGACTCCTAGTTGTGGTAGTAACTAGTTGGGGCTTTGTGGTTCTTTAATTATATTATTCTATTTTCATCTATTTATTTCGTTTTTCTATATATTATTTCCTAGTCTTTTTGTTGTGGCAAAGTTTGAAAAGCTTTTCCTTGGGAAAAACAATTAATTCAAGTGGGTGCTATGCTTTGGAATTTTTTTGCACTATTTTTCTCCTTGTTTTCCCGTGAAAACAGTATTTTCATGCGATAATCCATTGTATTAGCACTTGCATACAACTCATTTACGTGTAACTTGAGTGGCCGAAAGAACTTTATTAGAACAGATACTACATTGTAAACTATGAACTATTGTAAAATAGGCATAGCTGCCTGTTTAACAATTCCATGTGAAACTTCTGTTATTTTCTTAAAGATCACCTCTTATGACAAATAAGAGTGATTGTCGTATTTTTCCTTGACAAGGTTGTGCACTTGTTAAGAGACGTGCCCATTAATATAGACTTATTTTCTTTGTCTTCAATAGGCTTATTGCTTGTACCGACAAAACAAGTTAGAGGAAGCTTTGGAGTTGCTCAA
Source organism: Laguncularia racemosa (assembly GCA_037954665.1). Taxonomy (NCBI): domain Eukaryota; kingdom Viridiplantae; phylum Streptophyta; class Magnoliopsida; order Myrtales; family Combretaceae; genus Laguncularia; species Laguncularia racemosa. Next base: position 5,285,960 of record JBBMOL010000031.1, on the reverse strand, counting down.
AAGCCAGGACAAAAGTACTTTGACTATGTTGTTGGAATCGCAGATCTTATATCGCCTAGGGAATATGGATGCTTGTGCAGACATTTATCAAAAGCTTCTGAAATCTAAGATTGAGTCATTAGAAATAAATGCTGTAGCCAGTTTAGTTGCTGCTGATAGGGCATCTGAAGTCCAAGGAACAATGGATACGCTTAGAGTTAAAGCAACTACCAGTTTTGAGTTGGCATACAACGCCGCTTGTGCTTTGATTGAAAGCAAAAAGTTTTCTGATGCTGAGCAACTCCTACTATCAGCACGCAGGTATCATTATCATGTCAATATGTTGTGTGTTACTTTCTACAGTATATTCATCACATGTTGAATTTATCGCAAAACTTCCTTGTGCTTTCATTCCTGTAGCTCCCAATAGTGCAGTGGCATGATCTATTACTTTGCTTTTTAATGGGAGAATCTCCCTCTTGGAGCTTTGTGTAGATTCATATTTGCAATATAGACACATATGGACTTCTAGCTATTATGTAACTAATATAATTATTTGATATACCCGAAAATGCAAGTGCACTTGTTTGGTTTTCTTGCATGACCTTTTTTTCCATAGATGTTGAGTAGTTGAGGAAAAAAATAAATTGGTTGCCACATTTATGTTATATTATATTTCAAGGTTGGGAGCATTAAAACCCTTATCCATCAATTTGTTAATGCTTATGTCATGAATATTAAGAAGACTTGTTTGGTCATGTGGGTTGCACCATGTAGAGAGTAGGTGGCAGCGATGACGCCCTTGGCTGTCGTTTTGTGTGTTTTGGGGTTGCAATTGGAGATGGAATTGTGTGAACACTGAGGAGAAGTAGTGATGGTCTGTTTGGTGGTAGGATGAACGACGTTGACTAGACATGGGTAAGTCCTGCATGCCAACAGGTCTCAAGTAGGAACCGGCGGGTTGCAGTGCCGTCTCTACTAGACATGTCACCAGCCCAATAGGAACATGGATCCAGGCTTGGTCAGCCCCTGCCTCTTCTAGGTGTGGCTGGTTCATGGGTTCTGGTATCCAATTTTGTTTCCTTTAATCTAAAAAGAAATTAATGAAAAAGACCAAAAAATTCACAATTCTGCAGGTTCTTTGTACCTGAATGGCTGTTGAGTTGCTATGGTTAAATCCAACCTGAAGCTTTTTGCAAAGCCTCACTCTCTTAAATGCAGAAGGTGATTGAAGGTTTTGGAATCTTGAACTTTTATAATATTTACATGAAGTTCCAGTATGTTATGATTCCTCGAATGGTCAAGCCTATTACACATGTGTACACAAAACATGGGAATAGGACTTTAGGACTCTAGTGCATTATTTGTTTGTTTAGAGATATTTTTAGATATTATCTTGGCGTTTCTTCTAGAAGTTTCCGCAACTATCGAGATGACTTTGTAACTGTTTTGGAAGGCTATAAATGCTTGTCTGCTAGCTATTCTAGAGTAGGATGGGAAAACTTAATTAGTTGATGCTTGAGCAAGTGTGCTCAAGGAGGCTTCATAGCTGGAGCCCGTGTACCCATTTTCTTCTCCTAAAAATCAATAAAATAGCCTACCGTTCATCTTAATCCAATTGAGCTGTAACAATTTGGTGCCATCTGTGGATGCTCAGATTGACCATGACGAGAATGGATGCTTGTGTGGATGCGCTGGAGAAAGCTATCTTTGATTTAACTCAAGGAGTTAGTTGTACTTTGGATCAAATGGATGTTGTTGATCAGAAATTGTCTTCTATGACGGATAATATAGATTCTCTACAGAAATTGATGAGTTCACTCTTGAAATCATTCGAGATATCATCAATCCACCCAAGTTCTTCTGCAACTGTCGGAGATTCCGCTCCTTCGCCCAAATCTTCTTTGATTCCAGGTTCCACATTTGTTTTAGGGAGCTCTTTTGATGAGATATATCGTGGCAATGTTAGTCGTATTTCGTTACCTATTTTTGATAGTTTTGATCCTGTTACTTGGATTGCACAAACAGCGCATTATTTTTGAGTTCATTTGATTGCCCTAGAGAAGAGAGTAGAATTGGTGCAGCTCAGTATGCAAGGCCATCCCATTTACTGGTTGCAGTGACTTCAATCTCGCTTTCATCCTTTGGATTGGGACACTTTAAAGCATGAGATCATGTCTCGTTATTGTGATCTTTAAGCTCTTAATCCCTATGTTAGTCTTTCCACTCTTCGTCAGCATGGTTCTATTGACTCTTATGTTGATGAGTTCGAAGCTCTAATAGTGCAGACTACTGGACTTTTCGAACTTCAAACTTCAGCTTCTCGGTTATTTTTTGGGAGGCTTTAAGGATGATATTCGTTTACATGTTCTTACCTTAGCTTCGAGTTCTGTTGATCGAGTAGTTGAGATTTCTTTTGATGTTGAGTGTGAGTTTCTTCATGGTTTGGTTTTTGTGTCTCCCTCTTGTCACTTGGATGTTGTGCATTCTTTTCATACTGATCTGCACACTCTTCAAAATTCTTCTTTACCGTCTGCTTTTTCTGCTTCAGCTGTTTGGCCTTCTTCTTCTGTTCTAGTGCGTCCTTCTATTCAGGGCAAGGACTTCTCATTCTCTATTTCTGGATAGGCTAGTAGCCCGACTGATGCATCTCATGGTGCTAGAGGTCAGTGACAGATGTCCTATGCTGAATTTCTTGACAAATGCAGCAAAGGCCTTTGTTTTAAGTGTGATCAGCCATTTAGTCCAACTCGTAAGTGTGTCAATCGCTCCTTATGCGTTACAATTCTTGAAGAACTTGAGTTTTTAGCTGTGCAAGCTACTTTTGATTTAAAGGGTGCTACATCAGCACCACATGTGGACGTATCTGATGCTGCTCGTTTCTGATTTGGAACTTTCTTTGTTGGCAATGCAAGGATTTAATGCTCCTAAAACCTTGAAATTTCGAGGTTCTCTTTCTTCTTTTTATTTTTCTGTTTTGGTTGATAGCGGCACTAGTCATAATTTTGTTTCTCAACAATTTGTGGATTGACTATCTTTACCTATTATTCCTACAATGTCATTTGCTGTTAAACTTGGTGATGGCTTTTGTTTTGAGTCTCATGGTATTTGTCATGATTCGTTATTGAAATCAGGAACTTATAGCATACAGCTTGATTGCAATGTGTTTGATTTGGGCGATGTTGATATTATTTTGGGCATGGCTTGGTTGCGATCCTTCGGGGAAACAAAAATTGATTGGGCTCGCATAACTTGAAGTTTTTAGTGAATGGTCAGTACTACGTTTTACATGGTGATCCTTCCTTGGTAAAGTTGGAAGTCTTTGCCCACACTTTACAGAAATTGCTTGATATTGAGTTTGTGCACTGGTTGTTCCTTCTGTTGCTGTGCTTGCTGATAGTGTTTCTGTGGACCCATTATTACATGCTTTGTTGACCGAATTTGATGATGTGTTTGCGGATATCATTCGGTTGTCACCTGGTTGTCCTATTGAACCTTACATTCCTTTGAAGGAGGGCTCTGGCCCTATTAATGCCCATCCATATTGCTATGCCCAAGTTCAAAAAGCTGAAATTGAGAAATTGGTGGCTGACATGTTGAAGAGTGGCATTATTTGTCCAAGTTCTAGTCCTTATTCTAGTCCTGTTCTTTTGGTGAAGAAAAAGGATGGCTCATGGTGTTTTTGCGTTGTTTGTTTAGAGATATTTTTTGATATTTTCTTGGCATTTCTTCTAGAAGTTTCTGGAACTATCTAGATGACTTTGTAACTGTTTTGGTAGGCTATAAATACTTGTCTGCTAGCTATTCTAGAGTAGGATGGGAAAACTTAGTTAGTTGATGTTTGAGCAAGTGTGCTCAAGGAGGCTTCATAGCTGGAGCCCATGTACCCATTTTCTTCTCCTAAAAATCGATAAAATAGCCTACTGTTCGTCTTAATCCAGCTGAGTTGTAACACAGTATGGCTGTTTAACCATTTAAAACACAAATGCCCAGTTGGTCATGTGGTGTAAGTCAGACCTTGTCATTCAGTCTGCTCTTTTTGGCTTTTACGGCCTTCTTATGTCAGTTGCCAGACTGATATTTGTTTTGGTCAAAGGACCAGTAAAGTCTCAAGCCAACCATTGTGAGCCAGTCAGTGATTGGCTCGTTAGGCATGGGCCAGGGTTGAGTCATGGGCTGAGTCCAACTTTAGCCCATGTGCATGTCTAGCACTCTGGCTGTGGCATGATATTGACAAGTTGACTGGGGCTCCAGTAAGGCACTCCAGCAAGGTATTCTGAGCCCAGATTTGGAACTTCTCTGATTCCTTGTTATGCCAAGTTGGATTTTCCTACTTACAATGAAACTGGGTTCCTTTGGATGGTTGAATCCATGCAAACATTCTCGACTAAAGGAAAGCTATGGTTGATTTGGTGAATGTAGGGTCTTCCACCTCTTAGTGGAAGCTCAGATATGTTTCTCCAGTTGGAACAGTCATATTTGTCATAGGAAGTTTTCTAACATTAGTGTCATTTGAGTTTTAGTCCACCCTTACCTAGTACCTATTGGACGAGTTGATAAAGCTGAACCAGACAAGGTTAGTAGAAGAATATCGAAAGAAGTTTCAGTCTTTGCTGGGAAGGGTTTACACAGTTTGTCCGGACCAACAAATGGATATATTTACTGCAGATGTGGTAGAACCAATCTGTATAGATGTGGCTTAACCCAAAAATAAAATCCATATAGATTTGGAATAGAAAATCCTTATGATTTAGTTGCAACTATGATTTTGGCTAGAGTGTATTAAAAGAAGCAATTGGTTAGTGCTTTTCCTGATGTAGAGTATGGAGCATTTTTCAGACCAGAATGATACTACCCAAAAGCAATCATTGGTAATCCATCAAGGCAAGCTATTTAATATTAAGCAATTAAAACCTAGCAGATAGCCCAAAATCATGCTAAGAACTTAGGTTATGACTGCAGTGAGCTTTTCTCCCTAGGACATTGATATGAGCTATTCATGATGGAGTTGGCAGAACCTAATGCAACACTTGTAGATTTTCAAGCAATGAACTTGGCAAGAACTAGCACTTTTTTATTACTTGAGCTTGAGGACAAGCTCTTCTGCTTGAGGGGAGTAGACTATGGGAAAAAGTAAGTACTTTTCTTCCAGTTTAGTATCTTTTGAGATGTTTTTAGGATATTATTAGGATTATGAATGTCTTATGAGATATTTTAGGAATTTTCATTGTCGGAAAGTTAATATTGAGAGGCTTGTACAAACATACCATTCATATGAGAAATAAAGCAAGCTATGCATGTCCATTCCCTTTACTTTTATCTTTGTTAATGTTGTTTATGTAATCAGATGGTTCTATTTTAGTGAGCCTGCAAACCCTAATTTCTCATAGGATCTGGTATATAGGGACAAAACCAGAATAAGTGCAAATCAATCATAGTTGAGGACTTGTTTGCTAAATCACCCATTGACTAGATCCATTGCCTAAGCTCATAACAGCTTAGCTATATTTGTTTGATGCCCTTATGCATTCAATTTGGCAGAATGCTTAGGTTCGTTTATTTGGAACTCATTTTAACCATTCTCTTTACTCTTAATCGTTAAGTAGACTTGGAGAAGTAATGGACTGAACCTCATATGCATGTGCTCTCTCTCTCTCTCTCTCTCTCCCCACTCTGCATATGGGAAGCTGTTTTATGTACAGACGGAAAACTATGTTTTATGTATTTTGATCCAATTAATTGGATGTGTAGATGTGTGTGTATTTTTATCCAATTAATCGGATCTGTGTGTATATAGAAATATTGCTTGGTACAGTCATTAACATGGTGGCTTTTGGTTGGCCTTTACATTTATTTACAACATTCTTTCTGGGTTTTTCAGCACTGTATGTTTAAGATTCTGCAATTGTTTTCATTCAAAGAAGTTGTTAAATCTTTCCTTCAAAAACTAACCAGGTTTCATGTAGCATGCCCAAATTAAAAAAAAAAAAAAAGGAAGTTTCAGAAAGAAGTAAAAGAAATATGTAGAATAGAAAGTAAAAAACGAGGTGAGAGCACTTAAGAGTAGGGCATTTACCTTCTGTAATTAAGGAAATTGGTGCATTCTTCTTAAGTTCTTATATTTCATATACAACTTTTTGAAAGAAAGATTAAGAATAAGCAGTTTATGAAATTTTATGTTGATTAGCTTGATATTAATGATGCATTACTTTATTTTCCCAAAAAAAAAAATGCATCACTTTAGATAGAACTGACTTCAATCTGCTGAAAGTTGTTACTATTGATGCCATGTAATATCTTATTACCATTATACCTAAGAAAAAGTTTATATGATGTGGCACTTTATATTGGATAGGAACAACAAGAGAAAAGGGGGAAGATAGGTTATGTAGCTCAGTCCTCCCATTAAAAGTAATCTTAATGTGTTTTCTTAAATCTATAGCTATTTACATTGGAGAATTGACCGATGCCAATTTACTGGATCTTACTAGAATTGGTCAGGAAACCCTGGTGGAAGAGAATTTAGATCCTGATGAGGTGGAGATTGAACTGGCTCCTATTGCAGTTCAGTTGGCATATGTTCACCAGGTATGCAGGAAATAATTTACCCTACTTGTCAGAATGTATTCCTTTTGGCTACCAGTATCATCCTGTGAATATTATCTTTTATCACTTATGAATTTCTTTATAATTTTTATTTTTTCTTTTACCTCTTACAGCTCTACGGAAGAGCACAAGAGGCTACTGAAGGTTACACAGACATCATCAGTAAAAACCTTGCAGATGAATCATCATTTGCAGTGGCAATAACCAATCTCATTGCGTTGAAGGGTCTCAGAGATGTCCCTGATGGGCTCAGGAAGCTTGATCGTCTGAAAGATAAAGATGCTCAGAAATTTCAGCTGGCTTCTTCTGTCGATTTGAAACTTTTAAGGAAGCAAAGAGAGGCAATTTACACTAATCGGGTGCTTCTACTTCTTCATGCAAACAAAATGGACCAGGTCTGACTTCGTAGCTCTTAGAGCACTTCTCTAAGATTACATACTCTAGAAATACCTGCAGAGGTATTTAGCCAAGAAAAAAAAAGTAAAAAAAATTCCTAGAAGTTGGAGAACGAATGAGGTGTTACTTTTGCTGTTGACTTTATTTGTTTTTGGGTATTTTCAGGCCCGAGAGCTTGTTGCTGTACTTCCTGATATGTTTCCTGATAATGTGAGGCCTGTTCTGCTTCAAGCTGCAGCTTTGGTGAAAGAGAACAAGGCTGCAAAAGCAGAGGAGATGTTGGGACAGTTTGCAGACAAGTTCCCTGATAAATCCAAAATTATACTCCTTGCTAGGGCACAAATAGCTGCTGCTGCTGGCCACCCTCTCATAGCGGCAGAATCACTGCTCAAGATACCTGATATTCAACATATGCCTGCAACAGTTGCTACTCTGGTGGCTCTTAAAGAGCGTGTTGGTGACATTGATGGTGCATCTTCTGTCCTTGATTCAGCCATCAAATGGTGGTCAAATGCCATGACAGAGGACAACAAGCTAGGTGTTATTATGCAAGAGGCAGCCTCCTTTATGCTCCGGCATGGCAGGCAACAGGCTGCTGCTCATCTATTTGAGGAACTTCTAAAAAGCCACAGGAGTATAGAGGCAACTGTTGGGCTGATAAAGACAGTTGCGCATATAGATATTGAAAAAGCTGAAGCATATGAAAAGCAGCTTAAACCAATGCCATCTCTGAAGGGAGTTGATGTGGATCGTCTGGAGAAAACTTCTGGTGCAAAGCCAGATGAAAGTGCTCCTAGGGTTGGCATCACTGATGTATACGAGGAAGGCAAAAGTAAGGAGAAACCAAAGAAGAAGAGAAAGAGAAAGCCAAGGTACCCGAAGGGCTTTGACCCTGCTAACCCAGGTCCTCCGCCTAATCCAGAAAGGTGGCTACCTAAAAGAGAGAGATCAAGTTATAGGCCCAAGAGAAAGGACAAGAGAGCAGCACAAGTGAGAGGTTCTCAAGGTGCAGTCGTTAGAGATAAACAGGAAGCTAGTGCCGGAGGAACCAGCTCAAAATCAAACCCAGCAAGTGGCTCCAAAGGCTCCTCGCAGAATCCAGCTGTGGATCACCCTAAGCCATCGAAGTCATCAAGGAAGAAGTCGAGAAATTAACATATATTTCAAAAATTTGCTGCTGATTCTTCATTTCTTTTAGTATATTGAGAATTTGGTAGTTGTTGCTAATTCCAACGTTTCATCAAATCAACGATAGTTCCAACCCAATACCTTCAACCCTAGCAAATTCGTTTGCATGGTCCTGAACTTGACATGGTGGGGCATAATATGTACATTAATGGATGCTGCTATTATAAATTATAATTGAAAATTTCTGCTGCTTTGAAGTTGCATATTGTAAATTACTTAGATTTGTTCAGTCTCTGGTGAAATGACAGAAGCTCGTGTTCTAGTGTAGGCTTCTTTCATCTGACAATACCCATTGCTATTTTCTTTTCAAAAACTGAAATTTTATTCCTATGTTATTGTATTTCATAAACCAAAAATAGCGTAAAAAACCGAGGTGAATAAATTTCTTAATTGGTAAAATTACAGTTTCTAATATTTAAAGATAAATATTGATTTGTAGAGAGGCATTTATGCACAATGGCTAGATGTTGAATTCTGCAATAATATCCCTCTGGCCTCAAACAAATGAAGGGAGTACTATCTATAAATTCTCTAGGCTGACCAAGCAGGCCAGTACATCCTGAAAATTTGCCCATCGGACGGCTCGATTCGTGAATTTTGGTTGTTTGGAGCAAGTTCAAGTTATTCCTTTTTGTCATATTTTCATTGGAAAGTTTATGGTCTATTCCAGCACCTGTGCCATTTCACACCATGGGTCCTTTAATGCACTTATAATAATACAATTGGTTGATTTTATAAGGATATTTACTAAATTAAAAACTAAGAATGTATTTTTTAAGATTCTTAAAGGATTGGAAGAGGTTCTTCCGAAAAGTTACTCAAATTTTTTTCTTTTTTTTAACAAAAGTTAGATTTTAAGTTGTAATTGATTAAAAGCATTTGACATGAAAATTACAGAAATATAAAAGAAAAATTAAGAAACTCCCTTTTGGATAAAGTAAAGATGTAATTAAGGACGAGGGATCCTTAAGCGCTAATGTAATACTTTAAGAAACTTGTAGAGGTTTTTATGAATGGGAATTGCTTAAGAGTGAAATGAAATAATTATTTATTTTTTTATAAATTTATTTTTGTAATAGAATAACTATTTTATTAAATTATTATTATTATAAAATGAGGAATCACAATTTTTTTGTAAGATTAAGAAAATAGCTATTTTTTAGATTTTTTAACATATTTTTAAATCTATTCATAGGATCTTAAAATAACTTTAAAAAATAGCTATAATATCTTTATTTCATTTCTCAAACCACATATGCTATTAACATAGCACTCAAAGATGAACCTTAGTATATTAAGCTCAAAAAATGAGAGATTATAAGCCATAACAACATGGAGAAAGTTAAACTAAGATAAATTATGAATAAATCTATAAAATTATTAGTCAAATATTAATAAACCATACTAGTATTATACAAATTTTTTTTTTTAACTTTTGAAAATATCTAACACTCCTAAACTATCATTTAAATTATAAGACTATCCCTATTTCTAATCACTTTAATAATTAAATCAAAGCTTTAATGGTGCATTGGTATTATTATATTGAGAAGTTCTATTTCTAATATCTTGCCTTTTAGTAATATTTATTCTATTTTTCAATTTATTAAATAGCCCAAAGTGGCAAAAGCACATTTAAATGGATAGTTATTGTAATCCTTAATCCTAATCTCAAACCACACATTTTTTTTCTTTTTCTAATATGTTAATTTCATAATCATAATATCTGTATTTTATTTTTTCAAATGCACCCATTGTATAAAAATAAATTATGAAAAAATACATATATAGATTTGCAATTACTCTATATTTGAAGATTACCGTGACAAAGCAAAGCAAATCATCAAAAAATTCCTACCCACAGACTCACTCAACTCAAACATATTACCCTTTTCGACAAATTTAAGGAATTTCATCATCATCATCCCTTAGCACCAATCTTCGCCACTACCCACACTCCACAGTACACTGGCTGGAATACTCCAAGGTAACGTTTTTCATTTTGTTTACCTTTTTTTTTTTTAACACTGCAATTTCTCTTGCCTATGATTGCCAACACACATTGGTTATGAATAGAAGAAGCATTAATCGATTGTTCTCACTCACTTAAGTGGATTTGGTGTCATTGGGCTTCAGTAGTTTCTGCAATTGGTGTATTAGGTTTGTCTGGAGTTCATATATGAATCCGGTTAATGGGTTTTCTAAGTCCCTTGTTAAAGGAAAAGGATAATTTTCAGATTGATTACACACTTTCAGAAAAGCAAGTGCATGGAAAAGTATAAATTTTCTTTGTACTGGGCACTAGCCAACATTTTCCTTTAGGTTAATTAGATTAGTAACATATTATAATCAGTGTATCTTTTGAAATGGGCTTTTGCTTCGTTAAGCTTTGTAGCATAATGGCATGGACGTTGTTATCCTATCTAATAGGATGTACCACTTTTGAATCCTCCCTTCCCCATTGTACTTTGAAAACGGGGTTTTGCTTCATTATTTCGTTTTGGTGAGTTTTCAATGTGCAACAATTGTGATTATTTTGAACTCAAACTATGCCGCCATCACTTAGGAAAGAGTGAATTTTAACTCCCGGAAGTGCCATCAAGTCCATGTCTTTGTCTTGAAAGTAGTGAAAGCACGAATTGCATCGTTAAGAAGTTTAAGTGCTAAGTTGCAATCACCATGTTATATTCCGGTTTCTGATTTAAATGTAAAAGTTCATGTGTTAATTATTGATCTTGAGGCCATTACTAATAGTAATGGACATTCACATGGTGTCTCCTTTTTGTATAGATTATGTGAAATTGGATTTGCACCTGATTTAACTTGATGTATTCAGGAAAGCATATTTAGGGCGTCTTTGTTTCAAATCAAACATTTTACAAACTTTTTTCAATAATTTTTGTAAGCAAAACTTTAGACTTGTTAAATATTATCAAGATGTTGCAATTATTAGTGGCTTTAAGAAACAAGTGATGATAGGAGTGAAAGGTGGCTCATGGCTAGTGAACAGTTAACTATTATGGAAAATATCAGTAGAAAATATTGAAATGATTTCTGTTTTGAGAGAGGAAATTATTTTCCTTAGTTTCCATTACTATTTTCTGTCTCTTATAGCCACCACCATTAGTGGCAAGTCATTGTTGTCATCTTCTACCATCACTCATCACTAAAAGATGCTAGTTTGAAAGTTCTCGAGATTACTATGATAATGTTGGATAACTGTAAAGGTTTGATCATATCAAATGTCAAAAGAAGTCCAGCAAATGTGCTCTAGTGAAAGAGACACTGCCTATATTTTTCATATTTCCTTACTAGTTCATAGAAGAATGAAATAGTTAAATCTGTGTCATTCAAAGACTGGCTTAAAACCAAAGGCTTAGCATATTTGGATCTCCTAATTAAAGTGATTAGATTGGGTTCACCTACTGGGATGAGGCTTAACTGTTTGACTTGTTTATCATTATTTCTACCACCATAATGTGCTGATTTACATTTTTGTATTTGCCTTATGTTGCAGTTCATGGCATGTCGAGTGGGTGCTATTATAACACAATCATGTTTGTTTGTGGTGGAAAACAATGTATTTGAAAGGTCATCTGTGGCACTAACTACTTTTTCAGCTCCGAGCTGGAACAATGAGGCCAGCCCTAGTGTTCAAGCTTCGAAAATTGGTTTTCACATGAAGTGCCTGCATTTTTCTGAGCAACGGTGCAGTTCTCCTTCTCTTTAAGGTTTTGTTTACTAACATTTTGAAATTTAAAGATTGTTGGGTTGCTTTAAATGGATGTTGAATTGGCATGATTATCACTTGTCTGATTTCATAATAAACTAATCATCTATTTGTAAATCAAAATGCTTGGATCAGTTGTTTGTATTCCTTTTAAATGCTATTAGACCATAAGTTCACATTCTTCACCTTCATTTACCTTTCCATTTAATTAATTCTATATAATAAGCCCAAGGTTATCAAGAAACATATCAAAAGGGAGTGTACATGTCAATAATATAAACTCAAGGTTTTCCATGAGTTGGTTACGGTTTATATGAAGTTATATTCATTATGTATCGCTGTTCCAGTAAAGATATGGGGATTATGATTCATCAAAAAAATAAAGATGTAGGGATTTTGTTGTTGTATGTGCCTGTTTGAGTCTGATCCGTTTGGAACTGTAGATGATGATCGGTCATGATACTCCATCATTTGATAGTGCTGTTCAAAGCCCTTGTTCAATTTGGTAATATTCCCATGATAAGGAGAAACTTTTGAGATTTTTTCTTTTTCCTTAACCTCAATGCCCCCAGGACTTTCTGGTTTGGTTGATTAAATCATAATGAAAATTTTACATTTTCTGGTAGCTTTAAGTGCTAGCCATATAAAATGGTAAAATGCTTTTTAGTTTTACCAATTTGTATAAATTATTACTTTCAGAAAGCTACTCTGAGTCTATTGTTGTTTATGCCTTCAAAGAAAATGGAACATCAATTTGCCAACCTAGTTACAATTCTTTGGTTATGAGTTTAACCCTCCTAGTACAGTGATCTTTTATCCTGTAAATCTAATTTATCATCTTCATATGTGCATAACTTTGAACTGTGCTCCTTTGTTCTTCTCTTGGTGGCATTACCTCAGGATTGCTAGCCACTACTTATTCTAGAGCACCTGTAATCCTTGCTAGGACAGCAGCCTCTAGCGGCCTCAGCTTATCGCATCTGGAGAGCGAGCAATTCAGTCAGACTTGGTAGCAGCAGTTCTCCAGCCTCAGCTTTAGCTAGACTTATCCTGTCCTATATTCACTTCATTTCCTTGGACCGATTTGGTTTAGACTAGTTTCCTTGGAGCGTGACATTGTAAACTCTATTTTATTTTTGTTTATAGACGAGTTTCTCTGTATCAGATTCCTTGATCTGCTTTCGAGAGGTTGTACATGGTTTCTCACTTAATACAAATTATTGAATTGCCAACATATATATGTATATATATAGAGAGAGAGAGAGAGGGCCTTCCCATGAAAAGCATATATTTGAATTTAAAAGTGAAGATATGCAGGTTATGACTATGGTCTTCTTTATTGCTTGATCTCATTATGTAGATCTAAATGCTCTATATCTGTGTTCATGTCACTTATTTACGCTTCTGAACGACATTTATCGTATTTTGAGTTAGTCAGTTAATTTTTACATGAAACAGTCGTCAGCTGAAAAGACACAGTTGGAAGATAGCCTTTGCTCTAAACACAGGAGGAATTTCTGGCAATGGTCAGCAAGAGGGGCTCAATGGGGAAAGTGGTGGTCTTGGTGGAACTCGGTTGGGTAGGATCGTCAGTGCTGGTGGTAGACAACTATTGCAAAAGCTGAATTCATCAAGGAAAAATGTCCCCATGAAGATATTTCTCCTTCTGCTGGGTTTTTACACAGCAAATGCATTAGCTACGATTCTTGGGCAGACAGGTGACTGGGATGTGTTGGTTGCAGGTGTTGTTGTTGCAGCCATTGAAGGAATCGGTATGTTAATGTATCGAAAGCCCCCTTCTTTTACTAGCAAAAGATTTCAGTCGTTTGTGTCAATGATGAATTATTGGAAAGCTGGAGTTTGTTTAGGCCTCTTTGTGGATGCTTTCAAGCTGGGTAGTTAACATATCCTCTCGCTATGCTTTAGTCTCACACCCTTCTGGCAGAAGCTCCATGAAAGGCTGTAGTTTCTGCAGCTATATTGGCAAGCAGCTGTATGGAACTCGAAGATTATCCCAGCTTCTGATTTGAATGTACTAAGCTAGTATGATTTTTCAGTTAGCATGTTTTGTATCATTCCCATATTTAGTCCTTTTAGATCGACATAGCTCCTACAACTCACTGAGACATTGTTGCCTTTGATTGTGCATGGGCTCATGCACACGATCGGTATGTCCTGATGATATTTGTGGTCCGAAAGTGCGATCCTTATGGAGAGGCATGCGTGCAAGTTTACAAGACTCTTAATCTTGTTGCTATCTGAAAATAAGATGTATTTACTTCACAGAAAATAATGTTTGCTTTCCTTTTAATGTTAATTATACTCTTGAAGCTGTTATTATTGGGGTAAAATTCCTTATCCCCAGTTGGTGTTTCCATTTGTATCTCACCAAATCAGTAAAAAGAAAAAGAAGCCAGAGATCGTCATTATATATTCATCACATAAGGAAAAATGTGATTAGAGAAGATGTGGATGAAGTCAATCTATCTTCAGTGATTTTACTAGCGGAAGAAGGTAGAATGTAATAACAAGTATTGAGTCGAAAAAATCGCTCTGTATTTCTGAAACTGGTTCTTTAAGTTTGGAAAATGTATTCTTATTTGGCAATTACATTACATAGGAAAAGCATTCTAATACTTATCGACTAATTGAAGGTAGTCTCATGAGTCTTTGATTTGTTTACTGCCAATTTTAATTATAGGGTTTCTAAATTTCCCGAAGGTGATTTCATCATTGTCTGTTTTTTAAGAAGGAAATGGGTGTAGCCAGTTGTATCAAAATTTGAGGGAGTGTCTTCCATTTATTGATTGGTTCTTGAGTTGTAGGTCTGAATATGAAAAGTGGGACTGAATGAGAATCTTGTTTTCCTGAATGTAAAAAACATAATGGAAGACATACCTATTTTATTATTATTATTATTATTATTATTATTATTTTTTAATTACTAAATGTCATATTTAAGCTTTATCAACTCTTTTTTTTCATTCTTTTTTTAATAAAAAAATAATGATAGTGGTTAGTTACCCACTACTTAATTAAATGTTAAAAACTAAAAATATACTTTTAAAAAAAATTAAAAAAAGAAGAATTACCTCCTTGTTTATAACTAGTTGCATCTTGGGTTTGGCTAGCACACTTCTTAAAAAAGCTAGTGGATCATACAGTTCATCTATGATGATGTGTGAATCTATTTAAAGTGGTTGGTTGCCTCCCATTACTCTATAAAATAATACTAAAAAGATAAAATGTTTTTTACTAGATTGGATTGTGCTTCAGGAAATTTGTGTAATGAAACTGTTCAGCAAATTAGATTAGATTTCTCTAAGATTGGGTTGAGATGTCTTAGGGATATAGTCCATGACTTTAGTGTGGACATTAAGCGATTAACTTGAACTTACAATGTTGTGAATGGTATCAACAAGGTAGTTTGTTCTAGGGGCAAGGGTACTCTAAAAGTTAGCTTCGTTGTCTATGATCTAACTGGTTGGAAGTTAATGTTACTCTTTTGATGATAGTTATAACATGCTAAAACCACTTAAGATGGTTAGTTCCCTCAAACATAAAAAAAAAAAAGTGGCAAAGTAGATGAAGGGTACTCTTGATGGAGGATGGACTTAGAATAGTCCTAAAAAAGACAAAAAGAAAAAGTTGAATCACCATTCGAAAATGAGTGAAACATATAAAGTAAAAGATAGTTCACCATTGCATTGGAACTAAGAGGAAAGAACTTCCCATCTCTTGGCTAGTGGTATTAGAGCTAAAAGTTTTAAACCCAGCAAACCACCTAATTACTATCCAAGTGAAATTAATGTATGGGTAGTCTTATTAATAAAAGGGTTCATGTGGGTTAAACTTGAAGCTACCACTAGAGAGAGGACATTTTGACTAGAGGAGGTAATCATGTCACAAGTTGTAGAAATTGTATTGGTTAAACTCAAGAGAATGAGTGGCTACCAAAAGGAAGACACCATTATGAGAGAGGCAGTTGTGTCACAAGTCAAGACTTTATAATAGGAGTTGCCTAAATCATTATGAAAAAGCATAGAAAAAGAAATGTGCTGAAGTGAGTTGCCCTACCATTTTGCAACTTAACAAGAAGTGATCTTAAAGGACGAAGAAAGGGAGCTAAGGCAAGAGGGATGCTTGTGGAAGCCTAGAATCCTAGCTAGAGATGATCATGTATGGACTTTGACCATGGGTGAAGGAAGGTAACAATTATTTAGGAGAAGGATAGTGACAAGAGATTGGTCTCCTGATGAGAAAGTTACGAATTTAGATTAAGGAAGATGTCACAGTCTGTGACTCCAATTTGGACATGGAGAGATCAACTTAGATTTACAATGTTATAAGTGGCATCAATAAAAAAGTTTGTTATATGAGTAATCATACTTTAAAGACAAGTTTAACTATATATGAGTAAATCAATTGGAAATTGTTACTGTTGTCCTGATGATATAGTAAGTCAAAATTAGTTAAAATATTTAATCTCCTTAAACATAAGAGGGGTTATAGTAAAGTTAGTGAAGAGCAATTTTGATAAAGGATAGATTCAAAACAATTCCAAGAAAGACATATAAAAAAAAAAAGAAAGATTGGCTCATCATTTAAAAATGAATAAAATATACAAAACGAAGGATCGTCAAAGAAAGAACCTTTAATCCGGTGATACTAGCACCTCTATTCTATTTGCTAAGACGCTCCCGTAGGATTGCCCTAATCCCAGGAAAAGGGTGAATGAATTGTTGCTCAGGGGTACTCGGTATGTTCCCAAATTCTGATCCTGATTAGAAGGCTGTATGTATACTCTCCATGTCTGATAAAGACTGGTTTTTCTTTTTTCCGCAATATATTTTGTTGCAGTGGATGGTGTACTGTAATTTGGTGAATTATAACATTGTCCTCACAAAAAGAATTATATTGGCCAGGAAAAAACTTGATAAGAATTATAAAGTTTTAATTATTTATATAAATTATAATATTTTTTATTTAATTTTTTTATAATTTATATAAATAAAATACTTAATTAATTTTTATTTTAATTTTAGAGTATATAAATTATAATTTATGATTTAATAGAAAAATTACTTAAAAATTAAACAAAATATATAATTTTTACAAAATGAAATGAAAGAACATGAATCAACATCACCATATCTAACAATGAAAACAAATCATATCCAATTGTGAATTTAGCTGAGGAATGGAGGATGTGCAAGGAAGCATGAAAGCAACACAGCAGCCGACATGCTGGTGGGCGCGTTGACGTTAAAGCCGAGATAGAATTTTACACGGTAAGAAGACACGGCCGTGCAATGCTGAATTCCAGAACGTGCTAATGCCCGACATTTTTCGAAGGGATTTGTCCACCAGAAAACAAAGAAGAAATGATTTCGGACAGATTTGAAACGCAAGAAGATTCATCTGTTGATCCGCCGGAAAAACAGCAGGAAAGTAAGAACCAGCCGAGACAAAATCCGAGAATCAGCAAGGAAAACACGCATGTAACAAATTGATTTCAAACGCTGGAAGACTAACCGGAAAAGACGCCAGATTTAGATCAGGAAATATTCGCCATGTTATTCGCCAAATTAAGACGCCGGAAAATATGCGAGGAAGATTCCATCCAACATCCAAAGCTCCAAATTTGATATATTATATATATATATATAACGGCGAGAAAAGAAGAGATAGGAGCCAGCATCGTTATCGTCCAAGCCAGCTATATATATATATATATATATATATATAGCCAAGGAGGACGGTAGAGTAGTAGAAAACAGTGGAATAGTTATAGTTTTAGTTTTTAAACAGTAGGAAAAATTAGATTAGGAAAATAGAATTAAAAAATTAAAATTAGAATTAGATTAGGATATTAGAATAGATTTTTATTTTTTTATTTTTAATGTTTTTATTTATGCTTTCTTTTATTATTATTGCTTTTATATTTAACATGTTTATGATTTAATTTCTTTTATATTTGAGTATGATGAACTTTAGAATGAATATACAATTTTTATGATTATTATTTAATGATTTATTTAGTATTCTTGTGATTCAATTATGTGTTTTTATTGTTTTCAATTTAATATTGCTAGCACATTAGTTGAAATTTGATATCTTATATAAAAATCGAGAGATTTTATATAAGAATAGATTTAGCATAATTAAAAAAAAGTTGCATGCAAACTTAGAGATAGGATGACATAAATCTTCCAAATTAGAGTCAAACCTAATAGTGAAATTCATAAATTGCATGTAATGCAATTTTAGGAGTTTTATTAGGAAGAGATTTCAATTAATCAACATAAAATTAGGAATTAGTATGACTAGAGACAGCTATTAGTTCAATTTAGAAATTTCCACAGTTAAAAAAAATAAGAATTTAAATAATAATTAATTAATTATATTAGTAATTCTAAGGGGATTCAATACTTAAATATATTTCCATTGATTATTGCTTTATTTAATTTATTCATTATTTATTTTATTTACTCGTTTATTTAATGTTTGTTGATTAGATAATTAAAAAATAGTTTATTTAACAAACTATTGATTCATGATCCTTAGAACAACATTTGCTTCATTCATCATGACATAAATCTCTTTGAGATTGTTAGGAAGTCACACTTATGATAGGGAAAAGTATTTAAATTTAAAGCTATTTTTACTCAACTTTATAAAGGATATATATGTTTCTCTTCCAAGGTGCAACTAAAATTTAGGAATAATAATCAACAAATTTAATGGAGAAATTCTGTGATGATTGTTATTTGAAAATCAATTCATAGTTTCTAACTATCTATCAAGCAACATAATGAATTACACCCTTTTTTAAGAGACATAACTCCTGGATCTTGTCCTTAAAACTTTTCCTTACCATTATATTTTATTAAGGATGAGTCATAACCCATTTAAGATAAATCATGTCCTTATTGTTTGTAATCACATCAACTCAATCAAAAGTCGCAAACTTTGGATACATATGGAGTTCTGCAAGATATCTCATTCAGATCTCACATACCTCGCTCCATGGAGTGTCTTCAACTATTTCTTTTCAATCTCACATAAAGGCTTTGTTTAGATCTCATGTAGAGAGATTCAAATGAAATCCTCATTCGAAGATATGAATAGAAGATTTCTATTATTCATAGGAAATGGGAAAATAAAGAATACATTTCGCTCAAATCTCACAAATGAGATTTGAATGAGGTGCTAATCTACACTTATTGTTCCGCATTTCATTTGAATCTTACATATGAGATTTCACCTATGTTTTATCAAAACGATTCTTTAACTTAATATTTAATTTTCATACAACTCTTGATCAAACTTTTAAGCTATCAATACTTCTATACTTCATTGAAACACTAAGTGAAATAATCTAACTAGGCAATTGATAATCTATAAAAATTAAAAAGAAATGCTATATTTATACTTTAAACCATAAATGCACATTTAACTACTTTCAAACATTAACAAGATCAATTGGTTGGTGAGCCCCTCCCGGGAAGGAAAATGTACCTATTTTGCTATTATCTAGCACTTTCATGCTTTATGCTCAGATCACCAGCAATGAAAGACGATTTGGTCGAGAAAACTATGGTTAGTGTCGAATTTCTTCCCTTCTCAAAAAATGACATTCAGAAAAGTACATTTAGTTGCAACAAAATTAGTTGTTAATAGCATCATAGAACCTTTGGTGTGTGCC
Organism: Laguncularia racemosa; assembly: GCA_037954665.1. Lineage (NCBI taxonomy): Eukaryota > Viridiplantae > Streptophyta > Magnoliopsida > Myrtales > Combretaceae > Laguncularia > Laguncularia racemosa. Next base: position 5,266,353 of record JBBMOL010000031.1, on the reverse strand, counting down.
CCGGGGATGGGGAATATACATATTTTGCGGTAATCTAGCACACGCATTCTTTACTCCACATTAACCATATTGTAAACCAGAAAGTTTTGATTATTAGCATAAAAAGTACAATGAAATTCACTGCCAAAATAATTCCTAATCCAATGGACTTTCACCATTAAATCGACATCGGTACAACTGTTATCGTTACATATGGTGAAAGTCCATATATTGGTTTAGGAATTATTTTTTAATAAATTTCATTGTATTTTTCATATCACGAACCAAAACTCATCAATACAATAATAAAATCTAGGAGAGGGCATAATTTGGTTTAGTTTTTTTTTTTTTCTTAAATCAAACCTAACTATATGGCTCGGTTTATCATTTTTTCAAACCTAAAATAAGGGAGTTTAGTCCAATTTGATTCACAGTTCGAATTGTTTTTATATGTATTATTAATTTTTTTTTATATATATAAGTTAATAAGTTATGAAAATTTGTATTTGATATAAAAAAAATTTAATTTATTATCATTTTTTTATATACTATTTTCAATACCCATTTGATATATTTAAAATTTTTTTATTGTTTCTCTTACGGTAATTATGGTTTCTATATTAATCAATAAACAAAAATACAAAATAAAAAAATAGCAAGTCATTTGATGAAAAGCAAATAAAAAAAGAAATTGAATAGGTAATGTAGAATCTTCATTTTTAGTTATAAATTTTTTAGATTTTCACCTTCAGTTTGGTCTAAAACAGTTTAGATCAATTTGTAAAAACTTTTAACTCAAAATAAAATGATCTAGTTTGATTTGTAATTTTTTCAAACATAAAAATATAATTCAAACTTAATTTATGATTTGAATCAATTGGATTGATCTGTTCGATTTGATCTAATCTAGTTTATAGTTCAATTAAGTTTTTTACCTACCCTTAATAACATCAATTGATTGTAACGTTGTATTACTTGAAACTTTCCGCGAGTACAAATAAATACATGTTTTGCTATAATCTATCACCTGCATGCTTTAGGCTTCCTGCAACATTGAATATCTGGTCCAACAAAACTAAGGTTAATTTAAGATTCTTCCCATGTCCAAATACAAAAACCAGAAAAACATACTTCGATGCATCGATACATTAACAAAATTAGTTGGTTTATAAAAGAGAGATAAGGAAAAAAATTATTATTTAAAAAAAATTCTTAAAATATATCGATCTTTAAAGTATTTCAAAAAAATATATTACTTAAAATTGATCATTCAATTTTCTACTTTAATTTAACCTAAAATCAATAATTAAAGTACCGATATTAAAGTTAGGTTTAAAATTGATAGTTCAATTGTCAGTTTCATTATGTATTATACACACATGAAAACAATTATAATGAAATCAACACTTTAATTGCTACTATTAGTTCAACTTAAAATATGCAATTCAAGTGAGATTTTAACTGGTATATTTTCTTTTTATTTTTTTCGTTTTTGGTATATTTTAAGTTTTTTTAATAATAATATTTTTTTCTTTTATCCCTTATAAACTAAGCCATTATATATATATATATATATATAATATAAAATATAAGTTTTACATATTATGTAATCTATAAATACTAATCATATTTGAATATATGATCATTTATTTTATAAATTAGCTATTATTATTATTATTATTATTGAAATATAATTAGCATTTATATATATATATAATATGTGATATGTATTAGCTAATGTTATATATATATATATAATAAGATTTTGTCCCTGTTAATTTGACTTTTTGTTACATAATACAAAAATATTTTCACCACCGACCTTAATCCAAGTCAAATATAATTAATCAAATGAACCGAATCCACAGATTAAAGACAAAAGAGAAATTAAAAAGCACAGAAGAAAAAAAAAAAAAAGAAAAAGAGAGAGAGAACGAAAAACACATATTGCATGTTAATTGTAATTGTGTTTAACAGTTAGCAAACTAGCAAGTACAGTTGGCGAGAGCCATTTGCATGGCTGCCACGCTAATGGGCGCATGGCCACCCTCCTTTGCCCTCTCTCTTTCTTCTCCACCTCTTCTCTTATTAAGTCGTATATGCTAAATTTTCAAAGGCCTTCGCGTGGACTGTATTGAGAGAGAGAAAGAGAGAGAGAGAGAGATGGCTGCAACTACGACTACTGCAGGAACGGCGATGACTGAGAACGAAGCTACGGTAACGGAAGCTCCTTATGCACCGGTTACTTTCGAGAGAAGGGTCCGTGGTGACTTGGAACGCACACTTCCTAAGCCTTGTAATTCCCATCTCTCTCTCTCTCTTTTGCTTAATTTAGGGTGTAATATTTTGTTGATTTAAGTATTTTGAATTATGTGTAAATACATATCAGACCTATTTATTATTGGCTAGTGCAAATAGGACCTTAAAACTTCAAAAAAAAAAAAAAAAAAAACCCACTTTTAGCTCCCAAAAAATATGTATACAGGACTTAACCCATTGCTAAAACTAAAAAACTAGGTGATGAAAGCTCATAAGTAGCGATAGTTTTGGAGTTTGGACGTAACTTGAATGGTATATGATTATTTTTCAAAACATATGGAAAGGTGCAAGCGGACTATCCATACCCGGAAAATTTGTAGTTTTGGGATCATATGTCAGTTTGCTGACTTGATCAAATAAGAAAATCAAAACCAGGCTGAAAAAGAATAGCGAGAGGAATGGGTATAGTTCAGGATTATCTTCAAGAAATTTCAGAAGGTAAAAAAGTATAGAATCTTGAATTATATCTTCATTCAACAAAAAAAGAGCCTGTCTCGAGCTAGTAAGCTACTAACTATGTAGTAATAGCTGCAAATTCACCCAAAAACTATTGATGATCAAGATCTCTCTTATAATTTTTGAAAATATGCATATGCCACGAAACCATTGTTGAAGCTTCGAAATTGTGTCTCTTTGTGGCTCTTCATGGCCCTTTTAGCGATGATTTTGGTTTTTTAGCAACAGTTTGGAGGCTTCGTGCATATTGTACTTTTGAAAGTTTAAGGATCCATCTATATGTGAGCAATAGTTTCAGGTGTATTTGCAATTATAACTAAAATTAGTTCTCTATATCTAAGTAGTGTATGAACCATAAGAAGCTTAATTAAGCTGTTATTCATTCATTTAAATCTGCAAGATCAAGTAATTGTTGGACTTCTGCAATACAGATATGCCTAGAGCAATGTCTGCTCCTGATACCGAACATCCACAAGGGACACCAGGTCATAGGACTAACCATCTAAGTGTCTTGCAGAAGCATGTGGCCTTCTTTGACCAGAATGACGATGGGATCATCTACCCCTGGGAGACTTATGTTGGTAATAACTGCCTCATCAACCAATATTATATTCCTAGAGCTCCATTCTAACTTTGCAATCTATTATTCTTTTATGATTGAAGTGTTTTTGCCTTCTAGGTAGTCCTAATAAGAGTAGCTTGTGATTGAGACAGCATGAAGATACAATGAAAGGAAGGGAAGATCATTATGAAATTATGTAAAATCCAAAGCCGTTGTCAAAGCTAGTATGTGCAACTTCAAGCATTTAAGATAATTTCATGTTGATCTTTCAATTCTCCAAAATGGGTTGTCTTTCATCTATGTCCTTAATAGTGAGCCATTTCAAATGCTGCATTTAATATTTGGAATCAAATTCTAAAGCCTAAGTCGGTGTCCACAAAATAAAGTCCCTAAAGTTACCGAAATGCATAACTTTGCTTATATGCATGTGCTTAGTGTGGGAATTGCCAAGACTCTAGAGTAGTGCATTCGGTGTAGTTTGGCTCTCAACAATATCTTATTGCAAATGCTATATTCAATTCCTTTTCTTACATTAGACGGTGTTTCTTGTTATTGTTCTTGAACCAGGACTGCGCCAAATTGGTTTCAACATGATTGCATCTCTGATCATGGCTGTTGTAATGAATTTTGCTCTTAGTTATCCGACACTTCCTGTGAGTTGCTCTACAAACTCTCGTTGATTTTGATGTCCGCGGATTTTAATATTTGAAAAACACTTCTTCCTATGTTTGATCATGCAGCATTGGTTACCTTCTCCGCTCTTCCCAATTTACATAGACAATATACACAAAATCAAGCATGGCAGTGATAGTGCAACCTATGATACAGAAGGGAGGTATGGCTGTTCAAGCTTTGCATATTATTTTTCGGTTTCTTTCTCATATCAACAAACATTAGAGCAAATTATAGCTAAATCACCTAGAAACTATCTACCTCAGAATTTCTGAAATAGCTCATCTATACCAAAATAGCTCTTCCATCAATTCATTATCAAATTAATCTTTTATATCAATATACTATTGAGATTACTTTTTTAACGGTCAATTAGTCACCTAGTTTGACCAAAATCTGCTGAAATATCAAATAAGTGAAGAAGCCCCCCTAATTAGATGGTGAATTAGCTTGAAAATATAATTACAAAAGTATACCGCCATGGAACACTGACTCAGTGTAGTATTGGAGGAAATTTTTTGCAATGTCTTAACTTATTTCAAGTGGAGCAGATGCGCTTTTGTACATTCGGGATGTAAATTTGATCTCCTTAAGCAGTGTCACTCTAATTTACCCTATATATCATAATAAGGCTATTCCTTTGAAAATGCAGATATATACCTGCAAATTTCGAGTACATCTTCAGCAAGTATGCCTGCACTGTCCCTGATAAGATGACAATAGGAGAGATATGGAACATGACCGAGGGGAACCGAATGGCCTTTGACATCTTTGGCTGGTGAGCCTTGATGATTTTCATTTAGATTAGAAATTATGTTAAACTCAAATCCTCAATTTCTCATCTTTCTGTCGTCTGAGAGCTTTTTTACAGGATTGCTAGTAAGGTAGAGTGGGGATTGCTTTACATACTCGCTAGGGACGATGAGGGTTTCCTTTCGAAAGAAGCGGTCAGACGCTGTTTTGATGGCAGTCTGTTTGAGTACTGTGCCAAAATGCAAATGGGGGCTGAAGGAAAGATGTATTAAAGGCAGAGCTGGAGTTTCTTGAAGCAGTTTCCCCTTCTAGTTTTGGAAGTATGGACAATGTTGCTTGTTTCCCTTGAATCCAGGTGGTTGTATGTGAAGTTTTGAAATTTGTACTGATTTGGCTGGTACTTCAGCCTGAATGAATAACTCCGAAGACCAAGTATTTGATTTTCGAAACATCCGGCAAAGGACTTTCTGGTGTCTCTAATGATTTCATACTCCAATTGATTAAAACTTGGTTTGTGTAAAAGCCAGGGCAGCCTGTTGACTTGGCCTTTCTACTTGAAAGGGCAAGCGCCAAAGACAGACCAAGTAAGGATGTAATTTAGAGGCATAAATTACATCCTTAAATGAATTGATTGGCTCGATATTTATTCGAGATCAAGCTTACTAACCTGTATCATCACTGAGATCTAATTAATTTTGGTTAGGTTCTAAAAAAATTCCTCTCCAAGTCTCTTTTGCAAAATAACACCCTTATTTTTCATTCCAATGTTCATTCACTTCCTGATTAAAAATCAATGGCACAATCCCTGGTGTCCCTGGTTCCATGAGTGGTGGCTGAAACACCAACATATATCGTGGTTAATCATCCGATCCTTTGTTCCTTTTGAGGGGACTAAAGCCAAGCACTGAATGGTGTTTTTAGTCCGAGAACACTGAAAGCTTTTGCTTTCCTTAATGTAAATGTAAAATGAGCAGAACCCTATATTTTCTTTTTTGCTTTACTACTAATTATGTAAGACATGACCACCATGTACTATAGAGAGATAACATAGGAGTATTTATTGGGACTTCTCTGTGCACTTTGTATATCTTTAGGATCTGTATCAAAAAATAGTAGCTCCTATGGATCTAAATATACAAAACACATAGTTTATAGACCCTATAGTCTATACAAGAAATTAGATTTTCCAATGTATTCACCACATTGTTGAGGGTACAAGTCCAAATTCCTTAATGTTATGAAGCTCCACAACCATTCTCTAACTTAAGCTAATCTTCAATCCATTTCTGGTTTGCTCGTCTAAGTAAATTATAGGGAATACCTTGAAAAAAATTTAAAAATTGCATAAAACCCTAGCTTTTTAAAATCAGCACTTAACCCCTAGAAACTAGATATGTAGACGTATTTAATTAATAAAAATATATAAAAAGGCATAGACTGGAAAAAAAAAATAGCCCCAAATAAGGAAAATGAGACCCCTCGAAGTTGAAGGTGAAGTAGAGCAACTCTCTGAGCAATTTTCACAAATCTTGAAACATTTTACCATCGAAGGCGAGGGTGGCTGGTGACTACATCAGAAGGGATAGCGCAACATCCTACACCTTATCGCTACCTATCTCCTAACTTTGGATGATCAAGCAACTATCACGTTTGTCTAGTAGTATAATCCATTAATAATGTAAGTAGGTCTTGCGACCAATCTTGGTGGCTGTCCATCAATCACAAACCAAAGAATTGAAAAGAAAAAAAAGAAGTTAAAAGTTATAGGGTTATGTGATATTTTATGTGTTTATAAGGGAAATTGTAATATTTTGTGCGAGTAAAATTAGAAAATATTAAATAGTAAATAATATGATAATATTAACTAATTTTTTTTTTAATGAATAGGATAAAAAAATACATATTTATATTTAGTGGTTTGGTTGTTAATTTCTCAAATATGGGCATCAAAGGCCACGAACTTTTTAGGATTTTTGGGTGGTCGGTCACCATCAAACGTAAGTCGCTATTTTTGACGAGGTTTCAAGATGTTCCAAATTCCAATGTGCTGATATGACAGTGGTTGCAAAAGAAGACAAGAATAGTAGGGAAAGATAAAGACTTGTAGCAACAACTCTCCTCATTCTTATTTTTGGTCAATTTTATAATTGATTTCCTAAATATGTAGGTAATCACTTTGAAAACATGTAAAAATAGATTTAGATTTATTTTAGTTGGTTTTATAGGGTTTTTTTTTTCTCCAAATAAGCAAGTTTTAGTGTAAAATAAACTAATAAGGAGTCGATCGAGGACTCAAGGTTGTTTTGGAATGTAGGTAGTCATATTTATTTGAAGTGGGCCGGTCGAATGGGGTTTTAGCTAATTGAGTCTGGTTTCAAATGATCAAATCTGAACAACGGTTTGGCTTAATAATTTTTCCATTTATTCTAGGTTGCCCATTTTAATATCTATATGAAGGGTCTTAAGTGATCTTTTCCTAATATTCCACTTAGTTTAATCTTATCCATTTAGTTTGTAATCTAGGCCTTACTATTTAATATGCTTGGTTTTTCAATTAAATTTCCCAGCGTAACTAGTTTATTCAATTCATAACTCTAATTTTCTAATGAAAATATGTTTTAGATTTATTTCTTATTTTCTTTATGGTTTTAGACAAATTTTAAGGTTTTCCATCTAAGATAGAAGTTTTTAAAGGAGGTTGTGTTGTGTGGAAATCATTTAATTTTATAGGATATTTACTTAAAAGTTTCAACTTTCCTCTAATCTATCATTATATCATGTATTAATTCTATTTTCTTATCCAATGTCAAATCATTTCAACTTTTTTAAACTTTTTCAAATTAAACTCCTTAATTGACATTGTTTGTTTCAAAAAAATTTATTTTTCGGATATTTCAAAAGTCTGTGAGCCTATAACTAGAAGGTATATATAAATAGGATTAGACTTCCATAAACTAGTTTGTGTAGGAGGATAGAATTCTATGGTAGTATTTAAGTTGGTGAGTTCGGTTTGATATTTTCTTGTATTCGACTTGAATATAGTTGAGAGAGATAACCATCAAGCTCAAACTGTGTTGAGTTCAATCAAATTTGAACAGTTTTCAATATGAATTTTATCAAATGCTCTGTCAAATGAAGTTTAATTAAGCTATGTTTATTAAGATCTAGCTCAAGACTTTATTCCCATCAAATTCCATCATCGAAAACTTGTGCTTGAATGGTTGCTAAAATTGTAAGCTAACTTATACGTGGTACGAGTTTACAATTTTAGAGATTTTTCTAGTTATAATAGATACAAAATCGTTCAAATATATATTCTTGATAAAATCATAAATTTAGGTGTATAATTCAATTGATTTTAGATAATTTTACTGTTTTTGTATGTTTAATATACAATTCAATTTAGAGGAGGGAAAGGGAAGAGAGGAGTATTTAATAGAAAAATGATTTTCGAAGGCAAATAGCAATTTTAATTAAAAACAATATTTGTATTTGAAATATAGGGATATATGACATCTTTCTTCTTAAGGACTAAAAAGATTACTACAAAATAGGGTAATGCTGGTCCCTTTACTCTGCAATTCACTCCAAAGCAATAATATCGCAATCCGTGTCTAACCTTTCCGTGAATGGTGGCTGAAGCACCGAATCATGCCGTGGTTAATCATGCCTTGTCCATTCTACTTTGTGCTTTTGAGGGACAAAAGTCAAGCACTTTTATGCTTTCAGCTACATGAGTGTTCCCATCCTTCAATGTTTGTAATTGGGCTTAAATAGATTAGTTTTCTAAAAAAAAATTTAAATTATATTTGCATCTCTAATTTTTTAATTATAGATCTACACCCATGTTTTGTAAAATTTATATACATCTAAGATAAGTTTTCATAAGGATATACATACTCCTTGATCATTTTTATAAAGGCTGACCCAATACATATTAGAGAGATATAAGTATATAATAATAAAAAAAAATTAAGAGTATCGATATAATTGAAAATTTTAATGTGGTGAGTGTAATTTACCCTTATGATTTTATACTAATTATATGACAACAAAAAATGCTACACTAAAAACATAAAACACGAGTATTATTGGGAGTTTTTTTATATAAATCCGGTTTATATAGACCATCCACTTTGTATTCTTAAATTTGTATAAACCTATATAAAAAAGTAGTAGAATTTACTAATCTAGATGTACAAAATGCATAGTGTGTAGACCACATGATCAATACAACAAATTTCAATAATATTGATCTTATATAGTACTATCATGATGCTAGTGACTCGATCTTTCTTAATTTTCACAATTTACTTTTAAAAGGTTTAAAGAAGATGTAACTTTGAAACAAAAAAGTACAAAATACATATTTTATAAACTATATTAATCATTGCTCGATCCTTTAAATATTCACGATTTACATGGAAAAGGTTTATAAAATATATTGAGATCTCAATATTTTTATAACTAAATTTTCAAGATTTACTTCAAACTTTTTTTATAACATTAGATTTAGCATTCGGGTTCTTTATTGCAAGTAAGTATTAATAAACGAAGTATCACAAACATTCACAGTTTAGTATTCCCTGAGAAAATTGTGATAATACTCCAGGATCGCAAGTCTGCAATAACTCAAGATTAACAAATAGTTGCTGACTGCAACAATGTTCCCAAGGACACCCTCGTACATCTGAGTAAAGGGACAACACCATTTCTGAAAATTTAGGGCAAGCGAAATTGTGGAAAAGGTTGCTAAGATATATAGTACAAAGGATTTGGCAGCTTGAATGTCCTTTTTGCACTTGGAAGTCCCTCCATGCTACTATATTGATCTCCCAAGATGCCCCAAATCCTATAGCCTTCACTCACCAATTGCTTTCTTACTTCAGCCTTGTAACCTTGCACTCCCTTCAATTCATCATCTGGATCCCTACTCAAATACATAAATATAAAATAAAATAATCAAGTTCATGACATGGGTGCAGTGCAAGCATACTGCTTAAAATTTTTTAGATAATTACAATTATACTTATAAAGTTATTATTCAGGTACAAATAAATCTCTAAACTTTTATAACATTGTTTCATTTTTTCATAACTCTTAAAAATATACACTTATCTAATACTTGAAATCATTAAAAAGACTAAATAACAATAGTTTTGGAGTTTTGACATCTTTTAAGATGCATATAATTTAAAAGTTATGAAAAAGTGAAAGCATACTTAACAAAATTCAATGAATCTATTCTAACTAACCAATAAGCAATAGTTTCAAGATATCTTTACAATTTGTCCGAAATTTCTTACATGGGATGCAGTGTACTTTACCTGAGTACTAGACCGGACCATCCATGGATACCAACTTTGACAAGATTGTCAATAGTAGCTGATCTTAAATGTTCCCTTCTTGATGAAACCAGTATGATCTGAATACCCCTAGCTTTGATCTTATTGAATAGATTGAGTGAATGCTCTAGAGCTGGCGCTTTTGCCTTGTTCATCCACTCTTCCAAAGAAGTAATGTTTAGCTTCTCACCCCTGTTGAACATTTAACAAATGATGCTTGCAAGTAAATACAAAACCAAGTGATCTAGCTAGACTATATGCACATCCTGGACAATTATGTCTGAGTTTAAGGATCAGATCGAGCACAGTTAGAGCGATTTAGGTAAATGTCTGACATAAAAATGTGATGTTGGAAAGAAAATGCAAGAAGTAATTACCCATATTGATGCTTCTTATAGTAAGGAACAGTTGACAACAATGTGTCATCAATGTCAAAGATCCATGCATCTTTGCCATCTCTTTTCAAACTACAGCTAGTGCTGAGATACACAATGCACTCTTCAATTGCTCTTTCTGAATCCACCCTGTACTGTGTGGATTTCATGTATTTTCCAATGTATCCAACACATTCCTCAGGTACAACTTCAAACTCCCTAATGTTGTGAAGCTCAACATTCATTCTCCAGCTCTCACAGTAGTTTTTCAAGCTGATCTTCAACCCATTTCTTGTTTTCTCATTCTGGTGAGTTCTCAAGATGTTCCAATCTGCTGATGTGAAAGTGATCAGAAAAGAAGACATGAATAGTAGTGGAAGATAGAGAGCTGTAGCCATTTTTTTTTTCTTTTTCAAAGGCTATAGAGTCCTGGATAGAAGAGCTTATATATGGAAAATTGTACCATAGGGACAGGGGATTTTAGCATTAGATCGGGATAAATACAATAAAAGTTTTGAATGCTTTAAGTTAATTATTTAAGTTTTTATATTTTAAGTAAGTTATTGAAATCCTTACCATTGTTTTAAATATGTTATCGTCTTGAAAATCATAAATTATGAAAAATAGTAACGGAGATCCATTTGATCTAAAATTATAAGTATAAAAAATTTAAATAATTTATTTTGAAATATATAGAACTTAATTATAGTGCTATAAATACGGATAAAATAGATTATTTATTTTAAATATATTTAATGGGATTTTTTTTTGTTTTTCAGATAGGAGCACCGTTCATCATGTGAATGTACATGGCATGCTTTTTCTGGGGAACATGTAGGGACTTGGTTTGAGTGAATCACATGGGCACCTGCTAGGACTGTCTTTTTATAAATTAATTTGTCTTAAAAGATCAAATGGTGGTCGTTTTTGGCCATCTTTTTGCTTCATGGGACTTAAATTTCACTAAATTAATGAGCTAAACGCCAAAAATATTAATGTGAGTCGACAACAACATGTTGATTTGGCTCATACGAAGGAATAATTAATTAAAATCGGTCTTTTAAGTTCGATTTTTTTTTTTATTATATCAAAAGTTCTATATATTTATATCAAATTCAACAAATCTTTTATATTTTAAATAAATTATTTTTATTTTTTTTATTGAAGGAACTTCTAATTAGATCCTTTAAATTTATACTTTGACATCTAACATGTCCTCTATATTTATGGTCATTATCATAGAACATATTGTTGGGATTTCAAGTAATACAAAAATGTGATGTTCTTCAAAAATTTTACTTAAAAATCTAATGTAATTATGATTACCTATTTTGAAACAAGAGAAAATATAATTTTAATCATCAATAGTTTATTGACAGAAGGCATTAAGTTATTATCTAAATGGTAGATTTTTACCAACAGAACAACATGAATAGACTTGTCAATTTGAGCTTATTATTATTCCATTCTTTTACATTTTATGACGGTTTTGTCTTTTTTAACCCCTAATAGACCATTAAAGGTTTCTTTGTTCATATATTTATTCCTTATTAGACTCCTTTTCATATTAAATAACAATTGCACTTATTGAGTGATTCCACATTCATCAATTAGATATTATCAATCAATACTTGATTGATTGTGGAGGATCCTAATTATTAGATTATCACAAGTCATACCCTACCTTGATTGTGAGTTACATTGACCATGAAATTCAATATGCAATTTGTTTGTTGATTAGTTTTTCAATTAATAATCATTCATATTCCTTCATCTTACTTTACATTAAACCAAAAGCACATAAAAATATGACCTTTATTCCAATTCAACAACGATTCATATTTGCCTTTGCAAAATCTTATCAATTGTGTTATAGATCTTATACAAAGATTTGGGGCACATTCAAATCTATAGCAAATAGGTATCCCGTGGTGGTTTGTTGTTATGATGAGGGTCATGTCTAGAAACTTGCTCATGTTCCAGAGGACAATGAGTCCTAGTTTGGTGGTGGAAGTCAATTTTAAAATAGACGATCTCAATGTTTATGTCTTTATCTATGATAGGAATGTGTGTGTTGACTATTTTATGATAAAGTCCATTTTACTTGGTTTAGGCTATGCAAGGAGTCATAAGATGAGAGTTTAGTGACAAATAGAATCGATGAGGTTCAAGGAATATCGAGTTACTCAAAGAGTGAATGATAGAAAAGGTAAAAGGTCACATAGATATCAATTATAGATAAGATTAGAAGAATAAACGAGTAACACCATCTAAGTATATGCTGATAAAGCATTGCAAGCATGTGGGGTCGATTGGATTTCCCAAAAGTCAGCAATTGGCAAGGTTGAATGCGACGAACTTTGTTGCATGTGTTGCTTGAGTGGATGTGTATGTGTGTTGGGCTGCGCAAATTTAAGCAATGGTAGAGATTTCTAAGTTTGTACCTTATATGTATAGAAGACTCTGGTTGGAGAGAGCGATTTGGCAAAAAATGGGCAAGGAATGAAGCTGAAGCATCTAGCACAAGATTAGAGGAAATTAATGCTTATGATTGGAAAAGAACCAAATTGTACCTGTTTACTCTAATAGAGAACCTTTTTTTTTTCTCTCCATTTTGATTTTTCAGTTTCTTTTAAGCGTAAAATATAATCATCATTTAAACATTCAAAATGTTATAATTATCTTAGTATATTTTATTTTAATTATTATAAATTAATCATTTCATGAGATGCCCATATTGAGCTTTACTTTTACATATCTTTTTTTTTTTAAATGTAAGTTACATTACTTAAGAGTGATTTATTTATTTACTTTTCTCATATTTAAAATAAAATATAATATTGTAACCGACAAGTACACAAACTCCATAACATATCGAGGTCGATCCTACGTTAAAATCATTTATATATTCTAAATAATCAATTCATTTTATCTTTATATGATATGATTGACCATATCATATAATAATCCATTTCAAGTTTTGTCCCTGTTATTTGGCTTCCGAGTCTGAATGCACATATAAAATCTACTTATTTGTCCTTTTCTTTTTATCGATGTTATTAAGTGAAAACAGTGTATTAAACTCCACATCATATTATGTATATTTTTTAAAAACCACAACATAATGAACATATGGACTCACAATTCATCTCATGCACATTAGGCACACACAACATTATATTGGTTTGCTAGATCTATCGCTGTGCTACCGCAGGCAAGATGAACAAAGTTCATATGTGGTTTTGACAAATGTTATCACCGTTAGCACTCCACCTTTGATCGAATTTTCTGTAAATAAAATTACCTCAGCATCGACAAACCCTCATCAGTGTAAGTTAATCCAAAACCTTATGATTTCAAGAACAATCCAACAAGTAACAAAGTAAAATTGGATCCATACAAAATTCCGCAATATCCATAGGCTGTGTTTCAAAGACTAACGCTCCTAAACATAAAAGCAACATGAAAACATGGACCAAAACATGGTAAGAAAGGATCTATCCAAAGACTTCTCTCTTCTCATCAAACAATGGCATTGGCTGCACTTGCAATTCTTGGCCATAAATCAGCGCACTCTTTTCCAATGGGACCAGTAATTGCCGATCCTAATCACAAAAAGCCAGGTTAAAATACATTCAGAGACAAATGAGCAGCAATTCCGTCAGACACAGAGAGCTCAAGGCGGAACCATTTTGAAGAGGGAAAAAAAATGAGATAATAAAACAACCAAAACTAATATTTGCACACCCTCTACATGTTTTTTTTTCCTCATTGTTTGGTGTGCAAATATCACTAAAAAGTGTCAACATCTGCAAAATAATTTGTAAATGGTAAATGTGACGTGAACAATTTCTCCACAGAAAGGAACGTGTGACTATTAAAATTCGACTAGTTTCAGCTGAATACACATAATACCTTTCATTTCGCCTTTTGGGTTGACAATTACTCCAGCATTATCTGCAAGATAGATACCATTTAATCAGATACCAGAAATTCATTAGAATAAAACAAACTACACACAAATTTAAACAAAACAAGCAAGCTGGATAAGAAAAATCCAAATCCAAAATCAAAAAATGGTTAGGACAGAAATTTTAACAGGGAAAAAAAAGGTGTAGAAGGCCAGGAAAACCTAAAAGGTTACATGCACTATGCAACAGCAATTCAACTGGTAAATTCTGAGACAATGCAACAGAGCTGAGCAAAGGAATCTAAAATATAAGAATCCAAGGTAAAGAGCATACTGCAGAAAATTTTAAGAGGGATTAAAAATCAAATATATCGAATTGCGAAAAGTGAAAATCCACCCATATAGATCCCACTCGATATGATATCGACACATGAAGTCAATATAGCTGGTCTCAAGAAGCATCTAATCATTGTGCACACATATCCTCCTAACTAGAAGAGAATGTTTGCATCAAGACACCGTTAGAGCAGCAAAAAAAGCCACAATCAATACAGCAGAGATTTATGAAACGATTAAGCATCAAGCAACCGAAGCATATAAACAATCGGCAAGATATATAGACACAATTTGGCAAGATAGTAAAGGAAAGAGTAAGATAATGTGAGTGCTGACCTTCAAAGTACATAAAGACACCATCCTTTCTACGCCATGGCTTGCGCTGCCTGACAATGACTGCAGGCATCACCTTCTTCCTGAGATCAGGCTTGCCTTTTTTGACCGTGGCCATCACCATATCTCCAACACAAGCAGATGGCAACCTGTTCAAGCGACCCTTGATCCCCTTCACTGAAATGATGTACAGGTTCTTAGCCCCAGTATTATCAGCACAGTTCACTGTGGCTGCCACTGGTAGACCCAGTGACATCCTGAACTTGTTACCAGCTGAACCTCCACGTCCTGTTTACCCAGAAAGAAAACACCACACACACAACCCCCATAAGAATCAATACAAAACACCATCTTTGCAGCAAAAGAGAAAACAGAGGAGGATGCTACAAACTAACTTTAAACCTCAGGGAAAAATGGAAAAGGTTTTTATTCTTTAAGGATGATTGCACTCAGCCTCAAACATGGGTGTGTGCAATTATCCAAAAATTCATCCTCAATCTCTCACACAAAAATAGCAGGCACAAGTCCAAATTTTCAGATGCTGTTCTATCTACAATAACTCAAATGCCCCCACGCATTCCCTCTTCCTCCTCACCCATCAAAGGCTACATATCCTCCAAACATACTTTAATGAATTGCTCGTGTCTGATAACAATGAGCATTGGCACCAATTTAATTAAGGGTCAACAATGTAATGGCTCCCTCAGAACATCTTTTCTCAACATTTACATTCAGACAAGGCTGAAACTTTGAAATTTATATGAAGTTCAATCATTGGGAGCATCGTGATGGGAAAAACAATTCAAATCGTTCAAAAGCAGCCATTTACAATCAGGGCAAAAAAAAAAATCCGTTTTTTAAGTATCTAAAATATAATCTTAAACTATAAATATATACCGACTAATAACAGAAAACAAAGAACACGCCATCTGGAAATCATAAATCAAGTTTCTTCCTTTCCACTTCCCAAACAAGCACCGCCATATCAATTCTGAATCACAATTCTTCATCTAAAATCATTACAAAATTCTAAAACAAACCCAATAGTATATCAATCTCTTCTAGTGCTAGAAATGCGACTCAGAACACGGAATCTGTGAATCGCAAATCAAATTCCATTTGGTAGCTAAGACAACAAATACCCATACAATAAAAGTGAACCTCATTGCAACAACCCTACATATAAATCACGAGGCAACGCAAAAAAGACGCTATTTTCAAAGATATCGCAGGCTTTAAAACACTCGATCTTGGCTATAACACATCAAACTTAAGCATACAGAAACTCAAATTGCACACACACACACACACAGAGAGAGAAAGAGAGAGAGAGAGAGAGAGAAAGCGGACCTCTCTTCGACATTTTGGAATGCTGAAGAAAACCTGAGTCGGCTGCGAGGGTTTAGGCTTTCGAATATAAAGAGAGTAGAGAGGAGACTCCGACTAGGGTTTTGTTGGGCTGCTGTGATCTAGGAAACTAAAGTTACTGGTCTTGGGCTCACAGAGAATAGGCCCACATTACCATGTACTAGAAGACCCATTGCATGGAGGCATGGGTTTGCATATACAATACTGTATTTTGAGATGGTCAAAATGATATTTATTGCATTTTAAGATGTTTATTTATTTATTTTTCTTTTGGTAAATTATAAATACATCTTTTATGTTTTTCTTATGTGTACTATCTTCGAATTTGAACGTTTACATCTTGCTGTCTTTAATAAAAAGGTGATATTTGTTCTTTAATGACCATTTTGCCTTTAAAAATAATATTCTTTGTATTTTTTTAATTATTTTATCCAAAAATAAAATAGAAAAATAGAGTCTAGAAGGCCTACATACCCAATTTTAAATATAAGGGGCTCAAACGCATATCTAATAATTATAATAGTGTATTTATAATTTTTTTTATTTTTTATTTTTATCAAAAATGCAGAGAGAGAGAGAAAGAGTGGAGTCTAAATACATATGGAATAAATATAAAAAATGTATTTATAATATATATATATATATATATTAAACTTATCAAAAGTTTAAAATACAAATATTTGTATTTTAAACTTATCAAAAGTTTTAAAATACCATTGTCTTTTCTCCTTGTTCTTAGAAGAATTAAAGTCATTGTTTAGAAACAGCTTATCTGGTTCGAAATGTTTTTCTAAGACATTAAGCTCAAAATCTCCTAATTCTGAAGCAGTGGGTTCTTCCCATTCTGGAGAAGTTTGATAAATTGGTTGAGTTAATCCCGAAGGCTTATTAACTAAACCAGAAATTGCATGATTAGTCTTTTTAGAACTTTCCTGAACATTTTTAGTTTCATCAATTTTGGACAGATCAACTGACCTTCTTGATGATCCTAAGGACATTGAACTTCTAGGAGTTTCGAAGGATCTCCTAGCGAATTGAAGTGTAACTTTGCCATCAGGATGTTGAACAACATTAGATGGTTCAGCTACTTGATACGATTTCTGGGGAACAGGATTTTCTATTTCCCAGTGGTCAGGTAGGCTAACCCGATCCCATTTGATTATCTTAGGGATAGTCACATTAGATTTGTTTAGATCTGTTTGAATCAAAAGCGTTTGACCTCTTTTGTCAATTTTGTACGCTTTTGATCCGAAAGCTGTTTTCATTAGTTTGAAATAGATTCGATAGATGACTGCCATTGGCAGAGCACCTTGAACCATTTTATAATTGTGGGTTTAAATTTAAAGGGTTAGGGATTTCATTATGGTTTGATCCCTAAGACCTAGAGTAATATTTGGATGACATTCAAACTGGACTGGGCCAGTACTGAGACTGGTTTCAACAGATGCATGGATCGATCGTTCATATTCCAGTTCTCTTGCATCCCTAAGAACCATTAGGACAGAGGTATCTAATCCTAACTTCGTAAGAGGTTTAGCCCCTACTTGGATTAGACCTATGTGCATGTAATTCCATTCTTTTCCATAATTCTAAATGGAACCATGGTTTAACATTTCAATTGTTGTCAATCCATCAGAGACGGGTATGTCTCTCTCTTCTGTGGATATGACATAATCATTTTTGCCAAAGATTTTCCATTTAGCCATTTGGTAGATCTCATCATATGATCTCTTTGAGATCTTCCAATTATCTATTGCTTCATTAAAATCTTTTATTCTAATTTCCTCTCTATTGTTTATGTTTCCTAGATCCTCGAGTTCCTCATTTGGAACTGAGCTAGAGGACGACATAGTTTTGCTAAATAAATTCATTTTAGGATGGAATTCCTACTTTAATCTCAATTTTTGTACATCCCATAGGGGAAAATATGGCATGAGAGCGTGGAATTCAGCCGCTCAGGGTTTCAACTTCGAAACAATGCGCTACCCGACTTACGCTCTATCTACAGGTTTTACGCGTCTTACACGTCAGTACTGGATACTCCCCCTTCGCCTAGCGCCACGGTGATCCCATGTTGTTCCAGATAGTACAAAAATTAAGGTATCCCCCTCTTGGGACAATCGGATTTCCTTTTGATCCGGACCTCGGATCCTAAAATAAGTTTATTCAGACCTAACTATATACTCCCCCTTGGCTCTGATACCAACTAGAGTGACCAAGATCGACTAGGGGGCACCCACGGATGAGTGTTACCAGAAGCTAAGTCTAGGGCTTACGGCTGCCTAGCCTAACTATCTAGTTAATAGCTAAGGTAAGAGATGATTAAATTAGAACAAAATTAAATAAAAGTGCAGTGAAGCGATAATTGGAAAAGTTAGTGGAGTGAGCATTAAGCAGTAAATAAAATAAATTATAAACTGCAAGGCGGAAGCATTAGTTATTAAAAACTTAAAGTACGCGGCGTCGTTTTTCTAATCGCATGAAGCTCGAGGCTTCCTTTAGACCAATAGCCCGCAACAACTAGTATTCTAGCCGATATACTTTAAGTATTAATCATTAATATTTAAAGCAGTAAATATATGCAAAACCTCAAAAGGTGGTATAACCAGCCGTGGAGGCTATATAAAACTGCAATAAATAATTAAATTGCAAAAGAACTTAACACCACAGGCGGCAGAGCCAAGGTTAGTGTGTTATCGTTCTTTTAAAGGGTAAGTAAATAAATAAATATTTACTCTATTAACATTGAATCCTTAAAGAAGGAACATTAGTTACAGACAGAAACAAACAATACATTAAAGAAGAAAGAGGATAAGGAAAAGAGAGAAGTGGAGGTTCAAAAGGATGGAAGAAGATTAGTCGAAGATTAGAGACGAAAGGAGAGGAGAATATACCTAAGTATGTCTGCGTACTTAGGGCCTATGGTTCATCAACCATAGTAGACGACTCTGGTTAGTGTTTGGGAAAGGAGAGAGAAGGAAAGTGTGGAAGAATTAGCTGAAGGTCGGTAGCTGGAGGTAGAGGAGAAGTTAGACGAAGAAGAAGAAAGGTCTGAAGTGTTTAAGCTTTGAGAGTGTTTTGTTCTTTCGGAAATTTTCGAATGCCTCCAATGAAGCAAAGTTTTCGGTTTTAAAGAACACATTTTTACTGTTTCTACAGTAAAAGTTCTTTTTACTGTTTCTACAGTAAAAGTTCTTTTTACTGTAGTGCACAATGGTTTGTCGGGAATATTACTGTTTTAACAGTAACTCCCAGAGATTTTTCGGTGGAAAAGTTCCACCTTTCATTCAATTCGTAAATGACGGCTTGACCATTCTGGCTTTGGAGATGACCCCATGATTAATTGTTCCGTATATGACGGAGGATTACATACAACATTATCCGTAAAATTATGGTTATAAATACAAAAAAAAAATTATACAATATCTAATACTGTATTTCATTCTACGTATTTTGTTACAATTGTAACAAAACACTTACATTAACTCCTACGGACTTCCTAAGTTGATGTCGTAGCATTCATCTCCATTGCTTTGTAATCCAGCTGATGTAGAGGCGGAAGAAGTCTCTTCATTAGTCCGCATTTCATCTTCGGATTTCTTCAATTGAGCTAGAGCAAATTTCAGAACCTTTTTCATTTCTTCTGGATTTTACGTCTTCGCCATGTTGGACATTAGGAAACCCCTATCGTGTAAGAATGGGGTTTGAGTACCACCTTGGGTCAGGAACTTCTGCTTTGCCAGCCATTTGTCTATTGCTGACTCAGTCACCCTGTCCCAGAGCTTGAATCCGTCCCACCACTTGACTTTGAACGTCCTGGTGAGCATCGGAGTTTGAGTTCTTCGGTCCTACTTGTAACCAAAGCTCCATGCCATTACCCATGATATCCCTACATGCATGTAGTATAACATGGTTTTGTCGAACATATATTCATGGTCGTTGGGCTCATAATTTTTTAAGAACAGAAAGTATCCGTTCTTAGCATTTTCATGGACAATATTTTCAACTGCCCCATATTCTTCCCACTAGTGTGCAAACCAGCAAGGCAAATTTTTTTAAGAACATTTGTAAAAAAAGATCAACCATGTATGAGATCTTTTCTGATTCATTCTTAAAAAGGCATTGAACCAAGCTTGCTTATAATCAAAATAATTATAAGTAGCTAAATGAGGTTCCATTGGTCCCAACGGATTAAAGCTGAGTTTTTGTTTGCTAGTTGGCTTGCCAAGCCAATCACACAGGTTTATGACCTTGTGGATTCTAGCAGTTGAGTAAGAAATTACTCCATTGTTTTGAAAATGTTTGATTGACACAGAGCCTGTATCAACCAGAATTTTCTCGTAAAAATCCATATTTTTTAATGGATCATATGGTACATAAAAGATATTTTCAGGAAATATTTTCCTGGCAAAATCAAAAGGATCATTTTCATGCATACCCTTTTCTACCGAAAAGATATACTTGGAAATGGCCTTATGATACCATTTTTGAAAAGATTTTTGAGGGACTAATGCCTTCGAAGAAGACGCCACCTTAGTCACATGAACATTGGTAGATGATTTTTTAATCATCTTTTTCTGGTCTTTTATGGGAGACTTGGAACCCAAAGCATTGGTGATTACCTTAATTAATTCAGGTGTTATCACCACATCAGTGTTTAAACCCTCAGTGTTTAAACTCACATTACCCTCAACTGGAGGTCTGGTCATTAGTCTGGATGAGGCGGTTGATTCCTCATCACGTTCCTTGATTGCCAATGGCACATTGGGTTTTGGAGTCGTAGCAGCAAGCCACGACCAAACATTTGTGAGTCCCTTACGGCGGACTTCCTTTTCTTTTCCCTTTCCCTTGGGAGGCATCTCCTTGCAGGAATTCACGAGTCAGGAAATCAGGAAGAGAATTGGATGTTCCTTTAATATGTTTAATTTCGAAATCAAAACAGGATAAAATTGCTTGCCATCTAGCAAAAATCTGTTTTGAAGCTAAATTATGAACATCTTTCTCTAAAACATTTTTTGCTGCTGAGTAGTCTATTCTTAAAAGAAATTTTTTATTTAACAAATCTCCTTGAAATTTGTAAATTGTTAAAACAATAGCCAAAATTTCTTTTTTAATTGTGGAATAATTTAATTGACATTGATTCCAGTGTTTCGACACAAACTGGACAACATTTTCATTTCCATTGAGGGATTTTTGTTTTAGGATTCCACCAAATCCTATGTCAGATGCATCAGTCTCTACGATTTTTGGTTGAGATGGATCTGCTAGATGGATGCAGGGGATTTCCTTTATCCTCTGCTTGATTTGTCTGACGACTTCCGTGTGTTCATCAGACCATTCTGGTGGATTCTTTTTTAGCCTATTATGTAAAGGCTTGCATAAAACATTGAGATTTTTAAAGAAATCTGCTACATAATTTAAGCTACCTAAGAATCGCTGGAGTTGTGTTTTATCCAAAATCCTATCAGGGAACGTAGAAGCAAATTCTATAGATCTCTTAATTGGTTGGATTATGCCATTATGAATATCAAATCCTAAGAACCTAATCCGAGTTTGGAATAAGGATATCTTAGATGGTGATACTACGAGGCCATTACGTCTGACTCTTCTTATGAAGGATCGGACATGTTTGAGATGTCGTTCTATATTCGGAGAAAATATCAGAACATCATCTATGTAAATTATTACAAAATCTAAATCATTAAAGATTTCGTTCATTATTCTCTGAAATTCAGATGATGCATTTTTAAGACCGAAAGGCATAACGTTCCATTCATATTGTCCAAAAGGGACGGTGAATGCTGTCTTATACCTATCAGATTCATTAATCTGGATTTGCCAAAACCCAGACTTCATGTCGAACTTAGAGAATACCTTTGCATTATGTATTCTACTAAGCAGGTCTTTTTTGTTAGGTATTGGATACCTAATCCATTTAAGAACATTGTTAAAAGGTTTATAGTTTATCACCAATCTTGGTACACCTCTTTCTATTTCAGCATTCTTGTTAATGTAAAAAGCAGAGCAACTCCAAGGTGATTTAGATTTGCGAATAAGCCTTTTAGCTAACAGGTCATTGATTTCCTTTTTACAGTGTTCTAAAACATTGCTGTTCATTTGAGATGGTCTGGCCTTTGTGGGAATATTTTTCTCATCGAAGTTACCTTCATAAGGTAATCCGACTAAGTGGGATTTCCTATCCCATAAAGCATTAGGAAGAGTGGAGCAGATGGTATTTCTGATCTCACTTTCTAATTTAGAAACCTGTATCCTTACAGGATTCTTTTTTATTTGGTCTTCAATCCTATGAAGTTCCAAATCGTCATTTAAGAAGGATAGGTGATCCTCCTTGGCTTTAATTAAACAGTTTAACTCAGAAACTGAGTTCTGTTTAAGCATATCAATCATTTTAGTTTTAGGTTTTGAAACAAAGTTAAAACAGATGTATTGTCCGTAATAATCTGTTTCAATACCATCATTAGTAACCTTAAAAGGTTGAATTAAGTTGATAAAAGGAGTTCCTAGAATAACATTCTGCTTCAAATTTTTAACTAAAATGAAGCTAGTATTATAGGATACATTATCATTTTCAACTTTTGCATTGGGTAATTTGAAACTAATGTTTAGTTTGTTACCGGAAGCAGAACTTAGAGATTGGGTTGTTTTTTCAAAATATTTTGTTGGAATTAACCCTTCTCTAATGCAATTTAAATCTGCACCAGTATCAAACAGGGCTGTAGTTTCTAAGACAAACTCTTCGTTTATCTTGATGGTAATTGGGATTACCCATTTTCTAGTGGTAACTTCCACTAGTTGCATTAGATATTCTGGATTGACTTCTTTTTCTGATAGATCAGAGGAACTTCCATATTCGGCTTCTTCATCCGAATATTTTGTTCTGGACATTTTAAATTCCAAGAATTGCTGCTGCAGTTCCTTCTGCATAGCTTTTAATTCTTGAATTTCTTTCTTTTGGGAATTAATCTCCCCTTGAAGATCACTAAGTGTTATTGGCTTAGTTTTCTTTGGTTTGCCTCTGTTAAGGACTTCATTAAGGTTATAGGTCAGATTATTGGAAATTGAGGAAGTAGGTTTGGCTCCTTCCAACCATCTCAATTTCTGTGAATCGGACATTGAATCTAACTTAAGAAGAAATTCTTCTTCTTCCTTAGTTAGGACATTGATTGAATCTTCCTCTGAGGATGATTCAAGATCATTACATTGAATGTCTTCTTCTCCTGACGAAGAAGGTTCAGAAGAAGAATATCCTTCGAATATTTCGAGGATTTCTTCAAGTTTTCTTTCATCAAGATCAAGGGAATTTAGTTTTTTCTTGATCTTGCATTTGTCAGTTGTGTGTCCAAATTTGTTACACAGATAACATTTAACTCCCATAAAAGGTTTTCTAAACTTTTTAGGTTTACCTTTTTTAGGGTTTTCATTGTTTTCTTTAGATTGTTTGTAGGATTTTTTAGAAAATTTCTTCTTATCATCTTTAGATTTAGAAGATTTTTTCTTTGTTTTCCTCTTACAATCTACACATTTTGAATTATCAAAGACAAAGGATGGATCATACTGTTGACAGAATTCTCCAAGACTTTGTCTTTTCAATTGTTTTTCTTTCTTAAGTTGTTTTTGCAATCTAACTGTGTTGCACATTTGAGTTCCTATCTTATAAACATAAGAATTTAACTCACCATAAGAAAGATTATTGTAAGGAATTTCTCCATTAAATTCCTCACGAATTTTGGATCTAACTTGTTCACCTATTAATGTTGGCAAACCAGCTAGGAATTTTTCTTTCCAGAAGGATTGATTGCAGTCATCTCGCATTAATACCCTCTGTAAGAATATATCTTTATACTGGCGGAATTCGCCTAAAGACTTGCATTTCATATTGGATAAGAGATCCAGATTCTTATCACGGATGTGAGAAGGATCTCCTATGAAATGTTGACTAATACAAAACATTAATGTATTAACAACATCTTGAATTGGTTCATTTCGTTCATTAAGTATTTTAACTCCAAATTCATTTTTTTTTTTCTGAAGTTAAAATGTTCATTCGCTGTTCTTCAGTGAGATAATTATCCCACCATCCTTTTAATTGTCTGGTGAATCCAGAAATTAAAAGTATAGCAACTTGAAAATCAGATATGTTCTGAATACTTCTGTTAGTATTCGCAAACATGATCATCTGATTTAGAACATTCAAGATCATTTGTTCCGAGGCTCCATCTATGTTCCATTCATAGGTGGTTCCAGCAGAATATTTGTTTTGAAATTACTTGGTTTTTCTTCTAACAGAATATCAGGAGGGGTCGCTCGCTGATAATACAGTTTTTGAGGTTCTTGCCAAGTAATTTTGTTAACTTCTAAACCATTAGAATTATCTAGACTCAAATCATTTGATAAATCATCTGAATTAGAATCATTGGTTTCACTTAAAACATTAATTTTCTCGGATGGAGTGTCTTCAATAACTAGATTCCCAAATTTAGGAGTATCTAATTTTAAAGATTCTACCGATTCCATTTTCATTTTTCCTTTTAATGATTTCTTCCTATCTTGGATAGCTTGAAGAAATTCATTACTAGGGCTGATCATTTCGAAAGGTTTGAAAAGTGGTTTCTTTTCAACCTTAATGTTTTCATTATTATTGACCTGAGGCTTACTAATTGAATCTTCGATTCTGTTAAGTTGTTGACCTATTGTGTGAAGATTTTTATAGTAAAATTGTTTTGATCAATAATCTTCTTAATACCATATCCTTCAGCTGCTTCTGCAAGATCGACTAGGGGGCACCCACGGATGGGTGTTACCAGAAGCTAAGTCTAGGGCTTACGGCTGCCTAGCCTAACTATCTAGTCAATAGCTAAGGTAAGAGATGAGTAAATTAAAACAAAATTAAATAAAAGTGCAGTGAAGCGATAATTGGAAAAGTTAGTGGAGTGAGCATTAAGCAGTAAATAAAATAAATTATAAACTGCAAGGCGGAAGCATTAGTTATTAAAAACTTAAAGTACGTGGCGTCGTCTTTCTAATCGCATGAAGCTCGAGGCTTCCTTTGGACCAATAGCCCCAGCAACTAGTATTCCAGCCGATATCTAATGCAACTAGTGGAAGTTACCACTAGAAAATATATATATATATATATATATATATATATATTCCTTTTTTATGGAATACTTAGAGAGATAAGGGAAGAAAAGACAAAAGGGATATTTCATGTTTGTCTTAAGTTTATATTTTTAAGTATGAATAAAAATGGCACTGAAATTTTGCCATAACTTCGTAATTATATATGCGTGGAACTCGTCCCGATTTTAAGATAAAGGGCCATGACAAAGCCAGATACAAGCAACTATTCAAAATCCATTGAATATATATACGTATTTCAACTATTATCACATTATAACTTTAGAGAGTAAAAGTGAGTGGGAATAAAATAAATAAGATATGAGATTTTATTTGTACCTTATTTTATAAGGTATAGGATTTTTAAATTTTGAAATTAAAACCTACTGTAATACCTTAAAACTACCTTATATTACATACTATGTAAAACCTATAAATATTGTCTTTATTTCTATAAGTTTCGAGTTTATATAATATTAAAAAAGTAATTTATATATAATATTTTAGATCTGCAAAACCTATAAAACCTATAACAAAATATTAAAAAAGTAATTTTTCCTCTCTTCACTAATTTAAATTTATGTGACTATTTAATAAATAGGAAAAAACAATGAGAATGAATGAAAAATATAGAGTTTGAGAGAAAAATAGGAAAGAATAAGAAAAAAAATGAAAAATATAAAGTAAGAAATGTAACATTAGTTTAACTATTTAGATTATTAACTTATGAGTCTAGGTTCTTTTATTTTTCTTTTTATTAAAACATTTATTAATTGAAAATATAATGTTATTGTTGTTATTATTATTTATTAATTTTTTAAAAGGTAATTATAGGGTACCCATACAAAATTCAAGTAGTTATATTAATTTACAATAAGTGCTTTTACTATCCTATTCAGCTACTAACTTTTCCAACAACCCTATTTTAATAATTTTTTTAAATACATTTTTCATATACGTAGATTGAAAAGTGGCATCAAATAAGAATTTTTTTTAATACTTTAGATAAGAATATAATTGTAATTCTTGAAAATAATAATAATAATAATAATAATAATAATAATAATTTGTCAAGATTGTTGGTCCGAGTATTTATATATAGGAATTAAGGATCAATCTAGACTATTAACTAGAGTTAGAGCTTGAGGTTTAGCTAATTTAGCTTAGAAGAATTTGTTCACCTTTATATAGAATGAAGTCAACTTGTTCAAAGGCATACACATTGCAAGTTATGTTATTAAAAAGTACAAGCATGCTAGTGCATACATAAGATAAGAAGTTGATTGAGAAGCCTATTGTGAGTGTATATTAGAAGCACTTAATTCGAATGTTTGAGGCATTCAAACAAAGTGCTAGAGTAGGGGCAGAGAATGCATCAAGACCACTTCATTTAGATAGATCCTTAGATTGTTTGAATAAAGTGGTCCTTCATTCAATTAAATTAAATTTTATCTACCTTCATTTGAATGCTTCATTGAGTCATTTGGATGAACTCCCTTGATAGCAAAAGTCCGAAGCTACGTTTAAGTTCATCACAACGTTCGAGCCATTTAGATGAAGCCTTCCTTAAGTAAGAGATGAAGCTACTATCTAAGTATGTTCAAATGGCAACTTTTTTTCCTTTTGAACAAAGTCTATGCCATTCAAATGTCTTCAATTATCATTCAAACAAAGTCTAGTATTTTTAGCGGCTTTTACATTCTATTATTTATTTTAATTGCGATTATGTATTGATGACTTGAATTAACCTAATAAAAGGGTATATTATTGTATGAAAGACCTTATTCAATAAACCTTTAACTGAGTCTTACTCTTTTGATTCCTTCTTCTTATCAATCTATTGATTGTGGCAAACACCAAGTAATCTTGATTTATGTATTATATCAAATTGATAGCTTTCTAATTCCTTTATCCATGTATATCATATCCTAAAAGTTGTTCATATTCTTTTTTAATTCGAAATTATAAATTTTACCTGATTTCTTTTGTTAGTTGATTGTGTTTAGTATTGGATTGTAATCTTACACATGTCATTCATGTTCTCTTTGAAACACGTTTATAACTAAGGAAAATTTTAAACAATCTAGTAATTGAGATTTTTCAACAAAGAACATCTTGATGTTATTCCTCATTATCTCTAAGTATCTATGCGACTCTATTAGTTTAAAATGTGAGTAGAAATATACACTACCATACCCAATAGTCTTGTCATTCACGATTCGTGGTTTTTAATTGATCTTACTAGCACCAAAGCATAGCACTCCTTGCATAGGGTACACAAAGGTCTCAGGTCTGAAATCTAAATATCATATTAGTTACTTCGTATGAAATAGGGGACCAATGATGCATTTAGGTGTAGCATCCTTTTAATGCCTTTCATGGTCTTTTTTTCTTGCTTCAAGATTTTCTATGCAAAATTGTTTGGTTCCTCTCTTCTCTCTTTCACATTGCATATTTCTTGATGCTTAATTCGATAGTTTTCTTCTAGCATTTCCAAGCATTAACAAGGTCATGGTAATTTCAGTCTATAAAGTAAAGATGCTCATTATTCTCATTATAAAATGGGTATAAGAAAGTGCTATTGCTATTTAATTTGAACTTGATTTTGAAAAGTCAAGACATTTAGAATTGTTCTAGAAAAGTCAAGACCTAACTCTTTATTTAATGAATTAGTAGTCTAATCTAAATGAGAAGCCAACCCTACAACATAGTTATACCTCTTTCATATATTATGGGAAATAGGGTTATACCTCTTTCACATATCATGGGAAATAGGGGTTAGTATGGACCATTTCGGTTTGATTCAAAACCATAGCATTTAGTTTGAGAATTTTAGTGAATCATAAAAATTCATTGTAGATCAATTTACGATATAGACTATAATTAATTACACGAGAATTTTTTTTAAAGATGTGAATTAATGAGGGAAAAAAAACCACTCCATGGGATAAGGTAGTAATTTCTTAATTTTAAAGTCATAAGAAAGAGGAAAATGACTCACCCATTGTTCATTTATGAAGTAAATGAGTAACTTCAAGTTGAAAAAAGAAGTACCCACCAAACAATATTTGACAAGATGTTATTCCAAATCTCTTGAATTGATTATAAATTGTAGGATAAAAAATGAAAATAAAAGAAACTAAAGGGAACTTATAAAGGAAATTTCTGTGCCCATTAATAGAACCATTTAGTCCATTGTTTAACCATTGAGATAGATGTCAAGTAGAAAATGTGAATCGAAAATGTTACTTTCATACATGAAAATACGGGGTTTTTTTTTTTTTTTTGAAATTTGAAATGAAATAAAATAACGAAAATACATAAAACTATCATATTATCTCAATCAACAATTAAACAAATAACAACCAAATGAGGATCAATCCAGATAACAATTGGTTTATCCCTTCTTTTTTCTTCTCACTCACATTAATGAAACGTGAACAAGAGAAATAATTCAATCTGTCCCCTCTCATTTCCTCTTAATCCCCCATTTTACGTTTTTGTTAATTTTATGAACAAGTTGCAAGATGAAGGTCCAATTAAAGCTAGAGGCTAGCATCGGACTAACCTTCAACCATAAAGCTCCCAACCACAAAACAAAATCTACCCTTCACGTCCCTTTGGCAACAAGATGATCTTAAATTCTCAAGGGAAGCAACTTGTTGCACATGACAAGACCACCAAGCCTATCACACCATCTACAAAACCGTCTTGTAACTTGATCAGCTTGTGTTCCAAATGGAAAATCCGTGTATAAACCAAATGATCTATAGACCATCATAGCGGCCCCATGGACTTGAGCCTTTCAATATGCTTGGAACCCAGATGAAATGGTTGCAAGCCCCAAAGGTTTGAAATTCAAAACACATGATCCATGTAAATTGGAACTTTACAAGAATAACTTGTTCCATTTAGAGGCAGCACGCGGTAAGGATAGCTCATAGGCCCTGAACCTGGTCATAACAACCAAGCTAGATGTTTAACAAAGCTTATGGTGGAATTGCCAAATAGTAAGGATAACACATTGTGAACTTCAAATACGTTTTAAGAGTTGCAACATAGAGGAAAATGAGTAAAACTACAACCACCAAATTGTTTCTAAGCAAGTACCAATAATACTTAGAAGACAGGAATCTCAACAAATTGCGAAATAATCTATGTACTTACGATTACAAAAATTTAACTTAATAAAGTTATTATTCAATGTAGTTACCTTCAATTTCGTGAGCAGATTCCCATGCCACGAGTGCTGAAGTTTTTCTTTTGGTAAAGGAGTGCTAAAGTTCAGGAGTGCAAACATCACAGTGCTGCAAAGAGGTGTGAGGAAGAGTGTTTAACGTTTTTGAGGAAGCATAACTGGAATGAAGATTGAAAAGTAATTTACTTAACACATCAATTAGTAGGCTCCAACAAGCATATCCATTAACTTTCCTTTACTTGTAATTGTTAACCAATAAATATATTATTAAACCAGATTAAAGAAACTTAAATTTTTAGATCGAATGATTGTGTCATCTAAAATTCAACATCTAGGATATTCTGAGTTTGAATCCCCATGCCTTTATTTCACCCTATTTAATAAGTAGTCTACTTGATTAGATTCAGTAAAAGTCTTACTTCACAAGTGAAGGGGAGTTTTAAGTAATAAATATAAAAGCATACCACGTATTTGCAGCCACCGGTTGAATATTTTATTAATTTTATTTTTCTTTGCCGGTAGGCTCGAGCTGATTAGGTTGTGGAGATAAATCCAAGAATCATTATATGTATTTTTCTCATCCCAATTATCCTTCGAGTTTGTTCATTTGCTAGATGTCTCTGAGGCAATATCTTTTATAGAGTTTGATATTAAAAGATCCAAAGTCTGAACAGAGAACCCCTTATTAATCAAGCTCCTACTGGATATTTCTCAAACAGAAAGGTGAAAGCTAGAATAAAAGGCTTAAGCTACATAGAAGTAATGGCAGAGAGGAAGGTGCTAAGTGTAGGCTATAAGAGGTTTGTTAGAAGTAGTCTTTTAGACTATTAGGTGCAACCTAATGTCATTTCTTCCAAAGTCTACATAAAGATAGGATCCTCCTTTGAATAAGCTGTGAAGTATTGAACTTAATTTATTAAAGGACAGAGAAGTATAGCAGGGACGGACTATTTTGGTGATGAGCAATAAATAATAAGGCAAAATAAAGTCGTTGAAGGAGATAGGAATTTAGAAATCACAATTAGCTTGCATCTGTACCTTAAAGCATATTGAGGATCATATACTAGGATATCTCCTTCCATGTTCATGTGCCTCCCTTATCTATCATCAGCATTCTCTCGTTTGCATTCAGGATAGATCTTCTATTTGCTGATGCAGGTATACCTTGGACTGATGCTTGCAGCGGTTCTGTAACCCAAAAAGATATTTGGTAACATATAAATGTGAACACTCACACACACATATTATATATGCATGTATGTGATATGACAGAAGACAAGATGTACACACAATACATACATACATACATACATACATTATGTATGTATGTATGTATGTATGTAGGTATATATATAGAAGAAAAATAAATAAACTTTGGTAAGTGAATACACACACGCACACCTGCACCCCAGAATGTAGAATACTCAACTTCTAGGCTTAACTTCCTACTAAGGAAATTGATCAGGAAAATGGAAAGATGACCTCCAAAATAAGCACAAAAACATTCTCCTTCATTGTCCCAGAGGTTCCCTACACGGCTTCTGAAAATGACAACTATAGACAAATGCACACCCTCATAATTTGTTTCCTACTACCAAGAGAAATAAAAACCGGTCTAACCTTGTTACTCTTGATTGTTTGCTGCTACTCACTTCTTATGCAATTTTTGGTGGAGGAAATTGCTCTTCCTAAGAATATATGCGATTGCAATTGAGAAAGACTGAAGAGCTGAGAAAGTTGATTGGAAATGAACAACATGGAGACCGTCATGGACATTAGTAATTCTCAAGGAAGGAATACTATGCTCTAAACCCTGCAAAAGTTCATATCAATAGTTTATACCATGATCAATTGATTCTTTCCATATTCGATGGAGTGCACTGCTGATTGTCTGACGAGAATAACTTATCCACAGAGATATATAAACATATGTCCTAATTTAGAAGATGGATAGCATATAATCAAACTAATATTAACCAATAAATATAGAATCATACCAAATTCGACAGGCTTAAATCTTTATATCCTGCAATTGTGTATCTAAAACTTATTATGGTATTAGAGTAGAGAGCCTTTGCTCAAACCCTTTGG
Source organism: Laguncularia racemosa (assembly GCA_037954665.1). NCBI lineage: Eukaryota > Viridiplantae > Streptophyta > Magnoliopsida > Myrtales > Combretaceae > Laguncularia > Laguncularia racemosa. The sequence goes on along the minus strand of JBBMOL010000031.1, from coordinate 5,234,519 downwards.
CAATCGTTTCACCATCATATAACTAAGTGGTACACTATGGGTTTCAATGATGCCTCAATCTTCAACTAAGGGGGAGTATTAACCAACAAACATAAAAACATACCAAATCTAATAGGCTTAAACTTTTAGATTGGATGGTTGGGGACCTAAAATTTTTATTTGAGATGTAACAAAGTAGGGAAACTATATCCTGGTGAGGAGTATTAACATTAGGATAAGGTAGAATGCAACTACAGCAATGGATCAATTCATTAGTTAGTAAATGATACATGAAATTAAATCAAGAGAGTACAAGGAAAATGCACCTGTACAAATACATCGAATGACTTGCATTCTTCTTGATCACCAGTTCTCCTGAAGCTTTCTTCTTTGCTTGATCCGGTCTTGAATATTGTAAGTGAGCACCCCAGATCCCAGCCACCGCAATCACAGCATCCACCAGACTTCCATCTTTCTATGAGAGTGGAAGGGCCATCATGCCTAGTCATTGGACCACCATGAAGACCAGCGGGAACTATTATCTCCAGGCTCGAAGAACAATTACTGTGATCTTGAGCGTAACAATCAAAAAGAAGTGCAGCATCTGTAGTGCTTAGTGTCTCCTTGACCCTTTTCTTGAGAAACTTCCAGCCCCATCCTCCAGGTTCTTCTTGATGATCATCTTTGACATGTTCCTTCATAATAATGGCAGCTAACTCAAGATTTGGGGGAAGATTACTCTCACAAACATTATCAGCACCCACTGTTTCAACATTTTGGCATGTTTCTAGAGAATACTTTTCATACATGGTACTTGTCCGACGAATTTGAGGAACAGTTCTATGCCTGGATGAGCGAATGTTCTTCAACGCTTTGCTCACTTTTCTTGACAACCTTTTAGTTTCATCGGTTCTACTTGTTGAAGTTTGTATTTCTTGCTTAGAAATTTCACTAGTACACCATAAGACAAACTCAGTCTCCATTATTTTTGAATTGCATGGGCAAAGGGCAAGAGTAGTGGCTACCTTCATTTTACCAACAAGCTGTAACTCCTCCTCGATATAATCTTTTTTACCATGCTTTTTCAAGTAAAATAAATATGTCAAGTTTGGAAAAGACTCAGAGGAAATTGTCTCAACATTCATTGGGTCGGCCACATAGACCTCCCTCTGCTCATCCAAAGAGAAGACAAAACATGGAGTTCGGCCCTTCCATGTATAGTGAAGCATTCCATGAGAAACTGCAGAAGAAGAAGAGCTAGATGGATTATCAGTCATTGTTGAGTTTGAACTTGACAAGGAAACGAATCTTCTATTGATAGTCTCTGTTTCACTATTTGTAAACCCAATAGTTGATGAAACCTTGTTCAGCTTTGATGTGGAGCAAACACTAGACTGGATAGGAGAATTCATGAAATTATTGCATGTGGAGTCTTTAGGAAATTCCAAATTCAATGTTCTAAAGTCACTGCCATTACCTAGGACACCATCTTGGTGAAAGAAAGGACTCATTACTATATTAACCATACTCTTGCTCTCTCTTATTGAATGGATAATAGATGGCCTGACAGGAAGAGAAACTACATTATCATTCCTAGTAACCATTGAACATTCAGATACAAAGACTGATAAATTATCTCTGATTTTAGCCGGACACAAGCCATCCAAGAACTTCCTCATCTCCATAGGCCTCGATGCTGCAATGTTGTCATCTAAAGCCGAATTCGATGCTGTGATGTCTACCAATTCTATGCAAAATGCAGAATATTTCTCATCTGTATTGACCATATATTCACAAAGCCCTCTATCAAAACTAGAGATACGCAAATTTTGAAGAATTTCATTTCTACACCTATCTCTGGTTTCAGGCTGCATAGCCTTAACTATGAGTGTATAATCTGAACCCAACCTCTTGAGTATATTTTCCAAAGTGAAATTGAAAATATCCAGCTTATTAGATAATGAATATCCTACCGTATTGAGTCCATCTAGTGAATTTTCTTTCTCTTCATCTTTCCCGGAGTCTGCAGATTTGCTAACCATATTCTGCTTCCTTCTGGAGACCACTTGGAAATTTTAGGCTCCTTTGTTTTCCTTATTCAGAATTGCAGCTATTTAACAAACCCATCATTTATATGATCATATCCCCCTGATAAAATTAACTTGCTGATATAGTTATCTGCAAATATACGTACTCACTGAATTAAAATATTGAAGAACGAATAAAAGGAGAAATTGTATACAGAATACAAAAAGGCCATGCATATCACTTAGAACTTAAAAGTGATAAAGCAAAGAATGGAAAATCTACACAAAACTACAAGCTACATATAGAGAAAAATGCAATTCCAGAATTCCCCTTTTCTTCTATAATAAGAATTATTTGAATCCTTATCCATGATCAGAAGCTTGGCGTTTGAAACATTGATATCAAATAGTGATGGATTAATAAATTGAGTAACTATATGTCCATTGAGTCGGAACTGACAAGCATATTAAACAATCAAGAAAATCAAGTATTAAGAAATTATAGTAGAACATAAGAGAATAAGTAAAAAAACCAAAACAACAATCAATTTCATCCCAAACTTCCAATAACAGGAAAATAATTCTACAAGACACACCTCATGGATTATTTATGCAGTGATGCAGATTGCAGAATTTGTTTCTGTGGAAGCTTATACTTTGTTTATAGTAATCAAAATCAACTTTAACTGTCACCGGCTAGAGTACCCCTTGTTGTAATTGTCAGCCATGTACACTAAAGAATAGCTACACACTCCCTTTCTAACAGAAATTTCCTTTAGTTTACTTGAAGCGTATATTCCTACTCAAACCATCCTTCTGTATTTTCCATCAAAACCCACAAATTCCATGTATTAAACAATTGCAGAAGCATATTCTCTATTTCCAAATCATAACACTCAAAGTACAAAACATCAAAACCATAAGTAAACAAGTCTCTTAGTTCATTTAGGGGGTGATCAAATAAGATAATGCAAACACTAAAGTTAAGTGCATCCATTTCAAGATCATTTAAGCCACATGAACTCAACAGCTATAGCACAAAGAGGGACATATTCATTCAACCACATGTCATTCCATATACATATTCATTTCATATACACCCACATAATCTAACTCTTAAGTTCTTAAGTTCCATTTCTGATGAAGACCATTGATACATGTGTAGGAGTTACTCTGTCAAAAGATTTTTTATACTTAGTTATTTGATTCATATCATTATTTAGGCTAAAATAGTTTTATTAGTATCTTTATTCAAGTAGATTGGGTTGGATTTAATTAGATTTGTTAGTTTCCTTTCCTATTATTTTATAAAACGTTAATTGATAACCATTAGATTGCATTTATATCAAAAAGCTTATATTTGACTTACTTTTTTATAAGTAATGCTTCTTGTCTTCTTTTACAAAGATGGGATGCCATCTACATTTTATTGGTGGTGTAAGGCCATCAATTCATATTGTTGATATTTTTCTTATCCATTGCATCACTGAAATTAAATTAATAGATTGCACTTGTAAGTTTTAAAGTTTTTGTAAATGTAGGGTTCTATACAACATTATCACGTAATTGCCATGTGAGTATCACACTATTTGTGATCTCAGAGGAGTGACACACTAATGACACTTGAATAGAAGACTTCAAAGAAAACGGTAGAGAGGAGAAATAGGTAGTTTTAGACTGTCTCAAACACATTTGTGATAGGTGAAGGAGTTATTGAGTATCAACCTCACTCTTCCTAATCGAGATTTAATTGTTTTGATTTTTAAGAATAGAGGTTCTCAAGATTGCATTGTTTCTTTGATCTCTAGAGGTTTTGAAAAGTCTCTCAAATGAGGAGACATAACTAAGTATTTATAAACTCTTAAATCAAATAGCATCTGTTAAATCATATTGAAAATCGACAAACAAGATTAAACTTACTCATTCAAAGTTATTCTAATGAGTTTGCAATGGGCATAAAGCTAGTACACTGCCTTATTAAATGTGAGTCTACTTGAGAGAGTTTGAGAACCAATGAACCGATTCAATGGTCCTACTTTGAGCCTATCAAGCCAAATCCCCCTAAGTCATTCCAATTATTGATTAGATTCTATGAGCCTTATCAGTTAATCCAATGAGTCAAGCCTAAATATGCAATGGGCCTAACTAAATATCTTAATATAATAAATTCCCTTTACAGTTTTCAAGTTTTGTTTCCGCAACAATTTATCACCTAGATTTTTCATTAAGAGTTACGAAAGGCTCAGTGATTGGATCAAAGTAATTGTGATAGTGCACGTGTTCTTATGAAGACATCAACATTCTTGGTGTTGGGCAATGTAAATCTTCTTTTTTAAGAAATAAAAAATAAAAAAAGGCAATTCTTTGAGTGGACAAAGGCCTCATTATTTAAAAGAAAAACCTTTTATTCTTGTGGTAAATTTTCGTAGTAGTCTTAGTATAATTATTGCATAATTTAAATTTTTAATTTAGTTTCTGTAACTATAGACATCATTCCATTCCCTTTAATTTAATTTTGCTTTTATTTTCTTACATCAATTTCTTTTATAGCTTCCTGTTTATTAATCATGTTTTGGTATAGTAGATGTCATTTGCGCATATAGCCATTTCGTAATTGAGTTCACTAAGCATTAAGATAATTGCCTTAAAAAGTACTACGGGCTTAAATCTCTCATTTCTTCAATGGCCAATATGCATACCAAGTTCATTTGATCTCTACTCTCTAGTCTATTGCTTAATCATATATAGGAGACCCTTTCTAGGTTGACTTAGCTGCAATTCAATAACCTACTGTATCTTCTCTTGTCATAAGTCAAGATTTCCACTTTAAGTGGCTATATTAAGTTAGGAATCAACTTAAGCAATCAGTTACACCTCCAACACCATGACCTAGGATGCATGCTTAACAGCTCTCCTTGGTGGTAATTTCACTGTTTAAACATGAATGGAGACCATAGAAGTGCATACAGTTGGAGATACCAACAAAACAGGGGAGGAACAAATCATGATTGTTTTGCACAGGAACCAAACATCCTCAGCTCAAGAAACAAAAGATGACATCACAACACCACCAAGTTCTATCAGACAAACATCTAATCAACCACAAATAGCAGCAAATCATAGAATTTTCCAACTCACCTTAGCCTTATGATTTTGGATTGAAATGGTCTTCGAGTGGTTGGGAAATATCAAAGAATTCACTTATAGAATGAAAGGGGGTTCAACAAAGTTTATCCCTTTAATTCGTTTTTGAGCAAGAACCTCTTGTTCCTGGACTGTTCTTTGGGCGCCTTCCTTGATGCAGGGCGATTCTATACAAGAAAGGTAGGTATAGAGGAAAATACACACCAAAGCATCACTACCAATATCAACAGTAACAATACTGCCTAGTGCCTACCAGCAGCACGAAACACTAAAACTAATATGTTACCTCAAAGTCTTCAATTCAGAGAAAAAGCTAAACACCCCAGAAAGCAAAAAGGCATCCAATATGCTTTAAATTCTGTGCTATCTCCATAGTACATAAATGATAGCAACCTACCTTGCTAGACAAAGAGAACATGCAAAGAAAAAGTCAATAGTGGTTATTGAAAATGCCTCCACGTTTGAGAAACACTATAAAAAATTAGGATCCCGTTAACGAGCGAATCAATTCTCATGTGTTAATAAGTTTTAAAATATATATATTTAATAATTTATTTAAAAAATTATTTTCAAAATTTTTAATAAGTATTCCATAATACCCGTTATTATTATATTAAAAAAAAAAGGAAAAACCTATAGATTCCACTTACAAGTTACAAAAAGTTGGATCCTGAAACAGCTGAAAGCCACTAGCTAGATAGGAGTAGTTATCTAGACTTTTGTTTTCAATCTTAGCCCGTAGCTGACAGACTTTCAAAGTGGGGAATGAAAGGCGAACATTAACTGAAGTGGTGGTGCCAACGACACGGGTTGTGCTTGGAAGTTGGAAGCCACGTTTTCCCACCGTCAGCATTACTACCGTACTATTACTGTGTATGGTGACTTCACGATTAATTATTAATTATTACAATTTAGAATACGTCGGTATTTGGCAACATGAATAAATGTGATTGTGGATATTAAAAAAAAAATTAATGTAGGAAATTAATTCATTAATAATTCAATACTTAAATTGAAGATTCATTTTTAAATCACTATCCAATGAAGTAAATATTGAAATAAATATTATTTATAATAAAAAATTATACAAAATAAACATAAAAAAATTATTTTAAACCTATTTCTAACGATAGTCATTCTTTAACGTATAACTTTTCTATTCTTTATCTATTCCATTTCAAAAAGTAAACTAGTTGTAAGAGTCATAGCGTAAATATAATGTTACATTTCTTTCTTTCTTTTGTTCTTCACCATTTTTCTCTTTAAATTTATTTTTTCCATTCTTTTCCTCTTGTTTTTCCCTATTTGCTAAGTAGTAAGGTTACATTAACTCTAAATAATGAAAGTAGAAAAAAAATATTTTTTATTTTAATTTTATAAATTTTATTGTGAGATTCATATGTTTTGTATATAAAAAAAAATTATAATTTCTCATATATGTTACTTTTTTAATATCAAATGAAGTTGAACTTTATAGAAATAGAGGTAAAATTTACAACTTCCACTGCATAGCTTCTTGGGTGGTTTTAAGAATACTATAATGTAGATTTCGATTTTAAAGTTTAAAAACTTATGTTTTTTAGGATGTTATATAAATAAAATTACATATCCTACCATTTTGTACCTACTCACTCATATCCCACAATACCATCCCTTGGCTTAATGTCTACAAGGAATTTAGAATTACATACTCATCTTATACATTGGGAAAAGAAGTTGTCTTATTCAATTTTTAGCTAGTATTATAAGTACTTGTTAGCCGAACTTATTATTATTAATAATAAAATTATGAAGATGGGAATGAAAATTTAGCACAACTTGTATCAAATTTTTTATATTTATTTTATAATCAATTGTTTTAACCTCTATGTATAAAAAAAAAAAACATGTTTTCAAACTTTTATTTTGTTATTTTTTGTTGAAAGGCAAATAAATAAATAAATAAAAAAGAACTCCCATTTTTTTTAGCTTTTAAATATTTCTTGTGCTTAATATTATTTATTTCTTTATCTATTGATAGACAAGCTCATATAGTTCCAAAGATTAGAACTTGAATTTATGTTCAAGTTAAATAGCATAGACAAATTGTGTTACAACCAACTTAAAAACTGTAAATATAAGATCGCCTTATTTAGACACTAACCTGATTTAGATTTAAATTTTATTAATTAGATGTCCCATGAAGACTGAAGTTATTTTTATTAAAGGAGACAAAATTATGAAAAATAATAAAGTTTATTTTTTTGATAAGCTTGAAAGATTATTAAACTTTCATTATGTAACTGCAGAAGATGTCGTGGTAATTTCATTAAAAATAAAATAAAAAACTAAATGTTTGAATTTGATTTATGCGAATGATATTTATTTAAAATAACAAGCTGTTTATATTTAGTATTTTTGTCCATATCAAAGTAAATTAAAAAAAGCATATATGTTTGTATTTTATGTGGATGCAAGTGGAGATATTATAACAACGGACTTTTTTTTTTCTTTTTATTATTATTTTTTTTTTTTGTATTTGTGATATTTCAGAGTTTTAATAGCCGTCGGTAGGAATAAGCCAACAGAAACGTCCATCAATGAAATTGTGTTTTTTGTCATTTAGCTTTCGGTCTATTTGAAAAACATAGAGAAAGGCATCAAACCTTATTTTACATTACAAGTCTAAAGTACGGTAGTAAAAACCCTAAAAATAGAACATTTTTAAAAATAATCCTAAGAATATTATTATATTCTTAAAAATATTTTAATAAAAGACATATTTTTACTATTTTTTTAAATGCAATATTAATTTCCTTTTCCTAGTAAACGACCTTACTGTTAAAACGGTCTTAATAAATTAATTTCATGAATTGAATTAATTTCGGCTACGCTGCATAGGATATTAAGAAAATGATACAACAACATGGAAGTATTAATGAAGTGTGCACAATGCATTAAAATTCCCAGTTCATATACGTAGGATATCGAGACCTAAGATCCTTATTCACCTATCTAATTAGGATTAGATGCTGTAAAATAAGAGTATAAATGAGTTGAGTTAAGACGATATATTATTGAGCTCAATTCGAAATATTAAATCTTGAACTCAATCGCACCTAAAATTTTGAGGTTGAGATAAAGTTTAATTCAAAATTTCAAAACTTGAATTCAATTTAATTAAGATTTCTTAAACTTAATTTATCCAAAAAATATTTTTTTAATTATAATAATATTAATATGTAAACTCAACTTGATCTTAATTAATATTTATATTTGGCTCAAGTTGATTACGCTCATGAGCTAGTCAAGTCAAATATTATGAAACTTGAACTCGATTCAATTAGCCAGTTGAGTGGCTCGAGATTGAGCTCAACTCGACCATTCTTAAGTTGATTTCGAGTAAATATCGAGTTGAACTCAAGTAACTCATTAGTAGTTTGACTCGTTTACACCTCTACAGTAAGAAAGTGGGCATGAAAATTATCATGAGTGCAATAGTTATTGAAACATATTTCACTAGGTATTTCTATATCTTATCGCTTTGTGTATTGTGTATTTATTTATGACACTTTGTATACCTATGATTTATCACTATTAGTTATAGAACACATGTCGATTTTTAATTGATTCTTAAAAAAAATTAATAAAATAATATTATTAAATATATTTTGTTAAAGAATATGACAAAAAGTTATAAAATACAAAACAAGAGAATGGTTGAGAAAATTTCATCCATTTTGCTTCCTACCCCCTTCAAAGGCAAAGCTTGAGGTTAGGCCAGTTTTAAGAGTCACATGATAGGTATTAGATACAATTTTTTTTAAACGTATTCTTACAAAGTAAAGTATAATTACGAGATTTTTTTTTTATTTTGTACCTACCTTGGAACTTATACTCTAAAATATATAGATATATATTTTAGACTACATTGTACCCATCATATAAAAATTATTAAAAAATTTTAATAAATGAATAATAAATGACAATATTATATCTTTCGGTCAACAAATATTTTAATAAAAAGAGCATTAAAAAAGGAGTCCAAGCCTATAAGTTATAATCTTAAATGGTTAAACCTAATGTCATTTCCTTCACTTTAAGTTTTGTATTCTCTCCCTTATCCTTTCTCATTTTCCTCTTCAATTTTACATTTTCTATTCTTTTTCCTTTTTTTTCCTATTTGCTAAATAGTAAGATTATATAATTTAAAATAATGAAGGTAGAAAAATTATTTTTTTCAATTTCACAAGTTTTGTTGTAAGTTCTATGTGTTTTATATGTGAAGAATTTGTAATATCATATATAGGTTACTTTCTTAATATTATATAAAATTGAAATTAAAAAAAAAAGGTAAAATTTACAAATTCTATAAGGTGCTTTGTAGCATGTAAGTGTTATAGGGTATTATTGGGTAGATTTTGGTTTTAAATTTGGAAAACCTATAACTATAAAGTAGGATATAGGTAGGATCTCATATCCTACTCACCATGTACTTGCTCACCCATAGGTTGCACAACTTGATCTCATCATTTTTTTCTTTGAAATTTACTTCTTCTTCTTTTTTAATTTTTAGGATAGTGTGGTAATTAGGTAAGTGGCTATGGTTTTTTCAGCCATTTTCTTTTTTAAAAATTTTTATCTTAAATTTTATCATATTGTTTAGTTAAATGTGTTTTTATTTTTTTTTAGATTAATTATTATAAACCAATTAAAAGTTAATATATGTCTTTTGATTAATAGTAACAATAGGGTGATAATAAGTTAAGATAGGATTCATTATTTTTCTAGTTTGAAGAGTAGATTACTCTAACCACTTGGCAAAAACTAAAGAGATTTGCAAGTAGGTGACAACTGTAGGATGGCTGGGCTCCTAGATATCAAGCATAGTAATTACAGTAAAAAATAAAAAATTTGTTCCAATGATGGTGCAAGATGTATTAAACCAAATAAATGTGCAAAGGGATCAAGAGATCCCATCAACAATAGTCGTTTAGTTCGTAGTTCTTAATTTCCAACCAATTTACGATTCATTAGATGTTAGAAACTATAGATTAAATGCAATAGTAAGATGTTTGAAACAAGTAATAAATCAATCAAGAATTTTAGAAAGTTATAAAATAAGACCGGGAAATGAATTGATCATGAATTCTAGAGAATCCTAGAATGGGGTAAGGAACTAGTTGAGAACTAAAATTGGCAGAGTTATGATATAATTAGAATAATACATAAAACTAAAATTAATTCATAAATAATTACTCTATTGTATATTGTATTTATTTGTAATATAATTATGTCTTATGTTTTTATTTGTGCTTTCACAACGTGCTAAAAATTTCCAACCTAAGATGGGAGTTCAAACTTACTACTTTTGCACAATCAACTTGTGAACACATGGAAGGTAACTTAATCTTACACTTTGATCCTCATTTCAATAATATATAATCATGATATATGTATTAAATTTAAAAATTTTACCTTCATCCAATCATGCACTTTCATAAAATAGATATATTATAAACCTAAAAATACGTATCATCCCTAAAATCATTAAAAAAAAACAAGTCAAAAGTTTATATTAATTCATGAAGAACAAATCATACTCCAACTATAAGAAGTCCTAACATCAGTGTCGGCATTTGTATATAGTGTGGAAACAAAAGTTTGAAACTTTTGTTGATCAGAATGAAATTTACAAAACATTCGAATCTATATACTTTATTTAATATGAATTGAGTTCAGATGCTACTACAAGAATTACTTGGATTAAGTAATGGATAGTTGAAACCTAAACATAGAATTAAGAAATAGACACTATGAATTGTACCTAATCAAATTAGCACAACATCGAACCGATTCTACCCGAACCGTAGTGAACTAGGTAAACCACATTCAACTTGATCCCATGCTAAACCGGAGAGAATCGTGCACCGATTGGACATGGAAGGATCACATTTACGGACCACCCCATGCTTGGATTGAACCGAATTGATCTTGGTTTAGAGTTGCTCGATTTCACATGCTCTAGATATTAGCACATGCATATGAACTTAATTTAACATTTTGATTGTCCATTATATGCTAAAGTCGTTAGGGCAATTAAATAAGAAGTTATCTTTCACTGATCGTTTTAGTAAAGACCAAGAAAAATTGTAGGAATTTTTTATATGTGTGCCCAAGGAGAGAGTGTGGGGGAGGGGGGTGTGGGTTTTCTTTAAAAGGTAGAAATTACATAAATAAGTAATTTGAAGGAAATATGTTACGAGGAAAAAAAATTATTATTACTAATAGGTTTCATGTTTGGATCAATGGTAAGTATATATTGATGGTATTTAAATATGTAGTAGTGTTGGTAGGTAGTGTTTATAAAATTGATATTCATATTTTTAAACTTTAAAATTTTATTAATATTTACTTACAACTAATTGATTCATAGAGTGTGTTAGTGTCATTATACATTTTTTAACATTATATCGTATTGATAAAAAAATAAAAATAAAAATGGCATGTGAATATAATTCTTTTGGATTGAATCACATGGAATGGCTAGCCTTGATACATGTACTCCATTGTCCTAGCATTTCCAACATAGTGCCCATTCACGTCTCGAAATGTCTTACATACATACATTAGCACACATATTTGGCACCCTTAAAATGGGCTTAGTATGATAGCCTAATCCAAATTCTTCTTCTATTGATCTATTAATTAATACCTAGTTTTAGGAATACCTTAATTAATTGTTAATTATAATTCCAAAAAATGAAATCAGAAAAATTCAGCATCCATTAATTTAAATTAATATTATTTTTGAATACCCTAGTTGATTCCAAATGACCATATCTAAGAACCCTAGAAACTTATAGCCATTCAATTTATCTCACTCTCAATACTTTAGTTATCCGATATAGTATTAATGGCACTAGTAGGCACATGGAAATCCATAGTCATAGTTGGGAAGCCACATAAAGCTATGAAAACGATTGAATGATCAATAAGTAATCCCATGCACCAATCTTGTGTGATTTTGATTTCTCTATCTTTGTGTCCTAAATAAGTTTTATGTATAACACATCATCACATATTGAAACACTCCCGTGGCCTTTGTGGGTCACTTTTGTCCATTCAAGTAGCTTAGGGATATATTCACACATAAGAGGAGGAATAGACTCCATCTTAGCTTAGCTTAGCCTATCACTGTTCCTTTCAAATGCTTCCAAGTTAGTGAAAGTGTTTGTGTTACATTCGGTGAAAGTAGCAATTGATGAAAGTGTTTGTGTTAAATTCACCAGCTTCACAAAGAACAATAGTCTATGCATAGAGTACACAACAACTATAAATATGAAGATCAACCGCATTTCATCATAAAGGAAAGTGACCAATTAGACATTAGCACAATAATGCCTTAAAGGTAGGGCATATTTAGTCACTTCAATAATTGGATGTGTGTCCATATCTTCCTTAGACAAGTTCTTTAAGTTAGTGATAATGATTTGGAAACGGTATATGCAACGATGATTTTATACTTATGCTTCCTCTAAAAACTCATACAATAAGAGATTATTTAGAGATTGTTGTAACATTGACAAATCCTTACATGAGACACTTTACTTCTAAATTCAAATATATGGAAGTCTCCTAGAACTTTACTAAAAAAAAAAATGGTAACAAGAGAAGCAAAAGTGATAGATGATGAATTTGTCTTCATTAGTTAAGCTCATAAGATAACATCACTTGCACTTCATCCACACAATAGCAACCGTTGCCTAAGTTGGCCTTCTTATAATAGTGCATTAGCATAGGCCTTGCTATGAGCTATTTGGAACTGATTTTGTTTTCCGGTCTATGAAAAATGGAATCACAAACTATTGGGTCCATTAATTTTATTTCAAAAAGAGGCAAAACCTAGTTAGAATCAAGAATTCTTGTGAACTATGATTTAGGTACTATCCTAGATTCATGGGAGTGGTTTTTCATTTCTGGATTCAAAACCAAGAACCATTCAATTTTGTTATAATAAAAAATGAGAACCATTGTTTTTTTTTTATCTAACTTTGCAATGACATAATGGGTTCTTCAACCTACTAAATCATGGTTAGATTAGATGGTTATATATGTAAGTATTAAATCCTTTATGACTGCTTTAGGTTTTATATTCAGGAAAGTTTCTCATATAAGATGAAGGACATTACACAACTTGTATATATCCTAGAAACATATAACTTGGATAATATAAATTCTAAATTTAATGATACTTTCACAACTCAAGGTTCTCTATGCGTCTAGATAAACTAAGCCAAAGTATAATTCAATTATTGTCTAGTTGCGCTCAAGTTTGAGCAATTTGCGTGGCTTGTTGACTCAAGCAATAGCTTCAATTTATTCCATTTAGCAAGCTTATGAGCCTAAACCAAATTTGAGGCAAGCTCAAGGTAAATACTATTTTGCTAGTATATATAACACAATGACAAAGTACATAAAAGGTAAAGGCTAAATAATAATAATTGCTTCTATTAATTTAAAAAATTCGGGTATATTTGGAACTATTTTATTATGCAATTACTTCCTAGATGGAGGTGTAAACTCTATAAGTTTTGTAGGCATTAGTGATGATATAGTTGTTAATCGATTGCAAAAAAAAAAAAAAAATTGAAATAAGAGATCGTAGTTGATTTTTTAACACAACTTTTTTACACATTATAATCTAGTTGTAGTTTACATTGACAATTGACTCTAGGTTATATTTTAGATTTTATTTCAAAGTTCTTTGTGATAAAGCCTTAAAAAATCAGAAATAGAAGCAAAATTATCACTAGAAAGATGATCATAATTAGCATCAAAAGCGAGAGTATATCTAGTCCAGTGACTAGATGAAGAGTGATAGGATAAAGTGATTTGGTTGAAAGGGTGTTAAAAGATTCTTTGCTGTTAGAAACAATAAAAAATGTTCAGGGATAATTTTATACTTCATTACATGAGCTTTAGATGGAGTTTGCTTATATCAATTTATGAAGAGGGTGCTTGTGAATTAGTAATTTCTGATTTAGTAATGATTTCTATATCAAAACTTGTCAAGAGTTCTACTTCAAAAGCTATAGAGCTTCTAATCGATTAAATATTAAGCACTTGAGATTCTACTTCAAAATACGAGAAAATATTAGAAGATTTAGTTGAAGATATAAATCTTGATATTTTAGGAAATAGAATTTTTTTTTATATAATTATTCTATTTCCATATTACATTTAATTTTGATTCCTCATCTTTTTTCTTTCTTTGTATTATCATGATCCTTATTTAGACTAAGGCTTATTTATCAGTACTTTCATATACTCCTAATGCAAGATAATAGATGAATAAATAAAGTTTCTTTTTGATTGAGTTCATTTCTTTAAAATCCTTATTCTTATAACTCTCTTTCGATTATGGCGAGTATAGACACCCCATTTCTGCCTCTCCATATAGATTTTTTTAATAAATAAATAAATATAATAAAATATATATAGTAATAATAAAATAATAATAAGGGGCCTGGTTTGTGAAATAGTAAAAATTAAATGAAAATAATAAAAATAATAATAACAAGTAACAAAAAATAATTATAAATTTTTTTTCAAAAAAATTAAGAAAATATGGGTCTCTAAATTAAGCACAGGAATCTCAAATCAATAAAAAATAATTAGGACTATTAACTTATATACAAATTAATTGCATAAAATAAATGAGAAAAGGGCTAACCCAATTGGTTTACACCCGTACCTAAATAGAGGAAGAAAGCCAAGAGGTTGTGTGTTCGATCCAAACACATGCCATTTAGGCATTTTCTTTTTTGTCTGGTCAAGGTCACGTGCCGTGCACGTGACCATCTTCTCCAATCAACTTAGTCGAAAACAAACCAAGTAAACTAAAAGAGCTAGCGAGGATGTGGGATTTTTTTTTTTTTATACACTTTTCAATAGGGTTTGATACGAGATTATCCAAAAGAACTTTCAAAATTCATCTAAATACTTAAGATTGACTAACAAAAAAATAAATATTTGATAAAATCACATCTTCGGTAGTCCTTATCCATCTCACCGGCTGAACATGATTCAACCCTATCCCGAGCTCCACATAAGATTCAATTTACACTGTTATAAATAGGGGAATTCAAGAAACATGAAAGAGAGGGAAAAAAATCACCAAAAACACACACTCATAAGCTTCGATTGATGAACTTTCTCTCTCTAGGAACCTCAAACTTGCATCGAAACTTCTCTCTAAGATTACTAGTTCTATACAAGAAACCAAAATACGAAACTAGTATCAATAGGTTCCTAGTGATCTCTAGTTTTAGAAAGAGGTAATCTTTTGCTTCAATTGTTCACTCATTGAGCAAACCGAAAAACCATCGTAGACCCCACTATCAGCTACCTTTGAACCACCACCTAAGCTAGCTTTTAGGTGAAAACGACACTAAATTTATCTTCTACACCCTCAAAAACCTAGGGAACCACTCCTCAACCACCTCAGAATCTCCACTGGAGCACCACCGACGAAAGCCTTCAGTTGTCGTGCTCATGACCCAAGTTTGACCCGGATTCCAACCTAAACCAACCCATGTATCTGACCCGTATCCAAGTAAGTGTTATTATTATTATTAATTTAGTTTAGATAAATTAGTTTATTTAACTTTGTTAAAACCTAATTGATAAAAATAAGTCTAATTGATAAAAATTAGGGTAGGTTTTTTTAATAATAATAATAGAATGAATAATAAATAATTAAGTTAAATGACTTTATCTTAATTTATTCAATTTTGTTAAGGATGGAGTATATTAAAACCTTATAAAAATCAATTAGGAAAATTAGTAAACTAAGTAATTAGAAGGGAACCATGGTGTAATCCTTAGGTATTAAGATGTAATTGTCATCTAGAGACAATTAAGTTCTCAAACTAGTTTTTTTTTTTAAATAATTAGTAATACTTAATCTATAAATATAAAGATATAAAAAATAAAAAATTAAAAGAAAAAATAATTTTTTTTTATTATCTTGGATATGACTTATTATGGAAAAAGAAAATGCTTTCTCACCTAGAAAAATGTTTTTCATGAAATAAAATTTTAATTGATGTTTTCAAAACTAGAGGGTTTTAGTTCCTTTTTTTTTTTTTTTTCAAAAATGGGAAATAAAGTTTAGGTTTAGAATTTTTCTTCAAAAAAAATAAAATGATAATAAAAGTAAACCCGATCTATTTTCATAATTAAAATTAATTAATCTATTAAAGTTTTATGAAAACAAAACTACGTCGGTTTGATCCTGATTAGTGGGTACGTAGGTATCTACTAGGCAACCACATGTAAAATTACAAAATATATATATATATTTATTATTTTCCAATTTCAATTTACCATATAAAAAAATTTACAAAAATTTATCATTTTAAAATTTCAATTTATAATATAAAAACATAAACATATTTTACCCTATTTTTTAATTCAATTTTAATTAAAGTAGAAATGAAAAGGTTTTTATTCTCTTTTATTTCATTTTAAAATAAGAATAAAAATTTATAAAAAAAATGATTAAAAATTTTTCATGCTATTTTGATTTATTTTATACTTTGTATGGAAAACATTATATCTTGTACATGTGATGGTGAAGAGAATTTATAAAAAGCTTTTAATTCATTTTCTTGAAGAAGATAATAAGTAGTAACCATTTAGGTTTTAATAAGATAACCTCTAAGTCCATATTTTCTGGTTAATATTTTTTCAAAATTGTTTTTAGAAAAATTTATAGACCAATAGCTAGTTAAGGTTAATCTACCTCATTAACCTTAACTTATCTTATTTTTCAACTTAGGTTGGTGGCGACTCCAATTTTTCTTAAAGTAATTAAAAATATAGTTTTTCCTTAATTTTTATTGTCGAGTAACTTATATTAAGTGGGTTGGACTTAATATGGGTTAAATTGAGGAAAAATCTAAAATCAAGCTTGATAGAGAGCAAAACTATCTAGTTTGTTTGTGAATTATATCAAATAGATTAAGTGTAGTTTGATCTTTCTTGACAAGTTATATTCAAGAGGAAGTTGTCCATATCTTTATTGTAAAAATCGTTAAAAAATAATTATTATTTGTGAAAGTCTACTCACTATTTCTCAAGACTTGTTAGTGGAATTCCCTACATGCTTGATTAGCCTAGTGATATTCCTTCTAGGCTCATCAAAGCCTAAAGAGGATGGTTGCTAAACTACCCATACCTATAGTTAAGGTACTAAATGCATAATGATATCCATTTTTTAAAATCTACTATTGATGTTAAATTTCAACTTAAAGGAAAAAAAGGGGTGAAAGTCTAAGCTGCTTTTTTTTTTCCCTTCTAGTGATTACAACGATGGATGGAGGATTCGAACTTGGTTCATTTGATCTAAAGACCAATGTTTATACTATTAGACTACAAAGGTCTTAACACTCCAAGTTGCTATTTGCTATGATATGTTAGAAGGTTTTCAAATTGTAAGTTGTGAGTATTTGACAAGCTTCAAATAAGAAATCTTTTTTACCATATTTAATATATCAGTTAGTATGAATATTGATCTTCCATAAAAATGGTATATATATAGTTGTAAATCATCAAAATGATATTGAAATAACTAGATAGGAGAATAGAGAAATTTGATTTTAGGAAATTAATCTACTATGATAAAAATGAAACAAGAAATGGTTTAATTAAGAATTATACTATGCAAAATTATTTACTCTTTTTGTAAGTATTCCAATAATTATCCCTTGAAATTGTGTATTTTATCTTTTTATTTAGTTGTTTTTCTTATTAGAAGTTCAACAAACAAATCTATTAAAACATTAGCTTAATAATATGAACAATATATGCAATGATCTCATGCTTATGTTTCTTCCAAGAACCTATACAATTATAGATTGTTTAGAGAATGTTGCAACATTGGCAAATTCTTACATGAGATATTTTACTCCTAAAGCCAAATGTGTACAAAACTTGGCTTGAATCAACAACTCTTATGGACCATGATTTAGGTACTGCCTCAAATTCATTAGAGTGGTTTTTCATCTCTTGGTTCAAAGCCAAGAACCACTCAATTTTGTTATAATGAGAAATGGGCATGGTTGATTCTTATCTAACCTTTCAATGAATGACATATTGGGTTTTTGAATCTACTAAATCATGGTTGGATGGTTATATGTATAAGTGTTAAATTTTCTATGATTGCTTTAGGTTTGATATTCATGGAAACTTTTCATATAAGATAGAGAACATTACACTACTTGTATATATCCTAGAAACCTAACTTGTATGCTATAAACTATAGATTTAAGGATGCTTTTACAATTTACGGTTGTTTATAAGTTTAAATAAACTAAGCCAAAGTTTAATTCATTTATAGCTTAGTTGTGGTCAAATTGGAGCTATTTCAATAGCTTGTTGACTTGAACAATAGCTTCAATTCATTCCAATTAGTTAGCCCATGAGCTCAAATTAAATATCAAGCAAGACTAGATTTAAGACATCTTTTTCAAACATTGCAGTTTGGTTATAGTTTTATATTGAGAATTGCTTTCTTCACTCAACCTAGATTTTATTTCAAAGTTCTTTGCTATAAAGCCTAGAGAAGAGTATGGCTGCAAAAGTACTTGTACTTATAGTTAAGGTACTAAGTACATAATGAAAAAAATTGGTATGCAATTAAAATCAACGAGATAAATCAAGTTCAATTCACCTTTCCTTAAAATTGCACTAGGTAGTTAGCAAAAAAAGGGGGGGGGGGGGGGGGGTGGTTGTAATTCATCTAATATAAAAAATATAAAAGAAAAAATAATTGCATTTTGAAAAAAAAAATTTGCTTGTTTGTTTTTAAAACTACTATTGACGTTGAATTTCAACTTAAAGTGGAAAAGGGATAAAACTCCACTCTGCCATTTGCCATGGCATGTTAGAAGGTTTGCTAATTATAGATGGTGCATAAGCTATTAAAGTTTTTTTTTTTTTTCAAATCCTTGATATCAATTGGTATAGATGATGTCCTTACATAAGAATAGGATAAGTTCGAGTACTCCATCTCTCTCACTGTAATAAATAAATGGATGAAATTCTTTTCTCTACTAAAAGAAAAGCTATGTAAAATTTATTAAGGAATGACTTAAATTTGAGTTAATTAAATCTCTCTCCATTGACATGAAATATAACTTTCTATATGTATATATATTATGTTGAAAATCATCAAAATAATATAGAAATAGCTTAGTAAGAGAACAGAGAAATTTGATCTTAAGAAATTAATCTATTATAATAAAAATGAAACAAGAATTGGTTCTATTAAGAATTGCACAATGCAAAACTTATTTGCTCTTTTTATAAGCATTCCAATAGAAAATTGCATATTTTATCTTTTATTAAGTTGTTTTGTTTATTAGAAGTTCAACGGATCTATTGAAACATTAACTAAATATTATTTTAGAAATACAATAAAGTATCAAGTGGCAATAATATTACTCTAATATTATATATATATATATATATATATAATGAGATTCTTTTATAATATTGATATATTGTGTTTTTAGTATAGTATGCATGTCTTTGGAATTTTTGATAGATGTTTTTATTTTTCATGTTTTGCTCATTTATCTCTTGCTTTTGCACATGTTCCTTCTTCCTACTAGGTTTGCTAACATAATACTTAACCAAATATCTTAAAGGCATGTTTGGATTGTCCTTTTTTTTGTATCTTATTTATATTTTATTTGTATTTTATTTAAATTTGATTTGAAATTTATCATTTGAAAAGCTATCTTATATGAATCTTATTTTTATAATTGTGATAAAAAAATAATAATTGGAAGGTGGATATTGGAAAATAAAATTCACATACTTTTAATAAAAGAGGTTTAAAAAATATATTCAATAATTGGAAAAAGAAATATTAATTGGTATTTTTTAAAAATGAATAAAATAATAGATAAATAAATTCAAATTTATAGAAATATGTTAGGTATTAAAAATTTCAGAAAGAGAGATAGAGAGAGGTAGAGTTGGTATGTTAGTGCAATTTAAGTGAAGTTCATATGGCCTATGCTATCAACAAGCTAAATCACAATAATAACAAGAAATATTAAAGGCTGGAGAGAGAAATGCTCTCCCTTCTCTCTAACACTACACCCCCAACCACCCAAAAGTCCGCTTATTTTAAGCTGAAAACACACACACTAACCACCATCCCATTCCCTTCCTTTTCAACTCTGGTTTCATCATCATAATAGCACCCAATTCGAATGAGAGGTGGGTCTAGCACTCACTCTGTAATGACCACTAGGAACCCTTTCAGCCGTTGAAGCATTTTAGGAGACCACTTCCCTCCCCAGTTCTTTGGTATTATGGAATCCAGTACTCATGGCTCGTCTTTAGAGGTAGAATCCCAAGAAAGCCAAAACAAGAAAAAAGCTAAGACTACCTTTTATCCTTCCAAAAGCAACCTAAAGATATTAGCCAAAAACAGCAACCTAGAGCCTTATGCACCTACAGCTAAAGTCACATCGGCCCCACACCAGCTAGGAGAAGTCAACGAAAACTCTAACCCACCTAACACCAACATTGCCTACTCACTTAAGAATAGCTTTTCCTCATTTGGGAAAACCACATTGGAGGAGGTGAATGAACTCTTGGAAAAAGCTAAAGAAGAAAACTACCAGAAAAACCAGCCTCCCCTAACGCACCGACAACCAAGATGTACGCCATAGCTTATGCCTTCCAGGAACTAGTCCCTGAACTAGAATTCCAACTCCGTTTCATCCCTCCGGTGAAGACAAGCGGCATTCCAAGAGTTAAAATTCCAAAATCTGTGGAGGACAAAGGTGCTGTCTACCGGAACTCAACACTGGTAAGATACTTCCTAGGCTGCAAAATAACCTTTTCCCTCATGCAAGCTACTGCATTTAGGCTTTGGAAGAAGCATGGTTTAATCAATGTTTTAGGAAATAAGGAAGGTTTTTACTATTTCCAATTTGCCAAGGATAAAGATTTATCAATTATCCTAGAGAAAATGTGGTATTTCTCTTAGCATTTTCTGATCCTTCAAAGATGGAGAAGAGGATTATCACCAAACAAACCTCAGCCAACCCACGTCCCTGTGTGGGTGAACATGAGTCACATCCCTTGTGAATATTTGAACGCTGAGGTATCAGCCACATAGCCAGCAGAGTGGGATCCCCCATCAAAGTTGACACATTGACTACATTTAAAAAACAAGTGAATCAAGCCTGAGTCTTAATCAAGATAGACACTAGGAAAAATCTGGTAACCCAAGTTGAGGTTGAAAGACCCGAGGCCACTTAGCAAGGGTTTACGTTGAGTACCAATAGCTCCCTCCTAGATGCAAAATGTGCAAGGTCTTTGGGCATTCTTGTATCTCAACGCCAACCCCGAAGCCACAAGCTACCACCAAAACCTCTAAGGCTAACGAGGACCAATGGGTTCCTGTCCATCGCAGTGGTAAGAGCAAACAGAATCTGAATGGGAACGATGTTGGAGTGAGTACCACATCTCCCTCACCACCTCAATGGATTCGAGTGGAAGTCAGTGAAGAAATGCAATCACCTTTGAAGCACAAGCCAACTGCAACGAGAGAGCATAGCAAGCGAGATAATATGTTGGAAGTTGTAGTGGAAACCATAGTTGAGGCCGAGGTAGTAGATACTATGGCTAAGGAAGAAGAAGGCTCCACTCTCCCTAAGCAGAGTCCTAACGAAGCAAGAAGGAAAGACATCGCTACTAGCGAGATGGAAGTTGATGCCAAAGCTGTGATCACCCCTGATACATTGCTGAACTATTAGAAGTCAAGAGCTTCCTACAATGCATTGGACCCCTCCTACGTCTCCGAGTCCTCTGGCAGACTCCCAAAACTAGGAGGACTTAAGTGGTCATCAAGATGATAGTAAGAACATGGTTGATAGCGAAGGACTTGAAAACACTTCGTTGAATAAGTTGTTGGCTCAAATCAACAACTCTTTAGTTAGCAACCCCAAGAGCAACAAAAGCTCAAGCTCTTTGGGATGTCAGAAGAAAAAACAACGGAAGGGTCGTTGTACCTTCACTTAGGTGCAATCGGTTCGAGCTCTACATCACATCATGAATATAGTAGCTTAGAATATAAGAGGGTTGAACGATCCTATCAAGGTTATGGAGGTTAAAAGGATATGTGACACCAATAAAATTTCACTGTTGAGATTACTTGAAACTAAAGTGAATTCCTCCAACGAAGCTTCTATTCTAAACATCCTATGTCCAAGATGGCAAGTGGTGATTAATCAAGTAGCAAGAAAATGTATGTGGCTAATTTGCAACCCGAGGAAGTGGGATGTTCGAGTTAAGGAGGAACACATGCAAGACATGCATTGCGCAGTAAAACACCTGAGTACAAATACCCCCTTAACTGTCACATTTGTTTATGGGTCCAACAATGATAGGGAGCGAAGGTTGTTATGGGAAAATATTGTAGCCCACTCCTCACTTCTATTCACAAGCCCTTTGGTATTACTTAGAGATTTCAACATGATAAGATACCCTTTGGAAAAACTAGGAGGAAGAACCCGATCAACAATAGCAATGGAAGAACTCTAGAATTGTATAGCTACCTTAGAGCTGGAGGGTTTAAGATACACAAGGGACTTCTTCACATGGACCAATAGACAAGAAAAAAACCCAATTATGAGAAAGCTAGACAGAATCTTAGTCAACCATCATTGGTTGGAAGTATTTCCGAAAACTTAAGCCAAATTTTTATCTCTTGTACTTTCGGATCACTCCATAGCCATCACTTCTATGGACTTTAGCTTTGGTGCAAGGAAGGCGCCTTTTAAGTTTTTCAACTTTTAGATCGAGCACAAAAACTTTAAAGACATTGTTATTAACACATGGGACATCGAGATTAAAGGTTTAAAAATGTTTCAAGTAGTTAGGAAACTCAAAGCATTGAAAGTGGAGCTTAAGCGATTAAAGCACGCCTAATTCTCCAACATATCTAATACAGTGAAACTAGCTAAGAATACCCTCTTACAGGTGCAAGCAGCCATACAGAGCAATGGAGATACATCTCATATTGAAGAGGAGAAGCAAGCCTTTAGGAAGTATTACTTGCTTAAAGGAATACCCTCTTACAACTGAAGAGAGTTTCTTTAAATGGAAATCTAGGACAGAGTGGTTGAGACTAGGGGACAAAAATACCTTCTTCTTCCATAAAGCAATGAGGAACCTTCACAACAGAAGTTCCTTGTATAGGCTTCTAAAGGAGGATGGAAGTGAAGTGGAAGGGGAAGCAGGAGTTAAGGAGTTAACTATATCACACTTCCAATGACTATATGACAACTCTTTGCCTCCCATCAACCATGAGCAAGTTCACAACCTAGTGACCTAAAGTTGATAGAACAACAAAAAGAAGATCTAAACACTCCATTCTCAAACGAGGAGATAAAATGGGGTTTCTTCTCACAAGAAAATGAGAAAGCTCCTAAGCCGGATAGGTATTCAGCTAGATTCTTTAAGGAGACTTGAGAAATCATGGGCAAGGATGTAATTGCAGCAGTTAGGGAGTTCTTAGCAATAGGGCATTTACTTAAAGAGATAAATTCCACCATCATCTCCTTAGCTCCAAAGGTAGCTAATCCTTCAAGATTATGAAAGTTTTGTCCAATTGCCTACTGCAATATTCTTTATAAAGCTATTTCCAAGGTGCTAGCCGTGCATCTTAAAAAGATCTTACCCTCCTTAATCGAAAGAGAACAAGTTGCATTCATCCTTGGGCGAAGAATCACAAATTATTATGGCATACGAGTTGATGGTTGGATACCAATCACAAAAAGGTGCTTCTTGTTGTACCCTAAAAGTGGACCTTCAGAAAGCCTATGACTCTATATGGTGGGATTTCTTATTGGGGGTTCTTAAAGCCATGCACTTCCCTGCACATTTCTATACGATCATTGTATAGTGTATCTCAACACCGAAGTTCTCCACAAAGATCAACGGAGAACTAAGCGGTTACTTCACCAGCAAGAGGGGTCTAAGGTAAGGCGACCCCATATCCTCTTACCTATTTGTAATTAGCATGGAAATGCTTTCTACCCTACTTCGGAGGCTCCCCTCAAGCCTTAACTTCTCCTTTCATTGGAGATGTAAATATGAAAGGCTAACTCATCTTTGTTTTGTAGACGATCTTTTTATCTTTGTGAAAGTCAATGTTGAATTAGCTTCCTTGATCAAGGATACCTTACAGCATTTTTATTCCCTCTCAAGTCTTGTTGCCAACAATAACAAGAGTAGCATTTTCTTCTCCCATGCCCCTTCCATGGTCAAGGAGATCATTCTTTAGATCACTTAATTTCAGGAAAGCAAACTCCTAATACACTACCTGGGGGTTCCACTCCTTTCCTCAAAGCTAAATAAAGAAGATTGTGATGCTCTATTAGAAAGAATCATAGCGCGTATCAATTCTTAGACCTCTAAATACCTCTCCTATGTAGGTAGATTATAGCTGATGAAATTAGTCCTCTCCTTAATGCAAATCTTCTAGAGCTTTGCTTTCTTACTCCCTAAATTCATTATTTCAAAAACTAAACAACTTCTCAAGAACTTCTTGTAGAGTGGAAGACCAAATGTTTATATTAAAGTTAAGGTCAAATGTACTGAGGTTTGCAAATCATTGAAATGTGGGGGTTTCAGGATCCCAAATCTTCACCTCTGGAACAAAGCTATACAAACCAAACACATATGGCCCTTATACAAAGGCGGCCCTAGGAGTTTATGGCCGGATTAGGTTCATTCCACCCTTCTAAAAGGAAAAAGCTTCTGGTCATCTAAAGTGCCAGCCATATGCTCTTAGTCTTGGAAGGAGCTCTTAAAATTAAGAAGCATGGTCTATATCAACTTTTAATGGGAACCTAATGATGGCTTATCCATCTCCTTGTGGACAAACTACTGGCTTTCAATAGGCTCATTTAACATCATATATAGTGCGCGAGAGTCAAGGAACTTAGGCCTCCCCTTAACTACAAAGCTTTGTTCGTTGATGGAAAATAACACATGGCAGCTACTTGATATTCCATTTTGGATAAACTTCCAGATTGCACCCCATATCCAACCAAATGCCTCACTCTTTGACTAGCTTTGCAGAATCCATTCAGTATAAGTGATTACACCATTAAGCGTGGATATGACTTCTTCAACCCTCTAAGCACCACTATGACTTAGTATAAGGTTATTTGGAACAAGACTACCATACCTAGACATTCATTTATTCTATGGCTAGCTTGGTTGGGAAAACTATCTACCCTTGACAAGGTAGTCTCTTGGGGAATCACTACATCCGCAACTTGCTATCTCTATCAACAAGGATTGGAAGATCACTCTCACATTTTCTTTAACTGCGGATAGACATCCCAAACATGGGGATAGATTCATAATCGCATCGTTTTGAGATTGGTGGGATGTTACTGCCTTTCTAACCACAACAGTTGACTCATCCACCCCTATGCTCCAAAGATAGAGAGAGAGTCTAGTTGTTGCGGTCTATTATATATAGAGAATCCGAAACAAAGCAAGACTAAGAAGTAGAGTTGGGAATTGCGGAGTGAAGCAGGTAAGTTGCTACAGGTGTGAGTTGGCTTGTTGACCCTCAAAAAAAAAAAAAAAAAGGACAAGGCAACTCTCTCGAATAAATTTGAATATATTTTATAATATATTACTATTACATTTTCATTTGATTATATCAATAATAAATTACTAGCTTTCATAAGTTTAATTTAAAAAATTTAGAATACTAAAAATTTAGAATTTAGAATTCAGAATACTAAATTTGTAAAAAAAAAAAAAAATACGAGCGGGGCGAGCCGATTTTTTTAACCCGTAACTCTTGCGAGCTACTGCGAGTCGGCCTGCGGGTGCGGATCGAGGTGGGCTGGCCCGTTTGACCCGCATTCCCGACTCTACTAAGAAGTAATCTCCTTAATACAGCTTATGTAGCCAATTAAATTAATGCTTATGCCACTCTTTTGTAATTGTGTTAGTCTTCTTTGTTTTGCACTACGCTATACTTTTCTTAATATAATTATACTCGTGATACACTCCTATTCATCCTATTGACGATTATATATTTTCTTTGGATCAATAAAATTTGAATTATAAAAAAAAAACATGTTAAGTATTTAATTTTTTAATAAGAATACATATGTATATATTTTTATTTGCTCTCTCTTTTTTTTAATTAAATATATATATTTAAATAAATGCCAAATGAATGAAAAAAAAAAACAGTTACGGTTTGATACTCTCTCAGTACATCCTCAAACTAAACACAAACACTGGACAAATCCTCCCTCTTATTGCTACCGATTGCTTGTTTCTCTCTTAAACCCTATTGCATGGTAAGCGTTTGTTGAATTGCCGCAATGGCTTTCTCCATTATGTGTCTCAAATGTTACCCACGTTCTCTTCCTCCTCCACCACCCGTCTTTCTTTCTCCTAAACCATCCTCCTCCATTCCCACCATCTCATACGCTACTGCAGAATCTCAGTCCCAATCCTCAGCCCCTTTATCTTCATTATTCCCATCACAGTCACAGACCCTCCAAAAACTACCTCAAGACTTCACCCAAAAGCAACTCCTCGAAATCCTCCGACGCGAAAAGGATGAAACTTCAGCCCTTCGGATACTTGGGTGGGCCTCCGAACAGCCAAGCTTCACCCCCCATGCACAGATTTATGAGGAAGTTCTTAACAAGCTTGGGAAAGTTGGGTCCTTCGATTCGATGAAGCAGGTTTTGGAGGAAATGAAGAATGCGGGTTGTGAGATTACTTCAGGTAGTTTCTTGATCTTTGTTGAGAGTTTTAAGGATTTCGATATGTATGATGACATTCTTGGGATTGTGGACATGATGGATATCGAGTATGGGGTTGAACCAGACACTCGGTTCTATAATCACGTGTTGAATGTTCTCGTTGATGGGAATAAATTGAAATTAGTAGAAAGTGCACATTCAAGTATGGTAGATCGTGGGATAAAACCCGATGTTTCGACCTTTAATATACTTATAAAAGCTCTTTGTAAGGCACATCAGGTTAGGCCCGCCCTGTTATTGATGGAAGAGATGCCAAATTATGGGTCATCCCCAGATGAGAAAACCTTCACCACGATTATGCAAGGTTTTATTGAAGAGGGTAATATTGATGGAGCACTGAGAATTAGAGAGCAGATGGCAGGGGCTGGATGCCCTGCTACCAATGTCACAGTTAATGTTCTGATTAATGGGTTCTGCAAAGAGGGGAAGATTGTTGAAGCACTTGATTTCATACAGGAGATGACAAATGAGGGTTTCTATCCTGATCGGTACACTTTTAATACCTTGGTGAATGGTTTGTGCCAAGCAGCACATGTTAATCATGCTCTAGAGATTATGGACTTAATGCTTCAAGAAGGTTTTGATCCTGACATTGTTACTTATAATTCTCTTATTTCTGGGCTTTGTAAGACAGGTGAAGTTGACGTGGCGGTCGAAATTCTCCATCAGATGATCTCCCGAGGTTGTTCTCCCAACACTGTCACTTTCAATACGTTGATTAACACCCTGTGTAAGCAGAATCAAATAGAAAAAGCTACTGAACTTGCTCGGGCCCTCACAAGTAATGGACTCTCACCAGATGTCTGTACATTCAATTCACTGATTCAAGGCCTCTGTACAAGTAGTAATCACGACATAGCAATGGAACTATTTTGGGAGATGAAAAATGAAGGGTTCCAACCTGATGAATTTACCTACAGTATATTGATTGACAGCCTTTGTGTTAAAGGGAATATGCAAGAAGCATTGAGCTTGATGAAGGAGATGGAATTAAATGGCTGTGCTCGAAATGTCGTTGTATATAACACTTTAATTGATGGGTTCTGCAAGAACAAGAAGCTTGAAGAAGCAGAAGAGATTTTTGATCAGATGGAACTCCAAGGTGTTTCTAGAAATGCGGTAACATATAATACCCTTATTGATGGCCTTTGTAAGAGTGAAAGGGTTGAGGAGGCTGCTCAGCTTATTGATCAGATGATTATGGAAGGTTTGAAGCCTGACAAGTTCACTTTTAATTCTCTGCTCTTACATTACTGCAAAAAGGGAGACATAAAGAAGGCAGCTGATATTGTGCAAACAATGACTTCAAGTGGGAGTGAGCCTGATATTGTCACCTATGGAACACTCATCAAGGGCCTATGCAAGGCAGGTAGAGTTGATGTGGCAAGTAAGCTCCTAAGAAGTATCATGATGAAAGGAATTACCCCCACTCCACAGGCTTATAACCCTGTAATCCAAGCACTATTTAAAAGAAAGAGGATTAAAGAAGCAATGAGGCTTTATAGAGAAATGACAGAGAAGGGTTACGCTCCAGATGCTATCACTTACAGGATTGTTTTCCGTGGGCTTTGCAATGGTGGAGGACCGATTGGAGAAGCCGTTGATTTTGTGGTTGAGATGACAGAAGAGGGGCATATACCTGAATTTCGACCCTTCTTTATGCTGGCAGAAGGACTCTGTACTTTGGCTATGGAAGACACTCTAATCAAGCTCATTGATTTGATAATGGAGAAAGCAAAATTCTCAGATAGTGAAGTTTCTATGATCTGGGGTTTTATCAAAATCCGGAAGTTCCAAGATGCCTTGGCTACTCTTGGAAGTATATTGGAAAACTACAGGTGAAGAATAGGCTGTCCATATCAGAGTTTGAGCTTTCTTCAGGACATTTGTTAGGAAAGCAGATCCCTCTTCTGTTATCATTGTTATGTGCTATCAATCATTGTAGTGATAATCATGAAGATCAAGTTTTTATCTTGATTCAAACTTTTGATAAGAATTTCTGATTCACATATACTTAACAATGTAAATCTTGTAGATAAATCTGAGATGCTGTAACTGTATAATCAATATTTGCCTTTTTTCTGCAGTGAAAATCTTGAGTTCATGGTACACTTTCTTGATTTGGTGATCATTTGGGTGAAAGTTATCTTCTTGCACCTTAGAGTACAGTTCATAAAATATCATGACATTCAATTCTAAGGGTTGTGGAATATCTACTCATGCATGAATTGTTTATATGTTTTTGTTGAGCACATGTTCCAAAGGAGACATGGATGTCAGGTCTGGGTTGAGGAGAAATGTATTTAGATCTCTTTGCTTGCACAGGATTGTCTTCTATACAAGAGACTTGAGCTGGAAAGGTGTTTTAAGTTTAAATTTCAAAATGCTCAATTGTGTACCTGCAAGCAGCAAATGCAAATGTACAGTCTTATCTTCAGGTATGTGTGAACTATGGTGTCATAATTTGTTGAAATCTGTTAAGACTTATGTTGGCTGGATTCTCAAAGGAATATGTTTGCTCTTATTGTTATGTTTTTCTTTCTAAAAGATTTCCCTTGATAATCCTGTGTCTACAACTGACTCTTTCTCACGTGATAGGCCTGTTGTGAAGCATTTTGGGAAACTTTATTCAGTGCCTTTTCTTTTTTTGGTTGGCTAGATGGGCTGTAGCCATTTTATGAGCTTTATATAGTACACCTAGATGGTCTGTGTAGATCATGTTTATAGCGTGTCTCTATAGTTGCACCACAAATGGCATGTCATGTCTGAATTGCAAAGAATTTATGTTTGTAGAGATTTTGAAAGCTGTAAACAAGGGATGATTTGTGCCGCTAAGGCAATCTACTACTCTTGATAACATGTAATATTTGTGTTATCATTTCCTGTTTTGCTTGGTTGTTTTCACTATGCATTTCATGTGCACTTTTGCTTTCTTCTTATGGCTATGGCAATTCAGTTAACATTTTCACTCAATTTTCCTAAATCAGTTGTGCTATTGAATCTGGTCATTTTTCAGCCAGAAGCTGGTCCATAATTTGCTGACAACAGTTGACCAGCTTACATGACTGACTGAAAACTGGCTATTTATGAAGCTTGCATCTGGACTCTTATCTGAATTTGAAGGCTTAGGGAGCAACTAGAGGATGGACAATGATTTTTTTGGGTAAGATGAGATTTGGATGGACAAAATGATACCAAGGAAGATTTCTTGCTTTTGATATATAGTTGTTAATCTATTCAAATGCTGGCATAGGGTCAGGGCTCATTGGTCTTGAGTAATATCATCACTCCTTTACTGGTGAGGAGTGAGAATTCCACCTGCTGGTTATCTCCATTTTTCGTGGCTTGCTTTGCTTGTCAAAACTTTCCTTTTGTCTGATTTCACTCATCCTGAAAACCTTAAGATTTCCTTGATTTTAATTTGATTCTATTATTCAGCATCATCAATTTTTGTAATACATTGTTATAGCCGTTCATCTGGCTTAGCTGACATGTCTATTGATTTTTCCTTAATTTAGTATGCATTTCTTTACTGCCGTATGCAAATTTGGAAGCAGGTTTGATCAATTGTTATGAATTTATGATGATGGATTGATCTGAAAGTGTCAACCCTGATTGGGCAAATGAATAAAATATCAATGTTTGAACAAACAACCAAGAGAATTGAGAGGCAATGCCTTTGCTTGGGAACCATTCAAGTTACTAAAAATTAAAGCATCTGGGGAATCAAACCATCCAAATTGACCATAAACTTATCAGGATTGTTCTTTGTCCACTAGATAACTAAGTTAGTGAAGGGCTGATTTAGGTTGTAATTTCAGCACAAATTGCATAATAAGTAGCTTTTATGATCTATAATGCTGGTATTCTGCTTCTTTTTCTGCTGATTTGCAAATACCTCTAAAACAGTACCAAATCTCTCTAAAACGCACTGGGATTGTTGGTATTACATGACCATAATTTCAGCTTTGGAAAAGAGGTGAATTCAAACAAGTAAAGAACTCTTTGGTGTTAAAAGATTAGGAACATTCCTCGGTAGGTTGTAAATTTATTGGGTTTTATCTCCCCTTGCATCTTTCATTGTGGATATTTCTAAATCCTGCTCTCACGATGCTGATTATAGTGTCATTAAAATAAAATTATTGTCACAAGTAACTCTTCTGTTTCCAGGATCAGTGAGCAGCAATGCTGTTTGAACATGCCCTTCACGCCAGGGAATTATGTCTTGAATGTGCTATAGAAGGAAGTGCTGAAATATTGCTTTTAAACCTTGAAATTAATTGAGATAGAAGAGGGGGGAAAGATACAAAGACCTTGGAATTAAGGCCAATCAGGGTGGCTGAGTGTGTACCTCTGCCATGAAAACACTGTCTATGATAGTTTTACAGGCTGAGATGAACTAAATCCACTTCTTTATTGATGTCTGTGATAGTTTTACAGGCTATCAAAGTTGAGTTAGATAAAATAGACAGATCCTATATACAAAAATTACATTCTTATTAACCTTCTAGTGCTTTCTGACTTGATGTATAAAATATAATATAT
Organism: Laguncularia racemosa; assembly: GCA_037954665.1. NCBI lineage: Eukaryota > Viridiplantae > Streptophyta > Magnoliopsida > Myrtales > Combretaceae > Laguncularia > Laguncularia racemosa. Next base: position 5,202,943 of record JBBMOL010000031.1, on the reverse strand, counting down.
GACCCACTTATTCTTTCTCCATCAGATTAAGGTAAAGAAATACTGGCTACAGGGTCCTGCAAAATTGTAAAGTAAATGCTTAGTGCGAATTATTAAATCCAAGATTGGATAGGATAGTTGCATTTGAAGGAATTGACTCCACTAATATGAGCGAAGATATCAGAGGAATTCAGCATGTCATCATCTTCTTTAATGGCAACCTGCACAAAGTGCAAGCAGATATCAATATGGGGACTACATTAGGGAACAAGAAAGAAGATCAATGCAAATGAATTCTGTGCATATATTTGGATGTGACACATACTTCATCCTTATCATCCTCTTCATGTGAGCTACTGGGAAGTCGGTTCTCCCCAAAGTCATCATTCTTTGCAAATCTTCCTCGAACACGTGGACGGCTATCTGCCAGAGTTTTCCTACAAGCATACTGCATATATATTTACATACTAGGGCCTCAGAAGATGTCCAGGCATATGAAAACTAGATATTGCATTTTGTGAGAGGAAAAGGGGTATGACCTTTATCTTCTTGCTGAAATTCCTTTCATTCCTTTTCTTCATGTATCGATGTATCTTCTCTTTTCTCTGCTCAATTGACAATCTCCCTACTCTATAAGTTGATTCATCCAAATTTGAAATCTCTGCCACTAAGGGTGTAGAACTTGAGTGTCCATTTACTAGCTCCTGACTCTCATTGCAGAAGGCCTTCCATGACAATACCGGGAAAAAATCAACAGAACAAAATAAGTCCTTTTTCAACAATCACCTGCAACGGATCTACTTTGGCCTTAATCTTCAAGTGCTTGAGGCCAAAAAGTTAACTCTAGAAATTCTCTTCAAACTAGTTAGAAAGCTTTTTGCAGAGACATTTTATATTCAAAACAAATATTACTGAGTTAGTTATTCAGTTCTTATCCTTGCCCAGATGGTAGTTTAACCCCATGTTACATTTAAGAATAAATGATAGGTTTCTCATGGATCTGTGCCTTCTGTGACTAAGTTTTTGAACTTCAGTCACAAAGAAGTTTCCACTGGAAGATAATTTCCTCCTATCAAGAATTAGTTGTTTGGAGTTCATCAAATAGACAACTTCTCTTTCATTTGTAAGCAGTATCTTTGCTAAATGATTAAAGAGATTGGAAGACATTATGGATGATACACCCAGTCTATGTCGCTTTTTCCTATTTGAGAGTTGGCCTGACAACTTGTCACCATTTGATAAAAATTTCTTGAACTTTCATGTTAATTCTATGGAAGAGTTATCTTCTGTTATAGCTCTTTTGACAGTCTAAAGATGGATTCTAGAGAGTTTGGCAAACAAGTTAACGAGAAGTTACCAGTAAAATTACCTGAATGTTCCCAAGATTAAATACCCGTGGCATGGAATCTGGACAATAAATTCCATTATTATCAGCATGGTAATCCAGTTCTTGAGTTTGCAGGTCAGTACTCAGAGGAAGGCTCCCTGAAAAGATCCCAGAGCCATCACCAGATAGCGCAGCTGTTGCATTCCCAAGCATGTATTGGCCTATGTGAGAAGGAGGAAGAAATGAGCAGGATGGTGATGAAGGGGTCAGCGGGGCATAAGGTGGCACCGAAGATAAGCACTCTTCTTCAAAAACACCAGGGAATGGAGGGCCTATGACAGGTGCAACTGGTTCAGGAGGATAATTTGCAAGCCCTTCAACAGCATTTGTCAGTGGAATTTGATGTTGAGCTGAAGAGAAATCAAATTGTTCTTGTTGATTATGTAAGAATTGAGGAACAGAAAATGAAGGAGAGGGGGAAAAGTCAATTGAAGCAGAGATATCATTATCAATATCTTCTTGTAGATCAAAGATCATGGTTGGATAGCCATTGATATTATTAGTGGTGTTGGTGGTAGTGGTAGTGGTGGTGGTGGTGGTACTGCTGGCTGTTGTTGACGTGGAAATGGCTTTTATGGTGTTAGAATTATCAGCATGATTTTCCTGATAGATGCTGGCGGTATCTTGGGATAATGATAGATTGCTGGAGTTGGCATTTTCTTCATAGCTGCATTTTGGGCTTGAGTTCTCTTCAGAATTTTGTATGGTTTCTGAAAACAACTCAGCTTCACAAAATTGAAGTATTTCTGCACTCAAAGGGCTCGAAATCTCTTCCTGCAAGACATAAAAGAACTCACAAATATTACAAGGTAATAATAATGAAAAACCTTATGACAAAAGAACAAACTGAGCTGAAACGTTACTTTTTTCATTTAAATGTAGTTTGTTCTTAGTATAAGAAATTTATCTGCCGCCTATCTGCAAGGAATACAAGCCTACTTCCTCTTACTCTCCAAGTGTTATCAAGCTTATATCACATCGCTACATATCAATAGGTTAAGAAATTAACCTCACGTCTACCTGTCCTTGATTAATCATTTTTCCAGGGATTACGTGATTCCTATAACAGTCTCGCTGCGAAATATAAAGGAATCCGCACTCCATGTGAGGACCAATTTCATTTTCTAGTATGATAAAAAAGAAACCATACTAAATAGAAAAAAGGTTTTCCATGGTTGTGAATTTCATGCAATTTATAGAAATAGCCGGAGTTGTACAAGCACTTGGTATTGAAAGTCACTCCATGATGTTTGTGCATGTATAAGTGCTTTGTCAGAACCCTTCGTCAGTACTTAAGCTGGAGTGGTCAAGAATCCTATTTGGAAAGCTTCAACAGCAAGCACAAAAAGCGACATATTCCAAAATGATCAAAAGAAAAGTAGAGCTTTCCATCGGAGGAAGACTCCGCATATGGTGATTCTGCTTATTGATAGTGACTTCTTTTATCAGGAAAGTTACAAGTTGTCTACATCTTCTTCAAGTATGGATTGGAAGATGCTAATTATGACCAAATTCGCCACTTATAAGTTCGATTATGCGTAATGAACTTAGCCACGAAAGTATATTTTTCCTAATCGTGACATCCATGTAGAAGTATTCCTTTCCATTATATGACTTTGTAACGTGCATGGAATCCTAAGATGTTCAAAGAAAGTAAAACAAGGCAAAATAGAAGAATATCAAAACCGAAACCATCCCCGTTAAGTACGAAAGATGAAGCCGGTGGCGGGGAGCAGATTTATTTAACGGTCAATCGATTATAAACATAAATCAAACAAGCATAAGATGCTATAGGATTGCATGATCTTAGGGTTGCTTGGCTTCTAATGACATTACAAGATCATAGAACATGAAGATCATATGACTTCTCTAGAGTGAAGTCAATCAAACCAAGAAATGTGAATTGTGCATGATCACAAAGTTGACACGATGAGATGGAAGCATTGATTTATTAACAAAAGAATAAAAGAGAGTTAGATCGTAGAACATTACGATGGGAAGCTGTTCGGACTGATGAATCTCATCCTCCAGCATCTTAATATCTTTTAGGTGTTTGTCCAGAGGCATCAAGAGAGAAAACTCCTCAAAAGCTTTATTTCCTAAAATGGCAATAGAAAGAAACTATTGTACTGACATCCTGAATGGTTGCATGCTAAAATGCGTTAGTAAAACCAATGGAAGAGAAGGATCCATTGTTAAGAACCCAAAAAAAGGGAAATAGAGAGAATAGAGGGTGGTGGGGTGTTTTCTATACAGGATGGATTTAGAAAGAAAGGAAGGGCGAGGGAGAGAGAGAGATATAGACAGGGGAGATCAGAGAGAGACTAGGAAAGATAGACAAAGTTGTATGTATATTTTTGAGAAGAAGACGTTATGGTTAGCTAAGAAAAAGGAGGGTATGGGGTGTAAGAGTTTGTTAAATACATAGGACATTAGTTGACCGTACAATGTTGTCAACCTGGCACCTGAGTTAATCGACCCGAAACTGAAGGGTCACCACATTTTTACTGTTTTTTTTTTTTTTTTTTTTTCCAATTTTTTCCTAAGTGGCACAGTCCAACTTCCTGCTAGAAATTATCGGGCTTACTTTGGCACTTCGACTTTACATATATCTATATAGACATATTGGACAATTTTTATGCTACATATATGGGAACTATGTAGCATGTTGTAATCAACTGAACAGAAATTGGGTTGACCCTCTCATTATGCCCATGCAACTTTCGACTTACGTTGCATTGCATGCTTATTATATATCACTTTTCTTTATCTTTTTATTACATAATATATATATATATTATATATAAAAGTTATATCAATCAAGTTAATCAATACAATATGACTTATAAATGAAGAGTTAAAGGATATGAAAATCCAATCGAATAGATAAGCACATACCTTGAATAGTCAATATATCCCACATAACAGATATTATCATTTCTCTATCACAACTGAAACCCAATCAATTAGCCAGTGCAGTAGATCATAAGAAAGGGATAAAATGGTCCCACAAAAAGACTCTAAACAAAAAGAAAAGCAAAAATAATAAGCACATATAAAAACCATTTATTTTAAATGTTATCAACAATGCTTATATCAATTGGATTGTTACAATGCTCAAACTAATCAGATCTATAAAAATAGACTTGCGGTGTTGAGAAGCGCAATGTAAATGTGTCAATAATGGTGAGAATAGTAGCAAAAGACCATATCTAATAGCAATAGTAGTGAATCTACAAATATTGAAATCAATAGCGGTAAATCTGTAAATTTAAAATGGCAAAAGAAGAAAAGTAATTTATGGAGGGAGAGTCCATATTGGTTTGTTATCTGTATTATGCTATACATATATTTATGTCATGTTTGATATGCAAAAATAATTTAAAATAGAATGAAATCAACGATGAAATACCAAGTTTATCCTTATGTTTGGAAAAGTTCATGGAATTGAATGAAATAGAATGATATATAGTGATATTTATAAAAAATGTTCTTAATTTATAAAAGTAATAAATATACATTAATGAAGTCAAAAAAGTTATTTAATTAATTGTTATCAATGAAGATGGAATGGAGTTATGATTCAATCCCTTCAAAAGTAAAATTGAATTCCCTTTTATAGTTAGGATTATCAATCCAAGCAATCACTATTTTAACTTTTAAAATGTTTCCAAAGAAAAGGGAGTGAAATTCGGAATCACGATGTTATTTCAAGTCCATTTCAACATATCAAATATGACATGGAATGAAATAAGATAGAAATGGATTTGCAATTCTTAATGCTAAAGGTCTCTTGCTGCCACTAAAAGCTACATTTAGATTTTAGTTTATTTTCATCTTATTTTGAAAGAAAAACTTGGTATGTTTGGTTTGCACAATGAAATAAGGTAGGAATAAATTTGCAATTTCTAAGGAATAAAATAAAGAAGTAATAGTTATTTCTTATAATTCATTTGACATTTTATAGATGGATTTAGAAATGTGGTGAAAAAAAACCAAAGAATAGCTATTTTCTTAATTCTGTAAAGTTATTACAATTCCTTATTCACAGCAATAACAATTCCATAGAATAATTATTTTGCCAACTAAACACAAAATGATGCCTATAGAGAAACATTACCATTTTATCACATCCTTATAAAGTTAACTAAATGTGCTACTATTACAAAATATATTAAATGAGATAGCATGCACAATTCGCATAGATGATGATTTAAGATATATTAGCTATATAATTTATCAATTTACAAGTAGTTAACTTATTAACCATATAGCATATATAAGGGGATCAAAGTATGGATTATTTCTTTAGTATAAGTTATACACGTGATTTTTGTGAAAGTGGAATCTAATCACTGAGATTAAGTCTAAGAATTGCAATCAAAAGTATCTCTTGAATTTGAAAGGATGAAATCCGATTGGCCTTGAGCTAATTGTCCAAAGTGATAAGGGTATATACAATTTTTTCAGTGTCTTTTCTTAATTGTAATTATTATTTTTGTATTTTTTGTTATATTATATTATTAAATATATTAAATATTATTTTTATTATATTATGTAAATAAACATATTTAATATCATCATTTTGTTAATTTAATTATTATAAACCAATTTGAAATTGATACACATTACGGATTGATGGAAAATGTAATAGATTTGATAAAAATCCTTTCTTTGTAAGATTTTAAAAATATTAAAAACTCAAATAAAAAGAAAAAAAATTAAGGACTCAAATAAAAAAGTATATACACGTTGAAAATTAAAAATGCACTTTTTTCATATATAAAACTTTCCCTAACTTGAATTGTGCAAATAGTAATTGAACTTCTGAAATAGGCTTGGTGAGAAAATCAACTAATTGGAACCAAGAAGGAGCAAAAATAGTGTGCAAGAACCTATTTGCAATATGGTCTCTAGTAAAATGAGTATGTATAACAATATGCTTAGTTATCCTATGTAAACATACATGATTTGCCAAAAGTTGAGCTGATTTATTATCACAGTATAATGCAACAGGTAGAGAAACTGAGACTTGTAAATCATGAAGTATATAGGAAATGTAAAGCAACTCTTTAATGGTCGAAGCCATGCTTTAATATTTATCTTTTGTTAAAGATGTGGAAACTATGTTTTGCTTCTTCATTTTCCATGAAACAAGAGATTTTCCAAGTAAAACATAATAGTTGGCGATAGATTTTCGATCGAATGGGCATGTGCCCTAATTAGAATTTGAATAACCCGATAGCTCAAGAGAATTATCAATTGAATGATAAAGCTCATGATTAATAATACCTTTAAGGTACTTTAGCACATGAAAAGTTGATCGGAGATGTCCAACACAAGGATTAGCTAATAATTGACTAAGTCTGTAGACAACGAATGAAATATCAAGCCTAGTGAGGGTAAGATATGAAAGCCTTCCTACATTACATCTATATAATGTAGGATTGTCTAATTGCTCCCCTACATTGAAAGTTAATTTAAGTCTAGAAGGAAAAGGAAATTTGACTAGCAAAGTTATCAAATTCATGATTTTAGGTAGAATCACTTTGGAATTTATAGAAACAAAATGTAGAAATATAAGTTTCAACGACTTAAGTAGCTTTAAAAAGTTGTAAATATATTTACTATAGACATATAAAAAAAACATAAAATATAAGATGGAATAAAGAAATTTAATATAAATTTTAATCACAATTCATAAGAAAAGTTATATATTTATAATATAAATAAATCATCATAAGTTGTTAAGTTGATGTATAAAACTATAATATAAATAATAATACCAATATAAAATGAATTATAATATAAATTATAATAATAAAATATAATGTAAAAAAAAATCACTAACTCCCTTTTCCTCCTTAAAAGTCAAAACTATTTCAATTCCATTCCTTTCAAAGAACTGATACTTTCTTATCTTGTGAAAGTTGAGTTGTATTTTCTAGCTTTTAGCCCATTTGACTTAAATCAGTTGAATTGATAAACTTGATTAAAAATGTGATATTGTAATGATTTTATGTATAAACTCATGATTCCATTACGAGTTTACATGGAATCGATTTTATACTCAAGTTTACTTAGAAAAGGCCTTCTAAAATCATATAGGTAAATTTGTGATTTTGATAACTATGCTAACCAGTTTAGCAGCTAATAAACCAGGATCAAAGAGAACATTCGTGATGAGTTTATGTTGATTCAAAAGAATCCCTTGTAAGTTACAACATATCTCGGTTCTCAAGAAAAATCTAACTAAACCAAAATCTTTAATCGTGAATTTCTCATGCAATTTTGGCTTCAAAACTTCAATTGATAGAGTGTTAGTAATCATAAGAAGCATGTCATCTACATAAAGTAGAACAACTAAAAAAAACCATCTAAATCATATCTTGTTAATAAGGAATGATCATTTTGTGATTGAAAAAAAACCTTGATGAATAATTTTTTTTTGAAATCTCTAGATTTTATTGATGTGAAGTTTGTTTGAGTCCAAATAAGGACCTTAAAAGCTTGCACACCTACCCTAGCTTTGGTTTTCTATACCCTTATGGAGGAAACATATAAATTTCTTCATCCAAATAACCATGGAGGAAGACATTATTTATATCAACCTAATAAAGGGCCCAATTATATATAGCAATAACTACTCCGAGTATGCAAATGGTGTCTACTTTAGCTATGGGTGAAAAGGTACTATGGTAATCCTTTCCTTCTACTTGGGTATACCCTTTGCCCTTAGACGAGTCTTATATCTCTCTATACTTCCATCAACTTTATATTTAATCTTGTATACTCATTTTCAACCAATTGCTCATTTTCCTTGTGGCAAGTCTATCAATTCCCAAGTGTTATTATCATTAAAAGCCTTTAGCTCTTTATTCATAGCCTCAACTTACAACTCATCTTAAACTGCTTGAGAATAACAAGATGCTTCCTTGGATGTGAAAACATTGGCCAATGAACACACATAATCGGGGGGGGGGGGGGGGGGGATAAGATGTAAAGGTATAGGATACAAACAATAAATATCAAACATTAATATTTGAATGAGGTTTTAAAGTATTAGAAAAAAGTCTTGATGGTAAAACATTTGAATGGCATGCACATAATCTTAAAGCCACTTTGGTGTTCTAATTACCCTTGTAGAATGTCTCCTAATAGGAATAGGTATTGACGAACAAGAGACTGTTGTATCTAGAACATATGTTGAATCAAATGAATATCAAAAGAAACGATTTCTTATAAGGTACAATAATAGGTAATAAAGTGGAAGAAGACTAATTAGAAGTTGAAGAAGTTGAAATCTCATAATTAAAAGAAATGTGTGGAAAGAGAATAGAGGAAGGATTGTTATCATGTGAATTTACATCAACTGCCTTCAAAGGAAATTGGTTTTCAAAGAAGACAACATCTCAACTAACAAGCACTTTCTTTGCTTTCAAATCATAAACTTTATATGCCTTTTGTCCTTGACCATACCCTAAGAAAACACATTTAATCCCTTTTGGATCAAATCTATCTTTATGAGGGATTGAATTTGCTATGTAATAAACACCCCGTGATACGAAGATGATCATAATTAGGGACTTTTCTAAACAAAATTTTATAAGGTGTTTTCCAATGAAACTTAGCCATGGGCATCCTATTAATCAAGCATGTAGCTATAGGAATGTAATCTCCCCAAAATTCTTTAGGAAAATTAGCATGTAGTGTCACGACTTGAGAAGTATCAAGTAGGTGCCAATATTTTCTTTCAACTTTTCTGTTTTATTGAGGGGTATATGATATTGTCTTTTGTTATATAATACCAAGATCAAGAAACAAGGTTTGACATGCTTTTAACAAAAATTCTACACCATTGCCAAATTGTAGGTATTTAGGTGTAATATGGAAATGATTTTGAACACAAGTAAAGAAATTTTTTAGGGTAAATGGAACTTGATACTCATGGTTTAACAAGTATGTTGAAGTCCCTCGAGAAAAGTCATCAACAATGGTAAAAAAATAATGAGAACCTTGATGAGATGCTAGATGATAAGGTCCCTACAAATTTATGTGTATCAACTCAAAAGCAAAGCTTGATGTAAACTCACTTCATGGAAAAGGTAATCTATGGAATTTAGCTAATTGACATATATCATAAAGAAAGTTTCTTAGATCGAGATGTTTACAATAATCTAAATGTTAAAGTTTATAAAGAGAAATGTGTCCTAATCTTACACGTAATAAAAGGACATCAGAAGATAGATTGTCAATGTTTTGAGAATTAACATAAACATTACAATCAAAAGAGTGAGACTATTGAGATACCTTCATCAAAGGATTACAAAACTTATTGACTTTAGATTTCAGTACATATAAGCCATGATGTGCTTCAACCGTTGCGATGCATGTGCTAGATGTTTATCAAGTCTTACTTGTCCACTTGAACTTTTGCAGCCATGGCTAACTTAGTATTCCCTACCTTATTCCTCCTCCATCTGTATTACTCTAGATATCCAATCAATTCAAAGTAAGACTCAACCGAATGTCCATCATAATTGTAGTTCTTACAATGCAGCTTATTCCTTTTATTGTCTCTTCTATTATCAACAACTAATTTATTAGCACTCTTGTTCACATCAAAAGCTGTTAAATCTTCTTCTGTAGTTATTAAAGAAGTAACTTATCTTCGTTTTTCAACTTGCAACACCAAGTAAAAAGTCCTTTCCACAGTGGGAAAAGGATTAGCAGATAAAATCTTATTTCTTATTGACTCATGTACATCAAATAAACCCATTAAGAATTACACTAATTTAGTTTGCGACTTGAACTCTATAAGTCTCTTCTTCAAATCATAACTATAGTAATTAGGACAACCACAATTGCACATAAGATAAAGAGTTTAATGATTGCAATTTTTCCTAATAAAACTTCAATTTGTTATAATACATTATTGCATATTGATTACCCTATGTAGTGTTTGAAATCTCATGGTGTAACAAAACAATCAGAGGCCCATTCATTTGGCCATATTGTTTGCAAACTTCACTCTGAAGTTCCTTTGAAAACTTGAGCATATAGAAAGCTTTGTGATAGTTCACTAGTCATCAAATTGAGTAACCAATATCTTACCATATAATCACAACAGATCTATCTAACAAAATCATTAGAGTTTGCTTCAAGTTTAGGTACTGTTCCATCGATAAACTCTAGTTTAAGCTTAGCACCTAAAGCCATTTATATAGATCTATTACAAGCTAAAAAAATTGGTTCCATTAAAAACTATATTTCTTATAATCATCCTTAAATTACCAAATCTAGAGATATACCAAGGATTTATAGTAGCATGATTGTTCGAATTCTAATTATGATCTCCTCTAACACTCATATTGTATTCTAATGAATTTGCTTAAGAAGACATAAAAGAAGTGAAAATGGTTAAGAATCATTAATGGTTCGCTCTAACACCATGTGAAAGTAGAATTTGATTAATGAGATTAAATCTAATTGCAATCAAAAGTTAGCTCTTGAATTGGAAAAGGATGAAATTTGTATTTTGTAATCGATTATTGTGATCACAATTGTACAAGTCTATTTGTATTGCTACTACTATTGCTAATAACTCAACCAATTTTAAACATGACTTGCACACGCAACTAATACGAACAAAACTACTAATACAACTTTGTAACAAGTAACTATATTGATAAAACTATACAATCATAAATGTGTATACAAGACTTTCACATATTAATAATGCATAACCAAAACAAACACACGCAACCAAAAGAGAGAGAGAGAGAGAGGAAGAAAAGAACATGAGCATAAAATGTACGTAAAAGAAATACCTAATAATTTGTATTTGTATCAACATGATGCATAAATGTACACAAATCTCAAAATATGTAGCTTTTGCAATTACTCTCAAACTTCATAAAGCATGCATGTATATAACATAACAAAATCTCATATGTTTCATAGAATAGTATATAAATTGTAACAAATGTACACAAAAAAATAACTGCACTTGCATATAATATCTAATTATATATATAATTAAGACCTTTATATTGTTGAAACTTAAAAAATATACTTTTAGATCCTTAAATAACCATTTACCGTTGATAAAAACAAAACAAAGTTTTACTACAATCAAAATATTAGATAAGATCATAAGAAAAGAAAGAGAGGTCCCAAATTTTTTCATGTTTTAGTAGAGCGCATATATATATAAAGCATATCACTCATAAATATGATTATTTACAATTGTAGTTAGCTTATTATAATAACCTAATAACCTTATAGCATGAAGGGATTAAAAATTTGGATTATTTATTTTGTATAAGTTATACAAGGTGATTTCATTGAAACCATAAATAACACATATCTGTTGCTTAAGAAATGGTATAATGTAATAATGAAGAAATTTACAAGTAAGTGAATCAATATTTATAGGTAAGTTTAAATAAAGGATCTAACTTTTAGTCAATTAAAATAGTGAATTAATATTATACTAAGTAATTCAAGCAAAGGATTTCATTTTAGCATTGTTATAACACTGTTAACCTAAACTAACGTGGCACATTTATAGTTTAATCCTTTATTCAATCCCAAATGTTGATTCTCTCACTCATAATATTCTCTATACTATGTTCTAAATCTTTTTATAGATTTATGAGAATTCACGATTTTTTTGTGCAAATCTATAAATAAAAAGTAAAATTATGAAATTAAACATGTTTGTAAAGTTTTGAGGGATGTTACAAAGGAAATTCAGTAACGATGACAATGCTATGAATAATTAACAAAGCTATTATTGTAAAATTAATTTACAAACTATAAGATTTTTATAAATTTTGAAGCATTAGTGCACATTAACTTCAAACTGGCGAATTGTATATATATAGGGCAAAAGTCTACTTGATAAGAAAAAGGTTCTTCCTTCCCTATGATTTGAACATCGAACAAAATTGCTTTACTTACAAATCGGGTGCACAAAGAATTGAGATCATTAGTCATTATTATTGTGTCACATTTGATATCTTGGAATAATTTGAAATTGAATGAAATCAAGATCATAATGATAAATCTATTTTTGTGTTTAAAAATGCCCATCGAATGAAATGTAGATACAGTAGCGTTTGTATGCTTATATAGTAGTATTTGTAAAAAAATATCTTTAATTATTAAATATCATAATTAAGATGAATATTAAATAAATAATTTTAAATTAATGATTATTAATGAGAGTGGAATAATGGAATTGCACAATTCTGTCTTTTAAAGACAAAATTGAAATTCCATTGAAGTAAAATCACCTATTCTAAGGAATCACGATTATGGCATCTAAAAATCACTTCCAAACAAATCACCAAAAAAAAAAAAAAATCAAAACATGGGAAGGGGATGAAACTTGGGATAATAATTCTATTATGAAACCATTATCGGGTATCAAACTTGATAGTAATTTCTACAACAATCCACCACCAACATCCGTATCCTGCATTAACTTTACTTTCCACCATTGTCCATTGCTAAAAGCAAATTGTTTACAACTCCTATTATGTGTTGTGTTAATATTAATAATTACAAATATAAATTATAACAGATAATTACAACAATGTATCCTCTAAAACCTATTGAAATTTTAAAAAAAAATCCTAAATTTATAAAATACTGTATTTACATCCCCTGAAAAGTGTTGATATTAGAAAATTTTTCCTTCAATATAATACCAAATCGAGTAATAAATTAACTTTAAAAAAATTATTACAAATGTATATTAATTAAAAAGATTGACTTTGTATTGCATTGACAAAAACATTTTAAGTTTAAAAAATTACAAACTCAACCATATAATTAAGTTTGATTTAAAAAAAATTGGTAATATATGGTATAGTTCGATTTCAAAGATAAACCATATCGAATCGAACCAAATTATACTCAATCTTATTGAGCAGTTTCTGCATATTCCAATTTTGATACCGACAAACCGGATAAAAACCCGTTTGGCATAGTAAGCACACCTTCAACGAAAAGGAATAGGCAAGAAACAAAGCAAGTCTAGATACCATCAATTGCATTAATTGCAAGTTGCTTTTGGAAATTGAAGAAGCCAATGACAAGGCAAATGGATAATACAATTCATACGCATCATTTCAGATAATTTGGTTTAGGAACTTGGATTGCCATTGTTCCAAATTGAAGAGCACACTATTCACACTACTTAAAGGGGAAAATGGTTCAAAAAGCATTAGGTTTTACGGTCATACTTGCCAAGGAAACCCTAGAAAATTTGTCAAGATTCTCTTGCATAAAATGTCATGCCTTCATGCGTCCATTCCGATAATCTAGGGTTCGTATACCTAATTCCCAAATACCAACTTAGGATACAATGATGGAAAAGTTTGATCAATCCGGAATAACTTATTCTTGTCAATATATGCATATAAATGGGCCCACTTCCTAAATTTAGAGAACTGAGTTTCACCTAAGATTTTTTTTTTTTTTTTGTGTTACTTTTTGAAAAAAGGTTCTCTGGTTGTTTTAAAAAGGTTGTCATAAGGATCATAAAGCTCTTTAATATCTTTTAGAACAAAGATAACATATAAGAGAAAGTGCATTGTAGTGTTTGAATTTCATACAATGATGTTTCATTTACGTTAGAAGAATAATGCACTGTACACAGAAAGTGACATGGGAATATAATTAATAGATTTATGTATTGTTTCTAATGAATAATCTTAATCTCTCATAATTTCGTGCTAACATGCTCATTTTCTAAACCTAACTAGGTTTTTTATATATCAACTTGAGTTTAAATAGTAACTCTTGAAAGTATTTAGATAAATGCATTTTAATGAAAATAATCAACTGTTTGATGAGTAGAACTGTTCACCTATATCTTCAAGTAGCCACGTGCAACATGTAAATTTAGAAATTGCATCTAGTGAAGTGTGATATTATTCATTAATTTGAATTATAACAACAAAATTAAACATTTCAAGTTAAATTAGATTGTGTAACTTATAATAACCTTTTTTTTAAAGTATTAATAAAATGACCTACCTCTCTTGATGACTTAATTAACCACCACGAGAAGCATGTCCATCGAGGCTAATCCTACTTTAGTGTCATCTGCTGTCTTTAAATTTTAAAATTATTAATAATTTTGTTCTTTTCATTTTAATTTTATGGAAGAGGAGTTTTGTTAACGAGGAGTGTTCGTTTTCGTAGATAAAAGTGCAGTCACTCTCATCTTTCTGGATGAACTTTCAAATAGTCAGAAGAGCATTTCATGAATTATTAGTGATGAGTTAGCTTTCGATTATGAAGAATATGTTGATAGAGAGAGCCTTATCGTTTGACTGCTCAAAAAGCTCTATGATTAGAAGAAATATATCTATTATATATATATATATATATATTAATACCATTACAATTTTTCCAATAAGACTATAGAGTCCTGAGTTGGGAAAAAGTGGTTCCAAATTCTGTCGAATGTATTCTGGGCAGCCAATAGCATGGCAAGGCTTCTCCAAGGGTCGCATCAACGTTTAGCAAATTTAAGCCGTCTAAACCCTCAAATTGCCATTGGTGGATAAGTAAAACTGGGCAGCCCAATTGTAGGGAAGACTTTTAGGTTTATATCAGAATTACTACAACGCTTCTTCAGGAAGGTACCACATTTTCATTGACTGGATTTTCTTCTGATGCAGGGAATGCCCAATAATAGTAGGAGGGGGAAAAATGAAAAAAAAAAGAGAGTATGCCCTAAGGTAAATATATATATATATATATATATATATAAATAAATAAATAGATATTGCATATATATTATTAAGCCAAAATAATTATTTCAATATCATATTTCCTTAAAAAATATATATCATATATGATGACATAAATTAACATATATTTTGAATATATCTACGATAAAACCACTTCTTTGAGTCACTCTCAACACCATATTAAGAAGAAGGTTTTATTTATTTGATCTAGGATTTCTAAATAAGGAATGCATGATTTGAGTTTTAAATGTGTGTCACATACTGTTTTTAATTAAGTACTAAACGGAGTACAATACAAATCATAAAAATAGGCAATACAGATTGTATATAAAATTATGCATATCCTTCTCGACTTTTTGATAAATAGGATAGATGTAGCATCTGGCACACCAATTTTTATTTCATAAGGTTCATGCTTCAAAAGAAGTAAGAATATTTTGACTAGTCAAAATTCCAATTCTTGGTCAATCGAGCTATAAATATTCTGAGGGCCTAAGAAAATTCCATCAATGGACTA
Organism: Laguncularia racemosa; assembly: GCA_037954665.1. Classification (NCBI taxonomy): domain Eukaryota; kingdom Viridiplantae; phylum Streptophyta; class Magnoliopsida; order Myrtales; family Combretaceae; genus Laguncularia; species Laguncularia racemosa. Next base: position 5,187,288 of record JBBMOL010000031.1, on the reverse strand, counting down.
ATGAATAAGTATTCCGAGGGCCTAATAAAAATTAATTCATGGGATTATTAAATATAATTATTATGGACTATAAGATTCCGTTTTGATAGGCTTATTAATTAGTAATTAGTGAAAGCTATAAAAATTTAATTAATAGGCTTATTGAATATGAATTTTGTGCCAGAATAATTTTAAGATTGATAATCCACTTGTTAATAAGCTTGATGGGCAAATTAGATTAATTGGCTAGACGGCTTAATTTAATTAACTGGAATAAGCCAATAATTTTGATAAGATTGAACCGGTTATTTACAAGCTAATCAGTAAAATCCACTTAAACTAAGTTAATGGGCTTACCAATTTTGAGATAGTGTGCTTAGTTGAGCTTATTATTTTAATTGGCAAGTTGTTCCTTTACATGAGTAATTAGGCTTTCCTAATTGAAGTTGACAGGCTAAGAGCTCATGCAATGCGGTGGTAACAATTTGATGATTTACATTGTAAAAGGAATTCAATTAAACACAATTCCACTTAAACTAAGTTAATGGGCTTACCCAATTATTAGATATTGTGCTTAGTTTAGCTTATTATGTTAACTGGTAAGTTGTTCCTAAACATGGGTAATTAGGCTTTGCTAATTAAAGTTGACAAGTTAAGAGCCCATGCAATGCAATGGTAACAATTTGATTTATAATTGTTAAAGGAATTCAAATAAAATGAACATGATTCCACTTAAACTAAGTTAATGGGCTTACCAATTATTAGATAACGTGCTTAGTTGAGCTCCTAAACATGAGTAATTAGGCTTTGGTAATTAAAGTTAACAAGTTCAAAGCCCATGCGATATAGTGGTAACAATTTTATTTATAATTGTAAAAGAAATTCAATTAAAATGAATGTGATTCCACTTAAACTAAGTTGATGGGCTTACCAATTATAAGACAATGTGTTTGGTTGAGCTTATTATATTAATTAGCAAGTTGTTCTTAAACATGAGTAATTAGGCTTTGCTAATTAAAGTTGATATATCAAGAGCCCATGCAATGCAGTGGTAACAATTTAATTTATATTGTAAAAGGAATTTAATTAAACATGACTCCAATTAAACTAAGTTACTGGCTTACCAATTATGAGATAATGTGCTTAGTTGAGCTTAGTATATTAAGTGGTAAGTTATCCTTAAACATGAGTAATTAGGCTTTGCTAATTAAAGTTGACAAGGTTACAAGCCCATGCAATGTAGTGGTAACAATTTGGTTTATAATTATCAAAGAAATTCAATTAAAATGAACATAACACAATAAATCTAATTAGTTTGATTTATTTTGAAGCACTCAAATGTGTGCTTGTGGTTATATATAAGGTTTTGCCTCATTTCATTTGAGGAATTTTTTTTTTTTTAGGTACAAGGGAGATTATCTGCTATGATCGTGACTTTGAATTTTGGGATCGAGTTCTACACTAATACATTGAGACAAACGACAAGTTTTTTTAAGGTATAAGAGGGATTATTTATTATTGATTAATTTTAGGGATAATGTTGCAATTACTATTTGAACTTTTCTTATTATTTCAAATTTCATACATGAAGTTTCAAATTATCAAAAAGTTACACTAAATTTAACTTTTGCTTGAAAAATTTTATACCTAAAGTTTGAATATGATAAATGTCATACCTAATTGCACTTTTATTTATCAAAATTATTACATTCATAAGATAATGAGATAAATAGTCATCGTTCAAAGAGTATAAGTTAGAAGTGAGGTAGCGAATTTGATAAATGAAAATTCAATTGGGTATGCTATTTAATAACTTTAAACTTCAAGTGTGAAATTGAAAAAACACACAAAGTTCAAGTAGTGATTCTAGCATTGTCTCTTATTTTTATTGTGGAGTTTTAGTTGTTTTAAGCCTTTACATACTCTAACTATAGTGACTGTAGTAGATTGTTCATATCCTTTGGTTTTCTTGCATGACAATAGTCATCTAGTGGATGCTCTATTTAATAATTTTCATTCTTCCTCATGTCCATCTTCTTCCTCGACTCCCTTTCTCTTTGTCTCAAGGGATTCTTTTGTAGTCACTTATTGGTTTGTTAGATTTGTATTAAGTGTAGCCCTATTTTTCCCTTTTTGGTTTTCATATATAACAACATGGAATTTTAAACTCTATTCAATAGCATCTACTTCCATTGAATACACCAAGTTAATTATTAGTACTGTTCCTTTTTTCCTTATATTCACTTTAGCCTTGCAACATCACACTCTACTCTTTTGAGATTTGGACAACTTTATCATGTTAAAAGGCTTTCTCATAAGTATTCTCTATTCTTTTCTAACTAAGGTAAGCTATGTGAGCCTTGACTTCAAATCTCAATGTCTTCTTATGTTGAATGGCTATTACACAACTACCCTTACAATTTTGTCTTCATAGTTTTTACATAAATTTTCATGCTTTATAGTATACATTGTTGATCTAGCATAGGCTTAACAAAAAATAAAATTAGCCTTGTACTTTTGATTAACAAAATTGGACTTAGGTTGAACTTTCATTTTGATTGACAAAATTAGCAAATCCTATTTAAATATTATTTTAATCGAGCAATATCAACAATAGAAACTGATTCATCCAGATTTCTTGAGCTATTCTCAACCCTCAACCCACTTATTTCATATAAAGATAAGCCTCAATGCATAAATATATTTTTAAAAAATTAATTCTCTCATACCATTTTTTTTTGCTCATATCTAGTTGTTGGTAATTCAATCCATTATCAATACTTAACCTTCTCTTATTTGACATGCAAGTTCCATTAACAAATTCTCTTTGAGTTTTCTAATGCAAGATGAACTATATATTAGTCAACACCCCACTTATTCCATATAAATATGCCTCAAGACCTACACAACTAAAATGCACACAATTCAAATTTATCAACCTACAACTAGTTCCAAGTGACCTATCCATAGCACATATTTTTCATACGATATGGACTTCAATAATAAGCATAAACGACAATCACAATCATTATTTATTAATCATTAGGTATTATCCTTAGAAATTACATTTTAACAATAAGCAATTTACAAAAGTTACAACTTACTAAAGTTCTTTTCTTCGTGAAATTTCATTGATAACCTATAATAGTACACTTATTAATGTAATAACCTTAAAATATCAAAATTTTACTTATTTCAAGGGGGCTAATTGAGAAAGGTACAAGTTGATTAAGTAGGCTTCTTTACATTCAACTATAGCTCCCTTCCTTGTAGCTTTAATCAATTGCCATGAAAGTTGGTTAACCAAATTAGGATGTTAATTGTTTGCCTTATATGGACAATCAACATTTCCTCCTTACGCTTTCCCTTATTTTCCCCAATGGTTTGGAAATTTTACTATAGCTGTCCTCGCCTTGGTAGACTATACTTTACTTGAAGCTCTTGCATTTTATCATAAACTTAGAATTTTTATATCAAATTTCCCTAAAAATATCTATCTTTTTTTTTTTAATTTCTTAAAACTCCAAATTCTTTGATTGGATAATGTCCATGGACAACAATTTCAACAAGTAAAATGATTCAATTTCAATTATTTAATGACTCCTTATATATATGTGATTATTGAAAGCACTAATTCCTTTTTTTCCTGCTTTAAACTTTAAAAATAAATTTCAAATTTAATACAATTATACCAACATTAAAATTGTTTTCTTATCGGTACTAATATTAATTCTCCTAATGCATGTTTAAATAAATGACTCCTTAAAGGGATACACCTATACAACCCTGAATTTTTAAATTAGCTTTTCAATCTCAAACATAGAGGAATACTAAGGACTTCACTTACTTTTGGCGGCATAACTCCTAAGAATTGTGTGAAGGCAACTAGAGATATTTGTTGCTTCTTAACCATAGAAGCATACGCTACAACTAATAAATCAGTTTCTTTCAAAAGGATCTCCCATTCTTCCAATCAAATATTCAATGTTGAGCAATGTCAAGATATGTTATCTATAATCAACTCGATTTTCTTGGTATGCGATAGACAGAGAGGTTGTATGGATTGTTCTTTCACTAAATATGTGTTCATAAGTTCAAAAACTAGAAAAATTCTCAAACACCAGTATCTGAGTTGAACCTATTTTCTGACCGAATTTTGACAAAACTCACTTCTCTTATATGTGATTATACGTAGAATAAAACGTGTTGTGATTTGTTGAAGTGTCAAGCTTAGAATTGAATGAGTGAATTTAGACTCGATATCTTGGCTAGCCTTTTAAATCCAAAGCTATTTCTTTGAGATGTAGTGTCAACCTTGCCTCTACTAAAGCCCTTATAGTAACAAGTTCAAAGACTTGAAGTTAAGACCTTGGAGTTGGGGTGCATAGAGAATTGAGGTGTTTTAGAATATTTAAATTGGATAAGGATGCTATTAGAAGTTAGCAATATAACCAATAACAGCCCACTGTAGCTTGGATTGAAGGTTTACATAACCATCCCCCAGGCTTAATTTTGATTTGGCCTAAGAAAAGGAGGAAGAAGAGAAGAAACTGAAAGATAAAAAAAAAAAAAAGCTAGCTTAAATAGGGTGATGGAAAACCCTAAGTCCTTTGATCGGGGTAATTACTTAATTGCCTTTGTATTTGGTTTGTTTATAGGGTTATTTTAGTTGTAGCGGTTTATTTGCTAACTAATAAAAGTTATAATGATGGCAAAAAATTGATTATAATAAAAATTGATATCTATTTGTCTAATCATTTTCAAATGAAGTACAAATAATTTTTCTTTAATATGTAAGGATTTTTTATTCCTTGATGTTACTTCTATCACTATGTTTGTCAAATTTTTAGGGAGATAAAATGAGTGGAAATGAATAAAAATCAAAAGAAATGAAAAGAAAAGAAGAAGAAGAAGAAGAAGAAGAAATGTGGCTTTTATTTTTTGTTTGGATACATAACAAAGAAATGGAAAGGAAACAAAAAAAAAATCATTTCCAATGTTTGATTTACATCATATAAAGGAAATTAAAGGGAAAAAATTGTTATACTACATTACCTTTATTTTTATTCAACAAACTTAGATATTAACGGCATTTTGTTAAGTTTAAACACATTTTCACTCTTTTTACTCTGCTTTCTCTCCGATTCTAAAAATAAACATAATGGCTTTAGAAGTGGAAAATTTTCATTTGTTTCCCCGTTCTTTTTTTAGATTTTCTACTTCTATCTTATACTATTATACACAAGATTTTCACTCTTTTTCCTTCCATTTTACTTCATTTCCTTTTATTTTTATCCCATCAAAAATGCAATGCATAATCTAAATCTACCCATAAACACAAAAGTATCTTTGCACAAGTTATTATCGTCACTGAATAGCTTTAGATAATGGTAACTTCAATTATATGTTGTTTAAGACAATTATCTTGTATGCTTTGGAAAAACAGATCTCCTGTAGGCACAGGATGTCTCACGATGAAAGAAGAGGACAAAAATCTTGTCAAAAATGGTAAAAGTGAAACAACCTTATATTCCCAAGCGCAATGGGCAGACAAGTCACGTGAGGCCCCATGCAAAGCACAACGTAAAGGAAGGCTATGCCTGCATTGCTTTGCATATATATCTTCGTAGGGTTTCCCAAATCAATTTTCAGTCTCATCACAGGAATCACAGTTGTTCCTATGCCAAAAAGATCACAATGAAGCAAAGTGTTCGATTCACATCATTAAGAGATTTAGATAGAATAAATTATCTAGTTTATATTCGGTTTACAAAATGAGTATAATATTATATTAAAAAAAACCACTAAAAGATGAATAAATTTTAAAATTTTTGTATCATCTAAAATGTGATACAAAAATGTTTTTATCAAACAAAATAAAAATTTTATAAAAAACTTACAAAATAACTCCTTTTTTTTTCCTATACAAGGCTATCCCTACACCATATTTGTAAATCATGTTGTATGCATAATGCTTCTAATATCATGTTGTCCTGTGCTCCTTATATTATACTATCCTCATAACCAAATACCACCTAATTCATAGAATCTCACCATAAGACATGGTTTTACCCAACAAAAGATTAATTAAGATGAGTTGTTATTTCTCTTAAGAAGAACCTAACTATTAACTCATAATCTGCTTTAACACTATTCTTAAGCTTTTGGATGAAATTCACTTGGAATCATTCTCCCTTATTCCTTAAATACATATTAGTAACTCTCCAATTCTAAAGATGGCCACATACCTAATTTGGTAAATTCATACTCAAGCATCAGGTGCACTTCAATCCTTAATTGAATACTAAAATTCCCTTTGAACGTTGAGATCAAAATACAATATATGCCTATTGTAGAATCTGAAGATTTATTTGTCTCACTATATTATGCATGGGTCTTCTATTTGAAGAAGAAACATATTCTAGTCATGGAGGGAGAACCTTAGAGTAGTGATGGGACAATTTATGGTTGGAATGAATAACACTCTTTACATGCTAATTGGATTGATGCCTAGATATTTTGTCTCGTCAAGAGGAACCATTTGGTGAATATTATGTAGTAATATTATAATAAACTTGAATAAAAAAATATAAGAGATATGTTTACTAGATATGCAATAAGGTAAAAGGCTACACAATCAAATCTTTTTAGTTATGATTGTTCAATACTAAATCTATGTGTAGGTAATTTTTTAATAAGTAATATATATATTTGTGTGCCTGTGTAAAGAAAAGAAAAGAACAAATAAGTAGATAGCTAATTTTTTTTATAATTTATTTGAGTGATTTAAAGGGGGAAATGGTAATAATCGCTTAAACTTTAATGTCGGTGTGAATACAACCTAAGCTTATAAAACACACTTTAACATCCTCTAAATTCATATAAATTAGCAAATAATCTTAGAAAATTGCAAATAACTTGATATCGACATGGATACACCCCTAAACTTATCAAAGCATACTTGAACACTCTTTAACCACTTTAACTTGGTATATTTTTATAGGTAGAAAAAGGAAACCACCTTCAATAATGCCACAATTTAAGGAGTATTAAATTACACTTTGTAAATTTAAGAGAATGTTTCCACACTAGGATCAAAATTGAAGAGATTATTTACAATTTTCCCTAATTTAAAATCACTATATTTGTCTATTGAATTAACCATCAAATAACGAACTCTTTTTAACTTAAATCTAGGTCTTAAGTAATTTTCATGTCACATTGTTTAAGTTAGCAATCTAAACAAAAATCTTCCTCCTATATCATGGAAATTTATCCCTAACCACCCTAACTCCCTAGCTAACCAGCATGCAGCCACTTTGTTGCACATGACTAACAAGTGGACTATTTGAGGTTAGGGTTCTTGTAGTGCTTGGATTTTGATAGAGAAAGTGGCTTAACTATGTGCATGCTTGTTGGGTAGTTAGAATAATGATAGGATCAGACTTATTTGATAAAAGAGGGCAAGATTAAACTTATACATAATAATGAGGATTAAAAAGGAAAAATAGCCATTAAGTTTGGCTATGACAAGGTGGGTTTATGTTAGTTAAATTTTTCATTACGTTTATTTATTTATTTTAAATTTTGATAACCATTATATATAGTAAAACTTTGAGAGAGGGGAAATTAAATTTGATCAATTTCATTGAAAGATCGTTACTCATAACACTAGATTATAATGGTTTTAATAAGTTTTCTATTATGGTTTGGCATGCAATATACAATTGTAGTTAGTTTGATCAAGCTAATTTTGAGTAAGTCATGACATTGGTTTTAGTTCCACAACACTCTTTTAGGTTGTGTAGATGCCATGCTTGAAATTTCAAGATATTTTTGCTCCTGAACTCAAAGTTTAAATCAAATTCCATGTAGTGCCAGGGAGCTAATCGATCACTTATTTTTTAAATGGACTTTACATGTGAATCACCATTTCAAGAACGAATTTTGTTAACCAAAAGTTAGTGAAATTGCTATAGATACTAGCGAAATGCCAATGTAAGTGTAACCATTGATTGGTTTGTGAAAAAAGTTGTGATCTAACTAAGTTAAAGTCTGAAGAAAAGGAAATCAAAATGCATGAACCCTTTTAAGACAATATAAGGAAAATATTAACTCATGCTTTAAGGGAGTTTATTAAAAAACTAAACAAAGAAATTTTTACTGTACTATGTACTTGTTTTTTTATAAAATGTGTAATTGTTGATGAAAAGTGTGAACATTTTCTTGCTTACACTCTTAACAAGTGCTTCAAGACAGTCCCTAAAATATCCTAATAAGTCGTTTTAAACTAAGAGGTAAGTTGGTCTTTTTGCTCTTATTCTTCTATAAATTGACCTAAGACCCAAAAAAAAAATAAAATCATATCTATAGTTACAAAAGAAAGAGAAGAAAATAGCAAAGCTCCCACTCTCTCCCTCTCGTTTTCTTAAGTATCAAATAGCTCTCTCCCTACTATCATTGTGCAAAATTTTCTATGGAATTCTAAGGTGAGGATAGTCTTAAACCGTCACAGTATTTTGTAATTTAAAAGTCCTAATTTGCACGTTGTAGGTTCCCATTTGAGGGATCAAAAGGTGCTCTGATTAGGTGTATGTGATGTAACTAGTGTTGATGTTGTGCTATTTAGAGTTCCCTTTGTTGTCTAATCCATATTCACATTAAAGTGAGTGCTCAAAACACTATTTGAAGATTTCATAGAAAATTAGGCTTGAAATTATTCCATAGGTTCATGATCATAAATTGGAGATTTAAAGGAATGTAAGTAAACTCTAAATCATTAATTGTTGTTGTTGTTTTCATTTATCTAATTCTTTACTTTACTTGTGAACTTTTGAGATTTTTAGAGTTGGTAAATAAGGTTGAGTAATCATTTCATTTGTTGATAAAGTATGGAGTTTGAATTTGTAAGAAGAAACATTTGAGGTGCTTTAAGACAAGTTTTGAGGTTAAGAACTCATTCCAGATACCTTAGGTTGAGTTCCTAACAAAAGAGGACAAGAAGCGGTGTATGAAGGCCAAAGTGATCGGCTAGATTTTATTTAGATTTACCACATTGAAGGTTTGGGCAAAAAAGGGATCAATTAAATTTCAAAAGTGGTTAATCGCTTTTCTCTCAAGGTGTTTTTGGTCAACCAAATTATAAAGTGGTCAATTAGTTTAGGTTGTTTTCGAGAATTTAGAGTTACGAAAGCAATTTTTTGGTATAACTAATGTGTTAATCAATTATCTTAATGAATAATGATACGAGCTTCATCAAAGTTGGATTATTTACAAGACAATAAGATAATGTCAAGTACATAGGTTACTGTTGCTTGCTAATAGTGCATGCAAGATTAGAAAATTAACCAAATATAAATATTTAGCCTTGAAAACCTCTTTGTTTTTTATCCTTATGCTAAAGTTGTAACCGATTCAAATTGGTAAGTAATAAATTGGTGTTTGTCATTTATTGAGGTTTGGACGTTTCAAGTGAAGTGGTTGGTAATTTAAACATCGATGTTCATTGATATGGTGGATTTGCAACTGATCTAGGTTGGGGCATTTAGGAAAAAGTTATTTATATATTGCATTAGTCATATGAGACACTATGGGGATGGCGATAATGGACTAGACTATCGATAGATGATATAAGTAATGAACCTAATATGAGACAATTTAGCTCTTAAACTTTAAACATCATATATCTAATGAACAATGGAATTTGGTTGCCTAACACACCATAATTGCTTAGGCTTGTTGCTCCACACCTAAAACATTATAGTTAATTGAGTATGTAGTTATTGTTTATTAATGCTTGTGCAATAGTATATTTGTCTAGGTATGCACGTAGTGTGACACATGTATGTACTTTACACAATTTTTTGGTACTAAGCTTTACCATTTACCCCTACTTAGAATTTTTAGTTTCAAGTTTAGATAATTTATGAGAAACCATCACTTATGATTATCTTGGATATAACCTCTATGTGATAGGAACAACATTAGTACATTGAATGACTATTAATCATAGATCAATGTGGTTGTTATGAAATTTTAAGATTTTTTTCTAAATATATAGTTTGATATTTTGAGATGATTGGAATTTTAAGAATTTGGAAGAAAGCATGTATATATTTTTGTGAATCTTTTTAACAAGTTATGAGCCTAGCATGTTCTTACGATGTTTAGAAATATGTAGTAGACCATCATGTCCTTTAGATTCAGTGTGTGATGATTTAAGTGGTATTAGAGCTTAGGAAATATTTTTAGGATACCTTGGAAATTGACTCTTAGTATGGTGGGAACAAAAGTGTCGATAGAAAACGTGCCCAATCTTGACCTTAAAAGTGTAATTTATTTAATTGCTAATTCTATGATGGATAAGTTTATATATATATGAATGAGATACTATGAGTCAATTATATGTATGTATGTATGTATGTATTATTCTCCCCCTTATTATCTATGCGTAGAGATGTTTAGAAGAGCGAGAAATTAATTGTCATACCCCACTCTGAGGGCTTCTCATGACAACCCGCCACGATTGCTTAATCTCCCTCCCGTTAAGCAACCGCGAAGCGTCTCATATTCAATATTGTGCCTGTTAATCATAATAATAACATTCTATGCTCACGAAGCAATCAATTACTATATTATCGTTGGGCCTCCAATGGGTCCCATTACACCACCACAAGTGACAAGCCAAATTCGAAACCGTCAAGGTGTGACAATCCGCTAATCACTTAGTTTGCACTTTGTGGAACAGTGATCCTTTTATCACTTCTGGCACGTCCTGTAGCTATGATGGCCTTGAACAATACAATGTTCATGCAATGCATGTTAGGTTTTTAATTAGATCTCATAATTGGTTAGAGTTTTAAGGTGATAATCCAAGATCAATCACATATGCAATTGGCAATCATGTCAACAATCTATTCACAATACATTTAATCATTTCAAGGAGCGAGGCACAAACGTCACATCAAATAAACAACATTCATAATCTTGTAAGAGCTTGTCAAACAATGGGCTTCTTATTCGTGATTATGATTATGCCTTGTTCTTAGTTACATATACATATATACCTAATGTTTATGGCTTATACTCATTTCGACATCCTATTTATTTCATTTCGCTTACACCTAGTGTATGTAACCATAATGATAAGGATTTAGACTATTGTCATCATAAATCCTCTATTTTAACTCATGATGCATGCCATACTTATGGTTTAGATCAACTTCTTAGACTCTCCTTTCTCTTGCTTCCGCCACCAACGACCTCCATGTCAACACAATATTCTCATCAATTTCAACAATTGGCAACAATGATCATGCCATGATGTCTCCCTTTACTCTTACTAGTAATGCCACACGCGCTCACTAAGGAGAAGATCCAATACCTATATGCCCATACATGTTTTTTGCATCCTCGTTCATAGATTTCCACCCTCCTTCTAAATTCCTAACACACAAGCTCACAAGGAAACTAACACTACTACAATCCCTACTCCTACTTCCATTTCATCTTATAGATCACATTCTCAAGTTGAACTTCTATTCCCGCTCTCATCATACCACATATACACATGTACATATATATACATTTACAAACCACTCATATATAATTGAGAACAAGTCTAGTACATGTACTTACACTTATACATATACACACCTATATACGGTGTATACGATACTGCCACCCTACTTCCCATTTCAATCCGATCTTCCCTGTCTCACAACCCCTGTCCCACGTATACACACAAGCTATTTTGGAGGAACCTCCACGTCCAGCAACACATCTATGTGCGTAGATACATACATACATACATACATATATATATAAACTAGAAATAGCATCACAAGATCAAATTGAACAAACAATGATGCAATCAAAACGCAACTGCAAGGAAAGAAGGAAACAAGAAAAAAATATATATATACATCTACATATATGTAATCTAGTAAAGACGCCATATAGCATTTTGATTCCCAGCTTTCCCGTTCTCGGTCAGCTATACATCTACATATATGTAATCTAGTAAAGACGCCATATAGCATTTTGATTCCCAGCTTTCCCGTTCTCGGTCAGCAACCCAAATCAAGCCATTTCACCTCTACCTATATATATGATTCAATACAGCAGTTGGAGAGAAGAAAAACATCTCTGCCATCCCCTATCCTCGCATATAATCACGCACACAGTAAAAAAAAAAAAAAAAAAAAGAACAAGGAGGCCAGCAATTGAAAGGAGAAAGAACACTACACACTCTCCATGCAAAAGGAAAGGGAAATAACACCACACACACTCCACACACAATGGGGGAAAGAACGAGTAGCTAACGACGTTTGGCCTGTATATATATAAACGACAATAAAAATTCACGACATGGTACACGTAAGCAATAATATACACACAATACAATACGTCACGAAGTTCTATTCACCTTAATCTCATTTTCTCAGGGTTTAATCAAAATAATTTTCAAGTATCCCCGAGCTGAAATTCTCTTCACCTAAAAAGTTAGGGAAATGCACATTATTACATACTACATATGGTCTAAATCACTCAACCTAGTATTTCTCTAGTTATTACGACTAGTTTTAGGCGAAATATTAATTTTTATACCTATTTATTATTTATATATAACTTTTAGAAACTAATTCCATTTTATGAAAAATTAATCTAGTTGAATTACACTCATCTTAATAAATACGTTAGTGGTCTCAGATTGTCGATCAAAAGTCGTATGTATGAGATATGATTTTTTTCGTTCAACTTTCCCCTTTTGCCCTTTGCTTCGTCGCTTTCGTCTGGCCCTCTATCGTCTCGTCCCTTTTCTCTTCTCCTTTTTGCTTTTTTGTTTGTTTCTTTTTAAGTGGCCGTGGGTCCGCCACGACCAAGTTGCTAGTATATATATTGTCATACTATTATTATTATTAAGGTTTAGGAAATTTTTTTAGTGGATTTAGCACACGATAGTATCGATAAAATTTAAAATTTTAGTATTTTATTAAAAAACTTATGCTTAAACTAATTTGATTATTTCGAGCGTGAATATTTACTCGGAATTTTCATTTAACAACCCTAAATCTATGATTTTAATTTATTTTATCGTTTAATCAATAATTTCTCATGGTTTGCTTTTCGTACGATTATTTTTTTTATTATAGTTTTATACCAGGTATGTTTAAGGTTTTTAGTACAATCCTTTAATCATTTCGATATTATACGTGACTAAAATTTTATGGATTTTACACTAATAACAATTATTTTGCTAGTGTGATGAGTGAAGGCAAAACGCTTAGGAAAAAGGTTAACAAAAGATATGTTAATAGGTTTAGTTGTAAGACAAAGGAAAACATACTTACTAGCATACACGATATAACAATAGCAATTTGTCACCCCTAAACTTGAAGGGCATGGCCAATTTACCACATAATTCTAATTTCATGCTCATTTCTCACATGCTAAAAAAGATTTACTTTCCATAACATGATTTGTAATATCCCATATGCTTAAAGACCTTCATAAATTCTAAGAGAACAACAATAATTGCTTGTAAGGCCAAATAGAGAATAATAATTTAATATCATTGAGGAACTTTTGGGTTAAGAAATAGAAAAAACTCATTAATCATCTTTGAGGTCGATTATTGATTTCTTTTAGATTGGAGGATTATAAAGGATATTAGAGTCAACCTTTACCAATAGGTGGATGGTTCAAAGCCTAATTATAGCAAAAGATGGTAGGCATGTTTCAACTCAATTTAAAGAACAAGTTTGAAGTTGGTGGGAAGTTAGTTAGAGTGCGGCTCCTTGTGAACTTCTACAATAACTTATAGATAAAGAGTGGTAGGAATAAACTAAATTGTATGCTAAAAAAAGAGAAAATTGCGATATCTCATATGAGTAATGTTTCACACGGATTGTGAGAGAAAAATAGTAATTGTGTGGTTTATAAAATCAAGGTAATGAATACAAGTCAACATAATTAGGAATGTTTAGGTTGAGTGATTGATAAGGGTCTCATTAATGCCCTCTAAGTTTGATTATTGACTACTTTTGTAGTAACATAATTATAATGAAGTTTCTTTTTGTTCTCCTTCCTAAAAAAAAATCATATTAAGGAAAAAAAAGAAGAAGAAGAAGCAATCAAGCCTTTAAGTAAATTTGAACTAAACCTTAAAGTCTCAAAGTCTATCAAAAAAAAAAAAGCTCTCAAAGTTAAAACAATGATATAATTTTACCCACTCATCATATTGATCCTCTAATTTTCATTTATCTTACTTTCCACAAGGCTTAAAGCTAAATACTTAGCATTAGAAGTCAAGCCTTAACCATTAGAATACACTTTAATGGAGATAATAGTTTCTTGTAAATAAGTACCAGTGTTGCTTGAGGCTTAGTTAATAGACTAAACTTACTAGAAAGCATTTTGCTTGTTTATCCCATGTAAAATAAGTGTTGGTTGTCGACTGCTTGATATTATCTTCTTCGATTCTCCATAAGACCCACTTTTCTTAGTCTGTACACATATTAACAACTTCTTTTATTCATAAAACTAATAGATAGTGTACATTTTAAGTCAGCCATATTGTATAATATATAAATTATGATCATACAAATTAAATACATATATATTTAAATAAATGTAAATAAAAACTTTTTAAGTGCTATGTTACAACAAAATATTTTTTAGTTAGAATTAAAATATTATTATTTTAAAAAAATGGTTTGGTTCTTAATCCTTCAAACTAACCATAAATTTACAATGTGGCTTGATTTGGAAACTTTCTGAACTGAATTGCATAAAATAAAAAAAACATATCTTTATTTTGGTTTGATTCAATTTATAGATTAGTTCAATTTGATGCGCTTTTTCATCCCTACTTTCCATATTTTTGCTTGTGCTACTTTATATCTCATGCTATTTTTTGAGAAGTAAACAATCGATACGATATTGAATACATCTAAGAATTATTAGGATTAATTTCTTCTTCTTTTATTTATATCCTTGTAATATCTTAAAAAATGATAATAAATAAAATTACAACTAATGGCAAGTATTTAAATTCCTTCCACACCTTACTTTACACTCTTTTCCTTTTGCACTTCGTTACACATGAAAAGGATAAACATCTCTCTCTCTCTCTCTCTCTCTCTCTCTCACGGTTTCCTAGCAACAATCCACTTAACTCAATGCAAAATCTGCAAGGTAAGTTTTGCATTTAACTAACTTATCACATGCTTTCTCATTCTAAAGAGCACTAAATCTTGTGTAGGATATCGTTACAAATTGAGCGATATTGGTGCATAAGTGGTATAGAACTTTGAAGGAATTAGGTGTAATTTATTGTTGTTTGGAAGAACTAAACAAGTAAGTCTTAAAATACTTATAGGAATTTCTTGTTTTTAGTGTTTTGATCATTGAAGAATGAGGTTATAAAAAAAAATTAAGGTTTTTTTTGTATGATTTTTGGGAAATCAGGGTGATCAGGAGCAAGATCACGACTGTGATCTTACCTATGTTCTTCCAAAACACACAACACACTCTAAAATGTGAATTGACCCAAGAGGTTCACTGTCATGATCAGACCCATGATCCTGCCTACAAACCTTGTTCACACCCATGAACTTGACCATAAACCTCACTACTTTTTCAAAATAACGTTTTCTTGTATTTTTTTGTCTTCCATTGTTTTTCCAATGCTTTTCTAATCTATGTTAGGATAATTATAGGATAGATTATTGCTAGTTAGGATTCTAAATTCAGTTGTTCATGTAAATGTGACCAAGTAATGGATTAGTAAAATTGATTATAGTATAAATAGTGCGACTCTATGTATGCACTTATCGTGTTTACTGCTTGTAGATGTTAACTTAGTAATTTAAATGAACCTAATTGATATTTGATATAAATGTATGCGTTACTTGTGTTTAGCTTAGCCTATGGGCCTACAATGGTAGGTCCTTATGGGGTACCCTGATGATTGATATGTGACGTTATCCCTAGTGGAGTCATATACCAAAATAATCTAGGTAGATTTGAGGGTATTAAGGCTTGTAGTGGCAATTACTGATATTGTTAGAAAGTTGAGATCAAATGTGATAGTTCCTAACCTAGCATATATATATGTATTATATAATGTGGGGGGGGGGGGGGGGGGGTGGTGGGGTACTCCTATATTACTTGTTGGACTAAATTGAAGATAAATAATTTAATAGTTTGTGATTTATTTATTGCATTACACATGTGAATTGTGACTATTGTGACATGTCCATATAAATTAGAAAAAAGTTTTAACTAAATTCCTTCTAAAGTAGTTAATAATTATTTCTCAAGTATCTACCAATTGAATATCCATCCTTAGATCAACAACAATTTCCTACCTATGTAATAAGAAAGGCAATCTCTCTTTATTTGTAGAGTATTCTTTAAAAATACTAACCAACCATTTTTTATAACTATCAACCATTGACTTTCAAGCATAATGTTTTCAAAAGCGAAAATTAATTTATAAAACCTAGAATGGATTTGAATAGACTTTTATAAACATTAACAATTTTCATTTTATTAAGCTTCTACAAGATCAAATTGTAATAGAAATGTAGAATTAACATGATAAACATAAATCATGTAAGAAAAAAAATAAAGAAAGGATAGAGAGCATGGCATGAGATATATAGAGGAGTTTAACTATTCTAATATATTCTTCTTTCTTCCAAATCTATGCTAACTAGGTGTTATCCATTGCTTTTAAAACTCGAGTAGTTTTAATTTTCCTATAAAAATCAAAGTAAGCTAATCCCTTCTTCAAATTCCTCACGAATGATATATAACTTGTTTGGTTCAGCAAGCCTATTTAAGTTTATAAGAAAAGAAGTAAATGTTACAATATAGTCTCTCGAAAATTCAAAGTTATAATGCTATAATTTCGCTTAATAAGATAATTCTCTAGTAAGCTCCTTGTGAAAATAAACCAATATCGATCTCTTGCCTTATATTTTATAATTCTTTAGTCTTCATCACTTATTAGAAATATGATTATTAAAATTTTGAGTTAATTCATATGTTTCTACAGGTTTATAATTTTATGATTTTTTTTTACTAAAACAAGAGTAAAATCGTTTGAAAATAAAGTTTTGGTAGAATTATGAATTTAAATATATGATTCTATCAATTCTATATGATTTAACCTATATTATATATTCCAATTCGAAAGATAATCACGAGTTTGACTATCTTGCTTAAAAATAAAGGTTTACTAATAAATTTCAAAACAACAATTACATAATCAAAGAATATTTGTTTTCCAAATAAAATCTATCTAAATTCAATATGTTAAAAGATTTTGTTTAAAAGATTTTCATATATACAGTGATTTGAATAAGATTACATTTAATTAAGCTGATCTTTAACAAATCAGTGATATTTCTCACATGAAGAAAAAATCAATTCCTTTTAAACATCGATTATGAAGAAAGGTCAAGAAAAAGCTATTGTATTCAATTAGATTTTAAATTAGTTCTAATAAGATACTTCATTCAAATGCCAATGAAGGAGATTCCAATAAAGCCACTTCATTTGAATGCCACATCATGGCATTTCAAAGAGGTAGCTCTAAAGAGATAGAGTTTAGTTATGTTTAAGTTCACTTAAGTGTTCTACATGCTACTTAAATGTGAAATTTATTACGTATACCATTATTATTGTTCAATGTTTTATTATTCATACACACATAAAATCCTAAAAACTCCATCTTCTTTAGTACCAAACCCTAAACTTAAGATGTAATCATGTTTAAATTTGTTCCTTAGATTTTTGACACATTGTTTAGTATCAAAATTCTTAGTGAGATGCTTAAACCTAACAAGATAAGTACCAATCTCTTTTCTACATTAGACTAGGATTTCTAATTAGGAGTCATGGGAGTGGTTTTATAAAATTGTGTGAATTTTAAATGGTTTGATAGCGTGGAGTGTGGTGTTTTATAGTCGGGAGATTGAATTATTAACCATAGTTAAAAGTGAGTTGTTGAGAAAGATATCAAGTGAAAATGTTAATAACTATAGGAGTAATCATACCAATAGTTCGAGGAGATGATTATAAATGGTGGAAAATCAATGTAAGAATAATTCACATTTATAAGGGTAGTCTTGCTATATTTGATTTGAGTACACAAAAAGAGAATGATAAAAAAAGTGATAACGGAGTGAATAGATGGGCAATTGAGTTTGAGAAGTCAAATAGTTATAATTTCAATATGGAAAACAAAGTTGAGCCTAACTAACATTGCAAGGGCTTAGAACAAATTAAGTTGAAAATTTTTATTTTTAGGTTTAGTAACTTACATGAAGAGTTTCTTGATTGGGTGTCGAAGTGAAAAAAGTATTTGACTATTATGATTTTCATGAGTGTATAGAGGTTAAGATGGCTTCTTTAGTATTTATTAAATATGCCGATTTATGGTGGGATTAGTTACAAAATTAGAGAAAAGGCAAGAATATGGCAGTTGATGAAGATTGATAAAAAAAAATAGCTTGTGACTGAATATTTATGTAGTTATAGACTTATATAGAGGGCAGGATATATGTAGATGACTATTTTAAAGAGCTTGAGTTTTTACAAATCGGGTGTAAAATTAATGAACCGCTAGACTAATTCATTGTTTGATTCATTAGTTGACTTGATTTGAGATCTTTAGTGTAGTATAGTTGCAACATTATCAATCTTTGGAAGTTGTAACCAAATTGGTAGTTAGATTTGAGAGATAGAACAAATTAGGTAGTTAAAAATCACTACAACATAACACAAATCCAATGAATTAGACTAAGGAAAGGTTGATGAGAAGCATGTTGGAGAGAAATGGGACCACAATAAAGTTAAACTCTAAATGTGAGGGGCTTAGTATTGTGGTAATGGAGGAGGAATAAAGATATTAAGTACTTTTCAAATGCTTAAAATTTCAGCATGTACTAGCATATTGTCCTAATGAGCAAGTGATGATTGTTAAAGGAGTCAAGCCTAAGATGGTAGTAGTGAATAAAGAAAAGGAGCAACTAAAAACATGTTATAGTAGAGAAAACAAAGATGAGATAGATGTGATTCGATTAAGTGGTCCATTGTTATGGTTGATGATTGGGAGAACTCTTAAAGTAAATACCATATAGTAGAGAGAGAATTTCTTTTGCATTGCATGCTTAGTATTGAGAAAGACCTAAACATTAATTATTGATAAGGGTAGCTATGCAATAAGGCTATAAACTATTGCGTATTCTAAACAAGTGTCCTTAGATTAAAGCAACAATTTTTAAAATGCTTTCCAATTTTCAAATAGAGTATCAAATCAAGAAAAAGGGGGAGCAACTATCGAGTAACTAGCTAGTGTTTATTTGGTTAAAAAAAAATTATGATACAAATCCAAATTAATCTTCTTAAGTGCTTTCCATCAACCTAAGGAAGGAGCATAGCAAAATCAACTCTTAAGAGCACTAGAGTTCTAAATAATTGAATATGTCTTTCTTTCTTTCTTTCTTTTTATTGCTTTCTTTTCAAATTTATAAACTCTAGGTAAATTTGCAACATTATAGTCTAACTTTATGTTTCTTTTAGAACTTGTAATATTTAAGTAAAAATTTAAAATTATTGCAATCAAAACCAATATCTATTATTTATTAACAAGTGGATGCGTTTTTTAAAAGTATCAATTTCTTGCCTTTTGTGATAGACCTTTTTTTTTTGTAAATTTGAAAAAAAATAAGTGGGACTCAACCCCACTTGGAAATCAACAGGAGTACGACTAATTTTCAAGGTTGTCAAACTCATAATTTTATCAAGAATTGCAAAAAGATTTCTAAAATCAAAATGTAAACTCGATGTAGAAATGTAAGTTTTTACAATTAATATAAACTAGTTTTTAAAATTGTACACGTACTTACAATAGTAATAAAAAATTGAAATATATGATGAAAATATATAAATACAAATTTTAGTGATAATATAAGTTATAATAGAAACAATTAGGCATAAATCATATGTTAATGCATAAATTTACAACATAAATAGTAGTGACAAGATAAATTATATTATAATACAAACCATTATGACGAATACAAAACTAAATCAAATAATCAAAACTACCACCAACTCTCTTATCACCATCATTATCATTGTTGTCATCATCATCGTAATTTCATTACTACCAGTTATATGCAAATCTTCTAATTTCAAATCTTTTATGGTGCCCATTCTAACTACATCTTCAACAATACTAATTTTATAAATTTTAATTGATTTTCTTAGTTTTGATAATCCATTAGCTCCAAATTAATGCAATATGTAGATTGGCAAAATCAATTATAAACTCGCAATCTTACCAATTTTAACGGCTTGGAATTTCATTACGAGTTTACATTTAAACGATTTTGATTATCAATTTTAACTCAGAAAAAAAACTCATAAATTTATAAATGCATAAATGATGGATGACCAATTATGGGTCCACTAGAAATAGAGTAAAGAACCATCGGTACGAGGACTTATCAATAGGGGTGAACAAAAAAACTAACTAAACAAAATTAATTCACAAACTTAAATATATATATATATATATATATATATATATATATATAAATATGTTTAGAAAATTTCTAATATGAACCAATTGGAAGTTTATGGTTGGTTTGGATAGGTAATCTAAATTAAACTATTTTTAAAATAATAATAATATTTTATTTATAATTAATTTTTTACTGTAATATAATATTTAAAATTATTTATAGTTTCCATTCGATTAAAAATATATATATTTAAGTTTTATGACCATAATATAGCAAATGTGTGTATAGGTTGACTCAAAATTTATGCTATATTCTAGCTTGAGGAATAAATTAATTATATTAGACATTTGAAATTTTTTAGTTACTTAAATATTGATTTTATCAATTTCTTATATAATATCAATACATGCTATTATTAAATGAATTTAGTATTATTCATATGAGATGATATATTAAGCAAATATATTTTCTTAGAAAACAAACTATGATTTAATCTAAAAATCAAATCCAAATCTTATAGTTTAGAAAATTTTTGAAACCAAATAGTATGGTTTAACTCGAAGCAATAAAAAACCAAATTACACTTTTATGATTTAGTTTGGTTGGATGAAAAAGTCAAACTAAATCAAACCATGCTTACCCTTACTCATCAATGTCTAATAAATAAGCAATTGGATGGATCATTATAAGGTATTCAAGTTTAACTTACCCAACACAATAAAATTCTTTAGGATATCCTATAGAGTTTTTATAAGATTTTGGGACATGATTCAAAATTTTATAGGATTTAGAGTTAAGTTTTATAATTTAAAAAATAAATAAATGAGAAATCTCACTCGATAAAAAAAAATATATAAATAGTAATATTTATTTTTAATCTACGTAATATATATGGTCTATATTAGTTTTATATTATATAACGTATTTAATTTTAATTTTTATTTATGTATAACTTAGTAAATATAATATTAATTTTATCTGATTACTTTTTACTATATTTTCTTTTTCTTTTTCTTTTATATATACTTTATAAAAACTGAATTCACTCTTATAAGGTTCATGACTCTATAAAATTTGGTTTTGGTAATGGTTTTAAGTAATGTTAAACCCTATAAGATATGTTAAAATTTTATAAAATTCATCTCGAAGCTGTGGGTTGCATCCTAATGTCTCAAATGATGTAGGTAGAAAAAGGCATGATCTGACCCAAAACCCAAAGCAGCGCAACGTACCGGGCCTATTAGAACCTAAAAGGGCCCAAAGCTTTTGCATCATTTCATTTTCCCTCGATCTGATTGACTCTCACTCCCTCTCCTGTTTTGCCGCTGCTCCATTTTCCATTGCCGATTCGCGAAGCAGCAATAATTCAGCTCTTCACTTCAATCCTAAACACTCTCACCTGCACACGAAATCCCACTAACCAAAACCCTCATAAACCCTAACCCCCCCCTCTTTCTCTCTTTGTACCTTCCTCTCTCTATCTGTTTTACTATGCACTGCTCAAGTAAGTCTCTCTCTCTTACCCTGTTACAATGCTGTTGTTACGTTTGCGAGACGTTGTGATTTGTGCTGTTTTGTCTGTTACAGTTTCCGGCGAAGTGCCGGAAGAGCCGGTGATTTCGAAGAAATCCGGATTGCTTTACGAGAAGCGTTTAATCGAGAGACACATATCGGTAATTCTAATGGATTTAGGGTTTATCCTTTCTCTTTTATTCCTTGTTACTCTGCAAATTTATGCTTCCTTTTAGCTTAAGAAAATCTTAGGAGTTGAAAAGTAATTGCTTTGTTATATACATCTCTGGAGTACGAAAGCCAGGGAACTTCTCTCTCTCTCTTTTGTTTTTCAGATTCTTTTAGGCCAATGGTCGTTTCATTTTAGTAAGTGCAAATGGAAAGCTTTTTATAAATGTAGTAGGAAAATTGTTGTTTTGATTAATGGGAAATGGAAAGTCAAAAGCTAGTGAAAGTGAATGTTCTTCCCTTTTGTGGTTAGCTTTGGCCATTGCAGTTCCAATAACTGTGGATTTTGGTCCAAATAATTTGATCATTTATAAACTTTGGTGGTAATGGCCATCTGAATCAGAAAGTGGTTTCGGGACAGGATGGCTAGAAATTTAACTAAATCCATTCTCAAGGAAGATGTTATTGTGAAATTTCATTTGTCCTTACTTTGTTGGGTGTATGGAACTTGTGTAGGTAATTTTGTGCTGTAAATCATTTTGATTTGTTTTCCTTTGCAATGGCCTTCCGTTGTTAAACTAACTGGTTATTTATTCAACCATATTTTGATTGAAATAAAGTTGTTATATGGACCATGGTTTATATTGATAGAATTCAGTGTAAATGAATGCTACTAGTCTTGCTAAACTGTTTTCTAGCTGCTCGTGTTATTACCATTTATCTCTAGCTTTATTTCACTTTGGTTAGCTTCAAAGCACATAGTAAAAACATAATTTTGATGATTCAATGATGCATAGAGGCATAATCACTCCAATAGGGAAATATAGAGATTCTTTCATTCATCCGTAGCACCACTTGAAGCTGAGTGCCAAAATATGAGTTCATTGATAGATATTTTCCTTATGATAATGATTATTTTTTTGGATGAAAATATTGCATCCACTGCAGCCATGTCCAATTTTTTTTAATATTCTCTTCTAATTAATAATCATCTCATAACTTGTTGCACATAAGTGCACTTCATGGACGTATGCTACATATGACTCAAAGAAGCTGAGTTCTTAATGTCATTCGCTGTACAGGACTATGGAAAATGTCCAATTACAGGGGAGCCAATTACCATGGATGACATTGTTCCTGTAAAAGCAGGAAAGGTACATTCGTATGGTGCTTAGATTCAGCTTTTGTAGGATATGAAGATTTTTCTTATTTATAACATGGTTACTGACTACTTCATACGTGTTGCTTGCCTTGCAGATAGTCAAGCCTAGGTCAACACAGGCTGCGAGTATACCTGGGATGCTCAACATTTTTCAAAATGTAAGGGTTCCTTGTTTGTGTTATCATTCAGCTACTGAAGAATTTCTTTCTGTGTAATATTGAATTTTGCTTCTCCATTATGTCAATGGCTATGTGTTCTGTATTTGATAGGAATGGGATAGCTTGATGCTGTCTAATTTTTCACTGGAGCAACAGCTACATACAGCTAGACAAGAACTCAGTCATGCTCTCTACCAGGTATTGGCTGTCTGAACATGTCTTTATTGTGTTTTGGACCTTTTGCCCCATAATGAACAATACTTGTGTTAGATGTATGATCACACATGAAAAGAACATGTCAGGCAAAGGGACTGCAACTGAAGTGATGGCATATAATAAGGAATTAGTGAAAGTGCCTGTACAAAAATAAAAGATATAGCTCATTGTTTTATTTTTGGGTAAGTTATGCAGTGCATTAATTATCCAAAAGAAATATACAGTGCTTTGTATGAAAGGTCTATGGATTAAAAGCTAAAAGGATATTCTTTCTACCTTTTCATATAATGCCATTATTTTTTAACATGTATTCACCATGCAGATTTCGTTATTAAGTAAATTTACAAAGTGCCCATATGACATTTGTTAGTGGAACCCATAATATATCCCAAAATATTGATAGGTTGAAATTCTGATTACATCATGGATGCTTGCAAGAAGGAGCATTTGAACTATCAATTATTGACACTGTTGATATTAGTAGTAAAGTGTCATCTTTTATGCAGTCTATTTTTGTGAATATTTATGTATTCATGGTTAATTAAAGGCCTTGTATGTCTCATGCTCATGTCCTGAATAACTATGTGTAAATGGCTCTTTCCTCCCTTTATTTGCATCTCACAACAGTAGGCCCCTTTTTTCTCATGTCAAAATCACCTGGAACGAATGTAATCTATGTCAGTCTAGATCATTGCATTTGATAATTTTGCTCAGCACTTTAATCAAACCATGCATCATATAAAAAAGTCTCAGGTATTAGCGATCATAGGGTGAGTTGGTAGAGCAATGCATATATATATGTATTCCACTTTTTCTTTTCCCTCCCCTACAAAAAAAAAAAAAATATGAAGAGCCATTCTTCTAGGAATACTCCTCTGTGTAAGATAAACAAAGAGCTCTTGGGAATGTTATGTCTTTATGAGTGGCGCTATTACCATCCTGAAGGCCTTGGCTTGCGCCACAAATCACTCTAGTGAAACTAAATGAAATCCACCTAACTTTTCAGAGTCTAGAAAATGAGAAAGCAGTGGAAAAGACATCCACATTGAGTGAGTTCATTCTACATTATGACATAATAAACAGAAGGCTGAGCTATGTTGCAGATTGTAGGCGAATAGATGATTAAAGTTTCTTTATTGCTTTCCTCCCAATCTTTTCATTTTTTTCCTTCTAATGAGTATGGTGCTGCACATAGCATTGGGCTTTTTTTTTGGTGGGGGTGAAATTAAGGTGAGGTTTTTTATCCTCTCATTCGCTTAGCTCTTGCACCTAAGTCAGTAGATCATATTGATGAAATTATTGCATTTATAATGGGGAATGCTATCACACGATGAATATAGTTACAGAATAAGGATACAGTATATTTCTTCTATTGAAAGGCTTCCCAGACATGTAATCCCGATGTTGGACCTCGCAATCAAGTAGTTGAACTATTAGCAACAAGTCAGTAACCGCCATGAATACGACTAAATTTTTTGGCCTAAAGATTTTATTTTAAGTCAAAATTTTGAGCTGCTTGCAACAAGTCAGATATCTGACCATGCAAGCAATTTTACATAGATTTATCTTTAATGGATCTTTGATACATGGATAGATTATTGTGCAAGCAATACTTTACATACATTTGCCTTTAATGAATCTTTGATGACATGTATAGAATATTATGTAAAGAGGACGCAAGAGGGGGGAGAAGAATGATATCTGGGCAAAATTAAGTTAGAATTTGTGAGAGCCTTTAGGTGAATGAAAGAAATTGTCCAAAACAGATCATATAACCTTCATAAACACGATAACCTTTTTCTGCCAAAAACATTATAATCTTCTAAAGAAAAAATCTGCAACTTTTTAATTGAAGAGAAGTGCAGAAAGGTGGCAGACATTTTGAACCGAATGATTGACATCATTGGAGTAAATGCTAAATGATTCAAAAGATTGAATATTTAAAAGCTTTGCTGGTAAAAGCTGGTGATGAGGATCCCAAATATTGTGCAAGTACTGTTGGGAAAGGCTTGCATTTGCCAGGTGCAAGTGGTCATTTTATGCATGGTCATTTCAATTAGCTGTTAATTGTCCAGATGCAATGAGTTTTTACATTGTATTGGAACTGCCTCATTTCCCTCTTAATTTTTGTTTTATTAGATCTTTAGTGACCATGGCAGTATGAGAATGGAATGGTGGATGATATGTACTTGTCTAATTTCCCCCCCCTCTTGGGTGTAGTATAGTTGAAAATAGCTCAATGAAGTATTCAGTGCTTTGGATTACATGGAATTCTGGGGCTAGAAATCCAAATAAACCAATTACCATATAATAACAACATCAATAGACATGGAATTCTGGAGCCAGAAATCCAAACAAACCAATTACCATATAATAGCAACATCAATAGTTTTTATTCTGTTCTATTGACTTTGTTCATAGCAACACCATTGTGTTTCCTAATCTCAAATATATCCTCTTTAACTGGTAGAGAGACTAGAAAGGGGAAAAAAGCTTGCCATTTTAGTTCAACTAGTGAAGTTTGATTTGGGTGTGTATTTTGTTGAATTTGATAGGCATGATACTGCATGCTGTGTGATCAAAACGATAGTAGTCTGTATTCTGTGCAACTGAATTCATTGATATCAACACTATCCATGTTGTAATGTTCTCAATTCTTGAGCATATCTCTTTACCTGGTAGAGACTAGAGCAGTGGAAAAACTTACTATTTTAAGTCTGCTAATGAAGTTTGATCTGGGTGTATGCTTTGTTGAACTTGGCAGCATGATTTTTTGTAAAATTCTAGTTCTAGGACTGAATTTTGCTGTAACCAATTTATGTGTTTAGCAGCTATATATTCTCTTTTTACTTAATACAATTACTTACTTAACAAAAAAAAATTGGTAGCATGATGCCGCATGCCGTGTGATTGCAAGACTCAAGAAGGAAAGGGATGATGCTCGATCATTACTTGCACAGGCTGAAAGACAGATACCCATGTCAGCACCAGCTGCAATCACCGTTGATGCTGCTACTTCTACCTTAAGCAATGGGCAACGAGGTTCTTCCCTAGATTCAATTTCCTGTGTTACTCCATGCTATCTCACCTGTGAAACAAGTTGTTTCTCCTAACTCCTATTCACTATTTTTAGCTGCTGAGGATGGAGAGTTAGGCCCTGCTTTAAAGAAACCACGAGCTGGTATTTCTGCAAACATCATCGCCGAGCTAACAGATTGCAATGCTGCACTTTCTCAGCAGCGTAAGAAACGCCAGGTACTTAGTTATGAAATATATGGTACTCATTCTCTTTTATCTGTTCGCCTTGTTTCTATTGTGTTATAAATCATTTTGTTTTTCATTTTATTCAATCTTATGCTTTATCTTCTGTAAAAATCATATATAGGAGGTTTTTTGCTAAGTTTATGTAGAAATTAACCCCAAGAGTTTGACCTAATGGTTGATATTGGAATACTCAAAAGAAATTCAATGAGGTCTTGGGACTCTAATTCAAGTCCATTTTGGGGATACCTTTACTGTGCAAGCTGAACTTCATTATATTAGTATATGGGTGTTGTGCCCAAAGGGTGCAGTCCAGTTACAGTTGTGATCCTTTCAATTGAAAAAACTTTATGCATAGGAGACCGAAACAAACCCACAACACCACCCCCCCTGCCCTGGGGTGAAAAAAAAAAAAGGAAAAGAAAAAGACTTCATGCATATTTTTTCTTATTGTAGTGTTAGATGGTATGCTGACTTATTGAACTTAATCTATTTTTATCAATATATCTATTAAGACATTCTTATTTCTTCATATGGCATTTTTCTGTATGCTAATAGTTAATCAGCTTAATCTGCTTCCTCATTTGGCATCGATAGCGTTTGGCCTATATAATTACTCTTCAGTTCAAGTGGTTCCCTATTATCACACTGGTAAATTTATTTACCCAAAAAAATGATTATACTTGAGTGCTAAGGTAAACATCTTTTTGAAGGGGAAAATGGCCCTTTACTTTTTAGGAAATGCATTCCAATATCATGGTGATTTATGTTATGCTTTAGCTTCTCTTCTTTTTATATTCTGTCTATTCTAAATGTTATTTTGCTTCATATTGTTTTATTGTCAGATTCCTTCTTCTCTGGCACCCGTTGACGATGTGGAGAGGTACACCCAGCTTGCTAGTCATCCCTTGCATAAAACTAGTAAGCCAGGCATTATATCTCTTGATGTCAATTATTCGAAGGTATTGCTCTATGTAGTGTAGCCTTTTTCAGTATCTCCCTGAAATTTTATCTTGTGCATTTAAGATCAGTTGCAGATTATCTTTTGATCATATATGCATTTGCTTTATTTATCATTCCTTTTGTTTTTTAAAATTAAGGCATATATTGTCCACGTTGTTCCTCTTGATGTGTGATAGTATATGCTTGTGAGATTTATCTTGAAGTTGTGTGGCTGACATGTTTTAATGTTGGTTTGGCTGCTTGGGAGTATTGACTGAACTTGCCAAATAGAATTCTTTTTGTAGTTCAGCTGATATTGAGCCTGTAAGAAATATAAAATCCATACATGACTGCAAGGTAATTAATCTTTTGTCAGTGCTTGTTCTGTCAGACTGTCTCTAGCCATCAGTGATCTCCATCACTATGACTGTACTTTGTTATTATGTTTTGTACTCGATGCAAGTTTTGTTAGGACCCAGAATGACTCATGCATTCTTATGATGCTGTGTATAACAATTGACATTCTAAATTAGCCTTTTCCTTTCATTTTTTGCTCAGGCACTTTTAATACATTGGATAGTTTCTTTTGGAATAATTTCTAATATATTGGATGTTGCTTAACTCTTGTCTCATTTCTTATTTAAACATGCTTTCCATGATTGAGCAGGATATCATTGCGACTGGAGGGGTTGATGCTTCTGCTGTACTTTTCGATAGATCATCTGGACAAATATTATCTACCCTTTCTGGGCATTCAAAGAAGGTCTTCCCTTCTCTCTTTCTTCTCTATTCCTTTTAACTCAATTTTTGGATAATTTCTTGTGAATCAACTTTTCCATTTACCTTTTTTTTTAGGTCACCAGTGTAAAATTTGTGGCTGAAGGTGATCTAGTTTTAACTGGCTCTGCAGACAAGGTAAGTGGGTTTGATGTTCATATCTTCATCATAGAGGTTTTCTCAATGTAAATATGACCCTATATTTCTTGGTAAATTAAAAGAACTCATGCAACTAATCAGACTAGCTGGAGATTTTGCTTCTTACTCTTAAGAGGTAAGAATGATGACTAACCGCTATTCTTGCTCAAGGCAATGCCAGATGCTTTTTTTGCTGATCATTTTAAACAGAAACTTTAGATCCTCTTGATTTTAGTTTGAAGGTTTTCTTTTGGCCTTAAATCCTGTTACCAAACAAGTTTACCTTTAGCCATCCTTGGAAAGCATAAACCTTCATCACAAATGGCACCATGGAACAAACTATGAATTGTTACCGCATGTTTCTTTTCGTAATTCGATACATGTGTTGTCACATACGTGGAAAGTTCATATCAAGTGAGAGGAATTTCTTGGTAGTGTTGCTAAGTTGATTTGCATACAAAGGGGTTTCTATGAAAGATATGATTTGGAGTCCTTAAGTAATTTCCCCTTCATCAAACAGCTGAGATCTTTTGAATTGCTTATAATCCTTTTCTGAAAGAAACTTATGTGTTGATCTTATTTTCTTACAAGACATCTTCTATGAGTTTCTGTTTAGATCCTAAGATCAAGTTACCGAAAAGATTCATTGTCCCAACCCTCGATTAAAATGTTTTTTTAGGTAGGTGTCTTTCTCTATGATTGGTATGAAGAAGGGGGTTTTTCTTGTCTATTCAGTTATGGAAGAATCAAGTTTATAATAAATTTACTGATACGGCCCAAAAGATTTTAAATCATTTGAAACCCTCCGTACCCCTCAAAAAGGGAAAGGAAAAAAAAAAAAGCGCATGCACACAAAACAACATAAGCCTCACCCCAATTTGTTTATTTTGGATTCTCCACTTAATTTGATTTAGTAAACATGAAACTTAGGTAGCTTTTGATTAAATGGCTTCTCTCTGCTTATAAATATGCTTCCAAATGTCAAACATTCTCTGCTACATTTTCGCAAATCAGATCTTAGTACCAGAACTTCCTGTTGTCCTTGTGCAATTCTGTGCTTTTTATTTGGCAGACAGTTCGTGTTTGGCAAGCATCTGAAGATGGAAACTTCAACTTTAGGCAAACATTGAAAGATCATAGTGCTGAGGTAAAACTCTTTCTGATTGAATGATTCACAACCTTAAATTAGGTCAGTATAGCCTGGAAATTTGAAGGCAAACAGTTTTCTTGTGGGCCCATTTCATGACTTGTAATCAGAGGGTGTTGTCTGGTCTGCACGAGTTCAAATTTTAACAAAGCTTAGTATGAAAGTTTTAAGTATCCAAAAAAGAACTATATCATCTTTGTTATGTATTGTGGTGTGGCTGCTTAGTTTAAGTATCTAAAAAGGAACTATATCATCTTTGGTATGGATTGTGGTGTGGCTGCTTAGCTGGTTTTAGGAAATTTTATGTTATTCTAGGAGTAAATATTTTGGTTACTAAAGTTAGCATTTTTCTTAACTGTCAAGTAGGTATTTTTAAGTTAATAATTTCCTTTTTTGTCAAGTCAGTGTTTTACTAAAATATTAGTAGCAAGGTATCAATTATTGTAGGATCTCTTGAGTTCTTATATTTATTTTATGCACTTGATGTTCCCAGTAGAATATGGAGTCCTTATCTGTATTCTCTCCTATTGATATTCTTGGTAGAATATCATTTATTTTAGAGGTTGTTGATTGTTATTTGTTCTTATATGAATATAAGAAGCTATTGAGCCTTACACTTGTATACATTTCCATGGCATAAAGGAATAAATCAAGCCTGAATATGAAATCTAAACATGTAATTGTCCCTTGTGAGAGTTGGAGATTGCAGGGTTTTCCCTGATGAGCCTCAATGCTAGAGATTTGAGGGTTCTCTATCATGAGCCATCAACCCCTTTTTGTACATATTTTGCCCATGGACGTGGGATCATAAAGAGACTTCAAATTATAGTCTTTGCATTGCATATGAAATTAAAGGCAATTAGAAAAGTTCTCGTGAGTATAAGAAGCATTTTCCAGCAATGGCATAGCAAGTTGTTGTCATGAGCATTACCCAAAAAAAGTAGTTGTCATGAGGATTGCTTTTCCATGTTGAGGTTGCTTGGCCTTGCTTTTGATAGAAAAAAGTAATTTGAGGCAGGATTGTATTGTGAGAATTGGTGTTTGAGGAATAAGATCTGTGCATATCCTTGCTTGAAATGCCTTTTCAAGGAAAGATGTCCCTCAAATCTGCCATGCTTTTGCTGGAAGCCTTTGTTTGAGCCTTTAAGGTCAAGTTGTATGGATGTATAATTCCTTTCTAATGAGACCTATAAAATTTTTCACAGGTTCAAGCAGTTACCATACATGCCACGAATAATTACTTTGTGACAGCATCTTTGGATAATACGTGGTGCTTTTATGAGCTTTCTTCTGGTACATGTCTGACACAGGTTCAGGTTTGGCCTCTCTCTCTCTTCCTCTCTCTCCCTCGCTTGTGCATACACTCTTGTGAACAGGAACATAGATAAAATGCTAGTAGCGTCTTGTTCAAAGATGACACAGCTTCAACTTCTTCCCTTGGATCCCTAACCCTTTTTATCTGAAGAAATCATAGTGTACCTGTTAAGAACTGTATATCAGTGCATACTCTTGGATGGCAATGACATTGCTTTTCTATATGTATTTGCATTTAATAATAGCATTTTTTTTTCAGGAACTTGTAGACAAAATCTTTCGAGTTACTTTCAGTTGAATTTGTAAGAAGTATATATGGGGACTACTTATATGGTCTTCCTTTTATTGACTTTTTTGTTTGTATTGCATCTATACTTTATCTGAATTTGATTTGTATTCGTTTGAAACTTGACATTTGGAAAACTGTTTGAATTTGCATTTGTGTTTTTCAATTTTAAATTTGATGTTTTGATAAACTATATTTTGTGTGTTCTATCATAATTATGGTAAAGATGATAGACAGGGAATGAGAATCGGAAAGTGCAAGTTCATGTATTTATAAGTGAAAATGTTATAGAAATCTATTTTATTCATTGAAAAATGAAAACTTCATATTATATTTTTGTAAAAATAAATAAAGTAAAAGAAAAATAAGTTTAACTATATAAGATTTGTGAGGTTTTTAATTTTGTAAGAAGAGTATATGTGTACTTAATATTTTCATTTTTTTTTTTTGTATTTTATTTTTGGCAAATATACTGTGTGAAAACGGTACTAATCAAACACTAATAAAGTTTTGTCTACTGATAGTAGGGACATAATATGGTCATAATTGACCGCTAATCACTACAGCTAATCTTTGATATTGCTAATGAGGAAAAGGGACACTTAGGCGTAGCTCCTGCTAGCTCCACTTGTATAATAGATATTTGTACCTGCTTAGATTGCCTATGTTTCCTCTTCCATCCCTCTCTATTTTACCCTTTGCATTTGCTTATGAAAAAGAGGAGGGACTTTTAGACCTAGCCCTTGTCGTAGATATTCTCTATCCCTCTTTACTTAATCTGTTACTTGAGTAAGCATTGTTTTATGCAGACTAACCCCTTAGTCATATAATGTGAAGTGTGTCATGTATGTTGCACTTTATATACTATACATAAACAAATCTGTTTGTCTACAAATCCACTCAAACTCATTAAAGCTCAAGAGGAGCTCGTCAAAGCAAAAATTTCTGTTCAGGCTTGACTCAAGAAGCTAACCAAGCAATTCACCCAAAATGGCTATTCAAGTAAATCAGGTTGACCCAAACTGTTATAATTGAACTAAGTTTGGGTAAACATCATGTTGGTGTGGAGTATTTAACTTGTGAGTGGATTCCTATTTAAAAGTAAAGCATATTTGTTGTCTGCATGTTCTCATGAATAAAGTGGAGTAAACAAATATTGAATAAGGAAGCATTTTATTCTTAAATACCCTTCTCATATTGTGGTACTGGATGCATTTGTGATCTTTCTTTTCATTGCTTCATATATAGGTCAATTTTATGAGTGTTATGTCCTGCAGGGTGAAGATACTACAGGATCTGAAGGCTATACATCTGCAGCTTTCCATCCTGATGGTCTCATTCTTGGTACGGGTACTGCAGATGCTGTTGTCAAAATTTGGGATGTAAAAAGTCAGGTCAGTATACCCAGGTTGATGATTGCTTCTATCTTTTTGGATAGTCCTTGGATGGCAATATGTTCTGTATGAGAAATGATGATTATGTATTTGTTTTTTTCATTCAAGTTTCCAAGTTTGTAGATGCTGTTAGGCAGAAATGCATTCATCTATAGAGCATTTATGTTGTACCTATGACCATTCTTCCTGTGATATATAGACAAATGTTGCAAGATTTACTGGGCACAGTGGACCAGTGACTGCGATATCTTTCTCAGAAAATGGATACTTCCTTGCGGTAATTGTTCCTATTATTTCTGTCCATAGTGAAGAGAGAATCAAATTTATCATAATCTGATTTTGGATCTTTGTTTGTAGACTGCTGCCCATGATGGTGTTAAATTGTGGGATTTGCGAAAGCTGAAGAACTTCCGGACCTTCTCACCATATGACCAAGATACACCAACAAACTCTGGTATGTGGTTCTTGCATGTTAGCATTGCTCTATGTATTATCCTGCAGGAAGAGATTTTGAGAACCCCAATTTTTCAATGTATTTTGGAAGACAAATGTTTTGGTGAGAGCATGGTTCACAAGCTGTGCCCTGGCATACTCTTTTCTATGGATGAAAATCTGTACCTTTATTTTTAATGCAAAGGTTGATTTAGATTTGCCAAAAATGTTACTGACTTTTAAGAAGAATACAATTGAAGTTTTTTATCTTTATGTTTGGCAGTTGAATTTGATCACAGTGGATGTTACCTGGCAATTGCTGGCTCTGATATAAGGTGAGTTTCTGATCCCACCAGATTGCTGTATGTATGCTCTAAACGGTCAATTGAAAATCTATGTGGATAGTGTTGAATTGAATGGTATGGTAAAGTATCTCAGATTTAGTGACGTCAATATTTAAAAAGTGAGTCACCTACGTGATGTATATATTAGATGATAAAGGAAGGGAAAAAATTAACTGCCACAAAATGGGGAGAACTATTCATTGATCATAGTTCTCCTTTATTAGTAGCAATCCCCGTATGTTCATTGAAGACTTCAAGCTACTTAACCGATCTAAATATTCCTGCCATTACATTTGAGCCACTACTTTGATATAAGTGGACCATTGAACTTCATAGGCATTATTTAGAAGGTAATACTCCCATGTGTTAATGTATTTGAAAATTTATGGTAATTATGGTATTAAATTAGTCAATTGGTGGTCAATAAAATTATTTAATTGTGGATAGTTATGGATCTGAATCTCATGTTGAACTCTCTTAGTAATGTATATTGATGTGAACTAGTCATGATTATTTACTTCTGTGGTAGATGCATGAGATGGATGTTCATGATAGTTTGGTTCTACTAATCAATTCACCACCTTTTTTCTTCTTTTTCCCCCCCTCAAATGTAAATACCTGTTTTAGGGATAATTTTACATTTTAGTTAACTCTATACTTTTATCCATTGATCCTGGTAACATTTTGCAGAGTCTATCAAGTGGCCAGTGTTAAATCAGATTGGAACTGTATCAAAACTTTCCCTGATCTGTCTGGCACAGGTGCGCCTTCTCGTGTCCATAAGTAATAATAGTACATGGATTTGACACTAAGATTCTATGTTTGGTTGTAGGAAAAGCAACTTGTGTAAAATTCGGTCCAGATGCAAAATATTTAGCTGTGGGAGCAATGGATCGAAACCTTCGGATATTTGGTCTTCCTGGGGACAATGGTTCTGCAGAATCATGAGTGTGCAGTCAAGTCATGTAAACTAATGGGAAGATGGACTAAATGCTGTGGAGAGTGCTTGGATCTGACTACCCTGATCCATTTTTTGTACTCTTGTTTTCATCATTACTTAATAGCACTTTGTTGAGTCTCCATTTTTTCTTCAAAATTTTCCTAGGAAAGCCCAGCCATGTAAGCTCCAAATTTTAGATGCATGATTCACCTCATTTTACTTACTCTATTTCTGCTTCTGTATGTTAATGTACTGTAATGTTATGGATGTTAGTCTATGATAGAAATGCTTAATCCCATTTTGAATGAACACTTGACCACGACCCTAGTTGTTTTCTTCTGAATTCTTGTAATATTCCGCTCAGTTTAATGTCTCTTCCTCCCTTTTTCTACCCAGGCAAAAGATTCATTTGTTGAATGGATTATTTTGGATCCTCTCTTTTTCTTCCAATTTCTAACTTAGCTTGCAACTACAAATGAATTGTTGGTTGAACTCTGTAGTGCCTCTATTTTTTTCCCAAGTTGGATCTTGGAGCGGGCTATCATCATATTCGAATCCTTCAGATGTGGAGAGAACTTTGTTTCGGTTGCATAAGGATCCTATGAATTCATAGAGACCGTTTTGGCTTCAAGCGATTATGAATGAGGGTTTTTAGCCTTATCGAAGGAAATTTATCATTGTTTTCTTTGATGACATTTTAATATGCAGTCAATTGGAAAAATTCATTTGGCTATTTTTGTGAAGGGCTTGCAAGGTAATGAGTTTTATCTCAAGCAGAGTCGGTGCCTTTTTTGCCTAGTGGAAGGTTGAATAATTGGGGCACATTGTCTCGAGTGAAGGAGTTTGACTTGATCTAGACAAGGTTGTTTCGGTAATTTTTTGGCTACTGTCGCCCAGTGTGAAGCAGCTCGGGATTGTTAGGTTTTCTGGTTATCGTAGTTGATTTATTCGAGGTGTATACATCTGTAGTTGGTCTTTTGATTGACATGTTACAACGAGATAGCTTTGATTGCATTGAGGATGCTAGGGTGGCTTTTGACAAATTGAAGATTGCTTTAACTAATGCCCATCTTTAATGATTGTACAGTGCAATTGACAGTAGAGACAGATGTATCGGGTGTCAATGCGGGCGCAGTTTTACTTAGAAGGCACTTGTTTTGCTACATTTTTCAGACAAAACGCTCATTAGTGTTTAAAGAAGGCTTTTGTTTATGTTTGAGAATTATTTGCAGTAGCAGTGACCATTTGCAAGTGGTGCTAGTATTTACCATTGTTAGCAGATGTGGGTCAGTTGACTTGGAAATGTCAAAAGGTTAGGGATTAAGTGGTTGAACGGGCTCTAATCCTTCCTCCTTAAATGTGATTAAAAAAGAAAAAAGAAAAAAGAAAAAAAAAAGTGGTTGAATGGGTCATGGTTGATAAAAAAAAAAAAATCAAAATATCATTTGTATATGAAAAGAAACAGGGAATTATAATAAATTGCAAGTCCAAATAAATTAAAATTGAGAAATTCAGTATAGTTTTTCTTTTTACCAAAATACGAGCAAATATTATTTGCTTATTACATGAATCAGGTAATGTGCGAAAATACAACGTAATTGACTAAGAAACACCTACAAGAGATTATTGTCAATCAGCAATCTTTTGTGTTTTTCTTTCAAGTTTCCTTTTTTTGTCCACCATTTCCACTGTATAGCCATTTAGATCAATAGATGAATTAGTTTCGATTCAGTTTGCAATACCCATTAGAGCTACTATAATCTTCATTCTTCAACTCAGGGTATTTACAAGAGTACACTCATGCCCAACGCCTTCTCATAGAAGCTAATGCTACGATTAAGAATTAAGACCGGCCATATCTATCATAATGGGGTGATGGCAGTTTAGAGTTTTAAATTATTGAACTATGAGCATGGTAAGCATGATGTTTATTTGGCTAAAAAAAACACATATTTAAAGAAGACAGTGATGGTAATGCCTCCATCGGAAAGAAAAAAAAAATGATGATAATGCATAAGTTTAGCATGAAACTTACACATTGGCTGTCGTAGGGGATCAAAGAGCTAGTGATGGCTATAAATAGATGATAGGGATGTAGAATATTTTTACGTTCACCCTTGCTATGGCCTGCATGAGTCTTTTTAGTCTCACCATAGGCCCACTTTAGCCAAAATTAGTACAAAACTCCTCTTAGTTTTGAGACACCGATATGTCCTCCGACTCAGACCAAGTCAATGTTAACCCGATTTCTGATGTTGGATTCCCACCATGGGTAGTAGGTTGAATAGGGCTAAGTCAGTCCAGGTAATATTGGTACTTACTAGGCAATCACCTTTTATCAAAACCGATCATAGAATAGGTTTCAATTAGTATTCATCTCTAGCTGTATAAAATACGTGAGTAGTAGAAGTGACTGACCAAATTATTTGTCTAAGATTAACATGAAGTTTATAGTAAACTCGAATCTTGAGACTTAAAAAACCCTTCCAAAAGTAAGCTAGGACTTGATCTCCTAAGGAATTATAGTAGGCATAAGGATGAAGGAGCTAAATGAAATCTCTATGTTCGTGTAAGGTGTAAGGTAGGCTTAGGGATCAGTAATTAGTTAAATGAGCCCATCTTTATGCCTTATTAATTATTGAATTTCGATAAAAAAAAAAAGTTCAAAGACGGATTTAATAATTTGGACAATATATTTAAGGTAACTCCTAAATAAAAAAAGAACGAATAGTGATCATAATTTCTTCGAATATGTGTTGGAATTCACTCGCAACATTAACAAAGCCCATATTGGAGAAGAAATTGGCAGGGTTCTAAATTTAGTAATATGAGAAGGCATGGGGTTAGGTTTATCTCGAATGAAACAAGAGTAACAATAGAATTTATAATGCTATAACGGTTGGTATAATTTCACTTGATAATTTAAGCTTCAATATAGATTGACAGAACATCACTTTAGTGTAGAGATCCCATAGATACGCTTGAGGATCTTAAATCAAGGAAACTTAGAAATAGAAAATCCAGCAAGTAAGAAAACAATGGCCTAAGGAGACCCAATGAATAAGGAAATCCATAACTTAGGATAGCCCAATGAGTAAGAAAAACTATTACTCAAGGAAATGTAATGTGTAATGACCATAGGCTTTGGACTTAGAAACCTTAAAGAATATAAAATATGGCTTAAAAAAAAAAGAGCTTGTGGAGATTGAGGAAAACCTGCTAAGAAAATTTTAAGTCAATAACCCCTTATCTTAGGCCAAACTTCCAAAGATAGCTTAAGATTTATTTTAGCTTGGTATTGAGTGATTCAAGAAAAATACTTTAGAGGATTTAAGAACGAGAATAAAGGATAAAGAGTATAGAAATAAACTTCTAAAAATTCAAGGGAATTTGGTTAAATTTTCATTTATTACATCTCAAAAATTTAAGGAAAACCTTTAGAACTAAGCTTTCTTTTCAATCAAAGGGTGGCACATTAACTTTAAAGATCAATAGAAGTGTGCCATGTTGTCACCCCTAGAACCAATAGGAATGTCCCACTCACCATCCAAGGATCAATTAGATTAAGCCATGTCAAATGTCAAAAAACCAATGAGGTGATGACAATCAAATACTTAAAAATGTCATTATGAACCAATCACAACGAGTCATGTCATACTTAGTTTAGCCAACTAAGTTGAGCCACCTCAAGCATATGTATGCCATCAAGCCCCTAAGATCATGGCGCCTCAACTTTACAACTTGACACCTACGCCCCTTAAGATGGTGCCACTTGTCTTAGTTGTACACTTGACTTCATAAGATGATGACACTTAGCTTAACCTTATCTTTTGCTACTCCTAACCTCTCTAGGAGCCCCTATAACCGACCTCTAAACAGCCTTTTCTTTCTATAGATAACCTAGGGTAGCCCCACTATAGATTATATAAAATACAAGTTGAAAATTCGAAACAAAGTGCTAATAGAAAGGAGCTCCCAAGAGAAAGTTAAAGTCTATAAAACCCATTTCTAGCCACCCCTTTTCACCCATTTCAAGCCATTACCACCACTTTCCCACTTGAATAGCACAAATCAATCTTAAAATAAATCTATATTTGTTTCAAATCAAATCCCTCTAGATTTCAAATCAAATCCCTATAGTAAATAAGAATGAGAAACCTAACCTTCCAAAAAATTCAGCAAAAAGAAAAAAGAAAATCCTTATTGCCCAAAATGTCTCCATGAAAATTGTTACTAAATTGAGTAGAAGGGGAGAGGGGATTCATGCTTGTGATGGTGAAAATATAAAACAATCTAGCAATTACATGTAATATGGGTTCAAGGAAAAAAAAGAACAAAAATTATTTATTTATATACTAATAATGGTTCATATATAAAAATGTCGTATATGTGCACATAAATATAGGTGTATAATTTTTTTCCTTAAATAGAAAATTGATGTAATATGATCTTAAATAGAAAAAATTATCCTTATATTTATATAAATAAGACAAGTAAATACAATATCATGACCCCCTCTATGTTTCTTTAAAAATTAAAGCATCTAGTAAAAGTTTCTTCGAATTTCCTTTAGCTTGCATTATCTATGTTGTGATTCTAAATATTTAGAAAACTTGGAATAATATTTTATCAAATCTTGATTTGTGTCATTTGGTTTTAAAAAATTATTACATATTTATAGTTCTTGAATACTATAGGCAATAATGCCTAAAGATACAAATCCAAATCATAATTCCATTTGGCTCTTCTTATTGCATTCTAAGTGTTTTTGCATTTGTTTATGTTCGCATTACAAGCTTCAACTTCCAATTATTTATGAAGTTTGGAGTTTGAGTTTATAGTTTGTAATTCATCAACTGTAGTTTTAGAAATGTTGGAAATTGGATTGTTGAATTTGAAGTGTGTCATTTCTTAGGTTTACTGTCAAGGTGTTTGAAGGTTATGTTTTAGTGTTAATGGGGTTTAAATGTTTTAGCGTTTGAAGTTTAAATGTAAGAAATTAGGTTGTTTATGTAATAAGCATTGATATAATGTAGTTCGCTTTTGTTGCTTTTGTTACTGCCCTGGGGGTGGGGGCGGGTTAAGGGTAGAGGTTTGTTTCAAAAAATCCAATCCAATGAAAACGCATGCACTAAATACGCTTTTACAATGCATTTTTACAACCTTACATAATTTTTTTTAAGGGCCCTATTTCGGTACTTTTTTTTTTTTTTGAAAAAATCATTTTTTAGGTACATTACTCTTGCTTTATATGCTTTTAGCTTTCTTATATTTGAAATTGAGTGTAAAAAATGTGTTTTCAAATCCCATTTTACTATTTTCCTTAATTAAATGATAAAATAAAAGATAATAAAAAATGAAAAAACTACATAAAATTAAATAAAAAAAAGGATAGAGAACTATTTTAATTTTTCAATAATTTTGTTAAGGAAAAGGAAATAAATGTTTTTATTTTTTAAAAAATTCTTAAAAATATTTCTAGAAATATGCCACTTGAAATCAACACTTGAAGTGCAAATTTCTTTTGGCCTTGGTCACTTCGTCTAATCTCCTTCTTCCACCTTACCTCGTTTTGGTTCCTTATTTGACTTTGAGTTTATTTTCCCTTTTTCTCTCTATTAGTAAAAACTTAAAAACCCCAACACTTAAAAAACCTAACTCCATATTTCCTCTCATTTAGGCTATTTTAGGACAAATTAAAGGCTAATGAAAGGTTTAGATAGTAGGATTATTCAAGTAGTGGTGGAATTTGCATAGAAAATGTATATTTTCGTGGTTTTTTCGATGCCCTCTCTCTAAAAGTTGCGACAAACTCCAAGGTAAATGCTTTACTTATATTTTGTGATTTTTATGATATTGTAGATGTGTAAATGTAGTATAATATGGTGTTATGGTGCTGTTGTTTGTACTTTGATGTTTGGGTAATTTTTTATTTTCTCGATTTGTAGATTTTTTTTTAATCATGCTAAGTTAAAATCAGTAGTTAAAGTGACAATTTTAAGTAATCTATTATTAGGATTACTTTGTCAATTGGTATTAGCGAGCAAATTGTTTTGAAGAAAAAGGTGATAGGTTTTCTTGTGTCCTTATGTAGTGAAAATCACCTTCTTATCAATTTATTTTAGTATATTTAATTTATTAAAAGTTACATAATATAGAATATTATACATATAAATATTTTATAAAAAATGTGAAATATCCAAATAGGTTATAGATAAAAGGAAGAAAAATAAGAATTGAATAACAAAAGAAATTGTATAAAAGAAAGTGAGATAGGTATATCAAATATAAATAATTATTACCAATTAAATATTTGTAATGTCCATTCATGGAATGGATGTTGCTTGATAAGTAGAGAGAGAATTACCATGTAATTGCCCTTGTGAGACCATTTTAATGTATTTAATTTATTAAAAGTTATATATTTAATAATGTAGATTATTATATATACAAATATGTTATAAAAGATGTGAATGCCAAAATAGATTCATATGTTTATATAATGTAGATAAAAGGAAGAAAAACAAAATTTAAAGCAAAAGGAATCATATGATTTTTTAAAAATTGCATTGAAGAATTCCCTTTTTTAAATAAATTTGTAGGTGGTTTCCTTTACATTGTGTGTAGAATAAAGGGAAGGTGAGGAAAAGAATTGAAGGGAATAGAATAAGGAGAGATTTAGCTTTACCTTTTGTAGCTTATTTTGACAAATATATATTTATTTTTACTAGTAAAAAATGTATGCTTGCATATAGCAATTTTGAGAGTATGTTCCATGATTGATAGTAGATGTGGGCACTAAAAATGTGTCACCTAAAAATTGTCATATTTTGTTAATTTAACTTTT
This sequence comes from Laguncularia racemosa, assembly GCA_037954665.1. NCBI lineage: Eukaryota > Viridiplantae > Streptophyta > Magnoliopsida > Myrtales > Combretaceae > Laguncularia > Laguncularia racemosa. Next base: position 5,145,728 of record JBBMOL010000031.1, on the reverse strand, counting down.
GGGAAGTTGCTATCTCAAAATTTTAAAAAATAAAATTTCAATAGGATAGATGGGATTTGGATAATATGTAATTACTTTTTTAATATATTCATTTAGTGTGCATTCTTGACTCATTTTATATTATGAGTTACAAGCTTGCCCAATACACAAATGGTAATTATTTGACAACTTATTCATTATTATAATGTTTCGAGTCACTAGGTAAGAAAATGTCTACGGTTAAAGTCATTTGCTTTGCACATGGGAACATTGTGGATAGACCCGATGTGGTTTGCTATGATTGACACCTAACAACAATGGTTGGAGTTTCTCTTTATTTAACTTATGAACAATTATTGGGTATTATTTGTACTTGTCTTTGGATTGCTGGTGTGACCAACTAGATTGAGTTGGTCCATAGGTGTTCAATAATATATGGTAACGTCTATCGTTACTGCACAATGCTAGTTAGTGATAGGTATGATGTGAACCAAATGTTGGCAAGTTCATTGGTGCATTCTGGGGATAGTGTTATTGTTAAGCTATACTTGCAAACAAGCCAAATTGAGTTACTGGCTCCAATGGATACCGATTTAGGATGGAATGATATAATTCATGATTCGCTTCTAACTTAAGTACCTAAATCTCAATATGTTGAAACTATTGAAGAAGCAGGTTTTAGTGGTAGTCAGCTTGAGATCCATAACATCAGTATGGGTGAAGCAATGAAGGAGACAGATGTTAAAAATAACGTAGCTTGTCATACTTCTAGTGATGATTTGGGTCTTAACTCATCTAGTGGTGAAGGTGATGGGGAAAAATGATGAGGGTTTGCTACAAACAGTAAATGAGCCACATGAGTCAAGCCAAAGAAGGGATTGGCGGCTTGAGTTTCTAAATTGTGTTGACACTGTTGGGAGGTCAAAACTTGTGCCATTCTTTATAGCCGATGTAGGTAGTGGATATATAGACGATAAGTACATAGGTGAGGGGGACTGGAGCTTGAATGATGAATTTAAGGTAGGAATGCGCTTTGAGACGAAAGAGCAATTAGTATAGGCAGTCAAAATACATCACATAGTAAATCTTCTTAACTATGTTGTTGATAAATCATCTCCAAAGTTCTAGGCTGTGAGTTGTGCTAGTGACCATAGCAGTTGTAAGTGGAGACTTCGTTTATACTTGAAAAAGTATGCTGAGTATTTTCAAATAATAAAGTTTGAGGGTCCTTATACATGTGTTAATCCCGGGATTAATCAAGATCACCCTTAAGTAGACTCTACTACCATGGCCCGATGTCTTATATTGAGGGTAGAAGTGGACCTAAATGTAAAGATTAAATAATTGTAAACCTCTATTTATAAGGAGTTTGGATATACCTTGCACCTCAAGAGAGTTCGAGAGGCAAAATGAAAGGCCCTTGAACTTGTATATGGCAAGTGGGAGGATTCGTATGCTATACTCTCACACCTACTGACCACTATCCAAGAGGCAAAGCTAGATACGATCATAGAGTGGAAATGTCTAAACTTTGACTCAAATTGACGTGGTTGATGCAGATGACATCACCATCCAACGATTTTCGAGAGTGCATATTTTATAGTTGATGGGAGGTATGATCTTTGCTAATAAATAGCATAACATGGTGCATCTAATGTTTCTTCCCCTCCTATTTAACCTTCAAGTAGTCGGGCAATACACGTGGGGGGCGATATGCTTAGCTTAACTATACCATCACCTTTGTATTACATCACACATGGATGCATTTGAGATTAGTGGCCCATTGGTTATACTATAGGTTTAGGCATGGGGGCACTTTCCTTGTATTGCCCCTTTACACTGCATGATGATGGCACAGGTCGAGGATCGACCACTCATGTGCAAATGGGGTGTAGATTTTGATGTTATGTAGTTACCGATCTATGTAGTGACACAGTAATGTGATGCGTTTCACCATCAAGTCCTTGAGTAGGTATTCTCAATCTCATTTACTTTGTTCTACTTCCTTAATAAAAGTTTTATGACTTGGGGTTACTTTAACATATTAGCTTTCAGGTGGTTTAGGTCCCATATATGCATGTAGATATAGCGATGCTGCCAACTTATTGTCGAGAGGGCAACGGCATTTGGCTTGCCTAGGTAACATTTATTTGCTTTCATGTCATCGAGTTGTATTTTCTAGACCGGGTAGTTCGCCGGTTTGGAGGCATCTAGACGATACTTCAGTATACCAACACATTTGCAAAGCTCTATAAGCTTGACCTATGGGTTAGGATTGAAACAAATTAGGTTACCACCCACTTGGCATGGTTAAAGTAATAAGCCGATCGTCAACATCATATTATCCATTTAACTCGAGCTTATAGCTCATTAGACAATATGAACCTAGGGTACAATGTTTAGTATTGAGAGATCACTCGATGGTACATAGGCTAGACTAGCTCCATGTTAGGTTACATGATACATATTTGATCTTCTTGTTATATTATTTCCTATGTTTATGTTGTGTAAATTAATTATATTGTGTTGTTCTTTTTTTGTAAGCTAATTTTATTGAGCATCTACCCCAAATACCATACAATGTCGTTCTATCTGAAGCAACTAAGGTAGTTAAGGTAGTCCGTCGATTTGAGGATGTGATTTTAGAGGATGCACCACCTCATGTAGAGGATGTTGATGAATAGGAGGACTTGCTACCATCAAGCCCACTCCCATTCCTTTTTACGTGCTTCCTCCATACAATTCACTTGGTTTAGGTTTAGATAACACTTAGATTACATAGATAGATATGGATCAGACGATACAACCTCAACTTAGTCCTATGCTAAATGATTAGAGTGTGCATATAGTTAGGTGATGGAGGAGGAGATAGTCGTAGCTCCATGTTATATTATATGTTTATAGCCATTTTTCTGTAGATGCTTGGTCTGTACTTATATATATATACATATATATTACTACATATCTAATTAAAACTTTTGATTTCTTTGTTTAGTTGTGCTATATGGTCAAAGAATTCAATGCAAAAATTGGTTATAGATCATTATAAGTATGATTTATCTGTTGTCATATGGTATCGATTAATACCATTAAAATTACAAAATAGAATCCTGTAACATATTAATCAAAATCTAATATTAAACAAAATTTTTTTATTATAAAAGGAACAATTATTTCACTACAAAAAATTGAATAAATCTTAATTAATATCATTACCTAAATAAAAAAAATAACTTGATTGTAGTTTAGACAAAATTGGCACTTCAAATGCCAAATTTAGTTTATTTTGGTATCGACCAGTATCACTAAAATTGCAAAATAGAATCCCGTAATAATTTATCAATAAAAATCCAATAATAAATAGAACTTATTTGTTGTAAAAGGAGCTATTATTTCATTAAAAAATTGAATAAATTTTAATTAATTTCATTACCAAAATAAAAATATCAGTCGATTAGAATTTGTACAAAATTGGCACTTCAAGTGCTGAATTTAGTTGGAATTTCAACTGAAATTAGCTCTTAACTACCTTAATTATATATGATTTTAAAAGTACCTTTTCTTTTAAGATTTAGGAGACCATACGCCCAACTTTAAAAATAGACGGGCTGAGTTAACATGAAACTTATGATAAAAACCCACTTTCACTTTTTCATTTAGCTTGTCAAACAAATCATGACCCTCCACTTTCCTCTCTACCACATAAAGGAAATGTTCAAGTTTGACCGGGTAGATTTTTAACTTTTTTTTTTTTTTTGATAAACCAACGACTATTAATAATAGATGAGTTAATAAATATTGATAAAAAAAGAAATCTATATCAAAAAAGGAAAAAAAAATAAGTAACATATTTTCATTGCAACCATTGAAATAGCATATTTCATTGTTAGATTCAACTTGATAAGCTAATAGGGCCACTTAGATTCTTAACTTCTTATACAAGAATATTTCATTACAGCTACAAGATGGGGTACTAAACTATATAAAGATTAATTACTAGGATTTATATTATATTAAATAGACATGCATCCTTGAACTGTGTATCTAATCAAATGTGATGCATGTTAAATAGAAACTACCATAAAAGTTTGAAACCTTTTTTTTTTTTCATCCCTTAATTTGTTATAATTTAGTCTCCTAATAAATAGAGAATATTGTGTATAGCTAGATAAAAATAGCTAAAATAAAGAAAATTTACCAGTTTAATGAATTAACATTTGATAGTTTATAAAGTAAGATAAATAATTTTGATTTTAAAGGTAATCAAAGAAATTTATGTATATAATGTTACTTTATTAGAGATATGATACCAAAACCAAACTATCAAGCTAATAAACTTATTTGTACTTTTAGTCGATATTAGTCTAGCTTCTTAATAATATAAACACTTTAATTGATCAAGGTTAATGGAAAAATTATGAACAACATCCTTTAGGTAAGAGTTGTTTTCAGCATGTTCCTTCTGTTATACGCAAGCTAGAAACCCTGTACTCTCTCTCTCTCTTCTTTTTATTTAATTCTCGTATAAATAAGACACACAAAAAGGAGGCCATAGATATAGCAACTTGAATCATTCTTGTCAACTAAGCAACTTAATTAACTGGATTGAGAATCAAGGTTTTAAGGTACTTGAATTCTCCCTCCCTTAATCATGTAACATGTAGTTGGCAAAAAATTAATTGGATTGAGAAATGATGTTTCAAAAAGCTGGGGTAGATACTAAATATGTTCTCATATGTTTGATTCGTATACATTTAGCTCCCTTAATTTTAAACTGAGCATTAAACCCTTAAATCTTAAAAATGTGCTTTCAAAGACTTTGTACAACCATTTTACCATTAATAAAAATAACAAAAACATTTCATGAATTTAAAAAATATTACATAAACCCATAAAAACAAAAGAATGAACTATTTATCCTTATTTATGTTTTTTTTTTTTTGTTATTTTGATGAAAACCAAAATAATCATATAGGGATTTGAAAGTAAGTTTTTAAGGATTTGGATATCTAAACACCATATTTCAAAAATAGAAAGGTTAAGTGCATATGAAACAGATATAATGGGTGCGTTTGAAATATACCCAAAAGCCAACCACACATGTACTCTTGGAGTAATGCATCTTACTGACCTCTGAGTAGAGTACAAAGCTATTGGTTACATTTCACTCACCACACCAGGAGTGAAAACAGAGCACTCCTCATAAGCTTCCATCAGAATAAATAAATCTATCTAACAAATAACAGAAGACTGCCTGTATCTAGGAATACATTCTCAGAGATAATCTGCCTAAACTGTGGCGTCTAGACTTCTCTAGATGAGACCGCAAGAAGGGCGAGCTAAAGAATAAAGAATGAGAATATCCAAATGCACCTTATTCACATTAGCCTCCCTCGGGTCAGGTAAGGTAATGTGATGAGTGAGTGAAACCCCAAAGCTGCAAGGATAATGAATATGAATCAAGAAATATTAACAGAACATGCAATGCAGGTATCCTTTGCCAAGTAAATAATAGTATGTTTAACATACAGCAACAATAACACTGCTCAAGTCCAAGTCCTACTCCTACTAAATGGGGTCGGCTATGCCTATATAGATCTTTTTTCAAATATCACAATCTACAAAATAATAGCATATAGTAAGATTCAAAAAGAAATTTTTTTGTCACTTCAAATTTATCGGGTGGATATTTCGTGAGGCTTTTACATGTTTAGACATGTTCAACAAGAGCATGCTCACTTACTAGGTAGTTGAGAGAAACCATGATAATGATTTCATTGTTTCTTTTCCATGAAAATTTCTTCTATGGTGGCTCAAACAAAGTTTCCTTTGTTTTTTCCTTAATTCGTTTCTATGTTCTGCAGGTCTCTTTCTAGCAAAGCAAGATCCTTCACATTCAAGAGAGCTTTTTATTTTCCTTTTGCAATAGAGAAGCAGCAATCCACATATGAAAATAATGGCATTTATTTGAACGATGAACTATCTTTTATCTTCTAGATTTATACAGGGTGCACCAAGATGTGTGGGCATCAAGTAAGCAAGAACCAAAATAAAGGAAAGCAAGAATTAACTGCATACAGCTCTCTTCTGAGTTCTGATATTTCTCAAAATTTGACATCCAAAGTCTAAAGCGGTTTTTGGCTAACAATAATGCAGTTGTAATTTGATGTCTCCTGTCACTTGCCAGCTTCGTGGGATAGTAATAGCTCACACATTACCCCTATCTAAATTTGAATCTTAACACACACAGACCACTAACAAGCACCTAATGCTATTGCTACCCAGGGGATCTATTTTTGAAGGGTTATAGCATTGTCCTACTTAGGAACACGAAGAAGCCAATATGAAATCTTGTGCAAGAAACTCTCATCAGGCTTTGTAATAGGTGAAGATTACCTGCATTGTTTTATGCTTGCTTGACATAACTGTTGGAAGAATGATTGTGGTTATTAGCTTCTCAACCTCCATTTGGTTGGGATTTAACAATTGCAGGTTAGATGGAGTCATCCATTGAGGGGGAACAGCTCCCGGGTTAGCACCTCAATCAAATTCATAAATAGTGACGTGTACTTTTTTTCCACTTAGATCAGTAAATTAACTTTGATAGGATACGGGTGAAAAGAAGACTTGCGGCTTTCCAGAAAGTGGCATCTGTGCTTATCTTCTTAGTGTACTTAGTGAAGGTCATCCATCAATTATCCACTGTAAACCTAATAAATGTCAGCAGCATGACTTGAGTATTAGCTACTAATGATGCTCCTGACTGCTAAAACTACTCTATGTATGGTTTCTTGAAGGCTGAGACAGCTCCACTACCACTTACTGCTCTTCATATATTTAGTATGCTCTTTCAATCAATTAAATACAGGGCAAAGATATATTAAGAGGACCTAAGTTTTTCCTATTTTTTAATTTTAGGACCTATGTTTTCAAGAATTTTATTTTAGGACCTAAGTGTAAAAAAATGTGTCAAATTAGGGTTTTCATTTCTCTCTATTACAAGACCATTAAAGTTATGTCCTAAAATGGAAAAAAATTTAAAAACAATGAATACGCTAAAAGATAAAAGAAATTAATTTTTTCATACTATTTTGTTTCAGGATCTGTATTTTTTTTTATCACTTTTCATTTTAGGATCTATGTTTTTATGTTTTTTTTTTTTCATTTTAGGGACAGATTTTTAGCGATGCTCATAATGGAAAGTAACAAGGTCTTATTTTGACTCATTTCTTATAATTTAGGTCTTAAAATGAAAAAGATGAAAACATACGTCCTAAAACGAAAAATTTCAGAAAATTAAGGGCCTAGTGTATTTTTCTCTCAACTACAGCCATCAGCAGATAATACCAACTCCTACTCAACATACCGCAGGTCCACATTATCTATACTTTTATAAGCATCCATACGGCATTTTCATTCATAATTTCTTTCATATTGTACTGAAGTTTGGATCTGAGGCTCAACCACAAGATCAACTTAAGAAGAGCCTTGTCTTTTGATGTTGGTACTTAGGAGTGGAATCTTTAGTGGAGAAAAATGTTCTGTTATGCATTAGCACCACTCTTCAGATTTCAAGGTTGTTGACTACCTCAATTAATACTAATGTCTAAGAAATCCAAAGGTCAGGTGGTGCAACAAGAAGATACAGATTAAACGACATGCCATAAGAGCTCTAAATCTACTTGAATAAATAAATCTGCTTCTGCAGTAAGAAACTGGGAGACACTCTATGGAATGGAAACTATCACAAAGCATCAAATCTTCAAAGTTTGATAACTCCAAATTTCTGCAATTACCTCAACATTTTTCAGCTCAAACTCTGGGGAATGAGCCAAGCATGAGTTCCCAAACGTTTCACAAGGTCCGCTTGTTCCATTTAACCTTTTAAGATAAGTTGATAAAAACAAAAGATTCAGCAAATCAAAGATGCAGGTAGAGAAGAAAAGATACGGAGCTATAGCACACTTCAAGAAGTGACTTACAGATCTCCATCCAAGCATAGAGCAAAGTTACCACCACCACCCATTGCAAGCAGGTCGCTTAAGCATATGTAATAGTACCTATTGGCACCTAAACAGACAGCAAATAAAAATCAACATTTTTAATGAAAACATTTTCAAAATGGCCAGTAATTTCATACATATATTATTTAGCAGATATTTCTGGCATCCTTGTCAAAATTGTAATCTGCTTTTATTTATCCAAAAAACAATCTCATTTTTACTTTATTTTTCTAATGAATTATCGAGGAATAAGGAAAAGGAGAGAAAATCAATACTCTAACGACAATAAAGTTTTGGGTTATTACGCTGCGCAGAGCACATATGGAAACTGTGCAAAAGGAATATCACAAGTGTAAACCTCTGCTGTTTAAAGTATATAATCTTACATCAATTCCATGCATTCATTGAATATTCATTATTTAGTGAAAACATGTATGAGTGTGTTAAAAGGTTCTAAAGGGTAAACCACTTTACAACATGAATAGCTCTCTATATATATGATATTCCAAAAGGAGTGTCTCCATCTTCTACCAAACAGGTCATTTTTTTTTTTGACCTCCCCACCAAATAGGTCATTTACATGATAAGGAAAAAGCTTCCCTCTGTTTCCTTTACTATGGTAAGTGATGCCGGTGGATCAATTTTATCAAGCTAATATCAAGAAGACCAGAGGTTGAAAAGCATAGTAGAGAGATGCTTACCAGTTGGTTTAAATAACCTCGGCTCACCATACAAGGTTGTAAATACAAATGTTTGATTTGTCCCCTATTTTTGGATAAGGAAACATGTCATTAACCAAATGATGCTTTAGACAATAAACCTAAAGAAAGAAGGATAATCATATGTCTAAAGAACAAATTGGAAGACTGGATCCCCAATGATGGTCAGAGTAACTAAACTCACTTGATATTTCCTTTTTGGTGTTGGTTTTAAGGGGGAATCTAGCAACCCGCCAAATATGGCTCCTTGCATGTCGCCAACAATCTAGAGAACATAAAGACATGGACTCGTTATTTTTTATCATGCATGATGGAGAAACAGAGATTCAAAGAGGTGAAAAGAATAAGGCTAGAGAGCAATATACCAGTAAACAATGGCCGGGAAAGTCCGCACTCTTCCGGATGAGTGTACGTAGGGATATACCATGTTTTAAAGTACTGCCCTTCAGTTAAAAGCTACTATCAAATACGATATCAATAAAATAGGAAGGCCTGGAACCTAAACCAGTAACCAATCTTCACAAGCTCACCTGTATAGCAAGATCCATTGGCATCCCTTCACAAGATTTGGCAGGGATGAATGCAAAAATTCATACAACTCTGGTGTAATGAAAAACGAGTCATCCAGCAGATTATTTAAAGGCTTATCAGGACAACTTGCTTCTTCAAAGACATCAGAATCACATCCGCTCCTTCTAGAGCCACTGTCATCATCTTCCAGGTTAGCACTTGAAGGTTTTCTATTCACAGAGACTGGCGAAGAAAACACCTCAAGACTATTTGGGCTCTCCTTGCTTTTACTTTTAGGAAAGTACTCTTCATGAACATTAACATTTAGGCTTTTCCATTCAGGACTTCCGTTATCATACTCAAGAGCAACTTGTTGATATGATTTTGTATCCGGTCCATTCTTGTTTGACTTAAATCCATCTAAACTTACAGGGGGAATGATTTGTGAGAAGAAAGAAGTTAGAGATTTTCCTTCTTTTGCATGCCCCCTGGCCTGTACATGGAAAAGCCTTGCATTAGAAAAAGGAAATTTATTGTTTGAGCAGAAAAAAGAAAATGAAAACCGAGATGAGAAAACTTAAACTTATTAAATCCATCACACCAGAGTCCAGTAGCATACTGCACTTCTAACCCAAAAATTACAGGAACACAAGGAGCACATGCATTACTTTCTTGTTCTACATTTATATTAACAACAAAAAGGAGAAAATAAAAATTTATACCCTATCTCTACTTCCATGGAAAATATTCCTCTAAATAAAATGCTTAGCAGCAAGCCAAATTATAACTCAAAGGAAGTCATTCATACACTTCAAACTCAAAGACGATTCTCACGGCATTCAGAGCTACTAATTTCCAAGTTCCACCTCATACACATTAAAACAATTAACTCAATTTTCGTAAATGAATGTGTTCTTACTCCAACTATGCAACCAAATCAACCGACTCACACTTTCCACTAGAATCCAAGATTACCGGACACTCATGCAATCCAGAAAAACCGGTAATTTAGTTTTACCGATCCCTTCTTCTTCTACATACATGAATTACAGCTGAAAAGAAATAATTGCACACAAATCACGTATTATGTTAAGCAAGATTACACATTTATATGTTTTTCATTATCGAACTATAGACAACCTAGTACTTAATTCATAAAATCTATCGGGTTCAGCTATCAAACAATAAAACCCAGATCCGATTCCCATGACTAAATCATAAAAACACCCCAGAATACAAAAATTAAACACAAAATTGAGGTAAATCAGAAAAATAGCACAGACCCAAAATTAGATTTGTATAAAAGATTAAAACTTTAATAGATTTTCATAGAAAAAACGAAAGAAGGAAAACAAAAGCTGACCTGAGGTTGCTTGGGATCATCATTGAATTGTGAAGATGAAGAAGAAGAAGAAGAAGGGGGAGGAGGCTTAGAAGAATCAGGGAAAAAACGCGAGAGCGTTCCTGTGACTCCTTTGATCATATACATTACTCTACTACAAAATCCAATTTGATTGATGGTATTTAAGTAGAATTTCAATTATTTATAATAACAACAATAATACAATTCTAAAAGCCGCACAGCATAGTATGTTATTAAATATCAATGTTCCTTCTTTTATTTTATTCTATTTTATTAATATATATATATATATATATTTGGAGTTTTTCTGTATGGAATGAATGACTAAGTGTGGGAATTGGATTGATTTTATAAAATTTTAATAGTTTTTTACACCCCCCACCCCACACCCCCCCCACACCACCCCAAACCCCCACAACGAAAAGAAAAAAAAAAAAAAAAAGAGAAAGGGAAATAATGGAGAAAGAACTAAAAAGTGGAGGTGGAGCGGAGTAATCAACGGGAAAAAGGAAGGTTAGCTCGATAAAAGTTGTCGGTCCTCCTATCCTATCCTATCCTATCCAGTCCTAGGACTTGGAGAAGTAAAAGGAAGACAGCAAAATAGGACACTGGTCACCTTCCTTCCTTGTTTTTGCTGTTGCTGATGTTTTTGTCTTTGTCTTTGTCTTTTTGTTTGATTTTGATTGGTTGTTGGACTATGATTGGTGTCTTCTCTGTTTGCCTCGTTTCAACTCTTTTCCCCTCCCACCCCACCTCGTACGTTAGGTGCATATATATGGGATATAAAACCAAAACAAGAAAAAAAAAATTAATATATATAATTTATTAATATAAGAGATAAATATAAATATTATTATATTATGCTTAAAAGATTTGGTAAGATAAAATATGAAAATTAAGGTAATATGTATACAATAATCTTTTAAATTTGAATAATTTTTTAAAATATATAGGCAATCTCATAAACCAATTACTATATTAAATATATTTTAACCTTTTTCTTTAAGATCCACATGATTGACAAATCTGATCTTGTAAGTCAAAGTACTAAATACTGCTAGACTTATCCCTTTATTGAAAACATTAGCAAGTTGTAGATTATAGAATATAACATGATTTGTGACCAGCTTGTTAAATATGATCACAAACAAGATGTCGATTGAGATATGCTTTCTATGCTCATGAAAAAAGGAAGTTAGTAAAAAGGAAGTTCTTTTATATAAGATTTGAAAATGTTAATGATTAAAAATGTATTTTTTTATTTATTTTTTAATTTTCCTTTGTTTTGTTGTTAAGAATTATCTTTAAAGATTATCTTTAGGATAATTGCTATTTTATAACCTATAAATAAACCATTTCATTGTAGTTAAAAAAAAATTAAAAATTTAGAATTAATAAATGAATATTGAACTTTCATCTTTGAGAAAGATCAAAGTTCCTTTCTTTAATTCTTTCAAAAACTCTTGAAGTTTAATATTTATAACAAGTTTCCTTGCTTAGTTATAGTCAACAAGTCAATGTTTTTATACTATTGATTCTTGGCTCTTCATAGCCAATAAATCATAACTTTCACAATATACCTTTGATCTTGATTCATCATAATTCAAAAGATTGAGATTTTTAACTTGTTTTTAGCTTTCTTAGGATTTCCTATCAACTTATTGGTGTTGGACATTAAGATCCATTCTCAAAGTTTGCACAAGTTTTCTTCACCCCTTTCTTTAGAAAAGGAAGCTAAAAGCTCCCATTTAGAGCGCTAGTAGCCTCTACCTAATTATTAGTTGCCCTTTCCAATCAAAGCAAACCACTCACTCATTCTTTGCATGCATCCTCTTCCCTCAATTTTTTGTCTTCTTTCTTACTCACCTTTCTTCTTTTTCCTTCTTTCTTGCATGCAAGACTTTCAGATATTTTTCGCTTTCAATCATTGGTTGTTGTTTTTTCATTTTATATTCTTCAATTCAAGCTAAGCCATATCTAACCCAAAACCTTATATTAGGTTCATGGGTCATCCATGTTTTTCTTGTGTAGCACTCTGTTACCTCACACTTGTACCTTAATAATCTCTCCCTCAAGTGTGAGTCTCCACAATGGGCTTAACTCCTACTCTCCCTTAAGTGGAAACCTCTTACGTCCTCTTTGAAAACTCATCAATTGACTTAATAATGCCTGCCTTATGAACAATTTACTGCTCGCTTGCTCAGTTTACATCATGAGCTTAACCTAAGTTGTCACCACCTTTGAATAATAGAGAGAAAATCTAAAAATAGGTCCTTAAAAGAATAAACTTGTAAGCTTAACATCATATTTAACTCAAAATGTTAAGGTATTAGGTTAGTAAGTTTTCTTTCTTATAAGTCCTTCACTTAATCCATGTTTTTCCCATGTTTCACTCTCTCACCTCACACCTATATCCTAATAGGCTAAGGAGCTTAAACAAAAGATTAGTCTTCTACGATTAGTTTTAGCTTTTTACCTTGTCGATTTTTAACTTATCTCTATCTCTCTCTTTTTTACCATGATTAGTGTGTCTCTTTTATGAGATTTTCTTCAACAAAATATAGAATACTGATTTTTCATTCTCAATTAAAAAAAAATTTACTATTAAACAATATTTTTAATTTTAGTTATAAAAAAAATATGTATTCATTTTGGATTGATTTTCAAACCTTGATATCTTTGATTGGCTCATTGATATATCTATACTATGATTATTTTTAGCTTATTTGAATGAAATGGGCTTTTGGTTTTCTAGTTATTAAAAAACAAAAAAGTGCCTATTGTTAAAATTTTGTTGAAAAACTGTAAAATATTGAAGAAAATAAAATAAAATAATGTTTAAAAGGAGGGGCATTCAGATAATTAAGAATTTTAAAATAAGGCATTTTAGTCTTTTTGACAACTGGCTATAGAAGCTAAATGGAAACCCTATTTGACACTTTTCTTTCTATTATTAACGAGATCCTTGTGCTCCAGAAAACCTTAACTCATCTTAAGTCGCACCTCAACTATAGAAGATTCTCGAATTAGAGTGTGATTGCAAAGGTAAGTACATTTATCAATTTAATGATCTTGCATGTTATCTGTTCTAATGGGAACTCAGTTGAGACATAGCATTGTGAAAATTTAGGGTTTTTAGACATTTGAATTTAGATGTCAAAGTTACTATATCAAACACATTCCAAGTTGTGGATTCAAATTGAGACAAGTAAGCATTTCAATTACGTTTAAATTCATGAAGTTAAGTAGATTTATGTGGGAATTATAGTATTTAGTTGAATAGTGAGAGATGGGATGGAGAAAGGGCCGAATGGGGATGAGATTGGTGAGTTCATGAGGTTTAAAGGGGTACAATGGACATGGTGCGTGGTCGTGTACTTACCCATGAAGAATGTGAAGAGCAATTGATGAGATGGGCTATATACGGCTAGGTACACGGGCGTATACTTACTTGTGTTGAAGTACATGGCCAAGTACACGACCTTGTACTTGGGCATGCTGAGTAGACTTTGTGTACAGTAAAGTATACAACTATGTATACAGTCATGTTCATACCTATGTTCTTCTACATAGCTATACACACGATCGTATTGTTTAAGAACATTCATTTAGTTCTTCTATTTTGGTTTTATTCTAATTCTATGTTGGTATTACTTACAATAGAGCATGGGAAAGGAGAAATAGATGACTAATTCTTTATTGAACGGCCTAACAAAACTTAGATCTTACTGTAAAATAGAACTAAGAATCACTTATTGGTTCTTGATAGGCTTTTAAGAACTTGGTAATTATAGACAAGTAGGACCAAAAACCACTCTTCTAGATATGTGTTTACCATACTTGTTGGTTGTTTTTGCTAGATATAGTAAATGAATGAAATTTAACGTAAACTTGGTAAATTCCTTGCTTGTTGCTCATGTGTGACTTGGCTTAGGAGCCAAAGGTGGAAAATCCCTAAGGGGGCATCTCAATGATCAGCATATAACATTATCCTTAGTAGAGTTCTATATAGAATTGATTTGGGGTAGATTTTAGAGATATTGGGGCTAGATGTGGCAGTTCTTGATACTAGTAGAAATTTGGGGCCGAAGGTAGCAGTTCTCAACCTAAGTTTAAAACACTTAATGTATATAATAAATAGAGTGATAGGATCATGAGTATTCTTATGTTGCTTATTGATTAATACAAAAATAAGCAAGTGATTGTTTGTTAAGTACTTACTGCATTATGTATGCACGTATGTATTTAGATATTCATGTATTAAGCTTAGATTCATCCCATTTTTTTTTTTAGATGCAGTTAAGTACGGCGAGTACACTAAATATAATGAGTATGAGAATACAGTTTACTATTACCAAGATAAGAATGAGAGAGGTTACCATTATTATTATGGAGATGAGTAACCTGGGAGTATATAAAAGATTTTTGTAGAATTTGAGGATATTTGAGCGGACAATTTAAAGATTGTTTATAAGCTAATAGAAATGTCATTTAATTATATGTTGATGAAAGTTACAATGGTATGTGGATTAAAGGTTGGTGTATATTTTCTTAATTAATAGTAATTGAAATGATTCATCTATGAGTTATTCGTTTAAATTATTAAAGTTACAGCTATTTTAATGTATAATGGAATTGAACATAGTGAAGAATAGGAATGGTAGAAGCCTCTATGTGTCTTTATTGACATGTGGTAGGCTATAACATTCCAAGTTTTGGAGCATTATAAAAAATGAACCAAACTTCATAAATTGATCATATGAACTTAATTATAGATTGGTGCGTGTTGCTATATAAAAACTCTAAAAATTAGGCATCAAACTCATTTTTTGCCAAAATGTCGTCTTACTTTCTTGGTTAGATTCTTTCTTTTATTATCACACAATAACTCAACCACTATCTTCAATTTATCCTCAAACTGGTCACCACCTACCTCTCTAAAATGACTCGCCGAGCTCCACCAGCCACCACTAACCTCTGGCCGAAGATATCCTTCATTTCACCCCTCATCATAGTCGTGAACTCCTACCATTACAGCTGGCTTTCTCCTCAATTTAGTGAGCTTAAATCCCTACTTCGTCTTGCATGTTGGTGTAGCATATACATAAATATGTACTTCCATTGCGTGCCATATTCTTTACATGAAAATCAAAATAGATGAATGAATTTGCAAGCCAATGGTAATTTCTTTGGAAGCTGAACATTAATGGTTTAGTGAAGCAGAAAGACACGAAGTTTTGATAGTGTAATTCCTTATAGAAGAAAGTTTAGCTAATATATGATCATGATCTAAAGTGTAATTAGGAAATTTAATAATGTAATATATGTATGAGTATTGGAAATTTTAAGATAATTATAATTTTTTATTCAATTACTATATATTATAACTATAAGGGTGAGAAATCTGAATCCTAATCAAACTTATTAAGAGATCGATGTTCGTGCTACTTGAATATAAGGGTTTTGGCAAAATAATTATGATACTTGAAAATGTTTAGATAATTATAAGATTTGGCTGAACCACCATACCTCTACTCTTGGTAAAATTTGATTTGTAATGACCAGATCAATTTAATTATATTATAGTATATCATTTGATAATTAATTAAGTAAAGACAATACAAATTCGACTAATATTATGCAGTAAGCTAAGCCTAGCAAGAGTAGTTCGATCATTCATCAAATTAACTTTAATAACTTGATAATGTATTATTATATTCAGATTTGCAACGATTGAAATAATTTATAAGTTGAAATTCAATTAAAATGTAGAAATTTTAATCGTTATTGGGGAATTAAGTAGTTAATAGAATTGTTCTCCAATTCTTTATATATATCTAATTTAGTATAATCACATGTACAGATGTACTTCGATATAAGTGAAGCACCTATGCTTTTAACTAGTCACATGTGAATGGATTTGTGTGTATAATGCAGCATGAATTGGTGCTTGCTTCTTTCTCTCTCTCTCTCTCCAATCAACAATCTATTGGAATTATCACCACAAGTCTAATCCTATAGATTTAATTAGTTTGAAAATCATTATTATCAAAATGATATTAGTTTATCAACAGTTTTTAGAAAAAGTAGTTTACATATATATATTATTTTTTTTCCTTTTTGTTTATGTCCCTTACTGGGATCATACTTTCCTTTTAATGGTGTTTATTTCATTTGCAAATCATATGGGTTTTGCCCTTTCAAAAGAATATGGTATCCCTCATGTAAGATTTGTTGACGCTAGAAGAGATAAGTTCTTTAAATTGATTAGGTCTTCACACTACCTATTCTTTACTTGTTGTTCATTTTGTATCGGTCAATTTAATTGATATAACTTTTTTCTATGAGATAAAATTACATTTACTAAAAAAAAAAATGCTCATTCTATAGTCTTATCTAATGGCATATCATCGACTCCATCGTCTAACCTAAACATTAGATAGGGCCGGATGGGAATGGTTGGTTCAACTCGACAAAAGACTTACTGGTTCATCATGTGAACTTGTCGAAGTGAACCAGTCATTGGAAGCCAAATAAAAAAAAAATTAAGATTGAAACTAGAAGACCTTGAACTGATCCTAATTCATATATTTATAACTCAAAAACCATGGCTGGCCTCATGTCTTGTCTAACCATTAGCATATATAACAATGTCAGCATTCCTATGATGGAATGAACCGGCAACCGTCAACAAAAATTGATGAACCAACAAGTCTTTTGTCGAGTTGAACCAAAACATCACTTCATGCATTGAATATAAAAATTGATTTAAATATAATTAGAAATTTAGTTAAACACTTTTTCTTTTCCTCAATTATTATTATACATATTATAAAACAAAGGAATCGAACTCAATTTATTCTATTAGGAGGCTAATATTTATACACTATGCAACAATAGCTTGGCATTTAATTATCTATAGGATTATGTGTGCTTAAATGTGGTTATTGTACAAGGAATAACTTAATGGAAATGTATGTATTAGGGAGGGATAGAAACCCTTGATTTTTTTTATTGTACTGGCCCTAAAATTCCACATAACATGGAAGGTATTCATTTAATGAATTAAAAAAGAAATTTCAAAATAAAAAGAAGAAAAGAAAAGAAATGAAATAAATTGATTGTGGACGTATAGGTAGGCATGTGTTGTAACCCTTTCTTAAAGAGCAATTATTTTGGCAAGGAGAAAGGATATTCTTCCAACTCAATTCTTTTGTTCCCTTTCGTGTCATTTCGTAGGGATGTTGTTCAACCTTGGACTGGATTTTTAATGATTATGATACTATTGACTTGTGGCCATCCATCTAAATAGTTAGTTATTAAGGAAGGTCAAATCCAAATATTTAGTTGCCATCTAAAGTTCTTCTGTATTGAGTTTGTTTTAAGTTATGAATACATATATCAATCAAATTATATATATATATATATATATATATATATAATTTGGCCCACAAAAATAAATAATAAAAAGGAATGGAATATACAATTTCAAGAAAAAGAGGGTAAAAATTTTCATTATTATGTTTTATTATTAAATGCTAAATTGATTGAGCACTTTTTTTGGGTAACTTACATCCACCATCTTATGAACCTTTTGAAAGTATATTAACAAGCTTAATTTTTAAACAATATAATTATACACTTCTTATATGTATTTGGATCCATTTTTATAAAACTTATATAGTTATAAAACTTATCAAGGAAATTTATGTATATTTTAAACTTATTAAAGAGAGCTAGATTGCATAGCAGATGATATACAATTGAAATTTTTAAGGTGTTTTGAAGGCTTTCTTATGTAATTTAAGCAATATTTGGTTTTCAAAAGTGGGAATCTTCTAAGAAAAAATTTAATTTATTTTGTCTTTTCAATTCTAATTTTTCAAGTGAAATTTACAGAGACGATCAAAATATGTTTGGTTCTCTTCATTGTTCTATAGAAAAGTTAAGAAGAGAATCTGTAGAAGGGATGGGATAAGGAGAAGAGAGGAAAATGTGTTTAATCACAAGAGTATCATTAAAGGAGTCTTATTCATTTTCAAAAATGTCATTACAGAAGTTTGACTTATTTATAAAAAAAGCCACATCCTTTTCATTTATGTTTTCGTTTGAAAATGGCTTTTTTTTTTTAAATATAAATATGGAAACAATTTCATTTTTCCATTATTATTTCAAAACAATTCAGCAACCAAACACATTTTTTAGCTATTTTTAATTCGACATAAAAACTAAAAAATAATAAAAAACTGGTAATTTTCTACCAATCAAACAAGCCTTAACCATTTCCTATTCATTTATCTAGCAAATAACATAATAGATAAATTATGAAAAAAAAGAAGAAAAATGGCTGCAAGAGAAGCACTGATAATAAATATAATTTTAGAATAAGAACATATTGGGATATGAATACATTCAAAATGCTTCATTATTAAGGGTTTGTTTATTTTATCTTTTGTTTTTCTTATCTTTTTGGTATTTTTTTGTATCCATTCAAATCGTATATTTGTCAATAATAAAATACTAAAAAAAATGAAAATATAAATATATATACCTCATTTATAAAATTAAATACCTCATAAATCCTTATAAAATTGGACTTCTCTACAATTTACTTCATTCATTTTTACAAAAATATCTATTAAAATTTCCTTTTTCAATGCATGAAATATATATATTTTAAAATCATTTCTTTTAAAAGCATGTAAATTTTAATTTCCCAATTCACATATCCCACTCACCACCTTTATCATGATTATAAAATAGAAATAATAAAAATACAAACTGCCGTATATGCCCATCATTAATACATTGCAAGATTCATTATGATAGGAGTTTTTGTTCATAGGGCTATATTTTTCACTAGAGATTAGAATCCAATACTTAATGAGGATAATGTATTGGCAAGAATGTTAAACCACAAAGAACCTATCATATCCCATTTAAGTTGGGCTAGCCTCTTTTTGGGTTCCATTCATAACGATGTCATGCTTACTCTTGGTACTTTGGAGAAACAAATCTTAATCTAACTTATATTTGTCTAATGTGTACAATTTGCTTATGGTAAAACTTCAAATCACCGGATTATAAACAAATAGATCATATAAAAAATGGATACATAGAAAAAAAGAAAAAGTAATAGAAGCATGCCTTAGATATTCATGTTACTCATATTATAGAATTGCAAACGATTCAAATTGAGTTGAGCTTTCACTAAACATGAAATTATAGGTTCCAACTCAAGCTAGATAAATAAAATATATATTTATAATTTGAGCTCAACTCAAAAGTTTGTTTACATTATCAAATCCAAACAAGTTTGAGCTTGACATCAATAGTGGGCTCAAAAACTCAAAATCTTGTGCTCATGAGCTCATTTAATATGTATGGCTTTACTCAAAAGCTTATAAGCTAGCTTAAGAATTTAAATATAAGTTTAAATTTGACTTGTTTACTTTAACGAGCTTTATTTTAAAATCTAATTCAACTTGTTTACAACTCGAGAATTCAAGCAATACTAAACTTAAAAGTAAATCATATTTGAAGTAATCCACGAGTGATTTGGCTCCTTGGAAATCATACATATGAAGCCTTAGGGCTGGTCTATCACGTATATGGCAAGCAACTCATTTTGTTTTTCAATTGGAAAAAAAGAACGAAGATTCCAACCTTTTGGGTTATCATGTGACGTACACGGAAAGTCGGGTTGAACCATGGCATGGGTCGAAGGATTTTCACATGACATGGCGGAATTGGTCAATACGAGTTATATTATGCCACTTGGCAAAGAATCCCTTAAATGGAACAATCAAAAAGACGAACTTTGTTTCTTGGGAGATAAGCACGCACACACAAACCTACCTCGGAAACCTCGGGCTTTGTTTGGATCATCTCCCAAAACCTAATTTATCATGTGATAGAAAACGAACTTCGTTCCATACTAGGCCTATGCTTTCTTTTCCGGTGCATTGCCCCCATCGGTTCAACACTATGTTTGGAAAAAGTGGAGAGGGAAGGAGTTGAAAAGGAAAATTTTCAATTTAGTAGTTTGGAAAGAGGAGGGAATAAGAGGAAATGATTAGAAAATGGATTATTTCCTGAACCCATCTTTCTTTCTTTCTTTTTTTTTTTTTTTTCAAATCGGAAAGAGAAGAAAAGAAAAATTGATAAAAAAATTTATATTTTCCAATTTACCTCTAATCTATCTATTTTTTCTTCATCTTTTTGTAATTTTAAGGGTACATATATCTTATTTCATTTTTTGCAATGATTATTATTATTATTATTTTTATTTTCCTTCTCTATTATCCAAACACAGAAAAAAATTATATATTATCTTTATTCTTTCTTCCGTTATTCTTTCCTTCCATATTCTTTCCTTCTTAATTCCTTTCTCCATATGTAAGGCACCACACAACAATTGGATGTTTCGCGACTCATCTCTTTGAATTTTAAGAACTAATCCTATAAGTAAATCCACTTCCGAAAGGTCATTGCTCTTTTTTCCTTTTATCCTCAATCGTACATTTCCATCAAACCTTTTTGGCTTTCTATAGTTTCGCCTATATCCTAACCTATCATTTGCGTTAAATATAGCAGCGAAGGAGGAATTCCCAATAGATCTTTTGGCAATAGGCCCTCTAACTTGCTTGGAGGGAGAATGGCAACAAACATGGGTGAAAAAAAACACTAGCTACTTCGTTCACCGAGACTCCTTGTGAAACTTAATATACTAACCGGTAAATAAAATAAAATCTACCTAAAGATCATTAGCATCATGTAAAACATTCAAAATTAAAATCTCACTATTCTAAACTTTTATATATATTTTTTTTCTATGCAAATTCTTTTGGAGTTTCCATCTAAGTACCTAGAGCCAATCTCTTTTTTTCTTCTAACCCCACTATTATTATAACTATGGAATAAGGGGCATTTGAACCTGATTTATCCTGACCGAAGACCAATGTATGTATGATGTAAATATGTCAGTGGCTCAGTGCTATGCTACACAAAACTGGCAATGATATATTAGCCTGCTATCAGAGCTTCTGGCAGGATGTAGTGAAAGGAAGCATGTAAAGGGGAATTATCCAAAGAAGCTACGCGGGTCTACGGAAGTTACAAATTACAATCAGAGAAAAGGGCTTCTTCCAGAAAACCCAAAGTTATAATGCCCAGATGTTCCAACTCTTATGTTAATATTTGTTTTTCAGAGAAAATCGAGCTACTTCAACATGCATCCATCCTGAATCATAAATAAAGGTTTCTTTCACAGCAGCAAGTACTTCAACTAATACAATGGTCAGATTCATATGATATCATTTTGAGACATAAACATTATAGTCCATCTCATGGATATGCACTACTACAAGTTCTAAGAGGTTAAACTATTGAAGATAACATCAAACATATTAAAATTTTAATAGTCAGAGGCCAATTCATATGAAAATTCAAGCCTTAAGGTGTATTTTGTCCCCATAATCCCATCCGAAAATCTTGACAAATCAATACTTAAGGTTCATCACATAACAAGCCAAGAACTTGAATTAAGATTTCTCCAGAGCTATTATTTCAGATTAAGATTTAAAATGGATCAACCATCAAAATTAACCAAGGCCTCGATTGGTTAATTTGATGAAAGACTATCCAAGGGAATCAAATTTGTTCTTTTTTCTGAGTAGAGTTTGAAAAGACTGTTAAGGGTGCAGAGGAAAAGATATGGCTTCATAACTCCCAGCTTCATAAAAATTCATTTCTCCCTCCACTAGTTATTAGGATAATTCAAAGGAGACATTTTTTGCTCCATACTGTTAACCAAGATCCCCATGGAACACGAAAAAATTGGATCCTATATGACCCTTTTGTATAAAATTAACCAAACAAGGCCTATAAATTACACTGATAAGCAGAGGTGTTCAATTCAAACAAGTATTCAACGAAGCAATGCTGAACTGAATATAATCTAATAAAGCGAAGATTTTAGTTTCTCCAAACAACACTTCTTCAGAAATTTCCTCCCTTTTACAGATCGTGACCCGAATCAAACTAGCTATAGACATATAATCTTCCCTTACAAGAAGTATTCCCCAGTGAATTCCGGCACAATCAGTAAGATACTAACCATAGTTCATTGCTATGACTAAAGAATTACTCAACACAGCAGCATCATACGAAATGAATTATTACGCACCTCAGAGATATGGAAGTATTGAAAATGAAACTGCAAATCATCGAAACTATCATGCTATCCAATTCGAATTGAAACTCATCAAACAGATCAACAATTGTCAGCGATATCTTTTACAATAAACCCTAACTATCCGAGCTAGTGAGCCACCGAGGGAGGAGTACCAAGTAGACTCGCCTGCTGCAACTCGAGCTCGTTGAGCTGCTGTTCTCTATCCATCTCAATGATGAGCGGAACCACCAGGACGAGGAAGGTGGTTCCGGCAATCCACGCGGCTTTTCCGGTGCTCTTCAGGAGCTTCTTGCTCACGAACGCCGCATCGTTCGCCACGCGCTTGGTCTGGATCGCGATTGAGGATTGCGAGAATCTCGCAAGGACGCCCGCGCCATTTCCACCGAGTTCCGGCCGCCTTTTTCCCTGCGACGCCATCACTATATAGAGAGAAGAAGAAGAAGAGGAAGAGGAGGAGTAGGAGTCAGGGTTTTTCTAGGGTTTAGGGTTGGTCGAGCTGAAAGTGATGTTGATGGCTGACTGACTAGTGACTTTAGATTTGCTGACGACTGATAGTGATAAATGGGCTCTGTGGGCTTGTAGGTATTGGGCCCGCCTGTTTGGGCCAGATGAACACGTCCACCCTAAAGTGAAGGAATTAAGTAAATTAACCATCCACGAGTTCTTTTTTCCTTTTTCTTTTTTTTTTTGTTGCATGGTAAAAAATAAATAAATAAAATCATTGCTAGATGGGATATTCTGTTTTTAGATTGTTGGGTTTCTATATTTGTTGGAATTCATTCGTCTTATAATGTAATTGCAAATTTTTTTATTAAAGATATATCACTAATTTGGATTGAATTTCAAGATACTTAACTCTTCGGTGTAAAAACAAATAGATCAATTCAATTAAGAATATAATTTATCTAGGGAATTATATAGTCCAATCACTTAAAATTGAATGGACAATATTGTTACTTCTTTCTATTGCAGTAAAATCATTTCGATTATAATAAAATAAAACCCATTAAAAATAAAAGAAACTATCAATATCCCTCTAATGATTGTTGATAGTTCTATGAAATTGTTGATAGTTTCATGAGAGCTATTTACAATAAAACAAGGAACCGTTCACAATAAAAGTGATTATATTCGAATTTTTCAATTTATTTAGTTTAACAATTAGGTTTAGGGTTGAGTGAGTAACCTTATTGTATAAAGTACCCATTCATACTCTACTCAACTGAGTAGGTTTTAGTGAGTATTAAATGTCATAGATCCTCCTTGGAAAATTGGCATAGTCGTGGTTGCCTTTGAGCGTAGGACTTTGGAGTGTCATAGTGAGGTGCTTTCAAAGTGCGTTTGATTTGGAGGTGTTATCTCTATCTCGGATGACGCGGAAGCACAGTTCGTTGCTTCCATAGGAAGCAAGGATGCAACAGCGAAGCACTGTAAAAAATAGCATGACGATGTCTAGCATTTGCAGGAGGAGCACCTAAGTACCGGCGATCTCATAAGGCTTCATGACCCTTCACCCTCTAAGCTTGTCGTGTAATGAGGCCTTGATGGGAGAGTAGGTTGGTGAGATCTTTTTGACGAGATCCTAAGCCCTCAGGAGTGAGGTGAAGCCGAGGTCCTAGCAACTAGAATGTCGACTTTGGATCTTCACTCCTTCTCCACTCGTTGAATGATATTTGTAGCCAAATCTTACTTTTAAAAATTTGAAATACCCATTCTTAATTCCAATTACGAAATAATAGGTAAGCGTGCCTATCATGATTATAATATAGTGTTAAGTATATGATCATCCCACAGAGAATCTAAGTACTAGTATTAGCTTCATTCCTATTATCTAACCATCAATTAAGAGTGATTTAAATTCTATACTATTAATTAAGTAATTTATATGATTCTCCTAAAACTAAGTAGGGATTACTAAAGCAAATAACAAGGTTTAATTCAATTGTTAAGATAACCTTGGTCTCATTCTATGCCTATTTTATCATGTGAATCATTGAATCTAAGGATTATTATTACTAAGTTCATGCTATATAGTACTATAATTCAACCTAACAACTCTCTCAAGTCAATTAACTTATCTAATCCTAACTTTATCAATTAGGATATTTCCTCAATTAATAGCAACGGAGGATCACATGAGAAACATAAACTCTATAATAATTCAATTACAAAATAGAAGGGTTTTGTTATCCTATCTCTTGAATTACAAAAAAACCTCATCAATTGCATAAATCTAATCATAAAGGCAATTTCTGAATTAGCTTAGATGATATCAAGCATAAAATTTATACTTCGGATATATGAATCTAAGGAAATCACAGTAGAACATGCAATTGAACATAAGAACATCAACAAAATTGTATTAAGAACAAATCCTCATCACATGACAAAATAGTATTTGAAGAAGACTTAAGTTTGGAGTTTACTCCTCCATAAGATTAATAAGGAAAATATAAAGTCTAGAAGAGAAACTATAATTCATGATTACAACTCGACGAATTGAAAATCAATTTCCTTGGATCTTGAATCTCCTTGATTGTTTACCTTTGTAATTGATTTGAAAATTCTCTTAAAAACCCTAGCAAAGTGTCATTCTAGCCTCTTTTCTTAATTTTGGATGCTATTGATATATATAGGGTTTCAAAATTTGGAGAAATTAAAAGAAACTAAGGACACGTGACTTGATATGCCCCCTATCGATGGAGATCTCGCTAGGAGGATGGAACTAAGGAGCACGATCCTAGTTGAAGTGCAGATCGTAGACGTAGAAGTCGAGGAAGAGATTCAAGGCTGATAGCTTCAAAACCAATGAAGGCCATTGGACTTGGCGGTGTAAGCCGCTAACCTAAATGACCAGAGTGGAAAAGTAGGCCGTTGGCCTAAGTGGCCGGTGTAGACCAAGGGAAAGCTGGCTTGTTTGTTTTCCAAAGTTGCCGGCTTTGGTGCCGGCTTAGTTAAAATTATAGGCCAGCTTTGTGATATTTTAGGCTACTGGTGTTGATTGCTTTTCCTTTATTCAAATTAGTTTTTTTTTTTTTTATGTCGTTTTGTTTACTTATTCTTGTGGGACTATAAATAGTTACCATATGCTCATTATAAACAATCAAGAAAGTTTATTCACAAATTAGAGATAATTTCTCTTTTGGTTCTTGATAGAACTATCAAACTTATCAAGTTTTAAATCCCTAGCGTTCACTCTAACTTATTAATTGATCGTTCCATAGTTGATTATGGAATTAATACGTATACCAAGGTTCTTGTCTCATCTATAGACAATGAGTAGTAGTTCCATCATTCTTGATAGATTTGTAGGTGGTGAGGATTATCAAATCTAGGTTGTCGGGTTTCGTCATGGGTTGGTCGGGTTCGCATCACCTACTATACCCCATGGTAAGGGGTATAGGAATCCTTATTCTTGATATTAGGTTAATACATCCCTTCGTATGGGGCGTGGTGGATTCTATCCTTAGATATGTGCACTACCACCTTTTCTACGAGGCATATAGAGCTAAGATCATGCTTATCTCTTCTTTTCTTTGCCAATTTCACTTGATTTGATCACATTTAGCTTCATTTTGCTTTAAATCAACAATTTTATTAATTAAGTACCAATTTTAAACGATTTTTACTTAAAATATCAATAAAAGAGTCTAAATTATCCTAGAATCAGGGGTGTTATAGAAATTATCAAATTTCCCCCACACTTAAGTTTTTGTTTGTCCTCAAGCAAAATAAATTAAAACATCAATTCAAACTAGGACTTCAATAAATGAACTTATCATCAAACACGATTGATATCACAAAGCAAGATTAGCTTCAACTTAGCATCATTAATTTTGGTCATCTAAGTTCGATGCAATCCCTCAATCTCATGAGTATGCTTCTCATTCTATAATGGGAGTAGTATTATATCAAAAATACTTTAGCCAAACTTCTAGCAATAGTCAAAGTAAATCAAGCTTTACCCTTATCATTTAATAATAACTTTCAAAGTTAAAATTAAACACAAGGTCAAACAGAGCATAGAGAGATTTGGTTCACTTCAACCACCTACATGAAAGCATATAATCCCCTCAACTATCTCTCTAAGCATAGTAATCTATAGTGAAAATATGTTGCATCAAAATTTCCCTTGAGCTCCTCTCCTTTTTGTAATTCTTTCTGAAGTTTTCATTAATTCCATTTTCTGTATATTTTAATTCAAATTGATAATGGGGATTGAAGCTTTCTCTTTTGGGAGACCAAGACTCGCTTATATCAACCAAATTTACCATTTTAACACACTATTTATTTGGTTGGCCTTCAAAGGGGAAGTTTTTTTTTTTTTTTGCCATCATCTCTTCTTCTTCTTTTCCCTTTGGATGGGCTTTTGCTCACTTCTTTTAAGCCTTAGTCTAGAAAGATATTAAGGAAATAATTCCAACTGAAAAATCTCATTTGCCCTTTTACTAAAGATTAAATGGGCTCCTAAAACTTTTGAAGAGAGAATATACATCACATTAAGTTTAGATATTGAACCAATTAACATTTTACAAAGGACCTTAGTTTAATCCTAACTCTATATTCCATCATTAAATAACAAGTACGCTTACTTTACAATGATTTCATCATATAACTTTGACCAAGTATTAGTAATCCAAAGAAAGCATGAATGAGTGTACATAGCATTCTTTCAAGAGGAATTCATTTACTAAGAGTTGAAATACTATTTAATTGTAATCATGATTTCAAAGTCCGATCATTAAGCAAAAATTTAGGGAAAATTTGAAATTTTTTTGATAATTTTCTATATAACACTTTTAGTTCTCTTTTTTCTTCTACATGGCTCTAACCCCTACACTTAATTAGGACATTGTCCTCAATGTCATATCATAAAAGTTCAAGGAGGTAAAGAAAATATAATGAAACAATTTATGCATAAAGGAAGGAGAGAAACTAGTACCACCCTTTTGGTTAAGTTGTATTAATTGATATTGCAAACAAGTCAAGGCCGTGAGAATAGGCTTCTATAATCATGATTCAGTCAAAAACAAGAAAGGTGAAGAAGTTAATCTAAAACTAAAATAAAATAGAGTAAGAGTAGACAACTTAAGTATAATCGTATGGATTGCTTTCTCTCATATAGATAGCGATTACATTAAAAGCAAAGAAAAAGAAATATATATAAAAGAAAAAACAACGGGGAAATAAATATAACAAAGAAACATTAGGTGGATCAGTTATCCTCCTCGTCATCTTCTTGCTTAGTGTCTACCTCCATATCCTCCATTGTTGTGCCTATTTCTGCTTCATCTATTTCCTCTTCTGCTACATATGTGTCAGTCGCTCTTTTAAGTTCATCATCATCATCATCTTCACCCGCTTTAGAAGTTCTAGTTGTTAGCATTGGAAGAGGTCTTGCTTATTCACCTTGAGGACTAGGTATGTCATCCTCATCATTGCTAAAGGAGTTGAGGTAGTCAAGAAGCTTGACTTTTAGCTTCTTTGTAAAAGCCTTAGCTATAGAACTGATGTATTTTTTTAGGCTTTTGTTTTTCTTTTTCAATTTTATAACTTGGTAAGATCCTCTATTATTCTTATACGTTCATCCCTGGCCTCATCTTGGGAGGAATCAACTTCCCCCTCAATCTTTAAGATCCCCCATTGCCTAAGTGCAACATCAGTCATGGGGTATGATTCCTCGACTACATCTTTAAGTTCTTCTATTGGGAATTCATTCATGATTTTAAGAAGTTTGGTGATGTAGGCACCACAAAAGAGACATTTCTTAGAGATTTGTGCTTGTTGTTTAAGTGTGAATGCCAACTCTACAGTGACATTAATTCATTAGCCATTAATCATACTTTACATGACAAAGAGGTCCAACTGGTTGACTTCTCCAACGCTATTCATTGTGCCATTTAGAGAGTGGACCAGCATGGAATGGAGGATCCTATCACTTTCCTTTTTCAAATGAGACCCTCTTGATAGTGATGCATCATAGGCATTTCTCCTAGCAATTGATGCCCAAAAATGGTTGTGTGTCAAATCCCTTGGTTAAGAAATGCAAAGGAACTTGAACTTGTCTGATTGCATAAATTTAGAGGAGAAGAGGCCAATGTGTTCACAAAACTTTGTCATGGACATGGTATGATGTTTTCCAAATGTAGTGAGGGAGACTTCATTTTGCAAGCCATAATACTTATTAGGCTTTGAAATCTTGAATGAGGCCAAGAATTCTAAGGTGACTTCTCTATATATCTTTTCTTTGGTGGAGAGTAGGTTTTCCCAAGCTAGGTTAGATAGGAGTCTCTCAAATTGTTAGGTCAGACCATAGTCTTGGATTAGCTGCCAATTGAGATAGGCATTTGGCTAGAACTCCTTTTTAGCAACCATCTCCCTATATTTTTTTACAGCCTCCTTAGTGAAAGCTCTTAGAATTCTTGTTGAGCCACTAGAACTCAAACCTTTGGATCAGGTTCTCTTTTTGGGTTGTTGTTGTTTCTTTGGTGCCATCTTAGAGGATGATGATGTTAAGTGATGTACGAAGAGGATTAGAGGAGAAGGAAAAGAGAAGAGATACAAGACATAAAAGAAGGGTAGGGAGAGAGAGAGAGGGATGAATGAGCGATAGGAGAGAAAATGGAAAGAGAGAGAGCGAGAAATGAAAATGAGGATGAGAGTGTGAGAGGGAAGAAATGAAAACTAAAATTTCGAATGGGGGTGTAATAATTTTGTTGTAAATAGGGCAATGGAGTTTGAAATTCAAAATTTGAAATGTAAATTAGGAGGTTTAAGAAGTTTGATGTAAACAGGGTAGGAAATTTGTTTTCTTACGCCCTTTACTATGCCTCGTGGTAAAGGGCGTAGGACTCTCGGTGCCCAAGTTCCTGTTGAATACACCCCATATGGAGGGGCATGGGACTTTTTGTGTTTGCTCCTAGACCTATACGCCCTTAGATACACCCCATATGGAGGGCGTATAGATTTATCAGTAACTCATTTTGTCTGTTGGGCTTATACGCCTTAGATACACCCCGTGGCAAGGGGCATGGTATTCTCTAAATCCAACTTGTCTACACAGTAAGTTATATGCCCTTTGTCATGGCCCATATGATTTTTTTTTATCATTGTCCTTCTTGACAGGATTTAGGATCTCCAATTCATTCCTCCTACAAATTAAGCACAAATTAAGATAAGTAATCTCACTCTATAAGAAAAACTAAGTTAATAAAAGAAAAAAGAAAGAAAAAGTTAGAAATTAGACATAGGCTGGCTCCCAAGTAATGCTTTGTTTAACCTTGTTAGCTTGATGTGATGAGACGGTTGAGCCTAAGTTGTAGTGGAGAGGAGTTTGAGCTCCTTGCAATCTTCAAAAGCCTCATTTCCTCCTAAATACAGCTTGAGTCGTTGTCCATTTACCTTGAATACTCCTTTTTTCTAGATGCTCTAATTCAATAGTCCTATATGGAAATACTTGCTTAATTGTGAATAGACTCGACCAATGGGATTTGAACTTTCTTGGGAATAACCTTAACCTAGAATTGTAAAGTAGGACGAGAACACCTTCTTTGAAGTGCTTTGGCTGTTGTATCTTGGCGTCATGATACTTTTTTGCTCTTTCCTTGTACAATAATGAGTTATCATATGCCATCAACTGCCATTCAATTAGCCCATTTAATTGCAACTTTTGCTTTGCCCCAGCTCTTTCTAGATCCAAATTCACTGTCTTAATTGCCCAATAGGCCTTATGTTCAATCTCAATTGGGAGATGGCAAGCTTTCCCATAGACTAGTTAGCAAGGGGTAGACTTGTAAACCCCAGAGATTTTCAAAATAAAAAATTAGGACTTAAGGAAATATATTGAGAAATGAACACAAAAACATGACTATGAATTAAGATTTTCCCTACGACACTCGACTCGATTAATGCACTAAAAACCTAAGGGATCATTACTTAAATGAAACCCGACCATAGAGCTTTATATTAGGAAACCTAAACTTTAACTAAGATTTACGCAAGGCCCAAATTTAATTTTCAAAATCCTAAACCCACTCATTAATGCTAGAACTACCTTAAGGACTGGGGAAACTAACCTCAAGCTAGGAAAATCCAAAATTCAACTCAAACTAAACTGAATCCTAAACGAAAATAATTTAACTCATAATTAATATAAAAAGATTCAATAATTTAATTAAAACTAACTTTACTAATTAACCAAATTAGACAAAGCAAAGAATGAAAAAACAATTCCTAAAACAACCTTGTTGGTGTGAAGAGGAAGGGTAAGATGATCAATTTGCACCTACCATTTGCTTGAACCAAAGACCCAAATTGAATTTTGAAAATTCCCTAACTAATTCCTATTTATTTCACATTTATTTGCAAGGGAACAAACTAAGTTAAATAGCCCATTCCTCCCATTAGTGCATCGATTGTGCTTGAGCAAGAAAGAGGACATTGGTTGTTCCTAATCATTGGAGGTACACCAAAGACACTTAGGAGTTAGTGAGTATTAGATATTAAGTTTCACAAAAATTTTGGTAGAAGTTATCCAAAATCAAATGGAAGCATGGTGATTTGACTTGGTTCACTCCTTTACCCAACATGTCAAAGCATTGCACATCATACACCCTTTTAACCCATGTGCAAAACTAGCTCCATAAGCAACCTTGACTCCCTTAAATTCCCCCATGTGCACGTGAGTTAGGACCCTTCATTTAGAAGTTTTCATCAGAAATAAACACTCTCCAAAATCTCTCAAAAGCCAACTCAAATTAGAACACAAAAACACTCCCAAAATTGCAACACCCTTCTACACCGAGCACCACTATTCAACAAGAAAAAATCATACCCTAAACAACATCAATTTGAGCCCATTTTCAGATATCATCCACACCATTTAGGAGCTTGCTTAAGGAGCTAAAAGTATTAGGAAAATTAGAAGATTCAACATGCCAAGAGGAAGTGAGAAGATGAAGACAGGAACTCTAACAAGTAGCTCCTAAGTGTAGGATGTTAACTCCTTCTTGTAAACGTTTTATTTCTTGTATCATTTTCATGTAATAAAATTAGAAAAGGCTATGTTATTCTAATTTTTGTAAGTTTCATGTGTACATTTAAGATGTATCTAGCCTAGAATACAAGTTTTAGACGTAAACTCAAGATTAGGATGATGAATAATGCAAAAAACCACCATGTAATGAGTTGTTTATATATGATTTGGAGAGGCATGATGTAAATGAAATCAAGGAGAATTTACATGTTCCTAGATGCCAAATTTTAGGAGCTAAGAAAGTATTTTTCTAATGTGTTAAATATATTCTGAACCACAGAAAACTTTAGGTGATGATCAAAGTGCTTTAGTAGTAAGAAAAAAGTGGGAAAAAAAAATGCAAGACTTGTTCTTAAGCCCCACATTGACACCCAAACTGATTTTTATCCATAATCTATAAAATTTCCAAAACCCAAATATGATGAAATATCACTAGGAAAATTCTGGAAATAAAATCCTAGGAGAAAATATACAAGATGGGACATGTAAATGGGGATTAAGTGAAACTAAGACCCCAAACAACTAACTTGAAACACTTGGACAAAAATCTCAGAATTTTAGTAACATTAGAACCTTCACACACCCAACAAAAAGTTCTAAATAAATTTTTAAGTAATTAGAATTTAATTCCTTGGAGTATTAGATCCAACTAAGTGAAAAAGACTTCAAAATAAACTCAAACAATACACACTCGAACTGTTTTGACCCTAACTGAATTTTTTGAAGCTCAAATGACCAAAGAGACTTCATAAATAGAAATAACACTGAAAAACCTTTTAAACAACTATAAGTACGTGAAAAACGGACCTAAAATGAAAAAGTTATGATCAAAACACTAAAACATTCCAAAATCAGAAAAGCCAACGAATTTGAAGAAATCAATTAGGATTGATAACCAATTTGAACTTATAAATTATTGTTTATCCTACCAGGTGAAATACATTTTGAGGACAAGCTACCTCCAAACTATTATGATTAGGGACAACACGTCTAGGTGAGTAAATATGATGACTACTATTCTTGTTTGTGCTTGTAATTTAGCGCACCCATATGTAATTATGATATATGAACTGGATTTATGCATGGGGGGTAATCGGGATATTTATTATGTTTGGTTACTATGATTCAATTGCTAAATGACCTTAATTATACTTGGCTAATTGCTGATTGGTTTCCTCTGCATTTAGAATTAAGAAAGTGTAAGTGTCTATATTGAATTGATGTGGTCACCAAGTAAATAAACCTAATGTTATTTGACCTTAACAAAATAAATAGTGCATCACGAAATCCCGCATGTAAGAAGGTCATTGGCATCACGTAGTGGCATAGAGCAACCAGATAGAGGTGTACTCTATGTGTAAACCTTGTCTTGACCTTTGGAAACTACTTGGAACTGGGAAATGCCACCCTTTGATTGAGACCTAGTTCGAGTATTCATTGCTTAAGGGTGATTGAGCTTATAGGCCTTTCACAATCCATACCCTACACGGGCCTAGTTATGTATATATATATATTTGAGTTTACTTGAATATAGTATAACTATATATATAGTGATAGGAATCAAAATTCGTCAAGACCTATCATTAGGGTAAGAGCCAAATGATTTCAAATCTTGGCGATGAGGGCCCATTTTAAGCACATCGACCCCAGAATTATTTGTTTACTAACCTCTTTTCTCTTATTCATGTATTGTATATTTCAACATGCACACTTATCATGCTTTACAAGGCGATGAACAAACTCATTAAAACTCAGTTTGTGGGTTATCCATGAACCGACCTAAATTAGCGATGAGCTGAGCTGATGAATCCTATGGAAGAGCTAGCATCTTCAAGACTAATTTTTATCTATTTTTTATT
The DNA here is from genome assembly GCA_037954665.1 of Laguncularia racemosa. Classification (NCBI taxonomy): domain Eukaryota; kingdom Viridiplantae; phylum Streptophyta; class Magnoliopsida; order Myrtales; family Combretaceae; genus Laguncularia; species Laguncularia racemosa. The sequence goes on along the minus strand of JBBMOL010000031.1, from coordinate 5,112,065 downwards.
TACTTGTATTATTTATGTTGTAAGCTTTTGGGGAACTTTTCATTTGCTTGTAATTTCCTTTTAGAATCGGCTACCTTAAAAGTGGCATAGTTGCAATTTTGTGGACTTTTTAACCCTAAAGGGAGCAAGTATAAATACTTGCTTAAGTAGGGTTTTGAGGGGAGAATTTTTAGAATATACACTTGATATTTTCATGAGAGAATTAGGGTTCATCCTTAGTTCAATTCCTCTTATCAATTTCAATCCCAAGAATTGTAATTATGGCGAGCGCAACAAAGAGAAATTATGAATTATACTTGGCTAATTGATTCAATTGCTAAATGACCTTAATTATACTTGGCTAATTGCTGATTGGTTTCCTCTGCATTTAGAATTAAGAAAGTGTAAGTGTCCATATTGAATTGATGTGGTCACCAAGTAAATAAACCTAATGTTATTTGACCTTAACAAAATAAATAATGCATCACAAAATCCTGCCTGTAAGAAGGTCATTGGCATCACGTGGTGGTATAGAGCAGCCACATAGAGGTGCACTCTATGTGTAAACCTTGTCTTGACCTTTGGAAACTACTTGGAACTGGGAAATGCTACCCTTTGATTGAGACCTAGTTCGAGTATTCATTGCTTAAGGGTGATTGAGCTTATAGGCCTTTCACAATTCATGCCCTACACGGGCTTAGTTATGTATATATATATATTTGAGTTTACTTGAATATAGTATAACTATATATATAGTGATAGGAATCAAAATCTGTCAAGACCTATCATTAGGGTAAGAGCCAAATGATTTCAAATCTTGGCGATGAAGGCCCATTTTGAGCACATCGACCCTAGAATTATTTGTTTACTAACCTCTTTTCTCTTATTCATGTATTGTATATTTCAACAGGTACACTTATCATGCTTTACAAGGCGATGAACAAACTCATTAAAACTCAGTTTGTGGGTTATCCATGGACCGACCTAAATTGGCGATGAGCTGAGCCGAGCCGATGAATCCTATGAAAGAGCTAGCATCTTCAAGACTAATTTTTATCTATTTTTTATTTACTTGTATTATTTATGTTGTAAGCTTTTGGGGGCACTTTTCATTTGCTTGTAATTTCCTTTTAGAACCGGCCACCTTAAAAGTGGCATAGTTGTAATTTTGTGGACTTTTTAACCCTAAAGGGAGCAAGTATAAATACTTGCTTAAGTAGGGTTTTGAGGGGAGAATTTTCAGAATATACACTTGATATTTTCATGAGAGAATTAGGGTTCATTCTTAGTTCAATTCCTCTTATCAATTTCAATCCTAAGAATTGTAATTGTGGCGAGTGCAACAAAGAGAAATTGTGAGTTATATCAATTTTTATTTGTTGTGTTTCTTTTCTCTAGTGAGTCATATCTAGGGTTAGATTGAAGTTTTCTTAGTCAGATTTGATTCCTTTATATTCGAATTATTAGTGCTTAATTGAGTGGCCCTTAGACTTGATTTCTATTCTTCCATTTTAAACATTTTTGAACCGTGAAATCAAGTATTGGGGAAGGTGGATCATGGTCATTGTTCTTATTGCTTTTGTGTGTTATTTCACATGGTTTTCAAGAATATTAGTGATTTTCATTGAGGAATAAAACATTTTGTAATTCATTTCATGAAATATAGCATTCGAATCATCTATTGCAATTAGGGTTCATGCAACATTTTGCTCCAAATTGAACCGATTTGATCTTGTCCTTTAGGGATTCTTAATTGGTTCATTTGTATGTGCTTAAACTCCCTGTTAGGCACATAATAATTTGGTATAAGAGTTATATCATATTTGGATTTACAATTGACTACACTATGGTTTGAATAATTGGTTACAAGTAGTGAAGAATTGAAGCCATTGTTCATGTGATTGGAAGCTAGTTTGATTGACATTGTTTGTTTATCTTTCAAATTAGTTTTGCATGTGCATAATCTTGGTTTTAGGCACATCATCTTTTGGTATCAGAGCTTGTGGTTATGAGAAAGGGTAATTTGATTTTGAATTTCGAAAATCTAGTGTTAAGTACAAGGTTGTCCGACAGAGATAATCCAAGTACTATTATTAACTTTGTTCCTATTATCTAATCGCCAATTAAGATTGATTTAAATTCTAAACTTCTAACTAAGTAATTTATATGATTCTCCTAAAACTAAGGAGGGAATACTAGAGCAAATAACAAGGTTTAATTCAATTGTTAAGATAACCTAGGTTTTATTCTATGCCTATTTTATCATGTGAATCATTGAATCTAATGATTATTATTACTGAGTTCTTATGTTGTAGGGTACTATAATTCAAGTAAACAAATCTTTCAAGTCAATTAACTTATCTAATCCTACATTGTGAGTTGCTTCCAAGTGGCTAAGTTGTCCGAGCTCCACTTTAAGAAGAGCGTGTTGCTTTAATGTTGAGAAATCACTTTTGCCTCTGCCAAAGGTTTCTTGAGTTTGGGTTGCAATTGCCTTTTAGTTTCTTTCAAAAGGAATTCTTCAACTTCCACTGCGTTAAGCTTTGTTAACTCTTACTTAATGCATATACTCTATTGGTGGGATTTAAGAGCCTCTGCAAATCGTATGGCATCTGACCTACTCTATAGTTGTTTCGTCTTTTTTTTTCTATGGAGTGAAGAGGTTCGGACCATCCCAAAGGTCATTTTACTTATCTAGTTGACCTAAGGTGAAGGTAATGGATGGGTTGGTATCTTTGGTACACGATTGGAAAGAGAAATATGTTGTTGTCAAGATGCCCGAAGCACCAGACTTATAGGTTAGCTAGGTGAATTCGATATGCATAAAGCCAATCAAGCTAATGCCACTTGATAAACAACGATTTGAGGTCCTTCTTTGGGCATTTGAACATAATGGAAGGTCGTTCGATGGCTTTAGCTTGCTCTGGGCATTCAGGAGAAAGGTACAAGTTCACCCAAAGGGTCAGATGTCGGAGGTGACGTGATAGGGGATGCGACTGAGGATCAAGGTGCAGGTAAGGGTGGAAGTCTAGGGTGTGTTGGCTTGAGGGTAAACTCGTGGGTTGCAACTTGGAGATTTGTATGGTAAGTTTCAATTTTGCTGACTCTGGTTTTCCCTATAGAAATGGAGCCATTCAAAAGGGCCCGACTGTCCAACCCAGTTGCCTGCCGATTTGGGTATGGCAGATTAGAGCAACATGAGAATAAGAGGTCTGGGGCAACAACCTTAGTTGCTAGGAGGTTCTCCCTCAAGGGAATTATGATTCATGACTTGAACCCCCCTTAGCAAATTGACATAGTTGTGGCTACACCTAAGAGTTGGAATTTAGAGCATCATGACGAGGTGCTTTTGAAGCACATCTGATTTGGAGGTGTTATCTCTATCCTGGATAACGCGGAAGCGTGGTCTATTGCTTTTGGGGGAAGCAAGGACATAGCTACAGAGCACTATTAAAAACGGCATGACGATGTCTAGCATCGGGAGAGGAGCACTAGGGTACCAGTGAACCTGTGAGGCCTCATAACCTATCGCCCTCTAGGCTTATCATGCCATGAGGTCTGGATGGGAAAGTAGGTTGGTGAGACCTTTTTGATGAGATCTTGAGCCCTTAGGAGCAAGGTGAAGTCGAGGTCCTAGCAACTGGAATGTTGACTTCGAATCTTCACTCCTTCTTCTCCACTCGTTGATCAATATTTATAGTCTAATCTTAGTTTAAAAAATTTAAAATACCCGTTCTTAATTTCAACTATGAAATAATAGGCAAGTGTACCTATTGTGATTGTAATATAGTGTTAAGTACAAGATTATCCCACAGAGATAATCTAAGTACTAGTATTAGCTTCATTCCTATTATCTAGCCATCAATTAAGAGTGATTTAAATTCTAAACTATTAACTAAGTAATTTATATGATTCTCCTAAAACTAAGCAGGGATTACTAGAGTAAATAACAAGGTTTAATTTAATTGTCAAGACAACTTAGGTCTCATTCTATGCTTATTTTATCATGTGAATCATTGAATCTGGATTATTATTATTGAGTTCTTAAGCTGTGGAGTTCTATAATTCAAGCTAATAGCTCTCTCAAGTCGATTAACTTATTTAATCCTAACTTTATGAATTAAGATCTCTTCTCAATTAATAGCAACATAGGATCACATGAGAAACATAAACTCTTCAATAATTCAATTACAAAATAAAAGGTTTTTATTGTCCTATCTCTTGAATTACAAACAAACCTCATCAATTGCATAAATCTAATGATAGAAGAAATTTCTCAATTGGCTTAGATGATATTAAGCATAAATTCATACTCTGGATATATGAATATAAGGAAATCACAGTAGAACATGAAATTGAACATAAAAACATCAACAAAATTGTATTAAGAACAAATCCTATCACATGACAAAATAGTATTTGAATAAGACCTAAGTTTGGAGTTTACTCCTCCATAAGATTAATAAAGAAAACATAAAGTCTGGAAGAGAAACTAGAATTCATGATTACAACTCGATGTATTGAAAATCAATTTCCTTGGATCTTGAATCTCCTTGATCATTTGCCTTCGTAATTGATTTGAAAATTCTCTTAAAAACACTGGCAAAGTGTCATTCTAGCTTCTCTTCTTAATTCTGGATGCTACCGATATATATAAGGTTTCAAAATTCAGAGAAAATAAAGGAAATCGAGGGCATGTGACTTGATATGCCCCCCTACTACGCCCCGTGGCAAGGGGTATGAGAATCTCTATTCTTGATATTGGGTTAATACACTCCTTGATATGGGGCATGGCACGGGGCGTGGTGGATTCTATTATTAGATATGTGCACCACCACCTTTTCTACAAGGCATATGGAGTTAGGATCATGCTTGTCACTTCTTTTCTTTGTCAATTTCACTTGATTTAATTACATTTAGCTTCATTTTTCCTGAAATCAACAATTTCATTAATTAAGTATCAATTTTAAATGATTTTTACTTAAAATATCAACAAAAGAGTCTAAATTATCTTAGAATCACGAGTGCTATAGCAATTATCACTTGTCTTACCGAAGTATAAGTTTGTTTTTGTTCCTAAAATCTTCATCTATTATTCTTTTAATGCATGTCCTTATAATTAGATTCTTCATGCAGATGGTAAAGGTTGCTTATGGGGTTCTGTTCACCTATGCTGAAGGAGAATGGTAGGTACGTCAACTAAATGTAGATTGTGAACACTATTATCAGTTATTCTTGAGGCAACATGACCGTTATGGCTTAAACTTAAAGAAGTAAATGGCGGTTAAGGTTGAGCTGAAGGAGGCTCGTGAGGTGCTTAAGGTGGTGAGGGAAGACTACCGCCATATAATTGCTGATATTGAGGATAGGGCGTGAAGGAGTGTTTCTGACTTGTCCAACATGTAGTGGGAGTTGAAGGAAGCAAATGGTTGGATCAACACTTTGAAGGAGAAGGTTTCGGGTTTGTAGGAGTGGGAGTTATACTTATACCTCATGTTTAGGCTATGGCAGGTGAAGGCTATTGTTACGGACTTCAAGCGAAACCTTGATTTGGCTTAGCAATGCTTCGAGCTTAGCAACACAGAGGAGGCCAAGCTGAAGGAACTTGCACAAGATCTTGAGAAGCTGCTAGCTAAGCAAGATTTGAGGAACCATGATTTGGAGGAGAATTAGCAGATAGCTCGAGATTAATACTATAAGGAAATTCAATCGTCTGATGAGTACGTGAACGAGTTGGTCCAAGTAATGAAGGAGGGCTAAGGATCATGAAAGGTTGGATCTATGAGAAGGATTCGACATTTGATCTCTCCAAACTCGGGGAAAAAATGCAAGAGCTTAATACCCCTTCGGAAGAGAGGGAGGAACTTGATTAGGCTATGGTTGAGGAAGAAGGATAGTTACCAAATGAGGACTTTCCTTAGCCATTGGCAACGGTACCTGTTGAAGATGCTCTTCCTTCTCCACCTATTGATGAGGTTGAAGAGATTCCTTCTTCTCCTTCGCAGTAAGAAGTGCCTCCATCTCCTTTCGTTGAAGAAGCTCCTCCTCCACTTAACCTTATGTCGTCATCAACCCTAGTGGCTAGCCCTATAAGATAGATAGTTCTTTTTTTTTCCTTTACTTTTTTTTTTTCATTATGTATGATGGTCAAAATGTCGGTTAGATGCCTTGTAATTTGAAGACAATTAATGAATTGCTTTTTGTATATGCTTGTTTCTTGATTTTAGTTCCCTTAATGATTATACTACAGTAGCTATAATTCCTTCTTCAATGTGTTATGATGTAAAATCAGTGCACTTAAGTATAATAGGTCAGACTAATTACTATAATTTAAAATCCATGTGTCATTATAATTTAAACTTTGTGTGCTCAAGTATAATAGGTTAAACTAATTGCTATAATTTAAAATTTGTGTGCTCAAGTATAATAGGTCGGACTTATCGCTATAATTTAAAATCTATGCGCTCAAGTATAATAGGTCGGACTAATATTGCTATAATTTAAAATCCGTGCGCTCAAGTATAACAAGTCGGACTTATCATTATAATTTAAAATCTATGTACTTTAAGTATCATAGGTCGGACTTATCACTATAATTTAAAATCTATGTTCTCAAATATAATAGGTTGGATTTATCGCTATAATTTAAAATCCGTGCGCTCAAGTATAATAGGTCGGATTAATCACTATAATTTAAAGTTTGTGCACTCAAGTATATTAGGTTAGACTAATCAATATAACGCTCAATTTATGCACTTAAGTATAATAGGTTGGACTAATCGATATAATGCAAAATCTATGCACTTAGGTATAATATGTCAGATTAATTGGTGTAACCACTCAAATGTTTAATAGAAATTTCATTGGAAATACATAAACTAACTAAAGTAGGTTGGATGGATTGGTGTAGCTGCTCAGGCGTTTAGTAGAAATTTCATTGGAAATACGTAAACCCACTAAAGTAGGTTGGATTGGTCAATGTAGTAGCTCGGTTGATTGGTAGAGTATTTTAATGTCTATTACTTCCATAGATGGATGGAGACACTAAATCTTTTCTATTTCAAACTTTTGATCACTTTATTGCATATTTCAAATTGTAGACACCATTTATAAAAGTATAGACGCTTGTGTGGCCATTTTCCCTTTGTTTTCCCTACCAAACTCTCCTTCTCCCTCCTCATCTAGCAAAACTCACCTGACCCCTTTCATTTCATTTCTTTCTTTTCTATCTTTCCTTGATCTTTGGTAGGAGTTTTATTCCCCCCCCCCCCCCACAAAACAAAAAAAAACTTAAAAAATCCACTAATGTGCAATGAAATGGCTCTAGTGCTAGCCTATGAACCTTTGTGTAATGAACAAAACTTTGATGATCCGGAATTAAATGATGCCCTTCACTCTCTAGAGGAAATTGATACTATTGTTGAGCACTTTGCAGTGCATGAAGAGTATTCCAACGAAGATGAGGGTCAGGTCAGAAATGCTTTAAATGACATGTATGCTACACATCTATCACTGCACATGCATGCAATGCAGGCTCATAGATTTCAAGAAGCGAGCAATTTAGGTGACAACAAACCTGGGGATGCTATTCCATTTGTCAACATTAGGGGAGATAGTGGTTATATCACCTTAGGAAGGAAATGAAATTTAATAGTAAGGAAGGGCTACCGCAAGTTGTGAAGATGTATCATATAAAGAACCATTGTAACTTTGCCATTGAAGAATCGAACCGGACCTTATGGTCAATTGTCTGTGTCAACAAAGGCAATGGTTGTAAGTGGAGGCTTCGAGCTTGTAAGAAGGAGTTGGAAGGCCTTTTTGTCATCACAATCCTCGAGGTACCACATACGTGCACAAATGTTGTGATACGTTAGGATCATTCAAGGTTACATTCAAATATGATGGCTACAATCTTCATTAAATATGTGAGAAAAAAACCTAGATATAAAGGTTGTTGACCTCGATTCCATAATTGAAGCTAACATTAGGTATACAATCTCCTTGAGGAGAGTGTGGGAAGTAAAAAGGAAAGCTATCGAAGCTGTGCATGGTGATTGGGACTAATCATATAACGAATTGTCGAAAATCCTAAATGTAATTCAAATTAGTAATCTTGGAACATAGATCGAATGGGGTTGGTATAATTCGATAGTTGCTAGGGAAGGCTATAGACACTCCATTTTGGCCCCTCTTTTTAGGTTAATTAAAATAAGGTTAGGTTTACAAAATAAATAAATTGAAATAAAATGAATAACAGTAAATAAATAAAAGGTAGGAATAAAGAAAAATAGAATTGAATAAAAAGTGAAAGAAAAAGATAACATAATAATAATAATATGTATATAATAAAAATGTTATTTTTAAGGAATAAGAACTAGAAAAATAAGGTCTTTAAGTTAAACCGGGGCACTTCAATTAAGTGAGACTCGGCTTAGGAGGTTAATTCACTTAAATACAATTTAGTTGCAATAAGTACTTGAGAAAATGAATAGCTAAGATGGTCTTTGTGTTGTCTTTATGCATGAGGATAGGTTAAAGGTTGAGGGTTCGAATTCCACAAGAGGCACATTATGTCCTTTTATTTTTTTTCTTACACGTTGTCGTGTGGCAGCATACGATTGGGCAAGAGAGGTCATGTGTCTCGCACGTGATTGTCTTCTTCCTCTAGTCGAGAATGTAAGAAGGGAAGGACAACGGAATGAGGATCAATTTGGCCTGCTCCAAGTTGATTTTGAGTACAAATCTATCAACATCTAATTGAAGATTTGATTAATATTACAAGATTAATGTAAATTTTAATAGAAAAATGAATCAAATCAAATTGGGACTTTATACGTTTTTATTGCAAATTTGATTTGGCAAAATCTAAGGTTTATGGAGCTCGTTCATGGTGCCTATAAATAGACTAACACCCCATAAACTCACCACGGACCTTTAAATCACACGTTAAACACTTAAAAGCACTAGTTTAGCTACTTCTCTCTCTAAACCCATACCTACTGCAACTTCACCTTCTGTCTAAGATAGCACCACCAACACACCACATGGACCACTATTTAAGCGTATTTAGGATCTCTACGACTTCTAGTTTTAGAAACCATCAAGCTTTAGTTCCAACAAAAGCCATAGTCTCTAGAAGGAAAAAACAGCCGTGACCACTCTTGGCAACCCTTCCGGCCACCACCCTAGGCTCCTTTTTCACACAAAATCACCACCAGATTTGAGTTCCTTACCCTTAAAAACCTAAGATTGGAATTATCAACAACTGTTGACAATGCCTAGAATTGCCCGAAGTGCCACCTTGCTGCTATTGTTGTTCCCTCCGGCGTCCACACATGTTGCATGTATCAAGTTGACATAACCCACATTTAACCTACACCTGACTCGATATCCTAATCCTGCCTGCGATCTGAACCCAACCCGGACGTACCTTGTTGATTTTTTTTCTCCTTTTATTATAGTTATTTATTTAGCTTATATTACTTACTCTGATAAATAAAAATCATAATACAAAATAAAAATCCAAAAATTTAAGAGTAGTAATAATAACAATAAATAAATATATAATATCCAACTTTGTGATTTAGTTCTTGATTTTAGTTGTTTTGCCTCCTACTTTTTAGCATAATAAGTGATATGTCTATGTTTTATTTCAAGATAGGAATGAGTACTTGCCAAGTTGTCGAAATATAGTTTTTCCTTAATTTTATTGTTAAGTAATTTGTATTAAGTGAGCTAGACTTAATATAGATTAAATTAAGGAAAAATCCAAAATTAAGCTCGATAGGAGCATATTAAAATGGGTCTTCTAGACATTCAGGCCATGTGTTAAGGCATTTAAATACTGCATGCTTGTACTTAGTATCAATGGTACTTTCTTGTTTGGAAAGTACACTCATAAGTTGTTAATTACATGTGGCATGGATGGAAACAACTACATTATCCCCCTTGCATTTGCTTTTGTGGACAATGAATCGGTAGAGACATGAGGATGGTTTCTTCGAAAGTTAAAGGAGTGTATTGTATGTAACAGTCAAGAAACCATTTATCTCATTTCTGATAGGCATGCTGGTATTAGTAGTGTAGTTAAGCGACAAAACAGTGGATAGAGGCCTCCTTCTATGGTGTGGCTCTTCTACTTATTCTATGTTGCAAGCAACTTTAACACCATTTGCAAGAATTTGCAATATAGGAAATGGGTGACAGTTGTTGGGATGAAGGCATGGCCTCACAAATTTCAGCATTGCATGAACCTAGTTAGACAAATAAAGCTCAACACCCCTGCATGGTTTAATGGTGTCCCATTGAAACAACAGACACTTGCATATAATGGAGGGTATCGTCTTGGGTGCATGATTTTGAATATTGTGGAAAGTTACAATTCTGTTTTGAAAAAGGTAAGATACCTACTTATGACCGCACTAGTAAAACAAATATTCTACAACTACGTCCAACATTAGGATAAGATAATGGGGATGCACACAAAGTAATTGTAGTAGATAAGGTTTTCACAAAGTATGCCAACAAAAAAAAAAAAAATAGAAAAATTAAGGCGTAGGGTTAGTGGCCATATGGTCATTACGTTTAGCAGACCTAACCAAATATTCGAGGACCTAACTAGGCCCTAGCGTGTGGCAAATGGGGTTAAAGGAGGAGGAAGGACGCAAGCTGTAAACCTTAAGAATCAAATGTGTACATGTAATAAGCAGAAAATATATCAAATTCTATGTTCACATGGTTACGCTGCAACAGCATATTTGAGGCTGCATAGTACATTGGTCATTGGCCATTGGTATAGGTGGACACATCAGCTACAATGTTATCAAAGCTACCTCTATCATGAAAGGTACTGGCCGAAGGTAGACTTTCCACTTATTCACCCTAACATTGACAAATTGCAACGTAGAATGGGAAAGACTAGATTGAAACAATACCACATGGAGATAGACCTTAGGGATCCCTTGTCTAGAACTAGGTGTGTTAGGTGTAAAAGGGAAGGGCATAATAGGAGGAAGTGCCTAGAGAGAAATAATATTGGTATAGGGCTTGTAACAAAAAAACTAACTTCCTTCATCCATTGAACAATATTTGTAATTTAGTTTACATGACAACCTTCCCTTTGCAATCTAAATTTCACTTTGATGTCATAAGATAAATGGATTTAGGACCTTTTAATCCATTATTGTTGACACAGCTAGTTAGTCCTCGATTGGAATCTGTTTGGTAGGGGCAGGTATTGTATTTTATAAGTCCTGTTTTTACTTTCCAGCTAAGTCTATCAATTCCTACAATTTATACTTTTATGTTTATAGAAAGAATCTTGGTTGATAGTTAGGTGCCGCAAGTTATAGCTATGCTGTGATGAGGATGATATCCCATTAGATCTTCGCATGTTACCTTATATAGTGCAAGGTGGGTTTATAGGACTGGCATGCCTTCCCTTCATTCAGTTGGATTGGCATCTTCTTACAGCATTAGTGGAGAGGTGGAGGCTTGAGACACACACCTTTCACATGGCCCATAGCAAGGCTACCAAAACTTTATAAGATGTTGAGGTCTAACTTAGGTTACCAATTGACAAACAGATCATTACAGGTAGCAATAGCCCTAATTGGGTATTTGAGTGTGAGCAGTTACTTAGTGAGAGGCTGGAGGCATAGCATATTAAGGGTAGTTAGATTAACTTATCTTGGTTGTAGCATAGATTCTGGGTTTTGCACGCCCAAGCATTCGATGAGACTATTAGGTGTCATATTTATTAGGAGGCTTTACATTTGTAGATAAATCAAGTAGCCTAGTCCATTGTATGCTCCTTTGACTCTTAGAGGACTTTGCTCTTATAGGGTAATATGGCTATGGCTCTACATGTTTCGCTTGGTTGTATTGCTAGTTATGCCGTGCATCCACCTCCAATGCACATGACATGGGGGGAGCATCAATTCTTATGCATGCGTTTTCAGTATAATATTTTTTTTTTTGTATTGAAAATGCATGTAGTGCATGCATTCTCAGTACAAACTTTTCCTGTACTGAAAATGCATGCACTACATGCCTTTTTGGTATCTTATTCACATAATATTTCCTTCCTACCCTATTTCCATGACATTTCAAAAAAAAAAAAAAAGACATTTTTTTTATGTATTTTCCCCATCGCTAAGGTCCCTTCACTTCATTTAACATTTGAAGTCTTTTTCACTTGACACTTATATCTCTTGAACTTCCCCCCTTTTCATTTTTCTTTTAAGGGAAAAAAAATAACAACATAGGAATCAAAATCCATTGTTTATAAATAACCAAACATGTTTGAAATTAATTAAGGTGAAACTTCACATACTATAATACCATTAAGACCATTTGATCCTACATTTATTGAACTATGGAAAGACTACTAGGCCTCGCCACCACCTTGTTTTATAAATTTTAGGCTTAGGATTCCAAAAAATCTTAAGTTTTTACTTTTTTTTAACCTTAAAGCTTGGTAGGAAGATAGTACTATAGTATACTGATCGAGAAACATGATTTTACGACTTCCAATTTGCTTAGAAATCCTAATAATTAATAGAACAGAGAGAGATCAAATCTCAAGGCATGGGGAGTTGTAGAGTCATTTTTTGATATCTTACCCTACATTCTCATCAAGTACAACCTCAAAAACAATAGAAATTCGGAATACTTAGAATCCTACTCCATAAAATTAACCAAACGAATCTCAAGAGCATTTAGCTCTCAAGCTTTCTTCATCTATTGTTATTTCAATACAATTTTTTGTCATTTAATAAATTTAGTTTCCATCACAAAATTCTTTAAATTGACATATAGTTATTCATATATATTTTTATACTATCCAAAATTGGGGTGTTTTGTATACAATATCAAGAAAACCCCAAATGATATGGCATAGCAGCTGATCTTTGAAACCCCGTTTTGTTGCATTTGGCAAGAAGTATAATGAGTATAACAAAGTCGCTAAATCTCCTTTGGAATGAAGGCCATCATGGTGTTAGATTTGTTTTCTCATGATTGTGTTTTAGTCCATTTAGCATTACTCGTTGTAACATATACCTAACACAACAAAACACATAGTATAAGAATTATTAAAACCAACTCCATCGTGGTTATTTATATTAAAGCATGAGATGATTCTTGTTCATGCACAGAGGGAGCTAAAGACAACAAAGAAAGATGTCTGAGACATCACATTAAACTCGTGCAATTGAACTAGTTATTCCTTAACATCTCTAAATTATTATGTTTTTTTAGCCCCATCTCATGCACACTTGTAGCTTGTAGTCATCAAGAGCAGCAGTGTGGCTTGGGGTGACAGCAGGGTCGCTTAGCGGGACAGCAATGTGGCTTAGGGTAACAACAGGGTAGCTTATCTGTCGAAGGTTTGGCATCAAGTTAAGCAAAAAATCCTTCCACCTCTGCAGCACTCAGAACCCTTCCATCTGCATGCACCAAATAAGTTTACTATTTATCAACACTAAAACATAAAACTCCTAGCCACTTTTTTGTACCTTGAGTTTTTTTTTTCTTTTTTTTTTTTTCATCTTTTCCTTTCTAGGTTTTCATATATTGTTATTTTTCTATTTAAATCATTTCATTTTTTTTAAGTTTTTTATTTGAGACTTCTGTCTTCTTAAAGATTTCTAATTAAAATAATCATTTCTTCATTATCTGTTGGTGATTACATTAAAACCTTTCGACATAAACTATTTCATGTTAAAAATTAAAAAAAACTTGTTGAACTGGCATTAGTCTTTATTGGCCTGACATGAGATCATTAACAGCCGTGACGGGTAGATTTTATCTAGTATTTTCGAATAATAAAGGACTCAAATTAAGTTTTTATTAAGTCTAACATCATTAAGTGGAAACAACATATATTACTCCCATTTGCTGGCTATCTATTGTGACTGATGATAATAGCACTTTAAAAAAAAAAAACGGCCATCATGTATTCATTGAATAGCAACATAAGAAAGAAAAGTTAAGTGCAAGCATAATATGGCCTAATAGAATAATTTAAATCAATACCAAGTTTAGGTTGTGAGATTGCTTCAACAACTCCAGAAGTGAGCAGGATGAGTGAAAGGATAGCAGCAAAGGCTATAACTGCAGTGATTTGGGGAGGTAGTTTGTAAGTTGCCATTTTCAAAGAAAGAACTGATATTGAAAAATGGACTATCTTGTGATCAATACGTATACCGGTACGCTATATTTATACTGCAATTTTTTTTTTCGTTCTTTTTTCCTTTTATTTTCCCATGAATATTTCTACGACTAGAGTTGATTAAACCATATTGATGATAATCTACAATGTACCAATTGTGTACCTCTGTGTGCCAATTTTTCAAAGCACGTTTTGTCCCATTTGGTTGCAATAATTGTAACAATAGGTAGCATTTGGATTATAGTATTGGACAATATAAAGAGAACTAAAAATACAAAACAAGAAAAACAGTATAGTGCAACTCTCTTATACCATGTTACGTTTAGAGTGCATTATATTGGATAAAGATTTTCGTGATGTCCATTATTTAGATAAAAAGTACTGCACTAAACATGATATACAAATATAGCGTTTGGTTGCATGAAAAATGTGATACTGGATTGGACAATTATTTTTGTCCTATGTTTGGTTGACAAAAATGATATAAGTACTGGACAAAAAAGAAATAAGGTATTGGACAAAAGGGCTAAATTTTGTGCCATGTGAAATTCGATACAAATTTTGTGGTACTAGACAAAAACTCGATTTTTTTCAAATTTCCCTAAATATCCTTCCATTTCTTTCCCTTGCATTAGAAAACAAGAAACCCTTTCTTTCCAAATGCGATCATGGTTCCTCCTCGCCACTCAAGTTATCGACTTCTTCCCACTGCCAATCGCTGTTTGGTTGTTGACGTCTTCAAGCCGTTGGTCATTTTTGGGTACATCTACTTGCCTTGTGTCTCCCTCGCTTGCTTTTGTGTCTTCTTTACTTGCTCAGTTTTGTTGGTGGTGTCTCTACTTTGTGTCGTTGGCATTGTGGTGTCGTCAGCTTTCTCTATTGCTTTGCTCTGTGTCATTGGCTTGGTGGTGTCTCTATTTTGAGCTCGTGTGCTATTCTTCATTTCACATTTGAAGCATTAAGTACATTAAATAAAAACCCTAAACTATTAATGCATCTAGGAATTCGTTGAAACATCTTTCAAGCTCTTTCATTTTTGATGGTTTTAGGTAGAAATTCCTATTACATCAACTAATTGTAAACCTAAAATTTATTCCAATATTAGAGCTAGAAGCCTTGAGTTTAAAACCCTACACACTCATTTTATCCCGTTCTAATTAAGCGGTTCACATAATGGGCTTCAGGACTTAAGTTTTTAAATTAGCTGATTATGAATCTAAAATTTATTAGACTGACAAACCTTGGGTCGAACCTCAAGGAAAAACATTAGGGAAGAAATGCATATAATGGATTGAAGGCTAAGTAAAATTAGAGTTTCATGTCATGCATTCAGTTGTGTGTTGAGAAGAATATGTACAAAAATAGTTAATATGCAGGTTTTCATATTTAAAACAATTGAGGATTTATATTAATGAGATAAAAAGATTATTGAGCATTTATAGACAAAATTGAACACCTCTCAAACTTTTTGATTACACATCTTCAACTGCTTCATGTGAGTCATGAACAAGCTCTTCAAGAAGGGATTTCCCTATAGCTTCCTCAACCTTTAGACCTATCAATTCAGCAATTTTTGCATTCCATCCATTAATAGGACCATCTGAATCCACCTTAAATATGGGAGATGTCGTTGTTTCAATTAGTTTAACCATTTCACATGCAACCGAACTTAGTTCATCTATCTTCTGCATCTCTACATCCTTTTGCTGAGTATATATAGGAGCTTTAGAATTATTGTCCTCCTCTATGTATTGGACTGACTCCCTCATTATGAGTTGCAATGAGTGAGTTGTATTAATTTCAAAAACCTCCCATGGCAAACTCCTACTCTTTACTACTTCAAGGAAAGCATTGAAGGACAATCTAGGATGCATTCTTCCACCATCATCCTTGTCTTTCAGATGATGCATAGCTCCTCCCCATTTAACTTTGCTTGCAGTGTGTGACTTGGACTAGAATAGGAAATCCTTTGAGATAATTCTTGCAGTGGCCATCCTGCAAACTGCATCACCTAAGAGCAATGCACTGAGATAGCTTGTGTTAGCCAAACTATTAGTACTCAAGCCTATAGAGTTCCTATGATTATTCAATAGCTAGTCTACAATGTCTTTCACTTGTGATTCTACTAGAGTTACCCCATATAACCAACAGTTCCCGCTGTAATATAGAGCAGCCTTTTCACACTTTACAAGATCCATTATGCTGGGGGACTGAGTGACAATTCCTAAAGGGGCATCTCAGAGAAGCATATCACAAAGTAAAGTTTGTGTCTTAAGCATTTTTTATCTCTCCCTCTTCCTCGAAGAAGCCATTAGCCCAACATTTGTTTTGTACCGAGCAACAATTGCTTTATCTCTTCCTTTTCCTCCCATGTTACTAGTGTTTGTGTTTGTGTTTGGTTTTATGTTGCTTGTAGTAGATGATGATGCCACTAAGGCTGTTGGTGTTGCTAGTGGTGGTTCTTCAATATCATGAAGAATTTCGCACATCTATTAGTTGCTTTGGACACAAATCGGTTTAGGGTAGAAAAGGACATTTTTCTTATTGTAGGTTAGATGCACAGGAAATTGATAATGACTAATACATTTGCTTTAGCTCTTTACATGTTCATTGGATCAATTTGAACACTAAGTCCATGTGCCATCAAGGTTGATTTAATCACCACATTCGCATAATAAGGAGTTGCTAAAGCACCTGTTAGGCTAAACAAATCCATCGAGCAAAAAGCCATCTTCCCATTTATATAAATGTTGAAGTAGAGATCATTAAGTAACTACATTAATGAGTCTGCAAGCATGGTATGGTAATGGCTTAGTTGTTGCTGCTCTAGCTTAATTCTACATTATCTCAAATGAGTGACTTTGTGTGTGCAGGTAATAGTGAAGAACAAGTTAGAACTGCTGCTAGTGCTCCAACAGTCATGTATGATTCTTTATGCTAACCCCAACATGAGAACAAGAGGTCTAGGGCAGCGGCCTTAGCTGCAAGGAGGCCCTCCCCAAGGGGAATTGTGATTCGAGACTCGAACCCACCTTGGTAGACTGGCATAGCCGTAGCTACACTTGAGCATACGGTTTCGGAGCTTTGTGTTGAGGTGCTTTTGAAGTGCATCCAATTTGGAGGTGTTATCTTTATCCTAGAAGACATAGAGGTGCAGTTCGTCACTTCCAAGGGAAGCAAGGACGTAGCCATGGAGCATTGTTAAAAATGGTGCAACAATGTATAGCATTCGTAGGAGGAGCACCCAAGTACTAGTGATCCCAGGTGGCCTTGCAACCCCTTACCCTCTAGGCTTATCATGTTGTGGGGCCTAGATGGGAGAGTAGGTTGGCAAGACCTTTTCGATAAGATCTTGAGCCCTTAGGAGCGAGGTGAAGTCAAGGTCATAGCAACTAAAATGTCGACTTTGTATCTTCGCTCCTTCTTCTCCACATGTTGCTTGGTATTCATAGCCAAATCTTTGTTTTAAAAATTTGAAATACCCATTCTTAATTCCAACTACAAAACAATAGGCAAGTGCACCTATCATAATTTTAATATAGTGTTAAGTACAAGGTTGTCCCATAGAGATAATCTAAGTACTAATATTAGCTTCGTTCCTATTATCCAACCACCAATTAAGAGTGATTTAAATTCTAAACTATTTACTAAGTAATTTATATGATTCTCCAAAACTAAGCAAGGATTAATAGAACAAATAACAAGGTTTAATTCAATTGTCAAGACAACCTAGGTCTCATTTTATGCCTATTTTATCATGTGAATCATTGAATTTAAAGATTATTATTACTAAGTTCTTACACTGTAGAGTTCTATAATTCAAGCTAACAACTCTCTCAAGTTGATTAACTTATCTAATCCTAGCTTTATCAATTAGAATCTCTCCTCAATTAATAGCAACATAGGATCGCATGAGAAACATAAACTCTTTAACAATTCAATTACAAAATAGAAGGTTTTTGTTATTCTATCTCTAGAATTACAAACAAACCTCATCAATTGATAAATCTAATCATAGATGATATCAAGCGTAAATTCATACTATGGATATATGATTATAAGGAAATCACAGTAGAACATGCAATTGAACATAAGAACATCAATAGAATTTTATTAAGAACAAATCCTCATCACATGACAAAATAGTATTTGAATTAGACCCAAGTTTGGAGTTTACTCCTCCATAAGATTAATAAAGAAAACACAAAGTCTAGAAGAGAAACTAGAATTCCTGATTACAATCCATCGAATTGAAAATCAATTTCCTTGGATCTTGAATCTCTTTGATTGTTTGCGTTTGTAATTGATTTGAAAATTCTCTTAAAAGCCTTAGCAAAGTGTCGTTCTAGTCTCTCTTCTTAATTGTGGACACTACTAACATATATAGGGTTTCAAAATCCAGAGAAAATAAAAGAAACTAAGGGCATGTGAATTGATATGCCCCCGACCATGTCTCGTGGCATGGGGTATGGGAATCTCTACTCTTGATACTGGGTTAATATGCCCCTTGACATGGGGTGTGGCATAGGGCATGGTGGATTCTATCCTTAGAAATGTGTACCGTCACCTTTTCTACAGGGCATATGGAGTTGGGATCATGCTTATCTCTTCTTCTTTCTTTTTCTTTTTTGTTAATTTCACTTGATTTGATCACATTTGGCTTCATTTTGCCTGAAATCAATAATTTCATTAATTAAGTACCAATTTTAAACAATTTTTACTTAATATATCAACAAAGGATCAAAATTATCCTAAAATCTAGGTTACTATATCAATTATCAAATTTCTCCCACACTTAAGTTTTTTCTTGTCCTTAAGCAAAATAAATTGGAACATCAATTTAAACTAAGACTTCAATAAATAAACTTATCATCAAACATGACTGATATCACAAAGAAAGATTAGCTCAAACTTAGCATCATTAATTTTGGTCCTCTAAGTTCAATGCAATCCCTTAATCTCATGAGTATGCTTCTCATCCTATGATGGAAGTAGTATTGTATCAAAAATACTATAGCCAAACTTCTAGGATTAGTTAGAGTAAATCAAGTTTTACCCTTATCATTTAATAACAACTTTCAAAGTTAAAATTAAACATCAGTTTAAACAGAGCACAAAGAGATTTGGTTCACTTCAACCACCTACTTGAAAGCATATAATCCCCTTAACTAACTCTCTAAGCATAGTAATCTAGAGTAAAAGTATGTTGCATCAAAATTTCCCTTGAGCTCCTCTTCCTTTTGTGATTCTTTATGAAGTTTTCATTATTTCCATTTTCTATATATTTTAATTCAAATTGATAGCAAGGATCAAAGCTTGCTCTTCTGAGGGACTAAGACCCACCTATATCAACTGAATTTACTATTTTAACACACTATTTATTTAGCCTTCAGAGGGGAAGTTTTTTTTTTTTTTTTGTATCCATCTTTTCTTTCTTTCCTTTAGATAGTTTTTTGCCCACTTCTTTTAAGCTTTAGTCTAAAAAGATATTCAGGAAATAATTCCAAGTGAAAAATCGCATTTGCCCTTTTCACTAAAGATTAAATGGGCTCTCAAAACTTTTGGAGAATATACATCCTAGTAAGCTTAGATAGTGAACCAATTAATGTTAGTTTAATCCTAAATCTAAATTCCATCATTTAACAAGTAAGTTTTCTTTACAACGATTTCATCTTATAACTTTGACTAAGTGTTAGTAATCTAAAGAAAGCATGGGTGAGTGTGCATAGCATTCTTTTAAGAGGAATTCATTTACTAAGAGCTAAAATATTTTTTAATTGTAATCATGATTTGAAAGTCCTATCATTAAGCAAAAATTTAGGGAAATTTTGAATTTTTTTTTTTGATAATTTTCTATATAACACCCTTAGTTCTCTTTTTTCTTCTACATGCCTCCTACCTCCACACTTAATTGGGACATTGTCCTCAATGTCATGTCATAAGGGTTTGAGGAGGTAAAGAAAATATAATAAAACAATTTATGCACAATGGTAAGAGAGAAATTGGTACCGCTCTTTTGGTTAGGTTGTATTAAATGATATCACGAACAAGTCAAGGTTATGAGAATAGGCTCTTATAATCATGATTCAATTAAAAACAAGAAAGGTGAAGAAGTTAATCTAAAAATAAAATACAATAGAGTAAGAGTAGACAACTTAAGTATAAACATATATATTGCTTTCTCTCATACAGATAGCAATTACATCACAAGAAAGGAAAAAAGAAACATAATAAAAAACAACGGGGAAACAAATATAACAAAGAAACATTATGTGGATCACTTATCCTCCTCGTCATCTTCTTGCTTAGTGTCTGCCTCCATATCCTCCACTAGTGTGCCTATTTTTGCTTCATTTTTTTCCTCTTCTACTACATAGGTGTCAATTGCTCTTTTAAGTTCGTCATCATCATCATCATCTTCACCTGCTCTAGAAGTTCTAGCTGTCAACATTGGAAGGGGTCCTGCCTGTTCACCTTGAGGACCAAGTATGTCGTCCTAATCACTGCTAGAGGAGCTAAGGCAGTTAAGAAGCTTGACTTTTAGCTTCTTTGTGAAAGCCTCGGCTATAGAATCGATGTATTTTTTTTAAGCTTTTGTTTTTCTTTTTTAGCTTTCTAAATTCCTTGGGGAGCTCCTCTATTTTTTCTTGTATGTTCATCCTTGGCTTCATCATGGGTGGATTCATCTTCCCCCTTAATCTTTGAGATCCCCCATTGCTTAAGTGCAACATCAGTCATGGGGTATGATTCGTCGACTACATCTTCTTCTACTGGGAATTCATTCATGTTTTTAAGAAGTCTACTGATGTCGGCACCACAAAAGAGACCTTTCTTGGAGGCTTATGCCTGCTGTTTAAGTGCAACTGCCAACTCCATAGTGACATTAATTCATTGGCTATTAATCATACTCCACATGATAAAGAGGTCCAACTGGTTGAGTACTCCAACACTATTCATTTTTCCATTTAGAGAGTAGATCAACAAGGAATAGAGGATCTTATAACTTTCCTTTTTCAAATGAGACCCTCTTGATAGTGATGCATCATAGGTATTTCTCCTAGCAATTGATGCCTAAAAATGATTATGTCAAACCCCTTGGCTAGGAAGCGCGGAGGGACTTGAACTTGTTTGATTGCATATATTTGGAGGAATAGAAGCCAGTGTGTTCACAAAACTTTTTCATGGACATGGTATGATGTTTGCCGAATGTAGTGAAGGAGACTTCATTTCATAAGCTAAAATACCTATCGGGCTTTGAAAGCTTGAATGAGGCCAAGAATTCCAAGGTGACTTCTATGTATATCTTTTCCTTGGTAAAGAGTAGGTTTTCCCTAGCTGGGTCAGATAGGAGTCTCTTAAATTGTTGGTTCAGACTATAATCTTGAATTAGCCGCCAATTGAGATAAGTGTTTGGCTGGAACTCCTTTTTAGCAACCATCACCCCATTTTTTTTTTTTTTTGTAGCCTCCCTAGTGAGAGCTCTTGGAATTCTTATTGAGCTATTAGAACTCGCACCTTTGGATCGGCTCCTCTTTTTAGGTTTTTGTTGTTTCTTTGGTGCCATCTTAGAGGATGATGATGTTAAGTGATGTGGGGAGAGGATTAGAGGAGAAGGAAAAGAGAAGAGATAAAGATAGAAAAGAAGGGTAGGGAGAGAGATAAGGGGACGAATGAGAGATAAGAGAGAAAATGGAAAGAGACAATAGATAGAGAGAGAGAGAGAAAGAGAGAAATGAAAACGAGGATAAGTGTGAGAGAGAAGAAATGAAAATTGAAATTTTGAATGGGGGTATCATAATTCTAGCATAAATGGGGTAATGGAGTTTGAAATTCAAAATTTGAAATGTGAATTGAGAGGTGTAAGAAGTTTGACGTAAATAAGAATGCACAAGATGCCAATTTTTTACTAAAATTGTGTTACACATGTTTGTTCTCATGAGGTTTTGTTTTTGGATTAGCTCTTATGAGTTGTGATAATTACATCAACACTTAGTTAGTCTAGTGCAAATAGACTCCTAAGCTCAAAAAAGTGCCATTACTTGCCTATGACTTTTGGTAATGCATGTACCTTTTAGGCTCTTTCTAAAGCTTTTAAAACATGGGCCCATAAATAGAAATGGTTTTTTGATGTTTGTAATGGTAGACGTATGTGCATATTTGAAGATTCACAAGTTGATAATGGGTCTACCTTTTGATAATGCTTTTCCAATTTGCTTATATTTTTTTATTCTTTTTCCCTCTACATTGTTTTGTAATTTAAGTAATAATCGGATTTTTTCCCTTATTATGTAATTGAGCATCAATACCTTGATTGACAATGTCTATTCTTTTGATATTTGGATTCATCTAGATTAAGATTTATAAAATTTGATGGGAGAACTCCGACTATTTTAGATAGTTATGCACGTTGAGGTTGGTTCCTTCTTGTGACAAAGGAATGCTTAAAAGTGTGTTTATCCATTTGTCATGCTATATAACTAGATGACTGCTACAAATATATAAAGTAAAACAAAGTATTAAAACCAGCGATGTATGAAATAAAGTCTATAATTGTATCTGTCATAGTTTTGGCTAGCTAGCATTGTTCCTTACTAGAGATTCCCCATGGTGGTATTAATAGATTCAATAGCAATTTTTTTTTATTTTCTTGCATAAAAATCTTGTATCCATTATGGTTTCTTGTTCGCTCTCTTACATTAACTATCAAATGTAACAATGTGTTTCTTATAAACAATGGATTTCTTAATTTACTTGTGAGTGGCCTTCTAGCAAGTACAATGGTCATGTAAGTGTAGTATAGTGGTCATTATAGGGTCGATATCTATAGGAGTTGGTGCCAAGTACTAGACACAAGATGAGGGTGTTGTTTGAATGGCAAAGAAAGAACGAATTGAAAGAAAATAGAGTGCTCTGTTTTGACTCTACATATCTCCTGTTGCTCTTCTTTTCTTGTAATCTTCTTTTTTTTTTTTTCTCCAAATTTCTTATCCCACCTCTCTCATTTTGTCACCATATGATTATATTGAATTGTATTCTATTTTATTTTTAGACATTTCATGGCTATAAATGTTATGTTGATTACGAGACACGTATTAATTGTCAAGCTAATTGTTGTTAGGTGTTTACATAGTGAAAAGATGTTATCCCCTTCATATGTTGATGTTAGATGGTTTTTTTTTTTTTTTTCTAGTTGGATTAGAAATACTAATTTTGCTAATTTTTTGTGGATGAAAATACTATTGTTGGATAATTGAATTGGCACCTGACCATGCAACTAATGTTGCATGTTTTTAGACTCCCTTTATATAAAGAATCAACTAAATGTAAGGTTATGCAACCATTTTCATTGCCATATTTACTGTACATACTTTTATTGTCATGCTATTTTTTGCTTTTGCCTTACAAGCCTATACTTTGCTTGACCCCTACTTTGGTTGTTTTCTAGTGATTATAGAATTGTCATTTATCAGCTTGCTTGAGCTCTCTTATCTTGAACTATTTAGTCAACTTGTTCCAACCTATTTACCATATAAATTCTTATTCACCATCCATATAAGCCTCTTCTTGGAGCAATAAAAAATTTCAAGGTTGTACAGAACCCACTTGCTCAAGTTGCATGGAAATTTGTCAATGATGGTTATGATTTGGACAATGCTTTTTGCCTTATCCTTTGATATAAGAATTAAGTTGCTCCCATCTTCATATCTTTTACAATTTACGAGGTAGCTTGTAAGTTGAGGACATCGCTCTGCTTGCAATTTAAGCCCCATCGCATTGTAGCAAGTGCTATTTTCCTTGCTACCAAGTTCCTCATAGTGAAGCTCTCCTTAGGTGGTGTGAAGGTGTGGAGGTAGGAATTTGATGTCACCCTACGCCAATTGGACGGTTGGTGCCCTATGTTCCACAGTACACTATCCTTTTCTTTTTAATACATTCCTTTATAGCCCCTTGTGTTTGGTTACTACTATCCTAATATCCAAAAAAGAATTTAAAAAAAAAGGGCATTGGAAATTTTTTTATCACATTTATTAATGAATTATTGAGTAAAACTTACATTTTTTTCAACTACAACTCAGATTACTTATTTCCACTGTACTTGTAGTTTCTTTGTTTAAGGATGAGCTAGCTAGTTTCTTTGAACCAATGTGTCTTTTGATGTTTGGCTTTTGGATAATCAAGTTCGCATGTAACCTTTTTTTTTCCAAATATGTTTACTCTCCCCTTGTTTGGTTCATATACGTTACTAGAAATTCCCATGAAGAATAATAGTTATATATGGTAGGTTGTTTAATTGCTTGAACAGGGCAACGAAAAGTTGAAGGGACTAAAAAATTATGCTCAAGTTTTAGCTTAAGTGTACATAGGTTCTACACACTTTTTCCTCTTTTACTTGACCAGTAAATTATATTACTGTCAATTATATATTGTGATCATTATTATTATTACTTTTTATGATAATTGAAATAATATAAGCACCTACATCATAGTCTGTTACAAACTTAGATAGATGGAAATATCATATACAAATCTTTAATTTCTAGGGTAGAATGCATGTCGATAAAAGAAAAATTCAAATACATGTATACAGAGTTAAGATGCAAAGTTTGAGTGTAAGAACAAATTTGAACACCTCTTTTGCACTCATCCCCTACTAATGTATATCGAATTGGAATTTTAAGCCATATGCGCACATAAAATGTACTTTGTTTTCTCTCAAAGAAATCTACATATGACACTGCATTGAAATGCTAGACACATGGTTTGACCATAAAGACATAAGAGGAAATTTTAAATAGGTATTGTTGGGTTTTGCATGAAGCAAGTGCCTAGTTATAGATATTTAATCAAATGATTAAATGCTAGAATTTCACCCTATTCTCATTCATTATTTGTACATTTTCAGGTGTCATAGTGTTATACATTCTTTTGGAGTCATATTCCTGTAAGCATGGATAAGAGTTGGATGACTCAAGACATTAAGTCTGAGGAGCATCAACATGTTGTAGAGTTCTTTTTTGCATACGTGTGCTTGAAGTACAGGGTGAACACGAGAATAAATTGTCCATGTAGGAAATGCTTGAATGATAAGTTGCATCCTCCACACATGTGATCAGAGCTCGCCTACTTGTAAATGGGGTAGATATAACCTACCAATGTTGGATTTATCATGGAGAGGAGTCGAGTATTCAATTACCTCCAGTAGATCGAGGTAGGAGGTGACATGGAGAATGGGAAGCAAGACCACCTATAGATAAGGAATGTGTAGGGGTAAGATATGATGATAAAGGTGGACTTGATGAGATGCTAGAAGATGTAGAAGCCTTCATCAACAATGAAGATAAAGAATCATCTCTTGAAGGTGGTATTGATGTTCCACAAGATTTTCTAGATGGGCTAAGAGTTGACTCATAAGAAGAGCTTTATTCAGGTTACAAGTTGTCTGAGTTTGAATTTATAGTGAAGCTTCTCCACTTAAAGGTGTACAATAAGTGGAGCAACAGGTCCTTCAACATGCTTCTCCAACCTCTACAAGATGCAATGCCTAACGGCAAGTCTCTTCCTGAGTCTCATTATGTTGCAAATAGGCACTTGCACTAGTTAGGCATGGGTTGTCATTACATTCATGTATGTAAATATGATTGTTGCTTATTTTAGGGTGATAATGAGCATTTAAATCAATATCCTACTTGTGGTACTTTAAGGTATAAGGTATCTAGTGGAGTTGGGAAAGCCATTCCTCATAAAGTTTTACATTACTTTCCTATAAAGCCTAAGTTAGAACACCTTTTCATGAATTCTAAAATTGCCTAAAAAAATGTGTTGGCATAAGGAGGAACATAAGAGAAGGGAAAATTTAATGAGTCATCTTGCATACGGGTTAGCTTAGATGAGTTTCGATATTGTGTTTCTTGAGTTTACAATGGATGCTCACAATGTTAGATTAGGGCTAGCCAGCGATGGTTTCAATCCATTTAAGAATATGAGTCAATCATATAGTATGTGGCCAGTTGTGCTTTTAGCATACAACTTACCTCCTTAGATGTGTATGAAGAAAGAGTACTTGATGATTTCAATGTTGATTCCAAGACCCAAGGCACCTAGTAATGAGATTAATATTTACTTGCAACCATTGATTGATGAGTTGAGGGACCTTTGGGATATTGCGTTGTGCACATATGACGCATTTTCAGTGACAACATTCAACATGCATACAACCTTAATGTGGACTATAAATGACTTTCCAACATATGGAAACCTATCAAGGTAGAGTATAAAGGGGTATAATGCTTGTCTAGTATGCTAAGACCAAACACCATCAATGAGGCTCAATGGAAAGATCAGATACACTGGTTATAAAATATGGCTTCCTAAGGACCATAGATGGAGACATAGCTTAAAATTTGATGGAAGTCATGACACTTATGAAACTTCGCAAGAATATTCTGGTGAGGAAATTGTCTACCAATTGCAATTCATAAGTGATGTGTGCATGGGTAAGCATCCAAGTAAGGTTAGAAGGGTCGTCGTCTTGAAGAGCTTAATTGGAAAAAAAGGTCAATATTCTTTCAACTTCTATATTGTTCAAAGCTAATGTTGAGACATAATTTATATGCCATGCGAATTGAGAAGAATATATGTGACAATGTTATTGGTACTATACTCGAGATTGATGGCAAAATAAGGAACACTTTCAAGGCTAGCCTTGATATAGAGGATCTTGGTATTAGGAAGGAATTACATTTGGTGAAGCAAGGTAATGACAAGTATTCAATGCCATTTGCTATCAATTCCTAAAGGGTGTCAGCTTACCTGATGGAGTTGCATCACATATTAGTAGGTGCATGAATGAGTCGAGCACAAAGCTTTTTGAGATGAAGAGCCATGATTGCCATGTGATGCTTCAAAGGTTGTTACTTGTGGGTGTTCATAGCATGTTGTCGAATGATGTTGCAACGGTTATAGCTAAACTTGGTTCATTTTTTGAGAAGTTATGCAAACAAATTCTCAATGTCAATGAGGTAAAGCAAATGCAGAGTGATATTGTTACCATATTGTGCAAATTAGAATTGATCTTTCCTCCTGCCTTCTTTAATGTGATGGTGCATTTAGCTATACACTTACCTAACAAACTATTGCTTGTCGGACCTGTTGCATATCGATGGATGCATCCCATAGAAAGGTATGACTGTATATGTAGAATGTAATCTTTTATAAGTGTTATTCAACCCTTCATCATTCATTTATTTTGTTAAATTCAAATACTTAGGCTCTCTTAAGGAGTTTGTTAGAAACAAGGCTTTTCTAAAGGGCTCCATATCAGAAGCTTACATTGTACATGAATACTTGACATGGTGCTCCCTCCATTTACAAGGTGCTGAGATAGTTTTCAATCGTCTTGATAGGAATTGTGATACCATGGAAGAAGGTAGCATAGGTGTCTTTAGAAATAGGGTTGGTTTTATTTCTTCTCCCACCGACGTGGCCTTATCAGGCGAAGAGGTATAAGTAGAAAAGTGATATATCATTAACAATTATTTTGAGGTTTAACCTTATTTAAAGTAAGCATAGATTAATCTATTTTAAAATTTGGGGAATAATGTGAAATATGTTTGCATTTAAATTTTGCTATCTATTACAGGGAACATATAAGTATGTTGCGTGCACAATATGATGATGACATTGATCAACACCACAAACAGGAATTTGGTCAATGGTTCATGAAAAAGGTAAATGTTACTTTTACACGAGAACTTCTTGTGAATGGATTATGATGCTAAGTTGCTTGACATTGTTGCAAATGAGCACATTATACAAAAGTTTTGATCCGGTTGAAAGTGCCTTATATTCATTATTAGTTAGACCTAACTCGTGTTTCAAGAGATACAACAAATTAATATATAATAGCATTTGGTATCACACTTTCGATTTTGATAGTCGAAAGAAGACCCAAAACAATGGAGTACTTGTAAAAGGAAACCAAGGAGACATGTATTCATCAATAGAGTTTTACATTGTTTTAATTGACTTATATGAGTTTTCTTATATTCAAAATAAAAAAGTCTTCTTATTTAAGTGTAAGTGGTGGGACACCAATGAGCACCATCATAATGTAAGGGTTAATAATGGATTCAAAATCACCAAGGTAACACATACATGGTAAGAGAGTAATCCATATATGTTGGCATCCTAAGCTAAACAAATATATTACCTAGAAGACTTGAAATTTGGCAATGATTGGTGCATGGTGTAGCACTTTGAGCATCATTATATTTATGATATAAGTTATCTTGCCGATAATATGAATTTACTTAGTGATGTGGAAACTCATTTATGCAATGAAAATATAGACAATCTACTTCTGCAAGATGAGGATAGATGAAATATGGTGTCTCCTATAGTTGATTGTGATATAGATGTGTTGTTGAGAACAAATGTATACCCTGAGATTGTTGTTGGAGATGTAGAGAGGGTTATCTAAGGTTTAAATGGCACACAACATGATGATGATTTTGATTATTATGAAGATGAAGATGATGAAGTCGATGAAACACTTATAGATTACAATAATAGTGATGAGGATTGTGAGTTTTTTTAATTATATTCCCGTAAATTAGATGTTGCTCCAATGATATCTATATCATCACCATGCTACCAGATCTTGCCTAACAAACATAATTAAGTTAAATATAATGTTAATTTATCCTTTTTAAGTCTCGATCTTATTTTTGTCATTTTTAAATCCTAAGGAATCACACGAATTTTTCATTTCATCTTTGTATCATGTTTTTATTTACATAACTACTTAGTTAATTATCTTAATATTCAATTATAGGATTATCATGGCTGGAAAACGAAAGGTTGGACAAAGAAGGAGTAGAAGGATTGTGCAAAAGGCTTAACCTATTGTCAATACTCCATCAAATTCTGAAGATGTTGAGGAAGAGCAACACCTATTGCCTCTAGTGGAGCAACATCCATCGCCTCTAGTGGAACATCCATCGCCTCCAGTAGAGCACCATCCATTTCTTGAAGATAGTCAAGATGCAATAAATTCCTTGGCTCGTGATTCGGTTGTAGCAAATGCTCCCTTGATGCATACTCATGTCATCACCAACAATCATGTAAATATAAATCCATCAGATAGCTCTCCACCTACTTCTATTCTTAGCTCAGGTAATTGCTCGTAGCTTAGTTGTTCATATACCTTGTTACATAAAAGTTAGTAAATGTTATCAAATAGTATTTCCTTCTATTGTAGTTAATGCTGGCACATCATCATATTGCAATAGGAGAGGTATATATAGAGGATAAGCACTAGAGAAGGAGAACAATAGATGCAAGGGTAGGATGGTAATAGAGTTTGATGTTTCCAAAGGCCATCCAATTACTAGAGACTAGTTAACTAAATTAGCATATGAGATTAGGAAAGCTTGCAAGGACTTATTGCCACTATATCTTAAGGGTGATTGGAGAACACTTCCAATATCAGAGAAGAGGCAGGCTTGGGCATGAGTACAGGTTGGGACGTCTTTATATCAATCAATTACGATATGGAAATTATTCTCTATTTTCAACTGTCATAACTTAAACTTTGCTTTGTAGAATCAACTTAACATTAATGATATGATGAGCGATCTAGATAAATTTCATGAGGCTGATAGATGGATGGGATGTCTCCATGGGAAATTCCGATATGATGTTCACAAAAAATGGAAAAAGGAGGGTAATAATGCACGATTGAGGACCTACAGTGATGAGGATTGGAAAATGGTCACAAATATGTGGAATCAAGAGTCTTTGGAAGAGATGAATATTCTAGAATCAGATGATCCATTTGAAAAGGTAAGTTCTCATTAAACAATACTTCTTTGCAATATGAGAAAATGAATTTAATAATTTATTTCTTATTTTGACTAACAGAAAACAAAGTCCATGAATAGAAAGTATGCACTCAACTGTGTAAAATATCTACATAGGGTTAGGAGTAAGTACTTTAAAAGTAGGAAGCTTGAGTATGTAAGTATTTTAGATAATGTTATATATTTGATAGTAAAATTGGTTAGATATTTAATATTTTGTCATTTATTCAATTGGATTGAGCAACACAGAGAAGCACCTAATGCTATTGAATTCATCAAGCAAACTCAATTTTGTGAGATTAGATTGAATGGTACAGGTAGTTGGGTCCTTGTTAGAATATTATATAGATTACATTACATAGTTAGAATATATTATGGGGTGAAATGCTTTTAATATTTGTCCTTGTTATTAATAATATAGGCTAAAATAGTTTAATTGTTTAAAGAGTCACAAAGTTCAAACACACCAAAGTCTACTTCAAAGATTGTTGATCGATATATGAATGCAAATTTTAGGACAGATCACCTTCCTAGTCGTGATTATGGACCACCTGCTATTGGAAAATCAATGCAAAATCAGGTGTCAAAAAACGACAAAAATAAAAGATTGGGGGAAGAACTTGAAGTAGAGAAACAATTAAGCAAAAAAGCGAGATGTTAAGTTTGAAGAATTAAATCATTTACAATGGGCTCAAGAAGATAAGGTACATTTTGTAATTTAACCCAATTTGAAGTTCAATTTTTTCTATTTTTCTTGAAGGCTTATTTTATTTTTGGAATGGTGTCTTAGTTGTTATGTTGTTTAAGTGAGTTTTTTCTTGGTAAAGATGAAGTTAACTTACAATCCTATTGTTCTGGATGATATTGACATTTCTATTATTTAAGAAGTAATGATATTTGCAGCTGATAGGATCTTCTATTTTTTAGGTATAGTATTATATCTCTCTTATTCCATAAGATTAGTTTTTGACTAGATTATTATCTTTTTCTAGCTGAACAGTGTATTTCAAGTTTTGCAAAGGTTTTGTCCGAACTTCTCATCTAATTCAAGTGAATTATTAAACATTATAATTGTGTTTATTGCATCGTTATATTAATTAAGTTATGTTATGCCTTTTATACGTTTATGTGACGAGATCTCCAAGTAATGGGGAGTTTACGCCTTCTACAATTCCCCTTGATCATGATGATGATAGTGAAAGTGGCAAAGAAGATAGATTGTGAAAGGGAGTTTATTTTGGTTATAACCTTTTTGAAGAGGGTGATGAAAGTGGGAAAGAAAGTAATTTATGAAGGATGGTTTATTTTGTTATTGACTTTTAGGAAGATGATAATTAGACTGAGAAATAGAATAATTAGTTTATAAATTATAGTTTATTGTACGATCACTTTTTGGAAGTTGATTATCAATTTGGGCAATAGTAAGCTATCAATAGAGTTTATTTTACTACTAAGTTCTATAAAGTTTGGATAATATTGTTTGAGATATGTTAATGTCTACTTTTGTAAAGTGTGTAGTTGATGATGGAAATGGATAATTATAAGCTTATATGCAAACGTCCACTGTTTTAACCTTTATTATTTAATTGTATACTATTTTATTATAAGTTTAATTTGTTATATTTATAAATAAATTTATCATATCATTATAGCAATCATTTTTTGTAACGTTCAAATGTCACTAAATATTCTCTTTTAGTTACGCTTAAATATTATTAAATATTACTTATTTATGACGTTTAAACATTACAAAAACTATTTATCAGTAACATTTAAACATTTTTTAATAACGTTTAAACATTACTAAAAATATAAAATTTGGCATCAAATTATTAATATTTAGTATTGTTTAAACATTATTAAATATTACTTATTGGTTCATTTTGTTTCATTGAATATGGAATCATTGCCTCCCCTATCGAATTCTCTGGGCGAGCATGGATTTCCTGCATTTAACTCGTTTAACAATTTACATGCCAGATCAAAATATAAGTAATAAAAATACCAAGAAAAAAAAAAAAAAGGAAAGCACAGTGTCTATCTACAGGCCATTTTGTTTCCACCTACAATTGGCAAAAAATACTTCTTTTTTTTTTTTAGTATATGTTCAAACTGTATGTTTGATAACATGAGATGATTCTTGTTCATGCACAGAGGAAACTAAAGACAACAAAGATTACACTCCTGCAAATGAACTAGTTATTCCTTAATATTTCCAAATTATTATGTTTTTTAGCCCCAAATCAAGCACTCTTATAGCTTTTAGTCATCAAGCGCAGCGGGGGCGTTTAATTCGTCGACCTCTCAGAGGTTTGCCAGCAAACTCAGCAAAAAAATCCTGCATCCTCTGCAGCACTCAGAACCCTTCTACCTGCATGCACCAAATAAGTTTACTATTTATCAACACTAAAACATGAAACTTCTAGCCACTTTTTTGTACCTTTAAGGTTTTTTTTTTTTTCCTTTTTTAACTTTTCCTTTCGAGTTTTTTTATATATTATTATTTTCCTATTTAAGTCGTTCCTCTTTTCATGAATTTTATTTGAGTCATCTATTTTTTTCAATCTTAATTAAAACATTTCTTTTTTATTATTCATTAGTGATTCGATTAAAACCTTTTAACATAGACTATTTTATGTTAAAAATTAGAAAACTTTTTGAATTGACCTTAGTCTTTGTTGGCATGAAGAGATAAGTGGATTTTATTTAATACTTTTAAAAAAGTAAAATAATACTTATAAAATTTGACCCAAAAATCTTATACTTATAAAATAATTACTTAACCACTGAATTACATATATTTTTATATTATAACATTCTATTTAAAATATAAAAATTAAAATTTTTTTTTTTTCAAACATGATCTTGACATTGTGTGCCAATTTTTCAAAACACCTTTTGACCTTTGGGTGCAATAATTGTAACAATGACATCAATAATTCGAGATTATTATACACATGTGAATTAATAGTATCCATGTTTGAATAATATAGCTTGCACCAATCTCCAAAACCGTAGTAATATTGGATTTAGGGGGTGGCTTCTGGAGAGATGATTGAGGTTTGAGGCCTTTAGAAGCAGAATTTTGGGGTTTATTATTATTATTGTTATTATTATTATTATTATTATTATTATCAATGCTAAATTCATATTAGAATATAAATTTTATATCATAACATTCTATTTAAAATATAAAATTTAAAAATTAATTTTTTTCGAACTTAATCCTTGATGATTGTGTGCCAATTTTTCAAAGCACCTTTTGACCTTTGGGTGCAATAATTGTAACAATGACATCAAGAATTCTGTATTATTATACACATGTGAATTAATAGTATCCATGTAGAGCCTAACATCATTATTTGATTAAAAATATTATGTAAATATATTGAAGTAAATTTATTGACTATTTAGCTTGACTCATTGGACCAGGTGATAGAGCCTAATGTGTTCGGTCCAATTATTGGGATGATTTAAGAAGAATTGACTTGGTGGGCTTAAAATAGGGATCGTTGGACCAATCCATCTACATCCAACCTTTCTCAAGTAAGCTCATATACTTATGGGAAAAGCTACTAGTCTTGGGCTTATGACAAGCTCATTAAGATAACCTTAAATTGAGCTGACTCCATCTTGCCTATTGATCATTAAAGTGATCTAACGGATGTCATCAAGTCCAAGAGTTTATAAATACTCAATCATTCTCTTCATTAAGGGACCTTTTTCTTGAATTCTTGATATTAGAGAAACGATATTCTACCTAGAGTTCTCTACTCCCAAAGATCAAACAAGAGATCAAGCATAGAATGATCTCTATTGCCCAAAAACTGTGAGGTTGATGCTTGAGGTCCCCTTAGCTCTCTTGTTTATCACTTGTGCATTTGAAACAGTTGAGATTACCTGTTCTTCCTCCCTACCACTCTCTCCCCTAGTCATCCCATCATATGCCATCTCTAAATTGCTTTTCTCTAAATTCACGTTCAATGCGGTACCAATATGATATACATGTGATCACTCCTACCGAGACACCCCATCTACATTTTGGCGACTTCATTGGAGATAGAGTTAAGTGACAAAAGAGTAATGGCACCTCTTAGGAAAAGAGGACCATAAGACAATATCTATCAAGAATAAGATCCTAACACTGAATTAATGGAACAAAAGCTACCTCAAATACCACATAATACCAGTCAAGGCAATTCACGGCCTAAGCAAAGTCGACTATAAGAGTACCAGAGTTTAGACTCCTTCACCATGAGCACATTGTTGAAAAATCGTATCCTAAGGACTATGTTAGTCTTAAGTTCATCGTGCTCAATGGCAAAAAAGGAAGTGTCAAAGAACATTTACTTAAGTTTATCAGGACCCTGGAAGTATTCAGGTTAGATGATAACCTAAACTAAAAAAAAAAATTCCAAATCACTAATCGAAAAGGCATACAACTAGTATGTCAATCTCCTTACAAGGTCAGTTGATTCATGAGGGTCTATGTGTAAGCTATTCTTGGAAAAGTTCTTCTCCACTCAAGAACAGATCACGATCATGGACATGGAAAGGACACAACAGTACCCCAAAGAAGACTTAATGGATTATATAGAACACTTCAAGGAGTGCACACTTGATATCCAAGATGCATGTGATGAGAGGGAGTTAGTGAAGATTTGCATCCACGGGATGTTTACTAAGTACACATTCTACTTAGAAAACTCAATCTAAGTTATTTTTCTATACTAGTTGAGACTACAAGGAGAACCAACAATTCTGTTGCAAGGTAATGAGGAGAAAATGGGAGGTTTGGGAAATGAGCAACATCTGCTAGATAGGCCTAGGTTAAGATCCTTATAAACAATAAAAATCCAAGGAATGATACATCCTAAGGATTTACACCAATTCCCCTTTCCCATACCCAATGGGAAAGGTACATGCTTTACTTGATCAATGGTTACAAGATGGGAATATCAAGCTCCCAAGAGTAGATCGTTTACCAACACAAAATGAGAAGAATGATCCGAAGTTTTGCAAATATCACATATTTGTAGGTCACCCTACGAAAGAGTGTTAGACTTTGAAGAAGATTTTCAATAATAGGGTCCATAATGAAGAACTTATCATAGAAAATAATGATGTCTATAATAATCCACTTGTCGAGTCTAATTTTTTTATTTTTTCATTCTCATTCTTAATCCGATTTATAGTAGACCCTATGCTTATCTAATATAAGTCCTCGACTTGAATTAGGAATTTCATTTCATTTTGGAGTTGTCACCCAACTTTAGTTGGGAAAGATTACTGAATTTCGGACTAATTAAGCAGATTAATCATAATTTGGACAACTAGTCAGCGAAATCTCCTCTTTTCATTTTTGTGAAAGAAGAGAGGGAAAACTAAAGTTTCTGGACTCAGAGGCTAACCTATTAAAACCTTAAAGTTACCACCTTATTCTTCTAAAATCTAAACCTTATCGTAATGTCTTTTATTGTTATTTATTTTTTTGTTGTGTTTTTGAATAACTTATTCTAATATGGAAAAAAAATGATTTTTTTTTCTTTTTAGAATTGCCTCAAATGAGTGCCTACGTACCTACTATCCAGGATCAAACAAGCCATAGTTTGCTTTTTATAAAAACTTTAGTGGGTTTGTTAATTTTAATTATGAAAATTACTTCTGGTTTACGTTTTTATCATTTTAGTATTTTTTTGAAAAATAATCTAAACCTAAGCTTGATTATGTTATTTTGAAAAAATTAATTTAAGGAAAAAACAATATTGGATTTATTTAAGAAAAAGATTTTTCTAAGTGATAAAAAAATTATTTTTGTTTCCCTATGATTAACCTACCTTTAATATTATTATTATTTATTTATTATTATTTTATCATTTTTTATTATTTTTATTATTTTATCTATTCTAAACTAAACATAAAAATAATAAACTAATCTAAATTCTATCATTTTTCCTAACATTATTTTTTTTCATTTTTTTATTTTCAAATTGTAAATAAATAAATAAATAAAATACATTAAAAAATAATAAAAAATGGAAAATCCGACTTACTTGGATCCGAATATGGTGCGCAGGTTGGATCCGATCGGGTAGATCACGACGGCTGGAGGTCCTCGGTGGTGGCGTTCCGACGACTTTCGAGAAGGTTGAGAGGTTGCTTCTTAGCTTTTCGAGGGTGGAGAATCCAATGGTGGTGGTGGATTTCTCCAAAAACGCCTCCTAGTGGTAGTTCGAAGCTTGGTTGGGGGTTGCGGCTTGAAGAACTCCGGTGAGGCTTCGATCTCTCTTATTTTCTCACTTTTGATCCGTGCTTTGGCTTCCTTACATCGTGCGCTATTTATAGGCACCAAAAATCGAGTTGGATAAGCTCGGATTTCTTCCGATTGGGATGAATCAGATTTGCGGTTGAAACCCTCCTCTGACTTGCTTTTGATTCATGTAAATCTTCAATTTCGTTGTGATTTGATTCTAATTGGATGATGTTTATCTCATTTTAGCTAAATATTTGTTGGATTTGAGTAAAAAATTGAATCAAAATGGCCGGATTCCATTTCTCCCACTCGCCGGTGATGATCTCGGACGAAGAAGAAGAAGATCACGTGCTGGGCGCATGTGTTGTGTCGTCCAATCGACTACTAACACGTGTCCTGGGAGAGAAAAAAAATTGCAAAACGCGAAATCTGCTTCCCCCACATTTTGAACCTGCAACCTGACCCCTTCCCCGCGCGCACGGCCATGGCTCGGACCAGTTGGGCTAGCCCACTTACTCTCTCTCTTTTTTTTTTTAATTTACGCAAATTGTATATATGCAATGCAATTTTTATTATTTTTGTATTATTTTGAAATTCCAAAAATTTGTAAAATTTATTTAATTCCTTTTCCTTTTATTTCTACAATTATTTTCCAAAATTGATGTATTTTCCCTATTTATTTTATTTTTTTGAATATTTTTGCTAAATTAGAAGAAAAATTGTAAAAAAAAAAAATGAAAATTGACCATTATTAATTATTAGGGGCAAAAATAGAGTGTTTACACCACTCCCTACACACAATAACCAATGGGGTACTGCAAATGCCATCAGCCACAATCCTAATACTAAAGAAGGAGATATGCCACATGCTAAGGTGCGTTATGTACAAAAGGCTATAATTGGGAACAATGAGGACGCATGTATGCTAGAAGTAGCTGCCCTAATGAAGACGGCTATCGAGTCTAATTTTTTATTTTTCATATTCATATTCCTAATCTGATTTATACTAGACCCTATGCTCATCTAATATAAATTCTCAACTTAAACTAGGAATTTTATTTATTTAGAGTTGCTACCCAACTGAAGTTAGGAAAAATTACTGAATTAAAACTAATTGAGCGGATTCATCCTAATTTGGACAACTAGTCAGCGAAATCTCCTCTTTTCATCTTTTGTAAAAGAGGGAAAGAAAACCAAATTTTCTGAGTTTGAAGGCTAACCTATTAAAACTTAAAGTTACCACCTTATCCTTTTGAAATGTGAACCATATTCTAATATCTTTTCCTTTTTATTGATTTTTATTTTATTTTGTTATTTTATCATTATTTTCTTTTTTATTCCATTTTATTTATTGATTAAAACAACTTATTTTAATTTGAAAAATGATTTTTTATTCTTTTTAGAGTTGCCCCATAAGGGTGCATACGTACGCTTTTTATAAAAGCTTTAGTGGATTAGTTTAAGTTTTAATTATGAAAATACCTCGAGTTTATGTTTATTTATCATTTTTAGTATTTTTGAAAAATCTAAACCTAAGTTTTTATCATTTCTTTATTTTTTTTGAAAATTTTAATTTAAGGAAAAAACCAATTTTGGATTTATCTTGAAAGAAAAAAAATATATTTTTCTAAGTGATAAAAATAGTTCATTATTATTATTTTCTTATTAATCTACCTCTATTTAATCCCTTCTTTCTTATTATTTTATATATTTTTATTTTTTCTATTTTTTATCTTTAGGTATTTTATTATTTTTTATTTTTTATTATCTATTTATTATTTTTATTATTTTTTAATATTTTTTATTTTATTTTATTATTTTTTTCTATTATTTTTATTACTTTTATATTAAACTAAACATATATACCCTAAAAACTAATTAAAATCCTAATATTAGTATTTTATTTTTTTTATGATTATAAATTTCTAACAAAATAAGTAAATAAATTTAATTAAATAAATAAATGCGAAAAATGAAATAAATAAATGAAATAAAATAATAAAAAAAAATAAAAAATTGAAAAACTTAGTGCGGGCGCGGTTTGTGGGTTAGGTTGGTCGGTCGGCAATCGAAGATCCTCGTCAGTGACGTTTTAGCGTCCGTTTCCATCGATTGAGGGGGGTTTTCGTGTTTTCCGAGGATGAGGAATCCAATAGTGGTGGTAGTTTTCGTCGAAAACCACCCTATGCAGTGGTTCAAAGGCTATGGTGAGGGTTTTTTAGAGAGGGAAAAAAACTCCATTGAGGGTTCGGCTCATGTGTTTGCCTCTTCTTTTTTTTCTTCCGATTGCCTCCTCCTTCTTCTCGCGAGTCCTCCTATTTATGGACTCGTGAAATATCCTTTTGATAAGCTTAAATCCATCATGCGGTTGAGACCTATTATTTTTTCGTTTTAGATTCGGCCTTATCTCAGGGATTTGATGTTAATATGTTTTTTTTTTTTGTGATTTATCAAGTTGATTTGGCTTAAGATTGATAATAATCCAAAAGATTCGAGGAAAAAAAATGATCCCAACTTCGTCGGACTCACTCCGGCTTCCTCTCGCATCTATTTTGATGGAGAAGACGATCATGTGCTTCGCAGGTGATCTGAGTCGCCCTATCGCGTGTTGCCACATGGCAGCTGGGGTTAAAAAATGAAAACGGCACGAAGTGCCATTCCCAGGTTTCGAACCCACGACCTCGTCTCCCCCGCACGCGTCCCAAGCATACACACAAGCTAGCTAAGCTAACCCAAATCTCAGTTTTACTTTACACGCAATTTGCATATATATGTTGAACTTTTATTATTTTTTATTATTTTGAAATTCTAAATTTTTTTGAAAATTATCTAACTTCTTTTTATTATTTCTACTATTATTTCCAAAATTTGATATATTTTCCTTTTTTTTGAATATTTTC
Source organism: Laguncularia racemosa (assembly GCA_037954665.1). Lineage (NCBI taxonomy): Eukaryota > Viridiplantae > Streptophyta > Magnoliopsida > Myrtales > Combretaceae > Laguncularia > Laguncularia racemosa. Next base: position 5,072,900 of record JBBMOL010000031.1, on the reverse strand, counting down.
CCCTTATTTTTACTAAATTAGAAGAAAAATTAAAAAAAATTGTAAATTGACCATTATTAATGATTAGAGGAAAAAATGGGGTGTTTACAGTTGTCCTTCTTTCTGGTAAAGTTTGAAAAACTTAACTATAAAAATAAGAAAAATGCCATTTTTATCATATAGACTGCATGGACAACGCCTTAGTTGGTTGGTTATCTGGAACTTGGCCCTAATAGGAAAATGTTCCATAAGCTAATAATCCCACGAGTGCTTTGTGATGATTAATACTGCTCGGGGAATGACCTTAAACAATCTAGCGTAAAGTACCATCTAGAAAAGTGCTATGTGGGCTAACTAATCAACAATAGGAAACATCTCAAGGATTATTTAGGAATGTGTTATTGTGAGTGGAATAACTGATAATAGGAAGCGTCTTATTGGATTAGCGATCGTGAAGAGGAGATTGCTTAAGGAAGCGCTCTCATGAGCTGGCCAACTGTCAATAGAGGTATCTGGCTAGACTCGCGACTATTGGAGAAGCAGTGTCTTCGAAGAGTGCTCTCATGAGCTGACTAATCGATATCAGAAAGTGTCTTATGGGACTAACAACCTTAAAGGAGACAATCTAGAGAAGTGCTCCTATGAGCTGACTAATTGTTAGATTACCTTAAAAAAGTTCTCTTATGAGCTAACTAATCGATGATAGTGTTGCGTCTCATTTAAACTTGCAACTAATCGATAAATTATCTAGACAAGCGCTCTCATGAACTAACTAATCGATAAATTATCCAGAAAAGTGCCCCTATGAGCTGACTAATTGATGATAGAAAAGTGTTCTTATGAGCTGACTAATCCATTATCTAAAAAAGTGCTCCTATGAGTTAACTAATCAATTATCTAGAAAAGTACTCCTATGAGCTGACTAATCAATTATCTAGAAAAGTGCTCTTATGAGCTGATTAATCAATAAATATCAGAAAGCGTCTCTTTGGACTTGCAACCATAAGAGAGGCTATATAGGAAAGTGCCCCATTGTGGGCTGACTAACCGATAGCGGGAAGCGTCTTCTTGGACTTGCAACCCTAAAGAATAGGTGTCTCGGAAGGTACCCCTATGGGTTAACCCTAAGAGAGGATGTCTAGGAAAGTACCCCATCGTGGACTGACTTTAAGAAAGTATAACCACGAAAGTTCCTCATTATGGGTTGACTTTAGGTTATTGTATCTGAAAAGTGCCCTATAGTGGGTTGACTTTAAGAAAGTATAACCACAAAAGTGCCCCATTGTTGGCTGACTTAGGTTATTGTATCTAAAAAGTGCCCCATAATGGGCTGACTTTAGAAGAGTATATCTGGGAGAGTATCTCCATTATAGGCTGACTTTAAGAGAGAATATCTAGGAAAGTGCCCTATTGTAGGCTGACTTACCTAACACTTTTGAAAACGCTTCTAGTGAAATGGTCAAATGATTGATAACAGATGTCTTTTATATTGCTTATATGTGATTCACGATGAATGATGGTTATTTACTCTATAATGCTTACTGGTTTATCATGGATAGCAACCAAACAACCGAACCTTCATGCTGGTTTGCTCCTTTTTTGCTTACTCTTGCTTCAAAACAGGGCTGATGGTCTTGATGTACTTCCTTTCTTGTGAGCATGGCTCTTGTGATTGTGGTGCTATCCTGCTAATGCACTAGGTTTAATGCTCAATAAATAGGTGGAATTATATTAACAAAATCTATTAAGATTTATTATCATTTCATTGTTCATTATTCATTGGTGAGGTGATGGGTAGTATGTGTTTACGAAGGTTTGTTTAATGACAATTGATCAAGATAATCGATCACTCAGAGACATTAATTTTGCTTGTAAAAGAAATGAAAATTAAACTTAGTGAAATTTGTACTGAATGTTGGCATTCATAAACCTTGGCAAAATCTCAATTTCCTTGCCTATGGATACTACATCTTAACAGCATCCATATTAATGGGGTCTCTCAATTCTGGACCATCCATTTGAGTTAATATCAAAGCACCTCCTAACAATACCTTTTTTACAACGTATGAGCCCTCATAATTTGGGGTGAACTTCCCTCTTGAATCTTGAACATTTGGGAGAACCCTCTTTAGCACTAGATCTCCTTCCTTGAAACATCGAGGTCTCATTTTCTTGTTGAATGCTCAGGCCATTCTTTATTGGTAGCACTGGCCGTGACATGACGTAACGAGTTTTTTTTTCGTTGATCAAATTCAACTAATCAAGCCTCTTCTTTACCTAGTCTAATTCATTTAATTGCACTTCTAATAGGATTCAAAACAATGGTATTTCGACTTCGATTGGCAGAACTGCTTTAGTTCTATATACTAGAGGGTATGGGGTAACTCCAGTAGATGTTCGAATTAAGGTTCTATAAGCCATGAGGATGAATGGTAGCATCTCATGCCAATCCTTATAAGTGATTGTCATCTTTTCGATAATTATTTTGATGTTCTTGTTGGCCACTTCCATTGCCCCATTCATTGGAGGTCAATAAGGAGTTGAATTTCTGTAGCTTATGTGGAATTGTTGACACAAATCTGTCATCAACTTGTTGTTAAGGTTGGTACCATTGTCGGTGATAATTGATTCAAGAACTCTGTATCAAGCTATTATATCCCTCTTCAGGAATTGAACTATTACCCTTTTTGTAACGCTGGCATATGAAGAAGCTTTTACCCACTTAGTGAAGTAATCAATGGCTACTGGTATGAATCTATGACCATTGGATGCTTTTGAAGTGATTGGGCCAATGATGTCGATCCCCCACATGGAGAAAGGCTATGGTGTAGACAACGAATGAAGCTCTTTAGGCGAGGCATTTATTTGGTTTGCATAAACTTGACACAAGTGACAATGCTTGACATATTTGATGCAGTCCGATTCCGTGGTTAGCCAATAGTAGCCCGTTCTCATGATTTTTCGAGACAACATGTAGCCATTCATGTGAGGTCCACATACTCCTTCATGCACTTCTTTCATCAGTTCGCATGCCTCTTTTTTGTCCACACATCTTAACAAGGTGGTATTAGGTGATCTTCTATAAAGCATAGGCCCATTTAGTAAGAAATGACTTACTAACCTTTTGAGTGTCCTTTGGTCATTTTTACTAACCATTTCAAGGCATTTGCTTTCTTAGAAGAAAGTTTTGATATCGTAATACCAGGGCTTATCATCTTACGCCTCTTCGATTACCAAACAATAGGTGGGCCGATTTTTAATTTCTATTTTCAATGGTTAGACTTCGGCTCCCCTTATTATCTGAATCATAGATGCTAGTGTGGCGAAGGCATCTGTAAACTGATTTTGAGTCCTCAGGATGTATGTGAAGGTGACTGCTTCGAATTCGTCTATCAGCTCTATCAAATGTTGATGATATGGAACCAATTTGGGGTCTTTAGTTTTGTATTCCTCTCTTGTTTGTAATATGATGAGTGAAGAATCTCCGTATACTCCTAATTCACGAATTTCCATGTGGCAAGCCATTTTAAGGCCAAGGATGTACGTCTCATATTCCACGATGTTATTAGTATATGGGAATGTAAGTCTCGTTGCCGAGGGGAATTGTGTTCCTTCTAGTGATATTAGCACTGCCCCGATCCCACAACCGAATACATTAGCAGCTCCATCAAAGAACATCTTCCATTTAGGGCTTTGTTCTGTCCCGTAGTCTTCTGTTGGTTCGCCCCCCGCTATTAATATATTTTCATCAAGGAATTGGGCTTGTGATTCTTGGGGATCTCCCTCAATTGGGTGTTCTACTAACTAATTAACTAAAGATTGCCCTTTTATTGAACTTTGATTTATATATGTGATATCAAATTCTAATAAAAGCATTTCACATTTAGAGATTCTCCCTAACAAAATGGGCTTCTCTACTAAGTACTTCAGAGGATCGTGTCTTGTTAGCAACTCAATAAGATAGTAAAGGGTGTACTGCCTTAATCGGTGCATAACCCAAATCAAAGCATAGCAAGTCCTTTCTATTTCAGAATACCTCTATTCCCCGTCTATGAATTTCTTGCTCAAATAGTATATGGAACGTTCTCTCCCTTCTTCATCTTTCTGCCCCAGCATGCACCCCATGGATTCAGGAAGTATCGTGAGGTATAAGAATAAAGGCTTTCCTTGTTGTGGAACGATCAAGACTAGAGGATTTATGAGATAGTCTTTGATCATTTTGAATGCTTCTTCGCACTCATCGTCCCATTATATCATGGCATTCTTTTTTAGCAGACAGAATAGTGGGTGGCATTTGTCTGTAAGCTGTGAGATGAAACGGGCTATATAATTTAACCTTCCAGCAGACCTCTCACCTCGTTGATAATATGTGGGGAAGGCAGTTCCAGTATGTACTTTACTTTTTCAGGGTCAATTTTTATGCCTTCTCAGCTTATGACAAACCCTAACAACTTGCCTATTGCGACCCCAAAAGTGCACTTTTTAAGGTTTAATTTGAGTTGGAACTTTCTTAGCCACTTGAACAATTTCCTCATAATATCTGCATGGCTTTCTTCTCCCTTAAACTTGGCTTCATACCGTCGACGTATACTTCAACTTCTTGATGCATCATTTCATGAAGTATCACGACCATGGCTCTCTGATACATTGCCCTGGCGTTTTTCAAACCGAATGGCATAACTTTGTAACAAAAAGTTTCCCATGTTGTCATAAAGGCTATTTTAGATTTATCTTTTTCAGCCATTTTTATTTGGTTATATCCTGAGAAACCGTCCATAAATGAGAAGAGATGGTTCCCTGCAGTATTATCTATCAGAACATCGATGTGAGGTAGAGGGAAATTGTCTTTTGGCGCAGCTTGATTTAAGTCTCAAAAGTCTATGCATACTCGCACATTCCCATTCTTTTTTAGAACGGGGACTATATTTTCTACCCATTCCAGGTAGTCCGACACCTTAATGAATCCTACTTCTAGTAGCTTTTTGACTTCATCTTTAATCTTTAGTAAGATATTAGGCCTAAATCTTCTCAATTTTTGTTTTTTAGGTTTGACATCTTCCCTCGTAGGAAGCTTATGATCTACTATTGACTGGTCGAGTCCTGGCATGTCGCCATATGACTAGGCAAATACAACTGCATATTCAGTCAACAGCTCGGTTATCTCACATTTCTACCCGTCACTCAAGTTAGCCTCAATCTTAAGGTTTTTGGGTTCCTCCGCGCTTCCTAGATTTACTGTTTCCATCAGCTCATCGATTGAAATTTTACTTTGTTGATGTTTTTGCCAATTTTCTTATATTATTTCGTGGTTAAGGACATCGCCTCCAATAGCTAACCCAATAGTGTCAAAAACGATATCAATGTTTTCATTACTTACCTACGCGAAATGTCCCTGGCATTCGACAATAGGGAATCTGTAGGTAAAGTGAAGTGAAAACATGTATGTATAAGCGAAAGAAATAAGCTACGATTTATTGAATCTGAAAAATAATAATCACAATAGAATAATTGTTCTCTATCCTTGAGTTGACCTAGTGCTATCAATAGGATGATAGAACCAATTGTTAAGAGTTGGATGTTGAGTAGACGTGTGAGAGGATGAGCCTTCATTGTTGATGCCAGTTTCACTTATCCTTAGCTCTTGAACTGTAGTTGCTTGCCTGAATGATTGTTGGAGGGGTGGAAAATGCATCTGGGTATCACTTGGTTTCTTTTTCTTTCTGCTTCTGATACCTCTTGATTATGCCTCTTCTTGGGATGTAAGAACGTACCCTAGCCCAAACGTCCCTTGTTGTCCCTCCTTGAACAGATGGCTCTCCTTGCTAGTTACTATACTCACTTCATTGAATATTTGGAGCCCAAAGTCTTCGGAATCGTCTTCCCTTATGTAAGGTATGGCAGTCTCTTTATAGATAGCATAATCCTACTCTCCCAATACAGTGATGATCTATCCCTTTACTATGAAGTTGACCTTTTAATGTAAACTTGAGGGTATGGCTCCAACGATATGTATCCATGGCTTTCCCAATAGTAGATTGAAAGACCTTGGATGTCGAGGACTTGGAAGGAGATGTGGAACATCTGTGGGCCAATCTCCACTAACAAGCTGATTTCCCCCACTATTTCTCTCTTGGACCCATCAAAGGCCTTGACCACTATTGAGCTTGGCTTAATGTTGCTTGCGTCGACCCCCAGTAGGTTAAGGGTGGCTAAAGGGCATACGTTGAGAGAAGACCCATTGTCAATGAGCACTCTAGAGACAATTGTGTCATTGCATTTCACCACTATGAACAGTGGTTTTGTGTGTTGGTCTCCATCTTCTCCTAACTCTTCGGGAGAGAAAGATATTTAGTCCATGGTAAAGTTTGAATCTTCCAAATGGCTCAATTTCTCTATTGCAATGCCCTCTAGTACCTCGATCTGTTTGAGTACTTTGAAGAGTGCTTCTTTGTGAGGCTTAAACGTTGTGAGGAGGCCCATAAGTGATATCAGGGCTAAAACCTTGTTAAGTTGTTCCATGATCTTGTATTCTCTTGCTTTGACCATTTTTGTGAATGTAGACAGCCCCTCTTCTTCCTCTCTCTCCACCATAATGTTAGGCTCTTCCATTGAGGTCTTCTACTTAAGATCATATATTCTCTCGGAGCGGGTGATTCCTCCTATGATGGGAGGTCTTTCCTGATCAAGGGCTTGATAGGCAAATGGTGCCGCCTTATACCTCTCTAAGGGTATTGGGATATTGAACACATATCTCTTCTTTGGAACTTGCACCTCAGCAACTTGTTCCTCGCAGCACTTTATGATTATCGGCTTTTGGTTCGATTTGATCATGTTTACGAACTCCTCTCTTTCCTTTGGTAGGTTGTCTTCTTTTTCAAACTCGAGCCCCCATCTACTATGTGGCCCATACTAGTTGGGGTGAAAGATTAATTCACTAGATACTCAAACCTCCCATGTGATTCACCTAAGATACCGACAATTGGGTCTCCAACTAACCATCTCCTCTTCATTTGTGATTTAGGAGTTTTATTTAAGACTTGGTAGGAATAACTTTCTTGCTGCATTATTGTTTTTTCCTATTTTTGGGACTCTTTTGATTTGGAGTTCGGCTCTTCGGATGTGATCATGTTGATTGTAGGCTTGTGGTTGGGCAGTGGATTAGTGTTGGCATTAGGTGCCGGTGCATTGACAAAGTCCAACTACACTATTCTGGTGTCAATTAAATGTTGAGTCTTATTCCAGAGCCTCCAGCATCTGTTTGTGGAATGCCCCTCTTGGCCCATGTGGTAATCGCACTTGAGGCTTGGGTCAAAATTCCTTAGCTTGTACCAGTCACTTGGGATCTCAAAGCTGATCAAATTATCTGCTCGCAATCGAGCGAAGACCTAATTGAGCGGGATCAGTATTGGAGTAAACTGTCTTGTGACCCTAGTAGCCTAGGTGTGACTCCTTGGTGATTTTTGGATTGGGGTATTCGCGATCTCAAATGCCACACAAGACCCAACCCTGTCTACTTACCCGGAGTTAACCGTGCTGATGGTAGATTCCTTGGCTTTGTTACCTCCTACGAACCTCTACAATGGTGTAATTCTAGGAGAGTCTATTGTCTGGAGTCTCCCTGACATGATAGCATTCTCGATTCAACATCTCGCTGCTACTACTTCTGTGAAACTGGATGACGTCTACCCTACCAAATGTAAGAAGTAAGTCTTTTCCACAGTGTTGACAAAGATGAATGTTAACTCCTTTCAGAAATCGAGGTTGTTACCCTAGCAACCTGAGCTCTCCAGTGTTAGGCATATTCTTTGAAAGACTCAATGTGTTTCTTTCGGAGACTTCCTAGATCCATCACCGAAGGGGCAACTTCGATGTTAAATTTGTATTGGTCATTATAAACACCCCATTTTTTCCCTAAGAATAAATAATAATTAATATTAATCAATTTTCAATTTTTTCTATTTTTTTCCAATTTTTCTCTAATTTAGCAAAAATAATAAAAATATTCAAAAAATAAAAATAAATAGGAAAACACATCAATTTTGAAAGATGATTCTAGAAATGGCAATAATAAGGAATAAATAATTTTTACAAATTTTTGAAATTTCAAAAAATACAAAAAAAAAAAATCGCATTGCATATATGCAATTTGCGAAATAAACAAAATTAGGAAAATGGGCTAGCTCAGCTGGTCCGAGCCGTAGCTAAGTGGGTGCGTACGGGTGCGAGGTCGTAGGTTCGAAACGTGGGGGAAGCAGTTTCCACGTTTTGCGTTTTTTTTCATTTACCCAGGACACGTGGCAGCATCTGATCGGCCGTTTCGATTCGATTTTTTGCACAAATCCAACAGATCTTCAATAGAATTGAGATAAACATCATCCAATTGGAATCAAATCTCAACAAATCGAAGGATTTACACCAATCGGAGTTGGTTCATTTAACCGTCGATCCGATTTGCCTCGATTGGTGGAAATTCGAGCTTATCCAGCTCGATTTCGAATGCCTATAAATAGAGGATGAAGTGAGGAAGCCAAATCACAGATCAAAAGCGAGAGAAAGTGAGAGAAAAGAGTGAATCGGAGACCACCGGAGGAAATCAAAGCCGCGACCACCGATCGAAGCTAAGCAACCACCAGGAGGCGTTTCTGGAGCAAACCACCACCACCATTGGATTCCTCACCCTCGATAACCTAGGATTCGACACCTCACCCGCTACAAAAGGCCACCGGAACGCCGTCAACAAGCACTCCCCGCCGTTGTGTCCGACCGACCCGGATCCAGGTAAGTCGGATTTTCTAGATTTTTTCGAATTTTGTTTATTTTTTTTATTTGATTTATTATTTTGTTATTTATTTATTAATTTGTTATTTATGTATTTATTTATTTATTTATTATTTATATTTCCATAAATAGGAAAATATTAGAAATTAGATCTTTTTTTAGGATTTAACAATTAAAAAAAAATAAAAAATAAAAATAATAAAAATGTAGAGAATAATAATAAAAATATTAGGAAAATAATAATAAAACTTTAGATTTTAAAATAGGATAGATAATAACTTAGGATAAAATTTTTAACAAAAATGCACAAAAATTAATAAAAAAATCATAAAAAATAATAATAAAAAAACTATAAAAATCATGAAAACTCATAAAAATTATAGAAGAATAAGGAAAAATCGAAAAAATCATAAAAATTAATAAAAAATTCAAAAAAAATTATAAAAATAAGTTTTATCACTTAGAAAAATCATTTTCTCAAATAAATCCAAAATTGATGTTTTCTCTAAAAATTATTTTTAAAAATCGAATTATTAAGCTTAGGCTTAGATTTTTTTAGAAAAATCCCAAAAATGTTAAAAACATAAATCAAAAGAGATTTTCGAATTAAAATTCACAAACCCACTAAATATTTTCAAGAAAAGCGAACTACGACTTGTTTGATCCTGAATAGCAGGTACGTAGGCACCCATTTGGGTCAACCCATAAAATGAAATAAAAAATCATTTTTTTCAAATAAATCATTCAAAAATACAATAAAGGCAACAGAAACAAAATAAAAAACATTTCTAGATAGAGATAATTTTAGGAGATTAGGTGGTAACCGTAAGGTTTTAATAAGTTAGCCTCCGAACTTAGAAACTCTAGTTTTCCTTTTCCTCTTTTCACCAAAAACGAGAAGAGGAAATCACGACGACTAGTGGTCTAAATTAAGACTAATCCGCTCATTTAGTCTTAATTCAATCTTTCCCAACAACAGTTGGGTGGCGACTCCAAAATTAAACGAAGTTTCTAACTCAAGTCGAGGATCTATATTAGATGAGCATAGGGTCTAGTCTAGATCGGATTAGGAATGGGAAAATTCAAAAATTAGACTCGACAGGATGGCGACTCCACTCGGGACCCATGCCAGTAGGCTAGCCACCTGAATCTCTTCGAATTGTTCTCTTAAAGAAATGTCTTTCAATTATTATCCTGTTGCTAACTTTTCAAGGATTAGCTAGGTTTAGCTTTCTTTACTATGGGGTCTGCATGCATGCATGTGTTCGTGTGAATAGATGCGGTCGAGCCCGGACCGTCCTAGAACCCTAAGACGGGGAGCCATTGTGTAGGTTTTGAGCGAAGTGAGTTGATCACCGTTCGGGACCGATTTGGCTACCCCACCCAATGCTTCGATATGGCCTGAGATCCATTTCTCCGAGAATGCGGGAGGCTATAGAGCTTGGGGACCAGTTAGAACCAACATATTTGCATACATAACATCATGGGTTGACAATTGTCGATGATGTAATATTTGTTATTTTATTCAATGGAGTTCAGATCAATTTCCCTGTAATGTTATAGTTCTGGTTATAATTAGGAAAATTTCTTGTTGTAATAGATGGCTAGCACCGCAGTCAACCATCTACTTCGCAAAGAAATTCGGGTGTACAAACCTTTGGACCCAAAGTTGGTACTGGACCATTGGTTTACCTTGTACAACCCAGAAGAGCAAGCCTTCATCCAGCAAAAGATAGGCCCCATCCTCTCACTAACAAAAATAGAGGTGAATCTGCCTTTGGTACGGGCCATGCTCTAGTTATGGGAAATCGAGCCCGCAGCTTTCTTTATCGAGCCGCATGAGATCACCCCTACCCTGGAAGAGTACACCCAGCTGCTACAGGCTCCATCACTGACTGATCAAATCTATATGCCAGATCTTGAGGTCGGGCCAGCCGATACCTTCAGCAGACTACTAAGCATCCGCAAAGCGGCAGTCAACAAAGCCCTAGCAGACTGTAATGGATACTGCATACGGATGGACGATTTGGAAGCCTGGTTCATTGCCTGAGAAGACAATGGGGATAGAAAAGACATACTGTGTGGGGACCCCAAGACTTACAGACAGAGGAAGGTGAATGCTTTCATCTTGACAGCTTTCGCCACCATACTATTCCCCACCGGAACTTTCTATGTTCACTACCAGGTTGCAGAGCTGGTAACCCAATTCCTGGAAGGAAGATCTTACATCCCGGCTCTATTGGCTGAACAGATTCGAAACTTGAACTTCCTCAAGAAGAAAGGCCATGGGATCCTCTGCTCAAGCATCAACCTTATGTTGATATGGTTCATAAGCCACCTTAAGTGTTTCGGGCTGAACATGGTCTGGAAAACCTTAGCCCAGTAGGTGGACCTTGTGGATTCATGCATAGAAAAGATAAAGCTACCAGACGACCTTACCAGCCACAGTTGGGTAGAAGTGCTCAGAAGCCTCAGTGCCGAGGATATTCTGTGGACGGCCAGGTGGAGTTGCTGCGACAAAATTATTTTGACCTGCAGTAATTTTCAAGCCGTGCCTTTGATCGGAATCAATGGATGTATTGGATATCACCCCAATTCAGTGGTCTGCCAGTTTGGTACTATCCAAGACATAGTTTATTGGCCCTCACTGGAAGCAGTCACCTTTGAGTACCAAGATTCGAACCTGCTGGTGGCTGAGTTTGCTAAGCTGACAGAGGTCAAAGCACTTTGGGAAGCAAGAATTGAAAATCCGAATGTAGACCTTGGGGAACTAGATGGCGAAGTGGGAAAGCACCGAGCTACCAGAGAGTTTGTAATCTGCCAGCTGTACCAGACAAGAGAAAGAGCATACTGGGTTCCAAATGTCACTCAACCGAGGCCAGACAAAGTAAATCCAGAGCTAGAAATCTACCTAGAGCAGGTCAAGGCCCGGATGGAGGTATACTTTGAAGCTGCAGATTATAAGAAAGACATCTGGAAAGGATGATTCAAGGAATCCGACCAAAGGAACAAAACCTTGGAAGCTCAGTTAGAAAAGACCAAGGCCAGAGTCGAAGAACTGGAAGCCGTCATCAACAGGAAGTCTGAGCCTCCACAACAGAAGACCAAGAGAGCTAGGAAATAGATCATCATTTGTAATCTTTTATTTAAATATCGAACTCCAAAATTTCCAATATTAATAAAAGTGAAAGTTTCAATATTACATCGTCAATCAATTGTCAACCCTTTTTATTTTTAGCATCTGTGTGACACATGCATAGCATTTGCATACATTATACTAAAAAAAAAGAAAAAATGCGCGCCAGGTATCAAGATAGCTCCCAAGCAACCGAACCCTTCCAAAAGCCTAATTCGCACACATTCAAGAACAAAAATGGCCAATAGTAGTGATAACCGCAACAACACAAATGCTGAAGCTGCCTCAGACTCCAGCATCGTGTCCTTAGAACAAACGGTCCAACAATTAGCAGCCCAGGTCCACCTCTTAATTGAAAGCATCGGCCTCCTTCACACCACTCAGCCAACTCAGGAAGAACATTCAGGGGCTAGGAAAGGGAAAGTAGTGGAGGGATAGCCTCCGGAGTATGAAGAAATCAATTCTCACCTCAATCCGGCTTTTGAATATGAGCCGAAGATCAACCAGGGGCTAACCTCTGACGACCTGAAGAGAGAGATGGAAGAGAGACAGAAGGAGATGGAGAAGAGACTCTTCCAGCAGCTCCATGATAAGATGAAAACAATCGAGGGTCCTGATGGTTTTGAGCAGGCTGGGATCACCAGTCTGCCAGTGTACAAGGAAGAGGTATACCCTGAGAAGTTCAAGACCCCAGAGTTTGAAAAATACGATGGGACTGGGTGCCCCAAAATGCATACCAGGCTATATGCTCGAAAGATGAGCAAGTCTGCTCAATACGACCAACTCATGATCCAGACCTTCCAAGACAGCCTCACAGGCCCTGCATTAGTCTGGTACGCCCACCTGGACTTCAACAGTGTCAACACCTGGGAAAAGCTAGCCCGGGCATTTTATGACCAGTACAAGTTCAATATTGAAGTCGCCCCATCTGTGATTGATCTGGGAAGTCTACGGAAAAGACATACTGAGCCATTTAAGGAATATGCTCAACGCTGGAGAGCCTAGGCCGCCAGAGTAGCAATCCCAATCTCTGAGAAGGAGTTGACACCCATATTTGTCAACACCCTGGACAAGACCTACTTTTCACATCTGGTAGGCCAGACTTCATCCAACTTTGCAGAGGTGGTAGCTGCAAGATGTCGGATTGAAAATGCCATCACCACCGGCAGACTCCAAACAATGGATCCTCCCAGGGTTACACCAACACAAAGGCCCTTAGGAGGAAATAGAGCTAAGGAGTCTACCATCAGTACAATCCATTTCGGTAAGGTAGAAAAAACTGGGACTCGTGTGACATTCCAGACCATGAGTACCCCAGCCCAACAATCCACGACAGGTCATACCCAGGCCGCTAGGGTCCCAAGGCAGTTCACTCCAATCCCCATACCGCTCAGTCAGGTCTTTGCTCGATTGAGGGCAGACAACTTGATCAGCTTCGAGATCCCCAACGACCGGTACAAGCCCAAGAATTTCGACTCAAGCCTCAAGTGTGACTACCATATGGGTTAGGAGGGGCATTCTACAGATAGGTGCTGGAGGCTTCGGCATAAGATCCAAGACTTAATCGATGCAGGAATCATACAGCTGGATTTTGTGAACACCCCAGCACCCAATGTCAACACCAACCCGCTGCCCAATCATAAGCCCACCATTAACATGATCACATTTGAGGAGTCGGCTCCCAAAGAAGCCCCTAAGCAGAAGACGATAGACCAACAGAAGAAGCAACCCCATCAAGCGCTAGAAGAAGCACCAAAAGCACACATTAAAAGAAGGTGGTTAGCCGGAGACCCAACGGTCGGCACTTTGGGAGAATCACACGGGAGGTTCGAATACTTGGTAAGCTATTCTTACACCCCAACTGAGTGTGGGCCGCCTAGCGGATGGGGGTCGGAATTTGAGAAGGAAGACAACCCCCCAAAGGAAGAGGAAAAGGTTATAAACATGATCAATTCTCATCAGAAGCCCAGGGTTGTAAAGTGCTATGAGGGACAACCAGCCGAGATACAGATCCCAAGGAAAAGATATGTATTTAATGTCCCGATACCGGCAGAAAGTTACAAGGCTGCACCTTTCGACTATCGAGCCCTCGAACAAGAGCGACCTCTTATGGTGGGAGTAATCACCTGCTCTGGGAGAATATACGATCCAAAGTATAAAAGCCCGACTGAAGAGCCCAACGTAGAGAAAGGAGAGGAAGAGGAAGAGGGACTCGCTGCGTTTACAAAGATGGTCAAGGTGAGTGAATACAAGATAATGGAACAACTAAATAAAGTTCCAGCACATATATCACTCATGGGCCTTCTTACAGCATCCGAGCCCTACAGGGAAGCACTCTTTAAAGTGCTCAAACAGATTCAAGTCCCAGAAGGCATCGCTACAGACAAGATAAGTCACGTGGCAGACTCTATTTTTACAATGGACCAGATATCTTTCTCTCCGAAAGAGCTAGGAGAAGAGGGAGACCAACATACCAAACCGCTATTCATAGTAGTCAGGTGCAATGACACCATTGTCTCCCGGGTACTCATCGACAACGGATCGTCCCTTAACGTTTGCCCATTGGCAACTCTCGACTTATTGGGGGTCGATCCAAGCAACATAAAACCTAGCTCCACGGTGGTTAGAGCTTTCGATGGGTCGAAAAGAGATATAGTAGGGGAGATCAACCTACCAGTGGAAATTGGTCCACAAGTATTCCACATATCTTTCCAGGTCCTCGATATCCCAAGATCTTTCAACCTACTCTTGGGAAGACCTTGGATACATGCTACTGGGGCCATCCCCTCTAGTCTCCACCAAAGGGTCAAATTCATTGCAAACGGGCAGATAGTCACTGTACTCGGTGAGCAGGGTTACGCCATATATAAAGAGACTACCATACCATATATCGGGAAGGAAGGTTCAGAAGACTTGGGACTACAAATTTTCAATGAAGTGAACGTAGTGACCAACAAGGAGGGCCTTCAGTTTAAAGAGGGGCAGCAAGGGATGTTTGGACTAGGGTACGTTCCTACAGCCGAAGAAGAAGCACAAGCAAGAGGTGTCAAAGGCAGAATAAAGGGGAAGCCGGTCGACACCCAGATGTGCATCCCACCTCTCCAACAGTCTTTCCGAAAGGAAAATACCATTCAAGAGCTTTGGATAAACGAAGGTGACGCCAGCAAAGGGAAACCAACCCCCTGTACGTCCAACCAGCATCCGACTCTGAACAATTGGTTTTGTTATCCTATCAATAGCTCTAGGTTAGCTCAAAAGTAGATAATAGTTATTGAACAAATTTTTAAGACTCTTTATCAATTCAATTGCAGTCCGTTTTTCTTCTTATATATATGCTTTCATTTTTACTTTACCCAGATCTCCTACCATCGAACATCAGGGAAATTTCGCGCAGGTAGAAAATAAAAACGCTGATATCGTTTCCAACGTTGCTGGGTCAGTTGTTGAAGGCGATATCCTCGACCACGAAATAATACAAGAAAATTGGCAAAAACATGAACAAGGCAGAATTTCGATCGACGAGCCGGTGGAGACAGTAAATCTAGGAAGCATGGAAAACCCTAAAAACCTCAAAATTGGGACCAATTTGAGTGCCGACCAAAAATGTGAGATAACTGAGCTATTAACAGAATATGTGGATGTGTTTGCCTGGTCATATGGTGACATGCCAGGACTAGACCAATCAATAGTGGTTCATAGGCTTCCCACAAGGGAAGATGTCAAACATAAAAAACAAAAACTGAGAAGATTTAGGCCTGACATCTTGTTAAAGATTAAGGAGGAAGTCAAGAAACTGCTAGAAGTAAGGTTCATCAAAGTATCCGACTACCCAGAATGGGTAGCAAATATAGTCTCCGTTATGAAAAAGAACGGAAAAGTATGCGTATGCGTAGACTTCCGGGACTTAAACCAAGCTACGCCAAAGGATAACTTCCCCCTACCTCACATTGATGTTCTAGTAGACAACACTGCGGGAAACCATCTCTTCTCGTTTATGGATGGTTTCTCAGGATATAATCAAATAAAAATGACTGAAGAAGATAAAACCAAAACGACTTTCATCACAACATGGGGAACTTTCTGTTACAAAGTCATGCCCTTCGGTTTGAAGAACGCCAGGGCAACGTATCAGAGAGCCATGATCGCAATACTTCACGACATGATGCATCGAGAGGTTGAAGTATATGTCAACAACATGATAGCCAAATCAAAAGAAGGAGAAAGCCATATAGATATCCTGAGGAAATTGTTTAAGCGACTGAGAAAATTCTAGCTCAAGTTAAACCCAGATAAGTGTACTTTCAGGGTCACAACGGGGAAATTGTTAGGGTTTGTCATAAGCCAGGACGACAATAAAATCGACCCCGACAAGATAAAGTCTATATTAGAGTTACTTTCCCCACGCTCCGTTAAAGAAGTAAGAAGCTTATTGGGAAGATTAAATTATATAGCTCGTTTTATCTCACAACTCACTAACAAGTGCCGGCCACTTTTCCGTCTGTTGAAGAAGAACGCCACAATAGAATGGGACGACGAATGCGAAGAAGCATTCAGGATGATCAAAGACTATCTTATAAAACGTCCGGTCTTGATAGTCCCGAAGCAAGGGAAGCTCTTATTCTTATACCTTACTATACTCCCTGAATCTATGGGATGCGTATTGGGATAGAAAGATGACGAGGGAAGGGAGCGTTCCATATATTACCTGAGCAAGAAGTTCACGGATGGGGAACAGAGGTACTCAGAGGTGGAGAAGACTTGTTGTGCTCTAATTTGGGTCATGCATCGACTAAGACAATACACCCTTTACTATCATATTGAGCTACTGACAAAGCATGATCCCTTGAAATACTTGGCAGAGAAACCAGCTTTGATAGGAAGAATCTCTAAATGGCAAATGCTTCTATCCGAGTTTGACATCACATACATAAATCAGAACTCGATGAAAGGGCAAGCCTTAGCCGACCAATTAGCAGAACACCCTGTCGAGACAGATTCCCAAGAACTACAAGCCCAATTCCTGGACAAAAATATATTAACAGTGGAAGATATACCGGTAGAAGACTTTATGATAGAACAGAACCCAAAATGGAAACTGTTTTTCGATGGAGCCGCCAACGTATTCGGTTGCGGAGTTGGGGCAGTATTGATATCCCCAGATGGCACTCAATTCCCTACAGCGACACGACTTACATTTTCCTATACCAATAATATCGAGGAATATGAGGCATGTATTCTTAGCCTCAAAATGGCCTGTCAAATGGAAATCCGCGAATTAGAAGTATACGGGGACTCATCGCTTATCATACTACAGACAAGAGGGGAATACAAGACTAAAGACCCCAAACCGGTACCATATCATCAACACTTGACAGAGCTAATCGAAGAATTCAAGGCAATCACTTTCACATACATCCCGAGAACTCAGAATCAGTTTGTAGATGCACTAGCCACACTAGCATCTATGATCCAGGTAACAGGGGGAGCTGAAGTCCAACCGATGAAAATAGACATCAAAAGTCGGCTCGCCTACTGTTTAACCATTGAAAAAATACAAGATGACAAGCCCTGGTATCACGACATCAAGACTTTCCTCCAAGAAAGTAAGTACCCTGAAACGGCTAGCAAGAATGACCAAAGAACACTCAGAAGGTTAACAAGCCATTTCTTACTAAGTGGGTCTATACTCTACAAAAGATCATCTGATACCACCTTGTTGAGATGTGTGGACAAAAATGAAGCCTGCGAACTGATGGAAGAGGTACATGAAGGAATATGTGGACCTCATATGAATGGCTACATGTTGGCCCGAAAAATCATGAGGTTAGGATATTATTGGTTGACCATGGAATCGGATTGCATAAAATATGTTAAGCACTGTCATCTGTGTCAAGTATACGCAAACCGGATAAATGCTCCGCCTAACGAGCTACACTTGTTATCAGCACCATGGCCTTTCTCCATGTGGGGAATCGACATAATTGGCCCAATCACTCCGACAGCGTCCAACGGCCACAGATTCATACTGGTAGCGATTGATTACTTCACCAAATGGGTCGAAGCTTCGTCATATGCCAATGTCACAAAAACGATAATAGTCTGCTTCTTGAAAAGGGACATAATAGCCCGATACGGAGTTCTTGAGTCCATCATCACCGACAACGGTACCAATCTTAATAACAAATCGATGACAGCTTTATGTCAACAATTCCACATAAACTACAGAAATTCAACTCCCTACCGACCTCAAATGAACGGGGCAGTAGAAGCAGCTAAAAAGAATATCAAAAAGATCATCGACAAAATGACAACAACTTACAAAGATTGGCATGAAATGTTACCGTTTGCTCTCATGGCTTATAGGACTTCAATAAGAACATCTACTAGAGCTACCCCATATTCATTGGTATATGGTACTAAAGCAGTGCTACCGATTGAAGTCGAAATACCATCATTCAGAATCTTGTCAGAAACTCAGCTAACCGAATCAGACTGGGTAAAGAAGAGGCTTGATCAGTTGAATCTGATTGATGAGAAAAGACTTACCGCACTATGTCATGGTCAGTGTTACCAACAAAGGATAGCCCGAGCGTTTAACAAGAAAATGAGGCCCCGATACTTCAAAGAAGGGGATCTGGTGCTAAGGAAGGTTCTCCCGAATGCCCAAGACTCCAGAGGGAAATTTACCCCAAACTATGAAGGCCCTTATGTGGTGAAAAAGGTTCTGTCAGGAGGTGCTTTGATACTGACTCAAATGGATAGTCTAGAATTGAGAGATCCCATTAACACAGATGCTGTAAAGATGTACTATCCTTAGGCAAGGGAATTGAAATTTTGCCAATGTTTAAGAAAGCCAATGATCGATACAAATTTCGTTGAGTCGATTTTTTATTTTTTAAAAGCAAAGTTAATATCTCTGAATGGTCAATAATCCAAATCAATTCGCACCACAACAAATACCCCTAAACACATTACCCACCACTTCGCCAATGAAAGATAAAAACTAAAATGATAATGAATCTCAATGTATTTGGTAGTATAATTCTATCTACTTTTGAGCATTAGAACTTAGTGCATTAGTAGGATAACACTACCGTCAAAAAAGCCTTGCGCATAAGAAAGGAAGCACATCAAGATTTTCAACCTCGTGTCAAGATAAGAAGAAGTGAAGCAGAAGCAAACCAACACGAAGGTTCGGTTGTTTGGTTGCTATCCACGATAAATTGGCAAGCATATTAAAATAAATAACCATCATCATGAAAGGCATCACATCATTTAGCTCAGTCAGTAGAAAGCATATTCAAAAGCATAAGATGAGTCAGCCCATAGTGGGGCACTTGTCTAAACATCCCCTTTAATAGAGTAGTCAGCCCAAAAAGGGGCACTTCCCTAGATCTCTTCTAAGGTCAACCTATAAAGGCACCTTTCTAGATATCATTTCTATCATAGGTTAGTTAGCCCATAGGGGGCACTTTCCTAAATATCTGTTCTCAAGGTCAGCCCATAGGGGGCACTTTTTGAGACATTTCTATCATAGGTTAGTCAGCCCATAGGGGGCACTTTCCTAAATATCTGTTCTCAAGGTCAGCCCATAGGAGGCACTTTTTGAGACATTTCTATCATAGGTTAGTCAGCCCATAGGGGGCACTTTCCTAAATATTTGTTCTCAAGGTCAACCCATAGGGGGCACTTTTTGAGACATTTCTATCATATGTTAGTCAGCCCATAGGGGGCACTTTCCTAAATATCTGTTCTCAAGGTCAGCCCATAGGGGGCACTTTTTGAGACATTTCTATCATAGGTTAGTCAGCCCATAGGGGGCACTTTTAAGACATTTCTATCATAGGTTAGTCAGCTCATAGGGGGCACTTTCCTAAATATCTGTTCTTAAGGTCAGCCCATAGGGGGCACTTTTTGAGACATTCTATCATAGGTTAGTCAGCCCATAGGAGGCACTTTTTGAGACATTTTATCAAAGGTTAGTTAGCCCAAGAGGGGCACTTTCCTAGACTCCCTCGATTAGTTAGCTCATAGGAGCACTTTTCGGAGGTATTTTTCCAAACAGTTGCTAGTCTAACCAGACGCTTCTGTTGACAGGTAGCCAGCTCATAAGAGCGCTTCCTAAGATAATCTTCTTTTCAAGGTTGCTAGTCTGATAAGACGCTTTCTATCATCATTTCTTCTACACTCCTAAACAATGCTTGAGATGTTTCCTATCGCCAACTAATAAGCCCTTAAAGCACTTTTTGGGGAGGGAACATTACTCTAAATTGTTAGGACCATTTTAAATCATGGGATTATTAGCTCTTGGAGCATTTTCCTACCCAAAACTTTTCTAGATAACCAGCCAAACCAAGGCGTTATTTATTTAAGAGGCCAAAAATGGCGTCTTTCTTATCTTTGTAGTTAAGTTTTTCAAACTTTACTACAAAGAGGGGCAGCAGTAAACACCCCATTTTTGCCCTAAGAATAAATAATAATCAATTTTCAATTTTTTCCAATTTTTCTATAATTTAGCAAAAATAATAAAAATATTCAAAAAATAAAAATAAATAGGAAAACACATCAATTTTGAAAGATGATTTTAGAAATGGCAATAATAAGGAATAAATAATTTTTACAAATTTTTGAAATTTCAAAAAATACAAAAAAATAAAAAAATCACATTGCATATATGCAATTTGCGAAATAAACAAAATCAAGAAAATGGGCTAGCTCAGCTGGTCCGAGCCATGGCTAAGTGGGTGCGTACGTGTGCGAGGTCGCGAATTCGAAACGCGGGGGAAGCAGTTTTCGCGTTTTGCGTTTTTTTCATTTACCTAAGACACGTGGCAGCATCTGATTAGCTGGGGGGAATACACGTGTCGGGCGCGTGATCATCTTCAACCTCGGTCCGAGATCGCCGGCGAGGGGAAAAATTCGAATTTCGGCCATTTCGATTCGATTTTTTGCACAAATCCAACAGATCTTCAACAGAATTGAGATAAACATCATCTAATTGGAATCAAATCTCAATAAATCGAAGGATTTACACGAATCGGAGTTGGTTCATTTAACCGTCGATCCGATTTGCCTCGATCGGTGGAAATCCGAGCTTATCCAGCTCGATTTCGAATGCCTATAAATAGAGGATGAAGTGAGGAAGCCAAATCACAGATCAAAAACGAGAGAAAGTGAGAGAAAAGAGTGAATCGGAGACCACCGGAGAAAATCAAAGTCGCGACCGTTGATCGAAGCTAAGCAACCACCAGGAGGCGTTTCTGGAGCAAACCACCGCCACCATTGGATTCCTCACCCGCTGCAAAAGGCCGTCGGAACGCCGTCAACGAGCACTCCCCGCCGCTGTATCCGACCAACCCGACCCCCACACCGACCCGGATCTAGGTAAGTCGGATTTTCCGAATTTTTTCAAATTTTGTTTATTTATTTTATTTGTTTTTATTTGATTTATTATTTTGTTATTTATTTATTAATTTCTTATTTATGTATTTATTTATTTATGTTTTATTTATATTTCCATAAATAGGAAAATGTTAGAAATTAGATCTTTTTTTAGGATTTAACAATTAAAAAAATAAAAAAAAATAAAAATAAAAATGTAGAGAAAATAATAAAATATTAGGAAAATAATAATAAAACTTTAGATTTTAAAATAGGATAGATAATAACTTAGGATAAAATTTTTAACAAAAATGCACAAAAATTATGAAAAATTAATAAAAAATCATAAAAAAATAATAAAAATAATAAAAAACTATAAAAATCATGAAAACTCATAAAAATTATAAAAATTATAGAAGAATAAGGAAAAATCAAAAAAATCATAAAAAATCATAAAAGTTACAAAGAAAATAAAAAAAATTCAAAAAAAATTATAAAAATGAGTTTTATCACTTAGAAAAATCATTTTCTCAAATAAATCCAAAATTGATGTTTTCCCTAAAAATTATTTTTAAAAATCGAATTATTAAGCTTAGGCTTATATTTTTTTAGAAAAATCCCAAAAATGTTAAAAACATAAATCAAAAGAGATTTTCAAATTAAAATTCACAAACCCACTAAATATTTTCAAGAAAAGCAAACTACGGCTTGTTTGATCCTGAATAGCAGGTACATAGGCACCCATTTGGGTCAACCCATAAAATGAAATAAAAAATCAATTTTTCAAATAAATCATTCAAAAATACAATAAAGGCAACAGAAACAAAATAAAAGACATTTCTATATAGAGATAATTTTAGGAGATTAGGTGGTAACCGTAAGGTTTTAATAGGTTAGCCTCCGAACTTAGAAACTCTGGTTTTCCTTTTCCTCTTTTCACCAAAAACGAGAAGAGGAAATCACGACGACTAGTGGTCCAAATTAAGACTAATCTGCTCCTTTAGTCTTAATTCAATCTTTCCCAACAACAGTTGGGTGGTGACTCCAAAATTAAACGAAGTTCCTAACTCAAGTCGAGGATCTATATTAGATGAGCATAGGGTCTAGTCTAGATCGGATTAGGAATGGAAAAATTAAAAAATTAGACTCGACAGTCATAGAATGCCTGAGCGAGTCTTTCCCAGGTGTTGACTTAGCTAAAGTCCAAGTTTGCATACTAGACGAGGGTAGGGCCTATGAGGCTGTCTTGGAAGGTCTGGATCATGAGTTGGTCATATTGGGCATATTTGCTCATCTTCCGTACATACAGCCTTTCATGCATCTTGGGGCATCCAATGCAGTCATATTTTTCAAATTCTAGGGTGTTGAACTTCTTTGGGTACACCTCTTCTCCATATATCGATAGACTAGTGATTCTTGCCTACTCAAAACCGTCAGGCCCCTCTAGCATCTTCATCTTATTAGCCAATTATTGGAACAGCTTTCTCTCCATCTCCTTTTGCCTATCTTCCATTTCCCTTTTTATATCATCAGAGGTTAGGTCGAGATTGATTCTCGGTTCATACTTGAATGCTAGGTCGAGGTAGGAATTGATCTCCTCATACTCTGGAGGTTGGCCCTCTACTGCCTTCCCTTTTCTAGCCCCTAAATGTTCTTCTTGAGTTGGTTAGGTGGTGCGAAGGAGGCTAATACTCTCGGTCAGGAGGTGGACTTGAGCAATCAGCTGTTGGATCGTTTATTCTAATGATACGATCCTAGGGTCCGATGCGGTATTAGCACTGGTGTTATTGCAGTTGTTGCTGCTGTTGCCACTGTTTGCCATTTTGGTCTTTAAGCAGGTGTGGATTAGGCTCCTTGGAGGGCTCGATTGTTTGGTAGCTATCTTTAACACCCGGTACGCATTTTTCTTAAGATGCATGTATGTAAATATAATGCATGTATCATACAGATGCTTGAAATAAAAGGGCCAACAATTGATTAACTATATAATATTGAAACTTTATTTTTATTAATTTTAGAACTTGGAGTTCGATACTTAAAACATAAAAAGGGAAAGAGAATACAATGCTAATCTAGCTCCTAGCTCTCTTCTTCTTTGGCTGTGCAGGCGTTGGTTTCCACTGATGATGGCTTCTAGCTCTTTGACCTTAGCTTGGGTCTTCTCTAGCTGAGCTTCCAAGACTTTGTTCCTTTGATTAGACTCCTTAAATCTATCCTTCCAAACATCCTTTTTGTAGTCTATAGCTTCAAAGTATACTTCCATCCGGGCCCTGACTTATTCCAAGTAGGTTCTCAATTATAGACCTACCTTGTCTGGTTCAGGTTGGGTGACATCTACGACTCGGTATGCCCTTTCTCTCGTTTGATATAGTTGGTAGATCACGGAATCTCTAGTGGCTCGATGCTTACCCACTTCTCTATCTAAGTCTCCAAGGTCTATGTTAGGGCTCTCAATCTGGGCTTCCCATAGGGCTTCAACCTCTGTCAGCTTAGCAAACTTCTCGACTACTAGTAGGCTTGGGTCCTAGTATTCGAATGTGATTCCCTCCAATGATGGCCTGTAAACTATATCTTGGATGGTACCAAACTGATGGACCATCAAGTTTGGATGATAACCTATGCAACCATTGATAACGATTAGAGGAACAACCTGAAGGTCTCTACAGGTTATGATGACTTTGTTGCAGTAGCTCAATCTAATAGTCTAGAAGATATCATCGGCACTAAAGCTCTTGAGTACCTTTACCTAACTGTAGCTAGTAAGGTCATCAGGTAACTTTACCTTCTCTATGCAAGAGTCCACAAGGTTTACTTATTGGGCTAGTGACTTCCGGACCATGTTTAACCCGAAGCATTTGAGATGGCTCATAAACCAGATCAGGATGAGCGGAGGATCCCGTGGCCTTTTTTCTTAACAAATTTCAGGTTTCAGATTTGCTCATCCAGTAGAGTCAAGATATAAGATTTCCTTTCTAGGAATTGATCCGCTAGCTTTGCGACTCTGTAATGGATATAAAAGATTCCGGTAGGGAAGAGTATGGTAGCAAATGCTGTCAGGATGAAAACGTATACTCTTCTCTGTTTGTAGCTCTTAGGATCCCCACATAATATATCTTTCCTATTCCTATCATCATTTGGGGCTATGAACCAGGCTTCTAACTCATCCATCCGTATGCAATATCCATTACAGTTTTCCAAGGCCTGGCTGATTACTATCTTACGAATACCCAGAAGTCTACTAAAAATACCAACCGGCCTAACCTCAAGATCTAGAACATATACCTTGCTAGTTAGTGATGGGGCCTGTAGAAGTTGGGTGTATTCTTCTAGAGTGGGAGTGATCTCATGTGGCCCGATAAAGAAAGTCGCGAGCTCAATTTCCCATAGATGGAGGATGGCCTAAATCAAAGGTAAGTTCATTTCCATCTTCATTAGTGATAGGATGGGCCCTATCTTTTGCTAGATGAAGACCTGTTCTTCTGGGTCATGCAGAGTGAACCAACGGTCCAGTACCAATTTTGGATCCAGAGGTTTGCAAACCCGGATTTCCTTACAGAGGAGGCGATCGACTATGGGACTAGCCAGCTATTACAATAGAAATTTCTAATTACACAAAGTTTTTACAAAGAAAAAATGATGCCATTATAGGTAAATGTATCTAAACTCCTGAGAAGGAACAAAAGAATTACATCATTAATCAATTGTCGGCCTATACCTTCATGTATGCAAATAGGTGGGTTCTAACAGGTCCCCAAGCTCTATGGCCTCCCGCATTCTCGAAGAAATGGATCTCAAGTCATATCGAAGAATTAGGTGGGGTGGCCTAATCAGCCTCGAACAGTGATTATATCACTTTACCTGAAACCTACACAATGGCCCCCCGTCCTAGGGTTCTAAGACGACTTGGGTTTGACTGTATCTACTCACACAATTGTATGCAAGCAAACTCAACAATAGAGAAAAAAATAAACCTTAAATTTCATTAAATCCCTGAAAGGTTAACATCAGTAGTATAAAAATCAAAAGACATTTGGAAATGGTGATTTTAGAATATTCAGGTGGCTAGCCTACAAATCATGTCCCCAGTAGAGTCACCATCTTATCAAGTCTAATTTTTTATTTTTCATATTCATATTCCTAATTCGATTTATACTAGACCTTATGCTCATCTAATATAAATCATCGACTTAAACTAGGAATTTTATTTATTTGGATTCGCCACCTAGTTGAAGTTGGGAAAAATTATTGAATTAGAACTAATTGAGCGGATTAATCTTAATTTAGATAACTAGTCAGCGAAATCTCCTCTTTTCATCTTTTGTAAAAGAGAGAAAGAAAACTAGAGTTTCTGAGTTCGGGGGCTAACCTATTAAAACCTTAAAGTTACCACCTTATCCTTCTGAAATGTGAACCATATTCTAATATATTTTCCTTTTTATTGCTGTTATTTTATTTTGTTATTTTTTTATTTTTTTATTTTTTTATTCCATTTTATTTATTGATTAAAATAACTTATTTTAATTTGAAAAATGATTTTTTGTTCTTTTTAGAGTTGCCCCATAAAGGTGCCTACACACCTACTATTCGGGATCAAACAAGCTGTAGTTCGCTTTTTATAAAAGCTTTAGTGGATTAGTTTAAGTTTTAATTACAAAAATACATCGGGTTTATGTTTATTTATCATTTTTAGTATTTTGGAAAAACCTAAGCCTAAGCTTTTATCTTTTTTTTTTTTGAAAATTTTTAATTTAAGGAAAAAACCAATTTTGGATTTATCTTGAAAGAAAAAAATAGATTTTTCTAAGTGATAAAAATAGTTCATTATTATTATTTTTTATTAATCTACCTCTATTTAGTCCCTTCTTTTTTTTTTATCTTTAGGTATTTTATTATTTTTATTATTTCTTATTTTTTTAATATTTTTCAATATTATTTTTTCTATTATTTTTATTACTTTTATATTAAACTAAACATATGTACCCTAAAAACTAATTAAAATCCTAATATTAGTATTTCATTTTTTTAAGATTATAAATTTCTAACAAAATAAGTAAATAAATAAAATAAAATAAAATAAAATAAATACAAAAAATGAAATAAATAAATGAAATAAAATAATAAATAAAAAAAAAATCGACTTACCTAATATGAGCCGGTTCACGGGTCGGGTCAGTTGACGAATGGAGATCCTAATTGGCGGCGTTCCGAAGTCTATTTCCGTCGATTGAGGGGAGTTTTCTCATTTTCCAAAGATGAGGAATCCAATAATGGTGATAGTTTTCGTCGAAAACCACCCTATGTAGTGGTTCAGAGGCTACAATGAGGGTTTTTGAGAGAGGGAAAAAAACTCCAGTGAGGGTTCAACTCGTGTGTTTTCCTCTTCTTTTTTTTCTTCCAATTGCCTCCTCCTTCTTCTAGCGAGTCCTCCTATTTATAGACTTGTGAAAGATCCTTCGATAAGCTCAGATCCATCGTGTAGTTGAGACCCGCTTTTTTTCGTTTTAGATCCGGCCTTATCTTAGGGATTTGATGTTAATCTTTTTTTTTTTTTTTTGTGATTCATCAAGTTGATTTGGCTTAAGATTGATAATAATCCAAAAGATTCGGGGAAAAAAAAACGATCCCAGCTTCGTCGGACTCGCTCCGACTTCCTCTCGCGTCTATTCTGATGGAGAAGACAATCATGTGCTTTGCATGTGATCTGAGTCTCCCTATCGCATGCTGCCACGTGGCAGCTAAGGGAAAAAAATGAAAACGACATGAAGTGTCGTTCTTAGGTTTCGAACCCACAACCTCATCTCCCCCACACGCATCCCAGGTGTACACACAAGCCAGCTGAGCTGGCCCAAATCTCAGTTTTACTCTACATATAATTTACATATATATGTTGTACTTTTTATTAATTTTTTATTATTTTGAAATTCTAAAAATTTGTGAAAATTATCTAACTTCTTTTATTATTATTTCTACTATTATTTTCCAAAAATTGATATATTTTCCTTTTTATTTTTTAATATTTTCCCTTATTTTTACTAAATTAGAAGAAAATTTTAAAAAATATAAAAAAATTGTAAATTGATCATTATTAATGATTACGGGCAAAAATGGGGTGTTTACAACGGCTAACTTTAGAAATTTGTTTAGCCTATTGGGTTTTAACAAGGATGCATGTCTTACAGCAGCAACTACCCTTACCCAAATCGTAGAGAGAGAATACGATGAGTGTAGTCTAGCGCAACTTGTACAAAGAATGGCAAAGGTGCATGAGAAAGCAATTCTCTTTACTAGTGTGGACATGCGCACTAAGAATCCTAATCATAACCATCCTCTTTATGTGGAAAGCATGTTAAATGAGCATCCCATTAAGAGGAAATTCATAGACAAGGGCTCTTCTATAAACATAATGCCATTACCTACACTAAAGGCTGCAAGGATAGACAACCAATACCTAGTGAGACAACCTATTGCTATCAATAGTTTCATTGAACCATCTACAAAAATAGTAGGTTATGTTAATGTGAACTTTAAAGTGGCCCTATATAGAGCTCCACACAGTTCCACGTGATTGATGTACTCATATCCTACCATCTACTAGTTGGAAGAAAGTGGCTACACGATCACAATCTCATACCCTCCACATGGCATAAGTGCATTAATGGCTATTAGAAGGGAAAGGACATATTTATTCTTACTACGAATGACCATTTGATCATAACGAGGCATAGTTTACTGAAGTTGCATTCTTTGATGATTATACCGAAGAAGGAGAAACTGCTATCACAACACTCTCTAGCACACTACTATCCACTTGGGAGGAGACTCAAGAGAGGCCTACGAGAAAGAAGAAAATGCAAAGCTCTCGCGAGGGCTAAAAGAAGCAATGGAGAAATGAAGTAATAGAAAGTTTCATTAGTGAAGATGGGCGAAGGGTGTACTATTTATAATAGTCCATTGGATTTGAAGGAGATGGACCTAAAGAAGCTTGTTCATCTTCTTCAGATCCCATACCAATACAAGAAAGCCAAACTGCCCCCCTAGAGATGCAAGATCAACTTAAGCCACAAGTTGATGAAATTGAAGAGTTAGATCTAGCAAAACCAGGGAAGTCTTTAAGACTTATCTTCGTTGATTAAAATCTCTTGCAAGCGCTTAAGGTCCACCTAATGGAGTTGCTAAGGAAGTATAAAGATGTATTTGCATGGACTTACGATGAAATGCTAGGACTGGACCCCACTCTAGTGATACATAGATTGAACATTGCAGCCAAGGTTAAGTTAGTAAAACAAGGACAATGAATTTTTCGCCTAAAAGCTAAAGTCTAAATCAAAGAAGAGATTAAGAAGTTACTCAAAGCTGGCTTTATCAAGCCAATTGAGTGCCCCTTATGGTTAGCTAATATCATACCAATTAGGAAGAAAAATGGCCAAATACGAGTTTATATAGATTTTCATTATCTCAACAAGGCTTGCCCAAAGGATGACTTCCCATTGCCAAATATTGATATGTTAGTGGATCCTACAATTGGACATGAGTTTTTCTCATTTATGGATGGTTTTAGCGGCTACAATCAAATCAAAATGGCCACCAGAGACACTAGATGTACTGCTTTCAAGACGCTACTCAAGATTTTCTACTATACAGCCATGCCCTTCGGGCTTAAGAATGCAGGAGCTACTTGCCAAAGAGCATTGACTGCCATTTTCCATGATATGATACACGACTTCATGGAAGATTATGTGGATGACATTTTTATCAAGTCAAGGTGGATGCCAAATCACTTGATAGATCTGCAAAAGGTTTTTTAGCAGTGCCGGTTGTATTAATTGCGCATCAACCCATTAAAGTGTGTGTCTTTGGTGTAGCATCTAGCAAATTCCATGGATTTGTAGTTCACAGAAAAGGGATTAATGTTGATCTAGTAAAGGTGCAGGATATACGATCCATACCTTCACCGACTAACTTAAAGGAATTAAAAACATTCATGAGAAAGGTCTCTTATATAAGGTGATTCGTCCCAATGCTAGTCGAGATCTTTTATCCCCTACAATAGCTCATGAAGAAAGGAGCACTATTCGAGTAGGGGCAATTACAAGAGGAGGCCATTCAGAAGGTAAATGATATACTCACGTCTCCATAGATGATGACAATGCCTGTAAAGGGTTTACCAATGATTCTCAACTTAACATCCACCAACAAGTCCATTAGAGTTTTACTTGCACAAGAACTTGAGGGAAGGGAGCAATTTGTATATTACCAAAGATGATCCCTCTAGGGGAGTGAAATCAATTATTCAGCTTGTGAAAAGCATTGTCTTACGCTAATATTTACTACACTGAATTTTTGTCATTACTTCTTTGCACATAAAGTCAATCTTGTTACTAACTCTGACCCGATAAAGTACTTGCTATCATAGCCAGCCCTATCTAGACAGATCGCAAAATGGTTACTTCTTCTATCAAAGTTTAACATTACTGTTATGCCACCTAAGGCTATTAAGTCTCAAGCTCTAGTAGACCTCCTAGCTCATTTTCCTATGGCACATGAGACCTACACCACATATACAATCCCAACAGAGATTCATGAAGATTCCATGAGGATAAAATTGGGCGAAGAATAGCAATTACAGTTTGATGGCTCATCTGCTAGTATCGAGAAAGAAGCTGGAGTAGTATTGATAACCTTTGAAGGCCAAGAGATACCACTAGCATTTAAGCTAGATTTCCATTGTACCAATAATGAGGCTAAGTACAAGGCTCTAATACTTGTACTCATTTCAATGCAAAATGTTGGGGCATCTCACTTGTGCATTCGTGGTGATTTAAACTTGATTATCAAATAGGCCAATGATGAATTTGCTCTCAAAGAACCAACAATAGCACCCTATAGGGCTATAATGCAATCTTTGGTTAGCAAATTCAATTCTATGAGATATGAACATACCAAATAATCAACCAACCATTATGCGAACGCACTTGCAACTTTGGTATCCAAAGTTCCTATTTAAGCCTAAGAAGATGGTTTAAATATTCAAGTTATTAGAAAATCTATTATGTGCATAGCTTTGCAATTGCTAGATGAGGAAGAAGAAACGTTAGATGACTGGTGCACTCTCATCAAGGGTTAGCTAGTGCATCCTAATGTAGCTTTTGTGGCAACCTTAAAAACTTTTATCCTCATTAACGGCATTTTGTACTCCAACGATCTAGAAGGCATCTTATCACGATGTATGTGTGCAAAGCAAGCATGCCTGATGTTGGACAAGTATCACAAAATCTAGTGTAGAGAGGAGGCATATCCCTATATCACTACATACAGCATAAAGGATATTACTAGCCAACTATGGCCAAAGATGCTTCTCAAATGTAAAGGAGTTACCTAAAATGTTCCAAGATTCTTGATCAAGGAGAATTCAACTTTGTAGTAAGTGCCAGCAATTGGAGATGTCCTTACATAAACTATTTGCATAACGGCACCTTACCTACAAATAGCACTAATGCTTGCATAGTAAAATGCAAGGCAAGGAAGTATATCATCATGAAGACCAGCTATACAGGGTATCATTCATGGGACAACTCCTTAAGTTTGTCACATGTCCCAAATTAGAGACTATACTAGCCGAAGCCTACTTTGGAGATAGTGGAGAACATTAAGGAGGAAGGAAGCTATACTACCACCTATTGAGTTTGGGGTATTACTACCCTACAATGGAAAATGATGCATTCAACTTTGCTAGGAGGTGTGTCATATGCCAACAACACAGGAATGCCATCTATGCTCCCGCTATTACACTGCATAGCATGACTACTTCGTAGCCTTTCCATGCGTGGGCATTTAACTTGATCGGCCCAATACATCCACCATCAAGGGGATGCATTTGGATCTTGGTAAGTACATAATGGTTCACCAAGTGGGTGGAGGCAATCCTGTTAAAGAAAGCTATAGGAAAATTAGTGGCAAGCTTCATGAAAGAACATGTCATCTGCTACTTTAGAATCTCAAAGCGCATTCTTTTAGACAATGGTACACCCTTTATCAACTCTCACATATGACAACTATTGGCCTCTTACAATATTGATCACATGAAGTCCATACCTTACTACCCAAAAGGAAATGGCCAAGCAAAAGCAACAAATAAGACTCTTCTAAAAGTACTTAGTCGTATAGTGCATGAAAATCATAAAGAATGGCATGACAATCTGCCATTGGCATTATAAGCATACAGGACATCTATATGAGGCCCCATTCAGGCTACCCCCTTTTCTTTAGTATATGGGTGCAAGGCGATGATGCCCATAGAAGTTTTGGTCCCATCTGCAAGATTAGCCATCAATGTTAAACTAAAATTGAATACTTTACATATGCTCGATCTCAAAGCTCTAGAAGAGAGATGAGACACCATCAAACATCACCTTGCTAACTATCGACAGCGATTAAGTGTGGCTTATGATCACTTGGTCAAGAAACGGTCCTTTCAATAAGGTAACATTGTACTTCACGCAATAGAGCATGTGCTACAAGGTATTCTTGCACTAAAGTTCACACTAAAGTGGGAAGGCCCCTTCATCATTCATGAGGTCCATGACAATGGTTACTACAAACTTTAGAACCAAACAACTGATAAAGCAACTATACCTATCAATTTTCAATACATTAAAAATTTTCATATGTAAAATGAATAATGTATTTGCAAATTATCATGAATCATACGTATGGCTCACACTATTAGAGCCTTTTTAATGCTTTTTCTTTTTAATACTCACTTATCTTGTTGCTACAAAGTTAAAGAGTTATTTCTTTAGCACACAAACATAATTAACTATCACCTCTTACGTTGTTGTCACATGGTCAGAACAAGTGCTCCCAAGTGCGCAATGAAATACTTAGCTCACAAAAACATATAGACAAATTCAAAAATAAAGAATAAATGGTTATGTATTGGGTAATACCCTCTTAACCATCAATGCTATTATGTTAAGCTATGCAATAAACACCACCATCGCTGCTTAAGTGCGATTGATCATTTCAACCATTTAACGTATTGTTGCTAGCAAGTGAAAGCTTTGCTCCAATGCACGACATAATAACTTAACTAAATAATATGATTGTGACTAGCATAACTCATGGCAAGTGCATGTGAATAAGTCATGATCACACATATATAAAAACAAAATAAAGACAAATAACTTTAGATTTCAATATAATGCTTTAGAATGAAAACAAAAGCATAGTCATGTTGAACTATGGAAGACAATCAAGGCCTTCTGAAGACTTAAGATCTAAATCTCCTAAAAGTGCCTTCATCTCAAGATCGGTTGCTTTAATTGCTTCTTATGACTCCAGCACTCTACTCATCAATTCATCACGCCGCCTCTTGATAATATAGTAAGTCAATGGCCTTTTGGAATTAGAAGCAACAAACTCTAAGCTGTTAATCCTGAACCTTAGAAGGTTGACTCCATCAATGCGTTTAATCACTTGCTTAAGTTCTGCTTCTAATAAGGATTTCCAAGGCCTATTCAACAATAACACAGTCTCCCCCAACATCTTCACTATAGTGCAAGCTAGCTCAATTCTTAACACAGGAGACTCAACCTAAAAGTCTCTATCCATAGCATCAAGGGTCTCCAATGAGTCCAATAGTTGGGAAGGCATAGTGAATCCTTAAAAGGATGTAGTCTCCTCTACTGCAACATAAACTCTTAGAGTCGCTTCCTTATCTCGGGGAGACATCATAGCGACTGAGGGAGGAAGGATATCCATAAGAGCTACATATAACTCATCTTCATATGTGCCTGAGCAAAGTAGTACATTGGCATGGTCACCAGCATCGTTGTTATCATTATCCTCATTTATCTCTATGACTGGCTCATCAGTACTAATAGTAAGTGCTCTAACTTCAATAGAGTCATGCAACTCTTCAATATCATCATCATCGCTTATGTCATCTTCAATCGGTGATTCCGCATAATTCACTAAGTCTTAATCATCATCAACTCGAATTGAAACGGTCACCAAATTAGTAGAAGTGCTAGAGTAAACTTTAGAGCCCATCTCAACCTACACATATATAATAGATATAGGTGGTTAGTAAAAATAAAAAATAAAATAAAATACATGTACATTTATAATAACAAGAAATATATAAGGATGCTACCTCATGAGTAAAGGTACGCTTGGCATGTCTAACCTCTATTAATGGAAGAAATGAGTGTTTATTCTTAGAGGATCTCTCTAATCTCACATCAGTAGGAGATCCTGACCACTAATCCACCCATTTAAAGTCTCTTGGGCATCACCATTAGGCTTAGGCTTGGGCTTGAGCAATAATTTAAGGTAGAACTCCCAACAATATACAGTAGGCACATGGAGTGTATCATCTATTGAAGCAAAAGCATATGCTCGAAAGCCTTGCAAGCAATTCGACTAATATGTTAGCTAGCCAGGAGAAGCAACCCCGAAGCGACTTATAGAAGGAAAGTATATTGATGCACTTTTGGATAAATATTTCTGTAGTCACTTAGCAAGAGTGACCGACAACACAACTCAAAGTTATCAATAATATTAGTCACACAAGGTACCCCTTGGTCAAACCTAAGCTAGCGTGTAACCCTATGAGGAGAATATACTACAACCCTTTGCTTCAAATAGAACTAAAAGGAGTCTTTATTATCTAAGGGGGAGGGTAGACTCCCTAGAGTACACCATAGAATAAATCTTTCCTCAGAATTGTGGAGGCCCTTATGCATATTTACCAAAGTTACCTCATCCTTTAAGCTTGGAGGATATAATTCATTCTTGTCTTCATAACTAGCAAGCTGTTTCACATAAGGGTGACATGTAAATTTTGACTCAACGTCAATAAGGTGCAAAAGTGCCTACTCCATAGTTCCTTCAACTAAAGCCCATGCTCTAGGAAGAGCAAGGTTGGATTTAACACTATTGAGAGGAGGTGTAAAGTGTTTTCAGAACCATTCGTAAAAGAAGAGTTAGAGAAATACTAGGTCTACATGCGACACATTCACATAATGGCCTTGTGAACGAATGAAAGCCTTGTGGTATAGATCTAAGCACTGATACAAAGAGCCTAAGTAAAAGGGACCTCGTGCGAAGCCTTCACCCTAAGCAATTCATATGGCTTAAGGAAACAACCGAGGGCTCATGCTTTCTTTTTGTCCACTAGGGAATGACAAAAAAAAAGTGTGAGAGGTGTAAGTACGCAACTATAAAGGTATACTTGAGAATGGATGAGAATACTTACTTTTGTGCATGACTCAGGCTAGAAACCTGAGGTTTGTCCTTCCTTTGCTCCTCAAAGAAGTATGCAAGCCAAGAAGAGAAGCATGACTTCCTCTTGCTATTGTGAGTAGCTTTTAAGGCATCCATTAAGGACATTTAAAAACTATACTCCTTATAAGACACGTTAGTAGAGGTAATGTTAGTCTACCCAAAACTAGTCAAGTTTAGGAGAATGACCACATTCTCAAGTATTAAAGTAATTTCCCACCAAGAAGTGATGAATGTGTAAGTCTAAATACTCTAACGATAGATGATCGCCCACCATACTTCCAACCCATTCATATGTGAGGACTATAGGCGAGTGAAAGTAATAACACGAAAGACACCAGCCTTTTCTAAAAGAGTCACATACTCCAACTTTGAGATAATATGTTCTATCCAAAATTTCCACCCGGATGGTAGTTGCCTAAGAAATGAAAACTAGGTGGTTAAAAGGGGAAGTTCCTTTCTTTCATTTCTAAAGCATAAAATTGAACTCGTGTTGATGGCGTCTCTCAAGCTAGCATGGGGCTTGCATCCGATAAAGTGAAGCATACCATTCATGTAAGTAGTTGCACAGAACTCCTGATGTTTGATTTTGTCCCAGAAGGTTTCTTCAAAGATAGTTTCATCTAACCATACATCCCAAGGACTTGAAATCGGCACTAGGTGCCCATCTAAGTGCACTAGC
Source organism: Laguncularia racemosa (assembly GCA_037954665.1). NCBI lineage: Eukaryota > Viridiplantae > Streptophyta > Magnoliopsida > Myrtales > Combretaceae > Laguncularia > Laguncularia racemosa. Next base: position 5,037,660 of record JBBMOL010000031.1, on the reverse strand, counting down.
AGGTCATTTTGCTTGATTATTTCCTTGTCTTTCCCTATTGATGCACAGCATTACTGATGTAAGGATGGAACGTGAAATTTTAAAAAAAAAAAAAAGCTAAGTAAGTTTATAAAAAATGAATAAATAAATAATATATACATAAAGAGCATGAAGACGACAATGTTAGCATGGTATAACCTATATGAGCATAGTACAACACAACATCGTCGAGTAGATCACGAAAGCATCTACATCTAACCTCATTGAGCATCAACAATGCCTGGTGGGGAGTAAAGTTGTAATAGAAAAAAAAAAAAGAAAAAAGAAACCAGAATAGATTTCGGAGCTAGCCAACATATCTAAGATACCGAGGTTAACATAATGAAGGAATGACATAGTAAGCAAAGCTGGTAACCATGGCCATCATGAGGATCCGTTTCCGTGGAAGCTGCATCTTACCGAACCTCTCCCTCATTTTTTTTAATTACTCAATTTGTTCTTTCCTTGTTAATTTTCTAAAAAGAAACAGACTTTACATTCTAAATTACTTAGTCATGTTTCCCCACAACTAGTCATAATCTGTGTCCCACGCAAATCTCGAACAATTGTTCAATCACAAGTAACAACTCATTTTAAACTGCTCTCAGCTCTTGTGCATTCATACATACATCAACAATAAACACAAACTCTGGACCCCCACTCCAACCATCCCCGAAGAATGACGACGTGATACACATGAAATGGAACTCCGATTCACTCCATCCCCCCTCTTCCTCCGATGTCCGATCTCTTACTCCAAGGAGGTTCGAAGCTCCTAGAGACCGGTAATGCAAATACTGAGGACCAGACACTACCGTTGTTCCATACGGGATATTGGGAAAGTAGGTATTAAGCAGTCAGCTTCTCCATCAGCATCACAAACTTCTCCAAAAGCAAGTTCATTGACGTCTGATCTCTTGCAAACTAGACAACAAGTTGAAAGTAGGATTGGGCAACATGGACATCCTCAACGCCGTCCGATCCTTCGCCGACCTCGACTCTAAACTCTATAAACTCTTTGTCCGTGGTCTCGGCTACAACACCACCACCGAAACCCTACGTTCTGTATTCTCTGCTTACGGTGAGCTCGAAGAAGCCACCGTGATACTCGATAAAACCACCGAGAAGTCCAAAGACTATGGCTTTGTGACTTTTAAGCACATCGATGGTGCTGTGATTGAGGATTGATGGGCACGTAGCGGTTGCTCAGCTTGCTACCGCGAGGAATCAAGGTGCTGGCGGTGGCACGAACTCGGTTGATGTTTCAGAGAAGATATATGTTGGAAATGTGCCTGTGGATATGCCAACGGAAAGGGTTGGGTCTGCCAGACAGCAATGCAACCATCCCGGTCAAGCAAGCCCCTCTACATCTAGAGCTTGCTCAAATTTGGACAGCACTGCCGTTATTTACACTCTGACCGCGTGGCTTTAGTTCATCCACCAGACTTTGACTCCAATCTCCTTAGAAGTCAAGGATACAGAGGTACAACCTATAGAACAGATGTAAGGTCATCTGCAAGTGAAGGAATGGTGATGGATTGCAGCAAAAACTGGTGGGCTTTTTGACATGGAAAGCATCAGGCCGGATGAAATGATACTAATGTCTAGTCCAATTTATAGTGCGGTTTACTGGCTTTATTATATATAGGATATAGTTCAGACGAATTATACCTTTTAGAAACAGCAGTTATTTCTTTAGGAAACCTAAAAAGATAGCACTATGAGGAAAATAGTGTTGAGAGGGATGCAAATGGGAAATTTCTCAAGTCTCTCTCGGTTCTAGAATGTAGTCAAGATGGCAGGCATTCGGCTAAAATTGAAGGGGATCATCACAGTGGAGCTTTGCTTGATGTCGGAACAGTCACAGATTGGGATTCTTTGTTTATTAGTTCACCCCAGGTAGTCATACATGATAATGATGATCTCATGATGTATTACTATTCCTTCGAGTTGTGACATTGCTTCAACAGCTCCAGAAGTGGATAGGATGAGTAAAAGGACAGCAGCGAAGGCTAGCTGGTAGTTTTTAAGTTGCCATTTTCGAAGTGAGAACTAAAAATGGACTATCTTGCGATCGATCCATGTAGGTACTTTGTATTTATATAGCTTTTTTTTTTTTTTTTTCCTTTTTTCCTTCTCTTTTCTAGTGAATATTTCTACAACTAGAGTTGATTATTCCATATTGCTGATAATCTACAATGTACTAGCAATGGACCCTTGCAAGGACGAACGTAAAACTATACAATTGGGGCGGGTTTAGCTTAATTAAATTAATATTATAACCATTCTTTGGAAAATGTCCGCTTATTCTTACAATTGTATTGCATTTATATATGTAAAATGATTTTGTTAATAATTGCACCTACAATATTTTTTAAAACTTAATGAAATGAAAAATTCTTTTTAGGAAATAATTAAGAGTGTTTGGTGTACTTTGTTAGAGGTTAAGAGAATAAACTTTTTGCCTTTTATTATAACATATGTATTACTTAAAAATATAACTATTAATTTATAAAAAAATAACTTAAATGCATAAAACTAGTGTAAGTTTTGCTTTCAACAAAACTAGATCCAAAAAAATATTATACAAAAGATTGCAAGTAGAGCCAAAATAGCAAATTGACATAAATATAAATATTATAGGATTTCTTTTCATGATAACTTTGCAAAATTGTTTTATTAGTAGTGCTAAAAACACATATCAATTTGGATATAAGTTATCATGCAATCAATTGTTCAATAATCACATTTAAATTCATAACAATAATTGTAAAAAGAAAATGTTAATAAAGTAAGTCATATGATTAGTAAATTTACTAATAATTTATGCATTTAAACCAAAAGAAAAAAAACTATAAAATAGCAATGTAATAACTATTTATGGTGCACTTCTAAAAAAAATAAAAATTCAAATATATACATATATACATTAAATGAATTTAATGTCATTAGTTATTATGAGAAAGTATTAAAAAAAAAAAAAGGTAAATAGGGACTTAAGCAATGAATGCATTTTGAAAAAGTAAAATGATACTTATAAGATTTGACCCAAAAATCTTATACTTATAAAATAATTACTTAACCACTTAATTACATATATTTTATATTATAACATTCTATTTAAAATATAAAATTTAAAAATTATTTTTTTTTAACTTGATCCTTAACGATTGTGTGCCAATTTTTCAAAGCACCTTTTAACCTTTGGATGCAATAATTGTAACAATGACATTGAGAATTCTAGATTATTGTACACATGTGAATTAATAGTGTCCATGTTTGAATAATATAGCTTGCACCAATCTCTAAAACCGTAGTAATGTTGTATTTAGGGGGTGGCTTCTGGAGAGATAACTGAGGTTTGAGGCTTTTTGAAGCAGAATTTTAGGTTTTATTTTTTAGTCTAAAGTTGTAAAGAGAAGAGCTTTAAAAATACTACAATTAAATAAATTAAGTAGAGACCAGCAAGTGACTCTCATCAACTTAAGTAGGTTGCTGATGTTATGGCAAAAAAAGAAGCTTTTTCTACAGGAAATTAATGTTTGTTTTCAAAACATCTTATGATCTTCTAAAATGTTTTATTTAAAAATGCTAATCATTTTGTTTGGTTGGATTGGCATAGTCCATAAGGGTTACATACTTAAATATTATCATTTTTGAAAAAAATTCATAAATATTGTATCTATAAAAATTATTACTAAAACAGGTTTTGAATATGCGGATCACATGTGCAACTTTAGGAATACTGGAAAATTGTACGCTGAAGGCGTAGACCTACAAATTACACCCCAATCCCACTGTCCAACTTTATATTTTATTTATACTCACCGTAAATTTAGAAACAAAAATTACGTGATAACAATACAAAAACTAAAAAATATATATAAATACACTAATAGTCAGAAACACACAATATACAGAAAATACTCTTCCAAATCTAGTTTTTCTCTCGCTCACACACAATAAAGAGGAAGAAGTGGACTAGGAAAGAGAGGATTTGCCTAGATCTAAGTGGTTTCTGAACAACTGATCAATTATGGTATGTTTTTTTTTTTTTTAGAAAAATTGAAGTTTTTGAAGTATGATAGGGATTTAGTAAAAAAGTTGAAAATGAAGAAAAGCATCAATACAAAGAATTTCTTTACATAATATGCCGCAGCATCGAAGTTGATCCAATCGAAGTGAGGGTTGAGATCATTCATAAACATCCTATGCTCCATAGGGGCAATACATGTTATGCATTGATGGCAATCAGAGACAATAAAGATTTAAAAATTCTATTAAAACGGTTTAATCATATGGAGATCATGGCATATAACAATTATTCATCAAAATTTCTAATAATTTGGGGGGGAGGGGGGCTCAGTAAGGTAGACATTCGATACAAGCAATCGGCCACCTTCATTACATGACATTACAAAAATGCAGCTAGAGTCATCGACATTTCAACTCTCAATTCTAATCCCAATTGAAGTGAATGATGATGATGAAATAGATAGAGCAATTACTCTAGTATTACAACGACCAGACACACGAGATCTGTATATGGTTCATATGGGAGCGGAGGCTGTAATTGACATTGATGGTAGAATGGGTGTTGAGTAGGAGAGTAGCGATAACAAGAAGAGTTCCGATGAGGAAAATGAGAAGAGTGAGAACAAGGGAGATGAACTGATGAAGTACTAGAAGAAGAGTCTCCAATCATACATACCTACTTGAGAGAGCCAATATATCAAGCAAAGAAGGCTGAACCACTAACCATGGCAATTAGAGATCTTGTTCCATATTATAATTTTGGGGGCGATAGTGGTTACATTTATTCCAAGCAAAAGCAAACCAATATTTGCAATGATTCGAGCAATAGTGGCAATTTCTATAGGGGCACGAGATTCCGAACAAAAGCAGATGTCATTTAAGTAATGAAGTCTTACCATGTGAAGAACCATTGCAACTTCACTATTGTAGAGTCTAGTCCACTACTGTGGTATGTTTATTGTTTTAAATAAGACGACAGTTGTAAATGGAGGCTTTAAGCCTGAAAGAAGAAGTTAGAGGGCATGTTCATAGTGATGATATTTGAGGGTCCACACATATGTAATCAGATCACCTACGGTTGGATTGCAATCTCTTTGCCAACCGATTTGTAAATCTTCTTAGGAACAATCCTGATATGAAGGTAGCCGAGCTAACTTTTGTTGTCAAACAGGAATTTGGCTATAGGATTAGCAGGAGATAGGTTTAGAAGGGAAAGAAATAGGCTATCGAGCTTATGTATGGGAATTGGGAGAACTCTTACAATGAACTACCAAAACTTCTCAATATAATAGAAAATACAAATCTCAAAATACGAATAGATTAGGGGTGAAGCAGATCAAGCACCCTTGGTGTGTCTACTTTGAAGTAGGTATTCTAGGCATTTAGGTCGTACATCGCAACATGGAGATTCCTTAGACTTGTTGTTACAATTGATGCTACTTTTCTGTATGGGAAGTACAACCACCAATTGCTAGTTGTTTGTGGTGTTGATGGCAATGACCATATACTTCCGCTGGCATTCACTTTGGTTGATTAGGAGATAGTTGAGATATGGGGCTGGTTTTTTAGGAAACTAAAGGAATATATTATCGGTGACCATAAAGGTCATGAAACCATTTGCCTCATATCGAATAGACACACAGGCATCAGATCAACAGTCTGACAAGAAGCAAATAGATGGCAACCTCCATTTACGATATAGTGGTTTTGCCTTTGACACATTACGGGCAACTTTAACTCCACACATAAAAACACCTAGCGCAAGAAGTTGGTCACATATGCCGGGTTGCAAGCACAATCTCGCAAGTTGAATTATGTGATGGATCATGTATAGATGATTAAGTCGAATGTGTTAAACTAGTTTGACAACGTACCATTGGATATGTGGATGCTAGTTCATGATGGTTGCTGTTAGTTTAGGTATATGACCTCTAACATTGTTGAAAGGTACAATTTCGTGTTGAAAGGGGCTCGAGGGTTACCTGTGACTACTTTGGTGAAGAAAACGTTCCACAACTGCGTTAGGTACTTCATCCAGAAGGGTACCAAGGCATTGAAGAATACAGTGAAGGGTAGAATTTTCATTAAATATGCAACCGAAAAAATTAACCGATGGAGTTCACGAGCTAGCAACCATATGGCCATCAGCTATAGTAGGCACGACAAAGTTTTTGAAGTCTTCACTAATAGTTGTCGAGTCGCCAATAGGTTAGGGGAAGGGGGCCAAACGCACGTTATTGACTTTGCCCACAGCACATGAAATTGCTAGAAATGGCAAATATATAGAATTTCATGCTCTCACGCTTATGCAGTGGCCACCTCGCTTAAGTTTGATATGATGCATTCTATATCTGATTGGTATAGATAGACACATCAAGACTAAACATATAAGATGCACTTCATGCCCATAGGGGACAAGTTGGATTGGGAGCCAATGCACTTCTCGTCACTCCGCCTAAGAGGAGACCTCGTATGAAAGAAGGGAAATCCAAGGTAGAAAAGATACCAAATGGAGATGGACATTAGGGAGTGTCTAAATCAAATCACATGTGGACTTTACAGAGCGAGGGGGCATAATAGAAGAACATGCCTATGTCAATACAATAATGGTAACTGATGGATACTAATACATATTACATCACATTCGACATTGCATTCATGATGCTAACATTAGCCTTTTCTCTTTTGCTGCTTAGGTGAATCCTTGACTACTTCATCTAATTTGTTTAAAGACATGACAGAAGGGGGATGCTTGATATTTTGTATATGTACTTGTAATTTTGTCATTTATTGAGAAGTTGTTTTAAATGTCAATTTGTTTAGACATTTGTTAGATGATATGAAATATTCAAAGTTGTAAAATCTTATATGTACACATTGTTAAATGTTATGAAATATTTGAAGTTGTAAAATGTGTACTATTTTATTACAAATTATAAAAATACATCAACTTAATCATTGTAGTTGACCATATACATATGAAAAGAATTAAAAAAATCATCGCTTCCTATCCCTATCCCCTCCTATCTCCTACCCCTAGTCAATTGCCTAGCTAGCCAAGCGAAGGGGTTGGTTAACCTTGCACGTGGAGCTGGAAGAGCTTCAAACTCCTGGGTTGGACGCTGGTTGAAAGCATTATCAAACGCTCGCAGAGGCATGGGACTCCACTCTATCGACTGATTAGATGATTCACCCTAATACATAGGTTGTTTTCCAAGGCATTTCTTCTATAAAGCTGGTGGTGCTAGGACAGGACCACTTATAGAATGCTGATGTGGTGTCTCGTATTGGCTAAACATCGGCCCTGAGCTAGCATGCACTGCATTGAAATCAATATGCATCTGTTCATCTTGCTTTAGATTTTCCTATAGCTCAACTCAGTTTCATAGTCGTCGTTGTCGCTTCATTCATTACCACACCAGCATTAATTCTACCTCCTCTTAGATATTCTACTATTACAATTACAGGTACAACATTACCCCCCTCCCCCAAATGGTGAAGCATGAACTAAAGACCCTAAGCAGCTATTCTCATGACCGTGTCTATATCTAGTGATAAGTATATTTGTCGTAAGGTGTCACCCAATAAGTATGAATAAAACATAAATTAAGGTTAATAAGATCATGTAATCATTTGGACATTACTGAGTTTTTATGTAAATCATGCATCCAATTTATTGCCTGCTGATTAATCCATACCACTACAAGTAATTATCATGCCCACCACGAAGACCATCTATATGAACAACTTGATCGACCCGCTATTCCCACATGTTCAAATACACTGCATGTTGGACTGTCCAATCAACATCAATCTGGCCACGCAAGTTAATTTCATGGAACTCCAGTTGTGGGATATATTGGAACCTACCAAACTATCTCACCACTTGATTTGGAAAATGCCACTCAACAATGTGAAAACAAATAAGTGGCACCTCAACCTAAAAATAGGAAATTATATTAACTTCAAATGATAAATATGATTAACCGCAAGGAAACAAATTTGGTTACTAAAGTACTTGCAACATGTTTTACTTGTCCAACGCATCTCAATATGCGCTAACTACGTGGGTGAGGTGAAACTACATATCCCTCAACGTGTTCCAACATGTTACAAGTAGAGATCTAGCTGGTACAAATAGTCTGTATGAACTAACGGGTGTGATGTGGGGAAATCTATCCTAAGCCCACATCTATAGCGAAATGGCGACCCCTCCAATCTTGCATGTTGATGATGATGACGTGACACAAAGTTGGCAATACAACTACGCCAAACATGTGGAACCCCAGCTATATATCCTAGTAACATTGAAATGTTCTAGCGAAGGTAACCACATTGTGTGGATGAGGGAGTTAGATTTATCGGCAAAGATAAATCTCCCTAAGAGCTGTAGTATGTACATATGAGTAGGTCGATGTATTTACTTAACATCGGCATCTAGTGGGATCAACTAGAACATATCACGAAGCCATATCATACTAATATGGCCCCCCCTACCGCTAGACCTTGGTCTCGCTCCTAGTAGTTCTTCGCATATTACTCCTTAATTCAAGCAACTACTCCTTATAACTATCTATCCATCCACAAGGAGTCCTAACTGAATCTCCTCATCTTGTAGTATAATTGTAAACTCCCCCATTGGCATGTAGAATGTGTATGTCTCTGGACGCCATCACTCCACCAATGTTGTAATCATGTGCCAATCAAGGGGTATGTATGGTAGGCAACTCACACCTTCGAATCAAGCCAGCTGCAAGTATGGCTCCATTCAAACATTGAATAGGATAGTAGGCTCATCACAACGAAGTGTCAGCTCATGCCATCGAACAATGAAAGTTACTTGATCCTATGCTAACAACATATGAAATGTTTTCCTGTTTCTAATGCAACATAAACTAATTGATAAGTGAAACATCAATTACCACTCCATCCCAAACGGCTTGTGATCGATGACTTGCCTACTAGATCAAGACTAAATGATCAAAAGGTCCAAGTTGCATCTATTATGCAAAACCATACAAATAATTTACATTTGCAACAAATGCAAAATTTTTCACTAATTAATTTTATAACGATTAATTAATGACATATTAATGAGTAATTGCCTTTAATTAATGGTAATTATTAACTACTTACTTTTATAACTAATTCTGCCAAATCATACAAATATTTTACATTTGCAACGAATATAAAATTTTTCACTAATTAATTTTATACCAATTAATTAACATATATTAACGACTAATCATCTTTAACTAACGGATAATTAACAACTACTTACTTTTATGATTAATTTTACAAAACCATACAAATATTTTTCATTTGCAACAAATATGAAATTTTTCATTTGCAACAAATATGAAATTTTTCATTAATTAATTTTATACCAATTAATTAACGATATATTAATAACTAAACACCTTTAATTAATAGATAATTAATAACTACTTACTTTTATGACTAATTCTACAAAACCATACAAATATTTTACATTTATAACTAATAAAAAAATTTCACGAATTAATTTTATATAAATTAATTAACAATATATTAACAACCGATTGCCTTTGATTAATTGATAATTAACAACTAATTAATTTTATAACTCATTCAACAAAACCATACAAATATTTTCACTTTGCAACAAATACAAAATTTTTATTAATTAATTTTATAATAATTAATTAGCAACATATTAACGACTAATCACTTTTAATTAATGGATAATTAATAACTACTTACTTTTTATGATTAATTCTACAAAACCATACAAATATTTTTTATTTACAATTTTTCAATAATTAATTTTATACCAATTAATTAACGACATATTAACGACTAATCACCTTCAATTAATGGATAATTAACAACTACTTACTTTTATGACTAATTCTACTAAACTATACAAATATTTTATATTTTCACCCAATACAAAATTTTCACTAATTAATTTTATAGCAATTAAATAATGATATATTAACAATTAATCACTGCTAATTAACAATTAATTAACAATAACTTAATTTAATGACTACATTTACAAAAATACATTATAATAACATATATACATAATTCATTTACTAATTTTAATTAATCATATATTAACAATTAATTAATTACTAATTAATAGTTAATTAACAATAACTACTATTTCAACAAAATTTATGTAGTATATATATTTACATGTCTTTTTTATGCATTTATCCAAAATAGTATAACAGCAACAAAAAGAAATTTTTTCTTAAAAAAACATACCAAGATCTTAATAAAGATATTTCTAAATACGTATTTCAATAGAGCAAAACTTGCGTAAAACACAAATTATGAAAACAAAAATTTTCAAATAGCGACAAAGAGTAAAATTTACAAAGGAAATTGAAATATAAAAATGTGAACATATGAACTAAAAATTCGTATTTATATTAGAAATTATCAGTGCAAAATTTTTCCTATGTATTACAAATCACATGTTATAATACTGTATAAATTTACTGTATCACTTTTATAGATTCGCAGACATACTTTTATAATAACTTTATAGGTTTACAGTGTTATAAGCTTATAAGTTTGCAAAATAAAATTCCATAGGGTTGTAGGCAAAAAAAAAATTTATTTTGTATCGATTTACGCTTCTAACGTACAATTTTTCAATATCTCTAAAGTCGCATACGTGATCCTTATCTTTCAAACCTATTTTAGTAATAATTTTTATGAGTATAATATTTACGTAATTTTTTTCAAAAATAATAATATTTAAGTATATAACCCTAATCTGTAATGGCTTTTTGCATTACTCCTAGGACTTTTCTTTTATTTTTATTTATTTATTTTGATGAAATTGGATTTAGACCGGTCGTGTTTGCGCCTCATGGTGCAACATGAGAGTGAGGAAGAGATCTACTCCATCCTTATCTAACAATACACCTAGTTTATTACAACTTAATTGCACCAAAGGCCTACCCTAAGCCAAATGTCTTTGATACCAATATCATCAAAATTATCTGCATCAAATTTGTTACAACTTCAATGTAAGCCACAAATAAATTAGTGCCCAAAAATAATTTTGTTTATTTATGTAAACCCACAAGCACAATACACCAAAATAGGTTAAACTAAGTCAACACTATTATAGTTTAATAGCATGAATACCCATAGGCAAAAAAAAAAGAAAAAAAAGATTTAACTAGTGTTTAATTACACTTGTTTTGTCAACTTATTCTCCAATTAATATCTTTTTTAATGCATTACACCTAAAAATTCACAATTTATAGAAAAATAATTAATTAATTAAAAAATACAATTGAATTATTGTTAACTATATTTTAGCTGATTCTTAAGTCCCAAGTTAGTTAAATAATGTTTAGGGCCAATGATAAGTTTTAAAAACTAAACTAAAGAAACAAGAAACATATAAAATAAAAATTGGTGGAGCAAAAAGGGTTGGTGGCTAAATGCCATATTGGCCAGTCAATTGGCCAAGTGGCCACTGAGTGATAAGATTGAAGGTTGATTGCTACCTGTACAATTAAATCATTTTCAGTAATGATTACATTTAATGGTCAAATCATTCCAAAATGTTGAATTACATAGAGACTATAACTTTCAGGATTTTAAATGGTATTTACTTTTTTTTTGGGTCAATATTACACTATTTCCACAAAGGATCAGTGAGTCATAAAAGTATATTTCTTTGAGTTAGTTTGAAATCATAAAACGGTGCATTCGAGTCTAATTTCTAACTGTAGGGTGTGTTATGTTATAATTTAAGGTTCTTGCAAGGATTTCTAAATTAGATTCGGTTTAGATTTTGATTATATCAATCTTAAATTTAAGTAGTTGTAATTGAAATCGTGAAAGAAATATTTAACTTTCTAATATAAGGATAGTGAATAACTTCTATAAAGCCTTTTTTAGAGTTCTTACAAGTCACTGTGGAAACGGGACTAGACATGAGATACATCTTCAAAGAGTAAGGCTTTTTTTTTTAAATAATAATAAGTCGATAGTATATAATAAAACAAAGTATAAGAAAGAAACACACGTCATACTTTATTTGGCATATAAGACATGAGATGTTTCTTGTCCATGCATGCGACTAAAGAACTAAGACAAATATGGAAAGTTGCCTGACATTACACTCGTGCAATTGAACAAGTTACTCCTTGCATATTTAAATAGTCCTTATTTTATTGTTTATTAGTGTTTTCATTAAAACTTTTTGACAGACTTTTTTATTATAAAAACTGAAAACTTGTCGAACTAATATTAGTTTTTATTGGCACGAAATGAAATCATTAATAGGCATGACGAAAAGATTTAACCTAGTCGTTTTCAAAAGGTAAATGGTTTAAATATAGAAAAGTCAAAGAGCGAAGAGCTCCAGCTAATTATTAAAAAAAATATATTGCAAAATGTAACAGACCCGAGCAAAAGTTTAAAAGATAAAGGACTCAGATAAAGTTAATTTGTTTATTTATTTATTTATTTTTATATTAAAGTCGGTATAGATGACTACTAAGATCATTATGTAGTGTGCATGCTTATTATATTAATACAATTATATCCATATCTCTCGTCCTTATTTTAATATATCTAAATGGTATTGCTAGCGCCGTGAACAAGTAGGAATCAACATATATTACTCCCATTTGATGGCTATCTATTGTGACTGATGAGAATGCTGCCACTGGAATTAAAAATAAGAACATTGTATATTCATTGAATAGCAACATAAGAAAGAAAAGTTAAGGTGTAATGTAGTCTTGTAGTATTTACATTATATGCAGCCATGACTATTGCTTGAATGTAAATTACTACCAAGTTTACGATTTGAGATTTGCTTCAACAGCTCCAAAAAGTTGGCACCAAGCCTATTCTCGAAGAGTTAACTAATAATGCAAAATGTACTATTTTGCACTTGATATATATAGGTACTCCTATTTAAGTTGTGATAAAAATACCCAAAAGGGGAAGCTAACACTAAACTCAAGTTTATCTAATAAATGAAGCTAAGATTTGCTTTGTAAATTGAATTACAAGTGGTAAATAATTTCAAACTTGTTGAGTTATTAAGGCTTGGGGTGAAAAGTAAGTGGCTGCTATTGATTGTGCATGTTATGTTAGAAGAAACCTAACTAATAATTATCTAGATTAACTAATTTATGGGTTTTGGTTAAAAAAAAGGGAGGAAATTAAAAAGATATAAACAGTTTAATTAAGGATATGATGCACTAAAATTAAATCGAACTAAGTTTATTTAATTTCAATTGATATTAATAGGGTTGGGAATTTGAAACATGACTCGTAACCCAAATACAACACGACATGATTTTTGTACACAAAAAAAAAATAGATAAGAGACATAAACAAGTGAAACATATTTAAACAAGGTAAAATTTGTGTTTGGATTAAGATTTAACTTGTAAATTTATTTATAAACCCGTTTATCAAATAGGTTTTGTAAATAGGTCTCAGGTTCAACCAGTGAACTCATTTAATAATAAAATAACTAATAATATATATAACATAGACAAATTATATCATGCATATAAATATATATATGTTGTATTTAAATATAGATTATAAATATAGTGTATGTATGTATATACACACACAACAAATATATAATTTAAATGCATTTGTTCTACGTATCAACTCGTACATTACAATAACATATATATGCTTTACGTAAATATAAATTATAAAGCTATAAAACATATATAGAAAATATATAACATCTATTTATGTATATAATAATTTATATAGATTATATAACTATAAGACATATATATATCATATATATATGTACATAATACTTATATAAATTATTGAACTCTTATTCTATTGTAACTTTATATTTAAGTATTAAGGTTATATCATTTTCATTGGTAAATGTTAATGTTATGATTATCCTTTTTCTTATATATTTATAATTATTTCATAAATTTTTTTATAACTTTTTAATTTGTAAACAGGTCAAATTCGGATATGAAAAACTATTATTAAACAAGTTAAATTATGAGTTTAGGGTTTTATACATGATTAATAAATATACCATGTTATGAGTTAAGGTTTTTAATATACGAACTCATTTAAATATATAGATGAGATACGATATATTAACACAAATTACTAACCCTATATATTATGCGTAATTGAAATCAAACAAGGTTTTAATTCAACCAGTTAATATAACACACAACTAATTAAATTTAAAGGGTTATTGTAACAATTCAATATGAATTGATAAAATAAATCATTGAAGAGGAACTCTCAAAAGTGTTTTCATTGACATCGATAAATTTAAACACTAAAAAACCTTAAGGGCAATTAGGGAAAACAAATGCTTAAAATAAGGACTGTAATGGAAATTAATAAATTTAAAGTAAATAAACCTAGGAATTAGTAATTGAATTAAAATGAATGAAAATATTTGCAATGACTTCAATTAAGTCTATACCACACAATAGAAGTCTTCAAATTACGCCATGCAAGTCTTCCTAAGCTACTGAATTAAAATAAGTCTTCTAGATTCAAGTCTTGGAAACTAATCTCTATCATTGTCCCCAAACTCAAGAAGATTCACCATCGAAGCTTAAAGTGGATACCCACCTAGAATGAAGACTAACTTGCAAAAAAACTAAGCTCATGAGCTGCATCTAATATTCACTCTACAAATCCTCTCTGGATCAGCTATTCCCAAAGCATCTTAACGTCAACTCCAACAGCTTTCATCTCTCCAGCATTACAGTTTATGCTAACAGCAAAAAATTCCCTAAGTGTTTTCATACCACTCATCTTGCACCCTATCAACAACAATTACTTGAACTAAATGTGCCTCAAAGAAGGATGTCACGATATCTGTGGGTCATTCATGTCATAGTCTAATGGATGTTTTAAAAATCCATCAATAGATGATATACACTTGCCATTAACAAGGAGTTGGTCTTGCTTCGTAGGATCTGTATGGACATATTCAACGATCCGTATTGCTTGTACTTTCAAACCCATAGTCTTTTCATCTACTCCCAATCCCTCATCCTCTTTCTCAACTAAAGGTTTAGGAGCCTGCATGCTCTCATTCACGCACCGAATAGCATTTTAATTCATTGGCAATCGGCAGTCGGCATAAACTACAATAGGGACACACGAATCACGCACCCAATGCCCTGCAATTTCACCGGCCACACTACACGTCACGTGTCCAACATTAAGCAATCCTTGTTCCCCGCTCTCAAGTCAATCACCAACGTGTGCTCACAATGCTCAGCGGCAGACCCCCACACCCCTGCACAAAAGGCCAACAGATGGCACTCTCTTCGCACACTATAGCGAGCTCAATTCAATTTAACTCGCACTTCAATACTCTCACTTTCACCTTCTTCATATTCCATTCCAATCACACACACTTTTCTGGACAGCATGGGTCCCCCAATTTGCATGCACGCCTTCACAATCGACCGACACCCCCTTGCACTCCACACACCGATCACGACACGCTATTTACAGTAACCGACCTACACAACTTTAGACTTTTAATTTTGCTAAACTAAACAATTGTCAAACTGAACTTTTACGTATGTTCGCACGCGCAATCTCGAGTTTTGATACCAAAATGATACAGATAAAATCCATATTCAAGTAATTTATAATGAAACCTTTCAAAAATTGATACGATAGATATTTTTGGGGTTTGGGTTTTATAATTTTTATGAGTTTTTAATTTTAAAACAAAAAAGAAAAAATTAAAAAAAAATATACACAATTTAATTAAGACATAACACACGAAAATTAAATCGAACTGGATTTGTTAATTTTAATTGATATTATACACAATTAAAATCATACAAGGTTTTAATTCAACTGATTGATAACTTATATGATGCACAATTGATTGAATTGAAGGAGTTGTTACCACAATTCAATATGAATTGATAAGATAAAATGTTAATCTTTAGTCCAATTTTTAAAGATGTTGTAAAAGATTTGTATTAATTTATATAGAACTATATCTAACTTGAGTTGTAATATTATTAATATGGGATATAAGTCTAGAGATTAAAAAGAAGATTAAAAAATATGCTAGTCACACAGTACTAAGAAGTAGGGACTTTCTTTGGCAATAGTTTACATATACCAAATTAAACATGCCTTACAAATATATTTATTACTTATGTTGTTATTAGCATTGAATATTATAATAATTTATAAGATAATAGTTTAATTTTTTATTATATTTTAATTTTATTATTTATTTTTTAATTCCATTTTTTGCATAATTTTTTTTTATCCACAAACTGTAAGGTTTATGATCGGTCCTAGATCTATGGGCACGGGCCGGATCCGATTCGGTTGCACCACGCTCAGGTCTAGTTGTCCCCGTAAGACACTACATATCAATGACAATATTGAGACATAATATGGGTACGGTTTTATGGGAATACACCTGGTTCCTTCTCTAATAACTTTAATTTGTCTACGGGATTTTACTAAAATTAAATGCTAGTAAAAATGAGGGGGGAAAGGAAAAAAGCAATTTTAGCATCTTACTAATAAACTTGTCCTTACGTAATACATACATATCAAAGTGCCATGGTATTATGTGCACATTTTAATACATAAACAATTCTTCTCTGAACTCACAAATCATGACATTCACCTTCTTCTAAATTCATGATACCCTTATCATGAGACTAATATCTTTCTACCATCCACACCCAAAGGATTGCTAATCCTCCTCCACTCATTGTCAAACTCCATCTAAGATCGTCTTTATCAAGACTTTAGGCCTTCATAAGCTATCTCTAATTCTCACCCATTTCTTCACCCTCCAAGATCTCATCTTTTAAGTTACCTAACGATAGAATGGCCTACTATAACACTTTTACAAATAGTTTGACAAATCTTGTCACAAAAATATAACTATCCTTACTAGTGACTGCTTATTTTGAGCTTAACCCACACAAGTCCATTTTTCAAAAAGAATTAACCACACACTAACTACACTATGTAGCATTTAGGCAACTCAATGTAGTTGAAACATTGAATCTAATAACAATTGCTAAGAAATGGGAGGTTGTCCCCTTTTAGAGTACTTGTACTACAATAGACCATCCTTAGATTCACACTTTTACACATATCTTTTATGGTGTGTCAACCTTCCTATCCTTTTCTTTCCTCATATATTTAATAAGACTAACTACTCTAACTAGTTTCGACCTGCCATGACCTCATCAGGAGAGCAACATTAACTCTCGATCAATTTAGTCATGAGAAGCCAAACCTGCCCTCAATGTCTTTTACTCTCTAAACAAACTATCTTGTTGATGCTACTCATGATATATTAAGCCCAAGTTAATCCCTTTATATCTACTCTGAATTGACAAACCATGACACATGCACCAAATAAGTTTACTACATATCAAGAGCAAAACATGACTATCATTAGATAGTTTCATTTATTGGTTTATTTTTGAAAAAATACCTCATCTTTTATCTTTAGCTATATTTTATTGAGTCTCTCACCTTTTAAGTATTCACTATCTTTCATCTTTCTATTTGAGTCCTTTATCTTCTCCAAGAATACTTAAAATAGTCTTTTCTTCATTATCCATTTGTGATTTCATTAAAACTTTTTGACATAGACTATTTTATTAGAAAAACTAGAAAGTTGTTGAATTGACATTATTAGTCTTTGTTGGTACAAAATGAAACCATTAATAGATAAGATGAAATGACTTTATTTAATCACTTTAAAAGGTAGGTCAGTTAAGGAAATAGATCCTTTAAAATTACTTTTTTTTTAATTTTCTAAAATTACAAATCAATAATTGGAATTATCTTAATTTTTGAAATGCTTCATGATATCATCATGACATCATCTTTTTTCTTGTAATTACAATTATTAATTGCATATAACAATATCTTAAAAGGATAACTTTCGAAAACTTTACAAATAGTAATTTTAGAGAATTAAACTCCATCAATTAAACACAAAAAAGTCACAAAGTGAAGAGCTCAAGTTTTAAAAAAAATGCAAAAGGTATAAGTCTCCAATAAAATTTTGAAAGATAAAAGACCCAAATAGATTAGTAGTGATGAAATTAATTTGTTTATTTATTTAGTTATATTAAAGTCACTATAGATTATTACTAAGTTCATTAAGTGGAGTTTATGTAGTGGGCATGCTTATAATACTAGTAACTATAGGAAAACTTCAATACAAATATGTCCCTATCTCATATGTTGTCCTTATTTTAAAATCTAAATGGTGTTGCTAGCGCCGTGAACAAATTGGAATTAACATATAATACTCCCAATTGCTGGCTTTCTGTTGTGATTGATGAGAATACGGCCACTTAAATTAAAAATAAGAACATGTTATATTCATTGAATAGCAACATAAGAAAGAAAAGTTAAATGCAGGTGTAATATAGTCTTGTAGTATACACATTATATACTGCCATGACTATTAATTGAATGTGAATTAATATTAAATTTAGGATGTGAGAATGCTTGAACAGCTCCACAAGTGGACATGCTATTCCCAAGGAGTTAACTTGGTGCAAAATGGACTATCATTCAACAATAGTCCTATTTATATTTTTTTTCCTTTTTTTCGATGAATATTTCTATGGCTAGAATTGATTACTCCATGTTGATGACGTAGGTCCCCATGGTAATGAAGAAGGAGGTTAGATTGATCGCTTTTAAAATTTTAAAACTTTTTAAAAAATTCCCATCTTTTTTGCTTTTGGAAGAATAAATTTTGACTAATTAAACAAATAGATGATTGAATTATGGTTCTATTAAATAATACGCAAGAAAACAAATGGATAGTCACAAAGAAAATTAGGCAAGTAATTACTTATATTTATTTTGGGAAATTTTAGTCTTTATTTATAATATTTTCTATTTTAGCTAAAAGTCTTTTATTTTTTACATTCAAATCATCAATGTTTATAAACGTATTAAAAAGAATCCTTTTAATGTCTAAAAAGCCTGTTTAAATTGTCTTTTTTATTTTTATTAATATCTTATCTATACTTGTTTGAAAACTAGTGTTTAGATAAACTTTTTATCTGTATCTTATCTGCGTTTGTTTGAAAACTAATGTTTAGATAAACTATCTAATTTGTATTTGATTCACTAATATTTTAAAGTAATGTTTAAAGATTTGATTTTTCTAATAAAAGCACATGTGTAATTGTACATTTGTCTTTTTTTTTTTTTATTTGATTCTAACCAAACACTCATATTCAAATAGATATGAAACAAATACCAAATGAATTAAAATAAGATAAACCAAGGTTAGTTGTAGAACCATGCACATAGGTTAGTTCCCAGCCGGTTCATGTCTCAAAAGCAAATCGCACCTAGGTCCAATTGTCCTTTTTAAATACTACTTTCATATTTGAATAGATATAAAATAGATAAAAATAAGATAAACCAAGATTAGTTGTAGAACCATGCACATAGGCTAGTTCCTAGCCAATTTATGTTTCAAAAGCAAACCATGCCTAAGTCCGATTGTGCCCTTTAAACACTATCTAAATATTCACTAGGGGAATATCCATTCTATTCCCCTTTATTTTATATTGAATATTAAATAACTATTATAAGTTTAGTTCAATTTCAAACATCGAATAGTCATTCAATATGAATTGCTATTATATAAAATAATGAATAATAATTCATGATTCATTACCATAAATTATTATTTAATAGCTTATTTATTGACTTTCACATAAATGCTCTTACCATCAAAAAACAACACCATAAATACAATATGTTAATATTGATAATGGGATTTTTTGGAAGAGGTATAGTTCATATTTTAGTTTTATCCTATATATTTCTTTACATTGCTTTTATATAAACAAAACAATGTAATTAATGCATAATAACCATTATATATCTATTTCATTCCAATTGAAGTGCAATTTAATTTTCCCGAAATAATCCGACCATATGGATATATTAATGGCAATATATAAATGTAATTAACATGGCTGCTGTTTCATGAGAATACACCACCTACTTCCTTCTCAAATAACTTTAATTTGTCTACGAGATTTTACTGTAAATTAAATGCCAATTGAACCCAAAAAAACAAAAAAAAAAGGAAAGAAGAAGCAATTTTTGCGTTTTACTAAGAAACTCGTCCTTATGTAATACGTACACATCGTGCCATGATATTCCGTGCACATTTAAACATTGAAATCTCCTTTGATATTCCACTTGTCTACCATTATAAGATTCTATTAAAAAAATGCCTCCACCTTCTTGCAACTGTTAGGCTATATGCTCAGTCATATTTATTTAATCAATAACAAAAAAAAAAAAGAAAAAAATCTTATTTTGCGAATAACATAAATTTCCTTCGAATTTTCGATGCTTTTAAGAATCAATCGATTTTCTCATGGAAGACTTGATTTTCTAAAGCCATACGATGGTTATATTTTTCAGTTACTTGATTTAAGTCAACTTGACTTTAAATTCAACTAATGTCAATAATTATACAAACTATGTAAGCATCAAGTTTATGGTTGACATCAAGGGATGAGATTTTTTTTTTTATTATACATACATACATACATATATATACATATATATATATATATATATATATATAAACAATTCTCATCTTGATTGGCATGTTTATTTAATATACTCAATTTAAAATTGAATAACTCAAATTATTGAGATATATATATATATATCATGAACCCTCACGAAAACGACAGCTTTTCACGTACGTAACGTGTGCGTATTAATTATGCCGGACAAACGATATGAATCCCAAAGGATGATGCAAACGGCTCCGAAGTCAGAGAACTATTATTTATTTCAGATCGGCAACATTAACAAAAAAAAAAAAAAAAAAAAGACAAGATCGACCTAGAAGAAAAAAAGAAAAAAAAACAAGACAAACAAAGAAGCGGCGGCCACAAGCGACCGTTGACGAAAGCGTTTGGCAAACGCGTTCGTTTCAAATTTCCCAAGTGCATTAACCGTGCTTCCACAGGGCCCACTTTTTCCATTCTCCAAACACACCCTTAACCAAGTTGACTCCCTTTTTACGATCCTTCTCTGCCCTTCTCTTCATGTTAATGTTGCTCTTTGATTCAAAAAGGGGTCAGGTCAGATTCCCATTTACTCGATGGCGTTCCAAAATCAAAGGCCATAACTTTTGCTTCCTTCTCTCTCTTTCTTTGTGATATGATACACTGAATGAAGTTTCTTTCTGTGTCTTTAGTGCTGCAACTGTTGGCTTTACTTGCAAGCACAAACATCAGAACTTCATAATTCAAAACCATTCCTTTTGCTTTTAAGGATATTGTTTGGGCCTCTTGTTCTTCAACCCATCAAGCTTTTGTCTTGTATTCACTGTTGATATTCGGTCGCATCCAAAACCAGTGAGTTTTTTCCTTTACAGTGCTTTTTTGTTATCTGGGGTTGTGGTTTTTATTTTCTTTTGGTGAATTGCAAACACAGAGAAAAATTATTGATCAGGTACAGAGGCTCTAGGGTCCTAAATAGCTTCCAAACTGTTGTTGAAACTCCTAAACTGTTGTTTGGGAATGATGAAAGGTACGGTTTAACAGTTTTAGCAACAGTTTTGAGCTTTGATGACGGTTTGTCAGGTTTTTGCGTAGTTTTCAAAAGTTGTAGGAGATATGAAGGTAATTTTATAAGTTTATGGTGTATGTGCACTTGATCAATAGTTTTGATGTATTTGTAATTATCATTTCTGTTTTTGGTAAGACGTGCTTTTAGTTCTATGTCTTTTGTTTTTGTAATTGAATGTTTTGGATTTATTTTGGGAGTTTTGCAGTGTATCCAAAGGTAAAGGTGAGAGAAGACTTTAAAGATGATGGTAAAACTTTATACGATAAGAAGAAGAGTCCAAGAAGTCCTGTTTTGGGCTTGAAAGCTATTGACTTCCTCTCCATATATGATTCCAATACAATAGGTATATTTCTATGCTCTGAGTACCTGTTAAGAAGTTGTTCTTTTATGGGTTCTGTGTTAATTTTGCACGCGGTATGTATTTTTCTGTTGTGACACAAAACCTTGCAACTGATTGTCTACATCAGAAATTTAAAGAGTACTTAATTAATAGGTGGAAGAAGAATCTTTGAGTTAAAACGGAGCTGATGACCCGAAAAGATCTTTGTTCCCATGAAAATTTGCGAATTTCAATGTTAATTAAGAATTGCTGTTTCTGAAAATAGTTGGATGATCATGGGACATCCCTTTTTTACTTTTTCTGTCTCAGAACTCCAATAAAAGGTGCTGCTGGAGTTGGGTGGTACTAAGATCACCTGAAGTTTTCTCTTGCTGTTTTCCATAATCCTAAATTTGAATGGCTTCCTTTTTGTGGAAAGATTTTAATGTTTATTATTTCTGTTATGAGATTAACTAGTTGTGCTTGCTACTCAGTTGACTTTCACTTTATTTTTTGGAAGCAGTCCGGTCTTAATTGAAATCGGTGAAAAGATAGTTGATAAGTCGGACATGTGTAGTAATTGCGCTAATTACTGCCCTATTTCATGGAGAAAATATGAAAAGATTGGATAGGAGGACCTCTAAGAAAAATATGCATAGAAACTTGTATCTGTCCTATTTCCTTGGACCTTTTCAAGAGAAAAAAAATGGTGTGAAATGCATTTGTGTCAGCAGATTTTACAAAGGCTTGCACTGTCTTTATTAGACAGTTGGGATCGAAAATGCGTTCTGCCTCATTTATACGAGCTGAAGAAAGCCTTCACCTTGAATTGAGAATTAGATCTTTTTCCTTCTCTTTTGAGAAATATAGAAGAATTGAGACTGGCTTTCTGTCCTGCCATTACTTCAGCCTAAGGGTGTTGAGTAATATATATAAGAGCCCGTAGTATATTTACAAGCTTAAACTTTTAGATAAGATGATTGTAATACTAAGTAACCTTAACAAAGAGAATTCGACATGGAGAGAGGAATCGCACTTAGCACTAATAGTGCTTCTTTTAAGGGACAAAAAGAGCTTATAGCAGCGGTTCTAATTATTTCTAAAAGCCAATAGAGACTTTAAAGGATCTATCAAGCTGATAGTGCTTGATGGATTGCCTTCTTTGATGGGATAATATCAATGCCACAATCTGAACTTTGTGTTCTTTTTCCAATTATACATAAAGTCTGAAGTTGCTAAACTTAACAGTCGATTGAATTTTTTTTATCAAATTTTGCAACTGTAGTTCGATATGGCTAAATAGCATATCCAAACAGAACTTCATCTTTCAAAGTAACTACCTTCGTCGTCTTTAAAATGGTGTCATTTGGGTGACTTTTTAGTATAATTGTTGTGACATTGCCTGTATTAAACAAAATTGCTGGAGTTTTATAACTTCTGATGATAGCCTAGACTTGGAAATTTCATTTTTCTATCACAGCCTCACGAGCTATTCAGATTCCATACACACTGGAAAATGAGTAAACACAGGGTATCCCTTTCTTGGTGTCGTGGTATCCATACTGGAGTTGTCTTCTACATGTGTTGATTTAGGCTATGTCTGCGTAATTTTTTTTCTTCTCAACTCCGTATTTAATTAAAATGGAAAAAGGGTATGCTGGTGCAACAAAGCACTTTTCATTTGATTAAGGATTTTTTTTGCTACCAGAAAAGTATTCTTTGAACTGTAAGTTGATAGTATTATGTACACTAAGAGTCTTTTACGTTTTTGATAAAATTTAGTTAAGTTTCTGCTAAAATTCAAATAAGTCCTTTATGATTTGACCGATTTATTTGAATCCTTTAAATTTGTGTTGTTGCATCAAGTACCATTAGTGTTTCCCATTAAATATAGCTACATGCATAGATGATTTAACTTTGGGTGATGACATAAATATAGAAAAATCATACGACCCACTTAAAAGTCAAAACATAAAAAATTTAATCAACTTTTGGCAGAAACATAGAGAACTTAAATAGTTCGCTTAAAATTTAGAGAACTTTGACTAAATTTTGTCTAAACAAGATAGTTTCTGATGTGCTTATCTCATCCTGTAACACATTTTTTATTCTTTTAGGTTATTCATTGATCTAGTTTTCATTTTAAGTTTTCCAGAGCTGCAGCCTAATGGTCACTTGCTTGATTTTCAGTGCAGAAGCATCAAGTCTTTCCAGAATGCACTGCCAGGATATCAAAGACTTGCACATCGAATCCACTCAAAGACACAGATTCTGTTGGTAAGATCACTCTTTCTACATATTGAAACACTTTGGGTATTGGGTTGGGGGGTGGAATCCGTGATTGGAGGTTTAGAGCAATCATTAAATTCTAGCACTGTTTTGATCACGGTAACAGGTACGAATGAGACAATATCCGATGACACAGATTCTGTTGGTAAGATCACTCTTTCTATATATTGAAACGCTTTGGGTATTGGGTTGGGGGGTGGAATCCGTGGTTGGAGGTTTAGTGCAGTCATTAAATTTTAGCATTGTTTTGATCACGGTAACAGGTACGAATGAGACAATATCGGATGAGAATAACAAATCAAACATTAGAGCTTGTTCGATCCTCCGTCCACGTGCTGTCCTATCTAGTCCTGGTAATTTCCTGGCCACTTTAATTCAAGATACTGCTAGACCCTCTATGTCCACTGCTCAGTTTGATATGGTAGAGAAAGATAGGTGTAAATGGTTTCTGAAGCTGCACTGCACTGGTCTGTTTGTTCCCTTTTTGTTTTTTTTGTCTCTATCTTATTCACATCTGATTTATATCTATGCTATGCTTATACTATATGTACTTGTTACACTATTGTATTCATGCGTTAGTAAAACACCCGACTTTAAATTGGTGCCTGACTGATACCAAAACAATGAGCAGCAAATCTTAGCAAAATGGTACACTTTGTGCAGATAATGATGCCATGATCGGAAAAAACAATAGAAGAAGCGCTGAACGTCCATCAGCTTTGAAAAACCACAACAGAACTCAACAGAGAAGTCCGCACATTGTAAAGAGTATCTCAAATGATGCCGCCCAAGTTGTTACGCCAAGTGCAAGGAAAACTACAAAAGTGTCTGCTGATAGTCAGAGCATGCGAAAACACAAGGATCGCTCGGCTTCATCAGCTGTGAGGCAACAGCGGACATACGTTCAAACAGGGAAGGCCAATGCTTTCAGATTTTGATTTTGTTGTTCCACGACAAAGTAATGTAGGATGATGAGTGAATGAACTGAACACATATTGGGTATTATGCACACTTTATCACACTGGCCAACAATAAAATGTACATCATCGAGTGATGTTTCTCCAATAGTTGGTTGTTTTTTGTTGCGGAAATGTTAGTAGGTGCGTCAAGGCACTTATTAAGAAGTTAAAAAATATGTGAAATTCTTTTACTTTTTTATGTGATAATTCTTTTAAAGTATGTCATTAATATTGGAACTTGTTTGAAAGCTTTTTTTCTTCTACCCTTAACAGCAGTGGGGCGTGGTTCGGTTTGTTTTGTCTTTTCCTCTAAATCAAACCAAATTATAAAATATGGCTCAGTTTTTAATGAACTTTGAACAAAATTGTGCAATTCAATTTAGGAATTTTTTCAAACCAAAGATCCTAATTTATAATTTAAGAAAATTTAATGCATGACATGTAATCTTATATTATGAAACTAAATTCATTTGATGATAACATTTGTTAACATTATATAGGACGATGACATAGTTAAATAAGTATGCAGTTATGGAATTTTGAATATGTCTTGACAATTTTTTTTTTTTTTTATAAAGCTAGAATATGATAACGAAGCTAAATTCGTTTGATGATAATATTCATTAACAATATATAAGACGTTGACAAAGTTAAATAAGTATGCCGTTATAGAATTTTGAATGTGTTTGGATAATTATTTTTATTTATAAAGTTAGAGCAGGATATAAATTTCAACTCCAACTTATATACTTTAATAATTTATGGCAATAAAAGTTGTATATTAATATATAGAATGTTTAAAAATGATCCTTATAATTATGTTAGAAAAATATTTTCAGAAAATTTTAATTATGTTCTTTATGATAATTTTAAAACAATTGAATTCTATGAAAAGATTTTAAGTGAAACAAAATCAATTTCATTTAAACATTTCAAAACCAATGGAATAATCAATTACTCAACTGTCAAAATTCATAAGATCATAAACCTTAATGAATAGTCTGACCATCCTACCAAATGCATGAAGTTTCAAGTAAACCCTTTGGATCATCTTCCTTCATACCATAATACTTTTAATTACTATGATTACAAGCAAGCATGATGGAACACCTTCTACCAAATGAATAAAAAAAGATCATGGCTTATCTTTTTTGAAAAATATTCCTCAAAAAACCTTTCCTATTGAAAAATGAAATGTATTATTTTATTGAGGTTCTCTACCGCCTGGTTTATTCTTTCACACACTTGGTTTATTCTTTCCCTACCTTTTTGTTGATGGTATCTGAGCTAGGGGGAGAATATAGTAGTTTGAATAATTTGTTATTTAGATAAGAACACGATTTCTTGTGTGGAGATCTATATTTTATATATTTTATTCACTTGGAACTATTTCCTTTGTGGAAAACGTTCATGTTATGATAAACACACTAAGCCCTGACATAAATCCTACATGAGAGATAAAAGGGTAGCAAGAAGGTCATAAAAGTGGAATCATAATATGACGTTAAAATTGGTTTTGTGAATGGATATATAAAATTTAGAAGAAAAAAAAAATTAGTGTTCAATCTAAATAATGGACCTCTTTAGGCGAACTATGTCCTCTTCTAGCTTTGCTTCTAGTGAACAAACAGAAGAATCCATAGTTAACAATAGAGATAAAATATATATGAAAGATTTTGATAAAGCAATAGATGATTGGAAGATACAAAAAATGTCTTATGATCAAATTTATCAAATGGCTAAATGGAAATTTTTTGGTAAAAATGATTATGTCATAGCTATAAAAGAAAAGGATACTCCTATTTTTTATGGCTTAACTACATTAAAACTTTTAAATAATGAATCAATTAAGAAATATGGTAAAGAATGGAATTATATGCATATAGGTCTAATCCAAGTAGGAGCCAAACCTCTTACAAAATTAGGATTAGATAACTCTATTCTAATGGTCCTTAGAGATGCTAGAGAATTAGAATATGAAAGATCAATTCATGTTGTGATAGAAACTAGCCTTAGTAATCTTCCAATTCAATTTGAATGTCACCCAAATGTAACTCTTGGTCTTAGGGATAAGACTATAATGAATTCTTTGATTCTTCAAATTAAGACTCATAATTATAAAATGATAGAAAGAGCTTTGCCTATGGCAATAATTTATCAAATGTATTTTAAGTTAATGAAAACAGCTTTTGGGTCTAAGCTTACAAAATTGACAAAAAGGGTTAAACACTTTTAATCCAGATGGATTTAAACAAATCTAATGTTTCAATTCCTAAAATGATAAAATGGGATCAAGTAAATCTACCTGAACAATAGGAAGTAGATAATCCTTTTCCTAAGCAACCAATTTACAATGCCAAGCCATCTAATGTTATATAACATTCAGATAGTAAAGTAACCTTAAAATTTCCTAGAAAATCTTTTGATTATCCTAGAAGAACTTTAGACATCAGATCAGTGTCTTCATCCTCTAAGAAGTCCATGGATCTACCTAAATCAAACCTACTAATTAATGATCAATCAAGAAATGTCTAGGATAGTCCTCAAATCCAGGTTATCCTCCAATCAGTGGTATAGTCAACAACCCTGTAGGGATAACCCAACCAGTCTATCAAACTTCTAATGAGTTAGATTATGAAGAACCTTTTGTATCCGAAGCAAGAGATCCGGAACTTAATGTTGTAGAAAACCCTTTCATACCAAATAGAATTTTCCTAAATGATGATTTCAATTTACCAAAAAATAAAAGATTAAGATAATGGTATCTTAAGACTTTTGACAAAGTTAAGATGCAAATAAAAGATGAATATTATAATTTTATGGAAGAATTAGGTACTCAAATTCTATTCTTTGATTGGTTCAAAGAATATTATTTGAAACCTAAGCAAATTAACGCAGCAAATAAATGTTTTCAATGGAGATTAAATGATGGTCAGGTGATTGAATCTAATCATCCACCACTTAGTAATATAACATATTTTCACAAAGAAACTGAAATCAAACTTGCACCCTTTAAAAATGCTTTAGATGAAGAAGGGTCAATAGTAAAAAAGATAATTGATCAAAATAATTTTACAAACAAACATCTTCACACAATAGGAAAAGAATTAGATAGAATGGAAGATGTAATGAATAATGAAATTAATAGAAAATATGAAAAATCTCAAACAAATGTTCCACTTTTTAAACCTTTTGAAATGCTAAAAAATCCAAGTAATGAATTTCTTAATGCTTTAAATGAAAAGAAAAGAATGTTAAAAAATAAGATGAAAACGAAACCCATTGACTCCCTAAGATTAGATACACCTTCTAATTCTTCGAAATTCAGGAATCTTGTCATTGAGGATACACCTTCCAAAAAAATTAATGTTCTTAATGAAACTAACAATGAATCAAATTCTACTGTAGAAGTCTCATTAAAAGATTAAGACTTAATGACACAGAATGTGATGAAGTCAATAAAATTACGTGGAGAGAATCTAAAAAATTATATTATCGAGCTTCTCCTCCAAGTATAATGTTTAAAGAAAAAAATGATAATTTCCAAAATAAATATACTACAGGATCCACTTATGAATGAAACATAGATGGAGCTTTAGAACAAACGATCCTTAATGTTCTTAATCGAATGATTATGTTCTCGAATACTAATAAAAGTATTCAGGGTACTATGGATTACCACATAGCATTACTTTTAATTGTTGGTTTTACTAGCCAATTAAAAAGATGGTGAGATAATTATCTCACTGAAGAACAAAGGATCAATATTTTAACTACTTACAAGAAAAATGAAAACGGAACCAGAATTGTTGATGACAATAATGAGTCAATTCAATATGTTGTTAATACTTTAATATTCTGTATTAGCCAGCACTTCATAGGAGATCCTTCCCACATTAAGGATAAAACCCTAGATCTTCTGTCTAACATGAAATGTAAGTCCTTAGGAGAATTCCGTCAATATAAAAACATTTTCTTCCAAAGAGTCTTACTCCGCAATGACTGTAACCAACTTTTCTGGAAAGAAAAATTCTTAGCTAGTTTACCTAAACTCATAGGTGAATAAGTTAGGTTTAAGGTCCGGGAAGATTTTAATGGTGAAATCCCTTATGATAGTTTATCCTATAGAGAACTAGCCTCTTATATTTATAAGATAGGAACAAACTTATGTACCACCATTAGATTACAAAAACAATTAAAGAATGAAAATCAATCGAGGAAACAAAGTCTTAGAGATTTTTGTATCTAGTATGATCCATCATTTGTTTTTAAAAAATCAAACAAAATGAAATGTTCACAATGTTCCACTAAAAAACCTCAGAGGAATTTTAAAAGAAAATATAAAAATTTCCCTAAGAAAGATAAAGAAGAAGAACTTGCCAAGAAAGACAAGGAAAATGAATCTTGGAAGAAATTAAGATGTTACAAATGTAAGAAAATTGGCCATACAGCTAATTACTTTGGAATTAGTAATAAAATCAATGAATTAAACCTTGATGAACACACAATGTAAGGTATCTTACAAATATTTGCTGAAAATGATTATTCCTTTGAAAACAATAGTGAAGATGGAATTCAGATAAATGATATCGAATCATCATGGTCATCATCTTCTATAAGTGATAATGAAATAAATGTTTTAACTAAGGAAGAAGAAGAAATTCTTCAAAAATTAGATCAAATGACTAGTGAAAATGAAAAATTCGAATGGTTAAAAAATGTTAAAACCACAACTTCAATTACCAATAATTTATCTTATAACCTTAATGAGATCCTTGAAAGGGGAAAGTCAAAGAATCATAAATCAATTTCAATTAATGACCTCCATAATAAAATAAAAACGCAAAAACAAGAAATCTAAGAATTAAAATCAATACAAAGAAAATTGCAAGAGGAATTTCTAGAGATAAAATAGAAAATGATTAGTAATAAGTATATAAATGATTCCGATAATGAACTTTCCATTGATAAAAAAATTAAAGAAAATGAAGATTATTTAATGCAACTCCTAGAAGTAACTACTAGGAAATGGATAGTCATTGTTACGATCAGAATTAACCATGAATTCATCCTCGAAACCATGGCACTATTTGATACTAGAGCTTATTTAAACTGCATAAGAGAAGGGTTAATTCTAATAAAATATTTTGAAAAAACAACCAAATCTCTTAGTTCTGCTTCTGGTAACAAATTACAGATTAATTTCAAATTATCCAATGTAGAGATAATAAAAGATAATGTTTACTATAAGATCGCTTTTATTCTTGTCAAGAATCTAAAGCAAAAAGTTATTCCAGGGACACCTTTTATTAATCTAATACAACCCTTTAAGGTTAATAATGAATGTATTGAGACAAATTATTTAAAGAGAAAATTTTGTTTCAAAACCTCAAACCAAAATGATAAACGAACTCAAACAACATTCAATTTCCAAATTAAATTGTTTGATCTAATGCAAAGAAAATCATTTAATGTTTCTATAAGATGACTTAGTCCTTCATGGAATAGAATACCAAATCTCAAGTAGAGTAATAAGAGAAAAAAAATTTTAGAATTACAAAATGATATCATAAAGACAATTTGTTCAACATTACCAAATGCTTTTTGGGATCGAAAATCCCATATTGTTGAATTGCCTTATGAAAATGATTTTAATGAGAAAAATATCCCAATGAAAGCAAGAACTTCACAAATGAATAATGATATCTTAAGATATTGCCAAAATGAAATTAGTGATTTGTTAAATAAAAAGTTAATTCATAAGAGCAAATCTCTATGGAGTTGCTTTTTATGTTAACAAAAACGCTGAAATTGAAAGAGGTGTACCAAAATTAGTTATAAACTATAAGCCTCTAAATAATGCCATGAAATGGATTAGGTATCCAATACCTAATAAAAAAGACCTAATTAATAAGATCTACAATGCTAAATTTTTTTCAAATTTTGATATTGTTGAGTCTAATTTTTTATTTTTTTTTCATTTATATTCCTAATTCGATTTATACTAGACCCTATGCTCATCTAATATAAATCCTCGACTTGAACTAAGAACTTTATTTCATTTGGAGTCGCCACTCAACCGACTTTGGGAAAGATTACTGAATTAGAACTAACTGAGTGGATTAATCTTAATTTGGACAACTAGTCAACGAGATCTCCTCTTTTCATTTTTGTAAAAGAGGAAAGGAAAACATGAGTTTCTGGACTCGGGAGCTAACCTATTAAAACCTTAAAGTTATCACCTTATTATTCTAAAATCTGAATTATATTCTAATGTCTTTTCCTTTATTTTTGTTATTTTTATTTTTACCATTTTTATTATTTTGGATACATGTAAAGCAAATTGTAACAACTTAGAAAATGATTTTTTTTTTTAATTTTTTTTAGAGTTGCCCCACAAGGATGCCTACGTACTTTTTATTCAAGATCAAATAGCTGTAGTTCACTTTTTATAAAAAGCTTTATTAGGTTAACTAATTTTAATTATGAAAATACTTCAAGTTTAAATTCATTATCATTTTCAAAATTTGGAAAAAAATCTAAGTCTAAGCTTTATGATTCTATTTTCTAAAAAATTTGATTTAAGGAAAACCAAATTTGGATCTATTTTAAAAAGAAATTTTTCTAAGTGATAAAAATAGTTTATTATTATTTTATTTATTTATTTATTATTTTTGTTTTTTATATACATTATTGGTAATTATCTATCTATTTTTTATTTTATTTTATTTATTTTTTTATTTTATTTGTTATTTTCTTTTTTTTTTAATATTTTTCAAAAAATTATTATTTTATCTATTCTAAACTAAACATAAAAAAAATAATCTAAATTCCACCATTTTTCCTAATATTATTTTTTAATGTTTGAATTATAAATAAACAAATAAATAAAATATAATAAATAAAATAAAAAATAGAAAAATCCGATTTACTTGAGTACGGGCACAGTTCACGGGTTAAGTCGGTTAGGTCGAATCGGGTTGGATCACACGATTAGAAGTCCTTTGTCGGTGGCGTTCTGGCGTCTGTTTCCATTGAATAAGGGGTGTTTCCAAAGCTTCTAAGGATAAGGAACTCGATGGTGGTAATAGTTTTTATCGAAAACTACCTTATGCAGTGGTTCGGAGGCTACGGTGAAGGTTTTTTTTTTAGAGAGAGAGAGAGAGAGCTCCGACGGTTTTTTTTTTTGCCTTTTGTTTCACTTCCCCTCTTCTTACTTCCGATTCCCTCTTTTTCTTCCTTGCTCTGGCCTCCCCCTCCGACCTATATTTATAAGTGTTGAAGGTCGAAGGTGGATGAACACGGATTTTAACCGTGATGGGGGATTCGTTTTTATCTTCGAAAATTGATGTAAATCCTTATATGAGCATCGTTTTTGGGATTTATCCGGTTTGTTTTTGTGATATATCTAAAAAGATTCGAAAAAATCCGTTAAATTTTGCCCGAATTTGCTCTGTTTTTCTTCTGTTCTCGTCATTGCTGTTGCTGTCTAGAGGAAGGAGAAGACCATGTGCCCTGCATATGCCTATTTCGACCAATTGCGTGTTGCCACGTGGCGGTTGGGAAAGAAAAAAAAATGAAAACGAAAGCAAGTGCCCCTTGTGGGATTTGAACTCGTGACGCACCCCTCCCCCGCACGCATCAGACCGTGACTCAAACTAGCCGGGATAGCCCATTTTCTCTTTCTTTTTTTTTATTAAACGCAATTTGCATATATGCATTGCAATTTTTATTATTTTTATATTATTTTGAAATTCTAAAATTTTTTAAAAAATATTTAACTCCTTTTCTTACAATTTCTATTACTATTTTCCAAAATTGATATATTTTCCTATTTATTTTATTTTTTGAATATTTTTCCCTTATTTTTTCTAAATTAGAAGAAAAAAATTTAAAAATGAAAAATTGTAAATTAACGATTAGGAGCAAAAATAAGGTGTTTACAGATATGAAATATGAATTCTGGCAAATTCAAATTAAGGAAAAGATAGGTATAAAACCACTTTCACTATCCCTTTTAGACGGTATGAATGGAATGTTATGCCTTTTAGATTAAAAAATGCTCCCTCTAAATTTCAGAGAATGATGAATGAAATTTTTAATGACTATTCCGATTTCATAATTGTGTATATTGATGATGTGTTGATCTTCTCTCTTAATATAGAACAACACTTCAAACATGTAAAAGCCTTTATTAATAAAGCCAAATGAAATGGCTTAGTAGTGTCACCTTCTAAGATTTCTCTTTTTCAAACCAAGATTAGATTCTTAGGATTTAACATACACAACGGCATAATTACCCCAATTAAAAGATCAATAGAATTTGCTTTTAAATTTCTAGATGAAATCAAAGATAAGAATCAACTTCAAAGATTTCTAGGAAGTTTAAATTATGTTGCAAACTTCCTTCAAAATCTTAATGTTTTATGCAAACCTTTGTACCAAAGGTTAAAGAAAAATCCTTTACAATGGTCTGAATTATACACAAATGTAGTCAGGCAAATCAAAGAAAAAATTAAGGACATTCAATGTATCCATATCATAGATCCATCCCTTCCTAAAATAGTGGAAAGAGATGCATCTGATATTGGATTTGGTGGAATCCTTAAACAAAAACAAGATGAGAAAGAATACATTGTCTAATTTATATTTTAGCATTGGAATGAATACCAAATGAATTACTCGACAATTAAAAAAGAAAATTTGGCTATTATTTTAACTATTTCCAAATTTCAAGGAGATTTATTGAATAAAAAATTCCTTTTAAGGATTGACTGCAAAGCAGCAAAAAATGTTTTATAAAAGGATGTTCAAAATATTGCTTTAAAACAGATTTTTGTTAGATGGCAAGTAATTTTATCTATTTTCGATTTTGAAATTGAACATATTAATGGATCTTCAAATTCTCTCCCTAATTTCCTCACTCATGAATTACAATAGGGAGATTTTTCCCAAAAAGGATAAAGGAAAGGGGAAAGAAATTCCCCCCAAAAAGGGTCTCACCAATGTAAGGTCATGGCTTACTGCCACGACCCCAAAACCTTCTAATACTTCTCTCATAATCAAAGATGAACCATCTTCTGGTTCATCCTAAACCAATGAAAAACAATCTGATGAGAGTCCCAATACCAATGTAGTTCTCTCACCAAAATTAATTAGGGCTCTTACAACCAATGAAAATACTACAAATGGCCATAAAGGCACAATATTCTAATCTTACAATCCCTAAAAAGAGATTGTCCCACCAAAATGTTCAATTAACTGAGGTGACTTCTTCCTCCATGAAGAGTTTAGTCCCTCATCAAAATGTTTCACCAAAATCAATATTTTCAATAAAGGAATTTTCAAATATGTCTTTTTAGTAGAAAAATGAACGTTTAAAAAAGATCCTTATAATTATGCCAAAAAAATATTTTCTGAGAATTTTAATTATGTTCCTTATGACAATTTCAAAACAATTGAACTTTATGAAAAGATTTTAAGTGAAACAAAATTAGTTTCATTTAAACATTTTGAAACTAATGGAGTAATCAATTACTCAACTGCTAGAATTCATAAGGTCATAAACCTTAATGAATGGCCTGGCCATCTTACCAAATGCATGAAGTTCCAAGTATACCCTCTAAATCCTCTTCCTTCATACCGTAATACTTTTAATTACTATAATTACAAGCAAGCATAGTGTAACGCCTTCTACTAAATGAATAAAAAAAAATCACACACTTGGCTTATCTTTTTTGAAAAATGTTTCTCAAAAAACCTTCCCTACTAATTTACTGGTGGGATGAATTTAGTGCCACCAATGAAATAATTCATGAGAATGCTCGTAATGGATTTAATATTTTCATTAAAAATTATGTACTAAGTGCATATAAAAAATCATTTAACAAAATAATGTTGTTATTTATGCACATTAGCATCTCTTGGGTAATGACATGGTTTTATGAATACCAGAAGGATAATGGAACCAACACCACCATACTAACAAGGTGATTTGAAGTTAAATGGTGGGATGGATTTAAAGGATTTAAAATGTGGAATAAAGTTGAAGAAAAAGCAATCCTTAATTGGATCAAGAATAGACCAACTTATATTCCCATAGATGTTAATGCATCACAGACTCCTTTTCTTCATGATAAGGGATTCTTAATGTCATCAATGGCCAGTGCAAGTTCACCAAAACAAATGAAACAATTACTGGAACAAGCTTTAGCTAGTTTGAAAGAATCTAATGATGAAACCTCCACTCAATCCACTTCTCACCATAGTAGAGACACCAATGAAGATGACTGCTATGGGATAGACCTAGTAGATCCGTAATACATAGAATAGGAATTACATAATGTATTTTCAATATAACACAATGAGACACATGTAAATCACTATGCACAAATGTAACAATGCATGGGTAAAAACCCCACTAAAAGTCTTTTGGATTTTACTGTCTTCTACAATAAAATTCTATTAAAAAACAAAAAAAAAAAAAACAAGACAAAACAAAAATAGTACTTATCGGCCACACACCTTCTATATAATGTCCTCAAATGCTACAAGAAGGGGTAGAAAAAGAGATTCTTCTTTCTCTTCCTTTTATTCTCCCTTCTATTATTTCTTCTCTTCCTCTTTCTTTTCCTTTCATCCATACTCAACACTTTCTCCGAACAACCACCTCTTTTCTTTATCTTTTCTCACCAAGAATATAGAGAAACCTTCTTACTCATTTGTACTAAGGCACTCTTCAATGTCTTTAATGTTTATGTCTTTCCATGTGTTCCATACCTCAGTGTATGTTCATGCTTTAATGTATTTGTAAATATGTTCATGTTTTAAATATATTTATGATTTAAATTTTTGTCTTTTATCTTTTACGATACCCCATTAGTCTTGGCTCTGCCGCTTGTGGTGGTTTAATTTTAATGCTCTTGTATCTTTTATAATTTTAATATTCTTTTATCTTTTATGACACCTCACTAGCCTTGACTCTGCCACTTGTGGTGGTTATTTATTTGTTCAATTTTTTCGTTGTTTGTACTTTAATGTTAATTATTTACTATGTTATTTGTTTCTATTGCTACATCTTGCTAGTAGTTTCTATTGTTATACTCCTAAGTAGATGATCCTTTTGTTGATGGTGTCATATATATATATATATATATATATATATATATATATATATATATAAATAGGGCTCGGTTTGATTTCTTAGGTTTGTTTTAAAAAACCTTTCCAAATTGTATGGTTTGTTTGATTTGAGAATTTTTCAAATCAATTAAAAAAATAAAAAAAGCTTTAGTTTTCTACATTTTACAATTTAATTTAATTTATCCATCCATTAACTAGTGGTCTGTTTTCTAGTGACATTCCCACATTTGTCCTTAGAAATAGAAAAACTTATCCTTAGTTGGATCGAGTAAACCAAATTAAACTGTAGAAAGGAAAGATATATATTTTTTAAAAAATCTATATTAAAACATACAAGCTTTGTCTTTACCAAATAAGTAAAGGCAAAAGGAAAAAATAAAGTTATTTTCAAAAAAAATTTACAAAAATATGATATTTGCAAAAATAATCCCAACAATACCGTAATTGAAATTGTATCACAATTTTACCATAATTGAAATTGTATCAAGTTAAGCCAAATGATTAGTCAAATAACTAGAAAGCATGAGGATGGGAGAAGGCTCAACTTGCATGACACCCTCCCCATGTTGTCCCCTTGAAGTCATGGTTAACTTTTTTAGGGAACTTGTGGAGTTAGAATAAAAGTAATAGAGCTCTCTCCAAGTGGCATCTGATAAGGCATAGATAGACCTTCAAATGAGCCCATCTTGTCGTAGTTAATGTTGTAGTAGGAGGAGATGCTTGAGTTGGGGAGTCATGTTATAGTGATGGATCATCTCTAATATTAGCATAAGCACATTTATGGCACTATCCCTTGACCCTATCCTTGCCCATGTCTTTGACAATGTCCTCCCTAGGACAGTTGGGGTAGTAGTGACTCATCACATCCAAGATAAGTAGTTATTAGTGGTATTAGGTCATCTAAGGTGATGCATTTGAACTAGTGAATAATCCTAGACACCTTAAGTGCCTTAAGATTAATGTCAGCATGTGGCATTTGAGGTAGTTGGTCAATAAAATCAGCCTGCATGCAACAATACATATTTAAGC
Source organism: Laguncularia racemosa (assembly GCA_037954665.1). Classification (NCBI taxonomy): domain Eukaryota; kingdom Viridiplantae; phylum Streptophyta; class Magnoliopsida; order Myrtales; family Combretaceae; genus Laguncularia; species Laguncularia racemosa. The sequence goes on along the minus strand of JBBMOL010000031.1, from coordinate 5,000,238 downwards.
GATATAATGAAATGGGAATAAGAAAAAGAAATCATATAATAAAGGAATTTTATAAATACCATATAACCAAGCATGGCTCCATACATCTAATGTACTAGTAGGTGATTTCCTGATACCAAGTGTGATAATCAAGGGTTATATCATCAATTGATCCAATAGATGGCTTAATTTGGATGATACTATCATGATGCCTAGCTTACTAAGCCAATTAGGTCGCATAGGCAGTTAACCAATTAACTTTAGTCATAACCTTGAGATTGGTCTCATGGAGTTACCTCTTGATGTTAGTGTAGGTTGGGATGCACTGTAGTTTCTTGAATTAATGAATAACACGATTCAAGAAATAAAGCTTGACAAGCTCAATAATGTGGAAACATATCAATGGCATCCATGTGAGCTAAATCCCCCTACTAGCCTAAATAGTATGTAGGCAATCGAGCAATATCTTGTAAAGTGTGTAGGTGACATACAACCTGATAAGTAACAAGTTAGAATATGGCCTAATATTAAGTTTTATAAAATGTAAACATAGAGCTAAGGGAATTACGTTCCTACTGAAAGACCTACCAATCAAAGGCATCTCAATATTGTGTCACCACATGTGTAAGAAGCTAGGTAATGTTAAACTTTGCTCCCTATCAACAAATCATTGGTTGATCCTCAACTATTGATGTAGCTCAACAACACAATGAAGCAATAAGAGTACACACATACACTTAACATTCATATAAACCCACACAATTTTTTTCCCCTTCCCCCTTTTTGACTCATTTGTAATTTTCTCTTTCTTTTTTAAAGAATCATTATTCCAAACTCCATTGCTTTCTCATAGTCACAAACACAATACCAAACCAACAATTCCACACAACACATAAACACATATTGGCTCATGTACTTCACCAAAAAAAGAAGAAGAAGAAGAAGAAGAAGAAGGTTTAAACAAAACACATTTCAAAACTCATAACATTAAATGAAACCCATGCAAATCTCATGTTCACATAATGTACTATCAACAATACACTCCAACATTACTAACTAACAATTAAAGAGGCTAAAATATAATATTTTGCTAAAAAATCACATCTTTATCTAATGTGCTATGTAAAGAGAGAAACACCTCAAATCTTCAAAAGTCACAAGCTCAAATGGGTAATCTAGTAACCTAATGAGTTGAATTGGTGATCGAAAATAGAATTGGATTTAGTGAGTTTTTTTTTTTTTTTTTGGAGTAAAATTGGGAAAATGGAAAATAGGGTTTAAGGTTTTTTTTTTTAGTTTTAGAGAGAGAGAGAGAGAGTCTATTACAAAACGAGGAAGGAAGTTTGTTGTTGCAAACTTATTTTCAATAAAATCAAGTTTTCGAGACATGATTTCTTCATAACTTGAAACATGATTTCAAGCACAGTATTGTTGGGATTTTCCAACTGCCGTATTTTTGTAATTAAAAAAAAAAACATTTTCTTTTCTTTTCCTAATAATTAAACATAATTCACAGTTTGTTCCAATTTTCTTTGGTAATATAAATACACAACAAAAATGTACTTGCTTGTTTGCATTTTCTTTGGTTTGGGTTTTTAATTTTGTGATTCTAAATAAATTTAAAAGATTTTTCTTCTCCTACTTATGAATTTAAAGTTAGGCTATTGCTAATATTCTTATATTAAACCTGATTTTATTAATTACTTCACATCTTTAAGAATATAGTTTTGAATCATTCAAATTGTGAGATAAATCATAATTTTATAGTTTGAAAAAAATCCATTAAACATGCTATATGGTACAGTTGAGAGTACCATAGAAACCAAAATGCATATTATGATTTAATTCAACTAACCCGACTAATCCTATGTCATGACTTAGCTCCTTGGTTAATGCCCATAACTTTACACTTTAGTAATTTTAGCAAGGAAATGATAACACCTTAGTTATTGCCAATAACCTTTACGTTGTAGGTGTTAGTTATCAAATTTCAAAATCAAAACCTATTATGTAACATGTAAGAATTATTCCAAACTTATACCTTGTGGAATTTATATGGTGTATCTTATAAAACTTGCTAAAATTTTCATTAATCTTTTATTATATTAAATTTGAAGCAGGTTACACATTGTGGATCATTTTTTCACATATTTAAAACTAGTACATTCATTAATTTGTTACCTTTTCTTCTTCCATCCCAACCTTAGTCCATCCCCAAGCTATGCACTAATTCCCTAACCGCACTCCTCCTCTTGGTACTACTTTTAGAGGTCAGAAAGGAGTTACCAACCCTATAAAAGATAACCTCTCCACCTAAAAAAATGATAAAAATACACATCCCACATCTTCCCATACCATTTCCCCTACATTCTCTATTACTCCTTTACACCCTTTGAATCCTCAACCCCTCCATCACCCCTTAAACCTTTATATAGTTGAAACCCTCTACCTCACCTCCTTCATCCTTGAGCCCTCTTACTTTTGTTAAATTGTCACCTTCCCATCTCATTCTAGCCCTTAAGACCTTAGCTATTAAAAGATCAACAGAAGAGCCATTAATAGGGACATCAAAGAGATTGAAGTTTGAAGAGCATGAGCTGTCAAATCAAGTTAAACAAAAAAGGTCTCCAAACAAAAGGGGAAGGAAGCCTAGGAAAGGTTAGGGAAGACTAAGGAAGACTAAATTAGTAACTACTCTAGCTAATACATTGTCGGAAAAATTGGTTAACATCTTAATCACTTTGCTAAAAATTATGTAAAAGGTTGTGGTAGTTAGCTAGAATCAGCCACCTAAAAGGCCATTAGTTGGAACTGTTAGGGTGTGGGTCCTCACCTAACAATTTAACATCTTTAGGACCTTGTCTAAAAGCTTAATCCCAGTATCATGCTTCTAATGGAAACAAATAACGAGTTTAAGAAGCTTGCAAACATGTGAAGGAGAATGAGATTAGGGATGAATTTTATGTTCCCCCATCAAGATTGTCTAGAGGATTAGCATTGTGGTGATCTAATGATGTAAGTATAGAAATTGTTGGAGCAAGTAGAAACCATATCAGATCTTTAGTGTGCCAAGCATATGGCACTCTATTTTCACATATCTTATGAATTTATGTTGATTCGGATCCTTAGCTTAAGCATACACTATGGCATAAACTAGAATTGATTGGTACTACTAACCATGAACCTTAGCTTTGCATTGGAGACTTCAACAACATCATGTTCAACTACAAAAAGGAAGGAGGGAATCTATGGCGTACCCAATTACTAGAGCGGTTTGGATCCATGATTATGAATGTAAACCTTAATGACCTAGGTTTTCAAGGCCTCTATTATTCCTTATGAAACAAAAGGGAAGATGATAGAGTGGTCATGGAAAGGACAAACAAAGCTTTGGGTTCTATTGAAAGGCTTCAAAAGTTTCCAAAAACTCAAGTATTACACAATGAAATAGTGGGCTTAGATCATGTTGCCTTGGTGGAAGACACATGCTTCTAAGATAATAAAGGCAAAAGGCATTTCACGTTCAAAAATATGTGGACTACCTCTAATGAATATGGATACACCATTAAGTCAGCATGGGATGAGAAACCTTTAAGTGAGCACCCCTCCCCCCTCGGTTTCAAATTCAAAAATTATAGGAGGAAGTCGAAAAAGTGGAGCCGAGAGGCATTCTAAAACAATATAGTGGAAATCCACTACATCCATAAAGAGCTCTTAAAGGTGCAAAAGAGTAGTAGTAAAAGGAATCGGTCCCTTGAAGACTAGGTAATTGGGAAGCTTGAACTTCTTTAAAGAAGGAAGGAATTATATTGGCATCAAAGATCTAGAGCAAAGTGGCAAAAAGAAGGGGACAAGACCACTAAGTTTTTCCGCCAATCTACCTTATTGTGCCACCAGAGAAATATGATACTGAGATTAAAAGGCAATGATGGTAGCTGAGTTGAAGAGGAAGTAGCAATTATGGAAGCTTTCAATAATTTCTACACCCAATTGTTTAAAACAGATGGTGGAAGACAATGGAGCAATGTGTTGGATGATGTTCCCACCTTTATCTGCAGTAAAATGAATGATATGCTTGGCAATCCAATGTTAGCTAAAGAGATAAAGAATGCAATGCTTCAGCTTGGGGCCTTTAAAGCTCCAGGATCAAATGGTTTCTTAGGGGTCTTCTATTAAAGCTATTAGCAAATTGTGGGAATGTCCATGGGGGAACTTGTTCAGGCTTTCTTTAATATGGGCATCATGCCTTCCATTCTTAATTCTATTGATATTGTTCTTATTTCAAAAGTTGTGTCACCTTAAGAAATTAGTCATTTTTATCCCACAAGTCTTTGTAAATTCATTTTTAAGGTAATATCTTAAGTCTTGATAAACCACTTAAAACCTATCCTCCAAGATATTGTCTTAGAATCCTATAGTGCCTTTGCGTCAAGTCGTGATATTCATGATAGCATAATCATTGCTCATGAGGCATTCCACTTCCTAAGAACCAAGCAATTTAGTAACAAAATGTATTATACCTTCAAAATTGACATGAGTAAAGCATATGACCAAGTAAAGTGGGATTTCCTACAAGCAGTCCTCACTAAGCTTGGATTTTATGATAAGTGGATTAAGTGGGTGATGTAGTGTGTTATGTTAGTGTAATATAGGTACCTAGTCAATGGAAAAATTGCAAGTCATGTACATCCACCAAGGGCATAAGATAGGGTGATCCTCTATCACCTTATTTATGGTTTGTCAAGAAAGATCAAGAGAGCAGTTGAGAGGAATCAACTCATAGGAATAAGTATTAGTCATACTTTCCCCCCTAACCTTATCACATCTTTTATTTGCTAACAACTCGTTATTTTTTGTGGAGGCCTCTATTCTAAATGTCTAGGTATTAAAGCAAATATTGTAGGATTATTGCAAAGCTTTAGGTTAAAGGATCAACTTCCAAAAATCAAGCCTTTTCTTTAATAAGAACACCTCCAAAAAGAAAAGGCATGAGATTGGAGCAACATTAGGAGTGTTAGTGTTTGATGACCTAGGTAAATATTTAGGCTTGCCTATTGTTTAAGGAAGAAACAATAATGAGGCACTATGTTTTGATAAAAACCGAATTTAAACTAAGTTGAAGACTTAGAAGAGATGTGTTCTGTCAAATGCAAGAAGAGAGATTCTTATTAAAGCAGCTGCAAATGCTATCCAACCTTTTCAATGAGCCGCTTTAAGTTCCTCCTTAAGTGGTGCAAAGAAGTGAGCTCTATGATTACTCAATACTAGTAGATGAAGAGAGGATTCACTAACTAAGATTGGGACTAGATTTTATTGCCCAAGTCAAAAGGGGCTTTGGGCTTTAAGGATTTCAATGACTTCAACTTAACACTCCTAACTAAAATTGCTTAGAGGATTCAAACCAATCCAAGTGCCCTTTGGGTATATGTTCTGAAAGGCGTTCATTTTCCTAACTTAATTTTTTGGTAGGCATTTAGAGGATCCAGAGATTCATGGGGCTAAGCAAGTATACTTCATGGTAAGGAAAATCTATTAAAAGGAGCTTTATGGTAGGTGGGTAACGATTTACCCATCAAAGCAAGCAAAGATAGATAGATTCCCAGCTTAAGAGGTCACACAATGACCTTTATATTTATGTACTCATGGATAATTATTTCATATGGCCACATGAGAAGAAAAGATAGTGCAATGTAAGATCAATCTATAATTTTAGTTGATGTGATACATATTTAGCAAATATGTCTACCTCACATTAGATAGAAAAAGTCATTTAGAAACAAGTATGGCATTGTCTTTGCTTGCCAATGATTACACACTTTGTATGGAGAGCATTGCATAATGCCATAGCTACCCAATGTAATCTTTTCAAGAAACACATTATTGATAGGACAATATGTAAGTTCTCTTATTACAATAAGTTGATTGAACATGTCCTTTTGTGTTGTCCACGAATGAGGTCAGTATAGTTTGCTACCATAGAAATTTGCATAAAAATAAAAAGAGTGACTACTTTGGATCAGTAGCTATACTTGTGTTTGGAAAGAGTTGCTAGGAACAAGAAGGAAGTATCATATGAGTTTGCTATGTTATGCACAGTGCTATGGGTTATTTAGAAAGAAGATGTAAGGCAGTATTCAACTCAAGAAGCCTAGATGTTGAATTTGTTGTTGCTAGTTGTAAAAAAAGCACTTGTTGAGATTGAAGTCATAAAATCCAACAGTGTATGCCAGCATCAAAATCCACACAATCACAAATTTCATGACTTTCATCCTTCTTCAATTGGTTTTGATTACAATGATTAAGGATGTTCAACTACTACCATGATAGACTTTCTATTGCACCTTCAACTAACAAGCTTGATCAATTGCATGACCAATTCCATTATTTTGATAGTAGTTCGAACCAAGAGAACGTGTTAAAAGGCATCTTTACAGCCTAAACAAGATTCTTGGAAAGCTCCAAAAGGTAGGTGTATTAAAATAAATTTGGCTGGTGCTTTTGATCCATCCAGTGGTGCTGTGGCTATAGGTTTTGTTGCACATAATTCTCAAGGACTTTTTTGTGGAGGTCATTCTAAGCTTTACTTTGCTAATTCTTTAGAAATGGTTGAGTTTTTGGCAGTGGTTGATGCTGTTAAATATGTTGTTTCAAGGGTATGGAATGAAGTTATATTTGAAGTTGATTGTGCAGTTGTCCATAAAATTTAAACTTCGCCACAGCAATTCTTCACTTTAATCCATGATATAAAATCTCTTTTGCCTAAGTTCAGGTCAATCACTTTTGAGCTAATTAGAAGAGAAGCAAACACAGCATTGAATTGGATCACAACTCAAACTTGTATAAAGTTGTGTCCTAGTAATTGGATTCTTTAACCTCCTCCTTTGTTAGAATCAATTCTTTTATTAGATTCTGCTTATGGTTGCATGTCCTCTTACTATTTAGAGTTGACTAATGTATTTGACTCATTGTTAATTTAACATCAATTTCTCCTTTGGCCTAAAAAAGAAAAAAAAAATCCAGTAAGCCATAACAATCTAATCACATATTTTTTAAGCACACATATATCATAAAGGCATATATCATCAACTTAATAACATAACTTCAAATAATTTATTGTGAAATTGCAATCTATCATAAGATGAAGGTTGTTTAAAATAAATAGTAACACCAAATTCATTATAATATTTTATTAATACAATAACATTTGATAAAAAAACATAATGCAATAAAATAAACTGAGCTTCAAACAATTATGATCGGAAGACAACCATTTTTCTTCGTTCAACATTAGGCAATTTCTTCATGATAATGAATGTAAGTAAAAGTTGCTGTTGAGTGAGTATGTTTGGTAATAGTACTTTAGGATGAAAATGAGAGGTGGCAAAGGAATAAATGATATATAATATACTTTAAGGTTTTTACTTTCTATAATGAATAAAATGAACTTAAGCTTTGAGCATTATAGAAATATAATACTTTTGTTATGCTAAATATTATTATTCAAGAATTTTTACATGGTGAGTATACTTTATATGCCTTATAATACATGTTGAAGTGTGGGTACAAGTATTGGAGATATTACACCCTATGTCTTACTTTATAGGAAATCAAAACTAAAATTTATCATATGACTTTTTTTTTTTTTTAAGCCGATTATGATATGACCTATATATATATATATATATTCTTTTAACAAGTGTGTATAGAGCACTTATTATTGAAATACTTACCCGTATTATTGAAATACTTGCCATATTAATATGGATCATGTTTTAATCATGAAGTTCTTGATTAATATGTCACTTGCTATGGATGCTATTTCATTATTACATGTTTTAAATCAGGAAAGAAAACCGATAAATCTATAATATTAAAGAGAAGCAAAATTTTCTATCCTCATCCTTTCTAAAAAAATTCTATTAAGTACAGAGAAATAAATACAATCAAATAGCCTCTTCTACTTGCGTTGGATGATGGTTTCATTGTCCCCACCAAGCCAACTTCTCTTTCAGCTATCAGTGTTACATCTTTGTAGATCATGTTTATATATATATAGTTTTTGTCAAAGAAACACGTCTTTCTATGAAAGTAATATAACTTTTAGAATTATTATAATTTTTATATAATTAATATAAAATAACATAACTTCTGTGATGTTTCATTCTTATACTTTAAAAGATTATAACTTTTTAATAATATTTATACTATATTCACCTATGTATTATCCATTTCTTAGGATTTTTCATTGAAAGCTTAACGTGGCGTATACGTATTAGACAAATGTGATATGTTACCAAGCTCTTGAAAGCTTCATTGTTAGCATGAGGAATCTTTTTCTTTTTTTTTTTTCCAAAAGTATGAGGAATTAAATGCGAAATAATCGGCAAACTATAAGTATTACATATTATATTCTCATTGTTTGTACTTGATACACCTTTCATTAAAAATAATAAATAAAATTCCATCACAGTAAGTATGATCTAAAAAGAATTTAGTGGATCTAACTTAAATTTCTGAATTATTTTAGCACCGTTTACCGTCGCATGTTTGGATAATAAAGATTTATAGCACGCTTTGGTTTACCAAATGAAAGGAGATAATAATAAAATTACAGGAATAAAATAGAGAAAGAATACCTATTTTTTATAATTATTTTAAGATTTTATAAATAAATATAGAAGTATACTAAGAAAAAAAAATAGCTATCCTCATGACCTCATAAAGGAATTCAAATTCCTTATTTTGCAATATTAGCAATTCTATAAAATAGTTATCCCACCAACTAAATACAAGATTATATCTATAAAGGAGAAATTATTATTCTATTTTATTCTTATAAAATGAACAAAATGTACCATTATAGATAAAATAAAAATACATATAATGGATACATAAAAAATAAAAAAAACATAAAAAAATATAGGTAAAATTAGATAAATGAACAAACCAAGGTTATTTTTTAAAATATTACATTTAAAAACTATGTGAATTTTCATTTTTCAATTTTCACTTCTTAATTATAATTTTTATTGTAATTCTAAAATAGAAATAACTAAGCTATTGATGAGATAGTTTAAAAACTCATCCACCAATATTTCAATAACTAAAGGAAGTTCAAGGTTCTAATAGGAAGATTCGACTAAACAACAAATAAAATAAATTTGAGAAAGAAGTAACCCCATTAGTTATTGTTTGGTTGTCAAGATTTTATGATATTGGATTGGACAAAATATTTTGTTCTTCATTTGGTTTAAGTACTAGATAAAAGAGATCTCGAAGTACTAAACAAAATGCTTAAATTTTATACCATATAAAAAGGTATAAAAATTAATTTCATAGGACACTCAGTTATTATAATATTGATTAAATTAACATTATAATTATTAAATGTTAAGGCAAATTATTATAATTTAATATGTATTAATTTGTTATAATATCAATTTAATTAACACTATGTTATTAAATATAAGATAAATTATTGTAATTTATAATATGGATGATTAATTTTTTTAATTACATAGCAAATCAATGGATTTACATTTATTATTTTATACAATTCGTTCAATTACGTGAATGAAATAATCTCTTCAATTTTTTTTTAATAATATTAAAAATATAATTAAATAACCATGATATTATACAAAAGACATAATTGTCAAAATACCATATTTAGTGTAGTACTTTATAATACCAAACAATGAACATCATAAAAAATTTTGTCTAATTAAACATACCAAACATGGTACAAAATTTTTTTTTATCCCGTTTTCCTTGTTTTATATTGTTTAATACTCTTTGTACTATCCAGTATTACAAACCAAATACCACCTTAGACTAAATCACCACTACCACCCTTGTGCCAACACTGTAAGGGAGAGAGTTACCTTTAGAAGAAGCCCCAAAATTTTGAGAGAACATTTGATGATGTGAATGTATTTTGCTTGAGTTGTGTGCTCTTTATAGGAAAATTTATAGTAAGTTTGATATGTTATAATGGACTCAAATTAGAATCATGATTTGAGTTCTATTTTATTTCCTATTTTTAAAAGCATTTTAAAAAGCTGGAATCGCCATTTTTTTAAATCCATCATTTTGATTTTAATGAGGAATTTGATTTCGAATCATAATTTCATTTTATCCTTATTAATGATAATTAGTTAAATAACTTCTTTTAATCTCATTAATATATATTCATCACATTTATAAATTAATAGTATTTTTGATAAATTCTACTATATATCATTTCATTCCATTCTATTTCAATTCATTATGTTTCATTTCATTTTAGATCATTCTTGTATATTAAACAAGATATTAGGAACAAAAATTTACAACCGTTTACTCCACTAAATGGAATAAAGGGAGATTGGATTATAATTCAATAGGTTTTGAATAGATATGCAATAATTATTAAATCTTTATTACTTTGTTTAATTGACATAAAAATAAATAATGAGTAAAATAGGAATAAAAAATTGATTATTTATTATATCCTTAAAATCCCCAACCTTCTTCACTTTTCATATACACTCAATACAAACTATTTAATAACAATTTATATCATAAATTATTATTCAATATTTTTCATAATAATAGTTTATTGAAAATGACCATTTGAGGTTTAACATTCAATTGAACATGCAGTAATTATTTTTTTTAGAGATATAATTATTATGTGTCATGAATTCTTATAATTATAATTAATGCCATTATTAAGAAGTTCAAGATAAAAATAATGATTAAATTTATAAAAAAATTATAAATACAAAGATTTAATAGAATTGAAGAGTTCAGACATGGCGATCTAATCCACATTGGAAAAAAGGCAAGTGAAATGCACCTTTGCTTTACCTTTTCAATTCCTCATCTCCAAAGTGCATCCAACTGCTCACATTTTCTTTTATGGTTTGGTGATTATAAAGGACGAGGAGAGGATGATTATGATCCATTTAATTTAAAAATTAATCTTTAAATGTTTTAATAACTTTTTAAAAGTTAAAACTGGATTTTTACCTTTCATAAACTAAAAAATACATAAATAATTCTATATTACCATTAAAACTCTAATAAAAATTATCAGGTTTTACCACAGTTCGAGGTTTTTTTTTTTAAAGTTATTTTGGAAAATTATGGTAATTTAAAAGCGTTGGAAGTATATACTTGGAAAAATAAAAAAGGGAAAAGGAAATTAAAAGCAAAAAAAGAAAACAGACAAAGAAGAAGGAAAAACCCAATAAAAAATAGACCTAAACCCAGCGCTGCAAAAGGTATTGACATCGAACATTCATCACTACACTACACACGCATACAAAACCCAAAACCTGTGAAGAGCAGAAAGATTTGTTTTTCCATCATCCATATTGCTTTTCGTCTCAATACAGCTGCCCTCAAGAGGTATTTTCTCTCTCCTCTTCCTCTCTCTCTCTCTCACACACACAGACAGGCAGACAGGCAAGGACAAAGAAAGACTGGAACTTTTTCACTTTGGAATCTAATATATGTTTCTGCCGATTAAACCCAGATCTTGTTCATTAATGGGTATGTGAATGTTTCTATAGGAGTTACGGTTAATGGTATTTATTGGGTGATTCTACAGATCTTGAGGGTCGTTTCTGGATCTGGGGTCCTGGATTAGTGAAGTTCTTAATTAGAGTTCTTAAGTAAGGCTGTTTCGATTCCAATATGGCCACTGCTTTTCCTATTCCACTCACTGCTGCTCAGGTATGTCTTTTTCTTTTCTTTTTTTTTTTTTTAAATTTTTTACTCATACGTAGACAACTTTGTATTATGTTTGTGTTTGGGAATATAAGATTATGTGTTTATTTGTGGCGTTGATGTGGACTGAAAAATTGGTTTAAGTCTTGTGATTTTGGTGTTTAGATTGGGACTTACTTTGTGGGGCAGTACTATCAAGTGTTACAACAACAGCCTGAGATTGTTCATCAGTTCTATTCTGATGCTAGCACTATGCTTCGGATTGATGGAAATGCCCGAGAGACTGCCACCGCAATGCTGGTATGTGTTTTTTCCTTTTTCCGTTTTATTCTGCATTTGTTCTAATTATGTGTTATCCTTGGTGCTTTACTTGGGGTTAGATTTTGCGTGGGTTGTTTAGAAATTGATGTATAGCTGATTAAGATGAATGGCTTTTAAAAGAAAATAGGAAATCAATAGAATTGAGAACTGAAATATAAAAATAGGAAAAGATGGAATTTCACCCTGAACGGAGATGAAAAAATTAAAATATTATCGCCAAAACACTCTGTAAAGACTTGTAACTAGTCTTGCTAACATTAGCGAAATGAACCTTTTCTTGTAGTGTTATTTAAGGCAGTGTCTTTCTGGTGATGCATGGTGGATATGTGGTGGAGCATTGAGCAATTAATATAAGATTACTGGATCCTGTATGTCAGAGTAAAATTTAATGCTGACATGTACATGGGGAAGTCAGGATGTTGCTGGGCCTTGGATTATTATGATAGAGAAAATTACAAGCGAAGACATCAACATTTGAGGTCAAAATCAAACAGAAAATCGAATTTTCAAGTTATTAAAATAGAAAATTAACGTTTTTGAAGCAATAAAATTAACTATTTATCAAAAAAAAAAGTTTTTATAAATAGTTTAAATAGAGGATTCTATTATGACATTGGTACGGATAATAAAGATATTCTTTATTTGAATTACTTAACATGTTTATAGGATAATAATGAATCTATTATTTGAATTACTTAATATAATATTGATTCTCTATTTTAACCATTAAAAGTTTGATAATCTATTTTAATTACTTAGTATAAAGTTAATTCTCTATTTTAACAATTTGAAAGTTTGATCTCTTATTTGAATTTAATCCCAAATGTTGATTTTCTCACCTGTAATTTTCCCTATTATGATACTTGAAACTAGATGCAATTAGGATAGTCTTTTCACTTGCTTGCCAAGATTTATGTGAATTATCCTGATTAGGCCTGATATCTTGGGGATGTTTTTTTTTTTTTTTTGCTTTATATCTCAGAGTGGAAAGTTCATGTGTTCCATCCTGTGGAAACTTGTGTGTCCTTATTTCAGAGTTGCTGCTAGCATATGAACATAATTTGGTGTATACGTATGTATGTATATATATATGTATACAGGTTAACTTGCCTGCTGTCAAGGATCTGGATGATATTCTCCTATTGGGTGTTAGGAGAATGTTGATGATGAGGTTGGAACTTTTATCGTAACACAAACATTTTCCCTTGCAAAAGGAAAAAAAAAGAAGGAAGAAAATTGGCACAAGGTTGGATAATGGTACGGCAGACAGAAGCATTGATGCATACTGGACATATTCCTGTGTGATATTAATGTAACTTTCATAGTTTATTTCGTTTACTAGACTCAAGTCATTTCCCACTAGATGGAGCTAGTTATTGGGAGAAAAGGATAGATTTAAAATAGTGTCCTGGAAGTATTGCAGAATCAAATATCATTATTCATGGTGTTTGTTCTTGTGGTTTCATTACTGCTCAAACCTAGATCTTTCTATCACCATTTTCTCATCAGTAAGTCTTTTGCAAATGAGTTTAAATTGATTTGTGGCATGTGTTTCAATAATAAGAGAGAGACATCCGAGTCTCAGATGTATAAATAAGCAGATATAAATGGGGGAAGAAGGAAACAAAAGGGAAAGAGCATAAAATTGAAGGAAAGACAGCAAGGACCTGTGTCTGGAAGCCTGTAAAGAAATTTTGTTACCTGTCTTTGTGCTAGAGCCTCTATATCTCTTCAGGTTTATTCATTCACATTCACCTGAAGATGCCAACGGGATAGCTTCTCTAACTTAACTTTAAAAGCTGATCTGATCTTTTACACGGAAATGGGCAAAAGATTAAAGAACCTTTGTGAAAATATGGTGGATGGATATATCTTTAGGAGTGATTGGGGATAACCTTTTTTACTTATGTAAAGGGAGAGACAACTTAATAAATGAGGTTGTACTGATTATTGCTCATTAATAAAATATAAATTTCCAATAAATGAAACGTATATGCAAGTGAAAGTTTAGGAGGAATTTATAATTACAGATAAGCTTTTCATTTATAACTATGAAACTGATCAATTGAAAGCTGTGAACTTCAGCACAATTATGGGTGATAAACTATGCGATGGCTGCATTAATACCGCACATTCTAAGCCAGGGAAAAAACAAGTGATACTTGTGCTTGTGAACTTTTCTGTATCCTTGGTATATGTTGAAGAACTTTTATCTCTTCAAAAATATCACCATGCTTATTGGCTTGTGCTTTGTTTTAGCAAATTTGTGAAAGGGGTGTGAATGTTTATATTAAAATTTTCAGACATCTTTTTGGTAGCTAAATCTCTCATAGTTGTACCTAATTTTTCAAAAGAAATAAAAATTTATTGTTTGCAAACTTGTCCTATGCCTTACTAATTTGCATACAAGATGATGTATGTGAATTTGCATGCTGAAAGTGAGTTTAGCTGCTTACTCCATGTAGTATCATATTTAACATGATAATGAATATAGATTGAAATATAACTTCTCTTGGGCTAGAATTTAAATAATTTCCTCTTAAAATTTCTCTTATATGAATGGATGTGAAGCTTAACCTTGGTTGTAAATATATGCAAAAATCAAAATGCAAATAATGAGGACATGATAAGTAATATATAATTATTTCATGCAAAGTAGAAAAGTAATATGCAGTGAACTGACATACATATAACATCATTGCATAAGACTATATGTTTACTTATTGCCTAAAAATCCATTGCACCTTTTCTAACATTATGTCAATGAGACCTATGAAGGAGAATAGAGTAAAAAATTCATGTTAATTCAAATGTAGTTTTTTTGTTTTATTTTATTTTCTATTATAAGCACCGATATTCATTCTTTCTGCATACAGAACTTGGAGTTGCTCGTTGATCTATGACCTGTGGAGGTGATCTCCTGAAATGTTTGTTTTATGTATATTTGCTTAATTCATATATTTCCCCTACTTTTTGGGGTTAATGATAAATATGCTCCACTTCGGTGTAACAGTTATGATCATCTAGTTCGATAAGCACAAAGGGTATACATGTGTAAAATAGATAAATACATGCATGCCTTGGTTTCAGATTTGCATTTCAATTTTTCTTTTTTTTGGCCACCCTGTTGCCTTTGGGGTTTAAGGTGCATTTTTTTTTTTTTTTGGTGGTTGTTTTCTGTCTTGTGTATATATGCAGCAACCTTCTTCATATAATTGGTTTTTCTCCTTGTGACAGCAAATCCATGCACTCATCATGTCCATTAGTTTCACTGGAGTAGAAATTAAGACATTAAATGCTCTCGAGTCTTGGAATGGAGGTGTTCTTGTGACAATTTCAGGCACAGTGCAACTAAAGAATTTTAGTGGTAGCAGGAAGTTTGTGCAAACGTTTTTCCTTGCCCCCCAAGAGACAGGCTATTTTATTCTCAATGACATTTTCCATTTTGTTGAAGAGGATCATCCACACCACCATCCAGCAGTTCTGTTACCTCAAAATAATCTTAATGCAAGAATTTATGCCTCTACAAAACAAGAAACAGGTATAGTTTGTCTTGCCTCAAGTAAAATATATATGCTCATACAAGTCTGGATGCCTGTGTCTACAATTTTACTTAAGGATAATTTATTGATGCAACAGATGGTGGTGTATATCTACTGGTGGGCATTTGCTAACTCCTTTTTCTTTTTTTACCTCTTCTTTCTTGAGGGAAGTATTAACTAAGGATTGCACCTTTAAATTTACCGGAAAAATAAGGATTGAACCTTTGTTCTATGACTAATAACAGACAAACTGTATAACTAGGCCATATTGCTAGCATCACCTGTTGATCCCCTCTAATAAGGATACATGCAGTTCCCAAAGCTTTAATTACACATTTCATGGTAAAGGACTTGGGCACTGGGATGTGCATTTTTTTTATTTTTTATTTTTTTAATTTTTTTGTGCTTTGTTAGTCTCTTAAGAATTTACACAAGTAGATCCATGCAAGAGCAATGGTGTTTCATAGCATTTGCACGTAGATGGTGTAGAGGGAAGCTTTTTTTTTTTTTAATTTAACTTTTGGGCTGTTCTTGATCATTTTGATGAGCTTGGATATAAGAAATTCTGTTTTATGTTTGGTAACTTTTTTTTGCAATGATGCCTCTATGTTCTTATAATGGAAGAAAACCAGTGTTTCACTTAACCAAAAAGAAATATGCTGGGATTTGATACTTTATCCATACACTACAACAGTTATGAGCTTAATTGAAGAAATGAAAATATGATCCATGCTTTGATAATGTACTGAACAGGCTAGCTAATTATATCTATTGAAAGACAAAAGAAAAAGCCTAGTTGATTTTCTCCCATACCAATTTAAGCAATGTTTGTATTAATTGAGGGAATGTGTTATATGAAATATTGTAAGTACCACAATGTTACTAGAATTTCATGATCTTTCAATGTGAGTGGTCTTAAGCAAGTTTGGTTATGCATCATCAATTACGAACACATAGTATTTACTACATATTGAGTTAATTCCTTGAAAGAGAGATTGTATTTGATCTTAAGTTTAGATGTCCAACTGTCATTAAGCAGATTCTTTCTGCTTGTGTTAATAAATTTGCTGGCCCATCTGAAGACATACACTAAATATTATGGACAAAATGTGATTTTGTCAGCATGTGATTCCCTTATGTTGGACTTTAATGGATGTTCTTTTGGTGAAGTATCATTAATCATGACATTATGTTGATGTATTAAATTTTTTCAGTACCTACATATGCTCTGGGTGGAGAAATCCATGCAAGGGAGATTGCTCCAACACCAGAAGTAAAAGAAAATGGTCCTGCTGATAAGTACAGATTACCTGAGAGACCGAAGCAAGCCCCTGAGGCAGAGAAGATTGTTGAGGGCAATCTTGCAGTTGATTCTAGCAATCCTACTCAAAATAGCACAAGTGCCACTCAAGATCACCAATCTGCTTCTGCTGATGAGTCTGCCGGGGAGCCCCAAAAGCACACTTATGCTTCTATTGTATGTGCTAGTTTTAATAGCAATTGACTACCTTTTGACTTGAATGTAACTCCTGAGAGTGACTTCTACTTGTTTATTATGCAGTTACGTGTTGCGAAAGGACAGTCATCACCATCTGTTTCTTCCCAGCCACCTGCGAGCAAGAGTTCACCACCTGCTACAGAGTGGGAAAGTGTTCCAGAGCCAACAACCCAGCAACCAATGGCATCATCAAACCAATTTGAAAGATCTGGAGCAGAGCCAACAGAGGAATCTCCAGGCATTGATGATGATGGTAAGATTCTTATTTGTTGTCAAAACATTTGGTTGGAGCTATTCTATTTGGATGTCTGTCTACAACTTGCTATGTACTTACTGGCATTACATCTAGTCACTGATGCTACTGGTTGCTGTTGATTTTATGTAGCTCTACAGCTTGATTTATTATTGATATCTGTTCTGTTTGATGGGTGGGTTCTGTAGGGGAGATAAAATCGGTGTACGTGAGGAACTTGCCTCCTACAGTCTCCGAATCTGAAATCGAGGAGGAATTCATAAAATTTGGTAAAATAAGGCCTGATGGTGTTGTCATCCGTGGTCGCAAGGTTTGATTTCTTGATGTCTCGATTCCTCATTATTGCCCCATATTTAGTGTACTAAGCTGTTTGTTAATCATGTAGGACTTGGGTGTTTGCTATGCATTCGTTGAATTTGAAGAAATGGTTGGCGTCCAAAATGCTGTCAAGGTTTGAATAAGTTTTTGATCCTCTATCCTCTTTTAGAAATCAACAATTGTAAACGGTTTACCACTTCAAATTTTCTTCTGAACGAGAAATTCTAGGTGGAAATAGATTGGATTATCTTAGTTGCTTTCCTCTATAGTTTTGTTTCCCATGGGACTCATTGGTCGACAGAATCATGGATCCATTTGCTGTTCCATTTTAGGCGGCTACTGCACAAGTTGCAGGACGGCAAGTGTACATTGAAGAGCGGAGACCTAACAGCAACATCCCATCACGAGGAAGTATGTATTTTATTTTATTGTCTGCGTTGCTATCATGTAGTTTTATTTGACACAGGCGATGCTTTAGTTTAGAGAAATTAACTAGCTGTCATGACAGCAGCATGCTTCATTAGTTATATCAGGAAAAGAAAAATATGCATGAAGGGCCTGTTTCCTAGTCGTATACCTTTTCCAAAGTTGCAATTGAGTTTTAAACTTTTTAAGTGTGTGTATTTCATCTCATTCTACACGACCTGAAGGGTCTGGCCTTGCGTTTACTTAAGAGCTCCAATGAGTAAGGAGTAAGGATAATGTGCACTAGGTCTTGCATTTAAATCCCACTAAAGACAATTCATGGGCATGTTCGATGACCTTAAGTCTTTGTGGATATCTTTTTTGCTTAACACTTCCTCTTTCAATTTTTGTAAAAGGAAGTTTCCCCCTATGTAATATACTCACTTTTATCAATTCAGTTACTGAAATTGTCCCACAAAAAGTGAGTGTTTTTGGGTCTACCAACATAGTGCTAGCTGTATTTGACCAGTGGATGGGATTTGAGTGGTTCATGTTCATGTGCTTGAAGCTGGTCTAATTACAGCCATGCTCCATAAAAAAAAAAGGAAAATTTTCCACGTGTGGCATGCTGGATATCATAGCTGGAAACCCTTGTGTCCAAAATGGAGTGAATCACAGGCTCTGAAAAAAGGTTAAAGCTCATTTGAATTTTCAAACAAGATACAGAACAAAAATGAATATTCGCAAAACAGTTTTTGACTAGAATTGCACTTATTCAGTTTAGTACTCTTTGAGAATTTTTTTGTTTGGTATTCTCAAGCATTAAGCAAGTAAGCAACTTAGTTTTGTTAGCCTTTAAACTGAAGTTGCTTGATTTACTAATTCGATAGGGATTTCTTTCAGCTGTGACATTATTGCTGCAGCAGAAAGTTTGCCTGTGACTTTGTAGTGTTACTGCTAATTTTGATGTTGGGGTTTGACCAATTTTTTAATACAGGAAGGGGTAGAGGCAGAGGTAGCTACCAAATAGAGTCTTCACGAGGGCGTTTTGGCCCTAGAAATTTTGGAAGGGGAAGCAGCCAAGAGGGAGGTGATAGAGAATATAACAGACCAAGAGGGAATGGCTTTTATAGACCAAGTAACCGCCAAGATAGGAGTGTTTCTGGTCAAGCATCAAAACAAAATCCAGAAGAGTAAACATCTTAGCAGAGAAAGAAGTTTTGCAAGAAGCTTTTACAACTTATCACATTCATCTCAATTGATAACTTATTCATAGTTTTAAACTGTCAATCACCCTCGTTGAGATATCATATTCTTTGATGGAAAAGAAATCATTTTACATGCTTTAACCAGAGTTTGCAATTTTGAGAATATACGGGGAGATTCAATTATATTATGGAATCACCTGTTCTTAAAGTGGATTCCCAATATATTATTTCTTATCTATACTACTACTCAATATGGCAACGATTTTTGATGGTCTGTATGTGAAACTTAGAATTGTCTTCTGGCAAGTGTGTGAAACTGCTGGCTTCATACGATGGTGGATGCACTCTCAAGTGAATAGGTATGTATATGGTATACAATAAGTCATTATTGGGGATGATTTTCTTCTTTGTAAAATCTGTTGCTTATTATTTAACCCAAAAAAAAAGAAAAAAAAGAAAAACACTTTGCTTAATGAGTTCTTGTTAACTTCCTTTATTTGTTAGAAAAGGAATGTGGATTTATCTTTGAATCCAGGTGTACAAGCAAAGCTTACAGTTCCCATGCTCTGGAAGTCTTGCACATACACAGAGTGCTTTTTGAACTGAAAGTCTTCGCCTTTCCTTCATGAAGCTCAAAAGGAAGGTTTACTGTTGTTTCGGGTTTTTTGGGCCATTGATTTTTCTTGTAAACTGTCTTTGGGCAAAATAATCAAGGCTCTTGCAATCCCATATTGGCATAATTTGTGGATGAGTACTGAGGCTTCACATAGCTAATATTAATTTTTGCTAGTTGCAGCCATTGAAAAGTCCAGCAGCAATGCATATCTCTGATTGTGGTTCTGATCTTCTTCTAGTTGAGTAATCTTCTATTCTTTATTACGGACTTAGTCGATATGGATCCTATTAACCCAAAATGTCTATAAGATGATGTTTTACATATTTCTTTTTTCTTTCTTCTTCTTCTTCTTCTTTTTATTTTTTATTTTTATTTTTCTTAATTTAAAGGTATATTTAAACATCTATCCTTAAGTGAACTCCAAATCTTCCCCTAACAATTGAACACAAACGCCTCTAAGATACTCGAGACTTATTTAATATTCTAATCCTATGTAATACGTGGGCTGAGCATACAAACACAGAAAAAGAGGCCGATAGTCACACCTCCTAGTACAAGCCAAATCAGGAGACTGTCACGGCTGGCCGTGAGTGGGTGGGTTGGTGGCGGCCACCCAATCCCTCTGTTTTACACACTAGATTTTTGTGGTAAACATTGTCGGATGTGTGCCTTAGAGAGGGGAGCTTAAATTTTGGCCTATACCAGTTCATTTATAATAAGTATCGTTAATCGCACATTAATCAAATTTCCAATAATTACTACGATGTTGTTATCGACATCCTCTCTTTCACCCATTGATTTTAGATCCATTTATCCTCTGATTATGTTCTATCTACGGTTCAATGTGCAATCAGCTATATAAATCTAGAAAAACAAACTCAAGCAATGACATTATTATACTAAATTGTTTTTAAGTAGTTTTTCAAAATATCTTGCCTTAATAGCGAGACTACGGGTATAAACAAATCAAACCTATTTGTAGGTTACTCAAGTTAGATTAGATGTTTATTTGGGTTTGATTCAATAACAGTTGAGTTGAGTTCGAACTAGTTTATTGAATGAAGCTTGAGTTTCGTAATATTTGGCTTAATTAGTTTATGAGCTTAATCGAATTCAAATCAAATTTTAAAATATTAATCAAGTTTAAATCAAGTTTTGGCATTAGTATTATTTCAAATTGAAGAAAGATATTATTTTAGAAATATTGAATCCAAATGAATTTAATCAAGTCAGACTCAACCTTATTAAGTTCCATTTCAAATTGAGTTTGAGTTTAAAATTCTAATATTGATCGATTTTAAGTCAAGTTTAAGATAAACACAATGTTTTCTTGGTTTGACTTGTTTATAGCCCTAAATTGTCTCAAACCACTTATATATGACCCATGATTGGCTTTTATAAGACCTCCTGATCTTTCCCCATTTGTGGTAGTGTAGGTTTGGAAAGTCCTTTTGGACATTCATTTATAGAGACCAAGGTGGTGTATGTATAAGTTTATTAAATTGGATGATAGCCACTAATATGCTTCATATGTTAACTAAGTTTTCTTAATGGTTGTTGTTCTACTCATGTATAAAGATACCTAAAGCCCATCGATTCTAAGAAAACTTAGAATGGTAACAACAGTTGCTTACTTTGGTATCCAAGTCTAACAGCTAAGCTCTATAGTCTTTTCTTTAATTGTTGATTATCTCACTTTTTGGTATTTATTTTATCTTTTCCCCCTTTTGGGGTGTATTCTACAAAGTGTTATCAAACCATCATACTTCCACCATTTTAAGTTGAGCTTTGCAAGTTAATAGTATGCCTTGGTTATCTCACAACCTTAATGGGATAGAAGATGTGTTCTTGAAAATGTACTGATATTGGTATTTTTTAAAAATAATTATTAAAAGCAAGTAATTAAAAGTATAATTAGGTGAATAGGATAGTAAAAATGCACACACATCTTCTTATTTAGTTTTGCATTAAAAAGCACATACAAAGTATGCACCTTAATTACAATTATATTGAAGGTGCAAGTAGTGAATGTACCTTCAGTAGCTGCCTCATATTAAAAAAAAAATTATAAATCATTATAAAACGCATTATTACATTAGCACATTACAAATATACACACATATACGATAATAATCATAGATTCATTAGAATGACAAACAAATCACACCCATACTCAAACTCCAATAATCAAAAGCCATATCATGTAATCTAACATAAATTCAAACCTCGAACTCTAAAATCTAGAAATGTAATCTCCAACACTAAACTACACAAACTCTAAACTTAAATTTCAAATTTCACAACAAACTAGCTCTAAAATGCAAACTCTAGTATAAAATCTAAATATGCATAATAGTTAGATATCCAATAGTAAATTTGTAAACATCAATTTCCATTGAAATGTACATTAATATAAATATACAATAGTTAAAGTTTACATATACACTTATCTACGCCTACTACTTTGACAAAAGTGTAATGGGAATTGAGGAAAAACTAAAGCTCATTCTCGAACTCCTCCATTATAGTCACTATAAAGGCATGTGACTCCTATAATGTATGATGCTATAGAGGTGGCTCGCCAAGATCATAAGGAGGCACTAAACTCTACTAAGTAGAAGAGTGGAATTGCTTGAGAACCTCCATTATGACAATCTCTAGTAAGTCAAGAATTATCTTTTTAAGAGTAAATGGAGTCAGGAGAAAGTTATTATGAGACTTAAATTAGGGTTACAAAGCAGTTTGACTTGGCTACTAAGCTACCTATGATCTCACTATATATCCATTTTCCACTATATGGCACTGATGTGGCATTATATGCAAGATAAAAAATGAAGTTAGCATAGGAGATGGGGACTTGTGTGGCATATTGTCTTGATGAAGCCTTTGGCTATGCATCTGTAATAGCCCTCCAACTATGCATCTGTAATAGCCCTTTAACTTTAGCTTTATCTATGTGTTGAAGTGGTGCTATTGACTTGAGGTAGGCTAGCTTTACTTATGTTAGCTTTGGATTTGTTGGTTCTAATATTTGTTAGTTCCAAATGCATTGATACAACATCGATCCTCAATAAACTATATCACTCCATAAGCTAACAACATTGTTATTGGCATACCAAGCACTACACAAATATTGCAAAGGTTCTTAGCACACATGAAGAAACAATGCAAAACTAGGTTAGTATGAGTTATATCATTAAGTTATCATACGAATATAGATGTTTTACTTACCAAGTGTCCAAGTACAGCTCTAACATGACTCAAATATTGCTAGCTAATATGTTTATACCATGGAATGTAATTAGGATGGACTCCATACTAGACTCTAGCTGCACCAGTGGAGCATAACACTCACCCCCATAAGCTTATATAAGGTATATGTAGTGTCAGCTAGTCTTTGTCAATCTTCTTGGTCAAGTTAATTTGACGTACTTAGGTCTCTATATTGAAGTTTGGTGGAATTTGTTGGTAACTACCAAACTGATGCACCATGTTGTTTCGGAAGCACCACTATTATGTAGAAGCATATGAGTAGCACTTGAGCTAATTAAATCTATCTCTTGGCACTATAGGGGGGCCTTGGCATGTGTTGGTTCTAAACATTTGTTGAGTAGAGTTAATGTTCGAATGTTAGATATATGAAACCATATAGAAAAGTGGGTAATGTATATATTGTACTTGATGTTTAGTTTGTTGGTTGAATGCGTCTAAGAGTCGAATAAGGTGTGGTGTCACGATCTATCCTACATTATGATGCTAAGGGCCTATGTTCATTCAAGAAAACATCACAATGGCTTATAGGGGCAATATTTGGGAATTTAGCTTAAACCCATACATGTAGGAGGATCATTGACAACTAGTCATCAAATTACAATCTAGTTATAGATGATCCCAGTTTATCATTAGATTCATGCATGTTTGGGATCTTATAAAGATAGTGATAACATAAGCCCTTTAACTTCTTATAGACCCGAAGTCTCCATTTGCAATTGTATCATTTTTTGTATAAAAACTTACCATAAGGTCTTATTCAATTCTTCAATATGAAATTTAAAATGATTTTTGACGTGACCCATCTTAATAGCTTGAATGACATCAACATTGGTGTTGAATCTCATGTTGCTAAACTCATTAGTACTATTTATATTACTATAACTTTCATTTTCATTTTCCTTTCATGTAATGTAATCCTCACCACCACAAGTATTAAAAAATGGAATTGGATTCTTAACTACCATTTTAGTCATCTCAATTTTTGGAGGATGTGACAAGTTTTTTGTTTCTTGAATTGTGCATAGTAAGATTGAAAAAAGTGCTACATGCAATGGATGAGTATGATGCGACATGTCATACTCAACATTTTCAAGAGTTCCCTTATCCTTGGTACCTTCATCAATACGTTTCTCATTAAAATCAATCGAATGATCTTGGAGACCTTGATCTACTTTTTCCTCCAATAAATTTTCATTATCATAGAAGGGCTTAGACATAGGCTAAGATCACATGCATGATCCACTAGCAAATCAACCATCTTATGTTGTCTTTGTGGTGTTGCATGAATAGAAGTATATGCTTGGTATGTTTGTTGTTTTAATGGAATGCTTGATTCTTCATAAATCTTAACATATAAGTTTTGTAATGAGGGTGTCTATGTAATATCTCAACCCAACTTTAAGAGAATGATGTGCCTATATCCTCGAAAGGATTAGAAGCAACATCTTAGAACGACATAGCCTATCAAAGATATGATTTTTATGCTCCAAGTCGATAATTCGGCATATCTAGGAAGGATAATCATTAAACTAATTAAGAACTCAGAAAAATGAAAATTAAAATTTAAGGAGAATTCAACCACTAGATTTGATTTTGTGTAACAAGGAAATGAATGAATATGGATGGTTCTTATAATTAGATATGGTGCACAAATCTAAGAAATAATTGAGTTTGATTAAATTCCAATATTGATATGAAACATTACTAAAAAATAACGAGGGTGTTCACCACAATCTATTGAAAATAGATTGATAAGAAAAATGAAATTAAAAAAAAAAAACTCAATCTATGGAAATATATTGATTCATCAAAGGCTTGTTCATTAAATTACATAATATCACTTATTTATAGATGGAATAGGATGATTATCAATATAGAATAATCATTATTATGGAAAATATTAGAAAAAAAGTGATAAAATAAAATAACTAACCTAATAACTAACAATTGAGAATATACACTAACCTTATAAAACTAATTTCTCAATTCGTAAAAAAAAGCAATTAAAGATTCCAACTAAAATAAAATATATAAAATATGAACTAAATATTCCATAAATGGAAATTGGGCTAAATCGAGATCATAGTCATAAATGCAGAATCAAAATTTCCTTGTGGTTGGAATAAGACATAATCAAAAGCTTGTAAGTTGGAAATTGTCAAAACCAGCTTACATCAGCAGAATAAGTGTCAAAAACTCTTTTGGAAGCTTCTTTCTAATCAACTTCTTTACTTAGGTTATAGTCTTGGATTCTGATGCCCATCATACCCTCTCCATTAGAAAAGATTCAGCCTAAATATTTTAAACTTACATCTTTATCTTTAAGATCAAATATCAACTCACCAAATTCAAGAAGAAACAACAACTCATAGAAATATGAAACATTATTTTCCATGCACAATCATTCCATTCATCATGTACTCGATCAATGATGTATATTGAAACTAGAAGCTCTTCAAGGATGGGTTTTAGAGAAACATGTTGCCCATAAGGTGTGGTAATGGTAGATTGAAATATTAGGCTTAAACTCAAGAGAGGGGGTGAATTGAGTTTAACAACAATTTTAATCACTTTTTCTAATTTAATCAATATTTTCAACTAAATGGATAATTAATAAAAACTAAACAATAATAATAAGTATTGAAATTAAAAGAGATAATGATAAAGAAGATCAAGCCCAAATTTAATGTGGAGTTTAAATTGTTCCCTACTCTTCACGATCCCCAATGCCTTCAACCGAAGACTTCACTCATCACTTTATTTGTCACAACCACAATAGTACAAAGGCTTATAAAGATCTTACAACACAAATATAATATTTGGTGTAATACACTCTCAAGAATTTTGCAAGAATATAAGCTTGTACTATATTTTGGTTTCATTCAAATTTTTGCAATTAATGAACAAAAGACAAATATTATCAAGAGAAAGCTACAAGAGAATTGAGTGCAAATTTTGGCACTTGTTTCTTAATATATATTTGTCTAAACATAGTATATTTACACCCCATTGATAAATTTGTAATGTTGGAAGAGAGAAGGAAGAATTGGCTCACATTAAATGCACTTCAATGGCTATTTTTTTTATAAAGTGGGTAGACATTACACTTTCTAGTATTTAGATGCCATCTCCATTTTGTTTGGTGTCCCCACATTGCATTCAAATGTCAAGAGATAACATTTTGAAAAACCCAACTAGCAATCGAATGTCATGCTATAGTGTTTGAATGCTAGCATCTAAAACATAAATAAAAAGTTTTTTATTGATGGCATCCAAATGCTATGCCTTATGGCATCCAAATGCCATTCTTGTTCAGACCTGCAAAGTAAGACAAAAGGCACAAACATGCAATATAATCTAAGTATTTTTTTCATTGTTAAACATTTGTCAAAGAGTAGATTGTTACGTTATTTGGGCAATAATTGGATTGTGGTTAAGTTTGGTTTTATTTTAATAAACAAGATTTAATGCAAGTTTTGTCTCATCAAAATTATATGTTGACCTTTCGGTTCAACATAATATCACAAATTGTGCCTTCATCATGATATTTATGAACATGTGGTGAAATTTCAAATGGATGCTTAGCAACATATTCTAGATACTAGGCCAAAATCTTATTCTCCTTTTTCTCTATTCCCTCCACTTTAAAGACTTAAATAGATTCTTCATTATCTCTTGTTAGTTCCTTGATGTTTTTCTTTCCTTCATCCTCTATGAATCTCGAATTTTCCTTCCCATTGAAAACTTGTTGTGGAGTTTATACTACCTTATACTCATCGTTAACCTCAATCTCAATATTCTTCTTTGTCAATTGGATTTGCTTCTCTGTTTTCCATCTTTATATTGATCTCTTAACCATTTTTAGGTCCAATTGCCAACTTCCATAGCCAAGGGTATTAATACAATTCGACTTTCCTTGGTAAAACAATATATAATCTTCAATGGGTTGTGTATCACATTACAAGATGATTGTCATGGTTTTCCCAAGCATAGGTGACAATCTTCAATCTTAATATCATCAAACAACATTTCATCCCGATATCTATCACTAATAGAATAGGTAATCTTTGCTCGTCTTGTCACTTTAATCACCTCATGGTTATAATCAAACTCGTAAGGACTACGATGTTTAACAACTTGTATGCATAATCTATTATCCAATAGTTTGGAAACTAGATTAGTAGAATAATTGTTAACATGAAACAACACAACACGTCTACAAAATTCACCAAGAATGTAAAATTTATCAATCATCTTCTCTCACAGGAATAGCCACCAACTAGACCTCAACACTAGAAATTGCAACCAAAGATTTGATGAATTTGAACACTACTTACTAACACGAAGCATGTTAATCAAGAGCTAGATACCAATATGGTATGGATAAAATTCGTATTTGTGTTATGTTGTGGAATATAACAAACAATTGATAAAAAGAAAGAATTTTTATATTTTTGGGTTTTATAATTTTTATAGATTTTTTTGGAATTGAAAGAATGAGAACTAGAATTAAAAGGATATGAACTAATTAAATTATTAGATATAACGTACCGATAACTAGTTTGGATGAGGGTTTAGATTAGTCTAATTGATATTATGCACAATTGAATAAATCAAAAAGGGTTGCTATAATATGTTGTGAATTGATAAGACAAAAGTAATAGAGATAAACTCTAGTATTTTTTTGAAAATAAGGACTAAACTAATAATAAGTCTCATAGCAAAGTATTTATACTAAAAACCTCACAGTCCTAGAGGCATAGATGTAATAAAATAAAAATAGAACTTTCGTCAATATTGACTAATACTAACTAATCTCTTATTTTTTCTAATACTAACTAATTGTTTATAACTACTACTTACTAAATAATAAAATAACCTATAAACTAATAAAAAGATAAAATAACATAAAAATTGTCAAAAAGTCTAAAATACTGTAAAATAATAAAATTTTGTAACAAATTCCATGTACAAATCTTCTAAAACCTAGTGTAGGAAATTGATCTCGATTAGAGAATCTATTCCAATGCTTCCACATATGCAAGAATTCACTATAGTTAGTATTTTTCTTTTTTTTAACTTTTTAATTGGATCCTTGTCATATGCTGGCTCATTGTTGTTATTCACAATGTTTACAGTATAACTTATGAATTTTATAAAACTCATAATTTTCAAATTGTTACAGCAACATGCCTTAAGTTATTCATATAGTAATTTTCCAATCACAATCACTCTACCCTAAAAAGAGCATTGATATATAAAAAGCAACACCAGCTATATGTACCTTGACTTTCAATTTCACTCTTGACCTTAAAAAAAGTTTTTGACCTTAAAAATAAGACCCAATGACTACTTCTTGACCTAAGAATTTATTATTATTTTTTCTAAATTTTTCTATTTTTCCCATTTTACTATTAATTTTTTTTTCTTTTTTTTCAAATTTCCTTATTTTTTTGTATATTTCAAAATTTCTCTTTTTTTTCCCTCTAAATTTCTTATTTGTTGTAGTTTTCTTTTTTTTTTTTTATTCTATTTTTTTTGTATTTTTCCTAAGTAGGATATTTCCACATTTAACTTAAGACCTTAAAATTATGGAGGATAACAATGAGGTGTCTACATATTATATTTTCGAAATTATAAAATTATTTAGTAAAATAAAACACATAAAATTTCATTTAATTGGTCTTTAATAAATTATGACTTATAATAACTTATATTAAAAGACTTTTATCTAATGAAATTGAAGATATATAATATACATTGAGCATGTCATGCATATAATATATAATTATATTAAGTTTTATATCTAATATATTGTTTTATACATAATAAAGAGAAAAATGTAAATAACCACTATAAACTTTGACAAGTGCAAATATGCCTCCTAAATTTTCAAATATTGCAAATCACCCCTCTAAACTTTCATAACTTGATAATATAAAGGATATTTGACTTTTTAGTTCAAAAAAGATGCACTATAACCAAAGTTTATGGAGTGTTAAAGTACATTTTGATAAGTTTGAGGGGTTGTTTCATACTAAGATCAAAGTTTAGGAAATTTATTTGCAACTTTTGAAAATTATTTACCAATTTATTAAAGTTTAGGAGTGTAAAATGTTTAGAGTAAGAGATTTCTTTTTCTTTTTCTTTTTTCCTCTAGTCTCCAAACCACTATTTTCTTGTAGTGAATATTTATATTAAAGTATAAGTATCGCAAGTATAATTGTTTCATTTGATTTGGAGAGTCTACCCTAACTAAGGAGGACATTAGAAATCCCTTGTCGTGGAGGAAAGGGATTTGTGTTTCCGATTCATTTTTTAGAACATTGGTTGATGACTTTGTAATCCAATTAAGGATAGCATTTTCTTTAACCTTGTTCCACATTTTAAAACCATCCCACCATTTTACTTTGAATCTTTTGGTTAAAATGGAGATCTTGCTCTCATTATCTTTGTGGAACTCAAAAAACCAAGTCATTACCCATATATGTTGATATGCATAAAATATAGCATCGTTTTGTTAAACAATTGCTCATTAGGACTGGGTATATAACCTTTCATAAAAAGATTAAATCCCTTCCAAGCATTTTCATGAATTATTTCATTAGTAGCTCCAAATTCATCCCACCAGTGTACAAACTAGTAGGGAAGGTTTTTTGAAAAACATTTTTCAAAAAAGATTAGCCATGTGTGTGATCTTTTTTTATTCATTCTGAAAAAAGCATTCCACCATGCTTTCTTATAATCAAAATAATTAAAAGCACGGAGGTAAGGTGCAAGAGGGTCCAAAGGGTTTACTTTGAACTTTTGACATTAGGTAGGATGGCCAAGCGACTCATTAAGGTTGATGACCTTATGAATCCTAGCAGTTGAGTAACTAATTACTCCATTGTTTTGGAAATATTTGAATGAAAAAAGATTTAGTTTCACTTAAAATCCTTTCATAAAATTCAATAGTCTTTAGGTTATCGAAAGGAACATAATTAAAATCTTCAGAAAATATTTTTCTGGCATAATTATAAGGATCATTTGCAAATATTCCATTTTCTACTGAAAAGACATATTTGAAAATTCCTTTTACATAAAACATAGATTTTGTCAAAAAAATTTGAGGGACTATTTCTTTTTTTGAGGAGCTTGCCACCTCAGTAATTTCCACATTTTGGTGTGGTTTCCTTCAAACCACCATTTCATTTTGATCATGTTTTAATGTAACAGGGACATTTAAAGCTGAAGTGATTGCTTTACTTAATTTGGGGGTTATTGTGACATTAGTGTTTACCTCACTAGGGGTTTCCTCATAGTGTTTGCTCTCATTGGGGTTCTCATAGGTCTTAGATGAACTGGAAGATGGTTCATCTTTAATTACTAATGGAATATTGGATTTAGGGGTCGTGGCAACAAGCCATGACCAGACTTTTGTGAGACCCTTTTTTGGAGGAATCTCCTTCCCTTTTCCTTTGTCCTTTTTAGAAGGCATCTCCCTATAAGAATTCACGAGTAAGGAAGTCAGGAAGGGAATCGGATGAACCATTGATATGCTCAATTTTGAAATAAAAAACAGATAAAATAGATTGCTATCTAGTGAAAATCTGTTTTGAGGCCAAATTTTGAATATCCTTTTGTAAAACATTTTTTTCCACTTTGCAGTCTATTCTTAAAAGAATTTTTTTGTTTAACAAATCTCATTGAAATTTGGAAATCATTAAAACAATTGCTAAAATTTCCTTTTTAATTGTAAAATAATTCATTTGATATTTGTTCCAATGTTTTGACACAAACTGGACTATGCATTCTTTATCATTTGAATTTTGCTTAAGGATCCCACCAAATCCTATGTCAGATGCATCGATTTCTACTATTTTAGGTAGAGATGGATCTGCTATGTGTATACATGTGATTTCCTTAATTTTCTCCTTGATTTGTCTGACTACATTGGTATGTAATTCAGACCATTTTGGAGGATTCTTTTTTAACCTTTGATGTAAAGGTTTACATAAAACATTAAGGTCTTTGAAGAAGTCTACTACATAGTTTAGATTTCCTAGAAATCTCTGTAATTGGGGTTTTTCTAGGATTTCGTCTGAAAATTTAGAAGCAAATTCTATTGACCTTTTTATGGGAGTAATTGTACCATTGTGAACATCAAATCCTAAGAATCTAATCTTGGTTTGAAAAAGGGAAATCTTAGTAGGTAATACCACTAGGCCATTTTGTTTGGCTTTTTTAATAAAAGCTCTAATATGTTTGAAATGTTGATCTATATTTTGAGAAAAGATCAACACATCATTGATATATACTATAATAAAATTTGAATAATCATTAAAAATTTCATTCATTATCCTCTGAAATTCAGAGGGAACATTTTTCAAGCCGAAAGGCATAACATTCCATTCATACTATCCAAATGAGACAGTAAATGCTGTTTTATATCTGTCATATACTCTAATTTGGATTTGCTAAAATCCAGACTTCATGTCGAATTTAGGGAATACTTTTGCATTATGTATTCTACTAAGTAGATCTCTCTTATTAGGTATTAGGTACCTCATCCATTTCAGTACATTGTTTAGAGGCTTGTAGTTAATAACTAAGTTAGGTGTGCCTTTTTCTATTTCTGCATTTTTATTGACATAAAAAGCTAAACAACTCCAAGATGACTTGGATTTACGAATTAACCTTTTAGTCAATAAATCATTAATTTCATTATGGCAATGTCTTAAGACATCACTATTTATTTGTGAAGGTCTAGGCTTTATTAGAATATCTTTCTCATCAAAATTACCTTCATAAGGTAACTTTACCATATGAGATTTTCTATCCTAAAATGCATTAGGTAAAGTCGAACAAATTGTTTTCTTAATTTTATTTTCTAATTTAGAAATCTTTTCATTGACTGGATTTCTAGTAATTTGATCTTCAATCTTGTGAAGAGTCAAATCATCATTTAAGAAAAGTAATTGGTGATTTTCTTTACATTTAATCAAACAGTTTAATTTAGAAATTGAATTCTGTTTGAGTTCATTTATCATTTTAGTCTATGGTTTTGAAACAAAATTAAAACATATTTTATTCCTGAGATAATTTGTTTCAATTCCTTCATTATTAACCTTAAAAAGTTGGATATGATTAATAAAAGGAGTCCCTAAAATTACATTCCGCTTCAAATTTTTAACAAGAATAAAAGCAGTCTTATAGGACATATTTTTTTTTATTACCTCAGCATTAGGTAATTTAAAATTAATACACAATTTGTTATTAGAGGTAGAACTTAGAGATTGAGTTGTTTTTTCAAAATATTTTGTTGGAATCGACCCTTCTCTAATGCAGTTTAAATCTGCACCAGTATCAAATAGTGTAGTAGTTTCTAGGATAAACTCATTGTTAATCGTAATTGTAACATTAATAATCCATTTCCTAGTGGTTATTTCTACTAGTTGCATTAAATAATCTCAATTAACTAGATTGTTATCAGATTTTTCATTGATCGAATTCTCTCGTTCAAAATCATCCGAACACTCAACATTAATCATTTTATTTTTTTAGTTCAAAGAATTCATTTTGTAATTTATTTTACATTGATTTTAATTATTTGATTTATTTTTTTTTTAATTTTGATTTCATTGTGAAGATCATTCACCGTCACTGGTCTATAATCTTTTGATTTCCTCTTGTTGAGAATGTCGTTAAGATTATAGGTTAAATTATTCAAAATTGAAGAGGTTGGCTTGACCTTTTCCAACCATCTTAACTTCTTATTATCTGGCATTTGGTCTAACTTAAGAAGAAATTTGTCTTCTTCCTTAGTTAGGACATTTAATTCATTATCAAAAGATGATGATTTAATATCATTGACTTGAACTCTATCTTCTTCAGAAGATGATGAAATGTTATTAGAAGAATATCCTTCTTCTGCAAATATCTGTAGAATATCTTCCATAACATGTTCGTCTAAATCTAATGCGTCTAATTTTTTACCGTTCCTACACTTATCGACAGTATGACCATACTTTCGACATTTATAACACTTTATTCTTTTCCAAGGTTTTTTCTTCTTATCTTTCTTGGAAGAGTCTTCATTAAATTTTTTATTTTCATAAAATTTCTTAGAGAAATTTTTCCTTTTTTAAAAAAAAAATTCTCTTAGATTTTTTCTTACATTTTGAGCATTTTTTAGTGCTCCTAGAAACAAAGGATGGATCATATTGAGAACAGAAGTCACCAAGACTTTGTTTTTTCATTTTTAAGTTGCTTTTGCAACCTAATTGCATTACATAAGTTGGTTCCTATCTTATAGACATATGGGATTAATTCTCCATAAGATAGTACATTGTAAGGAATTTCCCCATTAAATTCTTTTCGGACTTTATCCCTAACTTGTTCACCTATTAATTTTGGCAAATCGGCTAAGAATTTTTCTTTCGAGAAAGATTGATTACAATCTTCTCTTAATAAGACTCTTTGAAGGAAAATATCCTTGTATTGACGAAATTCCCCTAAGGACTTACACTTCATATTAGATAGAAGATCTAAATTTTTATCTCTAATGTAGGATGGATCTCCTATGAAATGCTAATTAATACAATACATCAAAGTATTAATAGTATCCTAAATTGGTTCATTATTTTTATTAAGTATTTTAACTCCATTTTCATCTTTTTAATGGCAGTTAAAATGTTCATTCGCTATTCTTCATTGAGATAATTATCCCACCAACCTTTTAATTGACCAGTAAATCCTGTAATTAAAAGTATAGCGATTTGGTAATCAGATATGCCCTGAATACTTTTGTTAGTATTCGAGAACATAATCATCTGATTAAGAACATTAAAAATCATTTTTTTAGGCTCTATCTATGTTCCATTCATAGGTGGTTTTGCAGAATACTTATTTTGAAAATTATTTGGTTTTTCTTCAAACATAATATCAGGAGGGATGCTCGCTGATAATATAATTTTTTAGGTTCCTTCCATGTAATTTTATTAATTTCTTCTTCATCCGAATCATTAAGACTTAAATCTTTTAATGAGACATCTAAATTGGAGTCGGAATCATTATTAGATTCATTAAGGACATTAATTTTTTCAAATGGAGTATCTTAGATGACTAAATTCCTAAATTTAGGTGTATCTAGTCGTAAAGATTCCATCGATTCCATTTTCAGTTTATTCTTCATTAGCTTCTTCTTTTCATTTAGGGCTTGAAGGAAATCATTACTGAGGCTATTAGGCATTTCAAATGGTTTAAAAAGTGGTTTATTATTAACCAATTTTTCAATCCTAACATTGTTATTGAACTCATTGCTTACTACATCTTCTATCCTGTCTAATTGTTGGCTTATCGTGTGAAGATGTTTGTTTGTATAATTATTTTGATTAATAACCTTTTTGATACTTGACCCTTCAGCTTCTGTAGCATTCTTAAAGGGTGCAAGTTTAATTTCAATATCTTTATGTGAATACCGAATATTGCTAAGTGGTGGATGATTGGATTCTACAATCTGGCCATCACTTAGTCTCCATTGGACACATTTATTAATGACATTAATTTGCCTAAGCTTCAAATAGTAATTTTCGAGCTAGTCAAAAAATATAATTTGAGCATCTAATTCTTCCATGAAATTGTAATAATTTTCTTTGATTTGTATCTTAAACTTATCAAAAGTCTTAAGATACCATTCTCATAAATTTTTATTTTTAGGAGAATTAAAATCATTGTTTAGAAAAACTCTATCAGGTTTGAAAGGTTTTTCTAGAACATTAAGTTTAGGGTCTCCTGCTTCTAAGGCAAAAGGTTCCTCATATTTTAAATCATTAAAGTTTTGATAGACCAGTTGAGTTATTCCTACTAGCTTATTAACTAAACCACTAATTGAAGGATTAACCTTAACCTTTGGGCTATTTGGAATATTTTTAGGTCCATTGATAATTGGTCTAGGTAGATCCACAAATTTCCTAGAGGATGTTGAGGACATTGACCTAATGTCTATGTTTCTAGGGTAATCAAAAGATCTCTTAGCAAATTGAAGTGCCACTTTACCATCTGAGTGTTGCATTACATTAGATAGTTCGACATTACATATTGTCTTTCTAAGAGTAGGATTGTCTACTTCCCATTGATCAGGTAGGTTTACCTGATCCCATTTTATTACTTTGGGAATTTTTACATTCGACTTAGTTAAGTCAGTTTAGATTAAAAGCGTTTGACATCTTTTGTCAATTTTGTACGCTTTAGATCCAAAAGCAGTTTTCATTAATTTAAAATAAATTCTATAGATGATTTCCATAGGCAATGCACCTTCAATCATTTTGTAATTGTGAGTCTTGATCTGTAAGATCAAGGAACTCGTTATTGTTTTGTCTTTAAGACCTAGGGTTACATTTGGATGACATTTAAATTTGATTGGACTAGTATTAAGACTAGTCTTAATTGCAGCATGAATTGATCTTTCATACTCTAGTTCCCTAGCATCTCTAAGGACCATTAAGACTGAGGTATCTAATCCTAATTAGGTAAGAGGTTTGACACCTACTTTGATTAAGCTTATATGCATATAATTCCATTCTCGTCCATATTTTTTAATGGAATCATTACTTAATAATTTTAATGTTGTTAACCTATTAGAGATAGGAATATCCTTCTCTTCGGTGGTTATAACATAATCATTTTTGCTAAAAATTTTCCATTTAGCCATTCGGTATATTTGGTCATAAGATAATTTTGGAATTTTCCAATCATCTATTGCCTTATCAAAATCTTTTACATAAATTTCATCCCTATTGTTTACTAATGGGTCTTCCAAACCCTCATTAGAAGCAAAGCTAGAAGAGGACATAGTTCTTTTGAATAAATCCATTATTTAAATTAGAACACTACAATTTTCTATTTTATATATATTTATTTGCGGAATTACTCAAAGTCTTAGTATTATGGTTTTACCTCGTTGGCCCTCTTGCTACCCTTTAACTCAGAGGAATTCACGCTAGGCCCCTACACTTACCATAATATCCCAAACTTCTACTTAAGGTCATTCCAAGCAAATAAATTATATATAAACTGGTTTCTACACATGAATTGTGTTCATAAATTTAAACAACAAACATTCAAACTAACTATATGTTTTGGAATTTTAGAATATATATATATATATTTATTTATTTTTACTTTTTCTTTTCCTCCTATCTCCTCTCTCCACTTGATACTTGTCAAACTTTGATCCCCTTAAAATTCAACTCTCCTATATATTCTAGATTGTTATTTCAAATTGGTTCACTACATTTAAATCGGTTTAATTAATTAAGTCATTAAATTAATTAATTAATAAAATTAATTGAACTTAATTAAAGAAAATTAGAACTAATAATTAAGTAAATAATTGGGCTAAAGTAGTGGATTGGTTTGATAATACTATATAGACTTATAAGCTTAATGGACTTATACTTTGTATCATTCTAAGTTAAGTTCATTTGGTTTAAAAGGTAATAAATATTAAATAATTATACAATTGTACTTGATTGAAGTAGTTCATTATACACTAATACTAATCAATAATATTTATATTCTTAATTACATATGAACTTCTAATTAAGTTGAAGAAATCTTCTAATTGACATTTGATGATGGCTCTTAAATTTCATATATGGGATAGTGTGTGCACGACATGCTAGATTTAGGAAACTAAAATGAACTAATACATAAACTCAACCTAAAGTATTTGTGTTGTTTGTGCATGGTTACTTGATTCGGAGGGTGACACCCTTGGATTAGGTTCTGGATTGCTGTTTAGAATGTTGAGATGCTACAATAGTGAAGTGCCTAGGACATAAAGGTGATGTAGTGGGTAGTCAATAGGGTCAATACTCACATGAAGTGGCTTTGTGTATGGAGAGAAGTCAACTAGATGCTATATATATTATAAGACTTATGCAGGACAATCAGATGGACTGTGACTATAGTGGTAAGATTAGCATTTGGAGAAAACACTTGTACAAGACTACTTACTTGATGGTTATGATTTTGATCATGGTAGCTAGATATACTATAATAGTCCCGTGACACTTATCAAGTAAAGTTAAACCCCTTTCGGCCCCCAAATTGTTCAAAGTTATGAGTATTTTTGTACTGCTTGTTTCACTTTAATTTAAATAACTTCATGAATTTGTACTAATACATTAAATTTAGGTATGCATAGCATGCAAGTATTTGCCTTAAACTATTATGTACTAGGTCCTTATGACTTATTTCCTACTTTCCTTTTTAATGTATTGATAAGTTTGTTGATAGTATGTGTATTGAATATAAATCAACTACTACTTAAGGGGTTGAGATATCACTAGTTGAAGGGCCTTAATAATAATTGTTACTTCTTTTTTATATAAAAGGACTATATGAATTTTGGAAACATTGGATTTTATAAACTTTATAAAGGAATTAGTTTTCTACTAAATATCAATAACCATTTTCAAACCTTTATAAAATTTCTAAAACATTTTCAAATGATAAAACAATTTCCAAAACTAATGAACATTTTCAAAAAATAAAATTGATTTAGAAACCTATTTTTGTGTAGTAAGCATTAATGCATTCTACGTAAGTGGAATACATGACGGATTGTTATTGTATTTAAGGTTTTTAGGTGTCATAAATTAAATTAATTGAAAAAAAAAATTCCCGTAATGTTGTTTCTATTTTTGTTTTTTTTTTTTTTTTCCTTTCCTCCTATCTCCTCTCTTCACTTGATACCTGTCAAACTTTGATCCCCTTAAAATTCACTCTCCTATATATTCTAGATGGTTATCCTTTTGATTTTATAGCAATATAAATCGATCACTTGCATTCAGTTACCACCATTACAGGTGAGATATTTCCATAACGCCTCTGTCGAAACAAATTCAGGCATGAAATCCAATCTTTTTTCTACTTTAGAATCCGTTCCTCTCGACCAAATATTCAAAAATAGTAAAAGATTTCCTTAACTTTCGCTCTTGTTTCTAGTATAATCCGTTTGCTTAGTTGCCACCCCTTTTAGATCTCTTAGCTAGGTATAACTTTCCTGATTGATGCTAGATCTTCTCTTGTCGTCCATTCCCAAATCCCCCGGGACCGGCCACCGCCACGGCGACGACAACTCGCCAGCGCCGTTGCCAGAGGACGACATTGATTTACGATCATAAGTTGTATTATTGTTTTCCCTTTTATTCGCGCAACAAGAAATGTCATCTATATTGTTAAATCCATTCCAATTGTTAGAGCTAAATATCATATCTGCTCAAGACCTAGCCTCGGTCACACGTTCCATGCGCACGTATGCGGTCGCATGGGTCCGTCCTGATCGAAAGCTCTCCACAAGAGTCGACACTGATGGCCGCAACAACCCCACATGGAACGATAAATTCGTGTTTCGGGTCGACGACGAGTTCCTCCTATCCGACACATCCGGTGTCATGGTAGAAATCTATGCTGTCCATTGGTTTAGGGACATCCTCGTTGGGAGGGTACGCGTATTGGTCGGTAACCTCGTACCGCCACCGGCGCGGCCCTTCCGCCACCAGGAACACGTGGGGATGAGCTTCCTGGCGCTCCAAGTGCGCCGCCCTTCGGGGAGGCCGCAAGGGCTACTTAATATTGGTGTCGCGTTGCTTGATAGCTCCATGCGTAGCATGCCCTTATACACACAGCGCAACATGTCAGCCGTTGGATATCGTGATCTAATGGGTGAGGAAAACCCACTTCATCATAATAGTCATAAAGATCCTTCGGAACAACAACATCATGGACATGCCACGATCAGAAACATTGCCAAGCCCGAATTAAGACGTACCAAGAGCGACACAAGTTCTCAATGTCGCCCCACATTGAGAAGAAAGGCGTCCGTTCGTGAAAAGGCTAGCTCCTTAGTAAATTCTTCTGACGTTGGGTATTCTAGTCTAGAGAAGAAGAAGAAGAAGGGTTCAGATTCAGGGCCTAGTTCTTTGATTAGTTGGTCAGATGTCGGAGGATATAAAAGCGGCAAAGGTGGTTCCATAGTTAATGGTTCCGAGGTCGGGCTTAAAAGGAAACCTAATGGAAAAGACGTGGTGGCACGTGGAGATGTTATGAATAATTCAAAACCTTATGTTAAAAGGTTTCCTTTGAATTTTGGGGCTCCAACGAAGGCCGGTAAGATATTCATAACAGAGTCCGAATTAGGGCCTTCACCTTCGGAGGTGGCCGCGGCGGTGGCAGCCCAGGAGAGGTATCAGCCGGTGAAGGAGCCGGAGAGTTCAGTCGTAGGTTGGAGTATAAACAACGAAAGCGTTGAAGGGTTACAATCTAAATTGGAAAGGTGGCGGATGGAGCTTCCACCCGTGTATGACCGCAGTGAAGTACTGTTTTTCTCCCCACCACGGACACCGCCATCACCACCGCGGCTCGCCCGCGGTGGCAGTCGCCGGCATGCTCGTCGGCACACGGATGGTGGGGGGCTCTTTTCATGTGTCAGCAACATTTGTGGATGTGAATGTTCCATAGTTTGTGGAGAATAAGGATGCCACAGCACCCTGGAGAGGGTGTGTACAATGGGGATTTAAAATTGGAAGGTACATATATATTTGAAGCCTAAACGTGTGATCTTGTGGATTTTGTGACCAACTGGATCAAGATTATGGATCGAATTCGAATGCTTTCAAATCATGTGTATTGGGACGAATCAAAGCGTGGGGTAATCAACCAAAGGGGGTGGAAGATGAAATTGTTGATATTAATGGATATTTAGATGTTGTAGAGGCATGCATGTCTTGGGTTAGTCCATTTCTTCATTTTCTTCTCCTTCTACAAATCTTAATTGAAAGTTCATTGATGTCACTCTTCTTCTTCCTTTTTCTTTTTTTTTTTTTGGTAGTTCTATGTATATTTTTATCCTTTTTTTATGAATATTGAAGGCTAACTTTTTTTTTTTCGATCTTTGTGTTCTCTCTTATTAAAATATTGTTATCAAAATACAAAAAATGTGCTTCAATAACTAACTAGTACGAAGCTTGTGCATGCACGATTTTGCTATTGTATCTTTTTTTTTTTTATTTTCTCTTTTTCAGGTAGAATTGTAATTTTAGCTTTTGAAAATCATTTTAAAATTATCTCTACCCTTCTTTATATTTCTCCAATTGCTCTTCTTTTAATCACTTGTAAGATTTTCTCTCTCTCTCTTTTAATGAATTTGTGTTATTAGTTTAATTATGGGTTTGTTGAAGCTAGCTATAGCTAGTTTGAAAGTTTCTTCCTCAATTATTATAGAAAACGTAATATATATGATTATGTAACAATAATTGCAACGTTCACAGAAGAGTGATTTAATTCCCACCAGAAATAGTTATTCTAGGATATAAAACTCGTGTATGGAATAGCTCTAAGTTGGCACCAAACATAAAATGGCTATTTTCGTAGAATGATAAATCGAATATAAAAATACCCATTCTATAAAAATGGAGGATGAATTGAAATATTTTTTTCACCAAGGAAACCTAATGCAAAGGAACAAATGCATAGCCATTCTATCAAAGATGAAGGATGAATTGAAATATTTATTTCACCCAAAAAAAAAAAAAAAAACCTAATGCAAAGGAACAAATGCATAAATATTGAGTAGTATTTAAAGGGGTAGGTATGTATCGAAAACCTTTATCTACAAAGCAACAAGTTTGCATAGACTTTTAGGAGTACATTGAAAAATGCCCTTAGATTTCCTTGTTTGGTTATTAATTTTTTTAATACAACATATCCATATATCTAATATCTATTCACCCATACACCTCTTTTTTATGTTCACGACTGTTCTACAATTATTATCATATAATTGGATATGTGAACATATCAATTTTTTAAATAATAAATCATTTTTTAATAACAATAAAAATAAAACCCAGTAATTATAA
This sequence comes from Laguncularia racemosa, assembly GCA_037954665.1. Classification (NCBI taxonomy): domain Eukaryota; kingdom Viridiplantae; phylum Streptophyta; class Magnoliopsida; order Myrtales; family Combretaceae; genus Laguncularia; species Laguncularia racemosa. The sequence continues at coordinate 4,959,201 of JBBMOL010000031.1, read as the reverse complement.
AGTATGTTATCACAATAACAGCACCGTAAAATTACCCATTATTTATCGAGGTGATTTCGCATCACAAACTTCTCGAAATTACCATTTTCACCATTATTTCCATGACCATGCATTCAAGGGTTATAGTGGTAGTTGAATCTAACTTGCTACATAATCGATTTTATTTTATTTTATTTTTTTAATTCTTGTCTTCTTCTACCTCCAGCTTCACTGCCTCCGAGTACTGTGCTTCCCTTCTTAATAAAAAGATCTAAGGTTACAAACGTAAAAACATCGAGCATGCGAGCCGAGATCCAACCTCCCCGTAGCTAACCACCAAGTGTCATTTTAATGGCTGAATCCATCCTCATGTCCCATAGTTTCTTTTGGTTTTAGGAGGACGGGGATTGCTTCACTTGGTCTCCACCATTTGTAAAATAATACGTATCAAGTTTTATGAATGTCCAATCGTCTTTTTCTCTGCTTTCTAGCCCAAAATTTACTTTTACAGTAATGTATAAATATAGATTGCTTGTAGCTAAAAAAAGACAAAATAAAATAACAAATTCAAAGCTGATTTTGCAATAATGAGTGATTCTTGCATAGTTTAAAGAAATTATATATTTAGACCTTTGTGATCATCATCATCATCATTATTATTACTATTTTACTCTATTTAGTATTAGTTAAGTGTAAGTACACGTTATCTATATCTTCCGTAAATTATTTCCTCTCTAATTTGCTTTACTTCAATCACTTTGGTACATTTACACGATTCAAGGAAAACTTAATTGATGCAAGTGATGGAACAAAAGCAAATCATGTGGAAAAAAATTAGTAAAAGACCAAGACACTAATTACCTATACGGGCTACATCTAACCAAAATAGGTAGTACAATAAAAAGACATAGTAATACTAATTACAAATACATATTTAATTTTAAATATTTTCCTTGCATATCTCCATTACTTAAAGTTCTTTATAGCATCAATATTAGAATCAACAATACATTAAAGTAATCGTCATCCGTGTCGATCTCTAATCATTAACCTTTATATTCTTTTTAATGCCATTCACTTATTTCAAAATCTCAAGATTTTAAGAAAAGTAAGATAATAATTACTTTAATCTAATAAGTATAAATAGTGCCACAAAAAGCGGAACTAATGGCGATTGCAGTATGATTATAAAAGTACTTGTAAAATTTTATAATATATAGGAAATATTGACATTACAAAATGGCGACAACTTCTAGACTTTGGTGACTTTATTCCTTTTTTTATTATTTTTTTTCCTTTCTTATTATTTCATTTTCATGTAAGAGTGGACTCGTTCAGTTTAGGACAGTTTCATTCATCTTAATCATGCTGAACCGCATATAATGGTTTGGATTTTTTTTAGATTCAAACCTGTAGGTTTGTAACCATTTTTGGACAAAAAAATAAAACAGTGCAATGCAACTCGGATTGCAGTTTCAACCATAATTGTAATAGTGAAATGAAGGACTTTGCTTCACAGTCAAATCACTCTCCCTCTGATAGTGTAAATATTCAAAGAGGTGTCTTTGAAAAGAACAAAGACATTGTTTGCTTCATCAACAGTACAGGTTCTTTACTTCATCATAATAGTCCAGGTTCTTTAGTAGTAAAACATAAAAATCCAATACCTAAACTGTAACTAGCATGACTTAACTCTCTTTAGCATCAACAAGCCCAGGCAGTAGTTGACTATCTTCCTATACTTTCTTCTCAAATCAAAGAGAAGATTTCAAGGCAAGAACAATGCTCAAATAAATACAGAATAATGTAACCAATCTTGCTATTGAAACAAGCAAGGCTAGTTAAAATATATTCTTGGAAAAAATGTTCAATGGAATCTTGCATTAACACTGTGCAAGTTCCTTCTATTTTTTTATTTTTATTTTTTTGTTCTTATTGTATTGCAATCATTAACAAACTAATTACAACTTTTTGGCAAATTAGAAACCTAATATAGAGCCTAAGAAAACTTGCAAACTACATTGAGGACAAAGCAAATTTTTCCTGGAATGCCACGCATTAAATAAATTTAAAAAAAAAAAAAGAAAATAACAAATAGGAATGTCTTTTGCCAGCATGATTTTTTTTAAAAAAACATTCACGTTTCAATTCAATTTGTCCACTCGAATTGAACAGCAAACCGATATGCTTTTGAATGAAACATGATTCAAATTGAATTGAAAAAAAAAATCGACTTTGGATTTGTTCTAATTCACAATCCAATTCGTGTATGTGTTTTTTCCAAAATATGAAAAAATTGTCTAATATGTCACCTGAATAAGAGTATACCAATAATTTATATTAGCTACATACACGTAATATATAAAATAGAGAAAATTGTTAAAAAAAAAAAAAAGAAGGTCTAGTAGGCCTACACGCGTGAACCGGACTCGTGCAAAACGGCAGGTTTGCTAGGCAAGGGCTATCCTTGGTTCCACCTCGACAAGAACCTAATCATAGCGGATCTTGGCGAGCGGGTCAGGCCGGGGCCATACGTATGCTCACATGGACAGGCTTAATATAGGAGCAGGCTTATATATATATAAAGAAAATTGAGAATAATTAAGTATTTGCATTGAATAATTATTAAAGTACAAAACAAGCGTCACCAAACCACTACTTGTAGCATGTAAATCTTAAATTTTTGTATAGAGCAAGACCCAATAAGTAACATAACCTAATATCAAAGTACAATTTAAGAATCTTTTTCTATGATGAGTTTAGTCTTATCAATTAAGTATTACAAAATTTTATTTTTTAAAAAATTTTACCAAGCAAAAATTCTTTTATTAAAGGCGCTTCTTAAGGATGCCTATGAATTCAGAAATTGGGATTCGATCGTGGTAGTTCATCTTTTCAAAAAAATTTGAAAAATTTTCTTTATTTATTAGAAATCTCTACAAAATTTTTGAAATTTTTTTTGACAAGTTATTTTTATATAATTTTATTTATAAAACATTTTTTTTTAAAGATTGATTATTTTATTTATTTTCTCTTTCTTCTTTTTTTCCTTGAAAACTTTTATAAAAAACTAAGCTATTAAAATATGTTGAGTTCTCTTAATTCTTAAATACGTTTTAATAATAACAAAAAAGTTATTAGTGTTTAGAATATGTTTTAAGTGTGAAAAACAAAAGTATTCATTTTTACAGACACTTAAACGGATAATAGTATACAAACACTTAAACAAACAGTAATATATAGACACTTATCTAGATGATCGTATATAGACACTTATTCAAATAGTTTGTTAAATGTTTTACTAGATGTTTCACTAAATATTTAAACAAACAGTCCGATACTTTGGTTTGTAAAGTTTTGATTATATATATTCTTATATAAGTTTAAAATTATAAGTCTGAATTATTTATAACTTTAGTTTGCAAAGTTTTTATACATATATAATTGATCAAGTTAAGGTTGTTGCAAATGAAGAAGAACGAGATGAGGATAAGAATAATCAATATGGTTATCAATTAAAGACCATCCAAATAAAGAGGAATTTTTAGTTTTCAACTAATACTTATCCATCCAAAGTTGTTGAAGAGCTAGACAAAGATAAATATTGACAAATCCGAGCTAAATCTAATACATGTGAATTAATTTGAATTTGAATTGTAGATTTAATTTTTCAAAATTTTAAAAATATCAGGATATGAACATTGGAGGACTCAATGAATGTTTGATGCAATCTATCAACAAAATAAGTAACTATATAAAAAAAATTAAAATTGAAGGAGATAGAAGAGATGAGCAAAAAAAAAAAACAAACACTTAAAACAGAGAAAAAAAAATTTCTTTATTTACTTGAGCTTAAATTAGAGATATTATATTTTTCTTATCTTTGCAAATTTATCTATTTTGTCATTTAAAGTTAAGTCTAAGATAGTAGGTTACAAAGTCTTGTAGTTTATGCTTAACCGAGAAAAAGGCTAGAAAAATAAAGCAAGAGCTATTGGTAATTGTAACAAGTTCTTAACAATTGAATTAGTAGAATAACCAGTGTGGAAGATTGGATCCCTAACAGCGAAGCTGGATGAGAGGACGCACTCAATAAGAGGAGTCTCTATAAATTGCAACCTTCTTTAATTTCACTGCACATTATATTTGTCTATTTTATTATTGCTCATCACACATAATCTTCATCAAGCTGGAAAGTTAAAAAGTATTTGATTAGTTAGATTTTTTTTTTTTCAAACGATTCACTCCTCTCTTATTTGCCATTTTGAGACCTACATTTAGAATCAAAGTAGTGGTACTTCTATATACAAGAGTTGATCAATGGCTAACAACATAATTACAATTGCATCTGATTGTGTAACATTTTTTTATTGAACTAATTTCCAAAGCAATGGATTTTGTTTCGTGGGAAATTACATAGTATGGAGATTAAGAAATCATTCTCATTGATAGTCTAACTCTAGCTGATAAAGAAAAGAAAAAGGTTGAAGGGAACAACACAGTGAAGAATCTGCTTCTGGTGAGCATATCCCAAACTGTGTTCTCAATGATTTCATCATGCGAATTTGCCAAAGAACTATGGGACAAGTTATGTGAAACATATGAAGGTGCTACAATGATTAAGGACACTAGAAGAGAAGCATTGATGCAAGATTATGAATTATTCAGATTTCAATTCGGTGAAACTATATCTGATGGATTTAATATATTTACTTTAATTACTAATGAACTTGCTTTACTTGGTAAAACATTTGATGATAGTGAGCTTGTAAGGAAAATCTTGCAAATTTTGCCAAGTTCGTAGGATTTAAAGACAAACACAATTGAAAAAGCTCATGACTTAGACAAACTAATCCTGAGTCAACTTCAAGAAAAGTTTCAAGCAATGAATCAAAATTGAAACATATGAAAAAACAAGAGAAAACTAAAAGAGCAATAGCATTTAAGGCTATTGAATAAGACATTGAGAGAGAATAAGGATTAGACAGTGAGGAAGACAATGATGATATAATAATGTTAGTCTGAAGATTTAAAAAAACATTTAAGAGAAATGGTAAGTGTTTTGCACATTTTAAACGTTTTTCTACTAATTAATTTAAGTACAGCACTGGAAAAGCTTTTAGAGAAAAAGAAGAAAATAGTTTGCTTCAAACGCAAAAAGCCTAGACACATTAAGTATGAATGTCTTATATTGATAAAAGAGATGGAGAAATATAAGAAGAAACAAAAAGCTTTAATGGCAACATGAAGTGATCTTGATGAGTCAGACGTTGAGTCAGACACTAGATCAGACAATGAAGAAGAGGGAAATTTGTGCTTTATGGCATTATCTAAGGTATCTTTTGAATCTGATAATGATACGCCTATTAGCTTCCTAAAACAAGTAAAAAAAATGTTAAAGTCTTTATCCAAACCAAATGAAAAGACTGAAACCTCAAGAAATGAAAAAGAAGTTGTATGTTAAACTAATATGTTATTAATTGATGAACATGATATTCTTAAAAATGATACAGAAGTGTTACATATGGATAATAAAAGTTTATGAGAAGCACAAGATATGTTGACTAATAAAAATAATACATCAAGAAAAGAAATTGTATAGCTTAATGTAAGAATTAATGAAGTTTCAAAAAGTTTAAATTCTATGCTCACTAAGTTTTTTGAAAGTGATGAAAAACTGCAAAAATTAATATCATCTCAAAAAGCAAGTAACTTAAAAGAAGATTTAGAATATAACAAGGTTGAGTCCTCAAACTAAATTAAGAAAATTATTTTTGTTCAAGGAAAAGATCTAATAATTAAAGATAATATTAATATGAGTAAGAAAGAAAATAAAAGTATAAATATAAAAGAAAATAAATCTATTAAACAAAATGAAAAGAATATTAAAAAGTACTCTCGACAATATTCTAGATAGAATTCTAGATAGTACTCTAGATAGTATTCCAGACAGTATTCCAAATGATTTTATAGAAGGTATTATGGAAGCTATACTAGAACATATAATCCAAGAATAGTAAGCTCATATCAATATCAATGGAGAACATATCAATATCAAAAAGTTTGGTAAGATCTAACATTTATGCATGCTATTTTTGCAACAAATATGGACATATAAAAAAAATATTGTTATTACAAAAATAAAACGCTCAGCCAACAACAAGTAATAAATCAAAATAACACGAGCTTGAATTTTGGTGGACCCAAGTTGGTTTGGGTTCCTAAGAAGGTTTAATCATCTTCTTTATATGTGTAGGAACACAAAATAAAGCTAAAAAGATTATAGTACCAAGATAGTGGATGCTCATGATACATGTTAAGAGATGTTTCACTATTCACAAATCTAAAATGGAAAGATAAAAATTGTCAAATTCAGTGATGGCGGTAGAGGAAAGATAATAGCAACTGGTATAGTAGGCTTTTCCTCTATTACAATTAAAAATGTTTCTCTGGTAAAAGGTATGAAACACAATCTTTTAAGTATTAGTCAACTTTGTAACAAAGGTTACAAAATGATTTTTGGAAAAGACAAAATAGAAGCTTATGATCAGAATGGAAAAAAACTTTTTGAAGGATTTCGTAATAGAAATATTTACACAGTTGAACCTTCAAGAGTAGATGTTGAAAAATGTTTCTTAACAGTAAATGATAATTGTTTTATATGGCATAAAAAGCATGGACATGTTAACTTTTCACAATTAGAAAAACTTTTGAAAAATAAACTTGTTACTAGATTAGCAAAAATTTCTTCTATTAAAGATATTAAATGTGATATTTGCTTGAAATGGTTTCAGTATCTCATAAATCTAAGCAATAAGACCTTTAGAACTTCTACATCTTGATCTTTTTGGTTCGATAAGAACTATAAGTTTATGAGGTAATAAGTATGGATTAGTAATAGTTGATGATTTTTCACGTTTTACATGGGTTTTATTTCTTAAATATAAGAGTGATACATTTGATGCTTTAAAAACATTTTCAAAACAAGTTCAAAATGAAAAAAGGTTTATCAATTAGAAGTTTAAGAATTGATCATGGTAAAGAATTTTAAAGTGAAAAATTTATTGAGTTTTGCAAGAAAAATGAGATAAAACATAATTTTTTTACACCCTATACTCCACAGCAAAATGGAGTAGTAGAAAGAACAAATAGAGTATTATAAGAAATGGCATGAAGTATATTAAATGAAAGTAATGCACTTAAGTATTTATAGGTTGAAGCAATCTTTACATCTTATTATATTTCTAATCATGTTTATGTGAGACCTTTGATACAAAAAAAAATATATGAAATCTATAAAGGTAAGAAGCTAAATGTGTCATATTTTTCCAACAATTAGTAAGGCTTTTTGTATTTTGAATCAAATAACTAGATTAGTTGAGGAGTCCATTAATGTCAAGTTTATTGATAATCTAATGATGGATGATAGTGATGATGTAATAAATAAAAAGAATAGAGATAAATATTTAAATCATCAATAGTGTTTACAAGATATTGTAGGAGTACCTATTGAACCAAAAACAAAAGATAGACTAAACGATAAAGTAAACAATCAAACAGACGATACAACAAACGATAAGTTAGATAATTACTTAAAAAGTAAACTAGATAGTGCACTAGACGGTAAGCCAGACAATTATGTAGATAGTTTACCAAGAGGTACTACTGAACCTATATAGACTAAAGTTGAATATTCTAAACCTTGGAGATTTAAGGCATATCATCCACCAAAACAAGTACTTGGTAAAATAAATTTAAGAGTTAAAACTAGATAAAAGCTACAAGATTTAGAAAATCAATTTTCTTTATTATTTGAGATTGAACCTAACAATGTAAATGGGGTTTTGATAGACAGCAACTGGATCAATATCATACAAGAGGAATTAGAACAATTTCAAAGGAATCAGGTATGGACACTAGTTCCTAAACGTAAGGATAAATCTATTATTGGAACAAAATGGGTATTCAAAAATAAGCTTGACGAGCAAGTTAAGATAGTTAGGAATAAAGCAAGGCTTATGGCAAAAGGATATTCATAAGAAGGAGGTATTGATTTTGATGAAACTTTTGCTTTAGTAGTGAGCTATTAGACTATTGTTAGCTTACGCTCATTACAAAGATTTTAAATTATTTCAATGGATGTAAAAAGTGATTTTTTAAGATTTGAGGATCCATTAAAAGAAAGTTATATTTTTAAACTACGAAAGACTCTTTATGGTTTGAAATAAGCTCCTAAAGCTTGATATGAAAGGTTAAGTAATTTTCTAATCAAAAGTAACTTTTCAAGAGGAAAAGTTAATACAACTCTTTTTATAAAACATTTTGATAAAGATATTTTAGTAGTACAAACCTATATAGATGATATTATTTTTTATTCTACTAATAATATGTATTGTAAGGAGTTTCCAAAGTTGATGCAAGCTTAATTTGAGATGTCTTTAATAAGAGAACTAAACTTTTTCCTTAGATCGCAAATCAAGCAAACTTCTCAAGGAATATTTATTCACCAGGAAAAATATGCTAAGCAAATGCTAAAAAAAATTAGATTTGAGAATGTTAAAGGAGATGCTACTCCAATTTCAATTTCAATAAGGTTAGACCTAGACATTTTAGGTAAAAAGGTACATGGAAAACTTTATAGAAGTTTAATTGCTTGTTATGCTTAATTGCTTCTAGACCAGACATTTTGTTTGTTGTTTGTATATGTTCTAGATTTCAAAGAAGTCCAACTAAAAATTAGGAATTTGGTATCCTAAAAATCAAAATATTAATTTAATAGGATATTCGGATGTTGATTATGTAGGGTGCAAGATTGATTGAAAAAGTACTTCAAGAACATGTCAATTTTTAGGGAACAAACTTGTATCTTAGTCATCTAAGAAACAAAATTCTATTGTCTTATTAACAGCTGAGGTAAAATATGTTTCTATAGGAAATTGTTGTGCTCAAGCATTGTAGATTAAACAAAAATTGTGTACCTATGGATTTATGTGTAAAAATATTCCAATTAAATGCGATAAAACAAGTGCTATTAATCTCACAAAAAATCCAACTCATCATTTTAGGTCCAAACATATTGAAGTGAGGCATCATGTTATAAGAGATCACATTAATAATGGACATATTAATCTTGATTTTGTTAGTATTAAATTTCAATTTGCTCTCTTAGGCAAGTAACTCTTCCCCAAATATTACTTTTTCAAAATTAAAGATTTAAAAACTCCCTCCTCTTATTCACTTTGATCACTCTAAACTTGTTGAACCATTTGAACACTATCACTCTCTCTTGACCCAGAACACTTTCACTCTCTCTTTTACTCTCTTTTAAACCTTAATTGCTACTCATAACAATAGCACCAAGAAAATCAACTAGGATGGCCAAAATGCAATCAAAGGCTAAGAAAAGGGACCCAAACCCTACCGAGATTCAAGATAAGGAGTCTTCTCTATCAAGACATCCTAGTCAAGAGAAATCACAAGAAACAGAACACAACAGCGAACAAGAAAAACCTATAGTAAGCAGTAGTTCGGAAGAACCCGTTGTAGAAATTGGTATAGAAGGTGAACCAGACGTTCTACCAAACACTTTGAAAATGAACAAAAAGGTGCATTCTACAAAATAATTTTCTTGGAAATTTGTTCTATTCAAAGGAAAGATAATAAATTGCATGTCTATGGATGCTGAATATTTGATCAAGAATAGATTTCAGATAGATGAAATGTTGAAAAGAATAGGCTATAGGAGGTTAAGTAATCTAAGATATACGGTCTTTGGAGAAATAATTGCTAAATTTTATGAGAACTAAGCTACCAGAAGGAAGGATAGGTTAAAATTAAATGTGTGCGGACAAAACATTAAGATAACTAAGAAAGATATGATTCGAAGTTTAGAACCAAAAGATGTAAATGATGATGAAGATGTTCTGAACATGAATCGATTAGAATTATTTCAATATCTTAATGATGGCTTTGAGATTAAATCACAAAGAGACATGCCCATTATTCAATTTTCATTGCTAGTAAAGATGTTGCATAAGATAGTAAGTTCATGTGTTATGCCTAGGATAGGAAGCAGAACATATATATCAATTGATTAGCCTAAAATAATTTTAGGAATGATGAAAGGGAAAAGTGTGAATGTCGTTGACGAGATTTTGAGGAATTTGTTTGAACATAGGAAAAAGAAGCCTTATGGAAACCTAATCATGTTTCTTTTAAAAGAGAAATGGATAAGGTTAGCTAAAGAAGATTATACAAAATTTTCGATCAAGAAAATAACTGAGGGAATTCTTCATCACATGAACATTCATGTTTGGAGAAAAGTATGGTTTTTTTGGAGATTGTGTTGTTTAGATGGATCATAGGCATTCATGAAGGAATATTCCCGAATGGATGCCTAATGTAGAAAGAGGAGCAATCTTCTAGGAACAAAAGAAAGTTGATGAAGAACTTCTAAAGAAAGGAAGAAAGAGAAAAGGCAAAGAAAAGGAGGTGGAAAAAGAAAAGAAGAAAAGACGGTGGGATGATAAGGGTAATTTGGAGATTAGGGTTGAACCTTTGGTAGAAACATACACTTCTACAAAACAATTTTGTAGAAGGTATACGGAAATTGCCTACTCCAAGGAAGAATGATGTTGAAGCTAGAACTAATAACAAAATAATAGATCTGAAAAGTAGAATTTCTGATCTAGAAAACTTTGTGAAGAAAAACTTTTTGGAGATAAAGTCCTTTATAGAGTCAACAACTACTAAACGTAGTGAAGAAAAATTTGAAGAACAGCTTCCAACGACTCCTATCAAGATTGAGGATGGTTCTCTGAAGACACCTATTCAAGAAGGCCAGGAAGATCTTAATGAAGAAGTTGGAGATACTATTCCAGTGCATGAACTAAATTTGGAAAGTCTACACACACAACAAGAGATTCATCAAAGTGGTGGGACAGATACCCCGGAACACACTAAACAAGAAGCTACTAAAATCAATGTTGAAATTAGCCCTACTCATGAAGCTGCTCAAGAAATTGATCCTCAACCTATTTCTATACCTAACCAAACTACCCAAAACAAAACCTATGTTAATCCAACATCTCTTACTACTGAACAAACTAAACCTCAACTTGCTCAAGCTCCAATTCAAACCGAAACCAATCTTGATGCTGCTACAAAAGGAATCTGAAGAAATCCCAAAGAAAGTAAAGAAAAGAGTCAAAACAACTGCAAGGAAGGCTACTAAGCCACTAAAGAAGAAGAAGAATTATTATTATTTTTTTAAAGACTTCTGCTAATCATTGTTAGTTGCCTTTTCATTGTTTTACTTTCAAGTCTCTTGCTTCTTGCTCTTTAACTATTAAATGATGCTTTTTTATTATTGAATGATTTTTTTTTTACTTAAAATTCATGTCATATGTTAAGGGGAAGCATTGTATTTTATTTGTCTAATAACAAAAACAAGCAAAAGAAATAAGTAATTAGTGGTAAATTTGTTTCCTAAATATTTTATATAAAATACGAAGTTCATTACTTGAGATAGGGTTTGTTATCATAAAAAAAAAGGAGAATGTTGAGTTCTCTAAATTGTGAAATATGTTTTAATGATAACAAAAAGGTTATTAGTGTTTTGAATATGTTTTAAGTGCGAAGAACAAAAGCATTCACTTTTATAGATACTTAATCAGATAATAGTATATAAGCACTTATCCAGACAATAGTATACAGGCACTTATCTAGATAGTCTGTTAAACATTTTACTAGATGTTTCATTAGACATTTAAACAGATAGTCTAATACTTTAGTTTGGAAACTTTTGATTATATATATTCTTATACAAATTAAAATTTATAAGTTTGAATTACTTATAACTTCAGTTTGCAAAGTTTTTATACATATATAACGAATTAAGTTAAGGTTGTTGCAAATGAAGAAGAACGAGATGAGGATAAGAATAACTAATATGGTTATCAATTGAAGACCATCCAGATAAAGAAGGATTTTCAGTTTTCAACTAAAACTTATCCATCCGAAGTTGTTGAAGAGCTAGATAAAGATAAATATCGACAAATCCGAGTAAAATTTGTTACATGTTAATCAATTTGAATTTGAATTACATATTAAAATTTTCAAATTCCAAAAAATGTAGGGATATGAACATTGGAAGACTCGATGAGCATTAAATGCAATCTATCTACAGAATGAGCAAGTATATGAAAAAATTAAAATTGAAGAAGTGAGATAGAAGAGACGAGCAAAAAAAAAAAAAACACTCATAACAGAGTAAAAAAAAAAATTCTTTGTTTACTCGAGCTTAAATTAGAGAGATTATATTTTTCTCATTTTTGCAAATTTATCTATTTTTTCATATAAAGTTAAGTCTAAGAAAGTATGTTATAAGTCTTGTAGTATGTGCTTAGCTAAGGAAAAGGCTATAAAATAGAGTAAGAGCTATTGGTGATTGCAGCAACTTCTTAGTAATTGAATTAGTCGAACAACTGGTGTGAAAGACCAAATCCCTAGTAGCAAAGCTGGATGAGAGGACATACTCAATAAGAGGAACCTCTATAAATTGTAGCCTTCTTTAATTCACTGCACATTATATTTGTCTATTTTATTATTGCTAATCAGGCATAATCTTCATCAAGCTGGAAAGTTAAAAAGTATTCGATTAGTTAGATTTGATTTTTTTTTTGCAAACAATTCATCCCCTCTTGTTCGCTATTTCAGGACTTACAAAATAAATAATAAAAAAAATAGGAAAAAAGAGTTGGACTAGATCTTGGCTAGCTAGGTTGGATTAGAGCATGTGTTTAAGAATAGATTTAGACTAGGCTCAGGTTGGGTCATTAGCAAATGGGCTATTAAGAATTTTTAAATTTGTAAAGCTTCCTCGATCATCTCAAGAGTACATTGATTGCTCGAGTTGGTATCAAATGGAATCATTGGAAATAGAGTATCACCTAGTGATGGTGGTATTACAACAGATCATTAGGAGGTGGTAGATTTAAAGAAAGTTGGAGGGTTAAGGTTTGGGTTTAGGTTCAACTAGCCATTAAGGGTAGTTTAAGGTAAATCAAGGCCAGCAAAGGATGGTTCTAGTTAAAGGGATTGGTGGTGATGCAATTGGCAGGTTGTGGAATTGACCAAGGAGTGGTGGTTTGTGGTGTTTCCAAAGAGAGATATAATGTTACGAAGTATCTTGCGAAATCTTAGAGAGAGAGAGCTCAATTCATGCTTTTAGAAGTGCTTTTGAGTGTTGTTGATGGCAAAAATGGTGAATTCACAATTTTATTTATAGGACTGAAGCTCCCATTGAAGATTAAAGGCCGAGAGAGAGAAAAAAAAAATCAAAGGTTAGATCCATGTTTAGTGAAACTCGACCTTTTATCAAATTATACTCATATTGAGCATAATTTGAAAACTCATTCTGGAAATGGGTTGATCATATTTTATGTTAATTGCAAGAAGAAAATTAAAGATTAGGGTTAGAATGACATTGACCTTCAATGACAAGCTAGCTAGTGCGAAATACGATGAATAGTGTCAAAAAAGGTGTTTTGAAATCATGTTTTGGCACTATGAGGAAAAAAAAGGTTGCAATTTGCATGCAATGGGAATCAAAATCAAGACCTATAAGGAGAGAGGTAGAGATCAAGACTGACTAGGTAACAAACCTCACTTTAGCTTAGGTTGCAATAAGTTTATATTTAGCCTTTGGCTATATAGCTTGAGCTAATTAGGCTCAAAATGGATTTTAGGCCAATAATCAACCTAAGCCCATTGATTTTTATAAAATTGATCTTATGCCTTGGACATAATTGAGCCTAATATGCATACATAAAAATTAATTTAAAAATTGAGTCAATTTGATAAAGACTCAAGCTTTAGTTTGTTCTTGATTCGATTAGCTTAAATTTTGATTTTTGCTTAATATGGCCAATTTAAATCCAAATGAGATTCCATTTGAAGCTAAGCTCACTTAAATCAACATCCTTTTACATCTTTAAAGAAAAATCAAGTTGGACTTAAGTTTAAAAAAAATCAATAAAATGAAACCTTTTTTTATTGAAAACTCGATTTTTCTCAAATCTTGTATGCAACTTAAGACAAAAAAAACACCCTTTGACGAAAAAAGACCAAAATTTTTATTTTTTTTTTCAAAAATCTGTAATTGTAGGGGTTTTCTATATTTTTTGGTTTTTCTAAGAGAGGTAAAAATGGATACAGTTGCACTTAATTGAAATTTTATGTGTCATTATTACTATCCTAGTCAATTTTGTTACATATCATCATCTTAGTTGGATTTTTCAATCAATCATATACACTTATATTTATCCACATATACAATATTTTAATGCCATTTAAGTTATGTAGCATTAACATGGCATCAATGTTGCCAAATCTATAAGGAAAGATATTAAGTAAGTTTAACATGTAATAAATTTTTTAAATTAATTAATTATATTAACTCAAAAACCTAAAACCTAAAACCTAAATCTATGTGCAAAATCAACACCACCATGGTCTCTCCCTCTCTCAAACTGCAAGTTACATTTGCTAGCACTTCTAGATTAATAGCCATTAACCACCTAATTCATGAATTGTCCATACCACTTTCATCTTAACTACCTACTACCATCATCGTCCTCTCACTTATTATCTTTCATCTTCTCTCTCCACCTAGGGTCAATGATTAATGGATGCAAACATAGACCAACCTTATGTTGGAAGGTTAGTTTGCTTAATAAAACCATATGTGAGTGTTGGAGTTATTCTTCTTATTATAATTGAGCTAGATTAGTAAACATTTTGAAACTCATCTTTTTGTTGTAATTAAGATCCTTTGAAAGTGCTCTTATTTTTCTAGACTCCTAAGTAAATTAAAGGTTGGTGAACATTGTGGGGTTGCTACTAATTAAGGATATGTCGATCCGCTAGTAATACTTGTTTCATGTGTCTAAGAATGGTGGTTAAAAGGTGGCTAGTGGTGTAGCTAAGCAAGCATGGGTAAGTGAGCTAAGGTCTTATTGTTGGCAATGTTTTTTTTTTTTTTTAGTTTAGGTTTTGAGTTAGGTTCAATGGTGGTTTGTTTCAGGTTTGGGTTTATAGTAGAGGTTGATGGAAGTTGATTAAGGCTTGAGTTTTCATTACGACGAAGGTAGTGGTTGGTTTGGTTTTAGGTTTACAAAATAGGGAATAGTGGTGGTTGGTTAGGTTTCATAATATAGCTAATGGTGGTGGCTAGTATGTCTCTTTGGTGGTGGTATAAATAATTCTCTAAATGATCTTTTTTTTTCCTTTATTTTTTATTTAAGTTTTGCACCAAGTAATGTAAGAAATTATGATGTGTAGTCTTTATTGTAATTTAATTTTAATTTATCAAGTAATATAACGTTATTTTCATGATTTTATTGACACGTGACACATTACAATTGGTGAAAATGCCATGTAAGATATAGGAACACATTCCATTGCCCTTTTTTTTTTATGCATGTCACGATCTCATTAGATAAAAATTACACATATGATAATAATGCTAACATCTATAGTTTTAATTGAGTATGACAGCCGTAGGCCATAATAGAATTCCCATTAATTAGGAATTGAATACATACTTTGCTAACTTAGATTAAATATATTTAAAGAATAAACAAGTAATACATTTTAAATTACTATTTTTTCCCTTTGTTTCTTTCTCCTTTATACTCTCTTACCTGTACATTTTCATATCTCATACTCTCTCTACAATGATGCTTCTTTTAAGGATTGCCCTTAAGAGTGCTTTCGCAAGATTTATACTTTCTAAATAAACATTAATCATTAGTGGTATGTGGTGGTTTTTATGGTAATCTATGGTGGTGCATGGTGGGTGGGTGTGATATGTGGTGTTTCTCATGGTCTATGTTAGTTTGTGGTGGTTTATATTTGTGGGTAAGTATGGTTTATGGTGGTTCTTTGTGATCTATGGTAGTTTGTTGGTGGTGCATTGGTGGGTGAGTGTAATTTATGGTGGTTATTGGTGGTTTGTGGTGGTTTATTAGTGGTGCACTTGTGGTGGTTTGTGGTGGTCATTAATAGTCAATGGTGGTTCATTGGTGGTGGATTTGTGGTCAATGATAAGTGCAGAGGGTGATTGGCTAGTGTTAAGTATTTGAACGTTGAAGGATGACTAGGTAGTAGTGAGTGATTGGCTAGTGGTGGATGACTAACTAGCGGTAGGTTGGTGGTTTAAGTCTATAGTGGTGTGAAAGAAAAAAGAGGAGGAAAAAGATTGCAACTCATGGGTGGGAGTAAAAAATTGTAATTGATTTAATAGTAATTACATTCAAGTGAATGGACAGTTAATAAATTGAAAGGTTTTCATAATAAATTGAAAAACTAGCTAAATTGTGGTAGTATATCAAACATTTTTCATAATATTTAAGCCCTAAATATCCATTTTAGTGTCTTATTATTCTTTTTCACCTTAGATAATGATTGTAATAGGGTTATCATTATAATTGGCATCTATGCTATGCATGCTATTAACATCCAACTAACAAATGCTTCCATTTTTTTTTTTCTTAACTAAGTCGTTCTATTATCCCATTGAGGAAAAAAAAAGATATATGGATTTTAAATAATACTGTTTCATTTAATTTTCATTTATAAGATAGCTGTAACACATGTCTATAATATTAAAGTAAATAAACCCATTTTGATCCCTTTAATGTTTTTTTCCTTTTAATTTTATATTTTATCAAAATAATTCTATATATAAATTATACGAAAGAGAATATTTCTACATAGTGCTTCAAAGTAAAACCATCCAAATCCTCATAAGAATCACCCACTATCTAACAAGATCCTCACTCTTCTTATATCTTACGCATTACCTTGACATAGTAATGCCATGATTATCTATAATGCAATAGGTTTATGCTTTATTTTAGAATACTTGGTTATCTTCTATCATCAATGATAATAAAGTGGATAAATCCATTTTTATATCTTTAATTTTTTTCCTTTTGTAATTTTAGAATAAAGTACATATTTTACCAATATCTACCCAAGCAAGCCACTAATGGAAGTTGCCAATATTCACCCATTAAGTATCCATTGATAAACATGGAAGATATATGTATTAAAATTGGAAGCTACGTGCAATTTTGGAGGTTACATGTAAGAGTGAAAGCTTTAATGATAATATGAATTTCTATATCTTTATTTTAGATAATAAAAAGTATAAAAAGAAATAAGACAATAAAAAAGTGCTAGCTACTTTAATATTATAGATTTTACATGTAATTACTTTTTTTTTTATAGCCGCAGTATAGATGCATCGTCTACTAATATTATCTAAGCACATATATTGCAGGTACATTACTTTTTTTTTTCTTAAGTGCACACATATAAGATTACTTCTATTGTCTTTTTGTTTTGTTTTGTTTTTGTTTTTTTTTTTAATATTCCTCTGGTATCATTTTGACACATTTTTTACATCATGTATTTATCTACACAGATGTTGGAAAGATGAAAATATAAATACATATGTCCTTCTTATAACATTAAATATCTAATTAATCTCCATAAAATTACACTTATTTATTTTTTATTTTATTTTATTTATTTATTTACAAATGTATCACTTAATTTTTTTTTCAAATACATAAAATACATTTTTAATTTTTTTTAAATGTAAATTTTAACTTTTCAATTATAGTTTTTGAAATTCAAATAGATTTAGATCAATTATATAAAAATAAAGATGAACAGGTAGGTATAAGGTGAGTAAAGTATGAAGATATATCTATAACCTATCTTATAAAGTATAAATTCCCAAACTTTGAAACAAAAACCTATTCTATAATACTTTGGAACTATCTTATACCATGTATAAGTAATTATATGTGGTATTATAAGTTCTTTATATGTAAAATTTATGAAACTTATAATAAAACATGTAAAATTAAAAACAAATTAATTTTTAATATTATTTATTTTAAGTTTTGCGATCTTACTACTCAAAAAATAAGAAATAATAATGCAAACAAGTAAAAAGCATAAAATTAGGAAGAAAAATGGGGAAATAAGAATAAAAAAAAGAGCAGCATTATATTTTACCATTTAATGTTATTAATTTATAAATTTAGAATTTTTTTCTTTTTACTAAAATACTCATTATAAAATAATTATAATATTATTATTTATTAATATTATTTAATAATATTTTATAAAATAAATACAAAGTAAAAATATACCAAATTTCATGATAAATACAAAATAAAAAAAAAAAAACTTTATACCCAACTCACCTTGTATATATACATCATAAATTAATGTTTATGGGAAGACACAATTTTGGACGTATTGTCATTAATCATCAAATCCATCCTCCAAAAATAAAAAATAAATAAAAAAAAAATCCATCGTCGTACTTTTTATCACTCGCCTGTCGGATCTCACCATTGCCACCCAGCAAAGCAGAAGAAGCTTCCCTCTCTCTCTCTCTTCTTCCTCTCCCGCTTTCTTTCTTCTTCTCTTCTCCCTTTCTCTCTCTCCCAGTTAGTTTCTATGGCGAGCAGATACTGGGTGGTATCTCTTCCAGTTCCGGGCTCCACGTCAGCATCTTCTCTCTGGAATCGCTTACAGGAACAAATCTCCAAACATTCCTTCGATACTCCTCTTTACAGGGTATGGATCCAATTAAAAACCCCTTCTTTTCAAAATTTTTTCCTTTATCTATCTAATAAATGGTTCGTTTGGTTTTTGTAGTTTAATATACCAAATCTCCGCGTCGGAACCCTAGACTCTCTCCTTTCCCTCAGTGACGATCTTCTGAAGGTAATATTTTGGGGATTGTTTGATTTACGGAATGATCAATGGAATGGTCGTGTCTATTGAGTAATTCTGCTGTTTTACCTAGATGTGTAATTTTATGGATTTGCGAATTTGTGTTTCCTTGATGCGATTATTGGAGGTTTTATGTGAGATCGAACTGGGTTTATGTGTGCAATATGTGTACATGGTTTTAATGATAGTGGGTTTAAGAATTATCTGATCCGCTAGTGGAAAATTCTGCCTTTGATCAGATTTCTGGTATTTGGAGAAGGCGGAATGGTGAATCATATATTAGGATATGTTTGTTTGATTGATGCAATCATCGAATTTGTTTCTATATGTCCGGTTGGTGTTGCTCAATTGACAATGATCCTCGGGGTTTTAACATGCGGGATGAACTGTCACGTTGTGCTATTTGGAGATATGTAAAATAGCATTGGATCTTTTGGGAATGGTAGACGGATACGTGTAGCTGGGAGCTCTTTTTTTTACTGTGTAAAGACATCTTTTCAAGGGTGATCGATGTGGTTGATAAAAATTTTCCTCTGTAGATTTAAAAGTTTTTGCACTTGCGTGCTTTTAGAAGTGTAATTTGGTTAATCTAAGATTCTTTGGGTTGTGCAGTCAAACACTTTTGTTGAGGGAGTAACACACAAGATCAGACGTCAGATCGAGGAACTAGAACGGGTTTCAGGTGTAGAGAGCAATGCACTCACAGTGGATGGTGTCCCTGTTGATTCTTATCTCACAAGGTAAATATACAATTGTGCAGTTGTGTTGAATTTGTGAGGATCATGATTTGTTTGTCTTTGTTACAATTGGTAATCTCAAATTAAAAGCAAAGCTTGGGTGTCCAACCATGTAATTTGAATTGGAAAACCTTTTTACTGTATAAACCAAATTCTAATTGAACCATGTAAAGCTATTTTCTCTAAACCAATTATTATGGCAGTCAAAACAATAATGAGTTTGTCAAGCAGAAGATCTAAACTATGAATTTGAATTTGATGAAGTGACTTATGTGGGCAATTGGGATTGACTTGTTGGCATTTGTAAAATATTCTACGCGAGTCACCTGAATATTTCATCTTGTTTGATCAAGCACTTATTTGGAATTATAGGTTTGTTTGGGATGAGGCCAAGTACCCAACAATGTCCCCCTTGAGGGAGATTATTGATGGCATTCAGATTCAAATTTCAAAAATTGAAGATGATCTGAAGGTAACTTGCAACTTGGTTTTATTTTGGTGCTATAGCTTTGCATTTGTTGCATTGTAGAAGCTGTTGGAACCTGAAAGATATGACTATACTACCTTTAGGGCAGAATTGTTCTTGTTGACTTTTACCCTGTAATATGGCAAATTCTATGATGGACAAGTTAGATAAAGTAAAGATATATGCAGTCTATATGCAACTAATATCTGCCAATTTTCTGCCTGCTGATTTGTTGTCTTTCCATTTTATGATCATCTTTGCATTACCTCACCTTTGGATTATCCTTTATTTCCAGTTGCATTGCCTCTTCTATAGTTGGATTTGCTTCGAGCTAGTAGTTTTATGAAGAAATTGAAGTAAACAACTAAGAATTACTAAAAAAATAGGTGGTTGTAGTCTAGGTAGGTCTAACAGCATTGGGGAGATTATGATCAAAATCATGTCAATTTTGTCAAAACACAGATACTTATTAATTTCTAAAGTATACATCATTCTTCATGCTATCATTCAAGTAACGCTAATATGCCAAAACTGTTTTACACCATTTGATGCATAACCCAAAAAAAAAAAAAGAAAAAAAAAAGATGCATGTTGTTTTGCTTATGCTGTAAATATGGACCGACCAAGTTTTAACAGACATGCTGGAAAAATTGATGTTTGATTTGATGAGTATGGGCCTTGCTATAGGCTGGTTTCAAATCTGGGGTTTTCCCTCAGCTGACATCTTACCATATGATCCATCCATGTACTTATGTATGCAGCTACCCTCTTCTGTTGCTGTAACAGTTGTTGCTAATGTCATATGTATATTGGACCATTTTTCCATGGTTGTAGGAATTTCTGCTACTGTTTTTGTAGTCATATATGAGTGACACTAGGAGAATTAGAATAGAGAGAATAGATGGTGTAACCAGCACATGCTATAAACCAATTGGATAACTGATCTCAATACTCTGTTTTTTCCATTTTCCATTTTCTATTTAGTTGAGGGAGGGGCATGCTGTAATTGGACCAAGTACAGCAAGATGTATGCACCAGTTAAATCTAGCTCGTGCCATGTGAGTAGACCCAAAGAGTGTTCTTAATGTATTTTTTATGGGATGTGAGTTCAAGACCTAATGCCAGTTGTCATGAGGGCTTGGGCTTAACCAATGGACTGACCTTTTGGAGGTCCATTTCCCATGGATGGATGCTATACAAGGTGATCCTTGTTATTAAACTAAATTATTCAATAAGCTAATGAGTTTGTTGATACTGAAATGGCTTAATTTTATTGCCTAAACTGGCTGTAGCCTAGGTGCATTCTCTGTTCACAGGCTTGCAATTTTTCTCTGCCAACCATCCTGTGTTGGCGACATGACAGCAGTGAGACAGACACCTCAAACTGAAAGTGGACATGTTGACAGGGGTCTATAGGTTGCTTGGTCTGTTCATAAAGGTGCTAAGATTTTGTTTTTGTTGTTGTGGTTCCTTTTTTTTTTTTAATTTTTATTTTAAGGAAGGAATAGAAGGGAGGGGGTGATGGTGTTGTAGGCACTGAGGTTTCTTTCAGTCTCTGATTGAGGTGCTATGGCTTTTTGCTTGGTTTGGTCAGGAAGGCAGATCAGCAGCTAGGGTATGAGAGGAAGAATGGGGTTAGGCAGCTAGTATATGAGGATTGAAGGGTTCCTTTGGTCTCCAGAAAATTCAAGTTTCTAATTATATTATGTCGTTGGCTTTCTGTTTGCATCATGAAAGCGTACAAGTGTTTTTCTGGAACTACCTGGATCCTGTCTCCTTGTATAAGATTTAGATCCTTTTTTCCTTCTGGTGCCTGCAACTTTACTTTTTACCTACTGATGTATCTGATGCTTATATCAATACCTATATTAGTATATTCGATCCTTATACACAAGTATTCGATCAATGGAGGAGCAATTGAGTATGTGGGGAGAAAGCATCAGGTGGTTAGTATATTAGGATTTAGAGGTTTCTTGGGTTGGGGTCTACATTATGTGTTTGCCAGGTAGTTCAAGATACTAATCATATTTTAGTTTTGGGCTTATGTTAATTTTATGGAAGCATATAAGTATATCATATGACCTAGAAAGGTTTGAGTATCCTTTTATAAATTCAGATCTTTTCGATCCCTGCATCTTTAGTTTTTGCTGAATGATGTATCTGACACTTAGATCCATACACATTTGGGTCTTTGTACTCAAATCTAATTAGCAGAGGAGCAATTGAGTGATATGGGGAGCTTTCTTACAGTTTAAAGCAGTGAAATTGGGATTATCAGCTTTGGTAATTCAAGGGTGGTTTACCTTTTTGGTCCTTTGTTTTTGGCTTAATATGCCACCAAGTATTTTCTTGCTGGTCTTTGCAACCTGTGAGGCTTTAATATGTCTGCAATTTACTGATGTTGTAGTTAAACTTTGAAGGCCAAGTATTATTCTTATAGTATATGCATTCACTATTTTTGTGTAGATTTCCTGATAGTACAGTTGCATTATTCATTTTCATCATATTAGTGGATGATGGCCTGGTTGCTCTTGATGTTTACAAGAACTTAAACTATTCTTTCAATTAGTAATCCCTTTAGCTGTATGCCAGGTTCGTGTTGCAGAGTATAACAATGTGCGCAGTCAGCTAAATGCTATCAACAGGAAACATAGTGGCAGGTAAAAGTATCCTGCTGATTCTAAGTGGCAAGCAGTTCGATTTTCAGTAGGTTATTGCTGAATTGTCGCATATATTTTGCAGCTTAGCTGTCCGTGATCTTTCCAATTTAGTAAAACCTGAGGACATTGTAATGTCGGAAAATTTAACAACCCTTCTTGCAATTGTTCCCAAGTATTCACAGAAGGATTGGTTGTCAAGCTATGAGACATTGACCAACTATGTGGTAATGATAAGTGTTCTTTTGACCTTTCTCTTTCATTTACATATGTATTCTTGTTGACGGAGTCAGCTAATGAGCATGAGCTATTTATTTTATTGCAATATCTAGTTTATCTAATCTTAAGTTACCTGTTGCCTTTCTGCCTTATGCTCCTTTCTTATCTATGGGATAATGCTTCAGGTCCCTCGGTCCTCCAAGAAGTTGTACGAGGATAATGAGTATGCTCTTTACACTGTAACGCTCTTTCGCCGTGTTGCAGACAATTTTAAAACAAGTTCTCGTGAAAAAGGGTTTCAAGTGAGTCTCAATTATAATATCTTTGTGAAATTGCATGATTTATTGAAAGTGCCCATCTAATATGCTTTTGTGGTTTGCAATCGTATTGTGTAGATTCGTGATTTTGAATATAGTCCAGAAGCACAAGAGAGCAGAAAGCAGGAATTGGAGAAACTAGTGCAAGATCAGGACTCTTTAAGAAGCTCTCTTTTGCAGTGGTGCTATACTAGTTATGGGGAGGTAAGGCTACTGAGTGGTTCTTTAACTGTAGACATAATTCCTACTGGAGCATTTCATGGCATTAGAAGCTCTAGGTACAGGCAGCATATATTGCTGGTCTATTATGGGGAAAATGGGGTAAGATCGATAGAAGCTTAAAGGAATTATTTTTGAAAGAATCGATAGGATCTATGAGCTCAGAATCTCATGAATGAATTTTGCCAGCATGAGGAAATGGTTGCATTTGAACTGGTTTCTATGGCGTGGGCTTTTCAAGTAATCCAAGATCTACACTTCAGTTGCGTAAATCATGGAGCTATATTTTAACCAATCTCTCCTTTGAAAACAATTATGGAACTGTAATGGTCCTGTGGCTGTAGTAAACTTCTTTTTTTTTTTTTTTGGGTGTGTGGGTGGGGGTGGGTTGGGTGTTCCTTCTTTTTTTTTGTTTTTTGGTTTTTGGGTTGGGGGGTGGTGGGCTAGGAAGGGAAAGGGAAGTGAGAGCAGATCAACAAGTTATTGTCTAAAAAAGGATAAGATATGATATATGGCTTTTGTATTTGATTGATTGATCTGATGATGTGCTATGCCTTAGAAGAATGAGACAGTGTATAAACTGACAAGTGGTACTGAATAATTATGCAATGAGTGGAATAAATAGGAAATCTGTATATGAAGGGTAGTTGCAAGCTTATAGAAATCTGCATCATTCCCACCATTGGCTAGTTGGCATACTATACCCAATTACATAGAGCATAATATCTCGTGACATTTTCATGCCATAATTAATTTTTTGTTTTCAATTTTTTCTCTGATTACGGCAGGTTTATTGTGTAATTATCCTTTGGTTTTGTAGGTTTTTAGTTCCTGGATGCACTTTTGTGCTGTCCGTATCTTTGCAGAAAGCATCTTGAGATATGGATTGCCACCATCCTTTTTGGTAAGTAGTGTTCTTTCAGTCAATTTCTTTTCTGATAGATAAATACAACACAACTTAACTATATTTTTTCATATCAATTTTTTGCTTGCTTGCTTCTTTTAACACATTTTGGTATTTTTTTTTTTTCAGGGTTGTGTTTTAGCACCATCAACGAAGGGTGAGAAAAAAGTACGTTCAATTCTTGAAGGGCTGTGTGAGAGCACACACAGGTTAGTAAATTAGCATGTACATGATAGTCCGTGCATATATAAAATATGCCATCTCTTAGTTTTCCCTAAGTCCATCCATGAAAAAGAGCCAATGCAATTTGTATCAAATCTACAATTTTTTTTTTAATTGTTAATACTATTCAACTCTGTCATCCAATAGAAAAAAGGGCATATTTCAGAGCAACTAAATGTTTCTCCAGCTAGGTATGGGTATGGGGCAGGGTGGTTGTAGATATATATTTCTTGGTCACCATTATTATGATCAACATTCAAATAAAAAATGGGTGAAGGTGTTCATAGAGCTTGAAGTTATCTGCCTATTAATTGCCCCAAAATCAATAATATGTTTGCCTTTTTTCTCCTTTGTTGCCTTAGTAGTTCTCACATAATAAAGAAGTCAGACACAATTATACAAAGTAGTAGTAATATCCAGTACTGAATTACAATAGCAAGATTGCGGATCAAGCATCCTGGCTTGATATGTGTAAATAGAAAATTATTGGGCTTTAATGAGGAGTCGATTGATGTATGCTATTGGTTTAGTACACAAGATTAGTACAGGGAAGTTTGCTACGAATTTGAAAGCTGCAATATGTCTTATTTACTAAGCAAAGAAAGGTATTACTTCTGTGGTGATAATGGATTGGTCATGATATCTTGAATTTTTTGTTCCAGCGCATACTGGAAATCTGAAGATGATTCTGGAGGTATGGCAGGCCTCGGAGGAGATCCTGACTCTCATCCCTACGTCTCCTTCACAATCAATCTCATGTAATCAATTTGCGTACATTTCAAATTAAGGAAACCCACACCTGAAGGAATAATGTTGAAAGTACCGGCGCGAATGTATATGGAGGTTAAGAACTCAATTCTTTGGTTGTTTATTATTAGTGAATATAACCTTTGGAGTCGCAATTATGTGGAATGTAAGTTCAAAGGTTGAACTCGCGAGGCTCAGATCGTCACGTCGAAGACTCTACTGATGAGTATTTATCTTCAAATCCTTGTACTTACTGTATTATGAATTGAGATGTTATTAGTGTCCATTGCCACCTTATAATGAATAATGAGAAGATCTTATTATATTTAGTTAGATTGAAAGTTGAGGAAGTCGCTAACATAAGGATTTGATAAATTCAACATTTTTACACCTCATGCATTTGCCATTTAAATGCTCATCCCTAGTAGTGTTGTTTTATGTTAAACGCCATTGATGGCTTTGCATGGACAAATAATTTAGTCGTAACGGACTATTAAGAGGAAATATTTTAACGTTGTTCTGTAGCACGCATTAAGAAGTTAAATAAAGGAACTTGTTACCTTTTCATTATTTTATTATTATTATTATTATTATTATTATTATTATTATTATCTTGCGAAAAGAAGTATATAATCAATGCTAGAAGGTATAGAAAGTTACCGTTTACTCCATTAAGGTCATCTTTATGTAGGGGTTCTTGGCAAAGAAACTAGGCTTAAGGAGCTCCTTAGTGGGATAAAGTGGAGTCCTCAAATTAGTCATAGTAAGATTTGGGCATTTTATAACATTTATATATAGAAATAGCTATTGTTAAGTTTGTTTTCTAGGAATGTTTCGAATAAAATGGAAGTGTTAAAAAGGAAAGTCTTAAATTTTAGATGTCATTTTACATATTCTATGAAAATTTTTATTTTAGGAATGGCTTGGAATGAAATGCTATAGAATGGAATAAAATAAAATAGAATCGCCTCTCAAGTTCATGAATAACAAATCTTTCTTGAATATGGAATGAATGAAACGAGGATTTAAAATCTTCAGACAATGTGAAATTATTAATTTTAGGAAATTGTAATTGAAATAGATTTTGGTATCATGATTCTGTTTCTTATCAATTTCTATATTCTGAATGTGCCATTAGAGATAAAAAAAGATGACCAAAGAAGTCTTCCAAGCCACCATTGACGGATCCTATTAATACCTGAGTGTAATCTTTGGGTTCTGGAAAGCCATTTGTTTTTCCTTCGGCCGGACAGAAAACATTGGAATATATATATAAAACTTCCTTCAATCTTTTCTATTGACATGCGTGTGGATCGAGAAAACATTGGAATATATGCTTTTATGGCTAGTTCAATGATTTCTCGGCACCTGTAGTATTTTATTGTACTGTTTTTAGTAAGTTTGGACAATAAATTTTGTCTTTTTCTCTTTGATAAATAAACGAATTTTATTAAAAGCAAGCAAGAATATTACAAAGATCTTCGTAGTAAAAATAAAATAATAATAAAATAGCATCTTGCATAGGAGATTCAGAAGATAGCACCTTTGCTAGTGCAAGCATAAATAGCATGGTGCATGGGACATTAAATCTAAGTTCTCTCGAAATTAATTCAATAAAATTATTTTTAAGAATTAAATTCCAATACAATAAAGTCGTCGAACCCTATGCTTGAAGGCCAAAAAAATGAAAAGCATTGGGTGCTCATATTAGGTCATCAATATGAACGCGATATTAGAATTATGTCATAATAAAAGACATGTTTAGACTCAGGACTATTTATTAATGACAACTAAAGGAAAAGTTTTTCTTAATTTTCTTCAAATTATACATGGTGCTCGGAAGATGCAATATACTACTAATTCAGTTGATAGTTATTAGGTATTATTATGTAAAATTGCTATGATGGTATTGAAATTGACTTGATTGAATTTATTTGATGAACTTAAATAACTTACTATTTAATTGAATTTTGATGTAGGCTAAAAGAGTACTTATCCGAAATTAATCTATAGAAATGGGTCGCTTGTGTATTCAATCTGGTTGGCTTCTCTAGATAGGTGATTTTTCAAAAAGATTTTATGTAGGTTGCAAGCCTAAATTGGAAAAAAAAGAAAAAAAAAGAGAGAGAGAGAGAGAGATTCATTAGTATTGATATACCTCATGTTTCGATAAATGGTATCTACATTACGTAGTAGTGTCATTGAAGCCTTTTTCGTTCCATAGAAACTTGCTAGGGCTAATTATTAAAACAATATAAATCAACTCTTTATCCCTCTGGACTCTTGTAGCTTGTTGCCATTATCATATTTCAAATGCCATGAAGTTACAAGAGGTGTAGAGATAACAAAAGATGAAAAAGAGAAATGGTAAATTTTGGAAATTATCCCTTATTTACAAAACATTCATATTTGAGTAATCCATTCTTTTAAAAGAGTTTCTCCTATCCTTGTACCAATACCATCATCACCATTACTACCACCATCAACATTAACACCAACACGACAGTGGTTTGCTGGTGATGACAATTACAAATGTAGTAGTGGTAGTGGTGGTTTGGTGGTGATGCAGTGGTAGTGATAGTGGTAATATAGTGATAATGTAGTAGTGTTGTGTTACAAGGTTGTAGTGGCTATGTTGTTGATGGTGGTGGCAATAAGACAAAAAGTGATGTGATGGTGGTGGTGTGGGAAGGTGGAGATGGTAATAGCAAATTGCAATGATATTATTCACTAAATAAGGTCATATTGATACTTTTATTTTATTCTTTAACTTAACAACACAATATGATAATATATTACAAATAATGGGATGGTTGTTTCTTGCGGTAGAGATATTTGAAAAAACAAATATTATAGTATATATTACTCGACTATTTCAAAGAATAGTTATTCTTAATAAATAATATTTTTATCTTTTATCATTTTCGTTCCTAAAAATAAATGGGTTCAAATTTTATAAGTCCAATCATTATATGAACACATATTATACACACTCTTGTTTTCTTCATTGTTGGGTAACATCATAATAAATTTCATTATCTTAAAAGAGGGGTACTTTACTGGGTGCATTGGGCTCTTCTCTGGCATTTTATGTTTTGGATATGTAAAAACTAAAGCATGCAATAGCAATAATATGGAATACTTTGTAAATAGAAAAAAAAAATAATTATAAAATTGTTTCGTGAATATAAAAAGGCCATTTCTTAATACGTGTCTTTAAGAAAGATGTTAATATAACTAGTGAACCGTGTGGGAGTGAGATATGGGTCGTGCAATTGCGGTTTGTTTGCTTGAATGCGACATGGATTGACACAAGAGTTAAATAGTTTGCTTATTTTGGAATGTCTAGTCAAACGAGGTGCATGCAAATACAACCCATCCATGTTTTTGAGAGAAGAAAGTTTTTTATAAATAATGTATTCTTGCTTTTTTATTTTTAAATTTAAAAAAATCGTACAATACACATTCTAATCTAAGAATCAACTTATTAAAACATAACTAAAATATAAATATAAAACCATATGATTAATCTATATATGGTTTGATTATGATTTGACTTGATCAATAACAAAGTAACACAAACCGAAGGTGATTAGACAGATCGTCGAAAGTCCACGCCCATATCGGCTGAAAATTTCGAACAATTATTCCATTCGATAAATCACTACTCCATAGAATTTTGAGGATCTTCACATGAAATATCATGAATCCAAATGCTTTTTGTTCCTTCGATTGCTTGCTCTCCTGTCTTGCAGTTTCTCTCTCTCTTTTCATCTTTCTGTCTTTCTTTGCTGCTGCTGCTACTACACGTGTCATAACAAGGCATTCTTTAAAATCTCCTAGAAAAAAAAAGAGACCCACACGTTGTCCTGACTCCTGAATGACCTTTGTCAGTTCACGACAGCGTTTGTTTTGGTTGTTCGAGAGCGTTCCACTTACTCAATGGAATTTTATGGTCGGTCCGTGACTTTTGGATGCCCACCCATGCGTCTTTGGGCTGATCTCCTACTTCTTACGGAGTAAGACGATGGCGCCGATGGGTCCGTTTATGGATTTTTCTTTGTCTTTTTTAATTGTATTTTGCTGAAGGGAGATGGTGTATCAAGTTTTTCAAATTAAGTCATTAAAAAAAAAAATATATATATATATATATACTAAATAAAATTAAAAAAAATTATACTATATAACCCTATCTTATCATCATTTTTTTTTTATTTTTTGGTTATTATGTCCATTTGAGTTCACGAGTTAATAGAAAAAATAATTTTTTATCATCACAAAAATTTATATTTTATATTATACAAACTAAATACTATTCTTCTTATGTAAAATTATCTCATAATCTTTATACTATCCAATTCTACTAACTAAATACTGCCCATATGATATGTTTGAATTGCTACTAAGGATAGCAAGTGATATTATAGTTGCTTACATTTCGTTTATATTTTAATTATTAGAGAAGTTTGATACAACTTTTATATTATTTACAATAGGAATGTGCAATTTTTTCTGTTGCGAAATAGTGAACACTGCTTTTTCGAGTATACATATTTTAATCTTTTTAACTAATGGAATAAAACAAGTCATATTGATATGTTCTCACGCACATAAACCGATCCTAAGGTTATGCAAATCAAAACAATTTCATTATTTTAAAAACCTAAATATATTTTTATAGGTTTTTTCATAAATTTTAGTATGAACACTAACCATCTTTTGGCGAAGCTTTTTAATTAGTATATTTTACTCCCACAAATATGAAATAAGAAATAAGAATAAGTCTCGTTAAGAAATATGCCTAAGCAAGTACATTTATTTATGGAGAAAAAATATTAAGTGGGTAAGATCCTTAAATAATATGTAATCAATCAATAAACATAGATTATTTTGCAATATTTGAATGGTTGATATGTTTTTACACTAACCTAAATTTGACAAGAGATACAACATGATTCCTATTGGCCAATTTTTTAACAATAAAATCAATCTAAATAAGGGGTAAAAAAAAAATCATATTTTGGCAACTAACCTTAATTGGAAAAAGCTTTAAAAAAATGAAATACACAAAGAAAAAAAAGAAGACAAAAGTTCATATATTTTGAATATAACACAAATACTAAAACTCTTATAAATATTTATCCCTTAATACCTCAGGTTTAAATCGTTTCTTTTATTATAATCATAAAAAAGGGAGAAATTAGTAAAATAATAGAACAATCGATAGTCTAATATTTGAATGATTTAATAATTTTTTTTCATAAAAAATTATTTTGTAAATTTAACTCAAATAGATGTAAGCGACATCTTCCAACTTAATTGATCTAACGGGGAGCAAACGCCCGGATGTGGCCTAACTAAACAGCAATACCTACCCCATTTAAATACTTTTTTATTTTTATTCTCTTTCTTCCTCCTACTTCGTCTTTACCATCATCATCTAGTTCTCTTCTATCTCTCATTATTTCCTTCCTCTTTTCTCTTTCCTCTCACAACTTTCCTATTTCCTGCCGTTAGTCAGCAAAAGGGCCCCTTTTTTTATCTTTAACATCCAAGTTCTATAATAGCTATAGGATAATAGAAGATTTACTCGAATCATAAATATATATATATATATATATATATATAATATATGCTCAAATCTTCCACCATTTACTACCATTTCATTCAGAGTTATTTATTGGGCCATTTACCTCATCAAAGCAGATTAGAAAAGTTCCCTTACTGTGCTATGTTTGCCCAACTCTTAAACTCTAAAAAACTGAATACCTAAACATATGGATCTAATATGGAAAATGATACGACAAATACCTAACTCCATTAGCTCCACATAGTAGTTTTTAACCAAGCCCATATATGATAATTTAACAGTATTATTAACCGACATGATATAGGATGTCTTTTTTCCAATCTCTCCATTTTTTAAAAAAGTAATAACGATCAATTTTTCTTTTTTATTGTTATTATTA
The DNA here is from genome assembly GCA_037954665.1 of Laguncularia racemosa. NCBI lineage: Eukaryota > Viridiplantae > Streptophyta > Magnoliopsida > Myrtales > Combretaceae > Laguncularia > Laguncularia racemosa. Next base: position 4,927,943 of record JBBMOL010000031.1, on the reverse strand, counting down.
TTTTTTTAATATGTCGGATTCAATACCACAACACAACGAACAAGCTAAGCTGGGAATGGTGTGATTGGTAGGTTGGTTGTACCAAAGCTGTACTAAAATAGGGAGTGGGGAAGCTTAAACAAGAAGGCCGCATTCCCTGTCGGTACACGTGGCAGTTGCCACTGGCACTAGCATAAGGTCACATGAACTGGGTCCCACCTTGTCGGGGTTGTCCCTTTACACAACGACCTTTTTTTCAATCCTTGGATTCCAATTCCGTTTTAGCGTTTTCCGCCTTCCTTTCATACTTATCTTGTCTTTAATTACTTTTAATTAATTGTCATTATTCCCATGTCTTGCCCTATCCTACATTTTTAGTCCTGCCCCCTTTGTATAATTTATTTGAGAGGTCAATAATTTGAAGAAAAAAAAAATTCCATTCGTATTAATATATCACATGTTTGTAGAGAAATTTTTTTATTTGATCACATGAAAATAATTATATCGTAATGTTAAAATATGAATGTTTTACTATATAAAACGACTTATTAATAGTTGTGTGAAGGCTATCAATACTACATCATGATGATTGACAGTTTGTTTTTATTATAATGGGTTTTTATTTTTATTATATTTAAAAAGATAAAACTACAACATAAAAAATGTAATTATATAATATAGTCATCTTTAAGTGATTACACCGTAAAATTTCTTCATGTTTGAATAAATGATAAAGAAATACTAATAATATTAAACAAAAAAAACCATCATTCATACTTTCACACAACAACTAGCTTTCACATAATTAAAATCCTAAACAAGTAAAAACAGATCTTCTATATGGATTAGAACGAATAGATTCACCTAAACCTTGAATTAGCTCAAGTTATGCAATTGATTAAGCACTACCAGTGTAAAGCAGATTAGGGCTTAAAAATATAGAATATATAGCCAAAAAGATGCTAATAAGATTATAATAATTTAGAAGTTTTAAGGATAGATTACTAGTAACTAAACTAATTAGTAATAAAAGAGATAAAATTAATAATAATCTTACCATAAGTATGAATGATTGTTAAATAAAATTAGGATTAAACACTTACCCTTGATTTTTTGTTTCAACTCTTAAACTAAACTTTCAATAACTAAAATAAGTCATAAGATTTAGAAATAAACATAGTGAATAAGAGATAGTAAAAGTACCCTTTTATAATGTTAAAGATTAAATTACTTTGGGCATTTACCAAGAGAAAGTGCAATAAAATAATAAAAAGACCATCTTGTTGTCATGTGTAAAAATAAAAAAGGAAAATAGTAGAATATACTAAACTAATAAATACGGGCAAAGGATATTCATGACTTACTAACATATGCTTCTTGCGTGAGGAACATCATCATGTTAAGATGTGATGTAAAATTTAAAATGTCTAAGGATTTCTCTGCAAATATAATATAATATTGTATAATAATAAATAAAATCAACTTGAAACACCAGAAAAAAGTCCCTAAGCATGTATAAAATTAACGAAAATTATTAAAAAATGACAAGAATAAATCATGACTTATCATAAATGCATCGAACCTCTTCACAATACCATAACCAAGGGAATATTAATAAAAAAAAAATCGGAATTATTTCTGAATATTGCAGAATATACCAAATTTTATTTTAAAAAATTCATTAAAATTTATCTAAAAAAAAAGAAGTCAAAATGCATGGAAAAGTTTACATGAGAATAGTAATTTATGGTTAACCTATAGTAAATTTTTCAAAATTTGTTCCTGCTTATTTTTTCTAAATTAATTTCCTAAGTCAGTCAAAAACGCTATAAGTAGCGTCCCTCACTTCCCATTTTACCCACACTCGTTCAAAGCCTTTAAAATTTACAAGATAGATTTTAAAGCATCTTCTAAAGAAGGATGACAAGCTTGGAGGGGATGGTGGTGGCTGTAAATCGATGGTTTTGGTAATGGTTGCCATTTTAGGGTTTATTATATTTGTTGCATATCCCTTCGCTCTTTTAATTGTTAGTTCATTATACTTATAATTAGTTATTCATGTTATTTTTGTTATAATTACTTTTATATGTTTAATATTTTTAATAATTTTTGTATGTTTAGCTCCTATATGGTGAAGAATGCTTGTTTTAGAATAAATTGGGAAAATCATAATTACTGACCTTATATAATCCTCATAAATTTTCCTATGATATATTGCCTTATTTATGATTAGGCGCTAATGTTGTGTTTTACTAAGTACAATCTACTTATTTCGATTTTCGAAGCCCACTTACAAAGAAATTTAGTAATATTGAGTTATTTACAAAATTTTCCAGAACATTAAATATTCATTTTCATTGAACTTAGCACTTATTTTAGACATATTATGATAGTCTTTAATGGCCTTTGGCATTTTAAAAGGCTATTTTGTCTAAACGTCACGTTAATACCATTATTAACCAAAAAACCCCTAAAAGTTACTATTACAAAACTTCTATTAACTTCCATATATTAAACTCTATTTGAACTAAAAAAATCTTAAATTGATTATTTGGTTAAGATAAAAGCATTTCTATCCCAGTTAAATATTTAAATATTAAAAGTGGATAATGCTAAATCGAAATGATGATATTTGCTAAAATAATATAAAAAGTTAAAACCCATTCTTGAAATAAAACTATTACTATAACAATAAACTTAATTATATTACTATTTAACACCTACTAAAAATTCCCCAATAAAACTTATTTCATATTCAAACATTTTTTCACTACATAAGATAACTTTCACAACAGGGACATTGTAAAATAGTAATAGGGATGTCAATGGTCTAGGTTAAGTTTGAAATAGGTTTTATAAAACTCAAATCCGACCTACTACCTTATAGGACTATTCATGAATCACCCCAAAACCCTATAAAGTCTTTATTTGATACTTAGAACTTGTCCTATCATAGATATTACATAAACCTAAGACTTGATCTAACGATCCACTACTACAATTTAAGCGAAACACCATGTGAAATAAATAAATAAGGTGTTATTGAGACTCCTATAATTTATTTTTGTCATTTATAAAAACATGTACTATAGGAAAAGCAATAACATATTATATGATTGTATAATTTGTTTATAGGAGAACAATTGTATTAAATATGATTATCTATAATTGTAATTCTTATAAAATAATATCATAGAGATATTATTAAATTACACTTGAAAACTTAAAGTTCAATAAAATAAACTTCATTAAATCACACTTAAAAGCTATTATAATAGGGAGTTCAATATATTACATAGACATTTATCCAAATTTTAAATTAAATAAAGTTCAACTAATCAATCATATATTCCTACAAGTTTATGACAAAATTTATCAAATTTCAAAAATTAACTAAAGTTTGTTTCATTCTATTCTTAAACATTCGTCAAAATTAATTGAAGTTCAACTTATCCTTTTCCTTAATTGTCCCCTTTCTCAATTATATCCATATCTATAAAGAGAGAAAAAAATCACAAAATAAATTAGAAGAGATATGAGATTAAGAGATGTAGATGTGGTTAGGAAGTGAGAATAGTGAAATTAGACAATAGAGATATGACTGATGTTTCTAGAACTTCAATAAAAAAAAAATAGTCTTCTTTAGTGCAATGTAACAAATTAGTAGCTCATAGTCCTTAAATTTTGAACTTTAAGTTTGAAAATATTATTATATAGTATTTTTTTAATGAGTCTAGTTTTCCATTGGATTTAAAAAAAAAAAAAAACTCGAAACTTGACTTAAAACCTTATAGGATTAGGGTTTTTAAGTAATATCTAAACTCATCAAAAAATCCTATAGGATAATGCCCTATAGAGTAATTAGTGGGTTAGACAAGCTATGTATCCTATAACAACCTGCCTAGTGGTATCTTTAATTACTAGTTTTATATATAAAGTAGTAAAATTTTCAAATTTCTAAACCTTAATATAGAAAGTTAAACTTTACTGTAGTAGTTATATAAAAAGGTCTTTACATGGAAACCTTATTTTAACTTAAGAATATTTTCTTAGGAACTTATATTTTACATCTAGGAAATCCTCAACAAATCCTATCTCAAGTAAGTTAGTCTAATTTATTGTAGTTATACCTTTTCTTAACAAGAAACTATTAGTTATTATACTACTTCTAGTTGTAATTAGAATATTTATGCACATGCAGCTAATGTGTTTAAAATGTTGTACAATGATCAATAACACTTAGTTGGTGTGGATTGTTGTGCTATATCTTTATGTTGTGGCTTGTTATTCTATTTACTCACTTTCTAGTTGGAATCATAGATCATATTTGGCTCTAATCAACTGAACATACATTACGTTCCCTACATTTTATATCTATCTCACCAAGCATCAACCATTAGGTGAGGTACAAACAATCATATTCTTCTAACTATACTAAACTATATTAACTAGGAGGTCACAATATTAGTAGAAGCTATATAAGGATGGTTTGAAATGATCTTTATGTGTGATTTGAAATTATGAAAATTCCCCAAACCCTAAATTAGAATGGGGTTAATTTCTCTGATCTTATGATGGATGGAGCAATGTCATGTGGATGGCATTTGATTACTGCATTGCACTTTAATAATCAATGATGTGTTTTGTTTGCTCTATATATATTGCATGTTTCTTATCACTTATTAAGCTGTGGTTTTTGCTCACACCCCTATAAAACTTGTACAAGTTTACTAGAGTCTTGGATTAAGATACTCAAAATTCTACTAGCAGTAAAAACAAATTGGATAGACAAGAGTGAAGAAAATTGAGTAGACAGCCTAAGTTAGGAACGATGTATCTCTTGAATGGGACACTAATTTAAGTCTTGACTTTTTATTTTTTATTGTTTAACAATTGAGTCATCTTATTAATGGCCATTATTCTTTAAGTATCACTTGTTGTTTTAAAGTCTTGTATAAATGAATTGATTATGATAGCAACAGACCTTAAGTTGTCATAAATAGTTTATATGCACAACAAGATTGTTATAGCTAATTTCATGGGGCATGACACCTAAGAAATCATATGATCTTATTTAATTTTAAACTCGATGGTTAGATAAACCATATTTTACGTCTAAAATTATCATGAAAGTATTGATGGTGGAAGATGAAGTCGAGAAATAAAGGACTTATTTAAATTATCTATTTTTTATTTATATCTGATTTGTATTTAATCTATATTTGATTTGTATCTATTCGAAAATTGATATTTTGATAAACCATCTAATCAATATTTAATATACTTATATTTCAAAATAAGGTTTAGGGATTTGTATTTTTTTTAATAAGGGTATATGTGTAATTGTATCTTTATTATTATTATTTTTTATCTGAATCTCATTTGATTCTAGTCAAATGTTTATATTTGAATAGATATAAAATGGATGTTAAATGGATAAAAATAAGAGGAACCAAATAGGTTAAATAAGAAAAAATCTATTTTCTTCTTTAAAAAATTGAAAAGGAAAGAGATAATAAGTCTAATTTTGGAAGGATATGCAAATATCTCGATTTGCCAAACATCATTTAAAGACATTTAGGAAAAAAACACCAAAAGATGAATTAGACTACCTATAAGGACATTAATTCTTTTATCACCGTCAGCCTATTTATATTTAAAGTTGTCCTTCTCTTTCTGAAAAACAATCTATTGATTGGACTAACCATGCTTAAAATAATACTATAGGTGGTCCACCATTGGAATTATGCCTAATTAATATTGTATGGTTAAGTGAAATTATGGTTCTTATGCATTTACCTTCTCCTTTTATTTTGTTTTTTTCCTTTCCTCCTTTTACTCTTTTTTGTGCAGTCCCACCAAGCCAAGCACTGTGGTTCATGTCTCGACTTTCTAAAACAAGGTTTTGTGCTTTTTGTCTTCTAAACTGTAGACATCTTATGGGAAGAAGTAGACGGTGTGGCAAGTTACATTATGCTTTTGTTGTAAAAAGACTAAACTTTAGACCCTTAACCTAAGCTTTTAGGGCAAAGCCAATGCCACACCCTAAGCTCCATTTTTAAAGGTCAATTATTCTTTATGTGTGCTATAATTTATGGTGCTTAGTGTCATGGGAATTTGTGAAAAAGCTTGCCAAGCTTGGTTTCTGCCATAATCTTATCTTTAAGCATATCTTTCTAGGAGAAATTATCAGATTTGGCTTATGATAAAATATGCATTATTTTTGTCATGTTGCTGTTAATTATTATATAAAATGGAATGTAATGACGGGTGGACAAGATATGTTAGGAGGCAAGCATATGAAACTTTTAGATTTAATTTATATATATATTCGCGTTTCATTTTAATAAAATTTATAATCAATTTTAAAAATATAAAAATGGTTTTCTCAAAACGTCTTCACAAAAACTTAAGAGCACTCTTATAAAAGATAATGATTTTTTTAACTAGTCTTTTCTTTTCCTACCAACTCGAGATTGTAAAAGTTAAGGTAATGTAAATTAGCAATATAATTAATAATTTTGAAAAAAAAAAACAAATTTTCTTATTAAACAATTCCAGTGAGTGCCAAGTAAAAAGATAATTATAAAAAGAAAAAAATTAAAATGAATTATTAAGCTAACTATCTTGTTAACACTTATCTAGAGACCATAGATTTGATTAACATCTTAATGCATTGTCATTTGTATGAAGTCACATTTTCTTTAATTGCTAACTCCGAGCAGCATTGAGCAAACTTGAAAAAATTTCTACCAAAATATGGATCATGTTAATGGGTATTTTATGATACTTGTTGGCATAAAAATTTTAACTTTTCAATATTAATGACACACTTCAAAAAACAAAAAAAAAAGGATAAAGTATATAGAAAGATAAAATGATTTATTTAATTAATTTAATATCTTAATAAATACATATATTGCAATCCTACATAGGATAGTAATATGGATTAAGTATAATACTTAAATTTAATTGATTCTTCTAACTATTAAATTAGTCTTTTGGGTTAAACTCTTTTCTAGTAAATATAGGACGACTTGAAAAAATAACAATATAAAAGAGGGCTATTAAGAAAAGAATTACTTGATGAAGGAGTTGCTCAAAGTTGGTAGTTTAACATAAGTCAACTTGGGTGTTGGCTTTTAAAGGAGGTGATAATATTTTAATTTTATATAAGATAATAGCATAAATTAAGTATAGTATTTAAGTTTAATGGGTTTTTTAATCTATTGGATTAGTTTTTTGGATTGTATTATTGTCTTGAGCTTGGGTTATAACAATACATTTATTTATTATTTCTTTCTTTATTATTATTAATTATTTTCTTATTACAACAGTTGGAAATAGAGAAATAAAATATGAAGATTATAATGACCTTGAAGTCCTTCTTACTTCGTTAATGTACGGGAAACTCGGGATTAGCCAAATAAAAAAAATGTATATTAAAAGGGATGATGGGCCAAGGTTATAATTAATTATGTAGATGAAAATAAAGAAGCAACATGATAAATAGTGCAATGAGTGCATGTTTTTTTTTGTAGGTATTATATATAGTGGTGACAAAATTAATGATCTATCGAGCACAAGAAAGCAATAAAGTCTTGACACCATCATTTACCATCATAAGATAAGGGTGGAGAAATTGACATTTAACACAATCAAGGTTGGCATTTTCTTAAATAAATGAAAATTAAAATAAAAGAGCGTGGTCTATATTTATTTATTTATTTATTTATTGCTGCTTTTAGTACCTGTCAAAAGTGTCAATCAAGTGTCTTAATAAGTACAAGGACTAAAACAGAGAAGACAAAATTTATGAAGATCTTTACAACAGTGCAGGGGGTTATCAAGTTTGCCTGTCTAATTGTGACATTTTTTTTTTTATTATTATTATCTTCTAAGTTTTTATAAAATAAGAGAATACAACTTATTTTATCCGGAAAAATGTATCGGATATATTAGGATATTTTTTAAAAATATTATCTATTTTTTTTTTTAATTTTGTTATTCTTCATAAAATGAAACAAACTTTTAGGAAGTTAGTTTAATATTGTGATAAATGGAACTCCATCCAGACATTATTGGAAATATATATATGATTCCAAGCTTCTTACTAGATCAAACTCGATATTGCTTTGGATCTATCAATGAATACTCATTTTTTCCTTAGATGAAAGAGTTGCTAGGCAAAAGGAAAAATGGGTTAAATCATGTATAGCATCAATTTTTTTTTTAACCCAAAATGTATGGCATCTAAGAACTAGCAGCCTAATTGATTAATAATATTAGTTTATCCTACAATTTTTTTTTTCTTTTTCAAATTTTTGATAGCTCTGCATAAAGAGGCTTGGAACTACTCATGGTGAGTAAAAGGTATTATAGTTCATAAAAGGCTTTCCATAAGATTTGATAGTAGATGCTTTACCATTTCTTACTAAGTCTTAATCATTAAAACATGTCCTCATAATTCTATAAATGTTTGTTCAACATAATATATTTATTGTTTATACTATTAGCCATGCATCATATATCTAATTCAATTGCAATGAAAACAACTTAACAATTAATATAAAACTAAGAAAAAAAATTATTATTAAATCAAATTCGAGTAATTTACGACTAAAAAAAATTATTTATACTCTTAATCAAGTGATTTATCTTTGGAAAGAAATTGAGAACATGTCTAGGGACAAAAAAAAAAAAAAGAAAAAAAGTAAGAAAATGCAAAAAGAAAAGGGAAAGGTAAAAGGCCAAAAAAGAAAAAGAAAAAAGAAAAAAGAAAAAAAGAAAAGAAGAAATTGAGGGGGTGGGGGAAGGGTCAGGGGAGCATAATGAGTGGGGGTTGGAGAAATGAATCATGTCAAAGGAACATTTTAAGGTGGGACATGAAAATGGTGTCGTTGTTGAGAGTGCTGGGCGCACTTAGCAGACACATGGGTCCCATCATCATCACTCTATCCACCACCAACCCTCTCTCTCTGTCTCTCTCTCATCTTCCCCTTTCCCTCTCTTCTCCTTTTCTCCTCCTCCCCAAAATCACCTCTCTATCTCTCGTTCTCTCATTCTCTCTGCGTCTCACACACACACACGAAACAAAACAAACACACTCTCTCTCTTTGTTTCTGTCTGTCTGTCTGTCTCTCTCCCTCTCCCCCTATCTTTCTTTTTCTCTGTGATGGAAGGTTCTCTTGGGTTACTTACAAGTGACACTGGTGGTGGTGGTGGTGGTGGTGGTGGTGGGTCTTCTTCAAGTAATAATAACATGGAGAAAACTGAACCCACAATATCAAAAGTTGGAATGGGTTCATCTTCCGAGGGTGAACTTGAACTGGGTCTTGGTCTGAGTCTTGGATGCAGCGGTAACAACAATAATGGAAAAGGGAAATCAAGGGTTGCTGGTTGGGGTGAAAGAGGTAGAATCCTCACCGCCCAGGATTTTCCTTGTGTTATTTCTGGTACTAAAAGAGCTGCTGAGGAAGCTGGCGGTTCTCCCACTAGTGCAAGGTATGTTCTTGAAACAAATTCATAGCTTTACTGTTTAATTTACTACGTTTAGTGTTCTGTCCTGTCAAAATGTTTTGAAGGCATAACAATCTTGTTTGATGCTCTGTAAGTTTGCATATCAAGGTAGCATAAATCGTGTGTTTGTTCCTTTTATTTACTATGCTAAATGGATGCTTCTCAGTCGATAAATTTTTAGGAAAATGTTAACAAAGTTGTAACATTTCCATCCACTTTCCTTTTCGTAAAGTATCTAATCAATGTTAAAAAGCGGGGTCTGTTTCTTTTTTAGGCCGTTAACAGTATTCTTAATCATGGAAAAATGGAGGAGCCGGAGAAATTTATTTTCGGATCAGCTGTATGGAAAAGATTAGCCTTGAATTCAAGCCTCAAGCGGTTAAGCATGTGTAATATTGGACAAAATGCATGAGGCCCTGGTCCTCGAGGGAGTTAGACATAGCAAGCTTTGTTAACAATAAATGTAAAAACAACATATTAAGCCTTTAGATCAAATGGATGTGGCATCAAACTCGACGTGCATCAGAGCAGGTGAATTAATCCCTAGTAATTGTTTAGTTGATGGGCTTCAAATTAAAGTCTAAACTCACAGATGATGGGTGTATAAATGATAAATATAAAACCATATGATTCTACAAGTTCAAGTTTTAAGATAAATGGTTGTGTTGTCAAACTCATTACGCATTACTTAAATGGTGTCCTTTGTTGCGCAGAAAGAAAAATAAACAAAAGAATTAGCTGAACCACTAAAGATTATTTACTTGTTCAATTTCTGATTAGGATCAGGAATTAGTGGCTACCTGTCTATCTCTGTATCTTTGTCTTTTTGGGTTTCTACTTTCTTGCTCAGTCGATTAATGGTGATAAATTTTGTTGATGGAAGCAGTCAGGTTGTGGGATGGCCACCCATAAGAACATACAGGATGAACAGTTTGGTTAACCTGGCAAAGGCACCTAGAGCCGAGGATGAGAAGTCTGTTAATGAGAAAGAAAAGTCCAAGGATGCTCCAGAAAACAATATTGAAATTGGTAGCAAAATCAGTGCTGCTCCTTCTGTTAGGGAGAAGGGACATCTTGGCTTTGTGAAGGTGAATATGGATGGGCATCCTATTGGCAGGAAAGTGGATTTGAGCGCACATTCTTGCTACGAGACTTTAGCTCAAGCACTGGAGGATATGTTTCTGAAACCATCCAGATCTATCAATTCAATCAGTATGATCTTGTTTCGTTGCTTCTGAACTTTTAATGTTTGTATTCAATACATGAATAAGAGTGTGTGAACTTTTCTCTCTCTCTCTTTTTTTTTTTTTTTAATTTGAACTTTGGTCATTGCTTTTCTACAATTTGGAGTTTGTTTTCAAGACCTCAAAATTGATGGTCCACTTTCTACTTTCTTCCTGTATACTTTCTTCATGCCTTTATTGATGTGATTTCGATGAATTCTCAGATAAGGTCAATCAACCGTCTAAGCTTCTGGATGGGTCATCTGAGTTTGTGCTGACATATGAGGATAAAGATGGTGACTGGATGCTTGTTGGAGATGTTCCATGGCGGTAAGTTTTCCCTCTCATAACATATTATAACCTTTAGCGTTGTTCTGAAATGTGAAGAGGTGTTTACTACCAATATTTTGTGTTTGGAAGGTTAAGATAAGAGGCGGGGGATTTAGGATATAACTTTGTCGATAGATAGATGCACTCTTAATACCTTTGGCATTTGTGCTTGGATGCCAACACGTCTAGCAAGAAATCACATCAATCCATGATTGTGAATAAAACTTTGAAGTAGGAAGCATATGAATCTATGAAATCTCTTGTTCCATGGATGATGTTTCTAATGCACAATGCTGTTTCATTGTCTTTTCCAGGATGTTCCTCACTGCAGTTAGAAGGCTGAGGATTATGAGGACCTCTGAGGCAAATGGACTTGGTATGTAGAATACATATGTAGTCAGTATCCATTCCTAACTTCTCTAGACTTTACAAGACTTCACCGTCTTTTGCTAATAGATTTGATTGCTTATTTGCAGCACCGCGATGCCAAGACAGGAATGACAGACAAAGAAGAAAGGCCATATAGCTTTTAAAGATTATCGACGACAACACCAAAAACTGCAAAGATATGAATACCTCTGAAACCAAAAATTAGGAAGTAGAAGACATTGAAGAGTTGAAAGATTTAAAGTTGGTTTTTGGCCTCTTTAGGTGCTTTTTGTTTTCAAAGTCTGTTTTGATGCTATAATGTCAATCATCTCTGGTGCTTGTTCCCACTTGTTCTTTTGCTCCGGTTTTTTTGTAGGGCATATTTGTCCAAGTTCTTTTACAGCTCTTATATAGTTAAAAACAATGCCTGGATTAATGCTTCTTTCTCATACTGTAAATATGGGAATAGTTGAATCTGGATTGCCTCTTAAGTTTGCTGCGATTTCCAAGTGTGATGGACAAATTTTGTTTTTGTTTCCTTTTTTTTTCTTCATTATGACACATAAAATGTTGTTCATTGTACAACATATTGTTTGAGGATGCATCAAACATTTATTATACAACTAGAGAAGGTGAGGTTTGTATTCATAATCACACTTGTGCATCATGAACTTTTATGTCTCGTCATAAAGACTCAAGTTCTTGACTTAATAGGCCTTCCCTGTACTACATCTGATTCATCATGACCAGATCTTTCATTAGTACTAAATGTACCAATAGTTGCCTCCTTGAGTTAGCTCAATTTTGTTAGTCTTACGTTGTGGCATTGCGGGGGTTGGAGGCATGATTAGAGGTCATCGGGGAAAAATCCTTGGTGGTTTCGCTTCGAAGGTGAATTATGCGTCACCTTTGGAAGCAAGAATTATGGGGGATTTTCTAGGGAATGGTTTTAGCGGAAAATCTAGGATTCAGGAAGTAAATTATGGAGTCAAGACTCGAAAGCTGCAATTGATATGATCGTGCAACTTGTGCTGATTATTCTTTTAACATCATCGTCTTAAGCGGGCAAAAGACTAAAAGACCATTGAAGAGGTGAAGCTAATGTCTGACATTTTCGGAATGCAATCGAACTGCTGATTACCTTGCTGCGGCTAGCTTATGTTGCTTCTCTAGTATCTCTGTTTTTATGATAGCCCTCCTAGTGATAAGGTGAATCAAACTATACACCCGTCTGCTCGATGCCCTTTTCTAGCAACCAGCCCTAAGTCATTAATCAATCTGATGATGATCCTATATATGTAAGCGTCTGTAATGTCATTAGTCGTGCAATATAGTCCTAGGTCCATCATGTAGTGATAGAGCTTGTGCATGCGGATCCTATATGCAATTGGTGTGGGATCCTCATACGAATTACCGTCTAACCAGTCTGATAAAAGCTTGCCTCTACGTCCTTATAGGTTTACTTGACGCGTATATTATTTTAAGTTAATCGTAAATTTAATTATGTTAAACTCAACTAAAATTCCTTTGGTTTTAGTGTGTGTGTTCATGGATACGTATATAAGGCTTTTTGAACTACTCATAACTATATGGGACTCGATTTTAACTAGAGGTATTAGATTAAAGTTTTTCTTGAGACCATTCGTCACATTTTGATGTGTAGTTACACATGGCTACCTTTTGTGTTTACCTTAGTATGTTTTTAGCATTAGATCTACCAGCTGAATTTTAATCTTTAGATACACCATGCATTTGAGTAGTATTGTAAGACACTATTATTCTAGGTAACATAACACACTGGGTCTCAAGGGGCTCCGTTAATGGTGGATAAGTCATTTTTGTACCAGCCTAAACTACTAAGCGAGTGTGTAATAGGGTAATCTCATCCGTGGTGTTGCTAGAATCTTGAAGCCAAAGTTGCAAAATGGAGTCTATGCGGGAGTGAGCTTAGTAGCGTAGTGAGATTTATAAGTTTGAAACTAAATATGCAAGTTATCAAACACTAGTATATGAATGCAAGAACGATAATATGTGAACATTCACACATTGGTTTTAGCTCCAAATCAAAGCCATGGAAAATAACCTCACAATAGCTCCAGTTTAGGAGATTTATATCTTAAGTTATCGTACCTAGGCTGCGCAATGAGGAATTTCAGAGGAAACCATGCTTACCAAATCTCTTTCCTTGACACTAAGACTATTCCAACGGTTAGTCTCTCCCACTTTTGACCCCCTTATTTTGCCAATCAGTTGAACAGGGACAAGAAACACCCTCTTTTATTGCCCTCTTGTCTTTGGTGATAGTATAAAGGTCTTGCGATGCAGTCTAATACTATGCATGTGTTATTTATTTTTAGTTTTGATGTCACATTATAAGTGTGACAAAAAGGAATGTGGGGGTGGGGAGCGGTGGGTGTGGAAACTTGAAATATAGATGCATTTCACCAAACACATGCTGATCATAGGCTGATCACATTTCAGTTCAAGGCAATAAAAAACATGCATAAAGCATGCATGCACTTTCGAACTAACTCACAAGCACAGTATACACAGTCCATCATTACTCCACACGTATGAGCTTGTGAGCTCATAATCGTGATAATCAACTAGAGGAGAGTTGATGTCCTCTTCTCCACTGAGTCAAGACAACATCATTGTTATATACAGATTTTTCTTTTTGTACTATTTTATGGGGCAAATATTGATTATCTTTTAACGTACCTATAGTATATTTAAGCTATAATATTGTAGTATTATTAGAGGGGAGAAACAAAACGAAATTCAAAATATCAGAAGATTTTCAAATTTAAAAAAAATTCATGAAAATTTGAATAGGTATGGGTTATTGTTTATCTTCTTCTTCTTCATTCTTAAAATACTTTATCTTCTTCATCATCAAAAACAAAATCACTTTTTACTATGAACTAATATCACTAGTGTAGCCATCTTTCAATCTTCACCAATAAATCCATATCAACCCAAACTGTATGCATGCACCAAAAAAGATATCTCCATTGTTAGTATATTTTCTTTTTTAAATATCCGTAACAAATATTACCTTTTTCATGTTTAAATCCACAATAGCAATGCCATACTTCAAAGTTTGAGAGCTTCGTCACATCGAAAGGAGACATTACCTCCACCATTTGAGAGGTTTGCTCATAACCATAAAATCTCTATAGTTCTGGCCATCATATCAACTGACCTTTCCTCTTCCCTATAAGCGGAGTGAATGATTTCAATTGCACTTGACCTTAATACTTAGATCTAGGCACCACAATAGATACAAGATTGAAATGCAATAAAAACAACCAAGTTAGGGTTATCGGATTTATTGTTCAAATTAGGGTCTACACTATTTGGTACTAGAGGAAAATTAGGGATTTTGATGTGTTGCTTTTGTGTTAAGGTTAGTCGAAGGGGATTTTGATGTGTGTTATTTTATTTTATTTGATGTCTTTTGTGCAAATTATTCCACCATGGTTCCTATTTAGATCCATATCATTGTAAATTAATGTTCTTTTCCATGTATTAGATCATAGTTGGTTGAGCATTCCACATAATCTAATAGAGATAAGTGGATTTAGTCGAGGTACCATAAGTGACATGGAAAAGGTTCGCCAGATTGGCATATTAAAAAAATTAGGTAATTAATTGTAAATTTAGTCAAAGTTCAAGTAGTAAATGTGGCATTAACCTTGTATAAATTGATTGGTATATTAAGATTTAGATCCAAAAGTTAGCTAAGGCTAATGATAGTCGATGTTAAAATTTAAAATTAGGTTTGTTTGTATGGGAGAGGAGTTGCAAGTTCTAAGGTAGAAGAAGACACTAGAGAGAAGGTAGGCTTGCATATTCTTTCATGCATTTTTTTTTCCAAATTAAATATATTTAATGCAAAATTTATTAAATTAATTATTATAGATCTATAAGAAGTTTGCACATGCCAAGGATATATGGACTTTTTAATGGATTTGATAGAAGTTTTCTTTTATAAAATTAAAAGAAAAAAAATAGAAGAAATAAAATATTACGGATTCAAATGGGCAATGCTATTATTAGGGGTAAGTGATAACCTTATTGTATAAGGTATTTACTTGTATCTTATTTGATTAGGTAGAGTCTAAAAATAAATTTTTCAAAACCTACTCTTAGAGAGTGAAGTGCGGGTATGAAGTCTTTATACTTTATATCCACATGAGAACTTATATTTCAAGATATATAGAGTATAGGTTATAGAGTATCATGTACTTATCCTATAAAAAAGTTATTAGATAGTATTAATAAATAAATAATAAATAAAAATATTATATTTTTAGCAATAAAAAGAGCTTAAGACCATAAGCTAAAATGGCTAAACTTAATACCACTCATCTTTCTTTTTCTTATTCTTCTCCATTTTTTGTTTCAATTTTACATTTTCTATTCTTTTCTATTTATTAAGTAGTAATGTTACAAAATTGAAATAATGAAAGTAGAAAAAATTAACCTTTTTTTTTTAATTTCACAGATTTTGTCACATATTCTATAAGTTTTGCATATAAAACACTTATAATATCACATATAAATTACTTTCTTAATAACATATAAATTTAAAATCTATTGAAAAAAAAGAGAAAATTTATAGGTTTTATAGAGTACACATATAAATTACTTTTTTAAAATCATGTAAACTTTAAATTTATTAGAAAAGAAATTTATAGACAGAGTACAAAGTATATGGTGATTTTAGGATGTTATAGGATATGCTTTAATTTTAAAATTTGAGAACTTATATTTTAAAAAGTAGGATACATGCAAGACCTCATACCCTATTTATTTTATAGCTGTTCACCTCTATTTATTATTGTAGATAGTTTGTTATACTATTAATGGATCCTATTTTTATTGTTATTCATATGAAATGTTTTCGTGATCTTATAAATGATTTTTTCATCTAAATTCATTCCTTTCCCTTTACTTTTCGTTTTTCTTGATACAAAAAATAAAAAAAAAGGAAGAAGAAAAGAAAAACACTTCAAGTATTCATGCATTTCACCAGACACATATTACCGATCATGGGCCGATCACGTTTCAGTCCAAAACATACATAATGCATACGCTTTCGAACTAACTTACAAGCACAATAAACAGTCTGTCATTGCCACGCTCGTATGAACTTGCAGGCTCATAATCGTGATGATCCCTTTTGCACCGAGTCAAGACACCGTCAGTGTTTTATATAGATTTTTTTTAAATGTTGATCATCTTTGAATAGTATATAATGGCTACAATATTATAGTATTACCTATTTAAATGTTTTAACACACTTTTATAGAAGTAGTGATATTATTATAATTCTTAAAAGATAAGTGGACACATGTACACACATACGTATAGGTTTTTTTTGGAATAAATTATTTAGTTTAAAAGAAAAAAAATATAAATTTAGTTTGTAATGTTTATCTAATATTTTAGTATTTTAATTGATGAGTCTTTAATATTCTATTTTTTTTATATAAATCCTCCATATTTCCAAGTTTTATATAAAAGGACTTTTATCAAGTTCATTAAAAAGGTATATTTATTCGTGATATGTGTCAAATTTTAATGTGTTCATAGTAACTAATATAATAAAATAATATTGCTATATATATTTGATTAAATAATATAATCAAATATTAAAAAAATAAAATAAAGCTTGTAAAGATTTGCGAACCCACATTTTCTCTTAATGTTTTCTTCTTTTTTAAAACTTGTTACTCCTCTTCCATACAAGCAACCCCAACATCAACCAACATCATTGAGAAATTATGTTGTAAGGCAATTTGTTTTGTCAAGTAAATACCATTTTATTGTACATTAGTGTAGTGACCGTAGATGCTCTATGAACCACCTAATTGGTGTATGATTCTAGAGTAAAACACAAGAAAAAGTATAGGGCAGGAAATATTTGTCCCTTGATATATAGTTGTCTTTTGTGTATTAGCCTTGGTAATTCATGTTATTGTGTTGTGTCTTATTTTTGTATCTAAATAGGTTTGTGTTAGAAAATCTCAACCCATAACATAACCCGTTTATTAATTGTGTATGAAAACCTAAACTCATAACGCGATTTGTTTAATAAGCATGTTTTGTATATGTATTGAACTGATTTATTGCTTAAAAAATTATTAATAAATTAACATTAAAATACATAAAAAAATTTTCTTTTTTATTTTTTTCAGTGATTAACCTTCACATATTTTACCTTAACTTTCTAGTATACCTATATGTATATTTTTACAATATTGATAGAAAAATGTATGGATTCTAAAAACACATGAGAGATTTTTATGGATTGTATGTATTTAGTGATATCCACTTTCCAAATTGAATTATGATGCTAATAGGAATGTGAAGTCTTTTATGGGATTGACAAAATTTAAACACAATTATCTAGTCATAATATTGAAAAGCCACTTGTGTGGGAACGAGAAGGAAAAAAAAAACATACACACATAAAATATAAGTATATTACTCATACAAAGTTGGAATGAGAAGGGCAAAACACACACACAAAATGATGAGTACAACAAATGCAGACCTAGAATGATAAGGGAAAGGAAAACACAAACATATATAATGGTGAAATATACGTCTGACAGAGCTAGAAGCTTGGAATTAGAACAAAAAAAAAAAAAAAAGCACACGCACACAACATACAAAATATATTGGGATAGAGCTACGACAAGAAGAAGACAAATGTGGTGGCTTTTATTTTGTTCTTTACATGTACATTTGTTTTTGTTCGGTGCCTAGCTTTAGTGGGAAATGGGAAAAGAGAAAAAGTTAAAAAAAAAAAAATGTAAAGTTAAACGAGTTTGTGGGTTAAACTTAAACCTGTTTAAATAAGCAGGTCTGTAAATAGGTCTAGGACTTGGACATGAACTCGAATACGAATTTAACCATGTTTAATCGGGTCTGAGCCATTTATATTATATGTCGATTTTTTTTTCTATATACAAACCCATTTAAATTGTGTTGTGTCGAGTCCGGGTTTGGCAGTTTGATTCTTGAATTGTTAGCCCTACCGTGCATACCATAGTATGCTTTTAGCATTATATCTACTAGTTGAAATGTACCCTTTATATATACCTTGCTTTTAATTAATAAAAACTATACCCAAGTGTATTAGCACTGGAATACTTGATTGCATATGTAGTGAAACAAAAACTAACATATATTGACATATTGAAATATCTAGATACTTATGTACATAAAAGTTATTCATTAAAAGATTACATTAATTTTTGAAGGGATGCATAGTGATCCATCTTAAGAAAAATTACAATGAAATAGCAAACTTCTATTTGGACAATCTCATCCATGAAGTAGTATCGTAAGAGGAAATATGATTTTAGGTAACATAACACATTGGAGCTCAAGTGATAGGCACATACACACAAGATTATGTTGCCATTAGGGGCTTCATTCATGATGGGAGAGTCACTTTTGTACTAGCCCAAACTACTAAACGAGTGTGTATTATGGTAATCTCATTTGTCACATAGTTAGAATCTTGAAGCTAATTTGCAAAATAGAGTATGTGGGGGAGTGAACTTAGTAGCTTAGTTAGAATTATAAGTATGAAACTATATATGCAAGTTATCAAACATTATTATGTGAATGCAACAATGATTGTATGTGTGTGGTGGGGTTGGTGTGATTGGCTGATCACATAAACAAGTGTGTCGCTTGACTTAAGAAAAGTGTTGATCTAATAACACATGGAGGATGTAGTAGGAAAAAGGTATGGGATGAAGAACATGTATACTTGATATCTTAAATGAGAGCACATGATAGTAGATCAAACTCGATGTTCTTAATTATTCTTGAGGCTGTTCTTAGGAGATTTGCTAGTTTGATCTTTTGAAGAGCTATGTTAACAGAGGCTTGGTGTTTATCTCAAGTTGATCAATGTTGAAAATAAATAATATAAGGAAACGAGTCTTTTATTTTTAAATTTTTGAGACTTATCTTGACTGTCAAATATAGTTTAGATCAAGTGTTGCAGATGACTGTTAGATCACTTCCAATGATCCAATGACTATCATTAATCCCTTCTTTTCTCTCTTTTACCTTCATGGGTTAGATAAGCCCAAAAGCTTATAGGAATTAAAAGAAACCCATTTCTAATATAAGTAAGCCTAAATCCCATTACAATAAAATGAAATCCAAATTAGCTCAAAAGGGTCTTTTTTGAGTTTTTTTTTTCATGTGCGAGTTAACTAAGCAACGTCAATAGTAGAAAATTTAGTCCAGCAATTTCTATTCTAAGTTTATCAAACCAAATCTCCTTAAGGCATCCTTGATTTTCCTAGTTTTAAGACCTTGTTACTAGCCTAAGAAATAGGTCCATGGCATTAAATTAGACTTTAAGTCCAATTATTGAAATGGCCCTCTACAATATGTAAACATCAAGAAAATGGTTTTTGGCCAAAGCAAATCTATAGAAAATAATCTTGTAATAGCCTTGGTGATTTATGTATCATAACATATCACGCCTAGGAGTGCAATGAGAAATTCTAGAAGAGACCATGTCCTCCATGTCTCTTGCCTTAAGATTAAGACTATTCCAGCAATTAGTTTATCCCTATTTTGGTCCCCTTACTTTGCCAATTAATTGAATAGGGACAAGAAAGACCCCCTTTTATTACTCTATCATTTCTGGTTAGAATATAAATGTCTTGTGATGCTGTCTAATAGTATGCATGTGTTGTTGATCTTTTAGTTTTGATTTCACATTATAAATGTGACCAAAAAAAAAAAAATAAAAAAAAATAGATGCATTTCAATAGACACATGCTAATCATAGTTTGTTATATAATTATTTTGAGAATTAAATTAATAAAATAAATAATTTGGTTTAATTGATTTAAGGGTTTTATGTTTTTTTTTTTAATGCCTTGAAGACATAATAGACCATAAATAGATATAGACATGAAGGATGAGAGTATGCCATAAGTAAATGTGTTATATAGGACCCCGTAAAGAAAATGGGCCCAATGGCCCATAGGAAGGCCATTTTCGTACCAATGGCCTTTAAGGATGCTAACACTATAGTTATATAACTTATTTCATTTACCACTCATTCCTTCAAGCTCCTATGCCTTTCAAATAGATACTTTAAGAACTCATGTGTTTAGCAAGATATCTACATCTCCTAACCTACTTAGGCTAACATCTAATAGTAGAAAATATTTTCAAAATCATTGGATGTGAGTTTTTCTACAAGACTTATACATGCGATCCCTAGTGAATAGATAGTATGATGGCCCAAGAGGAGGCTTAACTTAGCTTGTTGGAATACAAGTATGGTTTGGTCTAAGAGTTGTAGTTCAATTTCAAGTTGCTAATATAAGGTTGGTATGGTGGTTGTTTTGATCTCAAATGGTCGAATTAAGGAGGTTTCATTGAAGTGGTAGATTAGGGGTTTTACCAAGTCTTAAGTTTTCTAATGGTACCTTTGTCCTTCCAAGAAGGATATGATTCTTTAGCCATTGTATTTGATCTATTTTGTACTTACTAATATGGAACAATATATTTTTTTTTTGATCTAGGATTATTAGACTAACATTTTTGATGTTTAAGGATGAGTGGTGGTTGCATTTTTTTGTCACGTGCTTGTAATTATGTACTTGATGAACTCTTCCGGATTCGACTAAAAATAGAAATGATAAATAAAATGACATAGCCAAAATTCAAGTCAAAGAAGGATGATGATAAGAAATACAGAAAAAAAAAAGCATTAAAAATAAAGGAAATGAATACGATTTGCTCTGAAACTTTCCCAATCAAACTAAATAGAGCTGCTCCAGTATGTCATAATTTACCAATTTCTAAATAATGTTAGCTCATAACTTCATTATTACTACTAAGACAAGGCTAATTTATATGCATCAACCATGTTACCCGCCGCATCAACAATACCATCGGCCAAATTGTCAACAACATCCTCGGCCATATCACGGGCCTTATAAAAAATATTATCAGCCGTTTCAACACCATCACCCGCCTCATCAATACCATAAGGGCCGCCTCCCAAGCCCAAGCCCAAGCCAAGCCCGTGCGCATGCCTATTATCACAAGTTTCCTAATAGCTTTTGTCGCAACATCCCCCAAACATAGCAATTAGAGATGTAATTTGTAGTCAAATATGTTGAGTGTTGATGATTATGAAATTGAAATATAGTTTTCATTAACAATGGGAGATTATCCATATTTAGGATTTGTTTGGATTGTTAGGGTTGTTTATCAAATTGAGCCGAGTAGAGTTGAATTAATCGCATCGAACCGTAAAGTGTGGTTCTTTTATATTTTGGTTCAGTTTACGGTTTGATTCAGAGATAATCTAAACAATTTCCAATTCAACTTGAGGAGTTAAATTGAATTGAACTACTTGAATATGAATTGAATCATTTCTTATTAAAAAATAAACATTAGGTGACTTTAAAACTCATTAACATTTTTGTTTACCTTTATTTATTAATTTTTATTTTTTGACTTTCATTCCACTCTCAATTTCCATAGTTAATTCCTTTTTCTACATTTGTCCCTTATCTCCCAAGTAAATTATTGTGATTTCACTATCTCCTAAGATGTAATTGCACTATAATATAATATTATTTTACTTATATTTTTGTATAATCTTGCTCAATTTAAAGATGAATGTTTTATTGAAAATCTCGTTGACTATTAGTATTATTAATTAAAATAAGGTATCTTTAAAAATGATTTGAATCAATTTGAACCAAGCCAAATTGCATTTTAAGTGGTTTAGTTCGGAACCCTAAACTGTTAAAAGTGGTTTGGTTTATTAAGAGTTTGAATCAAATTATTTCAAGTACAATTTGATTTGGTTAGACTCTTAAAGCAAACTAAACCAAAGCATGAACATCAATATGAACTGTTTTAGATGTTTAAGTCTTTTCATAGTCTATTTATTTTGTTATATTACATAAACAAAGTTATGCATGATCAACCGTGCATATCATGTTTAATGTAATTATATGATTTTTAACATTTTCATCTCTAGAACATTTCCTCCATTCATTTTAGTAGATGAATCATTTTGTAACATAGAGAGTGTTTGTATCTTCTGAATCTTCTATCAGATGAAAAGTTAAATAAACAAAAAAAAGAAAAGTTGAAGCCAAATCCAGGACATACCAAACAAGTAACTAATATATTATGAGAGAACGAAAGCATTTCTTACTTGGATTATTGGGTTTTTTGAATTATTTTTAGAGAGCAAGGAGGCCCTGTCCTGAAGGATAGGAACAACGCCATATTCATGGGTGTGTGTGTGTGAAATTCTTGCTGGAGTAGCAAGAACAGCAAAGATCGAAGGGATCGACTCTCTCTTTGTTGAAGCATTGGACACAAGTGAAAGATTCCTTCTTCCCATTTAAGATGCCTTCACATTTAGTACAACACAACAT
Source organism: Laguncularia racemosa (assembly GCA_037954665.1). Lineage (NCBI taxonomy): Eukaryota > Viridiplantae > Streptophyta > Magnoliopsida > Myrtales > Combretaceae > Laguncularia > Laguncularia racemosa. The sequence goes on along the minus strand of JBBMOL010000031.1, from coordinate 4,905,061 downwards.
ACTTCAAAAATTAACAAGTAAAATAATGTGATGAATTCACTGAAGTTGGGACTTTGATTGTTATCCTTGTCCAAATCCTGGAATAGCTTAAATAGCCAATCATTGCTTCTTCCGTAATATTTGCATTCGCATGCGTTATCGAAATAACGGAAAAACTCACTAATTACTATCTTCCCATCTCCATTTTGGTCCATGGATTTGAAAAGTTCCACAACTCCATTCTTTTTTTTTTTACCACTAGCAATTTCTCATAGGTTACTTTTGCTATGCTGCGAACCTCCTCCATACTCTCTCTCTCTCTCTCTCTAGCTATCTTGTGTGGAATGGTTTCGCTTGTCGTTGCATCTTTCATTATATAGGTGAATTGGTGAATTAAGAATGTCTTTGTCTAGATCAACACCTTTTATAAAAATGCAACTGGACAATTTGTGTTCTTCTTATAGTTGTTAAATGCATGATTGTACCTTTAGATGTTAAGATGCTTGACTAACTATACATAGTTATGTAAATTTAGAAATTTCCCCTAGGAATAAATTTGCGGCAAGTCAACTATCTTGTGCTTTTTGAATGAATAACTAGTAGAAAGAGAATCTATTGTGCTGTGATTTTCAAGTGGTGGTTAGACTACTTGCAAAAGAAAAAGTATTAGATAAGAGGGATATATTGATGCTAAGTCAGCATTAGTGTTTTAAGAAAATATAAGTGTAAATAACTCGTGTGAGTATAAAAAATCGGAATTCTTTATCGTACGGTCTTATCACCTATTTATAGGGGATGAGATTAAGCTATATTTGGCAAGTGCATTTACGATCTCGAAATTTGCTTTGGATATAGTGAGGAGAATCTTTGAATGAGATTTTTACTTATTTGTTATGAGTCTTCTTTACTTTCCTTATCTAGTTCTTGGTTGAGCATGATTAGAGTTGGGAGTTGAGGGCGAGCTCGGTAGGCCAGCCTCGCATTTATAATGTGTGAGCATATGAATTTTTTGTGGGTTAGGCAAAAAATTTTTTAGCTTGCATAAAGTGTAGGCTTTTTGGCCTATCCTGCCAAAAAAAAGAAGAAAAAAATTCCATAGTTATTAGGATGAGTGGATGACAAGACAAGACAATAACACAACACAGTACACAGACAAACAACAATCACAACATTCACACTTAGACCCAGCCAGACCTCCTCTCCTCTATCCAATTAGTCCTTGTCCTCTTCACTCTACTCTCATTAGTTCTTCATCTTTAGTCTTCTTCAAGCATTTGGCTAGCATCACGCTCGTTGTCCTCGTCTAGTCTAACAGTCATTGTCTTCAACGTGTCGTCAGTTGTCACTCACTTGTTGTCTCCAATTCGACGCTCCTGACCTCCCACTCGCTAGTCTCTAATGGCCCCCTTAGCCTCCTCAGTTTGTCATTCTTCCCCTATCACAGACCTTTGTCATTGTCATCATCGCTCCCACTCTCCAAACTTCGATCGCTCCCACTCACTAAACTTTGGTCTCCATCCACCCTCTTACTCCAATGTGGGTTGTACTCCGAGGTAACTTCCATTGGTTTGGGGTTTGGGCTTTGGGGTGTGCCAATTGGTTTGGTTTTCGGTTCTTTGATATGGGAGATGGGACAACAATGAATGGTGATCTTTCATAGGAGCATGAGTTGCATTGTGGAGTAATATTTGCGTGGTGGGCTGGCTTGCTTAACTCGCAAGGTAGGTTAGGTTGGCTTTTTTTACTCGCATAAGGTGTGGGCTAACGTAGGCTGGCCTGCTTCAACTTGCAAGCCGATGTGGGTCGGTGCGAGCCGGCCTGTTTAGCTTGCATTTCTAACTTTAAGCATGATTGACCCAATCTTGGGCTTTAGTTGGACTACACAAGTGCATGCTTCTAGGTCGTGCCTATTTGTTGGAGTTTGGTCCAACCTCATACTCCTTGTCAAGAAGGCTAGATTAAGAGTTGAAGCTTGGAGTTGATTCTTTGAGCTTGGTCTTGGGTCTAGATAGGTTGAATTGATCCTTAGAGGTCTAAATTCAAAAAGTCCTATTAAAAAATCCAATAATGAAATTAAAGAGACATAAATGCGATCAACATATATGAATGGCCATTGGAAGATTGAATAACATAAATTTCAACAATTTACAAAACTAGGTGAAGAGCTCCGATAGCATCATGCTAAAAGCCGGAGTCTATACATATAGTTAAATATGGTTACTTGTTGATAAAATATGGTTAAATATTGAATCGATCAAAATGAAAGTAATGATGAAATGAACGTTATAAGCAATGACTAAAACGAGTACAGCATATGTCCGTGCGCCATTGCAAGAATGACATAGGTACCCACAAACATTGCAATATCTGGTTGCAGCCTTCATAATGAAGGCTTCATGACTGAAATTTTCAGGCTGTTCCATGCAATCTTAATAAGTGACGGGAAGTAAAAGTTTTCGATTTTCAATTTGAAACGAAGATAGGCACGATGCATGCAGGTCCTCAATTTATCTATAAATAGGAATCATGGACACTTTTTGTTCACAGTCACATAAACACAACTCTTCTCCAAAAAGTTTGTAAATATTTTTCCCATCTCCTTCAAAATGTCTCCTAGGTTAATATTTTCCGCACATTTTTAAATTTTACAAATGGGTATTGCAATATATTACAGCTTGTCAAATGTCAATCTATGGTTCTACATGTGTTGTTTTTCTTTTAATTCCTAAAATATTTAAAGATTTAATTAGCATCAAATAAAATATAGAGGTTAAGAATTAGAGAAAAAAGGAGATAGAGACTACATGGCCCGTCCGACTCGTGCAGCAGTATGAAAATTTTAGTCATGAAGCCTTCATTATAGCCAGCAAAATATTGTAATTTTTGTAAGTACCTGTATTATTCCTACAACGGTGTACGGAAATATGTTGTTGTCATTTTAGTCATTACTTGTAACGTTCATTTCATCGTTATTTTCATTTTGATCGATTTAATATTCAATCAAATTTTGTCAAGAAGTAATCAGAACTATTAGTGTGTATAGACTCAGTCTGTAATGACATAGTCATGCATTTAATTACTAAAGAAAATCACAGATTGTCCAGTTGCATTCGCACACAAAACGTTGACCTAGGCCGAGACATCATTGAAAAAAAGCTCACAAAATATCTCTATTTTTGAATTGAAATAATTTATAATCTAAAATCTTATTTTTTAGAAGTTTAGTGCTTAGTAGAGATACTATATTATATATTATTTAAAAATATAAATATTAAATTTAAAGAAAATAAAACTTTAAATATTAGATTATCTAAACTAAAAAATATAAACACTTCTTGTGCCTTTATGCCAGACATCCTTTAATTCACTGTTTCAAGTTTCAACTACAGAAGATCTCAAATTGTCCAGTTGCATTTGCATACAAAACGTTGATCTAGACCAGGACATTCTTAATTCACTGCTTCAGCAAAAGAAGACCGCAAATTGTCCAGTTGAATTTGTATACAAACGTTGATCTGGACAATTTTAATTCACTAATTCAACTATGGATGAAAAAAAAAAAAAAACCAAATCAAACTAATTCACAGATGGAACAAAACCAAACAATATATATATATCTGAACCAAACAAAAAATTTATGGTTAATTTCAAATGATAAACCAAACCAAGTCATTCTTAAAAACATGGTAAATTTTATTTGTAATGAAAAATTCTTTTGTTATAACATAGCACTTAAAAGAAACTTTAATTTACACTTATCAAAATGTATATATATTTAATTTTAATTACCATATTTTATAAATCATATATATATATATATATGTCAATTTAAAATTTATATTATAAGCTAACTTTGTGAATAAAATTAGTTATTGACACACATTCAAATTTCTTAGTTGAATAAATATTGACTTCATCAATATTTTATATGATATCAATACTTATTATTATTAAATGAATTTAGTAATTAGAGATTATATATTATGCTAATACATTTTTCTAGATTAGAAAATATGGTTCAATATGTAAACTAAATCAAATTATACCAAAAATTTATGGTTTGGAAAAATTTCATGATTCAAATTATAACCGTATAATCATGATTTGGAGGGAAAATCATACCAAATCAAACCACATCTACCCCTAAATTCAACTGTATAATGGAAGATAGAGCAAGCAAAACCATCTCACAAGTCAACTACCCACTAAATTGTTAAAAAGTTCATTGTCTAATTTCATTCCTTTACACGAAACAATGACTGAATTCTCCTATATAATGCAAGACAACCCAGTGGAGAGTAAGAAGACATATAAGAAGATCACAATATTTGCGAGACTGTGGAAGTATAAGGAGTTATTTACAGCATATGTGTAATAGAATGTATCATTAAAATAGCAATTTGTTACAAGTAGTTGGAAGAATTTTCACATGTGCAAAATAGCTTGACTATCTGCCAATTCTATACGAGTTGTAATCATCACAATTTAAATAGAGAAAAGAACAACAATTGGAGATACCTTTACCCCAATATCAGTTTGTAACTTGGAGCTTTTCTGGTGCTCGAAGTCTAAGAGCTTGTCTTCATTTTTACGTTGCCATACAACAAATATAGAAACCTTGGTAAGAAACCTTACAATACATTATCCAATTTCGTATTCAATATACACAATAGCAAAACCCTAATTCCATAGTATTGCAAAAGTCGAGATAGTGGGGAAAGTTGATTTGTGTTAATGTGATGAAGTCCAAGAATGATTTGCGAAATTTTCCATAAAGAAGAAGAAGCTTTGTTTTGTTTCTAAAAGTTGAAGTAACGGAATGAATATAGCTACAACCCCTATTTATACTACTACAACTAAAATAAAAAACTCTATCTAACATAATGACTGACACATGCTATAACACAACTGGATAAGATAAATAAGTCCAAGGCTTCAACCCCCCACCCCTCATGCTGCTCTCAAGGTAGAGCCCCACAAAGGCCTAATTTGGATCTAACAAATGACAATTGAGCTTTTAAAATAGGTTTCACAAGGAAATAAGCTAATTGTTGCTTAGATGGAACATAGATTGTCTTCAAGAAGCCTTTTGCCATGATCATGTGTGAAATGGGCGTCGATAGTAATATGCTTGGTTCTACTATGCAAGCAAGGGTGGTCAATAAGAAGTTGAGTAGATTTGATGTCATAATTTAATGTAACTAGTAAAGAAAATGGAACTTGTAATTATTGAAGAATATAAGAAACCCACATCAACTTGTTAGTGGCTGAAGACATACTTTTGTACTTAGCTTTTGTAGAGGTTGAGACAATAGTTTTGCTGATGTTCAGTTAAGTTTAGGACTATTGACTTAGTTTCGAGTGAGAGCATTACATAATTTGTTGAGCCAGGTTATCAACAGTATGCCTAGTGAAGAGGAAAAATACATGGTTTAAGGTTTGACAACACATTTTCAAAGCTATAATGCAAGGACATGCATTTTGGTTAAAGAATAAAGAGAAATTGACATACTAGAGGAACATGGGGAGATCATAGCCATGATTCCAATTATGAACCTCTTGACTTAATAGCACTCTGGAGAAATATGGTCAAGTTCCCACCCATGAACTAGATCATGAGCCTCACTAATCGATGAAGAACTTCAAAGCGTGATTTTAACCGTATTTTTAAGTGATTGAGGCATGTATCTAGTACACAAGCAAGTACATAGTCGTGTACTTGATCATAAACAAGACTATTTCATTAATATTAAAAAAATTATGTTATTTTTCTTATTTTTGTTTCTTATTTGGCCATGTTAAACCCTAAGACTATAAATATCAGTTGTAAAAACGTTATTAAGAATCTTTTGAAGGCAATTACAACCTTTTCTTGAGAGTTCTCTCAAATTCTTGTTCTTATCAATTCTTGTAGAATTTGGTGAGTAAATCACTCTTCTTAGTTGTTGATCAAATCATTAAAGGAGGTTATAGTTTAGATTTTGGTGGTGTGTAATATCTATCAAGAGGTCATTCATATCTTTTACTTAATTTGTTCTTTTTCAACAAACTTAGTAATCCATTGTGAACCGGTGGTTGTCTTCCCAGAGCACATCAAGTTTGCTTCTTTTTTTTTTTTTCCATGAAATGAAAGAAGTACTAAATAGAACATAATACCTTGTGATCGATTTTCTATCAATAAAACATGTGCCCAATCCGAATCTAAATAGCTTTATAGATAAAAAAGCTTGTAGTAGAATTAAACAAGCCTAAATTCACAATTCCTTTAAGATACCTTAAGACATGAAAAGTGGCTCTTAGATGTCTAATACATGGTGTAGCTAGAAACCGACTAAGTTTATGAACTGCAAAAGAAATATTAGGCCTAGTGATTGTAAGATAAAGAAGATGTCTTACGACCTACATTGGTATACAACTTAAGCCTTGAAGGAAGAGGAAATCTAGCTGGTTTTGTTGTTGACAAGCCAACATCAAGAAGAACATTGCTGATGAATTTATGCTAATTTAGAAGAATGCCTTGAGTATTCTTGCATATTTCAATCCTTAAGAAATATCTGGCTAAATCTAAATCCTTAATAGTAATTCTTTATGTAATTGATCTTTCAAAACCTCCATGGAATGACAATCAGTACCTCTAATATAGTAATCAAAGAATGATCATGTTGGGATTGAAAAAAAAACCTTGTTGAATTTTTTTTTTTGAAATTTCTATGTTCCATTGTCGTGATGCTTGTTTAAGTCCATATAATGATCCTAAAAGCTTACACACTTGACTTGGCTTAGCCTTAATATACCCTTATGGTGGAACCATATAAATCTCTTTATCTAAGTAACCATGAAAAAAAGTATTGTTGATGTTAAATTGGTTTGAGAAAACAAAAGTTTGGAGAAAGAAGGAATAGATGGGATGTTTACAAAAATGTAAGTGTCATGCTTCGAAACCTAAAAAGTTTGCCACACATTTCATTTAAGTAAAACATGTAAGACTTGCAATTAACTAATTGTGTTTTTAATCCAGTTTTAGAACATTAAAATCATTTATTAAGTTTATAAAAATATTTGGTTGTCTACTTGATTTGAATAGTTGCTAGTAGATGCTAAGTCTTAAGACTAGGTCTCAATATAAATGTAAGTCCTATGGCTTATTTCGCCCACATAAAGATCTACAACTAGATTTAAGTAGTCCATAGAGTCACAAGTAGCTTCCAAAATGTAATTCATCTAAGTTTGGTAACCCTAGTATAAGAATAGTCCAACTAATAGTAATCGTTCTTATCCACTAAGTCACTCATGTAAGCTTGAAACTTCTCCTTAGAGTTGTATCCTAAGAGTTGCATGAAAGGGTTTGCAACAAAGAGTCATCTACACTTGAAAAAGAAGAAGTAAGCTATAAGAAACATCATGTAGGCCTATATTCTAATGTAGCAAACAATAATTCAATTTATAATTATCTTCATAAATGTAAATCAATAGTACGAGAATACTCATAATTTCAAACAACATGACCAAAGACTTGGGGCCTAATACTATCATAGTGGTAATCAGTGTTTAAAGGGAGCAATTGGACTCCATGTTGCAAAACCGAACCTAAGTAGCCTTGTCTAAGTGTTATAATTGTTATCCAGTCCTCACTAATTACAGTTTAGAAATATTGCATCGCCTATTGAGTCCCATAACCTTGGATGACTCTTGATATAACTTATCTTTGTTTATAGTAAGGTTAGAAATTTGAGATTTGATTGGTAAAATCCAGAGATGACACGACACAAAATAAATGAATTTGTAAGATACAAACGTGTTAGACCTTTTTAGATATGAAAAAATTCGTATCCAGCTCTTAGACTTCTTTATAAACTTGTTTATTAAATAGGTCTTATAAATAAGTCACGGGTTCAGCTTGCAAACTCGTTTAATATTAATAATATATATATTTTTTATATTCCTAGGCGCTACTAATTTTTTCATTTAGGGTTTCATAGTCCTTTTAAGCTACACCAACAAAGCATTGTATCTCTCTCCCTTCTTCTCAATTATTTTATCTCTCTTCGTCATCTTCTTTTTTTTTTTGGATAAATCTCTCTTCCCCATCTTTTGATTATTTGGAAAGCAATATGTCATCATAGCTAAAGAGTCATACTTGACAGTATTGGAAAAAATGGTAAAAGTAAGCCAATCTTTCCTCCTCCTCTTCAACGACAAGTGGTCTCTGTAATTTATGTAAATAGTCTCAACTTTTAGATTTGTTAGGGTTTATCACATTATTAGTATTTTTGTTGTTTTAAAATGTTTGTAGAGTTCTAGGTTCAATTAGTTTATAAACCTGTAATGAGTGTTTTGAGGTGCTACCAAATTTGGAATAGAGCTATATTTAGATGAGGAGTAACATATAATGGTTGAATTAGATATATTAAATTTTTGGAAAACCAATTTAATTCCGATATCCTCAAAGTGTAGAAATGGTATGAGTTATCTCAAGCATGCTAAGATCTATGGGAACTTTAGAATTTGTATTTAGTACTGGAGGTTGAATCCTTGATTTAACATCATAGCTTATTAAAGTCAAAAATTGTAAAAACTCTTTTATGTATAAAAGATTAACTTTATAGAGATGTAGATAATAAAATAAACTATTTTTATAAAATTTTCAATGGTATATATTTTTATTAATATTATTTTTTATGTATAGATTCTTTAATTATTTCTCTTAAAGATTTGATAAAAAATGCTAAATCATAAGTTTAGGTTAATTCAATTATGTTATGAAACTCGTAAGTTTTTAGATTTATTATATTTAATGAGAATTTACTTAAACTATTATTTGAATTATAATTTTGTGTTAACTTTCAAAGCCTTATGTCATTAGTATTTGTAGAAGTTAATTTTCGGGAGGATTACACTTTTAGTTCTCAATATTTATCTACTTTTCTATTTGAGTCCTTAAATTTTTTTATTTTAGTCTTTAACGTTTTGAAAACCTTATAAAAATAAGACTTTAATTAAATACATTAAATTATATATATATTTTAAGCATGTAATAGTTTTTTATTAGCCTTGAGTTAGTTAGCCAAAGCGATTAGAGTACACAAATTTTTCTATCCCATTTTCTTAATTTTAATTATTATTTTTGTATTTTTATTAATTTTCATTATATTATACCATTATTATATTTAATATTATTATTTGTTATATTATGTAAATATATTTTTTTAATTCTATCATTTTTTTATTTTAATTATTGCAAACTAATTTGAAGTTGATATGTATCATGGATGGATGGAAAATTTAATAAATTTGACAAAAGTCTTTCTTTTTTTTTTATAAGTTTTTAAAAATATTGATAATTCAAATAAAAGAACAAATGGTTAAGGATTAGAATTGAAAAGTAGATAAATGTTGAGAACCAAAATATAATTTTCCTTTAATTTTATTATCGAGCTTTTCGCTCTCTCTCTCTCTTTCTCTCTCTCTCTATATATAAGTATTTTGCAAACTTATTTATAACTTTTTTAATCAATAAATGGATCTAACTTAGACACGAGATATGCTTATTAAACGGGTTAGATTACAACTTTAAGTTTTTATATATGATTAATAAATGAGTAGTGTCACGGGTTGAAGTTTTTTCGATATGAATTTATTTAGATACGAATATAAGACACGATATGGTAATACAAATTGCTAACCCTAATTTATAGTGCTTGTTATTCAATGTGATTCTATCCGTTAGCTATCTGTCTAGCCATTCCTCGCTACCTTAAGTGTCTATCTACTAGGGTTATTGAACTAGATTGTAGACTTAATTCAAGCTTAGGATGTCACTTATTGGCTCAAAATGACCATGTACAAGTATTGCTCAATTACGTAGCTAAGTTTAATTATTAATCCATTTAAGGTTTCTATCTTAATAAGCAATACGTGTATATTATTGCATACCTAAAAGGTGAAAGTCACTTAAAGTAAAAGGTGTTTCCAATAATCAAAATCATTTAATTATTGCGCGGATTTCCTATGACGATTGCAATCATCAATTGATTAATGTTGTGTCCGTTGAGTCACTAAGAGATTAAAAGGATAATGCACGTTACCGGGTGCATTCACTACCTTACTCATCTCGTTGAGCGAGCGGGTGTAGAAAGTCTGCATGCATTTGATTGCGCAATTCATTATAGCCATTAGGGTAGTGAAGATGGTCTATATGTGTGGCTAGGGTGTGCACGCACCTTGGGACTTGTAAAGCAGAGTGGTCTTGTCGAGGGCATGCGTTTCCTTAAACTTATCTCCTGCCATTGATTGCATCTGGAAAATCTACCATTTAGAGTAATATAAATAGGGTTGAAGCATTCTTTAGAGGCCATCTTCATTCTCTTCATTGTGTAATCGTCATGTCTGCACACGTGCTTGCAGGTAGCAGTTGTATTTATAGCGGTGAGTCTACATATGTTGCAACTATGTCGCTACTGATGGCGGTGCATGATGAAATTTAGTAGTGGCTTAGTCGAGAAGAGTCCTTCTGTGAAGGTATGGTGTTGTTGCTGTTGTACTTTTATGTCCAATATTTCTTGCACTCTAGTTGACCCATTTGTTTACTTTGTGATAGAACTTAATTATATCTATTTTATTAGGTGGTTTTTATAATGCTCTTATGAAATAAATGAATGTTTTGATCAATTTTGTGTTTATTTGTGTTAAATTTTGATTGTAAGGGTTGAAGTGTTAATTTGAAGTAAAAGGAAGAAATTTAGACAAGTTTCATGTGATTTGGAATTAAAATGAAAAAAAAAATGAGGCTTGGAAGAAGATCATGACGCAGTGCAGATAGCGTAACGAAACGAATCTGATTATAGATTGGTTTCACAATAACAAAGAATTACTCTTTGGTGAAATCTGGTTGCACACAACCGATAAACAGAGAAAAATCCATTCTCAAAAGTGTATTTCAAATGGATCATAAAACGTCCCTAAAATAACCTAACATCGGTATTTATACTACCCTGTAAAAATACATAAAAGGGAAATATATACGTACACGTGGAAATAAATATTACTATACACGTCTATTCTCTGTCGTGTACACGGCCGTGCCTCCCAGCCGTGTATGATTCTGTGAGCAATCCTGATGGAGGCCGTGTATACTTCTGTGGAATTTCCTGATTGAATACACGACCGTGCTTCTAGCCGTGTGTAGAGGCTGTGTGTCTTTCTGGAAGTTCCCCTGACTCGTTACACGGCCGTGTATCAGCCCGTGTCTCCATCATTCTCTCCCACCAATGGAGAACTCGACCCCGAATTCTCGTCAGGATATAACGGTGTGTCATCAAGGTGGAAAAGTGATAAATCCGTGACATTAAAAGTACAAGAAATGTTCATATCTTTAGGAAGTTGTATGACGTATGCATTGTCGTTTATCTTGTGTACAATTTCATAAGGTCCATACTTTTTGGGTTGGAGCTTCCCATATCTACCTGCAGGGAAACGCTCTTTCCGAAGGTAAACCATTACCTGATCGCCCACGGTAAAGAGTTTCTTCCGTCTATGCTTATCTGCAGCCCCTTTGTATCGGGTATTGGCTTCCTCTATCTTTCGTCTGACTTCCGCTGCAGTGGTTTGGTATTGTCCCGCCATATGTTTAGCAGCCACATCACCCACCATGTCCTTGGGTAATTTGATCAAGTCCAGCGCATGTTGTGGTGTTTTGGTATATACCACTGAGAATGGTGACCTCCCAATAGTTCGGTGGATGGAACTATTGTAGGCGAATTCAGCTTGAGCCAACGCTTGATCCCACTGCCCTGGCTTCTCACGGCAAATACTTCTGATGAGGTTTCCGAGGGTCCTGTTAGTTACCTCTGTTTGACCAACGGTTTGAGGATGAGCGGTGCTACTGTAATTCAGAGATGAGTCAAACATATACCAGAGAGTCTTCCAAAAGTGACTAAGGAATTTGCTATCTCTGTCAGAAGTAATGGATTTTGGGACCCCATGTAGATGCACCACTTCCTTGAAGAATAACCGTGCAATTGCTCATACATTAGCGGTCTTTCTACAGGGGATAAAGTGGGCCATCTTGGAAAACCTGTCAACTACAACAAACACAGAGTCAGCACCTCGTTGGGTATGAGGCAAACCGAGTATAAAGTCCATCGACAAGTCATCCCAAATATTTGCCGGTACGGGAAGAGGAATATATAGGCCATTGTTTTGGGATTGCCCTTTCGACACTTGGCAAATATAACACCTTTCCACGATTCTATACACATCCCTCCTTAACCGAAGCCAAAAATACCTTTCGATCACTGCGGCTAGGGTCTTATCTCTACCCATATGCCCCGCCAATCCACCACCATGCAGGTCTCGGATAAGCTTTTCCTGTAAGGAAGATTTAGGGATGCATAGCTGATTCCCTTTCATTAAGTATCCCTCATGGATATGGTAGTCGTCACACGGTTCTCTGTTGGCACACTTAGTCCACATTTCCTTGAAGTCGCTATCCCCTTCGTATAGCTCCTTTAGTTTCTCAAAACCAACAATGTCCGCACTTAAAGTAAGTAGGACATTTTCTCTTCTACTCAGGGCGTCCACGACCTTGTTTTGTACACCCGACTTGTGCATTAGTCTGAAAGGAAACCTCTGTAAAAACTTAATCCACCTGGCATGCATGTCCTTACTAATCCGGGTTTGGCCACTTAAGTGTTTAAGAGCCCCACAGTCAGAGTACAAAATGAACTCTTTCCCAATCAAGTAGTGTTCCCATACTTTAAGAGCTCTCACCACGGCGTAGAACTCCTTGTCATATGTAGATCAAGTCCTCCTTGCTTCACACAATTTTTCACTATAAAAGGCGATTGGCCTTTTTTCCTGTGACAGTACCGCTCCAACTCCAACTCCACTAGCGTCATAGTCCACCTCAAATAATTTCTCAAAATCTGGTAGCGCTAATACATGAGTGCCACACAATCGTTGCTTCAAGTTCGTGAAACTCGCTTCAGCTTCTTCGCTCCATTGGAACTTACCCTTCTTTAAACACTCAGTCAAGGGGGCAGCGATTGTATTGAAGTGCTTAATGAATCTCCTGTAGAAACTAGCTAAGCCGAGAAAGCTTCTCAACTCAGTAACGGTTCTCGGAACAGGCCATTCTCTAATCACTTTCACCTTTTCGTCATCCACCATCACCCCTTCACTACTGACTATGAACCCAAGGAACAATAGTCGCTTTGACATGAATGTGAATTTCTTAAGATTGGCGAACAGTTTGTTCTCTTTCAATACGGATAAAACGCACCTCAAATGCTCAAGATGTTCTTCTTCAGACTTACTGAATACCAAGATATTATCGAAGTACACAATAATAAAACGACCATTAAAGGGCTTTAATACCTGGTTCATTACTCTCATGAAGGTGCTTGGCACGTTATTAAGACCAAATGGCATCACTAGCCACTCATACAGCCCCTCCTTGGTCTTGAATGTCGTCTTCTATTCGTTTCCGGGACGAATTCGAATCTGGTGGTATCCACTCCGCAGATCTATCTTTGAAAAACTGGTAGCCCCACTTAATTGATCCAACATATCCTCGATGCGCGGGATGGGGAATTTGTACCCTATGGTAATCTTATTGATAGCCCTGCTATCAACACACATCCTCTAGCTCTCATCTTTCTTGGGAGTTAACAAGGCCGGAACCGCATATGGACTCAAACAATCCCGGATAAATCCCTTGTCCAAAAGCTCTTAGATCTTCTCCTATAGAACTTCGATCTCCTTGGGACTCATCCTGTAATGTGGGAGGTTTGGGAGACTTGCTCCGGGCACCAGGTCTATCCGGTGTTGAATGTCTCTTAGAGGTGGTAGACCCTCAGGTAGATCGTCCGGAACCACCTCCTTAAACTCTTCCAGTAGACCCTTTACTGCCTCCGGTACTTCCCCATCAGCCTCCTTCTCTCCAACTGCCACGTCTTTTACTATGAGGGCATGTACCACTCGCGACTCCCTCAGGTCTTCCATCACTTCCTTCTCTGATTGAGTGACGGTTAGGAACGAATAACTCTCAACTCTCTTCTCCTTCGCGTGTCCTTCCTTTTTCAATGGTAATAAGGTGTACCTCACACCTTCCTTCTCCAATCTGTATACATTCTCTTTACCCGCATGTTGCGCGTTCACATCAAATTGCCATGGTCTCCTGAACAAAATGTGACAAGCATCCATGTCTACAATATCACAGAATGCTTCGTCGCGGTACTTCCCTATTGAGAAAGGTACCCTGCATCTCTCCTTGACTTCAATCTTCTCGGCCGCTTTAATCCAACCAATGGTGTACGGGTTTGGGTGCTTCTCGATAGGTAGCTGCAACTGTTTCACAACTTCCCTTCCTATGATGTTTTTGCAACTCCCGTTGTCTACTATTAATTCAAACAACTTCCCCTTGATAGTACATATTGTGCGAAACAACTGGTGTCGCTGTGTGATCTCTTCTTGTTTCGGGGTAAGCATCATGCGCCGAATCACATAAGTCGGTTCTTCTACTTCTTCTTCCTCCTCATAATACTCTCTCTCTCCGTCAGGTTCACAGCAAACCTCCTCATCATCCTCCCTATTAAGGATGTTTACGCTTCTCCTAGCAGGACATTTGTTTGACCGATGACCCGGTTGATTGCATCGGAAACACTTGCCCAAGATAGGTTTGGCATAGGGGTTACTCTGCTTCTAGGTTCCCTTATGTTCCATTGGCTTCTTTCCCTCACTTTTCTCTTCTCTTTTGGTGCTGTCCTCAGTAGGCTTGTATGCAGCAATTTTACCCTTCTCAAATCCCGACTTACTTCCACTACCCACAGCTTCACTGACATATCCCTTCCTTCCTCCTCCATATCTACTTCCCTGCTCTTGCAACATTAGCTTTGCCCGGAGAGCCAAATTCTTTGCTTCTACTAGGGTCCTCACCATTGTAACTCCAATTTTATCTTTAATTTGGAGCTTCAGTCCTTCCACATACCGTGCTACTTGTTGGCCTTCGCTCTCCCTCAAGTCATTCCGTTCGGCCAACCTCATAAACTCCGCTGTATACTCATGCACTGAGCATTGCCCTTGGCGGCACCGCTGATATTGTTGGAACAATATCTGCTCATAGTCCGGCGGGAGGAAATCATGTTGCAACAACTACTTCATGCGATACCATGTTCGCATTGGGTGTTTTCCTTCCCGTTGCCTCCTGCTCTACAACCTCTCCCACCACGCCGAGGCGCCACTCTTCAACTTGCATGCCACCAACCTTACTCGGCGGTCTTCGGGAATTTCCATGTAGTCAAAGAATCGATCCACTTCCGTAATCCAATCGAGGAAGCCTTCGATATTGAGGCTACCATCAAACCATGGAATGTCAACCTTTAGGCGGTAGTCTCCTCCGTCCCCCTGATCATAACCTCCACGGTTCCTCCGGTAGTCACCCTCTCTATGATGGTTCCCATAATGAGCCATCCGATAACCACCACCTCTACCACCGTGCCCTCGCAGTGGCCTACTCCCATACGTATCATCACTCTCCTCACCGGAATCCTCATCCCCTATACGTTCCCACTTGTTCTCAATAACAGGTCGGGTTATACATCCCCCGAATTCCTCCGTTGCACGTGGTAGATTCCTAACAACACCCCCAACCTTATTGGGGTCTACCGCTAAGGCGTCGAAACGCTCGATCAGTTCATCAAGGCGCCGTTCCATATACCCGACCTTCTGATGCATCGCGTCAAACTCTGCCCTTGGAACCCATTGATGGTTTCCTTGTAACCTCGTGTCTTGAACACCGTCAAGAACACGCCCGCTGTCATCGCCTTGACGAGTTGACATCTCCACAGGAAATAGCCTTGCTCTGATACCAACTGATGCAGCGCGGATAGCGTAACGAAATGAATCCGATTATGGATTGGTTTCACGATAACAAAGAATTACTCTTTGATGAAATCTGGTTGCGCACAACCGATAAACGGAGAAAAATCATCTCTCAAAAGTGTATTTCAAATGGATCATAAAACGTTCCTAAAATAACCTAACATCGGTATTTATACTACCCTGTAAAAATATATAAAAAGGAAAATATACACGTACACGTGGAAATAAATATTACTATACACGTCTATTATCTGTCGTGTACACGGCCGTGCCTCCCAGCTGTGTATGATTCTGTGAGCAATCCTGACCGAATACACGGCAGTGTTCCTGACCGTGTATGGAGGCCGTGTATACTTCTGTGGAATTTCCTGATTGAATACACGGCCGTGCTTCTGGCCGTGTGTAGAGGCCGTGTGTCTTTCTGGAAGTTCCCTTGACTCGTTACACGGCCGTGTAGCAAACCGTGTATCAGCCTGTGTCTCCATCAGATCATGCTTTAGATCCTCACCTATGAATTTCAATCGTGATTTTATAAAAAAGAATTTGGTAATCAGAGAAGAGCATGGTTAAGATTATACTCGTGATCTTGCTTGTGTATTTGCATATTTTATTAAAAGTCAAATTCAAGAAACAAAGAGGTTCATGGTTGACTTTATGTTTGTGCTCATAGCCCTGATTGTGCTTGATTCTTGCAAATTTCACTTCACTATTTAAGAATTTTGAAGATAAGAAAAGAAAGACTTTTGGCATTTTTTAGAGGGGTGAACTAGGGTTTCGAGAAGTGGCAACTAAGAGTCATGAGTGTTAGATTTAGCAATTTAATAGGTTTTTTTTTTTTTTTAAATCATGCCTTATTCTATTCTATTTATTATTCTTGAATATTATGTTTAGTTAATTTAGTTATTAGATATTGAAAGCCCTAAGAGAGCTATGTAATTGAATTCTTGCTTCTTTAGTCAATTTTGGGATTTTTGGTTCATTGTGATCCAATCTTGTGTGTTTTATTTTTTATAAATTAATATTTCAAAATGTTAATTTGTATTTTCTAATTTCCTATATAGAGATTGAGAGATCTTATATATGAATAAATTTGCATAATTAGAAAGAGTTATAAGCAATCCTATAAATGAGGACATAAATATTTCGAATTAAGATTAAATCTAATAGTAGAATTTATATAACGATAATGCGGCTTGAGGGGTTTTAATTATGAAGAGATTTCGATTAATTAACCAAGGGTTAGAAATTAATAATTTCAAGAAAGTTATTAATTTAATTCAGGAATTCTCATAGTTTAGTAAATTGGGATGAGATTGATGGGATAAATTACTTAAATATTTTAGGGAAATCAATGTCTAAACATGTTAGTTTTATATTTTTACATATTTTAATTATTATTAATTGTTAGTTTAGGTTAATTAATTTAGTTTAGTTTAGTTTTAGTTTATGAACTTTAATTTATGTTGCATTACACAACCTAATGCACTTACTAGTATAAGTACGCTTTGGTTTAAATAGGGAGTAGGTTTACGTGTATCACTTTGTGTAGGGAATTTGAAAAATTTTTAACAACCCATTAGGTCGTTGTAGAGTGGGGGGATATCTCATTAGGTTTGTTGGGTTTATCTTAAATATGTTTCAACGATAACAAGATACTATGTTAAGTTTATTAATAAGTTTATTGAAATGTGCTATAGGAAGAAAAATTAATATTACAGATTGCTCTCTTATCTTCTTAATCCTTATCTCTTTTTATTTATATGCAGTTTATTTATTTTAGTATTTGCTGTAATTTTTAATTAAATACCGTTGATGGTAATTAAGAAGGATAATTTATAAAATTAAAAAAAAATTTTAAATCCTAAGTAATCAATTCATCTCCCTCTTCCCTCTTAATTACTAATTGGACCAACAAGGTCATTGTAGGGAGAGAATTTTCTGCGACATGTTGTTTGAGATGAGGGCCAGTCCCCCAGGAAAGAGAGAGAGCTAGACATTATCGAGTTGCTTTGGTTTCCTTTCCACCCTATACTTGACGTGGATATAGCTTTGACAGCTGGTTTACAATCAGACTCCAGTTCCACTCTCGTCCGTCCTTTGTTGATAGCAAGTTTTAGTCCTTTGATAGCTTGTGATTCAATCTCTTCAAACTCTCTCCTGGCCATTGGATAGAAGAAGCTGCTAGTAATGCACCCTCAGAATTTTTGCACACAAGTCCTACTCCACCTTGCTTGGTTTAGGGATCAAATGATCCATCACAGTTAATTTTCACATGCTCAACTGAAGGAGGTTTCCATCTGTCATTTACTGAAGACGCTTCTGTACAGCTTATTGCTGGTCTTGTTTGCACCAACTGGCAATACTTTGACATTTCATCAAACCCATTTCGTATGGCAGCAATAACTATGAACGGATTCAGCTTGGAATTGTTAAACACACTGTCATTTCTTTTGAGTCCATATGTTCCATAACGTGATGAACACTTAAAAAACCGTGAAGCTCCGATCTTGATCCTGGAAAAAATTCCACCACATGAAGAATCCAATCATCAATCTTGTTGATTGGATTCTCATCAATTTTGATGCCACATCAAACAAATCAAACCATTCAAACTCAATGACAATGGAAGGAGATATGTTCCACCGTCTCATCTTCATCACAAAAGGCACACTTTAGGTTGAATATACTTCACCTGCAGAAAAGATTACGATTAGTAGTTGTAGAGAACTAATAATATTATGCAAATATATTGGGTAGGTGATAGGACCTAATAAGTCCGTTCCAATTATTAGGACGACTTAGGAAAAAAACTTATTAGGATAACCTTAAATTGAGCAGACTTCATCTCGTCTGTTGATTGCTAAAGTGATCTAATCGTCTGTTGATTGCTAAAGTGATCTAATCGTCTGTTGATTGCTAAAATGATCTAACGGATGTCATCAAATTCAAGAGTCTATAAATACTCAATCATTGGACTTTTTTCCTGAATTCCTAAGATAAGGGAAACGGTATTCCACCAAGAGGTTTCTGCTTTTAAAGATCAAACAAGAGATCAAGCGAAAAATGATCTCTATTACTTAAGAATTGCAGGTACCATTCTCCCTATTCATCAAGTGCCTGACTTTGAGATGACTAATATCCCCTTCCAAGACTTTGGATTTCAAAGAATAGCCTAGAAGCGATGGAATCCATTGATCTGATCACACCTTTAGATTGGAGCCATCCCTTACTTGCCAAAGCAACTCTGGTTGTAGCCTCTTTTCCAACTTGAATACTTCGCCAAATCCAAGAGGCTCTACTCCCTTTCTTAGAGTTAATAAAGTCCTCCCAAGGAAAATAAATGCTCTCGAGTAATCTTACCTGAAGAGCATCGGGGTTGTTTTTGATCCTCCCAGCTAATTTACCTAGTAAAGCACTATTAAAAGTTACTAAATCCCGAAAACCCAGCCTACAATACCGTTTGGCTTTAGTTAAATTCTTCCAAGTTTACCAATGAATCTTCCCTGTTTCCCTAGATTCACCCCACCAAAACTTAGTAACTGTAAGATTGATGAAGTAATGATCACGACAAGAAAATCTGAATTCCACTCTACATTATTTTGTTTTGTTGTACATATATATATATACATGTTGATTTTGTTGAGTTACAAATCTATTGTGTTAATCATGTTGGTGATTTGAGTTGATCTGAATTACTTTTGCTGTTATTGATCCTAATCTGTTTGTTGTGGTTGATCTGGATTGCTGTTGCTGTGGTTGATCTGAATCTGGTGCTGCAGCGGTTGTGTGTTGTTGAGCTGTTGGATTTGTTGGTTGTTGATGTTTATCAGTAACAAGACTGGAGACTTGTACCAACTGTCAGGAAAACTCAAGACACTCATATAGTATGTGGGGTTGGCATATACAACAGATTTAATCATTACTTTGCTCCCCTGTTGACAACAACTTTCCTTTCCAACCTTATAAATTCTGTATAACTTGCTCCTTTGTGGACTCCAATGCCCCAAGTTTAGGTCTACACCAAATAGTTGGAAGGCTCAAATACTTACCTGGAGCATGTGGGTTAATCTAGAGATGTGGCGGCACTCTGATTTGGTATCTTCTGGAGTAGAATTACTGAAAAAAAGAGATGACTAATGAAAATTGACTGATTAGCCAGATGTTGAGCAATAATCATCTTGAACGTTTTTCAAAGCTAGAATATTTGAACCTGAAGTTTTAACATTAATCATTGTTTTATAAATGATGAAAATTGAGGGAACTCATTTCCGACTTATTTCACTCCACTGTAATCTATTAATCATATAATTACTCACACATCCTTAAGTTATGGCAAGTTTAAGCAACCTTATTTGGCTCCTGGCGATTTATTTTTATTGAGTTAATCGAAGATGTTTTCACACGCCTAAGTTAGCCTCTGCACACTCTTATACACGTATAATCAGCATTTATTTTGTAAAATTTTCCACAACCCTATAAAACTTCACGCTACCATCTTTATTTTCTTTGCTTAGACTCTGTCCTGTACTTGTGATCCATTATGGTTGCTTCATCTTGGAATTAGAGCAATTTACTTGGTCTGGGCGAATTGGCAAGTGGCTAATAATTGCCGAAGTACGACTAATTGGTAATATCCAAAAATGTATATTGCCTCCTTTTGTGGGAGTCTAGGGGGTTGAATGCAATGTCATACCAATATAATCTACGAAGGTTTTAGTAGATGCGAGAATCAAACGCGGAATTATTTTGAGAATTAAATTAGTAAAGTAAATAATTTGGTTGAAAATAATGCAAATTTGGGATTTTATGTTTCTATTTCAAGGAGAAATGATAGACATATAAACACAGAGATAAAGAATGGGTAGTATGGCTTAAGCAAATGTGCCAAGGAAATGGGCCCAATGGTCCAAGAAGAAACATACATCTAAATTAATACAATCTTTATGAAGGAAAAATATAAGTATTGGCAAATTTTATAAACATTTTATTTCTATAATTAATGGCTTGCTTGACTCATTTATTTTTTATTTGTTTGACATTTGTTTCGTGTCCATTCGAATATAGGTATTTGCTTCAAAACAGATGGAAAAATGATAGAAGAGATGATTACAAATATTAGATACAAATTGAATGTAAATTAGATACAGATGTAATATAAATCAAATATAAACAACACATAGATAATCCAAACAGACTTACATTACTATTTGACTTTATTGTACAATGAAAAGAAAATGACTATTTTGAAAGATAACAAAACCAATAATAGGACATGATCAATTCTCATAAATATTCATAAATTATGGAACAACAAGTTAAAGTCCTTCCCTTTGTGCGAATTTTGATCTAAAATATATGTTTACATCAATGGAAAATAATAGTTTTATTGAACAGATTACTATAATTAACATGTTAATAGTGCATGTTTATATTTTGAAATCAAGTATCTATATAGAATGGTACAATTTTTATAAAGTTTTATAATCTTTCAAACTATGGAAGTATAACATTATATACCAGAGTTATCTTTTGTTGTAACTCCTTTTATCATACTAGTTACAAAGCATATGGCTCGAGTGATAAAAAGGTAGTTATATAATGACGAAAAAGTACGAAGAGGCAAAAGGTATTATTAAGGAAAAATATAAAGCAATAATAAATAATTCTAAATAGCATGAATATTCTATTAGTTTGAAATAAATCTATTATAATATATAATTTAGAAAATTTCTTTAATAATGTTCTTTTCTGACAATATCTTCTTTTAGTATGCCTCTATGTTGTTACTTTTAGTAACATGTCCTTTCGATATTATCTTTTCAAATAAATAGCGTCACCTTATGTCAAGTATTAACTTTTGATAACATATCTCTTAGATATTATCTTTTTCTATTAATAATATCTCTTTTTTCTTGTTTTTTAAATAGTGCTTCTTTAGTATTTTATATATCACATGGGTACATTATAATTTTACTAATAAGTATATTCTATTTCAAAAATGATAAATAATGTATAATGTGCGTTTTGTTGAGTTATATATATATATAAGATGAAATATAACATTTTGAAATCAATTATGACATTTAAGAAATTACAAATGGATAAAAGCTAACTATGAAGAGATACTGTTAAAATAGAATCACATTAAAAAGTTACCATAACAAAAACGTTTTTGACAAATAACAAATGATGAAAAGTGAATGATGAAAACATTATAACAAAATTAATTAACATTGAAGAGGTATGGAAGGCAAAAATGCTTATGAAATTATATATTACTAGTTAAAACCTTGCACCATACACAAAATTTGGTTTAAAGTATAGCAAATGAAAAAAAATAATAAATTTACTTAAAAAATATTGCAATTAACATATCGATAATATTGTAGGCGTGAGGGTTCAGTTGCAATGTAGTCACGTGCGTGCTATGTGATTCTCGTGCTACATGTGAACCTAAAGAAATGATGTGTAATGACAAACAAATATTCTTTACTAAATTCTTAATTTGATCTTTTGAAAGAATAGTCCGACAAAGTAATGATCTTTTTTTCTCCCAAAAAGTCCCCTTTTAAAATGAAGATGCCTTGGGTATTTATAGGGTTTAGTTATGAATTTCGTCTATTGGATAGTGATAGCAATCGATAGTAAGGCCTTTTATAAATCTAAGCCTATTAAGAGCCTTTAATGTGCAAACCTTATTAAGAAATGTTAAATTGGACGAACCAATCTAATAGGCCTTACTCTAAATTTATCATGTTAAATATCTCATGATCATTCCAAAGGTCATGGACTTGGCTCATTGAGTCATATTGTTTTAGCTTAAAGAGTCAAATCTAATTACTTAATGAGCCTTTCCTCTACAAATATATATTTATGTTTATAATATATTATATAGTTATTGGATGATTTTGAATGTAATTATATATAATTTAAAAATAGTTATTATGTTTCAAAAGATAAGAGAGAAATATAAAATCAGATGAAAAGTTGTGTTGTTTCATATTAAATTGTATAAAAGTTATAACTTTTTAAATGATATATCATTTTAAGTGAAAGGTTATGTTAATATTAAATTATATGAAAGTTACGGAAAATAAATTAGAAGGACTTATTTTTTCTTCTAAAATTATATATATATTTATAATAGATTACATGAAACTGCATACGATTTCACGGATAATATCCACCACATTAGCAGCATTATTGGCCACACCCTCAACGGCAGCATCGGCCATACCGTCAGCAATAGCATCGGCCAAACCGTCAGTGATAGCTTCGGCCGCATCAACAAAATTACCTGCCACATCATCAGTATTATCTACTACATTGCCACCAATATCATGGGCCATATCAGCAATATCTTCGGCCAGATCGTCAGCAATATCAAAAGCATCAGTTGCCAAGCCCTCATCAACACTATCACCGGGCACGTCAACGTTATTATCACCCAGCACATCAACACTATCACCTAACGCGTCAGCATCATCAACACCATCACCCCGAACATCAACACCCGGCACATCA
The DNA here is from genome assembly GCA_037954665.1 of Laguncularia racemosa. Lineage (NCBI taxonomy): Eukaryota > Viridiplantae > Streptophyta > Magnoliopsida > Myrtales > Combretaceae > Laguncularia > Laguncularia racemosa. The sequence continues at coordinate 4,881,679 of JBBMOL010000031.1, read as the reverse complement.
ACACTATCAACACCATCATTTGGCACATTAACACTTTCACCCCAAGCATCAACACCATCATCGGACGCGTCAGTTTTCGCAACATCCCTAACATTATTTCTTGGTGCAACCGGCTGCAACCATCGCGTAACGATAATTCAAATTAGAGATGTAACTTGTAGCTAAATGACTGAGTTTTGATAATTATGATTTATGTTATTGAAGAAAATTTTCATTAACAATGGGAGATTATCTATATTTATATTTCACTCTAGCAATTGAATTCATGTCATGGATAAGTGAGCCTCATATGGATCAATCTTGTATTTTATTACGTAAACAAAGTTGTTCTACGTATGTTATTTTCATGTCATAATGTGCATAACTAACGACGCATATCATATTGCTTTCATTGTCAATGTGTAAGTGTCGGTGTCCATATGTAAATGACGAGCTTTATGTGTCGGAAAATCACGCACACACACACACACAAACGCATACATATACATGCACATATATATATATATAATGAAGCTTCTCAAGTTAATCCCTCTAAATTTTCTAAAATTTATAAATTAATAAATAAATTATCTAAAATTATTTTTTTACCGTTTCATCTTTAAGTGTTTGTATCAGTCAAATGTTTTGTTAATAAACTATCTGATTATATAAGTTGGTATCGGAACCTTTTTAAACATCAAAAGCTTATTTTTTAAAGAAAACACTAACAAGTCGCGGAAGTGAAAAGTTTAAGCAAGATTTATTTCGGTGCAATACTAACCGGCGAATTTTAAAAGTGTTTTAAATTTTGAAATCCAAACTCCATATGATTACACACTTAGTAATAAAATATCTTAGTTATAACTTGAAAATTCTCAACAATCTGTCGCGAAAACATAAATGATAATCCTATCTGTCTATCTATCCCTAGTAATAAATGATTAGAAACTTAAATATCGAAGTGCAAACTTAAAAATTTTTGAAGATTAGTAATGAAGGTGACTATTAGAAGATAATGAATGTAAAATTGAAGTGCAAACTACAAAAGTTTAGACACTCGGTAATAAAAGATTTTAGGTCGAAGTTGAATATTTTCAACAATTAGTTATGAAAATATAAAAGTTTGGAACCTACAATTGATTATCCCTTGCAATAAATAGATATATGTGCACACAAGAAAAGTTTAAGTGAATGCTCAATCGCATGTTTCATCAAGTGATAAATAAGCAACTGCTATAATAGAATTAAAGTGTTCCCTTACCTCTTTTCGCTTTTCTGAGGGAAACAAAGCCATGTTTTGAAACTGTGAATATTCAAGTGAAAACTTAAAAAGTTCCGACGGAGAGAAAAAAATGTGACTATTATAAGATAATGTGCAAACTACAAAATTTTAGACAGTCAGTAATAAAACATTTTAGTTAGAACTTCTAAATTTTCAATGATCAGTTGCAAAAATATTAGAGTTTGGAACCTACAAATGATTGTCCCTAGCAATGACTATACATATAGGTTTGTGCGGACTCAAGCAGAGCGTTGGTAAATACTTGATCATATGCTTGGATTGGTAATGAACAAGCAACTGCTATACAAAAAATGAAAAAGAAAAAGTGGGGGTGGTGGGGGGGTGGTTGCGGCGGAGAGGAGGAAAGAGAGAAAGCAAGACTCTAAAAGTAATAAAGGTGACTATTATTAGGCAATGAATTCAAGCATTGAAGCTCAAACTCTAAGAGTTTTGACACACAATACTAATACATATTAGTCCAAACTTGAAAATTCAACAATAGGTGGCAAAAATACAAGAATGTAGAGCCTACAAATGATTATCTCAGGCAATACCTATATGTATATAAGTTTGTGTAGACTTAAAACCTTAGGTCTTAGTGAAACTTCACCAAAGGCTTAGAATGGTAAAATATAAGCAATTACTAGTAAAAAAAAAAAATGAAAGCATTACATAAAAAGTTTAGATAATAAATAAGAAAGGTGACTATTATAAGACAATAAATTTAAACTTCGAAGTGCATACTGCAAAAATTTAGACACTAAAAAATATTCATGTTAGCTTGTACTTGAAAATTTTCAATAATTAATTGTGAAAATATAAAAATTTAGAACGTATAAATGATTATTGCAAGCAATAACTATAGATGAATCAAAATAGACAAAAAATGATTATTGCATGCTCAAAAAAAGTTAGTGAATACTTAATCATATGTTTAGATTGGTAACAAATAAATGACTACAATGAAATAATGAAAGCATTCCTTTACCTCTTTTGGCTTTTTTGAGTGCAGTGAAGCCGTGTCCTAGAAGTTTAAATATTGAAGTGCAATTGCAATCTTAAAAATTATAGAAAAAAAAGTGATAAAGGCAACTGTTATAAGATAATGGATGTAAATTTTGATGTGCAAACTCCAAAAATACAGACACTTCGTAATAAAAAATATTAGTTTAAACTTGAAAATTTTCAATAATCAGGAGTGGAAATATAAAAGTTTGGAACCTAGAAATGATTATCCCTAGCAATGAATAGATATTTGTGCACACTTAAAAAAAGTGTTACTGTATAATTAATTATAGACTTTGTTTGATGATAAATAAGCGGCTGTAATATCAAAATCAAAGCATTTCTTTACCTTGTTTGGCTTTTCTGAAGGAAATAAAGCTGTGCCCTGAAAGTTTAAATATCTAGGTGAAAACTTAATAGACAGTAAATAAGAAGAATGACTATTTTTAAAATAATGAATTTAAACATTTAAGTGCAAACTCCAAAAGTTTAGACACTCAGTAATAAAATGTCTTAGTTTAAACTTGTCAATTCTCGACAATCAGTTGTGAAAATAAAAAAGTTTGGAACCTACAAATGATTATCGCTACCAGTGCTATGCATATAGGTTTGTGTGGAATCAAAAAGGGACCATTGAATACTCAATTATATGCTTTGGTTGGTAATAAGGAAGACTGCTATGAAAAAATGAAAGCATTCTGTTTTGCCTCTTTTGGCCATTTTGAGGGCGACGAAATCATCTCCTGAAAGTATAACTATGTGTAAATATAAAATGCTAAGAGAATAAGTAATAAAGGTAACTATTACAAGATAATGAGTTCGAACATTGTAAGTCTCATTAATAAGACATATTAGTTCGAACTTGAAAATTTTCAATAATCTGTGACGAAAATATAAAAATTTGGAACCTACAAATGATTATTCCGAGCAAGGTTTGTGTAGAATCGATAAAAGAGATAAGCCTAGATTGACAACAATTGAGCGATTATTGTTAAAAGAAAAAAAAAAATAAAGCGTTTCTTTACCATTTTTAAGGGCCATTAAGCCGTTCTATGAAAGTTTAATATTGAAGTTCAAACATAAAATGTTTAAATAATAAGAAAGGTTTGAACTGACTCAAAAAATGGGCTAGATTATATGCTTAGATTGGTAATAAGTAAGCAACTGCTATGAAAAAAAAATGAAAGCATTCTCCTTTTACCTCTTTTGGCTTTTTTGATGACGACGAAGCCATGTCCTGAAACAATAAATATATGCAAACATATAAAAAGTTTAGATAATAAGTAATGAGGTCGATTTATAAGATAGTGAATTTAAATATTGATTTGCAAACTCCAAAAATTTAGACACCCAATAACAAACATATTAATCCAACCTTAAAAATTTTCAACCATCATTGATGAAACCTGCAAATGATTTTCTTGAGAATATATATATATATATATATATATAGGTTTATGCAAACTTATAAAACAAGGGTTAGTGAAACTTAATCATAAGCTTATATTGATAACAAATAATTGACTATTATTAAAAAAGAAAAGAAAAGAAAAGTTATATATTAAGTCCTCAATCTTTATCACATTTTCTATTTTAGTCCCTAAAATTTGCATATATTAACAAAAATGGACATTTTTCAATTCTATTATCTTTCCTGTCAATATTTAATGACATAGCTTTTTTTTTTCTTTAATTTATTTGGGCTACATGTCATCTAGCCATCAACTAAGTCATAAATACCCTTTGCAACCCTCTTGTTTTCTCCTTCTTTCTTATTTATGTCTATCACCATATGTATGTGTTTTTAGGTTAGATTTCCACAAGAAATAGGAAAGCTAGAACCTTCCCTTTTCTTTCTTCGCTAGCTCTCTCTATCTTATTTCTCTTCTTCTTCATTTCCTCTATGTATATTCTTTCTCCTCTCTCTCCCTTTCTTAGTTTTAATAGAAAATCATCTTTCTTTTTCCTTCCAAGATCCAATTTTAATCACCAAACGTAGACAAGATCGAATTTTTGTCACATACCTAAATTTAGGGTTTGTGTAGAGAAATAGATTTTAACATGAAGATGATGAAGGGTGTTGTTGTTATGGAGTTATCTTTGTATCTTGTACCTAAAGATCCTATAACAAGATTTAAGTTTTAGAGCTTGTTGCAAGACTATCAAGATCTTTAGATGGTAGTTTGTGGCTTTACCTTGGTTTTGTTCAACTCAGTGGTTACGACTTTCTTTTTTATTTATTTATTTTTGATCCTTTGGGTGTTTTGATGACCTTTTCTTCTCTTTCACTAATCAAAGTTCAAATCTTTATCATATGTGGATATGATTTGTAGGCCTTATCATGATTTATGATCTTAGGTTTTTTTAGGTCTTTTATAGAATTAGGATTTGCTTGATGAGTTTAGTCTATGATTATATCTTGTTTTTTTTTTTTTTATGGTACTATAATATTTTTTTTCCTTACACATAGTGTAAAGAAATTTGAGAAAGAAAAGCCATGTCATTAAAAATTAATAAAAAGGATAATAGAATTGACAGATGTCCATTTTTGAGAACATATGCAAATATTAAGGATTGAGATAAAAAAAAAAATTAGTACTGAAAGAGAAAAAGTGGCAAAGGTTAAGGACTTAATAGGCATTTTACCCTTAAAATAATAATAATAATAATAATAATAATAATAATAATAATAATAATAATAATAAATAATAATAATAAAGCATTCCTTTACCTCTTTTGACTTTTTTGAGGGTGATGAAGCCATGCCCTAAAAGAATAAAATATGTACAAACATATAAAACATTTAGATAGTAAGTAAGAAAGTTGACTAATAAGATAATGAATTCAAACATTGATTTACAAACTCCAAAAATTAACATAATTAATCAATATATATTATATATATATATATATATATATATATATATATATATATATATTGCAAACTTAAAAGTGAGGGTTAGTGAAACTTAATCATAAGCTCATATTAGTAATAAATAAACAACTACTATCAAAGAAAAAAAATGCGTTCCCTCACCTCTTTTGGCTTTTTTGAGGATGATGAAGCCATATCCTAAAAGAATAAATATGTGCAAACAAATAAAAATTTTAGATAATAAGTAATAAAGTTGACTTATAAGATAATGAATTCAAACATTGTGTAATAATCATAAATTTAAATAAATAATATATATATATATATTGAAAAATAGCATTTAAACAATACAAAGAAAATAAAACAAAATAAAAAAGAATAAGGTTGGGGCAATTGGCAGTAAAAAGGATTTAATGATGGGGATGATATAGACATTTGACATGAAAAGTATAATAGTTTCCAACATGTTCTTCTAACCTTTTTACCCATTTGCATGCTATAGAACCCTAAGAGCCGTTTATAGAACCTTAAGAGTAAAAGAGGACTTTGATCTAGCTAATTACACATGAAAGATTTGTGTGAACCAACTTTGATCATCAAAAAGATCCAAATAGAGTTAGGATGAGCTGACATTTACAATCAAAGGACATGGAAGATTGTTCATAAGGTGACAATGTGAGTAAGTCCTGTAGACCTTGTATAATTGATATGGAATTAAGATTTAGGATGTAAATTAAGCACAAGATTACAAAATCTTAAAAAGTGGAATAGATTTGGAGAGTAATGGTGATCAAGGAGTGGAACTTTGAAGAAAAAATCAATTTTTGCAAAATTGGAGAATTTTAGAAGCATACAGTCCTCTACACGGCTATGTTGCACCCATGTATTGGAAGTACACTGCCACGTAGGTGAGTTGCATGACCTTATGTCAAAATCTCGAAGTGCGCAGTAGGGTACATGGGCAAAAGTCACGCCCATGTCAAAAATGAAAAAAAGTGCATAGTAAGATACACAGGCAATAGGCATACTTGTGCCAAAAATAAACAAGTGAATAGTAAGATACACAGACAATAGACATGATCATGTATCAGGCTGTGTTGGACCCTTGCAATAACAAATGCAATACACGGATAAGAACATGCCCGTGTACTTAGACGTATCGGAGCCCTATTTTCCAAAGTTAAGTTTTTACAATGCCTTATCTCTCTTAACTTAACCAAATACCTAAACAAAGATTAAGATGATTATTGTAGGCTCTCTAAGCGTACATGATTGTGATAAGCTTAAGGATTGAGAGATTGTAGAAGTGTGAAGAGATTATTCATTACTTACCAGGTACATGTATATTGTGTTTGTTGCTTGTGCGTGTTAGGTTAGAAGTGTAGTTTAATCTTAAACATGAATGAAATTGATTATTTGTGTGATCTAGCTTAGTTGGGCCCAAAGAATTGAGAATGTCGGTGATCTTGGGGTGGCACCCCGATGATCGGTATATGACATTGTCTCTAGTGGAGTCGTGTATCGAAATGATTTGGGTAGATTTAGGATGATATGGACTTATAGATAGTAGGAAGTACCTACTATCGTATATGCATATTTATGTATGGTATGGACTCATGGATATTAAGGAGGAATCATTGTTATATATATATATGTGTGTGTGTGTGTGTATAATATAGACTCATAAATAATATCGAGTACCCATTGTCGTATATGTATATTCATGTATGGTATGGACTTACGGACAATGAGGAGGACCCATTATTGTATATATATATATATATATGTATGATATGGACTATTGGATAGTAGAGAGTACTTACTATTGCGTATTTATAATTATATATGGTATAAACTCATGGACAATGGGAAGAACCCATTGTCGTTTATATATGTATATATCTATATTTGTGTATGATGTGTATGTGGGGAATTGTGATGATGAGAGTTGTGTGTTAGAATAAAGAATAAAAAAGATAATAAACAGTTGCTTGGATCGCTTGTTGCATTATGTTTGTGTTCGTATTTTTGGCATGGTATGTGTGTCTAATTGTAAGGAATTAACTTACCTCTTATGGAACCATTTTTTTTTTTTTTAAGTTTCAGGTAATTTGGGTGAAATTGTAAGGTATGATGAGACACTAGTGAACATGAATCAAAACTTGGATGAGGATATAGAGTATGTGTATTATAAAGAATGATATGCAGATTAGAAGAAGGACTAGAATTGGAGGATAGTGTTTATGATATTTGTTTACTCTTGTTACATTTAAGACTTTGATCATAATAGAGTTTAGTATGCTTCCATTGTGATATGATTGTAAGAGATTAATTATGATTGATTATTGTAGATAGATTGTTATTTGTAGTTTTTATTATATGAAGAGATTAAGTAGGATGTATTAAACCACTTACTTATATACGTGAAGACTTTTTACTTTGTTAGCATGGTTATTTAGATATTGATTATGGAATTTAGCAGACTTTGAGCCTTTGCATGTCTTCACCTAGTGAAGACATGTGGTGGGCTGTATTTACCACTAGTTTTGGAGTATTACAGTTTAAATGGTATCAAAGCATAGGTTTATTGATCTGTAGACTACCTAGGAATAAAATCTTTAGGATGGTAAGACATGACGAGAGTGGGTAATAAATGGGACTAATGATTGTAGAAATACATTTTCCTTTTAGTCATACTTACCATTCTATTGATAGAAGTTTGATATCTTGAAGGCAATATTCTTAATAACTAGATGCCACTCAGACTGCCTCAGCATGGGTTCGGATTGAATGATGTTATTACTATGTAGTTGCTAGAGGTAATTAATACCTTAGTAGGAGTGGTGGCACAACAACAGTAGTAGATACAAGAATTGCAAATGTTGAGTAGTAGGCAAGGGTAGATGATGGGAGATGTTAGAGATAAGCTGACTAGGCCAATTAGTTTGGATTGATTCATAAGGTTGGTTAGGGAGTTTAGGCCTAAGGTGGATGACCCACTGGATGTTGAGCAGTAGATAGATGAGTTAAAGAAAAACTTTGCAGCGTTTGGAGTCCTTGAAGAGAAAGAGGTGAACTATGCTGTATATTTCATTAGGGGCCTGGCTTTGAAATGGTGGTTGAGTATGTTAAGATTGATAGTAGGACTTATCACCTGGGAGAGGTTTAAACAGATGCTATATGAATAGTACTTCCCAAGTAGCATACAAAACAAAATGGAGGCAACCCACAATAGTTGCCACTAAGGAAAAAGATTTGTGGCTAAGTATGAGGTGGAGTTAAATCGCTTAGTGAAATTCATGCTACTAACCTTTAGATCAGTTGAGAGGTCAAGGGCTCATCGATTTGTATTAGGTCTGGAGCTCACTTTATAGTATGAAGTGGGATCATTCTATTTGAACACTTATTTTGAGGTGGTGAACAAAGCCAAGTTTCTAGAATAGAGCCATAAGAGAATTGAGGAGATGAGAAAATTGGGGATTAGGGTTGTATTGGGGAAGAGACATACGTATACAAGAGAAGGGTAAGAGGCTTCAAACTTTTTAGACTAAGCCTATGGTCATTGTAGCACCCTTCTCTTAGGTTAGGACCTCCTTAACAGGTTAGGGTTGCAAATGCTCTAGATGCTTTAGTTCACATAAGTTAAATGAGTGTAAATGGCTAGAGGGTGCCAATTTTTCATTTGGGAAGATAGGACACAACGGTAAGACCTACATAGAGAGATCTATTCCCCTTACTTTTTGTTTTTCCTACAAACAAAGGGGTTATAGGATGATAGATTGCCCAAATACGAGAGGGTAGACTATGCCACCAACATAGATAGTGAGAAACCAAGTAGTGAACGAAGTTGGTAGCCCTTAACCAATAGGATCAAGACTAAGAGCACCGGCTCAGGTATTTACACTACAATGATAGGACACTTTAGACATGGACACTTTGGTAGCTATGTTATTGGTACACTTTGTTAGTGCTTATGTCCTATTTGATACCGATGTAGCACATTTATGTGTGTTTGATGCATTTAGAAATATTTATGATATTCATGTTGAGATGTTGGATATTATATTGAGTTTGAATATACTGATGGGTGTAGGTAGAGGATTAAATAGAGTATGTAGAAAGGTCAGTATTGAAGTGTAAGGTAAGGTTCTGCTTGCAGATATTCTAGTTTTGGAGATGATGGATTTTGATGTGATATTGTGAATGAATTAGTTATTTAGACACAATACAATCATTGATTGTCATAGTATAACAATCCATTTTGGTAAACTAGGAGAAGAACCCTTTTTCTTTTAACTGAAAGTACATAAACTAATAGGATTGCCCACATATATGAATTGTGGGGTAATAGCATGATAGCTTTAGTGACGGTTGAATTTGATGAAGTGGGGTGAATTGATCAAGTCTGTATGGTGAGGGAATTTACAAAAGTCTTTCCTAAAGACTTGCTAAGCCTACCTTTAGCAAAGGAGATTGAATTTGGTATAGACATGGTATTTGGTACAACTACTATATCTAAAACCCCGTACCATATGGCACCTAATGAATTGGAAGAACTGAAGAAATAGTTACAAGAATTATTGGATAAGATGTTTATCTAACCTAGTGTCTTGCCTTTGGGTGCGCTTGTGTTATTTGTGAAGAAAAAAGACAATAGTATGTAGTTGTGCATTGACTATAAGGAACTAAATCGAGTCACCATTAAGAATAAATACCTCCTCTTGAGGATAGATGATTTGTTTATCAACTATAGTGGGCTCAAGTCTTCTGAAAGATCAACTTGAGATCTAGGTATAATTAGTTGAGGATTTGTGGTTGGGGGGGGGGGGATATTTAGAAGACTACATTTAGGACTTGATATGAGCATTATGAGTTCCAAGTATTGCCATTGGACTCACAAATGCATCGGTAGCCTTTATGGCCTTGATGAATCAAGTATTTCAGGAGTATTTGGTTAAATTTTTCATTGTGTTTATAGATGACATTTAAATATACCCCAAGAGTGAAGAGGAGCATAAGTAACATTTGAGGATGGTGTTGAATAGATTGCAGACAGAGAGGTTGTACTTGAAATTCAAGAATTGTGAGTTTTGGCTTAATCAGGTAACTTTCTTAAGCCATGTGATTAGTAAAGAAGGTATATCTATAGACCTTGAAAAGATAAAGGCTATGAATGAGTGGCATATATCGAAGATAGTGATAAAAGTAAAAAACTTCTTGGGGTTAGCAGGGTATTATGAAAGATTTGTAGAAGGATTTTCTAAGTTGGCAACCCCTCTAACTAGATTAACTCAAAAGGAGGTGAAGTTTGTATGGGATAATTGTTGTGAAACAAGCTTGATAACATTGAAGGAGAGGTTGATTTCAACATTGGTTCTAGCATTACCTATTAGTGATGAAGAGTTTTTCATATTTAGTGATGTGTCTATCTAAGGGCTAGGATGTGTATTGATACAGAATGAGAGGGTTATAGCATATGCATCCTAACAATCGAAGCCTTATGAGAAAAACTATCTTACACATGATTTGGAATTGGTAGCGGTTGTCCTTGCACTCAAATTGTGAAAACATTATTTGTATGGGAAAAAAGTGTAAGATATTTACAAATCATAAAAGTTTCAAGTATATCTTTACCTAAAGGAGTTAAACATAAGGCAAAGATGACGGTTAGAATTGATAAAGGATTACGATATTGAAATTCAATATTATCTTAGGAAAGCGAATATAGTTGTCGATGCACTTAGCAGAAAGAGACATGATAATTTAGCAACTCTAATCACAACTCAATGGAATATATGTAGAGACCAGAACTTGAAATTGTAACTCAGGAGGTTAGGACTAGACTAGCCAGTTTACATATACAACCTACATTGGTGGGTAGGATAAAAGCTCCATAAGTTGACGATGTGGAGGTGCGAGGGATTAAGAAATGGATGGAAGAAGGAAAGGCGATGGAGTTTAATGTAGATGGAGAAGAAGTACTAAGGTATGGTTAAAGGTGTGCGTTCTAGGTGCAGTTGAAGTGAAGGATGAGATACTGAAAGAGATGCATTGTTCTAGATACTCTATTCATCCTAGGAGTATTGAGATGCATAAAGACCTAAAATATCACTATTGGTAGAAGAATATGAAGTGGGAAATTGTAGAGTATGTATCTAGGTGTTTGGCCTGTTAATAAATCAAGATAGAGAATCAAAGATCCATTAACAAGTTGTAAACTCTACCAATACTAAAGTGGAATGGGAGCCTATGACCATGGATTTCATCATAGCATTACCTAGGATTTCATCATAGAACTATGACTAAATTGGACACCATAAGGGTAATTGTAGACAGATTCACAAAATCTGTGCATTTTATAACTATAGGTATTGGGTATAAACTTGAAAAGTTGGCTCAACTGTATGTTAAGAAAATTATGAGGTTACATGGGGTATCAATCACAATAGTTTTAGACAAAGATACACGATTCATTGGGAGATTTTGGAGGAGTTTATATAAGGCACTAGGAACCAAATTGTAGTTTCGTACGCCTTTTTACCCATAGATGAATAGTTGACTAGAATGAACCATCAAGATATTAAAAGATATATTGAGGGCCTATGCCCTAGATGTTGGTGGGAATTGGGTTAGGCACTTGTATTTAGTAGAGTTCGCCTACAACAATAACTATCAAGATATAATCTAAATGGCACCCTATGAAGCATTATTTGGTAGAAAGTGCCAATTGCCTTTACATTAGGATGGAGTAGGTGAGAGATAAGTATTGGGACTTGACCTAGCTCAAGACATTATAGACAGGGACAAGTTAATCAGGTAGAGAATGTAGTTAGCCTAAAGCTGTTAGAAGTCTTATGTAGATAGAAGATGATGCCCTTTAAAGTTTAATGTGTGAGATCATGCATTGTTTAAAGTATCACCTACAAAAGGGGTGGTAAGATTTAGATTAAGAGGAAAATTAAATTCTAGGTATGTAAGATTCTTTAAAGTCTTGTAAAGAGTTGGACCAATGGTGGATAGACTAGCCTTACCACCAAATCTGGCTAGGGTACATGACGTATTTTACATTTTCATGTTAAGGAAATATGTATCGAATCTAGACTAGGTAATTGTTTTAGAACCACTAGAAGTATTGTGAAACCTCACAATAGTAGAGAAACATGTCAGGATTGTAGATACTAAAGAGTAGATTCTAAGGAGATGAGTAATCAAATACATCAAGGTATAATGGAGTAATTAAACGGAAAGAGAAGCAACTAAGGAATTAGAAGAGGAGATAAAGAAGAGATATCCAAAGCTTTTTAACAATCTAGGTAACTTTCGTGGATGAAACTTTTATTAAGGAGGGGGGGAATGTAATAATTGAAAATTTAAATAAATAATCTATATATTGAATAATAGTATTTAAATAATATAGAGAAAATAAAAAAAAATAAAAAGAATATGGTCGAGGCAATTGGCAGTAAAATGGTTTTATTAACTAAGGCAATATGGACATTTGACGAGAAAAGTATAAAATAGTTTCCAACATGTCCTTTTGACCCTTTTACACATTTGCTTGTTGCTGAACCTTAAGAGTTGTCTATAGAACCTTAAGAGTAGAAGAGGACTTCGATCTAGCTAATTACATATAAAAGATTTGTGTGAACCAACTCTAATCATCATAACGATCCAAATAGAGTCAGGACGAACCAACATCCATAACAACAAGACTTGGATGATCATTTATGAGGCGGCAATCTGAGTAAGTCCTCTAAACTTTATATAATTGATATGGAATTAAGATTTAGGATGTTGTAAATTAAGCATAGGATTATAGAACCTTTGAAAGTGGAATAAATTTGGAGAGTAATAATGATTAGGGAGTGGAACTTTGAAGAAAAATTCAAAATTTGTAAAATTTTAGAATTCTAGAAATATACGGTCCCCTACATGGCCATGTTGTACTTGTGCACTCTAGTACATGGCCACTTAAGTAAGTTACACGACCTCATGCAAAAATTACAAAGTGTATAGTAGGGTATACGGGGAATAGATATGCTCATGTAAAAAATAAAAACAAGTGCACAGTAAGATGTACGAGTAATAGGCACACTCGTATCAAAAATAAAAAGTAAATAGTAAGATACATGGACAATGGACATGATCATGTATTAGGCCATGTTCGACCCTTGAGATAACACACACAGTACAAGGACATGAACATGCTCATGTACTTGGACATATTGGACCTTTGTTTTCCAAAGTTGAGTTTTTACAACGCCTTACCTCTCTTAACTTAACCAAACACCTAAATATAGATTAAGATGATTGTTATAGGCTCTTTAAGCATACGTAATTGTGGATTTGAATAGGTTTGAGTATTGAGAGATTGCAAAAGTGTCAAGAGATCATTCACTGCTTACTAGGTATGTGAATACTATTTTTGTTGCTTATACTTGTTAGGTTAGAAGTGTAATTTAATCTTAAACATGAATAAAATTGATTCTTTGTGTAATTGAGCTTGGCTGGGCCTAAGGGACTGAGAATGTTAGTTATCTTAAGGTGGTACTCTAATGATTGGTATGTGACATTGTCCCTAATCGAGTCGTGTACCAAAATGATCCGAGTAGGTTTAAGATGATATGCAATCATGAGTAATAGGGGAGTACCCACTATCGTGTATGTATATTTATGTATGGTATAGACTTATGGATAATAGGGATGACCCATTGTTATATATATATGGTCTCATGGATAGAGGAGAGTACTTATTATCATATATGTATGTATATTTATGTATGGTATAGACTCATGGATAATGGGGATGACTTATTGTCGTATATATATATATATATATATATATATATTATATATAATGTATGATATGGACTCATGGATAATGGGGATGACTTATTGTCGTATATGTATAAATGTATGATATGGACTCATAAACTCATGGATAGTGGAGAGCACCCACTATTGTTTATGTATAATTATGTATGGTATGGACTCTTGGATAATGGGGATGACTCATTGTTATATATATATATAACAATGAGTCGTCCCCATTATCCAAGAGTCCATACCATACATAATTATACTATAACAATGAGTCGTCCCCATTATCCAAGAGTCCATACCATACATAATTATACATAAACAATAGTATATATATATATGTATGTATGTATGTATGTATATATGTGTATGATGTGTATGTGAGGAATTGTGATGATGAGAGTTATGTGTTAGAATAAAGAATAAGAAAGATAATAAATTGTTGCTTGAATATCTTGTTGCGTTATGCTTGTGTTGGTATTTCTAGCATGGCATACGTGTGTGATTGTAGTAATACATTGTATTGGCATTAGCTTACCCTTTGTGGGACCATGTTTTATAGTTGTAGGTATTTCGAGTGAAATTGTAGGATATAATGAGACACTAGTGAGCACGGACCAAAACTTGGATGAAGATGTGGAGTATGTGTATTATGAAGAATGACATGCAGATTTGAAGAAGGATTAGCATTAGAGCATAGTGTTTATGATATTGGTTTGGTGGTGTTACATTTAAAACTTTGATTATAATAGAGTTTAATATGCTTTTGTTGCGATATGATTATAAAAGATCAATTATGGATGACTATCATAGACAAATTGTTATTTGTAGTTTTTATTATATGAAGAGATTGAGTAGGATGTATTAAACCACCTACTCATATATGTGGAGAATTTTTACTTAGTTGGCATGGTTATTTGGATACTAATTATGGAATTTAGTAGAGTCTTAGCCTTTACATGTCTTCACCTAATTAGAAGATGTGGCGGGTTATACTCGCCACAGGTTTCGAGGTGTTACACATTGATTTGCAGACCATAAAAGTTTAGACACATACTAACAAACATATTAGTCCGAACATAAAAATTTTCAATCATCATTGGTGAAAATATAAAAATTTGAAACCTACAATGATTATCCTCAACATATATATATATATATAGGTTTATGTAAACTTAAAAATGAGGGTTAGTGAAACTTAATGATAATCTTATATTGATTACAAATAGGTGATTGTTATTTAAAAAAACAATATATATATATATATATATTTACATATATAGGTTTGTGCAAATTTAAAAAAAAAAACAAAGGTTAGTGAAACTTAATGATAATCTTATATTGATAACAAATGGGTGATTGCTATTGAAAAAAATAAATAAATGAATTTTTCCTTTACCTCTTTTGGCTTTTCTAAGGATGACGAAGCCATGTCCTAAAAGAATAAATATGCACAAACATA
The DNA here is from genome assembly GCA_037954665.1 of Laguncularia racemosa. NCBI lineage: Eukaryota > Viridiplantae > Streptophyta > Magnoliopsida > Myrtales > Combretaceae > Laguncularia > Laguncularia racemosa. The sequence goes on along the minus strand of JBBMOL010000031.1, from coordinate 4,866,256 downwards.
TAAAAAGTTTAGATAACAAGTAAGAAAGTTGACTTATAACATAATGAATTCAAATATTGATTTGCAAACTTTAAAAATTTAGATAACTAATAACAAACATGTTAGTTTGAACTTGAAAATTCTCACTCATCATTGGTGAAAATATAAAATTTGGAGCCTACAAATGATTATCTTAAGCCAATATCACTTCTTCTAGACTCCATATCTTTCCAATACAATTTTACTACAAAAAATATTGAACAACCAATTGAAGTATCTATCATAATGATCCAACATAAATATTTTTATGGGTAAAATGGAAAACTTGACCTAAGTTTTCTCATTCTCTCTCCCACTTTAATGGGAATTGAGGTTCGATCCACCATAATCCAATCCAAGGACGGAACCGATGTGTCAAAGATCAAACTAATGACTCACAACAAGACAAATCAAGAGGGTAGAACAAGAAAAATAAGGTGTAGAAAGGTACATGATCATCAACACGAGTGCGTTGATGGGTATGTTGATCAACATGGTCAACAATATAACCATGCTGTTTGAAAAATGAGCCATAGAGAGATACATGAGTAGGTACATGACCGTATTCCTAAGTGTGTTGATCAACACAATTAACAACATGATCGTATTGAATAATAGGGATGACTAATGACATATACGGTCCCCAACACAATTGCATTAGCGATGGTGCTGCATTCAATAAGTCTTTATTTTTTTTTAAATTATTAACAAATTTGCCATTTTATTTGTACTTTTTCTCATTTTGTATTTACGAGTTTTCCATTAGGGTCTAAGAAGCATTTAAGTGTCTTTTTCTATATTAGAGACATGATGATGATTTATCTTTCACATAATATAGAACTTTCTCTTTGAGATTGAAAATTCTAGCTTATTAACAAGTTTCTTTTTATTGAGTCTTATTAATCGATTTTGTTATTGATTGTGGTGATTCTTTATCTAGACTATCTTGTGTGTCATATTAGGATTTTCTTGCTAATCCATTGATTTCCAAAGATTGTGAGTCATATTGATTGAGGTGCATCATAAACCTAATTCAATTATTGGATTAAATTCACTAATTGTTCATATCTTGCTGCTGTTTACATTTCCTATTACTAAAAATTCATAAAAAATACACAAATTTTATTATTTTGTAGGTTATTGTACAAATTAAAGGCTATGTTTAGGATTAAATCCAAATCATGCGCTCATCATAATTAATTTGGTATCAAAGTGCTAGAGTTTGACATACGTGATTGGTTAGTTCAATTTCTCTAATTGTTGCAAGTGTTGTTCATAGGAACTTGGGGTTGTTATGAACTAATTGGTAAAGGGTCATTGTTCACAGTTGTGGAAGGTTTTAATTTAGTTTATATCATTGTTTGTGATTGATGCTATGTTGTGAGAAGATTGTTAATATATATATCTAGAATTGGTGGAGATGTGATTATTGATGTTAGAAACATATAATGTTAACTATGCAAACCATGTTAATATAGAACTTAGGGGTGAATGCTGCTTAAGGTAATGTTTATGGGGTTAGACATGGTTGGGAGCAACATGAAATTAAAGAATTAGTTGAAGGAGGAGGAGATAATTTTGATGGGAATCATAAAGGTGTTGGTAACCTATAGATGAGTGTACTAAAGTTAACTTGGCATCTTTAGAGTTTACAAGATTTGCTACATTATGGTGGAGGAACCTTAGAATTTAAAGAAGAGACGATGGTGAGGTTGAGATAGCTAACTAGAATATGATGAAGCGGTTGTTCAAGAAGACGTTTGTGCCCTATTATTACAAATAGGAACTATTCTCAAGGTTGAAGAACTTGAAGCAAGGGCGTTTGAGTGTAATTCGGTATGCTTAAGAATATGAGGCATCGCCCATTTGGTATGAGGTAAGGGAACTTATTGAGTAAACCACAACGAGGTTTATTTCTAGCTTGAAATATGAAATTGCAAATTTTGTAGAGTTATAGTCGCCTGAGACTCTAGATGATGTTATTTAATTGTTAAGGTTTTAGGTATTTAGCATTCGAGAGTCTAAACTAGTGGGCTATGGTTGTTAAAACCAAATTACTTGAGATTGTGGTGATTAGTGAAGAGGAGAAGGAAGACCTGGTTGTAGACATTGAGTAGCAATTGTAGGCTTATGAATCAAATGAAGATACTCATGTGGGTACCAAAAAGGAAGACATGACACAAACATGACTCTAATTGTTAGACGTTCTATGATGCAAGAGCAACCATCAAATGTGGCTTAAAGGGAAAATTTGTTCTTTACCTAGTACTTAGTGAAAGGTAACATGTCTTCCTTAGTGACTGATAGTGGAAGTTGTATATACAACTTTTGTCCATACTTTGTGGTTGAAGATGATACTATATCTATAACCATATATTTTGCATTGGTTTAGAGAGAAGGGTAAAATCTATGTCAACAAGAAAGTTAAAGCTCCATTGCTGGTTAGGGAGCATAAAGATGAGTAGCTATGTGACATTTGTGGTCATGGATGTGGCTTACATATTGCTTGATAGACCATGGATACATGATAGGAGAGTGTTATATGATGGGTTAAAAAATGTCTTTACATTTGCAAAGGATGGGAAACAAATTGTCTTGACTCCTATAACTCTAATTGAGATCAAGAAGGACTAAATTACATAAGGAAAGTTATAGGAAGAACATAAGAGACAACCCAATTATAAAGAAATTAAAGATTCAAGGGTGTCTCTTTGCTAACCTTAGGTAAATGATGGGAATTGGGGTTCGATCTAGCGTAACCCAAGCTGAAGATAGAACCAAAGTATTAAGGATTGAACTAATGGCTCACAACAAGATAAAAGAAAGGGATGGAATAAGAAAAATGAGGTGTAGAGAGGTATATGGCCATCAACATAGGTATGTTGATGGGTGTGTTGATCAACATGGCCAACAACATGACCATGTTGATTGTAAAATGAGCTACAAAGAGATACATGAGCAAGTACATGATCATGTTCCCAGGCGTGTTGATTAGCACGATCAACAATGTGATCGTGTTGATCAATAAAGATGACTAGTAAGATACACAATCACCAACACAACCGTGTTGGCAAATGTGTTGCACTCAAACAGTCTTTTTATCCTTTTTTTTTTAATTATTGTTGAATTTACTGCTTTATTTATATATTTTCTTATTTTGTATTTACGAGTTTGCCAACAGGAGGTGTTTAAGCATCTTTTGCTATAATAGACACATGATGATGAATTAACTTTTACATAATATAGAATTCTCTCTTTAAGATTGAAAATCCTAACATATTAACAAGCTTTTTTTATTGAATCTTATCAATCAGTTTTTGTAATGATTGTAGAGATTCTCTAGCTAGACTATTTTGTGTGTCACATCAAGATTTTTTTGGTTAAGTCATTGATTTCTAAAGATCATTAGTTATATCAATCAAAGAACATCATAAACTCAATTCGACTATTGGATTAAATTTAGTAATAATTTATATCGTGTTACTATTTACTTTTTCTATTACTAAAAATTCATAAAAAATACACAAATTTTATTATCTATAGGTTGCTACGCAAATTAAAGGCCATGTTTGGGATCAAATCCAAATCTTAGGCACATCACACTTACATTACTCCAATATGTCTCATGTTCAAACACCTTAATTTAAGGGAAAGATTTTAAAATCTTTGACTACTAGAAACTACGATTTTAAAATTGTACGTACAAAAAATTTTATTATAATGCTTTTCGTTAGTTTTCTTAGAGGCCAAATTGAAATTATTTTTTAAGAGCCTGTCAATTTAAAGGGAACTTCACAAGGAGTTTGCTTTTTTATCCTGAGCATATATATGGGTTTGCGCAAACTTAAAAAATGGGGATTAGTAAAACTTAATCATAAGCTTATATTGGTAACAAATAAGCAACTACTATTAAAAATATAAAGCATTCCTTTACCTCTTTTGGCTTTTTTGAGGACGACGAAGCCATATCCTAAAGAAATAAATATGTACGAACATGTAAAAAGTTTAGATAATAAGTAATAAAGCTCACTTATAAGATAATGAATTCATATATTGATTTGGAAAATCCAAAAATTTAGACACCTAATAATAAACATATTAGTCAAAACTTTAAAATTTTCAACCACCATTGGTGAAAATATGAAAATTTGGAACCTACAAATGATTATCCTAAGTATATATGTAGGTTTGTGCAAACTTAAAAAACAAGGGTTAGTGAACTTAATCATAAGATTATATTGATAACAAATAAGCGATAGCTATTAAAATAATAATAATAATAAAGCATTCTTTTACCTTTTTTTTTGGCTTTTGGAAGGACGATGAAGCTATTTTGAAAGAATAAATATGTGCAAACGTATAAAAAGTTTAGATAATAAGTAAGAAAGTTGGCTTATAAGATAATGAATTCAAACTTTGATTTGCAAACTCTAAAAATTTGGACACCCAATAACAAACATATTAGTCTGAACTTGAAAATTTTCACCCATCATTGGTGAAAATATAAAAATTTGAAGCCCACAAATGATTATGTCATGAGCATATATGTGTGTGAGTGTGTGAAACTTAATCATAAGCTTATATTAGTAACAAATAAGCCACTGCTAACAAAAAAAATGAGGCATTCCTTTACCTCTTTTGGCTTTTTAAATGGCCTTGAAGCCGTTTCATGAAAGTTTAAATATTGAAATGCAAATAAAGAAAGCTTAGTCGATAAGTTAGAAAGGTGACTCTTAGAAGATACTGAATTAAACATTGAAGTGTAAATTCCAAAGGTTTAGACACCTAGTAATAAAACATAATAGTTCTTTGCGAATATAAAAGTTTGTAACCTACCAATGGTTATCCCTAGCAATAACTTTATATAGGTTTGTGCAGACTCAAAAAGGAAAAAAAGGTTTAATGAATACTTAATCATATGCTTAGATTGGGTAAGCAGCCGCTATTGAAAAATGAAAGCACTTTTTTACCTCTTTTGATTTTTTTGAGGGCAACGAATCCTCGTCCTGTAAGTTTAAATATCAAAATGCAAACTTGAAAAGTCTAGACAATAAAGTAAATTCAGAGAATTTAAGAAGAAAAATTTAGCAAAATGTAGAGAAAGTTAATTTAAACCTAAATTTATTCTCGCAGGATGTTAATATGTAAAATCAATTATTGATATTAAAAGAAAAAAAATCATGCTATAATAATAATTTTTTTTAATAATTTTAACTATTATTTTATAAATTTAAAGATCTAAATTGATTTAGAGGGTTCATTTTCCATAATGAATAGCCAAGGTGACTATTATAAGATAACGGAAACTATTTTTTTACCAGGATTGGGTTTGTAGAGTCATTTTCGTTGGGGCAACTAAGTATCTCGACCATCAAATTCCTGTTCCGAAAGACAGGGACAGTACCATTTTCATGGACGTGTGAGAAATTCTTTCGGGAGTAGCAAGAACGACAAAGATTGAAGGAGGGTTTTTGGTTGGAGCATTGGACACAAGTGGTATATGTGTTCCCATTTAAGATGACTTCACATTCAGCACAACATACTCCGAAATATAACAAGTAAAATAATGTGATGAATTCAGTAAAGTCAAGGCTACCATTTCCATCCCTGTCCAATTCCTGATATAGCTCCATAAGCCAAGAAGGGCTTCTTCCATGGAGTTTGTTTTGAGGATTGGTTTCAAAATAACGGAAAAACTCACTAATCGCTATTTGTCCATCTCCATTCTTGTCCATGGATTTGAATAGTTGCAGAGCTAGTTGCTTTGTTTGCTCTGGCAATTTCTCGTAGGTTGCCTTTGCTATGCTGCGAAGCTCCTCCATATTCTCTACTCTCTCTCTCTTTATGTTTCTCTGTTGCAGGGATGGCTTTGGCCTGTTGTGGTTGTCTTGCACTATATAGGGGAATTCAGTCAGCGTTTCACCTGCAAATAGAATTAGACAGTGGAATTTTTGAACAATCAGTGGGCAGTCGACCCGTGACAGTTGGTGGTCATCTTTCGTAATCAAGTGTGCGTAATTGCATCATCAGATGTATCTATCCACCAGAGTGAAATCTTTTCTCCTTGAGGGATCATAAGTAATTATATAAATGTACAAGTTGTCACGGTAAAAATATTTCCGAGGCATGTCCACTAGGGTTCTCTCTTTTGTGTGCTTTGAGAATTGTGGTAGTTACGTAATAAGAAAAAGATTAATTACACTATTAATACAATACTGTTTGAATGAGTGATATATAAGTATTAATATCATTTGTGTTTTTATATGTTCAAATTTTATTAATATTTATATATTATTAATCATCCATTCATATAGTGTATAAATAACTTTTTTCACTAAACACAGAACGTGGTGGTGGAATTAAGGAGGACGTAAGCAGTGATGAGAATGAGATACTAGTAATGCGATCATGTTATATGACAAAGAAGATGGAATGATTCAAGCGTCGACTTCAGTTTCAAGTCGTCTTTTGTCCACATCAATTAGTTTACTTCATCTACAATTGTTAAATACGGGGAAGCTAAATTACTTCCTCTCGATGATATGACTGAAAACGATATGGGGATAAGTTATCAACTTAAAAATAAGTTTTTAATTTAAATTATTAGATAATTTATAAATTAATCTTCTACTATTAAATATTTTTCTTCAAAATTTATCCTTTAAAATCTCTGCCAACAATTTCCTCGCTGAAAACAGAGGGCACTGAACGATAAGCAAATTAGATGACTAAATAGCCCATGAAACTGTGAGTTACTAAGTTCTTACATACTATTTACATCTATATATCTTTTGGAGGAATTTATTAAAATAATGCAATTAAAAAAAAATCACAAAATAGAATATTTGAGGAATTTATTTCAAAAATAAATTATGAAATCACGGGTCTAGAGCATACCTAGGCATGGACACACGATTTACTTATTTTTTAAAATAATTTTTAAATCAATATTTATATTTTTTAAATTTATGAAAATTATTTTTTTTGGTTATTAAGTAAATTATTAAAAGAAAATTTCATAATTATAAAATATGTTTAGAAATAATTGTTAAAGAAAAATGTAAAAGTATAGACACAAAAATAGAAAAAAATAATTTATTAGAAAACATTAATAAATTACAAAAATTCAAATAATAATTTACATGAATTACAAATGTCCATGAATGATGTTCCTCATGCATTAAAATAGATGGTTGAAATGGACCAGACTTCATTTAATCTGTATAATGAAAACAGAAAATGTTAGCAATTTACAAGTAACGATTCAATAATATCATAAACGTGCAAGGTTAAGCTAAGATTTAATGAATCATGTGTCTAATGATTCAACATTTACCATTATCGTGTCAACGTGGACACGTTCTTTTATAATAGCATTCCTTTTAGCAAAGTCTATATGTGATTGTGTTTGAACGCTCTCTAATGTTCATTTTCATGTGGTATCTTTTTCGCTTGGGTTTCCCTTTTTTCCATGCAAGCTTTCCTATTGGATGGAGTAATAGGAAGTTTACCAACTCCCAATTGAGCTTGTCGTCTATAGGCAGGGAGTGGGTCCTATATACGAGTTCTTAGTGCATCCACTTGTATTAGTCCGATATAGCTACTAATATATTGAGCCTGATTGAAGCAGCTACTACATAAGCATGCGAGCATGGGATTATGTAGATTTGTCATATTTGGTAAGTGCATGTGTTGTAGGCAAAGTCATTAGTGTGTGTTCAGCCCCCTCCTCTTAACTCGCTTACTACATGACGATTGCCAATGAACACTTCAAAAATTCTCTCCTGCTTATTGTAGTTGATGATTCTATGGTTGTTAGCTCGTGAACTTCATTTGTCTATCTTTTCAATGGCATATTTGGTGAAGATTCTATTCTTCGCTATATTCTTAAGTGCCTTTGAATGCTTGTTGACGAAGTAAGCCATGTAATTGTAGAAAGTTTTCTTCATTAAAGTAGCCATCAGTAATCTTCAAGCTCCTTTCAATACTGAATTGTAGTTTTCCATAATGTTGGAGGTTATATACCAAAATCGATAGTAATCATCATGAGCTAGCATCTACATCTCCACTGACATGTTGTCAAATTATGCTAGGGCATTAGGCTTAATAGTCCTCACTTGGTCCATGAAATAGTTTAGTTTTTGAACTTGTGCTTACATGTTCAAGTAGGTCACCAATTTCTTACAATGCTTATTTTTGTGTGAGTTGTTGAAGTTGCTTGCAATTTGTTGTATACAAAACTGCCACATTGTGAATGGAGGGTGTCATCCATTGGGTCAGGCTTTGACTATTGACTTGATGCCAAGGTGGCTATCCAATATGAGGCAAATGGTTTTATGTTCTTTACGGTTGCTAGCCACATGTTCCTTCAATTTCCTCAATGGCCAACCCCTTGTTTCAGCCGACTCGTCATCTACAAGAGCAAATGCCAGTGGAAGAATATGGTTGTTGCATCAATGCCATAAGAAACTAGCAACTTGTACTTATACTTCTCATAAAGAAAAGTTCCATCGATAGTAATAGCAGGTCTAAGCAATCTCTATGCTGCAATGAACAACTTAAATGCCTAGAAAACCCACTTAAGAGTAGACACCTTAGGGGCATTCGATCTTTTCCACCTCCAATCAACTCGTGCTTCAAGATTGGTATTTGTTATCACATTTAGAAGCTTAGGGAGCTTATTGTAAGACATCTCCCAATTTCTGTATACATGCTCAATAGCCTATTTCTTGCCCTCCCAAACTTGTTTCTTGGCTATCTTGTAACCAAATTTTTGTTTCACAATAAAAGTGAGCTCTATAACCTTCATATTGGGATTGTCCATGACAAGATTTACAAACTGGCTTGCAAGAAGATTGCAATCCAACTGTGAGTGATCTTGACTTATTATGGAGTTGATGCATATGTGTGAACTTTTAAATTTGGTAACTATGAATAACCTCTTTAACTTCTTCTTTCGTGCCTAAAGTACAACTGTCTCCTCTTTTTGAATAATAAACAAACCAAAGTAACGTATTAAATTCTACAACAGTGAAGTTACAATGGGTTTTCACATGGTAAGTCTTAATTGATTGAATAACATCTACCTTTGTCCTAACCATGCCCTTATGGAACTTGTCATTGTTACTTGAACCACTGTACATCGCATGTTGCTCCTACTTGAAATAGATGTAACCGTCACGACCAATAACATTGTAGAAGGGAATGGGATCTCTAATTATCATATAAGGTGGTTTAGCCTGCCCTAGCTAATAGATTGCTTGTGTGGAGTGCTTGAATGTGATTGGACGATCCTCTTCAACCATATCATCTCCTTCATTTTCACTTTCCTCATCTTCCTCTTCGGAGCTTTCCTCATAATTAGAACTTCTCATCAACACCCATTCCCACATCGGTATCTATTGCAGTTTTTACTCTAAAGCACACCATGTAGGGATCATGTGTGTCTAGTCATTATAACATCGGAGCAATTTCTCTATCTACTTTATCTTCATTATTTAATGGTGCCTCTTCCATGAGGGTTAGAACATATGCTTCAAACATCGATGGCTTAGGAGGCATTTCTTTCCTATTAGGTGACAAATGTGTTTGCCTATTTACTTGGAATGCTTGCTGTTCCAAAGGACCTCTCAATTCTTCAAAAATTCTAACATACAACTATTATATGTCATGCTCTTCAAAGGATTCAACCATTTAAATTAAATTTTTAATATCATCATTGTCTCTAATTGCCATCAAGGCATAAAATAAATTATCCCAATGGAAAATGGGATGCTTATGAATTATCTCAACTCCCACTTTAGTTGGATCAATTCCAATACTTCGGTAGATTTAATATAAGAATTCAATATAATTCATATTCTTCTTCATTTTCAACTTCTTAACCAGATTCCCATCATATTCCAACCCTTAGTTAGCACTGACAATATTCCCAAATGCGTAGACCAACAATTTAACATGGTTATCCATTATTATCATCTTCGTAATTTTTTTTAACTTAACAATACACAACAATTATCTTTTTCTCACCATGTAACCAAAAAAAAAAAAAAAAATTACATTTAAATTTTAAATTTCATTTCAAATTTTTGTGAGAAAAATTGGCAATTTTACATAAGAACACAAGAAAAATTATTTTATAAAAACTTTTTATTTTTTTAGGATTATTCAATTACAAATACTTTTAATAAAAATATAAATAATAAAACAAATTTGACGTTTAAAATTAATATGAAATTTTTTCGTCAGCATAATTTTGATCTTGTTTTCATACTAATGGAAAAATTAACTACCGCATGTTATGTATTATTACATCTACATAAATCAAGAACAAGCACTAGTGACTAGTATTTTTTAAAAAAACATTACATTACAAAGAATCACGGTAAAAGTTTTGTCAAATGATAAAAACTAATACAATATAAAAAAACTTCAATTTTTTTTTTTATCAAAATATATACTAGAATACAGATTAATCGAGTTTCTTCATTGAGGAAATGGTAGATCTTAGCAAGTTTATTCAAATCCCACCATTTCATAGCTTCAAAAAAACTTCTTCTTCTTGCAAAAGGGAGAAAAAGAAAAAAAAGAGAGGAAGAGATAGTGTTTACAGGAACAAAAATAAAAATTATGTCCTTTGTTTTTGCATTTTTATTATTAAATTGAAATATTGTATCATTTGTGACTTTGTCAAAGTAGGTTTGCAGGATACAAAATATAGGTTTGCAAGCATGTTTTTATTTTTCAGATTTGCAGGTTGTAGGTTTGCAGTGCACATTTGGATAATAATTAGATGGTGAATCTTTAATGAAAATATTCGATAGTGCAATTAATTGTATGAGGGCACAATGGTGCATACTGGAGGTGCAGATGTGGTCTATGCCTTCAAAGAAATTGCTTGAAGGTGTAGGTACAACCCATGCCTTCAATTGGGTCAATTTTGACTCAACTAAAGGCATGTTTTAGGTTCATGACTTCGTAACCTATTTTAGGAATAACTTTCCTAAGTATCTTATTTTACAAATTAAAAAAATAATATTATTTTAGTAGATTTCATTATCTTTTGTTCATTAGTTCCATAGTTTTTCTAAGGAGAAAACCAATACAAATGTTCCCCTTTTAAAATTGTTTTGTAAAATATTGTTCCGACAAAAATATTTTGATATATACTGTTGCCAAATCCTAGCCGACGATAAAGTTTTAATGACATGCGATTTTCTAATGAAAATTTCCATTGGATAATGTGTCAAAATTAAAAACACATCACCTACTTGCAATTTTAGTATAGTATTTTCTAAAATAGTCATGGTTGAATTCTTTTTTTTTTCCTTTTTTTAAATACTTTAAAAAATGCATCAGTTTTGCCTCTCACCATATTAATTGTAGGTTACTTTTCGATTAGTGCGATCATTTGCCATCAAATAGGAGCTTTACTTTTTTTCTTTTGTTGTTGTTTTTTTTGTTTTGGTATATAGTTTGTTAAAATAGTTATTAGCTTCATAAAGGGAAGGGAAAATTACATTTTTAGTTTTTAGCATTTATCTACTTTTCTATTTAACTCTTCCATATATATATATATTTTATTTAAGTTTTTAATATTTTCAAAACCTTATAAAAAAGTACTTCCATCAAATCTATTAAATTGTTAATGAATACATGCCACATATCAAATTTGAATTCATCTGTAATAATTAAGTTAACAAAATGATAATATTAAATATATTAATGATATAATGTAATAAATAATAAATAATAAAAAAAATATAAAAATAATAATTAAAGTTAAGAAAATGGGTTGGAAATTTGTGCATAACCTAAACACCTTGAGTAACTAGCTTAAGACTAATCGAAATCCAATACATGCTTAAGATGAGTTAGAAAATTCAATTTATTTAACAAAAAATTCTATTTTATAAAGTTTTAAAAATGTTGAGGACTTATATAGAATAGAAAGAAAAAGGGTTGAGTTGAGGAAATCATTTACTATAAGTAGAAAGTATTCGAACGGTATAAACTAGATAATAAAGATGGAAATAATAAAACTGATCTGGTCACTTAAATACTTAAAATATGGAAGAAAGAGCAATGTAACGATCTGACGAAAATTTTAATTATGAGAAAATCTTAAATTGGAAACTAAATATCTTAATGCCAAGTAGTGATATAAGGTAAATTACAAATTATATCGAGAACTTAATAAGCAAGGAAAACCAAATAGAGAAGGTTACATCTTTAAAGATTTCTAAATATGTGGCTTATATACATCCTATCCTAATTTAAACTTTAGATCAATTACTGTAGGTATTCTATTTTTAACCTTTTAGAATGTCGTAAATTGAAATAATAATAAATAATTTTTGGTTGAATATTCGTAAAAAAAAAGAAAGAAGGTAAATTTTCAACTGCTTAATTTGAGTCAGACCGACAATTTTTAGACAGCTTTATAACGACTATAAATTTGTTATTATACGATGAGATTTGCTAATTGTGGGACTGTACAATTTGAAAAATCTCTATCCGAATACTGTTGGGATTGCACTGAAAATATAGAAGTATAATATTGATAAAGTCCAAAAAATTTGTATCTCAAGCCAAAAAAGACTTTGTTTTAAAGATATGACTATTTTAAGATTTTACTATGCTTAGGCAAACAAAAGATTTGTACTATTTTATTTTTTAAATGAAAATACATGTCATGAGCTTTCCATTGATATAAAATTTGCTAAAATGAGATATTATGTGTAAAAGTTATGCATTTCTAAAGTCTTTCAGTATAAAATGATTTTTTTTGGTTAATTTTCTAAAAAATTTTAATTAAGAAAAACATAAATATAATGTTTTAATGTTAAGGAATGGTCAGGATTTTTTAAGAAGATTTTTTATTGATTTTTGGTATTTGTTAATATTTTAAAGAATTATTATGTTTTTCGAATAAAAATATTACGATATAGCCTGAGTTCCTGGGGCACTTAAGCCAACGACCCGCTCCGTTCGTCCCGTCGTGTTGCGATTTTAAAGCTCGGCGTACGACTACACCAGGTACGGGGATAGCGGGGCACGAACCGAGCTGCTGCTTCCATTATGGCGCCATTTTGCAAGATCTCTTAGGTCAGCTGCATGTTGCACCAAGCACATTTGATCCTCTAACACTCCAGACGTGCTTTGTGTCACGGTTGGAGAGCTTAAAGTGAGTATGGAGGGATTAACTCAAGAATAGAATGTAGTGAATGGTATAGATAAGATAATTTGTTATGAGGGATTGGATTCTTTGAAGGCAGGTTTAACTTTTTATGAACAAACTGGTTGAAAACTGATACCACTTTTGTGATAATGCTCACAATGAGCCAAAACCAATTGAGGTGGTTGATTTTCTCAAAGACATAATGAATCGTGGTAAAACCAAGAGAGTACTTTTAAAGTGAAAGATGAGCTTAAAACAGATTCTGAAAGAAGAGGAATGAGAAGACTGACTTGACATTCAAAAATGAGATAATTATGTAAATTAAGAGATGGTTAAGTGCCACACGGATACTTTAGGAGGATGGAACCTCCCATCCTGTGACAAGTGGTATAAGAATTTATGTTCTAACCACATTGAGCCATCTAAGCACTACCTTGAGTATTAATTGAGATGGTAATTTTTGTCGATAGAAGGGCTCGTGTTAGTTAAGCTCGGAGTAGCCACCAAAGGAAAAGCATTATTGCCAGAGGGCAGCTATGCCGTAAGTTAGAGGATTCATGTGAGAAAAGCTCAAGAGGAGGAGTAAGAGTAGCCACTAAAGGGAGGACATCATTACTAGAGTATAGTTGTAACAAGATCTGCCCAAAGTCTCTATGAAGAGTAAGTGTGAACCTCCCTATCATTGGATGACTCAATAGGAGGATATCTAGGAGGATAAAGAGAGGGATAAGGTTGAGAGAAAACTTGTGGAAGCCCAAAGTCTTGGCATACATGATCTTTAGGTGGAATTTGATAATGAGTTGAGAATAGCTAGAGATCTTGAGGAGTGGGTAGTGGCAAGACATTAGTCTCATGACGAGGGCATCATGAATTTAGGTGGGGGAGAGTATCACGGTCTGGGAGTTTAGAGCGAGCATGTAAAGATTAACTCGAGGATAGAGTATAGTGAATGGCATTGGCAAGATAGTTTGTTATAAAGAGTTGGATTCTCTAAAAGCGGGTTAGCTGCCTATAAACAAATTGGTTAGGAGCTGATGCTGCTCTCTTGATGATGACCATAGAAGGTTGAAACCAATTGATGTAATTGGTCATCTCAAACATACAATAAACTATGCTAGAGTGAAAAGGGCACTCTTGAAATGAAAGGTGAGCTTGAAAGAAATCTTGAAAGGATAGTCATGAGTAGGCTAACTCAACATCTAGAATGAGATAATTATATAAATTAAAGGATGGTTGAACGCTACATAGGTGCTTTAGGGGGGTTGAACCTCCTGTCCCATGACACTTTGCATATACATGTGATGAATAAAGGAGTTATAAAGTATTAATCCTGCCATTTTGAGAAGAGGTAACTTACTCATTATTGTAACCTCTGTTTAATCTTTTTGTGATAGTAATTTCATAGTTCAACAATGATTTACTTAATCTTTGAAGCATCTAATAAGAAGTTTTTGACTATTTGTAGAATTTGGTAGTTGATGATATCTGTTGAATCATAATGAGAATTGGTGGCAAAGATGGGATATCTTTTTAATTGATCTTTCCATAGGTTCCTTTTAGATCTTGAAGAGCCTCTCTAGGTACATGAACTTCCTTAAGAAAGGCAAAGAGCAAATGGATTGGTCTAACAGTCTTAGGGAGTTATGAGCTATTCCAACTCTTGGGATGTTAAGACTCTACTTTATGTCAAGTATAGATAAGATAATAATTTGTGGATGTTGTATTAGTTTTAAGTTTGTGATATGGTTGTATGGCATGCATATGTATATAATGATTAATTATTGGATATTATCTTACCTCTTATACGACCTTGTGTTTCGCGTACAAAAGATAGTTGTTTATCACTAGTTAGGACTTTGAATTTAGAAATGGGAACGATTCTGGTCCAGTGCACTAGAAGGATCTAATATGTAAGTTGATATCATCTAGATTTTGGTGGATTAAGTTTTCTAGTTATTGTATAGTTATGAAGTTAAATTATTCAAATATAAGATTCTGCAGTGAGAGTTGGAAAATTTATATATTCACTTATTAATGTTGTGGTTTTTAGCCTTTGTATACTCAAATTATGATATAAGTATATGGTAGATGGTTTGCGTTCATCAGGTTTCGTAGTGTGACAACTTGCTTAAAGATCTTATCTAGATTCATCATGACACCAAAGGGATGCTCCTCTCTATTCATAATCTCTTGCTGGAACGATTTGTAAGGGGGATTGAAGGTCTTAAATGTGAATAAGTTTACTCTTCTGAAAATATAATTTCATCCATCTTAAGCTTTACAAATGTTGGTCACACTTCTGAAAGTATCAGACATTAGAAGCAAATCCAATGTGAATAAATTTACTTCTGTTTTGCGTATTAAATTGATTTAAATATTACATTAAGGTACATGTGTTATGTTTCGCAATGGCGCACAAAAATATATATGTTGCACTCCTTGTATCAATTTGCATAGCCAAGGACCTTATAGTTTATTAGTATAGATATTGGTATTCTAGTGGGATAATATCTATATTATTTAAGTTTTTGACACTTATTTGGTGTTTTTCATCTTTGAAAATAATTCTATTAAATAGAGATTAATAAACCCATAATAACTCCAATTTCATAAAGGGGTGCTTTGGTAAGTTAGCACTCTTATCTATCCACTAACTCCATCTTCCCACTTTCTGTTGGAACCATTAAGCAGCTACCATCTCCATATTCCCTGATGTGGAGTACTTTTCTATATCAAATAACCCTAAGTAGTTCTTTCTACCCAAATTTTGATCCTCCGTCGTTAATAATCCATTGAAAACCAAAAGTTCATTATGATTCCATAGAAACTAAGTCATTATAGAGAACACTCTTGAAGGTTGCGTGATATAAAGGGAAGAAAGTGACTGCTCAAAATTGAAATATTAGTGAAGTTTAAGAGCAGGAAAGAGAAGAATGGGCAGTGGTGTTTCTATCAAGAAATTACCGGAGTGAGGAAAAGGAAGAACGAAATTGTATTGTGTTAATGGGTGCAATGGGCAATTTTTGAAGTTTCATTGGCATGAAATGGAAATTTACTTACATTTATTTTATGTTATTGTTTTTTTTTACCTTATATGTATTCGAAAGGATAAATAACTATTTTTGTAATAAGTGTATAAGCAATTCAATAATATGATACTTGAGGTGGTCTCGACTCTTGCAAACTTAGAAAAATTAATTATTTAATATTATTTAAAAAGGAGAAAAAAAGTACATTATATGTATATTTTAAGACTATCTTTTAATTAGATATTAGTTATTATTGAGTGGTTAGGTGCTTAAGTTAAAGTATGTGGTCATAGGTTTAGGTTTCAAATTTATAATTGATTAAATATATTCTCTTGAGTTAATATATATTTATTACTAATACAATATAAATAGTATTATATTGTGAATATTATAAATATGTCTATATTATCAAGTAGATTTTTTATGAATTATTTTAATATTTACTTACATAAGGTAAGTCTAGCCCTTTTAGTTGCATGATTCTATGTCAGTCCCTATTAGGGATGAATAGGTACAAGATGAGTAGGGTATGAGACTCTATTTGTATTCTACTTTGTAAGGTACAAGTTTAATTTTTTTTTTAACCGGAATCTATCCTGTACTACCATGGAACCACCTTGCACCTTGATATCCTTAACCTATAAATTTTATCTTTCTTCTTATAAATTTTAATTTTATATGATATTAAAAGGTTATTAACTTATGTGAATTATAAATTATTAATATGCAAAATTTATAGAATTTGTAACAAAATATGTGAAATTAAAAAAAAAGTAGTTTTTTTTTTTATCTTAATTATTTCAAGTTTTACAATTTTACTACTTAGTAGATGAAAAAAAAAAGGCAAAAGGATAGAAAACTTATGGTTAAAGAGGAAAATGAAGAAGGATAAGGGAAAGAAAGAGAGGCAACATTAAGTTTAATCATTTAGGGTTATTAACTATAAACTTAGGCTCTCTTTTTTTTCTTTTTTACTAAAATATTTATTACTAACAAATTATAATATTATCATCTACTTTTCATTTATTAATATTATTTAATTATATTTTACAAGGTTAGTATATTGTACCTTGGAACCTATACTTTATAGTTTAGAGTATAAGTTCTAGGATAGGTATATGGTAGGTTGGTCTCATACTCATATCCTACCTTATGGGAGTAGGTTCGGAAAATTTTATACCCAAAACTTATCCTGTGACCTTAAATACTCACTTAAACCTTACGTAGTCAAATAGAGTACATGTGAGTATCTTGTATAATAGGGTTATCTACTCACCTTTAGTCTTTATCTCCAACAATGACAATGCATTGCAATTTGCAAGATTGAAAAGTTTCCTACAATCTTAACATTTTAAACAAAAATTTCTTAATTTTTTTTAGCTATCATCATGCAAAATTTTTAATATCCTAGCCTTTAGTTAAAGTTTCTCAAATTTATTTAGAAGAATGTAGAATTTTTCAAAAGATTTATAAATTTTTATAATTGAAATGTTTTTGTTATTTGCAAATTTAGCATAAAGATGCTAGGGCTCTAAAAGAAAGTAAGTTACATATCAATTTTCCTTTTTAATTTATTCCCAAAGTTTGAAGCTTAAGAGATTTGTGTTATTTTTTTTAATTATTTTTTGCTTCCATATCTTTTTTTATGTCCTTGTAATTCATTTATTTCCATTTTCTACCATTTTCACCAAGGTATTCTTTTCATTACATTTCAGGTTTATCATTGTCCTTATTGTATACTAACTTTATGTGAAGACTTGTTACTTAATATTTATTAGTTTGTAGTAATAGCTAGTTGTATTACTTAGTCTTTGTATTTTACTTTACTTTTAGTTATTACATGTGTAGAGCATGCAAGTTGGTTAATACAGTTTGTAGTCATTAATTGTTATATAAATATCTAGAACTACTCTAACTTGACTTGAGATATATAGATTTTTTGACTATTTTTCTTCATAAGTTCTGCAATATTCATAGTAATATTGAATCCAGATTGTTGATCAAAAGCTTTAATTTTCTCATTGTATCAAAGCATTCCGGTAACATTTCTTAATTCAATTCTACAATTTAGTATGTTTTTTTAGTGTTATGATGAATAATCAAGGAAATCAAATTCATAATTAGTTGGATGATTTTGTGAATATAGATCTATTACATATAATAGGATTTGATAGTTTAGGCATGTTAATTAGAAACATTATTTTTAATGGAATGAATTTTCCAGCCTGGAGTAGATTTATATGCATGGTGTTGGGTGCAAAATCAAAATTAGGGTTTATCTAGTAGATTATTGGTTATTGAATTCAATGGTAGCTAAATTATCATAGAGTTTCTTGTATGCTCAATCAACTATTAAACTTTTGAAGGAAATATTTGAGCAATATGAATAGACAAACGAACATCTGATTTCTCAATTACAACATGAAATATCGAGTATTAGACAAGGAAATTAATTGGACATGCTTTACTATAGTAAATTGAAATGTTGTTGGGATAAATTGCAGTCTTTAAATGCTTATCCTACTCATAGTTGTGGATGTTTAGGGTATTATACTTGTAGTCTTCAAGAAAGATTAGTAGAATATGAATCACAGAGTCATTTGATGCAGTTTTCAATAGGATTATCTGAAGTATATGAATTAATAAGGAATCAGATCTTATCAATAAATCCTTTGCCATGTGTAATTCAAGCATTCTAACTATGGCAATACATTGTAAAACAGAGAAACATGAGTTACCGAAATATAGCTTTAATACTCCATTTAATCATTTAACTAATAATGTTGATGTGGAGAATTCTTGTGCTACTAATATATTGGACCTGTAGGTGTTAAACAATGTTTACCAAGAAGTATACAAGATGATGAAGGGTAAGGAACTTGTTGATGTTGGTAACAACTCCTCACTACATTTTGCAGGTAAGTGTATTTCCTCAACTCATTTCATAGCTTCAAGCGATAAGATTTATTCTTGGATAGTTGACACAGGTGTTAGTGACCACATGACACCCTTTGAAACATTACTCACTAATAAACAACATCTTACTAATGCCATTCTCATCAAACTGCTAGATGGAACCAACAAAATAATTCACATTATTGGTTCTGTCCATCTTAATTCTTCTTTGACTCTTTGAAATGCATTTCTTGTTTTAAAATTTTAGCATAATCTACTATATGTACATAGGATAGTAGATGATCTTTCCATTATTGCTAAATTCAATAAATCTTCATGTTGGTGTTAGGACCTGATAACTAATACTTGCATTACAAGAGCATAAGCTTATCAAGGATTGTATGTGTTGAAATTTCATTTCACTAAGTGTTGTAATGTTTTAGTGGATGTATCACTACAACTTAATTCTGCTTCTTATAATACTTCAGCTACTTCTACTATAAATTTGAACTTTGTACATGCTTATTTAGGACATTCATCCATTTCAAAACTTGAACATATTAATTGTTGCAAAGCATTTGATTTGAAAGATTTCTTTTGCCATACCTACCAAATAGCCAAATTTTGTTGTTTACCATTTCAAAGAAGTGAATATGCATTAAGTTTTAGTTTTGAATTGCTTCATGTTAATTTGTTGAGACCATACCATGTTGCTTCAATTACTGGTGCACATTATTTCCTCACTATTGTTGATGATTAGTCAAGAGGAACTTGGACTTATTTGTTGAATTTTAAATCCTAAATAACTTCTACCCTTAACACTTTCCTTTCCTATATTAATAATCATTTTCACATAACACCAAAGTTTATCTAAACAAATAACAGTACAAAGTCCCTTTTAAAAGAATGTCAAAGCCTTTTCCTTAATGTTGGCATTGTTCATCAATGAACAATGGTTTATACCCCTTAATAAAATGGAAGAGTAGAAAGAAAACATCATCATTTACATGATACATCTAGAACCTTATGTTTACATGTTAATCTTCCAAAAGTGTTTTGGGGTGAATGCTTGTTGATAGTAACATACTTAATCAATAGGATGCTAATGGCTATTTTGAATTGGAAAACTCCCTATGAAGTTTTGTTCAAGAAAACTCCTTGTTATGATAACTTGAGAATTATGGGTTGTTTGTATTATGTGGCTAATCTTTCTCATCAAAAGGACAAGTTTGATGACAGAGGCATTTAATGTGTCTTTCTTGGTTATGCATCGAACCAAAAAGGATATTAGGTATATGATTTGAAAGCTTAACAAGTTCTGATGAGCAGAGACATTGTATTTTTTGAAGAGCAATTTCCTTTTAGAAAGCTTGATGCACATTCATCTCTAAACTTTCTAATCTTTCATCTAATTGGACTTTTGTTACCTTTGAAATAGAACAAAATGTTCCTCATTTTGATAATTTTTACCCTATAGCTACCCTATTAAAACATATAAGTGGCTTAATGATTATGTTTATACCAGTAATCATGTTTTTCCATCATCTACATGTCATATAATTTCCACTTCACCTAAACACCCTTTATTTCTTTCACATGATTTCTCCTCTCTTCCTTCCAATTATGTTGCTTCATTAGCAAATGTTTTAACATCTAAAGAATCAACTTCTTATTCACAAGCAACTCAAGATGATTTGTGGAAAGAAGCTATGAATAAGGAACCAAAAGCTCTTGAGGAAAACAATCCATGAGAATTAACAAACTTGTCACATGGAAAAAAAGCTGTAGGATCTAAATGGGTGTATAAGATTAAAAATAAAGCTAATGACAGTATTGAGCAATATAAAGCTTGTTTAGTAGTTAAGGGGTTTACTCAAATAGAAGGCAAGGACTATCATGATACATTTTCTCCTATAGTAAAGTTAAGAATAGTCTATATCTTGATTACAATTGCAACTTCTTATGGCTGGCCACTTTACCAAGTGACTATAAAGAATGTGTTTTTGCATAGATATTTGGATAAAGAAATTTATATGTTGCCTCATAAAGGGTATGATAAGGCTAAACTAAGTCAATTTTGTAAACTTTTAAGATCTTTGTCTGGTCTTAAACAAGCTTCACATTAATGGAACTTGGAGATTTCCAAATTTCTAGTTCAACAAGGTTTTCAATAGTTGAAAAATGATTATTTCTTGTTTACTACATTTGATCCTACTGGTTTTCTGGTAGTTCTTTTGTATTTAGACAACATGTTAATAACAGGGACCAACTTTGAGTCTATTGCAACCTTGAAAGATAATTTACATCAAGCTTTTACTATCAAAGACTTAATTTTGGCTTGATTCTTCTTGGGTATTGAAATATGTCAAACTACCTAAGGAATTTTGTTGAACTAGAGAAAATTCATCACAAACATTCTTTATGATGCTAGATTGACTGCTTCAAAGCTTGTCAAATTCCCATTTCTGTTAGGATTAAAATTCTCCTCAAATTCTAGGAAGCTACTTTATGATCACACTATTTATAGAAGACTTGTTAGACATCTTTTATATCTTAGATTAATGAGACTAGATATATCTTTTATGGTTCATAGACTTAATCAATTCTTAGCATATCCTTGTACAAAGCATCTTCAGGCAGCATTTCATGTTCTTAAGTATCTTAAAGGCACCATTAATCTTAGATTGTTTTATTTGGCTCTCAATTCTCTTGCTCTTTTAGGGTATTTAGATTCTAATTAGGGGGTATGTTCCATTGATAGCAAATCTATTACTAGCTATTGTATTTTACTTGGGAGTGCACTTGTTTCATGGAAAACCAAAAAGTAAAGGATTGTTTCCACTTCTTCGATTGAAGTCGAATGTAAAAGTACGACACCGATAATAGAAGAGTTATTGTGGGTGTCTTATGTGCTTGAAGATTTGCATATACTATTTTAGCTTCTAGTTCCACAGTGTTTAGACAATAAAGCAACACAAATGATTGCTAATCATCTATGTTTTCATAATAGAACAATGCATATATCAATTGATATTCACTTCACTAGTGACTAGATTGCTAATGGTTTTTTGCGTACATCATTTGCTCCCTGTAAAATGCAATTAGTTGGTTTTCTCATTAAACTAGTTTTTGAATCTTAGTTAATTTTTGTGTGTTCCAAGTTGGGCCTTTTGTGAGGCTCCACCTTGAGAGAGGGGAGGGGTTGTGTTGGGGTAGGGGATGGTAGGCTGGCGAGGGTGGATATGAAGACTTGTTACTTAATATTTATTAGTCTATATAAATAGTCATTTATATTATTTAGTCTTTTTATTTTTCTTTACTTTTAGTTGTTACATGTGTAGAGTACATGAGTAGGTTAAAGTAGTTAGTAGTCATAAATACTCGAACGGCTCTAACTTGACTCAAGATACATAGGTTTTTTTAACTATCTTTCTTCATAAGTTTTGCAATATTCACAATAATGTTGACTCTAGATTGTTGAACAGAAACTTAAATTTTCTCGCAAAGTTAGCTAAATTGTTGAAATTTATGGTATTTTGCAAGTTTAATGATTATCATTCAATATACATGTTCTTGCATTATTTTTTGGTGAAAGAACAACTTTTGATTTTTATACCTTTTTTACGTATCTCCTTAATTAAAGAGACCTAATATTGTTATTAAACTCATAAGAAATATATGTATATTGTCAAACCATTAAATAATGTATAAAATTCAATAATTTTTTTTTTTTTTACTTTTAATTTAACAATTTCATTATATTTAATTTTCACACACGCGATACTGTGCATCCTAGTTCATTAACAAAGCACGAGAGAGAGAGAGAGAGAAAAGTTCCCTCAGAGAATTGTAGTTGACTTTACTCAAGCATATCAACATCTAATGATACAATCATGCATATAATGATTATAAGAAGATCACAAATTGCCGAGTTGTATTTGTATACAAAACATTGATATTGACCAAGACATTCTTAATTCACTAATTCAACTATATAAAGCAAGATATACAAAACAAACGAAACCATCCCACGAAGAGAGAGAGAGCGAGAGAGGAGAGAGAGTTGAGAGAATATGGAGGAGCTTCGCAGCATAGCAAACGCAACCTACGAGAAATTGCCAGAGGAAAAAAAGCAACTAGTTCTGCAACTATTCAAATCCATAGACCAGAATGGAGACGGAAAAATAGCAACTAGTGAGTTTTTCCGTTTTTTCGAAACCAATTCCATGACAAAACTTCATGGAAGAAGCCCTTCTTGGCTCATGAAGCTGTACCAGGAATTGGACGAGGATGGAAATGGCAGCCTTGACTTCAACGAATTCATCCCATTATTTTACTTGTTATTTTTTGGAGTATGTTGCGCTGGATGTGAAGCCATCTTAAATGGGAACACATATTTCACTTGTGTCCAATGCTTCAACCAGAAACCCTCCTTTGATCTTTGTCGTTCTTGCTACTCCCAAAACCATTTCACACACACCCATGAAAATGGCGTTAACCCTGTCTTTCAGGACTCGGATTCATTGCCCTCAAAAATTGACATAACAAACATAATCCGGGTAAGAAAAGCTTTCATTATATTAGAATATCACTTGTTTATTACTTACCGTCTATACTTTTAAGTCTGTTCTTAGATAGTTAAACTTTCTAAAACTGCTGATTTAGTATCCTGGATGAAGATTCAACTTTTCATTTTTATTTATTTATTTATTTTTTCAGAAAAGTTTTAGAGATGAAAATGCTAAAATCAAATGATTACATTGAATATGATAAGCACGGTTGATCGTGCTCACTGTATCATGAAAACAACAGGCAACAGATGCAAAATAACTTTGTCCGTGTAATAAAACATAGTAATGAACTATAAAAGAATTTTCCAGCCAAAAAAAAAAAAAAAAACTACAAAAGACTTGCGTATCTAAGATACCAACTTACTCTAGTAGAACAAAAATATGGATAATCCCCCATTGCTAATGAAATGTTTTTTCATTGTCATAATTGTCAAAATCAAATCAATCTTTTGACTAAAAATACATGTCTAACTTCGATTATCGTAATGTGGCGATTGCAGATAGTAATAAAAGTTGCCAAGATAGCTAACACTACCCACAGTGCCTTTAATTTGGTGTCTGCTGGTGCTGCTGCTGCTGGTGTAGGTTGCATCGTAATGTAATCGTTCAATAAATTTACTCTCTTATAAGGATACATATTCTATGCTTGGCTAATGGAGTCTATAGGAAAGCACCTTTTTTTTTTTTGTGATATAGATTATTATTATATCCCCAGTGCTGCCTATAAATTAGCTTCACTTCGGTAGTACTGACAAAGCTTTGAGCTAAAAATATCCAAAAATGTGTAAAACATGTTTCGGTTTGGCAAGCTGTTTAAGAACTGAATTGCTTTAAATGATTTAGATTAACAAATCAACTGTACTAGAACAACTTAGTTCGGTTTGACTTGGATGTTGATTTGAATTGTATTCCTTTCCTCTGATTTTAGGATAGTTCTTTTGAGAAAATTTATATAGTGCAGATGCTCAAAAATAATTATAAAGTATAGTCATTTTTCCAATTATAATAAAATCTTCTAAATTATAGTAAAAATAAGGTTTATTAATAACTAAAAAAAGAAGAAGCTGTAACAGATTTTGGATGGTTTCATAGGAACTATCAATAGTTCTTTTTTAATAATAAATCACTTCAAATTATAGTAAATAAGATGTATTAACAAAAAATTTTCTTTCGGTTCAATTTCTTATCATTATTCTTGTTTGAATAAAATTTTGACTTTTTGCTTTTATTTATCATGTCTTGTTATGAGTTAATACTTTTTATGCATATAGAATAATGCTTATGTGATGCGTGAAACCCTAGGTATGTTAAACCTAGAACCCTAACAATACTAATTGGTTTCAATTACCCTAAATATCATCTTGAATAAGTAATGCATAAATAGGCCCCAATCAAACTCGTTGATTGTAACCTAAGTTATTAATAGGTATTTCTAGTAATTTAATTAAGAATTTTACGGAAAAGTTTTTTTTGCAAAACAACAAAAAGTGATTTTCGTTCATGCAAGAAAAAAATGTGTTTTTCATATATCAAAGATCATCATGTTCTTCATGGTCGGCCCTTGCATGACTTATATAGAGTCATACAAGAATTTGGAAAAACTTAAGTTGCCTAATTTATTTGTTTCCTTATCTTTATGTAACCGAGTAAGCAACTAAATAATATAAATTACAAACAAAAAAAAAATACTAAAAAATATAACAACAAACCTCGCAAATTCCCTTTCCTATTTCGGTTCAACTTATAATATTTCTTATTCTAGAATTTCAAATCCTTTCTTTTCTTCCATGGAAACATGAATTACATTAATAGGTGTTTGTTCTCCTTTCATGTGATTTGATTCTTTGGCTTGTAGGTCTATAACCAGTCCTTGTAGGACATCATTCATCCTCTTTGCTCTAACTCGGGTCATCAGTCCTCCAATTCCTTGTAAAGGATCTTGAGTCCTTGGTTTTGTCTTCTTAAGTGCTAGATGATCCTTATCATTCCCTTCTTCCTCGAAAAGATTCGTCATCGAATTACCCGCATTATAAAAAGTAAGATAAAAAATATTACAATTGTGCTTACATTACCATATGACTCAACAAATCAATCTTGTGGGTGTTGTCATTGATGCGCTCCAAGACTTGGAAAGGTTCCTCTCCTTTAGGATGTAATTTAGGCTTTTGTTGTGGTGTAAATCTTTCTTTTCTCAAATGCGCCCAAACCTTTTCTCCTGGATGAAACATGGTTTTGATATGTCCCTTTGGTATTGGCCACTCCTGGATCACATCCAATTTCTTCTCATCCACGGCTATGCCATTTGTACCTGTCACAAAGCTAAAAGAAAACACCATACTAGGTAACAAAAGGTTAGTATCAGTATAAGTCAAATAAACATCCTTGTACATAAGTTTAAGTAGTTGTTTCCTCGCTAACATTACACTTTTAACCTCACGTTTTCTAGCTAGACTCTTTGCTCTTTATGTTTGAGTGTATTTTCCCTCTTTTCTTACTAGTGTTTGTTTTTCACTCGTTTTATTTTTCTCACATGCACTTGAGTGTTTTTCCCTGAATTCCTTTGCAATTCTCATTTGATCTTCACTAGCTTCCCATGGCTTCTGAGGTGTGAGAACTACTTTCCTTTTGTTTAGAACAAAAGAATATTGGTTCTTGTACCTATTGTACATAACCTTCCTGTCAAACTTCCATGGTCGCCCTAACAATATGTGGCTCGCCTGCATAGGTACCACATCACACATAACCTCATCGTTGTAGCTCCCTATGGAAAAGGTTATAAGAACCTGCTTGGTCACCTTAACTTCCCTACAATCACTCAGCCACTGTAATCGATATGGTCTAGGATGTTTCACAGCTTTCAATTGCATCTTTTCTACTAGCAAGGTGCTAGCAACGTTAGTGTAGCTACCACTATCGATTATCAAGCTATAGACTCTACCCTGCACATGACACTGTGTATGAAAAATGTGTTCACACTGGATCTCCTCACCATCTTCTTAGGGTTGTACACTAAGTACTCTCCTCGTGACGTACAACTTGCCACTCACGGGTCCCTCCAAGTTAACATCATCATACTCCTATGATGGTGACTCCTCCTTCTCCTTAGAGCTCACAATCTCTACATCCCCACTATCAATGATAATCATAGTCCTCTGATTTGGACATTGGGATGCAATGTGCCAAAATCCCTGACACCTAAAACATTTAATATCTCTACTCCTAGAAGGGGGTTTAGTGTCAGTCTTTCTTGTAGGTGCAGCAATTGGATTCTTAGCCTTCACGTCCTCCTTAGGCTTTGAATTGGAGGAGTTTCTCTTCTACGTGGACTTCCTTGAAGATTTGGAAGTCGAACAAGTCCTCTGCTCACTCCTATACTTTATCTGCCACTCTACTTTAATAGCTCTATGCAGTAACTCTTCCATATCTAGGTAATGGTGAAGATCTACTACATCAGCTATCTCCCTATTCAACCCGTTGATGAATCTAGCCATAGTGGTCTCATCAT
Organism: Laguncularia racemosa; assembly: GCA_037954665.1. Classification (NCBI taxonomy): domain Eukaryota; kingdom Viridiplantae; phylum Streptophyta; class Magnoliopsida; order Myrtales; family Combretaceae; genus Laguncularia; species Laguncularia racemosa. Next base: position 4,839,058 of record JBBMOL010000031.1, on the reverse strand, counting down.
CTTTCTCAATTCTCACCCTAATCATGGCCATCTTCAACTCTTTGTAATAATCCTCTACATTGTTATTCCCTTGAGTCAACCTGTAGACTTTCCTAAGTAAGTCCCTATGATAATGACTAAGAATAAAACGCTTTTGCATGATAGTTTTCATCTCCTCCTAAGTGCTAATAGGTCACTCTCCATACCTGTGCCTATTACGCACCAATTGATCCCACCATACACTAGCGTAATCTGAAAACTCTACTATAACTAATTTTATCTTTTTCTCCTCAATTTAGTTATGGCATTCAAACATATGATCCATCTTCCTCTCCCACTCTAAATACAATTTTGGATAATTCTTTCCTTGAAAGGTTGGGATTTTCAACTTAATACTCCCTAAATTACTATCACACCTCGGGATACTTCCCTTATCCCTTACGTGTCGGTAATCTCCAAAATTAGATTCCTCCTCTTCACCTATCCTAACTCCTCCTCTATTTTGTCTACCCACTCTTCTCCTGACAGTGCTACTACTAGATGGTTCCCTACTCCTTTCCATCCTATCCATCATGTCATGGATTTTCTTTAGTTCACCAGTGAGGATCCTATTCATCTACCCCATCAATTCCTCAAACATCACTCGAGTTTCTCCAGCATTAGTGTTTTGTCCCGACATAATTCTAAAAATTTGTAGCAAGTTACAATCACAATTACAAGAAATATATAAGTATGTTCCTCACACTCACACGTGTATATCTCTCACAAAATATGATCTCACAACCTACTTTTTGTAATTCTTTTGCTAGGAACTCAATTTGGAACTCTCAAACTCAAATTACTAAGTCAACACTAATGATTACTATCGGGTTAAATCACGTGAATGAAGGAGTACTAACTACACAATCTAATTGATATGGAAAAGATTCACCACTGAATAGAGATGCAATCAATCACAAAAGGAAAAGATCAGTATGGAACCGATTGTTCAAGGGATGTGTACAATTTGGATTCCAAACATAGACAATCAAGGATATGTTTACTGTAGGAATTGGAAAAAATTGATATGGAAAGTAAATTGATTCAACTAATTATGTAATTGACAATTCAAGAAGCTATCTTATGATTTCGGCAATTGTAATTCTTTCACGGTTGAATTCCTTTGTTCTTTTTTTTTTTTTTTTGAATTTTGGTTCTTGATTCTTTCTTTTGCAACTGAATTTGATTCTTTTTTTTTTTTTTTTTGGTAGATAAGCTATGAATTGAGCACAATTGATTGTTCAAGAAAACCTAGATACTGTTGGTCCTAATGGATTGTGAAGACCGAATAAGAATTTTTTTTTTATACGACTTCTATCTATGAATATGGAAAAGACAACAGACAAGTATGGAAAAGAACAATAGATTTTTTTTATATGAATTTCTAACTATGAATATGGAAAAGACAATGGACGAGTATGAAAAAGAACAACGGAAATTTTTTTTATACAAATTTCTAACTATGAATATAGAAAAGACAACAAACGAGTATGAAAAAGAAAAACGGACAAATATGGAAAAGACAATAGACTATTATGGAAAAGAACAACAGAAAAATATGAAAAAGACAACAGATGAGTATGGAAAAGAACAACGGACGGATATAGAAAAGAACAACAGGCGAATATGGAAAAGACAATAGACGATTATGGAAAAGAATAACACATGGATATGGAAAAGAATAACAAACGAATATGGAAAACACAACAGACGAGTATGGAAAAGAACAACAGACGAATATGGAAAAGAACAATAGAAAAATTAAAGAAAAAGATGGAATTTACTTAATTTAAGAAGCTGAAACTCATATACCAAATGATGCGTAAAACCCTAGGTATATTAAAGCTAGAACCCCAATGATGCTAATTGGTTTCAATTACCTCAAGGATCGTCTTAAATAAGCGATGCGTAACTAGACCCCAATCAAACTCGTTGACTGTAACCTAAGTTATTAATAGGTATTCCTAGTAATTTAATTAAGAATTCTATGGAAAAGTTTTTTTGCAAAAGAACAAAAAGTGGTTTTTGTTCACTCACGAAAATAAATGTGTTTTTCATATATCAAAGATCATCATGTCCTTCATGGCCGGTCCTTGCACGGCTTATTTAGAGTCATATAAGAATATGGAAAAACCTAAGTTGCCTAATCTATTTGTTACCTTATCCTCATGTAACCGAGTAGACAACTAAATAATATAAATTACAAACCAAAACAAATACTAAAAAATATAACAACAAACCCACAAATTCCCTTTCCTATTTCGGTTCAACATATAATATTTCTTATTTTAGAACTTCAAATCCTTGCTTTTCTTCTATGGAAACAAGAATTACATTAATAGGTGTTGGTTCTCCTTTCATGTGATTTGAATCCTTAGCTTGTAGGTCCATAACCAGTCCTTGTAAGAAATCGTTCACCCTCTTTGCTCATGTTCAGGTCATTGGTCCACCAATTCCTTGTAAAAGATTTTGAGTCCTTGGTTCTATCTTCTTAAGTGATAGATGATCCTCATCATTATGAAAGGAAAAATTACAAGCGCTTTATGTAAAATGCAACTGCAACAGTCATCATTGGACATAAAAGATGTTAGTTTTGGCTAAAGAACTTGAAATTAGAAAAAAAAAAATCCTCAACTGCCTAAATTTTCTTGTATTAATAAGTGCAAAATAGATCTAATATAAGGTGCAAAGAATCGTACATTTCTTAATGATGGATAGGGAGCTATTAGGGACCTCAAGACTCGCTAAAATCCCAAAGTCCCTACCTAACCCATTAAATCAAACCTCCTTTGTTAAAGATTTAAGATTGAAACTATTAGGGTGTGGCTTATACTCCCCTATAATGGGAAAGTATGTCGGTCCCACTCCATACTAAGCGAGCAGGGGTTCAGGGAAGCTACTCTAGCAGGGGTCTTAAGGGGGCAACGCCTCATGGTAGCAATTAAGCTAATATTTGTTCATTAAAAGTTTGAGCTTGGACCCATGAATAGCTTTTACTATATGTTCTCTTTTTTCACTTGTAATTGTGTAATGAAAAACGATAGAGTGATGTGCTAATTATAGTAGAATCCTTTGCTAGACATAGCCTTAGTTAACGGGTAAACCAGGGTAAATTCTTATGCCTTTATTTTTCTTCCGCTTTTAACTTACTCGTGTATGCCGACCCTAACAAAAGCAACCAGCATGCTCGACCAACATTAGTAGCCTAAAACTAGACCATAGCCTATAGACCAGACCATTACTTGTATTCTAATCAAAAGCTAACTTAAGCCTCCACTTAATTTGATATGTTGCCATACAAATGGTTCACTAAGGGTCGCATGTGCAAACCCTATGAGTATAGAAGCTCACATGCGCATAATTTTGAAAACATTCCGTTACCATTAGATGTTGGCTTATAAAAGCAAGGAAATTTGGGAGTATTGCTTAAGGCTTGAGCTTGTAAGCTTTTGCATATAGTGGGGCATTAGAGCTTGGGAAAGATAAATAGATGAAATTACCTAGCCTGCTTCTAGAGTTAAGAACCAAAAAGCCCTTGGATATATGATATGGCTTTCTCGTAGGCCATTGGACCCATCATATCTATTGGCTCACGTGGCACATTTACTTGGGCCTTACCACCAGTGTTTAGATCAATAAGATAGGTCTACTTTATAAATGCTTAAAAGGTACAACCTTAATTTAGAATTATTTTAATTAATACTAGTTATCTTATTAATTTAATTTTTAGAATAGTGGTTGTTCAGATGCTTGAATCTGCTAGAATTCTTGGTAGATTATACACTATTGAAATAGATAAGTAATTATCTTTTTAAAGTTTAGATTAAGTGTTTAAGAGGCTTAATATTTAACTATACTAGTATCAATGTTGAATATTAAGTTGAATGACCAAATGATAAACAAAAAGTTTGCTGGTAGCTTTGTTAAAATCACTTGAAATAAAGATCTTGATGAAGTGATGCTAAGAGGAGATAGTTTAGGATACATGGGTTTGTTCGAATCTCATCCAAGCGACATATTGACAAACTTGTGTCGAGAGTTGGAAATTTTTTGTTAGAGACACTTTATTCGAATGATTTAAAGAAGAAATTTGAATGATGTATGGATGGTGAAATTATAGTTTAGGTATTGAATTGGCATGCGCATGTAGGTGGATTATAAACTGGCTAACTATTATGATATGGATTGCTCTTACAAAAAAAGTGATAATTAGGTTGTGATGGTAGAATGAGGCACTATTATGGATGGTTATCGATCGTAGATAAGTTGTACTAATGGCTAATATCAATAGTGCATTAGGAGGATGGGATGCTATTATGGATGGTTATCCTCCTACGTTTAACATCCTTATAAACTTTACATGATTTTCATTTGTTGTTAATAAAAAATTTCCAATTTTTATTTACAAACAGATGATCTATCATATGATCAATTACCAATTTAATGGATAACATTTTGAATTCTAAGGTAGTCATACTGTCTTTAACACAGAGATTTAAAATGTGATATACACAACATATGTGGAAAAAGCTATAGTTAGGGGTGCAATGGCAAAGTGCTTTAAGGTTATCAATTGATGTAGTATTTGCCATAGCACCATTAAAATAAATAAAGAATATATGTATATATTTTCAAGGCATAGTCATCCAAAATAAAGCTTATTATCCTAAAAGCATTTTGTGCTTTGTGTTGTCTATAAAATTTCCTTAATGCTAACAATCTTTTATGTAAAACCCATTATTTCATTTATCTAATGACAAAGTATTTTCATGTAGGAGTTTTCACTCGATCTGTCTTCTTGAATATCTACACAGATGGAAATTTATGTGTCTAAACAATTGAACTTACTCATTAACTCTTGCTTCCCATGATGGTAAAACTATATAACGCCTTTGCAAATGGTTTTGGATGAAAATGAAGTTGATTGTGCATTTGAAGTCTCTTGTTCATAGTTTATATAGATGCCGATGTGCTTAGCATGTAGCCAACAATTGTTTCACTGAGACTGATTGATGTTCTTGTCAACATTGTGTCAATGAGAAATAGATCATCTTTAGAAAAAAAATTGCAAGTTTACCTATGGAGTTATGGAGTCTATGATGAAATAGTGGGAGATCCTAGTGTGTAAGGGTTAGTGACTTGAATCCATAAGTGCCTTAAGTGTTGTGCCTATGTCTTACCATTATGCCTCTAACTCGCTATGTGAAGATAATTCGCCATGTAGCCTACTTAAGTAAAATATGTAAGGTGACAATTACTAAACAGGCTTCTAAATGAGTTTTAAGACCTTGAAATCATTAATTATATTTTAAAAGCATTTTCATAGTAAAAAACATTTGAAGGCTCATTTGTTTAAGGAAACACGCGATAAACATAGTAGGTAATTTAAGTCCTTAGGTTTAAGGGGCCCACAAATACAAGCATAAAAATGATAGGCCATAAAGCTATAGGCAACTACCGATAAAAGTCTAAACATAGTATTGTAAAAATAAAAACTAAGTTTAAGGAAGTAAGAAATTAGATTTAATTGCACTCCACATAGTATGGATCCTTAAACACATTACTACACTCCTCCTCGAAGCCAAACCCTACCGAAGCATACAAATGATTAAAAAAGTCCTCACCTAAAAAAGGAAAGAGGAGTGAGCTACAAGAGTTTAATATATAGTAATATAAACACATACACGGATGTTAAACATGCCTACATACTAATGTAATAGATAGCCAATCAATTCATTAAAATATCTTATTTAAGTAAACATTTAACACATACTCATGACTCTCGACATCATGACAAGGGACCTAAAGGTTAATTCCATCACAATAGCAATTGGGGGTTAACAAGAGTAACCAGACTCCACATCATTGAAACAAAAAATTAAGTAATCTCGTCTAAGTGACCTCATCGTTATGTAGTCCTTACTAATCACAGTCTAACTATAATGTATTGCTCACCAAGACCTATATTCCCTAGACAACTCCTAATATACCTTCTCTTCGTTTACAATGCTCGTTATTTAATGCGATTTCACTTATCAGCAACTCATTGAGCTATCACTCAATGGTCTAAGTGTTTAACTATTGTATCATTTTTGGATATACGACCGTAGCCGTAATCTCGATCTAAGGATTATCTCTTGCTAGCTTAAGTGACCAAGAATAACTAGCAAATAGATGCTTAGTTGGGTTAATTATTGATCTGGTTACATTTATAACCTAGCAAGTAATACACATGTTATTGTATACTTAGAAGTGTTAAAGATTCTAAATTGTAGTTTGAATTTCCATTTGAGTAGGTTGAACCAATTTTATGCGTCAAAAGAGAAAACTTAAGTTAATTGATTATTCTAAGTGATTGAATTCTATTATAGAGTTAGGTTTAGACTACTTAAGGCTTATACTAGTTAGGGTCCCATTAATGGTTACATAGGCCCAATTTTAGTTGATTTTGGTTTGAACCATCAAGCCTTTAGTTGATTTAAGGTCTTAATGGGTTTAAACCCCACTTAGATTTAAATTGACTTATTAGAGCCCATTTAGGATATGGGATCTAAAGATAAATAAGTCGAAGTATGTTTTGGGTCTTGGGCTCATATAAATTCTTTTATAGTCATGTAAGTCTATTTTATTCAATTAGATTTAAGTCTAGTTCATTTTATATATTTATTTTGGTTTGGGTCTTAATATGGTTTAAGGTAGATTTAAATTCTTTACTTCAATAAGGCTCATTTAAGGTGTGATCCATAAAAGGAGAATGGACCTAATTAGGTTTTGGGTTTTGGCATCATTAGTCATTTGAAATCAATTTTTATCTTAATTCATTTAGGATAGTTAAGTTAATTGAACCCGATTAATCTAAATATATTTAATCATATAGGGAACCCATGGGGAAGATGATAGGATAGTCTTTAGGCCTATATGGATGAGTTGACTTGGGATTGGATTAGCTTTGCCCCGAGTTAATTAGATCAATTAGTATCAAATTTGGGTTTGTCACTTTTGAAGACCTTAATTTTAAAGGGGCATAAATTATTCATTTAAACCCTAAACCAAGTGAAACAAAAGTCAATTAAATCTTTATTGGTTTTACTATCCATTTTAACATAACAAAACCTCATTTTATTCATTTTAGGGCTTTTCAATTTTCATATTACACCAAGTTATGAGTTATCAACTTTAAAGGCTCATAACTCGTCCAATTTAGATCTAATTCATTTCAAACCAAAGCCCACTTGTTCATATTCCTTTCTAGAGTCCACAATAACCCAATCATTCCAAAACACACTTGACATCCATCTTTAATCTTACTAACCCAAATTCAACATAATTCTATTAGTAGGCCTCATTTTACTTCAATCAAATTCCTTTTCATTAATTAATCGTATTTCAACCAAATTAACTCAAATTAAACATAATATATAATAAATTTCTAGAATTAAACTTTCCATTATAATTAAGCAAAATTTCGTAATCTAAAGATTAATCAATACATAATCTCAACATAAATCAATCTTTAACTTTGCCAAACTTAATATCTATCATTAACTTCAAATTTTGTCAAAATCGTGATTTTACCTAGAATTGAATAGTATAAAATCGGTAAAATCATATAGAATTGGTAGAATCGGTAACTTGTAGAACTGTATATTTAAACTCATAATTATATAAAAAATTTATACCTAAATGATTTTTCATCCATTTTGATTATGAAAAACTTAATAAAATTGCAAACTCGTAAAATTGTACAATTGACTCATGATTTTAACAACCAATTCAACCTATTTCATCACTTAAAAAACATGTCAACATGCTGAAAATTCATAGGCTATCAATCAATTTAACTAATTTATCCACTAACTCATTAATATTAACAAATTCAAGTTCTAGCATGCCATATACATCAAAATCATTACCTAAATTACTCTTAAATCCACATAACCATACTCCAATCATTAAATTACCATCATTCATCATCTAAATTAAATTTCAAATGAAATTTAAGTCCCAAATTACTCCTTAATGTGGTAGTAACATATACATATACACATCTAGCATATTATTATGTGTTAAACTTGATTTCTATTATCAAATCCATTAGCTAATAACATTTTTAGCATATTAGATTATAGATTTAAATCCAAATAATCAAGAGACACTCAATAATCATCAATATAGGTGGTGATCATAAGGGTAATTTACATTAAACCATCAAGATTCAATCAATCACCTAATTTCCTTGTTATACTACTTCTAATAATCTTAAATCATCAAATCAACAGTTGTATTGAACTTGCCATGATAGAGATTCAACTTAGCCTTCCAAATCCTCCTTTGCCATCTACAATATAGCTCCAAAAATGAAGTTTTTTTATTGATTCCAAATGATTTTCCTTACATAGAAACATCAATCACCACTCAAATTCATGTTTAACAAACTAACACATCAACACTATCAACACCATCATCCAGCACATTAACACTTTCACCCCAAACATCAACACCATCATTGGACAAGTCAACTTTCACAATATCCTTAACATTTCTAGGTGTAACCTACAACCATTACGTGATGGAAACTTAAATTAGAAATGTAACTTGTAGCAAGATGATTGAGTTTTGATGATTATGATATTGAAAAAAGAAAGAAAGAAAGAAAATCATAAAAAATGGGAGGTTATCTATATTTATATTTCACTCTAGCAATTGAGTTTTTATCATAAGCAAGTTAACCTTTTATGGTTTACTCATGTATTTTCTTACATATACAAAGTTGTTCTTTGTATCTTGTTTTTATGTCATAATGTGCATAGGGGAGGGTTTAGGGGGGGTTAAAGGGATTTGGTCCCTTAGGCTTGGAAAAATTAATTATAATTAATTTTGATTTTTAAAAAAATATAAATTTTATATATAATATGTATATTTTAAAAGAAAATATTATCAAATATAATGTATAGCTTAGTGATAAATATAAAAGTTTTTATATTAGAAGTCATGGATTCAATTTTCACGATTGTCATTTTAGTTTTTCTTTTCAAGTTACATTTATTATTTTAATGCCATTCTCTTTTTACTTCTTTCTTCTTCTTTTTTTTTTTTTTTACAATAACTGATAGTATTAAATTTCATTCATTCATAAATTATAATAAACTAACTAAATTATCTAAGTTGCTATTTATTTTTTAGTAATATATCATAAATAACAATTATATTAATACTACAAATATTTCAGCCTTATTCCATAAAAATATTAGTAAATAATAGCAATCATAGCATTTAATATATGTTTTACAATTAATATTATGAAAATGAATGTAGATTTTTAAATGATTGATTACATAATTAATTATATGAAATTAACAATTTTTGTAGCATTATTAAAGATATATTTTTGTAGAACCATTATTCTAAAAGAAGAAAAAAAAAATTCAAAGAATATTTATATTTACATCACATTGCTTTTTTAACACTACTTATAATTTTTTATTTAAATGTTTTTATGTTATATTTTTATCGATAACAATTCTTGTTAAATATTGTAATCCGTTGTATTGTTTTTAAATATATATATGTATGTATATATATTGTAATTTCGATTTAAATATGGACCCCCCACTCCCATGTCTCTACATCTATCCTTGAATGTGCATACGACGCATATCTTATCATGTTCATTGTCAATTTTTCTGTATGTAAGGATCCGTATGTAAATTACATGTTTAATGGATCACAAATATATATATATATATATATATATATATATATATATATATATATATATATATATATATACATGTGCAATTTTGCAATCCATTAAACACATTATTTACATACGGATCCTTACATACAAAAAAATTGATAATGAAGATGATAAGATATATATATATATATATAATGAATTTTCTAAAGTTAACTTCTCTATTTTTTTATTTTTAAGTTTGCAAATAAATGAATGGGATTATCTAAATTTTTGAAATACCTTATGATATAGCTCTATCAACAAGAATAAATTATTGTAGTGTTGCTTGAACCATCACCTTTTTACAATTTTATATCTAAAGATATCAAACTTGTAATTAGTTATTATTTTTAGGAAAATTATAAGTAAGGGGATTTACATTTGGGGTCAAACTCAAATAGAAGATTAAACTTTGTAGTGGTTACAATGGAGGGTCAATGTTATGCTAAATAATTAAAATAAAGAATTAAACTTTTAAGTAATTAGAATAGAGGATTAATATTATATTAAGTAGTTCAAACAAAGGATCCATTTATGTTTTGTAAATATGTTAAGTGAGTTCAAATAGAGAATTTGTTACTATTCATAATGGTGTTATATTGGGATCCCTTATTTAAACTCCTTAGCATAACTTTGACCCTCTATTTTACTTACTTGAAAGTTTGATCCTTTATTTGAACTTAGACTCCAAATGTTAATCTATTCATTTATAATTTTCCCTATTATTTTTTTAGTGTTTCACCACTAAGTGATCGTATTTTACTAAATGTTTTGTTAAAAAAGTATCCGATTATATAAGTTGGTAACAAAACCTTTTCTAACCTCAAAAGCTTATCTTTCATAAAAAGAAACACCAATAAGTGGCGAAAGTGAAAAGTTTAAGCAAGATTTATTTAGGCCCAATACTAACCGGTAAAATTTGAAAATGTTTTAAATTTTGAAGTCCGAACTCCAAATGTTTACACACTTAGTAATAAAATATCTTAGCTTTAACTTGAAAATTATCATCAATCTATTATGAAAACATAAAACTTTGGAACCTACAAATGATTATTCTGATATAACATATATAATATGCAATCTATAAGAAGGAGTTAGTGAGTACTTAATCATGTGCTTTGATTGGTAATAACTACGCAACTGCTACGAAAATAAGAAGGCATTCAATTACCTCTTTTGACTTTCTTGAGGTTGAGGGCAAGAAGTCAGGTCCTGAATGTCTACATATAGTGATGCAAGCTTAAAAAGTTCAGACGATAAGCAAAAAAGGTGATTATTATATAACATTAGATTTAAACATTAAAGTGCAAACTCTGAAAGTTTAGACACTTAATAAAAAAACATGTTAGTGCAAACTTTAAAATTTATACCAATTAACTAGAAAAATATAAAGGTTTTATCTTACAAATGATTAATAATCCCAAGCTATTTATGTATGAGCAAACTTCAAAAAAAGGTCAATGCTTAATCATATACTCATATTGGTAACAATTAAGTGGCTACTTTGAAATAATGAAAGTATTCCTTTTACTCTTTTGGCTTTTTAGCGGGCAAAGAAGCCATATCCTAAATGTTCAAATATCAAAGTGCAAACTTGAAAATTTTAGAGGTTAAGTAATAAAGGTTACTATTAAAAGACAATGAATGTAAAACTGAATTGTAAACCCCAAAGTTTAGATGCTTAGTAATATGATATGTTAGTTCATGATTGAATATTTTCACCAAAAAGGAAAATTCTTTTAAGTATAAGACGAAAATACATTCTTGATATTAAACTAAAGGGATAAAAATGTAAAGAGACAAAAGGAGATATTTTTTGAGTTGCATGTAGCTTTTAGGTATAAAAAACAAATGTTGTTGCAATACTGAACACATCCTTAGCAAAAAAGACAAACTTTTCTAAGCAGCATTTGAACTGACATGAGTAGGGTCTTCATGAAATAGGTCAGCTAGTCATCTGACAAACTTCAAGTAGGTTGGTAAAGGGTATGGTAGGTTGGCTCGAGTTGTTCGAGCTCTATAGCTTGTTAGATTTTATTTTGTCAACTTGAAGAGGGACAAGCATTTGATGGGAGCTTAGTGGATGATGTAAGTGGAACCTATGAAGGTAGACAACTTCTTCCTCAATTAGTTGGTTGCAGAGAGTTCTTTGCATTAGGTTCTAAAGTTTGCATGTCCTAGCTCGGGTGATTGGCTAGTGTTCGGATTCCTATCACCCATTTTATGGAAAACCATTAGATTAGCAAATAAATTGTTTTAATTTTTTTTTCTAACGTTTAAATTTGTTAACCTTTTTCTTTTTACTTGCTAAAGAAACAAATTAGCATTCAAGCCATTCACTTAAGACTTACTATCAATAGGAATTAGAAAAAAAAAAAAACTCCTCTCTCATCTCTCTCTTTCTCTCATGGTGTGTAATTTGATCTACATCTAATGCTATTATAAGATATGTAATTAAAAATACATTAGCCAATAATCAGCATCTCTTTCCTAAAATTGTAATGTAATTCTAGCTGTTTATGGCCCTTATATGATGATAAAACTTTCTCTATATGAAAAACTTTAGCACAACATTTCTAAGGCATTAGTCTAATCCCTTTATTCCCTCTTTTGCCATGATATGGATTCAATTATACAATTTCCCCCCAAATTAAATTAAAAAAAAATGCACACACATAAATAATAGCAATTAAATTTATATCAATCCACGAGTTACAAGAACAAAACTTTACCCCTAAAAGTGAAATTAAAAAAAAAAAAAATCAATTCACAAATCAATACAAAAACAACAACAAAAGAACAACCCTAAGGCCTTAACTAAGAGAAACGAAATTACACTACTAATAATAATAATGATAGTAATTGTTAAGAGAAGAATAAGAAGAATGGAAACAAAAAGGAATGAATAATTTACCTTATGGGGAAATGAAGCAAGAGAGGACTTAAATCTTGAAGGAGGCATGGATGGTGTGATTAGACCTGGGACATAGACTAAACTAGCCTGGAACCAACCTTAACCTGTTGGTTCCCGGGTCAAAAAATTTTGAATTGAGCTTGGTTTGAGATACCTCAATTTCGGGTTGGTTTATGTGAGCTAGTGGTTCATGGGCTAATAAAGCTTGTGAACTAAGCCTTTTTTTTTTTTATTGTTATTATTTGCCTTTGAAATGGTCAATTAATACAAAAACCTGTTGGTTCGATGGGTTCCCATGCTAAACTGGCTACCTCAAATTAGTTCATAATTTATTAATCGACTAGGACGATTTGGGCTAAGTTACCAATTTAACTTGGCCCACTCCTATGTCCATGTGCGATTACTATGTGAGAAGTGGGTGATGAGTGATGAGACGGAGGAAGGAGGTCGAAGGCATGAGTTTAATATTTCATCTTCAATTGTTTAGAATTGACAAGGGCTAGGGTTTATTTTGTATTTTGTTTGAGAATTTTTTAAATATATTATTAATAAAAAAAATATACATTTGTTATGACAAACGGGCTCATGGGTTGAACCTGTAACTATTCAATAAATGGGTTCATAAACAGGTCTCTGAATATGAACCTAAACACTTTTTTTTCATGTTTAAATGGTTTGACTCATTTGTATCCCATGTTGATTTTTTTTATATACAAACTCATTTGTATCATGTCATGTCATGTCCAAACTTCATCGGTCTGATCTTGAATTGGCAGCTCTAGATACACACATATATAGCGTGAAATTAATTAAGTTAAGATATATTAATCTAGTGTAAGTTTTATCAAATTCATTAATTACTATTTAGTTGGTTAGATACCTATATAGTAATGCAATTTAATTCTTTATTAGACAAGCCTTGTGTAACACATCCTAGGAATACAATTGTTCGATTAGTAGCACATAGTTTCAATCGCTTGAAATACGTGGCACTCGTTAATCAAAATTTTCTTTTTCTTTCTTTTCTCTTCTTTTTAAACCTCCACAAATATTGTTTTTAGCAAAAGAATCAACTTAAAAGTGATAGTCTTATGTATGTTCTCAGATTCCATTTTCTTTGGTTGATAGTTGTTAATTAACAAAACTCGATGACAAATACAAAATGTAATTACACTCGTTCCAATGTGAACATTGTTTCAGTTATAAAATTAACCTGGTTTGATTAATTGCAGGTGAAATTACTATATTCATGAGTTGTAATTTTATTATAGTCTTAATGTTTTATTATGGGTATATTATTCAATTATGGATGTTTCCATTTGCATTGAATCAACCAATTTCGATATATATATATTATAATTTATATGGGGCTTTGTCAAAGTAGTCAACCCATGGATTTCAAACTTATAGTTATGTATGAGATACTTGACTCGATCATGGTACGTTTTCAAGGAATGAAGTGTACTGATGGGCTATTGAGTCCTTTACGTATATATAAACTTATTAATCATATATAAATTAATTTAACTTTAATTAGTTTCGAACGGTACCCTAAATATCATTTTTGTTTTACTAAGTTAACTAATTGACTTACTTAAAGGAATTACTTAATGAAACTAGGTGCTAAGTTTATTTGAAAAACTAAGTAAATCCCCTATGTAATCATAACTCTAGTATTAATGAATACATCTTTTGCATATTATTTCGGTTTTCAAGTTTGAAAGTTGAGTAGCAACATAGGTTTCCGATTGCAATGACTGAAAGCGACTAATACTCTGCTTATCTAAGCAAGTGATTTTATATGATTATCATATTTGTTTGTGTTTATAGTTTAGTTGTACTCTAATTTAACAATATATGAATTTGAATTATGCGAGGAAAATGGGCTATGTATGTATTTGATCTTGGCTACTTTGTTTTGTGCAACAACTCTATATATATATTTTTTTTAATATCATATAAATTTGAAATTTACTGAAAGAAAAATAAAAATTTATAATTTTTAAAAGTACAAGATATATAGTAATTTTAGAATGTTATAGGATATGTTTCAATTCTAAAATTTGAGAACTTTTATGGTAAGATATAGACAGGTACCAATAAATCTTTAATATTTTATTTTTTTTTCTAAATAAATCCTCCATGTTTCCAAGTTTTATATAAAAAGACTTCCATTAAGCTCGTTAAAAGGTGTATCTATTCTTGATATGTGTCAAATTCTAATGTGTTCATAGTAATTAATATAATAAAATAATATTGTTATATATATTTGATTAAATAATATAATCAAATATTTAAAAAATGGAAAAAAAAGCTTGAAAAGATTTGCGAACCCACATTCTCTCTTAGTGTTTTCTTCTTTTTTAAAACTTGTTACTCCTCTTCCATACAAGCAACCCCAACATCAACCAACGTCATCGAGAAATTATGTTGCAAGGCAATATGTTTTATCAAGTAAACACCATTTTATTGTACATTAGTTTAGTGACTATAGATTATCTATGAACTAATCGGTATATGATTTGGAGTAAAACACGAGAAACTATAGGGTAGAAAATATCTACCCCTTGACATTGCCTTTTGTGTATTAGTATTGGAAATTTGTGTTATTGTGTTGTCTCATTTCCGTATCTAAACAAGTTTATATCTAAAAAACCTCAACCCGTAATACAACTCATTTATTAATCGTGTATGAAAACCTAAACCCGTAACTCGATTCATTTAATAAGTGTGACTTATGTTTGGGTTAGACCCATTTATCGCTTAAAAAGTTATTAATAAATTAATGTTAAATACGTAAAAGAAAAAAAAAAAAGAAATTTCTTCTTTACCTTTTCAGTGATTAACCTTCATGTATTTCATCCTAACTTTATAATGCACCTGCATTTTTACAATATTGATAGAAAAATGTATGCATTTTAAAAACATATGGGAGACTTTTATGGATTGCATGTATTTGCTGATATTCACTTTCCAAATTGAATTATGATGCCAATAGGAATGTGGAGTCTTTCATGGGATTGACAAAATTTAAACACAATTATCTAGCCATAATATTGATAAGCCACTCATGTGGGAATGAGGAGGAAAAAAAAACACATAGAATATAGGTATATTACACATACAAAGCTGGAGTGAGAAGGAAAAAAAGAAAACACACACACACACACACATAAAATGACGAGTATAACAAATATGAACCTATAATGAAAAGGGGAAAGAAAAAACAGACACATAAAATGACGAAATATACCTTCGATAGAGTCAGAAGCCTAGAATTAGAAGAAAAGAAAAGACACACACACAACACATAGAATATATTAGGATAGAGCTATAATGAGAAGGAAAACATACACACTAACATACAAAAGACTTACTCAAGTACTTGAGTCTTACGACTGCAACTTGGAAGTGGGAAGGAAAAAATTGAAACCTTAAATTTGTCACCTGTTTTGAGTTTGTTTTGATTTGGAGAAGAAGATAAATTTGGTGACTTTTATTTTGTTCTATACATGTACTTCTATTTCTGTTGGGTGCTTAACTTTAGTGGGAAATGGGAAAAGAGAAAAAGTTAAAAAAAAAATTAAGAATGTAAAGTTAAATAAATTTGTAAGTGAAGCTCAAACCTATTTACAAGACTTGTTTAAATAAGTGAGTCTATAAACTAGTTTAGGACTTAGAAACGAACTCAAACATGAATTCAGTTGTGTTTAAACAAGTTTGATCTATTTGAATTTTATGTTGATTTTTCCTATACACAAACCCGTTTAAATTGTGTTGCATTGTGCCCAAGTCTGGTGGGTTGAGTCTTAAATTGCTAGCCCTATTGTGTATACCATAGTATGCTTTTAGCGTTATATCTACCAACTGAAATTCACCCTTTATACACCATGCTTTTAATCAATGAAAAATATACCCAAGTGTATTAGTATCAGAACACTTGATCACATATATAGTGAAACAAAAACTAACATATATTAACATACTGAAATATCTAGATACTTATGTACATAAAAGTTATTCATAAAAAATTTACATTAATTTTTTAGAAGGATGCATAGGTGATCCATCTTAAGAAAAATTACAATGAAATAGAAAACTTCTATCTGGACTATCTCATCCATTATGTAGTATCATAAGAGGTAATATGATTTTAGGTAAGATAACACATTGGAGCTCAAGTGATAAGCACATATATACAAGATTATGTTGCCATTAGGGGCTCCATTCATGATGGGTGAATCACTTTCATACTAACCTAAACTACTAAGCAAGTGTATATTATGGTAATCTCATTTGTGACATAGTTAGAATCTTGAAGCTAATGTGCAAAATAGAGTTTGTGGGGGAGTGAGCTTAGTAGCTCAATGAGAATTATAAGTTTAAAACTATATATGCAAGTTATCAAACATTATTATGTGGATGCAGCTCTGATCATATGTGTATGGTAGGGTTAGTGCAATTGGTCGATCAAATGAACAAGTGTGCCACTTGACTTAAGAAAAGTCTTGATCTAATAACACCTGGAGGATGTTGCAGGAAAAAGGTGTGGGGGGAAGAACATGCATGCTTGATATCTCAAATGAGTGCGCATGATAGCAGATCAAACTTGGTGTTCTTGAGGTCGTTCTTGAAGGATTTGCTAGTTTAATCATTTGAAGAGCTATTTCAACAAAGGTTTGGTGTTTTTCTCAAGTTAATCAATACTTAAAATAAATAATATAAGAAAACAAGTCTTTTATTTATAGAGTTTTGAGACTCATCTTGATTGTTAAATATAGATTAGATCAAGCATTGCAAATGATCGTTAGATTACTTCCATTGATCCAATGACTATCATTAATCCCTTCTTTTTTTTTTCCCTTTAGCCTTCATGGGTTAGATAAGCTTAAAAGCTTATAGTAATTAAAAGGACCCATTTCTTGTATAAGTAAGCTTAATTCCCATTAAAACCAAATGGAATCCAAATGAGCTCAAAAAGGCCTTTTTCTAAATATGTTTTTCATGTGCAAGTTAACTGAGTAAGATCCATAGTAGAAAATTTGGTTTAGCAATCTCTATTATGAACTTAATAAACAAGATCTCCTTAAGGCATCCCTAATTTTTCTTAGTTTCTAGACCTTGCTACTAGCCTAAGAAACAAGTCCATAGCATTAAATTAGGCTTTAAGTCCAATTATTGAAATGATCCTTTATAATATGTAAACATACAAAAAAATGATTTTTGGCTAAAGCAAAGCTATAGAAAATAATCTTGTAATTGCTTCGATGATTTATGTATCTTAACTTATCACATATAAGCGTGTAATGAAAAATTCCATAAGAAACCATGTTCCCCATGTCTCTTGCCTTAATACTAAGACCATTCAATTAGTCTCTCCCTATTTTGGCCCCTTACTTTGCCAATTAGTTGGGCAGGGACAAGAAAGATCCCCTTTACTACCCTATCATTTCTAGTTATAATATAAATGTCTTATGATGCTATCTAACACTATCTTGTTGATCTTAAGTTTTGATTTCACATTATAAATGTAACAAAAAAAAAGTATAGTTGCATTTCAATAGACACATGCTAATCATAGCTTGTTATATAATTATTTTTAGAATTGAATTAGTAAAATAAATAATTTGGTTTAAGCAATTCAAGGGTTTTATGTTTTTTTTATGCCTTGAAGAAGTAATAGACCATAAATAGATATAGACATGAAGGATGAGCGTATGCCTTAAGTAAATGTGTTATATAGGACCCTATAAAGGAAATGGGCCTCATGACACATAGGAAGACCATTTTCACACTAATGGCCTTTAGGGTGCTAACACCATAGTTATATTACTTCTTTCATTTACCATTCATTCCTTTAAGCTCTTATGCCTTTCAAATAGATACTTTAAGAGCTCATGTGTAACTACCTACCTACTAGGTTTGATTCTTGAACCTGTTCTAGAATTCCTGTAACTATCCTTAGTACCTGTAGGTGAATTGCGATGCCATCTTTGAATTAGAGATAAGGCAAATTTTGCTAATCTTGAATCTGTAACTCTAACTTGTATGCAATTTTATAAATGTCCTGTAAATGGTGCTAACGACGCTATCATTTCAAATCCACATCATATCTAAACACATGTACTTAAAATCTCTTATCACATCATACATCATATATATATATATATATATATATATATATATATACCATCAGGATTTGCATTCTTGGTAAGTAAGCATGACCTATGATTAATCATGCAGTCTTAAATGGCTTAAAAGATTACAAATCCAATCTTATAAACACAAATATTTACATTATAATCCAAAGATTAATAATTGTAGATCTTATTTACAAGCACTACAATAGCATGTACAGGACATCCTATTACAAATAATAGAGGTTCCAACATGGAAACTAAAGGCCTGTTTACCTCTATTGGCGTTCTCTAAAAACCCGAGTCTCCAACAACTTATTCTTCAGTAACTATACTTGAGGTTAGCAAAAACATTAACCCCTTAACTTCTGAAGAAGCAAAGTGGTTACATAATCAAGCAACCTAACAAAACAAATAATAAAATCACATAATAGTAACCAACAATATTATCAAATACCTCGAAAGTGATTACTTAAGCAAGCAAGTTTTAACCTCAAAGTTATACTCGCAAGAAACCCAATTCAATTTCTTACATTTTAACATCACCATGATCTTACTTAATGATATTTTCCTTATAATTCCGTTTTACCAAACTCATAACCTTTTCATTTGAGATCATTCAAATCACTCTTGTTTACTCACAAGTCACAAATACTTTTTAGTTAACCTAGGTAGAGCTTATCAACTAGTAGATAAACTACCCTCATGTACTTTTCAAAACTTAATATTTTCTCAACCAATTAAGACATCATTATATACTCTTTTTATTTAGAAACATTCAGTTCGCCTTTCACCTGCCTCGAACGAAAGGGGTAACTAGATCCCCATAAGCCACTAAATTGGGCCGATTCGTTAACCATGCCTCAAACCTATCCGGGTCGAATCAAAGGTCATACAACAAACTTACTAAGTAGGGAATAAGACTTTCCTTACATTAAGTGTTTTGGGTTAGTAGGTACTTACATCCTAAACCTCATTTGATATGTTAAAGTCCTAAAACTTAGTTAGGTATACTTTAATGAAGTTATACATGTCAATGATCCGTTTTCCATTTTATTATCCATTTAGATATTTCATCATTACAGAGATAAAAATAGTATAAACTCAGCCAGTCATATAAACCCCATCCAATAAGCTAAAAATAACCAAGCATTACATCACAATCATGAAGCATTCAATAATTTAAGTTCATTACATCATATACAATAAGAAATTGTATAATCAAATCTTGCACCTAACTCTCATTCGAAGATTTCTAGAATGTTCCCTTTTTCTCATAATCTAACCATATCGGGACATACAACTAGCCATTAATAATCCAATGTAATTCAACAATCCTCCTGCATTGATCATAGTAAGTGATCGTACAAGGTAATTTCAGCAAACAACAAGTGGTCTACATTATCAACCACTTGTACCTAAGAGAGGAGTTAAGGGGATACTTACTTAAAACAATATATGCCAATCCAAACAATCATACAAGCCAAATTCCTTTGTCCTCCTCACTCAATAGAAATATTAGGGGCTACTCTATTCACCAGCCTCCTACCACTAATGCCGATCACTACTATGTTAGCCGGACTCCTCCCCCACCCAAAACCTTATCCTTAGCTTGGCCTTGCAGCAACTTTACCTTAACCCCTTCGACCAAATAGGCCAAATCCTCCCCTATTTAATTATGATTTCTCTTCTATTTCTTCAAATTCTTATTGTATCCTACTTCAATCTTGTTCTTCTTCCTCTCTTGATAATTGCATGTTAGAAATTTCAATTGCAATTTGCCTAGAAAATTTGTATGTAATGGAGAGAGTTTCGGTTTCCTTTTTATGTAATTTTTGATTATTTTTTTGTCTCTTCTCTCTCTATTCTAATGTGTGTGTGTATATATATATATATATAATATTACTTACTTAATTTTGCTGACATTGAGTGAGGGTGCTGTTCTGTATGGTTTTCTCTTCCTCTTTTTTTTTTTTTTTTTTTTTTTTTTTCTAGCTATATATAATATAATACAATATAATGTGTACTTTTTTACATGTATATATATATATATATATTATATATATATATATATATATATATATATATTTAAATTTATCATATAACATATATATACATATATATATGCATTCACTTTACATTACACAAACACATATATATACACTATTTTAATTTTAACATTATTGCTTAAGCCTAGGTCCTCACATTCTTTCCCCCCTTAAAATAGTTTCGTCCTCGAAACTATTACGCAGGTACAACTCATTATATTTTAATGTCCTACACTTAAATTACAGTACATTTAGAATTGAAGTGAGGCTATACACATTTATATCTTAAGGGTGAAACAGAAGTTACCTATTTGGAATAAGTCTGGGTATTTAGTCCTCATATGATCTTCTCTCTCCCATGTGGCCTCTGCCTCTATATGGCAATTTTAAATGACTTTTATAAATGTAATATCCCGGTTTCTAAGTTGCTTAGTGGACCTGTCCAAAATGGCAATAGGATACTCCTTATATGTCATGTTCTCCTAGAGTGCTTTTGGTAGATGTTCTAAGACAACTCTCGAATCGCTAACACATTTCCTCAATAAAGACACATGGAATACATTATAGATATTGGCTAACTCAGCAAGTAGCTCAAGTTCATATGCTATAGCTCCAATCCTCCTCTGAATCTGGTATGGACCAATATAATGAGGACTCAGCTTCCCTTTTACTCAAAATCTCTTGACCCCTTTCATAGGTGATACTTTCAAGAACACAAAGTCTCTAACTTGAAACTTTAATGGTTTTCTACGTTTATCAACATAACTTTTCCGTCTACTTTGTATTGTCTACAATCTAGCTTTTATCACCTAAACTTTATCCTTCAGCTGCTGGAGCATTTCTGGTCCCACTACTTGTTTCTCTCCAATCTCATCCCAATATAATAGGGATCTGCATTTTCCTCCATATAGGGCTTCATATGGGGCCATATGTATAGTGCTATGATAGCTATTATTATATGCAAACTCAATTAGTGGCAAATGTTCATCCCAATTACCACTAAACTCCAAAACACATGCTCTCAACATATCCTTAAGTGTCTGTATGGTTCTCTCTATTTGACCATTTGTCCGAGGATGATAAGTTGTACTAAACTTCAATTGGGTACCCATAGCTTCATGTAGAGTTTGCCAAAATCTAGAAAGAAACTTGAGATCTTTATTAGAAACAATAGAAGCCGGTACTCCATGTAATCGCACTATTTCCTTGACATATAACACTGCTAAGCGAGATAGTGGCATGCTTTATTGAATTGGAAGGAAATGGGCTAATTTAGTCAACCTATCAACGATTACCTAAATAGCATTATGCTGTTTCATAGTCTTAGGTAATCCTATAACAAAAACCCCTAGAAATCTGCTCCCACTTCCATTTAGGAATGAAAAGGGGCTATAATAACCCTCTAGGTTTCTGATGTTTTTCTTTAACCTGTTGGCAAGTGCTACACTTTGCCGTATATTCTATAATGTCTTTCTTCATCCTTAGCCACCAATACACTGATTTTGCATCCTTGTACATCTTATTGCTTCTTAGGTAGTTTATAGAAATGGTATGATGAGCCTCATCTAGAATTGCTTTTTTGATTTTCTCTATTGTTGGTACACATAATCTGCCTTTGAATCTTAATACTCCAGTCTCATCACATATAAAGTTGGGATATTTAATCAGATTATTCCTGACTTTTTGCAGTTCCTCATTAGTTAGCTGTGCTTTCTAGATTTGATCTTTTAATGTAGGCTAAATACTTAAACTATTTAATCTAGATTCCACTCCTAGCAATATAATTTCTAACTGTAACTGCTCTAAATCCCTCCACATTTCCACTTTATCAATGATCAAAGTTGCCAGATTGCTACATTGTTTCCTACTTAATGCATCGACAACTACATTAGCTTTAGTAGGATGATAGTGAATGGCTAGATCATAGTCTTTCATCAATTCCAACCATCGCCTTTGTCGCATGTTTAACTCTTTTTGAGTAAGGTTGTATTTCAAACTCTTATGATCAGTATATACATCGCATTTATCACCATACAAATAATGTCTCCAAATTTTTAAAGCAAATATTATAGCAGCCAATTCTAAATCATGAGTAAGATAATTTTGCTCATATGGTTTCAACTGACGGGAAGCATATGCTATAACTTTGTCATCCTGCATCAATACATACCCTAATCCATTGTAAGGGGCATCACAATATATAGCATACCCACCTATTCCACTAGGAATGGCAAAAACAAGAGTTGAAACTAATCTCTTCTTTAATTCTTGAAATCTCTACTCACATTGATCTGTCCATTCAAATTTGACACAGTTCCTCATTAATTGGGTTAAGGGTACAACTATCTTTGAAAATTCTTTCACAAATTTCTTATAATATCTTGCCATACTAAGAAAACTTCTTACCTCCTTGACTGTAGTAGGAGGATTCCACTTTATGATGGCCTTAATCTTTGTAAGATCTACAAATATTCTAGAACTTGATATAATATGGCCTAAGAACGTAATCTAGTCTAGCCAAAAATCACATTTCTTCAACTTAGCATACAATTGTTTTTCCTGTAGAGTTTACAACACCTTTCTTAAATGCTTAGCATGCTCTTCATTATCTCTAGAATAGATTAGGATATCATCAATGAATATAACCACAAAGTTATCCAAATATTCTTTAAATACCCTATTCATCATATCCATAAAGGCAGCTGGGGCCTTAGTTAAACCAAAAGGCATCACTAAGAATTCATAGTGACCTTATCTAGTTCGAAAGGGAGTCTTTGGTATGTCAACCTCCTTCACCTTTAGTTGATGATATCCAGATTGCAAATCAATCTTTGAGAATATGGCTCCTCCCTTCAATTGATCAAATAAGTCATCAATTTGAGGTAAAGGATATTTATTCTTTATGGTTACCTTATTCAGCTTATGGTAATCTATACACAAATGTAGACTACCATTCTTCTTTTTTACAAATAACACTAGTGCACCCCAAGGCGACATATTGGGCCTTATGAAACCCTTATCCAATAATTCTTGCAACTTCTTTTTCAACTCCATCAATTCTACAAGAGCCATATGATAAGGAGCTTTGGATACAGGTTTTGTACCTAGCATTACCTCAATGCCGATTTCAACTTCTTTATCTAGGGATAAGCCTAGTAATTCCTCAGTAAATACTTTTGGGAATTCACATACAACTAGGATATCTTCCACTCTCTTCCCTTTTAATTATGTATCTACCACTGAAGCCAAATATCCCATACATCCTTTCTTCAATAATTTCTTGGCTTTGTTAGCTACTATGATCTTAGGTATTGATCGCCTTACACTCCTTCTAAAACTAAATGCTTCCTCATCTGGTAAACGAAACTTTGCCACTTTATCCTAGTAATGTAGATGCACCTTATACCTGGTTAACTAATCCATGCCAAGGATAACATCATACCTTTTCATATTAAGAGCAACCAAATTAACTGGCAATTGCCGCCCTTCAATCACCATAATACCATTCTCCAATTGATAGCCTACTATCCTCTCCCCTCTAGAAGGAGTACTTACCACATATTCACATTTTAGACTCTTCATTGGAGCCATGTTCTATCTCACCCAGTCTTTAGCGACATAAGAATTGGTTGCTCTAGTGTTAAACAAAGCAA
Organism: Laguncularia racemosa; assembly: GCA_037954665.1. Classification (NCBI taxonomy): domain Eukaryota; kingdom Viridiplantae; phylum Streptophyta; class Magnoliopsida; order Myrtales; family Combretaceae; genus Laguncularia; species Laguncularia racemosa. Next base: position 4,814,552 of record JBBMOL010000031.1, on the reverse strand, counting down.
AAGCGAGATTAACATCTAATTGAATCACACTTGAAATCATCAAACACATCACATTCCACTTCCAGTAATTATTGTTAACATCCTACTCAAGGATAAGTTAAGTGTAGTCACATCCATAACCAAATTACTTCACATCTATATATTCACGTTTACTTATACGTACTTATAAGCATACATTCATTAATACAATTTGTTTAACCCCTAAGCAGATACCACTATTTCACATATGTACACATGTAAATTCATGTCTGCACACACATTCATGCATATTTACACATATAGATTCATTCATTGATTCAATTACTCAATTCATAAACAAGCATCAACATCCCATACACATTCAAGTTGACACACATATATATATTTACACTTATACACTTACACATTCATATAGATATATAGGTTCATTTACATTACAACTATTCAACTATCAAACTATTAGATAAGTTTAGTAGTTTGACCTAACACTACATCATCTACATTAGCTGGCTCTGTCTGTTGTATAGTGAAGACTCACACCTGAGCCTAAGGTCGCAGTCTACCGCTCTTAGGATTAGGATCATGCCTAGGTGTTGAGGCCTGAGTCTAAGCCTGAGTCTACTGACCTCCTCACTCCTACCTTAGAAATTATGGGAAATATGACCAAACTATCCATAGGTGTAACATTAGAGGTCCTTAGGATTCTGACATTGCCTAGCAATGTGTCCATCTACCCCACATCTATAACATTTTCTTGTCAGTTGAGGACATTCATTAGCCTTGTGATTATCCTTACACTTCCAGCACACTATAATATAAGTCCGACTCCTCTGAGGTTGGATTGGTAGTTGATACTGCTTCTTAGCTTTTCCTTTATCCTAACTCCATTTTTGCCCAAAACTACCTCTATCCTTCCTTTTGTGTGAAGGAACCTTTATACCCTTCATATCCCTCACTTGTTCCAATACACGACTTGATTCTCATTCTCTGCATAAGTCACAACTTTACTTCTTTTCAGCTCTGCCTAAAAATAGATATCCAACCTCGCATGAAATTTATCAACTTTTACCTCTTCATCATTCTATAGGCCAATGGAGCAAATTTCAACAATTTGCTAAACTCTCGCTCATACTCCATTATGCTTCTACCCTCTTGCTTTAATTCATAAAACTTTTCATTTTATCTTGTACACATGAGGGAAAATGCTGACTTAAGAAAACATCCTTAAATGCCGGCTAAGTAATTGGAGCTTCCATCAACTCCTTCTATGATACCTACTAATCATGTGCAGTATCCTTGAATAATACTGCAGCATAGTCCACCTTTTTATCTTTAGTAACATCATGTACTTGGAAAGCTCTTTCCATAGAGTTTATCTAATTCACAACTGTAGTGGGGTCCAAACTCTTACCACTGAAAGGCTTTACAATCCTCTATACCCTGGCCAATTTACCCCCTCTTGATCCCACGGCCATAACTTCAGCCCAAGCTTACATTACAGCAACCATTTGCTCCATTGGATTATGTGGAGCTAGCGGTGGAGGTGGTGGAGGCGGTGAAGGTAAGTCCTCTTGTTGATCATGAGGGACCATATTCCTGGTCCTCCTTCCTCTGCCTCTACCTCGACCTCTTCCACATTCCATTTATTGCAATCAAATCTACATAAATAAGTACACTTGAATAAGAAATCAAACACCTAAACTTCTTAAACAAGCATCTGTATTTCGTTATACACAAATACATCACAATTTGGTAAGTCAAATAAATTAACACAACATAAATCCTTCATTTATCCTAACCACCCCACATAAGCTTGCACGAGTTTAATCATAATACCTAAACCTAAGCTCTGATACCACCTTATAGTGACCCACCTACTAGGTATGATTCTTAAACCTATTCTAGAATTCCTGTAAGTATCCTTGGTATCTGTAGGTGGATTGCTATGCCATCTCTGAATTAGAGATAAGGATTTTTTTTTTTTATCTTAAACCTATAACTCCAACCTGTATGTAATTTTATAAATGCCCTGTAAAATGGCGCTAACGACACTATTATTTCAAATCCACATCTTATCTAAACACATGTACTTAAAATCTCCTATCACATCATACATCATATATATATATATACAATCAGGATCTGCATTCTCGGTAAGTAGGCATAGCTCATGATTAATCCTATAGCTTTAAGTGGCTCAAAAGATTACAAATCCAACCTTATACACACAAATATTTATATTACAATCCGAAGATTAACACTTGTAGATCTTATTTACAAGCACTACAACATCATGTACAGGACATCCTATTACAAATAACAGAGGTTCCAAAATGGAAACTAAGGGCCTATTTGCCTCTATTGATGTTATAAAAAAACATGAGTCTCTAACAACTTATTCTTTAGTACTTGAGGTTAGCAAAAACACTAACCCCTCAGCTTCTTAAGAAGCAAAGTGAGTACATAATTAAGCAACCCAGCAAAAACAAACAATAAAATCACATAATAGAAACCAACAATATTATTAAACACCTCGAAAGTGATTACTCAAGCAAGCAAGTTTTCAACTTAAAACTATACTCACAAGAAACCCAATTCAATTTCTTACATTTTAACATCACCATGATCTTACTTAATGATATTTTCCTTATAATTCTGTTTTACTAAACTCATAACCTTTTCATTGGAAACCATTTTAAATCACTCGTATTTACTCACAAGTCACAAATACTTTTCAGTTAACCTAGACAGAGCCTATCAACTGGTAGATAAACTACCCTCATGTACTTTTCAAAACTTAATGTTTTCTCAACTAATTGAGACATCCTTACATACTCTTTTTATTTAGAAATATTCAGTTCACCTTTCACCTGCCTTGAACAAAAAGGGTAACCGAATCCCCATAGGTCACTAAATCGGCCCGATTCGTCAACCGTGCCTCAAACCTATCTAGGTTGACTCAAAGGCCATACAACAAACTTATTAGGCAGGAAACGAGACTTTCCTTACATTAAGTGTTTTAGGTTAGTAATTACTTATAGCAAAAACCTCATTTGTTATGTTTAAGTCCTAAAACTCAGTTAAGTATACTTTAATGAAGTTATACATGTCAACGATCAGTTTTCCATTTTATTATCCATTTAGATATTTCATCATCACCGAGACAACAATAGTATGAACTCAGCCAATCATGTAAACCTTATCCAATAAACTAAAAATAATTAAGCATTACATTACAATCATGAAACATTTAATAATTTAAGTTCATTATATCACATATAATTAGAAACAAAATAATCAAATTCCACACCGAATTCTCATTCTAGGATTTCTAGAATGTTCTCTTTTTCTCATAATCCAACCATATCAGAACACATAACCAGCCATTAGTAATCTAATGTAATTTAACAATCCTCTTGCATTGATCACAGTAAGTGATCGTACAGGGTAATTTCAGCCAACAACAAGTAGTCTATATTATCAACCACTTGTACCCAAGAGAGGAGTTAAGGGGGTACTCACCTGAAACAATATATGCCAATCCAAACAGTCGTACTAACCAAATTCCTTTATCATTCTCACTCAACAGAAATACTGGGGGTTGCTCTGTTCACCGGCCTCTAGCCACTAACACCGGTCACCACTATGTCGGCTGTAATCCTCCCTCACCCAAAACCTAAACCCTAGCTTAGCCTAGCAACAGCTTCACCCTAACCCCTTCGACCAAACAAACCAAATCCTCCCCTGTTTAATTATGATTTCTCTTCAATTTCTTCAAATTCTTGTTACATCCTACTTCAATCTTATTCTTCTTCCTCTCTTGATAATTGCATGTTGGAAATTTCAATTGCAATTTGCCCAGAAAATTCGGATGAAATGGAAAGAGTTTTGGTTTCTTTTTTGTGTAATTTTTGATGATTTTTTCTCTTCTCTCTATTCTAATGTCTATATATATATAATTACTTACTTAATTTTGCTGACATTGAGTGAAGGTGCTATTCTGCATGGTTTTCTCTTCCTTTTTTTTTTTTTTTCCTATCTATATTTAATATAATATAATGTGTACATTTTACATGTATATATATATATATTCCATATATGTATATATATATACCCATATAATTCACATATATATATTTTAAATTTAGCATATAATATATATATATACATTCATTTTATATTATACACATATATTTATACTATTTTAATTTTAATATTATTGCTTAAGCCTAGGTCCTCACATTATGTGTTTAGCAAGATATCTACATCTCTTGACCTACTTTGACTAACATCTAATAGTAGAAAATATTTTCAAAATCATTGGATATGCGTTTTTGTACGAGGCTTGTGTAGGCAACTCGTAGTGAATAGATGGTGTGAATAGCTTGTTGGAAAACAAGTATGATTTGGTCTAAAAGTCGGGGTTCAATTTTAAGTTGCTAATATAAGGTTGGCATGGTGGTTGTTTTGATCTCAAATAATCGAATTAAGGAGGTTTCAATTAGGAGTTTTACCAAGTCCTGAGTTTTCTAATGGTGCCTTTGTCCCTCTTGTAAAAGGATATGATTCTTTAGCTCTTGTATTTGATCTATTTTGTAATTATTAATATGGAACAATATTGGTAATTTAGATGGCAAGTTTGCTAACAGCTTTTCCTCCAACATCCTGAAACGATCGCAATTAGAGATGTATTTTGTAGTCAAACATGTTGAGTGCTGACGATTATGAAATTGAAATATAGTTTTTATTAACAGTGGGGGATCATCCATATTTAATGTTTTACTCAAGTAAGTTGGTGTCTTAGATACTTAAGTCTTTTTTTTTTTTTTTTATGACTTATATCGCGTGAACGAAGTTATGCATGATCAACCATGCATGTCATATTCCACATAATGATATGGTTTTTCTTAACATTTTCATCTATAAAACATTTCCGAATCTTAAAAAAGAAAAGTTGAAGCCACGTCCAGGATATACTAACGAGTAGTTTCCAAAATTTTAATATTGTAGTATGAATTTAAAAGTTTAGACAGTAAATAAAGGTATAACAAACAAGTGAAATAACTATTACAAGGGAATGAAAGAATTTCTTAATTGATATCTTGGGTTATTTTTGGAGAGCAAGGAGGCCTTGTCCTAAAAGATTGGTGCAACGCCATCTTCATGGGTTTGTGCGTGTGTGAGATTATTGCTAGAGTAGCAAGAACAACAAAGGTCAAAGGGATCGACTACTTCTTTGTTGAAGCATTGGACACAAGTGAAAGATTCCTTCTTCCCATTTGAGATGGCTCCACATTGATCACATCATACTCCAAAAATTAATAAGTAAAATAACGTGATGAATTCATTGAAGTCAAGGTTTCGATTTTTATCCATATCCAAATCTTGGAATAGCATATACAACCAATCAAAGCTTCTTTCGTAGAATTTGGATCACAAAGTGTTTTCGAAAAAATGGAAAAACTTACTAATTTCTATTCTCCCATCTCTATTTCGATCATGGATTCGAAAAGTTCCAGAGCTTGTTTCCTCGTTTTCTCTGGAAATTCCTTGTAGGTTGTGCTTGCTATGCGGTGAAACTCTTCCATTCTCTTCTCTTCTCTTCTCTTCTCTCTCTCTCTCTCTCTTTTTCGGGTGTAGGTGTAGGGATGGTTTTGGACTGACTTGCATTATATAGAAGAATTGAGTCATTGTTTAATGTGAAAAAATAAAATTAGACCGAGATTTTACTGAAAACTCAATGGGCAGTCGAATTGTGGGATGATTTTGCTTGTTCTGTCTTCCATTATATAGTTGAATTAGTCAATTGAGAATGTCTTTCTAGCTCAACGTTTTGTATAAATATGTAAAAGGATAATTTGTGTGATCATCTTTTACTTATTAAATGCATGATTGTATGCTTTGGCTTTAAAGTATTTTAAATAGTATTATTAATTACTTATTAGATTCATATTTTTATTATTATTTACTATTGGTGCTTTACTATTAAAAGATTATAAAAGTATTTTTTTTTCTATGTTTAATTTAAATAAGATAAAATTTAAAAAAACATATAAGGGAAAAAGGAAGGGAACAAACAAAAGAGGTAGAATCACAACTATTAATTTTTTTTTTCAAATAAAAAATTAAAAAAAGAAAAGAAAAGGAAAACCCAATGGAAAAGATGACATATGTGCCCATCCTCGCTTCCAAATGCTAAGAAATAGATTTATTGATTCAAAGGCCGTGTAGTCGACGCTTATGTAAAATTTGAATGCTATATTAGACTTGATTGGATAAAAAGAAATATGGATGATGGCGAGGATAGGACTCGTGACCTTTCTAAAACAAAGCTACGACTGCAGCAAGCCATAAAAGAGTGGATTTGCTCGTCTTTACAAGCCATATTACACTTTAATATATATATATATATTTGCTGTTCACGACCTTTTAAAGTACTATTCTTAAACAACTTATACACCGGGCCATATTTTACCTATTTCTAAATGATATTAGAACATATCTTTGGTGTTACTACTAAAACCAATAATCGGATAAAATCCCTACAAGAAATTGAAGAGACACATACATCTAATTTAATATAATCTTATGAAGAAAAAGTATAATTATCAGCAAATTCTGTAAGCATCTTTATTTCACTATATGACTTTATTGTACAATGAAAAGAATAAGACTTTTTTTCAAGATAACAAAACCAATAACATCAAGGCTTTTTTAGATTAGTAGCATGAATACTAGTTCATCTTGCAAGCTTCATAACGTCCACTTGGAGACTTGATTTGGCTTAAGACCGTTTCACAACAGATAGAGCAATCAATAATTGGTGTCTACCATTACGGCCTACAAAACACCATGGCTAGCACAAGATTAGGAAGAAACTCAAGTAAGAATGCTGCAAAGGACCACCATCCCCCAATTGATTCAACCAACCATCCACCTATGCCTTTAGTGCTAGAAAATGCTCAGTAGGGCAAAGAGAATAGGGTTACATGCCTCAAGCAGCAATTAGCTGAACTGGTGGTTGAGAACAAACATTTGAGAGCCTAAGTAGATGAAATCCATGAGTGCTCTCAGCATAATTCTCAACTACACATTGAACATTAGGGCAATAGTGTCTCACATTGCTTTGGGAACACGGTACAACATTAGAATTGAGCTCCTTGCCTAAGGAGTGAGGAAAACAACAATAAGAATGATGATTTCAAGGCCTAATCGACTTGTTCACTTGTTGATCCATCACTAGATGCAATCAATGATATGATCAAGTTCCTCAATGAGATCAAGGAGTCAAAGAAACCTAAATCATAAGACATGTTCACCATTACAAACTCTCCTTTTACACAGGAGATTTGAGATGAGCACCTCTTAACATATATTTGCACTCTTCCAATGGATTTTTATGGTGGGATAAACGATTCATTTGAGCATTTGAGCTACTATACCACTTAGATGGACCTCCTTAGTGTTTTCAACACCATTGCTTGCAAGGATTTTCTTGGCACACTCAAGAAAGTAGCTTGTACTTAGTATAGAGGCCTTAAGCTTAATTCCATTTCAAGCTTCAAGGAGCTTACCATGTAGTTTTACCAATACTTCTTGATGACCAAGATGCTTGAATATGGCTTCGGAACTCATAGTTTGAGAAAAAAGAAGTGAGATGAGACACTTAGAGACTATATTGCAAGGTTTGATAAGGTCGTGCTCGAAATTCCTAGCATGGATATCAGTGTCACCTTGAATGTTGCTATCAATAGGGTAAAGGATGGATCTTAATTCTTTTACTCCCTTACACTATATAGGCCCAAGAATTTCAAGAAATTCCATGAGAGGGTAGCAGACTATATTGCCTAAGAAGATGCCATTTTGGTGTAAAGATAGGCAAAGTAGCAGCCCTTGGATAAAAAAAAAAAAAAGGATGGTAAGGATTAACCCTCAACAAAAGATAGGCTCGATCTTAAGGTTGATAACAATGGGACTAGTTGAAATGGAGATAGTAGCAAAAAGTGCACTATCCCTTTCTATGAGCAACACACCTTGCTAAAAAAGCCATCTATGAGCAACACATCCTATTAAACTAGCTATGAGTTGATATATTCATGAAGATATGAGACATGGGTATCAATATGTGGCTATAGAAGATGAGACGTAATCAATCGATGAGGAATTTTGACAAATGTTGTGACTTCCATTATGATAAGGGCCACATAATCGAGAATTGTGCTCAACTTAAGAATGCCTTAGAAGACCTCATCCAATGAGGCTATCTTCGAGAGTATATCACAAATACCGAGTGACCACCAAAGTGAGGTTGATAAGAAGAAGATGAAAGAGACCAAAAGTAAGAAGCTCGACCTACTTGAGGTACTATAAATACAAGTATAGGCAGACTAGCAGTCGGAGGGTGGTCTAACTCTTAGAGTAAGGCCTACTATACTTGATTAAGAAATTATCGAAGTGTTCTCAATGCATAAGCTAAGAGGCTAAGAATGGATACCACCATCACATTTTTTACGACTACTTAGAGGGTGTCAATACCCCTTGGGATGACACTCTTGTTATCTAAGCATGAATTGCTAAATTCAAGCTCTACAAGATATCTATAGATAATGGTAGATTCTATGGACATTATTTATAAGGTCTTCAACCAAATGAGGACCTAGTTAAGGCAAAGTTGAAACCCTACAACCATAGGCTTTATGGCTTCAATAACTAACCAGTAAAACTTAAGGGTATCATCATCCTCCCCTTAAAGCTTAGAGATGGCATTCATGTGACCTAAGTTATAGTGGATCTTTTTTGTCATAACACAAGGTCACCTTATAACATCATATTGGGTTAACCTTAACAGAATGTAGTGGGAATGATTGCCTCAATAAAACACTTAAAGGCAAAGCTTATACTCCCATTAAGGTTAGATTATGTGAAGAAGACCAGCAAATAGCTCGTCATTGCCATCTCCAAGTACTCTTGTAGTGCAAAGTCCTCACCATTGAAGTTGCTCTTAAAGAAAACCTTGGAACAAGGGGGGAATCAACTAAAGAGATTAAAGAAATCTAAATCGATAGCTTCCTTGAACAAGCCACTAAAATAGGAATGTGCTAGCAACTAATCAATTTCCTTAGAGAAACTCCATGAAAAGTCACGATGCATCGCCTCAATATTAATTTAACCACGAAAGCTATCAAACAAAAGGAGAGGCATTTTGCACCAAAGTGACAAGATGCCATAGAAGAGGCGGTGCAAATGTTGTTGAAGGTTGGATTCATAAGGGAAAAACCCTATCCCACTTGGTTATCAATTGTGTGTTAGTTAAGAATTCTAATGAGAAGTGGTGAATGTGTGGTGATTATACTAACGTTAATAAAGCTTGCCTAAGGGACTACCTCCTCTCCCCGAGATCAATTAGTTAATTGACTTGATCACGGGTCATACACTTCTTAACTTCAATGATGCCCTTTTAGGCTATAATCATATTAAGATACATGAATTGATTAGGTCTATACTTTGTTCATCACCAACTTTAGGAGATACTGTTACAAGGTTATGCTTTTTAGACTAAAAAATGCTGAAGCAACATACTAGAGATTAGTGACAAAGATGTTTATGCCTCAAATTGATTGCAACATCAAAGCATACATCGATCACATGATGGTGAAGAGTAAGGAACCTAGAGGGCACTCGACTAACCCAGAAGAGACCTTCTAGACGCTCTAATAGTATAGCATAAAGTTGAACCTCAAATGTATCTTTAGGGGCAACATTCGGGAAGATTAATGGATATACAGTCATTTCCCAAGAAAAAGAGGCCAATTTAGAGAAGATAAAGTCCATATTAGATATGCAAGCTCCCAAGATGGTCAAAGAACTTTAGAGATTAATAGGAAGGATTGCAGCATTGAGTAGGTTTGTTTCCAAGTTTGTGGACAACTGTGCAAAATTCTTCAAGATTTTGAGGAATCTAGTAGACTTTCAACTAGACAAAAGAATGTCAAAAAGTGTTTGATGAGTTGAGGCACTTCTTCACTACAGCACTTATTTTGTCAAAGCTAATCCCTAGAGAAGAGCATTATTTCTACCTCTCTATTAGTGGATGTGCCCTCTCTTTAATACTTAGCCTTACACCTAATGAAATACATACTTAAGGAAAGTTATGATAGATATGGAAACTATATCTAACTCTCCTGAGATATTCGTCATCTAATTTTTCTCAAAATAAGATAGATATATTTAAAGAAAATTTACTTGTTATAAATATCTCGCTACTCTAATACTATAAATAGAGAATCAGTCTATCAAAGTAAGGAACTAAAATCTTTCTACAAACTTTGATTTTCTAGCCATCATTGTGGCGTTTTTCTTATTTGAGCGTCGAAGTTCCAGTATCCAATAGCTTATGTTACTATTTCACGACAGATAGAGTAATCAATAATATGCAAGACATTAACAGCATTATTGGCCAAAACGTTAGCCATAGCTTCCGTTACGTTAACACCACAATGTCAGCAATATCATGGGCCATATCAATAAAATCATTGGCCACATCGTCAGCAATATCAAAAATATTATTTGCCAGGCCCTCATCAACACTATCACCTGGCACATCAACACTATCAACGCCATCATCCAGCACATTAACACTTTCACCTCGAAAATCAACACCATCATCAGACAAGTCAATTTTTGCAACATCCCTATCATTTCTTGGCGTAACCTGCAACCATCGCGTGACAGTAACTCAAATTAGAGATGTAACTTGTAGCTAGATGATTGAGTTTTGGTGCTCATGATATTGAAAAAAAAAAAAAAAGAACAAAAATCATAAAAAAAAATGGGAGGTTATCCATATTTATATTTCACTCTAGCAATTGAGTTCTCATAGTCTAGGCAAGTGAGCCATTTTTGGTTTACTCATGTATTTTCTTACATAAACAAAGTTGTTCTTCGTATCTTGTTTTCATGTCATAATGTGCACAGGGGAGGATTTAGGGGGGCTAAGGGATCTGGCCCCTCAAGCTCAAAAAAATTAACTATAATTAATTATAAATTTTTTAAAAATAGAAATTATGTGTATAATATGTATATTTTAAAAAAAATTATCAATTAAATATAATATATAACTTAGTGATAAATATGAAGGTTTTTATATTACAAGTCATGGATTCAATTTTCATGATTTCCATTTTAGTTTTCAAGCTACATTTATTGCTTTAATAGCATTCTCTTTTTATTTCTTTCTTTTATTTTTTTCTTCACAATAACTAATAGTATTAAATTTCATTCATTCTTAAATTATAATAAACTAATTAAATTATCTAAGTTGTTATTTATTTATTAGTAGTATATTATAAATAATAATTATATTAATACTACAAATATTTCAATCTTACTCCATAAAATATTAGTAAATAATAGCAATCATATCATTTGATATTTTTTTCTAATTAATATTATGAAAATGAATGTGGATTTTTAAATGATTAATTACATAATTAATCATATGAAATTAATAATTTTTGTAGCATTATTAATAATATAATTTTAAAGAAACACTGTTCTAAAAAAAGAAAAAAAAATTCAAAGAATACTTATATTTATGTCATTTTCTTTTTTATGTTATATTTAGCTTGTAATATATATATATATATATATATATTGTAATTTTGATTTAAATATGGTAAGTATGGACTCTCCACTCTCATGTTTTTGTGTTGGCCCTACAATGTGCATAGGACACATATCTTACTACATTCATTGTCAATTTTTCCATATGTGAATGACTTGTTCGGTAGATCACAAAATTGCGCACGCACGCACATACACACACACACACTCACTCACTCACTCACACTCACACACACACACACACACACACACACATATTAAAGTTAACTTCTTTATTTATTTTTAAGTTTACAAATAAATGAATGGCATTGTCTAAAATTTTGAAATACCTTATGATATAACTCTACCAACTAGAATAAATTAATGTAGTTTTGCTTGAACCACCACCTTTTAACAATTTTATATCTAAAGATATCAAGCTTGTAATTAGTTATTATTTTTAGGAAAATTACAAGTAAGGGGATTTATGTTTAAGGTCAAGTTTAAATAGAAGATCAAACTTTTAATTAATTAAAATAGAAGATCGACGTTATATTAAATAATTAAAATAAGGGATTAAACTTTTAAGTGATTGGAATAGAGGATTAATATTATGTTAAATGGTTCAAACAAATGATTCATTTATGCCCCATAAATATGTTAAGTAAGTTCAAATAGAGAATTTATTATTATTTGTAATGTTATCATAATAGGATTCCTTATTTAAACTATTTAGCATAACTTTAATTCTCTATTTTATCTTCTTAAAAATTGACCCTTTTTTTAAATTTGATTTTAAATGTTAATCCATTCGTTTATAATTTTCCCTATTATTTTTTTGGTGTTTCATCACTAAGTGTTCATGTTTTGCTAAATGTTTTGTTAAAAAATTATCTGATTATATAAGTTGGTATCAAAATCTTTTCTAACCTCAAAAGCTTATCTTTCATAAAAGGAAACACTAATAAGTGGCGAAAGTGAAAAGTTTGAGCAAGATTTATTTAGGCCCAATACTAACGAATTTTGAAAATGCTTTAAATTTTGAAGTCCAAACTCCAAATGTTTACACGCTCGTAATAAAATATCTTAGCCATAACTTGAAAATTATCAGCAATCTATCACGAAAACATAAAAGTTTAGGACCTACAAATGATTATTCTGATATAATATGCAGTCTATATAAAGGAGGTAGTGAGTACTTAATCATATGCTTAGATTGGTAATAAGTAAGCAACTGCTACGAAAAAAAGAAGGCATTCAATTACCTATTTTGACTTTCTTGTGGTTGAGGGCAAGAGGTCGGGTCCTGAATGTTTAGATGTAGAGTTGCAAGCTTAAAAGGTTTGGACGATAAGCAAAAAAGGTGATTATTATAAAATATTGGATTTAAACATTAAATTACAAATTCTCAAGTTTAGACACTGAATAATAAAACATGTTATTGCAAACTTGAAAATTTATAACAATTAATTGCAAAAGTATAAAAGTTTTATCTTACAAATGATTAATAATCCCAAGCTATTTATGTATGAGTGTACCCAGATTGGTAACAAATAAGTGACTAATTTTACATAATGAAAGTATTTCTTTTAACTCTTTTGTCTTTTTAGAGGGCAAAGAAGCCATATCCTAAATGTTCAAATATCAAAGATAATGAAATGTAAAATTGAAATGCAAACCCCAAAAGTAATGAAGGTTACTATTAAAAGATAATGAAATGTAAAATTGAAATGCAAACCCCAAAAGTTTAGATGCTTAGTAACAAGATATGTTAGTTCATGATTGAATATTTTCAACAAAAAGGAAAATTCTTTTAAGTACATGGTGAAAATACATTCCTAGTATTAAACTAAAGGGATAAAAAATGTAAAGAAACAAGAAGGAATATTCTTTGGGGTGTATGCAACTGTTAGGTATCATTGCAATACTAGTGACATCCTTGGCAAAAAAGACAAATGTTTCCAAGTGGCATTTGAACTAACATGAGTAAGGCCTTCATGGAACATGTTGGTTGATCATCTGACAAGCTTTAGGTAGGTTGGTAAGGGGTACGATAGGTTAGTTCGAGTTATTCGAGCTCTATAACGTGTTTGATTGTATTTTGTCAACTTAAAGAGAGATGAGCATTTAATGGGAGCTTGGTAGATGATGTAAATGGAACCTATGAAAGTAGGGGGCTTTTTCCTTGGTTGGTTGGTTGGAGAGAGTTCTTCACATTGGGTTCTAAAGTTTATGTGCCCCAAGTCGAGTGATTGGCTTAATGGTTGGATTCCTATTACCCATTGTATGGAAGACCTTTAGATTAGCAAATAAATTGTTTCAATTTGTTTTTTCTAACATTTAAATTTGTCAACCATTTTCTTTTTATTTGCTAAAGAAGCACATCAACATTTAAGCCATCCACTTAAGACTTACTATCAATAAGAATTCAAAAAAAAAAAAAAACTCCTCTCTCCTCTCTCTCTTTCTCTCTCGTGGTATGTAATCTAATCTACATCTACTACTATTATAAGATATGTAATTAAAAATTCATTAGCCAATGATCAACATCCCTTTCCTAAAATTGTAACATAATTCCAATTGTTTGTGGCCCTTCTATGATGATAACACTTTCTCTATATGAAAAACTTTCCTTTTGCTAGCATGGCATTTCTAAAGCATTGGTCAAATCCCCTTATTCCCTCTTTTGCCTCAATATCGATCCAAATGTACTCCCAAAATTAAATTAAACAAAAATACACACCCCTAAATAACACCAATTAAATTTATATCAATCCATGAGTTATAAGAACAAAACTTTACCACTAAAATCAAAATAAAAATCAATTTTACCGATCAATCCTAAAACAACAACAACAAAAGAACAATTCTAAAGCCTTAATTGAGAGATAAATGAAATTACACTAATAATAATAATGATAATAATTGTTAGGAGAAGAATAAGAAGAATGGAAACACAAAGGAACGAATAATGTACCTTATGAGGAAATGAAGCAATAGAGGACTTGAATCTTCAAGGAGGCATGGTTGGTGAAATTAGACCTTGGAAATAGGTCAAACAGGCTAGGAACCAATCTTGACTCGCTAGTTCTCAAGTAAAAAAATTTTGATCAAGGCTCGACCTATGGTATCTTAGTTTTAGGCTAGTTCATGTGAACTAGCAAATCACAAGCCAATTAAACTTGTGAATTGAGCTTCTTCTTTTTTTTTTTTTCTTTTTTTGCATGTTGAATCAGCCACCTTGGACTAGTCCATGGTTCATGAATCGATTGGGCCGGATCACGCCGAATTGCTAGTTTAACCTAGCCCATTCCTATATGTCTATGTGCGATTACTATGTGAGAAGGGGGCGATGAGTGATGAGAAGGAGGAAAGAGGCTAGAGACGTGAGTTTAATATTTCATCTTTAATTGTTCAAAATTGATGAAGGTTAAGGTTTATTTTGTATTTTGTTTGAGCATTTATTAAATATGTTATTAATAAAAAAATGTTTATATTTTTAATGACAAGTGGATTTGTGGGTTGAACCCGTGACTTGTTTATGAGTCCTATTTAATAAATGGGTTCATAAACATGTCTAAGATCTCGATACAATTTATATATATATATATATATATATATATATATATATATATATATATATAAACTCATTTATATCGTGTTATGTCATGTCCGGATTTTATTGGTTGGGTCTTAAATTGCAGCTCTAGACACACACATAGATATATAATGTGAAATTAATTAAGTTAAGATATGTTAATCTAATGTAAGTTTTATCAAATTCATTAATTACTATTTAATTGGTTATACACCTTTATAGAAATGCAATTTAATTCTTTATTAAGCAAGCCTTGTGCGACACATCCTGGGAATACAATTGTTAGAATTAGTAGCACATAGTTTCATTCGCTTGAAAGACGTGGCACTCGTTAATCAAAATTTTCTTTTTCTTTCTTTTCATTTCTTTTTAAACCTCCACAAATATTGTTTTTAGCAATATAATCAACTTAAAAGTGACAGTTTCATGTATGTTCTCAGATTCCATTTTCTTTGGTTGATAGTTGTTAATTAACAAAACTCAATGACAAATACAAAATGTAATTACACTCGTTCCAATGTGAACATTGTTTTAGTTATAAAATTAACCTTGTTTGATTAATTGCAGGTGAAATTAGTATATTCTTGAGTTGTAATTTTATTATAGTCTTAATGTTTTGTTATGGGTATATTATTCAGTTATGGATGTTTCCATTGCATTAAATCTACCAATTTCGTTATATATATTATTTTATAATTTGTAAGGGGCTTTGTCAAAGTAGTTAACCCATGGATTTAAAACTTATAATTATGTATGAGATACTTGACTTACTTAAAGGAATTACTTAACGAAACTAGGTGCTAAGTCAATTTGAAAAACTAACTAAAACTCCTACGAAATCATAACACTAGTATTAATAAATACATCTTTTCCATATTATTTCAGTTTTCAAGTTTGGAAGTTGAGCAGCAACATAGGTTTCCGATTGTAATGCCTGAAGGCTCATTGCGACTAATACTTTGTAAGTGATTCTATATGATTACTATATTTGTTTGTATTCTAATTTAATAATATATGAATTTGAATTGTGTGGGGAAATGGACTATGTATATGTTTGATATTAGCTGCTCCGTTTTTGTGCAAAAACTTTAAATATATGTAATAAAATATTGATTGTTCCATATTTTTGTATTGCATATTTGTTAAGTGTCTATTATATTCGATTGATCACTCATAATATCTCTAATAATTTTTGAAACTAAAAATAAATTGGACATGTATTGCATAACATGTATGAAGAAAGCCATCAGTATCACATGATGATACAGAGGTATCATAAGAAATGTAATCTCAACTCAACCTTTAGAAATTTTTTTACACTAGGAAATGCAATCCTTTGATTGTAGTTCTATTTAGGGATTTACGAATTAGGGGTGAGAGTAGATTGCGTGTACCTCTTACATTCATACTCTTGGGCATAGTTATATATTATCACATTTATTATTTTTAAAGGAATGAAAATATATAATAACAAATAATTTGCTTAAGCTTAGCTTGTGAGCATGCTTTACTAATTAATTACACTTGAGCATTGAGCTTGTGATGAGATATTGAATCCATAAGGCATGAGGGTTGTTGCTTAGAGTGATTTGGACTTGGATTTGACATGTTGAAACTTATTTCCCAACTCTAAGCATCCAGATGGTGTGAATCCAGGTTGCGCATGGTTTCCAAATGACTATATGTACTCTTATTCATATGATTGTATCATACATAGCATGTTAATGATTAATAACTTCTTTACTATTACTTGTGGTATGGTATGAGGAATGATATTATTATGCTGTGGCAACTTATACCTTAGTAGTTTTCTTTTGCAAGTTATATCAAAGATGGAAATGCATTAGGATCCAAGCGGCGAGTGCCTTATATTTAGACAGTGATTAGATCATGAAAAATGGGTTTGGGATAAAATATTATCTGGTTTGAGCTAGGCTTGTGTGTGTGATGAGAAATCTAAAACTTTTTTTTTTTTTAAATTCAAATTTTGTTTTCTTTTAGACATTATTTGAATCCAAAACTCTTAAAGTTATGACTAGTCCATTTTATTATTTGATAAGAGATACCAATTTGATGTGGTTCTCGTGGATTATAGAATATCTTTTTTTTTTATAAATATTTTCTTTATAATTAGTTATATATATTTTTATTAAATATGATGAAAGAATATATAAATAGAGTTTTGCAAACTCAAATTGGTAAGGTAGTTTTTATATTACAGATACACATACCGTATAACGACTTTAAAGTATTTTTACTAAATTCCAATAGGGTCAGTCAACGTTTCACCTACAAAACAAAGTTAGATAGTGGAGATTTTGAAAAATCATTGGGCGTTCGACTAGTGACAATTGGTGATCATCTTTCGTAATCAAGTGTGCGTAATTGCGTCTCTCCTTTGTGTGCTTTGAGAATTGAAGAAGTTACTAAACAGAGAACGCGATAGCGAAATTAAGGAGGACGTAAGCAGTGATGAGAATAAGATCTCTACGTAATGCGATCGTTTTATATGACAAAGAAGATGGAATGATTCAAATCTTATCCTCTTCAAACGTCGACTTCTATTCCAAGTCGTCTTTTGTCCACATCAGTTAGTTTACCTCATCGACAATTATTAAATAGAGGGGAAAACTAACAGCATGTTTAGCAACTTTTAGAGAAAGAAGAAATGATGTTAACAAACTAAAAATTTGATGTTTGCGGTATGGTTCAAGAAGAACACGGCAGCAGATGAAGAAGAAACAAAGTAACTGCAACAGAGTCTTTCTGAAAGTGTATTTTCTTGTTTCAGAATATTTGGAGTACAATTATTCATTGTAGTACAGACTTGCTATTGATATGTATTCTAGTGGCACTAAGTTGTAAATATTAAACAACTATTTATTTTAACTAATCTATTTTTTTTTACTGTATAATACTACATTTTATTGTATATAAAGTATTAACATCCCCCCTCAAATCTAAAACATGAGATCATTAAAAATCTGCTATTAATGTGATGTCTTGTAAAATGAACATCCACTTCAATATATTTAGTTCAATTGTGAAGACAAGGTTTTTTTTGCTATGAGTTAGGTTGATCTGCTATCATAATATAATGTAAAAGGCAGCTTCATAGGAATATTAAAATCTTGCAATAGGTAAGAAATCCAAAGTAACTACTTCATTGTTGGTGCCATGCTTTTGTTTAACTTCTATGGAAGACATTGACACTGATCTATTTCTTTGTCTTCTAGTATATTAGTGATGTTCCAAGAAAAATACAAAAGCTTGTGAGGGATTTGTGATCCACAATGGTAGCTCCACAACCTGCATCCAAATACCCAGTTAGAGATAATGCAAAGGATCTTGCATAGAATAAACCTTTATCAAAGGTAAAACATGGATTGCTACTTGCATATGTGGCAGTTGAGGTTTATTGACAAATTGACTGAGTTGTTGAATTGCAAAACTTATATTTGGTCTTGTAATTGTAAGATACAATAATCTTCCAATGATTCTTCTGTAGACAATTGAATCTTGAATCAATACTCCTGTTTCATGATCAAGCTTCAAATGTTGTGGAAATGATATCTTTGTTGGCTTTGTTGCTATTAAACCATTGTCTTGTAATATGTCTAGTAAAAACTTTCTTTGATTGACCATGGATCCATGTTCTGCTCTACATACTTCAATTCCTAGGAAAATTGCATGTCACCAAGATTTTTTATAGTAAAAGCATTATGTAAAGCAGTTTTAACTTTCTCAATTGCAGATAAGGAATTTCCTACTATCAGAACATCATTAACATACACGATGGTTGCAAGAAATTCATTATTTTGATTCTTGGCAAACAAAGAATAATTATTTTTAGATTGTAAAAAACTAAGAGATGAAATAATTTTTGTAAACTCCTTGTTTCATTGTCAAGAAGATTGTTTCAAATCGCATAATGATCTTATTAGTCTACGTACTTTTCTTGGAGTTGAGTTATTATATTCTTTGGGAAGCTCCATATAAATTTCCTCATCTAGGAAACCCTGTAAGAAGGCATTGTTCACATTAAGTTGGTGAACATGCCATGATTTCGTTGCAGCTAATGCTAGTACTAGTGGAACTATTGTTAACTTTGCAACATGTGAAAAAGTGTGTATATAATCAATTCATTCAATTTGATTATACCCTTTTGCTATTAAGCATACTTCATATCTTTTTATTGATTCATCTTGTTTATATCTAATTTTGTATACCCATTTAGACCTAATGGTTTTTTTTTTTTTTTTTACTTTTGATAAATCTACTATTTCCTAAGTTTAATTAGCTTCTAATGCTAAAATTTCATCGTCCATGGCCTCTATCCATTTAGGATTAGTCTTAGCTGTTGGTAGTTACGTGGTTCATGAAGAATTAATAAATTTGCTAATGAAGCTATATAATCTTTAGGAAGTTTGTTTAAAGAATTTTCATTAAAAAGAGGATACAATATGCTAGAGTTTATTGTCGAAGGAACTGTATTTACATTGTGTGCAAAATCAAAAAGCCAATTTAGAGTTTTTCTTTCTCTAGAAGATCTCCTAATTGAATTAGTATTTCTATCATTATTTTGATTTGTAATGTTAGTTTGCTTAATTATAACTAGAGATATGTCTAAATCACCTTTATCTGAATACTCTTTGGATGGAAACTACATAACAAAATCAATATTTTCATCCAAAACATCTTTGAATGGAAATTTATTTTCAACAAAATAAACATCTCTACTAATGAACAAGACTTTATTTGTAAGGTCAAATAATTTATATTCTTTTTGATTATGTGGATATCCTAAAAATATATATTTCTTTCTTTTAGGATCAAACTTGTCTCTTGATTTATTTGTTATGGTAGCACAGCATAGACATCCTATTGTTTTAAGTTTAGAGTATGAAGGTATTTTATTGAATATAATATGATACAGAGACTTCCATCCTAACTTTTGTGTAGGCATCTTGTTTATCAAAGATGTTGTAGCAAGAATACATTCCCTCCAAAAAATTTTAGGCAAATTAACATATAATCTAATAGCTCTTGTGGTTTCAACTAAATACATATGTTTCCTTTCCGCTATACCATTTTGTTGAGGGGTGTATGTGGTTTTTCTTTGATGAACTATTCCATTATTCTTAAAAAATTATTGATATTCAAGGGATAGAAATTCACTACCATCATCACTGCATATATATTTGGGATTAATATCAAAATGTTTTTTAAAATAAGATATAAAATTTTTAAGTGTGGGAAATACTTGATGTTTATTTTGTATTAGATAAGTCTAAGTTAATATACTTTTATCATCTATTATTGTTAAAAAATATTTTGCACTTGTAATTGATGGAGTATTATAAGGTCCCCAAACATCAATATGAATAAGCTCAAAAAATTGAGAAGAATAAGAATCACTAATAAAGAATGGAAACTGATGAGATTTTGCCATTCTACAAGCATCATAACAAAATTCTTCATTATCAACTAGAGGATAATCTAGAATGTGTTCAATTTTGAAATAGAAACATGTCCTACTCTAGAATGTAAAAGTTCTAATGATAGATTTTTTGAAACATTACATGAGGAGGCCATATTAATAGGATTTAACTTTGTTTTTATTTTCATGACATATAATCCTCTCCTAACATTTGCTCGAGTAAGGATCTTTCTAGTTTTCTGGTCTTGAAATATATAATTATTTGAGTAGAATAAGGCAACTATATCCCTTCTTAATATCAACTTACTAACTGATAACAAATTGCATTGGAAATCTAGAACATAAAGTACATTGCTAAGGACTATTTATTCATTCAAACATACTTTACCTATTACAGAAACTTCTTTAGTATTTCTATCAGGTAACTTAATATGTATAGGATTTTTAAGAGTCTTCTTATTAGATAAAATATTAGCAAAAGGCATCATATGATCTGATGCACCAGTATTAACAATCTATTCACTTTCTGCTTTGTTAGTTTGATAAAAAGTTGCAATAAAAGACTTAGAATCAAAACTGGAATCAATGAAAAAAAATGGAAGCAAAAACTCAATTGGAATCAGAAACCTAACCTTCAAAATTTATAGACGAGAATTCTATATTTTTCAGTTCTTGATGTCGTTTTTTTTTTTTTCCTTTCGTCATATGGACAACCTCATGACGTATTTTTGAGATCAATTTGTTTTCTTTATTTCTTGATTTCTCTTGTTTGTATCAACATTGAAATCTAGCGGATTATCTTATTCTTGGTTGGCATGGCCTACGAATTTTGTAGTTTTCTTTTCTTTGTTACTTTTATAGTATTCTAGATAGCAAACAATCTTGAAGCATGAATCAACCAAATGCCCAGATTTTTTACAATATGAACAAACTAGTTTCATTCCTGGTTTAAACTTCTCTTCCCTTTAGTCTTTTTCATTATGTTTCTATTGAAATTTCGCATGACATGTTGATACTTCATCACTTTAGGTTAGGGTACTAGAAATTTCCTTTTGTTTTTCTACTTAAAAGATCAAGTAGTATGCCTTATTGATAGATGGTAATGGTTCTAAGGACAATATGTGACTCCTTATGTTATCATATGCCTCATTTAATCCCATCAAGAACTACAATAACTTGCTCTTGTTCTCCATTTCGGCTATTTTCGACACAACATTGCAAGAACGATTTCTCAATGCTCCACACGTATACTTTGAAATTATGTTTATGCTATTTAACTCATCTTAAAGTTTTTTCAATGTGTTGTAATAAACCGTGAGAGAATTGTTTCCTTCTTTTACATTTATGATTTCATGTTGAAGCTGGAACAATAGTGATCCATTTGTCTAACTGAATCTATCACTAATCTCATCCCATAATTCTTTGGTTGAGTGTGTGTACGTAAATCCCTCTAATAGTTCTTTTATCATTGAATTGAGTATCCAACAGTGAATCATGTAATCATAGCGAGTCCACCTTTACACATTAATAGAATATTTTATAGGTTTGACACATGTCCCTTCTATGAAGCTAAGTTTTGATTTTGCACCTACTTCTATGAAGCCAATTTTATCAATCTACTCTAACCTAAGAAGTTTATACCATTAAAGATTATACTTGCGATTATGGAGCTCTGATTATCTTATCTTGATAGATAGAGTGGATCATTGTAATTGCACTCTTTCTGTTGATTTGGAATGTTTCCATTCGACATATTGATGTTTGCCATAAAAAATTTGTATCAAGATTGGTTTTTATTTATTGATAGATGAAAAAAAATTCTAGAACTTCAAGAATTACTACTCTAATATCATGTTAACAAACTAAAGATTTGATGTATGCAGTATAGTTCAAGAAGAACATAGCAGCAAATGAAGAAGAAATAGAGTAGTAGTAGCAAATAAAGAAGAAACAAAGTAACTGCAACAAAGCTTTTCCGAAAGTGTATTTTCTTGTTCCAGGATATTTGGAATGCAAATTAGTTATTTAGTTGTATAGACTTGCTAGTTATATGTATTCTAGTGGCACTAAGTTATACATGTTAAACAACTATTTATTTTAATTAATCTATTTTTTTTACCGTATAATACTACATTTTACTATATGTAAAATATTAACAAATGAAACCAAATCTACCGAAAGTAAAACAAAGTAAATATGATTTTTTTCCTTATTTGGATATAAAAAGTGGAAATGGAAAAGAATGGATGAAAATGTTTCCATTTTTCATATCCAATTAATATAAAGATAAGGAAAGAAGAGAAACAAAAAAATAATTAGATTAATCTCTTTTTTTTCTTTCTTTCTTTTTTATTTATTTAAAATATCCCTCTCATTATAAGACTATTTTTGTAAATTTAAATGATTTCCAGTCAATCCCTTTCATTTCATTCCAAATTTGGAGAGAAAGAACTTTAAAATGAAAACAATTCTACCCATTTCCATTCATTTTATCTCATTTTCATTCGAACCATACAAACAATTTCCTTCCCTTTTTACTAATTTCATTAGATTTTCTTTTGATTTTCACCTATCCAAACATTGTGTAAACTACTTCCTCAGTTCCTCCAGGTGATATGGCTGAACACAGGGGGCATTGAAGGATCAGCAAATTAGATGACTGCGCGGACCTTGACACTGTGAGTTACTAAGTTATTTTCCTTAGAAGAAAATCAGTAAAAATGCACCTCTATTTGAAGCCATGTTGGAAGAAATGGTTCCATCTAAGTTATTTTGATATATACCATTGTTAAATCGCAGTAAAACATGCAATTGTCGAAATTAAGAACACATCTGGTCAGGGACGAACGTAGGACACGTCGAATTTTGTTGGAGTCTTTTTTTTTTTTTTTAAATCATTTTCAAAATACATTATTTTAACCTCTCACCATAGGGACTGTGGGTTACCTTTGAATCGGTATAATCGTTTTTCCATCAAATATGAGCATCGCATTTTTTTTATTTTTCGGCTTATAGTTACTCAAAATAATTACCAGCTTCATAAAGGAAATCATTTGTTATAAGTAAGTAGAAAATTTTTGTACGATAAAATGAAAAAAAAAAAAAAGTGAACTATCCCATATAAAATAAACAAATAAATAAACTAGAAAATAAAGATGGAAATAATAATACAAATCTGGTCACTTGAATACTTAAAATATGGAAAGAAAGAGCAATGTAACGATGTGACGTAACTCAACTAGTGCTATATGGTAAATTACAAATTAGATCGATAACATAATATAAGCAAGGAAAACCAAATAAACTAGAGAAGGATATATCTCTAGAAGATTTCCAAATATATAACTTATATAGATCCTATCCTAATTTTTATAAACAGGAACTTAGGTTTCTCTCCCAATCATTCCATTGTTGCGATAGTACAAGAGTAAATTCTAGAGCCACGCTATCTAAATAAGCTCAAACCACCCCGCCCCACCCCACCCCCCTTTTTTTTTTGTTTTGTTTTGGGCCAGAAGGCTCAAAACTTTAGATCAATTATTGTAGATACTCTATTTTGACATTTTAGAATGATAGCAATTTTTTCAAAATATCAAATTTTAGTTTAGTTTACAGATTGAAACATATTTTATTATTTAAGAAGGTATATTTTTTTAATATGTAATCTATTATGAAACATATTAAATTCATCTAAAAGTAACATCTATTGATATATGTATGTAAAAAAACACGGAACAATTGCAAAAACATGAGTAATAGCTATTAATGACTTACAGCTTATGGAAGGTTATTGAGAGAACCAGAGGAAGACGAGAAATGGAAATGATTGAAGTTGGATTCTATTAGTTAGTTTGTTACATTGAAAAGGGAAAAAAAAAAAAAAAAACCCTCTATTTATACGACACTACTAACACAAGTATACAGCACATGTGTAAATAAATAAAATATAATATGCTATTCTATAAATGTACAAGTTTAACATCCCCTTCAAGTTGGACTTTGCAAAAGTCCCCACTTCGAGCAGAAAAATTGTATTTGTTTATCATTAATAGCCTTGGTCATAAAATCTACAAGTTGAGAATTCGATGGCACGTGATTAATTGGAAGGAAGCTTAAGTAAACATGGTTACGAGTAAAGTGAATGTTTGCTTCAATATGTTTGGTTCTTCAATGAAAGCACAGATTTTCAGCTATGAGGTTTGTAGACCTACTATCAATAAAAGAGGGATAGGTAATTGCATGATAATAAGAAGATCCTTTAGAATAAAAGAAACCTATAATAACTCCTTTGCAGCCAATGCAAAACTTTTGCATTCAACTTTAGCTAAGGATTTTGATATCGTTGGTTGTTGCTTTATCTTCAAAGAAACCAAAGAATTAACAATCAACACACAAAATCCTAATAAAGACTTACAATCAATAGTACATACTCCTCAATTGGCATCAAAATAAGCAAGAAGTGATAGTGAATTGTTTGAAGGAAAAAATAAGCCTCTATTGATACTACCCTTCAAATACTTCAAAACATGTATGGTAGCATTTAAGTGTGTTGTTCTAGAATGAGAGACAAGTTGACTAATTGTTGAACAACAAAAGAGAGATCTAATTGTGCAATCGTTAGATATAAAAGATGCACTACAATGTGTCTATAAGTTGATGGATATTGAAGTAAATGACCGGATTGATTATCAAGATGAAAATTGGATGGGAAAGATGTTTTGTTGGTTTAGATGCTATGAGTCCCACATCTTGTAAGATGTCTAAAGAAAATTTCCTTTGATTTAACAAGAAACCATCATCAATACGACATACTTCAATACGTAAGAAAAACCATATTTCACCCAAATCTTTTACAGTAAGAGCTTTGCTAATAGATCTCTTCACAACATCTATAGCATCTAAACTATCCCTTGTAATTAGCACATCGTCAACATACACTAAGACTGCCAAAAAATCATGGATATTAGTCTTAGTGAATAATGCATCACTACAAAAAATTCGATATTAGACGATATTTAATAAACGTTACTAAAAAGATTTAGCCATATTTGATAACCATTGCTAATACGATTTGCTAAAGGTTTTTCACAGAACTACAACGTTAATAAAATAAATGTCACTAAAAGTAGAAACGTAGCTAAATATGTTATATTGAGTAACACTTAAACATAGTTAAAAATAGGTAATAGACGACATTTAAAAATAGTAAAACCAGAATTAAAAAATTAATTGACACAAAAAGCAGAGCAAATAAGTAACATTTGCAATGCTTAAATGTAGTAAAAGAGTAACATTAATAACGTTTACACGTAATTAAAAAAAAATTATATGCAACATTTAAGTATAATAAAACCACAATTAAAAAATTAAAAGACACAAAAAGTGCGGTAAATGAGTAACATTTGTGATAATTAAATGTAGTAAAAGAGTAATATTAGCAACATTTACACATAATTAAAAGTAATTATATGCGATGTTTAAACGTAATAAAACTAGAATTACATAAATTAAATGAGATTACAAGAGTGGTAAAAGAGTAACATATGTGACATTTAAACGTTGAGTAAGTTAAACTATTTGTGATGTTTAAACATTGAGTACGACAAACTATTTGCGACGATTTAAACATTGAGTAAGTTAAACTATTTACGACATTTAAATGTTGTTTAAGTTAAACTATTTGCAACATTTAAATGTTATTTAAGTTAATCTACTAGTGATGTTTCAACATTGTAAAAAGTGTATTGGTGATGTTAAAACGTCGTTGTTAAGCTAAATTTGCAACATTTAAATGTGGTAATTCTAATGACATAGATTTTGACCTACTTTCACAATCCTCATATTTGCTAACATATACCTATTTAGTTTAAGTACAATTACATATACTAAAATACCATAAACATCAACATATATTTCTCACATATTCTACATCAAATGAACCCAATAACATGATGCTTTCACATCAACACAATTTGGGAACAATATCCTCAACTATAACTTAAAAAACAAATCTAAATGATGTTCGGGAACAATATCCTTAACTATTGTGACTTATGAGTGTTTCTTATCCAAGTAGTTGCATCAAGATTGATCCAAATGATGTTTATTGAGCAAATTCGAGGATCACCTATCCATTTGAATGGAAGAGTTTTAGCTCAAGTAAAAGCTAACACTCGTAGCCTTAAGTAAAAGTTAACACCTTCATAATCATAGATAGACATGATCCCACCATACAACAAGAACTGTAGTTAAATGAAAATGGATGAGACTAACATAAACCTAGAAAAATATTCTATCAGCAATTTAGTAGGTAAGCACATGTTTTCCATATCTAATAAGGTTTTCCTTGTTTATCAAGAAATCATGATCGATATCTAATTCTTAGAACTTGCAATGTATGACATAGAAATGTTAATAAGAGAAATATCTACAATAAAAGTTTTTCAATATAGGACACAAGAAAGCTAAGGTCGAATGTTTTAATTTCGTGCTTGTATCCATGAGAAATATGCGATGTAGAGTGTCATGATCATGAAGAAATCTAGATGCCTAAGATTTGAACCAACTAGTTAATAATGAGTTAGGAAAAATCAATTAATTACTCATGTTATTGGTGTCAACTTTAGCTATTATGTTGTTAATACTTGCAAGAGAAATTGGGTTCCATAACCATTTCATTATATCATAAAATCATTGTGTTGCTCTGTAGAGATCAAAGGTTGAACTTTTTTAATCGCTCATGATGGAAAAGATTGACTATATACTGAGTTTGCATAGAAAATCTACAAAGAGATCCATTGGCCTTAAGCTAAATAAGGTGCGGGGAGAAATTTTAGTTAGTTGTTTATTAGGTGGAATGCAGATAAAGTTGGATGAGGAAAGGAAGAATAATATGCATGCTTTTGAGTTTAATGAGAATATCAAGATGCACTGTATTATGAAGAAACATAGTATTGAGTAGTACCATGAGTGAATTGATCCTTCTTTCAAGATGAGCAAATCCCTTAATGATATTCTATATTGATTCTTCACTATCTTCCATTCATAGTTTAGTTCCTCTAAAGTTAATCTATAGGTGGTTATTTCCCTTTTTGCTTGCTTCTTGGTACATGTATGTTGGTCATGGATTGCCCTTTAGAGACATTGTCTTGAAACTGAAAGAAAGTCAAGAAATTGTAGAAAGGGTTATCAAGGCACTCAAAGAGACATCCATAAATTGCAAGTAAAGACTAAAGAGGAAGAGGAAGGTCTTTTGTTTAGGCTTTGCACAAAATGATCCACATGGTTTTAGAAATCAACAAAAAAAACTTGTGTGCTATGTCAGTTAATAAAGTACCCAAGAGTGGAGGGAGAAGGCCTTGATGGAAAATCTTCAAGCAGTCAACTTATAAATCTTGATAGTGTATTTTGACACAAATGGAGCTTTTGGCTATAGCAATAGTGATAGGCCATGAATCTATCTTGTGGCATTTGATTTTATGTATTTACATAGATGAAGAAATTTATAGCAAGCTGTTGTAATTGAAGAATGCCAATTGTTAGGCTATATGTCAAAATCATTAACCCTTTGCCAATGCAACTTACTATCTGAGCATTATTGTTCTTATGCTTAGGCTATATGTTAAAATCAAATGCTAATGCTCATAGCTATGCCTTTATATGCATGATATGAATATGCATTGCTATTAGGAAACACACCATAAGCCAATATAGCAAAAAATCTTAATCATACTTAGCATCATTGAGAACAGCCAAACCTCACTTCTAAAGAGCTAATACTTCTACTATAGCTTTCTTCTAGCTTCCACACCTCAAATAATTTCCAATTATAGCCACATGGATAAGGAATGGGGCATAGTCTACTATATAGGCAAAGTTTTTATGAATTCAAGAGATGTACATATTATTTAAGAAGCCACACTTAAAATCAAATGGCATTGTGATGATCATAAAAAAAAAAATAATAATAATCGCCTTCATTGATCAGATAATTGAAATGAAATGCGCAAGTACCAGGTTGATGATATGCATTGAAGTTTACTAGTGATGCATATAGCCCAATAGCCCCCTCATGTAGTGCAATAAGAGCCCCTACAAATCTAGGATTCACTTCTTGCACAATTTTAGTTATGGATTCCTGATCATTAGCATAAAGTGTAGACCTTGTTCCTTATAAAAGACCAATAATCATTAGCATAAAGTGATGATAATTAATGCTTCAATGATGTCTTCAAGCCCATTATTTATTTACCTAATGAGAAATATGTATTTTAAAAAATGTAGCCTCATTTATGCCTTACCTAAAGCATTCTAAATAGATAATCTCCATAAGTGACACCTGGTTCAAGCGCCCAATCATGACCAAGTGATCTATCACAGAGGACTTCTATGAATGTTATAAAGAAATTGTGGTCACCTTCTCTCAATTGTTGAATGTAGTCGTATCACATATACAAGATGCATGGATGCTTATGAACATTTTCATGAAAATAGATGTACTTTAAAACTAGAAACTAGAAATATAGGCTTACGCATGTTGGTTTGTGCTCCTTTTGTTCCCATAGATAGTAAGGCCTTGATTCACCTGCAACAAGACAAGATCAAACCATTAACCTTAGCATTCTTGACATTAGGCAATCAATATATTTTCAAGAAAGGACTTTTTTTCCGATGGCAATTAGACCCTAGTACCTAGCAAGACAAATAATTATGACTCTTTAATCTCAATCTCACCAAAAAAATTCTTCATTTACTTTATTTCAAGGACTTGAAGAAACTTGATGTTTATTTTAACTCAAGGATTGCATTGGCACAATAAATGTGCAATCAAAGTTCATAATAACACTATAAGGTATTGCTGAAGTGTAAAGAAATTTGGTTCAGATTTAGGGAACCATCAAAGTATGATGTTTAATTGATTTATTCCTCATTTTGTTACAAATGATGAGTAGGAAAAAGCTCTACCTATTTCTTGCCATGTTAAGACACTCTTAACAATACTTTCTAGGCAGTGAATCACATACCCTTTTGCCATCAAGGTCAAACTCCTTTCCTAGTGGTTCCGACTAAATAATAAGAGGTTGTCTTTGTATGAAAGGATCACCATGTCTTGTAGGAAGCAGAAGAAAGGCTCAACATAAATCATAGAGGAGCATAAAATGTTACTTGGGAAAGAATGACATACCTCAGATCCAATTCCATTAGATACCCGATACCAACATAAAGCTAAGAGTGCTATAGGGTTATTCTTTAATTGGAAAGAAAGAATAAACAATTTCAATCTTTACTATTGCACCAGTTAACATAAAATGCATATTTCATCTACTTAGAAAATGAAAGGAAAAATAAAATAAAGGAAGAAGAAGGATAAGATTCACTAAGGCATCCCATGTCGGTAAACTACATAAATTTCTTTTGAAATATAATCAGAGGAAAAAAAGCACAAAGGCATCTTATGTGCTTAGGAAATTCTCTTCCATATCCTTTTTTGCTTGCTAACCCATATTATTGCCTATGCAAGGCTTTCTTGGAGTTATTTTAGTGCTCACTTTTGTTTCCCAATCTTTTTATGTACTCTTTTGTATAGTGGAGAGTAGCTATGTAAAGCTTGCTCTCAATTAATAGTCATATATTCTTCCTTTAATGAAATTATTTATTCATAAAAAAATATAATTAAAGAAAATATGGCTAAATTGGAGATGAAACATTAATGCTATTGCACAACACTTAAAACATAAAACTTGTGAATTCTTGGCATAAGCCAACAAAGTCTTTAGTCTATGTAAGTTTCCTTTTACATGAAGGAAAAGAGGTCATGAAATAAGATTGTACTGGGTGTTCATCATCTCCAAATAGCTACAAGGCACACTTACCCATAAGGGGTTAGCATAGTGGTTGAGGCCCAAGACATTCTCACAACATCTTCCATAAGGTCCTAGGTTTAAATCTTGCTAAGGACATTTCTTGAGGTTACCTACATAACTTAAGCTATTCTTAATCAGTGTAGGAGCCTTTTAGGTAGTTCATGTACTAGTTCATAACATAAGCTATTCACATCCTTACATTGATTTCAGCATTTTGCTACTTCCTTTACTCTGAAATTCAAAAAAGTTTAAGATCAATGAGAAACTGAAGAGATAAATTTTCCATATACAGATTTGGCAATTATAGTTTTTTTTTTTTTTCTAAAATCAATATACCTTAAGGAAAGATGTAGAATTGAAGACATCAAATCTAGAACTTAGAAGACAACTTCTATTGTTATTTTCATGAGTAGAAACATTAGATTATAAGGATTATTCTAAAAAAATATCGATAATTCCCAATAAAACTTTACTCATACATTCCAAGCAATCCTTCCAATACCTCATACATCTCTTCACTTCTCTTACTCAACATATCACTCACAATGAAACTTTTATTTCCTTCTTGAGTTTCTATCCAGCTACTGCCAGCAATCTTCTTTACCCCAACATTCCTTATTTGTTCCATAACTCTATTAGCCTCTTCCTATTTTTTGGCCTATGAATATAAATTTGCCATTGTTACTTAATCTCCTATGTTTTTAGGTTCAATCTCAAACAAGTGATCAGAAGCAAACTTCCCAAGTTTAATGCCATATCTAATGAAATCATAATCAAAACTGCTAACACAAAGTATTTGACAAGCATTTAGTTTGATATATAAAATTTTGTCCTAGTCTAAACTATAGCATGCCCTCAACATTTCAAAATCAGCTTAAGTATCACTAAAATAAGATCAATGGCTTTTTCAAGGGAATTGACAATGTTGTATAGAACTGTAACTCTAATACTTATACTTGATCTTGCTTTAGCTGGCTTTACCTACATGAATATATGAATTAAAAATGTCCCACACTTGAAAGCAAAAGAAGATACACTAAAATTCAGCTCTAAGGCTAAAAGCAAATGGTGCCAAACCTTGGTAAGCAAAAATCACTCAGGCACATACAATGACATCAATGAAAAGAAAGAAAAAAAAAAAAAGCATTTGCCTTTACCTTGTCAAAAGCTTGGTAACACTCACTTGATCCAATTCTAACAAATGGGATACCATGCTTTTCCAAGAGTTCCTACAAAACTTAGTGTAGATACATATATAAGCTAATACCATAGCCCATTCAAGAAGTTGGTAGCATTAATCAATGTATAGATAGATTTTGTACAAAAACTTAATTCCTTCATAGAGACCTTTAGAGGCAAAACAGATAACGTTGAACCAATCCATAAGGCACGTTAAGTCACAGGAGCATACATTGAATGATAAAGTAGTATTAGAATTTAGTAAAGTATTGGAAAAAAGGTCTTGATTCATGTTCTTGTCTCCTAATAAATATAGCTCTAAGGAAGCACTTAAGGACAAAAATTAACAAAAATGAAATCACCTAGACATTAATGCTTTCCTTTTTCATCCGAATACTTTTACTAGAACTATGAAATTACATCAAGACATATGATCAATACAGAAGTACAGCCTAGGAAGACATCATGCGAATACATTCTAAAATTTTATAGCATCTACTATTAAAGCTCCAAATATAAGATTTGAAGACAAAAACAAAACTTTGGAAGAAATCTTGAGGTGGATGAGAAAGTGCATCCATCACTCCTTCCTCAATGAGTAGCTTTGGCAACTCTTTCAATTTCATCTTTCTTCTTGATTGCATAACTTTTAGATGAACCCTTAGCCCCATTAATTGGCTCATTAGCCAAACATTCAGCAATGGTCTTGATGTTCCTAAATGCAACTTCTCTAGCATCGATAGTGAGCAAGTAGATTGCTTAATTCACACGTTGGAGGGGAGAAATATCAACAACTTGATGCTTAACAACACAAGTAGAGCCAATACGAGTGGCATCTTCACAAGGCCTATAGTTGATAACAGCATTGACAATGACTTAAATCGGATTTTGATTGGTTAACAAGTGAATGATCTTTGTGGCACACTTAATGATCATGACAACCATCAGCTTAAATTAGGGATTGGAACTCTTAGTTGCTTGATAAATGAAAACCTTACCATTATAACTTTGTAATCGAACTTCTTGAAGAAAGAAGAATTGATGGTGCCATGCCATTA
This sequence comes from Laguncularia racemosa, assembly GCA_037954665.1. Classification (NCBI taxonomy): domain Eukaryota; kingdom Viridiplantae; phylum Streptophyta; class Magnoliopsida; order Myrtales; family Combretaceae; genus Laguncularia; species Laguncularia racemosa. The sequence continues at coordinate 4,781,834 of JBBMOL010000031.1, read as the reverse complement.
CTCAAATTAAAGCAAAACATATTTATTTATAATAATGATAAAAAAAAAAACAATTTTGATGAAAACCTACAAGAAATAAACATAATATCATGATAATATCAAACTTTATTGAAAATAAACCAAGAATTCAACAAACCTACAAAACCATAGTAAAATAGAGAGAGTTAGAAAGATAAGATATACTTGTTGGTGGTGGGTAAAGAAAAACAGAGCCCCTAGTAACATTCATCATTGAGGAGGTGTAGTAACTAGCAATAATTAACCCCATCTACAATGTATGAGAGAGAGAGAGAGATGATGTACCCACAGGCTACAAGTCTTTGAGATAAGGCCTGTAATAAGTGATTGGGGGTGATTTTAAAAAGTTAAGGTTTCTTTTTTTTCTTTTTCTTTTGGAAACCTAGGTAAGTAGATTTTGAGTGCTACATTTCTTTGAAAATTTTGAGTGGTAGAAGATGGAATTTTAAGATTTGATGCCACAATTATTTTAAAACATTATTGGGAGTCAAATTATATGTTAATATATTTTATGCTCAAATATAAATGTTGCTAATAATATATTTAACACGACGTTTAATAAACATGACTGAAACATATAGAAATTGGCCACATTTATAAAATCTACAAACATCGCCAAATGTTTAAATTCTTGTAGTGTATAATCATGTTTTGATTGAACAAAAACCAAGAAACTAGAAACTTGGTAAATTCCCTATTCCAGTATCTTGAGGCTTGTTTAAGTCCATATAATGACCTCGCCAGTTTACATGCTTATCCTGGGGCTACTATTGTGTACCCTTTAGGAGGTTTCACATAAATCTCCTCATGAATGTATCCATGTAAGAAAGTGTTGTTCACATCTAGCTAGTAAACATACAATTTTTTAAATAGAAGCCTTAGTTAATAGAATCTTAAAATGGCTAATTTAGCTACAAGAGAGAAAGTATGAGTATAATCAATACCATCTTCTTGATTATACCCTTCTTCTAACAATCGAGCTTTAAACCTTTCAATAGAACCATCAGTTGTATGTTTAATTTTGTAAACCCGTTTGCTACATATAACCTTCTTCCTTAGTGGTAAATCGATTAACTTTTGTGTATGATTGGATTCTAAAGCAAAAAACTCCTTATTCATTGCTTTGACCCACCTTAGATCTTGTTTTGCTTCATAATATTTTCTAGGTTCACAAATAGCAAACACATTTACCAATTATGCAATATATTCCTTAGGATAATCTAGAAATGAATCTTAAGTAAAGAGTGGGTATAATGTTTTACTAGGTCAAGACAAATGGTTAGATGATGTTGCTCTTGATGGTTTATTTGTATGGACACTATCAATGTAATCCTGTGGCCAAGATGGTGGTCATATAATTTGTCCTAAGGTTCTTACTGTAGGTTCATTAATTAGAGGAGGTGACAATATATGTGTTTGGTTTTGTGTTTGTGTAGGATAATTAGTAATAGAATCAGTGTGTTACGTGACTAGAGAAGTTTGATGTGATGGAAACAAAGATGGATTTCTAGGACTAGGTGAATCTAATTTATCAATCAGTTTAAAAGGAAAAATATGTTCAAAAAATTGAACATCTTTGTTAATGAAGATTTAATGTGTATCTAAACCATATAGTTTATAATCTTTTTGTCCACGTAGATATCTTAGTCACTTTCTTAATTACAATGAAATATCCTAAATTACAATAAAAATATGGGCTATTAATAATAATAATAATAAAAAAAAACCATTGATAGCCTTTAGTCAGTTTCCTCAATGTTGTTGACAACTCTCTTTTAATAGTAAATCACCTCAAATTACAATAAATAAGACACATTATTAGTAAAAAAAAAAAAAAAAAACTATATCACACAATCATTTTTCATTAATTGCACCGTAAAATTATTTTCTTTTGGCCCTATTTCTTATCATTATTCTTGTTTGAAAAAAATTTTGACTTCAGGCTTTTATTTATTTTTTATGCCTATAAAATGATTCTTAGGCAAGTAAAAATAACAAGCACCTTATATAAAATACAACCAAAACACTCATCATTAGACGTACAAGTTGTTAGTTTTGGCTAAAGAGACTAAAATTAGGAAAAAAATAAAAAATAAAAAATCCTCAACTGCCAAGATTTTCTAGTGTTAATAAGTGCAAAATAGATCCAATACATGGTTCAAAGACTCATACATTTCTCAAAGATGGATAGGGTACTATTAGGAACCTCAAGACTTGCTAAAATACCAAAGTCCCAGCCTAACCTGTAAATCAAACTTTCTTTTTAAAGATTTAAGATTGAAACAATCGAGATGCTCGACCAACCTTAGTAGCCTAAAACTAAATTATCGCCCATAAACCAAACCATTACTTGTACTCCAATCAAAAGCTAACTTGAGTCTCCACTTAATTTGTTATGTAGCTACATAAACGGTTCACTAAAGGTCGCATATGCAAACCCTACTAGTAGAGGAGCTCACATGTGCATGGTTTTGAAAACATTCCATTACCATTACACGTTGACTTATATAAGCAAGAAAATTTAGGAGTATTGCTCCATACTTAAACTCGAAAGGCTTGCATTTAGCAAGGCATTAGAGCTTGGGAAAGATAAATAGATGAAATTATATAGCTTGCTCCTAGAGTTAGGAACCAAAGAGCCCTTGTATACATGACATGGCTTTCTCAGGGGCCATTGGACCCATCATGTCTATTGAGCCATGCACATTTACTTAAGCCTTGCCACCTAAAGTTTAGATCAATAAATAGGTCTACTTCATGAAGCTTAAAAGGTAAAACCCTAATTTAAATTATTTTAATTAATGCTAATTATCTTATTAATTTAATTTTTAGAATAGTGCTTGTTTGGATGCTTGAGTCTACTAGAATTCTTGGTAGATTATATACTATTGAAAAAGATTAGTAATTGTGTATTTTAAGTTTAGATGAAGTGTTTAAGAGGCCTAATATTTAGCTATACTAGTATCAATGTTGAATATTAAGTTGAATGACCAAATGATAAACAAAAAGTTTGATGGTAACTTTGTTAAAATCACTTAAAATAAAGATCTAGATGAAGTGATGCCAAGAGGAGATAGTTTGGGATACATGGGTTTGTCCAAATCTCATTTTAGAGACATATAGAAGAAATTAGTTATATTTATTATTTCTCAAGTCCAATTGATTATTAAGTCTAATTTTAATTCCATTTCAAGCCTTTAGTTGATTTAAGGTCTTAATGGGTTTAAAGCTCACTTAGGTTTAAATTGACTTGTTAGAGCCCATTTAGGATATAGGCTCTAAAGATAAATGGATCCAAGTATGATATGGGTCTTAGGCCCATATAGATTCTTTTATAGTTGTGTAAGTCTATTTTATTCTATTAGGTTTAAGTCTAGTTCATTTTAGCTATTTAATTTAGTTTGAGCCTTAATATGGTTTAAGGCTTGATTTAAATTTTTTACTTTGCTAAGGCCCATTTAAGGTATGAGTCATAAAAGGAGAATGGGCCTAATTAGGTTTCAAGTTTTGGCTTCATTGGTCATTTGAGTCTATTTCACTAAATCAATTCCTATCTTAGTTCATTAGGATAGTCAAGTTAATTAAACCCGATTAATCCAATTATATTTGATCATATAGGCTACCTATGGGAATGGCAAATGGGTAGTTTTTAGGCTTATATAGATGAGCTGACTTAGGATTGGACTAGCCTTAGCTCGATTTAATTAAATCAATTAGTATCAAGTTTAGGTCTATCACTTTTAAATACTATAATTTTTAAGGGGCATAAATTATTTGATAGGAATCAAAATCTTACAAGACCTATCATTAAGGGAAGAGCCAAAGGATTTCAAATCTTGGCAATGAGGGTCCTCTTTAAATAAACCGGCTCCGGAATTATTTGTATACTAACCTATTTTCTATTACTTATGTGTTGTGTATTCCAGTAAGCATACTTGTTAGGTTTTACAAGGCGATGGATAAACTCACTAAGACTTAACTTGTGGGTTATTCATAGACCGACCTAAACAGAAGATGAGTTGGACCAATGAATTCAATTGAAGAACCGGCACTTTAAAGGCTATTTTTGTATTTGTAATTTTGTTATTGAACCGCTTACTTTGTAATCATTTTGGGACATTTTTGTTTACTTGTAATTGTTGAATTAGGACCAGCCACATTAATGGCATAGATGTAATTTTTTGGACATTTCAACCTTAATTGGAGCAAGTATAAATACTTGCTAACTAGGGTTTTTAGGGAGGTTTTGACATTTTGAGAAGAAAATCATCTTGTTGCCGTGAGAGTGAGGAGTCCTCTTACCAATACACACTCTTATCAATTTCTTGCAAATTGTGGCAAGTGAGGCTTAGCAAATCTTGTGAGTAGTATCAAGATTTTACTAAGTTGCTTCTTGTTATTACTAGTGTGTAATATCTAGTGATAATAGGCTATTTCTCCTTTACATGTTGTTACGTAATTAGGGTTCTTGTTGCTTCAATTTTTATAAGATTGGAGTTGCATGTTCTATTTACTTTGATTGGTGTTGGAATTTTGTTAATTCATCCAATTTGGATTACGCTGATTAAGGTTCATGCTATTTGTTAACTTGGTTTTGATTGATATTGCTTCAATTTGTTGTGTTCATGTGCTTTAGCCAATTAGGCACATCACTTTTTTATATCAAAGCTCAAGTTAAGAGAAGGGATTTAGTGTTGGTTGATTTCGGAATTTTTTTTTAGGGTTCTTGACTTCTTGATCCAAAACTGCGTATTAAAGATTGAGTTGTTTAATTGTGTTGTTGAGGAGTTGTAATTACTGTTTGTTGAAGTAGAAGTGGAGATCTTATTGTAGCTCCTTTATTCTTGAATTTTCTATGAAGGGATAGGAAGTAGGAAGTGCATTTCTTGTTTCAAATTTGGAATTGAGAAGTACCTCATTTTGTGATGAAAGGAGAAGTGTAATCCTTACTTGTTTGTTTCGGAATTAGGGAGTACAATTGATCATTTCTAGATTTAAGTTATGTGGAGGATTTGGAAGTTGTTTGATTTTCAAAACAAACATTAAGTTGAAGAAGTAATTGTGTGATAGTTGAGTGAATGATTATTTGAATTTGAAATTACTTCTTACCAATTGTGGAAAGGTTTCAATTAGTGGAGTAATTTGAATTTGAATTGTTGTTGTCTTTTGTGTGTGAGTTGTAGTGAGCATTGTGTTTTGAAGTGGAGAAGTACAACATATAAAAGTGGGTGTGTGTGCTGCACTGTGAGTGAAGGGTGTGAGTGTGTTGTGGAGAATGTTGCAATTTGTTGTGAGTTATGTGTTGTAGTAGAAGTAGATTTCTTGTTGTAGCTTCTTAGTTCTTGACTTTACCGTGAAAGGAATTGGTGGAGTAAGGAGTGTATTTCCTAGTGTTTCTTGTGGAATTGGAAATACAATATTTGTGGTAAAAGAGAAGTGAATCCTTGTAAGAATTTTCGGAATAGAAGGAGTGTAACTTACAATTTTTAGATGTGAACTTGTGTGAAAAAAAAAAAAAAAAAGAGGAAATCATTTGAATTCAAACACATTCATTAACTTGAAGTAGTTATTGAGTGGTATTGATTATATTTCATTTGAATTTGAAATTGATTTTTACCCTTTGTGGGAAAGTTGCATTAAGGGGTGTCAATTTGAATTTGTTGCCATGTTTGTGTGTGTATGAGTTGTGGCAAAGAAGTGTTACATTTTGAAGTATTGTATTGTGTATATTGAGTGAAGGGTAATTTGCACCATGAAGTGTTATGTGTGTAGTGGTGATTAAAGCATGCACCATGAATGTGTGTGGTGTGTGTGGCGGTGTGGAATTGAAGGATTGTATGTGGTGTAAGGTGTTGTACATTAACACTAAGTGTGAGTATGAAACCGTGCCATGCCCCGAAAGGGGGCCTAAAAGCCTTTACTAAAATTATCATGGCACGTGTACACCTATTACATGATAATTATTTTACGAGTCAAAGATCACAAGACTCTAAGTAAATAATTACATCTACAACAAGTTATAGCACATATAATTAGTTAATAACATATACTATGGAACCCGAATCCCACGGTCAACCATGATCGCAAAGAATCGATATCTCCTACCAACCAATAAAATAGGATAAATCCTAAGTTTCTCACTTTAAACATTTCTAATTACATTGGGATCCTAACATTTCATCTAAACAATCTATCATCCATAATTCTTACTTTGTCATTCTAGTCTTCTAGAATCTCTCGACATTTCACTTCTTATCCCATCCCGAGCTTTCGTACTGGCTACTAATAGAAAATCTATGAAGGGGTAAGCACACCATGGTTCAGTGAATGGGATGATAACACTTTCAATGCTACGTACACACACAAGCGAATTCACATCAAGTTATTAAACCTATGCTATGCACGCATGCAAGCAAATTCAAATTAAAATGTTAAATATATGCTATGCATGAACAACCATATGAATGCAGCATCTCACGTGGTCTTCTAGTAACCGATGTGAAGTCTAAGATTTACGCCCCCCTGAACCTTGGGTTGGGGATTCCAAAGCCACCATCAGTGCTCGGGTTTTACTCACACCTTTGTCATTCTTATCACTTAATTAAGTTGTGTCTTTGCTTTAATGTTTTAGGCTCAGGTGCCTCAATACACTGAGTGCTCTAGGTGTCTCAATACACCGAGTATTATACCCTCAAGGGACGGGTCGAACTCAAAACTGTCAAGGCACGACAATCCCCTAATCACTTAGTTCGCACTTAGCTGAACAACGATCCTCTAATCACTTCCGCCGCATCCCATGACAGTGATGGCCTTCAATCTCATGCATATGTCTCGTAGAAATGCATGTCAAGTTCTAAATTAGGTCCACTTCATTAATTAATTGATTTAAGGTGATCAAATAACATATACAGTCATAAGAAATTCTCAATCACACCATAAAGGTAAACATCAAACATTCAATTTCACACTCATCATAATAAGTAGGGATCATGCATTGGTTATCATACAAACCAACCCTGAACCTAAACCCCATGGATGTAGACTATCTTATCCTTTTGACAAGTTAAATTAACTCAGTACCTCTCTATACCATTTCTTTTAAATGTCAAACCGCTCAGGTTAACTTACAATCATCATATTTGGCACCTCTGCCATTTCTCTTAAATGTTGAACCGCTCGAGTTGGCTTACAATCATCTCTGATACCTTTATGTCATCACACTTTTCAAGTACTTTGTTATTCACATTTTTGAGAGCCAATCAGTTGTCTCATATATCTCTTTTTTATGTCCTCAAGACATTTGTGTATAACATATATATATATATATATGCTCGTGACATCTCTTTAATTAAAAACAACTTACTAGATACCTTTCCTTACGTACCTAAGAGGGTAAGAAAATAGGATTGTTGAGTTATAAAAACCAAGGTTGCACTCATGATTTGTATGATTAGATTCATGAGTGTATTTTGTAGATATAATAAGAAAATAAGTATGTCTAGATAAATGTATACATTCAGAAACCGACTCTGACATGCATACATAATGACATCTATATACCCTATTCCAACTAAGCACACCCACTTGGTAGTTATAGAAGGAAAAGCTACGTTTTCGTGTTTTGGTTTGATTAGAAGAAAACAATTTAAAATCATGAGTTAGGCTTATGGGTATAACACTAGAAATATGGCGCTAGGTGCTATTATTAAGGTAATGACCGTTACACTCTTCGACCATTCTATCCTCTACACTTTTATGACTTCTCTCCCTAACTCATCGATTTCCCCTATGACTCAACTTAACAATAATCACATCCATCGCATTCAATTTCAAATACCACAAGCAGCAATAGAATTCACATACATAGCGATCAACATACAACATAACATAATAGCATATCATTAAGTTTCTCACTCACCTATTTAGGATTGTCGTAGCCCTAATCGTCATTAAGTGATTTCGACATATAGTCCCTTCTTTGAGCATGGTATCGAAGGGTCAGCTACAACGACTCCATGCAATTTCTATCGGATTGCTCGATCTCTCGTTAACTCCTATCTCTTCTCAAGCTCTTTAATGCCTTTCCCCGTACTCATATACACTAGCACATTCCCACACACCACATATACACACTACTAACACTCCTATCGATGTACACACACATTCCAAATATTCTTATCTATATACATACACACTTCACACACCACACACGCTCTTACACATACATACATATAACCATGCCACGCTCGTAATTACACATACATACAATTGCATTTTATTATTCTCCTTTCTCCTTAAATCTACATGCACACACACTACTAGTGCATACATACACAAATACTCCACACCGCATACCATCTCTTACACACATACATACTCACATCACATGCTACCTTTTACACTTACACACATACTCCAAATATACTTCACACGCTACATGACATCCACACATACATACATAAACCGCACCTACCACACACCATCTATATGCGTACACCCCTCTTGCACACACCGTATATCATCTCATACACTTACACTTTGCATAAACCACACATCCATATACGTACATACACACTTTCATTCACACCCCCATGCATACACATCTCCATTCACACACACACACACACACCACACACCATCATCCACACATACAAACATTGTACACCATCATATACATATACACACACCCCTTTACACCCCACACACTTTCACCCACACATACACATATACATATCCTTATACACACACACACACACGTCCCGTTCACCCTTTATCTTCTCATACACATACACACAACTCTTAAAATACATCATGCCCACCTTTTATATCTACACACATATATTTGCACCACATACCATTCCAATACGCATACATACATATACACACTACACACTCACCTCTTCCTTTTCCACACATACATACACTTATTCCTACACACACACCACCCACTGTCACATACCCCCATCTCCACATACACCGCACTCACTACACACTACCTTACACACATACACATTCCTGCACACACCTCACACCACCTTATACACACTCAACTCCTCTTTCCTCTTTATTTTTCCTCATTTTCTCTTCTCTTCTATGCTGGCCTTCCTTCTTCCTCTTTTGCCTTTTCTTTTCTTCCCTTTCTTTCTCCTTTCTCGCTACAACTGCTTGCCATTGTTGCTAGATCGTTGTTGATATTACTATTGTTCCCCTTTCGCACACCATTATATCCCGCAGCTTCTCCTTCCCTCGCACACACACAAATCACACATCCTCCTACATTTCACACACCGCCACACACTCTTACATACATTACACCTTCACCTGCACATGCCCATATCCTCACGCACATACAAACACACCATCCACCGCCGCTTATGCCTTCTCACACACATCATCCTTTTCTCAACCTCTTCTCTCACTTGTCTTCGTAGTTGGTGTTGTCCTCGCGGTTGACATTGCTGTGCCATTTTTTGTTGTTACTATGGTTGTCGTTGTGGACACCGGCGTGGTTGCTGCTGACGCTGTTGTTGTGGTCCTCTTCCTTCGCGTACACACACGCACACATGACTCCTTCTCTCCTTTCCCCATTTTTCTTTTCCTCCTCTAACCACTGCTGCCGCCGTTGCCTCCGTCATTAGGGAAGAAGACGAGACGGACATGACTTAGAAGCTACTTCTACCGTCGTCGTCGTCGTCACTGTGCCACCGCTGTCATGTGATCGTCGTGGCTGCCGGCGTGGCTGCTGTTGCCACAGTTGCGACCGTGGTTGTCGTTGCTGTCCCATTGCTGTTGCCGCCGGAGTTGTTGTCGATCATTACGGCCGCTGCTGCCGCCGGGGTTCGGGTCGCCGCTGCTGTTCATCACCACGGTCGTCGTTATCATCATCACTTGCCGTCGTCGGGAAAGGAGTCGAGGCAACACGACGCCAAGCCGCTATCACGGACACCATTGTTGTCGTTGTGGTGGCTGTCGTTGCTGGGTCGCCATTGCTGCTGTCGTCGCTACGGTTTCCATGGTTGCCATCATCGCCTTTGCTGTTGTCGAACTCCTCTCCTCGCGCGGACACGGCTGGAGACTTGGTGCCAGCGACGTGACAGACGTGCGTGGCTGTTGTCATCGGGGTCGTTGCGGACGCCATTGTTGCTGTTGGAAGCTACTAAAGAAGGCGCAGCTCCTCAGAGGTGAAGGAGAAGGAAGACGATGAAGAGGAAGAAAAAGAAAAGGAAAGAAAGGACGACGGGAAGAAGGGTAAGCGCGGTTGGGGAGGAAAGGGAGGCAGAGGACTAACGGAACGGGTGGTGCGACCGGAAGGAAGAGACGCGATTTCAAGAGGAGAAGAGAAGATCCGGCAGAAGAAGAAAAGGAAAGGGAGAAGAAAGAAGAAGGAAGAAGAAGAAGAAAGAAGAACAAAAGCAGACGGAAGAGAGAGGGAGTAGGGGGATAGGATGGGATGGGACTGTGCTAGCGACATGATGGACATGACGGCTGGCCACGTCGTTTTACTGCGGCTGCCTTTTTTTTTTTCTATATATATATATATATTATTTTATATATTATTATGTCTCAATTTTATTATTTGGATCACATATAAAAATATCTTTAAATTTTATATTTTTAATATTTTATTACAAAATTTTATTTGTATGTTACTTTGATTATTTTAAATATAATTTTTTATTTAAAATTCATAGATTTATAATTTAAATTAATTTTATTATTTAACCTAATATTATTTAAAAATTAAGTTTAAGAGAATTTATTCTTTTAATTATTTAAAATTTTTAAAGCTTGTTATTACCCCAAAATATAATAATATTTATGTGTTTAAATATTCGAATTTTCATCGTACATTTTTCAAAATTTTTATTATTACAAAATTGTTCCTCTCACTACCCCAACTTAGAAATATTTATTATTCTATTTATTTTCTTAAATTTTCATATAATTTTTCAAAATTTTTTGGATTTTACAAACTGTGACCAAGAAAGGGAAGTGAGTAGTGAAATTTGAATTCAAAAACAAACATTTAAGTGTGAAGGTTAATGAGACTTATTACTTAAACACTTGCTAGTTGAATTTAATATCTTAATTACTTGAAGTATTTATTTGTGCTTTAATTATTTTACTATACTTGAAGTGACAAGAAACATTTATTGTCTTGGTTGCTTGATTGAACTGTAGGTGTTAAAGTGTGTTGTGGCTTATTGAAGATAGTGATAACCATGTCAAATAATTTGTATCCTTCTACTAACTTAGTACATCAAGTATTGACTTCTTCTCCGGCTATTGATGATGGACAGAGAAAATTTGTTCCATACTTCTTGTAAGGTACAAGGAAACTTGTGTGTCATTAGTGTTGACGATGGTAGTTATATTAATGTTGTAGCTACCTCATTAGTATCGAAATTGAAACTTGTAACTACCTCGCATCCTAAACTCTACACATTGCATTGGTTAAATGATCAAGGGAGTCTTTATGTGACCCAAAGGGCTAGGATACCTTTTAGTATAGGGGATAAATATTGTGATGAGATTGAATGTGACATTCTTCCTATGTGTGCATTCCATATATTGCTGGGCAGGCTATGGTTATATGATAGGAGGGTCTTACATGATGGCTTCAGGAATACATATGTATTCTAGAAAGAGGATAAAGCATAATTCTGAATCCAATGTCACCTTCAAAGGTCAAAAAGGTTCAGCAACAGATCAGTACGCCATCAAAGATTCTTGAGGTTTATAGTTACATGAGCCAACCTTAGAGGACCAAACTGTTTAGAAATAGATATACCAACCTTTAAAGGCTCCTAAGGTTCCTAGTTACATTAGCTAACCTACAAATGACAAAACTAGTTAGACACAGATGTGCTAACCTTTAGAGGTTCATGAGGGTTATAGTCAGATGAGCCAAGCTTCAGAGGACCAAACTATTCAGAGGCAATTGTGTCCACCTTCAAAGGTTCCAAAGGTTCATGTGTAGTTGAGTAAACCGTTAGAAAGCCAAGAAGGTCAAAGACATATGGGTGAAATAGGAAAGGAGGCAATAATATCAATGGAATGGTTTGAGACAAGGGAGGTCTTAGTGGATGATGGACCATTATATATATTGTAGATGAGGTATGTCCTAGAAATGGAGGAGAGAAAGCAATCACCCACTGTGGTATTTCAGATACTGGGATTCTACAATGATAATTCTTCAGATAACTTGCTAGGAAGATATAAAGTTTTTACTACATTTGATCTGTTAGATTTGATGACAAATCTTTTTGAAGCCCGAGGAGATGATAGGAATCAAAATCTTATAAGACCTATTATTAGGGAATGAGCAAAAAGATTTCAAATCTTGGTGATGAGGGTCCTCTTTAAACAAACCGACCCTGGAATTATTTGTATACTAATCTCTTTTCTGTTACTTATGTGTTGTGTATTCTAGTAGGCATACTTGTTGGATTTTATAGGGTGATGAATAAACTCACTAAGACTCAGCTTGTGGGTTATTCATGAACTGACCTAAACAAAAGATGAGTTGGACCAATGAATTCAATTGAAGAACCAACTCTTTGAAGACTATTTTTGTAGTTGTAATTTTGTTATTAAATCGTTTACTTTGTAATCATTTTGGGACATTTTTGTTTACTTGTAATTGTTGAATTAGGAATGGCCACATTAGTGGCATAGATGTAATTTTTTGGACATTTCAACCTTAATTGGAGCAAGTATAAATATTTTATAACTAGGGTTTTTATGGAGCTTTTGACATTTTGAGAAGAAAATCACCTTGTTGCTATGAGAGTGGGGAGTCCTCTTACCAATACACACTCTTATCAATTTCTTACAAATTGTAGCGAGTGAGGCTTAGCAAATCTTATGAGTAGTATTAAGATTTTACTAAGTTGCTTCTTGTTATTACTAATGTGTAATATCTAGTGATAATAGGTTATTTTTCCTTTACATGTTGTTATGCCATTAGGGTTCTTGTTGCTTCAATTTTTATATGATTGGAGTTGTATGTTCTATGTACTTTGATTAGTGTGTTAATTCATCCAATTTAGATCACGCCAATTAGAGTTCATGCCATTTGTGAACTTGGTTTTGATTAATATTGCTTCAATTTTTTGTGTTCATGTGCTTTAGCCAATTAGGCACATCATTATTTATTTTAAGCTCAAATCAAGTGAAACTAAAGTCAATTGATTTCTTATTACTTCTACTATCCATTTTATGATAAAGCCTTATTTTATTCATATTAAGGCCTTTAAATTTTCAGATTACACCAAGTTATGAGTCATCAACTTTAAAGGCCCATAACTCATCCAATTTAGTTCTAATTCATTCCAAATCAATGCCCACTTGTTTATATTCCTTTATAAAGTCTAAAACATCATTTATATTTAAATTTTAAGCCTAAATCCATAACAACCTAATCATTCCAAAACACACTTAACATATCCAACTTCAATCTTACTAATCTAAATTTAACATAATTCTACTAGTAAACCTCATTTTACATCTAATCAAATTCCTATTCATTAATTAAATGAATTTCAACCAAATTAACTCAAATTCAAAATAATATTTGATAGATTTCTAGAATTAAACTTGTCATTCTAATCAAGCAAAAATTCATAATCTTAAGATCAATCAATACACAATCTCAACATAAATCAACCTTAAACTTTACTAAACTTAAGATTCATCATTTAACTTCAAATTCAAGCTATTTTATCACTTTAAGAACATGTCAACATGCTGAAACTTCATATGTTATCAATCAATTTAATTAACTAATTTATCCACTAACTCATTAATATCAACAAATTCAACTTCTACCTTGCCATATACATCAAAATCATTACCTAAACTACTCTTAAATTCACATACCCATACTTTAAATGAAATTCAAGTCCTAAATTATTCCCTACTGTGGCAACAACATATGCCTATACACATATAGCATATTATTATGCAGTAAACTTTATTTCTATTATCAAATCTAATACATAATAACATTTTTAGCATATTAGATTGTAGATGTACATTCAAATCATCAAGAGACTCTCAATAATCATCAATATAGGTGGCAATGATATGGGTATTTTACATTAAACCATCAAGATTTAGTTAATCACCTAATTTCCATGTTATACTACTTCTAATAATCATAAATCATCAAATCAACCATTTTATTGACTTATCTTGATGGAGATTCAACTTAGCCTTCCAAATCCTCCTTTGCAATCCATAATATAACTCCAAAAAAGAAGTTGTTTTTTTCTTGATTCCAAATTATTTTCCTTACATAGAATCATCAATCACCACTTAGATTGATGTTTAATAAGCTAAAACTTACTTAAATCAAACTAAACATCATTTACCTTAACTCCTTTTTGAATTGTGATTTGAAAGCCCCCCAACTAAGTTCTACACTTGCTTTTCCACATGAAATTTACAAGAAAAGAAGTAAAAATGGTACATAATGGAGATTGGTTTAGAGCTAAGTTTAGAGTTTAGGGTTCAGGGTTTAAACTAGAGTTTTTGGGGGGTTTTACCTTGTAATTTTTGGAAATGAAATGAGGAGGGGGCTGCTAGCATTTTTGTTATGGAGAGCTTAAATAGATGGGTTTTAGCTAGGATTTATAGGAGAAAGCAATTAGGGTCACAAGGGTTTAAGGGTATTAGTCTAAATATGACATGTGTCCATCTTTTTAGCATAAGTGGCATTTTTTTTTCCCACTTCGTTCTAACTTAAATGTGCTTCATTCTTTTTCCAAAATTGTACTTAGGAACTTTAGAATTTAGCTACCCTTCAATAAAATTAAACTTGAGGGTATTTTGATCATTTTACCCAATTGATTTGGAAATTTAAAATTTCCTTTCTCAATTGTCTCTAAATAACTTGTAATTGATTTCATTTACCTAATTAAGGTCTTAAAACTATATTTAGGGTCTCTAAACTAATTCAAGTCCAAAATTGATAAAATCGATTTCAAGGGCAAAAGGTCATTTTTGGAAAACTTGGTTTTTAGGCTTTGTAAATCTTTCTTAATTAATTAAAATTTTTTCCTTTTTATTACCATTGACCCTTTTTATTATTTTTGGGATTTTTGACTCGTTATCATGAATTTGTCACTCAAAGACATGTTGGAAAGCCTTCATCATGTCCTACTTCTCCAAAATTAAGTGACCATCCTACCATTGAACAAGGCATTAATTAATTCTAACATGATTCAAATTTCCTAACATCACATGTACATGATGAAATCATGGGAGTCTCTACTTATTGCTTGCTGATGGAAGGTAAGTATACCTATCAAACTTTATAATATAGTGTATTAAATATAGATATCATCCCATAGGGATTAAGAGTGTTAATATTAACCTATACCCTATTATCTAATCGATAAATTATAAAGATTAATTTATCTAAACCCTATAACTAAGTATTAATTAATGAATTAGAGATTAAATTAAAAGAAAAGAGAGAAAAATAAATTATAATTAGCTTTAAGATGGTAAAACTAATATCTACACTTTATTTCCCTTAAGAACTACTATTTGACATTTACAAAATTTAATCAAATCCTTCTTAATTTCATCGACCGAGGGAATTCCTAAATCACTTTAATAACTTTCTTAAGCTTATTAACCTTAATCTTAAAAATACCTATTTGAATATCTTCATAATAGCATACTTGTAAGATCACATTAAAAATATTGAATTCCCTAAAACAAATTAATCAATTCTGAAAGAATTATGTAATTTATTTCTAAGTTTACATTAATTCTCAATCCTAATATGTAATATTAAATATATAGAATAATATCCTAGAAATATTAATCTAAACAATATAAATTAAGAAATCTAAGAATTCATTAAATAGCAATAAATCTACTCACATAATAATCTTAGGTTTCATAAGTTTAGATACTAAGAAAATTTAAGCTCTAATCATATTGAAAGCAGATATCTTCAATGATGTATAAACATGCATTAAGGAAATCAAAGAAAACTAAGAAAAGTCCTAAATTCTTGAAGTGTAGGGAAATAGCTTTCTAGTCCCTAAAAAAAACCTAGAATAAATAAAAATGTCTTCCTCTCCATTTTTGGTCGAGTCCCTCCTTTCCTTTGTATAGTGAGTGTAAAAAATTCTAGTTTTTAGGCTAACACGTTGTCTAACATGGCCATGCTTTGAGTTGTATCAAATTCATTGGTAAAAAACTTAGAAAACTAGGCATTGTAACCGACATGGCCTAAACATGATCGTGCCTAAAGGTCTTGTCTAACTTGTGCTTTAAAATTAATTATCTTTAAGAGTTACATGACCAATGAATATGATCGTGTCTAGCCCTTATGTAACTCTCTATTTTATACTTCAAATTCAACACGTTTTAGGCATGGTCATGTTTAGGCTGTGTCTATCTTCAAAACTATAATACCTAAAAATTTACTTATTGATTTATTTATTAAATATATTATCGTAAAGAGCTAAAGATGAAGATGGAATTTTATAAAATGTCAAGGGGTAATTTGGGCATTTCACACATAGAGTATAAATACTCTAAGTTAACATAAAGAACCTCCTTTATCATTCTGAGTAGTGAAACAAAGCCATAGAGGATAGACACTCCCTACGAGAAACCCTAAAATGACGAAAGGAAAAAGGAGCGATCAAATTCCAAAGATGAAAGGTAAGGGATTTTATAAGAATTTCAAATTATGATTAATGGAATTCAAAATTTATGAGTATCGCTTATTCATACAGAATACAAAGTTTAAGAAAGGGTGATAGGAGAACAAGAATCAATGACTCGAGATTTGCGATTTGTGGAAATTGAAGTAAGTATGCAAATCTATGTAATTTAATTATAATTACGTATTTTAGGGATTTAATTGAGCTTAAGAATATATAGGATTAAGTTTTAGAGGAATTGAAGTAAAAGAATTAGGGTTGGCAGAGATTACCGAGGGTAGCACGGCCTACCAACATGGTCATGTTTCGACTGTGTTAAAATGGAAAGGTACACCAAGAGATACATGGCCTCCGAATACGGTCGTGTTTTGACCATGTTAAGTTAAGGGTAACACGACCTCCTAACACGATCGTGTTTAGACTATGTTGAGTGTGAAAGTTGCACTGAGAGATATACGACCTCTTAACACAGTCGTGTTTCGATCGTGTTGAGTCAAGGGTAATACATTCTCCTAACACAATTGTGTTTAGATCGTGTTGAATGAAGAAGAACATGACCTCCCAACACTGTCGTGTTCTAATCGTGTTGAAAGGAAGTTTTACATTGAAAGATACATGACCCTTGATAGGGTTGTGCTTCAGCCCGTGTTAAGCAACACGATCCCCAGCATGACCGTGTTGAATAAAGTATAACATAATCATATATTCATTTAACTTCAAATTAAACTAATTTCTATGTAACCTAGATATCTATTAAGACCCTAAAGAAATCAAGAAATAGAATTAAGAGAAATAAGAGAATGATATTGATTTTGGATTGAGTAATAAGAATAACTTGTTGATTTAATAGATTTTGACTTAGCTTACGTCTAAGACTGGGAAGTGCTTAAGGTTAGGATTCAAGGTATGTGTAACTTATGTGTTGATTTGTGTATGTTTAAGTTAGTCTATATATGGAACTTGTTTTAATTGATGAATTGGTTTAAGTGTTTAAGTGGTATGTTGTATGTGATTGGCTCTGCATATGGGCTCGTAATGGTAGATCCCTAAGGAGCACCCCAATGATCCTTGTGTGATGTTGTCCCTAGTAGAGTCATGCTTGGAAATGATTTGGGTTGAATGTTGATTAAGTGGTTAAGTATACATAGTTATGAGGCCCGTAGTAGCAATTCCTATCACCAAGTTTAAGTGTACATGGGTGTGGGGCCCATAGTGATAGTTTCCACCACCAAGTTTAAGGTTTAAGTAAACATGGGTGTAGGGCTCACAGTGGCAGTTCCCATCACTAAGTTTAAGGATTAAGGGATCATGGGTGTGGGACCCGTAGTGGCAGTTCTCATCACCAAGTTATGCTCCAATGTATTAAGTGTATTAAGGGGATCATGATTACCCTATTGTTTGCTTGTGAACATAAATTGTATTAAGAAATAGTTATATGTGTTTAAGTTCTGCATGATGTGTGTGATACTTATTTATGTTTATTCATGCATATGTGTTTGTGTTATACATACTCGACAATAGCTCACCCTTCCGAGAATCTATATTAGATGCAAGTGTTGAGGGAGATGTGAACCTAGAAGATAATTTGGGTTTGGGTGAACTACAGTGAGAGGAAGATAAAGATTATCATTACTATTATGGTGATTAGGTATTGGTAGAATTATGTTATTTGACTGTGATAGACATTATCTTTTAAAAATGTTATTTTAATGTTTAAAGACTTTCACTATGTTAGATGTCTAATATGGTTTAAATTATTCTTTGAAACTTTGTAGATACATGAAATGTTTTTATATATGAGTTACAAGGTAAAAGATATCAGATTTATTTCAAAGACTTAACATGTTCTTGTGACATAAGGACACGTGGCAGGCAATAGCACGGCCTGAGGTTTTGGGGCTTTACAAAAACTTTATAAGTTCTTCTATTTAATTCCAAATTAAGTAAAAATTGAATTCCTTTTCTTCTCTTTTAATTCAACTATCCATCAAAGCTCTAAAATCAAAATATTATTTGATTAAAAATTTAAATTCCTAAAAAAAAGGCCAAAATAAGGGACAAGAAATATATATATATATATATTTAAGCACCTATCAAACTTCTCTACACTTAAGCATTTGCTTGTCTTCAAGCAAATTATTCAAATCAAACAATAGGACAAGAAATACTTAATGGACTTGCTACTATTCAAGAAACCATTCAAAAGAATTCTTATTTAACCTTGTAATAGTTTAAGAAACAAACTCTTAATTAACTTTCAGTTTCAAAAGAAGATTAACTACAACTCTTATATTTTTCACTTAACCAACTATCATAATCATACAAAAGATTTGAAACTTAAATTTTCATATCCTTAATCAAGAAAAAAAAATCATAGACACTTTACTAACTTTACTAAAATGTATACACCCCCCTTTTTTCAATTTTGCTAAACACCATTATTTAAGATAAATACATCAAATTATCCTTTAATCATTCCTCTAGTTTATTGCTTGTTTAAAAGAGTTTTTATTTTTATTTTATTTTATTTTTTAATTTAAAAGTAGTTTCATCGGTCAGTAAGTTTCAAAGCAAACGATCTCAAGCTATTAGGTTTTAAAACACCCCTTTAAGTCATCCACTACCTTTATTTAATAGAGTTTATTTACTTATGTTTAGCTTTTACATAGACTTTTCTCTTAACCCTTTTAGTGAGTTTTCAATTGATAATCTCGAGCTCATTACTTAAGTTAACAAGTGTTATTCCACCAAAAATAGGCACCCAACAAGCTTAATTACCCAAATTAATGAGACCCACAGCTAAACTTAAATTCAATTAATTTATCCACTTTATTTATTTCAACTCTAACTATATTGATTTTTCAAGAAATTTTCAAAGGATAAGTATAAACTATTTACTTATTAAGGATTATAGTGCTCTAAAAATATCAAAGGGGAAAAATATACATCAAAGCAAGTTTAAAAGAAATCCATAACTAGTTCTTTACTAGTGATGTTATTCAAATTTCTAAATCTTAAAATTAAAAAATAAATAATAAGTAACTCTACATTATAGGGATTTTATTATTCAAATTAAGTAAAGCATCATTGAAGTACTTATTAATTAAGTTTTCTACACCATCTAAAGAGTTATCATATACCAAATTGTAAATTAACTTAATGATTTCAAGTTAAATAAACAAATTTGATTTCTTAATTAACCACAACTTTTATAATCGCCTTCTCCACACTTAGAACTGTACATTGTTCGCAATGTATAAATAGAAACAAAAATAAAAATAAAAGAAAACAAAAATTTTGAGGAAGGTGTCTAACCCTTTTATATAAAAAGTGGCATGCCAAGTTGATATAAGTATGTTAAGCTCTTGTCTATGACCAGAATATTAAAATGGCTAATTTAAGGTCAATACGGTTAAGACACGATTAAGTCTAAAGACTGTGTATCTCTTGAAAAAAATTAAAACAAGGCATACTCGACACGACTGTAGACACAACCATGTCTAAAAATTGTGCAACTCTTGTAAATAATTAACACTCTTCAAATGTTCTGGCACGACCTTAACATGATTATGTTTGTAGGTGATGTTTCTCTAAAAAAAATTAATTTCAAAATCTCATTAGATACGACCTTAACATGGCCATGTCAAAAAGTCATGTAACTTTTGGAAATTGTTTTACTATAAACAATCTTGACACGACTTCAACATGTTCATGTCTAATGGTCATGTTACATTCGAAGAGCATCTTATATTCAACACGCTCTTGACATGATCGTGTTTAGTGGTTGTGTCAAACTTGTACAAAAAATTGGTATATATATATAAATGAAAATAAATCTAATTAAACTAAACTAAGTTAAGGAAAGCTAATAAAAAAACTAAACTTAGGTTACCTCTAAAAAAGTGCTTTTGTTTAACACCATTGGCTCAATGCACTTCTCTTTTGCTAGTTAGGTGGACCACAATGAAAATTTAGGCGTTTAACTTGCTTAAATTTATTCGAACCTTGTTGCTTGCCATAAATGAGACATTGTTGAACTAGGATTATGTAAATGCCATCATGCACACAAGTGAAACCAAGTAGGTTAGATGTGTTTAGGAAATAATAGGCACCGTTACTCTTAGGGGTTGTTGAATTGTGTTAGACGTCTTGAAGGTTCTTTTTTCATCCCTAACTTTTAAAGTTAATGTTTAATTTCCTACATCTATATCTGCTCTAGTAGTAACTAAGAAAGGGCAACCTAAAACCAATGGTGTTTCAATGTCTTCATGTATATCTAGGATTACAAAATCCACCCAAAAAATTAATGTACCTACCTAAACCAATACATCTGTAATAATATCGATGGGGTACTTTATAGACTTATTAGCTAATTGAATGCTCATATGTGTTGGTTTAAGATTCCCTAAACCTAACTTTTTAAATATCTAATGTGGCATTAGATTTATACTTACACTTAGGTTAGTTAAAGCTCCATTTATTGATAAATTGCTAATAAGATAAAATAGAGTAAAACTCCTTAGATCCTTCAATTTTCATGGCTACTTATTTTGCATTAGCATAGAGCATTCATCATTTAATGTAATAGTTGATATCTCTTCCAACTTTCTCTTATTTGAGAATAGTTCCTTCAAGTACTTGGTATACTTAGGCATCTATGATAAGGAATCAACAAAAGGTAAGTTAACGTGCAATTGTTTAAAAATTTCAAGGAACTTACTAAATTGTTCATTAGAGTGGTCTTTCTTCAAGCGTTGAGCATAGGGTATAGGTGGTCTGTATTTCTTCACTTTTGGTGGCTCTATACTTTCTTTTTGCTTAACTTCTACATCTTTCTTTTCTGATTCCTCACTAGTTTTCTATTCAACTTGCAATTCCTTTTTGCTTTTATGGGTTACTGCCTTCACATGCTCTATAGAATTAATCTCGATGTTTACTAGTAATGCCCCTTGTTATCTCTTAGCCATCATTTTTGCAAGTTGTCCCACTTGATTTTCCAAGTTAGGAATGAGGGCTTCTTAACTCCTTAAAGAAGCTTCTTTATTTTGCAATCTAGCCTCATTAATTTAAATATATTTAGTTAAAAGTTCTTCTAAGCTTGATTTCTTCTCTTATGGTAGGGCTTGCTAGAATCTTGGTAAAGGTAAATTCATCATCAATTGATTTTGATTTTGATTATTCTAAGAGAAATTTGGACTATTTCTCTATCTTAGATTGTAGGTGTTAATATATGGATTGTTTTGTGGTCTAGAGGGGTTTCTTAAATAGTCTTCTTATTCCCAATGATGTTGAGCCTCAATTCCTTCTACATCAACCTCTCTTAAGTGGCATTAGGGATTTATGTAAAGTGCATTCACCTCCTACTAATTGCATCAACTTTATTGGCTAAAGTTGTCACTGCATCTAATTTATAGATACCTGCTACTCTATTCCTCACCCTAGCACCTTTCCATTAAGGGCTATTCATAGCCATGTCCTCCATCAAGGATTGAACCTCTTTGGGTGTTTTAGTATTCAATGTTCTTCTAGTGGCGGTATCTATTGTTTGCCTAGTAGATAAATTCAAACCATTATATAAAGTTTGAATTTACATTCATAGGGGTAGGCCATGATGTAGATATCTCTTCAACAACTCCTTATATCTCTCCTAAGTGTTATATAAGGTTTTGACCTCCAATTGATCATAAGATAATATGTCATTTCAGAGTTTAGTAGTTTTAGCAAGTGGAAAGTATTTTCTAAGGAACTTTTGAGCCATATCATTCTAGGTAGACATAGATCTCCTTAGAAGTGAAGTCAGCCACTATTTTGCTTGACCCCTTAGTGAGAAGGGAAAGAGTCGCAATTCGATCGTGTCACCTAAGGCCCCATTGATCTTAAAGGTGTTGTAGATCTCCAAAAAAGTTAGATATGTAAGCATTGGGGTCCTTATCTTGTAATCCATGAAATTGAACAAACTATTGCATAATTTATATGATATGAGGTTGAATTTGAAAATTGTTGGTAACAATAGGTAGCTTAATGAAACTTAAGTCAACTAAGGCCTTTCTTCGACTAGCTAACAAACCACTTATTTGGCTTCTTCTACTTATGAGCAAAAATCATATTTCCCTTTCTTGTCAACATGTTGAATATGTTGGAAAGATATGCTGGATACTTTACTTTACCATTTTTGCAATGGTAGGTAAAGTCTAGGATTACTTCAACTCCTTTTTTCACTTATTCATTGTTGTAACTTGCAACCATTCTTGATCTTCAGTTCAAGTTTCATGTTATAGCACTTCTTGAGGAATTTTACCATAAGATAAAGATGGAAAAAGCTATGGAACATGTTGTTGCATTTGATGAGGAGGTTCATAATTTCCTCAGTCTTGTAATAGCTTTATAGGGGAAGAACATGGGAGCCACCCCATGAACCATGGTGCAATAGTCATTCAACTAGTTCACATATCTTATCTTTTCAAAAACGCTAACAAGCTATGCAAATACATCCTGACAATGAGAGAGGTAGTGATGCTACCTTTAAAAGTGGATATTAAATTTCTCTATATGAGGTGTAAGAAGTTGAGGAGGAGGAAGGGAGGAATAGTCAATGTCTTTGTTTGGTTGTCACACATGATGCTAGTCCCTTCCCTAGTGGTATTGGACGTTTTGGTACTTTCCATTTTAATGGCCTAAATTAAGTTGACTTTCAACCTAGGCAGTCAAGTCCTTAACACCTATTGCATTTCACTCAAGTTGGAGACATTCAAAGTGTGCATGTGCTTCGAATTCAAAGATTAGAGGCATGCTAACCTCAAAAGACAAGGACACCAAGATTTATGATTTCCTCACTTCGACACTAAGAGTAGAGTCACCACCTAACACATAGATAAAGGAGTAGGTGGATGATTAACTTGATCTTTTGATAGTATCTCTTTTCTTTTTAACAATAGTATTGTGCAAAAAATATTTTTTTGAATTAATGATTCGCTTTATGTTAAATTTACATACCATACCTAGGGTTAGACTATTGCATTAAGAAATTTTCATGGAATTGTAATGCAAATTGAGTATACAAATTGTAAAAGACAACTTACTTAATTATTCAATCATGATGAGAGAGACTTGGTTTGTAATTTACTAAAAAATAAGATAATTAAAAGAAATTTAAGACTTATCTAAAAACATGTTAAAAATTTTATTGAAAATAAAAAAATTACATATGAAAATTGTTTTAAAAAATTGGTATTAATTTTTGCATGTAAAAAAAAAAGAAAAGTTTGTATCAAATTTGTTAAAAGAAAGATCATTAAATGCTAAGCATGATATTAAAGTGTTGATGTGTAATTTGTTACATAGCAAGTAAAGAGAAATGGAAAATTATTTCAAATTAACATTAAAGTAGTTTATTAAAATAAAAATGAAGTATGCAAATTATTAAGAAAAATTGATAAAAAGTTATCCAAGAAATAAAAGAAGTTATTGTGTGTATTATCAATATTCTATTAATAGGTACATGAGTTGTCAATTAGGATTTAGGAAAGTTTTTATTGTGTGTAATGATTAGTTGTTGTTTTAGATAAGAGTTACCATATTTGTTGGCCACATTGAGTTGTATATATGATATGGAATGAGAATGGAAAAGCAGAAAAAGATTTTTCACCACCAAATTACACTCTTGCTTTGCAATCTGTTATGGTATCAAAGCTGATAAAAGATACCTTACAGTTGATAAGGATGATTGGTGGCGACGAAACCGGAGGTGACACTAAACCACAATGGAAGACGATCACTCCATATGACATTACTTCACTAGATAATCTTAGCCTTTTAATCACCTAAGTGCAATTAAAAGGAGAAAATTATGATGAATGGGTACGTTCATTCTAAACCGCCTTAAGAGCCCAGAAGAAATTTAGGTTTATGGATGGAACAATCAGAGAGCTTGATGAGAAGTCGGAAGACCTTAAAGATTGGTGGATAATCAACTTGTTGTTGGTGTCCTAGATCAGGAACACTATCAAACCTATGCTACGTTTTATGATTTCTCATGTCGAAGTGGCGTGAGACCTTTATAATAACATCAAAGATCAATTTCCATTACCAATGGACTGCATATTCAATAACTAAAACCTGATCTTGCATATTGTAAACAAAAGGGAAAAACTATAGTCGACTACTATGGAAAACTCAAGCAAATTTAGGATGAACTTAGGAATTTTGAACAACAGTTGACTTGTCAATATGGGAAATGTACCTACGACCTTGGTTCAATCTTGGAGAAGTGATAGGAAGAAGACAAAATGCACCTATTTCTGATGGGCTTAGACGAAGCCATATACGGAACGGTGAGATCAAATATTTTAGCCTAAAATCCATTACCAAATTTGAAGAAGGTGTATTCAATCCTCATCCAAGAGGATTGAGTCAAGATTATCGCTTGTGAAAAGGAAGAAAGGAGTGACATCACTACATCAATGGCGCTGGCAGCCCAAACACGGGTTGATGGAAAAGAAAAGGGAATGGTACGTTTGCACTGTAAGAGATTGAGGCATGAGTCTGAAAATTGTTTTGCCTTGATTGGCTATTCGGAAAGGCGGGGTGATCACCTTAGGAGTGATGGTAAAAGTAGGGGTCATAGCAAGGACCAAACGTTTGGTCGTGGCAGCAATCGAAGGAGCGAGAGCATGGTATGGGCTAATACTGTATAGACTGACCCAGTAACATCAGCTTTGAACAGGACATTCATGGTAGAATCAGAGGCATCCCCGTTACTTAGGCTGAATGGCGAATAGTGGCAGACGCTCCTCAATATGTTAAACAGATCGAAATCAGTGACATCCAAAAAGATGACTGGTAAATCTTGGATAATTGATACGAGGGCCTACAACCACATGATGGGTATGATTGAGAAACTCTGTAATATCAAAGAAATCCCACTGTGTCCTATGGAATTGTAAAATGGAAATAATGCTATAGCAACCAAAGTGGGGTTAATACATCTCACCAAAACTTTTTGCTTGAAAAATGTTCTTTATGTGCTAGGTTTGAATTGTAATTTGACTTCTATGTTAAAACTAAATAATCATTATGATTGTCTTATTCAATTCACTAGTCATTTGTGTATTATACAGGACTACACTTCGAGGATGCTGATTGGTGTGGGTGAAAGATGAGATGGACTCTACTACTTTCGAGGTATACCGTGGCAACGAACAATGAAGGCCGAAGTAATACACTCCCTTAATCTCTTGCATAAGCGTCTAGGTCATCTGTTATAGCAAGTTACCAAGTTAGTTCCTGGAGTTAGTTTTAGGACTAGTGATAATAGTTTGAATAAACCTTGTGATGTGTGTCAACAAGTAAAACAAAATAGCGATAAATTTTTGCTTAGTGAACGTAAGGCTTTGGACATCTTCGAACTCATCTATTGTGATGTATGGGGTCCTTACAGAATAACTTCTTCTTATAGTGCCCCTTATTTTTAAAATTTTTTTGATGATTATTCTCGTGCTGTGTGGATTTATTTGCTTATTAATAAGTTTTCCATGTAATGAGAATGTTTTTTTCAATGGTACAAAGACAATTTGACAAATAGGTTAAAATTATTAGAAGTGATAGTGGGAGTGAATTTACTTGCATGAAATAGTACTTTCTTGACTTGGGTATTTTTTTCCAAACCTCATGTGTGGGAACACCTCAAAAAAATCGGAGGGTGGAAAGGAAATATCAACACATCCTAAATATAGCATGAGCATTGCATTTTCAGGGATGCCTTTCGATTCAATTTTGGGGAGAGTGTGTACTAACAGCTGGGTATTTGATAAACATAACTCCATCCTTAGTTCTAAATAGAAAAACCCCATATAGCATATTCTATGATAAAGAACTTACTTATGATCACCCATGGGTCTTAAGCTCCCTATGTTATGCTCATGTGAAAACGAGGGACAAGTTTGCTAGTCGAAGTTAGAAATGCATTTTTATAGGATACCCATATAGGAAAAAGGGGTGGAGATTATATGATTTTGAAACCGATGACTTCTTTGTTTCTCTAAATGTTATGTTCTTGGAAAATACATTTCCAATTACTAACAATCATGACCTAGATAGTAGTAATGTGGGGAGTGTCAGGATTGTGGAAGATGATTTTGAGGAAGGGAGACCGCTTAGAGCCAGGGGAGGTAGCGAGCTGGATACTACCATGCTTGCTAAGTAGCAGGACGCTGCTATGTAGGAAGATTGAGTCAAAGACGACAATGCATAAGGTAATGTTGTGGGTTTGGACAGTGAAAAATAGATACTGGGTTGTGGACATTGATGAAAGGAGGCTTTGGTGTGACTACCTGATTACGTTATTCACACCATTTGGAACTTGAGTCCATCCATCCCACTGCCTACATTTTAGCATAACTTAGGTTCTCCCTACCTAATAGCACACTATGTGAATTGCAATAATTTTTCTTTGCAACATCGGAATTTTCTTGCAGTTATTGCAGTAGAGCACGAACCATTACATTATTTATAGGCTATAAAAGATAGTCACTGGAGGGATGTTATGAGTTAATGAAACATGGGTTGTTGAAGAGTTGCTTGTCGACAAGAAGGCTCTTGCGTGTAAATGGGTTTACAAGATCAAATACAATTCCAGCAGCATTGTGGAAAGACATAAGGTTCGATTGGTAATTCTTGGCAATCATCAAATTGAAGGTATCAACTACATCAAAACTTTTTCTTCAATGGCTGAGATGGTCACAATTTGTGTGCTTCTCACTATCGTAGCTACTATGAATTGGGGGGTTCATCAAATGGATGTTGACAATGCTTTCCTTTACAGTGATCTTCACGAGGAAGTATACATGAAATTACCTCTAAGATTTTGAGTTAAGGCTTTCGGGAAGGTGTGCCATTTACAGAAATAGCTATATGGGTTGAAATAGGCACTAAGGTGTTGGTTCGCAAAATTGTCAATTGCCTTGAAGACCTATGGGTTTTAGCAATCTTATTCCGACTACTCTTTGTTCACTTTATAGCAAGGGGTAGTATAACTGAATGTCCTTATCTATGTCGATGATCTTATCATCTTTGGAAACCATCCGAATGTCATACAAAAGTTCAAAATCTATCTATGTGATTGCTTCCACATGAAGGATCTTGGTATCTTCAAATATTTTATAGGAGTTGAAGTGGCCTAAGGACCAAATAGATTTGTCCTTTGTTAGTGTAAATACACGCTAGACATCATCGTTGAAGTGGGTCTTTTAGGGTTGTGCTCGGTAGCAATACTATTGGAATAGAAACATCGCTTAGCAATGTTGACTAGCACGCCTCTCGCTGACCCAGAGCCGTATCGCCGTTTAGTGGGGTGCTTGATTTATTTATGCTTTACCAAACCAAACTTGTCCTACAGTGTTCATGTGTTGTCTCGATTCATGCAGGCACCTTATGAAGAGCATTAGGA
Source organism: Laguncularia racemosa (assembly GCA_037954665.1). Classification (NCBI taxonomy): domain Eukaryota; kingdom Viridiplantae; phylum Streptophyta; class Magnoliopsida; order Myrtales; family Combretaceae; genus Laguncularia; species Laguncularia racemosa. The sequence continues at coordinate 4,753,682 of JBBMOL010000031.1, read as the reverse complement.
AGCAACTTTATGAGTGGTGCATTATTTGAAAGGTAAACCCAGTCAAAGCATACAACTTGATAGGAAATGTGATTTGTAGTTGCATGGGTGGTGTGATGCTAACTAGGTCGGGCGTCCTATTACATGTCGTTCTCTTATTGGTTGGATGGTGTTTCTTGGTCAGTCCCCAATATCCTGGAAGATAAAGAAACAACATAATGTGTCATGATCTTCGGCTCAGGCGAAATATCACTCAATGGCTATGGCAACGTCTGAATTGAAATGGTTAAAGGCTATTTTGGCAAATCTTGGGGTATGACATACATGCCCTATGTCTCTCCATTGTGACAATCAGGCTGCTCTTCACATATCCCAAAATTCTATCTTCTATCATCGAAGTTGATTATCACTTTATCCGAGATGAGATTGTTTCTAGCAATGTTAGTCCTTTGTTTGTCACATCTACTGCATAGCTAGCTGACATTTTCACAAAGGCATTGGGTAAGCATCAATTCGAACATTTACTTTGCAAGTTAGGCATTCATGATCTACATGCTCCAACTTGAGGGGGGTATTGTGTGTCTTGTCATTATTCAATTAATAGGTACATGAGTTGTTAATTAGGATTTATGAAAGTTTTTATTGTGTGTATTGTCAATATTCTATTAATAAGTATATGAGTTATCAATTAGGATTTAGGAAAGTTTTTATTATGTGTATTAAGTAGTTGCTGTTTTAGAGAAGAGTTACCATATTTATTGGTTACATTAGTTGTATATATGATATGGAATGAGAATGGAAAAGCAAAAAAAGATTTTTTTACCACCAAATTAATTACTCTCTGGCTTTGCAATCTATTAAAAGTTGATGGCATTTTTAAAAGAAAGCTAACTAAATATTATTTTAACATTAAATTAAAAAAAAAAGTTTGCATGCTCCCTGTGTGCTTGTGTTTAGACAACCTATAATTCTTGTCGTGCCCAGGTTTAGACTCTCGCATGCTCATGCTCCCAAATTTTTTAATACACCGATGTCTATGCAATCCATGTGTGATTTTGTGCGTGGTCGTGCTTAGATTACTTGGTCTAAGCGCTACTATCAACTATCCAGATTCACCCAACCCCTTGTTACTAATGAGGAATTTTTTGTCATCTTGAATACCAAATTGCACGACAAATTGTAGGTTGATTTTGCCAAATGCTTTTTTCAAAAAGATTGCCTTATTCACTATGTAATAGCACCACCACTAGAAGCTCCACCAAGCAAAACGGCTTCTCTTTTCTATTTATCATTTCTTTCGCCTCTTTGACATCTCTTCGATATTTAAATCATTGATCCACAAGCTAAGATGGATAGGAATTTCTACAATGCAATAATCCAAATATGACTATATGATATACTTACTTTTTTAATTATAGTAAAATAAGTCTCATTAATAATTAAAAAAGCTATTAATAGTCTTTGAGAAGCTATCGATTGTTTTTTAATAGTAAAATAAAAATTATTAATAGAAGAGATATGCTACCATATAGTCATTTTATTATGAGTTTATCAATTATTTTGCTATTTTATTAGAATCTATCTAGCTTGAGTTACAAATGCTACACTTTCCCCCGAATCATTTATTAGTACTCATACCATAACTAATAATGAAAATATCAATGCTATAACAATTTTGGATTCATCGTGTTTTTTCACAATTAATTGATTGTTTAATTGCTAATATTGAATTTTATTTTTTAAATATTTTTTATAATTTATTTTTATTCATAACAAAATCTCATTGTAAATATTTTATTTTTTTTTCAAGTTGTATTTATTGTTTATCTCTCAATAAATGGATTTCATTTTTTACTTTTTTCTTTCCTCAATATCTAATAAAATTAAATTCATTTATTAAAAGTAATAGTTAGCTATATAAATTCTAATTGAATACTATTTCTTTATTAGTACTCATATCATATATAATAATGATATTATCAATGCTACAATGATTTTGATTTTATCTTATTGGATAAAATATTAGTAAATAATAAATCATATTAGTTAATGTTCTAACAATCTTGTTTTCACAATTAATGTAGAGAAAATGAATGGTAACTATTAAACAACTGATTTTTTAATTACTTATATTAAATTTGATTATTTTTAACATTATTTTTGTGATTTATTTTTATTGATAATGAAATTTTCACATGTTTTATGAATTTCTTTTGGTATTATTAAGGATGTGGAGCCATCTTAAATGGTAACATGTATTTCACATGTGTCTACTGCTTCAACAAAAAACCCATAATCAATTCCTTGGATCTTTGTCGTTCCTGCTACTCCAACAAGAATTTCAAACACATCCGTTAAAAGGATGCTATCCCTATCTTTCAGGACACGACTTCATTATTCCTTAACATGAGACTTTAATTCTCCCAAGGAAGATGAGTCCAAGCATCCAATCCAGGTAAGAAATGCTTTCATTATCTTATAATGGTCACTTGTTTATCTACTAAATTGCGATGCTAAAAAACCTTGGAAATGTAAGTGTTATAGTGTGAATGAGCTAAGTTTACAAACTATAAAATAATGTTACAATTGAAAGTTATAAAAGAAGAAGAATCAATAACTTTGAAATTAGACAATGGAACTAGGAGCTATGATCTCTTAGATATTCGAAAGTAGTATTCTGAACATATCAAAAGTTGTTGGAAGCAAGTGTTGCAAGAGAGAGTTAATTTTGAAAGCTCAAATTTGAAACTTTACAACTTTTTTTTTTTTTTTATAAGGAGTTACTGAACTCATAATATATCAATAAAAACTAATTTAAATCTATTTTGTTTTAGTGTAAGAATCGTGGTCAAAATCTTTTGTTCATATATTGTTTCTAAATTAGGAAAATCTATTTTAATTAATTTAGTTTCCTACTTTATTTTTATTTAGTTTCCTTACTAGCTTTAGGGTTCTAGCCAATAAATACTTGTTAAACAGTGTTACTAAGAACTATTTTGGAATCTTTATTAGTATAATGAATTACCTCTTTGTACATGTTATATGGTTATCACTTAGTGTTACGTTATGTTAATAAAAAGTAATCGCATTCAACATGATATGAATCATTTGTCATACTAGTTGTAGCATAGAAATAACATATACTTTATCTATGTGATTGTGATAAAACATAATAGGGAAAATTATAAGTGAAGGAATCAACATTTGCGGATAAGCTCAAATAAAGAATTGAACTTTCAAGTAATTAAAATAGTAGATCATTGTTATATTAAGTAATTCAAATAAAAAATCCCATTATAAAGCTATTATGGATAGTAACAAATCTTCTATTTAAAACTATTTAATATGTTTATGAGAAAATAATAGATTCCTTATTTGAACCATTTAGTATAATGTTGATAATTTATTTTTATCACTTGAAAGTTTGATCTTGTATGTTAACAACTTAGCATAAAGTTAATAATTTATTTTAACTACTTGAATGTTTGATCCTTTATTAAAATCAAACCCAAAATGTTAATCTCCTTGCTTGTAATTTTTCCAAACATAATAACATATTATGAAATACTTGGTTTGTAAGATACCCACTTACTTGAGCAAAACATAAGCATGCATAACGTTTAATTGTAAAACAAAATTTTGTCAATTTCATAATCATCAAAAAGTGTTTTGAGTGGTTATAAATAAATATATTTATCCATATTGAAATTTCATTTACAAGCACCTAACACCACAACACTCATCACTGGATGTAAAAATATTAGCTTTTGACTTATAAATCTAGAATTAAAAATATTCCTCAATTGCTAAGATAATCCTATATTAATTAGGGTAGGCAAGTTAGGACATGACTTGTGAAGATGGGTACGACATGACATGATTATAAATGGATTTATACATGGAAAAAATTGACATGAAACATAAATGGGTCAAACCCATTTAAATATAGTAAAATTTGTGTTTGAGTTTAGTTTTAACTTGCGAATGTTTTTACAAACTCGTTCATTAAACTCTTGTCATATTGTAATTTTATACTTAAGTGTTAACATTATATCATTTTTATTTATAAATATTGATTTTATGGTTGCCTTTTTTCTTATTTATTTATAACTATTTTATAAATTTATTTATAACTATTTTATAAATTTATTTATAACATTTTAATCAATAAGCAAGTTAAACTCGAACACAAAACATGATTATTAAATGTGTCGGGTTAAGAGATTAGGTTTTCATATATAATTAATAAACAAGTTTGGGTACAAGTTGAGACTTTCAAGACACAAATTCATTTAGACATAAATACGAGATATGATGGTTGACACAAATTACCAACCCTAATATTAATAAGTGCAAAGGAGAAAAGCTTTAATAGTTTCAACATGTTATATGGATAAATTAATAGCGTGTAAATATAAATAAAATTCTATCACATGAAAGTATAATTACTAATTATATATATATATATATATATATATATATACTATTATTATCACGTATTTAAATATCAGTAACACTTACACATCACTCATTTAAAACTTACCACATTTCACAACCTACCACTCGAATCATACCTCCTTACCAACTTTTGCCACCACACATTTGGTTCACTAAAGCGACACTCGTAAACCCCTCCAAAGAAAATTACATGTGCGCAATGGAAAAAATATTAATATGTTGCTTAATATGTAATAACTATTTACAAAAACCATAAAATTAATTTTATTTTCGGCCATATTAGATTACTGATACTTTGTTTATTATGTAATACAATAGTAACTTAATAACTATATAAGAAAATATTTATTATAATTTTTTTTAAAATAGCTTGTCATATTATGTTATATAATATATAAAATAGTAGTCCACATAATAATTATACAAAAACAAGAGTGATTTTTTCTTATATTAGATAATTGAGATATTATTTAGTATAAAAAATATTGATAAACATATAAATACTTAAGAAAACGTATATTAAAAGTAAATTTTTATAATATTGGATTATCAAAGTGTTGTTTGATTTATAAAATAGTAAGTACATATATTAACTATATTTTGTGAAAGTTTAATTTTCAAATGGATAAATGTCACATTCGGTGTCTGAACTTTATTTTTTTTTCTCAATTAACTATACAAAGTTTTAAAAAGTCAATTTACTATATATAAACTTTTTAAGATTATTGATAGTACTCAAACGGGGTAATTAATTGGAAAAATGAACAAAAATTTAAGTAATTAATTATAAGAATTAACAAAGTTCAAGCAGATAATTGTAAAAATAGATAAAGTTTAAGTATAAAATTGACACTTTAAAATTTAGGTATTTAATTGCAAAAAATGGGCAAAATTGAAGTATCAAATATGGCATTTACACTTTTTAAAATATAATCCAATTGAGTTAGATAGTAATAAACATTTTATAAGGAAAGATGTTAAAAAAAAAAGAAGAAGAAAAAAAAAAGAAACAAAACTTTCAAAGGGAAAGAAAAAAGAAAAAGTGAATTTTTTTCAAAAAAAGAAAAAAAAAAAGCATTTAGTGAGCTTGCTTTAACATGTAAGAGCATTAGCAATGGGAGTTTCTTATCTCAACTTCAAGAGGCAAGGACCCCAAAATGGGTTTATTATGCATTGGAACAGTTTCTTTATGAAGGATTGAGTCCTTTGATAAGAATCTATTTTTTTTTTCTTTTTAAATTTCGATAACTTGTTAGGGAAAACAATAAAAAAAAATTATGTACTTTTTATCCTTCTTGCCAAGTGTAAAGTAATTTTTTTGTAATATATGTAGTAATATTTGTATACAATGGGATCCACATGTAATATAAAAAAAAAAAAAAAATCTCAAGCATTATTTTTAAGGAGCTTAGGAATGAAGTCTAAAAATTCTTAAAATACTAATGTAATATCTAAATACTCCAAAGCGAGTCCTTAGCATTGAAAATGGTCTAATAGCCGGTTAGAAAGAAGAGAGAGAGACTATAAATTAGAGTTTATAGATGGTACTAAGATAAGTCCCAAATTGGTTTATTTTAATAATTTTCTAAACAATGGCTATCTTTCAAACAGCAAAATTTTCTAACAATCAAATCTTTCATATCCGACTTTAACTTCTTTACCGGACCACCAGGATCTTATTACTGTTATTTGTCAATAGGAAACATGAAAATAAATCCTTATACAAATTGTGGTATAATTCTTTAAATTGTAATTTTACATAAAAAAATTTAATACATATAAAAAGATATTAAAATTTCTTATATAAAATTTAATTTAAAAAATTATATAATTTAAATTAATATTTATTTTCAAATCTCTTGTTTAAGTGATTTATCCTAATAATTATTTCCAATAAATTTCCCTGAAGCAGCCCCTGTATGTAGTTTCATCGAGAACTGTTAGACTAATGGACAAAAGGAAGAAATGCTAGCAGCGTTTAATAGGTGTCTATTTCACTCACAGTTTCCAGGCAATTCAGTCTCAAATTTAGTTACCATAATTGATTTTGACAAAAGACGACTTGAAACTCAAGGCAGACATTTGGAAGTCAGAAGAGGGTAACATTTACGTGATTCTATCTTCAAAATGCCTCTGTCATATGTCAGGATTGCATCACTGGATGATCTCATCTCTTCCTACGCTGTCCTCTGTTCCGCTTTAAAATAGAATATCAGAGGCTAGTATAGAGAATGCGGCACAACAGTCTATATGTTGTTATCAATCTTTGTAATAGAAAAATTCAAGAAGATGCTCATCGCTAAGCATCTAACATGTGGGAGGAGAATGAAGACATAGAGTGTGTCTTCAAAAAAATGTCTTAGCCTTAATCAAATCTATAAATGCCAAAAATCAAATGAGTAGGAAAAATTATCTCATTAATAAGAAAAATTTAGTTGATGTACGCCCACCTAAGCCGTTTATCTTTGGTTTTATGCTATGGAAAAAATGGCATTCAAGGAACTACATTTTATTTCAAAGTAATAGGAACTTGCTCACTCCGATACAACAAATTAAGATGCTACACATGGATATTGGATGTCAAGTAGAAAAAGAAGGAAATTGTACAATGTGGAGCTAAAGCCATTAAGTTGGCAACCTCCTACAGAAGGATGAGTATCATTGCATGCTAGTGGTTCAATTGTGGGGGAGAGTGAGGTGGGGGGATGAGAGATAATTGTGGAAGATGGATAGTGGATTTTGGTATGAAATTGGAAAACTTGGACAATTCTAATAATAGAACTCTAAGGAATCTTTTGGGACTAACATATTACATATAAGTAGGCTTTTAAAAAAGTTGAAATTAATGTAAATTCTTGTATTGCAGTTCAGCTCTTATCTAATGATGCTAATCCTAAATTGAAGTCTTGCAATGTGATAAATGCATGTAGGAAAAGCTCTCCCTCCTCCAAGAGTATAAGGTTAATGTAATAACTCAAGGGCTAAACAAGGTGGCAAATTCTTTGGTTGGATGAATGTACAAGATGCAAGATGAAATAGTAGTTTATCAATTTCCTCCTATTAATGATCTAGGCTTTTTGATAAAAAAATGTATGTAAATTGGGACTTGTTCGTAGAACTAGATCTAAGATAATCTCGTACGGAAGATTATGTTCTACTTTTGAATCAATGTTATAAAGTATATGTAAATATTATGTAATGATTTTGTAATCTAAGCAATAAAATTATCGGAAAAAAAAAAAGTCATCTTGATTGTCTAATTGTCATATAGCTATATATAATTTTTTAAATTATGTTATGTGATGAGATACATATGAGTTTAGGACCATTAACTTAATATCAAGCTAGGGGATTACAAAATTTGTTGAATAAGATTGTTAGTAACATGCCAAGTGAAGAAGAAAAATGCATGGTTGAAGGCCTTTCAACCCATTTCTAAGACTATAATGTGTAGATATGTAGTTGGACGTAAGGATCAAAGAATTATAGTGATCTGTTGGAACATGGGGAGAGCATGACGGTAAATCTAGACATGAACTTCTCATTTGATTCAAAGTGGAGATCATGGCTAGGAATATGCCCTCATGAACTAGATCGTGAACGTCTTTGTGTGTAGAAGACATTGAAGTGTGTTTAGCCATGTTTGTGGGCATATATGAAGAACACAAGTACACAATCATGTACTTTGATCGTAAACTAGCATATCATTTCATAATCAAAATTCTTAAATTTTTCTTGCTTTATTTTATTTCCTATTTTGATCATGAAAACCCTAAATACTATAAATAGTAGTTGTAAAACTTATTATGCATCTTTTGATAAGTAAATACAAATTTCTTGAGAAATTATCTCAATTTCTTGGTTCTTATTGATTCTCATAGATTTTAGGTGAACAACCATTCTTCTTGATCATGAGTCACATTGTGAGAGGAGAGTGTAGGTTGGATTTTGGTGGTGTGTGATATCTATCAAAAAGGCTACTCATATCTTTAATTAGTTCTTTTTATAATTAGAATTCTTGTGAACCGTTAATTGTTTCATCAAGGCACATCATTATGGCTTGACTAATTTATGTGTTTTCTCTAATGCACCAACCACAAACATAATAAATAATATTATTATTAGGAAATTTTAAGTGTAGACTCCATAATTTTTTGGAGTTCTCTTCGACTAGTATCTTTAATTTAATTTCATCAAAATTTCTTTAATAGATACAAAATTAATTCAATCAACAATTTTTATAATGTTATGATTATACTAAATTAATCAAAACATAAACGTTGAATAATCTCAAAAGCCCTCATAGTACCTTAAGTTATTTCTATATTTATATGTTTGATTCTAATTCAAAGTTGTTTCTAGAACTAGGGCTAGTTCCTAATTGTAGAGAGCTAGAGTCAGTTTTGAGTTTGGATCCGGATCCGAAGCAGATCTGCCCCATGATCGTATCTATGATCCATAGATTAAAACTTCTTCCGAACAAAGAATTGTGTATATTTGTTGGCCGGAGAATTAACTCAGAATCCTTGTTCCCTCTGGAAAAGAGAAAAGACTTCGAAAATTTCTTCCTATCCATTTTGTTTCTATGCAGGTGGATCTTGTCCCTTTGGCGCAACTCCCTAAAGATGCTCTCATCACTTCTTAGGATTCTTAATTCTGCTACTGAGATCTGTGTCTACTACTTGTTCATTCTTAAAGCACACAAAAGCATGTCTAATTATGCAAGAAGGCACAATTGATTGCAAAGAAGGTCAAGATTTTTCACAACTCCTGTGTAGTACTAGACAACCCAAAATTATCCCTGCACCACCCACACACACACGCACACGCACACACACACACACAGAGACACAAGAGAGAGAGACACAGAGAGAGAGAATGGAGGAGGTTCGCGACATAGCAATGGCATACTACGGCACTTTAACAGAGGGACAAAAGGGACAAGTTCGGAAATATTTCCAATTCATGGACAAAGATGGAGATGGGAAAATAACAGCCAGTAAGTTCTTCGATTTTCTCAAAATCGACGATGAAAGACGCCGTTCTTCGTATACCAGGCTATTGTAGGATCTAGACGAGGATGAAAACGGTTACCACTTCACCGAATTCATCACCTACTATTACTTGAATATATTTACGACCGCGATACGTTGTGATGGACGTGGAGTCATCTTAAATGGAAGGATATATTTCACTTGTGCTGGTTGCTACCATAAAGCCACTTCCTGCGATCTTTGTTGCTCTTGCTTCTCCAACAAGGAGCACACACACCCACGATAATGGCTCTATGCCTGTTTTCAGGGACACGTCCTCGTTGCTCCTCAACAAGATATATGGTGAACCCATGCGGAAACAGGTAAAAGGAATGGTTACATGTCCTTATAGTCACTTGATTGTTAAGGCTGCAAGCATATGATTCTATATTCACTTACCCTTTTCAGCGTCTGTACAAATTTATCTATAGTTAATGCTCGGGATAATTATTGCATTAGGCCTTACATTCTAGCAATTTGATGCGGACATCGTGGCGGACACGGGTTGATACACGGTTGTGTATCATGTCAAGGAACTTCCAGAAACGCACACGGCTTTATACACGGCTAGGAGGCACGGCTGTGTGAGAAACCTGGATAATTCCTAGAAACCTACACGGTCTCTTACATGGCCAGGAGGCACGGCCGTGTGTTTTGTTAGGATCTCTCCCAAAAGCAAACACGGCTGCAGGCACGGCCATGAGACACGGCCGTGTATTATGGCAAAAATATTCCCAGAAGCATACACGGCTTTGAGGCACGGCCGTGTACACGACAGAGGATGAACATGTATACTTATATTTATTTCCACGTGTACATCTATATTTCCTTTTTTATGTATTTTCCAGATGAGTATATATATAGTTGTTAGGTCATTTTAGGGATACGCTTTATACAATATTCAAATACACTTTTAGAGAAGAGTTTCTCTGTTTCGTCGGTTGTGCACAATCGAGATTTCTCCAAGGAATAATTCATCTTTATTCTTTGTTTGTTTGCGAGACCAATCCTAAAATCGGATTCGTTTCGTTTACGCTATCCACACTGCGTCAGTTAGTATCAGAGCAAGGTAATTTCCTATGGAGATGTCAACTTATCAAGGGGTTGACGGTGGTCATGTTTTTTACGGTGTTCAAGATGCGAGATCACAAGGAAACCATCAATAGGTTTCAAGGGCAAAGTTTGGCTATGCATTAGAAGGTCGGACGTATGGAACGGCGCCTTGATGAACTGATCGAGCGTTTCGACGCCTTAACAGTAGACCCCAATAGGGTTGGGGGTGTTGGGAGGAATCCACCACGGGCAGTTGATGTCTACGGTGGGCATATGGTCCGACCTGTCGTCGAGAACAGGTGGGGACAGGTAGAGGATGAAGATTCTAGCGATGAGAGCGATGACCCGTATGGGAGTAGACCACAGCGAGGGTGTGGTGGTAGTGGTGGTGGTTATCAGCCGGTTCAGTACGGAAAAAATCATAGAGACAGTGATTACCAGAGAAACCGTGGCGGATATGATCAAGGAAACGGAGGAGATTACCGCCTGAAGGTCGACATTATGTGGTTTGATGGTAGCCTTAATATCGAAGGTTTCTTGGATTGGATTGCCGAAGTAGATTGGTTTTTCAACTACATGGAAATTCCAAAAGACTGCCGGGTGAGGTTGGAGACGTGTAGACTGAAGAGTGGAGCCTCGGTGTAGTGGGAGAGGTTGCAGAACAGAAGGCAGAGAGAGGGTAAGCATCCGGTGAGAACGTGGTATCGAATGAAGCAATTGTTGCAACACGATTTTCTCCCGCCAGACTATGAGCAGATATTGTTCCAACAATATCAGCGGTGCCGTCAGAGGCAACGGTTAGTGCATGAGTATATCGTCGAGTTCATGAGACTGGCCGAACAGAATGACTTGAAGGAGAGTGAAGACCAGCAAGTAACACGATACGTAGAAGGCCTGAAGCTCTAAATCAAGGACAAAATTGGGGTTACAATCGTGAGGAACCTGGTGGAAGCGAAGAATTTGGCCCTCTGAGTTGAATTAATGTTGCAGGAGCAGAGTAGTAGATACGGAGGTGGGAGAAAGGGATACGTCGGTGAAGCTGTAGGTAGCGGTAGTAGGGATTTGAGAAAAGTAAAGGTGCTGTATGCAAACCTAGTGATGATAGTGCCAAGAAAGAAGAAAAGGTTGAGGGAAAGAAACCGATGGAACCTAAGGGAACTCAGAGGTAGAGTAACCCTTATGCCAAGCCTATTTTGGGTAAGTGTTTCCGATGTAATCAATCGGGTCATAAGTCAAATGAATGTCTTGCTAGGAGAAGTGTTAATATCCTTGCTGGTGGGGGGGGGGGGGGGGGGGGGGGGTTGATGATGAGATTTGTTGTGAACCTGATGGAGAGGAAGAATACTATGAGAAGGAGGAAGAGGTAGCAGAACCAACCTATGTGATTAGGCAGATGATGCTAACCCCAAAACAGGAAGAGATCACACAACGACACCAGTTGTTTCGCACGAGGTTTACTATTAATGGGAAGGTGTTTGAACTAATAGTAGATAGCGGGAGTTGTGAAAGCATCATAGGAAGAGAAGTGGTGAAGCAGTTGTAGCTACCTATCAAAAAGCACACAAATCCGTACACTATAGGATGGATCAAAGCTGCAGAGAGGATTGAAGTGAAGGAAAGATGTAGGGTACCATTCTCAATAGGGAAATACCGCGATAAAGCCTTTTGTGACATTGTAGACATGGATGCCAGTCATATCTTATTTAGTAGGCCATGACAGTTTGATGTGAATGCACAACACGCGGAAAAGGAGAATGTGTACATACTGGAGAAAGGGGGTGTGAGGTACACATTGTTGCCGTTGAAGAAGGAAGGACGCTCGAAGGAGAAGAGGGCAAAAAGTCGTTCGTTCCTAACTGTCAACCAATCAGAGAAAGACTTAGTGGAAGATTTAAAGGAGTCACGGGTGGTCCATACTCTTATAGTAAAAGATGTGGCGGCTGGAGAAAATGAAGCTAGTATGGAAATACCCGAAGCAGTAAAGAGTTTACTAGAGGAGTTTAGGGAGGTGGCCCCTGATGATCTACTTGAAGGTTTACCGCCTCTGACAGACATCTAACATCAGATAGACCTGGTGCCTGGAGCAAGTCTCCCAAACTTACCACACTGTAGGATGAGCCCTAAGGAAACTGAGATTCTGCAAGATAAGGTCTAAGAGCTTTTGGACAAGGGGTTTATCCGGGATAGCCTGAGTCCGTATACGGTCCCAGCATTATTGACTCCCAAGAAAGATGGGAGCTGGAGGATGTGTATTGATAGTAGGGCTATCAATAAGATCACCATAGGGTACAAATTTCCCATCCCATGCATCGAGGATATGTTGGATAGGTTGAGCGGAGCCACTATCTTCTCCAAGATAGATCTGAGGAGTGGATACCACCAGATTCGGATCCGTCCTAGAGACGAATGGAAGATGGCATTCAAAACAAAGGAGGGGCTGTATGAATGGCTGGTGATGTCGTTTGGTCTCAATAATGCACCAAGCACTTTCATGAGAGTGATGAACCAGGTATTAAAACCCTTTAATGGTCACTTCATTATCGTATATTTTGATGATATCTTGGTGTTCAGTAAATCTGAAGAAGAACATCTTAAGCATTTGAGATGTGTTTTGTCTGTATTGAAAGAGAATAAACTGTTCGTCAATCTAAAGAAATGCACATTCTTGTCAAAACGACTATTGTTCCTTAGGTTCATAGTCAGCAGTGAGGGGTTGATGGTGGATGATGAAAAGGTGAAAGTGATTAGAGAGTGGCCTACTCTAAGAACCGTTACTAAGTTGAGGAGCTTTCTTGGCTTATATAGCTTCTATAGGAGGTTTATTAAACACTTCAGTACAGTCATTGCTCCCTTAACTGAATGCTTGAAGAAAGGGAGATTCTGATGGGGCGAAGAGGCTGAAGCAAGCTTTATAGACTTGAAAAGATGATTGTGTAGCGCCCCTGTATTAGAGCCACCGAATTTTGACAAGTTATTTGAGGTAGATTGCGACGCCAATGGAGTTGGGATCGGGGCGGTACTGTCACAGGAGAAAAGACCAATAGCATTCTATAGCGAAAAGTTGTGTGAAGCCAAGAGGAATTGGTCTACATATGACAAAGAGTTCTATGCCATGGTAAGAGCTTTTAAAGTATGGGAACACTATTTGGTCGGAAAGGAGTTCATCTTATATTCAGATTGCGGGGCTCTTAAACACCTAACCAGCCAAACCCGGATAAGTAAGGACATGCATGCAAGGTGGATTGAGTTCTTACAAAGATTTCCTTTCAAATTGATGCATAAGTTAGGTGTGCAAAACAAGGTACCGGACACCCTAAGTAGAAGAGCTGATGTCCTACTCACTCTAAGTGCAGACATTATCGGATTTAAAAGACTAAAGGACCTGTACGAAGGGGATGGAGACTTTAAAAAAACGTGGAATAAATGTACCAACAGGGAACCTTGTGACGACTACCATATTCACGACGGATACTTAATGAAAGGGAATCAATTGTACATCTCTGAGTCGTCCTTACAGGAAAAACTTATCCGAGACATGCATAGTGGCGGAACAATGCTAAACCACCACAGCGGAAGTCAGACGAAAGATAGAGGAATCCAATACTTGATATAAAGGGGCTGCAGATAAGCATAGACGGAAGAAACTGTTTGACGTGAGCAATCAGGTAATGGTTTACCTTCGGAAAGAGCGTTTCCCTACGGGCAGATATGGGAAACTCCAACCAAAGAAATATGGGCCTTATGAAGTAGTGCGCAAGATAAATGACAGCGCGTACATTGTACAACTTCCCGAAGATATGAACATCTCTTGCACTTTTAATATGGCGGATTTATCTCTTTTCCACCTCGATGACACACCGTTATATCCTGATGAGAGCTTGGGGTCGAGTTCTTCATTGGTGGGAGAGAATGATTCGGACATCGTAGCGGACACCGGTTGACACACAGTCGTGTATCACGTCAAGGAACTTCCAAAAACGCATACGGCTTCATACACGGCCAGGAGGTACGGCCGTGTGAGAAACCTGGATGATTATCAGAAATGTACACGGTCTCTTACACGGCCAAGAAGCACGGCCGTGTGTTCTGTAAGAATCTCTTCTAGAAGTAAACACGGCTGTAGGCACGACCATGAGACACGGCCATGAGACACGGCCATGTATTACACAAGAAATATTTCCAGAAACATATACGGCTTTGAGGCATAGCCGTGTATACGATAGAGGACGGACGTGTATACTTATATTTATTTCCACGTGTACATCTATATTTTATTTTTGACGTATTTTTCAAAGGAGTATATATATAGTTGTTACGTCATTTTAGGGTTACGATTTATACAATATTCAAATACACTTTTAGGGAAAAGTTTCTATATTTTGTCAGTTGTGCACAATCAAGATTTCTCCAAGGAATAATTCATTTTTATTTTTTGTTTATTTACGAGACCAATTCTAAAATCGGATTCATTTCGTTTATGCTATCCACGCTGCATCATAATTGAATGTTGGAAAATTTTTTGGTCACACAATTTAGAGTTTATAAACCAAAACATGTTTTATAACTAAGGATCTAAACTTTTGGAGTTTGCACAACTTTTTGAAATTTGCTTATTTATTTATTTATTTTTCATAAGTTAAGAAATGGAGATTTACAAATGGACAAAAGTAAGAAATGCTGAGCAGCGTCTAATAGGAGTCTATTTCACTCACAGTTTCTAGGCAATTCAGTCATCGAATTTAGTTATCATAATGGATATTGACAAAAGACGACTTGAAACTCAAGCCTGACATTTGAAAATCTGACGAGGGTGACATTTACGTGATTACATCTTCACAATGTCTCTGTCATATGTCAGGATTGCATCACTGGATGATCTCATCTCTTCCTACGCTGTCCTTTCTCCGTTTACAAATTCCATCGTCCAAGTTCGCTAATAGGAGAGAACCATATAGTTGAGTTGGCATGCCTCTGATTTCTGAAATATTCCAGGTGGTAACTTGTACGTTTTCATAATTACTTACGATTGCTCAAGTGGATCAATACATCTGCTGATGCAATTTCGAAAGATCGATAATTGTCCGTAAAATACTGAAATAATAAAAATAAAATAATATTTTTTAGAAGATGAAGCACATAAGAAATAAAAAGTTTTTAATAAGGACATTATGATTTTTAGAAAGCAAACCATTTAAACCTTGCCTAATACTAAAACACCTTTCTTTCTTTTCTGCAATTTGTCTTTGTTCTTAGAAAATACCAACCTATAATGAATTGCACTCCAGCAGCACAAGGACTCTTAATCCAACATGCTACCGTAAAAGTGACATCACCACTTTGATACTAAGTTACTAGATCAAATGAATTATGAGCTCTTGATTTGATTTGAGACAAGTAAGTTATCTAACCATGTTGAATTCCACAAATTGAATATCTTTCTATAGCAGATTTAAGGTATTGTAAGGATTAGTGAATTCTGGAATTAAAGAGGATTGAATGGGTAAGAAAATGGAGGAGTTCATGAGTTTTCGAGGAGTATATGACCAAATACATGGTTGTATACTTACCTATGTTGAGAGGTGAAGAAAAATCATAAGTTGAGTTATACATGGTAGGTATATAGACATGTACCTATTTGTATTGTTATATATGGTCAAATACACAATTATGTATTTGGGCATGCTAAGAAAGCCTTTCGCATAGTAAAGTATATGGCTATATACATGGCCGTATTTTTACTCATGCTATCCTACACAACCATATATATAGCCACGTTGTTTTGAAACGCTTCTTTCTTCCTGCTATTTTGATTTTTCATCATTTTAAAGCTAGTTTTACCTAAAATAGAACAATGGGGGAAAGGAAATAAACAACAAATACTTAGTCGAACAACCTAGTGAACTTAGGTTATGCTATAGGTTAATACTAAATTTAGTCATGTGATGCATGACAAGTCTTAACATACTTGATAGTTGCATTTGGGGTAAACTTAAAACTATTTTTCCAAGTACAGGGTTATCATGTTTGCTGTTTATGTATGATAGCAATATAATTCAAATGAAATAACTAAATATATAGCTAAAGAGTTGTTTGTTAGTTGTGTGTGGCCTAGCATAGGGCTGGAGGTGTTAAATCCTTAGGAGGCACTCATTGATCAGTGTGAAGCATTATCCTCTGTAGAGTTGCATACTAAAAGGATTTGAGGAAATTTTAAGGGTATTTAGGCTAGAGGTGATAGTTCCCAATACTATTTAGAATGTAGGGGTTAGAGGTATATATATATATATATATATATAATATAGCATGATGGGGTCAAGAGCATTCCCTATATTGATTGGTAGTTAATTCAAAGATAAGAAGTGAATTGGTTGTGAAATATCTATTGCATCATATGTGTGTGTATATTGTGATCATTGTAGCAGGAGCATGCGTTCAGATATTCATGTATTGAGTTTAGACTCAACCCTTTTTCTTTTTTCAACTACAAGTGAGTATAATGGGTATATTGTGAATATGAGTCTAGGGATGTATATTATTACTATCATGATGATGTTAATGGAGATTACTATTACTATTATGCTGATGAGTAGTTAGGGAGAAGTAGAAATTAAATGATCATTTATATGACACCTTGTTGGAGACTTTATATGTTACTTTATTTTAGCTATTATAAACCAGGTAAGTATTGTAGCAAACTTGTTTATGGTTATAGTTACTTTAAGAAGAAATATTCTTGTTAATCTTTAAGCATGTTATGATTAGAATGACTTATGTGTGAGTCATTCGTTTAAATTCTCTTGAAGATGCATTTTTGTAAATGAGAATGAAGTTGAAGTGGTTTGAAGTATTAGTCTTGAGTATGTCACTACATAGTAGAGATATGTGGTAGTTGTTACGTCCTAAGTTTTAGAGTGTTACAACTTAGGTGGTATCAAAGTTAGGCTATGATCAGTACGACCTAAGCTTGATGATTCATAGAACATAGACAAATGATCAATAGGGTTAAGTTTTGATTAGTAGAACTTAGGTTATGATCTTTAGAAGATTAGGTATTGAATCTGTAAGACGGTGAGATATAAAGAGAGTACGTAGAATTATGAATCCAATTATTTTCATAAGTAATTTATTTTATTTTATTTTACTTTCTTGCTTATAGTTTCTTTTAAATCGCTCTATTTTACTTTCTATTTTCATAAGTAACTTATAGTTACTTTCTTGTACAAAGGTTACAGAAGCAACTTCTTTTTTAGAACCAAAAAATCCTTTTTGAACCTAAGCCTCAAACACTCTTCTAATACACTCTTACTCCTCTTTTTTCTTCTCTGTCTAACTTCTCTTTTCTCCTCTCTCCAGTCACAACTCCCGACCAACTTCTTCCACACACTCTTCTCCTCTTCTCTTACCTTTCTAACATCTCAGCTATGATTAATGAATCATAGATAAACCTTTATACATAAACGTACTAAGGTAACGATATAACATCTTCCTTTTCTTCTTCTAATCTTCTTCCATCATTTTTTAATCTTCTCTCTCTTCTTCTTCTACTTCTACTACTTCTTCTTCTTCTTCTTCTAATGTTTTCTTTTTAATGTTTCTTTTCTTGTAATGTTTCTAATGTCTGTACATATGCTCATGTTATTAATGAAATTAATGTTTTGTTATAATTAGAACAATTCCCCGCTAGTCTTGGCTCTGTCGCCTGTGGTGGATTTTGTTCTTGTTCTTTAATATTCTTTATTTAATGATATAAAACCCATCTGGATCGGCTAAGCCGCCATTTGGAGGTTTTGTTTATGCTTTATTTAATGATTATCTAGGATCTTAGGTATATTAGCTGGAAACTTGCCTTGGAGGCTAATGGATTTCAAAAGAGACACCTTGGAAGATGTATAACATCATTGGTGTTCTTGATGAGGCATGATTTACAATGCCATGTACCAAGATATTAAAAATATATGTTTTATTTAATGTTTTAATTAATTAATTGCTTTTGTGAAAAAGCAATTCATGTTAATGCTTCCATAATTTATTTCTTACTCTATTATCTTTCTGCTCTTTTACATAATATTATCACAATCCTTATTCCCTACACTAAAAATTGTAGGCACTTAGATCTTGCTCTTGATGGTATTAGATACAAAGGGAGAGTATATAGTTAGTTTGAATGTTTGCTATTTAAGTTTATGAATGCAATTCTTGCATGGAGATCATTTTTTATATAATTTAATTACTTGGAATGACCCTCTATGGAGTCAGAAATATTATGATAAGTGCAAGGGCCTAGCATAAATCCCGCTGAGATATAGGGTAGCTCATGGACCAATGAGGTAAAATCATAATACTATGAAATTTGTAATTCTGTAAGTAAATATATAAAAAATGAGAATTGTAGTTTTCTAATTTAAATAATGAATTTATTTAAAAGAACTATGTCATCTTCTAGCTTTGCTTCTAGTGAGGGTATGGAAGACCCCATAGCAAACAATAGGGATGAAATTTATGTAAAAGATTTTGATAAGGCAATAGATGACTCGAAAATTCCAAAATTGTCTTATGAACAAATCTACCAAATGGCCAAATGGAAAGTTTTTGTCAAAAATGACTGTCATAACCACTTAAGAGATCTCTAACAAGTTAACTACAATAAAATTGTTAAACCATGATTCCATTCGAAAATATGGACAAGAATGAAATTATATGCATATAGGACTAATCTAAGTAGGAGCCAAACCTCTTACCAAATTAGGATTAGATACCTCAGTCTTAATGGTCCTTAAGGATGCTAGGGAACTGGAGTATGAACGATCACTTCATGTTGCAGTTGAGACTAGTCTCAACACTAGTCCAATCCAATTTGAATGTCACCTAAATGTAACCTTAAGTCTAAGGGATAAGACCATAATGAGTTCTTTGATCTTATAGATCAAGACTCACAATTACAAAATGATTGAAGGTGCATTGCTAATGGCAATCATCTATAGAATTTATTTCAAATTAATGAAAACCGCTTTTAGATCTAAACTATACAAAATTGACAAAAAATGTCAAACGCTTTTAATCTAAACTGACTTAACTAAGTTGAATGTTATGATTCTCAAAATGATCAAATGGGATAAGGTAAACTTACCTAATCAATGGGATGTAGACAATCCTACTCCTAGAAAAATAATATGTAATGCCGAACCATCCAATGTGATGCAACATCTAGATGGTAAGGTAACACTTCAATTCTCTAGGAGATCTTTCGATTATCCTAGAAACCTAGATGTTAAGTCAATGTCTTCTACATCTTCTAGGAGATCCACAAATCTACCTAGACTAATCATTAATGAACCCAAGAATGTTTCTGATAGTCTAAAATCTAAGGTTAATCCTTCAATTAGTGGTTTAGTCAATAAACTCATAAGGATAATTCAACTGGTCTATTAAAATTTCAATGACTTAGATTATGAGGAATCTTCTACTTTAGAAGTAGGAGATCCTGAACTTAATGTCATAGAAAAACCTTTCAAACTTGATAAAGTTTTTCTAAATAATGATTTTAATTCTCCTAAAAACAAAAGATTAAGAGAATGGTACCTTAAAACTTTTGATAATTTTAAGGCACAAATTAAGGAGGATTATTATAACTTTATGGAAGAATTAGGTGCTCAAATATTATTTTTTGACTAGCTCAAAAAATATTATTTGAAGCCTAGGCAAATTAATGTTGTAAAAAAATGTGTCCAATGGAGACTAAGTGATTGACAGGTTATAGAATCCAATTACTCACCGCTTAGCAATATCTGGTATTCCCATAGGGATACTAAGACTAAACTTACACCCTTTAAAAATACAACAGAAGCTGAAGGGTCAGGTATTAAAAAAAATATATTAATCAAAATAATTACACTAACAGACATCTTCACACAAAAGGTTAACAATTGGATAGAATAGAAGATGTAGTTAGTAATGAAGTCAATAACAATGTTAGGAATGAAAAACTGGTTAATAATAATAAACCACTTTTCAAACCTTTCAAAATACCTAATAGTCCTAGTAATGAATTTCTTCAAGCCCTATGCGAGAAGAAAAAACTAATAAAAATAAAATAAAAATAGAATCGGTAGAATGTTTAAGGCTAGATACACCTAAATTTAGGAATTTAGTCATCCAGGATATCTCATAAGAAAAAATTAATGTCCTTAATGAGTCCAATAATGATTCAGATTCCAATCCAGATTTTTTATTAAAAGACTTAAGTCTTAATGATTCTGATGGTGAAGGAATTAATAAAATTACATGGAAAGAACCTCAAAAATTATATTATCAGCGAGCATCCCCTCTTGATATTATGTTTGAGGAAAAACATAATAATTTCCAGAATAAATATTCTACATGAACCACCTATGAATGGAACATAGATGGAGCCTCAAAACAAATGATCTTAAACGTCCTTAATTAGATGATCATGTTCTCGAATACTAATAGGAGTATTTATGGCATCTTTGATTATCAAATTGCTATACTTTTAATTGTTGGTTTTACTGGTCAATTAAAAGGTTGGTGGGATAATTATCTTACTAAAAAACAAAGAATGAACATTTTAACTACCATTAAAAAAATATGAAAATGGAGTTAAAATATTGAATGAAAATAATGAACCAATTCAAGATGCTGTTAATACTTTAATGTATTATATTAGTAAGCATTTCATAGGGGATCCATCTCACATTAGAGACAAAAATTTGGATCTTCTATCTAACATGAAATGCAAGTCTTTAAGAGAATTCCGACAATGCAAGGATATTTTCCTTCAAAAGGTTTTACTATGAGATGACTGCAATCAACTTTTTTGGAACGAAAAAATCTTAGTTGGTTTACCAAAATTGATAGGTGAACAAGTTAGGGATAAAATCCGAGAGGAATTTAATGGAGAAATCCCTTATAATGCTCTATCTTATGGAGAATTAACTTCGTATGTCTATAAGATATGAACTAACTTATGTAATATAATTAGGTAGCAGAAGCAACTTAAAAATGAAAAGAAAATGAAGAAATAAAGTTTAGGTGATTTCTGTTCTTAGTATGATCCATCCTTTGTTTCTGTAAACACTAACAAATGTTCACAATGTAAAAGAAAACCTAAGAGAAAATTCAAAAGAAAATAAAAAATTTCTCTAAAAAATTTAATGAAGATAAAAAAACTTAATGAAGAACCTTCTAAGAAAAAGAAAAAACCTTAGAAGAGAATTAAATGCTGCAGATGTAGAAAATATGGTCACAATATTGATAAATGCAGAATTAGCAAAAAACTTCATGAATTAAATTTAGATGAACATCTCATGGAAGATATTATGCAAATATTTGCAGAAGAAGGATACTCTTCCAATAATGTTTCATCTTCTTTTGAAGAAGATGGGATTCAAGTTAATGATATTGAATCATCATCATCTTTTGATAATGAACTAAATGTCCTAACTTAGGAAGAAGAAGAATTTCTTCTTAGGTTAGATTAAACGCTTGATAATGAAGAAAAATTAAGATGGTTGAAAAAGGTCAAATCAACCATTTCAATTTTGAATAATTTAACTTATAATCTTAATGATATTCTCAATAGGAGAAGATCAAAAGATTATAGACCAATTACGATAAATGATTACCTGATGCAACTAGTAGAAGTAACCACTAGAAAATAGATTATTAATGTTACAATTAAGATTAACAATGAGTTTATCCTAGAAACCATAGCGTTATTTGATACTGGTGCAAATTTAAATTGCATTAGAGAAGGGTTAATTCCAACAAAATATTTTGAAAAAACAACCCAATCTTTAAGTTCTACTTCTGGTAACAAATTATGTATAAATTTTAAATTATCCAATGCTGAGATAATAAAAGATAATGTGTCCTATAAAACTGCTTTTATTCTTGTTAAAAATTTAAAGTAGAATGTCATTTTAGGAAAACTTTTTCTTAATCCCATTCAACCCTTTAAGGTTAATAATGAAGGCATTAAGACAAATTATCATAGAAAGAAAATTTGTTTTAATTTTATCTCAAAACCACAAGTTAAAATGATTAATGAACTCAAACAAAACTTAACCTCTAAGTTAAACTGTTTGATTAAATGTAAAGAAAACCAATTGTCTATCCTACATGATGATTTGGTTCTTCATAGAATTGAAGACCCAATTATTAGAAGTCCAATTAAAGATAGGATTTATAACTTAGAAAATGAGATTAGGAAAATAATTCATTCAACTTTTCCAAATGTGTTCTAGGATAGGAAATCTCATATGAAAGAATTACCTTACAAGGAAAATTTTAATGAGAAAAATATCTTAACAAAGGCTAGACTTTCGCAATCGAATAGCAATGTTTGAAGACATTGCCAAAATGAGATAAATGATCTATTAGCTAAAAGGTTAATTTGCAAATCCAAGTCACCTTAGAGCTGTTCTGCCTTTTACATCAATAAAAATGCAGAAATTGAAAGAGGCACACCTAGGTTAGTTATTAACTACAAACCTCTAAATGTATTAAATTGGATTAGGAATCCAATACCTAATAAAAGAGACTTACTTAGTAGAATACATAATGTTAAGGTATTCTCTAAGTTTGATATGAAATCTGGATTTTGGCAAATTCAGATTAAGGAATATGATAGGTATAAGACAACATTCACTGTCCCATTTAGACAGTACGAATGAAATGTTATGCCTTTCGACTTAAAGAATGCTCCCTCTAAATTCTAGAGGATAATGAATGAACTTTTTAATGATTATTCAAATTTTATAAATGTTTATATTAATGATGTGTTGATCATCTCTCTAAGCATATATCAACACTTTAAACATATAAAGGCTTTTATCAGGAAAGCCAAATAGAATTGCCTAGTAGTATCACCCACGAAAATTTCCCTCTTCCAAACCAAGATTAAGTTTCTAGGTTTTAATATTCACAATGGCACAATAACTCCAATTAAGAGGTCAATAGAATTTGCTTCTAAATTCCCAAATGAAATCTTGGATAAAACACAACTCCAAAGATTTCTAGATAGTTTAAATTATGTAGGAGATTTCTTCCAGGACCTTAATATCTTATGCCAACCTTTACATCAAAGGTTGAAAAAGAACCCTCTAAAATGATCTTAACTTCATACCAATGTAGTTAGACAAATTATGGAAATCTCGTGTATACATATAGTAGATCATCATTACCTAAAATAGTAGAAGCAGATGCATTTGACATAGGATTTAACAAAATCCTCAAACAAAATTTGAATGGAAAAGAATATATAGTCTAGTTTGTGTCTAAACACTGGAATGAATGCTAAATGAAATATTCCATAATTAAAAAAGAAATTTTAGCAATAGTTTTAACAATTTCCAA
Source organism: Laguncularia racemosa (assembly GCA_037954665.1). Taxonomy (NCBI): domain Eukaryota; kingdom Viridiplantae; phylum Streptophyta; class Magnoliopsida; order Myrtales; family Combretaceae; genus Laguncularia; species Laguncularia racemosa. Next base: position 4,729,785 of record JBBMOL010000031.1, on the reverse strand, counting down.
ATTTTAAGGAGATTTATTAAATAAAAAATTTCTTTTAAAAATTGATTGCAAAGTATCAAAAAATGTTTTACAAAAAGGACGTTCAAAATTTAGCTTGAAAACAAATTTTTGATGGGAATCTTTCCAATGACCTAGATGGACATGTCACTTAATTTGGATGATGATCCAAATCACTTATATTCATACTTTTTTTTTATCTAATAAGTATTTAAGTAATAATCTTACAGGTACAATGATATTTCTTCATAGGGTGCCAAATGAATCTCACTATTGGTCAATTAAGAACATTATCAGATTCACATCCAATGGCTCGCTGTCATTGACATCGCCTTAACGCATCGACTCTTTGAAGATTAATATTATTTTTTACTTGTAATTATTTTCTTTGGACTATTTATTTTGTAAGTTTTTGGGAAAATTTTATTTGGTTGTAATTGTTGCTTTTAGGACCAGCCACCCTAAAGTGGCATAGTTGTAATTTTGTGGACATTTTAACCCTAAAGGGAGCAAGTATAAATACTTGCTTAAGTAGGGTTTTGAGGGAGCTTTTGGAAATTTGTAGCAAACACATTTTTGTGTGAGGGTTAGGGTTCTTCCTAGTTCCATTGGCTCTTATCAATTTCAATCTAAAAATTGGAATTGTGGTAAGTTGCAACATAGAGAATTGTGAGTAATATCAATTCCCTACATTGTGTTTTTGCCTTTTCATCACTAGTGAGTCATATCTAGGGTTGATTAGGTTAGTTCTTTGATCTGAAGTTGGCGTCAATTGTATCCTCATTTGTAATGATATAAGATTGATTGGTTTTAGCACATGTTATTGCCATCAATTTTGCTTTACATTTTGTGATGTCGATTTGGCCTTGTTGTGAGAAAGATCACAGTTTTATTTTTGTGTGTTATTGATTGGAATTCTCTTGGAACTTAAGTTAATTACATGATTCAATTGAGAATTATCATTTTTGTGGTTTTCATCTCCTTGATTTTTATCATTCGGATCATCTTCCATCAATTAGGTTTCACGCAATTTTGCTTCAATTTGAACCGGGTTTGATCTTATGATTAGTAGTTGTTCAATTGGATTATTTGCATATGCTTAGATCCCCATTTAAGCATATCACAATTTAGTATCAGAGCTTCTGGTTTAAGAGGATGGATTGTTGCAATTAAGATTTCGGAAATTAGAGGTTGTTCAATTATCACCTTGATCCAGATTGTGAAGTGGAATTGAGTTATTTCAATTGTGTTATTGAAGTGATATCCTTGTTGTTAGTTGTTGTAGACTTAGAATACTTGTAACATTCATGGATTCCTTTGATCATTGGCCGTGAGTGTGTAGTGTCTTGGAAGTGGACCATGAGAAGAGTGTTGATCTCTTGTGATCAATCGAAGAAGTGTAAATTGTCTTGTGTATTTTCAGAAGTGAGGAATAGTTGTTGTGGTTTTCATATTTGAATTTTCAGAATTGAAGTGTGAGTTAAGGAAGAAATTTGAATTTCAAAACACACATTAAGTGATTGTTTAATTGTGTGTTCATTTGAATTTGAAATAGCTCATTACCATTTGTGGAATCTTACAATTATTGAACTCGTTTTGAATTTGAAAGTTAAGATGCCTTTGTTGTTGTAGTTGCGGTTTAATATTTTGTGTGGAAGTGGGGGAGTGCACTATGACTTGAAGAGGTGTGTGTGTAGATTTATTTCTTTGTAAATTTAATAAAGGGTGTATGTATTTAGCCTTGGTTGTTGTGTATTTATTGTTGTTGGTGGCGTGAATATTGAGTAAAAGAGGAGTTGTGTGGCAATGAGTTGTGCATTTGTGTATGTGTTTAAGTGCTACCTATTGTGAAGTTAATTAGTGAGAAACTAAAGTAAGAAAAGGAAAGTTGAGTAGTGGAATTTGAATTCAAACAAAACAATTAAAGTATGAAAGTAATTAAACTCATTACTTAACACTTGTAGTTGAATTTAATTCTATTTACTTGAAAGTAATTGTGTGTACTTCATTTATTTAACCTTACTTGAAGTACTAAAAAAAAATTATTATTTCCTTGTGTTTTAAAGTTCTTGCAACATGGGCTTATTGTATTATTGTGGTTGCTAAACGTGTGGGTTGGTATTGCTGAAGGAGTGTGCTATAATTTGTGGAAATACTTCATCAAATCACAAACATGTCCAACGACAATGTGAATGAGGGAATTAGCAATGAGGCCAATAGCCAGGTTGGTGGAGGTCAGGGTCATAATACTATAGGTAAGAGGACTTTGGAAGAACAACTCTAAGATCTTACTACCATTGTTGCTACTTTAGCAACCAGGATTGACATGATGACATTACCACAACCACCAGTGGTAAATCCTCAAGCACTACCTCAGTAGCTCCACAAAACCTCCAAAGAGAAGGAATAGTGGGAGGAGGAAATTTAGGTAAAAGGATGGAGGGAGATCATCACCTTTATAGGGAAGAGAGGGATGACAACTTTAGGGTTAATCCTTACCCAAATAGGGATTTCAAGCCACTTAGGAGATTGGAGTATGTGAAGCTGCAGATGCCTTCTTTTGATGGCAGGAGTTTACTTGATGATTATCTAGACTGGGAGGATAAGGTTGAGGGTCTCTTTGAATACTATGAAATCAATGACAATACCCGTGTCTGACTAGCTGCTATTGAGTTCTTAAAGTATACTGCCTTATGGTGGAAAAATCTGATTATCAGTAGGCGTAGGGATGGAGAGGCTGAAATACAAACATGGAGGGATATGAAGAAGGCTCTAAGGAACAGATTTATTCCTAAGCACTACAGGTAGGAACTGTTCATGCATCTTCAAACCTTGAGGTAGGGAGGCAAGATAGTTGGTGACTATGTGCAGGAGTTTGAAACTTTAATGATTAGATTTGGGTCAATTGAGCCTCTAGAGAAAACCTTAGCATGCTTTGTCTCAAGGCTGAAATATGAGATAGCATGTGTTGTTGAGCTGTAGAGATACAATACACTTGATGAGGTTATTCAGCTAGCTTTGACAGTGGAGAAGCAAAGGCAATCCAACTTATTCAGGGTTCCAAATAGCAAGCCCAATACTATTACTAGGCCCATGGGAGCTGGGTCGATCGGGAGGACCAAAGGTAGTAGGTGAGATCGTGAGGGCAATCAGATGAGGAGAACATGACCTCTAGAAAGGGTAAAGAGGTAATAGCACCAAACGCTAGGCAGACTGTTCCAGGAACTACTAATGCGAAAATATGCCAAATTAAATGCTTTAAATGCATGGGATTTGGGCATATGGTGACATAGTGTCCTAATAAGAGGGTTATAACTATTATGGAGGGTGCTGGAGATGAGGTTGAGGATGAGAAGGAACAAGTTGAGTCTACAGATCTATCTATAACACTATAGGAATACTATGATGATCAGACTATAGAGACACATGAGGAGGGCACTAGTGAATAGTATTTACCCATAAATGTGTTGCATAGGGTTTTGACTTTAGCTCCTGGTGTTAGGGACAAACAGAGGGAGAACATATTCCACACTTCATGTAGGATCAGAGGTAACCTTTGTGTACTCACCATAGATAGTGGTAATTGCACGAATATTATATCTGCTGTATTAGTAGAAAAATTACAATTATCTACTAGTCTATATCCTAACCCTTATAACTTGCATTGGTTGGATAATTGAGGTAGTATGCATGTTACACAAAGGGCAAAGGTGCCAGTGAGTGTTGGGAAGAAATATCATGATGAGATCTTATGTGATGTGATCCCCATGTGTGCATTCCATTTATTATTAGGTAGGTCCTGGATGTTTGATCGAAAGGTATTGCATGATGGCTTTAGAAACACCTACATGTTTAGTATGGGAGGGTCTCGAATAATACTGTTACCTATGTTCCCATCTGAGGTGCACAAATTCTAAGAGCAAGTCAAGACTACTTTAGTTTCATCTAGTAATCGGGAAAATAGGCCAATAGAGATGTCCAGGTTTAGTTCTAGAAATGACCCTCTAGATTTGAGGGCAAATTTTTCAGAGGCTTGAGGAGATGATGGGAATCTTTCTAGTGACCTAGATGGACATGGTAGTTAATTTAGATGATAATCTAAATCACTTATATTCATACCTGTTTTTCTTTATCTAATAAGTACTTAAGTAATAATCTAACAGGTACAATGATATTTCTTCACGGGGTGCCAAATGAATCTCACTATTGGTCAATTAGGAACATCATCAGATTCACATCCAATGGCTCGCTGTCATTGACATCGCCTTAACACATCGGCTCTTTGAAGATTATTATTAGTTTGTATTTGTAATTATTTTCTTTGGACTATTTATTTTGTAAGTTTTTTGGACACTTTTATTTGGTTGTAATGATTGCTTTTAGGACCAGCCACCCTAAAGTGGTATAGTTGTAATTTTGTGGACATTTTAACCCTAAAGGGAGCAAGTATAAATACTTGCTTAAGTAGGGTTTTGAGGGAGCTTTTGAAATTTGCAGCAAACACATTTTCATGTGAGGGTTAAGGTTCTTCCTAATTCCATTGGCTGTTATCAATTTCAATCCAAAAATTGGAATTGTGGCGATTTGCAACATAGAGAATTATGAGTAATATCAATTCCCTACATTGTGTTTTTTCCTTTTCATTACTAGTGAGTCATATCTAGGGTTGATTAGGTTAGTTCTTTGATCTGATGTTAGCGTCAATTGTATCCTCATTTGTAATGATATAAGATTGATTGGTTTTAGCATATGTTATTGCCATCAATTTTGCTTTACATTTTGTAACGTGGATTTGGCCTTGTTGTGAGAAGGGTCACGGTTTTATTTTTGTGTGTTGTTGATTGGAATTCTCTTAGAACTTAAGTTGATTACGTGATTCAATTGAGAATTATCATCTTTGTGGTTTTCATCTCCTTGATTTTTATCATTTAGATCATCTTCCATCAATTAGGGTTTACGCAATTTTGCTTCAATTTGAATCGGGTTTGATCTTGTGATTAGTAGTTGTTCAATTAAATTATTTGCATATGCTTAGATCCCCATTTAAGCATATCATTTTTTACCATTGGCAATCAATTTTATTTGTTTTTTATTTTGAAATTGAGCATATTAATGGTTCGTCAAAATCAATTCCTAACTTACTCACTCGTGAATTCTTATAGGGAGATGCCTCCCAAAAGGGATAAAGGAAAAGGGAAGGAGATCCCCTAGAAAAAGGGTCTCATGAATGTCCGGTCTTGGCTTGTTGCCACGACCAAGCCACATAATGTTCCACTCGCAATTAAAGATGAGCCATCATCTAGATCATCTAACCCCAATGAACCAAAGACTAATGTAAAGAAAACCAATGGGAGTTTAAACACCGAGAGTTTCAACATTGATACAGTAATTACTCTTGAATTAATTAAGGTGATTACAAATGTATTAAATGTTCCTGCAAAGGAAATCCAAAATGAAGCGATTTCTAAAAAGAAATCACCCTAGAATGTTCAAATAACAGAGGTGGCTTCTTCCTTAGAGAAGAAAATTGTCCCTCAAACTGTTTTAAAATCAAAATTTTATATTAAGGAAATTTTAAAATATGTTTTTTCTGTGGAAAAAGGAATATTTGAAAATGATACTTATATTTATGCTCAAAAAATATTTTTTGAGAAATTTAATTATGTTCCATATGATAATTTAAAAACTATAGAATTTTATGAAAGAATTTTAAGCGAAACAAAATTTGTTTCCTTTAAACACTTATAGAACAATGGAGTAGTTAGCTACTCAACTGTTAGAATTCATAAGGTCATCAACCTTAATGAATGGCCTGGCCATCCTACCTAATGCTAGAAATTCGCAATAAACCCATTAATGCCTTTATCACCATATCTCCATGCTTACAATTATTTTGATTATAAGCAGGCATGGTAGAATGCTTTCTTCCAAATGAACTAAAAAAGATCACATACATAGCTTATATTTTTTGACAAATGTTCTTCAAAAAACCTTATTTACTGGTTTGCACAATGGTGGGATGAATTCAGGGCTAACAATGAAATAGTCCATGACAATGCCTGAAAGGGATTTGAATTATTTTTACAACATTATGAACCTCATCCTTATGAATTGCCCTTTAACAAACCATGTTATATTTTATGCACATTAGTGTATCATGGGTTATGACCTGGTTTTATGAGTTTAGAAAGGGTAATATGACCAAGACCACCATTTTATCCAAACGATTCAAAGTCAAATGGTAGGATGGATTTAAAATGTAGGATAAGGTTGAAGATGTAGCAATCCAAAAATGGTTGAAGAAATCTTCAACCGACATCTAGAATGAAGTACAAACTCCTTTCCTCCATGATAGGGGTATTCTAATGTCCTCCATGGCCAAAGCCATCACTCCAGACCAAATTAAGCAATTATTGGAGCAAGCCTTAGCTAGCTTGAAGAAATCGACAAATGAAGACTCCACTTCATCAAGATTGGCCTATAGTGGAGATAGCAATGAAGACTATTGCTATGGCATCGACCTTAAAGAACCGTAAGAATTCAATGTAAGTATTTTGTTGGATTTCTAACAAAATACATAGAATTTTCTTTATGTTTTAATGTACAGTATAGTATTCAAAATACTATACTAATTTTTAGTATTAGTATTACCAATGTAATTTTCTCTTGATATACTATCATATGCAGCAGCACCCAAATAAGAATGGGTGGAATCTACCCATCAAAAGTAATTTTGGAAATTACTGTCTTCTAGTAATATTCCTAATAGCTTTTACTATTCACTATAGTAAAAGCACTTTTACCGTTCACTATAATAAAATAATGAAATTTTCTTTATAATGGCAGTTCAAGGTTCATTTAAGACATCACTTCCTTTTTGGAACAAAAAATCTTCTCTAAACCTAAGCCTTAAACACTCTTCTGATATACTCTTACTCCTCTTCTTTCTTCTCTATCTAATTTCTCTCTTCTCCTCTCTCTGGTCATAACTTCTGACCAACTTCTTCCATACACTCTTCTCCTCTTCACTTACCTTTCTAACATCTCATATATGATTAATGAATCATAGATAAACCTTTGTACATAAACGTACTAAGGTAATGATATAGCGTCTTTTTTTCTCTTTTCTTCTTCCAATCTTCTTCCATCCTTTCTGAATCCTCTCTCTCTCTCTCTTCTTCTTTTACCTCTACTTCTTCTTCTTCTAATGTTTCTTTTCTTGTAAAATTTCTAATGTCTGTACATATGCTCATGTTATTAATGAAATTAATGTTTTGTTATAATTAGAACAATTCCCCACTAGTCTTAGCTCTACCGCCTTTGGTGGATCTTGTTCTTGTTCTTTAATGTTCTTTATTTAATGATATAAACCCCATTCGGACTGGTTAAGCCACCATTTGGAGGTTTGTTTATGCTCTATTTAATAATTATCTAGGATCTTAGGTATATTGGTTGGAAACTTGCCTCAGAGGGCTAATGGTTTTCGAAAGACACCTTGTAAGATGTATAACATCGTTGGTGTTCTCGATGAGGCATGATATACAATGCCATGTACCAAGATATTAGAAATATCTATTTTATTTAATGTTTTAATTAATTAATTGCTTTTGTGAAAAAGCAATTCATGTTAATGCTTCCGTAATTTATTTCCTACTCTGTTATCTTTCTACTCTTTTACATAATATTATCACAATCCCTATTCCCTACACTTAAAATTGTAGGCACTTAGATCCTGCTCTTGATGGTATCAAAGCTAAGGGGAGATTATATAGTTAGTTTGAATGTTTGTTGTTTAAGTTTATATATCTATATATATATATATGTATGTATGTATTATGTGTGTATATATGTATGTATGTATGTATATATGTCATATCTTAGATCTCCTTGAGTATTTTGGTTAATTATTGCATATACCCATTTGCCTCCTTTTAAGTAGAATGCCTTTAAGGAGAATCACAAGACCTAGTTCAATATTTGGCATTAAATGAGATGTCTTGGATGAAAGGTATCCTCCCATTTGCTTCCTTTTAAGTAAAATGCCTCTAAAGAGAATCACAAGACCTAGTTCAATATTCAGCACTAGATGAGGTGTCTTAGATGAAAGGTAACCTCCAAGACTGCCTTAGTAAGGAACTTAAGGGTAGGCAGTTGACATGACTGCATAGCTGTTGGAAATAGTAAATGCTCTAATGGGGATGATAACATAGCAACAACAATAACAAGCCATGAGAAGACTTTTGTTGTGTTTTGAGTACTAGATGATTGGAAGGTAGACTACACAACATCTTACATTGAAAGGGTTTACTTTAGATTAGAGGGATAGTATATCTAGGTTCATAGGAGAACTTATCAATTGGCTAAGGCTTAGGGAACTCTTTTATGAAAGTACTTCCTTAATAGTATTATAGACAAAATGGAGGTAGCCTACTACAACTACCAATAAGGTAACAAGTCAGGAGAAGAGTATGAGGTAGAACTAAACTACTTGATAAAGTTTGTACCTAAAGCAGTTTGTGCTGATGATGCCTCCAAGGCTAATAGGTTTTTGAGGTGTTTAAAGCCCGACCTCTAACATGGGGTAAGATCCTTCAAATTACTCACATATGTAGAGGTTGTAGATAAGGCAAAATTTATGGAGTAGAATCATAAAAGAATAGAGGAGCAGTTATCCTATTGGTCAAGAATTATTTTGGGGAAAGAGGCCAACTCTAAGTGTTGCGTATGCAGAGAAAGGAAAAAGGCTATTAACATCAGGTTAGATCTATAGCCTTTACACTTAGGCCTATTTAAGCTAGGCCAGTGCTTCTAACTTTACCTTTACCAATAAGGTTTAGGAGAAGATGTCCTAAGTGTTTGGGACTACATAAACTGTATCATTGTAGTTAATCAAAAGGGGTTTGCTTTTCTTGTGGCAAAGCAAGACACATTAATAGAACTTGTACAGAGAAAGCCATTCCTAGACCCTTTTGTTATAGCTACAAGCAAATGAGTCATAAGGCCTTTAAAAGTGGTACCATAATAAGCTAGGTAACTACAAATGACTCAATTGATATAGATACAACATGCGATATAAACTTAAGGGCAAGTATAGGCGGGCAAACTACATAATACCAGCCTTAGACAGAGAGCCTCAACACATGTGCTCGCTCTCTAATAGCAACAAAGCCAGGATACTTCATATTAAGACACTGTTGCAAGTATGCTACTAGTACATAATAGTAGTGCAAATCTTATGTGCTTATGCACATGTGTGGACTATACTTGAAACTTTAAATGATCCGTTAAATGTGAGTACTCCAATAGGAGTAGAAAGAAATTTAGAGCACATATGTAGAAATGTCAAGATAAGTATCCAAGGGTGAGTGATGCCAGCTAATTTGCTTGTTCTAGAAATGCTGGATTTTGACATTATTCTAGGAGCAAACTAGTTGTTAAAATTTCATGCCACTATCAACTATAACCTAATGGTCCATTTCACTCCTTAGGAGAAGATTTAATCAATTTTTACTTAGAAAGTGTAAAGACCTAGAGGTCTACCAACATGTGAGTTGTGGGCCAAGAGTAGATTAGCTACTAAAATGATATAATTAAGTAGTGATGTGAAGCTTGAAAGGGTACTAATAGTAAATATGTATGCTAATGTGTTTCTTGATGACTTATTGGGGTTACCACCAAATCGAGAGATTAAGTTTTGTATAGATTTAGTGCTAAGCATAGTTCCTATATCTAAGGCTCTGCATAGGATGGTGCCTATATAATTAGTAGAATTGAAGGTTCAAATATAGGATTTTCTAAATAAAAAATCCATTAGACCTAGTCTTTCACCATGGGGTGTACTAGTTCTTTTTATGAAAAGGAAGGATGGTAGCATGAGGATGTGCATTGATTACAGGGAGTTAAATAACGCCAGTATTAAAAATAAATATCCCCTCCCTATAACAAATGATATTTTTTATCAATTGTAAGGTGTGCAAATCTTTTTAAAGATTTAGGACTTGATACGAGCATTATAAATTCTTAGTAATGTCCTTTAGTCTAACGAATGCTCCAAATGCATTCATTAACTTGATGAATAGGGTGTTTAGGAACTTTTTAGACTAGTTGGTGGTGGTGTTCATCAATGACATCCTGATATACTTTAAATGTAAAGAAGAACATGAAGTGCACTTGAGTGTTGTATTAGAGAGGTTATGGGATAAGAAGTTATATGTAAAGTTTAAGAAGTGCAAGTTCTGGCTTGAGTAAGTTTTTTTTCTAGGACACATAGTAAACAAGGATGGTATTGTAGTAGATCTTGAGAAAGTAAAGGTAGTGGTGCATTAGCCAAAACTTAAGATAGTGATTGAAATTAGGAGCTTTTTAAGGTTAGCAAGTTACTACCAATGCTTTGTTGAAGGGTTTTCTAAGATAGTTGCATTGTTGACTAGATTAACTTAAGAGAAAGTGAGGTTTGAATGGGATGAAAAATGTGAAGATAGTTTTATGAAAATGAAAGAAAGACTAATCTTGGCTCTAATGTTGGCTTTACCAAAAGGTGGAAAGGAGTACACAATCTTTAGTGATGTATCCAATCAAGATTTAAGGTGTGTTATTATACAAAGTGGGAGAGTTATTACCTATGCCTCTCATTAGTTGAAACCTTATAAAAAGAATTACTCCACCTATGATCTGGAATTAGCAGTGATAATTCTAGCATTAAAGCTTTAGAGACACTATCTATATAGGAAAAAGTATAAAGTATTCACATATCACAAAAGTTTGAAGTACCTTTTAACCTAAAAAGAATTGAGCATGAGACAAAGGAAATGGCTTGAATTAATTAAGAACTATGACTTGAACATACAGTATCATCTTAAAAAGGCGAATGTAGTGGCAAATGCCTTCACATAATGAAATAGGATGACTTGGCTACATTACTTCATAGAAATCATGAATTGAAGAAATGTGAAGGTTGAAATCGGAAGTGGTGACTTAGGAGACAAGGGCAAAACTTGCCAAGTTATGCATCTGGTTATCCATAGTGGATAGAATCAAAGTAGCTCAAGTGGAAGATAAGGATATGCTAGAGATTAAGCATAGGACAGAATAAGGGAATGCACCTAAATTTGAGATTAATCATGAGGGAGTTTTGTGATATGGGACTAGATTATGTGTACTAAAGGCAGTAAAGTTGAAGAATGTGATTTTGAGAGAAGTACATTACTTTGAGTACTTGATCAAGCTTATAATATGTTAATTATTTATATAAATTGTAATAAATTTATATTTAATTTTATTATATTTTATATAAATAATATACTTAATTAATCTTTATTTTTAATTTTAGAGTCTTTAAATTAGAATTTATGAATTAATAGGAAAATTACTTGAAAGTTGAAGAAAATTTTTTTTCTATAAGACAGAAATCCAACACGTAAATTAACATCAACATGTTTGATAATAAAAAACAAATCATGTCCAAAGTGTGAGTTAAGTTAAAGAAAGGAGGAAATCCAAGCAATAACACTACAACAAACATGCCTGTGCTGATGGGTGTGCTGAAAATGTAAGCTGCACATAAATATACATGTGAGGCAACACGATCATGCTGATGGGCATGTTGACAACAAAAGTTGGACAGAATTGTACACCACAAGACGACACACTCGTGTTGCAATGCAAGTCCAGAACGTGTTGAAGTCTATGGAAAACATGCTGGAAAAGCAGCAGGAAAGTGAGAACTAGCCGAGACAAAATCCGAGAATCAGTAAAGAAAACATGCATGTAACAAATTGATTTCAAACGCCGGAAGACTCGCCGGAAAAAGACGCCAAATTAAGCCGCCGAAAAATCCGTAGAGGAAATTAGCCGAGACAAAGCTGGAAAAGATGCAAGAAATCAATCGAAAAAGACGTCAAAGTAGCAAGCTGAAAAAAAGGGGGAAATTTTGATTCCATCCAACATCCAAGCCGAATCCATTATATATATATATACCGATAAGAAAGAGGATAATGATCCACCTGCATCGGTAGTGATCCACTGCATTCAACATATATATATATATATATATATATATAATATATATATATATATATATAGCTGAAGAACGAAGAAACGAAGACAGTAGGAGTAGAAAGTAGAGTAGAATAGTTTTAGTTTTAGTCTTTTTTTTTTTTTTACTGTAGGAAAAATTAGATTAGGAAATTAAGATTAGATTTTAATGTTTTTATTTATGCTTTTTTTATTATTATTACTTTTAGATTTAATATATTTATAGCTTAATTTTATTTATATTCGGGTATGATGAACTATAAAATGAACATGCAATTTTTATGATTATTATTTAATAATTTATTTAGCATTCTTGTGATTCAATTATGTTTTTCATTGTTTTCAATTTTATATTGCTAGCATATTAGTTAAAATTTGGTTTCTTATATAAAAATCGAGAAATTTTATATAAGAATAGATCTAGTATAATTAAAAAGAGTTACATACAATCCTAGAAATAGAACAACATAAATCTTCTGGATTAAGGTCAAACCTAATAGCGGAATTCATGAATTGAATGTAATGCAATTTTAGGGGTATTAATTAGGAGGAGATTCTAATTAATCAACATAAAATTAGGAATTAGTATGACTTAAGAAAGCTATTAGTTCAATTTAGGAATTCCCATGGTCCAAAAATAAAATAAGAATTTGAATAATAATTAGTTAATTACTTTAGTAATTTTAGAGAGATTTAATATCTGAATATATTTTTATTGATTATTACTTTCTTTAATTTGTTCGTTATTTATTTATTTATTTAATTTTATTGATTAGATAATTTGAGAAAGGGTAATTATTGGTACTTGTAATCCCTATGAGATCAACACTCAATATCTTTATCTATTATACTATAGAATCATAGGTGCACTTGCTTATAAGTCTAAAGTTATATATTAAGAAGACCAGTATTAAGTTTTTAATGCCATTGACGGGGATTAGGATATTAGGAACACCTATATCTTGTTAATCTAATCATTTTTTCCTTTATTGCTTAAAATTTTATTAGTTTTTATTTTCTATCATTTCTATTTTCCTGCTATTGTTTATGCTTAGGGGATGCTGTAGAGTAAGTCAATACCAAGCTCTAGCTCAAGACTCAGACAATAACTTATCCATCAACATGGCTAACGAGTAAGAAGAGAGAACAATGTATCACACTTGTGGCAATCTAAAGGGTCTAGGCAATTCTAAGAAACTTGACTATTGCAAAAATAAGTTGATATGCCTCAATTGATGGATTGCAATTACATAATGTCAATTAAAGAATCAATTGATTAAAATCTACAAATGGTGTGAAACAAGTTGAAGGTGGAACCCCCAAATGGCGTGAAATAAGAACCAAGAATCCTAAATGGAATGGACTAAATTAAGATGCACTACAATCGGATTCCAATACAAATCAAATACAAAGGAACAATTCAATTTCAATCCTTACAATTGATGTGAAAACCTAGCAATACAAGAACCCTAATTTGGCATGAAAGGAACAAACAAAATCAACCAATTATAACTAGATAATACTCACTAGCAATAATCGGACGCAACTTAAGAAATCTTGATATGACTCACAAGAATTCCTTAAGCCAACTTGCCACAATTTCACAAGTGAAATTGATAAGAGTAAGGTAGCGTGAAGAGAGCACTCCCATGGCAACAAATGTTAAGTGTATGATGTTTAGAAAGTCTCTTACAAACCTTACTTAGCAAGTATTTATACTTGCTCTAAATAAGGCAAATTCAACAAAAGAAATTAGAAATAAGACACAAAGTGGCCAATTTGTAACTAAAAGAAATTACAAATAAAAGTAACATATGTGGATAGTTTCCTTCACCTCTATGGAGTAATATAGGACCGGTTCTTCAACAAGATAAAATATAATTGAAATGAAGGTCGGTGGCACTTGTCTTTGTAGGTTCAATTTAGTTCCTAATTGATCATAATCCAATCATAAACCAATCACCATTATGCTTGGCCATCTTCTTGCAAAACCAACAAAATGTACTTGCTATAATGTAAAGACAATTATTATAATATAAAGATAAAATGTAGACGTCGATGGCTCATTCATTAACATAGTCTTCCTACTACTGAATCCAGAGATTTGATTCCCATCATTAGGTCCTATAGTTATTCTTCCAAAGTTCTCTTACCACCCACTACACAATGTCCTTGACCTCCTCCTCCAACCTGGCTATTAGCCTCATTCCCAATTCCTCCATTAACAATGTCATTCGACATGCTTTGCTAAAATTGTAGTCTCTATATAGGAATTCACAAATCACAATCACACACTGCAATAATCCCTAATGACAATCCTAATTTCAACCTCCACTCAATCTACATTTCAATTCCAATCAAAACCAGCATAAAGGACAATATAAACCCTAACTTCAACACACACAAACAATAACATAAACCCTAATTATAAATCTTCACCCAATCTCCAAATTATATTCACATAATCCACAACAACCACAATATAAACCCTAATTTTCAAATCACTATCAATAACTAAGGAACAAGCCCTAATTCAATTACACATAACAACAATACAACCCATTTGACAACCCACATTCAATCCCAATTCAACCTCAATCAACCATGACACAATGCACAATATAAAAACCTTAATTGTTCAATTTGAAATTCAACAATCACGTCACAATCCCTTCTCTCAACCAACACTCTGATACTAAAAAAAGATGTGCCTAATTCTAAAACAGAATCAAGCAATTCTAATCCAAGCCAACAAATATCAATAAACACAATTCAAATAATCAAATCAAGAACAATAAGAAGATAAACCTTAAACCCTTACCAAATATGACGCACCAGTAAGAGAATAGTCCTAGCACAGATTTGTTGATATGATGCACAATAAGCCCAATATTGTCACTTGCTACAATCCATAAGATTGATAAGAGTATAAGAAATGAAGTAAGACTTCACTTTGTAAATTCTCAAATGCCAAAAGTCTAAAGTCTTTTACATTACAAAGGTATTTATAGGACTAAGGAAAATAAGCTTGAAATTACATAAAAAATGACCGATCTAAGGAAGTAAGTCGTCAGCTTTGATTAAGTGCACCATTGGCTTTAAGAAAGGAAGGCCACAAGCCTTGGAAGCTTACACCACCGGCCTTGAGGGCCAGCTTAAATGGCAAAGCTGCTGGCCTTAATGGCCAGCCTAACTCTTACACCGCCAGCCTTGAGACTGGCTTAAATGGATAAGCCGCTAGCTTTTATAGCAGGCCAAAATGGGTCCACTACCTATTCTTGTGATTTAATTTTTCCATCAAATGAATTTGCAATGGTCATGATTTGATTCCCATCAGAGAACTAGCCTACAAGAATGTCACAATTAAGTTCTTATCTACAATGAAAATAGAGCACGATGAGCACTATTCCATCATGACATTCAAGGCTTATGAGCGGGTCCATGTGATTGAGGTTAAATAGTTTAGGTATTTGTGGGGCTCTATGAGAATGAAGAAGCTGAAGAAGACCTCCCTAATGTTTGGCCCCCGAACATGAATGTAGAAACATTCTAGTTTTAACTGATTCGACTTAAGAGGGATGATTTTGTACCCTCTAAATCTCTTCATACCACCTTCGCCTTAGTAGAGCACAAGTTGCCCAATCACATTCTATCCCATACCACTTGCTGCAAGAAGACTACTTATAGTAAGGTAACAAACTTTGATATGTTCTACTTATATAGTATGATTTCAAGCTACATAATTGATCTTTGGGTAGAAGTAGCAAATTTTTTTGCTAAGCAAGTGGAGGATACAAGAACTAGAGTTATTTTTTATGGAGGGTACATAACTGCATTGTTAAAAGGCATAGGTATCTTTGAGCACCATGAAGGGGATGTGATCATAGAGTGTAAGAAAATCTCTTCAAGACCATTCAAGGCTTGGGGGCTATCTAAGATAGCCAATCAAGTTATTTTAGAAGATATTGGGGAGACTCCAGACATTCCCCCTACTATGAGAGCCTCTACATCTTAATCTGCTCCTCCTAACAACACTTATGAGACGTTAAGGAAAAACATTAAGGGTGTTAAGCATGAGCTTAAGGACATTAAGAGGGAGTTTAGGCACGAGCGGAAGAAGAATAAGAAATTTCATACTACATTATTTAATATGTTCAAATCTGCTATATCTTACATTAATGTATTAGCTACTCAAGACTTGCATTATGGGACTTCAACAAAGGAGCAATCAGAAGATGAAGCTAATGATCATAGCAACTCAAACTAGGATTGAAATTTTTTGTGCAATCTCTTATCTCTTCAAAATACCAAGGAAGTACTAGTTTTCTTTTCCCTTAATTTCATTATCTTTTATTCCCTCTTAATTGTGCTGAATTAGAAATAATGAGGACACTATTCATTTTTAGTGTAGGGAAGGGATCATAGAAAAGTTGAGTATGAATTATAGATGTCTAAATTAGTGAATATTTATCCATATTGATGACATCTTAGCCTTTATTATCTTTGCTTTGAACTCATACTTGTCCTTAAGAGTCATTTGGCAACTTTTAGGTGAAATTTTTTTCAAGCAATCAAGAGATTGTACTAAAAAAAAAAAAAAAAAAAGAGTTCATTTGACTTAGTGTCTTACTCACCTACTTTTGTAATTAGATTACTTGGTTGAAATTATGTAGTGAAATCTTTAAGGAACAAATTTACCTTATGTTTAGCTTTTAATTTTAAAATTTGAAAGTAAGTCGAGTCCTTAAGTAAAAACTTAAGTAAAAAAGAAAATAGGTTTACTTCCTAGTAAATTTAACTTTATATCCTCTCCTAAGTTTTTTTTGAAAATATTTTTAACATCTAGTGAAAGAGGTAAAAGAAACTTTTTACTTAGTGATCATTCATAAAAAAATCTTCATTCACATTAGTATTCAAAAAAAAAAAAAATGCATAGGCTTTACTCCAATGACTTAAGCAACTGAGTTAATAGTATGTAATCTTGAATGTTAGTGTGAGGAAGAGTCCATAGGGGTTCCTTTAAAACCTGGTCACTCGAGTGATGAGCCTAGGATGTGTCGACTCAATGAAATCACCATAACACAAAAGGCGGAAAGGCAAAAATTTAATACTTGAACTTGAAAAGAAAAAAAAAATGAATACAAAAAAAGTGAAATAAGACTTATAATAAAAAAGGGAGAAATTCTAGGGAAAGAGTGGATACCATATGCTTTCACTGATGTAACCATTTATAGAGAAGTGATTTAGGAGATTATATGTTTATTAATAACTATGGAAGTTTAAATGAGTGTTTTTTTTTTCCTTGTAGGATTGAGTGTTTACTTTTAAATTAGAATTCTTATGTTAAACATTAGGATTAAAGTTTGTTTTGTTTGGATTAGCTACAAAATTTCAACCATAGTAATTTAGTTACATATCTTGGTATGGTTAGAGTTGTAAATACTGGAATTTCAAATATTTTGTTAATAGAAAATTTTATATTCTTAATGATATATTGTTTCATTGATTTTAAGTATTTTTCTTGAGGATAAGCAAAAGTTCAAGTGTGGGGAAGTTGATAAGGGCATATTCTACTCATATTTTATTAGGTGAATCATGTTAAATTCTTATTGATATTATGGAAACTCTAAGGAAATGGTACTTAATTATGTTTATTGTGCTATTTCAGGTCTTTAAGAGCTTAGATTACAAACATGAGTGATTTAGAGGAATTTTAAGCACTTAAAGGAATGTTGAATAAAGCATACAAGCCACTCATTACTTTACACCACTAGCTTTAAAGATCTGCTTTCAACAACATAATTTAAGTCGGCCTTAATCACCAACTTAAGTGAAGAAAAGCTATCAACCTTGAGAAGAAGAGCTACTGACCTTGAGAATGAAAGTCGCTGGCTTTGAAAGGAAAAGCTACTGGCTTTAAAACCAGCTTTGAGAGTCAATCGAAAGACATTCCTTGGGTTTTGACAAATACTTTAGATGGGAGGGATTGGAGGGTCACCTTATCTTTATCATTCGGTTACTTTTGAAACTAGAGAGAGTAAAGGGGGAAAACTTGTTGGTGTGCTGCAATTTTTCATCGATTGACTTCATTAGAACCATCAAGGATTTGCGAGGTTATTTTATTGTGGTTAATTTTTGTTTGATCGAATTGGTGATCTTTGAACTAGAAATTTCCTATTTAATTCATAGATTGAATTTGTTATTAATTATGAATTCCATTACAGTAACTTCTTTGATTTATATTTGTGTTTTCAATTCCATGATGTTCTAAGTTTGTTTGTAGGAAGATGATGAAACCTTAGAATAACTAAGATGATGATTGTAGTTATATTATGAGATTGTTAGATATGTGGAAAGTTCATATTGTAAATCTTATACTATAAATTCTGATTTCTTATTTAAATTAGGATTATAGGAATATTAATTACTCAAAAGGAAAATAAGGGTTTAATAGGATTTCTGAATTAAGGTTGAATAAGAATTACGAAAGTAAGATTATTTTAATCTGATTAGAAATTTTTTTAAGGCTTGATGCAATATTCCTAATTAGTTTTTCCCTAAGGAATTGGAGAAATTATGATAGAATATTAGTCAACTATATAATTAGGAGATTTATAGTTGAAGAATAGAATCCTCTGTTAATTTATCTAGCAAAAGCTAATAAATTATTTTTGGGGTTTTGAGTTTTTAAAACTTGGAAAAGAATTAAAGACTTTCACAATTTCATATGAATATCCACATAGCTAAGAATCATTATAATATGATGGCAATCTGATTAGTGAAAATCTAGGTTGATTAGATTAATTAATATTTTATTAGTTAATTCTTTCAATTTGATTACCTAAATAATAATAGAATTCAATATCGGTTTAGTACTTAATTAATCCTCATGGAATTGACACTTGGCTCATTACTATATTACTTGATCTGACCCAGTGCACTTGTTGGTAGAATTCGTTTTTAAAATTATATATATTTATAATGGATCAATTTTTTTTATTTATTTACAGCTTCTTGAAAACCTCTAGGAACTTACTGAATTGAGCATCTAACTGTTGTTGCTTTAGTCTTCCTAGAAAAGGAATAGGGGGAGCATACGGTTTCACTACTGGTGACTTCTACTTTGGTTCCTCCATCCTTTGATTCCCTATTTCTTTCTCTAAACTCCCCTATTTGGTGTGAACTTCCTTATCAACAACTTTCAATTCCTTACCACTTCTTAACATTATGGCATTCACTCCTTTGGGATTCTCATCAATGTTGCTAAGCAAAGACCCTAATGGTCTATTGCTCAGCTATTAAGAAATCTAACTAATCTAATTCTCCAAATTTTGAATGGTAGCTTGTTAATTCTATAGTATTGTGTCAGTATTTTGCATATAGTTTATCATGAGCTCTTCCATTCTAGGTCGATTTTGCTGAGTGGAGCATTCTAAGTAAGTCCTTGCTTTTGGAATCCAGGAGGTAGTTTAAGTACATTGTTATCATTCCTCCATGAAAAGTTTAAATGATTACGCTACCTTAGATTGTAAGTATTTGAATAAGGTCCTTAATTAACCCATTGAAAATTGTTGATATAATTCACTTGCTCTCCATTAGATGAATCTGAGGGGCTTCCAACTAAGCACTCAAGATTAGAATGTGGTCCAAAACATATCTTACAAAAAACAATTTGATTAGCATTAACAGATTATGTTGAAATGAGTTTACTTACTTGAGTTATGAGAGTTGCAATCTAAATAGACATTGAGTCCATGTCATTGACTAATGCCACTCTTAATTGTCCTCTCTCATTTTGCCAATTGTGTGCACTAGAGGCCTTTTTTTTCTATCAAAGCACTAGCTTCATCATAGCTCTTATCCATTAATGCACCTCTAGATGCAGCATGCACCAAAGATCTCAATGTCTCATCCAAGCTAAGATAGAAAATCTCAATCAGGAGATTGTTTGGCAATCAATGATGTAGACATTTCCTTATGCGCTCCTTGGATCTCTCCCACGCCTCATACAATGATTCACCATTAAACTTAGTGAAGTTGGTGATATCGTTCCTTAATTTCGTAGTCCTGGATGATGGGAAAAATCTCTTTAGAAACTTAGATGAGAGATAGGCCTAGGTGGTAATAGACTCTTGTGGCAGTGAATTAAACCAAGCTCTAGCTTTATCCTTTAGTGAGAAAGGAAAAAGCTTTAATTTGATGACATTAGGTGAAATGTTATTCATCTTCACTGTGTTGCAATATTGGAGAAATGCTGCAATATGCTCATCATGACTCATTTGGATATCCTCCAAACTAATTTGTCTAAACCATCTAAATAAGTGTTGGCTTTAGTTCAAAATTATTGGCCTGAATAGGAGGTACCCTAATTGTAGAACCCGCAACAGTAAGTACTGTATAGTCTCGAAGCACTTTGGTAGCACCCTGAATCAGATTGTCTTTGTTGTTGTCTACCATCTCAACTAGTTGCACTTCTTCTCTTCTTCTATTCTCTCTTCTCAATTGATGCAAAGTGTGTTCTATCTCAGGATTTAGTGGTAGAAGTTCTACACTTCTACTCCTACACATGAAAACACCTATAAGAGAACAAAAGACAATTATATACTATAAATTGCACCTAAATTAACAACAGAACTAAAGGCGGTCTAATATTAAGTTAATCCCTAGTAATAGTGCCAAAAACTTGATTCGCCATAAATATATATATAATTTTAAAAGCGAATTCTACTAGCAAGTGCATTGGGTCAGATAAGGTAATATTGTAATGAGTAGAGTGTTGATTCCACAAGGATTAAATAAATTGCACTTAAATTAACAACAGAACTAAAGGTGGTCTAATATTAAGTTAATCCCTAGTAATAATGCCAAAAACTTGATTCGCTATAAATATATATATAATTTTAAAAGTGAATTCTATTAGCAAGTGCATTGAGTCAGATAAGGTAATATTGTAATGAGTAGAGTGTCAATTTCACGAGGATTAAATAAGTACTAAATCGATATCAGATTCTATTATTATTTAGGTAATCAAATTAAAAGAATCAACTTATCAAATACTAATTAATCTAATCAATTTAGATTTTCACTAAGAACATGAGAGAATTGTTATGATAATATATCAATTGAAAGTAGGAAAATCGAATCGACCTTAGTTTCACTAATCATTACCATCATATTACAATGATTCTTAGCTATGTAGATATTTATATAAAATTGTGAGAGCCTTTAATTCTTTTCTAAGTTTTAAAAACTCAAAACCCTAAAATTAATTTATTAGTTTCTGCTAGATAAATTAACAGATGATTCTATTCTTCCACCACAAATCTCCCAATTATATAGTTGACTAATATTCTATCCTAATTTCTCCTAATTCCTTAGTGAGAAACTAATCAAGAATATTGCATCAAGCCCCAAAACAATTTCTAATTAGATTAAAATAATATTACTTTCGTAATTCTTATTCAGCTTTAACTCAGAAATCCTATTAAACCCTAATTTCCATTTCGAGTAATTAAAATTCCTATAGTCCTAATTTAAACAAGAAATTAGAATTTATAGTATAAGATTTACAAAATGGATTTTCTACATATCTAACAATCTCATAATATAACTACAATCATCATCTTAGTTATTCTAGGGTTTCATCATCTTCCTACAAACAAACATAGAACACCATGTAATTGAAAACACTAATATATATAAAAGAAGTAACTATAATGGAATTCATAATTAATAACAAATTCAATCTATGAATTAAATAGGAAATTGCTAGTTTAGAATGGAACAAAAATCAATTGCAATATAATAAACCTACAAATCTTTGATGATGGAGTCTTTCCTTAATGGTTCTAACGAATTCAATCGATGAAAAATTGCAGCACACCAACAAGTTCTCCCCCTTCACTCTCTCTACGTTTCAAAAGTAACCAAAAGATAAAGATAAGATGACCCTTTAATCCCTTTCATTTGAAGTATTTATCAAAACCAAAGGAATGTCTTTCAGTTGACTCTTAGAGCTAACTTTAAAGCTAGAAGCTTATCCTTTTAAGGCCGATGACTTAAGATAGTAGCTTTCATTCTCAAGGCTAACGACTCTTCTTCTCAAGGCCAGCAGCTTTTCTTCACTCAAGTTGGTGATTAGGGTCAGCCTAAATTATGTTGTTGAAAGCCAATCTTCAAAGTTGGTTGTGTAAAGTAATCAATGGCCTGTCTCCTTCGTTCAACATTCCTTCAAGTGCTTAAAATCCCTCTAAATTACTCATGTTTGCACTCTAAGTTCTTAAAGACTAGAAATAGCACAATAAACATAATTAAGTACCATTTCCTTAGAATTTTCATAATATCGATAAGAATTTAACATGATTCACCTAATAAAATATGAGTAAAATATGCCCTTATCAATGAGTGTTGTCCTATTATTGCTGCGCTTATGAAAACATCAAGTTTTAGAAATTTCTTCAACCTTTTTGGGTTTGATGAGATGGCAAGGCTTGCAATAGCTACTACTCTCACGTAGATCTCAAAAGATCAATATGTGGAGTGTAACACAGTGCAACCCACGGTTGTCAAAATTGTAATTTTATTTATTCAATTCTACGATTTTACGATTTTAGGATGCATTTTTGAGTAAACTCAGCCATAAAATCATTTTCATGTAAACTCATGGTAGAATCAAGGGTTTACACGTAAATTAGTAGAATCTTATGTTTTTAACCTAGTCTACTGATTCTACCTATTAATGTGAATTGGACTGAATATTGAAAAATATAACTCAACTTTCATAAGATATGAATATTATTGATTATTTCAAATACTTTGAATTAGAATATATGAATATAATTGATAATAGTACCAATAATAATGTTAGCTTTGACAATAAAGATAGCAGCGATGATGGTTATGGTGAAGAGAGAGCTAACGATAGTTTTTACTTTTAATGATGAAAAGAAAGTTAACAATTATTTTATCTTTTATTTTATTATTATAATTTATATTGTAATACATTTCATATTAATACTATTATTCATATTGTAGTTTTATGCATTAGCATAATAAATTATGTTAATTTATTTATACTATAAATATATAACTCTTATTGTGACTTGTGACTAAAATTTATGTTGAATTTATTTATTTCCATCTTATATTTCATATTTTTTTATAATTATAGTAAACATATTAACAGTTTTTTTAAATTATTTTATATTGGTTGTAGAAACTTACATTTCTTTGATTCTATATTCCAATTTTATAGACCCTTTGACAATTTTAAGTAGAATCATGAGTTTGACAACTTTAGCGCAACCTATGAAGAGAATGACTCATGCCCATGAGAATGCAATTTTGTTCAAAAATGTCGATATGTGTGTGAAGAACCTAAATCACAATCACCCACTGTACATGGAGGGAGTGTTTAATGGATATCTAATGAAGAGGGCATTCATAAGCACTGGGTCCTCTTTAAACATCATGCCAAAGGCAACATTTGAAGCTGCCAGAATTAATTCTAAGCATTTGATGAAGCAAGCTATTTTAGTAAATGGCTTTAATTATTCCCCCACAAAGGCACTAGGGTGGGTTAATATAGATCTCAAAGTTAGGCCTATCCATGACTCAGTTACCTTTCATGTGATCGATGTGCTCGTATCCTACAACCTGCTCATGGGAAGGAAGTGACTGCATGATCATAACTCGGTACCTTCAATGCTACATCAGTCCATTAAAGGTCATTAGAAGGGGAAAGATAAAGTCATCCCTACTACGAGAAATCCTTTTGAGCAAGATGAGTCATACTTTATTAAATCGACCTTTTTTTATGAGTATGCTAAGAAAGAGAAACTGCTATTGTGAGGCCCTCTAGTGTCCCATTACCTACTTAGGAAGAAATCTAAGGTAGCCAGCAAAGGAAAAGAAAGATGCATGGTTGCAGAGGAAGTAAGAAGAAGAATAAGCAAATGGAGAATATTGAAAGTTTCATTAAGGTAGATGGGTGCAAGGTATATTGTTTATGACAATTACAAGGGCTTGAAGAGGTGTGTTTATTTTCTTTAAATCCTAAACAAGTTTAAGAAATCTAACCCGCCCCTCAACAAATGTAAGACTAAATCAAAACCTAAACGGAAGAAATGGAAGAATTGGATCTAGCGCAACCAAGCTAGTCGCCATGGCCAATCTTTGTCATTACTAAAGAAGTTAATGATAGTGGTTATTGTAAAATTTGTAATCTAAAAATAGATGCTATCACTACTCTTATTAACTTTTAGTACATTAAAAAAATTCACTTGTAAAAAGCAAGATGTATTAAGAAAGTTAATGAATAAAAATGACAAGCCCAAGTAGCATGAGCTTACTTTTGCATATTTGTTAGTGTCTTCGTCTCTTCATCATTATTTCAAGATCGGGGGAGAGTACTCCTTTAACACACATATCATATATGTTTTACACATTGTTATATTGCTACTACTTGCTATGAGGTTTGTCTCTTAAGTGTGCAATGTTTATTTGATTCACAATATGCCAACTAGTTAGAGTATTATCCCCTAGATGTATAACATAATACATTCACTTTAATTTAGCTTAAACTCATCATTCCGAACAAGTTAAGTAGTGGGTAATACCCCCTTAACTAATGATGCTATTACTTTCGAGTTTAAACAATACACATTATTATTCCTACATCTTTTCATTATGGGATTAAAGATCATCGCTTGCAAATGAGAAACATAGCTTGGTTACACAAGATCTTATTTAAAAAAAAAAAAACACAAAGTGTTGTATTGATATTATGAAATTCATATTGTGATATGCTACTAATCAACATGAGATGGGAGATTCAAAGTAAGAAAAACAAGGCAACATTTGTTAACAGGAGTAATACTATAAACAACATGGTGCATGGATGCACAAGTGAATGAAGTGGATAGGTAGTGCACAAGTGAAATGAAGTGCACATGCATACATGAGTGAAGTGAAGCACATATGGTAAATGTACAAAGAAGTAAAGCAACTAAATGTTAAAGCCCTTCTATGAAATGAAGTGAGTTACACATGGTAGAGGTGATACACATATTTATAAGTCTAATGCATTAAAACTAGAGGGGTATAGTGAAGAAGTATATCCATGCAAGGGCAATCAATCAACATTTAAGTGTGCATATAGTGAGGAAACATACACATGCAAGGGCAATCGATCAAACAATAAGTGTACATGTAGTAAGGGAGCTCATACATGCAATGTCATGCCCTACTCCAAGGGCTTCTCATGACAATTCGCCACGATTGCTTAATCCCCCATTAAGCAACCACAAAGTGTCTCATCTCCAATGTTGTGCCTGTTAATCATAATAATAACATTCCTTGCTCAGCAGAACCAGTATATTGCTATATTATCACTAGGGCTCTAATGGGTCCCATTACACAACCTTAGGTACACTCAAGATCCTATTGGATCAGTTACAGGCATTTACAACAATTACAAAATCTATTCTAATAATATCTACATCAATCTAGTACTCTAATTCTTTCCCTGAGCCATGCCCTCAGCTAAGCAACGAATACTCACCCTTGTTCACTAGTTCATGAGGAAATTTAGGTAGTCTCGACCTGCAAGGCAAAATCTATACGAGGGTAAGCCAAAGCTTAGTGTGATAAGGTGCAATCTCTCAGTGTTGCAACAAACATAATAATTTCAAACAAGTTGTTAAATTAAATGCTATGCATGAATGCAACATCTCACGTGGTCTTTTGGTAATCGACACGAAGTCTATGATTTACACTCCCCTTGACCTTAGGTTGGGGATTCCAAAGCCACCATTAGAGCCTAGGTCTTATACACAATTTAATTACTCTTATCACTTTATTATAACTATGTCTTAGCTTTAGTGATCTAGGCTCAAGTGCCTCTTATGCACCAAGCATTTACACACCCTCAAGAGATAAGCCAGACTCGGAACTGTCAAGGTGCGACAATCCCCCAATCACTTAGTTCACACTTGGCATAACAGTGATCCTCTGATCACTTCTGCATGTCCTATAGCTATGATGGCCTTAAAATGATGCAATGTTCGTGTAGTACATGTCAGGATTTTTAATTAAGTCTAAAGATTAGTTATGATTTTAAGGTGATCATCTAAGGTCAAGCACATATGCAAACATCAATCATGTCAACAATATACTCATAACACATTTAATCATTTTAAGGAACAAGGCATAAACGTAACATCAATAATGAAACAACATCCATATAATTGAAGCAAGAAATCATTAAGCAAGGGAATTTTGAATTGACTACATTCGTTGCAATCCCCTTTCCTCTCTCATTCCTATAACTTACACTCATAATCATAATTATAAGTCTTATCTTTGGATATGTATACATATATGCTTATGCTTATAGCATATGGATGTTAAGTTAGATTCCCATATCTCCTTTAACCATATATACGTCATATGTATATACATGTATTGTTTGTGGTCATGTAAGACCTCCTTCCTCCCTTACTCCAATATAACTTATATAACCATAGCTTATATCACTTGTAACATCTTATCTTTCCCTTTCACTTACATATAACATACGTATGTACATGTGTATGGACTTATGTTATTAGAGACTAAATTCCTACCCCACAATTTGTAATGTACGTTTATGCATGTCTATATTCTCCACATCAACTGCCACAATCTACAACACAGATGCTATGGTATATTCATTTCCTACTACTAGTAAAATCATATATACTCACATTAAGGAAAGATCTAATATCTATATGCTCCTACATGTTGTCTCATATCCTCATTCATGGATTTCCACCCTTCTTCCAATTCCTCAACACACAAGCTCACAAGAAAACTAACACCCTATAATCCCAACTCCCACTTCCATTTCATTTTATATATCACATTCTTAAGTTGAACCTCTATTCCTACTCTCATCATACCCCATATGCACATGTACATATATATACGTTTACTAACCACACATTCATAATTGAGAACAAGTCCAGTACATACACTTGCACTTATGCATATACATACCTAATTACGATGTATACTATACCACCACCCTACTTCCCATTTCATTCAATCTTCCCTATCTCGAAACCCCTATCCCACATACACTCACTAGCTATTTCGGAGGATCTCCCATGTCCCGCTACACGTTTAGGTACATAGATACATATATGTATATATAATAACCAGTAGTAGCATCACAAGATTGAACAAAACAAATAATGATGCAATCAATCGCGCCACTGCAAGGAAGGAAGACATGAGAAAAACATATATATTTACATATACATATGTATGCATCATCTACCAAGACACCATATAGCATTTGATTCCCAACTCCTCCATTCTCGGTCAGCCAACTTAATTAAGCCATTTCACCTCTACTTATATATATAATTCCATACCACAACTGGAGTGAAGAAACGTTCCCTTGTTCTCACAATGATCACGCACATAGTGACAAAAAAAAAAAAAAAGAGCAAGGATGGCCAGTAATTGGAAGAAGAAGGAACGCTACACACTCTCCACGCAATCATATATATAGATGTATGTATGTATAAGGTCACTTGATAGCAGCAAAATCAAAGGGGAAGCAATGCCCCCCACACACTCCATGCACAACGGGGGAGGAAATGAGAATCCAATGACGTTTGTTTATATATATATATATGTATATATAACCCCTTTCACGGCAGTAGTAATGGAAGGCATAGGGCTTCATAGGATGTTCAACATCTATTACATATATATATATATATTCCTCTTTCATGGCAAGCAAAAATGGAACATGTCCAGCACCTATTGCATATATATATATATTTATATGGCAATACGAATTCACAGCAAAGCACATGTAACTGGTTAGCCTCCCTCTAGGTGTTTTGATGCCGTGGTTGTGGGTACAGTGTTACCTCCCTCCTCCCCTCCCAATGGTGAAACATAAATTGAAAACCTTGAGCAAATATGTTATAAGATGTCACCCTATAAGAATGAAGAAACCGTAAATTAAGGTTAACATGATCATATAACTATTTAGACATTAATTAAAGTGCATGTAAATCATTCTTACCATAAATCTAAGAACTGCCCTCGTGTGGCTAATGTATCTCCTGCTTATCGATTCATACCACTGTAAGTAGCTATCATGCACACCACAAGGGCCCTCCATAGGAACGGCTCGATTGATCCACTATTCCTACATTTTCAAATACACTTCATCAATTGAACATCAATATAGTCATGTAGGTCGATTTCATGTAGCTTCGGCTGCATGTTCACTAGCTGTGGGATATGTTAGAACCTGCCAAATTGCCTGGCCACTTGATTTGGGAAATGCCACTCAACAATGTGAAAACAAATGAGTGGCACCCAAGTTATCCAAACGTATATGCCAACTTTGTAGAAATGCGGTAGTATATTAATCAAATCAGTGCCATACGGCTCCCATTCAACTTGAAAATAGAAATTTTATTTACTTTAAATGATAAATATGATTAATTTTAAGGAAATAAATATAACTATTGAGGTACCTACGACATATTCTACCTATCTAACATATCTCGATATGTGTCGACTACGTAGGTGGGGTGGAACTACATGTCCCGCCAAGTGTTCTAGCATGCTGCCAGTGGACATCCGGATAGTACAAATAGTCCATGTCAGCTAATCAATGTGATGTGAGGAAATCTATCCCAAGTCTATACCTGTAGCAATATGGCCACCCCTCTAATCCATGTGCTGACAGTAAGGACGCGACATATGGTTGCCGATACAACTATGCCAGACATGCAACCCCCTAACTATATTTCCTAATGATGTTGAAGTGTTCTAGCAATGGTAATCACATTACGTGCATGAGGGTGCTTGATTTATCGGTGAAGATAAATCCCTTTAATAGTTGCAGATTGTATGCATGAGTAGCTAGATGTATTTGCTCTACATTGGCGTTTGGTAGGATTAGCTGGAGCATATCGCGAAGCAACATCATACTAATGCACCAGCCTCTACCATTGGACCTAGGTCTCGCCCCTAGTAATTCCTCGCATATTGCTCCCCAATCTTGGCAGCTACTCTTGTAACTTCCTATCATCCACAGGGAGTCCTAGTTGGATGTCCCCATTTTGTAGCATGATGGTAAACTCCCATGTTGGCATGAGGAATGTATGTATCTCTGGATGCCATCTCTCCACCAGTGCTATAATCATGTACCAATCAATGTGTATGTACGGTAGCTAATTGACACCTTCGAATCTAACCAATTGCAAGTATGGCTCCATCCATGCATTGAATGGTATCGTACGCTCATCATAACGAAGTGAAAACTCACCTTGTCATAGAGCGAGGGTTGATTGCTCCTATGCCAACAACATGTCAAATGTTTTCTTATTTCTAATGTAACGTAAACCAATTGATTAGTAAAACGTCTGTTAGCTCTCCATCTTAGACTACTTGTGATCGATGACTGGCCTATTACATCAAGACTGAAGGATCAAAAGGTCTAGGCTCCATTTATTATGCAAAACCGTACAAATAATTTACATTTGCAACCAATATAAATTTTTTTACTAATTAATTTTATAGCAATGAATTAACGATATATTAACGACTAATTCCCTTTGATTAACAAGTAATTAATAACTAATTAATTTTATAACTCATTCTACAAAAGCATACAAATAATCCCACCTTGTAACAAATACAAAATATTTTACTAATTACTTTTACTATAATTAATTAACAACATATTAACAACTAATCACTTTTAATTAATGAATAATTATTAAATACTTGCTCTTATGACCAATTTTACTAAACCATGCAAATATTTTACATTTCTACCTAATATAAAATTTTTCACTAATTAATTTTATAACAATTAAATAATGATGTATTAATGACTAATTTTCTTTGATTAACCGATAATTAATAACTAATTAATTTTATAACTCAATCTACAAAAGCATACAAATAATCCCACCTTGAAACAAATACAAAATATTTCACTAATTTCTTTTACAACAATTAATTAACTACATATTAACAACTAATCACATGTAATTAACAGATAATTACTAACTACTTACTTTTGTGACTAATTTTACTAAACCATACAAATATTTTATGTTTTCACCCAATACAATTTTTTTCACAAATTTCATAGTAATTAATTAAAAATATATTAACGACAAATCCATTTTGATTAATGGATAATTAATAACTAAATAATTTTATAACTCATTTTATAAAACCATACTAATATTTTCACTTTGCAACAAATACAAAATTTTTCACTAATTAATTTTACAACAATTAATTAATGACTAAATCTTTAATTAACAGATAATTACTAACTACTTACTTTTATGACTAATTTTACTAAACCATACAAATATTTTACATTTCCACTCAAACGATTAATCACTACTATTTAATAATTAATTAACAATAACTTAATTTATGGCTATGCTTACAAAAATACATTATCATAAGATACATACATAATTCATTTACTAATGTTAATTAACCATGTATTAATAATTAATTAATTACTAATTAATAGTTAATTAATAATAACTACTACTTCAATAAAATTTATGTAATATACATATTTACATGTCATAAAATTTATGCAGTATATTATTTCAATAACAACAATAAAATTAAATATTTTCTTAAGAAAACATACTGTGATCTTGATGGAAAAATTTCCACACATGTATTTAAGTAGATTAAAACCTGCATAAAATACAAATTGTGAAAAAAAAAATTGCAAAGTGAAGTTTTGTTTTTAGAGGAAATTCAGAGATCAAAATGTGAAATGTAAACATATGAACTGAACTGAAGATTTGTATTTATATTTGAAAGTGTCCGTGTAAATTTTTTCCTGCTTATTACTGTATAAATTTACTATATTACTTTAATTTTTTATATATACTTTTACAATAATTTTATAGGTTTACAGACATATTTTTATAATAATTTTGTAGATTTATAAAAACTTTATAGGTTTGTAGTGTTATAAGCTTTATAGCTTTATAGTAAGATTCATAAGGTTCAGAAAAAAATGAAATTGTACTGAAGGCACGGACGAGGTTTGCGCCTTCATCCTATTTTTTTTTTTTTAAACTAAAGTTGCACACGAAATCTGCAACTTCGCAACCTATTTTAGTAATTTATTTACGGGTCCAAATGTAATTTTAAAAAAAACAATATTTAAGTATGTTACCCTCTTTGAGTAATTACAATTTTCTTGAGAAATTATCTCAATTTCATGGTTCTCATCAATTCTCATAGATTTGAGATGAATAACCATTCTTCTTCTTCATTGTGAATTATATTTTGAGAGGAGAGTGTAGTTCAGATTTTGATAGTGTGTAATATCCATCCAAATGGCCGATCATATCTTTAATTGATTCTTTTCATAATTAGAATTCTTTAATTGATTCTTTTCATAATTGGAATTCTTGTGAACTAGTGGCTGTCTCCTCGAGGCACATCATTATGGCTTGACTAATTTATGTGTTTTCTCTAACGCAACATCCGCAAACACAATAAATAATGTTATTATTAGGAAAATTTATGTGTAGCTATATAATTTTTTTGAAGTAACCTTAAACTAATGCCTTTAATTTGATTCCATTGAAATTTTTTTAATTAGATACAAATTTAATTCAATTAACAATTTTTACAACAATATGATTATACTAAATTAATCAAAACATAAACCCTGAATAATCTTAAACATCCTCATTGTACCTTAAGTTATTTCTATATCTATATGTTTGATTCTAAAACAAAGCCACAGCATCAAGAATAACTGGCCTAGAAGTAGGGCTAGTTCCTTATTTTAGGGACTTAGAGCCGCTAGTTACGAGTTTGGATTCGGATCTGAAATGGATCTGCCCCATGATCGTATCTATAATCCGTAGATTAAAACTTCTACCGAACAAAGAATTGTGTATATTTGTAAGCCGAAGAATTAACTCAAAATCCTTGTTCCTTCAGGATAAGAGAAAAGAGTTTGAAAGTTTCTTCGTATCCATTTTGTCTCTATGCACGAAGCCGTCTAGGGGGAGGAAGAAGATAATTCAACCCAGCATTCTACATAGTTTGACCCATGAATATTAATATTTTTAATAATAAATATTTTTAAAAAATTATCATTTATATTTATATATATATATATATATTATTAATACTTATATTTTATTAATTAATTTATATCAATATTAATACTATTTCTCCCGTTCAACCTTCATATCCAAGGCCAATAATTGAACCAGAACCAAAGCCAAAGCAAAGTTGATCGATCTTGTCTTCTTGGCGCGACTTCCACGAAATACACTATTAGCAGCCTTCTCCGATCTTTGACTTCTATTAGCCATTGAAATCCGGTCAATTTTAAACAAACTCGACTGTCATCAATTGATACTTTCATCACTTCTTAAGGATTCTTATTTCTGCTATTGAGTTCTCTGTCTAGTACTTGTTCGTTCTTAAAGCACACAAAACCATGTTTAATTATGCAAGCATGCATAATTGAATGCAAAGAAGATCACTATTTTTCACAACTCCTGTGTAATACTGGACAACCAAAAATTATCCCTGCACCACACACGCACACACAAACACGAGAGAGAGAGAGAGAGAGAGGGAATGGAGGAGGTTAACGACATAGCAATGGCATACTACGGGACATTGACAGAGGAACAAAAGGAGAAAGTTCAGAAATGTTTCCAATCCATGGATAAAGATGGAGATGGGAAAATAACATCCAGTGAGTTCTTCGATTTTCTCAAAACCAACGATGAAAGACGCCGTTCTTCGTATACCGGGCTATTCCGGGATCTAGACAAGGATGGAAACGGTTACCTCGACTTCACCGAATTCATCACCTACTATTACTTGAAAATATTTACGACCGCGATACGTTGTGATGGATGTGGAGTCATCTTAAATGGAAAGATATATTTCACTTGTGCCGGTTGCTGCCACAAAGTCACTTCCTGCGATCTTTGCTGCTCTTGCTTCTCCAACAAGAAGCACACACACAGCCATGACAATGGCTCTATGCCTGTTTTTAGGGACACGTCCTCGTTGCTCCTCGACAAGATATATGGTGATCCCATGCGAAAACAGGTAAAAGGAATGGTTTCATGTACTTATAGTCACTTGATTGTTAACGCTGCAAGCATATGATTCAGTATTCACTGGGCCTTTTCAGCGTCTGCACCAATTTATGCATAGTTAATGCTCGGGATAATTTTTGGGTCACACAGTTTAGAGTTTA
This sequence comes from Laguncularia racemosa, assembly GCA_037954665.1. Taxonomy (NCBI): domain Eukaryota; kingdom Viridiplantae; phylum Streptophyta; class Magnoliopsida; order Myrtales; family Combretaceae; genus Laguncularia; species Laguncularia racemosa. Next base: position 4,696,454 of record JBBMOL010000031.1, on the reverse strand, counting down.
TAAACCAAATCATGTTTTATAACTAAGGATCTAAACTTTTGGAGTTTGCACAACTTTTTGAATTTTGCCGTTTTTTTTTTTTTTTGTTTCTTCATAAGTTAAGAAATGGTGATTTAAACCTATTTATGCTATTAAAAAGATCGATATCATTTAAGAAGGTTACACAAAACTGATATTATATAAATAGGTTATAAATATCTTAACAATTTCTTAATTTCTTTCTCTTATATGTAGATTAATCTTTTAATTTTCAAAGGTTTGTATAATTAATTTCTTCATTTTTTTAAAATTTTGACAAAACATTCTAGATATGAAAACACTTAATATTAGATTATTTAAAAAAAAAGTCTCTTGTACTAAATTATGAGGGAAAAATTCAGATATAGAAATGTGGAAAACAAATAAGTACAGATAATAAACACATATTAACTTTATCTATATGATTAAAAAAATAACAATAAAATCTAATAAATGTTATTTAGGTTCCGTTTATTTCAATGAAAAAACACTTTAATAGTTTAAAATTTTTTTCTTTTTTTTTTCTTAATTCTATTTTTATGCAAACGGGGTCTTACTTCTTAGAGTCTAACTTAATTATTTTAATGCTGTAACTGCAGAGAACAAAAGAAGCTATGGAGGCATTTGGCCTCGTTGCTGACGCTGCCAACCGCATTTTTGATGTGATCAGTACTGTTAGTGGCGGCTGCGCCACAATGTAACATGTGAGAATTCATCCTTATCCTTTTTTTTTAATTAATTAATTATTTATTTATTTATTATTATTATTATTATTGTTATTATTATTATTATTATTATCTTTGCAAGAAACGTCTTTATTCCCCTGTCTAAGTCAACAATGGTCCAGTTGCAAAAATTAAGATATTTTTAAAATTTTCAAATTGATTAGTTCTTTAGAATATTATATTATATTATATTGAACGTATGCTGTTAAGTTTTTTTATAGGTATTTGAAGACAGCTGGCTTTTATTTTATCCGCGAGTATTCCGTGTGAATTAGTTTATTTTAGTAGTAATTGCCAAAGCTTTGAATTAGCACTATCTAGGAAAGGGAAAAAAAATCATTGATCAATGTATTCTATATGTTATATATATATAATATAGATTTTAATATATATATATATATATTATTTAAGAATAAAAAAGCTTTAAATGGTTTAGCTTAGCATATCGACTATTTTAGAACAATTTAATCTGATTTAATACAAAAAGTGATTTCAAATTGGATGCCTTTCTTCTTCTTTTCTTTTTTTTTTGGGTCATTTCTTTTGATTTTATTTCTTATCATCATTCAAATTTGAATAAAATTTCACTTTTCAATTTTATTTGTCATATCTTGCTATGAATAAAAATTTATTACCCATAATGAAAGATGCTAATACTCTTTGGGTCATTGCTTAAATTTGCCAGCAACTATAAATAATGTACGTTTTTTGTAAAAATTAGTTTAACTAAGGGTGAAAACTTTTGATAAAGGTATTAGTCGTACGAATGTAGTATAGCAGTGACTTAAGATCGTATTCCTTATGGATCGAGTACTAGGTATTAATAATTATGACTCTACTTCTAGTTAAGTGAGTTAAAAAGGAGTGATTTTCGATTGGAATAAGACAAACTAAAAGCTTAAATGATATAAATTTACTAGATCTAATCTACAAGTCAAAAATATCATGGCTCAATGCATAAAATATAGATAAGGTTATGCTTTGAAAAATTAATCAATGTTATCAATATATAATAAAATCAATTAATCGGCTTTACATTTTGGAATATAGACAAGGTTTTAAATTGGAAAATTAATCAATATTTTCGGCATTAAGATTAAATAATGAGCATTTTATCAGGTTCACTAGGGTCCACTTTCTTCTTGAGCTATGAAAATTGTATTTATGGCATTTACTTCCTCTTATAGTCCTCTAATTTGTATTTAGCAATAATGTAAAATAGTTTCTCTCACAATTCTAGATACTTTAGTCAATATCAACTATCCCGCATATGTCAATGGTGGAAATAACTAATACTAGCCGTATTAAGCGCGTAACCTTTAAATCTAGTCACGGTGTATAACTCTTAAATTAATCCATAATTGAGTTTACCCTTAATGTTAATGAACTTTTTTATTTTTTATTTTAGGTGAAACCAGAAAATACATTAAATAAAACCAAGTTTAATAAAACAAAGTATAGAAAAGATCAATGAGGTTTCGAGTTGATTAGGCTCGTATAAAGCTATAAAAAAAAATTACTATCAGGCAATTGTCGGTAGGTTATCTATAAAAACACTCTTACAAAGTTGTTTGGTGCCAGCACCGGGGAAAGTATCCACAACATACTAATTGAAATAACATAACTCTAGGGAAGTTTTTGGACTAACATATTGCATATTGGCAGGATTTAAAAAAGTTGAAATTAATGTAGATTCTTGTATTGTAGTTTAGCTCTTATCTAATGAAGCTAATCCTAAATTGCAGTTTTGGAATGTGATAAATGCATGTAGGGAAAAGCTCTCCCTTCTCCAAGAATACAAGATTAATGCAATTCCTCAAGAGCCAAACAAGGTGGCATATTTATTGGCTGCGTAAATGTACTATATGCAAGATGAAGTAGTAGTTTATCAATTTGCTTCCTGTTAATGTTCTAGACTTTTTTTTAAAAATGATGTGTGTAATTTGGGACTTGTTTATGGAACCAGATTTGAGACAATCCCACGTGGAAGATTAGGTTCCGCTTTTGAATCAATGGTTTAATTTATATTTAAATATCATGTAATGATTTTATTATTTAATGTTGTAAAATAATCGAAAAAAAAGTCGTCTTGGTCGTCTATTTGTCATATTGCTATATATAATTTTTTTAAATTATGTCATGTCTTGATTAATTTATGTATTTTCTTTAATGCACCCACCATAAAGCATTCCAATAAATAATATTATTTTTGGGAAATTTTTCGTATAGACTCCATAATTTTTTTGAGTTATCTTAGATTAGTGTCTTTAATATAATTTCGTTGAAATTTCTTTAATTAGAAATTAATGAAGGTAGTTGCATTAATTCCTGTACAAATTTTATTCAATTAACAATTTTTACAACATTATGATTATACTAAATTAATAAAAAAAATCAACACTGAATAATCTTAAACTCCCTCATGGTAACTTAAGTTATTCTTATATTTATTTGTTTGATTCTAAAACAAAGCCATGCCATCAAGAATAATTCACATCAACAATAAAACCAATCAGCAGAAGAATCCAAAGATTAAGACTTCTACCCAACAAATAATTTTGTATATTTGTGTTCCCAAGAATCAACCCAAAATCCTTGCTCCTTCTGTAAAATGGAAAAGGAGTTTGAAATTTTCTTCTTATACATCGTCTCCATGCACGAAGGCCGCCCCAGGAGAAGGAAGAAGACAAATCAACCCGCCTTTATAAATTTATCTAGTCCGTTCTCGCCTTTAAACATTTTATCTAGTCCGTTAACAAATCCTTACACTTGATCCCAAAGAAGATCACAAAATTTCACGTCTCCTGTATAATACTAGACAACCCAAAATCATCCCTACGCCACCCACACACACACACACAAAAGAGAGAGAGAGAATGGAGGAGGTTCGCGACGTAGCAATGGGATACTAGGGGAGTTTGACAGAGGAACAGAAGGAACAAGATCAGAATTATTTCCAGTCCATGGATAAAGATGGAGATGTGAAAATAACAACGAGTGAGTTGTTCGATTTTCTCAAAATCGACAACGAAAGGCGCCGTTCTTGGTGTACAAGGCTATTCCAAGATCTAGACATGGACGAGAATGGCTACCTTGACTTCACCGAATTCATCACCAACTATTATTTGAAAATATTTACGATCGAAACACGTTGTGATGGATATGATTGTGGTGTCATCTCAAATGGAAAGATATATTTCACTTGTGTCGATTGCTGTCAGAAAGCCACTTCCTGCGATCTTTGCTGTTCTTGCTTCTCCGGCAAGAGTTTCACACACACCCACGAAAATGGTTCTGTCAGGGACAGTTCTTCGTTGCTCCTTGACAAGATATATGGTGATCACATTCGAAAAGAGGTAAAAGGAATGTCACTTAATTGTTAACGCTCCAAGCATATGATTCGGCATTTACGTATAGTTAATGCTTGGGATAAACTTTTAGAGCACATTTATTTGAAAGTAATAGTTATTTCATTATGAGTTTATTATATATGAAATTATTATTATATTGTTTATTTCTCGGAATAGCAATTCGCAGGAAATCGCAATTCTACAAAATTTTGAATCCTTATTCCTTGTAATAGCAATTCGGTGCCCCTTTTCCCTAAACACATTACAACCATGGACACACGTTTGGCAACTTGAACCCTTTTCCTCTTGTCATCATGAACCATCCATCGTCACTTTGAACGTCAATCGGCCTATTGCTAGTTGAAACCTTGGTCCTCATGTAGCCTCGGTTGTCCCTTACTGTCCTAGATCTGTTGTCGGCCTCGTGCATTGTTCCTTGTTTTGCCCGCTATCATCAATCTCAATTATCCCTCGCTATGGTCATTGCTGACTCTATTGTAGCTACTTTTGTTCAGCCTTTGGATCATTGATCTAGCCCCGTCGTCGCCACTCTCGGTTGTGGATCTACCCCCGTTATTGCTAATGTCCATCGTTGTTGGCCTTCGTCGTCACCATTGGTTGTGGAGTTGTGTCTCTTTTGTTGGTGGAGCTATTGGTGGTGGATTTGTTAGCCAGAGTGGAAGTCACCAGCCGTCACAAAAGTAGTTGTGGACATAACATCGTCAAAGTTCAATGATAGTGTTTCCTTCATAGTCGACATCGATTGAGGTATGGTATTGAACTTCCATTGCCATGGGTCCAAGACCAATTAAATTGCTCTCAATTGAAATTAAATGATCATAACAAGTTCTGAATTTGAAGGAATGTATAACACCGGTAGCTAATTTTCATGATTGAAAATTTGTCTCATATGATTGTATTGCATGGTGTCGTGTTTCCCAGTATTTCTTCTTGTAAGAAAACATAGCAAGATGTGTGTAGACAAGGCATTCAGTTTAGTTGGAAAAACATATGGAGTTGTTTGATTTGATGGTATGTTTGAACGAGATGCTGGTTTCCGATGCTATATGTGTGTAGACGTAGCAATAGATAATATTGGTTGAGCTTGCTCTTTGTTAGTGTGTTCATAAGTATTAAATTGTTTGGTGGGTGATCATTTGTACCATAAAACATGATGACTATTTTTACATTATGTATATTATGTCTACTAAGCATTGCATACCCATTGAACAATTGTTTGGTCCTATGAATTAAACTTTTATCAACACCATGAAAAAATTAGGAGACTTGTTCATTTTGATGATGTAAATTGTGTTGAACAGTTGAGAGTAGATAGACGTGCATTTGCAAAACTGTATGAAATATTAGATCGTATAGGTAGATTAAAGGCAACTAGGCATCTTTATGTGGATGAGTAAGTTGGAATGTTTTTGCATGTACTTGCCTACTATGAGAAAAATAGAGTCATTAAGCATAACTTTAAGAGGTCTAAATGAACAATTAGTTGGTATTTCCATTCAGTATGACATGCTACCTTGCAATTACATCATCATTTATTGAAGAAGCCTGAACCCATTCTGGATAACTGCAATGATGAACGATGGAAATTTTTCAAGGTAAATTTCGCATTACAAAAATTTCTTAAGGTTTCGATGGAGTTGGAATAACTTTTTTTGATTGTAGAACTATTTAGGTGCTCTAGATGGGACACATATCCAAATCAAAGTACCATTGATCAACAAAGGTAGATATAGAACTTAGAAGAATGAAATTGTCATTAATGTTCTCGAAGTGTGTACACCAAAAATGCTTTTCATTTATGTTCTGCTTGGGTGGAAGGGATTTGTTACTGATAATAGGATTCTCTGAGATGCACTCATAAGGATGTTAGTGGGACAGGTTTGAGCCGGGTTCAGCAATCTCGTTACCCGTCATGTTATCCTATGGAAATTTCAAAACCCTTCCCAAACCTTATAGGGTTTTTTCATGAAATACCGACTACCTATCTCAAACCTTACTGGGTTCTAATTAGTAATTCAAAACCTGTCTCAAACCCATTGGAATTAAAAAAAAAAATCTCTTATTAGTTTAAAATCTTTACTTATTCATTATGATTATTTTTTTAAAATATAGCTTATGTTCTTGGAAATAAATAATATTTGTAGTTTTAACATATTTAATCATATGTATTTTAATATTATTCGAAAATCTATATGTTAGTAAATAAAGTTGCCAATATAAAAACATTTTTAATTATAATAAGATAAAAATTACTAAAGCGGCTATACAACTTAATAAATAACACAAAAAAATAAAATGTAGTTAACATTTCTAACATACTTAGGTTATAATTAGGTATGACTTCAAAACAAGATATAATTCTCTAAGACATCCAATCTACACGTTTATATCAAGGAAAAAATTAAGATTTTTCATTTCCACACACAAAAGCAACTTGCACAATATGAAATTAGAATTGCCAATCTCCATTTAGGTAGTGCAGCAACCTATAACCAAGACATCGCATATATGTCTAATGGAATCGCCAATAGTCTTATTAGTTCTTTAACTCAAACCAACAACTATTTATGTCTAATGAACATAAGAATTATTGTGCCATTTTATTGAATATTTTGCAAACTACAACTAAGACATCGCATATAACAAAAACTGTAAGAATAGTCCTTCTTTGTGTCCAGTAATTAACCCATTTGAAAAATCATGGCTTCTTGTTTGCTATTTCAACCACAGCTCTCATGTATTTCTAATGCTGAAATTCAAGGCTACCAATGCAAGCCCAAGTTAAAATAAAGATCTGAAAAAAAAAAAAAAAATCTCTAAACTGAACTAAGAGAGTGAGAGTGAGAGTGAGATCTAATCTTAACACAATCGAAGGACGAGAGACACCAAACGACGACGAAGACTACTAACACGTTTAGGACAACGATCGAGATGATAACCATTAGACGAGAGCTGAGTCAACTGATGAGAGACAAGAGACGTGAGACCTGAACTACTGACAATGATGAGAGAGGACAGTTGATAGAGATAGAGTGCTAAGTGCTGAGTGTAGACGATGAGCGAGTGACAATAGCTAGCACAAGAGGAAGAGGTAATGACACACGAAGGATGATGAGGGTTTTACTATTGTAAGTTTCCTTTTGATTTTTTTTCAGCTGCTTTGGAGGTCTTTGAGTTTATTTGGACAAGCGAGAAGTGACATGTGGAAATAGAGAGTTATGTACGTTTGAAGATCAATACAGTAATTTAACATGGTTATGTTGATTTTGAAGAAGAATCAGAAAGATACATGAGAAAACAACACGACTATATTAGTAGTTGTGTAACTTTTGGAGTAATTGAAGCCAAACATTAAAAGTTAACATGTTCATGTTTAATTAGTACAACGCGACCTATCAACATGACCTTGTTGGGGTCATGTTGGCCATATCTTCCCAAGATTTAGATAAGCTTGAAAGATTTAAGTTAAACATGACTTGAACATGACCGTGTTGAAGGGTCATGCTAGGTTCAACAACTGTGTACTATAAATAGATAGACATAAAACCTAAAATATTTAGAAAAGGTTTTTTTTCTTTCCATTATCAGTTGTTTTGATTCTATTGTTAGATTTTATCTCATACTGTTAACTTAATTTCTTTTAGTATCTAGATTTGTGGAACCTTAGAATTATTATGTAATCTTATTTAAGTTATTATTCAATAGATTCTTTAGATTCTTGATTCAATTATACATGTTATTTATTGTATAAAATTGGTATTTCTAGAGTATCAATTTTAATTATTGATATTATGCAAGTATATTAAGAAATCACCTATATAATTAGATCTAATGTAATTAACTAAATTACAACAATTAACTAAATTATAATATATATATTAATGGGTTTAGGTTCCCAATGGGTTTAACATTTGTCTCATTATCAATTCCAAACCCTATAGGGTTTTTAGGGGGACGGATGGGTCGGTGTAAACACCCCATTTTTGTTTAAAAAAACTATAATAATAATAATAATGATGATGATGATAAAATACATTTAGGTTGCTAAATTAAATTTGTAAATTTCAAAATAACAAAAAAGTAAGCAAAAATATTTAGTTAATGTATAATTTGTGTGTGAGAATAAACCTAAAATATTAGATGAGCAGAGGATGTAATGTGAATCAAATTAGGAAAAATAATGCGAAATTTTTAAATTAGACTCAATAAGATGACGACTCCACTAGGGACATGTAGTGGGCTAGCCATTTAAGCTTTTTACAATCATAATTTCTTTTTAAATATATTTAGTTAGCTTTCCTTTTAAAATATCATATGCGCTAATGTTTGTATTCTCTCATGATCTAGGGATTAAATAAAGTTAGTTTTTTTATTATTATTATTGAGTTTTAATGCATATGATTGTGTAATTAGACATGGTCAGACCTAGGTCGTTTAGGACCCTAGGACGGGAAGCCATTGTGTAAGTTCTGAGTGAAGTGAAATAATCACCGCTTGAGGCCAATTAGGCTACCTCGCCCAATGCTTCGATATAGACCAAGATCCATTTCTTCAAAAATGTGGGAGGCCATAGAACTTAGAAACCTTTAGAACCCACCTCTTTGCATACATGAAATCATAAACCAGCAAATAATTAACGATATAATATCTTTCTTCTTCTTTTTTTACACTTTGGAGTTTGGATGCAATTTCGTTTTTTGTAAATATTTCTTGTAAAAGAATTATTATTGTTTTTTGTAAGATATTTGTTTGTAATTGAAAATTTTTATTTATTATAATTCTATTAGATAGCTAGCTTTATAATTGATTGCCTTCTTCATAAAGAGATTTATGTTTGTAAGCCTCTAGATCCTAAGATGGTATTGGACCATTGGCTCACCTTATATAACCTTGAAGAGCAAACCTTCATCTAAAGCAAAGTAGGGCCCATTCTTTTGTTGATGAAAATGGATGTTAACCTACCTTTAATTCGAGTCGTATTGCACTTCTAGGAAATTGAGCCTGTAGCTTTCTTTATCAGGCCACATGAGATCACCCCAACCATAGAAGAGTATACTCAGCTTCTCCAACCCCCTTTACTTTCCAATGAGGGTGTATATGCTAGATTTACAGGCTGGATTGGCTAGCATATTCAGCAAATTTCTGGGAATTCGTAGAGTAGTGATCAACCGAGCATTAGAAAATAGCAATGGGTATTGTTTTCGAATGGATGAATTAGAAGCTTGGTTTGTAGCATGATGCAATGATGGAAGCAAGAAGCATATCTTATGTGGGGACCCTAAAAATTACAGACAAAGACTGGTTTATGCTTTCACCTTAATAGCATTTGCAACTATTCTTTTTCCTACTAAGATCTTCTACATTCATTATAGGGTTACAAAATTAGTATTCCAATTCCTGGAAGGTAAGTCTTACATCTTAGCCCTATTAGCTGAGTAGATCTGAAATCTAAATTTCGTAAAGAAGAAGGGTCATGGAATCATTTGCTTAAACACTAACCTTATTCTAATTTGGTTTGTGAGCCATCTTAAGTATTTTGGACTAAGCATGGTTAGGAAATCATTAGCCCAACAGGTGGACCTCATAAATTCATGTGCAAAAAGGATGAAGCTACCAAAACGATCTTTCCGGCTATAGTTAGGTGGAAGTGCCCTAGGGTTTCGGTGCTAAAGATATTATGTGGATTGCTAGATGGAGCTGTTGCAATAAGGTTATTCAAATGTGTAGAAACTTTCAAATCGTTCCATTGATTGGGCTTAATTGGTATACAAGCTATCATCCAAATTCAGTGGTTCGTTAGTATGGCACCACCTAGGATATAGTTTATAGGCCATCATTAGAAAGGATTACAATCGAATTTCAGGACCCAAACATGTTAGTAGTTGATAAGATCGCCAAGTTAGCAGAGATAAGGGTCTTATGGGAAGCTCGAATTGAGAGTCCTAATGTAGACTTCGGGGAATTAGATGGTAAAGTAGGTAAACACCAAGTTACTAGGGATTTTGTCATCAACTAGTTATATAAGATAGGGGAAAGGATGTACCATGCTCCTAATGTGACTCAGCTTGTGCTAGTCAACCTAAGCCTAAAAATGAGAACTTACATAGAATAAGCAAGGGCTTGGATGGAAGTCCATTTTGAAACCACAAAAAGCAAGAAAGACGTGTGGAAGGGTAGATTTAAGGAATCTAATCAGAGGAACAAAGCATTGGAAGCCCAGCTGAGGAAAACCCAAGCAAGGGTTAAAGTATTAGAAGTCGCCATCAACTCCAAGAAGAGAGAGTCAATGCCCACCCAACCAAAGAAGAAGAAGCTTAGAAATTAGGAAATTAGATCATAGCATTTCTTTCTTATGTTTTCAATCAAAGCGTTGAACTCCAAAGTTTGCAATATTAATAAAATTTCAGTATTATTACATCGTTAATTAAGTGCTGGTTCTTTCACATTTGTGTGTGATACATGCGACATATCCATTAAATGCTTACTAGGAATCAAAGATAGCTCCTAAACAACTAAACCCTCCAAGGAGTCCAATTAACACCCTCTATAAGACTAAAATGGCTAGTAGTGCAACAACAACGGCAACGACCATGTCAACAACAGTACAACAATAACACTGACACCTCCCTTAATCCAAGGATCATATCATTGGAACGAATAGTCCAATAATTGATCATGTAAGTCTGTTTCTTAATTGAGCACATTAACCTTCCTTGTGCCACCTAGCCTACTCAAGGGGGAGTGCCACCTAGCCTACTCAAGAGGAACATTCAGGGGCTTAAAAAGGAAAGGCGATAGAAACCTAGCCACCAGAATACGAGGAAATCAACTCCCGACTCAATCTCGCATTTGAGTATAAACCAAAAACAATGATCAACATGGCTCCAACTTCAAATGACATAAAGAAGGAGATGGAATGTAGACAAAAAGAAATAGAGAAGAAACTCTTCCAGCAATTGGCTAACAAGATGAAGACTTTGAAAGGTCCTAACAATTTTGATCAAACTAGCACCACATACCTATTAGTATATGGGGTAGATGCTTATCTAGAGAAACTCCAGGTACCAAAATTAGAGAAATATAATGGTATCGGTTGTCCTAAGATGCACACAAGGCTATATGTGCGGAAAATAAGTAAATACGCATAATATGACTAACTTATGGCTTAAACCTTCTAAAATAGCCTCATAAACCCTACTCTCATATGGTACGCACAATTAGATCTCAAACAAGTCAACACATAAGATAAATTAGCCCGTTCATTTTATGAGCAATACGAATTCAACATCGAAGTCACCCCTTTAATATTGGATTTAGGGAGCCTTCGAAAAAGGCATAACAAATCCTTTAAAGAATATGCCCATCATTGGAGGGCTCAAGCCGCTAGGATTTCCACTCTAATATTGGAGAAAGAGTTAACTTTCATCTTCATTGATACATGGGAGAAGACTTATTTCACACATCTAGTGGGACAAATGTCATCCAGTTTCACAGAATTAGTGGTGGCAAGATGCATGATAGAGAATGCCATTACGCTCGGAAAACTCTAAACTAGCGACTCTCCCAGAAACGCATCATCCCTAAGACTTATAGGGAATAATAAAGTTAAAGAGGCCACAGTCAGTATGGTTAACTCAAGAAGGAGTGGCAGATTAGGGTCTCACATGACTTTTTAGACAATGAACACCCTAATCCAGTAATCATTGGTGAATCAAACCTAAGTTATAAGAGCTCCAAGACAGTTCACTCCAATACCGATCCCGCTTAACCAGGTTTTCACTCGATTACAAACAGATAATCTGATCAACTTCAAGATCCCCAACAACTAATACAGGCCAAGGAATTTCGACCTCAACCTTAAATGTAAACATCATATGGGGAAGGAAGGACACTCCACTGACAAGTGTTGGAGACTTCGGAACAAAATCCAAGATTAATCGATGCATGAATAGTACAGTTGGATTTCATTAATACACCAAAACCAAATGTCAACAACATTTCACTACCCAATCACAAGCCTATAATCAACATGATCACATCTAAAAGGCTAGAATCTAGACCAAAAGAGCCCTCTAGCCCAGCAAAATGAATAGCAAAGTAAGCAGTTCAACAAGCAAGCCATTTACCACACAAAACTTCAAATAAGTCCACTATCTACCAAGTAAAGAACAAAGCTCCCAAGTCACACGAGAGTTACACACTAAGGGAGTTAAGAAAGAGGTGGTTAGCAGGAGATCCAACAGTTGACACTCTGGGTGATTCATTCGGAAAGTTCAAATATCTGGTAGATTATTCGTTCACATCAACGGTTTATGGGTTATCTAACAGTTAGGGGCCTGAATTCAAAGAGGAAGACAATTGACTAGAAGGGAAAGGTAAGTCCATAAATATGATCAGATCAAGCCTAAAACCAATAGTTATAAAATGTTACGAGAAACAAGAAGCGGAGGCAAAATTCTTAAAGAAAAAGTATGTGTTCTATGTCCCAATCCCCTCAAAGAGATATAAGGCAGCACTACTTAACTATCAAGTTGTTAATAAGGAAAAATCTTCAATTATAGGAGGGATCACTCACTTAGGGAGAATTTATGATCCTAAAAATAGAGTCTCCATTGAGGAGGCCACCACTAAGGTAGAAAAGGAAGAGGAAGAGGGATTCCCTACGTTTACAAAAATGATTAAATCAAGTGAGTATAAGGTCATGAAGCAGCTCACTAAAATTTCGACGAAAAATATCACTCATAGGCCTTCTCATGTCATCTAAACCCCATCGATAGGCGCTCTTCAAAGTGCTTAAACAAGTTAAGTTGCTAGAGGGAATTGCAACAGAAAAATTGAGCCACATCGCAGACTAGATCTTCACTATGGATTAGATATTCTTCTTTGCCTGAAGAATTTGGAGAATATGATGACCAACACACCAAACCACTTTTTAAAGTGATAAAATGCAATGATGCAATAGTATCTCAGGTCCTCATAGACAACAGGTCTTCTCTTAATGTATACCCTTTAGCCACCCTCGACTTACTTGGGGGTTGATATGAGCAATGTTAAGTCAAGCTCAACGGTAGTCTAGGCCTTTGATGATTCTAAGAGGGAAATCGTGAGAGAAATTGGCCTACTAATAAAGATTGGCCCCTAGATTTTTAATATCTCGTTCCAAGTCCTTGACATCCCAAGGTCCTTTAATTTACTGCTAGGGAGATTGTGGATACACACAGTAGGAGCCATACCTTTGACCCTTTACCAAAAGGTCAAATTCATAGCAAACGGCTAAATAATCACTATACTAGGTGAGCAAGACTATGCCATATACAAGGAAACGGTTGTACCTTACATTGGGGAGGACAACCCCGAAAACTTGGGACTCCAAATATTTGATGAAGCATACATGGTTGTTAAAGAAGAGACGAGTAAAGTGAGGCATCAATTCAAGGAAGGTCAGCAAGGGACATTTGCGTTAAGGTATGTCCCTACTCCAAGAGAAGAGATTCAAGCATGGTGCATTAAAGGCAGAAGGGGAGAGAAACTATATGATACCCAAATGAATTTTCCACCCCTCCAATTGATTTTTTTCTCAGCCAGTCATCACTCAAGAGCTGGGAACAATCCAAGCCAGCTTCAACAATGAGGACTTATTGACAAAGACTTCTGCTCCTCGCATATCCAATCCATATCTAGCTCTTAATAATTGGTTTTCCTATTCCCTAAATAGCATTAGGTCTACTTAAGAATAGGGATTAATCATAATTATTTTATTTTATTTTATTTTATTTGTGTTTACTTCCATCATGGTTTAATAAGACTTTTCAATAATATCGAGTAATAAAATTACAAGTTATTTCATTCCTTTACTTATATACTTTCACCTCACTTTCCCCATAGATTTAATACTTTTAATGAATGCTAGGGACATCTCGTGCAGGTAAATAATGAAAATATTGATATCGTTTCTAATACTACTGAGTTAGTTGTCAAAAGCAATATTAATGACCACAAAGCAGTACAAGAGAGTTGGCAAAAAATGAACAAGGTAGAGTTTTGATTGATGAGCTAATGGAGATAATTAATTTAGGAACTAAAGAAGAGCCTAAAAGCCTTAAAATTGGAGGTAATTTGAGTGATGAGCAAAAGAATGAAATAACCAAGTTGTTAACTGAATATGTGGATGTGTTAGCCTATTCATATGGTGAAATGCTAGGACTTGACCAATCGATAGTGGTTCACAAGCTATTTACAAGAGAAGATGTCAAACTTAAAAAAAAAAAAATTAAGAAGATTTAGGCCTGACATCTTACTAAAGATTAAAGAGGAGGTTAATAAGCTATTGGAAGTCGGGTTTATCAAAGTATTAGACTATCCAGAATGGGTAGTAAACATAGTTCTTATTTTAAAGAAAAATGGAAAAGTACGAGTATGCATGGATTTCCGGGATTTGAACCAAGCTACACCTAAAGACATCTTCCCTCTACCTCACAAAGATGTTTTGGTAGACAATACTGCAGTAAGTCATCTCTTCTCATTTATTGATGCCTTTTTAGGATATAATCGGATAAAAATGGTAGGAGAATGCCTTTCGGTTTAAAGAATGCTGGAGCAACATATCAAAGAGAAATGGTTGCAATACTTCCTAACATGATGCATCGAGAAGTTGAAGTATATGTTGATGACATGATAATTAAATCCAAAAAAGGAGAAAGCCATGAGGTAGTCTTAAGGAAATTATTCGAACGATTGAGAAAGTTTCAATTGAAATTAAATCCAAAGAAATGTACTTTTAAGGTCGCATTTGGTAAGCTGTTGGGGTTTATTGTAAGCCGAGAAGGCATTAAAATTGACCCTGATAAAGTAAAAGCCATACTAGAAATGCCTTCTCCACGTACCATCAAGGAGCTAAGAGGTTTATTAGGAATGCTGAATTACATAGCTTGGTTCATCTTACAACTCACAGATAAGTGTCATCCACTATTTCGTCTACTAAAAACGAATGCTATAGTAGAATGGGATGATGAATGTGAAGAGGCATTTAAGAAGATCAAAGAGTATCTTATGAACCTTCCGATTTTAGTAGTCCAAAAATCGGGAAAACCTTTATTCTTATACCTCATGATACTTCTTGAATCAATGGGGTATATACTGGGACAAAAGATGAAAGAGGAAGGGAATAGTCCATATACTATTTGAGTAAAAACTTCACAGAAGGAGAGCAAAAGTATTTCGAAATATAAAGGACTTGCTACACATTGGTTTGGGTCATGCATCGATTGAGACAATACACTCTCTATTATCCCATTGATCTATTAACAAAACATGATCCCTTGAAATATTTAGCAGAGAAACCTGTTTTGTTAGGAAGAATCTCTAAATGGCAATTGCTCCTATCAGAATTTGATGTCACATATGTAAATCAAAATTCAATGAAAGGGCAAACATTAGTAGATCAGTTGGCGGAATACCCAATCAAAGGAAATTCTCGAGAATTGTAGGCCTAATTCCCAAATGAAAATATACTAATAGCAAAGGGTGAGTTAGAAAAAGAATCCAAGATAGAAAAAGATCCTAATTAGAAGATGTATTTTGATGGAGTTGCAAATGTTTTTGGATGTGGAATTAAGGTAGTGTTGATTTCACCAGAATGAATGCAATTCCCCCCAATAATGAGACTCACATTTCCATATACTAATAATATTGTAGAGTACAAAGCATGCATCCTCAGTCTCAAAATGGCCTGCTATATGGAAATCCGTGAATTAGATGTATACATAGATTCCTCACTTATCATATTACAGACACGAGGAGAATACAAAACTAAAGACCCTAAACTAATGCCATACCACCAACACCTAACAAAATTGATAGAAGAATTCGGGGTGGTCACCTTCACATATGTCCCAACTCCTAAGGACTCAAAATCAGTTCGCAGATGCCTTCGCCATACTAGCATCTATGTTTCAAGTAATGGGAGGAACTAAAGTTTAACCACTGAAGGCAGAAATTGAAGATAGACCCTCCTATTTTCTGGTAATTGAAAAACCACAAGATGATAAGCCCTAGTACCATGATGTCAAAATGTTTCTCCAAGAAAGCAAATACCCTAAAATGGTTAATAAAAATAACAAAAAAAAAAAACACTTAGAAGATTGGCAAGTTATTTCTTACTAAACAGGTTTATACTTTATAGAAGATCATTCGACACCATATTACTGAGATGTATGGACAAAAAAGAGGCAAATAAACTGAAGAAAGAAATATAAAAAGGAGTATGTGGCCCTCACATGAACAGACACATGCTTGCTCGAAAAACTATGAGGATGGGTTACTATTGGTTGACAATGGAATCAGGCTGCATTAAATATGTCAAGCACTGCCACTTGTGCCAAGTTTATGCTAACAAAATAAATGCCCTACCTAAAGAGCTTCATTCACTTTTTACACCATGGCCTTTCTTTATGTGAAGAATCAACATTATCGGGCCAATCAATTCAAAGGCATCTAATAGTCATAGGTTTATACTGGTAGCTATTGATTATTTCACCAAGTGAGTTGACGCCTCATCATATGTTAGTGTTACCAAAGGAGTAATTGTCTAGTTCTTAAAAAGGGACATAATAGCTCGGTATGGAGTTCTTAAATCAATCATCACCAATAATGGCACTAATCTCAACAACAAATTGATGACGGAGTTATGTCAACAATTTAAGATAAATCATAGAAACTTGACTCCATACCAACCTCAAATGAATGGGGCAATAGAAGCAGTCAACAAAAATATTAAGAGAATTATTGAGAAAATGATCATCACCTACAATGATTGGCATAAGATGTTACCATTCGCACTCATGGCCTACAGAACTTTGATTCAAACGTCTATCGGCGTCACTCTCTATTCCTTAGTATATGGTACTGAAGCAGTATTACCAATTGAGGTTGAAATACTGTCCTTTAAGGTTTTATCAGAGACACAGCTAGATGAATCTAATTGGGTAAAGAAAAGGATCGATCAATTAAACTTGATCAACGAAAGAAGACTCATAGCATTATGCCATGGCCAATGCTACCAACAAAGAATAGCCCGAGCGTTTAACAAAAAATTATGGCCATGACATTTTAAGGAAGGTGACTTAGTACTAAAGAAGGTTCTCCCGAATGCATAAGATTTAAGAGGCAAATTCACTCCAAATTATGAAGGTCCATAACTTGTAAAAAAGACATTATCAGGAGGGGCATCAATATTAGCTTAAATGAATGGTCCAAATTTGAAGGACCCCATAAATGCAGATGCAGTTAAGATGTACTATCTCTAGGCAAGAATAATAAAGTTTTGCTAAAGTTCATGAATACCAATAATCATTACAAGTTCATGGTTTGATTTTCATTTCTCTACAAGCAAAGTTGATATCCCTAAACGTTCACTGAATGTCAGAATTACCTTGACTAGTCACTATCAAACAAATTCTGACATCATTTTCCCATATTGTCCATCACCTCATTGCACATATAGGAAATAATGAATAATGAACAATGATGGGATGGTAAAACTTATTGAATTTTTTATGATCTTACCCCTCTTGAATAGTAGGTCTAGTATTGTCTCAGGATAATGCCAAAATTTTAAGAGCTAAACCCATAAGAAGAAATGCATCAAGATTTTCTGCTCTAGTCAAGGCAAAGATAAGTGGAGAAAGATTAGATTATCATGAAGGTTTGGTTATTTGGTTGTTATCTGTGGTGATCAGGTAAGCATCTAAAC
Organism: Laguncularia racemosa; assembly: GCA_037954665.1. NCBI lineage: Eukaryota > Viridiplantae > Streptophyta > Magnoliopsida > Myrtales > Combretaceae > Laguncularia > Laguncularia racemosa. Next base: position 4,678,590 of record JBBMOL010000031.1, on the reverse strand, counting down.
TCAAAAATTGAGTAGTCATTCATCATTCAGTCAGGTTCCCAATGATACGCTGCATTTCTATTTAAGTTTGCTAGCCTAAAAAAAGACACTTCCTATTATCAATTGGTTAACTCATAGGAGCACTTTTATAATCCCTTTTTAAGGTTGCTAGTCTACTAAGACGCCTCCTAATATGTTTCCAAAAAGATAATTCCTATTTTCGGTTAGTCAGCTTATAAGGACACTTTCCTAAACTATCTTCTTAGGGCCATAAATCTAAGAGACACATCCCATTATCAGTTAGTTAGCTCACCATAGGGGCACTTTCCTAGATATCTCCCCTTTATGTTTACTAGTCTAGTAAGATGCTTCCCGGTATCAATTAGTTAGCTCATAAGAGCAATTTTCTCAACAATCCCATCTTTAGAGTTACTAGTCTAGTAAGACACTTCATACTATCAATTACTCAGCCTATGAGAGCACTTTTCCAGATAGGCTTTTCCTAAAGGTAGCTTTTTAACCGAAACGACTTGTTAAAGGGATATTGATATGTATAAAGCAACTGTCTGCCTTTCTACAACATAGGATTACTAGCTCGTAGAGCGTTTTCCCTACTCAACCTGCTGGTCAAATAATCCCACAACGGATCTAGATCTAGATGATCAACTAAATATAGTTTTGTATGTCTTTTCTCCTAAGCAAAAATGTTGTAGCTAAGTTTTCCCAAAACTTTACTACAAAGAGGGGTAGTTGTAAATACCTCATTTTTGTTTAAAATATATATATATATATATAAAAGAAAAATAATAATAATAATAATAAATAAATAAATAATAATAATAATAATAACAAATAATAATAATAATAATAATAATAATAATAATAATAATAATAATAATGATGATGATGATAAAATATATTTAGGTTACTAAATTAAATTTGTAAATTTCAAAATAACAAAAAATAAGAAAAAATATTAAGTTAATGTATAATTTGTGTGTGAGAATAAATCGAGAATTAGGCTAACTCAACTAGTTCGACTACTTACCTGATGTACACGAGGAAGGCTCATATCACGTGTTCGAATCCCATCTATAGCACTTCATACCATTTTCTATTTCTTTTTTTTTTTTTCCCTCAAGTTGCCATGTGGTAACATGTGATTAGCTAACTAAGTCACATGTAAGGCTTGTGAACATCTTCACTACCAAACCAACGACAGCGAAATGGACGAGAGAAGAAATCAAAGCAAATCTAAAAAAGATTAAATGATCTTTCTCAAATATTTTTGGATAAATCATAAAAGCAACTTCAAGTTAAGAGATTTACATCAATTTTTTTTCAAATAGAAAAGGATGAAAACAAAACCCTAACCATGGTTTTGATATGAAATTATCCATCTCGGTCTCATGTGCCTATAAATAAAGGTTGATCATCGGAAGAGGAGAAAAGGAGAGGGTAAGAAAAGAAAGGAAAAGATCACGAGCACACGAAAAAAAAAAAAAACAAAACAAAACACTTGCTGGAGCTCTCTCTCTAGATCCCTTACTGTCGATATCGTTTAACCAACACCTAAGGCGGTTTCTCACGAAAGCTAACAGCACCAAGTAATTCCCTACCCTTAGAAAGCTCGAAACCCCTTACTAGTCGATGCTGGTGGCCATCAGAAAGCTATCGACGAAGACCTTCTAGTTGCTGCATTCATGATCCAACCCGAACCGACATAACCCAATCAAACCAATCTGCATCTAAGTCAGCACCTCTCCTATTATATTATTATTATTATTAGTTTTTAATAATCAATAGTAATAATAAACAAAAGGATTAAAAAAATAAAAATAAAAATAAATAATAATAATAAATAAAATGATAATAAAAGACCTTTTTTATTATTTTTAAAAATAAAAAATAATGAAAGTATATATATATGTAAAATGTTTTATCATTTAGAAAAAAAGGTTTTAATAATTCAAAAAAATAATTAACTTTTTTTAAAAGCTTTTAGTTTTAGAAATTTCTTTAAATAAATTTAAATGGTAATAAACGTAAATCTAACATGTTTTCATAATTAAGGTTAAATAATTCACTAAAGTTTTATGAAAGCGAACAACGACCTGTTTGATCCTGAATAGCAGATACATAGGCACTCTTATGGAGCAACTCTAAAAAAATAAAAGAAATATATTTTCAAATTATTATCAATATAATCATTTTTTTACGTATTTTCTTGTATGCTAAAAAATAAGGGGGGATGTCATAAAATAAAAATGTAATTGAAATTTTAAAAGGATAAGGTGATAACTTTAGGGTTTTAATAGCATTGTCTCCAAGTCAAAAACCTCTGACTTTTATTTCTTTTTTTAAAAAAAAAAAATCATTGACTAGTGTTCAAGTTATAATTAATTTTTTCAATTAATTCTAACTCAATAATTTTTCTCAACTCTAGTTGGGTGGCGACTCCCAATAAATAATAAAAATTCCTAATTTTAGTAAAGGATTTATATTAGATAAGCATATGATCTAATGTGAATCGAATTAGGAAAAATAATGCAAAATTTTTAAATTAAACTCAACAGTCGAGAACCCGGCAATAACTATCCCGCTTACATCCCTATGCACTCACTAGGAGGAATGGGTTGAAAGTTCCACATAGTATAATTTGTTTATTAGTTTGTTTTTTAATACTTTTATTATGCAACAATAATTATATTTTCTAATCGATAATGTATGTTTATGTAGGTTGCTATTACCTCGTTGATGGAGGCTACCCTAACTGTAAGGGATTCCTTGCTCCATTTAGGGGAAAAATGTATCATCTACATGAGTGGTGTCAAGGGCATCAACCAAGAATTGCTGAAGAGTTATTCAACATGTGCCATGCTTCGCATAGGAACGTGATTGAGAGGTGTTTTAGCATGCTGAAGATTTGATGGGCCATTCTTAGGAGCCCGTCCTTTTATCATGTGCGAGTCCATAATCAAATTATTCTGACATATTGTTTGTTCCATAACTTCATAAAAATGGAGATGGATTTTGATCTGCTAGACAATTTAATGGAGGGTATTAAGGATTATGTAGTAGATAATGAGGACAAGATGATTCTCACACTTAGGAACAATGACACATGGTTGGATTGGAGACAAAGTTTGGAAAATGAGATGTTCAATGACTAGACTGCATGTAGATGTAGTTAGCATTGATTTGCATAGATTATTATTGTAACACTTGTTGCAAAATAGATATTTGGATTGTATTTCTACGTGCATTTGCCTATACTTGCTATGCCATTATTAGTAGTGATGGTGTACTCCTTAATTTTTCATGCTATATTAAATCTTTGTTGCTTTGATGTGATCTTTTCTAACATTGCATTCCACAATTGTTTGTTTTCACACTTAAGGTGTTATTTATTTTTGCCATTACGCATGGAGGAGGTGCAATCTATAGATGTTGATCTCAGTTGAGTGAAGCAAAGCAAGTGGAAGTGGACAGTGTTTGAGGATGATGCATTAGTCACATGCATGCTTGAGTTTCACTATAAAGGGACACACAATGCTAACATCGGTTTCAAGAGTGGTTATCTAAATGAGTTGAAGCGAATGCTCATGTAAAGGATATCGAACTATACATCGAAAGCAAGACCCTACATTAAGTCACACATTTAAACATTGAAAAAGGATTGGAGCATAGTGTACGACATAATATATGGGAAGGGCATGAGTAGATTTAGATGGGATGATTCAAGGAAGATGGTAGTAGCGAAGAAGTCAGTGTGAGAGGCTTATATTTAGATATGTGCTTCAAATATTTCTTTTATCATCATTTTTTATGTCTAGTCAATACTAAACTGATGTTATATTTTCATTGTGTCGATCTTATAGAATCATAAAGACGCCAGTCCCTTCATGACAATGAGTTTTCTACACCTGAATGAGTTGTCAATGATTTATGCATAGGATTGTGCAACAAGTCAGGATGCACAAAGTACTAAAGACATCATTGAGGAGTTAGACAAAGAGGATCCCCTAATTCAAAACCTGAATGATATCACACCCCTAAGAGATGATGTTGATATGGACTCCATCTACCAAAGTGCAATCCATCCAAGATTGAAGATGAGGCGAAGTCAAACAGCAAATATGCCTAGGGTAGAATATTATGCGACAATGGATCGCTTCAAGGCTAAGATGCAACAATTGAGGGATACAATACAAACATGTGTCAATTAATTGACAATGGATCAACCCAGAGTTGATGCAACTGAATTGACAAGTTTTTTATCGACAATTGAGAGCCTATCTGAGAGAGAATTGTATCAAGCGTTAATTAAGCTCCCACGGATGCTAGAGAATGTTGATGTCCTCTATAAGTTTGATCCATCATGTAGTGCAACATATGTCAAAATGCTTTTAAAGGAAAATTGAAAATATGATGTTCTTCTTAGTAGTTGATTTTTTTTTTTTTAATATGATAAGGGAATGATATTTCCATAATTATTAACATGGGACTTATATACATGACTTATGAAAATGTGACTTATGTATGATATACCTCATATGTTATTGTACTTAACAATGATTTGGACGACCATCACGTATTTTGTATTCTTGAAAACATTCAACTTAGATAGGTTTATTCTAATGTCACTTGCAATAGTAGAAAATTGACAGTAGTATGGATCTTAGAGACATCTACATAATTCCTCACCGTGGTCAATTGAGGATTACGGTTTTTTGGAGACGTAATCTAATTTTGGGCTTTAATATTATGTATTAGCATTTAAGGATTCATTCGTTGAACCAATTATTATTCTACCATCATTCATTTCCTTATTCTTTCAAGTAAACAATATAGTCCTAATTCCATTATATCCATGTAAATAATATTATACCAATTTGTAGTAATAGTTATTATCTAGTAATAGTTTTTCCATTATAGTCTTATTCCATTTAGTGAAGTAAACGAGCTATTTGAGTTTGCCCAATTTTTTTTTTCATATCATAATAAAAAATGGGAATTCAAGAGATCAATATGTTGTAAATACCTCGACAACTTGCTGATAATTACTATCTTGTATATGTAGCTTAAACTTCTAATTTTCAAAGTTTTGTATAATTGTCAAAAACAGAACAGTAGGAACATGGTTTGAGGAAATCTTTTGCCCTTTTTTTTCCTTGATCCTTTTCTTCCATATGTTGAATATATATATATACACGAGAATGTTATCTATTCCTTCCTAAACTTACTCCTACACATTAGCTAAGTCAATAAATAAGAATATCTCCAAATATCTATCTACCTAAATTACAAAGATTACAGATATTACAATCGTGGAGAGCCGTCAGGAGATACACGACCATGTACACGATCGTGTACTTTGGTCGTGTACTTGCTACACGTTTCTGTGCACATATGCACGACCGTGTACACGACCGTGTACTTTGGTCATGTACTTGCTGTATGTTTCTATGCCCATATACACGACCGTGTACTTTGGTCGTGTACTTGTTGTACGTTCCTGTGCCCATATACACGACCGTGTACACGACTGTGTACTTTGGTCGTATACTTGCTGTACGTTTCTATGCACATATGCACGACCGTGTACTTTGTTTTCCTTAAGCGTGCATTCAAATGATGTTATTGATATCAATCGTGTATGTGGTAGGAAAGTACACGGCCAAAGTACACGGTCGTGTACACAGTCGTGTATATGGGCACAGGAACGTACAACAAGTACACGACCAAAGTACACAGTCGTATACACGGTCGTGCATATGTGCACAAAAATGTGCAGCAAGTACACGACCAAAGTACACGGTCGTGTATCTCCTGACGGCTCTCCACGATTGTGATATCTGTAATCTTTGCAATTTAGGTAGATAGATATTTAGAGATATTCTTATTTATTGACTTAGCTAATGTGTAGGAGTAAGTTTAGGAAGGAATAGATAACATTTTCGTGTATATATATATATTCAACATATGGAAGAAAAGGATCAAGGAAAAAAAAGGGAAAAAGATTTCCTCAAACCATGTTCCTACTGTTCTGTTTTTGACATGGTATCAGAGCCTTGAACACAATAATGGCAGGAGAAGAAAAGAAATCGTTGTCACCATACATATTGTATGCGAATGACAATCCTGGAAATATAATAACCCAGGTGCAATTGAAAGAAGACAATTATGATGAATGGTCTAGAGCTATTCAGACTGCTTTGAGAGCCAAGAAGAAAATTGGTTTTCTTGATGGAACTGTGACTCAGCCTGACGAAAACTCGAATGAGTTGGAAGATTGGTGGACTGTGAATTCCATGCTTGTATCATGGATAATGAATACAATCGAGCCAACGGTGCAATCCACATTGACGCACATGGAAATTGCAAAGGACTTATGGGAAGACATCAAAGATTGTTTCTCTATGACAGATGGTGCACGAGTGCAGCAGTTGAAGACGGAACTTGCAAATTGCAGACAACAAGGAATGTCACTCATGAGTTATTATGTCAAATTGAAACAATTGTGGGAAGAACTAGCAAATTACGATGTGATATCTGCGTGCAAATATGGGGGTTGCAAGTGCAATATCGGAACTGAAATAACTAAGAAACGAGAAGAAGTAAAACTTCATCAATTTCTGATGGGGTTAGACAATGCCTACAGCACAGTGAGGACAAATATCCTGAGCTCGACACCGTTGCCCGGTGTTAGTAAGGCATATTCGTTAATGTGCCAAGAGGAAAGGGTTCGAAATATCTCCAAGGAAAAGGAGATCAAGAATGAGGCTGCCAGTTTTATGGTCCAAACCAATGAAGGAACAAAGGACAAAAGTGTTGTCTGCACACATTACCATAGAGAAGGACATGACTCCACGGGATGCTTTCAGCTTATAGGTTATCCCGCTTGGTGGGGTGATCGGCCTAAAGCAGTTGGTAGAGGTTGAGGAAGATAGTTAGGAGGCAGAGGTCGAGGCAAGATGACAGGAAGAGGACGGAGCGGTGCTCGAGTTAATGTTGCTCAAGTGATTGAGGAGCTAAACACAAAAACAAAGGAAGTTGCAACTCCTGGTACGTTGACGAATGAACAATGGGCAGCAGTTATGAGCATGCTAAACACTTGCAAATCAGGGAGTAATAGTGAGAAGATGACTGGTAAGGAAAATACTCTTTGGATAATTGATTCTGGAGCTACGCAACATATGACAGGGAATTCAGAATGTTTATCTAGCTTAAGAAACATATTAGGCTGTCCAATTGGCTTGCCTAATGGAGAACAAGTGCTGGCGCTACAGGAAGGGTCTGTTTGCTTAGGGAAGAACGTTCAACTGGATAATGTTCTTCATGCTCTGGGATTGCATTGCAATTTGATTTCTATGTCACAATTAGTTGATGAATCGGAATGTAATGTATTTTTCACTGATAAGCTTTGTTTGATACAGGACCGCACTTCGAGGATGGTGATTGGAGCGGGTGAACGTTGCAAGGGGCTATATTTTTTCAAGAAGGAGCCACCAGTTCATGCACTTCAGTCTCGGACGCTGACTTCTGATGAACTTTAGCATAGAAGAATGGGACATCCGTCACCAAAGATTGTAGGCTTAATTACTGAAAATAAGACTCAGTTAGATTCAAATAAGAGTTGTGATGCTTGTTTCAAAGCAAAGCAGACCAGAAGTACGTTTTATTTTAGTGATAGTAGAGCTAGTGAATTGTTTGAACTTGTTCATTGTGATTTATGGGGACCTTATAGAATCTCTAGTTCCTCTAATGCAAGTTACTTCCTCACAATTGTTGATGATTTTTCTAGATGTGTGCGGATATATTTGCTGATTGCTAAAACTGAAGTAGGATGTATCCTGTAAAATTTTGTTGCTATGGTTCGTAGGCAGTTTGATAAGAACGTTAAGATAGTGAGAACTGATAATGGAAGTGAGTTCATTAGCTTGAAAGATTATTTCTTGAACAATGGGATAATATATCAAACTTCGTGTGTTGGAACACCACAATAGAATGGGTGAGTAGAAAGAAAACACCATCATATACTTAACATAGCTCGAGCATTGCGATTTCAAGCTAATTTACCAATTGAGTTTTGGGGGGAATGTGTGTTGACAGCTGGATATTTGATCAATCGCACTCTTTCTCAGGTGTTAGGAGGAAAATCACCTTATGAAATTTTGTATGGTAAATGACCTGATTACCGTTACATTCGTACATTTGGGTGTTTGTGCTATGCAAGGAGTTTGAATCGTGAAAAGGATAAGTTTGCTAGTCAAAGTCATAAATGTATTTTTGTGGGATATCCATTTGGATAGAAAGGTTGGAGATTGTATGATTTGGAAACACAACGCTACTTTGTGTCTCGGAATGTAGTTTTTCATGAAAATGAGTATCCATATGTAGATGCGTGTGTACAAATGAACAAGGATACTGCAGTGCACTCTCAAATAAATGAGTGCGTTGACGAAGGAGAAACTAATTTGACTGGGACAGAAGAAAAGGAACTCATAGAACTTGCTGATGAAACACCTGAGCAATTGAATGATGCTCAAAATGTTGGTGCTGAAGTCAGGGAGGGTGATATATCACCAGAGGTCAGATTGGAGAGTGTAGAACAAGGTTCGTCGGCCCTTGGTCGTGGCCTTTAGTCAAAGAAAGTTTCTACACGGTTGAAAGATTGTGTGACTTATGCTGCTCACAGTAATAGCCCCTCTACAGGTTCAGCCAAAAACATCATCCTCAGGTATGCCCTATGACTTAGCTCAATATATAAATTACACAAATTTCTCACCACGTCATCAAGGTTTCTTAGCAGCCATAACAGGCAGTGTGGAGCCAAAATTCTTCCATCAGGCAGTGAAGGATGCACGCTGGAGAGAAGCTATGCAAAAAGAGATTGATGCCCTTGAGCAGAATAGAACATGGACATTAGTTGACTTACCACCAGGGAAGAAAGCAATCGGTAGCAAGTGGGTATACAAGATTAAGTATAATTCTGATGGCACAGTTGAGCGGTATAAAGCGTGTTTGGTTATTCTCGGAAATAATCAAGTTGAAGGGATAGATTACAATGAAACCTTTGCCCCAGTAGCAAAAATGGTTACGGTGCGTACATTTCTTTTTGTCGCAGTGGCTAAAGGTTGGGGACTGCATCAAATGGATGTCCACAATGCCTTTCTTCATGGAGATTTGGAAGAAGAAGTTTATATGAAAATGCCCCCTGACTTTCATACTCGTCAACCCGGAAAAGTATGTCGTTTGAAGAAGTCTCTCTATAGCTTACGACAAACACTGCGATGTTGGTTTGCAAAATTGGCTGAAGCACTAAAACGGTATGGTTTTTGTCAATCTCGTTCAGATTATTCTCTATTTACTTTGATGCAAGATAAAGTGCACTTGGCGGTCTTAGTGTACGTGGATGATATCATTATTGCTGGAAGTGAATCACACTTGATAGATGAGTTAAAAGCATATTTGAATCGTTGTTTTCATATGAAGGATTTAGGTGCTTTGAAGTATTTTTTGGGTATCGAAGTGGCTAGAAATGACAAAGTCATGTTTTTGTGCCAGCGAAAATATGCCTTAGACATCATTAATGAAGCTGGGTTGCTAGGTGCTAAGCCCTCACAATCTCCGATGGAGCAAAATCATCACCTAGCACTTGCCAAAGGTGAATTGGTGTGTGATCCTGAACAATATCGAAGGCTGGTAGGACGCTTGATTTACTTAACTATCACAAGACCTGAGTTGTCGTATGGTGTTCATATTTTAGCTCAATTTATGCAACAACCAAGAAAAGAACACTGGGATGCAGCGTTGCGTATAGTTCGATATTTGAAAGGTAGTCCTGGACAAGGTATTCTTCTGAAAGCTGAGAGCAATCTTGAGTTGACAGCCTATTGTGATTCAGATTGGGGAGGTTGTCCATTGACTTGAAGATCACTTACAGGGTATTTTGTTTTCCTTGGCAACTCTCCAATTTCATGGAAGACCAAGAAACAACATACTGTTTCTTGTTCTTCAATGGAAGCAGAATATCGATCTTTGGCAGCTACGGTTTGTGAATTAAAATGGCTTAAAGGATTGTTGTTATGCTTAGGCATGCATCATGATCAATCTGCTACCGTGTTTTGTGATAGTCAAGCTGCAATGCATATCGCTGCAAATCCTGTTTTTCACGAACGCACAAAACATATTGAGGTTGATTGTCATTTCATACGTGATGAACTACAAGCTGGACTGATCAAAACCATTTATGTTCGCAGCAATGAGCAGTTGGCAGATATTTTGACAAAAGCTTTAGGACGAGAGCAATTTCAGTTTCTTCTTCGCAAGATAGGCATTCGTAATCCTCACGCTCCACCTTGAGGGAGGGTATTGAGAATGATGTTATTGATATCAATCATGTATGTGGTAGGAAAGTACATGGCCAAAGTACACGGTCGTGCATATGTGTACAGAAACGTACAGCAAGTATACGACCAAAGTACACGGTCGTGTACACGGTCGTGTATATGGGCACAGGAACGTGCAGTAAGTACACGACCAAAGTACACGGTAGTGCATATGTGCACAGAAATGTGCAGCAAGTACACGACCAAAGTACACGGTCGTGTATCTCCTAACGGCTCTCCACGATTGTGATATCTGTAATCTTTGTAATTTAGGTAGATAGATATTTGGAGATATTCTTATTTATTGACTTAGCTAATGTGTAGGAGTAAGTTTAGGAAGGAATAGATAACATTCTCGTGTATATATATATATTCAACATATGGAAGAAAATGATCAAGGAAAAAAAAGGGAAAAAGATTTCCTCAAACCATGTTCCTACTGTTCTGTTTTTGACAATAATTAAATGTTTTTTTTTTTTGACAAAACATTCTAGATATAAAAACACTTAATATTAGATTAAAAAAATAAAAAAAGGCTCATGACCCAAATTATGATGGAAAAATTCAGATGTAGAAATGTCAAATGCAAATAAGTGCAGGTAATAAATACATATTAACTTTATCTATATGATAAAAAATATGATAATAAAATATAAAAGACTTATTTATATTCCGTTTATTTCAATAAAAAAAACACTTATTAACTTAAAATATTTTTCGAGAAAGACTTTTTTCAAGTCTTGGAGTCTAACTTAATTATTTTAATGCAGTAACTGCAGGAACAAGAATACGCTCTGAAGGCACTTGCAATTCTTGACAGTGTCGCCCGCGATATCTGTTTGGTCGGTGCTGCGAGTGGCGGCTGCAACACGATGTACCATATCCTTTTTTTTTTTAATTTATTTATTTTATTTTATTTTTAATAATATTATTATTATCTTTGCAAGAAGACCTTTTACTCTCCTATTTAAGTCAACAATGGCCCAGTTGTAAAAATAGAGATATTTACTAAATTTTCTAATTGATTACTTTTTTTTATGATATTATATTATATTGAACCTTTGTTGTTAAATTTTTTTATACGGATTTGAAGACAGGTAGCTTTTATTTTATCCGCAAGTATTGCATGTGAATTAGCTTTATTTTATTAGTAATAAACATGCTTTGAGTTAACATTATTTAGGGGGAAAAAATTATTAATTAATATATCTCAAGTGTTATGTATACATGATGTTTAAATGTTAATAGAATTTTGATATATATAATTTATGTAAAATATGAATAATAATTATTTAAAAATTAAAACACTTTAAATAGGTTAAATTAGCTTATCGATTATATTGGAACGATTTAATCTGGTTCATTACAAAAAAGTGGATTCAAATTGTATGCCTTTCCTCTTTATAGATCATCTTTTTTATTTATTTATTTTATTTCTTATCATGATCCGCATTTGAATAAAATTTCACCTTTCAATTTTATTTGTCATATCGTACAATGAATAAAAATTTATTACCCATAATGAAAGATGCCTATTGCTTAACTCATTGTTTGTGTCATTGTTTACATTTGCCAGCAACTATAAATGATGCCACTTTTTGATAAAAATCAGTTTATTTAAGAGAGAAAACCTCCGACAAGGGTAATAATCGTATAAATGTAGTATAGTAGTAAGTTGAGATTGTATTCCATACGGATTGAGTACTAAGTATTAGTAATTATGACTCTACTTTTAGTTAAGTAAGTAAAAAAAAAAAGTAATTTTGGAATGGAATAAGACAAACTAAAAGCTTAAACGACATAAATTTACTAAAGTAATCAATAAGGAAAAATATTATGGCTCGATGCATAAAATATAGATAAGGTTATGCTTTGAAAAATTAATCAATGCTCTCAATATATAATAAAACCAGCTAACAGCTTTACATTTTGGAATACTGACAAGGTTTTACATTGGAAGATTAATCATTGTTTTCTGTGCTAAGATTAATTCATGGGGTTTTATCAGGTTCACATGACCCACTTTCTTCAAGTTATGAAAATAGTATTTAGAACAATTACTTCCGCTTATAATCCTCTAATTTGTATTTAGCAGTTATATGTAAAATAATTTCTCTTGCATTTCTAGATACTTTAGTCATTATCAATTATCCCACATATATCAATGTTGGAAATAACCAATACTAACTGCATTAAGCTTGCGATTTTTAAATCAAATCACGGTGTATAATTCTTCAATTAATCCATAATCGAATTTACCCTTAAATTTAATGAACCCATTTTTTTTTTTCCTGTGAAACCAGAAAATATTTTAAATAAAAGCAAATTTAATGGCACGAAGTATAGGAAAGATCAACCAGGGTTCGAGTTGATAACCAAGGAAGATCACAGATTTTCACACGTCTAATTATGCAATCATGCACACATGATGACCGAGGAAGATCACAAATTTTCACAACTCCTGTATTATACAAGACAACCTTCAATCATCCCTACACCATCCACTCACACGAGAGAGAGAGAGAATGGAGGAGGCTTGCGACAAAGCGATGGCATACTAGGGGACATTGACAGAGGAACAAAAGTAACAAGTTCAGAAACATTTCCGATCCATGGATAAAGATGGAGATCCAAAAACAACAAGAAGTGAGTTCTGCGATTTTCTCAAAATCAACAATGAAAGATGCTGTTCTTGGTATTGCAGGCTACTCCAGGATCTAGACAAGGATGAGAATGGCCACCTTGACTTCACCCAATTCATCACCTATTATCACTTAAAATTATTTACGATTGAATTATGCTGCTTTGGATGTGGAGTTATCTTGAATGGAAAGTTCTGTTTCGCTTGTGTAAATTGCTGCCACAGAGCCACTTCCTTCCTGCGATGTTTGTTGTTCTTGCTTCTCCAGAAAGAATTTCACTCACACCCATGAACATGGCGTCATCCCTGTTTTTAGGGACATAAAGAAAAAATTTAATGAAACTTTTAGTAGATACAAACACTTTATATTATAAAAAAAGAAGGTTCATCTATTAAATTGCGAGTGAAAAAGTTTATAGATAAAAATATTTAATGCAAATAAGTACAGGTAACAAATACATAATAATTTTGTCTATACGACAACAAAGTATTGATAAAATATAAGACTTAATAGAATCTAACTTTAATTATGCTACTGAGGTTGCCGCCTACGTTGTTTATATAGTGCGTGCTACATTTTATAGCGAGTGCAACATGATGTAAAACTTGTGAGAATCGATCCCAATCCTTTTTCTTTGTTTTTTATCTTTCTTAGGAATACACACACACACACACACATATATATATATATATTTTATTCTCTATTTTACTATTAAGTCAATGTCTTCATACCATTATATTATATTGTATGTTGTTGAAATTTTTTGTATTGATTTAAAGACAAGTGGCTTCTGTTATATATCCGCAAGTGTTGTGTGTGAATTAGATTTATTTTAGTAGTAATAACTAAGCTTTAAGTTAGCATTAATTATAAATATGTAAATATGTCTCAAATTGCAAGCTATTTAAGAATTGAAGTGTTTGAAAAGATTTAGATTGGCATATCGATGGTTCTGGTGTAGCTTAGTTTGGTTCAATATGAAATGTGGGTTCGAATTGTATGCCATTCTTTTTTTTTTTTTCCTTAAATCTCTTTTGGTTCTATTTTTTATCATCATTTGCATTTGAATAAAATTTTTATTTTTCAATTTTATTTATGATGTCTTGCTATGAATCTTTTTAAGCCATAAAGAAAAATGCTTACTAGTTAACTCGAGGTTTAGCTCATTGTTTGCGTTTACCAAATGATTATAAATAATGCATGCTTTTGATAAAAATCAGCCTAAGAGTGAAAATCTCTAGCAAGTGTACCGATTGTAAGAGTATAGTATAGTAATGCATAAGGTCATATTCCATAGGAATTGGGTCTTTAAGGATCAATAATTATCACCCTTCATCTAGTTAAGCAAGTCAAAAAAGGAGTAGTCTTTTATGTATCAATGATTACCACCCTACATCTAGTTAAGCAAGTAAAAAAAGGAGTAATTATAGAATGGAATAGAACTAACTAAAAACTAAACTAATACAAATTCATTTGAAGTTGTAATACCTAAACCACTATTTCAAAACAAAAGCATATTTTACACTAGCAAGTATAGTCTCATTCACCATTTTCATGGGACTAGTTTAGTTTTCATTCTCACTATTAAATTATATATATTAAATATTCACGGTTAATTACTATTAAATCTTTACTATTAATACGTAAATTAATGGAGAGATTGAAGATTGGATTGATCTCATAAAAAAATAGGCTAAACCATAGAAAATTCCCTAGCAAGTGCACTAGGTTGTGTCTGTAGTATTAATATTGGTAAGACCAAGTCAAATCCACAAAGTTTGGGACTTGCTCCTAGTTATATCAATCCTACTTAAATCTAGTTAAAACAAAATTTACTTAATTATAAAATCTAAATCTATTCCTAATTAATATAAAATATTGGAATACCAACACCTATATTGATAAAATTAGTGAACCAGGAAATTGGAATATTGAGATATCATGTTAACGATTATGATATTAAAATATACCATATTTCATTGTTAGATTTTTTACTGGTTTAGATTATTTCCTTTGATTTCTTTTCCATGTTACCAAAGTATTGAAGCGTAGTAACCACCTCTTTCCATAGCAAGAATTATCCTAATTAATTAACTAAGCCTTTCTATTTTGAGAAAAGATTATTTAATTAATTAATTGTTTTATGTTGTAAATCCTAATCCAACCACATGTCTTACTTGTAATCTAATGTTAGAATGTCATGGAATTGATTGAATTAATTTTATTCATTTTAGATTTAACCCAATCTAACATGCATTCCATAAATTATAAAATAAATGCTCGATGAACAAAAACCAAAAACAAGCATTCCATAAATTTTAAAATAAATGCTCGATGAACAAAAAAAAAGAACATGTAATGCTCAAATATTCGATATAATAATATCATAGATCCATCAATCCAATAATTCATAATTGTAAAAAGCACCCAAATTACAAGAGGAAAAAAAATCCATGAACAAAAATTAGAAAAGGAAAGAGAAAACTTAGTCTTTATCGAATAATTCAGAGTTCTCATTCCCTTAATCTTTCCATAAATTATGTCACTACTCCAAACTGATGTGGATTTGTTATTATAGGGAACTACAAATAAAACTGC
The DNA here is from genome assembly GCA_037954665.1 of Laguncularia racemosa. Taxonomy (NCBI): domain Eukaryota; kingdom Viridiplantae; phylum Streptophyta; class Magnoliopsida; order Myrtales; family Combretaceae; genus Laguncularia; species Laguncularia racemosa. The sequence goes on along the minus strand of JBBMOL010000031.1, from coordinate 4,662,977 downwards.
TATATGGAATTAAAGAGAAAACGTAGTCATTGAACAATTCAAAGTTCTCATTCCTTTAATCTTTGCATAAATTATGTCACTGCTCACAACTAATGTGGATATATTCTTATGGTAAACTACAAATAAAACTACTCTATGGAATTAAAAAAAGAAAATAGAGTTGGTGGCTGTGAAACGTCTTTGTTTAGTGCATTAGTCTTCCCTCCTTTCATGTGTGTTGTGTCTTATTTTGTGGTCTTCTAACCAAATTATGTTTTCTTTCCCAATTTTTTGTTTTTAATCTCACAAAGTTTATTTCCTTGATTTTTTTTTTTATAATTTAGCATGTGATTTTTGCACTAATCGTGTGTATATATTTTGAATCTGCATATTTTCCTACCAAAAGAATGAAAATATACTCATTAGTGTAATACAAAGTTAATAAATATATATAATTTTCACACTTATTAATTACCCCCAACGTTAGATTTTGCATTTTGTTAAGCAAAACTTATTTCATGAAAAAAAAATTAAGGACAACAAATATTACACTAATTACAATATTAAATGAAAAATTAACCATAAATTGCACACAAACTATTCATAGCGAATGAGAATCTTTCTTATCAATTTGCATTCAAAGAATATTAAATTCAAGTTATTAACAACTATTTTATGCCTGCTTTACTCAATTAAATTCAAATACACTAAAAACACTAAATACTAGAGTTTAGCTACTAATCTATGTGATATCAAGTTGTATTACATCATTTAAACAAAGATTTGCAAACTTAAAATTAAGTATAATATCAACTAGTCAAGAAAAAGTCATCTATACTTTATACACTTACCTAAACTGTACACACACTCCTCTTTCATCTCATATCATAATTTAAAGTAAATGCATATTACATCAATTTGTCTTCTAAAATATTTTCCTTTTTTTTTTAGTTAGGTTTTCTTTCCATTAATTTTTATTTTGATTTTGCATAACGTAGTTTTATTAATTGGTAAGTTCTAAACTAGATAACCTTAGGTTACTAGGTTTTAAGATATCCCATTAAACCTCTATAACTCTAAAAGCTTGATACTTGTAAACTTTAAAGAGTGCAATTTATACTAGCAAGTGTACTAGGTCATGAATGTAGTAATAAAAAGAACTAGTAAGATTAGGTTGTTCCCATGTGTACTAGATACTAAGTACCAATTGTATTAACTCTAGTTTTAGTTTAGCAGTCAAATTCTAATTTAAAAGAAAAAAAAATTACTAAACTAAAACTAGTGAAATCTAATTATACCAAACAATTCACTAGGGAAAATATCAATGAACTAAAGGGGTGGGACATTAATTAGGCTATCATTCGGAAATTTACATATGCATCAAGTATATATAAAGATTAATTATATGAGTTTTTTTTCTTTTTTCTTTTAAAAAATTCACAAGGATCCCCTTCCCTTCTAAGTCCTAATAATCCTATTTATGACATTGGCTTCCCTTTCAAATTGCCTAATTCATATTTATTAGCTATGCAAAAGAATTCCTCTCATAAATATAAATACCTTAATTAAAATTAATTAACCTACATATTTCTATGTCAAGATAATGAATTTAATTGTATTGAGTTCATGAATCCTAGACTTAATCTAATATCCATGTGTCCATGCCATGGTTAAACTAAGCCCATTCCAATTTTCATGCAAGTCCTCCATTTTCTTCTAAGTCTTTCATATTCTAATTTATAAATAAGTCATAGGCCTAAAAACATATTTATAAACTGTAAAAATCTTATAATAAAACCATTTAAATAATTAAATAATAACATATAAAAGATTCATGATAAAATATATCCATCAAGCTATGTCAAATCCCATAAAACTATTTAATTCATGACAAATAAGAGCACAACAAAAAGATTAACAAGAAACATGAATTCAATGAAAATCATGAGAAAAAGAAGAACTTGGTAGAAATTTGTGAACAATTCTATCTTCTATTCCATTGTCTATACTTAATCTTTAGTTTCTTGACCCCTTATGTCCTGAGGAATCTTTTTTTTTTTTTTTTTTGCTATGACTGTGGAAAAGAAAAAGGAATATAAATTTTCCTTCCTTTGAATGTTCCAACTTCTTCTCCTATTAAAACCAAAAGGTTCAATTGACATTGTTTCCTAAAAAATATTGGCACATATTTCTTATTACCTTTTTCTTGTAATTTGATCATGAACACATAATACTCTAGAGGCCTCCTTTTCAATTAAATTATTGTATGCATATCCACTTTCTAAATATTATTATTGTTGAATGTGTTGGATACCCGGGACAAAAGTTTAATTGTGGACACATGTTGGACTATGCTATGTGAATAGGTTGAACTTTAATCTCCAATGTAGATCGGCATGCAAATTTACAAATGAGCCAGCTTAATCCATAGATGCATGCCTTAGTCCATCCTTCATATAATTCTTGCATTTAAAACATCTTTTGTGTATATTTTCCAAATCCTCACAATCTTCCTATCAAAAGCATAAAAATATACACATAGGTGTCATTTAAAGTTAGTTAAAATAATATTTAAGTTTATAACTTATAAATTACCCCAACAATAGAGTTTGCTTTTACTCAAGCAAAACATAATCAATTCAAACTAAGAAGAAAGTATCTTATTACACTTACAATAGACCATCTCACTTACATGATCTGAATAAAATTGGCACAAGTACATGAATCACTTTTGCATCCTTAATAAATGAAAATACTAAAGACTTTACTACAAAAAATATATGCTCAATTTTTATATTATGCACCAATAATACTTAAGCTCTATGACTAGAAAAATTAATTGAAGTGATATAAGACTTTCATGTAATTTAAACAAAAATTTGTTATCTTTGAATTGAATTTAACATTAATTCACTTAAGAAAAGTCATACACACTTCTTATTCCATTTTATCAAACATTTAAACTAAAACATTTATACATATTTCTTTTGTTTAGCCTTATTCATCTTTCTACATAAAGGAGTGCCTTTTTATTTTTATTTTCTTTTAATTTTAGTTTTCTTGAACTTTTGTCTTAACTCATATAGCAAGCTTTAGGTCGATTTTCCTAGGCTCATCACCTAAGACAACAAGCGTTATTCCTATAGGGTACCCTATAGACTTAATCACTCGTGTTAATGAAACACACTGCTAGACTTTTAATTTTATATAACCGAGTGCCACACTACAACCATTTTGGATAAGTGGACTTTATTATTCAAATGCCATAAGGAAGACCAAAAAGTACTTGAGGCTATTTCTTAAATATATTCATAACTTGAGTCAAAGACTTGAGATATTAAAGTAGAATTGGCACTTTTATATAGTTTTTCCTTTTCTTTGTTTCTTTTTCTTTTTTTTTTGTGTTTGTTACCTGAACTTTATTTTAAAAAAAGATAAGTAAGAAAAACTTCATTTGGTCACAAGTATATAAAGGTCTTCATGTTTTTCGAAAATTTCCTAGGAATGACTATATAATAAAGTGAATCTATGAAATGCACCTAACTAATCTTTTGTAAATAACATTGCCTCAACTCAAGACATTTGATCTTAAATTTAAAAAGTACAAAAGTTGGCAATATCAAATATTAGTCATTCATCTTAGAGTGATTTGATGGTTTAGATTAGCCTCTAAAATCTCTAAATGAGAGATTAATTATCTCATTTGTAGAACATTTTACATATTGCTTGACGTAGCGTAGAAAGCGTAAAAGCACGAGACCAATTCTAGGATTGAATCTCAAAGATAAACAAGGAACAATCTTAAATTATTCCTTAAAACTCTCAATTATGCACAATTAAAGAAACAAAGAAAACTCTCTCCAAGTGTTTGTAATTCAATAGATGATAAAAGATAACCCTAATAATGACCTAGGAAACTATATATAGTCTTTCTTTAGGAAACAAATAAAAAAAAGAAAATATATATATACACGTGGAAATATATATATACACGCGTTCTCGTCATGCGGCTTATACACGGTCGTGTATAAAACCGTGTATGTTTCTGTGGATCTTCCAAACTCAACACACGGTCGTGCCTTGGTGCCGTGTATAAAACTGTATATGTTTCTGTGGATCTCAATACACAGCCATGCTTTGGTACCGTGTATAAAACCGTGTATGTTTCTATGGATCTTTCAGACTCAATATATGGCCGTGTCTTTCAAAGACACGCCCATGACACAGGTGTCAGCTACGATGTCCACATCATTGCTAAGTTTGAGAGCAACATGAATGGTTTGACAAAATGCCTCAATAGAAGATCAAACCAATTTGTTTATGAAGAATGGATTAAGAACATGCAAGAACAGAAAACCCAATCTATTGCCAATTGCACGCATATGGGACATCAAGTTTGCATATTCCTCCTTCCACATCCATTTTTATTACATCTGCACATGTGTAAACATTTCAAGTTTTCTCCAAGGCTAAAGGGCATGCTCATTGCATGTAGTTGGCTAGCTACAATGATGATCTATATAAAAACTCTACTAATTGAGTGCTATAGAACCTTGCTATAATATTATTATACATATATACATAAGACACACACATGCTTGCCAATGTAAGCACACGCACACATGCATATGTACATGTCACAATCCGTGAGTTCAATGTGGACATGGAGCGATCAACTTAGGTTTCTAATGTTATGAGCAACATTAATAAGGTAGTTTATACTGGTGTAAGGGTACTCTAAAGGTAGGTTTGGCTACTTGTGTGTAAATTGGTTGGGAGTTGATGCTGCTCTCCTAATGATATCCATGTAGGTCGAAACCAATTGAAAAGGTTCATCATCTTAAACATAAGAGGGATTGTGGTAAAGGTAGTGAGGGTATTCTTGGTGAAGGATGGGTTCAGAATAGTCTTTACTAAAAGTAGGAAGAAAAGGCTAGTTCACCAATCTAGAAATGAGTAAAATGTGTCAAGCAAAGGATGATTGACCATTTCATGGGAATTCTAAGTGGGGAGAACCTCCCACCCCTTAACAAGTAGTATTAGAGATAAAGTTCCAACCCCAACGAGTCACTTGAATACTACCCTAGTGTAATCAATGTGTAGGTAATCATGTTAACAAAAAGGGCTCATATGAGTGTAGCTCAAGAGGAGGAGCAGTCATTAAATGGAGGATATCATTGCAAGAGAGGGGCGGTTGTGCCATGAGTCAAAGCTTTATAATAAGACCTACCCAAATCAATATAAAGGATAAAGAAAGAAAACAATACTTTAGTAGGCTACCTTACCATTAGGCATCTCAATAAGTGGCAATCTCAAATGATGTAGAGAGGGGCAAGGCTAAGAGAGGGGAGATGTGGAAGCCTAGGAGGTTTAGCAATAGGTGGAGGAGGGCAGTAATTTGCTAGGGAAAAAGGATAGTGGTAGAAAATTGGCCTTGTGACAAGGGTGTTATGAATTTAGGTGGGAAAGAATGTCAAGATACGTGACCTCAATGCAAATATGGAGGAATTAACACAGGCTTACAATGTTGTGAGTGGCATCAATAAGATGGTTTATTTTAGGAGCAAGAATACTTTGAAAGGAAGGTTTGGTCACTCATGATCAAACTGTTTGGAGCTTATGCCACTTTCCTGATTATAGTCATAATAGGCCAAAACCAGTTGAAAAAGTTGGTCCTCTCAAACATTAGAGGGACCATAGCAAAATTGGTGAGGGTAATCATGATGAAGGAAGTGCTTAGAATAGTCTTGGGTAAAAATAAGAAGAGAAGATTGACTGACCATCCGAAAATGAGTAAAATGTATGAAGTAAAGGATAGTCGAATGCCATACTAAAACTCTAGAAGAAAAGAATTTTTTTGTCTTGTGACACACACACATGCACACATATTCAATATCAATGGTTATATTTAGAATAAATATACTTTTTCTTAAATAGTATAATACTTTAACATCACTCGTGCCTCAATGTAATGATCGTGTTGGAAATATTTTACAATTAAAACTTATGAATCATACCTAGTACAGTCCGGCACACATGATATTTAAAGTCGTCTTGGTTGACTAATTGTCACATAGCTATATATAATTATCCAAATCAAGTTATGGCTCGACTTATTTTGAGTATTTTCTCTAATCCGATCTTGTTATAACTTGAAAAAAGAAAAAAAAAAGAAAGAAAAAAATCCAATAAATAATATTATTATTGAAAAATTTACTTATAGACTCCATAAATTTTTGGAGTTACCTCAAACTAGTGTCTTTGATTTGATTCCATCGAAATTGTTGTAGTTAGAAATTAACAAAGACAGTTGCATTAAGTCCTATACAAATTCAATTTAATCAACAATTTTTACATCCTTAAATTAATCAAACATAAACCTTGAATAATCTTAAAACCCTCATTATTCCATAAGATATTACTATACTTATATGTTCAATTCAAACTCAAAGCCTTACCACCGAGAATAATCTAAATAATATGCTATATATTAGGTCACATTCAACAATAAAATCGGCGGGAAAATTTATAGATTAAAACTCCTACTGAACAAAGAATTGTGTATATCTATGGGGCCCAAAAGTTAAATCTATATCCTTAACAATGCATTTGGAAGCAAGGAAAAGGTGAAGGAAAGATCTGGAGGGATGGAATTACTGGGGATTTAAATCATTTTTCATAGAATTTGCGGAGAAAATTTGGGGTGGAAACAAATTTAAGAGCCCACTAAAATGTGTTCCCTTACAAAATGGAGAGAAAGTAAGGAATTTTAAGAATATTGATTTATTTTCTATTTTGCTTCTTGTAATTGATTAAATTATTAACTCTTATGGGTATTTTAGTACTTTGGTACTATATCACTCTTTTGTCTTTATTTATAGCTAGTTAATGCCATGTGTCATGTGCAAGTTTTGGTTTAAAGAATTTATATATTTATAAAGAATGATATATTTCTCTAAAATATTATCACAATTAATATATTAATAAATATGTTCATGAAAAAAATATATGATTACTATTATTAAATTCAAACAATTGGTATTATATCATGTTAGTGTTTTTTTAACTTGTGTATGTGAAGGAATTTTGTAAGGACTACCAATATAGAAACTATGACTTAGAATCTAACTCAGGATTTAGTACAAAACCTAGGTTAGAACCTAGCATAATAACACCTAAATTCAACCTAAAATAACAATGTCATGCCCTGAACTATGGAATCTTCATTTGATAAAGATCATCAAAAGTCAAGCCAAGGAAAAAGATTACTCATGTACCTCAACTTAAAGGACTAAAACATCACTCAACTATCCAAATTTGTTTAGAAAACCTAAACACCCTAATACTTGAATAGAAATTAGGAAAACCTACCCTAACTAAGAAAACTAGTTGAAATAGATCAAAAAGCCATTAAAGCTAAAATTTACCCTAAAGGTAAAAAGTTATACTAAAAGTAAAAATTTAAAGTAAAAGTACAAATTTATACTAAATAGTAAAATAGTAATTATAAATTCTAAAAATAGATAAATAAATAGTAAAAAAAAAAAAAACAAGGTAAAGACATTGATAGGGACCCATGACTCATCCTTACAAAACATGAAGAGACTTGGTCTACACTTAATGACCACATTATTATTCTTGAAAATAAAAGGAAATAGTAAAATAATATAGTATAACATATAAATTTGATAAAATACCCTATAAAAACACCATAAGATCACAATAAAATTTCACCTAACCAAATAGGTGTTACCATGCATGGAAATGATTAGCAAAAATATTAAAAGAAAAAAAAAACAAAATGGGGTACAAAATATGGAAATTTCATAGGAAATTTAGACAAATTTTTAAAAGTATAAAAAAAAATCAAAAAAATCACCAAAAATAAATCGAGCATCCAAAATTCAAACAAAATTTAACCATTTGATCCCCTCATATTTTATTCATTTTTCATCCTATTCTATATTCAATTCAAAATTGAATATTTTTTCATTACCTAAGAATCCATCTCATTCCACTTTCTTGTTAATTTGCATGGAATGCACGTGTAAAATTTGAAAACTTCTAACCTTGAATTCATTAAAAAAATCAATTAAACAAGTGGTGAAAACTCTATAAATACTAGCCTAGCCCTCCATTCTCATTGTAACTCAAATTTGTTAGCTCCCAATGTAGCAAAGGCTGATAGAAGAAGTTTTCCCTCTACCTTGGTGGTGGCCATCATGGTAGTGGTTTGTAATATAGGGTGATTTTTTGTACTAATTTTATGTGTTGGTGATTTGGTCTCCTTTCTTCACAAAACTGTACCTATAAGTTCATCATTTTTCCACTTAAATATGCCAATTTTTCTAGGATTAATCTTCCATGTTTCATATTTTTTTTAATTATTGCTAGTTATAGTACTATAATAAGTAATTTGCTAATTTAACATAAAATTCCATTTAACTAAGTTATAGCCTAATTCTAATCTTCATATCTACACATGTTATATTTTATAATATTTAACATATTTTGGAATTTTTGCCCCCACTTGATAAAATATTTTCCAATAATTTAGTATTTTATGCCTATTTTTATTAAAAATGGCTAAAATAACAATATTTTGATAAATTTATGAAAAAATTCTAGTTTTCACTTTTATTCAAATATAAGTTATTTACACTACTTTATGATGATTTATTATATCGAAAAGGTGGATTTTGATAATCTCCCAATTGTGGTCCCTTTATTAAGTCCTTACCAATAACTAGAGACTATGATACCTAATTGAAAGAAAAACCTAATAACAAACATTTTTGTTATCCAATATGATCTACATTTTACGCTAACCAACTTTTCAAACTTTAAATTATATTATATTAAAAAAACACAGTTTTATCCACTAATTTTTGAAGAATATAATTACATAGTGAGTATATAGAGTAAAACAGAAAATGAATAATGCTTTTCCAAAATTATCTTTTTTTTTCTTTTAATCAATTATCTATAGGAAATTTTAAAATCACCACTAGGAATAAAGCTTATCTAGCTTAAACTACCAAACAATTAGCTTGTCACACGACATTCTTTATTTTGTTAATAAAAAATTGTAAGTCATTATACCTTCTTATGCTTGTAACATAGATTCTATATACACAAGCAGCAAGTATGATTGCAATGATTGTGGTAGCTGAGCTTACCTACTTTGGTATGTTTGATTGATGCCCTTTGAATTTAACATATGTTTGTGGCTTGATTATAATACTGTTTGGTTGTCCCTAAATTAGACTAATGTTATACTTGGCTTAATAACCAGATATGTATTGCATTCTTTTTGCATTATTTCTACTCAACAATTACTTCCCATTAGGTGAGAACTATAATTAGTATCATTCTTTAAATCTTTATAAAATTAAGTGATATGAGAAGAGGTCGCGATATAGAATAAAGGCTATCACATGGATAGCCCTAATGGGATTTAAGAGGACTCATATGAGGGTCCATTGCACAAGCTTGGTTTTAGTGGAGCAATGTTTTGTATATTGGCTAACTCCTTTAAACCCAGGCTAGAGTGGAGTTAGTTTTTCTAGTCTCATGAGGAGCTGGTCAATGTCATGCAGATGGAACTATTAGTTACTGCATACAATTTTATGGATTTATTTGTCTTGATTGATACATATAATGCTTATACCTTGCCACTTACTAACGATGTAGCATTTTTCTTACACCCTTATAGGTTTTGTGTCATAAGTAAAATCAAAGTATCAACAAAAATGCCACTAACTAATGCAATACATAAATGGGTCAAGTGAGGCCATATACAGATAAGTTAACTTATTTTAAAAAGGTTTAGTTCATTATTCCTCAAGTAATTGTTGTTTTGCAAATATAAGTTGCACTAACTAATTGTAAAAGTTTGTCATTCCAATAACTCTCATAATTAGTTAGTGGGTGTGGCAAGACTATTTATCAGGTTTTCAAGGCATGAAAAATTTTCTATAGTCCCACTCATGTTTTTTATGGAACCGATCAATTCTTCAATTTCACCATCAATTTATATATTAATGGTGATCAATGGTAGAAATTTAATATATGCGAATCAATAGTGAGATTAAAGGCAAACTAGTCCCATTAAAAGGTGGACAAGACCATAAAGGGTTGCAATTCTTGTCATTGTTTGCATAATAAATGTGAATATTTTGCTAATGTAATACGAAAAAATATTATTAATAAAGAGGTATAGCTAGTAAAAGTCTCTAGAATTATATATTATTGTAGATGTTATATTGTTTCAAAAGAATTACAACACATTATATTATGGAAATGCAACATTATGTACTAAAGAGTAGACCTTTCGTTATTAAATTAAGTAAGGATTGCAACCCTAGTCATTCATAAGTGCCATTTTTTCTTTTCTTTTTTCCTTTTTTTTTTGCATAAATGACATATCTCTTTAATATCTAATTAAAAAAATATATATATATATATAATTTTAGTTTGCATAAAAGTGTGATTGACTAAATGAAATGTTGAGAATTACCAAAAGGAGTAATGATAAATAAAGGTTTCTAAAATTAAATATATATACTAAAAACTAAAAAATAAAAAAGAAAATAAAAAGACAAAAGTGTTCAAAGTAAATAAAATTTTATATTCCATGTGTTACTTGGATAGAAACAGTAAAATCATTGCATCACTTTGAAGAGATAATTAAAATTCTAATTTTAATTCTTAAGACCTCTAGCCTCTTGATAAAATTTCTTTTTGTTGATCTTTAGTTTTAGAGTTTACAAATAATGAAAGTGTCATGGATAAGACATAAATAGAAAAAAAAATTGATATAAAAATACCATGAAAATATAAATGAAAAGTCACTATTAATAATAAAAGGTAATAATAGTGTATAAGTAACTACATTGAATTATATGTAATCAAAACATATTTAAAGAAAAATCATAGGTATTATAAACGGAAAAAAAATAATTGGATAAGAGTATCAAATCATGAAGATGCATTATCATATACTAAGGATTATGCTATTAATTAAAAAAAAAATCAATTATATGAGTTATATATTTAAGTCACACTTGAAAATTATAAAAGCATGCTCATGAAAAAAATGATTTATTTTAAGTAAACAAATGCAATTAGATAATGTACATAAGTGATGATATTGTTTTCAACAATTCAATGCCCATTATATATATCACATACTATAGCTATCTTTGGTTACAATAATTTTTCATATTGTATCTTACAAATATGCTCAAATGGATCTATCCCTTATAATTATTAACCAATTAATTAAGAATAGATATTGTCACACCCATAAAACCAGTTAAACAATTTCACCACACTCGCTAACTAATGATTAGGGTATTGGAGTGACAAATTTTCACGATTAGTTAGTAGATGTAAGGCTTACATATGTACAATAACAGTTACTTGGGGAATAATGAACCAAACCTTTCTAAAATAAATTAACTTATCTATAAATGGCCTCACTTGATCCCATTTATCTATTGTTGATACTTTAACTTTACCTATGGCACAAAATTTATAAGGGTATGAGTAAAAACCATATACTCAATAAGTGGTAAGGGATAAGCATTATATGTATCAACGAAGATAAACAAGTCCTTTAAAGTGCATGTAGCAACCACTAATGCTATTTACATGATAATGACCAATTTGTGATAAGATTAGAGAAGTTAACCTCACTCTAGCCTAGGTTTTGAGGGGTTGACCAATATCTAAAACACTTCACCACTAAACCTAAACTTATGCAATGGACACTCATGTGGGTCCTCCTAAAACCCATTAGGACTATCCATGTGATAGCTTTTGTCTTATACAGTGACCTCCTCTTTTATCACTTAGCTCCTTAAAGGTTTAAGGAAGGATAGTAATTATAGTCCTCATCCAATGGATAGTATTTAGTGAGTAGAAGTAATGTAAAAAGGATGTAATGCATGTTTAGTTATTAGGAAGATTATAACATTAATCTAGTTTATGGGCGATTGAGCATTAGTATAATTAGGCCACAAATATATTTTATATTCGAAAGCATTAATCAGACATACCAAAGCAAGTAAGCTCAACTACCACAAGAATTGCGATCACATTCACTGCATGTGCACATAAAATCTATGCCAAGCACAAGCAAGTATAATGACTTATGATCCCTTATTAAAAGAATAAAGATTGTCGCAAGGCAAGACATTTACTTAGGCTATGGTGTGAATTAATCCTTTGAAGTAAATCTTGAAAAGTCCAGTAGATATGCCTAAGTCAATAGTAGATAGGGGAATAACATGTGATCCTTAAGGTAATTTCTAAAGAAGGTTCTATAATAGTTTCTATGTAAGGTTTTACTAGTCCCTATCATGATGGTAGTTTTTGGTTAAGGATAAAGTAAAGATTTACTATTTTTCTTAAAAGAGGGATAGTTTGTTGTGTGATACAAGAGTGCGTTATTAAATGTAGTATGGGTATAGGTGATTTTTTTTTTTTTTGAATAGGTTTAGAAATTTTAATGTAGTAGTTATAACTTTCTAAATTGTAGTGGATGTTTTAAATGAGTTAATTATTTTAATCAAAGCTTATTGAATTCTATAAGATAAGGAAAATATCATGTTGCTAATAATTGAGTGTGAAAGAGTTAAAGTTTTGAAATAGGAAATGTTAAGAGATGATCTATATTGATTATAAAGTAATCGATGACTATTATATAAGTTTAGAATAGGTTATGTATAAATATATATATTTTTATAATAGTAAAACAATACACTTGAATTGTAATAGAATAAATAAATTTTAAAATGAAGTTTTAATGTAAGTTTGCATTATAACTTGATTAAAATAGCCTATTCTTGATGAACAACCAATATTGGTATTTTTCTATGAATTATTTAATTTTCAATATTTTAGCTATTTATTGCAAAAACAGGCTTAAATTATAAATCAAGTAGAAAATATTTTGCCAAGAGGTGACAAAGGTTCCAAGACATCACAAATAATGTTAATTAACATGTGTGAAAATATGATGGTAAAAAATGAACTATAACTAATACTTTCTATTTTCTATCAGTAACTAGGAGATTACTTAATAGATTACCAATATTGGAGAAAATTAAAAAGAAATACTAAACATAGGAAATTAAATCTAGGAAAATTAAAATAACTAAGTAGGAATATAGGGAATGTACACATAAGAGAATGCAGCAAAATAACACCAAAATAATAATATAAGAAAAATCTAGCTGAAATGTGACCACCACTACAAAACGCCACTCAAACCATCACCTCGACTAGAGTGTTGGTCCAATTCAAGAGGAGGGGGAAGCCCTAAATATCATCTCTTGTGATCAATGAAGGCCAACAACTTTGAATGGAAAATGGGAGAGGGGGCTACAGTATTTATAGGTGTTAAACCCCCTTAAAAAATTATTTTTTTAATATTAAAAATTATGGAAAAATTGACATATGTCTCTATGCATGTTGTCATGTGCAAGGTTAAAGTTTCATGATTTTTGTACACTTGTGTGAATTTTGATGGATTTTTTTTATTAAAAATATGGAATATTCTAGCATAAATCAATTATTTAAATAATTAATTGATTCATTCTTTATTTTCTTACTTTTTTAGAGAGATTTTATATTATGTCATAACATGTTCTTATCATGTTTAGGTGATTTGATAATTGTTTGGCTATTTAAGGTTATTTTACAAGATATTTCACCATATTTACATATGATACCATATTATATTAGTATTTTCTTTAATCTTCAAAAAATTTATGTGGTTACTAGGTGTAGACAAGATCCTTTTCTTGTCTTGTATGAATAAGGCATAGGTCCTTGTTGATGTCTTAACCTTGCCTTTTTACTATTCACTTATCTATTTTTATAATTTACTAATTACTATTTTACTTTTTATTGTAGATTTTTACTTTCACTCTAAACTTTTTACTTTTACTATAAAATTTTACTTTGAGAATAAATTTTAGATTTTAGAGTTTTTTTTAATCTATTTTGACTATTTTTCTTAATTATGGTAGGCTTTTTAATTTTTAACTAAATTTTGGGCTTTCCAACTATATTAGATAGTTGAGTGGTATTTAATTCTTTATGTTGGGGTCTAATTAACCTAATGGTATGAGTAATATTTTCTCTTAGCTTGACTTTTTATGGTATATTGAGTGGACATCTAGTTGTCATTGCTATTCTAGGAAGAATTTAATTGCTACTAAGCTAAGTTCCAACTTAGGTTCTAAGTAAGGTTCTAGGTTGGGTTATACATATATGGTTTTACAAGTTGAGTGTCTTTGCATTCTCTCCTCCAAAAAGTTTCATCATTAAAAGTTGTGCTTAGCTTCTTCTGTTTTAGATTTCTAGCTTACACTTGGGTTAACCATAAGGATCAATGGAATTCATATAGTTAATGTAGTTAACTTAGCAACTCTCATGTCCAAGTAGCTTAACAATAATAGTTCCACTAGGTATACTATTAGTTAATGATAGAATAAGGCCGATAACTATCATTATGTGTGTAATATAGACTAGGCTCTACATGTTAAACTATCCTCATTGATAGCATCAACATAATAACATTAAGGAATTTTTTTTTTTTTAGTGGGTGGTGGGATGCTTTTACAATGATTGGTTTAAAACATTGAGGAAGCTAATAGTAAAAGCTAAAACTAAGTTGTTCAAAACTTAATAAAAATTTTCAATTAAGGAATCATGTTAAATTGAAATTTAGGGGGTTTAGAAATGGATTTTGAAAGAAGATGATTATTAATCAATGTTTCTAATTTTTCTTTTTTTTTTGAAAAAATTAGTCCTTAATCAGATGTAGCATGTAAGAAGGAGTTTATTTTTAAAAGACATTTTATGGATGAAGTTCTATTCGTAATTGATAAAGTGGTCGCTACATAAAAAGAAGTTCATTTGGTGTTAGAGTACTCCTTCCTAGAAGAGATTTTTATAATAAATAGAACCATAAATGGTAGTTGGGAAAGTAGGAAATTTTGAATTGTACATGGAAGAATTAAAATTTTTCTTTGGAAGATATAGTAGGGTTGTCATAGTTGAAATGTTGGGAAATTGAAATTTTGTTTAAAGTGTTGGAAAGATGGAGTTTAAAGTTAATATTTTATTGGTATCAAATCAAAGCTGTGTAACACTTGATTTAGTAAAGTGATTATCAACAAGGGATATCAATTTGAAATATTTGGATTATGTGAAATGATTTTTTGTCAATTGGGAGTTAGATGAATATCAATAATTGATGCTTTTATTTTTAAGGTTAAATGAGATTTCTTTGCTATTGAATGTGGAAAGGCTTAAGCTTCAATTGAATCTATGGCAAAAATTATAATGGTTTAAGAGAAGTTTGTTGTAACTAACTTGTACTAGATATTTAATTAGGCCAAGTTTGTAATATAAAATGGTAGGAGTTAAGGTTAATAGTTTAATGTGGTTTCAATAATTAGTCATAATCATAAGGTTAATAGGTTTATTATTATTATTAATATCATCATCATCATCATCATCAACCTATCACTTAAGGTTACCCAATCACCCACACTTAGTATTACCAAGTTTCAAATTTTGGCATTATTCTTGAAGGTTAGTTACTTTGATACCATTTTAAGATTGTCATGCCCTAAAAGCTTATTAGATAGTCTCACCACACTAGCTAACTAATTATAAGGGTATTGGAATGATAAACCTTCATGATTAGTCAGTAGATGTAAGACTTACATTTGTAAAACAATAGTCACTTGATGAATAATGAACCTAACCTTTTTTAGATAAATTAACTTATTTGTATATGGCATCACATGATCTAATTTACGTATTGCATTAGTTAGTTCATTTTTGTTGGTACTTTGATTTTACCTATGGTATAAAATCTATAACAGTATGAGCAAAAACTACACACTCAGTAAGTGGCAAAGGATAAGCATTATATGTGTCAAGCAAGACAAACAAGTCTTTTAGAGTGTATGCAACAGTCAATTATGCCATCCATACAATGTTGACCAATTCATCATGAGACTAGAGAAACTAACTTGACTCTAGCTTAGGTTTTGAGGAGTTGACTAATATACAAAACACTACTCCACCAAACTTAGGCTTATGTAATGGACCTTCCTATAGGTCCTCCCAAAACCCATTAAACTATCGATATGATAGCTTTTGTCCTATACTGTAATCTTCTCTTTTTTCACTTAGTTCTTATAGAGGTTTAAAAAAGGATAATGACTATAGTCCTCACCCAATGGGTAGCATTTGATAAGCAAAAGTAATGCAAAAAGGATGCAATGCATGTCTAGTTATTAAGTTAAGTATAACATTAATTCAATCTAAAGGTGATCAAACATTATTATAATTTGGTCACAAATGCATTTTATATTCAAAAGGCATTAATCAGACATGCAAAAGTAGGTAGGCTTAGCTACCACCAACATTATAGTCACACTTGTTGCATGCATACACATAATCTATGCTACCAGCATAAGCAAGCATATTGACTTATAATCCTTTGTCAACAAAATAAAGACTATTATGAGACAAGGCACTTACTTGGGCTATGGTGTGTAGTAATCCTTTGTAGTGAATCCTAAAAAATCTAATAAATATGTTTAAGTTAATAGTAGATTCGGGAATAATATATGATTCTTAAAGTAATTTTTAAAGATTTTATAATAGGTTCTATGGTAGGTTCTACATAAGGTTCTACTATAGTCTCAATCATAATATTAGTTTTCAACCTAGGATAAAGTAAAGATTTATTGTTTTCCTTAGGAGAGGGATAGTTTATTATGTGATATGGGGATTAGTTAATAAATATAGTAAGGGTATAGGTAATATTGTGGGTATTTTCTATTAAATAGTTTTAGAAATTCTATTGTAGTAGTTATGAGTTTTTGAGTTATACTAGACATTTTAAATAGATTAATTATTTAAATCAACTCTTACTAAATTCTCTAAGATAGGGAAAATAGAATCCATTGATAGCTATTTTGATTACCAGGTATATAAGATAGTAGAATTGTTTGACATGTAAAGTTAAATAAGTGACATAGAAAAAAGGAAATATTAAATGAGTTTTTTATGTTGCAAATAACTAAGTGTACAAGAGTTAAAGTTTTGAAATACGAAATGTTAAGAGATGATCCATATTGATTATAAAATAACAAATAAATACTATATATAGGTTTAATATAGGTTAGATACGAATATATTTTCGATAATGGTAAAATAATATGTTTGAATAGCAATAGAAGAAAGAAGTTTTAAAATGGACTTTAATGCAAGTTTGCATTATAACTTGGTTAAAATAGCCTAATCTTGATGAAAAACCATTATTAGTATTTTTCTAAGAATTATTTAATTTTCAATATTTTAGCTATTTATTAAGAAAATAGGCTTAAATTAAAAAACAAGTAGAAAACATTTGACTAAGAGGTGATGAAGGTTCCAAGACATCACAAATAATGTTAATTAACATGTGTAAAAATATGATGATAAAAAATGGACTATAACTAAGACTTTCTAATTTCTATTAGTAACTAGAAAATTACTTAATATATGACTAAAACTTGAGAAAATTATAAAAAATAATAAGCACAAGAAATCAAATCTAAAAAAAAAAAAACTAAAATAACTAAATAAGGATATAAGAAACTTACCTATGTGAGGATGTGACAAAATAATGTTAGATTAATAATATAAGAAAAATTAGACCGAAATGTGACCACCACCTCAAAATGCCACTCAAACCACCACCATTAGCAGATTGGCAACCCACTTCAAGAGGAGGGGTAAGCCCTAAGTATCACCTCTTGTGATCAATGGAGACTAACAACTCTAAATGGAAAATGAAAGAGGGGATTGCCATATTTATAATTGTTAAATAGTTGTTAAACTCCCTTAATTTTTTTTAATAGTAAAAATTATGGCAAATTGACATGTGTCTCAATGCATGCTAACACATGTAGGGTTAAAGTTTCATAATTTTAGGACACTTATGTGAATTTTGGTTGATTTTTTTATTAAAAATATAGAATATTCCAACATTATTCTAATTTTGTAAATTATTAATTAATTTATTCTTTTACTTTTTCTTACTTTTTCGGAGATATTCTATATTATGTAACGACATGTTCATATCATGTTTGGGTGATTTGATAGTAGTTTGGCCATTTAGGGTTATTTTATGGGATATTTTATCATAATTATGTATTATACTATATTATTTTATTATTTTCTTTAATTTTCAAAAATAAGAGTTTGTTATTAAGTGTAAACATGGCCCTTGTCATGTCTTCTATAAATGAGGCATAGGCTCTTGTGATGTCTTAATCATTTACAATTTACTAATTACTATTTTAACTTTTTATTGTAGACTTTTTACTATTAATATAAATTTTTACTTTTACTAAAAAAATTTACCTTTAGATAAAATTTTAGGTTTTAGGGCTTTTTTATCTGTTTTGGCTATTTTTCTTTATTATTGTTTTTTTTTTAATTTCTACCTAAATTTTAGGCTTTCCAACTATATTGGTTAGTTAAGTGGTGTTTAATTCTTTAGGTTAGGGTCTAAATATCCTAATGTCGTGAGTAATATTTTATCTTAACTTGACTTTCGATGGTTTATTGAGTAGAAATCTACTTATCATTACTGTTGTAGGGTGAATTTCATTGCTACTAGACTAAGTTCCAACTTAGGTTTTGAGTTAGGTTTTGGGTTAGGTTCTATACATATGGTTAAGCAAGTTAAGAGTCCTTACAAAAACATTATATTGAAAATAATTAAATATCAAGAGAGGCATGGATCATTTGATATAAAGGTAAAAGATGCCATCTTAATATAATATCTCTTGAAGAGAAAATTAAAGAGAGAGAAAGAGAGAAAGAGAGAGAGAGAGAGAGAGGAACAAAAATTGAGAAAGTGAGATAGAAAAATAGTGTGTTGTTTTGAATTATATTTCTAAAAACTAAATTTCTAGTGTGTCAATCACAAACAGAAAAAAAAAAAAGAAAATTTAAATATAAGGAATAAACTAGTACCTCACATAACTTCTTTAGGAATGGAATTTGAAAAAAAAAATATTAAACATTGCAAATAAAAATAAAAAATTAACAAACCATTATAATAATGAGGGCATTGAGAATAAAAGATTAATTGAGAACTCTAGTTTAAGAACATCCTTTGCTTTAAACTAAAACAAATTTCAATTCTAAATAAAAGAATTATCTAAAGAAATATTAGCAAGATTTCATTAGAATATCTATTATAATATATAATTTTAGAAGTTTTTTCTTTCATATGCCCCTTCATTATTACCTTCTTGTATTTTTACTTTTTTTTATATTATTATTTTTTTTTTTGTTATAGTTATTATTTTTCATGTTCGTAACTTTTTGGTATAACCTTTTCAGATTGTTGTATTTTATGAAATAATAACTCCCCTAGAAATTAAAGAGCTACTATGTAGATTATATACTACATGACTCTTCATTTCTTCTAAATAACCGTTTATCATTACCTTTTTGTGTTTGTACTTTTTCGACATTGCCAATTTTATTTCTTTTTTGTTATAGTCCTCTTTGTTATTATTCGCGTTTGTAGCTTTTCAATATTATTTTTTTGAATTTTTATATTTCATTATTATGCAGATGATATATTACATGACTCATCATTTCTTCCATATTTTTACACTTTTACTCTTTTCCCAACGGTAATTATCTTATTACAACAATGAACACATCTAACTACCATTCTCTCTCCGTCCCTCTCTATTGTCAGTTTTCTCTCTCTCCAACCATCATTTGATCTATTCACTCCAAGAATTCCACTTTTTTATGTATTTAATAGATAGGTAAATGGTTTCTTTATCTTTCTTACAACTTTTATTTGTTTATTTATTTACGTTTGCTTTCTTATTGACTTAATTGGTAGGTAATTAAATTCTTTAACTTTTCTCATTTCTTTTATATATTTGTTTTTTTCATTTGTTTAACTCAAATGATAATCTCTTGTTATAACTTTTGTAGTTTAGTTATACTATGAATTCATTTCTTTTGTTATTCTCATGTGGAATATCTTCAAAGATAAAATTTATGTTAATTTAATTGCTATTTGTTTTCTATAGGAACATTATGTAATATGTTGGCAGTGGCCCTACTATTCATTTCAAAAAGCTTTTAGATTTTGTTCCTATATCACAAGATAATTACTCCTTTTTTCTGCTATTAATATTTTACTTTATACATGATTTCCACAAGCAATTTAGATTTAATGTAAAAAAAATATATGTTTAGGAAATTTATGCATTATTTGGGATCTTTTAAATAAATTTTTTAGTATCCTTATAAACACAATTGTTTTTATCTTTTTTTTTTTGGACAATCTATGTAATATGTTATTTTTTATGTTAGTAAATTAAGCATTATAGAAGCTTCTTTTCTATTTATTTATGAAATAATCTTGATTAAAGAATTGCAAAGAGTCCACAAGATAATAGAATTATATAATTTGTTTCACTTGTTGTTTGGGTTGGAGTCTCATGACTTTATAAAAGACTAGTGTTGTTTTTTTAGCATATCTCAATTTTAAAATGTAAAGACTTTTATAAATTATATAATGTATTAGGGAACTTTTTATATATATTGATTTTGCTTTTAATTCCATTCTTATTTTGATAAAGATTATTTATATTTTGTACAGCTTAGTCTATAGCATAATTTGTTCACACGTGTACATATTAGAATACTTGTACATATGAGAGAGTACTATAATTATAAATAGTTTATTGGTTGTAACTTTTGTAACTAGCTACACTCTTTACTCACATAATAGTAATAATAGGAAAAACCATTTTCTCTCTTTCTCTCTTCTCTGCTTTTCTTTCTCCATTCGTTTTGTTATAGGGTTTTGGATCTGTCAATTTTATCATGGTATCAAGCTCATTTAAGTCATTTTCTTTTATCAATAATGGAGATTTCCCCATTAGAAGATGCTTCCTCTCTGTATTTCAATCATCACTTAAATACATAAAATTCCATAGCAATTATGCTGGGTTTGATTAGGTTAAACTATAGTACTTAGAGCAAGTCTTTTTTACTTGCCTTGTCAATACACAATAAAGTTAGATTTATTGATAAGTCAATTGATGCTCCAACTAAGATAGATCTAATGCTACCCATTTGAAATTGTTGCAATAATCTAATAGTTATGTGGATACTATGGTCCATTTTGTTGTCATCTATTTATTTGGAACAAGCTAGTTTTCTCAACTTGATGATATTTGTATATGCAAGTTATATCATATGCTTAATACTATGATTCAAGGAAATTAATTTGTTGATGATTGTTTTACTAAGTTGAACATGATTTGGGAAGAGTTGAGAAATTTTAAGCCTTTGCCTCATTGTACTTGTGGTTCTTGTAGTCAAGATTTTTTTCATAAGTTTCTAGAAATGGCTCAAAAGGATTGTGTTTAAATTTCTCAATGGATTGAATGACAATTTTTCAACTCTTAGATCTCAAATCTTAATTCTAAAGCCTTTTCCAACTTTGGATGAAGTTTATAATTTGTTGATTAGAGATAAATTTCAAAGAATGAATAGGCCTAAAGATTTGATAGTTCCTAATGCATCTACTGAGCTTCAATGAGACTAAACAGAAGAATAGAAGTGAGATAGTCTACAATTATTATTGAAAGAGATGTCATTTGAAAGATAAGTGCTATAAGCTGATTGGTTTTCCATTACACTTCAAATTTAATAATCTGAGATTGTCTAGTACAGATTAACTTATTTCTGATGTTTCTAGAGAGAATATTGCAGCACATGGTAGCAATGGTTATATTGGTGGAGGTTTGAATACTAGTATAGGTTTGAATACTTTAAAGAACAATGCTTCCAATGTTTGTTTAACTAGACACTAGGTTTTTCATTTATTGAGTTTAGTAAATGTTTTAGTTAGCTCTAACTTAAGTATCAATTCCACTTCTTCTACTATGTATCAAATTTTTTCTTTGTAGGATACTAGTTCAACTCAATCAAGTCTCATGGTAGGTATTTCTTTATTTGCTATTACTGGTTTTAATTCAATTTCAAATTTGAATGCTCCTTAGGTTCTTGATTCAGGGGCAACTAATCATATAGTCAGTTCTTTCAAATGTTTTCATACCTATTTAGTTGTTCATGATTGTTATGTTAAACTACCTAATAAACATCATCTTTGAGCTACACATAGAGATTATGTCATTATTTCATCTTATTTAGTTCTTCATGATGATTTTTTCATCTCAAATTTTAAATCTAATCTTATCTCCTTATCTAAGATCCTTTCAACTATTAAGTGTTCACTCATGTTTACTAAACATGAAACTTATATTTATGACTCTTCCACACTAAAAGTGATTAGTCGAGGTAAAGCTAAGCATGGACTATTTTACTTAAAGTAGCAAATTGGAGGTTTAGTCGATTGTGTTTTTGTTTATAAGTCTAGCAGTTATTCATCTTGTAATACATAAAAGTCTTTGTCAGTTTCCAATGTTCTCAATAATATGCCAAATACTTTTAATGTAAGGCATTATAGGTTTGGTCATCCTTCAATTGATTGTATGAAGGATATTCATAAACTTGATAATTTGGTTGCTTACAATAAATTTGTTTGTATCATTTGTCCATTAGCAAAATAAAAGTGTTCTTCCTTTCCTGTACACATTAGAAATACTACTTATGCTTTTGATCTAGTCCATATTAATATTTGGGGTCTTTATGTAACTTCTTCTTTGGAAGGGCATAAATATTTTCTTACAATTGTTGATAATTACACAAAACTTACTTGGGTATATTTGATGAAATCTAAACATGATGTTTCTTCTATTATTTTTACCTTTCACAACATGGTTCTTACCCAATTTAGACAAAAAATTAAGATAATTCAAATAGATAATTGTCACATATTTATCAATTTAATTTCTATTCTTCTAAAGGCATTCTACATCATATTTCTTATGCAGATGCACCACAACAAAATGGTGTTGTTGAGAGAAAACGCCAACATTTAGTTTCTATTGCAGAAGCCCTTCCTTTTTAGTCTTCAATTCCTTTATGCTTTTGAGGTGATGCTTCTCTATAAAATGGTGTTCTTAAAGGAAGAACACTATATCAAATGCTTTATTTTCAATAAAATCCCTTCTTATACACACTTCCAAGTCTTTGTTTCTTTATGCTTTACTTCTACACTTAACATGATTGTACAAAATTTGATGCTCATGTACATCCTTATGTTTTTGTTGGATATCCAATTGGGATCAAAAGGTTACAAGTTTTATGATTTAGTCGCTAAAAAGTACATTGTTTCTCAAGATGTCAATTTTCTTAAATACATTTTAACTTTTTGTGCTTTTACTATAGCTACACCTTTTATTTCATCATCGTCTCAATTTTCTTCATCTTTATCTTTGCCTACAACTAAATCTACTTCTCTTATAAATCATATTTTTTTCCCAATTTCTTGATAGTCATGATTCATGTGATGACACTTTTAATAATACAAATGCTTCTTGATGTCATGCTCCTAGTAGTTTTGGAATTGATGTAGTTCTACGTTATAGTATTAGAGTTCACCATATTCCTTCCTAGTTGGTTGATTATCGCCATGATTTAAGCTTTGGTACATCAATCTTCTAGTTTTGATCTTGATACTCATTCTTCTACTTGTCATCCTATTCAACAAGTTTTATCATACAATTCATTGTATCTTTCTTTTCATGCATTGACAATTGAAATCTCTAAACATTTTAAACCATTTTGTTACAAACAAGCAGTGAGTCTTGAACCATGGTGTAAAGTAATGGATGAAGGGCTTGATTCTTTAAAGACTAAAAATACTTGGTCCGTTGTTCCTTTCCCTCTAGGCAAACATATTACTAGATGAAAGTGGGTTTACAAATTGAAAACAAAGGCTAATGGTAATATTGATAGATATAAAGCCCAATTGGTGGCTAAAGGGTATAGTCAAAAGGAAAATTTTGATTATAATGAAACCTTTAGTTTGATAGTTAAACATACATCTATTCATTTATTTTCTTATCTTGCTATTGTGTTTAATTGGCACATTCATCAAATCAATGTTCATAATGCATTTTTAAATGGAGATTTACATGAGGAAGTCTATATGGATCTTTGACAAGAATTAGAGGTTAAGGGATAGTCTATAGGTACTGGTAGGATAGTTTGCAAGCTCAATAAATCTTTATATGGGTTAAAACAAGCAACACAGTTGTGGAATGTTAAGCTCACCTCTTGTTTACTAACGCATGGTTTTAGATAGTCCTATTGTGATTATTCTTTGTTAACAAAAGGGTCTAGTGATGATTTTATTGTAATATTGGTGCATGTTAATGACCTTGCAATTGCTAGTAAAGTTGTTGATGTTATTGAGTACTTTAAATGTTTTCTTAGATTATAATTCAAAATAAAGGATTTTGATGTTCTAAAGTATTTCATTGGGCTTGAATTAGCATGATCTTCTCAAAGTCTAGTGTTGCCTCAATGCAAATTTATATTGGACTTATTATCTGAAATAGGTTTTATTAAATCATAATCTTCCTCAGTAATTATAGTTGCAAATCACAAACTCTCTAAAGAGGATTCATTTGATCTTGTTGATGCTACTTCCTATAGAAAGATCATTGGCAAGCTTTTGTATTTGAGCATAACATGACATGATATTGCTTATTCCATGCATTTGTTAAGCCGATTCATGGAACTACCAAGACAATCACATCAATTAGCACTTTGAGAAAGTGTTTCGTTATTTGAAACAGAGTCTTAGCCAAGGCTTGTTCTTTTCTAATAAGTTTGATTTGATTCTTATAGCTTATAGTTATAGTGATTGGGGGTGATGTCTAGATAGTAGGTGGTCTACAACTAGTTTTTGTGTTTTCCTTAGTGATTCGCTTGTCAATTGGAAGTCTAAAAAGAAAACTATGATTTCTAGAAGTTTAGCAAAATCAAAGTATAGAGCTCTTGCTTCTATTACATGTGAAGTGATGTGGCTACTGTCTTTATTGAAAGAATTTGAAGTAGATTGCAATTCAACTGTTCAACTTTATTATGATAATCACTTTGCTTTGCATATTACTCGAAATCCAGTCTTTCATTAGCGCATAAAGCATTTAGAGATGGACTTCATTTTGTATGAGATAAGGTTCTTGAAGGAATAATTCTTCCCATATATGTTCCAAGGAAAATGCAAATTGTTAAAATATTCATGAAGTGACTTTTAATTGACCATTTCCACACTTTACTAAGCAAGATGGGAGTATTGAATATATACTCTCCATCTTGAGGGGGAGTGATAAATATTATTTATATTTTGTATAGCTTAATCAATAGCATAGTTTTGTTTACACATATACATAGTGGAATACTTGTACATATTGGAGGCTACTTTAAGTATAAATAGCTTTTTGTTGTGACTTTTGTAGCTACCTACACTCTTTGCTCACATAACAACAATAATAGTAAAAACCATTCCTTCCTATCCATTTTGTTTTGTCTCCCCATGCACGAAGCCTCCCGGTCCCAGGAAACTACGACAAATCAACCCTTTCTACGCTTCTGCCGGTCAGCACTAAGGATAAAATAAACCAGAAGTCAAATATTTCTACTTTTAAGAATAAGAAACGCAACTTGCAAGAAGTATACTTTTAGGCAGCAAACTGAAAACATCTTCTCATATTTCATTTGTGAAATAATTCCTGTCCTTTTTAGACGAATGACGGGATAAGTATTTAATTGTTAAAGAGTATAAATGATTTATTTATTGAAGATGGCATAATTTTAAATATTTTATCTTCCAAACAAATCACTGTCATGACTTGATAATCTCATCACTTCTTAAGGATCCTTAATTCTGCCCGACACCACGCAGAGCGAGAGAGAGAGAGAATGGAGGAGGTTCGCGACATAGCAATGGCATACTACGGAACATTGACAGAGGAACAAAAGCAAAATATTCAGAAATATTTCCAATCCATGGATAAAGATGGAGATGGAAAAATAACAAGAAATGAGTTCCTCGGTTTTCTCAAAATCAACAACGAAAGGCGCCGTTCTTGGTACACCAGGCTATTCCAGGATCTAGACAAGGATGAAAACGGTTACCTCGACTTTACCGAATTCATCACCTTTTATTACTTAAAAATATTCACGATCGAAATACGATGTGATGGATGTGGACTGATCTTAAATGGAAAGATCTATTTCACTTGTGCTCACTTCTGCCACAAAGCCACTTCGTACGATCTTCGTTGCTCTTGCTTCTCCAACAAGAGTCACACACACTCCCATGATAATGGCTCTATCCCTGTTTTTAGGGACACGTCTTCGTTGCTCATTGACAAGATACATGGCGACCCCAAGCGAAAAGAGGTACAATATTTTCTGAAAAAAATATTTTTTTAAGATAGCGTTTGGTTGGCATTGGAATTCGACACTGGACCGAACAAAATTTTTTGTCCTCCGTTTGATTGCCATCCTTGAAGCAAGTACTGGACTAAATACAAATATGGTACTGGACTAAATCAGATATTTTAGTACCGTGTATAATTCGGTACAAAAAATTCGGCACTGGACTACAACCCAATTTTTGCGAAATTCCCAATTTGCCCCTCAATGATCGCGTGTTACTTTCCTTCCCTCTTTGTTCTGCATCAAAGTGTTATGCCATTTCCGTCACTTTCCCTTCATTCTTTCTTGTCCAATTTTTTCTCTTCATCGCGCAACTGCTTCGGAGGAGGAACAACGACAGCTCATCGGCGCCAGTCCTTCCACCATCAGGTTTGTATGCTTCCATCTCTTCTCAAATCGTTGATTCCTTAACAATGTTCATCGCATGGTTGTTCGATTTTTTCGTGTCGTTGTCACTGGTCCTTCTCTGCCGCTTGTTGTATGTTCCTCGCATGCTTCTTGCTTATATGGGGTTTAGCTGGTTATTTACGTTGCTTAAGGGATAGGGTTTAGGTTAATGGATTTTGATTTTAGGGTTTAGGTTAATGGATTTTGATTTTAGGGTTTAGGTTAATGGATTTTGATTTTAGGGTTTAGGTTAATGTTCCTCGCAGCTGTTATAAATCTATAATCAGTGTGTGAAGAAGGACATTGATGAACTAGGAGACGCATCTCAAGCATACTGTAGGTACTGATAATTGGTCCTTTCAGATTACCTTCATGCCAGCGGTATGTTTTGTAATGCAGTATTAGTTAAGGGAAAAAGAAAAGGGCGTGATGTCTAGGATATGCTTCTTAAGTATATATATATATATATACATCATATATGCTCAGTGATATCGGCCTTAAATATGGATCCATGCCAGATATGCGTAAAATGAGTTCACTTTTGAGTCTGCTCTAAGGTGGAAGCAGTAATCATCAGTGGCATGGGCTAAGCTGTTTGACTGGAGGGCTAGTTCTACTGCTTATATTGGATCTTCATCTCTGTTAAAGATGCTTACTACTCTAAGAAATATGTCCATAACAGGAGACAAGATTTAGGCTTGGAGTTTTAAGCTGTGACCTTAATGGTTAGGTGTTGCAAGAGATAATATTATATACTTGTTATGTTGTGTTTGATCAGGATTTTCATCATATTACCTAAGAAACAAAGAGACATGCAAAACAAATCATAACTTGAGTGCATAGATTCTTATCTTCTATTGAGTGAACATTATCAACAAACTATATAGCACTTAGCACTGCTCATAAGAAAATATTTAGACTGTTGAGGATCCTAGAATGCCCAAAAGAACCCTCTAACAATTTATTTTCTTCATCATGAACCTTTCCTAGACTTATATAGAGAGAAAGAGGGAGAGAAGTAAAAAGAGCATGAGATTAGAGACGTTGAGAATGTTGTCCAGATGCATGTTGGAAAGAATCAGGGATGTTCTATTAAGAGAAAAGGAGAGAAACAGAATGGCATGAGACTAGAGATGGAGAGAATGTTGTCTCAAGATGGATATGGAAATAAATTGCATGCTATACTGCTGTCCTAAATCTATTCCATCCAAAAACAGTTCATGTAGGTCCATTTCCTGATGGTTCAAGGTGGATCTGCTCATGGAACATGAAACCTACTTGGTAATATCGGATTCAATTTTTTAAATATAGGATGAACTGATTAGGTGTAAAACTGGCTGGACAAAATGGATCAAGCTGATTGCAATCCATTTGCATGGTCCACATGGTCTAATAGCACCTTCCATCATTTTTTTGGATAAGAAGCACCTCCAGTACATTTGTTGATCCCTTTAGCTTTAAAAATCAACATTTTCCATGACCTGCTGTCTTGGGGTGATAAAATAAGTTCATATTAGCTCTTCAAAAGTTTATAATTGAGTTTGGGCCATATTTGAGTGTAAATTGAGTGCCACAGTCAGTTTATGCATAAATATTATCCTAACTAGAAAGAAAAAAAAATCCTTTTCTCAATCTCAATCAAGTTGAGCTCGACCATCTTGGAGGTTTTAGTTAAATCTGTTTCCTTTTTGTAGCAAATACTGCAAGAGGCATAAAATTTTAGCTCGGTATTGCTTAATCCTGGAGAACCTATATATTTCCATTGAATTGTTGTATTTTCTTCACATTGTCACTTCAAATTTTATGGGTCTCAGTTGCTCTTTTGTGTGTGCATAGTCAATTCATTTTGTACAACAATTGCAGCAATTGAGGCTGTGGAAGTAGGCGCTGCTGGGATTATTGTCTCAAACCATGGAGCTTGCCAACTGGATTACACTCCAGCAACTATATCTGTTCTTGAAGAGGAGCCTACGTTTTACAATATCTCTTGTTGTTGATGTTGGATATTCAACTATATATTTAATAGGGTATTATTACAAGGATGATGCTTTCCGTCTTAAAATTGTACTCTAGTATAGTAGGGCCTATATGTAGTTAAGTAGTAATTGGATCTTCTCCAGGCTGAGCAGCTGTTTTACCCTTCTCATATGCTTTCAAAGTGTTCTCTAGGATACCAGTTCAGAGGTCTAATAAATAGGTGTGTGAGAGGCGTGAGATTTTCTTGTGATGAGAACCTCATAGTAACATGTCTTGGATCAATTACTCCAATATGGCACAAGGATGGCAACCAAACAGTCCACAATATGTCTATGAAGAAACAGTCCACAATGTAGAGATAAACAGGGCTTGTAAGTCGCAAGTAGTAATGCAGTGCTTCCTCTACAGCCATGACATGCTCCACATTACTTGAATCCATTAACTCCAGCTCCTTCATCTTCTGTGCCAACATCAAGCCTTTTTGTCCCTTGCTCCCTAGGATCTTCCTAGAACTGAAACTTCCAACCTCGTCTATCTTACCCTTCTCCACGACATTTGGGTAAACCTGAGAAGATGCGCTTAGAAGATACAAAGCCTACTTTAAAAGCATTAACTCATCCCAATTAACATATATACACTCAATGGACCACTCGGTCATCCTGACTTTATTGATATTATGTAGCATATGATGTTGTCCATTATGTTTTGTATTATGAAAATGATCTTTGGATCCCCAACGTTACACTTATGGGTCTTTCCTTTGATATTTTATATAGATCATGGACCAGCATGGATTTCTGATTTGTCTTATTGGATGGAGAGTCTATATCAATATGCTTACCATGGCGGCAGCTACTTTCTATTATGTAAACTTTGTTTTGAATAGGAGAGTAGAGAGGGGCGTATTGAATGAGCGAGCAATAGCTAGATATGAAACACGTCGAGAGGTGATTGATTCACTCATTAATGGGAGTGATACAAATTGTTTATGGGAGTTAAGGATGTGTAGGAATAGTTTTGCACATCTTTGTGAACTCATTAGGGTACGAGGGGGAATGCGTTGTAATGGAAGAGCAACGGTTGAAGAACAAGTTGCGATTTTTCTAAACATCCTTGCACATCATACAAAAAATAGGAGTATTCAAGTCAGATTTCGTAGATCAGGTAAGACTGTTAGTAGAAATTGCCATCAAGTGTTAGCTGCTGTGTCAAGGTTACAAGATATCCTACTTGCAAAACCCAACCCAGTACCAGAAGATTGCATTGACGAACGGTGGAAATGGTTTAAGGTAATACAATTAATCTTTTCGGTACCTTCAGTTAATCAACGATGGTCATGATTACTTATATTACAATACAAATTTATTTCTGTTTCTTTGGGAACATATTAGGGTTGCCTTGGAGCATTAGATGGTACATACATTGCAGTTACAACACCAGTTGCAGATAGACCTAGGTATCGAACAAGGAAAGGGCATCTTGCAACGAATGTCATGGGTGTATGTGATCGTGACATGAAATTTATCTACATATTGGCTGGCTGGGAAGGGTCTGCATCAGATTCTAGAGTATTACGTGATGCAGTCATTCGATCTAATGGATTGAGAGTTGCACCTAGTAAGCATTTTAAAAAAGAAAAATGTTTTAATTTTATCTATCCACTTGAAAATTTTCATCTAAATTTATGTGGTCACATTTCGTTGTAGGTTCATATTATCTAGTCGATGGTGGATATTCCAATGCACCAGGATTCCTTTCCCCTTTTAGAGGGAGGCGTTATCACATTCAAGAGTGGGCTACAAGTCAACGTAGGCCTCAAAATCGTGAGGAATTATTTAACTATAGACATGCAAGGGCAAGAAATGTTGTTGAGAGATGTTTTGGAATTTTGAAGAAACGATGGGGTATTCTAAGGAGTCCATCATTTTATCCCATCAAAATACAATGTCGAATGATTCTAGCTTGTTGTCTATTACACAATTTCATTCGAATGTACATGCCACTAGACCCATTCGAGCATGTAGTAATTGAAGGAGATGAAGTTCCAATTGGAGAAAATGGAATTGATGCAATTGAAACAGTAGAACCTACTGAGGCATGGACTGAGATGAGGAATACCTTAGCACAAGAGATGTACGATGAATGGAGAGCCCGCCATAGGAACTAGAATGTCACTGATTGTTGTACTTTCTTTGATTATGTATCTTGGATCAGTGTTGGTACTGATTTTTTGTTATTTTTATATTATTGAAATCATTTGGTTGTCCAATTTTCAGTTTTATGTTGTAATGTAACTTGAAATATTCTATCAACTGTTTGTATGCATGAATTACATTTTATTTGTTTGTTTTTTACCTTACAATATGGATTCGTTTACAGTCATGGATAGTAGAGATAAAAAAACTAGACGTTCTTGGAGCTAAGTTGAGGAAGATACATTATTGATGGTGCTGGAAGAGTTAGTCGTTGAAGGATACAAAGGAGAAAATGGCAGCTTTAAGAATGGGGCGCATGAAGAAGCTTTAAAAAGAATGAAAAGCCACATTCCAGAAATCAATCTTAATGTCAGGCAAATTGTTAACAAAATGAAGAGGTGGTCATGAAATTGGCAGAGGTTGTTGACATGATAAATACTAGTGGATTTGGGTGGGATGATGCCAAAAAATGTGTTATTGTTGATAATGATGCAGTTCTTGCTGAATACATAGAGGTAAAATCAACATTATGTTTATTTTGAAATAAGCTCATTTTTTATACGTTAATTCTTTGTTGTTATAATAACTATTTCTATTGTTTTGTAGAAACATCCGAAGGTTGCTAATCATGCCAACAAGGAATTTAAAGAGTTTGAAAAACTTCAAGGAATTTTTTGAAAGGATAGAGCAACTGGCAAAAGAGCTGAAACACCAGCAGATGTGATACAGGACATGCAAACTGAGGGTGAGGATACTTTTGATGAAGAAATGGAGTCAGAACAAGTGCCACAGTCTACTGAAGCCTCCAGCTATGCCTTACGTGATCCATCTGTGCAATCGACTCGCAAGCGTCCGATGGCAGAATATGCTGCAGAATTTATATCTACGTTTCAACAGAGCATTAAAGATATTAGGAGTGATTTTGCTTTACTTGCAGGAAAAATTGCTAATCCTCCTAGGGACGATATTGTTGCAGAGTTGAAAACGTTAGGATTGTCGGAAAATGAAGAGTTGGATGTTCTTATGCAAATGGCGACAAATCCACAGTATGAGAAGTTTTTTTGGAGGCTCGAAGGAGAACAACGCCTAGCATTTGTTAGGCGAATTATTGGTTGATATAAAACATGTTTGTAGTATTTATGTAATTGAGACTTCTTTCATTGGCTTTGTATTATCAAACCTTTCTACTATGGTTTAGTACCTTCTATGGTTAAACCGGTTTTTGGATTTTGTAGAAGTTGTAACCTCATGTATCTCCTACAACAGAGTTGGCAGGTTTTCTATCAGATGTAGTTGGCAGGTCATAATCATAGAAACTACTTTGACTATTGAAACGTATGATTATTATCTTATCTATGTCATTTATGCCTTGTCCTTATCAAATATAAAAGTGATTGATGTTCTAATCTAATCGATCTAATATGTGGATGGATTTTCTAATTTTCAAGTATTTCAATGACTTGTTTAAAGTGGTTGATGGATATGTGGATGGTTCAATGTAAAAGTGTTTCATATTTTCAGTGATATATTCAAAATCATAAATAATGTATTATTTCATTAAATATAACATATTTCCTTTAATATTTAATATTATATATTAAACCTTCAAATCATTTTTTTTATAATAATATGAAATATATAAAAATAACTATGATATAAGCAAAATTGGCAAAATTGTCAATTTTACTCTATCCAGTCTAGTACTTTGCAATTTCAAACACTGGACAGCACAAAAGCTTTCTCCAGGGCAAAACAGTCAAATTACCTATGTTTAGTCCAGTACTTTGCAATCCAAATACTGGACAGCACAAAAATCCTTGTCCAGTACTGAACAAACCAAACGTGGTACAAAAAAATCTTTTATCCAGTCCTTCTTTTTTAGTCCAGTCCAGTACTCCTTGTTCTGTCCAGTACCAGTAACCAAACGGTACCTAAGTAAACAGGGTCTCAAAATCTAACTTAATTATTTTAATGGGGTAACTCAGAGAGCAAACGAAGTAGTTGAGGCAGTTGGCCTTGCTACTGACACTACTGCCCGCATCATCGATGTGGTCAATGCGGCTATTAGTGCAGGGTGCATCATAATGTAACTTGTGAGAATTCATCCCTATCCTTTTTCTTTTTTTCTTTTTAATTATCATTCCAAAAATCCTTTTTTATTCTCAGTTTTATATTAAGTAAATAGATAGATATTTACTGTTTCGAATTTTATATTTTAAGTATGTCACAACTAATTATATGCTCATACTATTAATAGCGGAATAAACTTTTTTTAAAATGTTTTAAAATGATTGATAGAAACATATTTAAGATAGAAAACCTAAGATAACAAATATTTATCTTAATTCAGCAATGGCTTATTAATAAAACAAAGATATTTATTAAATTTTTTAGTTGATTACTTTTTATGATATTATATTATATTGAGAATATGTTGTTAAATTTTTTTTACGAGGATTTAAGGACAACTAGCATTTATTTTATCCAAAGTATTGTCTATAAATTAGCTTTAGGGCTTGTTTCGATTTATTTTTTCTTATATTTTATCTATATTTAATCTAAATTTGATTTGTAATTTAATATTTAGAAAACTATCTTGTTTGAATCTTATCTTTATAATTATGATAAAAATGCTAATTAGGAAATGAAAATTGAAAAGTAAACGTTCATGTACTTTTAAGAAAAGAGGTTTAAAAAATATATTTTATATATTTAAAAAGATATATTAATTTATATTTTTGTAAAAATGAATAAATTAGTAGATAAATAAGTCCAAATTTATAGAGATATATTAGGCATTTAATTTTTCAATAAGGGTCTATATGTATTTTTATTTTTATCCTTTTGCTATCTTTTTTGTTTTTCTAACAATCACATATATTCGAATAGATGCCAAACAGGTGAGAAAAGGATGAAACAAACAAGTCCTTATTTTAGTAATAACAACCAAAATTTAAGTTAGCATTATTTCGAAATAGGTGAATATGTCTCAAATTTAAATGTATTATATATTAGATCACATCAACAACAAAACAAATCAGCAATAAAATGCATTGATTAAAACTTCTACCAACAAAGAACCATATCCTTAATTTTTTTCTTTTTTAAAAAAAAAAAAACTGAAATTAGTAAATATGAAATTAGCCAATTAAAAGAAAAACAACGCGTATTACGTAGCCATCAACCCTCATTAAGCCTTGCCGTGTTGGGCCCAGCATTCCAAGCCGACGGCTGGCTTGTTATTGAAGTTCCACCGGCGGGACATGTGAAATGGCTCACAGCACTCGCTTCTTATCTTCCAAAAGTCTTGGTCTTCTACTTTTAACTTCACCTTCTTCAGCTCCTTGCAACCTCCCAATTTCAGGCCATCTTTATTCCTTGGCGCAGCCAGTAAATATACTTTCAGTAAACTGAAACTATCTACTCATATTTCACATAAAAAATTTAATGCTAATTCAACTTTTATTTGTGAAAATATCTTCTCATATTTCACAACTCTTGTATAATACTAGATAACCCAAAATCATTCCTACCCCACCCACACACACGAGAGAGAGAGAGAATGGAGGAGGTTCGCGACATAGCAATGGCATACTACGGAACATTGACAGAGGAACAAAAGCAAAATATTCAGAAATATTTCCAATCCATGGATAAAGATGGAGATGGAAAAATAACAAGCAATGAGTTCCTCGATTTTCTCAAAATCAACAACGAAAGGCGCCGTTCTTGGTACACCAGGCTATTCCAGGATCTAGACAAGGATGAAAACGGTTACCTCGACTTTACCGAATTCATCACCTTTTATTACTTAAAAATATTCACGATCGAAATACGATGTGATGGATGTGGACTGATCTTGAATGGAAAGATCTATTTCACTTGTGCTCACTGCTACCACAGCCACAAAGCCACTTCCTGCGATCTTTGTTGCTCTTGCTTCTCCAACAAGAGTCACACACACTCCCATGATGATGGCTCTATCCCTGTTTTTAGGGACACATCTTCGTTGCTCCTTGACAAGATACATGGCGACCCCAAGCGAAAAGAGGTACGATATGTTTCTGAGAAAAATATTTTTTTAAGTAAAAAGGGTCTCAGAATCTAACTTAATTATTTTAATGGGGTAACTCAGAGAGCAAACGAAGCACTGGTGGCAGTTGGCCATGCTACTGACACTGCCGCCCGCATCTTCGATTTGGTCAATACGGCTATTAGTGCCGGGTGCATCATAATGTAAATTGTGAGAATTCATCCCTATCCTTTTTCTTTTTCTGTCTTTTTTCTTTTTTTTTCTTTTTAATTATCATTCCAAAAATCCTTTTTTATTCTCAGTTTTATATTAAGTGAATAGATAGATATTTACTGTTTTGAATTTTATATTTTAAGTATATCACAATTAATTATATGCCCACACTATTAATAGTGGAATAAACTTTTTTTAAAATGTTTTAAAATGAGTGATAGAAACATATTTAAGATAGAAAACCTAAGATAACAAATATTTATCTTAATTCAGCAATGGCTTATTAATAAAAAAAAATATTTATTAAATTTTCTAGTTGATTACTTTTTATGATATTATATTATATTGAGAATATGTTGTTAAATTTTTTTTTTTTACGAGGATTTAAGGACAACTAGCATTTATTTTATCCAAAGTATTGTCTATAAATTAGCTTAGGGCTTGTTTCATTTTTTTTTTCTTATATCTTATTTATATTTAATCTAAATTTGATTTGTAATTTAATATTTAGAAAACTATCTTCTTTGAATCTTATCTTTATAGTTATGATGAAAGGTAATTGGGAAATGAAAATTAAAAAGTAAAAGTTCATGTACTTTTAAGAAAAGAGGTTTAAAAAATATATTTTATATATTGAAAAAAGATATATTAGTTGGTATTTTTGTAAAAATGAATAAATTAATAGACAAATAAGTCCAAATTTATAGAGATATATTAGCCATTTAATTTTTCAATAAGGGTCTATATGTATTTTTATTTTTATCCTTTTGCTATCTTTTTTGTTTTTCTAACAATCACATATATTCGAATAGATGCCAAACGGGTGAGAAAAAGATGAAACAAACAAGCCCTTATTTTAGTAATAATAACCATATTTTTTTTTTGGATAAGTATAATAACCATAATTTAAGTTAGCATTGTTTCAAAATTGGTGAATATGTCTCAAATTGCAAGCTATTTAAGAATTGAAGTGTTTTAAATTGTTTATATTGACATATGAACTATCTTGAATCAGTTTAGTCTAGCTCAATACGAAAAGCGGATTCAAATTGTATGCATTTCCGTTTTTGTTTTAAGTCATCTCTTTTGATTTTATTTCTTATCATCATCCCCATTCGAATAAAATATCACTTTTCAATTTTATTTGTCACATCTTGCAATGAATAAATAATTTTTACCCATAATAATGAAAGATGCTTGCTGCTTAACTCTTTGTTTAGGTCTTTGTTTACTTTTGCCAGCAACTACAAATAATACACGTATTAGATAAAAGTCAGTTTAAGTGTGAAAACCTCCGACAAGGATATTATTTGTACGTATATAGTATGGTAGTGAATAAGATTATATTACATACGGATTGAGTACTAAGTATTAGTAATTATGACTCTATTTCTAGTTAAGTGAGTTAAAAAGGAGTGATTTTGGAATGGAATAAGACAAACTAAAAGCTTAAATGAAATAAATTTACTATAAGTAGTCTACAAGGCAAAATATTATGACTCGATGCATAAAATATAGATAATGTTATGCTCTAAAAAATTAATCAATGTTCACAATACATAATAAAACCAACTAATCCGCTTTACATTTTGGGATATAGACAAGGTTTTCAATCGGAAAATTAATTAATGTTCTCGGCTTATATTAAGATTAATTAATTGACTTTTCCTCAAGTTTAGTAGGACCCACTTTCTTCTTGAGTTATGAAAATTGTATCTACAACATTTACTTCCTCTTATAGTTCTTTAATTTGTATTTTTGTAAAATAATTTCTCTTACAATTCTAGATACTTTAGTCAATGTCAATTATCTAGCATATATCAATGTTGGAATAAACAAATACTACCCGCGCCATCAAGCTTGTGACCTTTAAATCTACTCACCGTGTATAACTCTTCAATTAACCCATAATCGAATTTACCCTCAAATTTAATGAATTCATATATATATTCTGTGAAACCAAAAATAGATTAAAAGCAAGTTTAATAGCACAAAGTATAGAAAAGATCAACCAGGGCTCAAGTTACCTACAACTGTACAAAGCCAAAAAATTTTATTGGCTGGCAAAGCATCAATGAAAACACTTGCAAAAAGTTGTTTGTTGCTTGCCAAAATATCCACAACACAATTATTTTCCCTGAACGTATAGTGTAGGATCGCCTCCTCGAACTTTTGTAGTTTGTTTTTATGGCAAGATAAACTGCTGCAGTTTGACCCTGCAAAAGAGAATATTTATCATGCAATAAACAATCAGTGACATTGTGTTATCCTGTAAAACACGAATAGTAGTAAATCCGTGATGATACAGGCTTTTTAGGACTCGTTCATGTCAACGAATTCTAACTCACAAAACCCATCATGGCCATTAAAAAGTTCGTAATCACGATTTGATAATGAAAATACAGAACTAATTAAGAAACAACATATTGAAATAAAGGATAAAGAAAAGGAAGACACTTATGATAGTCAAAGGCCGTATAATAAATACACTTTCTAATCTGTCTTCTCCATTCGGGTTGATGTATTAGTATATCGTCCCGTGATCACTTGGATTTTGTGGAAAAATAAAATCCAAGCTCACCAAAACCAGCTATATATGCGGCGCTGGAATGTAAATGGAAAAAAGCAGTTCCTTGATGAATGAAAGTTAGAATAGCTACCCTTCTGTACGTTCGTCAAAGTAGAGGGAAAAATAAAAATGGAGGAGTCGAAGTCTTTTCAGAAAAAGGAAAATAAAAGAGGTCTCCTCCCGTATGTCCGCCAGCTGAAAAGGACAAAACTGGAGTATGTTTTCTTCAATTTTTCATTCACAAACTGGCCTTCACTTCACTTCATGTGGGCTTTCTCCTCTATTGCTTGAGGACGCTAAGTGTTTTGCGTTCTGTGTATTTCTAAAAAGCTTGCAAATTGAAGATAGGGGTGATAATTGCGCCGTGCTCGCGCCTCCGTGTGTTTTATGTGCTCGTATTTTCATATGCATAGCCCAGCGTACCCGTGTTTTATGTGCTCGTAATTTCAAAACTTTTTTTTTTAATTCGTAAATCAGTGAAAAAAAGTACAAATAGAAAAATGAATATTTGATTTTTGCACTTTAAGCTAATGGAAATTAAATGCAGAAATAATATTAGAAAATTTTAACTAAATACTAGTCGAAATTTGTAAATTACTTTCAAAAGTACAAAAAAATGAATATTTGAAATTTGCACTGAATGTTAATTGGAAACTAAGTTACAACTGAATAATTAAAAAAATAAAAATAACAAAAAAAGAATTCAAGAAATTCAAAGCTTAATGGTTAACGATTTATTATAAATATAGCAATTTAAGCATTTGTTGTAATAATATAACGAGGGTATGGAAGTTCTCACAAAACTTTCGGAAATGTATAGATCTAGTCTTTTTAAATGTTAATATTTAACACCTTTTGAAACAGTTGTAGGATTCACCTTTTTAGAAGCTAATTGCTTGTGTATTTGATCTTACTGACATGAACAATTAATTTAATATATTTAATTATCTAATATAAAAAATTCAAAAAATTTAGAAAATAAAGTACAGTAAATGGAATATTTTACTATAATTACATAGGGGAAACTTTATTTCGTCGATGAGGGTTTCTTGTGTAGTTTTATAATACAGAAGAAACTTTACTTTATTATATTATTCGACCATGTAAAATATTGTTTAATCTATGTTTGCTATTTCCACCTTATACGTGTTATTGTCGAAAAGGTACATTCACTTATATGATCGAATTATTTATTACCAGGTCCTAAGTCACATTTTCTTGCTTTGTACTTTAGTAGAGTTTTAAATCTACGTATTTAGCAATATAACTTAGATGCACACAGGGTCATCGAGCTGTTCTTATTTGTAATTTTATATATCAAGAATTAGCATACACACCCTATAGTATTTAAAACTTATTGTCTGTTTAGACAAATCAAAATTTCAGTTTATAATACTTAATATAATACTTTGATTAATATTGATCGTAAATTCAATCAATATTATTGTATTAAGCTTTGTAAGGTATCCTGAGAATTTCAATAACTTATTCATAATTTTAAAAGTAGCCTTATGATTAGTCATAAACAATTTCTATTCTTTTCTTCAGAAGAGAGGACATCATATTTTAAAGAAACTGAAAATATAAATCTCTACCTAAAAAAACTTGATGTAATATATCTATCCACATGCACACACATATATATAATATTAAAATCAGAGATGCTTGATTTGGTGTCTTTAGTTCTTTTTGTATTTTTTTTTTATTTGGAATTTTACGGAATTAACCTTACAAATCAGTATTGATTTCAAAAAAACCGTCCGCATAATTTTTCTTCCCTCTCTTTTCAAACTCTAGCCTATTTGTAATTTTTTTTTTTTTTGCCAAAGAAAAATTTATTATGATGACATATGCAGAGTATATCTTTTTAATTTCCATTTTAAGGGATGGGATTTGTGATAAGCTTTTTATTTTACTTAACACTTCTTGGTGATTTATCAGATTGAAGCTTACGTAAAGATCCTTAAAAGCTTGGAAATCAAAATTGAAAAGGATGTCAACTGGAAGGTTGGTTTCTTCAGAGGAATGTGTGTTTTCAATTATGTCAGAATAAGGAAACTAGGATGTACATTATCCTATATTCCTGTGACGGGAAGAGGGATGGTTGAAGCTTTTTTTGGATTACTACTATGATATTGATGCTCAAATACACTCTTATCGAGGATAGAGATGAATGCCTTTTCTTTCTATTTTTCTAATTATGTAACTATTGTTCTCTTAGTAGTGTGATTGAAACTAGCTCAAGTGTTTGTTTGGACTTAATTGTTTATGCAATGTATCTTTTTCTTGTTTTCATTTTAAAATGTTATGTAATAGAAGAAGAAAGTCTACTACAAGAATTTTTATATTTAGTGATGTTTGCACATTTTTTAAACATCATTGATTTTAATATACTTTAATCATGTTTATTAAACGTTGCAAAAAATATATCATTAGCGACGTTTATAAGTAAAGTGAAATATATAAACTATAATTAATTAACTTTCTCCATAATTTTTTATTTCAATGAAAAAAATAATTTTGTTCTTTTGTTTTTTGTAATAAACCATTTTTTTTTATTTGATGGGCCTTTTTAAAAATAAAGGGAAATTGTTTTTATTAAAAAGAAAAAAAAAAAGAAATTGCTTAGGTGAGCCGATCGGGTGGGAAAAAGGGAGCGAAATGGGAAAGAGTTGAACCAGTCTTATAGCCAAAACAGCTTCTAGCAAGCTCATTCCATCGATCGAAGCATTCTAAAATCCCTTTCCCTTAGGTCGCTTGGACGAAAGAAAGTAGCAATGCACTGATTTAAAGAACAAAGTGACTATAATCCAACGCTATCTCTTAGCAGAGGATTGAAGATATCAAGTAGGAAACATGAACCCTACTCCTGTTTTGTTATGATGGTATAATTTTTGTTAGAAAGCAATCACAAAAATTAGGGTTTCAAAGAAATTGTTTAGATAGTTGTAATTTTTTTTTGGGGGTTTTCTTAAAATGTAGCTTCTTGATGTTACTAGTAGCATTGTTCTTGTTCAATAGCATGCTGCTACTTCTCCATTCGTTCGTTCTAGTTGAACAATGAATTTAGGGTCCAACGGTAGCTTTGCTGTCTAGGTAAGTTGTCTACTCCTTTCCTAATTTAATTAATTGAACATAGGGCATGATTGTGTACAAAATGAAGCTACGTTGTTGTGTTGTGTGATGTTAAGATACTATGTTGTCCTGTTATACCATGTTGTTCTATTATGCCCTGTTTAATGGAGAAAAGGGGGTTTATTTAAGGTTGTTGATCTTAAAGGTGTTTACAAGCCACAACTTCCTAAGTTGCTCAAGAAATCTACAACCAGCTCATTCGAAGAACCAAAGGACTCTAGGCTAACATTGTTGCTGACTTCGAGGTAAGTTGTTTACTGCATTCCCAATGTAATTAATTGAACATAGGGTTGTGAATGTGTGCAAAATGAAGTTGTGCTATTGTGCTATGTGATGTTACGATATTCCTTAGTTTAGTTATGCCTTGTTTCAAAGATTATATGATGATTCCTAATACATATGTACCCTTGTTTATAAGCAAGGATATGTGGCAAGTTACTAGTGTGCCTAGGAGTCAAGTATCACTCAGACATGAATAGGTGGTTAGAACATGAAGTGGACTCTTTGAATTATCAAAGAAGGGTGTAATGGTTATGGTGAGGGTTTAATTAGAAACATGAGCAATATGATGGATATCACTCACCACCAAACACTACTCGGCCAGAATCACCACTTGATCATATGCACAAGTAGTAACTTGAGGCCACTAGCTACAATCCTTGCTAAAAGGATTAATAACAGTAAGGAAACTAAACTTGGAGTATGAACTCACAAGAGCAAGGGATTAAAATGTATTCAATGATAATCAAGATGAGCTAGCTTACAAAATGTTTATCTTAAGGTTACAAGGATAAAAGGAGAAAGGCTAAACAGTACATGTTAGAATATCCCTCCTATCACTTAAAAGACATTGAAACAACATTTAATCGTCCATATAAGAATTTTGATTCCTTGGAAGAAGGTGGTGTTGATGTTTTCACCAACAGAGTCGGCCTCATATCCCCTCCTACATATGTTGTGTAATCAAACAAGGAGGTTGAAGTCATGACTTGGTATATAATCAATAACTGTCATGAAATTCAACTTTATAGAGAGTAAGTGTGAATAGGAGCTTCTTAAATTTTACAAGATTGCTATAAATTAATGACTAACCTAATTTGAAAACACTGATGTAGGGAACATAAGGTCATTTTAAGAGCACAATATGGTGACAACATAGATGACATCCATAAAAGGAAATTTAATCAATGGTTTATGGATAAGGTAAACACGATAATATAATGTTGTGTTTAATTGAGAAGTTAACTTTTTAAGATAAGCATTCACTTTTTAATTTGTCGATGGTGCAGATGCGACCATTGTATGATAGTTCTAACCCAGTGCTTAGTGCATTATATACATTGTCCATAAGGCCTTATTCTTACTACAAGAGATACAGCAAGCTGATATATAATGGTGTTTGGTTTCACACATCAAAGTTTGATATTAAGAAGAAGACTCAGAACGGTGGAGTTCTTGTAGAGGGGAATCATGGGGATGTGCAGGCATCAATAGAATTTTATGGGATTGTAACAGATATATATGAGTTTAATTACATATGGAACAAGAGAGTGTTCTTATTTAAATGTAAGTAGTGGGACACAGATAGCCGACATCATAACATTAGAGTTGAGAATAGCATTAAGAGTATTAAGGTCACTCATACTTGGTATGTAAATGACCCATATGTGTTAGCATCACAAGCTAAACAGGTATATTACTTAGAGGATATGAAATTAGGTGCTGATTAGCGTGTGGTGCAATGTTTTGAGCATCGCCATATTTACAATATGGATTATTTAATTGGAAACATAAATTTGTTCACCAATGTGGAGGCTTAATTAGCATATGAGAGCCCGGATGATCTAGTCATCGAGGTTAGGGAAAGAGGATATGAGCAACATTCAGTTGTCGATTGTAATGTTGATGTGCTATTAAAAACCGATATGCGTCCTGATACGATCCAAGGAGAATTAGTAGAAAGGATAGTTGAAGCATCTAGTGGCTTGCAACATGATGCTAATATTGAAGCTAATGATGATGAGGATATAGACGAGGCACACGATGATACACTTGTTGAATATGATACGACTGACAATGATTGTATGAATGAATGTTACTTATTTTTCTTCTGCATAAAATTTGTAATGTTTTGATTTTATTCACATAACCTTTATGATACATGCTTTTACTTTATTTTACAAAAATCTAATGGCAGAGCGACAGAGGAAGACCCAAAGAAGGAGAGGAAAGGTTAGTTGAGACACTCAACATGCAATTAGAGATGAGTCAAATTCACACCATAATAATGGGGAGGTTTGTGATAATGTTATGACAAATGCCTCAATAAATCAAGAAAGGGAGCCCACAAATTCATCTGAGGAACATGCCACACCAAATGCACCGACACAAAATGATGTTTCCGCTAATAATGCAGTTGATGTATCCACAAAGGCCAGTGGCATTCCCTTTAACCCTATTCGATCCTCAAGTAATCAATGTAACTGTCTACATTCAACTAGAGATTGCAGTTTCTATTATGTTTGCCTCCATTATGATGGACTTGTTTTTCAAATATTTTCACTTGCGACGAGCTCAGTGTCATATATCGACGAGCTCAGTGTCATATATAAGCAAGAGGAGTGCATATCAGGGACAAGCATTAGAAAGAGAAAATAGAAGATGAATGAGTAAAATAGTCATTCAATTCATGACATGTGGTGGTCGTCTGTTAACACTGGACCAAGCAACCAGGATGGCATTAGAAATAGGGAAAGCTTGTCTGGATTTGCTACCACTCTATATTGAAGATTGGAGAAATTTTGATTTATCACAAAAACAATGTGCTTGAGAAAGAGTACATGTGAAAGCAACAACTAATTTAGATTGTCTCTATTTCAATACTTTTCTTAATAAAAATTGAATGTAAAATTTTCATTTTCCTTCTTATCGTAACCCATTGCATGGTGTTTCTAACATGTATATTACATCCTTAGCCCATTTTTCTTTTTGTAGAATCGTTTAAATATTGATGACATCACAAAAAATCCTAAAAAGTTTCGTGCTGCTGATCGATTGATGGGAAATATCCATAGAAATCATCAAAGTAAAACTAAAAGTTCATGGATAAATATTGGTGATGCAATCTGACCCACGGGATCAAGTGATGATGATTGGAAACAGAAAACAAATTAATGGAGGAGAGAGATTGCAGAAGAGAAGGAGATTCTGCAATCAAGAGATCCATCTACAAAGATAATAATAATTTAGTCATGTTTTCTTAAGGTTTTAACTATATGATGTCATTAACTTCATGATGTCTTGATAAATAAAAGACTAGGGCAATGAGTGGGAAGGTTGCACGTAGGAAAGTAAAATATTTATACAGGTCAAGATCTAAATCATTTGAGAGCAGGAGGAATGAATATGTAAGTATTTCATTTTATTTAATTTTATAACACTTAAATTGATGAAGCCTTTAGATTTATGAATATTGTGTAATTAGATTGAGAGGAATCACGTACCACCGGATGCAATCGAGATCTTTAAGGTCACTCGATACAGTGAGCCAAAGTTTGATGGTGGTGGCGGTTAGATTTCCCAACACGTTGGCCAGGATTATGTAAGTTGATGGGTTAATTTACAAATAAGCACTTCAACTATGGTTTATATTTGTATATACATTTCTATTATGTT
Source organism: Laguncularia racemosa (assembly GCA_037954665.1). Classification (NCBI taxonomy): domain Eukaryota; kingdom Viridiplantae; phylum Streptophyta; class Magnoliopsida; order Myrtales; family Combretaceae; genus Laguncularia; species Laguncularia racemosa. The sequence goes on along the minus strand of JBBMOL010000031.1, from coordinate 4,618,327 downwards.
TGCATTGTATAGTATTGCCATCGTTACTTCAGGAGGATATGGTCAAGATGTATCAAGAATCTCAATCCTCGGACAAGCCTAAGACTATAAAGGAGATAGTTGATGAATTTATGGGTGCAAACACGCGAACTAACTATTATCTTGGTAGAGGATATGGACCACCGACCATTGGGAAAGGTATATATTCATGAATTTATATGGAAAAGATGGAAGCAGTGTTGCAAGAGACATAGGGAAAGCTTGAAGAGGAAAAACATAAACGTGAACAACTGGAAGGAAAGTTCAATGGTCAACATCAACAACTATTGTCAATGCTTTGAGAAGAAAGGGATCTACATATCGCCTAAGCTCAAGAGGTTAGTTTAAACTTATACTTTTAAGTTAAAGGTATATGTGTTACAAGGTAAATGCATGCACATTGCTTTTATGTATAAAGTAGGAATGTTGTGGGTTTAGATGATGTAGAGAGTAATGTTGTCATTACTTGTGCAATATGTGTTGTCATGTAGGTGTTAAGGGACAATATTCTAGAATATTCAAGCATTGGCATGGTTATAATTCCTTTAGGCCAATATTGTAGAATATTGATGTTTTGCTTGCATGTTAAGGATGAATATGTGAGTACTTTGTGAATGTCTTGCAACTATCTAAGCTTTCTCAAGCAGTGGCACGACATGTTGGGAATTTTCCAAGTACTTCAAGTAAATAATCATAAAATGCGATATTATATTGTCTCCCACTCTCTTTCTGTGTTAATTTAAAAAAAAAAGAAAAAGATATAATTGTATGCTTATCTTGTTTAAAGGTTGTATATTTTGTGACAGGAACAAAAAATGCAAAAGACCTTGTTCATTCACTAAGTACATCTACTACTGATGATGCATCAAGTAGTGAAGAAAAATGTGATAGTGAAGCTGATGAAAGTAGTGAAGATGAGGATAAAGACCGATGCGAGAAATAGGATGTTAGACAAGTTCATGTAATGTTTAAGGTTGAACCTATTGAAGTTTGATGTTTATTGAGGAGTTTATTTGAATATGTGAAAAAGAAATTTATAGGGTATATATAATTATGTATAATTAAACAGGTGCATTTTGGTTGATATAAAGATTGTGAATACAAGTTGAAATCAATACCTATTGCCATATTACTAAATTTAAACGTTGCTAATATGACAAAATTGTGGTTTAACTATGTTTAAACATCGCCTATCATAACTATCAGTTACGTTTAAACGTTGCTAATGGTAGTCTTTTACTATATTTAAACATCGCCTATCATAACTGTCAATTACGTCTAAATGTTGTGAATAGTAGTCTTTTACTACATTTAAATATCGTCAATATTACTCATTTACCATGCTCTTGGTATCCAATAATTATTTGATTGTGCTATTATCACGTTTAAATGTTGCGGATCCTATTTCTATTAGCAACGTCTAAATGTTGCTAATGGTAGTCTTTTTCTAGGTTTAAACATCACTAATATTACTCATTTGCTACGTTCTTTGTATCCAATAATTATTTAACTGTGCTACTACCATGTTTAAATGTTGTGGATCCTATTTCTATTAGCAACGTCTAAACGTTACTAATGGTAGCCTTTTACTACATTTAAATGCCGCCTATAGTACTGATTTACTGTACTTTTTTTTCCTTTAAAATTTTAATTATCATTTTACAATATTTAAATGTCACGTATAACCAATTTTTAGCAATATTTAAATATCGCATAATATAACACATTTAGCTACGTTTCCACTTTTAGCGACATTTACAAAATAATCGTGGCGAATATTTTTTACGACGGACCTTTGGTAACGTTTATTAGCAACGGTTAATAAATGTAGCTAAGTCTTTTTTGCGACATTTATTTAGTGTTTAGCAATGTTTGTTAAACGTTGTCTAATATTGAAATTTTTGTAGTGGTCATGTATATTTTTATATTTTTCTGTTTTTTCATATAAGTCTAACTCTTTAAGTAGTTATTTTACATGTCATTAAAGAGGGAAAAAGAGTTCCTCAATGTCCTTCCCTTTTTTATCTTATTAGTTCTTCTGCTTTGTAATCTCAAAATAATGTTTCTAAAACGATCCATAACACAACTATATTGTGTTCGGATTTTAGAATTAATAATCATGAAGAATGTTGCCAATAAACGTGTGGTGGATTTGGTTGCAGTTTTATTTGTATGGAGAAGAGGAAGAAGGATGGTCTTTTTTTTATTGGATAGGAGTTTGCTGTCATGACATATTTCCTTTAAAGATTAACTTTATTTCAAATGAGTGCTTTAAGCAAATTATGTAGGGAAATTTGTGAGCACCATATATACTTATATCAATTTACGATTTGCAAATTGGATGTTCTCAAATAATATATAGTTCGGTGCTGTAAGTTTATAATGAAATTTGGAATTTGCATTCGTTATTTTTGTGATTTTTCGTTCTTATAGCATCTCATTTTTTTTTCAAAATAGAATATTCCTCATTTTATTAACTGTAGCTGAAAAATTACAACTCCTTTTGGTGTTTATAATTTGACTAACACTTAAATTTGATTTTCTACAAAAGGTTTGTAGCATATAGCCTCTTGCTTCTATAGCGCTTATGAGATAAAAGGCTGTTAACTGCATTAGTTTGAAACAGTTGATTTGTAAGATGAATTGTCGGAGCATTGTAATTTGAAAGCTTCCATGATATTATAGAAATATTGGGATTGAAGACTAGAATTCTTGAAGGAGTTTCCAAGTCTCAAAGTGGATCAGGCCATTTTAATGAATTTGTTCATCATTTTTACATATTTTGTTAAGCTTAATAGTATAACATTACTTGGAGGACTAGCGGGTTGTGATCTTAAAAAGGAAAATACTCTATTCATGGAAACTACATTATCTGTTGGGTCCATGAAACATGAATAATGGGGTGCAGTTGAATCAACTTCCTTGATAACTTTGGGAGCTCTGCATGTATTTAAATTCACATAGTTTTGAAAAAGATATCTATAGGTATTCATATCAAGCTTCTCTTTTAATTTCATTTTTTTTTCCTATTTCCCCTCCATTTTTAGTGAGCATTTAATATTGACATCAACAATATCTAAATAAATTTGTATATGCATTGTGGGTACGACATTTGCTAGTGTCTATTAAGGGTGACTATAGTTTGATTCGATACGATTCGTCCCTCAAACCAAATTGAATCGTATATTATGGTTTCTTTTCTTTTTTTTTCCCTAAATCAAATCTCATCATATGGTTCGAGTCGTAATTTTTTCAGACATAAAAAAAAAAAAAAGAATAGTTAAATACACAGTTTGAACCATTGTTATAAATATAATTAATTTTTTTCTATATACAAATCAATAAGTTAGAAAAAATTATACTTTATATAAAAAATATATAATTTATCATCATTTCTTTAATATCACTCACCATCTTTAATACCTATTTGATCTATTTAAAAAGACTCTATTGTCTTTCTTTAAATAATTCTAATTTCTATATTATGCAGTAAGTAACAATATGAAATTAAAAAAATAAAAGAGTTAATTGGTGAGAACAAATTAAAAGAAGGAAGTAATATGAAATCATCCTTTTTTTTCTTTCTTTTTTGTCACAAATTCTTTAAACTTTCATGGTTTTTTTTTTTTTTCTCACAGTTTGGTTTAGCTCAAAATAGTTTGATTTAATTAATAACTTTTTTAAACTTAAAAGAAAAAGGGTTCAATTTGATTTATAATTTTTTTTTCAAAACTAACTTACAGTTTGATTCAATCTAGTTCATGGTTTGATAATTTTTGTTTTCTTTTTTAACCCTAGCGTTGGTTTTACATGTACTACTAAATACACTATCTAAATAGTATAATTTAATATCAACTTACTCGTGTCTCAATGTAATGGCATCTTCTTGGGAATATTTTCTAATTAAAATCTTATGAATAACGCTTCTACAATGTAGTAGTACATGCTATCATTATCCCTTACTCCATAATTTTTCGAGCTACCACATATGGGTATCTAAAATAAGATAACTAGATTAAGTCTTACATTAATTTAATTTAATTAATTTATAATAGTTACAAACTTTCGATTGTACTAAATTAATTAAACATAAACCTTGACTAATCTAAATGCCCTAAATACCCAATAGTATTGTTCGTATAATTATATGTTGCTGGGTTATGGCGCAAAACTACAGCATTAAGATTATATTGAGGGTAATCTAAATATTTAAATATTATATATTAGGTTATATCAATATCTGATGGACAATTTTTACCATATGATTAAATCGAAAAGTTACAAATACAAAAACGTAATAAATTAACAGAAGGGTAACAAAATCCATTTAAAAAAATCTATGGATCAGAGGATCGTTTGTACGTGTGGGACGAGAATTAATTCTAAATACTTAAATTTTTCAAAAAATTGAAATAAGTGGGTATGAAAATATCCAATTAAAAAAAAAAAAAAAGCCAACTAAAATTGGACCCTTTTTTCTTCCTGTCAAATTGTCGAGTATTACATAGAGTAACATATAAACCAAAGTCAAAGAAAGATTTGTCCATTTTTCCACCTTGACGAAACTTCAAGGAAATAAAATGTTAGTTTGCTGTTTACTTTATTAAATAGAGCAAGATTGTGATATAATAATTATTATTGATGAATAAAATAAAATTGCAATAAGACTAATATTTGTTAATTTTAATTTAAATTAGTATATTTTGAGGAAATAAATCAAATTTAATATTAAATTATTGTTTATAGATTTAAGTACTAATTTTTTTAAATAATTTTTTTAAAAAAAATTGTTATTGCAAACCTAAAATACAAAGTGAATGTTGCAATAAAGATTATTATTATGGTAAAGTGACAATAAAAAACTGTTTTTTTTTCTTTTCTTTTCTCTTTTTAATACCGAAACAAAAATAAATAAATAAGGCCAACGATCAAAACAGTGAGTGCATTTTAGTTCCAAAATAACATCAATGTTTTAAAATTGGGAAGCCTAATTTCTTCAAGACTCCCAAATCAGTGATCATCCACTTTTCAAATGAAGAACCCTAACTTCTCCTAGTCATCATAATCACGCTAGAAGACTAAAAGAAATCTAGAACAATGAGCATCATTCTTAATTCCCTAAGAGATTGACACGATACCCTTAGAACCCTATGAATGAAAGGAATGACAATTTCTCTTGAAGAGCATCGTCTGGTATAAGTTATCAAGGAGCGGGTGTTCATGAGGACAAAAGTATACCAACTTGTTAATGTGGACTAAGATCTCCTATACGGACTACTTTGACGCAAGAAAAGGCAGGAAGGATTTTTATGGCTATTTGCTAAATGGAAACAATGGTGGTTGTGGGTATTTTATAGGTGGATTGATCCAATACTACCTCGACATGGTCACAAAGAGAGGAGAAGGTCATGTACTCATGTGCATCCACTTGGAACAACTGATGAAGTCAATTACATGAAGCAGTTGATCTTGTCCCAGGTTTTTTTTTTTTTTTTTTATTGTAATATGGTTTAGTATTTTTAAATAGATAAACAATGAAATAGGCTTTTGGGAAATAGTTAATGGTGACATAGGCTGTGTTTGTTGCTGTGGTCCAATTTTTATAAATAGAAATTTACCTTTAATTTGTGGATAGAACCTTTATAAGAATTTGTCAATATGACAATGGCAAGTTTTATCTTATTTTAGTAAGTAAAACTGTAGAAATTGATTACCTGTGTTTTTGTTAACATGGAGAGAGTTTTGCATAGCTGCTTTGTTGATCTACAAGTTCCGTAAAACTACCCTTCATCATTACTAACTTGGAGGTGCTGGATTGAATTATGACTAATTTATCCAACTATAACTCAACCAATAGAACAGAGTGTGTGGATGGTGCAAACAGATTGCAAGTTTACCAATTAAAGGTTTGTAAAGATAATGAATTGCATAATCACCAGAATACAATGCCCAATGAGCCACAAACACAAATGTAGAATTAGGATCAAAACGTTATATCTATACATGCCCATTAAGATTGTGTGATTTTTTATCTAAATATATAAATGGATCTATATGTTTATTTAGGCACATTTTCTTTCATTGTTCATACACAAATCTATAGTTAAGATGGACCAATTACCATACCCATACATGGCCATTTATAATACGTGATTTATTATCTAAATATATAAATAGACATACATGCTTATTTGGGAGCATTTTCCTTCCATGTTTAGTTGCCTGTATCAAACTTAAAAGAAATTAACACATAATAAATGGCTAGACTATTTTTTTTTTTTTCATTCTTTGTCTTCTTTGGCAATAATCCGATAGTTTCGCTTTGCTCTTCAACCTCACGGAGATCAGACGTAATTTTATTAAGTGAATTTGGAAAATTGAGAGATTACAACTCCTAATTGTAAATTTCGAAAATTGAGACCTATATTCTTCCATGTTCATGCTGGTATGATATATGTAAAATTCCAATTTTAAAGATGACAACTCCTAAGTATTGCCTCTTATATGCTAAAGCCAAACCCCCATATTGAATTCTCTTAGGTGGTAATCAATGATTCTGTCAGTTGTCAGAGGAGGTGCGACAGAGTAGCACCAGGTTACCAAAAGGATGATACTTGTTTTAGGAATAACCCCAAATCAACATACATCCTTTTAGTAGAATTTTGTTACATAGAACTAACTTAGTTAATAGCAGCTTTTCCATTTTTTTTACAAAAAGGATATAGACTATCACATTGTACTTGAAGGAGATTAATTCTGATAGAAAAAGTCACTTTCACAATGTCTCAGGCAACAGTAAAAAAAAAAAGGTATAAATTACTATTCCCTGTTTATAAAAACAAGTGAGAAAGTCTGCCCTTCTGAGGAACTAATACCAAAAGAACTAGAATTTACCAGGTTTAACTGTTTAAAAAAAAAAAGAAGGTGCATCTATGATTTTTCAATAGCTAATGAAGGCAGATAGCAATAATATCAAACAAGTTACAGTATCTCTTGAAGACTTCTAACAACAAGTACCAAATCAGCCTTACATCCAAATACAAATGACGACTACTAACAATGTTGATAAGAAAAACATTGTATCTATTAGCCCTGCATCAAAATAACAACGCTAATGAGCGTTAAATCAGTCTCAAATCCAAATGTAAAAGAGACAATTTCCATTTTAGACTAAATTTGATGAGTTAACAACTCTTAAAAAAGTACAAACTACTATCCAAATCAGTCTTAATGAATGACATCTCCTTCGTGTCAACAGCTTTGGCCTTGTTACAAAGGAGTTACTGATGACGAATGAAGCTTGGGTGGATGGCATTTCATCTTGGCAGGGTTGTTGTGACACCTCATGGACACTATCTTCTACAAGAGTGGCTTCATTGTTTTGCAATCCAAAAAATTCATTTAAGATCTTCCATCTGTCCAAGAGATTATGTGAAGAGAGAAAAGCTTGACCAAATTTCCGTTTTCACAAAATAGTGATATTGTTTTTGCAAATCCTATACCATTAAAGCCTAAAAATATAGAGAATAGTCTATTAACTCACTTCACAAATCACAAGAGATTGGCAATTGCGCATAGGACCTGCAACTGTACTTTCGTTGGATAGCCTACCCTGCATAGTAAATCTAAAGTTAAACTTGCACACTAACTATAATGAAAATACTTCTTAATGTCAAATTATTGAGTCAAGAAGACAATGTCTTTTGCTTGCGCTTTGAAGGTTCCTCAGGCCTCCAAGGGCATCCTAATATAGGTCTTCACTTGTCCTCTGCGTGACATTCGTGTCTCACTTGCCATCTCTAAGGGTTCCTTCTTACGTTATACCTTACTCCTTCCACGTTGCACTTTAGGAGGAAGCGATTCTGGCCCTTCACGATTACTCTTGGTATAAAATTTTGGACTACTAATAGCTTTCAACATGTTGGCATAAGCAGCTATTTGCATACTTCATTGATAACATGAGTCAATGTATTGCTCAAGAGCATGAGCCTTACAACTAATAGCAACAATTGCATGACAACATGAAATACCAGTCAAGTCCCAAGCACGACATGCACAAGTGCATTTCACAATGTCAACATTGTAGCGCTCATCATTATGTTTGATCTCATACTCTAACTCTCCACCCTAAAATACTTCACACCGTGTAGCTTTAATTTAGCTTTCCTCGAGTTTCTTAAGGATCCTAGGCCCAAATCCACGATCCCACTTTGCACATGCATCACGCTATGTGTGCATCCAATCTGACACAATGAACCGAATGTCATCTAGCATCCTAATGATTGCCTTACACCTTGCCTCTACAATACGCCCATTGAAGGCCTCACTCAAGTTGTTGTCGACAATACCACACTTTACACATGTGTCGAAAAAGGCCTTACACTAGTGTTCCTTCTCATTTGTCATTATGCTCTCATATGCATTGGGACTCATGCTTTGGAGTCGAGTAGACGTTGCTTCAAAGTCTGGCACTTTTGTGGTCTTTGCTATTGCTCAAAATTGTATTTTCAAAAGCAACCCTTTGAAGTGGGTGCCTTAGTTAGCATATATATGTCGAGCATGTTGGGGTATAGATTCAACATATATGGGTCTATATCAAAGTTATCCTAAGTATATGAAGTATACTTGGATAAAGGAATGTTAAGCTTGAAGAAAATTGTCAAAACCAAACGAAACAGGAATACACAATCTGAGGCACGACCATGTGTTAAGTTCAGAAGATCCATAGAAGCATACACGACTTGAGGCACGACCATGTATAAGTCGTGTGTTGAAACAGGGCCTAGGCCGTCGGCCTAGATTGGACTAAAGGCCGTCGGTGTTGGATCTAGGCCACCGGCATTGGATCTAGGCTGCCAGCATTCGAATCTAATGGTCGTCGGCTTTTGTGCCGGCGTAAGTCCTAAGTCGGTTGATTATTGTTGGATTATATATATTCGTATCCTTTTCTAACCTAAGGTAGAGAGAAAAGACGAAAACAAAAGTGAGGAAAACCTAAAATACAGCAAGCATGATTCCTAAACCTAGAGAGAGTTCTAGAGAGGGAAATCATTGTATTTGATCCACCAGTTTGTGGTGTGACTGTGTAATTCACTATTGAGACCAGTGAAGTGTGTAACCCATTATTTTTTATAGTGGAAGAGTTTGTGTGTGGCGGTCCTGTGGTTTTTCCCCAAATTGGGGTTTTCCACGTAAATTCTTGGTGTTAAATTTTGTTTTAATTCCGCATTTTATTATTGATTTTTTATTATCAATTGCGAATCACACAGGCAAGAAGAATAAAATGGAAGCTTCTTTTCCTAATAAAGCACACGTACAATGCTCTATACAAGGCATTAGATTGCATATTGCTTCTACTAGACCCTACATTAGCATGACAATGAGTTAGATTTCTATGATTTACGTAGGTAAGCATAAAAATATATATTTAGAAATTTAAAAGAAGATAAGGAAAATTAGTAAGCCTTTTGCTTATCACTCATAAACATCTATCCATATCCATTACCCAATACTATTTCCAAGTCATCCATTAGAGCTTCCAAGAACCAACTCCATGAGTCTTTACTTTCTACCTTCACTATAGCTCATGCAATTGGAAACATCTAGTTATTTGCATCCCTACCTATGGCAAAAAGAACTTCACCTTTGCAACACCCCTTAAGAAAACAAACATCCAACCCAATTATTCTTTTACAACCATCTAAAAAACCCTTCTCTAATACATGAAAGCATACATAGAAATAATCAAACTTAAGTTTGCTTTTAGGCGATCCTCAATCAACTTTCATCAGCACGGTACTTCTTGGATTCTTCATGCGAAGTTCTTGAGCACAATCCCAAAGCATTTTATATTCCTCGACATAAGGACTCAACAACTGGTTATGAACTCAAATCTATGCTCTCCTACATTGACTCAATGTGACATTCACACCAAACTCATTTCTCACCAAATTTTTCAGCTCTACAAGCTTGTTGTTGGGAACCACTTTGATCATGTTGAATATTCTTTTTTTTTTTTTTTTTTTTTGCAATCATGTTGCTCTTAACCCTTCAATTTTTGAAGGAAATCCCACACATGTGATTGCTTACATAGGTCTTTAACTAAAAGTAACCTGTTTTACCATCTAGTGCTCCATACATAAGCCAAGGGCACTTATGTTTGGATATGTTGTGCCTAATAATGGCCTGATTAAATTGATTTTCATCCTCAAACACGATAGATACAATAAATGTAGGATCTCTTGTGTTAGTCTTATAAATAAGATGTTTACATCTTACCCCTACAACCTCCTCTTCACCACTCTCATCACCTTCATGGTTGACAACTTCATGTTCAACATATATCTCAATTTGTCCATCATGTAACAAATAATAAAGCATTTCTATTGCACTTGTATCATCAAAAATTACACATAACCCATTAATAAGTTTTATGATCTCTACCTTCCTAAAGCGCATGGTAGGAAATATTGTTGCATTTGATGCCTTTGACAATGTCTTAATAAAATAAGAGAATGAATAGTTACTTGCACTTATATGCAAAAAAGTCCTTCTTCCCCCGTTGTACTCAATGTCATTGGGGACCACCTTAAAAACTCCTCCATGGAAAACTTGTATGATCTTCACACTTTCATCTATGTGACTAAACCAGCAAAAATTAAAAGCTTAATGTAAGAAAGATTCTAATATTTGAAAACAAGCCCCCACCACTTGAAAAATCTAGAAAAATAAACAAAATTTATAGGTTGGCTCATTTTGAAAAACATAGGTCCTGAAATAAAAATAAAAAATAAAAAAACTTAGGTCCTTGTAATGTATTTTTCCCCTTTTTCATTGTTTTATTATCTCAAGAAATCTTCTTTTTTTTTCCCCTTATTTTACTATTAAGTTAATAATGGTCTAGTTGCAAAAATAGAGGGATTTATTAAATTTTCTAATTAACTACTTTTTATGATATTATATTATATTGAATGTATATTCTTAAATTTTTTTTAGGGATATAAAGATAAGTGGCTTCTATTGTTTCGGCTGGTGTTATGTGTGAATTGGCTTCATTTTAGTTTTAATAACTAAGCTTTATTTAAAAATAAGTAAATATGTTTGGAATTGCAAGCGATTTAAGACCCTTGTTTTTTTTTTTTTTTGGCCTTGCAAGCTACTAAAGAATTAAAGTAAATTAAATGGTTTAAATTACCATGTCAATCATCATGGAGCAGTTTGGTCTAATACATAAAAAAAAGGGAAGAATTCTTCAATATAATCATTCAAATGTAACTATATAGTATAATTACTCAAAAGTAATTATATGGTACAATTACTTCATTGATTATACTAAAATATCTTGAATTACAGTATAAATAAGGTCCATCAATAATAATCATAAAAAGAAGAAGATATTGACCTTCATGGGAACCATCAATAGTTTCCTTTTTAACAGTAAATCATTTCAAATTATAATAAATAAGGTTTATTAATAATAATAATAATAAAAAGAAAAGGATGGCTATACTATATAATGACTTTTTAAGTGATTGTATCATAGAATCATGATAGATTATGCATACTTCACATATTTACATACAACTTAATCATTGTGTCCTCACATTTATACAATTTCAAATATCTAGGACAACTAGATTAGACATATATAATTTCATTAGCATAACTTACCTTAAATGACAAGAATTTATGGAGTTCCTATGTTGGATTTTCTCACCAAAAGTGGTTGATTGAGCATGGAATTTTGTGTGATGTTTGCTAGGTGATTACCCAATGTTAAAACCATCTTTTCCTTCTTTTTTTCTAGTTTAGGAAAATTCATATTGCAGTATAAAAAAATGTAGGAAAATTGAAGCCATATTGGAGATGAGGCAATTAGAGAGAGATATCAAAATTTAGATAAATATTTGCTATCCCCAAAATAATATTTCAATGGTGCTCCCACTAATCATAATAAAAGACCTAAACAGTTGTGATAGTAAATAAATGTTTCTATCTAAGCGTTTAAGTGTTTGGTTGTTTGGTTGTAATTGTTGAGGACATACTATTGAGACATTATTTTTTTGGACAGCAAACACTCATCCTCTAATTTCTTGATTGTTCATGATTATGAATTACATTTCTGCTAAGACTATTTATATTATTAGCTATTAACTTGCATTAATCTTTATAACTATCCAACTAATGCGATATAAAACAATTAATCACTCAAATAATTCTCTAATTAATAAGTTGATTTCTAACTAATACTATCATAGATTTGCCCTCGTCCATTTTTGTATCACAACAATTGTCTTACCCTTTTCATGGACCATTATATTTGCGATATTTTTGTGGGTGCTTTGAGGTTTTATCTATAAAAATAGTTATTCAACGAATGATATTTCAGAGTTATGGTTTAAAAACAAGATGCTTGCTTTGACCAAATGAATGAAGTGAATAGGATATTGATATGGAAAAGATATAGCAGGACTGAGGTCGTGGACGTGGTGTTGGCGGATTAGCCAGGTGATCGAAGTCCGGTTAGTTGCATTTCCTTTATTTAAGATATTCATAGCGTGTGAAATTACACGTTGTTTTAATATAGATACTTCACTCCTATGTATTTTATCGATTCCATATTGTAAAAATCGATAAAAAAAAAAAAATAGATTGCACACTTAATGGATCAAAATCCACAAAAATGAAGAAAACCATCGAGAATTAGACTTAATTGTAAACATTGATAAAAAATGATAGATGACAAAAATGAGCAATTGGATGGTTCGTCCCACATTTGCCAAATCTCACCATTTAGACAGCCTGGAAATGCATGGAATGATCGAAAGCTTCAGCTGTCTCATCCTGACGGAATCCAAAGAGCAAGTCCAAGCGATTTGGACACTGGCTTGAGAGACATGAGAATGGAAACATTAGTTGACGCATCCCTGACCTCCATAGCCATGTAAATGGCCCTTAAACCAGGGTTTTAAAGGCGACACTTCATCGCCATTGGATGGCTACTCTAAACCATCCAGATGGCTGACCTCTAAAGAAAGTGGCTTCTTGTAGAAGGATTTTATTTTGGAATCAGTAATTCCTAATAGTGTTTTGGATTTTTGGATTCGGGGAGCAACATTATCCTTCGCGGAGCGTTAGTTGCATGGATTTGAACACCAGACACCCTTTTCTGGGTTCATTCATTCCTTCTCTCATTTTTACCAATGGGTTGGGTTGTTTTCTTATGTTTGTTCTTTTCTATGATGAAGTAACCTTGTTTTAATTGGTTTGCGATTATTTTGATGGATTTTATGAGGTTTATTACTTGCTTCATATAATAGGTTTGAGCAGTTGATGTCTTGGATATTTTAATCCATTGTTTACGTAATTTTTGTTTAATGATTGCATGAATCAAAACTTTAGGTGCTTGAAAGGGATTCAATAGTTCAAATGAGTTAGATATTGTATTTGCTATGTTGGAGATATGGTCCTTGAATCCCATGATCTATGGAACGTGCAAAGAATTTCTTCAATGTTCTGATATGCTTTCGATTTTTTAGCAACAACTCATTGATGGATTAAGTTTCAGATCAACATCATTTTTTTAGGATCCTTAAGCCTACTCACTCCTATAGAAAAATACACCATCATTTTTTAATAGAATTAAGGTTTAGAAGCATCAAACCGAAATAAAGACCCAACAACTTTGCAATGGTTGGAGGTATGCAATCAACTCCTTTGTTTTCGTTGTTGTTCATTTATGTTCATTTGGTCATTTGTTGAACATGATGATACCATAGTCTAGTTACATTACTTACATTTGGTATTAGAGCTATACATTGTCTTTACCTTGCATATCAGTTCGTCTTTGTTTTGGTTTTTGTTCTATGCCTTGTTAATTGATTCCAAACATATCAATGTGTTTAATATGTAATGAAAATTGCTTTGCTTACTTTGGAATGTTTGGAGCTCATTCATCTACAGTTTTGATTTTTCAATTAATTGGCCATTAATTTTTTTTTATGTTTTATAAACCCTATAAGGTTAGAAATTAAGAGGAAATCATTTTCTATGTCTAATGGGATTTAAAACATTAAATTCAGCATTTAAATTGGTTGAAAAACCATCAAGTTTTCTATTCGGAGCCTAGGGTCAAAATAGAGTTGAAAATGACCTAAATCAAGGTTGAAGACAACTAAAAAAAAAAAAAATTAAATATAGTGACCGTTGAAGACATTTGATCACTGCACACTATCAGTTGTCATTATCCTTAGTAGAAGTGCGTTCACATGCCAAGTCTCACACGTGTCTTGCATGCACCAATTTGAAAAATTAAGCATGTGCATAATGCGCTTGCCCTAGATCAAACTTATGATTGCTCATGTACATGGAACTCAACCATCTAAGCTAAGCGTCTTCACTTCGGACAATTATATAAATTTAATAAGATTTAAATTAGGATTACATCACTTAGTAAAAATTAAACTTTATAATTCTAATGTATCTATATTATTTATTATTAATTATATAGATAACATATAGTAAACAATTTTACATATTAAAATTATTTGTGTTAATTATTAAAGAAAATTAATTCTTATTGGCTTTCTATGAATTTAGTTATCATCATATATGCTTATATTATTATTTGATTATATGTATGATTTATGGTTTGTTATTATACATGTAATGTTAATTAAATGATATAAGTATGTCAGAGTTAAGTTCATAAGTTATTGTTTATTTATTTATTTATTTTTTGTAATTGGGCCTAAATATTTAGTTAATGTTTATGTGATCCATACAATTTCAATTAATTAAAGAGTAACTATAGAATCTTTAATTAATTAAAATTTTATATATTAAAGATGATAGGATCACATGTAAAAATAAACATTAGTTGTGATTAATTATACGCAATATAATAAATCTTATTCTATAGGAATTTTTATTATCTTATGCATGATTGATTAAGATAAAATATCAAATTATATTTGCTAATTTACCCATAGGGATTAGGAAAGGGAACATGATTTGATAGTTTTATGATAAGATTTTAGATTAATCTAATTAAATTAGAACTTTAGCCCACAAGTAAGTTTTATGTCACTAGATTCATACTTTAACATGATTTTACATTGGTAAAACATGATATATCTTAATTAGCCTCGAAATTTTTTGTAACATGAGCATGTATGTTTAATTATTATAGCAATTCAACCTGTCAATTTTTCTTATATGCAATGTGATGTTCTTGAACTCAAAGGGGATAATTATAAGGTTTGGAAGGAGAGAGTTCTCCTTCAATTGGGATGGATGGACATTAATTATGCCATAAGGAAAGATGAGCCCCTTGTAGTAACTAAAACCAATGCTCTAAATGCGATAAGTCTTTATGGAAATGGGAGTGATCTAATCGCTTACCAGTTATGTTCATAAAGACTAAAATTTCAGTTGGTATAAGAGGCTTTGTCGAGCAATATGAAAAGGTTCAAGATTTGTTAAAGGCCATTGATGAGCAATTTTCTACTTCAAATAAGGCAATGGCCAGTACCTTAATTATAGAGCTTTCGACTCTGAGGCTCACCGGAGTTAAGGGTATGCATGATTATATCATGCGCATGAGGGATATTGCAGCCCAACTAAAGGCATTGGAGGTTAAGTTGTTAGAATCCTTCATGGTTCACTACATCCTTTGCACATTAACTCAGCAATATAGCATATTTAAGATATCCTACAACACACATAAGGATAAATGGTCAATCATGAATTATTGACCATGTGTGTTCAGGAGGAGGGTAGACTACTTATGGAGGAAAAGGAAAAGGAAAAGGAAAAGGTGAACTTAACTACTCATGGGAAGAGCAAAAGTAAGGATCATGCCAAAGACAAAGGGAAAGGGAAAAACCCTCCCGTGAAGGACATTAAGAA
This sequence comes from Laguncularia racemosa, assembly GCA_037954665.1. Classification (NCBI taxonomy): domain Eukaryota; kingdom Viridiplantae; phylum Streptophyta; class Magnoliopsida; order Myrtales; family Combretaceae; genus Laguncularia; species Laguncularia racemosa. The sequence continues at coordinate 4,602,400 of JBBMOL010000031.1, read as the reverse complement.
GGAAGTTGTGTGCTTCTTTTGTAAAAAGAAGGGGTACATGAAAAAGCAATACTCTAAATTCATGTAGTGGCTTGATAAGAAAGGTACTCATCTTTCACTTGTTTTTTTATGAATCCAATATGATTGATGTTAATCATAACACGTGGTGGATTGATTTTAGTTCTACAATCTGTGCGACCAATTCATTGCAAGATTTAGTAGACCTGCGGAAACTAGTGGGAAGTGAGCATAGCATCTATTCAGGCAATAAGATATCCTCACATGTGAAAGCTGTTGGGATGTGCAGCTTAGTTTTGAGTAATGGTTACATATTAAACTTGAAAAAGACATTTTATATCCTTAGTTATTTTAGAAATTTAATTTTAGTTTTCAGACTTGTATCAGATGGTCATTCCTTTAACTTTTTAGATTTCAAATTTAATTTGTTTTATAAATATGATGTTATTAGATTTGGTATCTTGTTTGTTGGTCTTTTGCTTCTTAATTTACTAAATGATGATAACCATACTATTATGCACATTCATGAAAAGGTTAGTACTAAATGATGTGTTGTGAATGAAGAATCCTTTATGTTATGGCATTAGAGATTAGGAAATATCTCTATTAATAGAATAAAAAGGTTGGTGAATGATGTGGTACTTAATACTTATCAACTTTAAGACTTATATACGCTATATTAAAGGAAAACAGACTAACAAGTCAAAGAAAGGTGTTAAGAGGAGCTTTAAATTATTAGAAATCATATATACAAGCATCTATAGTCTAGACATGAATGTGTATTGTAATAAGTACTTTGTGTCTTTTATAGGTGATTATGTACGATATATGTATCTCTACTTATTTAACAACAAGAAAGAAGCAATAGATGCTTTTAAGGTGTTTAAAGCTAAAGTAGAGAAACAATGTGGAAAGCAAATTAAGATCGCGAGATCTGATAGAGGTGGAGAGTACTATGGTAGATATATAGAGAGTAGACAAGCAACCAGTCCATTTGCAAGGTATTTTCAAGAGAATGGGATTAGTGCCCAATACAGTTTAGTTAGTTCTTCAGACCAAAATTGAGTAGCTGAAAGGAGAAACCAAACATTATTAGACATAGTATGGTGCTTGCATGCAAGCTCCAAGCTTCCTAACTTCTTGTGGATCGAAGCTCTTAAAATGGCTACATATGTATTGAGTCGGGTTCTAACTAAGGCTATTCAAAAGACGCCATTTAAGTTATTTAAGGGGTGGAAACCAAGTTTGTGAAACGTACGCATTTAGGGATATCCATCCGAAGTAAGAGTCTACAATCTACATGAGAAGAAGTTAGACCTACAAACTATTAGTGGGTATTTCATTGGATATGCCAAAAGGTCTAAAGGATATAGATTTTATTGTCTATCTTATAGCACTAGGTTTATGGAATCAAGAAATGCACAATTTCTTGAGAATGACTTGATTAGTGAGAGCGATAGATCTTAGAGCATTGGTTTTGAGAATGACTTGATTAATGTTAACAACATGCATCCAACACAATTGTGTGTTGAAGAACTAGTCCTAGAGGTAGCACAAGTTGTTGATCCTGATTCAATAAATGTTGAAGTTCAACAGATGCCCGAAGCTATTGAACAACCGATTGAATAATATGATCCTTCTCTTTACAAGAATGTTAATGCAACATTGAGAAGATCTACTAGAGTAAGAAAATCAGCAATTCCTAGTGACTATGTTATATATCTTCAAGACTTTGACCACAATGTTAAAGACAAAAATGATCCTAAGACATTTTCACAGGCGTGAGTTCTAAGGATTTGAACTTGTGACATAGTGCCATGAAAGAAGAGATGGATTCAATGGCATTTAATAGAGTCTGGAATCTCATCAAGTTGCCTAATGGTGTAAAAACCATTGGATGCAAATGGGTCTTCAAGACAAAGAAGGACTCACAAGGAAACATTGATAGACATAAAGTAAGATTCGTTGCTAAAGGATTCACTTAAAGGGAATGAATTGACTACGCGGAGACATTTTCTCATGCATCCAAGAAAGATTCCCTTTGTGTAATTATGGTATTGCTCGCACATTTTAATTTGGAGTTGCACCAAATGGATGTGAAAATGACCTTCCTTAATGGTAATCTGGAGGAAGAGGTTTACATGAAACAACTTGGAGGATTCTCTACTAGTAATGGTCAACATTTGGTATACAAACTTAATAAATCCATATATGGATTAAAACAAGCCTCCCGTCAGCGGTATATGAAATTCCATAATGTCATCACTTTATTTGGTTTTGAAGAGAACATTATGGATTAATGTATAACTAGAAGATCTGTTGGAGTAAAATTTGTTTTCTTATGTTGTATGTGGATGGTATTTTGCTTGTAACCAATGATAAGAGTTTGCTATATGAGGTGAAACAATTCCTCTCGAAGAACTTTGATATGAAGGATATAGGTGAGGCATCTTATGTCATTGGCATTAAGATCCATAGGGATAGATCTTAAGGCATTTTAAGTTTGTCTCAAGAAACCTATATCATCAAAGTTTTAGAGAGATTTTGGATAAATGATTGTTCACCAATTGTGACACCCATTGTGAAGGGTGGTAGATTTAGCTTAAGCTAATGACACAAAAGTGAGCTCAAGTAGGAACAAATGAAAAACATCTCATATGCCTCAGTTGTTGGAAGCCTAATGTATGCTCAGGTTTGTGCTAGACCTAACATTGCATTTGTTATTGGAATGCTAGGGAGATATTAGAGTAACCCAAGTGTTGACCTCTAGAGAGCTGCAAAGAAGGTAATGAGATACCCTCAGGGACAAACAATTATATGCTCATATATAGACAAACTGAAAATCTGGAAGTCATTAGATATTCTGATGTAGACTTTGCTGGTTATGTTAATTCACGTAAGTCAACGTCTGATTACACTTTCATGCTTGCCGGTAGAGCTATGTCTGGAGGAGCGCAAAGCAAACCTTAACTACTACTTCCACTATGGAGGCCGAGTTTGTATCTTGTTTTGAGGCTACTTTGCATGGTGTATAGTAGAAGAGTTTCATGTCTAGGCTTAGAATTATTGATTCTATTTCTAAGCCATTGATATTGTACTACGATAACTCAACTACTATATTTATGACTAAGAATGATAAAAGTGGTAGTCGAAGTAAACATATCAACATAAAGTACTTAGCCATAAAAGAACATGTGAAGGGAAAAAAAAGTGGTTATCGAGCACATTAGCATTGAGTTAATGATAGCTAATCATTTAATTAAAGGCATGCCACCAAAGAATTTTAAGGATCACATAGTAAGAATGGGACTTGGTTCCATGATGTAATTTTTCATTGTAAATGCATTTGATGTTTCAATAAAACCCTTATTTAATTGATGTTTTCTCATTTTGCTTTGTGTACACATTTTGTCTATTCATTTACTTTGAGAAATATTATTAAGTTTGGACTTCAAATAAACATCGAATTTATTCATCAAGTTCTATAGGCTTGAGAGGCACAATGCATTGTAACACATGGGAGAAAATACTTATCATTTGAGGACCTATCACCATGATTCGTGTATTTTGTTTCTCATTAAGATGAATTATGGAATACATGGACCAAGTGGGAAAATGCTAGATTTTCACCTTCTTTTTAGGAAATAACTGCTAAAAATGTGGTCCATGAATCCTATAATTTGTGGAACATGCAAACAACTTCTCCAACGTTCCAAAATGCTTCCGATTTTCAACAAGAACTTACTGATGGATTGAGTTTCAAATCAACATCATTTTTTTTTTATCCTTAAGCTTACTCACTGTTATAAAAAAATACACCATCGTTTTTTTAGAGAGTTAAAGTTTAGAAGCATCAAACCAAAACAAAGACCCAACAACCAATCTCTGATTAAGCACCATTTATGTTAACTTTAAAATGGCTAGAGATATGTAATCGACTCCTTCGTTTTTTGTACTGGTTTATTTATGTTCATTCAGTCATTTGCTGAACATGATGCCTTTTTCTATTTACCTTACTTACATGCTAAGCCAACATGAATATGTTCAATTTTGATATTCACTTAATGCGGTTAAATTAGTGTATTTGAGATCCAGCATGCTCAAATCACAAATTTAATGTATGAGCTATTTATCCGACATGTAAGAAAAAATTACTCAAGATGAATGTTCTTACTATAATAAGAACTTTGACAACTCGAATGGCAAGTGGGCTCTAGTGGGCTAATTAAAACCCAGAAAATAAAGCCCAATTACATTGACAAGGCATAAATTAGACAATCTAAAGATAACACAAAATTGCAACCACTACTACCCTCATCATATAGAATTTGCTTTCGGTAAATTCTTAGTTGTTAACTTTAGTTTAGTTGGTTATTTTAATTTTCAAATGCCCAAATTTCAATTGCTTGACTTAAGAGTAGTATTACTATAATCTAATAATTAGACAGAAGTGTCCATTGGAGAATCGATCATGACTCATCACTATGCTACTCTTGCATGATTGATACATTTGCTAGAGTTTTTCACTTAAAAATTGATTTCAATTAAAAAATGTGCAATTATAGTTGTATGACAAACTCTGATAGTGCAAAAACTTATAGCACAAGAAAATTATATATATATATACACATTATAAAATATAAAAATAATTCAATTTTCAGTCTCTTCAATTAATGGACAAATTTTTAATTCAAGTTACAAGTAGTGATAGTGGAGGACAACAATGCTGACGATTGTTGGAATTTATATTTTTAAGCCATGACAACTTTTTTTTTTTTTTGGAATATTTGAAAAATTAATTTGTTTTTAAATTTAACAAAATGTTTATTTTGATGATAATCATATTAACTATCTTAAGTTTGAGAAATCTTTACACATCAGGTGAAATTTTTAAATATCATATTAAATCAAATTGTTATTTGGGGAATTTTATACTAATAGTTTTCTTTTTAAAACTTTTTGGTAGAGAAAAAAGAACTCATACAATAGAAATAGGGAGAACAAGTACGTATTGTACCAGAGAAAATAAGCTAAGGAGGTGACAGTCATAAACCCAAACCATAATAGTCATATCTTCTATAGTAAAAATGTGTATCAATTAACCCACAAAAGAGAAAGTTTTATCAAGAGAATGAAAATAGAAATACCCACACGAAGATTAGAAAACTACACTAAATGAAATAAGAGCAAGCGAAGGCGCACCACCTGCACGTGTACTGACGAGAGAGTGGAGATGAAGGCAGAAAAAGAAATTGGTGAAGAAAAATCAATGGTTGAGACCTCCAACGACGAGAATGGCTATACAAGCTTGAGACGAGCTATGTGTATCCATCAAACAAGGAGCTTTATTGGCTTTGTTGAGGATAGTATAAGTAATATAGGTAGAAATATACAGAAAGCACAATGACATTGGGATCAAACAAGGAGCTTTATTGGCTTTGATGAGGATAGTATAAGTAATATCGGCAGAAATATAGAGAAAGCAGAATGACAATGGGATCAACGGTAAGACACAAAAAAAAAAAAAAAAAAAAGAAGAGGAGATTTAACGTATTTTTATTTTTTTGACTTGGCATGTTTTTAAAAAATTTAAATTTTAATTGAGTAATATTTTGATTTTTGGACTTTAATGGATAGTAGAATTAAAAGGAATAAAATGAATCCAATTTTACTCAATTTGGAACAAAATTAAAGAAGTTACAAAGTTTTGAAGGAAGACATAATCTAGACTTGACCATGTCTAGAACCTATTGAACTTGAAGCTTCACATATTTAGACACGACCTCTAGACATGACCATGTTCATTGGTTGTGTATCTTTTTGAGCTAACATATTTAGACACATAATAAAAATTGCAACACATATATATAAATTGCGTTTAATAAAAAAACGAGTAAGTGGGCTAGCCCAGCTGGTCCACTCCACAGACTCGGGTATGTGTGAGGGGTGTGAGGTCAAAGGTTTGAAACGCGAGGGAAGCAAATTTGTGTTTTGCAATTTTTTTTCTCCCCCTAGGACATGTGTCAACAGCTGATTAGACGACGCAACGCACATGTCGGGCACGTGATCGTCTCCTTCCTTCATCTGAGATTGTCGCTGGCAAAGAAAAAATTTGAATCTGGCTGTTTTAATGCGATTTTTTGCACAAATCCACCAAATCTTTAATCAAGATAAGATAAATATCATCCAATTAGCATAAAATCGTAACAAAATCCAAGATTTACACGAATCGAAACAAATCGAATATGAGTTTTTCAACCGAAAGCCGATTTGCCCCAATCGGAGGAAATCCAAGCTTATCCAGCTCAATTTCTAGTACCTATAAATAGAGCACGATGGGAGGAAGCTAAAGCACGGATCAAGAGTGAGAAAAGAGTGAAAAATCAGAGGTTTCGAAGAGCCACCAGAGTTCCTAAGCCGCAACCGCCAATCCCCACCCCTCGAACCACCACTTGGAGAAGTTTTCGACGGAAAACACCACCGTCATTAGGTTCTTCATCCTTAGAAGCTTTGGAAACACCCTCCATTCGACGAAAACGGAAGTTGGAATGCCGCCGACAAGGACTTCCAGCCACCGTGACTCAATTCGCCGATCCAATTTGACCCGACCAATGAACCGTGCCCGGACCTAGGTAAGTCGAATTTTTCCATTTTTTTTTTTTATTTTATTCATTTTATATTTTTTATTTATTCGGTTATTTATTTATAATTAAAAAAATAATATTAGGAAAATTGTTAGAATTTAGATTAGTTTAGTTTAAAATGAAAAAATAAATATAATAATAATAAAAATAATAATAATAAATAAATAAATAATAAAAAAATTAATAGTGATTAATATTAGAGGTAGATTAATAATAGGGGTATAAAAATCATTTTTTATCACTTAGAAAAATCATTTTCCTAAAATAAATCCAAAATTGGTTTCCCTTAAATTAATTTTTTCAAAAAAATAATAAAGCTTAAACTTAGATTTTTCCAAAAAAAAATACTAAAAATGGTAAAAAAACGTAAACTTGAGGTATTTTCACAATTAAAATTAAGCAACCAACTAAAACTTTTATAAAAAACGAACTACGACTTGTTTGATCCTAAATAGCAGGTATGTAGGCACTCTTATGGGGCAACTCTAAAAAAAAATAAAAAATCATTTTTTCCAAATTAGTAAGATTTTTTTTTTAAGAAATAAAAATAAAAATAAATAAAAAAGAAAAAGAAAAATAAAATAATAAACAACAATAAAAATAAATAAAAGACATTAGAATATGGTTCGCATTTCAAAAGAATAAGGTAGTAACTTTAAAAGTTTTAATAGGTTAGCCTCCAAATCCAAAAGCTCTGGTTTTCCTTCCCTCTTTCACAAAAATGAAAAGAGGAGATTTCGTTAACTAGTAGTCCAAATTAGAATTAATCCGCTCAATTAGTTCTAATTCAAAAAATTTTCCCAACTTTAGTTAGGTGGCGACTCCAAAGTAAAATGGAATTCCTAGTTCAAGTCGATGATTTATATTAGATGAGCATAGGGTCTAGTATAAATTGAATTAGGAATATAAATGGAAAAATAAAAAATTAGACTCGACAGGATGGCGACTCTACAGGGGACGAACTTCTAGTAGGATAGCCACCTGAACCTTCTAAAATCACCAATTCCAAATGGCTTTTGATTGTTATACTACTAATGCTAACCTTTCAGGGATTAAATGAAATTTAAGGGGCCATTTTACCGTTGAGTTTGCATGCATGCATATCATGTGATTAAATATAGTCAGACCCAAGCCGTCTTAGAACCTTAAGACGGGAGGCCATTGTGTAGGTTCTGAGCAAAGCGATATGATCACCGTTCGGAGCTGATTAGGTCACCCCACCCAATGCTTCGATATGGCTTGAGATCCATTTCTCCAAGAATATGGGAGGCTATAGAGCTTAGGGACCTGTTAGAACCTACCTATCTGCATACATGAAGTCATGGGCTAGTAATTAATTAATGATGTAATTCTTCATTTCCTTTTCTAGAGTTCAGATACATTTACCTATAATAGCATCATCTATACTTCGTAAAAAGATTGTGTAATGGGAAAATTCCTATTGTAACAGATGGCTAGTCCCACAGTCGACCACCTCCTCCGCAAGGAAATCCGGGTTTGCAAACCTCTGGATCTAAAATCAGTACTGGACCATTGGTTTACTCTATACGAACCTGAAGAACAGGCCTTCATCTAACAAAAGATAGGGCCCATCCTTTCACTAATGAAGATGAAAATAAACTTACCTCTGATACGGGCTATCCTCCATCTATGGGAAATCGAGCCCGCAACTTTCTTTATCGGACCACATGAGATCACTCCCACTCTAGAAGAATACAACCAACTTCTGCAGGCCCCATCACTAACCAGCGAGGTATATGTGCCAGATCTTAAGGCTGGGCTAGCCGGTATTTTCAGTAAACTTTTGGGTATTCGCAAGACGGTAATCAACCAGGCTTTGGCAAACATCAACAGATACTACCTACGGATGGATGGATTGGAAGCTTGGTTCATAGCCTGGAATGATGATGGGAACAGGAAAGATATATTATACAGGGATCCTAACAGCTACAAACAGAGGAGGATGTACGCCTTCATCCTAATGGCATTTGCCACCATACTCTTCCCTACCGGAACATTTTATATCCATTATAGAGTCACATAGCTAGTGGCCCAATTCCTAGAAGGGAGATCTTATATCCCAACTCTACTGGCTAAACAGATTCGGAACCTGAATTTTGTCAAGAAGAAGGGTCATGGAATTCTCTACTCAAATATCAACCTCATCCTGATCTGGTTTATGAGTTATCTCAAATGTTTCGGGTTAAATATGGTTCAGAACTCTCTAGCCCAGCAGGTAGACCTTGTGGATTCCTGCATAGAAAGAATGAAGCTACCCGACGATCTTACTAGCCACAGTTGGGTAGAAGTACTCAAGGGTTTCAATGCTAATGATATCCTCTGGATCACTAGGTGGAGTTGTTGCAACAAAGTCGTCATAACTTGCAGAAACTTTCAAGCTGTTCCCCTAATCGGTATCAATGGATGCATAGGTTACCATCCAAACTCGGTGGTTCGTCAGTTTGGTACCATCCAACATATAGTTTACAGGCCATCGTTAGAGGGAATCACATTCAAATACCAGGACCCAATCGTATTAGTAATCGAGACATTTGCTAAATTGGTGAAGGTTAAAGCCCTATGGAAAGCCTAAATCGAGAGCCCCAACGTAGACCTCGGAGACCTAGATGGTGAAGTGGGCAAGCATTAGGACACTAGAGATTTCGTGATCCCCCAACTATATTAAACGGGAGAGAGGGCATATGGTGTCCTAAATGTCACTAAACATGAGCCAGACAATGTAGGTCCAGAACTGAGAACCTACTTAGAACAAGTAAGAGCCCAGATGGAAGTATACTTTGAAGCTGCAGACTACAAAAAGGATATCTGGAATGGTAGATTCAAAGAGTCTGATCGAAGGAACAAAGCCTTGGAAGCTCAGCTAGAGAAGACCTAAGCTAGAGTCAAAGAGCTGGAAGCTATCATCAGTGGAAAACCGACGCCTATGCAGCAGAAGAAGAAGACTAAGAACTAGAATAGCTTTGTACTTTTCATTCTTTTTTATGTTTCAAGTATCGAACTCCAAGTTTCCAATATTAATAAAAATAAAGTTTCAGTATTATATCATTAATCAATTGTTGGCCCTTTTATTTTTAGCATATGTGTGATACATGCATCATATTTACATACATGCATCAATTTAAGAAAAATGCATGTCCAGGTATCAAAGATAGCTCCCAAACAACCAAACCCTCCAAGGGGCCTAATCCACACCCGCTCAAAGACCAAAATGGCAAACAGTGGTAACAACAGCGACAAGCACAACAACACCAGCGCTGACACCACCTCGGATCCAAGGATCGTATCCCTAAAACAAATAGTCTAGCAGTTGGTTGCACAAAGTCCACCTCCTGACTGAGAGTATTGGCCTCCTTCGTACGACCCAACCAACTCAGGAAGAACACTTAGGGGCTAGAAAAGGGAAAGTAGTAGAGGGTCAACCTCCATAATATGAGGAGATCAATTCCCACCTCAACTCAACATTCGAATATGAACCGAGAGTCAATTACGGTCTAACCTCGGATGATATAAAGAGGGAAATGGAGGATAGGTAAAAAGAGATGGAGAGAAAACTTTTCCAACAACTGGCTGATAAGATGAAGACGCTAGAGGGACCCGACGGTTTTGAGCATGCAGGAATCACTGGCCTACCGGTATATAGGGAAAAGGTGTACCTAGAGAAGTTTAAGACCCTAGAGTTGAAAAATATGACGGCATTAGATGCCCCAAGATGCATATAAGGCTGTATGTGCGGAAAATGAGCAAATATGCCCAATATGACCAACTCATGATCCAGACCTTTCAAGACAGCCTCACAGGCCTTGCCCTTGTCTAGTATGCACATTTGGATTTTAGCCAAGTCAACACCTAAGAAAGACTCGCTCGGCATTTTATGACCAATACAAATTTAACATTGAAGTTGCCCCTTTGGTAATGGATCTAGGAAGTCTCCGAAAGGAACACACTGAGTCTTTCAAAGAGTATGCCTTGCATTGAAGATATCAGGCTGCTAGGGTAATGACCCCAATCTCTGAAAAAGAGTTGACATTCATCTTCTTCAACACTCTAGAGAAGACTTACTTCTCACATCTGGTAGGCCAGACATCATCCAGCTTTGCAGAAGTAATGGTAGCAGGGTGTCGAATCGAGAATGCCATCACATTGGGGAGACTCCAGACGGTTGACCCTCCCAAAATCACATCATCGCAAAGGCCTATAGGAGGTAGCAAGGTCAAGGAATCTACTATCAGCACGGTTAACTCCAGCAGAGTAGACAAGGTTAGGTCTCGCATGACGTTTCAAACCACGAATGCCCCAATCCAACAATCGCCAAAGAATCACACTCAAGCTACCAGGGTTTAAAGACAATTCACTCCAATACCGATCCCACTCAGCCAAGTCTTTACTTAGCTACGAGCAGATAATTTGATTAGCTTTGAGATCCCGAGTGATCGGTATAAGCCAAGGAATTTTGACCTAAGCCTTAAGTATGATTATCATATGGGCCAAGAGGGGCATTCCACAGACAGATGCTAGAGGCTTAGAAATAAAATTTATGATCTGATTGTCGCCGGAATAGTGCAGTTGGACTTTGTTAACGCATAAGCACCTAATGTCAACACTAATCCACAACCCAATCACAAACCCACCGTCAATATGATCACATCTGAAGATCCGGACTCCAAATCGAAAGATTCCCCAAAACAGATAAAAAAAAAAAAAAACAACAGCATAACAAGAAAGTCACTCGCGCCACGTCTCGAATAAAACCCCTAAATCACATATCAAGAGGAGATGGTTAACTAGAGACCCAACTGTCGGTACCCTAGGTGAATTACATGGGAGATTTAAGTATCTAATGGATTACTCCTTCACCCCAATTGAGTATGGGTCACTTAGTGGGTGGGGGCCCAAGTTTGAAAGAAAAGATAACCCACCAAAGGAGAGAGAGGAGTTCGTAAATATGATTAAATCGGACCAAAAACTGATAGTCATAAAGTGCTATGAGGGATAGCTTACTAAAGTGTAGATTCCGAAGAAGAGATATGTATTTAATGTCCCAATACCCTCAAAAAGGTATAAAGCGGCACCATTTGACTATCAGGCTCTTGGTCAAGAAAGACCTCCCATCATAAGAGGAATCACCCACTCTGGGAGAATTTATGACCCTAAATACAGGATCTCGACTGAAGAGCCTAACATTGAGGTAGAGAAAGAGGAAGAAGAGGGGCTCTCTACATTCATAAAAATGGTCAAAACAAGCGAATACAAAATCATGGAACAACTTAATAAGGTTCTAGCCCAGATATCACTTATGGGCCTCCTTACAACATCTAAGTCTTACAGAGAAGCACTCTTCAAAGCACTCAAACAGATCAAGGTACTAGAGGTCATTGCAATAGAAAAATTAAGCCATGTGGCAGATTCGATCTTCACCATAGATTAGATATCTTTCTCTCTAGAAGAGCTAGGAGAAGATGGAGACCAACACATGAAACCACTGTTCATAGTGGTGAAATGTAATGACACAATTGTCTCCAGAGTACTCATTGACAATGGATCTTCTCTCAACGTATGCCCTTTGGTCACCCTTGACTTGCTGGGGGTCGATCTAAGCAACATCAAGCCAAGCTCAACAGTAGTCAGGGCCTTCGATGGGTCCCAAAGAGAGATAGTGGGGGAAATCAACTTACCAATGGAGATTGGTCTACGGATATTCCACAACCCCTTCCAAGTCCTCAACATTCCAGGGTCTTTCAATCTACTATTGGGAAGACCTAAGATACACACCGCTAGAGCCATACCTTCAAGTCTACATTAAAAGGTCAAGTTCATAGCAAATAGATAGATCGTCACCGTGCTAGGAGAACAAGACTATGCCATTTATAAAGAGACAACCATACCCTACATCGAGGAAGACGGTTCCGATGACTTTGGTCTCCAAATATTCAATGAGGTGAGTGTAGTAACCAGCAAGGAGGGCCATCAGTTTAAGGAAGGACAGCAAGGGACATTTGGGCTGGGGTACGTTCCTATATCCTAGGAAGAGGCGCAAGAAAGAGGAATCAAAGGCAGAAAGAGAGGGAAGCCAAGCGATACCTCGATGCATTTTCCACCCCTCCAACAATCATTCAAGCAAGTAACTGCCATTCAAGAGCTAAAGATAAGCGAAACCGACATCAGCAATGAAGGCTTAGCCTCTCGTACGTCTAATCAACATCCAGCTCTTAACAATTGGTTCTGTTATCCTACTGATAGCACTAGGTCAGCTCAAGGATAGGGAGCAATTATTAAACAAATTTCTATTGTGGTTATTTTTCAGATTCAATAAATTATAACTTATTCCTTTTGCTTATATATACATGCTTTCGCTTCACTTTACCCACAGATTCCCTATTGTCGAACGTCAGGGACATTTCGCGTAGGTAAGTAATGAAAACACTGATTTTGTTTCTAACACTGCTAGGTTAGCTATTAGAGGCGATGTCCTTAACCACGAAATAATACGAGAAAATTGGAAAAAATATGAATAAAGTAAAATTTCAATTGACGAACCGATGGAGATAGTAAATCTAGGAAGCATCGAGGAACCCAAAAACCTCAAGATTGGGGCCAATTTAAGTAACGAGCAGAAGCAGGAGATAACTGAGTTATTGATTGAATATGCAGATGTGTTTACCTGGTCATATGGTGACATGCTAAGACTTGACCAATCGATAGTAGTTCATAAGCTTCCCATAAGAGAAGATGTCAAACCTAAAAAACAAAAGTTAAGAAGATTTAGGCCTGATATCTTACTAAAGATTAAAGAGGAAGTCAAAAAGCTATTAGAAGTGGGATTCATTAAGGTATCAGACTACTTGAAATGGGTAGCAAATATAGTCCCCATTCTAAAAAAGAATGGGAAAGTACGAGTATGCATAAACTTCCGAGATTTTAATCAAACTATGCCAAAAAACAACTTCCCCCTACCTCATATGGACGTCCTGGTAGATAATACCGTAGGGAACCATATCTTCTCATTTATAGACAATTTCTCAAGATATAATCAGATAAAAATAGCTGAAGAAGATAAAACTAAAACAACCTTTATCACAACATGGGGAACTTTCTGTTACAAAGCCATGTCCTTTGGTTTGAAGAACGTCGGGGCAACGTATCAGAGAGTTATGGTCGCGATACTTCATGTAATGATGCATCGAGAAGTTGAAGTATACGTCGACGATATGATAGCCAAGTCTAAGGTAGAAGAAAGCCATGCAGTTATCCTGAGGAAATTATTCAAGTGGCTAAGAAAGTTCCAACTCAAGTTAAACCTTGAAAAGTGCACTTTTGGGGTCACAATAGGCAAGTTGTTAGGGTTTGTCATAAGCTAAGAAGGCATTAAAATCAACCCTAACAAAGTCAAAGCCATAGTAGAACTACCCTCTCCACGCACTATCAAAGATGTGAGAGGTTTGCTGGGAAGATTGAATTACATAACCCGTTTCATCTCATAACTCACGACAAATGTTGCCCACTATTCCGTCTGCTAAAAAAGAATGTCACGGTAGAATGGGACTATGAATGTGAAGAAGCATTCAGAACAATCAAAGACTATCTCACAAATCCCCCAGTCTTGATAGTTCCAAAATAAGGAAAGCCCTTATTCTTATACCTCACGATACTCCATGAATCCATGGGATACGTGTTGGGATAGAAAGATGAAGAGGGGAGAGAACTTTCCATATACTATCTGAGCAAGAAGTTCACAAACGGGGAACGAAGGTACTCTAAAATAGAGAGGACTTGTTGTGCTTTGATTTGGATCATGCACCGATTAAGGCAATACACTCTTTACTATCCCATTGAGTTGCTGACGAGACATGATCCTTTGAAATACCTGGCAGAGAAGCCCGTTTTATTAAGGAGAATCTCTAAATGGCAAATACTCTTATCAGAATTTGATATCACATATATAAATCAAAATTCGATAAAAGGGCAATCCTTAGCCGATCAGTTAGCAGAATACCTAATTGAGAGAGATCTTTAGGAATCACGAGCCCAATGCCCTAACGAAAACACATTAACAACAGAGGGTGAACCAATAGAAGACTACGGGATAGACCAAAGCCCCAAATGGAAAATGTTCTTCGATGAAGCTACCAATGTATTCAGTTGCAGGATCGAGGCAATACGAATATCACCAGAAGAAACACAATTCCCTTCAACAACGAGACTTACATTTCCATATACTAATAATATCGCGGAATATGAGGCGCACATCCTTGGCCTCAAAATGGCTTGCCACATAGGAATCCGTAAATTAGAAGTATACGGAGATTCTTCACTTATCATATTACAGACAAGAGAGGAATACAAGACTAAAGACCCCAAATTGGTACCATACCATCAACATTTGACAAAGCTGATCATCGAATTCGAAGTAGTCACCTTTACATATATCCCGAGAACTCAAAGTCAGTTTACAGATGCACTCGCTACGCTAGCATCTATGATTCAGATAACAGGGGGAGCCGAAGTCCAACCATTGAAAATAGAAATTGAAAATCGGTCCGCCTACTGTTTGGTAATCGAAAAAGCACAAGATAATAAGCCTTGGTATTATGATATCAAAACTTTTCTCCAAGAAGGCAAATATCCTGAAATAGCTAGCAAAAATGACCAAAGAACACTCAGAAGGTTAGTAAGCCATTTCTTATTAAATGGGCCTGCTCTTTATAGAAGATCACTCGATACCACCTTACTAAGATGTGTAGATAAAAAAGAGGCATGTGAACCGATGAAAGAAGTGCATGAAGGAGTATGTGGACCTCACATGAATGACTACATGTTGGCTCAAAAAATCATGAGAATGGACTACTATTGGCTAACCATGGAATCAGATTGTATCAAATATGTCAAGCACTGTCACCTGTGTCAAATTTATGTAAACCGAATAAATGCCCCACCTAAAGAACTTCATTCGTTGTCTACACCATGGCCTTTCTCCATGTGGGGGATCGACATTATTGGTCCAACCACTCTAACAACGTCCAATGGTCACAGATTCATACTAGTAGCCATTGATTACTTTACCAAGTAGGTAGAAGCTTCTTCATATGCCAACGTCACAAAAGGGGTAATAGCTTGATTCTTGAAGAAGGACATAATAGCTCGATATGGAGTTCCTGAATCAATTATCACCGACAACGGAACCAATCTCAACAACAAGACGATGGCAAATTTATGTCAACAGTTCCACATAAGTCACAGAAATTCAACTCCCTATCGACCTCAGATGAATAGGGCAATGGAAGCAGCCAACAAGAACATTAAAAGAATCATCAAGAAGATGACAATCACTTACAAAGATTGGCATGATATGCTACCATTCGCCCTCATGGCTTATAGAACCTCAATTCGAACATCTACTAGAATTACCCCATATTCTCTAGTATACAGTACTGAGGCAGTCCTACTAGTTAAAGTCAAAATACCATCCTTTAGGATCCTATCAGAAGAACAGTTAGATGAGTCAGATTGGGTAAAGAAGAAGCTCGATCAATTGAATTTGATCGACGAAAAAAGACTCACTGCATTATATCACGGCGAGTGCTACCAACAAAGAATGGCCCGAGCATTCAACAAGAAAATGAAACCTCGATATTTTAAAGAAGGAGATTTGGTGCTAAAGAAAGTTCTCCTGAATGTTCAAGATTTAAGAGGGAAGTTCACCCCAAACTACGAAGGCCCATATGTTGTAAAAAAGGTATTGTCAGGAGGAGCTTTAATATTAACTCAAATGGATGGTCCGAAATTGAGAGACCCCATTAATACAGATACTATTAAGATGTACTATCCTTAAGCAAGAAAATTGAAATTTTGCCAGGATTCATGAATGCCAATATTTAGTACATGTTTCGTTGAGTTTAGTTTTCATTTCTTTTACAAGTAAAGTTAATGTCTCTGAATGGTCGATCATTTTAACCAATTCTCATTAAAATAAACATCCATATACACACATTACCCATTGCCTCACAATGAATAATGAATTTTGAAATGATAATAAATCTCAATAGACTTTGTGATATAATTCTACCTATTGTTAAGCATTAAACCCGATGCATTAACAGGATAATACACTACAATCACAAGAGCCATGTTCACAAGAAAGAAAATGCATCAAGGTCGCCAACCCTGTTTTGAAGCAAAAGCAAGCAAAAAAGGAGCAAACCAGCACGAAGGTTCGATTGTTTGGTTGCTATCCGCAATAAAACAGTAAGCATTATAGAGTAAATAACCATCATTCATCAAGAATCACATATTCTGAAATAAGCAATCTAAAAGACATCTTTTATCAATCATTTAACCTGTTCGCTATAAGCATTTCCAAAAGTGTTAGGTAAGTCAACCTACAATGGGGCACTTTCCTAGATTTTTCTTTCTTAAAGTTAACCCATTACGGGGCACTTTTCCATATACAATAACGTAAAGTCAGCCTACAATGGGGCACTTTCTTGGTTATCCTCTCTTAAGGTTAGCCCATAGGGGCACCTTTCAAGACATCTCTTCTTTAGGGTTGCAAGTTCAAAAGGATGCTTCCCACTATCGGTTAGTCAACCCACAATTGGGCACTTTCCTAGATATCCTCTCTTAAGGTCAGCCTATAGGGGCACCTTTCGAGATACCTATTCTCCAAGGTTGCAAGTCTAAGGAGATGCTTCCCGCTATCGATTAGTCAGTCCGCAATAGGGCACTTTTTTAGATATCCTCTCTTAGGATTAGCCTATAGGGGCACCTTTCGAGACACCTATTCTCTCGGGTCGCAAGTCTAAGAAGACGCTTCCCACTATTGATTAGTTAGCTCAAAGGAGCACTTTTCTAAATAATTAATTAGTCAGCTCGTAGGAGCACTTTTCTAAAATAATCTAACGATTAGTCAGCTCATAAGAGCACTTATCTAGATTATCCTCTTTAAGGTTGTTAGTCCCAAAAGACACTTCCTGATATCGATTAGTCAACTCATGAGAGCACTTTTCGAAGGCATTTCTCCCCAAACAGTCGCTAGTCTAGCTAGACGCTTCTGTTAGCAGGTGGTCAGCTCATTAGAGTGCTTCTTTAGACAATATTCTCTTCAGGGTTGCTAGTCCGATAGGACACTTCCTATTATCATCTATTCCACTCACAATCACACACTCCTAAACAATCCTTGTGATGTTTCTTATCGTCGATTAGTCAGCCTACAGAGCACTTTTCTAGATGATACATTACTTCAGGTTGTTAGGTTATTAGAGACCATTCCCTAAGCAATACCAATCATTACAAAGCACTCGTGGGATTATTAGCTCATGGAGCATTTTCCTACTAAAAGCCAAGTTCCAGATAACCAGCCAAACTATGGCGTTATCCATCCAATCTGTAGGCCAAAAATGGTGTCTTTCTTGTCTTTGTAGTTAAGTTTTGCAAACTTTACCACAAAGAGGGGTAGTTGTAAACACTCCATTTTTTCCCATAATAATTAATAATGGCCAATTTTCAAATTTTTCATTTTTTTTAATTTTTCTCATAATTTAGCAAAAAAAAAAACAAAAAATATTCAAAAAAATAAATAAATAAGGTAAGTGATGTTTAGTTTGATTTAAGTAAGTTTTAACATGTCAAACATAAATTAAAGGGGAAATTTGTGGTTCTATGTAAGGGAAATCAATTGGAATCAAGAAAAATATAATCTTTGGGGCTTATTATGAATGGAAAAGGGAGGATTTGAAGGTTAAGTTAAATTTCCAACAAGGTAAGTTCAATACATTTGTTGATATGATAATTTATAATTCTTAAAAGTAATTGGTCATGATGATTTAATGATTTCTTGGATTTTTATGAAACTAACACAAAGCCCATATTGGATTGCCTCCCTTATTGATGATTTCTAAGTGTTATTTGATGATTTTAGATATTAATCCATGTTCTGGTGTGCTAAAATGTTGTTAAGGGTTGGATTGAATGAAAGAAATGAAGTAATACAGGCTAGTTGAAGATATGTAATCAGTTATTGATGACTACCACAATGAAGAGAAAATTAGGATTTGATTTTCGTGAGAAATCTAATTTAATATTAAAAGATGATGACTTGATGATTAGAGTATGGGTATGTGGATGTGGAAGTGGTTTAAGTGATTAATTTGGTGTATGTGGCATGTTAGAACTTGGAATTGATAGTGTGATTGAACTAATAGATGTATAAGTTGATTTAATTTTTAAATTATGATTTTTCAGCATGTCAACATGTTTTCAAAGTGTTAAATTTTTCAGCATGTCAACATGATGGGTGTTAAGTTTAGCAAAGTTTAGGGATGAATTATATTAAACTGAAGGCATGTTTAACATTGGAAATATGATTTTCTTGCATAATTTGATAATATGTTTAATTTTGGAAATTTGTGATATATTATGTCTATTTTAAGTTAATTTGGTGGATTAATGATTAATTAATGAATAAGAGTTGGATTAGATGTAAATTGCGGCCTAGGAGTAAAAATAGGTTGAAATTAGATTAATAGGAATGCACATAAGTGTTTGGGGTGTGCTCTGTATTTTATGCTCTATTTTGGAGATGTTTTAAACTTAAAAATAAAAAATAAATGATGTTTTTTACTCTAGAAAAGAATAGGAATGAGTAACTTTTAGTTTAAGGTGATTTGAACCTAAAATGGATAGGTTATGGGCTTTTAAGGTTGAAAATTCGTAACTATATTTAGTCTAGTAATCCAAGGGCTTTAAATTGAATACAATAAGGGTTTTTATGTTGAAATGAGTAGTAAAAGTGATAAGAAAACAAATGGATTTGGTTTTATTTGATTTGGACTTAAATTGAGTAAGTTATCGCTCTTTAAAATTAAAGCCTTTAATTATGACGAATTAAGATTAAATTAATGGTTAGCTTAATTAAATCGCATCAAGGTTGAGCCAACCCCAAGTCAGCCTAGCTTTATAGGCCTAAGGACCACCCTCTTACCCTCACCCTAGGTGGGCTATATAATTAAACATAATTTAATCAGCTAGGCTTAATTTACTTAACTATCTTAATTGAACCAAAATAAGAATTGACTTAATAATGTGAATCCAAATAACTCATAGGCCTAAGATCCAAAATCCAAAGCATAATTGAGCTCATTCCTTCTAAGGCTTATATCTTAAATGGGCCTTGTCACGATAAGTAACTCAAACCAAGTTTTATACCATTTGAAGGCCTAAATCGAATTAATTAATTAAAATGAACTAAACATAGGCCTAATAAAGTAAAGTGAGTTTAAATGATAAGGTTGTTAGGTGCTTAGGCCATCGAGATATGGCTCGGTAGGTAGCTAATAAGTGAAATTACAATTGATAATGGGCATTATGAATGGGGAAAATGTACATCAAGAGTCATCGGGGATTATAAGTCCTAGCGAGTGATATGATTTAGGACCATGATCAATGATGTCATATAATGGTTAGGTCACTTAAATGAGGCTATTTATGTACTCAATTTTTGATAATGTTAAGTTTGGTTGCTCCCATCAACCCTTAATGTTTGCTACGGTGGAATTGGACCTTATGTCCCCCATCATGATGTTTAGAGTCATGAGTACTCTCTTCCTAGATTTTTAAATAAAATAATTAAATGAATTGAATGATTGTTTGTTGCATTAGTGTGTAAGCCTGCTTAACATGTGTGAATGTATTTGCACTACTGTATACTAAGCCCTTATGGTTCACTGTTTTTCTTCTTTTTTAAGTGAGGACTTTACTAATCTTTTACACAATTTAATAAGATTTAACTCCAAGGAGGAGTGCAAGGATAAGCTCATAGATTTAGATTAAGAGGACTATTTATACTTTTCTCATTTTGATTTAAATTTAACCAAAAGAAAAGGGGGCCAAAACTCATTAACATTATGCATGCATAATGTAATAAGAAAAAGGTTTAGCCTAGTTGGCTAAGCCTACGGCCATATATACATCAGTAGAGGGAGGTCAAGCGTTAAATCCTTGCATCCCTTTTTTTTTTTCAGCTAGGTGCATGTCACACTATGCAGGTGCAACAAATGAACAATGCTCATCACTATTCATCTTCTTCTCCTTCAAAATTTGTAATATAGCTAGAATAGGAAAGGAAATACTACACACTATATCAATTTTTTGACCCAATTTAAGTCGTTTTTTCACTAAATTGAGCCAAACAAAGGTAGAAATCAATTACAGGCATGGAATACAAGCTAAGTAAGTCCAAATTTATTTCTAATTGATTAGGAAACTACTTTAAAAATACACTCAAACTTTAACCAAAATAATAAGCTACATATATGATTCCAAAATTTTAAATCAAATTAAGGCCAAATTTTGTTTGAAATATTCAATTTAATCACATATTTAGGGTAATTAAAGCTTCTAAAACACGAATATATTTTTTAATACTTTCAATTATCACAAATTCATGTTCAATTTTGGATTCAAAGATGTAAGAACCTTAAATACCCATTAATCCGATTTTCCTAAATCTAAGGTTTCCTTGCTTACAATTGATACTAAATAACTATAAATAGGACCTTAGGAAATCATTTAGAGGAGGTTTTCCATCAAACAAACATCCAATTTGGCCAAATTCCTTACTCTCTCTCTCTAACTCACAACCTATACACTTTTACTCTCTCTCTTCAATTTCTTTTAAACAAGAGAAACTTGAAACAACCTAAAGCCACCAAACACTAGCCCATCATCAAAAGAGCAAAACCCAATAACCAATTGGTCAAAATCATCCACAATTTGCTTCAATTGGATTGAAGATCAAATGTCAGGTTCATACTATTTTGGTATCGGTTTGATTCAAATTGGATTGGATAAAGGGATTAGATCAAGAAATTGGATAAGCGTATTTGTTTTACATGTTTCTAGGAAGTGTTCTAATGATCCACTTTACGCCACCACTAATTGGAGCACCTTAGACCATCACTACCTAAATTGCCACCCGAATTGCCTTTGCTTGAACTACTTGTGAGGTAAGTCTCCTAATCTTGATTTAGTTATTATTTTTTATTAATATAAAATAATACATAAAACAATAATAATGTTCTCTTTGTTAGAAATAATTAAATAATTTAATATTGCTTGTCACATGTTATTATATAAAAATCCAAAAAAATTCACATGTTGATATCTATGCTTTCATAAGATTTTTAATTGATTATTTTTATCATCTAGAAAAACCTTTTTTAAATATAATTAAAAATTTTAAATGGTCTTTTTCTAAAATTTAAGATTTTTGTCTTAAAGAGGGCAAAAAAGAGGGATTTAGAGATTTTTTTTCAAAAAACAAAGTCTAATAATGTAAAGTGAATTTTTTTTTTTTCAATAAAATAAACTCACAAACTAAAGTTGTTACAAGAAAAAAAAAAAAAAAAAAAAAAAAGCGAACTTACGACTTGTTTGATCTTAAATGGCAAATACGAAGGCACCCCATGGGACAAATCTAAAAAAGTAAAAAAAAAAATTATTTTCATTAATATTAGTATTATTATTATTACTTTTTTTTTTTACCTTTTTATTGTAAATAAATTTTTTTCTTATTTTATCTTGCAAATGATATAATAAAATATAATCGAAATTCAAAAGGTTAAGGTTTTAACCATAGGACTTTAATAGGTTAATCCCCAAATCTAAAATCTTTGGTTTTCTTTAAAAAAAAATAGTTAACCAGTGGTTAAGTTAGGGTTAATTTGCTCAATTAATCCTAACTTAATAATTTTTCCGAACTTCAATTGGGTAGCGATTTCAATTTCCTAAATAAATGAAAAAACCAAGTTTTTCCTATTTTAAGTCAAGGATTCACTTTAAATAAGCATAGGATTTAATATGAATAAATTAGAAAAAAAAAATAAAAATTAGACTCGATAGCTTGACAACTCTATTAGGAGTAAATCCTTAAGTAAGCTAGCCACCTAAACCTTCTAAAATTATGATTTATTTTACATATCCTTAATTTGTAGTTGCTGTAAATATTTAGTTGTACTAATGTTTTTATTTGAGAGTGATGTAAGGATATAAGAACTTGGTTTTGAAAAAAGGGTATTTTTCATGTGTGTGATTAGATACGGTTAGACCTAAATTGTTTAAGACCCTAAGAAGGGGAGCCATTGTGTAAGTTCCGAGTGCCATGGAGTAACCATCGCTCAGGGTCAATTAGACTACCCCACCCAATGATTCAATGTGGCCTAAGATTTGCTTCTTCAAAAATGTAGGAGGCCACAAAACTTGGAAATCTTTAGAACCTACCTTTTTACATACATGAGTTTCTAAACTAGCAATTAATTAATGATGTGGCACCTTGTAAAAGTTGCATCTTGGAGTTTCAAAATAGTTTCTTTTTGTAAATTTCCCTATAAAGTTTTTTTTTTATTGTAATGATAATTTATTTTGAATTTTGTAGAATAGGATATTTGTTTGTAACATAGAAATTTTATTTGTAATTTTACTAAATGGCCAGCACTTCAATTGATCATCTTCTTCGCAAAGAGATCCACGTTTGCAAGCCCTTAAACCCGAAGTTGATATTGGATCATTAGTTCAGTCTATACCACCCAAGAGATCAGGCTATCATAAAGGACAAGATTAGGCCCATTCTCTCACTAATGAAGATCAATATCAACATACCTTTGATTCGACCTGCATTACACTACTTGGAGCTCGAGCTTGTAGCTTTCTTTATCGGTCCACATGAGATTACTCCAATCATTGAATAATATGCACAACTTCTCTAAGCTCCTCTACTTTCCAATGGGGTATATATTCTAAATTTAGAGGTCGGGCCAGCTAACATTTCCAGTAAACTATTAGGAATCTACAAATTAGTGATTAATAAAGCATTAGGGTAGGGCAATGGGCATTTCCTTCAATTGGATGACCTGCATACATGGTTTAGGGCACGTTTTGATTGTGAAGATAAGAAGGATATCCTATGTGGAAGCCCTAAGGACTACAGACAAAATTGAATTCATGCCTTCATCTTATTGGCATTTGTAAGCATTATTTTCCCTGTTGACCTTCCACATCCATTAAAGAGTTGCTGAATTAGTGACTTGATTTTTAGAAAGAAATTCCTATATTCCAATCCTCTTAGCTAAACATATTCAAAACTTCAATTTTGTGAAGAAGAAAGATCATGGAATCTTCAGCTCCAACATCAATCTAATCTTAATCTAGTTTGTGAGCCATCTCAAGTGTTTTTAGCTAAACATGGTTAGACGATCACTAGCCCAACAAATTGACCTTATAGATTCTTGTGCAAATATGATGAAATTGCTAGATGATGTTTCTAGCCATAGTTTGGTGGAGATACTCAATGGATTTAATGCTAAGGATATTTTATGGATTGTTAGATGGAACTATTGTATTAAAGTTATTTTAATGTGTAAGAACTTTTAGGCGATTTCATTAATTAGGCTTAATTGGTGTATGGGCTACCATCCATATTCATTGGTTTGCCAATTTAGGACCATCCAAGACATAGCCCACAGGCCCTCATTGGACGTAGTTACATTTGAATTTCAAAACCAAACATATTAGTAATTGATAAGGTAGCCAAATTGATAAAATTAAAGGCCTTATAGGAATCTCGAATTGAAAGCCCTAATGTTGCTCTAGGAGAATTGGATGGTGAAGTGGGAAAAATATCAAGCTACCAAAGACTTTATCGTTAACCAATTGTACAAGACAGGAGAAATGACATATCAAGCTCCCTATGTTGTTCATCCTACACTAAGCAACCCAAGCCTAGAAATGAAGACTTATATGAAGTAGGTGCAAGCCTGGATGGAGGTCCATTATGAAACTATAGAAGGCAAGAAAGATGTATAGAAAAATAGATTCAAGGAATATAACCATAAGAATAAAGCAATTGAAGCCCAATTAAGGAAGGCTCAAGAGAAGGTTAAGAAATTAGAAGCTGCTATAAAAGACAAGGGGAAGAATAGAGAATCAACATCCATCCATCAAAAGAAAAGGATGTCATAAGCTATTACAAAAACTAATGGCCAAGGAAGGAGAAGACAAACTTAGATTATCAGACTTTCTTTTTACTTTAGATATTTTTCTCTTTGAATAATGTAATCAAACTCCAGAATTTGCAATATTAATAAAATTTCAGCATTGCCACATCTTTAATTAGTTGTTGGATCCTATTTTTGCATCCATATGTTATACATGCATCATATTTTATTTTCTTACCCTTTACATATATATAAAAAAAAAGAAGAAGAAGAAGAAGAAGAAGAGAAGTGAATTAATGCTTGCTAATGAGATATGAGTGTGATCTAATCCAGGTACCAAGATAGCTCCCAACAACCAAAACCTTGAGAAGTCCAATCAACACCCATTCTAGATCTAAGATGGCTAGCAACAATAATGGCAGTTGTAATACCAACAGCAGCAATGGCAATAGCGCCGACACCCCCTTTACCTAAAAATTGTGTTGTTAGAACAAATAGTCCAACAATTGACCAATCAAGTTCACTTCTTGACTGAGAGCATCAATCTCCTTTATGCTACCCAACTTATTGAAGAAGAATGCTTAGGAGCTCGAAGAGGAAAGGCAACTGAAATCTAATTGCTTGAATATGAGGAAATCAATTCTCGAATCAATCCTATACTTGAACATAAGCCTAAAAGGACAATTAATATAGGGCTAACTCCTAATGACCTTAAAAGAGAATTAGAAGACAATTAAAAAGAAATGGAAAGGAAATTCTTCCTGCAATTTACTAACAAAATGAGAACTTTAGAAGTCCTTGATAGTTTTGAACTAGTAGGCATCACTGATTTGTCAACCTATGACACGAGTGCTTACCTAAAAATTTTCAAAGTGCCAAAATTCGAGAAAAATGATGGCACTAGTTGTCCCAAGATACACACAAGGCTATATGTGCGCAAGATGAGCAAATATGCACAATATAACCAACTCCTAGTCTAAACCTTTCAAGATATCCTTATAGGTCCTACTTTAACCTGGTATGTACAGTTAGATCTCAATCAAGTTAATATATGGGATAAGTTGGCTCGTGCATTTTATGAGCAATAGAAATTCAACATCAAGGTTTCCCCATCAATATGCAATTTAGGGATTCTTTGAAAAAAGCACAATGAGTCCTTCAAAGAATACGCTCAGCATTGTAGGGCTCAAGCTGCAAGGGTTTCTACTCCACTCTTAGAGAAGGAACTAACCTTTATTTTCATCAATACATTGGAGAAGCCTTATTTCACACATTTGATTAGGCAAACCTTGTCTAACTTCTCAGAAGTAATGGCATTAGGATGTAAGATAGAGAATGCCATTACTTTTAGAAAAACTCTAAGCTAGCGACTCTTCTAAAATCGCATCATTACCAAGACCCATAAGGAACAATAAAGGCAAAGAAGCCATAGTTAGTGTAGTTTACTCAAGCAAGAACAATAGATCCCATTATCACATTTCTTTTCAAATAAGTCCAATAATAACCAATGAATCAAACTCAAACCAATAGGACCCTAAGGTAGTTCACTCCAATCCCAATTATGCTTAGTTGAGCTTTTTCTCAGCGTTGAGTAAACAATTTGATCACTTTTAAAATTCCTAATGACCGA
This sequence comes from Laguncularia racemosa, assembly GCA_037954665.1. Taxonomy (NCBI): domain Eukaryota; kingdom Viridiplantae; phylum Streptophyta; class Magnoliopsida; order Myrtales; family Combretaceae; genus Laguncularia; species Laguncularia racemosa. The sequence goes on along the minus strand of JBBMOL010000031.1, from coordinate 4,576,127 downwards.
TATAAGCCAAGAGCTTTTGATCCTAACCTCAAATGTGATTATCATATAGGGTGAGAAGGGCACTCAACTAATAGTGCCAAAGACTTCAAAACAAAATCCAAGACTTGATCGATGTTGAAATGGTGCAGTTAGATTTCATTAATGCACAACTCCAAACATTAGTAATAACTCATTGCCTAATCATAGTCTAGTAATCGACATGATCACTATCAAAGAGGTAGAACCTGAGGTTAAATGAGTGGTTAGGAACTTATAACAAGTAAGGTTCTTACCTTTTCTGAAGGAGCAAACCCAAACAAAATCTACAATCCAAATAAAGGATATGCTGACCTTGAAACCTCATAAGGGGTCAAAACAAATAGAGTTAAAGCAAAGGTAGTAAGTAGGTGACCTAATAGTAGATTTACTAGGCTAACCCTCAAGGAAGTTTGATTTCTTTGTTAATTACTCTATCTAGCTATTAGTTCATCCCGATCCTAACCTATGTGGTTGAGGACCTAAATTTGAAGAGGAAGATAACCTTTAAGACAAAAATGATAAGACCATCAAAATGATTAGATCCAATGCGAAGCCAGTAATTATAAAGTGCTAAGAAGAACCAAAAGAAGAGGCAAAGGCTCTAAAGATGAAGTGTGTGCTTAATATCCCAATCACCCTAGAAAAATATAAAGGAACATCGTTTAACTACTAGGCTGTTAACTAGGAAAAAGCTTTAAATTCAACAATAAGAGGAATTACTAGCTCCAGTAAGGTCTCTAAACCTAAAAGTAAGGCTTTTGCTGAAAAACCTACAAATAAGACCATTGAGCTTGAAAAAGAGGAAGATGAGGGACTTTCTGCATTCACAAAGATAGTTAAATCAAGTGAGCAAAAAATCGTGGAGCAACTCGCCAAAGTCCCCGCCCAGATATCACTTATAGGTCTTCTCATTTCATTTAAGTCACTCCGAGAAGCACTCTTCAAGGTACTCAGGCAAGTTAAAGTACTAGAGGGCATTTCAATAGAGAAATTAAGTCATATCACCAACTCCATCCTCACGGTAGATCAAATAGCCTTCTCACTTGAGGAGTTGGGAGAAGAAGGTAGTCAACATACCAAACCACTTTTTATAATGGTAAAATGCAACAATATGATAGTTTCTCGGGTCATTATCAATAATGGATCCACCTTAATGTATGCCCTTTGGCCATCCTTAACTTATTAGGAGTTGATGTGAGCAATGTTAAACCAAGCTCAAAAGTAGTCAAAGCCTTTGATGGCTCTAAAAGGGAAATCGTAGGAGAGATTGGTCTGCCAATAGAAACTAGCCCACAACTTTTTAATATCCCATTACAAGTCCTCAATATCTTGAGGTCATTTAACCTACTCTTAAGAAGGCTTTGGATACGTACAGTAAGAGCCATAACTTTAAGCCTCCACCAAATGGTTAAGTTCATATCAAATGGCTAAATAATCACTATTTTAGGTGAGCAAAACTATGCCATCTATAAAGAAATAACCATACCTTATATTGAGGAGGATAACCCTAAAGACTTTGGACTCCAAACATTCAATGAAGCATGCATGGTCACTAAAGAAGAGGCAAATGAAGGCCTCAATTCAAGAAAGAACAGCAAGGGGCATTCGAATTAGGATATGTCCCTACCTTAAAAGAAAAATTCCAAGCAATATATGTTAAGGGTAAAAGGGGAGAGAACTTGTATGGTGCCTCGATGAGTTTTCCACCCTTGAAACATATTTTCTCTCAACTAACTAGCACTCAAGTGCTAGAATTTGTCTAAGTCAACTCTAGTAAAGTTACCAATAGCAACAACCCACTACTAGGAACCTCAGCTACTTGCACTACTAGTTCACCTATGACTCTTAATAATTAGTTTTCTTATACCCTTAATAGCACTAAGTTTGGTTTAGAATAGGAAGTAATGATATTTTAATATTTTTAAGTTTACAATCATCATTTTCCAGAAATAAGTTGAACTCTTCAACATGTTGATCAATAAAATTATAAGTTATTTCAATCATACCTTCTTCTTTCTTTACTTATACACTTTTCTTCTTTGCTTTATTTCTATACAAATTCAACATTCTTTATGAGCGATAGGGGTATCTTATGCATGTAGATAATGAAAGTGTCGATATCACTTCTGGATCTACTATATTAGTCGCCAAGAATGATATTGATGTCCATGAAATAATACAAGAGAGTTGGCAAAAGCATGAACAAGGAAGAATTTTAATTGATGAATTGACAAAGATAGTTAACCTAAGAACTAAAGAAGATCCCATAAACCTTAAAATTGAGGGTAATTTAAGTAATGGACAAAATTGTGAGTTAACCGAGCTACATTTGAATATTTAGATGTATCTGCCTGGTTGTATGGAGGTATGCTAAAGCTTGATTAGTCAATAGTGGTTCACAAGATGCTCATAAGAGAAGATGACAAACCTAAGAAACAAAAGTTAAGGAGATTCAGACTTAACATCTTATTAAAAATCAAAGAAGAAGTTAAGAAGCTATTAGAGGTTAGGTTCATTGAAATATCAGACTCTAGAATGGGCAGCAAAAATAATCCCAGTTTTGAAGAAAAATGGAAAAGTTCAAGTATGTGTAAACTTTCAAGATCTAAACCAAGCCACACTAAAAGACAATTTCCCCTTACCCCATATAGGTGTCTTAGTAGACAACATAGCTAGAAGTCATCTATTCTCTTTTATGGATGGCTTCTTAGGCTATAACTAGATATGAATGGTAGAAGAGGATAAAACCAAAATGACCTTTATCACAACTTAGGGTATATTATGTTATAAAGTCATGCCCTTCGGTTTAAAAAATGCTAGGGCAACCTACGAACGTGAGATGGTCACATTACTTCACAACATGATGCATCGAGAGGTTGAAGTATATGTTAATGACATGATTACGATGTCCAAAGAAAGGGAAAACCACATGGTTATTTTAAGAAAGCTATTCAACCAGTTAAGGAAGTTTTAGCTAAAATTAAATGCAAAGAAGTGCACTTTTGGAGTCACATCTAGTAAGATGTTAAGGCTCATCCTAAGTTGAAAGTGTAATGAAATCAATCTAGATAAGGTGAAAGTCATATTAGAAATGCCTTCCCCACGTACCATTAAAGAGATTAGACGGTTACTAGAAAGATTAAACTATATAACTTGGTTCATTTCACAACTCACGGATATATGTCGCCTAATATTTAGACTTCTAAAGTAGAATGCTACGGTGAAATGGGATGACAAATGTTAAGAAGCATTTGCAAAGATTAAGGAATGTCTTATGAATCCTCCAATTCTAGTAGCCCCTAAATTTAGAAAGCCTTTATTCTTATACCTCAGGATACTTTTTGAGTCAATGGGATGTGTACTGGGACAAAAAGATAAAAGAGCAGGAAATAAGCCATATACTATCTAAGCAAGAAATTCACTGAAGGGAAATAGAGGTATTTTGAGATAGAAAGAACCTACTATGCATTGGTCTAGGTCATGCACCGAGTAAAGCAATTTACTTCCTATTCTTCCAATGAACTGCTAACAAGACATGATCCCCTGAAATATTTGGTAGAAAAGTCAGCTTTGCTGGGTAGGACTTCTAAGTGGCAAATGCTTCTATCAGAATTTGATATTACATATGTAAATCAGAATTTAATGAAGTGGCAAATGCTAGTAGATCACTTAGCTAAGCACCCAATTGAGGGAGATTCTCAAGAATCACAAGCCTAATTCCCAAATGAAAATATAGGGGTGACAGATGATGATTAAAAAATGGAGTCCAAAGTAGAAAAGGATCCCAAACGGAAGATGTATTTCTATGGGTTGGCAACATGTTTTGGTGTGGAATTGGGGCAATGTTAATAGCACCAAAGGGAATGTAATTCCCCATAACAATGAGGCTTACATTTTCATATACCAATAACATTGTAGAATATGAAGCATGCATACTTAACCTCAAAATGGCACTCTATATGGGAATCCACGAGTTAGAAGCATGTGAAAACTCTTCACTTATCATACTGCAAACACGAGAAGAATATAAGACTAAAGATCCTAAATTAGTGCCATATCACCAACATCTAAAAAAATTAATAGAGAAGTTTAAGGTTGTCACCTTCACATACAATCCAAGAAATCAAAATTAGTTTTTTAAAGCCCTTGCTACATTGGTATCTATGATTCAAGTAACAAAAGGGATAGAAGTTCAGCCTTTGAAGATAGAAATTGAAGATAAACCCGCTTTTTGTATAACAATTGAAGAAGCACGAGATGAAAAGCTTTGGTAACATGATATCAAGACATTTCTCCAAAAAGGTAGATACCCTAAACAGGCCAATAAAAATGACCAAAGAACACTTAGAAGATTGGCAAGCCATTTCTTATTAAGTAGGTCTACACTCTATAGAAGATCAATTGACACTATGTTGTTAAGATGTATAAACAAAGAAAAAGCAATTACTTTGATGAAAGAAATATATGAGGGAGTATGTAGCCCCCACATGAATGGCCATATGTTTGCTCAAAAAATCATGAAAATGTGCTCTATTGGTTAATGATGAAATCAAACTGCATTAGACATATAAGTCACTACCACTTGTGCCAAAATTTATGACAACAAGATAAACGCTCCACCTCAAGAGCTCTATTCACTCTTGGCACCCTAGCTATTCTCTATGTGGGGAATCAACATTATCGGACTAATCAATCTAAATGCGTCTAATAGACATAGATTTATACTAGTAGTCATTGATTATTTCACTAAGTTGGTTGAAGCCTCATCACATGCTAGTGCCATTAAGGGAGTTAGAGTTAGGTTTATGAAAAAAGACATAATAGCTCAATATAGAATTCTTGAATCAATCATCAATGACAATGGCACCAATTTTAACAAGAAGTTAATGATGGAATTATGCCAATAGTTTGGGACAAATCATAGAAATTTAACTCCATACTGACCTCAAAAGAATGGCGCAATAGAAGCAGCCAACAAGAACATTAAAAAAATTATTGAGAAAATGGTTATCACTTAGAAAGATTGGCATAAGATGCTACCCTTCACTCTCATGGCCTATAGAACTTTCATATGAACATCCATTGGAGTCACTCCCGTACTCTTGGTGTATGGTATTGAAGCAATATTGCTTGCAGAGGTTGAAATCCCATCTTTCAAGGTTTTGTCAGAAACACAACCGGATGAAAGTGATTGGATGAAGAAAAGAATTGATCATTAAACTTGATTGATAAAATAAAACTCGCAGCATTAAAGACAGCTACAATTAGCCCTACGCAAATTAATCAAACATTAACCGTGAAGAACCTTAAACACCCTTACAGTGGAATAAGATATTCCTATACTTATATGTTCAGTTCTAACACAAAACCACGGCAACAAGGTTGTATTAAAATTGGTGTCTTCTTTCTTCCTGTCAAATCGGCGTGCCTTACATAGACCAAAAAATTATAGAAATGCACCTCCCTTGTTCCCTGGTTCACGTTGCACCTCAGGAAAATGGAAGAGTTGAAATTTTCAACCTATCCATTTTGTCTCTATGCACGAAGCTTCCAACCAGGCGGCTGAGACAAATCAACTCTACTCCCTTCGGAATAAATGGCCGTTTCACAATTTTAAAACAAGTTTCTATCATAAAATATTAAATCTTATTAAATAGATTACCATTTTATCAAATTATAATAAAAGTTGTTAATTTTATATTTACCTTATTGAGATATATTTATCATATATGTATTAATTTTACCAGAAAGATGAAAAATTAGCAATTAATCTTATATTTAGAAGTTTATTATATTAAATACTATCTTTCCAGATAAAGTACCATTTTATTAGATTATAAAAGGAGACAATTAGTCGTCATTCACCGACTTAAAGCAAAACCATCCCCAACTTTCTACACCTCTGTCGCCCAATACAGAATAAACCAAGGTAAAAGGAAGGTTTGTCCATTTTTCTCCCGTGGCACGACTTCCAAAAAATATATCTTAAGACTGCAAACTAAAAATCTCTTCTTATATTTTACATCTACATCTAAAGTTTGATTTTCCTTTATATGTATCTATATGTAGTACCATTAGGTATTAAGAATTTCATTTGGATCTTTAGCTATTACATTAATATTTAAAACACTTACCTATAAAATAGTACAACTGATTTATTAATATGTACTTTCAACCCTTAATTTCTAAACATGCAAATAGCTAAATTAACCTTAAACTCGATTAATCAATCATGCAAGTTTTGTACCAATTACCTAATTAACTTATTACCATGTCATTTTATTCGTTAAGCATTAAACAAATATAGGAAACCTCTATACTTGTGTCACCCTTATCTATACCCTAACTTGTAGTAACAAGGACAATAAACGACTTGGATAATATTATACCTTATTTATATGTAAATATATTAATAATATTATATATATATATATATATATATATATATATGTGTGTGTGTAATATATAATAAGCTAACTATATAAAATTATATAAGTATATTACACCTATGTAAAAAATACCTTAATAACATAGTTTTTATATATCTACATATTATGAAAAAATCGAGCATATATAACAATATGTACCTATTATTTTATTTCTGTATATATTATATATATATATATGATATATTGTAGCTTACATCTTATTAATGATAATATACATGACATAATATATTGTGATCAACAATAATAATGTTACATTATTCTCTTCCATTCAAGCGTAACAATTCATTAGTGTAATTGGAATATTAAACACCTTTTCTTTTGATAATAGCTGCCATCAAGTTGCTCCAAGGACAAACTACCAAAGTAAATCGGGAAAATTACATATAAAAGGATGTTTAAATTTAAATAGAGGATTAAATTTTTAATTAGTTAAATAAATGATTAATATTTGAGTTTAGATTTAAATAAATTATTAAACTTTCGAGTGATTATAATAGAAAATAAATATTATAATAAATAATTCAAATAGAGAATTTAAACTATAAAATAAATTTCCTATTTTAATTACTCAAAAAAATAAACTGATATTTAAAATATTTAATATAATATTAATTTTTTATTTTAACCATTCAAAATTTTCATCCTCATTTGAATTTAACTCAATATTATCCTCTTAAATGTTATTTTCCTAAAGAAAGTCATGGTCGATATTTCGAAGTAAGCATTATGAATTGAGTATGAAGACTCCTTACGAAGTCCATAAATCTGACGAACGTAAATCGTACCATTTTCTTGAAAAACTCAAAACTCCAGAATTAATTCCGACTTAAAAGAAACAGTTATAAAAGCTTTGAAAACATGAGTAGTAATTGAAGCTTTGGAACGATAACCTTCGTGAGGAGGGAGCCCTTAGCTAGAAATTATTAAGACAATTGCGTTAAGTTTTATCAAAGTTCATTTTAGTATCGGATAATACTAAATTAATCAAATGTAAATATTGATTTGTCTTAAATCCCCCTTCAATTCAATAGGATTTTCTTGTAATTATATGTTGAGCTCTATTTATACTATACCGAAAAGAGAGAGAGAGATTGTGTTTTTATTGTGATTCGAAAAAATTTTTCCACCCCTTTGCATAGAAAGATTTATAATGTGATGGAGATTTTATCTTACTATTTTTCGTGTTGCCAACATAAAACATAGTCTTCTTCTAATTTTATTTTATTTTATTTATTTATTTATTTATTGCCAAATGATACAGTCTAATTTACATTTGCAATTTCCACCTGCATCGTATACTTTCATAGTACTACATTCAACCAGAAATAAGCTACATATAACTTACGATTTCTCCGGCTTAATTATTTTTTCTGCTTTTTTTTTTTCACTCTTTCGTATTTTTAAGTATTCATTATTATATTATTTAATTCAATATATTTTAATAGTCTTACTTTATTAAATTAATTTTTATTAATCAATTAAAACTTGACATGTGTCCCTACACAAGTCATGTATTTATCAAAATGAGTTTGCAAAAATACTAGAACACATGTCGTGTTTGTGTAGTTTTATAATTATCTAATATGAAAGAAAAAGGGATAATATAAAAATCACTACATGAAATTTGCACGCTTTTTCAATTTTACATATGTTGAAATTGCAAAATATTACACCAATTGAATTTTTACTTGTTTTGAGCTAGAAAAAATTTACATTGAAAGTTTAAATATGCTAAATTTTATACATGATTTAATTTTTATTTATCAAATTTAATACCTTTGCAAAATGATGTGACATGATATTTGCTTCCTTATTTATTTTATTGAATGGAATAAATTTATAATGTAATAGTTATTATTGAGGAATAATAGAATTAAATTATAATAATGTTGCAGTTTTTTTATTTTTAGGGTATTTTAGGAAAATAACCAACGATAATATAGATTTAAGTAATGAATTATTATAAAATGTTATTACAAAATCAAAATATAACTAAAAAGGGTAATAGTTCTTTTAAAGAAATAGTTACTATTACAGTAAATGTGATTAATAATTTTAAATTTTAAGTATAAAATTTTAAAAACACTCGATAAATTAATTTTTAAAAAAAAATCCCCAAGAAAACAACTGAAAGTGGACTACTTTCTTCCTGTCGAATCTGCGTGTATTTACATAGACTTCAAATATCTCTGCTCACGAGTCACGATTCCTTCTTCTTGTCTCTATCCATAAAGGCTTCCAGAAGAATCAGACAACTTCTCTATTTCTAGACTTCCGTAGGCCAATAAGAAACCAAAGAAGTGATTATGATGCCAAGCAATAACGTACGACAAGGTAATTTATTATTGTTTCCGGCCTTCCTCTATCATTGAGAAATACAAAATAATGAAATAAACTCCATGGCTTTTGTTCCTCCAACTAAAGTACTTACTCTGATGCAGTTGGATATTGGTCTTTTTATACAAGTTAGGGAAGTAGTAGACCATGGCTGAACATATATGTTATGATGCACCATGTCAGTGTGCTACAAACTTGTGTAATTACTTCATATCATAATAGTATAAGTTATTGCTTTACCGAAAATAAAAAAATAATTGATATTGTAATTCATATTATGAATTTAAGAGAATTTTACGGTATAGTAACTCATTAAAAGTGACTGTATATCCTTAATGATCCTTATTTTATTGTAGTGGTAGGTAATTTACTATTGAAAAAAAAAATTTCAACTGTTAATAGTTTTCATGAAGATTGTTGATAACTTTTCAAAGGCTATTGATAGCTTTTTTTATTATTATTATTAATAAGCTTTAATTTACTATAATTAAGAGTGACTTTGTATAATCACTTTTAAGTAATTACACTATAAAATTTTCCTAAAAATTCAACATGATGTATGGGTGCTATCATCATACCTCATAAAAAAATATATTAGCGGAGGATGCACAAGTGTATAAAATTATTAATAAAATAATAAAAATATAATGGGGTTGTTATACATATATTTTGAAATACAATATAATTATAAAATTGAAAGGTAAATATATTTATTACCATAATTTATAAAATTCTATCTTAAAAATTTAGGTAAGACCTCAAAAAGTTTTGCAGTTATTTTTCTAAATTCAAATTATAAAGTAGTTATGCACCTCCTTGTCTTTTAGAGACCATTGCATAGTATATATGCATTCCTACTAATGACTTAAGAATATTATATAGACACAAAGTTAAAAATACTAAAATTTCACTCTTTCATCAAACTAAACAAAAGCTTGAAAACAAAATTCTATAGAGAGGAAGTAAATTCAATGTCATATCTCATTAAATGCGTAAACTATAATCTCCCCTAAAATGATTGCTTTGTAGGCCCAAACGATGTTCTCACCAATTTAGTTACAATGAATGTGATAGCTGATATTTGTGTAACATTAATAGATATACCACATAATGAAAATAGATTGCTTCTGCATTTTTTTTATTATCATTATTATTTTTTAATGTAGCTAACTGGCCAAGTATACATGTGGCCTTATATAATTATCATAAGCCCATTAGGCCTTATTGTGGATTAAGCATTATAAGGATTAGTCCAACCTAATATACTTTGAGTACAAGGATTTTAAATTATAATGATCAGTCTGATCTATTACACTTGAGTGTACGAATTGAGCATTATAAGGATTAGTCCAATCAATATACTTGAGTGCACTAATTTTAAATTATAATGATTAGTCCAATCTACTACACTTGAGTGCATGGATTGAGCATTATAAGGATTAGTCCAATCTAATACACTTGAGCACTTGGATTTTAAATTATAATAATTAATCCAATTTATTACACTTAAGTCATGGATTTTGCATTATAACACGTCAAAGAAGGAATTGTAGCTACTGCAATATAATCAATAAAGGAAATAAAATTGGGGAAGAAGCATATACAAAAAGCAATTCATTAATTGTCATCAGTGTACAAGGCATCTGAATATAAATATACACTTAGAAATTATATTTAACCATCCTAAAATTGAAATTTTAATTCTTATTTCCTAATTATTATAATTATCTAATTGATCTAGTTTCTTTCTTACTTTTATATTTTAAAATCCATTGTTATTTGTTTTAAAATTTCCAAAAATACATGATGGTAATTTTCTCAACCATAATTGAGAAGGGCATAGAAGTATTTATAGATGATTTTGTGGTGCACAATAGTTTATTTGATGAATGCTTGGGCAACCTATCATCAATTTTGAAAAGGTGCAAGGAGACAAATTCGGTACTCAATTGGGAGAAATACAATTTTTTAGTACAAAGAGAATTGCATTGGGGCACTTGATCTCTTAGTGTGGCATCAAAATTGATAAGACAAAGATAGAAATAATTGTCAAATCGCCACCACTAGTAACTATGAAAGGCATAAGGAGTTTTCTAGATTATGTAAAGTTTTATAAAAGATTCATTAAAGATTTCTCAAAAATATCTTAGCCACTTTTTACATTATTATAAAAAGATGCAACATTTATATTCAACAAAAAAAGTGTGCCAAGGCATTTAATGCTCTTAAGGAAAGATTGATAATAGCCCTAGTAATTTTGGCATTAGATTTAGAGTTGTTGTTTAGGTTAATGTGTGATGCAAGTGATACAGCAATAGGTATCATTTTGGGACAAAGAAAGAGCAAAAATGTTCAAGTAATTTATTATGCTTGTATAATATTGAATTAAGCCTTGAGGAATACGCAACCATTGTAAAGGAACTTTTGGCAATAATGTTTGCATGTGATAAGAAGAGTTTATACCTTATTGGGTTAAAAGTGATGGTTTAAACTAATCATGCAACCTTAAAGTATTTTCTAAACAAACCTAATGCAAAACCATGGCTTATTTGTTAGATTTTATCACTTCAAAAATTCGACTTGCAAATCAAGGATAAGAAAGGAATTGAAAATTCAGTAGCTAATCATCTTTCTTAGATCACAACTAATGGATGATCAACCTATCATGGAAAGTTTTATGGATGAGCATCTCTATATAGTGAACTTCTCTAAGGTATCATAGTATGTAGACATTGTCAACAACTTGGTCAATGGAGTTGTTCCATATAATCTTGATCTTCACCTAAAGTAGAAAATTCTTTACTTAAGTGAATGATTATTTCTCGGATGATTCATATTTATTCCAAAGTTGTGTTGGCTATGTAATTAGGCAATTCATATATACACTTAAAACTTATAATCTTGTAACACACTACAACATAAGAGAAGTGAGAGAGTATTTTAGTGCACATAGCCAATTTACATGTGTTGAAATTAAAAGTTGATATTGGTGATTATATTATCATATTATAACTTTATATATATTTATTTTATTTTATAGTCACTTTTGATTATTGTTATGATTCTTATGATATTTCTATAATCGTGATTCTATTAGTTGTATTCATGTACAATGCGTTTTCATATTATATTGAAAACTTATGAAGTGCATATATTTTCGGTACAAATTTTTCTTTATATTGACAACACATCCATTGCATGCATTCACTACAAATTTTGTATATATTGAAAGCACATGTACTATATGTTTTTTTATTATCCAATTCACATAATATTTTTTCTCTTATTCTATTTATGTAATATTTTTTAAAAATTATATTTTTTTACATATTTTGCCTATAGCATGTATGCTTTAAGAACTAAAATATAATTTATTATACTGTGCATTTCTATATTATATATTAAGATTTATTATTTAATATTAATATAATATAAAATATATATATATATGTTTGTATGTATGTATGTATGTATTTTATTCATTATGTTGCATTTGTATGCGAGTTGTGAGTGGGAGTAAATAAGGTTATTAAAAGTTTGTAGGAGATGAGGAGGAGGTTTTCGTTCTTGCCTTCCTTGTGATAAATTCTTCAAGTTTGATTAGGTCGTTGAGTAGAGTACATGCCAGTAAATGAGGGTAAACGTAATTTACTGCCAGTCACATGCATCTGCTCGGAGTTTCTGGCCACTGATTTGACCTCCAGTGTAAAGGATAATGGCTTTCCTTTACCCCGGACGACAATCATTATACCCTTCTGGCCACTGAATTCGCTTCCATTGTAAACGACACAGGCCAAAGCCAAGCACGGGTTCTTCCCCATCGGGAATGGTGGGGCTGTGAATGTCGGGGTCTCATAAAATGGGATTCATAAATACTTAAAAATGTTTAAAAACTTTTTTAGGGATAAAATAAAGAGATTTTTAAGAAATAAATATATTTTATATTTATTATTTAAAATATTTATATAAGAATGTTTTCTCATATGGTTTCTAATCAATATTATTTTCTGTACAAAAGATAGTATGCATGTATATCTACTAAAAATAGTATATTGTATAAACATTTTATATATTATAATATGTTGTATAATATATTCTATGTATTACATATATATGAATTTCTTCATACATATAGTTAGCCCAACACCGTATATTTAATAGGAGTCTGTGTTCAATCACACAATCCAATGGAAATAATGTCTTTAATTTAATTCTATTGAAATTTCTTTAGTTAGAAATTAATAAAGACATATGTATTAAGTCTTATACAGATTTAATTTAATTAAAAAAATTTATAATATTATAATTATACTAAATTATAATCAAACATAAACCTCAAATGATCTTAAACACCCTCCTAGTTTTATAAGATATTCTTATATTTATATATTGAACTCTGACACTAGTCTATAGCATCATTATTTAAATATTTAAATATATTATATATTAGGTTACTTCAACAATAAAAAAAAAAAATCAACAATAAAATCCATAGATTAAAACTTCCACCAACAAAGAACTATATCCTTAAATTTTATTTTATTTTTTAAATGAAATTAGCAAATTAAAAGAAATACACCTATAGCTTGGATGCGTATTATGTAGCCACCAACCCTCTTTTCTAGGCTTCTGCATGCGGCCATGAACAGGATTAAAAACCATTGTCAAAAGAAAGGTGTGTCCATGCAATGGGTTAGCAATTTAACAAGGCACAAAGGAGGAGAATACGAGCTGCTACCAAATCCTCGAGTGCAATCTTCGGGAGGAGAATATATTTTTTTTATTGATTTCTTTTTGTACATGAGATTCTGTATTTTATACAAAATAAGCTCCCAAGAGAATGTAGAATATTGTGGTGCACGTGCTCGTGTGCCACATCACCAATTTAGTTACAATGAATGTGATAGCTGCTATTCGTGTAACATCAATAGATATTCTACATAATGAAAATAGATTTCTTCTGCATTTTATTATTATTTTTTAATGTAGCTAGCTGGCCGAGTATATATGTGGCCTCATATAATTATCACAGGCCCATTAGGCCTTACTGCGTTCAGGCCCAGTATTCCAAGCCGACATTATCTGCTCATGTTTCACATAAAAATTTAATAATTGAGTGTGTGAGAAGTGAAGAGCGAAGATGGAGAACCGTAGAGCAAAGATGGGGAAGTGGAGAGCAAGAGCAAAGGCAAACTACAAGAAATTAACAAAGGAACGAAAGGAACTAGTTCATAAATGTTTCCAAGGCTTCGATAAAAATGGAGATGGAAAAATATCAATGACTGAGTTCTTGAAAGTTGAGAATGGAGATTCCCGTAATGAGAACCTATTCAATGATCTAGACGAGGATGGAAACGGTTACCTCGACTTCCTCTGGTGGTGATAAGCGAACCAAGGTAAAGGAATGATTTCATGTTATTATAGTGGTCACTTAATTATTAACGATCTAAGCATATGATTCTGTATTCACTAACCCTTTCTTTGAGTCTGCACAAATTTATACGAGCTTTCTTGTACCCGAAATCAAAATTTTGCCTTAACACGCTTCATCTTGGAATTTTGACAGCTCACTTCAATCTCCATTGAACGACACCTCACGTAGGTAGAAGTGGAATCAACACAAACTGTCTGATAGTTTCTTTTTATCCCAACCGTCGTTAGAAGTATAAGCAGAGTCACCATCTTCTCAAAGTTTCTTTCAACTGCAATATGAAAATCACTCCATACAATTAGTATAGTTTGGTGTCCAACCAAAAATTAAATTACGAACCATCTTCTTCACTTAGATAACCGTGTTCTTAATTTGGAGTTAAAGTTTTGATCTTGGGATCATAATTTGGAGCGGGAATCGGATTTTGAGATATGATTTTTAATTTAGGGTTAAGGGCTCGATTTAGGGATCCTGTTTTTAATTTGGGGTAAGGGTTTCGATTTTGGGAGTGGAGATCCGATTTTGTAATCTGATTTTCAAATTGGGTTTAGGAAGCAAATTTGACTATGTGATAAACCAATAATAATAAATTATAAAGGACTCGTTCAGAGTGTAACTTAATTATTTTAATGTGGTCATTGCAGCGTGAGATATTGAAAAATTTCATTCGGGGATCTTGGGCTGCTGCTAGTGCTGCTACCATGGCTATGGATTTGCTAGATGGTTTTTCTGATGGCGAGTGCATCATACTGTAACCTGTGAGAATTCACCCCTATCCTTTTCCTTTGTTTTATTATCTTCCCAACTATGCAAGTCAACAATGTTCTAGTTGCAAAAATACAGATATTTATTAAACTTTCTAATTAATTACCATTTTATTATTATATATTATACTGAACGTATGTTGTTAAATTTTTTAATGGGATTTAAAGATAAATGGCTTTTATGGAAGTTATATAGTTTAGTTGGTATAAATATTATTTTTCTTTAGAAATGAAAAATGCTTGAAT
Source organism: Laguncularia racemosa (assembly GCA_037954665.1). Taxonomy (NCBI): domain Eukaryota; kingdom Viridiplantae; phylum Streptophyta; class Magnoliopsida; order Myrtales; family Combretaceae; genus Laguncularia; species Laguncularia racemosa. The sequence goes on along the minus strand of JBBMOL010000031.1, from coordinate 4,560,882 downwards.
CCTATTTTTAATTAATTATGTAATATATAGTTTAAAAAAAAAGGCAAGTGGCTTTTTTATATCCTCAGGTATTCTGTATGAATTAGCTTCATTTCGGTAGTAACTAGTAGGGCTTGAGTTAGCATTATTTAAATCTTATGCGAATGCATGTGCCCCCAAAGAGCCGATCCAAGCCTCGACCTTTAAGCTTCAATGTTTCCCTCTGACCAGGAACAACACCGTACCTCGTGTGAAGATCCCAAGGCAAGTGGAAGATGCTGGAGTGGAACCTAGCAATCCACTTTAGTTGGCTTCTTCCTTAGATGTAGGCTGCCATTCATCCTGGTTCAGTCCATTGCCATCCGCTTATAGAAAGAAATTGGTCTAATCAAGATGTTGGAAAGCAAAGAGGGTTTCTTTTATTTTCGTTTTGGCAAGGGTAGTGACTTAAACCCGATACTTGAAAGAATCTAGTACTTTGCACAAAGGTTCTTAATGCTTCAAAAATGGAGGAAGGGCATGGCCTTAGACAAGCCCCAACCAGTCAAGGTCCTCATGTGGGCTCTCCTCTCACGAATCCTATGTGAATATTTAGATGAGAAAGGCATCAGTTATATTGCTAGTGGCATAGGAATCCCTCTCAAAGCTAATACCTTAACAGCTTCTAAGCAAAAGGCCAACCAAGTAAGGGTTTTAGTTTAGATTGATGCTAGGGAAGGGTTAATATCCCAAGTTGAAGTAAAGTGTCTTGATGGATTAATTGTGAGAATTCCCCGTGGAGTATCAGTGGCTCCCTCCCAGGTGTAGTAGTTGTAAGGTGTTTTGTCACACACGTAAGGCAGTTCTAAAGGAGAATGCTCCAGCCCCAACTGGTAACTCCAAAGTGAAGGAAGTGAAGATCTCGGAGGAGACCTGGATTCTAGTGAAACGTGCAGACAAAGGAAAAAAATAAATTGCATGAAGAAAGAATGGGAGGGCATTTGGATCACACATCCCCACACCATCAGCCAAGTGTGGAGGAGAGTGAGGAGGTTCAATCCCCCCTTAAGAAGGTAGTTACTAAACCCTTGGACACCACAGAAATGATGCATGCACCCATGCTGCACAGTGACCAACCTATAGAAAATGGGATGTAAATCAAAGAGGTGGTAACAAAGAATAGGGAGGCCACTATTCCAAGACTAAAGTATACTGATGCTATAGCGAATGAGGAGAATAGCAATGTGAGTGAAGCACTTGCAGTAGAGGTGAACCTAGCTCTAGAAGTTGATTCGGACACCGATATGCCCACATATGTGTTCGAAACCATAGCCCAGCAGGAAGCCTCAACCACCCACACTCGAGTTACTGATTCATCTAGCCATCTTAAAGGTGTAAATGAGCAGGAAACTGAGGAGTACGAAAACACTCCCCTCAATAAATTGCTATCTCGAATGAATCAAGGCTCCGAGAATAACTCTAAGAGCATGAAGAGGTCCAGCTCATCCAGCTGTAGGATGAAGAAGTAGTAGAAAAGAAGGAGGAATTTCACCTAGTTATGAGACCCATATTATTTGTTATCATGCATTTAGCAACTTGGAGCATTGAGGGCCTTAATGACCCCATCAAAGTAGCGAAAGTTAAGAAGGTTTGTCAACATCATAGCATAAGTTTGATAGGTTTTCTAAAAACTAAGGTGAATCCAGCTTATAAAGAGTTGATCAGCAACAGCTTAGGCCCACAATGGTAGGTTAGCATAAACTCTACCACAAGGAGGTTATGGGCTGTATGGAACCCTTATGAATGGAATGTGAGTGTAGAGTTCGAACATATGTAGTTTATGCATTGCACAATGACGAATTGAGACTCAATCTATCATTCTTTGCCACCTTTATTTATGGCTCTAATAATGATAGAGAAAGGCGTTCCTTGTGAAGTAACCTCATAGCCTTAGCCTCCTCACTTAAACCACATCCTTAGTTGGTTCTTAAGGACTTCAACACTACGAAATCCCCGTCAGAAAAAAAAAAAGGTGGTAGGCTGCGAATGATGGATGCAATGGAGGATTTCCAGAACTATGTTACATACACTGAACTAGAAGACCTAAGATATGGGGGTGACTTTTTCACTTGGTCTAATAAACAAAACCATAACCCCATTATGAGAAAGCTCGATAAGGTCATGGTTAACCATCAGTGGCTAAATGTACTTCCTAGTGCACAAGCTAAATTCATGTCCCCATCCTTTCGGACAATTCTATGGCAATTGCTTACATGGACCTCAACTCGGGGCGTAGGAAAATTCCATTCAAATTCTTCAACTTCTAGATTGAACATAAGAAGTTCAAAGAGTTAGTTACCAATACATGGAAGAAAGAAGTGAGGGGATCTAAAATGTTCTAAGTTGTTAGGAAGCTAAATCTACTCAAGTAGGTTCTCAAGTGCCTCAATCAAACTGAATATTCTCATCTCTCGAATCTTGTGCAAATAGCAAAGAACATATTACTTCAACTACAAGCCTCAATTTACGTAGTGGGAGACACATCCCGCATGGAGGAGGAGGAGGAGGCTTTTAAAGAAAACTATCTACTAAGGGGAGTAGAGGAAAGCTTTTACAAACAAAAATCAAGAACTAAGTGGCTTAAGTTAGGGGATAAAAACACCCCTTATTTCCACAAAGCATGAAAAACTTACACAATCGAAGCTCCTTATACCACTTGTCAAGGGAGGATGGAAGTGAGGTAATTGGTAAGGAGGCGATCAAAGATTTAGCAATAGCTCACTACCATCAACTATATCAGTGGCCCCATGATTACCTGGATTGACCAAAGTCCAAAATCTGGTGACTTGGAGACTGAATAAGCAACAACAGCTCGAACTTGATGCCCTTTTTACCGTTGAGGAGATCAAATGGGGATTCTTTTCGCAAGCAAATGATAAAGCCTCGGGTCTGGATTGGATTCTCTGCTAAATTCTTTAAAGAGGCTTGGGATGTGATTAGTGTTGATTTAATTGAAGCTACTAAAGAATTCTTGACATCAGGGAACCTTCTTAAGGAGATCAATGCTACCATCATCTCCTTAGTCCCTAGGGAGGCTAACCGATCCTAGCTTACATATTTCTAGCCAATTGCATGTTGTAAGGCCTTATACAAAGCCATATCTAAAATGTTGGCAGCACGTATTAAGAAGGTGCTCCCCTCTTTGATAGGACGAGAACAAGCAACATTTATCCCCAAGAGGAGAATAGCAAACAATGTTCTTATTGCCCAGGAATTGATGGCAGGCTATCACTCCCAATTGGGAGCACTGGGTGTACATTGAAAGTAGACTTGCAAAAGGCATATGACATGATTAGGTGGGACTTTCTGCTAGAGGTGCTCAAAGCTATGCACTTTCCCCTACACATTCAATCCCCATTAAAGCAATCCTTGACCACCTTGAAGTTCTCCATTTCCATTAATAGGGAACTAATGGGATACTTTGCTAGCCATAGGGGATTGAGACAGGGGGATCCAATATCGCCTTACCTATTTGTAATTAGCATGGAAGTACTCTCTATAGTCAATGCATAACCTCATACTGTCTTCTTTCTTCTTCACAAACAGGAAGGTGAGACACTAGGTTTGATAAATTTCTTATTTAGTAACTCTTGCAATTGCTTTTCTAGTTCCACCAACTTAGTAAGCATCATATGGTGTCGGGTTTTCGATATAGAAACCATACCAAGTATCAAGTCTATACAAAATCCAATATCCCTTATTAGAAGTAGGCCTAGCAGGTCTTTAAGAAAGACTTTTCTAAAATCTCTCACTACAAGTACTTGATTAATCTTCACAACATCACTAGATTCAATAGTCATTGAAGTTACCGTGCTCTTACCCAACAATTCATGTGTAGGTAACCCTGTAGGTCTCTGTGCTTCAAGCTTGAAACAAAAGAGTTCATCTCCTGGTGGACTAAAATGGATTATCATATTATGACAATTAATGGTTGCATGGTGTCTAAACAACTAATTAACTCCCAAAATCACATCAAAATTTGTTATCACTAGAAGGTTTGTAGGCAAAACCTTACCCTTCACTTTGATACTAACATTCCTACATATTTTGTTTAAGACTTTTCCTACACCCATGGTGTACTCAGACTTAGAGTATCATCCAACATCTCAACATGAATATTGCAAACATGCATAAAGGCATCAAATATACACAAATGCATGCACTAGTATCAAACAGAACATAAGCACTAGCCAAGTGTACAAACAATATGCCTACTAAAGAGTCCATGTTTGGTATGTCCTGATATTACACGAGCTAGTGCTCTCTATCTTGGTCTTGCTAGTTAAGATCTACCAGCTTGGGTCACGGTTTGGGGTCTCCCTGTTTCTATTGGTAGTATAGCCTGACCGCCTATATTTGAGCAATCTATAACTCTATGACTCCTCTATTTGCAATGTAACAAAAGGTGAGGAGAATTGATCTCTTAGTGCATGTCTTACTACTGTGACCTATCTTTCCACATGAGAAGTAGGCACCCTCTAGCCACTTACACTCACTTAGCTCTAGTTGCCTAAAGGACCTAGTGCATCTATGAAGAGGTCTTGTTAGGGAAGTCTTAACTTGAAAGGAGGGTGTTGCAATGACCATAGTTCTAGTTTGGAAGGTTTGAAGCTTTTTACCCTTCTCTTGTATAACAATAGCTTGAACAAGTCTCTTCTTGATAGGTGCTCAATTAAATATGAATATTAAGTAAGATTTAAAAGTATTTTTTTTCTCATTTTGGTGTGTTTTTGAAGAATATGAATTTTAATGGAGTAATATTTTGATTTTAGGCTTTTGATAAATAACTAAATTAAAAAAGAATAAAATGAATCAAATTTTACTCAATTTGGAGCTAAATAGAAGAAGTTATGAATTTTTGAAGATAAGCACAGGCAATAGACATGACCATGTCAAGATGGTATTGAAAATTGAAGCTTGAAGAAATAAAAGCTAAGAGTAACATGAGGCGAGGCATGACTATGTTTATTGGTTATGTATCTCTCGAAAATAATTATTTTTAAGCATGATTTAGACATAACCTCTCAACATAACCGTGTTTAGGTTGTGTCAATTATAGCGTCCAGTTTTTCGAAGTTTTGTTCAACAATTTCAACACAACTTGAAGCACGAAAATGTTAGATAGCTTGTTGGCCTAAAAATAGAGTTTTTGATGCCTACAATATAAAGGATAAGAGGGAACCTACCTCATAACTTTTAAAAGACTTTTTTTTTTTTAATTATTGTTCTAGGGCTCTTTTGAGAGAATAAAAGAATATTTTTTTATACTTCATAAATTAGGGCTTTTCTTTTATTTCTTTGATGATACATGTTTTTACATCATTGAAGATTTTTGTTTTCAATATAATTAGAGCTTAATTTTCTTAGTATATAGACTTGTGGATCTTAAGATTATTGTGTAACTAGGTTTATTGCTATTTAATAAATTCTTAAATAACTTGATTCAAACATGTGTTTTTTATTTTGTTTAGATTAATATTTCTACAGTATTATTCTAATTATTTGATATTATATATTATAATTGAGAAATCTGATGTGCAATTAGATTTAACATGTTTGAAAAGAATTGATTTAATCTTAGAGATAAGTTATATAGTTCTTCTAGAATTGATTAATTTGTTTTTAGGAATTCAATATTCTTAATGTAACCTTTGAAGTATGCTATTATAAAAAGATTTAAATAGGTATTTTTAAGATTATGGTTAATAAGCTTAAGAAAGTTATTAAACTAATTTAGCAATTCTCCTAGTCATTAAAATTAAAAAAGGATTTAATTGAATTTTGTTAATATCACATAATAAATTTTAGGGAAAACAAAGTCTAGATACTTGTTTTGTTATTATGAAGTTAATTATAATCCGCTTTACTCTTTTCTTTCAATTTAATCTTTAGTTCATTAGTTAATATTTAGTTATAAGTTTTAAATCAATTAATTTTTACAATTTATCGGTTAAATAATATGGTGCATGTTAATATTAGTATTCATAATTCCTATGTAATGATATCCGTATTTAATTCACTATATTTACAGAATTTGATAGGTATATTTGCCTGATACCACTTCCCTAATATTACTCGTATCCCTAAAGTCCTCATGTTGTCAATCTTCTTATGACTTTGCTTTCGGAATTTGGCCTTATTCACTACTTTAGAGTATGTGTTCAATTGAAACAACCCCACTTCATGTTACATAATGGGTTCCAAACCCAATACAAATCTAAGAGCCTTGGACCTCTCATCTATTTTGAAAGTTGTTGACATAAATTTCACTAAGCGGCTTAACTTTACCTCATATTCTTCTATTGATCAACTCCCTTTGTGGCAACTATAATATGTTGCCTCCATCTTGTCTCATATGCTACTCAGGAAGTATTTGTCATAGAACAATTGCTTAAATATCTCCTAAGTAATAGACTCCTACCATTAGTCTTAGCATACTGGACTACTATTTTCAAGCCTTTCTTCTCAGTAGATACACAACATAGTCTACCTTCTCTTTTGGAACTCCAAATGCTGCAAAGGCTTTCTCCAATTCTTCAACCCACCGCTTAGCATCTAATGGATCATTCGCTTTTAGTTTAAACTCTCTTACCAATTGTACAAACCAATCCAAACCAATCAGCCTAGTAAACCCATTGCCAACCTTTCCCACCATCTATTGTTGCCTACCACTCACCACATGTATCTGGTGTTGCTGCTATGCTATTACTCCCACTAGCGTATTCACCACTTCTAGTAATTGTGTAGTGCAATCTTCATTTGATTCTTAGCCATGTTGAGGTGGTCTAGGTGGGCACCTATTGTCAAGAGCACCACCTCCAGCACTTGACATTGAACTTGGTTTAGAAATTTTCCTAAGCATTCTACAAGAAGAGGGCCCTTAACATACCCCATACGGGGGTGGTTCCAATTCCCCCTCTTGCTGGCACTTGATACAACAGTTCCAAGCCGATTCTAGGCTAGTTTTGAACCAATCCCATGTCTAGGTCCAATGTAAATGACAAAGACCATTCATTGACCCAAATGCCTATAATTGCAATATTAAAATATTCAATTCACTTATATAGAAATTGAACTTTAACTTAATTACTATTCTTCCGTCCTGCATGACCATTTGACATTCATCTTCTTATGGTCGATCTCTATAAGGATCGCCATGGCAACTGTTCAGTCCATAGTGTGGAAACCCAACTTGCATTGAATCTCTACCACAACAACCAATTTAGTCATGATTTATCCCATTTAAATATAAGTTTTGGTTCCAAACTTAAAACACCATTATATAATAGAGTATAGGATACAATCTATTAGTCACTTGGGACACTTTATAGTCTATACACATTAGGCTATATTATGAAAAAATCAATATCAGATCAATATCATGTATAATTAGATCTAGCTAATATTATAGAACATAACCAAGCTTGTTGAGTTGAAACAATAATTATATGCCTAGTGAGCATGACATGAATGCATAAAAGCTTAAAAATTTAACTTGATCTCACATCCCAACCCAAATTAGTGCTATGATATAAAGCTTATTGTGTTTTTATCTTTATCTAATGATTTAATCCAAATTTACTATATCTTTAAGCATATTGATTTATTAATATATATTAGTCTTCTAATTTTGGCATTAGTAATAATCATATCCCATATTCATCCCAAATATATATATATATATATATATATATATATATTCATATTTCAATATTAACACATATTCGATTATCTTTTTAATTAAAAATGAAAATTTAAAAATTATATAGATTTTATACGATACATGATTTGGAGTGATTCTAGCAATTTAAAATTCGATTTCAAACTCTAAAGTTTATAAACTTATTCATTCAATATAGGTGCCTTGATGTTCTGATTTAACATTGGGGTTAATGGGATGAACACTCTTTGACCTTGTGAATGGAGATGAATAGGGAATTTGACATATTCCTTTACTTTGTAATATAGTTTTCAATCACTTTTACTCTCCTATCCTTATGTCTTTTCCATATCAATTTCCTATTTACCTTTAATTCACTACCGTCTATTATCACAGCTAAAATCCGTCATACCTAAAAATAGATATACTTTCCATTGGATTTTTATCATATAGAAAAAAGTGAATTATACAAAGGTCTTATTTTTCTCATAAAGCTCCTACCTTTTTTAAGGTATCATTTGGTTACCATATTTTTATGTTATAACATTGGATAAATTATTTAGTTCATTATTTGCTTTATATATTCGCCTAGGTTACTTGACAAAATGGCCCTTAAGATACTAAATTAAAACTAGAAATTTTATATCATATATTTGGTAGTATAAAGATCTATTTCATAATAAAAAATAAATAGATTCTTCATAGCTACAATATATTTATTTAGAATTTTTTTAATCAATAAACAAATTGAAACTCACTTATTAAATAGATTAGATTACGAATTTAGATTTTCATGTACAATTAATAAATGGATTATGTTATAAACTAAAGTTTTTATACACAAATTCATTTAAACATGAATATAAAATATGATTGTTAACCTAGCATAGAGCTTAGAAAAACTATTGGATCAAAGGGCATAAGAAATATGAATATAAATTCTAAATAATCTCAACCATTAGTTTATAAATTAAGAGATATTTTAAAAGAAGAAGAAGAAGAAGAAGAAATTTAGAATATCCAGTTCCTCTTATATAATGCAAGAACCAACGCCATCCTCACACTCAGATACACACCTGCACAATGAGTGAGAGAGAGAGAGAGAGAAAGGCATAGGTTCACAAAATAGTAGAGGCACAGTCCGAGAGATTGACAAAAAAAAACAAAAGAAACAAGTCAGGGAATGTTTCTTAGAGATGGACAACAATAGAGATGATAAAATAGCATTGAGTGAGTTTTGCGATTTTAGAAAAATACCCAAAAGTGAACGTCGTGCTTATACCAACCTATTCAACTATGTGGACAAGGATAGTGATAAACATCTTAACTTCAAGGAATTCATTATTAGGGTTAGCGTACACAAAATAATAAAGTTAAAAGAGGAGGAAAAATAGAGGCACAAGATTTTATCCTGCTTTACCAATTAATTAAGGCTACATCCAGCAAAGGATTCCATTATAATTAGCACCGTACTCTCTCGTTTCATCACGCAATTACAAGTGAAAAAGAGAATATATAGTAACAGTTATTTATGAGCCAAAGCCCAAACTTTTAATAAATAAATATAAGCTTAATTGCTAAAAGCCTTTTGGTGTTATAGGAGACCCACATGCTTTTCTATTGTAGGGGAGTATGAGCCACACCCCAACATTCTTCCACTTGATGAATACTTCCCATACCTTTTTAAACCCAATACAGTTGTACACTATTCAAACTTTTCAACATTTACTGCCTTGGTCAAAAAATCTGCATTGTTCACTTGTGTGTCAACTTTTTCCAATACCATAACTTTATGTTCTAATTTCTCTTAAATGAAGTGATATTGTATATTAATATGCTTTGTTCTTACATGAAAACCAAGATTTTTAGCCAAAAATATAGCACTTTAGCTATTACATCCAATCTTCACTCCTTATGTAAAACTAAGCTCTCTACACAATTTGCTTATCCAGATTACTTCCTTAGCAGCATGAGTAAGAGCTATGTATTTTGCTTCAATACTAGATAAAGCAACTATACTATGTCTCTTACTCATCCAACTCATAACTCCGTTGAATAAGGAAATAACATAACCGCTGGTTGACCTTTTGCTATCAATGTCACCTCCCCAATCAACATCAACAAAACACTTTAGTTCTAATGCTTGCTGTTTATTTGAGCTTTTCATGCCTTCATAAGATAACTCAAAATCAGGTATACCGCAAAGATAATGAAGCACCCTCTTTGCAGCTATCCAATGCTCCTTTCCTAGATTGGACGTATAGCTGCTTAATACTCCCACTGCTTGAGCAATATCTGGATGAGTACATACCATGGCATACATCAAGCTCCCCACTATGCTTGCATATGGAACTGCTACCATCTCTTCAATTTCCTCTTTGTCTTGAGACATTGGGGCCCTGAGAACTTGTAACTTGTTGACATAGGAGTCTTTACTGGCTTACAGTTTATTATATTGAATTTTTTTCAACACATCTTCAACATATTTCTTCGAACTTAACCATAACTTTTCATTTTCTCGCTCTCTTTTTATCTGCATGCCCAGGATGAAGTTTGTTGGGCCTAAGTCTCTCATCTCAAACACTTTTCCCAATAATCCCTTCATAGTATTAATCATACTCAAACTATTTCCAACTAGTAGCATATCATCAACATATAAGGTTAAAATAACAAAATCATCATCTAACCTCTTCACATAAACATAATGATCAGCATCACAACGAACAAAGCCAAGCTTCAAGGCATAGGAGTCAAACTTCTGATACCACATTCTTGGAGATTGTTTCAGGCCATATAAAGACTTGTTTAGTTTGCAAACGAAATCTTCTTTTCCCTTGACAATAAACTCATCTGGTTGCTTCATGTAAGTATCCTCTTTCAAGTCACCCTGTAGGAAAGTTGTTTTTACATCAAGCTACTCTACCTCTAGATTGTATGCAACTGCTACAGATAAAACAAGTCTTATAGAATTTAATTTAGCAACTGAAGAAAAAATCTCACCATAATTGACTCCTTTTATCTGCGAATATCCCTTCTCAACTAGACGAGCTTTATATTGTTTTATATCTCCATCTATAGATACCTTCTTCTTGAATACCTACTTACAACCAATTGCCTTCCGATCTGGAGGTAATTTTACTAAATTCCACATTCTGTTTTTATCCAATGAGTCCATCTCATCTATCATAGCTTTCTCTCACTGTTTTGCATCTTTAACACTTCTTGCTTCCTTAACATTATTACTAGCAAATAAAGTATACCTCTCAGGTGGTCTTCTTTACCTTGTGGACCTCCTTAAGGCCAGTTCAAGTAAAGCTTCAACTTCGAACTTAGTATCAAAATCTACAATATCATCCTCTACATCAGGGTCATCATTTTTATAATCTGAATTTTCTATTTCAACTTGTGTAGCCTCTATCTTTCCCTATAAACCAACATCTAACTCAATCGTCTGTGATTCTTTAGGAGCTTGTGAAACAATCTGATTTATCATAAATTCTCTGAATACCACATCTTTGCTGTAAATGATGTGTTTAGTATCAAGATTTCACAGCTTATGCCCTTTAATACCATCTTTGTACCAAATGAAGATGCACTTCTCTGACTTGCTTTCAAGCTTATTGCTCTTTTCCTTAGGCACATGCACATACGCTTCACGGCTAAATACTCTAACATAGGATATATTTGGCTTCTTCTTGCATAGCGCCTCAAATGGTGTCTGATCCTTCAAAGCTAATGTGGGAGACCTGTTCTTTAGATAACACACAGTAGCCACTACTTCTGCCCAAAATTCAGTTGCTAAGTTTGCACTACTTAACATACTCTTTGCTTTCTCCATGAGGGATTGATTATGTCTCTCTACTACCCCATTCTGCTGAAGTGAATATGGTATGGTTTTTTACCTTGCTATGCCACTGGTTACACAGAATTGATCAAATTTCACTGAACAGAATTCTCCTCCATTGTTAGTTCACAACACTTTAATCTTTCTATCAATTTGATTTTCCACAAAAGCTTTGAATTCACAAAGTTTTTCTAACACATCATCCTTTCTCTACAAGAAATATATCCACACATATCTGAAATAATCATTAGTAAAGGAAATATAATACCTTGATTTTTCAAATGATGCTACAAGTAAAGGACCAAAAATGTCACTGTAAATTAAATCTCGAATCCTTTTACTCTCCCTCCTATGGATTCAAAAGATAACCAATTCTGTTTTCCATGTAGACAATATTCATAGAATCCAAAACCCATTGAACAGCTTGGGATTCCATCCGCCATCTTCTTTGAAGTAAGGGTCACCAATCCTCTCTCACTGATATGACCCAATCTCCGATGCCATAGCATTGCGGAATCTTCTTTCACCTACTCTGTGATATAACTCTCACCACTAATCACTATGTTTCCCAGCAATTTCCACAGCTTTCCACACCATTCACCTCTAGCAATCACCATAGATCCATGAGTTAGCTTACATGAATACTTATCACTGATGAAAGTAGTACCAGCATCTGCTATAGTTCCAATAGAAATAAGATTCCTAGTAAGACCAAAAATATGCATCACATTTAGAAGATTCTTGACTGTCCCATCCTTCATCTTCAACTTCACCTATTTACAACCGACAATGTCAAGCGTAGAATCATCTCCCATTCATACTATACCTCCCTGATATGGTTCATAATAGCAGAACCAATCTTTATGAGGTGTCATGTGAAAAGACGCTTCAGTATCAATTATCTACGCACTACGGTCAACTTGAGATGAGTTGCAAATGAGATACATGTCTCCTACATTACTGTCATCATCTTTCTTTGTACTAGACGATGATGTCATCATTTGTTGCATTATCAGAACTTGCTCTTCTCATCTCCTTAGACAATAAAGCAAACACAACATTCTCAAACAACAGCGCACTAACACTAATGCCAATCAAAACAATTATATGTTCCCATGGATTAGGCAACGAACACAACAAAGTACATGCTTTATCCTCCTCATCCAAATTAACATCAATAAATGCAAGCTGCCTACAAATAGTAATCGTTTAAGTGTGCAGAAAAGGAATCACCTTCACTCATCCGAAGGTTATATAGTCACTTCTGCAGAAACAACCTATTCACGAGCGATTTGCTCTGATAAAGGCTTTTCAATTTAATCTAGAGATCCTTCGTTGTCTTCTCAGAGGTTATGTTCAGTAAGATGTTATCGGCAAGGCATAGCTAAATCAGGCTTCGTGCTTTTTGGTCACTGTTGATCCACGTCTTCAATTGAGTGGATGCAATCGCAATCTCCTCCTTCGCTTTCTCCTTAGTAATTAACTCAGGTTTATCTTCTTCAATTACATACCACAGATCTCTATCCATGAGCAGAGCCTCCATCTTCAACCTCCATAACTTGAAACCCTTTCCGTCAAACCTCTCCACTTCAATCCGTGATTGACCGATCGACATCTTCCTAAGATTTGATTTATTTATTTTTCTTTTCAGATCTCTTTTCACTAAGAAAATCCTAATCTCAAACCTCGCTCTGATACCAAATGTTAGAGTCGATGCACACAAAATAATAAAGTAAAGTTAAAAGAGGAAGAAAAATAAAGGTACAAGATTTTATCTTGGTTCACTTATTAACTAGGGCTACATCCAACAGAGGATTCCACTATAATTAGCACCTCACTTTCTCGTTTTTGTCACGCAATTACAAGTGAAAAAAGAGAATATATAGTAACAGCTATTCATGGACCTAAACCCAAATTTTTAATAAACAAATATGGCCTTAATTGCTAAAAATACTTTGGTGTCGTAGGGGACCCACGTACTTTCCTATTGTAGGAGAGTATGAGTCACACCACAACATTTATCACCTTTTGTTACTTGAAAATATTTACCAAACAAATAGTCTCTTGTGGCAGTCGTCAATGTAATAATATCTTAAATGGAAAGGCATATTTCACTTGCATCCATTGCTTCAATAAGAAGGAAACCAATTCCTTCGATCTTTATATTCCTTGCTTTGCCAGCAACAAGTTCACACACACCCATAAAGATGGCGGTAAAATTGCTTTTCAAGACACATCTTCGTTGCTCCTTGAATTGAGGTCTGGTGGCAAGGAAGAGGGCACAAGTCGAACATAGGATAGCGTAAAGGAATGCTTTCTTGTTCTTATTTGTTACTAATCTATGCATACCATTTAGTATTCACTAACCGTTTTTTAAGTCGGCACTAGGAGTATTCATGGTATGGTTTGATCCATACTGGTGAAGGAGTCAAACCAAATCGCACTTAAAATGGTTCAATTTAAATCCTCAATAATTTGAACCATTTTTTAACATCTTTAATTGCGATTCAATTTAGTTGGATTTGGTTTGAATCACTTTATATATTAGTTAATAATACTAATAGTTCTTGACATTTTCAACCAAACATCGATGTTCAAATTGAGAAAAGATATGAAAAAATTAAAGTCCCATAACATTATATCATAAAAATATTGTATCTTAGGATAGTGAAGTTGTGCAAGTCTACTTAGGAGATGAGAAATTACGTTGAAGCAAATAGGTGGACTATGAAGGTTGAGAGTGAGATGAGAGAAGATAACAAAGAAAAGATAAATAGGATTAGATTAAAATGTTGATGAGGTTTAAAATTAAAACATGTCTTTTGTTTTTTATTTTTTAATAACAAGCTGTTTGGTTCAAATTGAGTTCAAGTAGTATGGTTTAGTTTAACCCCTAAATCAAGCTGTGAACCATTTGAACCCTCTGTGAACAGAATCGAAATGCAAAATAACTACATTTACAGTTTAATTTAATGAACAACCCTACACTTATGTATAGATAATGTTAGAATAAATGTGTTCTATAAGTCTCTAAACTCTTACATTTTTTGCATTTGAGTGTTAGAAAAATTTTTAAGTCCACAATTTAGAGTTTGATCAACGTGTTTTACAACCAAAGGTCTAAACTCCTGGAAATTTGCACAAATTTTTTACACTTGCTCGTATTACAATCTCCCAAATGTAGTTTAAAGTTTTCATTCTCAAAACTTAGGTGTTTTTTAAGGGTTTTTATTTTCTATTTTTGTTTTTTTTTTTTTAAATTGGGAGATACAAACACTTAATATTATGATTAAAAAAAAAACGTCTGCTTGAAACTAACTTTATCTATGTTAGCATTGTTTATGTGACAAAAAAGTAATAATAAATAATAAAAGACTTCCTCGTCTAAGACATCAATTTACTTGGAGTGAAATATAAATATGGATGATCTCCCATGTTAATGAAAATTTCCTCAATGTCATAATCATCAAGACTCAAATCTCTTCTCTTGACTATAAAATACGTCTCTAACTTAAACTATCATATTGCTTTTATGGCAGGAACTGGGAACCATATATTGGGGCAGTTAAGTTTACAGCTTCCTCAGCCAGTCTGGCGACTAGCATTGCTGCTGCTGTTGGTGCGTGCGTTATCATGTAAATGTTCCACTCACTGGATATTTACCGGAACTTATCCATGTTTGTTGTTGGTTTTATTGTCTTTCGTAGAAGTCCGCTTTTATGGTAAAATAAAGTCAGTGATGGTTCTGTTGCAAAAATAGATGTTTATTAAATTGGATGAATGTTCTTATTTTATCCCCAAGTTCTGCATGTGCATGTCGAAACCATTTTCAATGAAGATCTCTAAAGATTTGGTTTACCATGAAGCTGTCGCAAGGTTGATAGCTCCAAGGACAATGCGCTCACCATATGGATTCATTTCCGAAGGATAACTACTAAAAAGAATTGGATCCTCTCAATTTATTTTACGTCAGTTTTTCTCAATTTATTTATTTAAAATGTTATTAATTATAAATAATTATTAAGATCATAAAGAAATTTATGATTTCAGTGTCATATTATAAGATTATTTAAATTTTTAAATTTATATATTAAGAAATATTGACTCATGAAAATTGAAAAGATCCTTTTTTACTAAAAACCCGTCCTGGCGAGTCGTATCCTTGAAGATCTTGTCGATTTGCATAGCCATATCGTTCATCTTCCTTCTCCCATTCACTATTCGTCAAACTGTATGCATGTCGTCCTTTCCATCGAAATCCAGTTTACGAATAAACGACGGTGTTTTCTTTTCCCACAGGTTATTTTTCAATGTTTTTCCTTTATCTACATGTCACATTGAATACCTGTACGTACACCTAAAAGTTGACATGGCATTGGTGTAGCTATTTAATTTAGTTCATTACACGTGGCATAAGGTTACTGGCTTGGCTGGACAATCTGACTGTGATGATGGAATTATATATGGGTAGTAACTTAAGTAGGCAAAGTTTCGATTGATTGTATTATTTGATAAGTTGAAAGTTAGATATAAAATGTGAAAAAAAAGTAACGAAATTTGGCTAGTAAATGTACCAATGTCCCATAAGAATATGCAACACTGGGAACAACTACGATTTCCTCAATTATGAACAATCTCCAACATTATCACAATATAAGTAGGAATATAAAGAGGGAAACTAGAAAAATCTCTAATAAGAAACCAGTAATCCAAATCTACTACGTAAACCTACTTTAACCAGATTCCTCTACTTGTAATCATCAAGGTCATATTAACAATCATCGAACCTTTCACCAATGTACGTATAAGCCGTACCCCAAATACTCGTAGTAATCATTATCTCAAAATAGTTATCTCCTAAAATTAAATCCCCAACGAGGTGAGCCACCCTAGAGCAGAGCTGTTACATACAGTAACACTTGCATACCTAACCATGTATAACTCAAAATATCTATAAAACAAATTATATTAACCATTTCTATAAACTTTATAAATTATATCAACATCTTTTTTTTTTTCAAAATATGATACTTAATCTTTTGTTTGTACCTACATGTAAAATAATGTATCGTTGCCATGTCATCACCATTAATACTAATAACATATTTTATTTATATTATATTATATGTATATATAGTAAACTAAAATAGTAAAAAAATAAATAAATTTGTAAAAATAAAAATAAAATATAGAAAAATATTTTAAAGAACATATATTATATATGATATACATACAAGCACATATATACGTACAACTCTTTTTTTCTTTATTTTTATTTGTTATTAGTATAATAAATATATTTTATGAATTTGTTCTTGTATGTATATTATATATAATATATATGCTTTAAAAAATTCTTTTTAATTTTTTTTTTCAAATTTATTTATTTATTTTTACTATTTAGTTTATTATTATATATAAAATATAATATTTAAATAAAACATATTATTACTGCTATCATGAAGTGTGTTAGTGTAATTTACAAATTTTATAGGGATAATCAATGTAATTTACCCATATTTATATGTAGCTAGTCAACAAATCAAATTACAAAATTATGTACATATTCATTTAATATACTCTCCCTGCAACTTGATTGTAGACATCCATCTGGTGATATTATGGAATTAGACCCTTACAATCATGTCTTTAAAGTGTGGACCTATGTGTCTCTAGGGTCAATTTCAAAAGTGCGGAACCTCAGTGCTTCCTCAACTCGTGGAGTCATTTCAAAAGAGTGACCACACACACAAAAGAGAGAGAGAGAAATAGAATAACAAATGGAACAAGTTGTAAAATATTTCCAATACATAGACAAAATGAAAAAGGACAAATAGGAATTAGTGAGTTTTCCGATTTTTTCAAAACCATGGTAAACACCAAAACTGACCATGCTTGGTGGGGCAAGCTATTCTGGGATTTAGACAAGGATGGAAATGGTAGCATCGACTTCATTGAATTCATTACCTTTTATTACTTATTAAATTACCGTAGTAAAAGGTAATTGATGTGAGGTCATCTTAAGTGGAAAAGCATATTTCACTTGTGTCTTGTGCTTCAAAGAACCCTAGGCCACAATCAATTCCTTTAATCTTTGATGTTCATGCTACACCTAAAAGAGTTTCACACACAACCATAAAAATGGCATTACCCCTAACTCCCTGGCTCACCCAATAGAGGTAAAGGAATGCTTTGATATGTCAATCATGATCACTTAATTATTATCAATCTAAGCATCATACGATTCAGTATATATAGAGTAATACAAGTTAAAAGAGAGAGAATTTTGCAAAAAGACAAACCCTAACACCAAAAAGACAAATAAAAAAAAAAAAAAAGAGAGAGAGAATTTTGCATTCTTCTTCCTACCATATAAGCATCTTCTGGAGACCATCTTCATCTACCCACATATAGAGAAACAACTATATCAATGTAATAATATTACAATATGTTTTTTACTCTAACCTTTAAGATGCTATTGATGTTTTAGCAATTAAACCCACATTTCTTCATTAAAAGTTTGGGTTTGGACCCATGAATAGCTCTTATTATATATTCTCTTTTTCACTTGTAATTGTGTGATGAAAAACGAGAGTGTGAGGTGCTAATTATAGTGAAATCCTCTGTTGGACATAACCCTAATTAACGGGTGAACTAAAGTAAAATCTTGTGCCTTATTTTTCTTCCTCTTTTAACTTACTTGTGTGCACCGGCCCTAACAAAAAGCTTGCTCAAGTAATATTGATAGAGGCAATAACAAGTCTTTAGTCACAAGAAATAGAGCTTTGAGTACTCAATCAATTTGTTCTTCAATAACAAAATGATATAGAATAAGAAGCTTCAAAAAGTACTTGATTTGACATAATTATAGTATGGATACATTTACCAGAGCTCATCCAAGACAAGGAAAATTGTAAATGCTCAAGGAGCCCTAGACATGGTAAATTGGTGCTCCATGTGCCTTCATGTGTCTGAAAATTGCATGCTTAGCGTACTCATGCTTTTCACATACTAAACCTAGCATGCCTACTAGTCCATGTGCTCACGAGCTTTTTTTCTCTCATAGACTGCCTACATGTCTTTAAATGGGCTCAAATGTTCACAAAAGATTTGAATTTTTTTTTTAATTTCCAATATATTTCCATGGGTGTTATCATCCATTTATGTAATAAAAAAAGGTACTTCATTTTAAAAGTAAAAAATAAAAATATGAAAAATGAAGATTTGAATTTTGTCGTTTACGACAATTAGAAATTTAATATGAAAATAAATAAGTAATACTTGAAAATTTTATGTAAATACACACACGCACACACACATATATACATATACATACCCCCAGTCTTGGGGTGGCTAGAAAGTGGTTTTCTTTTCTTTTATTTTTTCTATATTTCTTTTTTTAATTATTTTGATAATTTTAATTTATATTCATTTGGTTAAATAATATAATAATATTTTAACTTGTAATATGTGGATACATGTCACTTCAAAGTAATTTATAGAAAATTGAAAATTTCAAGTCAACTATTTATTAAAAACTAAAACATAGGTAACCTCTTTATGACTGACAAAAAACACAAGTCAATTTTTTATAGTTTACTCAAATGAAAATAAGGAAATGGAAAAGAACAGACCTAAATTTCATCAAAGGGATCGAACAGAGATGTGTATGACTGCTGTCAAAGTTTCATGGAGCTCTCAATCTCCTCAAGGAATTCTATTGGAGCCTAGGCATAAACAATGCTAAGGGGGAAGCTGCTGCACATGATGCTAAGGCACAAAGTTTGTTGAGGGCCTTGTTCCTATTTTATAAGGTCAGATTGCAATCACTACCTCATAAACCGCAATCTAGCAATAACTCCACTAGCTTGCATACTTTGTCTTCTAAAAAAAGCGAATAGATTACCCAAAGAAGCTAAAGCATAGGAAGTAGCAATGATGTTGGCATAAGAACTTATAATGAACTATTGGTCTACCAAGTCCCATACTGACAACATGATCCTTAAATCTTTGTGGTGGCATGCCTTTAGTCAAAGGATCGACTAACATCAACTCTGTGTTAATATACTGAATGACCACTTTGTTATCTTTAACATGTTCCCTTATGGTCAAATACTTTATGTCGATATGTTTGCTTCGACTTCCACTCTTATTATTTTTAGCCATAAAGACTGCAGCTGAATTGTCACAATACATCATCGGCGGCTTAGATATAGAATCCACAAGTCTAAGCCCTTCGATGAAACTCTTCAACCATACACCTTGTGAGGTAGCCTCAAAACACGAAACGAACTCAGCTTCCATAGTAGAAGTAGCAGTTAAAGTCTGCTTGGCACTTCTCCTTGAAACGGCTCCACCGGCTAACATGAAAATGTAACCTGATGTTGATTTTCGAGAATTAACGCATCCGGCGAAGTCTGAATCAGAGTAGCCAATTACTTCCAAATCATCTGACCATTTGTACATAAGCATGTAATCTTTTGTCCCTTGAAGATATCTCAAGACTTTCTTTGCAGCTTTCCAGTGGTCAAGTCCCGGATTTAACTGATATCTTCCTAACATTCCAACAGCAAATGCAATGTCAGGTCTAGTACAAACCTGAGCATACATTAAGCTTCCAACAGCTGAAACATAAGGAATGTCCTTCATTTGCTCTCTTTCAAACTCGTTTTTAGGGCATTGGTCCAAATAGAGCTTATCACCCTTCATGATAGGAGCAATACTTGTGTCACCCATATCTATACCCTACCTTGTAGTAACAAGGACAACAGACGACTTGGATAATATTATACTTTATTTATGTGTAAATACATTAATAATATTATATATATATATATATATATATGTGTGTGTGTGTATAATATATAATAAGCTAACTATATAAAATTATATAAGTATATTACACCTATGTAAAAAATACCTTAATAACATAGATTTTATATATCTACATATTATGAAAAAATCGAGCATATATAACAATATGTACCTAATTATATATATTATTGAGTATGAAAACACAATATAATGTACATGTATGCATGCATACAATATATATATATATATGATAAAATACATATGATTATTTTATTATTATTATTATTATAATTATAATTATTAGCTAGCTGGCCGAGTATATATGTGGCCTCATATAATTATCATAGGCCCATTAGGCCTTCTGCGTTCAGGCCCAGTATTCCTAGCCGACATTAAAGCTCCGCCGACAAGAACAGGAAATATACTTTTTCATCTGCTCATGTTTCACATAACCGAAAGTTATCATTGAAGCTCATTTTTCACGTAAAAAATTTAATAATTGAGTGTGTGAGAAGTGAAGAGCAAAGATGGACAACCTTAGAGCAAATATGGGGCAGTGGAGATCACGGGCAAGGGAAAACTACAACAGATTAACAAGTGCACAAAGGGATCTAATTTATCGATGTTTCAGAGGCTTCGATAGCGATAACAATGGAAGAATATCATTGAGTGAGTTCTTAAATGTTGAGAATGTCGATTCCCATTATGTGGACCTATTCCATGCTCTAGACGAGGATGGAAGTGGTGACCTCGACTTCGACGAATTCATCACCTATCATTACTTTGTATGCTCTGGTGGTGACAAGCGAAGAAAGGTAAAGGAATGGTTTCTTATTCTTATAGAGGTCACTTAATCATTAACGATGTAAGCGTGTGATTGTGTATTCACTAACCCTTTCTTTGAGTCTGCACAAATTTATACGAGTTTTCTTGTACCCGAAATCAAAATTTTGCCTTAACACGCTTCATCTTGGAATTTTGACAGCTCACTTCAATCTCCATTGAACGACACCTCACGTAGGTAGAAGTGGAATCAACACAAACTGTCTGATAGTTTCTTTTTATCCCAACCGTCGTTAGAAGTATAAGCAGAGTCAACATCTTCTCAAAGTTTCTTTCAACTGCAATATGAAAATCACTCCATACAATTAGTATAGTTTGGTGTCCAACCAAAAATTAAATTACGAACCATCTTCTTCACTTAGATAACCGTGTTCTTAAGTTGGAGTTAAGGTTTTGATCTTGGGATCATAATTTGGAGCGGGAATCGGATTTTGAGATATGATTTTTAATTTAGGGTTAAGAGCTCGATTAAGGGATCATGTTTTTAATTTGAGGTAAGGGTTTCGATCTTGGGAGTGGAGATCCGATTTTGTAATCTGATTTTCAAATTGGGTTTAGGAAGCAAATTTGACTATGTGATAAACCAATAATAATAAATTATAAAGGACTCGTTCAGATTGTGACTTAATTATTTTAATGTGGTCATTGCAGCGTGAGAGAATGAAAATTTTCATTCGGGGATCTTGGGCTGCTGCTGCTAGTGTTGCTGCCATGGCTATGGATTTCCTAGATGGTTTTCCTGATGGCGAGTGCATCATACTGTAACCTGTGGGAATTCATCCCTATCCTTTTCCTTTGTTTTATTATCTTCCCAACTATACAAGTCAACAATCTTCTAGTTGCAAAAATACATATATTTATTAAACTTTCTAATTAATTACCATTTTATTATTATATATTATACTGAACGTATGTTGTTAAATTTTTTAATGGGATTTAAAGATAAATGGCTTTTATGGAAGTTATATAGTTTAGTAGGTATAAATATTATTTTTCTTTACAAATGAAAAATGCTTGAATCCTATTTTTAGTTAATAATGTAATATATAGTTTAAAAAAATAAAGGCAAGTGGCTTTTTTATATCCTCGGGTATTCTGTGTGAATTAGCTTCATTTCAGTAGTAACTACTAGGGTTTGAGTTAGCATTATTTAAATCTTATGCAAATGCATGTGCCCCAAAAGAGCCGATCCAAGCCTCGACCTTTAAGCTTCAATGTTTCCCTCCGACCGGGAACGGCACCGTACCTCGCGTGAAGATCCCGAGGCAAGGGGAAGATGCTGGAGTGAAACCGTGGCCAGTCCACTTTAGTTGGCTTCTTTCAATGTACTTGGAGTGAAATATAAATATGGATAATCTCCCATGTTAATGAAAATTTCCTCAATGTCATAATCATCAAAACTCAATCTCTTCTCTTGACTATAAAATACATCTCTAACTGTAACTATCATATTACATTTATCGCAGGGACTGGAACCATATATTGGGGCAGTTAAGTTTACAGCTTCCTTAGCCAGTCTGGCGACTAGCATTGCTGCTGCTGTTGGTGCGTGCGTTATCATGTAATTGTTCCACTCTTTATGGATATTTACCGGAACTTATCCATGTTTGTTGTTGGTTTTATTGTCTTTCGTAGAAGTCCGCTTTTATGGTAAAATGAAGTCAGTGATGGTTCTGTTGCAAAAATAGATGTTCATTAAATTTTCTATGCTAGTATATTAAATTGGATGAATGTTCTTATTTTATCCCCAAGTTCTGTATGCGCATGTCGAAACCATTTTCAATGAAGATCTCTAAAGATTTGGTTTACCATGAAGCTGTCGAAAGGTTGATAGCTCCAAGGACAATGCGCTCACCATATGGATTCATTTCCGAAGGGTAACTACGAAAAAGAATTGGATCCTCTCAATTTATTTTACGTCAGTTTTTCTTAATTTATTTATTTAAAATGTTATTAAGTATAAATAATTATTAAGATCATAAAGAAATTTATGATATCACAGTCATATTATAAGATTTTTTAAATTTTTAAATTTATATATTAAGAAAAACTAACTCGTGAAAATTGAAAAGATCCTTTTTTTACTAAAAACCCCTCCCTGGCGAATTGTATCCTTTAAGATCTTGTTGATTTGCATAGCAATATCGCTCATCTTCCTTCTCACATTCATTATTTGTCAAACTATATACATGTGGTGTCACCTCCGTCATCGTGTCTCCCCCCCTTTCCATCGAAATCCAGTTTACGAATAAACGACGGTGTTTTCTTTTCCCACAGGTTATTTTTCAATGTTTTTCCTTTATCTACATGTCACATTGAATACCTGTACGTACACCTAAAAGTTGACATGGCATTGGTGTAGCTATTTAATTTAGTTCATTACACGTGGCATAAGGTTACTGGCTTGGCTGGACAATCTGACTGTGATGATGGAATTATATATGGGTAGTAACTTAAGTAGGCAAAGTTTCGATTGATTGTATTATTTGATAAGTTGAAAGTTAGATATAAAATGTGAAAAAAAAGTAACGAAATTTGGCTAGTAAATGTACCAATGTCCCATAAGAATATGCAACACTGGGAACAACTACGATTTCCTCAATTATGAACAATCTCCAACATTATCACAATATAAGTAGGAATATAAAGAGGGAAACTAGAAAAATCTCTAATAAGAAACCAGTAATCCAAATCTACTACGTAAACCTACTTTAACCAGATTCCTCTACTTGTAATCATCAAGGTCATATTAACAATCATCGAACCTTTCACCAATGTACGTATAAGCCGTACCCCAAATACTCGTAGTAATCATTATCTCAAAATAGTTATCTCCTAAAATTAAATCCCCAACGAGGTGAGCCACCTAGAGCAGAGCTGTTACATACAGTAACACTTGCATACCTAACCATGTATAACTCAAAATATCTATAAAACAAATTATATTAACCATTTCTATAAACTTTATAAATTATATCAACATCTTTTTTTTTTTCAAAATATGATACTTAATCTTTTGTTTGTACCTACATGTAAAATAATGTATCGTTGCCATGTCATCACCATTAATACTAATAACATATTTTATTTATATTATATTATATGTATATATAGTAAACTAAAATAGTAAAAAAATAAATAAATTTGTAAAAATAAAAATAAAATATAGAAAAATATTTTAAAGAACATATATTATATATGATATACATACAAGCACATATATACGTACAACTCTTTTTTTCTTTATTTTTATTTTTTATTAGTATAATAAATATATTTTATGAATTTGTGCTTGTATGTATATTATATATAATATATATGTTTTAAAAATTTCTTTTTAATTTTTTTCAAATTTATTTATTTATTTTTACTATTTAGTTTATTATTATATATAAAATATAATATTTAAATAAAACATATTATTACTACTATCATGAAGTGTGTTAGTGTAATTTACAAATTTTATAGGGGTAATCAATGTAATTTACTCATTTATATGTAGCTAGTCAACAAATCAAATTACAAAATTATGTACATATTCATTTAATATACTCTCCCTGCAACTTGATTGTAGACATCCATCTGGTGATATTATGGAATTAGACCCTTATAATCATGTCTTGAAAGCGTGGACCTATGTGTCTCTAGGGTCAATTTCAAAAGTGCGGAACCTCAGTGCTTCCTCAACTCGTGGAGTCATTTCAAAAGAGTGACCACTCACACAAAAGAGAGAGAGAGAAATAGAATAACAAATGGAACAAGTTGTAAAATATTTCCTATACATAGACAAAAATGAAAATGGACAAATAGTAATTAGTGAGTTTTCCGATTTTTTCAAAACCATGGTAAACACCAAAACTGACCATGCTTGGTGGGGCAAGCTATTCTGGGATTTAGACAACGATGGAAATGGTAGCATCGACTTCATTGAATTCATTACCTTTTATTACTTATTAAATTACGTAGTAAAAAGTAATTTATGTGAGGTCATCTTAAGTGGAAAAGCATATTTCACTTGTGTCTTGTGCTTCAAAGAACCCGTAGGCCACAATCAATTCCTTTAATCTTTGATGTTCATGCTACACCTGCAAGAGTTTCACACACAACCATAAAAATGGCATTACCCCTAACTCCCTGGCTCACCCAATAGAGGTAAAGGAATGCTTTGATTTGTCAATCATGGTCACTTAATTATTATCAATCTAAGCATCATATGATTTAGTATATATAGAGTTATTCAAGTGAGGTGGTCATATGGACTAGCTTGTTTAATTAAAAAAAAAACTCCAAAAGTTAGGATTGATAATTTTAAACTACTTAAAAAGTAGGTTGTGTTGGCTCACCCATTGCACCTATAAGTTAAAGCGAGCCAACTCTTTATGGCTTGGTTGGCTCACAAATTGCAAAAACTAAATAAATAAATAGAAGCAAAGGAATAA
Organism: Laguncularia racemosa; assembly: GCA_037954665.1. NCBI lineage: Eukaryota > Viridiplantae > Streptophyta > Magnoliopsida > Myrtales > Combretaceae > Laguncularia > Laguncularia racemosa. The sequence continues at coordinate 4,535,264 of JBBMOL010000031.1, read as the reverse complement.
TTAATTAATTATATATAACCTTATTTCAAATAATACTTTTATGTTGACTATAGAGTAATTAATTACTTTTATCATATAATTAAGAATAAGTAGGTACAAGATAAGTAGGGTATGAGGCATTGCTCATACCTTACCTTGTAAGGTATAAATTTCCAAATATTGAAATCGGAACCTAAATTACCCTGAAACCTGTACCTTGTAATACGTATAAGATACATAGTACTTGTACAACCTGTAAATTTTATATTCCATTCTATAAATGTCAAGTTTATGGGATATTAAAAAAGTAATCTAAATGTGATATTATAAACTTTTCATTGCAAAACCTATAATATCTATAGCAAAATCTATGAAATTTAAAAAAAAAAAAGTAATTTTCCTACCATCATCAATTCAAGTTTACGTGATCTTACCACTTAGCAAATGGGAAAGATAAGGAAAAAAAAATTAAAAACGTAAAGTGAGAGGCGATATTAGGTTTAATAGTTTAAAGTTATTATCCTATAGGCTTAGGCTCCTTTTTTTCCTTTCTTTTTTACTAAAACTTTTATTGGCCAAAAAATATAATTTTATCATTTATTATTCAATTGTTAATATTATTTAGTAATTTTTTATATGATAGGTACAGGCAAACTCGTACCCTGTTTACTTTATAGTACAAGTTTCAAGATAAGTACATGATAGGAAGACTCCATATCGATATTCTACCTTATGGGAGCAAGTTCGAGAACTTACCTAATGATCCTTAATACCCATTTAAAACCTATTGGATTGAGTAGGATAAGGGTAGATATTATGTACAATAGAATTACCTATCCATCCTAACACATAACTGCAAAAGGAACTCTAATTACCACAACATTAAATAGTCTATGTGGACAAAATTATTAAATATTCCCTTTACACTTTATGTTTCTATTAAAATATAATTATAAAATAAAATAAAACAAACTAAATTGGTATTTAAATCCCACCATACATAACTACATTTAATTAGTGGAAACATGAATACAAATGCATTGTCAACTATACATAGAGGTTTACGATGATTATTATTATTTTATCAACTAGATATATTACATTTATATATACTATATCTTAGCGAATTGATGGATTAGTCAACTTAACTTACCAAATTGTATAAATTGAGTGAATACATGAGTCTATGGGTTGAATTGCTTAACCCACCAACTTGCAATGGGGTGGGTGGAGCCTAAAATTCTAGCTTGCTTATTAAGCAAGTTACAGTGAGCTAGCCCGTTTAACCTAAAGGGTAAAGTGGGTTAGGGCAAGTTCACACATTTAGCCCGCTTACACAATTGTAAGTATAGATTATGCCTTTTTTTTAGAGTTTATACAATCATAGGAATAATGTCAAAATGACTACTCGAATTTTAGAACTTTTTTTTTACTTTTTCTTCTAAAGTTTTAAATTGGTAAAATTCATACCAAGTTGAAATTTTACTTATTAAATTTACTACCCTACTTTTAATTTTTTACACTTATGTTTTTTATCTAATGAGTATACCCCATACCATCTTTCTCAAGATGACATAATAGTTATAAATTTGATAAATAATAGTTTGATTGAGTATGATACTTTACAACTTTAAAGCTTATAAAATTTGAAAAGTAAAAGTTCAATGAAGTAAGACAAACTTCAAGTATGAAATTAAAAAATCATCCAAAGTTGAGTTAGTGTTTATGACATTACCCCCTAACCTACTCAGACTTAATGTTAGGGATAAGTGTTGGATGGGTCTCTAGACTTTTACATTTTTGCCATTGAGTGTTGAGAATCATTAATTCCATAGTTTAGAGTTTGAACTAACATGTTTTATGGAATCCATAAAACATTTTACTATCTCCTATATGTAGTTTAAACTTTTCATTTTTGAAATTTAGTATTATTGAAACATAAGCATTTGAAGTTTGGAATGGTTCGAATACCCACTCGTATAATAAAACCTTTTTTCTCCCTCTTATTTTGATAAAAAAATTGAGGAAACAAAATTATTTAATGTCATAGAAAAGTTCATCTGACAAATTACTATGCATAAAAGTTTAGGGTTAAAACGTTAGAAACAAACAAGTACAACGAGTAAGATATATGCATCGATGGAAAATAATAACTTTGTCCATGTGTTTGTGATGACAAATAATGATAAACTACGAAAAAAATATTTAAGATACCAATTCACTTGAGTGAAATATAAATGTGGATAATCTCCCATTGTAAATAAATCTTTTTTAAATGTTATAATGATCAAAACTCAATCTTTAGACTATAGAATATACCTGTAACTTAAATTATCCTGTCTTTTGTAGGTATTTATTATCTTTCGAAGAAGCGTTTCTTCTCATTGTAAAACTATAGGTGAATAAGGGCCATATTGCAAAAGAAAGACGTTGTTTATTAAATTTTCTCTTGAATTTCTTCTTTTTCCCATGATTGTATATTAAAGTGGATGCATGTTCTTCTAAATTTCTTATAGGATTTAAATCCTGTGCCAGGCTAAGTGAAGTTCAAATATAGACAAGAGGCTTGTATTCATCCAGAAGTTCTGCGTGTAAATAAGCTAATAGCATTTAGAAGTTATAGTAAAATTGAGATTTAAGCGCAGCGAGAATCGCCCTAAAAAGTTATCTGTTAAGGGTGATTTTGCTTCAATGGCGACCTCGCCATCCGCCCCTTTAATTGTACTGCCTTAATATGTTTGAAGGCAATATAGTCCGTCCCAAAAATGTATCAAAGTAATTGCCACAGTAAGGAACCACCCTAACAAGTCATTAACTAAATTTTGTTTTCACAGGCACCGTTAGGATATTTTAGTCTGCAAAAAGATGTAAAAAGGATGACATGGATATATATTTTAAGCACACAAGTTTTCACTCTGAAAGTATACGTTTAAGGGAAGTTTTGCTCCGCCTCGACAGATAGGTTTGTTGAAAGGCAAAGCAATTTTTTTAGGCGATTTTTGGTGCTCTAATAGATTTTTTAGTTTTGGGAATAGCAATAAAAATATGACATGTGTTTTGATATTTTTGCAAACTCGTGATCTGTATTTTATTTTTTGACAAACATGTAATGACTTGTATTCTATCACTATCTGTTAATATTAATTAAAAACACATGCCAACTTCTAATTAATCTAAATAATCAATTTAACAAAATAATTCCATAATATATATTTAATTACATTATATAATAATGCATAATAAAAATTACAAAAAGACAAGAAAAGAAATTGGTAGAAAAGGTGTGACCTGTGATGACGCCAAGTTCCTCCATGAGAGAAAATATTAGTTTGCTTTAGGACACCGTTGAAAAGTATGACTCCTCTTCTCCCATACTATCTTACATAGAAAATCAAATGGAGCACCATCAAGTTCCTCGTGAGAAAAGATACTCAATTAACCTAGGGATTTCTTCAAGAACCTGTGACAACACAAGAAAAGACGATTTATGAACTCAAACTCACAGCCCGACCAACTTGAAAATGTTCCGATGAGTTATAAACGAGAACAAGATATACAAAACACATGTTCCCCAACTAACACTAAGAGATAGTGATAAAACACACGCTATATGTTTGTCATAAGAACAAAACATAGGTTATGAGTTGAAAGTATCAAAACACAAATCACATTTTTACTGTCAAATACTTCCAAACTTTTCTTCATCGATTGAGTCTTTTCTTTTCTTTTCTTTTTTTTCTCAGTATAAACCCTTAACCCCCCACCACCACCACCACCCACCCCCCAAAAAAAAGACAAATAAAAGAAAAAAAAGAAAGAAGAATTTTGCATTCTTCTTCCTACCATATAAGCATCTTCTAGAGACCATCTTCATCTACCCAAAGATAGAGAAACAACTGTATCAATGTAATAATATTACAATCTGTTTTTTACTCTAACCTTCAAGATGCTATTGATGTTCTAGCATTTGAACCCAAAAGCTTGCTCAAGTAATACTGATAGAGGCAATAGCAATTCTTTAGTCACAAGAAATAGAGCTTTGAGTACTCAATCAATTTATTCTTCAATAACAAAATGATATAGAATAAGAAGCTTCCAAAAGTACTTGATTTGGCAATTAGAAATTTAATATGGAAAACAAATAAGTAATACTTAAAAATTTTATATAAATATACACACACATGCACACACACATATATACATATACATACCCCCAGCCTTGGGGTGGCTAGAAAATAGTTTTTTTTTTCTTTTATTTTTTCTATATTTCTTCTTTTTTAATTATTTTGATAATTTTTATTTATATTCATTTAGTTAAATAATATAATAATATTTTAACTTATAATATGTGGATACATGTCACTTAAAAGTAATTTATAGAAAATTGAAAATTTCAAGTCACCTATTTATTAAAAACTAAAACATAAGGAACGTCTTTACGACTGACAAAAAACACAAGTAAGCTTTTTATAGTTTACTCAAATGAAAATAAGGAAATAGAAAAGAAAAGGCCTAAATTTCATCAAAGGGTTTAAATAGAGATGTGTATGCTTGATGTCAAAGTTTCATGGAGCTCTCAATCTCCTCAAGGAATTCTATTGGAACCTAGGCATAAACAATGCTATGGGGGAAGCTATTGCACATGATGCAAAGGCACAAAATTTGCTGAGGGCCTTGTTCCTATTTTATAAGGTCGGATTGCAGTCACTACCTCATAAACCGCAATCCAGCAATAACTCCATTAGTTTGCATACTTCGTCTTCTAAAAAAAGTGAATAGATTACCTAAAGAAGCTAAAGCATGGGAAGTAGCGGTGATGTTGGCATAGGAACTTATAATGAACTATTGGTCTACTAAGTGCAACACCTTAAGGAGGATGAGGATGATGGAGGAAATCTTAATGCCCTTGAGTGGCCGCTTCTTCTCTCGAGCTTAATTCGTACAAGCCTATTTGTCAATAAGAACTACTTACACATTGAAAATACTGGGTAGCATTTAGGCAACTTAATCTGGCTACAACTTTACCTCCAATACTGCTTTTCACAAGACAAGAGGTTCTTCCCTCCTAGAGTGCCCATACGATACTTAACCATCTTTGCTTCAAAAATTTTGGTTGATTCTAGATGGCAAGCTAACCTTTTCATGCCTATCTTCCTTGGGTCTATTCCAAACCCATCCTTCTCTTCAAAAGTGCCATCTTAGCTTTGTCATGTTTCCTCACATATTTGAGAGGACCAACCTCTTAAATTGATTTCAATCTACCATGGCCATCATTAGGAGTGTGGCATTTAATCTTAACCAGTTTGCTCATACTTTCTCAATTGATTTTGACCTACCAAATATTAGGAGAGTGGTGTCGAGTCTAATTTTTGATTTCCCATTCTTAATCCGATCTATACTAGACCCTATGCTCACCTAATATAGATCCTCGACTTGAATTAGGAATTTCGTTTAGTTTTGGAGTCGCCACCCAATTGTTGTTGGGAAAGATCGAATTAAGACTAATAGAACGGATTAGTCCTAATTTGGACCACTAGTCGTCGTGATTTCCTCTTCTTGTTTTTGTGAAGAGAGGAAAAGGGAAAACCAGAGATTCTAAGTTCGGAGGCTAACCTATTAAAACCTTACGGTTACCACCTAATCTCCTAAAATTTACTCCATCTAGAAATGTCTTTTATTTTATTTTTGTTGTTTTTTTATTGTGTTTTCGAGTGAATTATTCTAAGAAAATGAATTTGTTATTCTTTTTAAGGGTTGCCCCAAATGGGTGCCTACGTACCTGCTATTCAGGATCAAACAAGCCGTAGTTCGCTTTTCCTGAAAAACTTTAAGTGGGTTTGTGAATTTTAATTATGAAATCTCTTTTGATTTATGTTTTTCCCATTTTAGGATTTTTTCTAAAAAATCTAAGCCTAAGCATAATAACTTGACTTTTTGAAAATAATAATTTTAAGGAAAAACATCAATTTTGGATTTATTTGAGAAAATGATTTTTCTAAGTGATAAAAATTCTATTTTTTCTATTTTTCCACTCATTTCTATTTTTATAAATTTTATTAATTTTTATAATTTTCACAATTTTTATTAACTTTTATAATTTTTATTGAAAATTTTCTCCTAGATTTTTCATCTATCCTATTCTAAAATTTAAATTTTTTTGTATTATTTTTTTTCTAATATTTTTATTATTTTCTTTATAAATTTTCTACATTTTTATTATTTATTATTATAATTATTATTTTTATTTTTATCATTCATCTTAAAAAAAATAATCTAATTTCTAACATTTTTTCTATTTTTTTTGAATTATAAATAACAAATAAGTAAATAAATAAATTCGAAATAAAAAAATAACTAAATAAATAAAATAAATACAAAAAATCGGAAAATCCGAATTACTTGGATCCGGGTCGGTGCGCGGGCCGGGTCGGTTGGGTCGGATCGGGTCGAAGCGAGTCGGGTCGGGTCGATCGGATGTGGCGGCTAAGAGTGCTCGTTGACGGCGTTCCGACGGCCTTCTTCAGCGGTTGAGGTGTCAATTCCTAGGTTATCGAGGGTGAGGAATCCAACGGTGGCGGTGGTTTGCTTCATAAATGCCTCCTGGTGGTTGCCTAACTCTTGATCGGTGGTCGCGGTCTTGAACAACTCCGGCAAGCTTCGATTCTCTCTTTTCTCTCCCTTTTTCTCACTTTTAATCTCTGCTTTAGCTTCCTCACTTCATCCTCTATTCATAAGCATTCGAAATCGACCTGGATAAGCTCGGATTTCCACCGATCGAAGCAAATCGGATTTGCGATTAAACAAACCAATTCCGATTCGTGTAAATCCATCGATTTGTTGAGATTTGATTCCAATTGGATGATGTTTATCTTAATTCTGTTGAAGATCTATTGGATTTGTGCAAAAAAACGAATCAAAACAGCCAAAATTCGGATTTTTCTCCTTGCCGACGATCTCGGACAGAGGTTGAAGATGATCACGCGCCCGGCACGTGTGTTCGCTCCAGCCAATCAGGTGCTGCCACGTGTCCCAGGTAAAGAAAAATTCGCAAAACGCGGATTCTACTTCCCCCGCGTTTCGAACCCCTGACCTTGCACCCATCCGTGCACACCTGACCATGGTTCGGACCAGCTGAGCTAGCCTACTTTCGCGATTTTATTTATTTCACAAATTGCATTTATGCAATGCATTTTTTTTTATTTTTTTTTAATTTCAAAAATTTGTAAAAATCATTTAACCCTTATTATTGCCATATCTGAAATTATTTTCCAAATTGATGTATTTTCCTATTTATTTTTATTTTTTGAACATTTTTCCTATTTTTGCTAAATTAGAGAAAAATATGGAAAAATTGGAAATTACTTATTATTGATTATTATTGATCTTTAGGGCAAAAAATGGGGTGTTTACAAGTGGCATTTGCTCTTAACCAATTTGCTCATAATTAACCAAACCATTCTTCAAAATTGCCCCCCTTTTAGAACAAACCATCCTCCCTATTTCACTACAACACTGTAAGCTCAAGTTAATCTCTTGTGTTTGCTCTAAAGTCATGGACTATGACACCTAGCATTCTTGTGCTAGTGTGCCTAAGTATAGGCCTATGTATGCTCATGCCTTATATTTTTTTTGCGCACCTATACCAGAGTGGCTCACAAGACTGGCTCACTCATGCTCATGCTCATGTGTCTAGCCCACTTACTATGCCTATGAGTCTGTGATTAATGAATTTTCAAAAATTCCCTTAAGTACTAAAATCAATGGAAGACCCTACATTACATGTAAGAGTTCTTGGATATGGTTAATCTATAGCTATTCATTGCAAGGCCGTCCTACGCCTTCGCTCGGCTAGCTAGGCATTTAACTAGGGGTAGAAGATAGGAGGGGATAAGGATAGAAAGTGATGACTTTTTTAATTATTTGAATATGTATAGTGTCCACTAAAATGATTAAATTTATGTATTATTACAATTTATAATAAATTAATACGCATCGTACACACCAACACTATTACTCCTTGCCATTTTCACATGCAATGTGTACATATATGATTTTACAACTTCAAATATTTCATAATATTTAACAAATGTCTAAACAAATTGACATTCAAAACAACTTCTCAATAAATGACAAAATTGCATGTATATATACAAAATATGAAGCATCCCCCTTCTACCATGTCTTTAAACAAATTAGATGAAGTAATTGAAGATTCACCTAAGCTGTAAAAGAAAAAAAAGCTAATGTTAGCATCACAAATGCAATGTCAAACATAATACAATATGTAGTGGTATTCATCAATTACCATTATCACGTCAACGTTGGCACGTTCTTCTATTATGCCCCCCTCTGCAAAGTCCACATGTGATTTGATCTAGACACTCCCTAATGTCCATCTCCATGTAGTATCTTTTCCACCTCGACTTCCCTTCTTCCATATGAGATCACCCCTTGGGCGGAGTCTCAGAAAGTGCACTAGCTCTCAATCCAACTCATCCCCTATAGGCATAAAGTGCATCATATATGTTTAGTCCTAATATGTCCATCTATACCAATCGAGTATAGAATGCACCATATCAAGCCTAAGCGAGGCAACCACTGCATATGCGTGGGAACATGGAATTTTGTATATCTAGCACTTCTAGCAGCTGCAAATGTTGCAAGCAAAGTCAACAACGTACGTTCGACCCCCTCCCCTTAACCCGTTGGCAACATGGCGACTACTGATAAAGACTTCAAAAACTCTGTTGTACCTACTATAGTTGATGACCATATGGTTGCTAGCTCGTGAACTCCATTGGTTGGTCATTTTAGCTACATATTTGGTGAAAATTCTACCATTCGTTATATTCTCCAATGTCTTCGTTCGCTTCTAGACAAAGTATACTTGTTTGAATGATGTGAAATCAATTTCAATTAAACTAATTGGAGTATAGATTCTTAGCTAATGAAAGTTATTTGTAGAAGGTAAACACAACATGCTTGGGGCTCAAGTATAGATTTTTAGACATCGTCTAGCTAGGGCCAACTAGAGGTTTTAGTTGCAACCTAATCTAAATCACATTAAAAGGAAATCCACTATAGTTTACACCTATATATCACACACATAAAAGGGATGGGGAATAGTGTAGAAGTAGTGAACAATATTGTCAAAAGTGAGCACCTTGTCGCTTAAAGCGATGAGGCAAAGCGAGGTGCATTAATGCACCTTGCAAGAATCTAGGTGAGCAATTTGAAAAAAGTGAGCTTTTTTTTTTGTCAAGGAGCAAAAACGAGCATCTTAGTGTAATACCTACAAATTTATATAGTTTATGGGATTTTTTAAGTATTTTATGTGATAACAAATAGCAAATGATAAGATTAATTGTGCTAATGAACTTTAATACTAAGTTCCTATGTCATTTACCCCTTTGTCAACCATTCCTAATAAACTAACATGTAATATAACTCATGTAATAACTCCAATTTTAAGTTTCCATATCACCTACCCTCATGTCAAGCTATTCCTTATAATTTATTGTGTGATATAAATTATTGTTAATTTAATTGTGGTTAAACATATTAGTTTTTTATTCTATTGTTAAAATTTTAATATTCATCTACCTTTATAGTTTCATTTGTATACTAACCTTTTTATTTGTTAAATTAGAAAGTCAAAATAAACTCATATTTGTGATAACTATCATATTTGTAACTAGCGACTATTTATAATTAATTTTTTTTATTATAAAGATAAAAAATATTTCTAATGAAGGATAATACATGTCTCAAATTCTTTTATATTACATATAATATATAATAATAAAATTGTAGACATCATAGAGAATATGATATGGCATACTAAGTAGTTGTAGTTAAAGTTATGCATATTTCAATTAACTTTATGGATTGCGCCTCAATTTACTTAGGTGTGCGCTTTTTTGCACTTCTCACCGTAGGCAATTTCAAGGACATGCCCTTGAGTGCTCTTTTTACCTTTGACAACATTGATAGTGAACAATATACATGTGGTGGTGAGGAATCACATAATAGCACAAAAGAATCTGCAAATTCCAATAATGAGTAGCATCACTATAACATTCTATGAAATATAAGACAGATAGCAAATGTAGTAATACCCAGGTATAGTTGAAAATAAGATCAAATAACTCAGTAGGGTGCCAAGTGAGTAAATCCTCCTTTAGGAAAGTAAAGTAACTTGCATTGGGTCAGGAGGAAGAAACTGAATCAATACAATCCAATTCAATGCAATCAGATATTAGATGAATGTAGACTAGTGTTAATGTGTTGGTGTTAGTATCAACATTGTTATACTTGATCAGCTTTTTTAATGGCAATTCTTGAAATTTCAAGACCAATAACATCGAGTCAAGAGAAGCCATAGCCACGACATTATAGCCCTAAACTTTATAGATAAAATTAAATTAAATTGCAATAAAGTGCAAGAGAAACAGCATATGACAATGACAATGAGAGTGGTACTTACATTGGGTTAGAATTTGATATTCTAAATTGGGTTAATTTGTCTTCTCATAAATTTTATTGATGTTATAAACGTTACTAATAATATAATTTATGTAATATTTAATAGCATAATTAAAACATATAAAAATTAATAATATTTATAAAATTTGTAAACATTACTAAATATCTAAAGAAATAAGCTACTAAAGTGTCTTTATAAAGCATGCAAAGTTCCTGAAAATTTGTCTGATTGTCAATGATATTGTAAACAACCTACACAAACCATGAATTCATTTTAATTTTCACCATTCTGAAGGCAGTGTTGGTTTTATTAGGATTTACTTTAGTTCATTGTAGTAATGAAAGTGTCAAAGAGAGTAACATGTTAAATATAAAACGATTTATCTGTGAAGGCAAACCTCGTATTTCATTGCAAATCCAAGGATGATGACCTCGGTGCCCAACAGATACCTTCGGAGGGCTTTGGGAATTCAGTGTTCGACCAACATACTTTGTTCAGAAAACGCTCTACTTTTGCCGGTTTCAATGGCCAGGACAATCTCGATGGTCCGACGTTTCCAAACAGGACAGGGATCCAGATCGTTGTGATTGGTTCTTGTATAGCATAAGGGAAAGTGGTCTGTGCTTGTTTAATTCTGATACGGGGAAGTATGATATGTGTGCTGCTTGGAATCCACCACCAACTTTGTCGAGATGAATGCATTGTACAATGAGACTTTGCCCAGCTTCAGTTCTTCCAATTATTCTGAAATAAAGTGTTACGTGCATATGTCTTGTCTTCATTGCATTGTCTCCCACCAAAATAATTGATGATTTTGCCTTCTTGATTTCTTAGCGATTATTAGGAATAAATTATTTATAATTTATTTAGTTTAGGATATGATCATAGAAGGTATACCTCAGCAATAGAACGAGTTAAGAGTAAAATATACACCTATACGTGCTTATATGCTACCATGCATAAAATCTATAGGATAGTTTGGATGTAAGATAGGGGGAAAAAATGAAATAAAATATGCATTTTGATGTGCATTATTGCTTTTTGTTAGGGTTGGGTATAAAACCGACCAAATCGTGATTGCAAACTGGATTGTAAATTAGGTTTGAACCATCTTTTTAGGTTTAAAAAAATTTACAAATCAAATTAATTTATTTTTTCTAGGTTTGAAAAAAAAATATGAAACAAAATGAATCATAAGTAAAAAAATAAAATAAAATAATAATGAAAATGTAGAGAATGTATGACTAAAAAAGAAGATTCCATGTTGCTTATCCAATTCCTCTTTCTATTTAATTTTCATCAAATAACTTACTATTTTTTTATTTTGTATTTTTATTTATTAACTAATATTGAAATCATAATTATCTTAAAAGAAATGATAAAATCTTCTTAAATATATTAAATATGTATTAAAGATGGTAAGGAATATAAGAGAAATGATAATAAATTAAATTTTTTTATATTAAGTACAATTTTCCATAACTTCTTAACTTATATATATATATATATATATAAAGCAATTTGAAGTAAATTAGTATAAGTATTTTTTTTTAATAAATGAAAATTACATAAAACCCCTTTTCTCCAAAGCAAATTATTACCCTAATTAATCCTAGATATTGCTAGAGAAGGTGATAGATTGACAAATCCTTTATAGTTCCTAAACCCTAACTAAATTATAATGCATACTCCCATGACTCTCTTTAATCTAACTTAACTAATCATTGAATTGATTAGAAGAGGTTTTCCCTAACACTAACCTAATCTAATAGCATGCATTTCAACTTAATCAAAATCATGCTCCATGAAAAAGAATCAATAACTAAACCCGACATATCCATCATATAGAAGCACAACACAAGCCACCAACTAATATTCCAACCACAAGTGTCTATTTCATGATTTTAGTGTAACACGAGTAACAAGGAGTAAAAACATCATCTAGAACAAGCAAATCAACAAAGGAGTGGAAAAACCTTGATTAGAAATCTTGTGCCCAAATATGTATTAAAATGATGTTCCTCACTTGTTTTCAAGTTGAAATATATTAATCTAAGTTAAATTTAATCTAAATCTAACCTAAAATATGTACAAGATGATAAACTTTAGGTTTAGGGTTTTAGAATAGTGAAACCATAAACAAAATAAAAGAAGTGTCTCGAAAAAATGATGCAACAGTGGGCTTTTGTTTTGCAGATTTTGTTTGCACCTTTTAAATGGCTCGATAGGGTCATTTGAATGGCACTATTGATATTTTATTCTCTTTTCATTGCATCCAAATGGTATACACATTTTTTAGGGCCATTGGGATGGCATAAAATTGCCATTTTAAAGGTATACCAGTTTCATTAAGTATGTTTCTAAACCCTGTTTAGTTCCGATTATCATTCTATCACCAAGCCTAGGGACTAAATTCTTTACCTATTTTCTAACAAATTGATTAACCCTTATTGCATTACTTGAACTCAAAATTTACCATTTAAAGCTTCATCTATATTTTTAGATTCCATTTAATATAAGAAGGTTAATGCCACATCTATTACATAAACTTTTGCAATTTTTATAATTAAGTATCTAAATTTTAAAATGATCATTTTATTACGACTAACTTTGTTAAGCTTCTTTATTATTATTATCACTATATTATTTATTCTTAATATTATAATTTTATGTTTTGCTCTTAAGATAAGGAAAAAGCATAAACCTAACTAAAGAATGAAGCCCATGTTTTCAATCCATGATCCTCAACATTCACCACTGGACTTTTTGCCATTTTACTCACCTAGAAAAGGTACAATACGATTCATATATATACATTCTCAGATAATTATCCTTTTTCTTCTATTTGTTGTTTCTGTTTGTTTCGTTTTACTGTTTATTTCCTCAACCTCGTTCTTTCTTTTTTTCTGTATTATTTAGACAATAGAAGATAAGATTTTGTTTAAACGTTAACGTTGTTATGACGATGTTTTTCCTACCAATTATGTTTTCATCTCCTAAAAAATGGTGGGTTTTTTTTTAGATGTCAGATTGAGCAATAAATTTCGTTGCTTTTTCATAATTCTACTTGTTTTATTAATGTCTATATTCCAAAATCAATCTTTAACTCCTTTGAAATGAAAATTCAACTAACAGCACGTTTGATATGCTAGAATAGACTCGCAACAGAATTGCGATTTTAGTTCCATTCTTTTTTCTATGTTTGGATGGGTTTTAAGAAGCTTAAATTATTGATTCTGCCAACTTCTTTAATGTATAATTACTTAAATACCCCTACCTCAACCCTAATTAATTCTAATAAAATAAAAACAAAAAGAAAAAAAAAAAGTACTAACATATTGTGTATTAATTATAAAACATTCATACGTCTATAAAGTTTTTGTGTACAATTATATATAATATATATTTGTTACATATACTACATATATATATATATATAATATTAATATATATAACAAATTGATATACATCATAAATTTGGAATAGATATATAGATTTTACATACATATTGTATATCTATAGATTACACATTAAAATACATACATACACACACACATACATATACCAAACATATACATTATACAATCATTACGTATATTACATGCACATTTTAATAAAATATGTATATACATATACATATACATTTGTGTGTACAATATATATATATATATAGTATAGTAGTTATACAAGATTACTATTGTGTAAATATAATATATTAATATATATATAACAAATAGATATACATCATATATTTGCAATACATATATACATTATATATGTAATATATATAAATATTTATATATATGTGTGTGTACAAATATATAGGATATGACTACTATTATGTATATATATAACAAACATATACATAAAATATGTATATACATCATATATTTGTTTTCACAAAAATAAATATAATATTATGTCATATATATATATATGTATTGAGATCATTTATAAATTATAACTAATCAAATCTGTTGTCTTCTCTTTATAGGGTTATTACTCGTATTCCTTTATTTCGTACATGTATACTGTTATTTATTTATATACATGTATACTAATATGAATATATAAAATAAATATATATAATATACTTAGATAAATCATATATTTGTTATTATGTATAAATATTTATATATAACAACATATATATTTATAACTTAAAAGCGTGTGTGTGTGTAACCAATACACATGCATATTTACAAGTTGAGGGCTTTTGTGTCAAATACTATTGTATGCATATCTTATTCCATTCCAAATATAACACAACCAAACATAAAAATGGAATGAATACATTGATTCCATTAACGTTTCTAAACATAGAAATAAATTAATCATTCTGTTTCTAATTTCATTCCATTCCATTCCAAGTTATTTTAGCGTATCAAATATGACATAAGAGCATAGACTTCATTCTTTGGTTAGGCACATGCCTTTTTCTTATCTTAAGAATAAAATATAAAATTGTATTAATAATAAGAAAAAAAATATAAACAATGATAGTGATAATATTAACAATGAAGATTATATAACACTTTGAAGTTAAATATATCTCTTGTAACACATGTCAATCACCTCTAGGTTAATAGTATCGAGGTCCTTAACAAAACTTAATAGAGTTAGTCAAGATAGTATAAATGACTTTGAAAAGTTTAATTAGATAGTAAATTGACGCTTTTAACATTTAGGTACTTAATTGTAAAAATGGCAAAAATTTAGATGCTAAATACAACATTAACTCATATAAGAATGCTAACTTACTCATATTTCTAAAGGAAGATCTTGCAATTACTCAATCTCTAACAGTTAAGTTCTTAAGTTGATCTTTTGCAAATTTCCATTCTCTAAAGAAGTTTAAATTACTCGACAGATTCACATTAGTTTCTTCCATAGAATCAACTTTTTCCAAAGCTTAAGATTGATTTTCATTTACATTTACTTTATCCAATCAAGCACTTATAATTTAAACATCATTTATAAAACCTCGAGTGCAATAGAAATTGAATCATCAAAAACAACATATGTAGACTCTTATGCCACTAGTCCTTTCCTATATGTGCTATAAGCTTTACAAATTATTGGTTCCAATGAAACAATCAAGAAAAGGGGATTGAATTAATTATTTCTAAAATTTAAGTTTTTCAATAAAAATAAAACATAAAGAAGCAACATCAAAAATTATGGTGCACAAAAATAGAAGAGATATGGTTCCAAAGATCAAGCACATGAATTATAGTGATCCACTCCTCTAGCTATAGACTAGGGATGCAATCGTCTACACCAATTGTTTCACTAGTTTAGAGAATTAAAAAAAAAAAAAGAGTACAAGTTTCAGGCTTGCAATCACAACTATGTTCTACCTCATGCTCTTACATCAACATATGAATTACAATGGCTACAAAATCCCGACCCTTCTCTTAAATAGTCTCACCTATAATGGGTTTAAAGAAATTTAAGGAAATACAAGTTGAAATTCTTTAGGAGATTAGCTTATGTAGAACTAATATTCTACTTTTAAAGAGAATGAGTAAGTTCATAATTCAAACTTGTTATTGCTTCTTTGTTTTTGTTATTCTCTTATGTCATCAAAGTGTCTTTTTATATTTATTTTCTTCCAAAATTCAAATATGATTGATCTTCAAAAATTCTCAAATTTGCCTATTGTCCTTGATCTTCTAAGTGATAACCATAGAGATGGGCCTTATCTTAGAATCCAAATTTGATTCTTTGACTTTCTTGTAACTATTATAGATGTATTTGCTAATAATCTTCTTAAAATTCTTTGAATTTCAAGTGAAATATCATCAAATATTTTATGGTAATTATCTAACTTGATTTTCCAATTCTATCTCTTGAAATCTTAGAGAAGTTCAAATTTGAATCTCTAAAATTTAGTTTCAACTTTATCTTCTTGAGAAAAATTTGGAGTTGATGATATGGATAACTTCTAAAATCATCTTTCTTTTTGCTTCTAGTTCTTTTTCAAAGCTTTTGGTTCTACTTCTACTTTTTCTATTGGATTTGATTCGACTATGAACTTTTGCTTCTTCAATTGTATTTGCTCATGCTTTTGTGTAGAACTTCTACTTTTAGCAGTCTTCTATCTTTTACAAATATTAAATAGAACTTCTTTTCAGCAATCTTCTAATTGGAACTTCTGTGCTTCTTCTAAGTATTCAAACAATCCTTCTTTTGGGTTGCACTAGAACACCTTTTCCTTGCTCACGAAAGTTGTTCCTTTGCTTGTAAGATTTCTTATTACTTATTTGTCTCACTTTACAGAAACTTTTAATTATATTTGTACCGAACACAAAGTAAGATCATCAACAAACACTCTCTTATCAAAATATCTTAGGATACTTAAAACTAGCTAAAGAGTAGCTAAGAAAAATGCCTTCATCACTTCTCGCATCAAAATTTACCTTAGTGATCTTTTCCAATAATCAAAGTATGGCGTTTAATCCTAAATGGATTAAAATATGAAATGTTGAGTCCTTTTGCCTTTCCAAAGTTCATAGGGAGTTTTCTAAGTATCAATCTGATGAAAATTCAATTTGATGACATAGCAAACAAAGTTAACAGGTTTAACCCAAAATATTTTGGTAAATCACTTTCGTATGACAGCAACCAACCATTTCAAATAAAATCCTACCATTCCTTTAGATAACCCCATTTTGTTAAGAAGCTTTAGGCGTCAAATAGGTGCATTTTATTCCATTTTTATCACAAAAATCATCCATTTTATAATTTTCAAATTCTTTCTCCATGATCTTTTCCAGTTAATCGGATCTCAGTTGCAGTCCAGTTGCCAGCAGGCATTGCAAATCATGACTCACAGACCATCTCCACGGGTTAGCTTCCAAACAATTTCACATTGATCTACAAGCATTCTATAAGATCGAAACTTGAACTGTTTGCTTCTCCGTTTTCATACCGTTTCCAAACTGTTCACCAGACTAAATCAAATATCACATCATAACCAAAAACTTGAACATTAGATCAGCTATTCGGAATGAGCATCCCTACCGGCCAGCACCAAAGGTCCAACGTTCCAGCTGTGACTTACATGGTACGCAGTTGTAACGACAGGTTAACATGCACATGGGTTCATTATGAGCAGGGTAAGGAACACAGTCATGTATTGTGGTTGTGTACCATTCTATACATTTCCATTATTCTACATGTCCAAGTATACCACCGTGTACTTGGTCATGTATAGCTGCACGGGCAGGTACACAGGGCGAATACTTGGCCTAAACCTCCCAACTTGTTCTTTTCTTCCCTAAACAACATGAGCATATACCCGACCGTGTACCCTACTGTTCCACTTTGAATTCTCTTCCCAATTCACCAATTTTTAACTTCTTCAACCCTAGATGAAATTCATCACTACTAAGCCTAATTATACGTTGTTTATCACACCAAGACATTAAAATTAGTTGAATCGAACAACTTACTAGTTTAGATCATTCCAACGATCAAAGTTTTATCCTAAACTTTTTCTCACACTGGTCATTCTATAGTGAAATCCAATGAAATCAATCCTAATTCATATCACATGCAAGTAAATGGCAATCAAGAATCATTAAGCAGTATACTTACCACAAGTAATTTCATTAGATCACAGGGTGTAGTAGTTATTTTCTTCTCTCAAGGTTTTCCTTACTCCGATGGTGCTATAGTGTAGAAAGTGAAAAAAAGGGTCAAATTGACCTATGTTCGACCCTTTTATGCTTATCTCATAAAATTACCAAATTTCCTCCTAACTTAATTCTTTATTACTTTTATTTTCCTTGACCTTTTATTATTTTATTTTTTATTTATTTTCTTAGGTTTTACTTTATCCCCCTTTCCAAAGACTTTCGTCCTCGAAAATTTACTTGAGTCTAGAAAAAGCCTTAGATATTTAGCCCACATTTCTTCTTTTCGCTCTTAAGTAGCCTCTCTTTCAATTTGGTTAATCTATTGTACTTTCATATAAGGAATGATTTGTTTTTTCAACACCTGTTATTTAGTGTCCACAATTCTAATAGGTCATTCTACTATGGTGAGATTTGGATGCAGTTCCAATGGCTCCAAAGTCATTACTTCATCCTGATTGTGCTCAAACTTTCTTAGCATTAACACATGGAAGACATCATATACTTCACCCAAACTTAGCGATAAGGCCAACCAATATGTTACATTGCCAATCTTCTCTACAATCTTAAAGGGTCCCACACATATGGGATTCAACTTTTTTCTTTGTCTCAACCTAACCATCCTCTTTGTGGGTGATATTTTCAAGAACACCAATTCTCCCACTTGAAATTTCAAAAGGCATCGCTTTTTATTAACATAGTTTTGTTGGTGACTCTAGGCTGCCGACACTCTTTGTTTGATCGGTTTCACCTTATCAATAGCCTCTCGTACCAATTCAAGTCCCAATACCCATCTTTCTCCCACTTCGTCCCAGTATTTATCATATTTATTGCTTGTGGTTGTTAATTTAGTAATATAAATGAACCTAATTGAATATTGGATTTAAATATATGTGCTTCTTGTATTTAGCTCAGCTTACGAGCTAGAGGTGGTAGATCCCTAAAGAGTACCCTAAAAATCGATATACGGCGCTGTTCCTAATGGAACTCTATGTCGAAATGATTTGGGGTAGATTTTAGGGATATTGAGGCTCACAGTGGCAATTCTCGATACCATTTAGAAAGTTGGGACTAAGAGCAGCAATTCTCATCCTAAGATCTTTATAGTATATATGATGTGGTGGGGTCATGAATACCCTTGTAATAGTTGTCAGCTAATATAAATATAATTAATGAATTGATTGTATTAATACTGTTGCATTCTTATGTGCATGTATGTTGTGAGTTAGGTAACATGCACATGTGCTTGTGGCATTCATGTACTGAGTTTAAGCTCATTCCATATCTTTTTCAATTGCAGGATGTTAGGAGCGGGTTCAATACTAGTGTATCGAGACATACAAATAAAATAGGTTGTCATAAGTTTACTTCTGATTAAATTAGGTTAGATTTTAAATTGTCTAGAAAATTTTTAGTTTGTATATTATCAAATAAATAAAAGATATTTCAATGTGATATTTGATTAACTGATAAGTTATTTTTTACTATGGTAACATAAAATAAATAAATATACATATAT
Source organism: Laguncularia racemosa (assembly GCA_037954665.1). Taxonomy (NCBI): domain Eukaryota; kingdom Viridiplantae; phylum Streptophyta; class Magnoliopsida; order Myrtales; family Combretaceae; genus Laguncularia; species Laguncularia racemosa. The sequence continues at coordinate 4,515,640 of JBBMOL010000031.1, read as the reverse complement.
ATTAATGATTTTTAAACAAATTAAAAGTCTTGGCATATCATTATTTAGTAATAAGTTGTGACGTTTTAACTTCCGAGGCATTATAGATGAATTATTAAGAGTTATTAAACATGTAGGGGTTATTTGGTAAACTTAAAATTAAAATAAATATCAAAGCATTCAAGGCACCAAAATCTCTTTCTTGTACTTTAATACTATAGATATCTAAATTTTGTTCATGTTTTCAAAAAAATTTGTACCCTAAACGTATATATATATATATATCTTCTTTTTGAAAACTCTAGAAACCAAACCAATTGATTTTTCTTTATGTTTTCAATTAAGGAAATTTCGCTTTTAGCACAGTTTAGTTGAATAACAAAAAAGAAGAGCTATATTCTTGTAATTTTGACAAATAAAAACCATCCAAAAATATAATGTAGAATTGCATTAAATTATAGAGGGACATTTTTGTTTATTTGTTATGAAGCAAACCTATTAAGGATCAAAAATAAGAAAGAAACAATCCGAATCAATGAACCGAAATAGCTGTACTATTTAAATGCGTCCAGTTATGCATCTACATTAGTAACTTTAAAAGCAAAAAGTTGTAGCGATCGGCTGAGATTTGAGAATATTTTCTGTTCATTTTTCCTTTCGTGATGAAGTTTCGGATTGTGTATCATTTTTCATTAAGTTGCTAAGTATAATGAGGGTGCAAGAGGAGTTCTCCTAAAATAAAATTACATACTGGACATAGCCCAACTCTTCTAATTAAATATATGTGAGAACATCACAAATCACAACTACTCCTTTCCAAGCTCTTGGCGACTTGGCGACCGACAACTAAATTCAACAAAGGTCTGTCTATCACTGTTGTCCAATTCCTTTCGCTAGACGCAGAAACGACTCGATGGAGATATGGATTAGAAATTTGACCGACAAATTGGTATGCGTGTATTGGTGACTTATATAACTTTTAAATACTTTCATTAAAATATAAGGACTTGTATCATAAAAATAGTTATTAACTTTTAAACACTTAAACTTAAAAATATAACTGATATTCAAATAAAAATATTCGATCACATGCATCTGCTTAGAATCTCTGGGCACTGAATTTGGCTCTAGTGTAAACAAAAAAGACCATGTCTAATGGTGCTCCTTAACCCAATTCCAGGTCCCCTAGACTGCAATTATTGTACCCTCCCATAAATGTACTACTGCTTTGAATTTTGGCTACCGAGTTGAGTCTCCTGACCCAATTCCAGAGCCAATCACTGATTGCACCACAATTATTGTACCCTTCACGTGCTTCACACGCAATGGGTCCAATGTAAATGACAACGACCACTCCTTGACCCAAATGCCTATATTTTCAATATTAAAATATACAATTCGCTTCTATAGAAATCAAACTTTAACTTACGTACGATTCTTCCTCCTTGCATGACCATTTGATATTAATCTTCTTATAGTTGATATCTAAAAGGATCGCCATGGCAACTGTTCAGTCTGCAGTGCGGAAACCGAACTTGCATCGTGTCTCTACCACAACAACCAATCCAGTCATGATTTATTCCATTTAAATATAAGTTTTGGTTCCAAGCTTGAAACACCGTTTATAGAATCGAATATAGGATACAATCTATTATTCGCTTGGGACTCTCTGTAGTTTATACACATTTAATAATATTTGTAGTTTTGGTATCATGCATAATAGATTGTACTATGAAAAACATCAATATCATGTATAATTAGATGTAGCAAATGTTGTAAAACATAACCTAGCTTACTGAGCTTAAACAATAATTATATCCCTAGTTAGTATGACAGGGACGTATAAAAGCGTAAAAATTTAACTTTATCTTACATCCCTACCCAAATTGGTATCATGATGTAAGTTTATTGTGTTTTTATCTTTATCTAATGATTGAATCCAAATTTATTATATCTTTAAGCTTATTGATTTATTGATATTTATTAATCTTCTAATTTTGGCATTAGTAATAATCTAATCCCATATTCATCCCAAATATATATATATATATATATATATATATTAATATTAATACATATTCAATTATCTTTTTAATTAAAAATAAAAATGTACAAATTGCATAGAATCTAAGCGATGCATGATTTGAAGTGATTCTAGCAAGTTAAAATTCGATTCCCACTCTAAAATTTATAAACTTATTCGTTCAGTATAGGCTAGGTTTCCTCCCCAGTCAACCAATACCCACCTAATCCTAATTTATCACTTTATGGTGAATCTTAATATTCTTGTAGGTGCCTTGATTTTCTGATTTAACATTGGGGTCGATGGGACGAGCACTCTTCAACCTCGTTAATGAAGATTCCTTTACTTTGTAATAGAATTTTCAATCATTTTTACTCTCCTATCCTTCTTATGTCCTTTCCATATCAATTTCCTATTTACCTTTAACTCTCTACCATCTATTCTCACAGCTTAAATCCATCATACCTAAAAATGGATATACTTTCCATTGAATTTTTATCATATAGACACAAAAGTAAATTACACAAAGATTCTATTTTTATGATAAAGTTCCTATCTTTCTAAGGTATCATTTGGTTACTATATTTTTATTGTGTAACACTAGTAATTTATTTATTGCATTATTTGATTTGTATATTAGCCTAGCTTACTTGACAAGATGGCCCTTAAGATATTGAATTAAAACTAGAAAATTTATATCATATATTTAAACTTAAAATTAAAACAAATATCAAAACATTCAAGGCACCAAAATCTCTTTCGTGTACTTTAATACTATAGATATATAAATTTTGTTCATGTTTTCAAAAAAATTTGTACCCTTAACATATATATATATATTTCTTCTTTTTGAAAACTCTAGGAACCAAACCAATTGATTTTTCTATATGTTTTCAATTAAGGAAATCTCGCTTTTAGCACAGTTTAATTGAATAACAAAAAAATAGAGCTATATTCTTGTAATTTTGGAAAATAAAAACCATCCATAAATATAATGTGGAATTGCATTAAATTATAGAGGGACTTTTTTGTTTATTTGTTATGAAGCAAACCTATTAAGTATGAAAAATGATCAAAAATAAGAAAGAAACATTCCGAAGCAATGAACCGAAATAGCTGCACTATTTAAATGCGTCCATTTATGCATCTACATTAGTAACTTTAAAAGCAAAAAGTTCTAGCGATCGGCTGAGATTTGAGAATAATTTCTATTCATTTTTCCTTTCGTGATGAAGTTTCGACTTGTTTATTGGTGACTTATATAACTTTTAAATACTTTTATTAAAATATAAGGACTCGTATCATAAAAATAGTTATGAATTTTTAAACACTTATACTTAAAAATATAACTAATATTTAAATAAAAGTATCTGATATGAAACTTACTCTAATAATTTCCCGACGAGCATTGTATCCTTCTCGTCGATCACATGCATCTGCTTAGAATCTCTAGGCACTGAATTTGGCTCTAGTGTAAACAAAAAAGACCATGTCTAATGGTGCTTTTGATGTGCCCTATAATTTTAATTGCAAGAACACCAATACAATTGCATGAACACTAAACCAATCCTACAAAGGCGTGATCAACAACAAGCACTTGAACCTTAATTCACGTGGATTCAAATGACTATAATGCCAAAATTGTGATGAGGATCAATAGCAATTGTATAATATGTAAAGGAAAATAATAAAATGAACCGAATTTCACTCAAATTGGAATTGAATCAAATATGAAAATTGGAACCCTAATTCACGAGAAATTGAACAAAGTATCACAACTAATTACAACTAGATATGACGTACTAGAAAATAATTGGAAATAACTTAAGAAAGATTGATATTACTCACAATACTCCTTAAGCAAACTAGCCACAATTTTAATTGAAATTGATAAGAGTTGGTTTGCGTGAAAGGACTCTCCTCACGGCAAGAATAGGTGTAATTTTCTCAAGTTCAAAAAGCTACTTCTAAACCCTACTTAGCAAGTATTTATACTTGCTCCAATTAGGGTAAAAATAACAAAACCAAATTACAATAAAACCAATCAAATGGCCGATTCTTAACCGCAAAAATAAAGGTACAAATAAGTCTTCAATTGGACGATTCTTCACTTCAATAGAACACTTGTGGACTGGTGGGTGTAAGTCTATGAATGACCCACAATTGATCCTTAGTGCATTTTATTTGCTATCCTATAAAATCGATAAATGTACCTGTTGGAATGCACAATAATTATATAATAGAAAAGAAGATACTAAACCAACATCATTAGGATCTAATTTTTCAAGGAGGACCCTTATCACCAAATTTTGTAATCCCTTAGCTCTTGCTCTAGTTTTGATTCCTATAATCTCCTCGTGCTTTAAGAAGATTTGCCCAAAAAATCTGATAGGTCTTCATGAATATCATCTGGCAAATATGATGACAGATCTGCAACATTAAAGGTAGCAGAGATGTCGTACTCTCCTGGCAATTCTATTATGTTTGCGTTGTCGTTGATGCGTCAACAACTCTGAAAGGTCCATCTGCTTTGGGTGATAGCTTCTGTGACTTCTTATGAGGAAACCTATCTTTATTGAGATTAATCTAGACTAAATCACCTAGATTATAAATTTTAGTTTCCTGTTTTTGTTTTCTTGAAGTTTCTATTGCTCTTGTGTTTTTTGAAGACGTTTAGTTGTCTTCTAATGGAGTTTCTGAATCTCCTTGGCTCTCTCAATTCCACTTAGGCTCTCTTCCTTTGTTGTCAGACTAGCTATATGATCCAAAGGAATAGTAGGATTATAGCCATACATGACTTCAAAGGGAGACTTACTAGTTAAACTATGAGTAGACCTATTGTAAGTGAACTCGACAATAGGAAGACACAAGTCCCAATCAATAAGATTCTTGCCAACCGTTGCTCTTAGTAATGTGCCAAGAATACGATTAACAACCTCGATCTGGCTGTCAACCTGTGAGTGGTAAGAGGTACTATACATATGTTTAGCACCAAGTCTTCTCCAAAGTGTCTTCCAGAAGAAGCTAAGAAACTTAGTGTCTCTATCAGACACTATACTGTGTCGAACACCATATAATTTTACAATCTCCTACACAAAAGGTTAGCTGTAAAAAGTTTATCATCTATTTTGTAATAAGGCACAAAATGGGACATTTTGCTGAATCTGTCAATAACCACCATATTGGATTATCTCTAATTTCTAGACTAATCCTAGGTTCCATTGAATCTATATCTTAAATGTATTTTCTTATCATAGCTTATTTAATCAAGTTTCTATTGAATAAAATTTTAGAGAGTTACAAGGTCATTGCTAAAAAAATAAAAAATAAAACAAAACAAAAAACAGACGTTGTGTAAGAATTTAAAATTTTCTAAAAGGAGAATGGCCACCTAGGGAGTAAATTATAGATTTTTTTTTCTTAATATAAAGTTTATTTAATTTTTCTATAATAAATAGAAAATATTTAATAAGATTAATTATCATTAATTTTACAAAAATATATCAAATCAAATTATATATCTATATATATACGTCTTCTAAATTTATTTATAAACATCACTAAATTATATTTTTATATAATATTTAACAAACATTATTAAATCATATATAAATCAGTAGTATTTACAAATTTTGCAAACTTTACAAAAGCTAAAATTTCTCATAGTAATTCTGACCAATCTCAGCAGAAACAGATACGTAATATTGCAGTTGTGGACATTTTTTTTTATATTGTCCATATTCTCTTTTGTATCTAGAAGTTTGGGGAGTTTGAAAAGTCGTGGCACGTGAAAGAAAAAGTTCAGATAGATCTGGTTCGTAAGAATCAATCTCGTGCTGTTATCTTCAGTCCTATGACAAGCATTCCCGACAATATAGAGCGAGCCTTATCAAGGAAATGAGTGGAGATCATTCAAACAAAAAATCAACCATGCATATGGGTGGAAATATCCACGACGGCTTCATTCGAGTTCAGACAAGAATCGGACGCAATTTTTCCTCTACAAATGAATAATGTTTTTCCACGACATCCTACGGCTACATATGTTACAATCATTATGAATATGAAGACTGAAAATATTAAATGGACTTCAGTGGCATATAAGCAAGGTTTATATATATATATAATATGAGGGAAAATTATTAAAAAAAAAAAAATGTCATCAACTGATGCATGAGTAATGTTACTTGATCAATGTTATTTTATACATTACTCTCAAACATCAGTCATTTATGCGCACTCTCTCTCTATATATATTATACATGCTTTTTTTTTTTCCCTACAATTTAAGTTCACTTTTTTTTTTCCCTAAAATTATGTCAAGTGCGAATGGTAAATTTGCATGGATATCTAATGGGGTGTACAAACACGAATAAAAATATATCAAATATATATATATATATATATATATATTATCTTCAATATTTCACCATTTTTTTTATTGGAGTCTTATGTCTTTTTTTCTTTTTCTTTTTGAATCATTAACAGTTACAAAAAATTATAAATCGAGACTTTTTTTTTTTTACACCATCAACTTTTCCATTAATATATGACATGTGATGGCCTCTTATTAGACTAAAAAATGTATTTAAATAAATAATTAATTAATTAAAAATAAATTCAATAAATTAATAAAACAAGAAAAAAAAATCAATTCTAGAAATAAAAAGATGAAAATCAAGAAAAATAAAGAAAACTCTTCCAACTGCTCTAAGGGTAGAGGATAGTTAGGCCTAAGCTTAGAGGAGTGATTGGAATGGCTACATTCAAATTAGTGGGTCACAACCCATAACATAAAATTGGTTGGTCAAACTGGTGGGGATTGGACACCCACTACCCTAAGGACAATCCCTCTTGAATAGTGGACAATGGTGGGTGGTGGTGGGCGGCCACCTTTGCCTTTTTATTTGTTATTTTTTTGTAAAAGAAAACGAGAAAATCGTCTTAAAAAACCCAATTATGTCACTATTGGGTTGTGTAAACCAATCAAATTTTCATGCCATTTCTATTTTTTTTTTCCTCTTAAAAAAGGATTGGGATAGTTGCCCACCACCCCAGTTATCTTTGGTCATGAGGTGGTCGAAATTATTATTATTAATTCTTTTTTAATTTACTGGATCTCTCTTTTTTTCTTTTCCAATTTTCTGAATTTTTTATAATTTTACAATTTTGATTACTTTTTAAATTTTACTATATTATTTATTTTATTTTATATAACTACATGGAAAAATGAAATGTTATCACAAGCCATGTAAAAACGAAAAGCTTTCCATGGTAATTGTAATATGAAAATTACGTTTCAAAAGTCCCTTACAAAACCTACATCACAAGTATTTATACTCTAGTAGAAATAAGGAAAAATAACCTAAGTAAAAATAGTACACATGGCTAGTCACTTCAATCTCCAATCACAGTCATAAGGAGGAAACACAAGACTGGTTCGCCTTTGGTTCAATTCGATCCATTATAGATCGTGATCCATTTACAAACCAATTGCTATTGTGCTTGATCGTCTTCTTGTAAAACCGGCAAAATGTACCTACTAAAATGTAAAAACAATTATTATAAAATAAATAAAGACAAAATGTGAATGTCTAGGTTCCATTTGTTCATGTAGGCTTCCTAATACTGGATACAGAGGTTTGATTCCCATCATCTCCTCAAGCCACTAAAAGTTTGTCCTCAAGTCTAATGGGTCTTTTGTTAGACCGAAATCCCTTATTTGCATGTGCTTTGTCACCTTGAAGTCTTAAGTCCCATTAGTTTTGTTGATCTTCTTTTGGAGTTTGTGTACCTCAGCTAGTGACACAGGGGTCAAGACAATCTGTGCGCCATCGTTTTGAAACACATAAGTGTTTCTAAACTCAACATGTAGCACTTTCCTGTCAAAGAACTAAGGTTTACCCAATAGTGTATGAAAGGTGTACATTGGAAGAACATCACAAACAATTTCATCATGGTGTCTATCTCTTATGCTGACATGCACCTTAGCCTTCTAAGTAACATGCAGACTATTCTATTCATTCAGCTAATGTAATTTATAAGGATGAGAATATATACTAGTGATTAGTTGCAATCTTTTTTACTATTGCAGCAGTTATTACATTTGTGCAACTTCCACCATCAATAAAAATAACTCATAAATTACCCTGAACCCGACATGGCGTATGGAATAGGTTTTCCCTTTGTACGTCTCCGACATCTAGAGATATAGTCATGACCCTACACAACACATTAATAGATAGATATTTATCATTTTCCTTATCCTCATGTGTTTCAGCATTAGGATCATCATAAAATTCCTATAGTACTATTGACAAATCTGTAGGCTCAACTACTTCTTCTTGACCATCTTCACTATTTCCCTCCATAATAGTCATCACCCTTTTGTTGGGCCACTGAGCAGCCATGTATCCAAAACTCATGCATTTGAAACATTTTATTTGACTCATCTTTCCACTAATTGTCTTTGGCACTGTTTATCTGATATCAACTCCAACAACCTCTTTTCCTTTTCCTATAATTTCCCTATCCCTATCAGTAGTTGTTGTATTTTCGTCCATAGTCTTATCATTTCCCCTACTCCCTTTTGTTCACCCTACTGACCATCTAACCTATGAGGTTTGTTAGAAGTTCCATTCCTGTTGCTCGTTGCTCGAAAAAGGTTGGATCGCCTTTGTCTCTCCACTTTCAAGGCTAGTTGGAGAGCCTTATCAAGTGTGTTATACCTCTAAAGCTCTACGATGCATGCAGTTTCATTCTTTAATCCTAACTCAAATTGTGCTAAGATTTGTTCAGGAGGTTCAAATGACCCACATCCAATCATTAAAGTCTCGAACTCCTGTACATACTTGTCAACTGTTTTGCCTCCCTACTTTAGTGTTTGGAGACACATAAACAACTCTTGCCTATAGTGCTCAAGTATAAACCTTTTTCTCATTACACATTGCATTTCACACAAAGTTTATATATCGGCCTCACCATCTCTTTGTTTGCTAATCACAAAATTTTTCCACCATAAAGCCCGGCAAAGCCTATAAATTCTACAACTACAAGATAAACCCAAGTGTGGTCATCAATGTCATAACACTCAAATAGGCCCTCAACCTTATCCTCCCAATTTAAATAATCACCTCAAAAACCCCTGTCATCAAATGAAGACATCTACAATTTTACATATTCTAAACCCCAAGCCAGTCTAAACTCATGATGAGGGTAAAGCTCATTTTCAAAATTATCATCCCTTTCCTCCCTAAAAGCATGATAGTCACCTTCCATCCTCTTACCCCTATTGCCTCCAATAACTCCTTCTCTGCGAGCATTCTGATGGACTACCCGAGGTAAAGGTGCCTAAAGGTTTGCCACTGGTGGTGGTGGTATCGTCATTTGATCTACCTGTGTTACTAATGTAGCAACAATAGTGGTGATGTCCTATAATTGTTCTTTTAGTGTTCTTTCACCTGTAGCATAATGACCTTAACTTTCTCCAACCTGACTATTAGCCTTATTGCCAATCCCATCATTCATACTATTATTTCACATGATTTTGAAATTTTTTTGTCACTTAACACCAACTCACGATACTACTCACACACACACTCACAACACAACACATCTACACCCATGGTATACACATACACCTCACGATTCAATCACACATACGCCCTTAATAAAACATAACAACAATTCACTTCCATGCTAACTACAACACACTTCACGGCACAAAGTTCTCCAATTCACAACACAACAACACACTCACCTTCATGGTTTGACCACCACAACACACACTACAGTAGTAGACACTGACACATACCCATAGTGCAACAAACAATTGATACAATAAACAACCTCAACAACTTCACACACTCACTCCTACGCATCAATACAAAACCACACAACACACACACACTCCTATGGTTCACTTCACTTCACACTACATCACACACACTACCAATATCACTACAACAAAAACAAATGATTCCAAGCTTAGTCAAAGTGCATTCAAAGAAATTAATGCAAAATTACTCCATAAAGAATATATGGAATCAATTTGAAATGACATCCCTATTCTTCCTAAATGATGACCTTACGACAAGTCTTCACTATCCAAGGATGAAATTTTGAACCATAACTTCTAATTCCGAAATCACAAGAACAACACAGTACAATCAATATAAAACCTTACATTGGAACCAATTACAATAATTCCTCAGATTCATCCATGCAAGGGAACCTTAATTCAATTCCTCCTTCAAATTCAACTCACAAAACAATTGGAAACCGAACTTGCATTGAGTCTCTACCACAACAACCAATCCAGTCATGATTTATTCCATTTAAATATAAGTTTTGGTTCCAAGCTTGAAACACCGTTTATAGAATAGAATATATGATACAATCTATTATTCGCTTGGGACTCTCTGTAGTTCATGCACATTTAATAATATTTGTAGTTTTGGTATCATGCATAATAGATTGTACTATGAAAAACATCAAATATCATGTATAATTAGATGTAGCAAATGTTGTAAAACATACTGCAAACATGAGTTACAATGAAATGCACCTCCCTTGTTCCCTGGTTCACGTTGCACCTCAGGAAAATGGAAGAGTTGAAATTTTCAACCTATCCATTTTGTCTCTATGCACGAAGCTTCCAACCAGGCGGCTAAGACAAATCAACTCAACTCCCTCTGGAATAAATTGCCGTTTCACAATTTTAAAACAAGTTTCTATCATAAAATATTAAATCTTATTAAATAGATTACCATTTTATCAAATTATAATAAAAGTTGTTAATTTTATATTTATCTTATTGAGATATATTTATCAAACATGTATTAATTTTACCAGAAAGATGAAAAATTAGTAATTAATCTTATATTTAGAAGTTTATTATATTAAATACTATCTTTCCAGATAAAGTACCATTTTATTAGATTATAAAAGGAGACAATTAGTCGTCATTCACCGACTTAAAGCAAAACCATCCCCAACTTTCTACACCTCTGTCGCCCAATACAGAATGAACCAAGGTCAAAGGAAGGTTTGTCCATTTTTTTCTCCCAACGCACGACTTCCAAAAAATATATCTTAAGACTGCAAACTAAAAATCTCTTCTTATATTTTACATCTACATCTAAAGTTTGATTTTCCTTTATATGTATCTATATGTAGTAACTTTAGGTATTAAGAAGCTAAATTAACCTTAAACTAGAGGAACTTAATTTACGGATGGTAAAACCATGCAGTTTTTATTCTCAAGATTGACCTATTACATGATTTAATGTTTAACATGAATCTAAACATGGAAATAACAAATTTGATATAAGATTCAATATCAATGTTCCTAAGCCTATTTTTGACATCCTAACATGCAATCCTCATTAGTCAATCATGTAAGTTTTGTACCAAGTACCTAATTAACTTATTACCATGTCATTTTATTCGTTAAACATTAAACAAATATAGGAAACCTCTATACTTGTGTCATCCATATCTATACCCTACCTTGTAGTAACAAGGACAACAGACGACTTGGATAATATTATACCTAATTTATATGTAAATACATTAATAATATATATATATATATATATGTGTATAATATAGAATAAGCTAACTATATAAAATTATAAAAGTATATTACAACTGTAAAAAATACCTTAATAACATAGTTTTTATATATCTACATATTATGAAAAAATCGAGCATATACAACAATATGTACCCAAGAGAATGTAGAATATTGTGGTGCACGTGCTCGTGTGCCACATCACCAATTCAGTTACAATGAATGTGATAGCTGCTATTCGTGTAACATTAATAGATATTCTACGTAATGAAAATAGATTTCTTCTGTATTTTATTATTATTATTTAATGTAGCTAGCTGGCCGAGTATATATGTGGCCTCATATAATTATCATAGGCCCATCAGGCCTTACTGCGTTCAGGTCCAGTATTCCAAGCCGACATTAAAGTTCCGCCGACAAGAACAGGAAATATGCTTTTTTTATCTGCTCATGTTTCACATAACCGAAAGTTATCATTGAAGCTCATTTTTCACGTAAAAAATTTAATAATTGAGTGTTTGAGAAGTGAAGAGCAAAGATGGAGAACCGTAGATCAAAGATGGGGAAGTGGAGATCAAAGGCAAAGGAAAACTACAACAAATTAACATCTGTTCAAAAGGAACTAGTTAGTAAATGTTTCCAAGGCTTCGATGAAAATGGAGATGGAAAAATATCAATGAGTGAGTTCTTAAATGTTGAGAAGGCCGATTCCCGTTATGTGAACCTATTCCATGCTCTAGACGAGGATGGAAGTGGTGACCTCGACTTCGACGAATTCATCACCTATCATTACTTTGTATGCTCTGGTGGTGACGAGCGAAGAAAGGTAAAGGAATGGTTTCATATTCTTATAGTGGTCACTTAATCATTAACGATGTAAGCATGTGATTGTGTATTCACTAACCCTTTCTTTGAGTCTGCACAAATTTAATCATTAACGATGTAAGAAGTATAAGTAGAGTCACCATCTTCTCAAAGTTTCTTTCAACTGCAATATGAAAATCACTCCATACAATTAGTATAGTTTGGTGTCCAACCAAAAATTAAATTACGAACCATCTTCTTCACTTAGATAACCGTGTTCTTAAGTTGGAGTTAAGGTTTTGATCTTGGGATCATAATTTGGAGCGGGGATCGGATTTTGAGCTATGATTTTTAATTCAGGGTTAAGGGCTCCATTTAGGGATCCTGTTTTTAAATTGGGGTAAGGGTTTCGATTTTGTGATCATGCTTTCAGAGTGGATATCCGATCTTGTAATCTGATTTTCTAATTGGGGTTGGGAAGCAAATTTGGCGCTTTAAATCCTAAGTAGTCTTCTTTTTTTCTTTTCTTTTTTTTTTCTTTTCAACAAAACATCTAGGAGACAAACACTTATTATTGTAAACAAGCAAAGACGTCATCCGCTAAATTGCGACGGAAAAGTTAAGAGATAAAAATATCAACTACAAATAATGGGTACAGGGATGTCTATGTGATAAAAGAATAATAATAAATTATAAAAGACTCATTCAGAATGTAACTTAATTATTTTAATGTGGTCATTGCAGTTTCACAAAATGGAAGAAAGCCTGAAGGCATTTTGTGCTATTACTAATCTTACTGCCTGCTTTATGAATGTGGAAGATGGTATTACTGACAACAGGTGCATCACAATGTAACCTGTGAGAATTCATCCCTATCCTTTTCCTTTGTTTTATTATCTTCCCAAGTCCCTATTTTACTATAGAAGTCAACAATCTTCTAGTTGCAAAAATACAGATATTTATTAAACTTTCTAATTAATTACCATTTTATTATTATATATTATACTGAACGTATGTTATTAAATTTTTTAATGGGATTTAAAGATAAATGGTTTTTATGGAAGTTATATAATTTAGTTGGTATAAATATTATTTTTCTTTAGAAATGAAATATGCTTGAATCCTATTTTTAGTTAATTATGTAATATATAGTTTAAAAAAAATAGGCAAGTGGCTTTTTTATATCCTCGAGTATTCTATATGAATTAGCTTCATTTCAGTAGTAACTACTAGGGTTTGAGTTAGCATTATTTAAATCTTATGCAAATGCATGTGCCCCCAAAGAGCCAATCCAAGCCTCGGCCTTTAAGATTCAATGTTTCCCTCTCGATAGGAACAGCACCATACCTCACGTGAAGATCCCGAGGCAAGTGAAAGATGCTGGAGTGGAACCTTAGCAGTTCACTTTAATTGGCTTCTTCCTTCGACATAGGACACCATTCACCCTAGTTCAATCCATTGCCTTCCGCTTATGGAAAGAAATTGGTCTAATCAAGATGTTGGGGAGCAAAGAGGGTTTCTTTTATTTTCGTTTTGGCAAGGGTAGTGACTTGTACCCGATACCTGGAAGAATCTGGTACTTTGCACAAAGGTTCTTAATACTTCAAAAATAGAGGAAAGGCATGGCCTTGGACAAGCCCCAACCAATCAAGGTTCCCATGTGGGCTCTCTTCTCATGAATCCCATGTGAATATTTGAATGAGAAAGGCATCAACTATATTGCTAGTGGCGTGGGAATCCGTCTCAAAGTTAATACCTTAATAGCTTCTAAGCAAAGAGTCAACTAAGCAAGGGTTTTAGTTTAGATTGATGCTAGGGAAGAGTTAATATCCTAAGTTGAAGTAGAGTGTCGTGATGGATTGATTGTGAGAATTCCTCGTAGAGTATTGGTGGCTCCCTCTTAGTTGTAGTAGCTGTAAGGTGCTTGGTCACACATGTAGGTCAATCCGAAAGGAGAGTGCTCCAACCCCAATTGGTAACTCCAAAGTGAAGGAAGTGAAGATTTCGAAGGAGAATTGGATTCATGTGAATCGTGCAGACAAAGGAAAAAAATAAATTACGCGAAGAAGGAATGGGAGTGCATTTAGCTCCAACCCCAATTGGTAACTCCAAAGTGAAGGAAGTGAAGATTTCGAAGGAGACTTGGATTCATGTGAATCGTGCAGACAAAGGAAAAAAATAAATTACGCGAAGAAGGAATGGGAGCGCATTTAGATCACACATCCCCATGCCATCAGCCAAGTGTGGAGGAGAGTGAGGAGGTTCAATCCCCCCCTTAAGAAGGTAGATGTTAAACCCTTGGACACCACGGAAATGATGCTTGCACCCATGTTGCACAATGACCAACCCATAGAAAATGGGACGGAAATCGAGGACGTAGTAGCAGAGAATAGGGAGGCCACTATTCCAAGACTGGAGTATAGTGATGCTGTAGCAAATGAGGGGAATAGTGATGTGACTGAAGCGCTTGCAATAGAGGTGAACCTATGTTTAGAAGTTGATTTGGACATTGATATACCCACATATGTGTTCGAAACCATAGCCCAACAGGAGGCCTTAACCACCCACGCTTGAGTTATTGATTCATCTAGCCATCTTGAAGGTGGAAATGAGGAGGAAACTGGGGAGTACGAAAACACTCCCCTCAATAAATTTTTGTCTTGAATGAATCAAGGGTCCAGGAATAATAAGAGCATGAAGGGGTCTAGCTCATCTAGCCGTAGGTGAGGAATTTCACCTAGTTGTGAGACCTCCATATTATCTGTTATTGTCGAGTCTTAATTTTTTATTTTTTTTCATTTTCATTCCTAATCTAATGTATACTAGACTTGATACTTATCTAATATAAGTCCTCGACTTGAATTAGGAATTTCGTTTTATTTTAGAGTCGCTACCCAACTGAAGTTGGGAAAGATTATTGAATTATGACTAACTGAGCAGATTAATCCTAATTTGGACAATTAGTCAACGAGATTTCCTCTTTTTATTTTTGTGAAAAAGGAAAGGGAAAACCAGAGTTGCTGGACTCAAAGGCTAACCTATTAAAACTTTAAAGTTACCATCATATTCTCTTGAAATCTAAACCCTATCCTAATGTATTTTATTGTTAATATTATTTTTTTGTGATCTTTTTGTTGTGTTTTTGAATAATTTATTCTAATATGGAAAAATGATTTTTTTATTCTTTTTAGAGTTGCCCTAAATGGGTGTTTACATACCTACTATTTAAGATCAAATAACTCGTAGTTCGCTTTTTATGAAAAACTTTAATGGGTTTATTAATTTTAATTATGAAATTACTTCTGGTTTACGTTTTTATTATTTTAATATTTTTTTGAAGAACATCTAAGCCTAAGTTTGATTATTTTATTTTTTAAAAAATTAATTTAAGGAAAAACCAATTTTGGATTTATTTAAGAAAATGACTTTTCTAAGTGGCAAATTAATTTTTATTTTCCTAGTATTAACTTGCCTATAATATTCTTATTATTTCTTTTTATTTTTATTCTTATCTTTTTATTTTTTATTAATTAATTAATTTTTTTATTTTTATTTTTATTATTTTATCTACCCTAAGCTAAACATAAAAAATCTAAATTCTATCATTTTTCCTAATATATATTTTTTAATTTTATTATTTTTATTATTTTCCAACATTTTTTATGATTTTTATAATTCTTTTATTATTTATTCTATTCTAAGCTAAACCTTAAAAAAATTAATCTAAATTCTAACATTTTTCTAATATTATTTTTTTAATAATAAATAAAAAAAGAATAAATAAATAAATAACAAATAAATAAAATACGATAAATAAATAATAAAAAATCAAAAAATCTGACTTACTTGGGTCCGGACATGGTGCGCGGGTCGGGTTAGTTGGGTCAGGTCGTGTAAATCACGGCGGTTGGAGCTTCTCAATGGTGGTGTTCTAGCGACTTTCGAGGAGGTTGACAGGTCGTTTCCTAGCTTTTCGAGGGTGGGAAATCCAATTGTGGTAGTGGATTTCTCCAAAAATGCCTCTTAATGGCGATTCGAAGCTTAGTCGGTGGTCGCGGCTTGAAGAACTCCGGTGAGGCTTCGATCTTTCTTATTTTCTCTCATTTTCTCACTTTTGATCTGTGCTTTGGCTTCCACACATCGTATTTTATTTATAGGCACTAGAAATCAAGTTGGATAAGCTCAGATTTCCTCTGATTGGGGCAAATTGGATTTCGGTTGAAAAACCCATCTCCGATTTGTGTAAATCCTTCGATTTGTTGTGATTTGATTCTAATAGGATGATATTTATTCTATTTCAGTTAAAGATTTGGTGGATTTCGAGTAAAAATCGTATCAAAATAATCAAATTTTGAATTTTTCCTCGTCGGTGACGATCTCGGACGAAGGTTGAAGACGATCACGTGCTCAGTGCGTACGCTCTCTCTGTCCAATCACAAGCTGACACGTGTCCCAAGCAAAAATAAAAATCGGGCAAAATGCAAAAATGCCTCCTTCGGGTTTTGAACCTTCGACCAAGCCCACCATCGCGCCTTTAGGTCATGGCTTGGATCAGCTGGGCTAGCTCACTTCTCGGTTTTTTTTTTATTTACGCAATTTACATATATGCAATGCAATTTTTATTATTTTTATATTATTATGAAATTCTAAAAATTTATTAAAATTATTTAACTCATTTTCTTATTATTTTTACAATTATTTTGCAAAATTGATATACTTTTTCTATTTATTTTATTTTTTAAATATTTTTTCTATTTTTGCTAAATTAGAAGAAAAATTATAAAGAATAAAAAAAATTAAAAATTGACCATTATTAATTATTAGGGGAAAAAATGGGGTGTTTACAACAACCCCCTCTTTATGGTAAAATTTGCAAAATTTAACTACAAAGATAAGAAAGACGCTATTTTTTGCTTTTTAACTAAATGAATAACGCATTGGTTTGCCTGGTTATCTGGAATTTGGTCTTTAGTAGGAAAATGCCCCATGAGCTAATAATCCCACAAGTGTTTTGTGATGACTAGCATTGACTAGAAAATAGTCTTAAACAACCTAACAATATGAAGTAATATATCATCCCGAAAAGTGCTCTATGGGCTGACTAATTGACGATACAAAACATCTCAAGGATTATTTAGGAGTGTGTTATTATGAGTGGAATAGCTGATGATAGGAAGCGTCTTATCGGACTAATAACCTTGAAGAGAAAATTGTTTGAGGAAGTGCTCCTATGACTTGGCCACCTGTCAACACAAGCGTCTAGCTAGACTAGCGATTGTTTGGGGAGAACTGCCTTTGAAGAGTACTTTCATGAACTGACTAATCGATATCAACAAATTTGAGAAGTGCTCCCAGTCAATAGATTTGAAAAGTGCTTCTATGAGCTAACTAATCGATAGATTTGAAAAGTGCTCCTATGAGCTAACTAATCGATAGATTTGAAAAGTGCTCCTATGAGCTAACTAATCGATAGCGGGAAGCACCTTCTTAGACATGCAACCCTGAAAAATAGTTATCTCGAAAGGTGCTCCTATGAGCTAACCTCGAGAAAGGGTGTTTAAAAAAGTGCCTCTCTATGGGCTGATTAACCTATAGCGGGAAGAAATGTCTCGAAAGGTGTCCCTTTGGGCTAACTTTGAGAGAAGATATTTAGGAAAGTGTCTCATTGTAGGCTGACTAAATTATGGTGGGAAGCGTCTTCTTAGACTCGCGACCTTGAAAAATAGTTATCTTGAAAGGTGCACCTATAAGTTAACCTTGAGAAAGGGTGTTTAGGAAAGTGCTCCTATGGGCTAGGAAAGTGCCCCATTGTGGGCTGGCTAACCTATGGTGGGAAGCGTCTTCTTAGACTGGCAACCCTAGGGAAGAAATGTCTTGAAAGGTGCCTCTGGGGGCAGACCCTAAGAAAAGATGTTTAGGAAAGTGCCCCTCTGTGGGCCGACTAACCTAACACTTTTGAAAATACTTCTAGCGAATGGGTCAAATGATTTGATAAGAGATGTCTTATAATATGTGAATGATGGTTATTTATTCTAAAATGCTTACCAATTTATCGCGGATAGCAACCAAACAACCGAACCTTTATGCTGGTTTGCTTCTCCTTTGCTTACTCATGCTTCAAAACAGGGCTAAGGGTCTTGATGTGCCTTCTTTCTTATGCGCATGGCTCTTGTGATTGTAGTATTATCCTATTAATATACCAAGTTTAATGCTCAAAAGTAGGTAGAATTATGTCACAAAATTTATTGAGATTCATTTCAATATTTATCATTCATTGGTGAAGTGATGGGTAATGTGTTTAGGAATGTTTTAATGAGAATTGGTTAGAGTTACCGATCATTCAGAGACATTAAATTTGCTTGTAAAAGAAATGAAAACTAGACTCATCGAAATTTGTATTGAATATTGGCTTTCATAAACATTGGCAAAATTTCAATTTTCTTGCCTAAAGATAGTATATTTTAACAGCATCGGTATTAATGGGGTCTCAATTCCGGACCATCCATTTGAGTTAATATCAAAGCACCTCTTGACAATACCTTCTTTACAACAGATGGGCCCTCATAGTGTAGGGAAAACTTCCCCTTGGAACCTTGAGTATTCGGGAGAACTTTCTTTAGCACTAGATCTCCTTCCTTGAAACATCGAGGTCCCATTTTCTTGTTGAATGCTCGGGCCATTCTTTGTTGGTAACACTGGCCATGAAATTACGTAGTGAGCCATTTTTCGTCGATCAAATTCAACTGATCAAGCCTCTTCTTTACCCAATCTAACTCATCTAACTGCGTTTCTGATAGAATTTTGAAGGATGGTATTTCGACTTCAACTGGCATAATTGCTTCAGTACCATATAATAGTGAATATAGGGTAACTCCAGTAGATGTTTGAATTGAGGTTCTGTAAGCCATGAGGGTGAATGGCAGCATCTTGTGCCAATCTTTGTAAGTGATTGTTATCTTTTCGATTATTCTTTTGATATTCTTGTTGGTTGCTTCTAGTGCCTCATTCATCTGAGGTCGATAAGGAGTTGAATTTCTATGGTTTATATCAAACTGTTGACACAAATCTGTCATCGAATTATTGTTGAGATTGGTACCATTGTTGGTGATGATTGACTCAGGAACTCTGTATCGAGCTATTATGTCCCCCTTCAAGAATCGAACTATTATCCTTTTTGTGAAACTGGCATATGATGAAGCTTCCACCCACTTTGTGAGGTAATCAATGGCTACCAATAGAAATTTGTGGCTGTTGGATGCTATTGGAGTGATTGGGTTGATGATGTCGATTCCCCACATGGAGAAAGACCATAGTGCAAACAACGAATGAAGCTCTTTAGGTGGGGCATAAATTTAGTTTGCATAAACTTGACATAAGTGACAGTGCTTGACATATCTAATACAATCTGATTCCATGGTTAGCCAATAGTAACCCAATCTCATGATTTTTCAAGCCAACATGTAGCCATTCATGTGAGGTCCACATACTCTTTCATGTACTTCTTTCATCAGTTCATATGCTTAGTTTCTATCCACACATCTTAATAAAGTGGTATCAGACGATCTTTTATAAAGTAGGGGCCCATTTAATAAGAAACAACTTGCTAACATTTTGAGTGTTCTTTGGTCATTTTTGCTAGCCATTTTAGGGTATTTGCTTTCTTGAAGAAAAGTTTTGATATCATGATACCAGGGCTTATCTTGTGCTTTTTTTATTACCAAACAGTAGTCGGGTCGACTTTTGATTTCTATTTTCAAAGGTTGGACTTCGACTCCCCCTGTTATCTAAATTATAGATGCTAGTGTAGCGAGTGCATCTACAAACTGATTCTAAGTTCTCGTGATGTATGAGAAGGTTGTCGAGTCTAATTTTTGAATTTTCCCATTCCTAATATGATCTAGACTAGACCCTATGCTCATCTAATATAGATCCTCGACTTGAGTTAGGAACTTCATTTAATTTTGGAGTCACCACCCAACTGTTGTTGAGAAATATTGAATTAAGACTAAAGGAGCGGATTAGTCTTAATTTAGACCACTAGTCGTCGTGATTTCCTCTTCTCGTTTTTGGTGAAAAGAGGAAAAGGAAAACCAGAGTTTCTAAGTTCGGAGGCTAACCTATTAAAACCTTACGGTTACCACCTAATCTCCTAAAATTATCTCTATCTAGAAATGTCTTTTATTTTATTTCTGTTGCCTTTTATTGTGTTTTTGAATGATTTATTTTAAAAAATGATTTTTTTATTTCATTTTATGGGTTGACCCAAATGAGTGCCTACGTACCTGCTATTCAAGATCAAACAAGCCGTAGCTCGCTTTTCCTGAAAATATTTATTAGGTTTGTGAATTTTAATTTTGAAATCTCTTTTGATTTATGTTTTTACCATTTTTGGATTTTTTTTCTAAAAATTTAAACCTAAGCTTAATAATTTGACTTTTGCAAATAATTTTTGGGAAAAAAACATCAATTTTGGATTTATTTGAGAAAATGATTTTTCTAAATGATAAAACTCATTTTTTTTCTATTTTCATAATTTTTGAATTTTTACTAATTTTTATTACTTTTGTAATTTTATGATTTTTATGAGTTTTCATGATTTTTTATATTTTTTTATTATTTTTATAATTTTTTTATATTAATTTTTTCATGATTTAAAAATTTTCCTCCTAGGTTCTCATATATCCTATTTTAAAGTCTAAAGTTTTATTATTATTTTTCTAATATTTTTATTGTTTTTCTATATTTTATTTATTTATTATTTTTTATATTATTATTATTTTTATTTATTTTTATTTTTTTATTACATTTTTAGATCTTAAAAGAATCTAATTTCTAACATTTCTATTTGTTGAAATGTAAATAAAACATAAATAAATAAATAACCAAATAGCAAATTAATAAATAAATGACAAATTAAATAATCAATTCGGAATATAAAATAAATAAACTAATTAAAAATAAAAATAAATCGAAAAATCCAGAAAATCCGACTTACCTGGATTCGGGTCGGTACGCGGGTCGGGTCAGATCGGGTCGGATCGGGTTGAACACGACGGTAGGGAGTGCTCGTTGACGGCGTTCTGATGGCCTTTTGCAACAGGTGAGGTGTCGAATCCTAGGTTATCGAGGGTGAGGAATCCAATGGTGGCGGTGGTTTGCTCTAGAACCGCCTCCTGGTGGTTGCTTAGCTCCTAATCGGCGGTCGCGGCTTCGATTTCCTCTAGTAGTTTCCGATTCACTCTTTTCTCTCACTTTCTCTCGCTTTTGATCTGTGTTCTGGCTTCCTCACTTCATCCTCTATTTATAGGCTCTCGAAATCGAGCTGGATAAGCTCGGATTTCCACCGATCGAGGCAAATCGGATTTGTGGTTAAATGAACCAACTCCGATTCGTGTAAATCCTTCGATTTGTTGAGATTTGATTCCAATTGGATGATGTTTATCTCAATTCTGTTGAAGATCTATTGGATTTGTGCAAAAAATCGAATTGAAACGGCCGAAATTCGAATTTTTCCCTCGCCAGCGATCTCGAACCGAGGTTGAAGACGATCTCGCTCCCGGCGCATGCATTCCCTCCAGCCAATCAGATGTTGCCACGAGTCTTGGGTAAATGAAAAAAAAATCGCAAAATGCAGAAACTGCTTCCCCCGCATTTCGAACCCCCAACCTCGCACCCACTTGACTACGGCTCGGACCAGTTGAGCTAGCCTATTTTCTTGATTTTGTTTATTTCGCAAATTGCATATATGCAATGCGATTTTTTATTTTTTTTGTATTTTTTGAAATTTCAAAAATTTGTAAAAATTATTTATTCCTTATTATTGCCATTTCTGAAATCATTTTTCAAAATTGATGTGTTTTCCTATTTATTTTTATTTTTTTGAATATTTTTATTATTTTTTCCAAATTAGAGAAAAATTGGAGAAAATTGAAAAAATTTGAAAATTGATTATTATTAATTATTATTTATTCTTAGGGCAAAAATGGAGTGTTTACAGCTGCCCCTTTTTGTAGTAAAGTTTGAAAAACTTAACTACAAAGACAAGAAAGACGCCATTTTTTGCCTCTTAAATAGATAACGCCTTGGTTTGGCTGGTTATCTAGAATTTGTTTTTTTTGGTAGGAAAATGCTCCAAGAGCTAATAATCCCATGATTTAAAATGGTCCTAAAAATTTAGAGTAATGCTCCCTCCCAAAAAGTGCTTTATGGGCTGACTAGTTGGCGATAGGAAACATCTCAAGCATTGTTTAGGAGTATATAATAAATGATGATAGGAAGCTGTAAACACCCCATATTTGCCCTAGGAATGAATAATAATCACTAATAATCAATTCTTAATTTTTTCCAAGTTTTTTCAATTTTTCTTTAATTTAGCATAAATAATAAAAATATTCAAAAAAATAAAAATAAATAGGAAAACACATCAATTTTGAAAAATGATTTCAGAAATGGCAATAATAAACAGTAAATAATTTTTACAAATTTTTGAAATTTCAAAAAAATACAAAAAAATAAAAAAATCGCATTGCATATATGCAATTTGCAAAATTAGAAAAATCAGGAAAATGGGCTAGCTCGGCTGGTCCGGACCACGGGCTAAGGCGCGCGTAGGAGGGCTCGGTTGCAGGTTCGAATCGCGGGGGAAGCAGTTTCCGCGTTTTGAGTTTTTTTCACTTATCCAGGACACGTGGCAGCATCCGATTGGCTGGAGGAAACGCACTCGCCGGGCGCGTGATCGTCTTCTACCTCAAGTCTAAGATCGCCGATGGAAGAAAAATTAGCATTTGGCCGTTTGGATTCGATTTTTTACACAAATCCAACAGATCTTCAACAGAAATGAGATAAACATCATCTTTGGAATCAAATCGCAACAAATCGATGGATTTACACAAATCGGAGTTGTTTTTTTAACCGAAAATCCAATTAGCTTCGATCGGAGGAAATCCGAGCTTATCTAGCTCGGTTTCAAGTGCTTATAAATAGAAATCGAAGGGAGGAAGCCAAGGCACGAATCACAATTGAGAGAAAGTGAGAAAAGAGAGCAAATCGGAGAGCATCGGAGGAAACCCAAAACCGCGAACCGCCGATCGGAGCCAAGCCGCCACCAGGAGACGTTCTAGGAGCAAACCACTGCCACCATTTGATTCAACACCCTCGAGAAGCTAGGATTCGACACCTCACCCATGACAAAAGACCGTCGGAACACCGTGAACGAGCATCCTCCGTCGTAGTGTCCGACCGATCCGACCCGACCCGATTCGACCCGACCGAACCGACCCGCACACTGACCCGGATCTAGGTAAGTCGGATTTTCCTTATTTTTTTTCCAATTTATTTATTTATTTTTATTCCGATTTGATTTATTATTTTTTTATTTATTTATTAATTTGTTTGTTATTTATTTATTTATTTATGTTTTCTTTATGTTTCCGTAAATAGGAAAATGTTAGAAATTAGATTTTTTAGGATTTAATAATGTAGAAAAATAAAAAAAAATAAAAAAATAATAATAATAAAAATGTAGAAAAAAAATATAAATATTAGAAAAATAATAATAGAACTTTAGATTTCAAAATAGGATAGATAATAGTTTAGGATAAAATTTTTAACAAAAATTATAAAAATCATGAAAACTATAAAAATCATGAAAACTTAGAAAAATTATAAAAAAAAAAATTGTAGTAGAATAATAAAAATCATAAAAATCATAAAATTACAGGAAAAAAAAAAGAAAAATCGTAAAAATCATAAAAATTCAAAAATTATAAAAACTAAGTTTTAGCACTTAGAAAATTCACTTTCTTCAAATAAATCCAAAATTGATGTTTTTCCTAAAAACCATTTTTAAAAATCAGATAAAAGTTTAGGCTTAGATTTTTTTTAGAAAATCCCAAAAAAATAGTAAAAACATAAAGCAAAAGAGATTTCAAAATTAAAATTCACAAACACACTTAAAGTTTTCAGAAAAGCGAACTACGGCTTGTTTGATCCTGGATAGCAGGTACGTAGGCACCCATTCGGGTCAACCCATAAAATGAAATAAAAAATCATTTTCTTGAAATAATTCAAAAACATAATAAAAAGTAACAGAAACACAATAAAACACATTTCTAAATAGGAACAATTTTAGGAGATTAGGTGGTAACCGTAAGGTTTTAATAGGTTAGCCTCCGAGTTTTCCCTTTTCCTCTTTTCAAAAACGAGAAGAGGAAATAACGACGACTAGTGGTCCAAATTAAGACTAATCCTCTCCTTTAGTCTTAATTCAATATTTCCCAACAACAGTTGGGTAGCGACTCCAAAAATCAAACGAAATTCCTAACTCAAGTCGAGAATCTACATTAGATGAGCATAGGGTCTAGTCTAGATCGGATTAGGAATGGGAATGCAAAAATTAGACTCGACAGAAGCGTCTTATTAGACTAGCAACCTTGAAAAGAAGATTATCTTAGGAAGCGCCCTTATGAGTTGGCTACCTGTCAACAGAAGCGTCTGGTTAGACTAGCGACTGTTTAGAGAAATATTTCTGAAAAGTGCTCTTATGAGCTGACTAATCGGTCATCAAAAGTTTGAAAAAGTGCTCCTATGAGCTGATCACTTGATAGATTCGAAAAGTGCTCCTTTGAGCTAACTAATCGATGGGTTCGAAAAGTGCTCATCTGAGCTAACTAATCGAGGGAGTCTAGGAAAGTGCCCCTTTTGGGCTGACTAACCTATGATAGATTGTCTCAAAAAGTGCCCCCTATGGGCTAACCTTGAGATCAGATATTTAGAAAGTGCCCCTCTTGGGCTGACTAACCTATGATAGAATGTCTCGAAAAGGTGCCCCCTATGGGCTAACCTTAAGAGATGATGTTTAGGAAAGTGCTCCTCTTGGGCTGACTAACCTAAGATAAAAATGATATCTCAAAAAGGTGCCCCCTATGGGCTGACCTTAAGATCAGATATTTAGGAAAGTGCCCCCTATGAGCTGACTAACCTATGATAGAATGTCTCAAAAAGTGCCCCCTATTGGTTGACCTTGAGAATAGATATTTAGGAAAGTGCCCCCTATGGGCTGACTAACCTATGATAGAATGTCTCAAAAAGTACCCCCTATGGGCTGACCTTGAGAACAGATGATTTAGGAAAGTGCCCCTATGGGCTGACTAACCTATGATAGAATGTCTCAAAAAGTGCCTGTCGAGTCTAATTTTCGAATTCCCATTCCCAATCCGATCTAAACTAAACCCTATGCTCATCTAATCTAGATCCTCGACTTGAGTTAGGAATTTCGTTTGATTTTTGGAGTCGCCACCCAACTATTGTTGGGAAAAAGTGAATTAAGACTAAAGGAGCGGATTAGTCTTAATTTGGACTACTAGTCGTCGTTATTTCCTCTTCTCGTTTTTGTGAGAAGAGAAAAAGGGAAAACCAGAGTTTCTAAGTCCGGAGGCTAACCTATTAAAACCTATGCGGTTACCACCTAATCTCCTAAAATTGTTCATCTTTAGAAATGTGTTTCATTGTGTTTCTGTTAATTTTTGTTATGGCTTTGAATTTATTTCAGAAAAATCGAATCAAAACGGTCGAAATACGAATTTTTTCTTCGCCGGAGATCTCGGGCTCGAGGTAGGAGACGATCACGCGCCCGGCGCGTGCGTTTCTTTCAGCCAATCAGATGCTGCCACGTGTCCTGGATAAGTCGAAAAATTGCAAAATGCGGAAACTGCTTCCCCTACGATTCGAACGTTTGACCGAGCCCCCCTCGCGCGCGCGCTTAGCCATGGTCCGGACTAGCTGAGCTAGCCCACTTTCGCGATTTTATTTATTTCGCAAATTGCATATATGCGATGCAATTTTTCTTTTTTTTTGTATTTTTTTTTAAATTTCAAAAATTTGTAAAAATTGTTTATTATTCATTATTGCTATTTCCGAAATCATTTTTCAAAACTGAAGTGTTTTCCTATTTATTTTTATTTTTTGAACATTTTTATTATTTTATGCTAAATTAGGAAAAATTAGGAAAAATTGAAAATTGATTATTATTCAAAATTATTGACTCCTAGGGCAAAAATGGGGTGTTTACAGCTGCCCCTCTTTGTGGTAAAGTTTGAAAAACTTAACTACAAAGACAAACAAAAAAACACCATTTTTGACCTCTTGAATTAGGTTTTAGTAGGAAAATGCCCCAAGAGCTGATAATCCTACAGTTGAAGATGTTCCTAACAATTCAAGGTAATGTTCCCTCTCCAAAAAGTGCTTTATGGACTAACTAATTGGCGACAGGACACATCTTAAGCATCGAGTAGGAATGTATGAGAAATGATGATAGGAAGCGTCTTATCAGACTTGCAACCTTGGAAAGAAAATTTACTTAGAAAGCGCCCTTATAAGCTGGCTACCTATCGACAGAAGCGTCTTGTTAGACTAGCAACTGTTTGGGAAGGATGTTTCCGAAAAGTGCCCCAAGAGCTGACTGATCGGGAGAATCTAGGAAAGTGCCCATATTGGGCTGACTAACCTTAAAATAGATTTTAGGAAAGTGCCCATCTTGGGCTGACTAACTTGTGGTAGTGTCTCAAAAGGTGCCCTTGTGAGCTGACCTTGAGAACGGATTTTTAGGAAAGTGCCCATCTTAGGCTGACTAACCTGTGGTAGTGTCTCAAAAGGTGCCCTTATGAGCTGACCCTAAGAACGGATTTTTAGGAAAGTGCCCATCTTGGGCTGACTAACCTGTGGTAGTGTCTCAAAAGGTGCCCTTATGAGCTGACCCTGAGAACGGATTTTTAGGAAAGTGCCCATATTGGGCTGACTAACCTTTGATAAAATTCTTAGGAAAGTGCCCATCTTGGGCTGACTGACCTTAGATAGAACTGTCTCAAAAGGTGCCCTTATGAGCTGACCCTGAGAACAGGGTTTTTTTTGGGAAAGTGCCCATATTGGGCTGACTAACCCTTGGATTGATTTTTAGGAAAGTGCCCCAAGAGCTGACTAACCTAAAATAGAACCGTCTCAAAAGGTGCCCTTATGAGCTGACCCTGAGAACGGATTTTTAGGAAAGTGCCCATATTGGGCTGACTAATCTTTGATAAAATTCTTAGGAAAGTGCCCATCTTGGGCTTACTAACCTTAGATAGAACTGTCTCAAAAGGTGCCCTTATGAGCTGACCTTGAGAACAGGTTTTTTAGGAAAGTGCCCATATTGGGCAGACTAACCTTTGGATTGATTTTTAGGAAAGTGCCCCAAGAGCTGACTAACCTAAAATAGAACTGTCTCAAAAGGTGCCCTTATGAGCTAACCCTGAGAACAGGTTTTTTCGGGAAAGTGCCCATATTGGGTTGACTAACCCTAGGATTGATTTTTAGGAAAGTGCCCCAAGAGCTGACTAACCTAAAAGAGAACTGTCTCAAAAGGTGCCCTTATGAGCTGACCCTGAGAACAGTTTTTTTCGGGAAAGTGCCCATATTGGGCTAACTAACCCTTGATAAATTTTTAGGAAAGTGCCCATTTTGGGCTGACTAACCTTAGATAGGACTGTCTCAAAAGGTGCCCTTATGAGCTGACCTTGAGAACAGGTTTTTTCGGGAAAGTGCCCATATTGGGCTGACTAACCCTATTAAAGGAAATGTCTAGACACGTGCTTCATTATGAGCTGACTCATCTGGTACTCTTGAACATGCTTCTTACTAAGCTAGATGATGTGATGCCTTTCATGATGCGATGATAGTTACCTATTTTAATATGCTTGCCAGTTTATCTCGGATAGCAACCAAACAACTGAACCTTCATGTTGGTTTGCTCCTGCTTCTTTTCTTCTTATCTTGACACTGGATTGAAAATCTTGATGTGCCTCTTTTCTTTATGCACAAAGCTCTTTCGACGGTAATGTTATCCTAATAATGCACTTAGTTTTAATGCTTAAGAGTAGACAAAATTATATCACAAATTACATTAAGATTCATTATCATTTTAGTGTTTATCTTTCATTGACAAAGTGGTGGGTAATGTGTTTAGGTGTATTTATTGTGATGAGAATTGATTGGGATTGTTGACCATTCAGGGATATTAGCTTTGCTTGTAGAAAAGTAAAAACTCGACTCAACGAACTTTGTATCGAATATTGGCTTTCATAAACATTGGCAAAATTTCAATTCCCTTGCCTAAGGATAGTACATCTTTACAACATCTGTGTTGACGGGGTCTCTCAATTCTGGACCATCCATCTGAGTTAATATTAGAGCACCACCTGACAGAACCTTTTTCACCACATACGGGCCTTCATAATTTGGAGTGAATTTTCCTCTGGAGTCTTGGGCGTTCGGGAGAACTTTTCTTAGTACTAGATCGCCCTCTTTGAAGTACCGAGGTCTCATCTTCTTGTTGAATGCTCGGGCTATCCTCTGTTGGTAACACTGACCATGACATAGCGCGGTAAGTCTTCTTTCATTAATCAGATTCAGCTGATCAAGCCTTTTCTTTACCCTATCTGATTCTGTTAATTGAGTTTCTGACAAGATTCTGAATGATGGTATCTCGACTTCCACTGGTAGCACTGCTTCTGTACCATATACCAATGAGTAAGGGGTAGCTCCCGTAGATGTTCTTATTGAAGTCCTATAAGCTATGAGAGCAAATGGTAACATTTCGTGCCAATCTTTGTAAGTTGTTGTCATTTTCTCGATGATCTTCTTGATATTTTTGTTAGCTGCTTCTACTGCCCCGTTCATTTGAGGTCGGTAGGGGGGTGAATTTTTGTGGTTTATGTGGAATTGTTGACATAAACCTGTCATCGATTTATTGTTGAGATTGGTACCATTGTCGGTGATGATCGACTCAGGAACTCCATATCGGGCTATTATGTCCCTTTTTAAGAAGCGGACTATTACCCATTTTGTGACATTGGTATATGATGACGCTTCTACCCATTTGGTGAAGTAATCAATCGCTACCAGTATAAATATGTGGCCATTGGATGCTGTTGGGGTGATTGGGCCGATTATGTCGATTCCCCACATGGAGAAAGGCCACGGCGCCGATAACAAATGTAGCTCGTTGGGTGAAGCATTGATCCAGTTTGCATATACTTGGCACAGATGGCAGTGCTTAACATACTTTATGCAATCCGACTCCATGGTTAACCAGTAATACCCTAACCTCATGATTTTTCGGGCCAACATGTAGTCGTTCATATGAGGTCCACATACCCCTTCATGTATTTCCTTCATGAGTTCGCATGCTTCATTTTTGTCCACACATCTCAACAGGATGGTATCATATGATCTCTTGTAGAGTATAGACCCACTTAATAAGAAATGACTTGCCAACCTTCTGAGCGTTCTTTGGTCATTCTTGCTAGCCATTTCAGGGTATTTACCTTCTTGGAGGAAGGTCTTGATGTCGTGATACCAGGGCTTATCATCTTGTATCTTTTCAATTGTCAAACAATAAGCGGGCCGACTTTCGATGTCTATTTTCATCGGTTGAACTTCGGCTCCTCCTATTATTTGAATCACAGACGCTAGTGTGGCTAGGGCATCTGCGAACTGATTCTGAATTCTCGGGATGTACGTGAAGGTGATTGCCTTAAACTCCTCAATCAGCTCCGTCAAGTGTTGATAGTATGGTACCAGTTTGGGGTCTTTAGTTTTGTATTCCCCTCTTGTTTGTAGTATGATGAGTGACGAGTCCCCGTACACCTCTAATTCGCGGATTCCCATTTGGTAGGCCATTTTGAGGCCAAGAATACATGCTTCATATTCCGCGATATTATTGGTATAGGAAAATGTAAGTCTTGTCGCTGCAGGGAATTGAGTGCCGTCTGGGGATATCAATACTGCCCCAACCCCACAACCAAATACATTGGCAGCCCCGTCGAAGAACAGTTTCCACCCACCATTCTGCTCTCTCCCAGAGTTTTCTACCGGCATATCTTCTACTGTTAATATGTTCTCGTCTGGAAATTGAACTTGTATTTCTTGGGTATCTGTCTCGACATGGTGTTCGGCCAACTGATCGGCTAAGGCTTGCCCCTTTATCGAGTTTTGATTTACATACGTGATGTCAAACTCGGATAGAAGCATCTGCCATTTAGAGATTCTATCCATCAATGCTGGCTTCTCTGCCAAGTATTTCAAGGGATCATGTCTTGTCAACAGCTCAATATGATAGTAAAGGGTATATTGCCTTAGTCGATGCATGACCCAAATTAACGCACAACACGTCTTCTCCACCTCTGAGTACCTTTGTTCCCCATCTGTGAACTTCTTGCTTAAATAATATATGGGACGTTCTCTTCCCTCTTCATCTTTCTGCCCCAACACACATCCCATGGATTCGGGGAGTATGGTGAGGTATAAGAATAAGGGTTTTCCTTGTTTCGGGACTATCAAGACCGGGGGTTTTATAAGATAGTCTTTGATTTTCCTGAACGCTTCTTCACATTCGTCGTCCCATTCTATTGCGGCGTTCTTCTTCAACAGACGGAATAGCGATCAGCATTTGTCGGTGAGTTGTGAGATAAACCGAGCTATATAATTTAGTCTCCCCAGCAAGCTTCTTACTTCTTTAGCGGAGCGTGGGGAAGGTAACTCTAATATGGACTTTACCTTGTTAGGTTCAATCTTAATGCCTTCCTGGCTTATGACAAACCCTAACAATTTCCCCGTTGTGACCCCGAAAGTACATTTTTCTGGGTTTAACTTAAGCTGGAACTTCCTCAGTCGTTTGAACAATTTCCTCAGGATATCTATATGGCTTTCTCCTTCTTTGGATTTGGCTATCATGTCGTCGACATATACCTCAACCTCACGATGCATCATGTCGTGAAGTATGGCGACCATGGCTCTCTGATACGTTGCCCCGGCGTTTTTCAGACCGAAGGGCATGACTTTGTAACAGAAAGTTCCCCATGTCGTGATGAAGGTTGTTTTGGTCTTGTCTTCCTCGGCCATTTTTATTTGATTGTATCCTGAGAAACCGTCCATGAATGAGAAGAGATGGTTTCCCGCGGTGTTATCCACTAGAACATCAATATGAGGTAGGGGGAACTTATCCTTTGGCGTGGCTTGGTTTAAGTACCGAAAGTCCACGCATACGCGCACTTTTCCGTTCTTTTTTTATAACGGGGACTACATTTGCCACCCATTCTGGGTAGTCGGATACTTCGATGAACCCTACTTCTAGTAGTTTCTTGACTTCTTCTTTGATTTTTAGCAAGATGTCGGGCCTAAATCTTCTTAGTTTTTGTTTTTTAGGTTTGACATCTTCCCTTGTGGGAAGCCTGTGAACTACTATCGACTGGTCTAGCCCTGGCATGTCACCATATGACCAGGCAAACACATCTGCATATTCGATTAATAGCTCGGTTATCTCACATTTTTGCTCGGCACTTAAACTGGTCCCGATTTTGAGGTTCTTAGGGTTTTCCATGCTTCCTAGATTTACTGTCTCCACAGGCTCGTCGATCGAGATTCCGCTTTGTTCATGTTTTAGCCAATTTTCTTGTATTATTTCGTGGTTTAAGATATCGTCTTCAACAACTGACCCAGCAGCGTTGGGAACGATATCAGCGTTTTTACATTCTACTTGCGCGAAATATCCCTGATGTTCGATGGTGGGAGATCTGAGTGACATAAAAAATGAAACCATATATAAAGAAACAAACTGTAATGGAATTCGATAAATAGTCTCAATAAAATTTGTTCAATGATTTTTTTCTACTCTTGAGCTAACCTAGCGCTATTGATAGGACAACAAAACCAGTTGTTCAGAGCTGGATGTTAGTTGGACATGCGGGAGATTGATTCCCCTTTGTTGTTGTCCTCTTTGTTTATTCGAAGCTCTTGAATGGTATTTGCCCTTCGGAAAGATTGTTGGAGAGGTGGGATGCACATCTGGGTGTTGCTTGGCTTTTCCTTCATTCTGCCTTTGACACTTCTTGCCTGTGCTTCTTCCCTAGCTTTAGGAATGTAGTCAACGCTGATCTTATTGCGATTGTCACTGTTGTTGCCACTGTTTGCCATTCTGGTTCTTGAATGAGTGTAAATTGGGCTTCTGGGAGGGTTCGGTTGCTTGGGAGCTATTTTGATACTTGGCGCGCATTTTTTCTTTTTTAGTATGATGGATGCAAGAATGATATGCATGTGTCACGCGGATGCTAAAAGATAAAAGGGTTGACAACTGATTAACAATGTATTATTAAAACTTCACTTTTATTAATAATTCTGGAGTTCAATAAAAATGAAAGATTACAAATAATGCTCTATTTCTTAGCTCTTTTGGTCTTCTGTAGTGGAGGCTCAGGCTTCCCACTGATGATGGCTTCTAGTTCCTTGACCCTAGCTTGGCACTTCTCTAATTGTGCTTCCAGGGCCTTGTTTCTTTGGTCAGATTCCTTGAAGCGTCCCTTCCAGATGTTTTTCTTATAGTCTGCAGCTTCGAAGTATACTTCCATCTGGGCCTTGACCTGCTCCAGGTAGATCTCTGTCTCTGGATTGATCTTATCTGGTCTTGGCTGGGTGACGTCTGGAACCCGGTATGCTCTTTCCCCTGTCTGGTATAGCTGACGGATTACAAACTCTCTGGTGGCTCGGTGTTTTCCCACTTCGCCATCTAGCTCGCCGAGGCCCACATTCGGGCTTTCGATTCTGGCTTCCCAAAGTGCTTTGACCTCTGCCAGCTTAGAAAATTTCTCGGCTACCAACAGGTTCGGATCCTGGTACTCAAAGGTGACTGCTTCGAGTGAAGGCCGATAAACTATGTCTTGGACTGTACCGAATTGGCGGACTACGGAGTTGGGGTGATATCCGATACATCCGTTGATCCCGATTAATGGCACTGCTTGGAAATTACTGCAGGTTAAGATGATTTTATTGCAGCAACTCCACCTGGTTGTCCATAGAATATCTTCGACGCTAAGGCTTCTAAGCAGATCTACCCAACTGTGGCTGGTAATGTCGTCGGGTAACTTCACCTTTTCTATACAGGAATCCACCAGATCCACCTGTTAGGCTAGGGTTTTCCTGACCATGTTCAGCCCGAAGCACTTGAGGTGGCTTACGAACCATATTAGCAGAAGGTTGATGCTGGAGCGGAGGATCCCATGGCCCTTCTTCTTAAGGAAATTCAAATTCCAGATCTGTTCAGCCAGTAGAGCCGGGATGTAAGATCTTCCCTCTAGGAATTGGGTTACCAGCTCTACAACCCGGTAGTGAATATAGAAGGTCCCGGTGGGGAACAGTATGGCGGCGAAGGCTGTCAAGATGAAAGCATTCACCCTTCTCTGTCTGTAAGTCTTAGGGTCTCCACACAGGATGTCCTTTCTGTCCCCATTGTCTTCTCGGGCAATAAACCAGGCTTCTAAGTCATCCATTCGTATGCAATACCCATTACAGTCTGCCAGGGCTTTGTTGACCGCTATTTTGCGGATGCCTAGCAGTCTACTGAAGGTGTCGGCTGGCTCGGCCTCGAGGTCTGGCGTGTAAATCTGATCAGTCAGTGCTGGAGCCTGTAGCAACTGGGTGTACTCCTCCAGGGTAAGGGTGATCTCATGCGGCCCGATGAAGAAAGCTGCGGGCTCGATCTCCCATAACTGGAGCATGGCCCGGACCATAGGTAAATTCACCTCTGACTTAGTCAATGAGAGGATGGGGCCGATCTTCTGCTGGATGAAGGCCTGCTCCTCTGGGTTGTACAAGGTAAACCAGTGGTCCAGTACCAATTTTGGGTCCAAAGGTTTGTACACCCGAATCTCTTTGCGGAGGAGGCGGTCGACTGCACTGCTAGCCATCTATTACAATAGGAAACAACCTAGTTACAAACAGAACTATGAAAATGTTACAGGGAAATAGTCCTGAACTCTAAGGACAAAATAACAAACCATTACATTGTCATCCAATTGTCAACCCCTCGTACGATGTTATGTATGCAAGTAGGTTGGTTCTAACTGGTTCCCGAGCTCTATGGCCTCCCGCATTCTCGAAGAAATGGATCTCAGGCCATATCGAAGCATAGGGTGGGGTAGCCTAATCAGTCCCGAACGGTGAATCAACTCACTTCGCCCGAAACCTACACAATGGCTCCCCGTCTTAGGTTTCTAGGACGATCCGGGTTCGACCGCATCTACTCACACAAACATATGTATGCATGCAAAACCCCCACAGTAAAGAAATTAAAATCTAACTAAATCCTGCAAAGTTAGTAACAGAGTAATCATTGAAACACATTTTTCTTAAAGAGAACAGCTTGGAGAGATTCAGGTGGCTAGCCTGCTGGTATGGTTCCCCAGTGGAGTCGCCATCCTGTCGAGTCTAATTTTCGAATTCCCATTCCTAATCCGATCTAAACTAAACCCTATGCTCATCTAATCTAGATCATCGACTTGAGTTAGGAATTTCGTTTAATTTTTGGAGTCGCCACCCAACTGTTGTTGGGAAAAAGTGAATTAAGACTAAAGGAGCGGATTAGTCTTAATTTGGACTACTAGTCGTCGTTATTTCCTCTTCTCGTTTTTGTGAGAAGAGAAAAAGAGAAAACCAGAGTTTCTAAGTCTAGAGGCTAACCTATTAAAACCTATGCGGTTACCACCTAATCTCCTAAAATTGTTCA
This sequence comes from Laguncularia racemosa, assembly GCA_037954665.1. Taxonomy (NCBI): domain Eukaryota; kingdom Viridiplantae; phylum Streptophyta; class Magnoliopsida; order Myrtales; family Combretaceae; genus Laguncularia; species Laguncularia racemosa. The sequence continues at coordinate 4,480,672 of JBBMOL010000031.1, read as the reverse complement.
TATTTAGAAATGTGTTTCATTGTGTTTCTGTTAATTTTTGTTATGGCTTTGAATTTATTTCAGAAAAAGGATTTTTCATTTGTTTTATGGGTTGACCCGAATGGGTGCCTACGTACCTGCTACTCAGGATCAAACAAGCCGTAATTCGCTTTTCTGAAAATCTTTAGTGTATTGGTGAATTTTAATTTTGAAACTTCTTTCGATTTATGTTCTTACCATTTTTTGGATTTTTCCTAAAAAACTCTAAGCCTAAGCTTGATTTCATTTTGAAAATGATTTTTGTAGAGAAAACATCAATTTTGATTTATTTGACGAAAATGATTTTTCTAAGTGCTAAAACTTATTTATTTATTTTTTATGATTTTTTTGTTATTTTTGTGATTTCTGAGAATTTTGGGGGATTTTTGTGATTTTTGGGAATTTTTGTTGATTTTCGTGCTTTTTGGGAATTTTTGTGATTTTTTTTTTTTTGGAATTTTTTTGTTTATTATCTATCCTATTTGACATCTAAAATTTTATGATTTATTTTTCCTAATTTTTTATCATTTTTCTATATTTTTTATTTTTTATTTTTTATTTATCTATTTATTATTTTTCTACATTATTAAATTCTAGAAAAATCTAATTTCTACATTTTCCTATTTATTAAAAATAACACATAAATAAATAAATAATTAAATAAATAAATAACAAATAATTAATTAATTAATTCAGAATAAATAAATAAACAAAATTAATTAAATAAAAATAAAAAAAATCCGGAAAATCCGACTTACCTGGATCCGGGTCGGTGCGCGGGTCGGGTCAATCGGGTCGAATCGGGTCGGGTCGGATCGGATCGGTCGGACACGGCGGCGGGGTTGGCTCGTTCACGGCGTTCCGGCGGTCTTTTGCGGCCGGTGAAGTGTCGAATCCTAGCTTCTTGAGGGTGCTGAATCCGATGGTGGTGGCGGTTTACTCCCAGAACGTCTCCTTGCGGTGGCTCAACTTCGATCGACGGTCGCAACTTTGGGTTTCCTCCGATCTACACTCTTTTCTCTCTCTCTCGCAATTCTAATCTGTGTCCTTGCTTCCTCATCTCCTCCTCTATTTATAGGCGCTTGAAATCGAGCTGGATAAGCTCGGATTTCCTCTTATTGAAGCTGATCGGATTTTCGGTTGAAAAACCAACTCCGATTCGTGCCCATCCAACGATTTGTTGTGATTTGATTTTAATTAGATAATGTTTATCTTATTTTTGTTGAAGATCTGTTGGATTTGTAAAAAAAATCGAATCAAAACGGTCGAAATACGAATTTTTTCTTCACCAGCGATCTCGGGCTCGAGGTAGGAGACGATCACGCGCTCGGCGCGTGCGTTTCTTCCAGCCAATCAGATGCTGCCACGTGTCCTGGATAAGTCGAAAAATTGCAAAATGCGGAAACTGCTTCCCCTGTGATTCGAACGTCTGACCGAGCCCCTTCGCACGCGCGCCTAGCCATGGTCTGGACCAGCTGAGCTAGCCCACTTTCGCGATTTTATTTATTTCGCAAATTGCATATATACGATGCAATTTTTCTATTTTTTTGTATTTTTTTTTAAATTTCAAAAATTTGTAAAAATTGTTTATTATTCATTATTGCTATTTCCGAAATCATTTTTCAAAATTGAAGTGTTTTCCTATTTATTTTTATTTTTTGAACATTTTTATTATTTTATGCTAAATTAGGAAAAATTGAAAATTGATTATTATTGAAAATTATTGACTCCTAGGGAAAAAATGGGGTGTTTACAGTGCCCCCTATAGGCTGACCTTGAGAACAGATGTTTTAGGAAAGTACCCCCTATGGGCTGACTAACCTATGATAGAATGTCTCAAAAAGTACCCCTTATAGGCTGACCTTGAGAACAGATGTTTTAGTAAAGTGCCCCCTATGGGCTAACTAACCTATGATAGAATGTCTCAAAAAGTGCCCCCTATAGGCTGAACTTGAGAACAGATATTTTAGGAAAGTGCCCCCTATGGGCTAACTAACCTATGATAGAATGTCTCAAAAAGTGCCCCCTATGGGTTGACCTTGAGAACAGATGTTTTAGGAAAGTGCCCCCTATAGGCTGACTAACCTATGATAGAAATGATATCTAGAAAGGTGCCTTTATAGGCTGACCTTAGAAGAGATCTAGGGAAGTGCCCCTTTTTAGGCTGACTACCCTATTAAAGGGAATGTTTAGACAAGTGCCCCACTATGGGCTGACTCATCTTATGCTTCTAAATATGTTTTCTACTGACTGAGCTAAATGATGTGATGCCTTTCATGATATGATGATAGTTATTTATTTTAATATGCTTGCCAGTTTATCGTGGATAGCAACCAAACAACCGAACCTTCGTGTTGGTTTACTTCTGCTTCACTTTTTCTTATCTTGACACGGGGTTGAAAATCTTGATTTGCTTCCTTTCTTATGCGCAAGGCTCTTTTGACGGTAACGTTATCCTACTAATGCGCTAAGTTCTAATGCTCACAAGTAGATAGAATTATATTACCAAATACATTGAGATTCATTATCATTTTAGTGTTTATCATTTATTGGTGAAGTGATGGGTAATGTGTTTAGGAATATTTGTTGCGATGAGAATCGATTGGGATTATTGACCATTCAGGGACATTAACTTTGCTTGTAAAAAGTAAAAACTCAACTCAACGAAATTTGTATCGAACATTGGCTTTCATAAACATTGGCAAAATTTCAATTCCCTTACCTAAGGATAGTACATCTTTACAGCATCTATGTTAATGGGGTCTCTCAATTCCGGACCATCCATTTGAGTCAGTATCAAAGCACCTCCTGACAGAACCTTTTTCACCACATAAGGGCCTTTATAGTTTGGGATAAATTTCCCTCTGGAGTCTTGGGCGTTCAGGAGAACCTTCCTTAGCACAAGATCCCCTTCATTGAAGTATCAGGGCCTCATTTTCTTGTTAAATGCTCGGGCCATCCTTTGTTGGTAACACTGGCCATGACATAGTGCAATAAGTCTTTTTTCATCAATCAAATTCAGCTGATCAAGTCTCTTCTTTACCCAGTCGGATTCGGTTAGCTGAGTTTCTGACAGAATTCTGAATGATGGTATTTCGACTTCGACTGGTAGCACTGCTTCTATACCATATACCAATGAATAAGGGGTGGCTCCCGTAGATGTTCTTATTGAAGTCCTATAAGCCATGAGAGCAAATGGTAACATTTCGTGCCAATCTTTGTAAGTTGTTGTCATTTTCTCGATGATCTTTTTTATATTCTTGTTAGCTGCTTCTACTGCCCCGTTCATTTGAGGTCAGTAGGGAGTTGAATTTCTGTGGTTTATGTGGAATTGTTGACATAAACTTGTCATTGATTTGTTATTAAGATTGGTACCGTTGTCGGTGATGATGGACTCAGGAACTCCATATCGGGCTATTATGTCCCTTTTCAAGAAGCAAACTATTACCCCTTTCGTGACATTGGTATATGACAAAGCTTCTACCCATTTGGTGAAGTAATCAATCGCTACCAGTATGAACCTGTGGCCATTGGACGCTGTCGGAGTGATTGGGCCTATTATGTCGATTCCCCACATAGAGAAAGGCCATGGTGCTAATAACAAGTGTAGCTCGTTGGGCGGAGCATTTATCCGGTTTGCGTAGACTTGGCACAAATGACAATGCTTAACATATTTTATGCAATCCGATTCCTTGGTCAACCAATAATATCCTAACCTCATGATTTTCTGGGCCAACATGTAGCCGTTCATATGAGGTCCACATACTCTTTCATGTACCTCTTTCATCAATTCACAAGCTTCATTTTTGTCCACACATCTCAACAAGGTGGTATCAGATGATCTTTTGTATAGTATAGACCCACTTAATAGGAAATGGCTTGCTAACTTTCTGAGTGTTCTCTAGTCATTCTTGCTAGCCATTTCAGGGTATTTACTTTCTTGGAGGAAGGTCCTGATGTCGTGATACCAGGGCTTGTCATCTTGTATTTTTTTAATGGTTAAACAGTAGGCGGGCCGACTTTCAATGTCTATTTTCATCGGTTGAACTTCGGCTCCCCCTGTTATCTGGGTCATAGATGTTAGTGTTGCTAGTGCATCTGCAAACTGATTCTGAGTTCTCGAGATGTATGTGAAAGTGTTTGCCTTGAATTCTTCAATTAGCTCTATCAAGTGTTGATGATACGGTACCAGTTTGGGGTCTTTAGTCTTGTATTCCCCTCTTGTTTGTAGTATAATGAGCGACGATTCCCCGTATACTTCTAATTCGCGGATTTCCATTTGGCAGGCCATTTTGAGGTTGAGAATACATGCTTCATATTCCGCGATATTATTAGTATAGGGAAATGTAAGTCTTGTCGCTGCAGGGAATTGAGTGCCATCTGGGGATATCAATACTGCCCCAACTCCACAACCGAATATGTTGGCGGCTCCATCGAAAAACAGTTTCCATTTCGAGTTATGCTTTATCCCAAAGTCTTCTACCAGTATATCTTCCACTATTAATATATTTTCGTCCGGGAATTGGGCTTGTAGTTCTTGGGAATATGTCTCAACAAGGTGTTCTGCCAATTGGTCGGCTAAGGCTTGCCCTTTCATCGAGTTCTGATTTATGTATGTGATGTCAAACTTGGATAGGAGCATTTGCCATTTAGAGATTCTCCCTATCAAAGCTGGTTTCTTTGCCAAGTATTTCAAGGGATCATGTTTTGTCAGTAGCTCAATATGATAGTAAAGGGTGTATTGCCTTAGTCGATGCATGACCCAAATTAGAGCACAACAAGTCTTCTCCACCTCTGAGTACCTCTGTTCCCCTTCTGTGAATTTCTTACTCAAGTAATATATGGAACGCTCCCTTCCCTCTTCATCTTTCTGCCCCAATACGCAACCCATGGATTCAGGGAATATAGTGAAGTATAAGAATAAGGGATTTCCTTATTTCGGGACTATCAAGACCGGAGGTTTTATAATGTAGTCTTTGATTATCTTGAATGCTTCTTCGCATTCGTCGTCCCATTTTATTGTGGCATTCTTTTTCAACAGACGGAATAGTGACCGGCATTTATTGGTGAGCTATGAGATAAAACGAGCTATATAATTTAATCTTCCCAGCAAGCTTCTTACTTCTTTAACGGAGCGTGGGGAAGGTGACTCTAATATGGACTTTACCTTGTCATGGTCGATTTTAATGCCGTCCTGGCTTATCACAAACCCTAACAATTTTCCCGTTGTGACCCCGAAAGTACATTTCTCTGGGTTTAACTTGAGTTGGAATTTTCTCGGTCGCTTAAACAATTTCCTCAGGATATCTATATGGCTTTCTCCTTCTTTAGATTTGGCTATCATGTCGTTGACATATACTTCAACCTCTCGATGCATCATGTCGTGAAGTATTGCGACCATGGCTCTCCGATACGTTGCCTCGGCGTTTTTCAAACCGAAAGGCATGACTTTGTAACAAAAAGTTCCCCATGTTGTGATGAAAGTCGTTTTGGTTTTATCTTCTTCAGCCATTTTTATTTTATTATAGCTTGAGAAACCGTCCATGAATGAGAAAAGATGGTTTCCTATAGTATTGTCCACTAGAACGTCAATGTGAGGTAAGGGGAAGTTATTCTTTGGCGTAGCTTGGTTTAAGTCCCGGAAGTCTATGCATACGCGTACTTTTCCGTTCTTTTTCATAACGGAGACTATATTTGCTACCCATTCTCGGTAATCGGATACTTCGATGAGCCCTACTTCTAGCAGTTTCTTGACTTCCTCCTTAATCTTTAGCAAGATGTCAAGCCTAAATCTTCTCAGTTTTTGTTTTTTAGGTTTAACATCTTTCATTGTGGGAAGCCTATGAACCACTATTGATTTGGTCTATTCCTGGCATGTTACCATATGACCAGGCAAACACATCCGCGTATTCTGTTAATAGCTCGGTTATCTCACATTTTTGCTCGGCACTCAAACTGGTCCCGATTTTGAGGTTTTTAGGGTTTTCCATGCTTCCTAGATTTACTGTCTCCACCGGCTCGTCGATCGAAATTTCGCTTTGTTCATGTTTTTGCCAATTTTCTTGTATTATTTCGTGGTCGAGGATATCGCCTTCAACAACTAACCCAGCAGCGTTGGAAACAATATCAGCGTTTTTATTTTCTACCTGCGCAAAATATTCCTGATGTTCGATGGTAAGAGATCTGGGTAAAGTAAAAATGAAAGCATATATATAAGAAGAAAAACAGACTGTAATTGAATTGATAAAGAGTCTCAAAATTTTGTTCAATAACTATTCTCTACTTTTGAGCTAACCTAGAGCTATTTATAGGATAACAAAACCAATTGTTCAGAGCCGGATGCTGGTTGGACATACGAGGGGGTTGGTTTCCCTTTGCTGGCGTCACCTTCATTTATCCGAAGCTCTTGAACGATATTTGCCTTTCGGAAAGATTGTTGGAGAGGTGGGATGCACATCTGGGTGTCGATCAGCTTCCCCTTCATTCTGCCTTTGACACCTCTTGCTTGTGCTTCTTCTTCGGCTGTAGGAACGTACCCTAGTCCAAACGTCCCTCGCTGCCCCTCTTTGAACTGATGGCCCTCCTTACTGGTTACCACGTTCACTTCATTGAAAATTTGTAGTCCCAGGTCTTCTGAACCTTCCTTCCCGATATATGGTATGGCAGTCTCTTTGTATATGGCGTAATCCTGCTCGCCGAGTATAGTGACTATCTGCCCGTTTGCAATGAATTTGACCCTTTGGTGGAGACTAGAGGGGATGGCTCCAGCGGCATGTATCCAGGGTCGTCCCAAAAGCAGGTTGAAAGATCTTGGGATGTCAAGGACTTAGAAAGATATGTGGAATACTTGTGGACCAATCTCCACTAGTAGGTTTATCTCCCCTACTATATCTCTTTTTGACCCATCAAAAGCTCTGACCACCATGGAGTTGGGTTTTATGTTGCTTGGATTGACCCCCAATAAGTCGAGAGTTGCCAATAGGCAAACGTTGAGGGACGATCCGTTGTCGATGAGTACTCGGGAGACAATGGTGTCATTACACCTGACCACTATGAATAGCGGTTTGGTATGTTGGTCTCCCTCTTCTCCTAGCTCTTCCGGAGAAAAAGATATCTAGTCCATTGTAAAAATAGAGTCCGCCACGTGACTTATCTTGTCTGTAGCGATGCCTTCTAGGACCTGAATCTGTTTGAGCACTTTAAAGACTGCTTTCCTGTGGGGCTCGGATGCTGTAAGAAGGCCCATGAGTGATATCTGTGCTAGAACTTTATTTAGTTGTTCCATTATCTTGTATTCACTCGCCTTGACCATCTTTGTAAACGCAACGAGTCCCTCTTCCTCTTCCTCTCCTTTCTCCACGTTGGGCTCTTCAGTCGGGGCTTTATACTTTGGATCGTATATTCTCCCAAAGCGGGTGATTCCTCCCACCATAGGAGGTCGCTCTTATTCGAGGGCCCGATAGTCAAAAGGTGCAGCCTTGTAACTTTCTACCGGTATCGGGACATTAAATACATATCTTTTCCTTGGGATTTGTATCTCAGCTGGTTGTCCCTCATAGCACTTTACAATCCTAGGCTTCTAATGAGAATTGATCATGTTTATAATCTTCTCCTCTTCCTTTGGAGGGTTGTCTTCCTTCTCAAATTCAGGCCCCCATCCACTAGGCGGCCCATACTCAGTTGGGGTGTAAGAATAGTTTACCAAGTATTCGAACCTCCCGTGTGATTCTCCCAAAGTGTCGACTGTTGGGTCTCCGGCTAACCACCTTCTTTTAATGTGCGCCTTTGGTGCTTCTCCTGGCGCTTGATGGGGTTGCTTCTTCTGTTGGTCCGTCGTCTTCTACTTAAGGGCTTCCTTGGGAGTTGACTCCTCATATGTGATCATGTTAATGGTAGGCTTATGATTGGGCAGTGGGTTGGTGTTGACATTGGGTGCTGGGGTGTTCACAAAATCCAGTTGTATGATTCCTACATCGATTAAGTCTTGGATCTTGTACCGGAGCCTCCAGCACCTATCTGTAGAATGCCCCTCCTGACCCATATGGTAGTCACATTTGAGGCTTGAGTAGAAATTCTTGGGCTTGTACCAGTCGTTGGGGATCTCGAAGTTGATCAAGTTGTCTGCCCTCAACCGAGCAAAGACCTGACTGAGCGGTATGGGGATTGGAGTGAACTGCCTTGGGACCCTGGCGGCCTGGGTATAACCTGTCGTGGATTGTTGGGCTGGGGTACTCATGGTCTGGAATGTCACACGAGTCCCAGCTTTTTCCGCCTTACCGAAATGGACTATGCTGACGGTAGACTCCTTAGCTCTATTTCCTCCCAAGGGCCTTTGTGTTAGTGTAACCCTTGGAGGATCCATTGTTTAGAGTCTGCCGGTGGTGATGGCATTTTCAATCCGACATCCTATAGCTACCACCTCTGCAAAGCTGGATGAGGTCTGGCCTACCAGATGTGAAAAGTAGGTCTTGTCCAGGGTGTTGACAAATATGGATGTCAACTCCTTCTCAGAGATTGGGATTGCTACTCCGGCGGCTTGGGCTCTCCAGCGCTGAGCATATTCCTTAAACGACTCAGTATGTCTTTTCTGTAGACTTCCCAGATCAATTACAGATGGGGCGACTTCAATATTGAACTTGTACTGGTCATAGAACGCCTGGGCTAGCTTTTCCCAAGTGTTGACACTGTTGAAGTCCAGGTGGGCGTACCAAACTAATGCAGGGCCTGTGAGACTGTCTTGGAAGGTCTGGATCATGAGTTGGTCATATTGAGCATACTTGCTCATCTTTCGGGCATATAGCCCGGTATACATTTTGGGGCACCCGGTCCCATCGTATTTTTCAAACTCTAGGGTCTTGAACTTCTCAGGGTATACCTCTTCCCTATACACTGGTAGACTGGTGATCCCGGCCTGCTCGAAACCATCAGGACCCTTGATTGTTTTCATCTTATCATGGAGCTGCTGGAAGAGTCTCTTCTCCATCTCCTTCTATCTCTCTTCCATCTCTCTCTTCAGGTCATCAAAGGTTGGCCCCTGGTTGATCTTCAGCTCATATTCAAAAGCCGAATTGAGATGGGAATTGATTTCTTCATACTCCGAAGGCTGTGCCTCCACTGCTTTCCCTTTCCTAGCCCCTGAATGTTCTTCCTGGGTTGGCTGAGTGGTGCGAAGGAGGCCGATGCTTTCAGTTAGGAGGTGGACCTGGGCAACCAATTGTTGGACCGTTTGTTCTAGAGATACGATCCTGGAGTCTCAGGCAGCTTCAGCATTTGTGTTGTTGCGGTTGTCGCTACTGTTGGCCATTTTTGTTCTTGAACATGTACGAATTGGGCTTCTGGGAGGGTTCGGTTGCTTGGGAGCTATCTTGATACCTAGCGCGTTTCTTATAATCTGTAGCTTCAAAGTATACCTCCATCCGGGCCTTAACCTGCTCTAAGTAGATTTCTAGCTCTGGATTTACTTTGTCTGGCCTCGGTTGAGTGACATCTGGAACCCGGTATGCTCTTTCCCCTGTTTGGTACAGCTGGCGGATTACAAACTCTCTGGTGGCTCGGTGCTTTCCCACTTCGCCATCTAGCTCCCCAAGGTCTACATTTGGACTTTCAATTCTTGCTTCCCAAAGTGCTTTGACCTCTGCCAGCTTAGCAAACTTTTCAGCCACCAGCAGGTTCGGATCTTGGTACTCAAAGGTGACTGCTTCCAGCGAGGGCCAATAAACTATGTCTTGGATAGTACCAAACTGGCGGACTACTGAATTGGGGTAATATCCAATACATCCATTGATTCCGATCAAAGGTACGGCTTGAAAATTACTACAGGTCAAAATAATTTTGTCGCAGCAACTCCACCTAGCCGTCCATAGAATATCCTCGGCACTAAGGCTTCTAAGCACTTCTACCCAACTGTGGCTGGTAAGGTCGTCAGGTAGCTTTATCTTTTCTACGCATGAATCCACAAGGTCCACCTGTTGGGCCAAGGTTTTCCGGACCATGTTCAGCCCGAAACACTTAAGGTGGCTTACAAACCATATTAGCATAAGGTTAATGCTTGAGCGGAGGATCCCATGGCCTTTCTTCTTGAGGAAATTCAAGTTCCGAATCTGTTCAGCCAACAGAGCCGGGATGTAAGATCTTCCTTCTAGGAATTGGGTCACCAACTCTGCAACCCGGTAATGAATGTAGAAAGTTCTGGTGGGGAATAGTATGGTGGCGAAAGCTGTCAAAATAAAAAGCATTCACCCTTCTCTATTCGTAAGTCTTAGGGTCCCCACACAGTATGTCCTTTCTATCCCCATTGTCTTCTCGGGTAATGAACCAGGCTTCCAAATCATCCATCCGTATGCAGTATCCATTACAGTCTGCTAGGGTTTTGTTGACTGCTGTTTTGCGGATACCTAGTAGTCTGTTGAAGGTACCGGCTGGCCCAGCCTCGAGATCTGGCACATAGATTTGATCAGCCAGTGCTGGAGCTTGTAGCAGCTGGGTGTACTCTTCCAGGGTAGGGGTGATTTCATGCGGCCCGATAAAGAAAGCTGTGAGCTCGATTTCCCATAACTGGAGCATGGCCCGTACCAAAGGCAAATTCACCTCTATTTTTGTTAGTGAGAGGATGGGCCCTATCTTTTGCTGGATGAAGGCCTGCTCCTCTGGATTGTACAAGGTAAACCAATGGTCCAATACCAACTTTAGGTCCAAAGGTTTGTACACCCGAATTTCTTTGCGGAGGAGGCGATCGATTGCGATACTAGCCATCTATTACAACAAGAAATTCCCTAATTATAACCAGAACTATGAAAATATTACAGGGAAATAGATCCGAACTCCATGAACATGACAACAATTTATTACATTATCATCAATTGTCAACCCATGACTTATGTATGCAAAATAGGTTGGTTCTAACTGGTCCCCAAGCTCTATGGCCTCCCGCATTCTCGAAGAAATGGATCTCAGGCTATATCGAAGCATTGGGTGGGGTAGCCTAATCGGTCCCGAACGGTGATCAACTCACTTCGCCCGAAACCTACACAATGGCTTCCCGTCTTAAGGTTCTAGGACGGTCCGGGTTCGACCGCATCTATTTACACAAACATATGTATGTATGCAGACCCTAAAGTAAACTAAACTTAGCTAATCCCTGAAAAGTTAGCAACAGAATAATAATTGAAAGACATTTCTTTAAAAGAACATCTTGAGGAGATTCAGGTGGCTAGCCTACTGGAATGAGGGTCCCCAGTGGAGTCGCCATCCTATCAAGTCTAATTTTTGAATTTTCCCATTCTTAATCCGATCTAAACTAGACCCTATGCTTATCTAATATAGATCCTCGACTTGAGTTAGGAACTTCGTTTAATTTTGAAGTCGCCACCCAACTGTTGTTGGGAAATATTGAATTAAGACTAAAGGAGCGGATTAGTCTTAATTTGGACCACTAGTCATCGTGATTTCCTCTTCTCGTTTTTGGTGAAAAGAGGAAAAGGAAAACCAGAGTTTCTAAGTTCGGAGGCTAACCTATTAAAACCTTATGGTTACCACCCAATCTCCTAAAATTATCTCTATCTAAAAACGTCTTTTATTTTGTTTCTATTGCCTTTTATTGTGTTTTTGAATGATTTATTTAAAAAATGATTTTTTTTTTATTTCATTTTATGGGTTGACCCAAATGGGTGCCTACGTACCTGCTATTCAGGATCAAACAAGTCGTAGTTCGCTTTTCCTGAAAATATTTAGTGGGTTTGTGAATTTTAATTTTGAAATCTCTTTTTATTTATGTTTTTACCATTTTTGGATTTTTTTTTCTAAAAATTTAAACCTAAGCTTAATAATTTGACTTTTGCAAATAATTTTCGGGGAAAAAACATCAATTTTGGATTTATTTGAGAAAATGATTTTTCTAAGTGATAAAACTCATTTTTTTTTCTATTTTCATAATTTTAGAATTTTTATTATTTTTTATTATTTTTGTAATTTTATGATTTTTTATGAGTTTTCATGATTTTTTATAATTTATTATTATTTTTTTATTATTTTTATAATTTTTTCATGATTTAAAAATTTTCCTCCTAGGTTCTCATCTATCCTATTTTAAAGTCTAAAGTTTTATTATTATTTTTCTAATATTTTTATTGTTTTTCTATATTTTTATTTATTTGTTATTTTTTATATTATTATTTTTTATATTTTTTATTTTATTTTATTACATTTTTAGATCTTAAAAGAATCTAATTTCTAACATTTCTATTTTTTGAAATGTAAATAAAACATAAATAAATAAATAAATAACCAAATAACAAATTAATAAATAAATGACAAATTAAATAATCAATTCGGAATATAAAATAAATAAACTAATTAAAAATAAAAATAAATCGAAAAATCCGGAAAATCCGACTTACCTGGATCCAGGTCGGTGCGCGGGTCGGGTCGGATCGAGTTGAACACGGCGGCGGGGAGTGCTCGTTGACGGCATTCTGACGACCTTTTGCAGCGGGTGAGGTGTCGAATCCTAGGTTATCGAGGGTGAGGAATCCAATGGTAGCGGTAGTTTGCTCCAGAAACGCCTCCTGGTGATTTCTTAGCTCCTGATCGGCGGTCGTGGCTTCGATTTCCTCTGGTAGTCTCCGATTCACTCTTTTCTCTCGCTTTTGATCTGTGTTCTGGCTTCCTCACTTCATCCTCTATTTATAGGCTCTTGAAATCGAGTTGGATAAGCTCAGATTTCCACCGATCGAGGCAAATCGGATTTCCATCGATCAATTCTGTTGAAGATCTGTTGGATTTATGCAAAAAATCAAATCGAAATGGCCAAAATTTGAATTTTTCCCTCACCGGCGATCTCGGACTGAGGTTGAAGACAATCACGCGCCCGGCGCGTGCATTCCCTCCAGCCAATCAGATGCTGCCACGTGTCTTAGGTAAATGAAAAAAAATCGCAAAACGCGGAAACTGCTTCCCCAGCTTTTCGAACCCCCGACCTCGCACCCGCACGCACCCACTTGACCACGGCTCGGACCAGTTGAGCTAGCCCATTTTCCTGATTTTGTTTATTTTGCAAATTGCATATATGCAATGCGATTTTTTTTTTTTTGAAATTTCAAAAATTTGTAAAAATTATTTATTCCTTATTATTGCCATTTCTGAAATCATTTTTCAAAATTGATGTGTTTTCCTATTTATTTTTATTTTTTTTGAATATTTTTATTATTTTTGCCAAATTAGAGAAAAATTGGAAAAAATTGGAGAAAATTGAAAAAAATTGAAAATTGATTATTATTAATTATTATTTATTCTTAGGGCAAAAATGAGGTGTTTACAAAGATGATTGCTTCGAATTCATCGATTAACTCTATTAAATGCTGATGGTATGGTACCAATTTGAGGTCTTTAGTTTTGTATTCCTCTCTTGTTTATAATATGATGAGTGAAGAATCTCCGTACACTTCTAATTCACGAATTTCCATGTGGCAAGCCATTTTGAGGCCGAGGATGCATGTCTCATATTCCGCGATATTATTAGTATATGGAAATGTGAGTCTTGTTGCTGAAGGGAATTATATTCCTTCTAGTGATATCAACACTGCCCCGATCCTACAACCAAATACATTGGTAGCTCCATCAAAGAACATCTTCCATTTAGCGCTTTGGTCTATCCCACAATCTTCTGCCAGTGCACCCTCCACTGTTAATATATTTTCATCAGGGAATTGGGCTTATGATTCTTGGGAATCTCCCTCAACTGGGTGTTTTGCCAATTGATCAGCTAAAGATTGCCCTTTTATCGAATTTTGATTTATGTATGTGATGTCAAATTCTGATAGAGCATTTGCCATTTAGAGATTCTCCCTAACAAAACAGGCTTCTCTACTAAGTACTTCAAAGGATTATGTTTTGTCAACAACTCAATGGGATAGTAAAGGGTGTATTGCCTCAATCGGTGCATGACCCAAATCAGAGCACAACAAGTCCTCTCTATTTTCGAATACATCTATTCCCCGTCTGTGAATTTCTTTCTTAGATAATATATGGAACGTTCTCTCTCATCTTCATCTTTTTGTCCCAGCACGCATCCCATGGATTCAGGGAGTATCGTGAGGTATAAGAATAGGGGTTTTCCTTGTTTTGGAACTATTAAGATCGGAGGATTCGTGAGATAGTCTTTGATCATTCTGAATGCTTCTTCACATTCATCGTCCCATTCTACCGTGGCATTCTTCTTTAGCAGACGGAATAATGGACAGCATTTGTCCGTGAGCCGTTAGATGAAATGGGCTATATAATTCAACCTTCCTAGCAAACCTCTCACTTCTTTGATAGTATGTGGAGAGAACAGTTCCAGTATGGCCTTTACTTTGTCAGGATCAATTTTAATGCCTTCTTGGCTTATGAGAAACCCTAACAACTTGCCTGTTGTGACCCCAAAAGTGCACTTTTCTGAATTTAACTTGAGCTAAAACTTTCTCAATCGCTTGAACAACTTTCTCAAAATAATTGCATGGCTTTCTTCTTCCCTAGACTTGGCTATCATATTGTCCACGTATACTTCGACTTCTTGATGCATCATGTCATGAAGTATCACGACCATGGCTCTATGATCCATTGCCTCGGTGTTTTTCAAACCAAAGGGCATGACCTTGTAACAGAAAGTTCCCCATGTTGTGATAAAGGTCATTTTAGTTTTATCTTTTTCAGTCATTTTTATTTGATTATACCTTGAGAAACCGTCCATAAATGAGAAGAGATTATTTATTGCGGTGTTGTCTACCAAGACATCGATGTGAGGTAGAGGAAAGTTGTCTTTTGGCGTAGCTTGGTTGAAATCCCGGAAGTCTACGCATACATGTACTTTCTCTTCTTTTTTTTAGAACGGAGACTATATTCGCTACCCATTCCGGATAGTCAAACACTTCAATGAACCCTACTTCTAGTAATTTCTTGACTTCCTCTTTAATCTTTAGTAAGATGTCAGGCCTAAATCTTCTCAATTTCTGTTTTTTAGGTTTGACATCTTCCCTCATAGGAAGCTTTTGAACTACTATTGACTGGTCTAATCCTAACATGTTGCCATATGGCTAGACGAATACATTTGCATATTCAGTTAACAGCTCGACTATCTCGCACTTTTGCTCGGCACTCAAATTGACCCTAATCTTGAGGTTTTAGGTTTCTTAGTGCTTCTTAGATTTATTGTCTCCACCGGCTCGTCTATTGAAATCCCACTTTGTTCATGTTTTTGCCAATTTTCTTTTATTATTTCGTGGTTAAGGACATTGCCTCCAACGGCTGACCCAGCAGTGCTGGAAACGATATCGGTATTTTCATTACTTACCTACGCGAAATGTTCTTGATGTTCAATAGTAGGGAATTTGTGGGTAAAGTGAAATGGGAGTATGTATATATAAGCAAAAAACAAAGGAATGACTTGCAATTTATTGAATTTGAAAAAGAAACCACAATAAAAATTTGTTTAATAATTGTTCCCTATCCTTGAGCTGACCTAGCGCTATCAATAGGAAACAGAACCAATTGTTGAAAGCTAGATGCTGCTCGGACGTGCGAGAGATCGGGCTTTCATCGCTAACGTCAGTTTTGCTTATCCTTGGCTCTTGAATGGTAGTTGCTTGCTTGAATGATTGCTGGAGGGGTGGAAAACGCATCTGAGTATCGCTTGGCTTCTCTTTCCTTCTGATACCCATTGCTTGTGCCTCTTCCTACGCTATAGGAATGTACTCTAGTCTAAACGTCCCTTGCTATCCCTCCTTAAACTGATAGCCCTCCTTGCTAGTTACCACATTCACCTCGTTGAATATTTTGATGCCAAAGTCTTCGAAACCGTCTTCCCTGATGTAGGGTATGGCGGTCTCTTTATAGATGGCGTAATCTTGCTCTCCCAGCACGGTAGTGATCTGTCTATTTGATATGAACTTAACTTTCTGATGTAGACTTGAGGGTATGGCTCTGGCAATGTGTATCCATGGCCATCCCAATAGCATATTAAAAGACCTTGGAATGTCGAGTACTTGGAAGGAGATGTGGAATATCTGTGGACCAATCTCCACTGGCAAGTTTATTTCCCCTACTATTTCTCTCTTCGACCTGTCAAAGGCCCTAACCACCGTTGAGGTTGGCTTGATGTTGCTTAGATCGACTCCTAGTAGGTCGAGGGTAGCCAAAGGGCACACGTTGAGAGAAGATCCATTGTCAATGAGTACTCTGGAGACGATTGTGTCGTTGCATTTTACCACTATGAATAGTGGTTTTGTATGTTGGTCTCCGTCTTCCCTTAACTCTTCTGGAGAGAAAGATATCTGGTCCATGGTGAAGATCGAATCTGCCATACGACTCAATTTGTCTGTTACGATGCCCTCTAGTACCTTGATTTATTTAAGAACTTTGAAGAGTGCTTCCCTGTGAGGCTCAGAGGTTCTGAGAAGGCCCATAAGTGATATATGGGTTGTAACCTTGTTCAGTTGTTCCATGATCTTATATTTGCTTGCCTTGACTATCTTTGTAAATGCAGAGAGCTCCTCTTCTTCCTCTTTTCTTACCTCAGTGTTGGGCTCTTCAGTTGAGATCTTATATTTCGGATCATAAATTCTCCCAGAACGGGTGATTCCTCCTATGATAGGGGGTCTTTCTTGATCGAGAGCCTAATAGTCAAATAGTGCCGCCTTATACCTCTCTGCGGGTATTAGGACATTGAATACATACCTCTTTTTTGGAATTTGCACCTTAGTAGATTGTCCCTTGTAGCACTTTTTGACTATCGGCTTTTGGTTTGATTTAATCATGTTCACGAACTTCTCCCCCTCTTTTGGTGGGTTATCTTCTTTCTTAAACTCAGGCCCCCATAAGTGGCTCATATTCGGTTGGTGTGAAAGAGTAATTTACCAGATATTCAAATCTCCCATGCGATTCGCCTAAGGTACCGACCATTGGGTCTCTAGCTAACCATCTCTTCTTGATCTGTGATTTAGGGGTTTCATCTGGGACTTGGCGTGGGTGACTTTCTCACTACATTGTTGCTTTCTGCTATTTTGGGGACTCTTTTGGAATCCAGCTCTTCGAATGTGATTATGTTGACAATGGACTTATGGTTGGGCAGCGGATTAGTGTTAACATTGGGTGCTGGTGTATTAACAAAGTCCAACTACACTATTCCAACATCAATCAAATCTTGAATCTTGTTTCGGAGCCTCCAGCATCTATCTGTGGAATGCCCCTCTTGGCCCATATGATAATCACATTTAAGGCTTGAGTCAAAGTTTCTAGGTTTGTACCGGTCACTTGGGATTTCAAAGCTGATCAAATTATCCGCTCATAGTCGAGTAAAGACCTGGTTGAAAGGGATCGGGATCGAAGTGAATTGTCTGAAGACTCTGGTGGCTTGGGAGTGATTTGTCGAGGATTGTTGGATTGGGGCACTTGTGGTCTAGAATGTTACGTAGGTCCCAACCTTATCTACTCTACCGGAGTTAACCGTGCTGACGGTAGACTCCTTGGCTTTGTTACCTTCTAAGGGCCTTTGTGATGATGTGACTTTAGGAGGATCTATTGTTTAGAGTCTCCCTAATGTGATGGCATTCTCGATTCGACACCCCGCTGCCACTACTTCTATAAAGCTGGATGACGTCTGGCTCACCAGATGTGAGAACTAAGACTTATCTAGAGTGTTAACAAAGATAAATGTCAACTCCTTTTCAGAAATTGGGGTCGCTACCCTAGCAGCCTGGGCTTTCCAGCGTTGAGCATACTCCTTGAAAGACTCTGTGTGTCTCTTTCAAAGACTTCCCAGGTCGATTACTGAAGGGGCAACTTCAATGTTGAATTTGTACTGGTCATAGAATGCTCAAGCAAGTCTCTCCCAAGTATTGACCTGGTTGAAGTCTAGGTGTGCATACCGGACGAGGGCAGGGCTTGTGAGGTTGTCTTGGTAGGTCTGGATCATAAGCTGGTCATATTGGGCATACTTGCTCATCTTCCGTATATACAGCCTTGTATGCATCTTGGGGCATCCAATGCCATCATATTTTTCAAATTCTGGGGTCTTGAACTTCTCTGGGTACACCTCCTCCCCATATACCGGTAAGCTAGTGATCCATGCCTATTCAAAGCCGTCAAGCCCCTCTATTGTCTTCATCTTATCAGCCAACTGTTGAAAAAGTTTCCTTTCCATCTCCTTTTGCATATCCTCCATTTTCCTCTTTATGTCGTCCAAGGTTGGACTAAGGTTGACTCTCAGTTCATACTCGAAATCCGGGTTAAGGTAGGAATTGATCTCTTCATATTCTAGAGGTTGACCCTTTACTGCTTTCCCCTTTTTGGCCCCTGATTGTTCTTCCTGAGTTAGTTGGGTGGTGCGAAGGAGGCCAATACTCTCAGTCATGAGGTAGACTTGTGCAGCCAATTGTTGGACTGTTTGTTCCAAAGATATGATCCTAGGATCTGAGGCGGTGTCAGTGCTGGTGTTGTTGCGGTTGTCACTGCTATTTCCATTATTTGCCATCTTGGTCTTTAAGCGAGTGTAAATTAGGCTCTTCAGAGGGTTCGGTTGTTTAGGAGCTATCTTTAATACCTGGAGCGCATTTTTCTTAGTTTAATGCATGTATGTAAATATGATGCATGTATCACACAAATGCTAAAATTAAGAGGCTAACAATTGATTAATGATATAATACCGAAACTTTATTTTTATTAATATTGGAAACTTGGAGTTCGATACTTGAAAAAAATGAAAAAGTACAATGGTAATCTATTTTCTAGTCCTCTTCTTCTTTTGTTACGTAGGCATCAGTTTTCCGCTGATGATAGCTTCCAGCTCTTTAACTCTAGCTTAGGTCTTCTCCAACTGAGCTTTCAAGGCCTTGTTCCTTTGATCAGACTCTTGGAATCTGCCCTTTCAGATACCCTTTTTATAGTCTGCAGCTTCGAAGTATACCTCCATTCGAGCCCTAACTTGTTCCAAATAGGTTCTCAGCTTTGGGTTTGCCTTGTCTGGCTCAAGTTGGGTGATATCCGGGACTTTGTACGCCTTTTCTTCTGCTTGATATAGCTGGTGGATCACGAAATCCCTAGTGGCTCGGTGCTTGCCTACTTCGCCATCCAATTCTCCGAGGTCTACATTAGGGCTCTCGATTCGGGCTTCCCATAGGGCTTTGACCTCTTCTAGCTTAGCAAACTTCTCGGCTACTAGCAGATTTGGGTCTTGATATTCAAACATGATTGCTTCTAATGATGGTCGATAAACTATGTCTTGGATGGTACCGAACTGGCGAACCACCAAGTTTGGATGATAACCTATACATCCGCTAATACTAATTAGAGGGACGACTTAAAGGTTTCTACAGGTTAAGATGACTTTGTTGCAGCAACTCCGACTAGCTGTCCACAGGATGTCGTCGGCATTGAAACTCTTGAGCACTTCTACCCAACTGTGGCTAGTAAGGTCGTCAGGCAGTTTTATCTTTTCTATGCATGAGTCCACAAGGTCCACTTGTTGGGCTAAAGATTTCTAGAGCAGATTTAACCCAAAACATTTGAGGTGGCTCACAAACCAAGTCAGGATGAGGTTGATGTTTGAGTAGAGGATCTCATGGCCTTTCTTCTTGACAAAGTTCAAGTTCCGAATCTGTTCAGCTAGTAGAGCCGGGATATAAGATTTCCCTTCCAAGAATTGGGCCACCATCTATGCGATTCAATAGTGGACATAAAAGGTTCTGATGGGGAAGAGTATGGTAGCGAAGGCTGTCAAGATGAAAGCACTCACCCTCCTCTATTTGTAGCTCTTAGGGTCCCTACATAATATGTCTTTCCTATCCCTGTCATCCTCCCGGGCTATGAACCGGGCTTCTAATTCGTCCATCCGTATGCAATATTCATTGCAGTTTGCTAAGGCCTTGTTGATTGTTGTCTTGCGAATACCCAGAAGTCTACTGAAAATACTAGCTGGTCCAGCCTCAAGATCTAGCACATACACTTCGCCGGTTAGTGATGGGGCCTGCAGAAGTTAGGTGTACTCTTCTAGAGTGGGAGTGATCTCATGTGGCCCAATGAAGAAAGTTGCGGGCTCTACTTCCCATAGATGGAGGATAGCCCGTATCATAGGTACATTCATTTCCATCTTCATTAGTGAAAGGATGGGCCCTATCTTTTGTTGGATGAAGGCTTGCTCTTCGGGGTTGTACAGAGTAAATCAATGGTCCAACACTAACTTTGGATCCAGAGGTTTGCAAACTTGTATCTCTTTGCGAAGAAGGTAGCCGACTATAGAACTAGCCATCTATTACAATAGAAATCCCCAATTACAAAAACTTTTTACAAAGTACAAATGATATTATTATAGGGAAATGTATTTAAACTCCAGGAATAGAACAAAAGTATTACATCATTAATCAATTGCTAGCCCATGACTTCATGTGTGCAAATAGGTGAGTTCTCACAGGTCCCTAAGCTTTATAGCCTCCTGCATTCTCGAAGAAATGGATCTCAGGCCATATCGAAGCATTGGGTGGAGTAGCCTAATTAGTCCCGAACGGTGATCATATCACTTCACTCGAAACCTACATAATGGCCCCCCATCTTAGGGTCCTAAGACGACTCGGGTTTGATCGTATCTATTCACACGATTACATGCATGCAAACTCAACAATAAAAGTAAATAACTAAACCTTAAGTCTAGTTAAATCCCTGAATGGTTAGCAACAGTATAACAATCAGAAGACATTTCTGGAAAAGGTGATTTGAGGAGATTCAGGTGACTAGCCTGCTAAAGAGAAATCCCTAGTGGAGTCGTCATCCTGTCGAGTCTAATTTTTATTTTTTTTTCATTTTCATTTTCATTCCTAATCGGATTTATACTAGACTTTATACTCATCTAATATAAGTCCTCGACTTGAATTAAGAATTTCGTCTTATTTTGGAGCCGTCACTCAACTGAAGTTGGGAAAGATTATTGAATTAGGACTAATTGAGCAAATTAATCCTAATTTGGACAACTAGTCAATGAGATTTTCTCTTTTCATTTTTGTGAAAGAGGAAAGGGAAAACTAAAGTTGCTAGACTCGAAGGTTAACCTATTAAAACCTTAAAGTTACCACCCTATTATCCTGAAATCTAAATCATGTCCTAATGTCTTTTATTGTTATTTTTTTTATGATCTTTTCGTTGTGTTTTTTAATAATTTATTCTAATGTGGAAAAATAATTTTTTATTCTTTTTAGAGTTTCTCCAAATGGGTGCTTACGTACTGGCTATTTAGGATCAAACAAGTCGTAGTTCGCTTTTTATGAAAAACTTTAGTGGGTTTATTAATTTAATTATGAAATTACTTCTAGTTTACGTATTTATCATTTGGTATTTTTTTTTGGAAAAAATCTAAGCGTAAGCTTGATTATTTTATTTTTGAAAAAATTAATTTAAGGAAAAACTAATTTTGGATTTATTTAAGAAAAGGATTTTTCTAAGTGACAAAAATTAATTTTTATTTTCCTATTATTAACCTACCTCTAATATTCTTATTATTTTTTTTTATTTATTTATTTTTATTCTTATTCTTATTCTTATTTTTTTATTTTTATTAATTAATTATTTTTTTATTTTTATTTTTATTATTTTATCTACCCTAAACTAAACATAAAAAATCTAAATTCTATCATTTTTTCTAATATATAATTTTTATTATTTTATTATTTTTCAACATTTTTTTATGATTTTTATAATTCCTTTATTATTTATTCTATCCTAAGCTAAACCTAAAAAAAAAAAACTAATCTAAATTGTAACATTTTCCTAATATTATTTTTTTAATAATAAATAACAAATGAATAAATAAATAAATAACAAATAAATAAATAAAATGCAATAAATAAATAAAAAATAATAAATAAAAAATAAAAAAATCCGAGTTACCTGGGTCCAGATACGATGCACGGGTTAAGTCGGTCGGGTCGGTCATGGCAGTTGGAGCTTCTCGGTGGTGGAGTTCCGGCGACTTTCGAGGAGGTTGAGAGGTCGTTTCCTAGCTTTTCGAGGGTGGGGAATCCAATAGTGGTGGTAGATTTCTCCAAAAATACCTCAGTGGTGATTCAAAGCTTGGTCAACGGTCGCGACTTGAAGAACTCCAGCAATGCTTCAATCTCTCTTTTTTTCTCACTTTTGATTCGTGCTTTGGCTTCCACACATCGTGCTCTATTTATAGGCACTAGAAAGCGAGTTGGATAAGCTCGGATTTCCTTCAATTGGGGAAATTGGATTTCGGTTGAAAAACCCATCTCTGATTTGTGTAAATCCTCCGATTTGTTGTGATTTGATTCTAATGAGATGATGTTTATTCTATTTCAATTAAAGATTTGGTGGATTTCGTGTAAAAATTGCATTAAAATGATCGAAATTTGAATTTTTCCTCATCGGCAACGATCTCGGATGGAGGTTGAAGATGATCACGCGCTCGGTGCGTACGCTCTCTCCATCCAATCACAAGGTGACACGTGTCCCAGGTAAAAATAAAAATCGGGAAAAATGCAGAAATGCCTCCTTCAAGTTTTGAACCTTCAACCGAGCCCACCATTGCGCACCTTTAGGTCATGGCTCAATCAGTTGGGCTAGCCCACTTCTCAGTTTTTTTTTTATTTACGCAATTTACATATATGCAATGCAATTTTTATTATTTTTATATTATTCTGAAATTCTAAAAATTTGTAAAAATTATTTAACTCATTTTCTTATTATTTCTACAATTATTTTCCAAAATTGATATACTTTTCCTATTTATTTTATTTTTTTAATATTTTCCTATTTTTGCTAAATTAGAAGAAAAATTGTAAAAAAATGAAAAAAATTGAAAATTAACCATTATTAATTATTAGAGGCAAAAATGGGGTGTTTACAGTTATCATGCATTTAGTAGCTTGGAGAATTAAGGGCCTTAATGACCCCATCAAAGTAGCGAAAGTTAAAAAGGTTTGTCAACATCATAACATAAGTTTGATAAGTCTTCTAGAAACTAAGGTGAATCCAACTAATGAAGAGCTAATCAGCAACAGCTTGGGCCGATGGTGGCAAGTTAGCAAAAACTCTGCCACAAAGAGGAGGTTATGGCTTGTATGGAACCCTTTTGAATGGAATGTGAGTGTGGAGTTGGAACATATGTAGTTTATCCATTGCATAGTGACGAGTTGAGACTAAATCTATCATTCTTTGCCACCTTTATTTATGGCTCTAATAATGATAGAGAAAGGCATTCCTTATAGAGTAACCTTATAGCCTTAGCCCCCTCACTTAAGTTGCATCCTTGGTTGGTTCTTAGGGACTTCAACACCACGAAATCCCCATCAAAAAAAAAGGGTGGTAGGGTACGAATGACGGATGCAATGGAGGATTTCCAGAACTGTATTACACACACTAAGCTAGAAAACTCGAGATATGGGGGTAACTTTTTCACTTGGTCTAATAAGTGAAACCATAACCCCATTTTGAGAAAGTTAGATAAGGTCATGGTTAACCATCAGTAGCTAAATGTATTTCCTAGTGCACAAGCTAAATTCATGTCCCCATTCTCTCGGACCATTGGAAAATTCCATTCAAATTCTTCAACTTCTAGATTGAACATAAGAAGCTCAAAGAGTTAGTTACCAATACATGGAAGGAAGAAGTGAGGGGATCAAAAATGTTCTAAGTTGTTAGGAAGCTAAAGCTACTCAAGCACGTTCTCAAGTGCCTCAATCAAACTGAATATTCTCATCTCTCGAATCTTGTGCAAATAGCAAAGAATAGATTACTTTAACTACATGCCTCAATTTATGCAGTAGGAGACACATCCCTCATGGAGGAGGAGAACGAGGCTTTTAAAGAAAACTATCTACTAAGGGGAGTGGAGGAAAGCTTTTACAAACAAAAATCAAGAACTAAATGGCTTAAGTTAGGGGATAAAAACACCTCTTATTTCTACAAAGCTATGAAAAACTTACACAATCAAAGCTCCCTATACCGCTTGTCAAGAGAGGATGGAAGTGAGGCAATTGGTGAGGAGGCGATCAAAGATTTAGCAATAGCTCACTGCCAACAACTATATTAGTGGCCCTATGATTGCCTAGATCGATCGAAGTCCAAAATTTGGTGACTTGGAGACTAAATGAGCAACAACAGCTTGAACTTGTTGCCCCTTTTACTGTTGAGGAGATCAAATGGGGATTCTTCTCACAAGCAAATGATAAAGCCTTAGGTTTGGATTGGATTCTCTATTAAATTCTTTAAAGAAGCCTAGGATGTGATTAGTGTTGATTTGATTGAAGCTACTAAAGAATTCTTGACATCAGGGCACCTTCTTAAAGAGATCAATGCTACCATCATCTCCTTAGTCCCTAAGGTGGCTAACCCATCCCAGCTTACAAAGTTCTGGCCAATTACATGTTGTAACGCCTTATATAAAGCCATATCCAAAATATTGGCAACACATATTAAGAAGGTGCTCTCCTCTTAGATAAGACGAGAACAAGCAACATTTATCCCCAAGAGGAGAATAGCAAACAATGTTCTTATTGTCCAGGAATTGATGGCAAGCTATCACTCCCAATTGGGAGCACTCAGTTGTACATTGAAAGTAGACTTGCAAAAGGCATATGACATGATTAGGTGGGACTTTCTGTTAGAGGTGCTCAAAGCTATGCACTTTCCCCTACACATTTTAATCCCTATTAAAGCAATGCTTAACCACCTCAAAGTTCTCCATTTCCATTAATAAGGAACTAACGAGATACTCTGCTAGCCATAGGGGATTGAGACAAGGGGATCCAATATCACCTTACCTATTTATAATGGGCATGGAAGTACTCTCTGTAGTCAATGCATAACCTTATACTGTCATCCTCATCCTTCACAAACAATAAGCTGAGACACTAGGTTTGATAAATTTCTTATTCAATAACTCTTGCAATCGCTTTTCTAGTTCCACCAACGTAGTAAGCATCATATGGTATGGGGTTTTTGATATAGGTACCATATCAAGTACCAAGTCTATGCAAAATCCAATCTCCCTTATTAGACGTGGGCTTAGCAGGTCTTTAAGAAAGAATTTTCCAAAATCTCTCACTATAGGTACTTGATCAATTTTCACATCATCACTAGATTCAATAGTCATTGAAGCTACCATGCTTTTACCCCACAATTCATGTGTAGGTAACCCTATAGGTCTCTATGCTTTAAGCTTGAAACAAAAGAGTTCTTCTCCTGGTGGACTAAAACAAATTATAATATTATGACAATTAATGGTTGCATGGTATCTAAACAGCTAATTAACTCCCAAAATCACATCAAAATTTGTCATCACTAGAAGGTTTGTAGGCAAAACCTTACCCTCGACTTTGATACTAACATTCCTACATATTTTGTTTAAGACTTTGCCTACACCCATGGTGTACTCAGACTCAGAATATCATCCAACATCTCAGCATGAATATTACAACCATGCATAAACGCATCAAATATACATGAATGTATACACTATTATCAAACAGAACATAAGCACTAGCTAAGTGTACAAATAATGTGCCTACTAAAGAGTCCATGTTTGGTGTGTCTTGATGTTGCACAAGCTGGTGCTCTCTATCTTGGTCTTGCTAGTTAAGATCTACCAGCTTGGGTCACAGTTTGGGGTCTCCCTATTTCTATTGGTAGTATAACTTGACCGCCCATATTTGAGCAATCTATAACTCTGTGACTTCTTTGTATGCAATGTAACAAAAGGTGAGGAAAATTGATCTCTTGGTGCATGTCTTACTATTGTGACCTATCTTTCCACATGAGAAGTAGGCACCCTCTAGCCACTTACACTCACTTAGCTCCGATGGCCTAAAGGACCTAGTGCATCTATGAAGAGGTCTTTTTAGGGAAGTTTTAACTTGAAAGGTAGGTGTTGCAATGACCATGGTCTATTTTGGAAGATTTGAAGCTTTTTACCCTTCTCTTGTATAACAGTAGCTTGAGCAAGTCTCTTCTTGATAGGTGTTCAATTAGATATGTATATTAAGTGGGATTTAAAGTATTTTTTTCCTCATTTTGGTGTGTTTTTGAAGAATATGAATTTTAATGGAGTAATATTTTGATTTTAGGCCTTTGATAAATAACTAAATTAAAAAGGAAGAAAATGAATCAAATTTTACTCAATTTGGAGCTAAATAGAAGAAATTATGAATTTTTGAAGATAGACACGGGCAGTAGACATGACCGTGTCAAGATGGTATTGAAAATTGAAGCTTGAAGAAATAAAAGATAAGAGTAACATGGGGCGAGGCATGACTATGTTTATTAGTCATGTATCTCTCGAAAATAATTATTTTTAAGCATGATTTAGACATATCCTCTAAACATAACCATGTCTAGGTTGTGTCAATTATAGCGTCCAATTTTTTGAAGTTTTGTTCGACAATTTCAACACAACTTGAAGCACGAAAATGTTAGATAACTTGTTGGCTTAAAAATAGATTTTTTGATGCCTACAATATAAAAGACAAGAGGGAACCTACCTCATAACTTTTAAAAGACTCTTTTTTTATTATTCTTCTAGGGTTCTTTTGAGAGAATAAAAGAATATTTTTCTATACTTCATAAATTAGGGATTTTCTTTTATTTCTTTGATGATGCATTTTTTTACATTATTGAGGATTTTTGTTTTCAATATAATTAGAGCTTAATTTTCTTAATATATAGATTTGTGGATCTTAGGATTATTGTGTAATTAGGTTTATTGCTATTTAATAAATTCTTAAATTACTTTATTCAAACATGTGTTTTTTATTTTATTTAGATTAATATTTCTATAGTATTATTCTATTTATTTGATATTATATATTATGATTGAGAAATTTGATATATAATTAGATCTAATATACTTAAAGAGAATTGATTTAATCTTGGAGATAAGTTACATAGTTCTTCCAAAATTGATTAATTTGTTTCTAGGAATTCATTATTCTTAATATAACCTTTGAAGTATGTTATTATGAAGAGATTTAAATAGGTATTTTTAAGATTATGGTTAATAAGCTTAAGAAAGTTATTAAACTAATTTAGCAATTCTCCTAGTCATTAAAATTAAAAAAGGATCTAATTGAATTTTGTTGATGTCACATAATAAATCTTACAGAAAACAAAGTCTAGATACTTTTTTTGATATTATGAAGTTAATTATAATCCGTTTTACTTCGTTCAATTTAATCTTTAGTTCATTAGTTAATATTTAGTTATAAGTTTTAAATCAATTAACTTTTACAATTTATCGGTTAAATAATATGGTGCATGTTAATATTAGTATTCATAATTCCTATGTGATGATATCCATATTTAATTAACTATATTTATAGAATTTGATAGGTATATTTGTCTCATATCACTTCCCTAATACTACTCGTGTCCCTTGAGTCGTCATGTTGTCAATCTTCTTATGACTTTGCTTTCGGAATTTGGCCTTATTCACTACTTTAGAGTATGTGTTCAATTGAAACAACACCACTTCATGTTATAGACTAGGTTCCAAACCCAACACAAATCTATGAGCCCTAGACCTCTCATATATTTTGAGAATAGTTGGCATAAATTTCACTAGGCGGCTTAACTTTGCCTCATATTCTTCTATTGATCAAATCCCTTTGTGGCAACTGTAATATGTTGCCTCCATCTTGTCTCATATGCTACTCAAAAGCATTTGTCATAGAACAATTGCTTAAATCTCTCCTAAGTAATGACTCCTACCATTAGTCTTAGCATACTGGACTACTATTTTCAAGCCTTTCTTCTTAATAGATACACAACATAGTCTACCTTCTTCTCTTTAGTAACTTCAAATGCTGCAAAAGCTTTCTCCAATTCTTCAACCCACTGCTCAGCATCCAATGGATCATTCACTTTTGGTTTAAACTCTCTTACCAATCATACAAACCAATCCAAACTGATCGGCTTAGCAAACCTATTGCTAACCTCTCCCACCATCTGTTGTTGCCTGCCACTCACCATTTGTAATTCATGTATCTGTTGTTGCTACTATGCTATTATTCCCACTAGCGTATTCACCACTTCTAGTAATTGTGTAGTGCAATCTTCATTTGATTCTTGGCCATGTTGAGGTCGTCTAGGTGGAAACCTATTGTCAAGAGTACCATCTCTAGTACTTGACATTGAACTTGATTTAGAAATTTTCCTAAGCATTTTACAAGAAGAGGGCCCTATACTTATGTATAGATAATGTTAGAATAAATGTGTTCTATAGGTCTCTAAACTCTTACATTTTTTGCATTTGAGTGTTAGAAAAAATTTTAAGTCGATAATTTAGAGTTTGATCAACGTGTTTTACAACCAAAGGTCTAAACTCCTGGAAATTGGCACAAATTTTTTACACTTGTTCGTATTACAATCTCCCAAATGTAGTTTAAAGTTTTCATTCTCAAAACTTAGGTGTTTTTTAAGGGTTTTTTTTTTTGTCATTTTGTTTTTTTAAAAAAATTGGGAGATACAAACACTTAATATTATGTTTAAAAAAAAATCATCTGCTTGAAACTAACTTTATCTATGTTAACATTGTTTATGTGACAAAAAAGTAATAATAAATAATAATCTCGTCTAAGACATCAATTTACTTGGAGTGAAATATAAATATGGATAATCTCCCATGTTAATGAAAATTTCCTCAATGTCATAATCATCAAAACTCAAATCTCTTCTCTTGACTATAAAATAAATCTCTAACTGTAACTATCATATTACATTTATCGCAGGAACTGGAACCATATATTGGGGCAGTAAAGTTTACAGCTTCCTTAGCCAGTCTGGCGACTAGCATTGCTGCTGCTGTTGGTGCGTGCGTCCAGAACTTATCCATGTTGGTGCGTGCGTTATCATGTAACTCTTTATGGATATTTACCAGAACTTATCCTTAAATTTGACCGACAAATTGGTATGCGTGTATTGGTGACTTATATAACTTTAAAATACTTTTATTAAAATATAAGGACTTGTATCATAAAAATAGTTATTAATTTTTAAACTCTTATACTTAAAAATATAACTGATATTCTAATAAAAGTATTTGAGATGCAACTTACTCTAATAATTTCCCGATGAGCATTGTATCCTTCTCGTCGATCACATGCATCTGCTTAGAACCTCTGGGCACTGAATTTGGCTCTAGTGTAAACAAAAAAGACCATGTCTAATGGTGCTCCTTAACCCAATTCCAGGGCCAATCACTGACTTATAGGTACCCTAGACTGCAATTATTGTATCCTCACATCTTGTCCCCGGTCATAATTTTTATTTCTCGTATCATCTCGATAGATTTTTTTATTATTATTAATTACACATATATATAAAATATTACTTGAGTATTTATATCTATACAAATTGAATTTGATTAACAATTTTTATAATCTTATAATTATAGTAAATTATAATCAAATATAAACCTCGAATAATCTTAAATACCTTCATAGTTTTATAAGGTGTTCCTATATTTATATATTCAACTCTAACACAACTCTATAGCATCAATAATTTAAATATTTAAACGTGTTATATATTAGATCACATCAACAACAAAACAAATCAGCAATAAAATCCATAGATTAAAACTTCTACCAACAAAGAACTATATCCTTGAAACTTTCAGTTCCATTCTAGTAGAGATAGGGGTTGTAATTCACTTGGTAGTCTCTTATGTTCTATTTTAATTTGTTGACATGTTAGACATTATGAGACATATTTTGGCTATTTCTTACTTCATGCTTTTCCACTCATAGTAACATTTCAAGTCCTTGTACAACTTAGTACTCCCTAGGTATATTGAATACCAAAAATAATGCGCTTCTTCAATTTTGGATCCTTGAGCACACATAGTTTGGTTCCATACCTTAAGACTCTATTTGAATCAATATTAAACTCAAGATCCTTTTATTTTATATGTAAATTTTATCTTCACTGACTATTGTCTAGTGTATAATTTTTCCTTGAGTTTCAAGGATCGATGAAAAGAATTTTACAATCATTTTTTCCCATTTACGACTCTTAAATATTTTCCACTCGCTTTATATTGCAAATGATTTTCTCAGTGAATCTAGCAACTATCTTGATGAACTATAAGCTGGAATAAGAACTGAAAGTCACATAACCTAGTGGAAATAGTGTCTTTAATTTAATTCCATTGAATTTTTTTTAGTTAGAAATTAATGAAGACATCTGTACTAAGTTCTATACAAATTTAAATTAATTAGTAATATTTATAATCTTATGATTATTCTAAATTATAATCAAACATAAACCCTAAATAATCTTAAACGCCTTCATAGTTTTATAAGATATTCCTATATTTATATATTCGATTCTAGCTCAATAATTTAAATATTTAAGTGTATTATATATTAGGTCATATCGATAATAAAAAAATCAGCAAAAAAATCCATAGATTGGATGCGTATTATGTAGCCATCAACCCTCTTTTCTAGGCTTCTGCATGCGGCCATGAACAGGATTAAAAACCATTGTCAAAAGAAAGGTGTGTCCATGCAATGGGTTAGCAATTTAACAAGGCACAAAGGAGGAGAATACGAGCTGCTACCAAATCCTCGAATGCAATCTTTGGGAGGAGAATATATTTGTGTATTTTTTATTGATTTCTTTTTGTACATGAGATGCTGTATTTTATACAAAATAACCTCCCAAGAGAATGTAGAATATTGTGGTGCATGTGCTCGTGTGCCACATCACCAATTTAGTTACAATGAATGTGATAGCTGCTATTTGTACAACATTAATAGATATACTATATGATGAAAATAGATTTTTTCTGCATTTTTTTATTATCATTATTATTTTTTAATGTAGCTAGCTGATCAAGTATACATGTGCCCTTATGTAATTATCATAGGCCCATTAGGCCTTGCTGCCGATTGAGCATTTTAAGGATTAGTCCAACCTAATATACTTTGAATATACGGATTTTAAATTATAATGATTAGTCTGACTTATTACACTTGAGTATACGAATTGAGGATAATAAGGATTAGTCTAATCAATATACTTGAGTGCATTGATTTTAAATTATAATGATTAGTCCAATCTACTACACTTGAGTGCACAGATTGAGCATTATAAGGATTAGTCCAATCTAATACACTTGAGCGCTTAGATTTTAAATTATAATAATTAATCCGATTTATTACACTTGAGTGCATGGATTTTGCATTATAACACGTCAAAGAAGGAATTATAGCTACTGTAGTATAATCAATAAAGGAAATAAAATTGGGGAAGCATATACAAAAAGCAATTCATTAATTGTCATCGGTGTACAAGGCAACACATGATCTCCTACCTGAAACTCCAATGGGCATCTTCTTTTGTCTGCATATGACTTTTAGCGGTTTTGGGCTAGCTACATTCTTTGCTTGATTAACTTCACTTTGTTTACTACATCTTGTATTAGATCAAGTCCCAATATTTGTTTCTCACCCACTTCATCCCAATGTAATGGTGATCGGCACTTTCTTCCATTCAACACCTCATATGGTGCCATTTGGATGATAGCTTGATAATTGTTGTTGTATGCAAATTCCACTAATGGCAAATGTTCATTCCAATTTCCATCAAGGTCTAATGCACACACCCTCAACATATCCTCCAATATCTAAATCGTTAGTTTTGATTGACCATCCGTTTGTGGGTGAAAAGCCATACTAAATTGTAGTTTTGTCCCCCCAAGCTCTATGCAGACTATTCCAAAACCTTTCCACAAATCTTGTATCTCGGTTTGACACTATGGAGACTAATATCCTATACAACCATACAATTTTTTTATTGTAAATTTGTCCCAGTTTCTCTAGTTTATACCCAATACCTATTGGTATAAAGTATGTCGATTTTTATATCAACAATTACCCAAACTGTGTCCAATTTAGTCACTGATCAAGGTAGTATTGTAACAAAGTTCATGGTCACATGTTCCCATTCCCATTCTAGTATAGGTAAAATTGTAACATGCCAATGAGTCTCTAATGTTTTATCTTAATCTATTGGCAAGTCATACACTTAGATACATTCTATCTTAATCTATTGGCAAGTTATACACTTAGATACATAATTAGCTACTTCTCTCTTCATATTCCTCCACAAATAATGGTTCTTCGGGTTTTTATACATCTTGTTACTTCCAGGTTGTATAGAGTACTTAGAATAGTGTACCTATTTTAATATCTCTTTCTTTAGTTCATTTATACTTGGCACACCTAGCTTGTGACCATACCTCAACACACTCTCTACATCTTCAATAAATTCTACAGCTCTTCCCTCTTCCATTCTTTTCTTTATTTCTTGTATTCCCTTATCTCCAGCTTGTGAGCCTTTATTCTATCGATTAACATTGGTTGTATTTGTAGGCTGGCGAGACTAGCTCCAATTTCATGAGTCAAAATCTCTAAGTCTAATTTTAGCATATCTTCTAATATTTTCTTTTGAGTTATGATCATTGTTGCTAGATTACCATGCTTCTAATTTCCGTTATAGTCTTTAGCTTGAGCCATTCAATTACAGCTCTTATCTTCTCAAGATCTATAAATAATCCATCCTTACTAATCATATGTCCCAAAAAGGTGACTTGCTTAAGCCAAAACTCACATTTCTTGAACTTGGTGTATAACTTTTTTGCTTACAATCTGCTCAATACTACTTTCAAGTGCTGCTTGTGATCTTCTTCATTTCTGGAGTATATTAAAATGTCATCTATGAACACAATGACAAACTTGTCCAAGTATTCCTTGAATATGTGGTTCATTAATCTATGAAAGCCGCCGGTGCATTTGTGAGTTCAAAAGGCATTACTTGGAACTCATAATGCATGTATCTAGTCCTGAACGCGGTCTTCTGGATGTCCTCCTCCTTGATCCTTAATTGATGATACCCGGATCTTAAGTCTATTTTCAAGAAGACTTGAGCTCCTTGTAATTGATCAAACAAGTAGTCAATCCTTGGGAGAAGGTATTTATTTTTAATTGTAACCCTATTTAACTCCTAGTAGTCTATACATAATTGCATGTCGTTGTCTTTCTTCTTCAAAAATAATACCAGTGCACCCCAAGGTGAGGCACTTAGCCTGATAAACTTCTTATCCAATAACTCTTGTATTTGATCCTTTAATTCTTTCAACTTTACAGATTCCATATGATATGGAGCTTTTGATATGAGAGCTGTACTAGGCACTATTTCTTTACTGAATTCAATCTCAATTACGAGAGGTAAACCAGGTAGGTCATCCAGAAATACTCTAGTAAATTCCTTCACAATTCTTACTCTCTCAATTTCCATCACCTCTTCAACTTCAACTGCTATTGATGCCATCATACTTTTATCCCACAGTTTATATGTTGGCAATCTTATTGGCCTATGTGCTTTCAATTTAAAACTGAATTATTCTCCTTATGCTGCATGGAAATATTGCTCATACAACAGTTTCTTGAACTTTTCCCATGTGATTACTCCTAGGTTAAGCCTAGAAACACTTGACCACCATTTGGAAGCAAAGCTTCTCAATAAATAAACAACATATTTTACCTTCTTATTGTTAGGAATTCCCAACGCCTAAATGTCTTTTCTAACTCATCAACCCGCTACTCATCATCCATTGGATCATTTGCCTTAGGTTTGAACTCTCTCACCATTTTTGACAAAATGATCTAAACCCACTTCTTCAACTAGCCTCTCTCTTTCTTTAATTTCCCCCATCATCTATGTTTGTCTCATACTCAGCACTAGCATCTTTTGTATTTATTATTGTTGTCATGCTACCATTCTTGCTAGAGTATTAATGGCCTTTAGCATCTATATAGCAACGATTTCATTCCCTCTCTATCCATGTTAAGGAGTTCTGGGTAACCTTTTATTATCAAAAGCATCACCTCCAACTCTTAAGGTTAACCTTGGTCTCAAGATTCTCTTAGACTAACTATTAAATACATTAAAGCTTTGAGGAAAGATATAAGAATATATACATTTCCTTAGAGTATAGGATACCTAAACATGTCATTTTAAATATTACTGAAGGGGGTTCACTAATCATCCTAATTCATATAAATCCAATACCTAATTCATCCAAAGATCAAGACTTACTTTCTATTATTTGGAACTTATACTGTTGATCCTCACTTAAACTCCTAGATCATCAAGCCTAGATAGTTTATAAATTCATCAACCTAAACTCTGAAGATCACAAACTTACATTCATTTGATCAAAACCTAAGCTTTTAAGGATCATTAACTTATGCTCTGATACCACCTAAGCTGTAACGCCCCGAAACCTAGGTACACTATGACCCGCCATATGTCCTCATTTCTTGAAGACACGCAAAGACTTAATCACTACTATTCTTCAAATATTTTTTTATGATAGTCTTAAATCATCTGCTACATAACAAAGATGAATGAAATTTCCCATTTTCAATAATAAGTCATCAACAATTTTCTCAATTTAAATAGCGGAAGAGATTAACATTCACTTATAATAGAAATTCCCAAAATGATTAAATAAAAATCTAACATGTCTTTCCTTAGTCTATCTACCAATCTTCGTAATAAGTGTATTCTATATTCTCTTCATTGTTCTAATCTTGAGTTAATTCCCTCAGGTTTTTAACATATCATACGATCTCTCCAGTAACATTTATAACTAAAAAAATTTCCTATAAGGAGTGTGCTAACGCTTAGTACAATGTATACCTACACACACACGCATGCCATGCTAGAAATAGTAACACATGCAAAATGCACCATAACATTCATTCAAAAATTTATTTATCTTCCACAATTTTTAGCCGATACACAATCACAATATAAACATCTTCACACATAACATTCCTAAACATCCCTTCACAATCCATCCACAAATAATATATACATACATACATACATATATATATATGATAAAGGTAATACTTTGTTCATAACTCTTACCATACATTATAATAATATATATATGACAAAGATAATCGTCTTTGTCCATGAGTCTCTTACCATACATAATAATAATAATATATATGACAAAGGTAATCAATCCTCCTTATCCATGAGTCTCTTACCATATATATATATGATAGTGAGTACTCCCCACTGTCCATGAGTTATCACATATCAACCTCCCACATCCATACATAATATATATGACAATGGGTGCTCCCCATTATCCATGAGTCCATACACTACAACTTTCACAATACACGTCACAACTTTCCACATCACAACATTTTATAACACAACCTTCTACATAAGACCTAGATCCTTTCGGTACACGACTCCACTAAGGATAACTTCACATACCAATCGTCAGGGTGCCACCCCAAGAACACCGACCCAAGCTCGGTTTCTTAGACCTAGCAATTTACAATCACAAGCACACTCAATCCGATTCATTCAAAATATCATTAAACCCACACACAAAAGTCTAACTTAACAAGCTCAAGCTACAAACATGGTATACACGTGCCTGACTTTGCAAAACTTAGTTAGTTTTATACTTTTCTAACTTCACAATTCTTCTAAACCTATACATGATTCAAATGGTTTGACTTTAAAATTGTATTCCTATAAATATCAAAAGGATACTAAACGCGTTTGAACTCAACATGGTCATCTTGGTAGCTGTGTAATTGAGTGTGGGGTAATACATGATCGTGTTAAAGTATTATTCCTCTTCTCCCTTACTATCTTACATAGAAAATCACATGGAGTACCATCGAGTTCCTCGTGAGAGAAAGATATTCAATTAACCTAAGGATTTCTTCAAGAACCTGTGACAACACACGAAAAGACGATTTATGAACTCAAACTCACAGCCCGACCATCTTGAAAATGTTCTGATGAGTTATAAACGAGAACAAGATATATAAAACACATGTTCCCCAACTAACACTAAGAGATAGTGATAAAAAAAAAAAAAAAAAAAACACACTATATGCTTGTCATAAGAACAAAACATAGGTTATGAGTTTGAAAGTATCAAAACACAAATCACATTTTTACTATCAAATACTTCCAAACTTTTCTTGATCGATTGAGTCTTCTCTTTCTTTCTTTTTTTTCTCTCTCAATACAAACCCTACCAAAAAAAAAAGGTGGGGGGATGTGGTGGAGGAGGAGAATTTTGCATTATATAAGCATCTTCTAGAAATCATCTTCATTTACCTACAGATAGAGAAACAACCGTATCAATGTAATAATATTACAATCTGTTTTTGACTCTAACCTTCAAGATGCTATTGATGTTCTAGCATTTGAACCTAAAAAACTTGCTCAAGTAATACTAACAAAGGCTATAACAATTCTTTAGTCACAAGAAATAGAGATTTGAGTACTCAATCAATTGATTCTTCAATAACAAAATGATAAAGAATAAGAAGCTTCAAAAGTTACTCGATTTGACAAAATTATAGTATGGATATAGTTACCAGAGCTCATCCAAGACAAGCAAAATTGTACAAGCTTGAGGAGTCCTAAACATGGTAAATTGGTGCTTCGTGTGCTTAAAAATTGCATGCTTAGCATACTCATGCTTTTTGCGTGCTAAACCTAGCATGCCTATTAGTCCATGTGCTCACGAGA
This sequence comes from Laguncularia racemosa, assembly GCA_037954665.1. NCBI lineage: Eukaryota > Viridiplantae > Streptophyta > Magnoliopsida > Myrtales > Combretaceae > Laguncularia > Laguncularia racemosa. The sequence continues at coordinate 4,444,036 of JBBMOL010000031.1, read as the reverse complement.
TTTTTTTCTCTCGTAGACTACCTGCATGTCTTTAAATGGGTTCAAATGTTCATAAAAGGTTTGATTTTTTTTTTTAATTTCCAATATATTTCCATGGGTGTTATCATTCTTTTATGTGATGAAAAAGGTAATTTATTTTTTATTAAAAAAATAAAAATATGAAAAATGAAGATTTGAATTTTGTAGTTTACAGCAATTAAAAATTTAATATGGAAAATAAATAAGTAATACTTGAAAATTTTATGTAAATACACACACACACACACACACACACACACATATATACATATACATTCCAATATATTTCCATGGGTGTTATCATTCAGTTATGTGATAAAAAAGGTAATTCATTTTTTAAAAAAAAAAAGTAAAAATATGAAAAAGGAAGATTTGAATTTTGTAGTTTACAGCAATTAGAAATATAATATGGAAAATAAATAAGTAATACTTGAAAATTTTATGTAAATGCACACATACACACATGCATAAACACACATATATATACATTCCAATATATTTCCATGGGTGTTATCATTCATTTATGTGATAAAAAAGGTAATTCGTTTTTTTTTTTAAGTAAAAATATGAAAAAGGAAGATTTGAATTTTGGAATTCCATCCCCATGTATATAACAACTTGGAATATACAGGGATTAAATGACCCCATAAAGGTTGCGAAAGTGTGAAAGGTTTGTGAAGCCTAAGGAATAAGTCTTATTGGTTTACTTGAAACTAGGGTCAACCTTTTAAATGAGGACACCATTAAGAATATGATGGGGCGTAAGTGGCAGGTGTGGATCAATACGACTGCAAGGAAACATGTTTGGATTGCATGGAAGTCAAGGGATTAGAATGTTAGGGTGGAGCGAGAGCATGCGCAATACGTGCACTGCATAGCCACCAATCTATGTCACAACATGACCCTAACTATAACATTCATCTATGGGTCAAATTGTGATCAGGAGAGACAATCGCTATGGCTAGATCTTGGGGAGTTAGCACCTTCATTGCAATCATGCCCTTGGGCGGTTCTAGGAGACTTCAATACCACAAGATACATATCTGAAAAACAGGGGGGAAACATGCGGCTTACTGAAGCTATGGTTGACCTCCAAAACCGCATTGCACAAGTGGAATTGGAAGACCTGAGGCAATAAGGAGATCTTTTCACTTGGTCCAATAAACAAGTGACAAATCCTATACTAAGAAAGCTTGATAGGATTATGGTTAACCACTTTTGGCTTAGTTCCCTTTAGAGAACACAAGCCAAATTCCTACCACCTATGCTATCAGACCACTCATTGGTAGTTATACACTTTGATCATGGACGAGGGGCTAGAAAAACATCGTTCAAGTTTTTCAACTTTTTGGCAGACCATAGGGATTTCAAGGAGATTGTGAGCTATGGTTGGAAAGAAGACGTAGAGGGTTCCAAGATGTTTCAGGTGGTAAAGAAACTGAAACAACTCAAGATGGCATTTAAAGTACTGAATAGAATAGAATATTCAAACTTATCCAACAGGGTGAAGACTGCCAAGGATTATTTAGCCCAAGTTCAAGAGGGGATGCTTACCACAGGTACCTCCACCAGCATGGAGGAAGAAAAGGCTGCGTTTAGAACATACTATCTCCTAAGAGGTGCTGATGAGAGCTTTTACAAGCAAAAGTCAAGAACCTTGTGGTTGAAGTTGGGTGACAAAAACGCCTCTTACTTTCACAAAGTAATGAAGAATCTGCATAATAGGAATGTTGTATACTAACTAACCAGAGAGGATGGCAGTGAGGCAATTGGAGAGGAGGAGGTGCAGGGCCTAATAGTCAGCCATTTCCAGCAACTGTATGGTACGCCTTCCACAACTGGCTGTTTAGATGATATTGAAGATAGGGTGATGCGAACTCTAAGTGAACAACAAAGTAATGAGCTTGAGGACCCATTCACAAATGAGGAGATAAAATGGGGCTTTACATCTCAATCTAATGAGAAGGCATTAGGACCAGATGGGTATATGGCCAGATTCTTCAAAGAAGCTTGGGGAATAATTGGTGATGACTTGATAACCACCATAAGAGAATTCCTTGTGTCAAGCCACCTTCTCAAACAAATAAACGCAACAATCATCTCCCTAGTTCCAAAGGTAGCTAATCCTACCAAGATAGGGGACTTCCGGCCCATTGCTTGTAGTAATGTAATTTACAAGGCGATATCCAAGATCCTTGCTGCACGCATCAAAAAGGTCTTGCCACATTTAGTTGGAAGGGAACAATCTGCCTTCATCCCAGGAAGAAGAATAACGGATAATATCTTTATTGCGCAGCAGTTGATGGCCGGATACCACTCACAATCGGGACCCCCACGATGCACACTAAAGGTAGACTTACAAAGAGCTTATGATACATTACATTAGGATTTCCTACTAGTAGTCCTAAAAGCAATGAAGTTGTCCCACCACATGTGTACCCTCATTGAGCAATGCGTCACCACCCCCATGTTCTCTGTCAACATAAATGGTGAATTGTCGGGTTTCTTTGCAAGCAAGCAAGGCTTGAGACAAGGGGACCCTATCTCCCCTTACCTATTTGTATTGGGAATGGAAGTACTTTCCAATTCATTGAGAAGGTTAACTTACAACCCCCAATTCACCCTACACTGGCGATGTAAAACTAAGAGAATAACCCATCTTTGTTTTGCCGATGATTTACTTATATTCACATATGGGAATGTGAAGTCCACACGTTTGGTTATGCAAACCTTACAACACTTCCATGCTCTCTCTGGTCTATAGGCTAATCATGCCAAAAGTAGCATATTCTTCTCAAATGTCACAACGAGTACTAGAGAAGATATCCTCCTTGCCACCCGGTTTTGTGAAAAGGATCTGCCAGTGCGCTACCTGGGGGTATCACTTATATCTTCTAAGCTTAGAAAAGTGGACTGTGAGGCACTCTTGGAAAGGATTACAGCACGCATCACTACCTGGACTACTAAATACTTGTCTTACGCAGGTAGGCTACAACTGGTAAAGTCGGTCCTATTCTCCATGCAGGTTTACTGGTCCTCAGTGTTCATCCTTCCAAAGTCCATCATAGTGAGGATCGACCGTCTCATCCGGAACTTCTTATGGGGTAGTCAACCAAACACACACACCAAAGCCAAAGTCCGTTGGGAGAAGGTGTGCCAACCTATGAGGTGTGGGGGGCTGGGAATCCCGAACCTACTTCAGTGGAATAAAGCTATCCAACTTAAGAACATCTGGCACCTATGATAGGAGGGACAAAAGAACATATGGCCTGAATGGGTACATTCCACCCTTCTTAAAGGGAGAAGTTTTTGGTCTATTAAGGCACTCGCTAGATGCTTGTGGTCCTGGAGAAAGTTGCTGAAATTGAAGACTAAGGTTCGACATTGTTTTCAATGGGAACCCAACAATGGGCTAGAAATATCGCTTTGGGCTGACTACTGGCTCCCGATAGGGCCTTTGAACATGCTATTCAGTGCTAGAGAAAGGGGTAACATGAGTTTTCCTCCAACAACGAGACTATGTTCCCTAATGAATGATAATGACTGGCGAATACCGGCAACCCCATTTTGGAACAACATTCATATACCAGCCTATCTACGCCCGAATGCGTCATGCTCAGACCACTTCTATTGGAAGCACTCAAGTTCATGTGAGTATAATATCAGAAGCGGCTATGAGTTCCTCTACCCCCCAGACACTACTATGCCATGGTGCAAAGTAGTGTGGAATAGTAGATCCTTACCGAGGCACTCATTCATGCTTCCTACATGTTTCCTCTGTAACCAAGGTAGAGAGAGCCATGAACATCTCTTCTTTACCTATGGCTACACATCGGCGTTATGGGGTCTGGTCTATGACTGTTTCCAATGCCCTCCCTCATTTAGTATATGGCAAGGAACCATGAGTGCTCTAAAGGCGATAGCGGATTCCTCAACCCTAGTGGCTAAAACATGAAGTGCAGCTCTTACAACTTTAGTATACTGTATATGGCGTACACGCAACCGTGTATGCCTGGGAGGCAATCTCTCTACTATAGGTTCTATTATAAACCAAATTAGAATGTATGCTACATTAATGTAAAGTAGAGTTTGTACTACCTATGAAGCACTATGTTGCTATATTTGTACCTTGGTTGTCTTGTATCTTGCCTTTTGGCAATGTAAACTATTCTCTTTGGATTAATAAAATTTACTTGATCCAAAAAAGATTTGAATTTTGTAGTTTACAGCAATTAGAAATTAATATGGAAAATAAATAAGTAATACTTGAAAATTTTATGTAAATACCCACATACACACATGCACACACACATATATACATATACATACCCCTAGCCTTGGGGTGGCTAGAAAATGGTTTTCTTTTCTTTTATTTTTACTACTTTTTCTTTTTTTAATTATTTTGATAATTTTTATTTAAATTCATTTAGTTAAATAATATAGTAATATTTTAACTTGTAATATGTGGATACATGTCACTTAAAAGTTACTTATAGAAAATTGAAAAATTTAAGACACCTATTTCTTAAAAACTAAAACATAGGTAACCTCTTTACGAATGACAAAAAACACAAGTCATTTTTTTATAGTTTACTCAAATGAAAATAAGGAAATAGAAAAGAAAAGGCCTAAATTTCATCAAAGGGGTTGAATAGATATGTGTGATTGTTATCAAGTTTCATGGAGCTCTTAATCTCCTTAGGGAATTCTATTGGAACCTAGGCATAAACAATGCTACTAGGGAAGTTTCTACACATGATGCTAAGGCACAAAATTTCCTAAGGGCCTTGTTCCTATTTTATCATGTCAGATTGCAACCACCACCTCATATATCCAGCAATCACTCCATCAATTTACATACTTCATCTTATAAAAAAAGAAAATATATTACCTAAAGAAGCTTAAGTGTAGGGAGCAGCAGTGATGTTGGCATAGAAACATATAATGAACTATTGGTCTACTAGGTGCAACACCTTAAGGAGGATGAGGATGATGGAGGAAATCTTCATGCCCCCGAGTGGCTGCGCCCTCTCTCGAGCTTAATTCATACAAGCCTATTTGTCAATAAGAACTAACTACATGTTGAAAATAATAGGTAGCATTTAGGCAACTTAATGTGGCTACAACTTTAGCTCCAATACCACTTTTCACAAGACAGGAGGTTCTTCCCTTCTAGAGTGCCCATACGATACTTGACCATCTTTGCTTCATAAATTTTGGTTAATTCTAGATAGTAAGCTAGCCTTTTCATGCCTATCTTCCTTGGGTCTATTCTGAAGCCATCCTTCTCTTCAAAAGTGCTCTCTTAGCTTTGTCATTTTTCCTCACATATTTGAGAGTACCAACCTCTTAAATTGGTTTCGATCTACCGTGACCATCATCAGGAGTGTGGCATTTGATCTTGACCAATTTGCTCATACCTTCTCAATTGATTTTAACCTACTATGGTTACCACCAGGAGAGTGGTATCTACTCTTGACCAATTTTTTCATAATTAACCAAACCCGTCTTCAAAATACCCCTACTTTTAGAACAAACCATCCTCTCAATTTCACCACAACACTATAAGCCCAAGTTGATCTCTTGTGTTTGCTTTAAAGTGATGGACTATGACACCTAGCATGCTCATGCTAGTGCGCCTAAGTATAGGCCTACGTGTGCTCATGCCTTATATATATATATATATATTTTTTGGTATGCCTATGCCAAAGTGGCTCACAAGACTGGCTCACTCGTGCTCATGCTCATGTGTCTAGCCCACTTACTATGCCTATGAGTTCAAGATCAATGAATTTCTGAAAATTCCCTTAAGTACCAAAATCGACAAAAGACCCTACATTGCATGCAAGAGTTCTTAGATATGGTTAATCTATAGCAATTCATTGAAAGAGAGCTTTTTACTAGGTCAAATGTGTTTTGAACATATTGGAAGCTTCACTCTAAAGAACACAGATCTCCTACAAAGGAGATGTTGGGAAGAGTCAAATTGGTCCGATTAATTCCATAATCATGTCATCAACTCAAGTCTTTTGTATCCACTATGACTAACAAGCTACAAATTAGAAATTTCTCTTTATAGTAAGAAGTTGATTCGTTTGATGATATGTAAAATCGAAAACTTGATGAAGCGTATTAAAGTTTTTAATAAGTTCAAGCAAAAGGAAAACACCTTAATTAGTATAACTTATGAAATATAAGAGGAAAGGAAAAGAAACCATTTGATACTCTTGGTTTTCTAGCAATCTATTTTTGTTTGCAATTACTTTTCCTTTTGAAAAAAATACCACAAAAAATTTGTTATTTATTGAATATGATTGAGGAGACATTTAAATGAGTGCTATTGCACCCTATATAGGTATATGTGGAATATAGCAGTTGTCTTGAACAAAGATTTGTTAATAATAATATGCCATATGTTTCAATGGGTAGTGAGCAAATATGAATGATATTTAGTAGGTACTTTTTGAAAATTTATTGATAGGTATCATATTTTCTCTTATTTTTGCATGAAGACTTATGACAATTTCTATGGCAAGTTTGTACGGCATCTACAGAATGTCAACACATGGAATTTTTGCACGTTACTGCCTTTTGCATGGATTAGATGGACGTCCACGTGAGGGGAGTCACCTTTGCATATATATGGAAGGGTTTACGTGGAAAGATATATGGAAGACTTAATTATTGATTAGCTGTTTAATTGTTATTATTTTATTCTCTAGACATTAATAGTTATTATTCAATTATTGTTATTTCCTAGGGCTTTCTTTTATGAGCCTTCCAAGAAATTCATTTAGTTTGTTCATTGATCAATTATTCTAAAAATCCTAAGGCATTGCTTTAACCTCTATCCTATCACTCTCAAGATTGTGTTGACAATTTTCTTGTTTTAATCAATTAAGAGTCGCACCAGTTGGATAACATGAAACTATTTAGTTCTTAATTGTAAATAATATCAATTAGGAATTAAGCAATCATGTATAATTCATTAGTTGGTCATATTAAATAAGCCCTAAACCTACTTCAATCTCATGTTAGTACGTAATATATAAGATAAGACTTTTATTATTCAATTGTAAAAATCTTAAACAAAATCCCCTAAAATCACATGAACTTAAACACATAAATGTTTTCAATTTTTATTGAATTGTGTGAAACCCTAGAGTCAATAATAAATATAGGATCCTCCTATATCAATTATCATTCATGTTTTCACATATTAAAATTTTATTAGAATTTACACGTTATTAATCCATCTACATAGCATGTTAATATCATTAAAGCTTTTCTCAATATATGTGTGCTTTGTTGTGGATACAAAGCAAAGTTGTTACATCTCAATTTCAAGAATGTTACAGAATACTTGACAAGCAAAATGAAATCATCTTTGAGCAAATAATATATATTTACCTATTTACAAAGCTTCCAATATGCACAACTTTTTGTATCGCTCTCCAATTAATATTTCCTTTCTTCACTCAATTTCAATCTAAAAGCATAAAATATTACAACGACCAACAATCACAAAAACCAATAAAAAAAGATATATTAGAAGATGAATATTGAAATAGCATAAACTAAGTTAATAAAATAACATATACAAGATTTCCATCAACTATATAATATTCCAAGATAAGTGTCATCAACATTCAACTATACATCTCACAACTTCATGAAATAAGACACTATAGAGCTACATAAATCCTTCGGATGAAACCATACAATATGTTGCAATTTAAAAGTTAAACAAGGAAAGCCCAAATAGAAATATCTTGAAAGAACAAAGGCAAAGAGATGTGGATAGTATGTTGATGTTCCAGAAATGGTGACACTAGAGAACTGACACAAACCTAATAAAATTGAAACTTGTTGTATGTTCAATGTTCTCCTGTTCATCTCTTAGGACTTGTATTCAATACCTTGAAAGCTTTACGTGCTAATCAAAGCAGCGAATGAATAGAAATTCTAAATTCCCATATTATATGAAACATTTGCAGCGCCCTAGTGTTCATTGCATCAGCTATGGCTCTAGAACACCATTCCAATTTTTTCTCACTGCATGGGTCTCCAATTGTTACCGTCATAGTTGGGCCCAGTACATTTGATAAAGCATCTGTAAGCACCACTGAAACATACTGTATCGTCAACCCACCTCGCATTTTTTCTGCCTATTGGAAGGCTGAAGCCTATGTCTATGCTCGACAGCTCCTTGATTCGTTCTTCTATTGTCTACTTAAAACCAAATGCTGAATTATTGGCAGGTCGTAAAACCTTTTTCGCAAGAAAGAACGAGGACTAAAGTTCAAGTTCTGCATGGTCCTTGGAGAGATGAGTTACTGAAGGTCGGACAGCCTTCTGAATTCTAAATTTATGGTAACAGATGCGTTCTCTGTTCATACAGCAATAACTCTTGCAATCCATTGTCTTCTACGTATCCAGTATCTAATGAATATTGAACTGTTTGAACTCAGGATGCATTGCCCCTTAGATCCAAACTTGAAATGTGCGTTCGTTGTTCACATTGATGGATAAAGGATTATCTTTCAGCATTACGTCATTAGTCTTAAATGGCCCTATAGACATGAAGCAATATTTGTTGCTTGGTGCTTCTTCTGAGCTATAATTAGGAAAAAGTTTTCAGCCCGCAGCTTGACTAAGAATTTTTTGCAGATAATGGACCACGCATCTAAGGTTTTCCTAGAAAAGAAAGTTCAGGTTGATCCCGACATTTCAATAATGAAACTGTCAATAATTGTTTCTCTTTGGAACATAATACCATCCATCAACAACTCTACAATTATAAAACATGTAAGGCTATTAAAACCATTAAATTATTTAAAGTCTAATTACTATTACAATTTCAACAATAATACTAGTAGAGCTAAAACTAAATGGTGGATCACTTCAACTAGCATTATTCCAAACTCTGGATGAGAATCAAATCTAGATTATCGATTAATAAAACACTTGTGATCCATTGTTTAAAGTCTAATTATTATTACAAATTCAATATACATACCGTAGAGTGGAAACCGAACAATAGATCACTCGAGCTAGTGTCATTCCAAACTGTGGATGAGAATCAAATTTAGATTATTGACTAAAAAAACACTTGTGATTGTAAAAAGAGTGAGTTGCCAAAAATTCCTCATAGTAGTAGTCCCATAAACACACACCTTACCTCTCGCACACATGCATAATTTTGATGCAAGGGCCAAATCTAAACAAACGGCATACTTTTAGAATCCTAGAAACTAGAGTAGTTCATGACTTCTCAACACAATGGGGAACAAGGGGTCCAATCCACTACAGTATAATCAAGGGTTGACATGAATAGCTTCTCGTCCAATGACAAACATGTATCTAGTAGTTTCATATGGAGATTACTACCTAAATTTGCCATTAACAATTGCGATCCACATATAACATACCATGCATGAGCTCCACAACTCCATATAATACCTATTATAGCTTCTTTCTGTTTTCATTGTCTATACTAGACACAATTCCTTCCTATCGATTATCTGCTATACCATATAAAGTGGCCCAGATGCGTAACTACCGTATCATCCTAACAATCATGACCATAGCCATGATCCCAATATAAGGGTGTCGTTCATTGATCCGAAACGACTAAGTACACGTGATCACATAGATATTTAGTCAAGTTTTTATTTAGTCTAATTTCAAATTCTACCCTAATAAACAAACAACGTGTAGTGAATACCACTATAGTCTTTGCTTATGCGAACCAAAGTTGCAAATTAAACTACCAAACTCGAAAAACTAAAATAATATACAATAAGAAGAACTAATTAATACTCGATCAAACTTAAGATTATACACGATTCTTACTTAGGTCCTAGAACAGTTCTAACACTTATTTTTATTGAGTTGTTCATTTAACTAGATCGATTAGCTAGTAAAATAGGAATGATACTTGGAAGTTTGGTCCATAGCTAATATAAGCCTAAATCAATTCATATTTGATTAGTCTAATGTGTTAATTTATCACATCAATATAAACCATCATTGTTATAATATAAACGTCAAATCATCCGGTATTGCCCTACTTTCGTCTATTCTATTAACATAGCATAGCTATAATACTAATTTAATATTAACAGTAATAGTATTTCTCGTATTTCTTGTTATCCCAAGCAGCTGTAATACTATAGTTTACAAGAATAAGAACGTTACAAGTTTCATGTATCAATCTATTCTTATTCCCATATGAAAACTAATAAATCAGCACTATGCGGACATTTAAAATATAATCACATTTAAATACTCCAGCTCTTTACTACATTCAGTTTTTTTATTTCTTTTCCTTGATAAATTGACATGTGGAAGTGTGGACTGAATTCTGATTTGTTTCTTCGGCGAGCAGAGTGAGCCTGAGGATTCCCATTCTTCGTCAATTCAGTTTTCAGACCGAGTTAGTGAGAGTAAGTGAGAAGAAATAATATGTAAATTAGACAAAAATCCAGGTTGTAAATAGGAAATACCAATTTATTTCATATATATATATATATATATATTAGTAGTTGTTATTTAACAATATTATAGTATTATCCTAACATATGGTATGTATTATAAGGATAATAATAATTTTCCTTAAATTTTTTTTTAGAAATGTTTTATAATATAACTGGGGTACTATTGTTTTTAATTATTATTATTATTTGTTTATTTTGTTATCTTTTTCATTGATCTGGGGTATGTCAAATCATGTCAACGAGCAAGCTTCTCTTACGGAGTCAAACCACTTAAACTGAGATCAGACCACGTTACTCTTCCCGTGCTTGACCCCGAAGATGCTAGCTAGAATTGCTCAAACCATTGAAGGTGAATTCCCCAAGCTTGCAAAATAATTGCCTTGTCATGTCATTAACCCGTCTTAAAGCCAATGGTAACTGAAGGTAAACATCTACTGACCTCGAAAGAAGGCTATATCATAAGAGAGAACAATTTGAGCCTGTGGTATCTATTGCACGTGGGTTTTCATCCCATTCGAAAGCCTTACATCAGCACGACGCAGGGCCTAGTTTACACTGTCGGGTCGCTTAACATTACCATTTAAAGATGCTAAGCCATGTTGTACTAAGATTGTGGTGAGGGGTTTCCTCGTTCGCACCATAAAGCTGTCTTTTGTCAATTTTGGGCATAAATGCAAACTCATAGTCTAGATCTGAATGGGTGTATTTATGGTCAAAATCCCAAGCTCGCTGCATTCGATATTTAAATTATATCTATTTTTATAATTAATTATTTAAAATTTAAAAATATTAATTTAATACTTGAATTTTATTTATTTTTATTTTTGACTATCAAAAGTTTGTCTATTTTTGCTATATAGAGTTAATCCAGATATTATAAATGATTTAAAAAATTTATAAATGACAAATTAATACTTTTAAACTTCGATAAGTTAATTATAAAAATGGGCAAAATTGAAGTATCATATATTACACATGCTCATGAAAATTTATCAAGCTACCTCTCTCTAGATATTGAGAACTATTTTAGCTTGGGCTTGGGCATCTCTCATAAGAACCTTTTGATCTTGGTCTACATGGTAGGCCCGCAACATTCTCCCCCACCTAATCTAGTGACATCTTCATCGTAGTCTTCTCTTTGAAATAAGACACTTATCTTTTTCATGATGCAATCCCTCAACATTCCTCTATCAATTATTAGAATAGTTTGCCCTCTTCTTTTCCAATTCCTCTTTCCCTAGTGAATTCTCCACTAGTTTCATTGAGCCTCTCATTATTGGCCTTTGTAGGGGCCTATCATCAACTTCCCTTGAAGTCTCCCCCACCAAAGATTGACCCATCCCTAATGATGATGACCCACCTATATTATCTCCTTCCAAGAGTTCCATTGCAGCGATTAACTTTGTGGCTTTTCCAGTCTTTCATTACAAGAAATTTGATATTTAGTAATGTTTATTAAACATCACCAAAATTTAAGTAAATGCCACAAAAACTATTTTGTAGCATTTATTAAATGTTACTAATAGATGTTACAAATGGTGTGTTATAGAAAGTAATTTATGATATTTATATAAATAACGTTACAAAAGATGTAAATGTCACAAAATAATAAAATATCCGTAATGTTTAGACATCATAAAATATAAACTGTTTGTAAAGTTTAAATGTGACCAAATAACATCTATAAATCTAATGACATAACATGACATGTCACAAAATAATTTAGATTTGATAACGTTTAAATGTTACCAAAAAAAATAATATTTAATAATATTTAAATATTACTAATAAGAAACTTTTTGTAATGTTTAAACATTACTAAATTATAACTATATATTTTATAAATCATAAAAAGAACGAAATTTAATAACATTTAAATGTGATGGAAAGAGTAAGATTTGATAACATTTAAATGTTACAAAAGGAATTATATTTGGTAACGTTTAAACATCACCTATGAGTGCCAATTAGTATCATTTTAATGTAATAAAAATGTAATTGTAAATCTTATCCAATGTCACAAAAGATCACTAATCCATATATTTTGTAATGTTTAAATGTCACAAGAAAAATGTTATTTATGATGTGTAAACATTACTAAGTCTAAAAACTACTAAACACTACCCAAAAAAAATGTTTTATTGCACTATAAGCTTTTAAAATCTTATGACTTATAATTTTAACTTGTAATATTATATACACAAAATTGCAAAATACTAAAGAGTAAAAAAATGTATTTACTAATGAAAGTATGATTTGACCTATATGTAAATACATATCACCACAATAACTTTAAACTTCATATGATAAAAACATATATAACATTCACTTGAATAATTTCTAATATGCAAAAAAATTGGTGAATATACATTATCAATTGTCATGAACATATCACATTTATAGCTGTCCAAACTTTAGCATAGTTACTAACAAAATAACCAAACTTTAACAAAGTTACTAGAAAAATAACGGAACTTCATCATAGTTACTAGCAAAATAAACTATTTTTCATAAGCTCTTCTATTCTTCACTTTCATTATCATCATCATGACCAAGTGGAATTGGGAAAGGAACAAACTCCCCATCAATTAGAGATCCTGTTATAAAAATGTGTAAAAATTTAAAGTAACACATTCATATAACCATATAATAAACAGGATAATATTATTTGATAAATTACCTTAATTGAAAAATAAGTATAAGCAAAACCTTGTTCTACTAGAAAGAGATTATTCAACTAGAAAAATATTATAATCAAGTCATATAATTAATTTAATCAAAAGTGGAACATATGTAGCACATTATACAAAGTAGAAATGCTCTATCAACTATTAGTATTATAACCTCCTAAATGAGTCAATAGTATTCTTCTTCTTTTTTTTTCTTTCTTTTACTTTTCAAAATACTATAAATATGAATTTTATTTGAATCTTTGATAAGTAATTTCAAATTATTTAAATATAAAAATATATATGTAAAGATGTAACTTATATAGACATTGAATACACTTTAAATTAATACCTTTATACATATTTAAATGGATATGTACCTATCTTTGAAATATGATAACGAACCTACCAATTTATAAGTTTAATATTTGCATAATGAGACTACCAAATTATAAGTTTAATTTTTCTGTATAGATCAATTTATACATATAGCTTGTATATATTTAAAAACTATTATATATTTCTTGGGATCATTTCAAAGCTTAATTAGCTTAAAAAGCAATTCTACACTCACCAGGAAGCCGACCAACTATAGCTCCAACGGATCAATAATCAATGAGTCACCATAGCGTTCTCTTTTCTCATTAACCTGTCTAGCTTGTGCAGCAGCTATGACCAAATAATGCACACACAGGACATTTGCCATGCAAGGTACCACTATTAGAAGAGACATTGAAAATCTCCATCTCCTTGAAATTCTTTTAAAAAATCGAGTAAAAATTGCTCATTACATAGCACTGAGTCTTAATTGCCCAAGCATGTAGAAGAATTTCCCAATGAGCTTCACCACTTCCTTTCATGGAGGCTAAAGGCACTAAAAGAATCTACCATTTGTTCCCTAACATGCTTTAAGTAAAATTGGAGACAAAAACTAACAATTTTAAAGCAATAAATCATGCATACCTGTGTCTTATGTTGAAATCTTAACTTCTAGTAATGCTCTAAGAATTTCAAATCATATAAAACTGCCAAATCTAAACGTCCAATTGGGCTCTCCGCTACAATATCTTTTCCTATAAGCTCCATAGATAATCTTGGTTGAAATAAGAGCTAAAGGAGTGAAGAAAGTATCCAAAAAAAGCAATAGAGAATTTTTTTAAAATAAGAAGAGACAGGGATAGACATATTTGAAGGGATCACTATAAGAATTTTTACATTTAGTAATGTTGTAAATTTTGCAAAACATCACTAATTACTATATATTTTAGTGGCATTCAATAAACATCACAAAAGGCTTATTATTAGTGACATTTATAACCAAAGTTATAATATAAAAATACACAATTTGATTTGTGATATTTTCTAAAGGTAAACATTATTAAAACTATTAGATTTTCACTTCACACTATCTTTAGAAATTTATCCACACTTACTTCTAAAATAAAACACTTAACTATTTTAAATAAACCACTATCAAAAATTACTCTTCTAACACTTTGAAATAAATAAAAATGAACCTTAAAAAAAGAACCTAATATTTTGTGTGTGTGTGTATATATATATATATGTATGTATGGATCCATGTATATAATTTTGAATTTTTTTTTGTTTAAGAGATACATCCTTTTACCTACATGTTGTGAGTTTAAGAATTATTGTAATCATATATTACAGGAATTTATGTATTTAGTAATATTTGTAAATTTTACAAATGCTACTAATTACTATATATTTTAGTAATATTTATTAAATGTAACATTAAATATACAAAAATATGATTTGATTATAATGTAAACTTTTAAATTTCCATCCCTTCTTTCCCTCAAAAATATACCACCCAATATTCTTTAAAAAAAAAACCCTAAAATCTCAATACTTAACTAGTGACCTCTCTCTCTCTCTCTCATCACTCATACGACACTATTCCTCCCTATTAATCTCGCCAAAGCGATTGAGATCCCACTTCTCTTCTTGAAAGTCCCACATTTGAGTTAATAGTTGTTCTGTCTTATGATTCAATTCCTGACACTAGCAAGGGAAAGATAGTTTATACTCATCCATTAAGTATGTCACTTTCTCTAAGGAAGGTTGGAGCTTCTACACAAACAAGAGCAACTATTGCTAAAACTAATTATTCCTAGCTTTTTGGAACTTGAAAAGCTAAAGGACTTGAGTGCCAATGACTTCATTACTTGTATAGCTCCTTCTGCATGTAAGTTCCTTTGATGATGGCTTGATTTCCCAATTTAGGCACTCATCGCTCATTTTGGGATAGAAAGATAGGGTAATGAATAAAAAATACAAGTCTTAAACTTAGATTTGTTAAAAAAAAAATTCACATGGGCACTACAACTCATAGAGATTTGTTATTTAATCTTGATTCCTTCAAAGAGTTTGCTTGATTGGTAATTTGTAATTCTCATAAGCCTTTTTATTATATCTTGATCTTTATAACTTTATATGAGCTTATTAATATATTCTAGATTATCCAAATTATTAGCTAAGGCTAATTCGTTTGTCAATGGAATAATGTGCCATTTCTTGCTTGTAGGGTTTCCTCTTCACTACTGCATGAGTTAAGCAATTCTAGTTCATCTTTTCTAGTTCATTGTCTTGTTCATTTTTTCCTTGGTACCTTTCATCCTTGCCTATAAATTATTTGATTTTCTTATTTACTCTCCTTATAGGTTTAAGCTTTCTTTTTCCTTGTACTATTCTAATGAGCCTTTAGGGGAAGGACATTAGGCTAATAGTTATTAATGCTCACATAGATTTAATTGATTTGGATCGAATTAAACTGTAGGCACAACTATTGATGATGATACATCATAAGAATTTGATATCGCTTGTTGGTTTCTTCTTGGAAACTTATCCATAAATGTCTTCAATTCAGGTGGGTCTATTCATTTTTAGTTTGGATGTAGGTTGCATGCAATTTTACTAGTAGGATTGCTCATTTTTTCAGTTGTCTCTTGATAGTTCTATCATTTGTTGGTTTCTTCTTAGCAACTTCTCCATTAATGCTTTCAATCCTAGTGGCATTAATTTTTGGTGTGTTGTAGTTGGAGATTACCTTTTGGTATTAGTTTTGAACCTTGACATCTTTTACTAGTTGGTTTTTGGTTTTTTTTGAAGAATCATTGTTATACTAGAGCTAACTAGATTTGATGATCTAGCCTTGCCTATGCTACTCATTCTGTTTGTATGTAAGTGCTAGCTTGCTTATGTAAAATGACGCAGTAGCTTAGCACGATAAACACTAATTCACATTGTTTTGCATATATTATGTAGCTCAGTGGAGAAAACTCCTTTGACTTCAGAGGTGGGATTAGCTAAGCAACGTGAAACTTTGGTTAAATCTATGTTCCTCTACTACTGTTGGTGTTGTCTAACCTCCTATTGGTGTTGGATCTAATGGTTTCTACAAATGTTGTGGAAAAAAATTGGCCATAATTGACTTGGATCCTATTTTAATGGAAAACTTTGCCAAGTCAGTTGCATCAATTGCTAAGAAGAGAGAAAAAAAAACTCAAGCTTTTAGAAACTCCAAGTATAGAGATTCTCATATGCATGACATAGTATCTATTTAGATCTGTTCAGATAAAAGCTATTTTTGATCTAATCCAATTTGGCATGGAATGAACTTATAATCATGGAACATTATTATTTTGGTTTTTTTTTTTTTGGACATAAACTCTATTGTCACATTAGTGCTTATTTTTTGTTTTACAGAAGATTGTATAAGTTTAACAAACTTATGGCTGATCAAAAAGCTATGGTAATAGATGGCAAAGCCATTGCATAGACCATTCGATCGAAAATTGCTACTAAAGTTACCTAGTTGTCCCAAAAGTTTAGAAAGGTAGAAATTAATACTAACTCTCACTTAATTGATGATTGATGATGGCCATGTTACATCTATGTTTCTATAACTTGATTAAACTTTGGTTAAATCTATGTTTCTATAACTTGATTAGGCCTTTAATGATCAAATCATATAATTTTTAATATTTCCGATAATGCACTTATGTCTCCTTTTTCACTTAGCAAGAGTCTCATCAAAAACTAAAACTCTTTCTATCTAACATAGTTGATAAGCCTTTAATAAAAAGTCTTTCCTCCTAACATAACAATTTTGTACAATCTATAGTTGCATATAATATCATCCATGTGGCAATATATATGGGAATGTACCTCTCTTGCATCATTGCAAATCATTTGATAAAACTTTATTTAATGTAGAAATATAAAAATGAGTCAATTTTTCTTTTATTGTACTTATATTTTTCATTGCACTCTTCTCTGGCTACAGGACCATATTCAAAGTTGATATTGATAGTTTTTTAAGAGAAACTATGGAGATATCTTAGTGTTAATGTAACAAATTTTTTCAACTTTAGATTGAATGAGGAAAGCTAGGAAGATTATTGCAAGCAACTGGTAACTTTTGAACTTTCAAGGAATCATGTTTAGAAGAATGTAATATATAACAGCCAATGCTTTTGATGTTGTAAGAACAACATCGCTTGGACAGAACTATGCAGAGTAAAATTTGTGTCTATGATAGTGGATGAACAAATCGAGTATGAGGTGCTTGCATCGAAGCATGCATACATCTTTACCTTACTATACTTGCATTGAAGTTCCTCTCCACTGAATCATTTATGTTTGTATCTTTTTCTTTGTGTGTGGTGGTTCTAAATAGACTAACATTTCTATATTATCTAAAGGGACATGTTAGATTTTTTCTTTTCTCATGTTATCCTAAGAATTCAATCCAGATATGCCTCCTGAATTAGCAATAGCAATAGGCCTCCATGAGAATCCAACTGAGAATTCAAATATGGGAAAGTCAAATGCTAGACAAATTGATAATAAATCACCTGTTCGTAAGCGAGCTCCATTGCTATAGCCATGCAACCTATCCATTCCTTCTTCAGTCTTTCTTTGGCTTGTCAATGTGTTATCTAAGTAGTCAATATCAAGAATATGCTCACACTCTTAATTTTGTAGTCATGGTATCATGCCAGTCAGTTAGTTATTGTGTTATGGTTTGAGTATTTTCCAAATATAGTATATTATGTTCCTTCACAATTTTGATCTTTCTTTCCCATAAATGTGTAGGCTCATGAGTTGTTATACGTCATTATGATGTAGTGAATGCATGTGCACAAGTTTAAATTGAATGATTTTTTATGTTCTTTAGTAATCTATTGACAATTTTGCATTATAAGTGCTACTTTTAATATTCATGTTTTCTAAAGACAAAGTCCATTTATGACCTGGTTGGAGTGAACTTGGTGATCCAGCTTATATCTCAATCTTTTGGCCAAAACAGAAGGCGAATGTATGTTGCTAATATAGCTCTATTATGTAAGAGTTTCTCCATGGGAAAGTACTCTATTAGCAAATTTTCTTAGATTGCCCAGTCTACAAGTTTGGCATCTTTTACTTAGTTGCAATATTGTTGTGGCTAGTCCACTAACATTGTTTTATTGGATCTATGTGTTTGTCCTTTCTAGGTTTAGTTTAGTATATATATTGCTAAGTAGTTATTGTGCATATTTATGATTCAATGGAATTTGCACTCATTTTCTCTATATCTTCTTTTATCACTCTTCCAAAAAGCTTCCTGTAGCAAGTCTCAGCAATGAAGAAAGCATTCCATAGAAATTGAAAATTTTAAAGTTGAAGATGAGGTCAATATCAATTATGCCACTAATATGTTGACCTCCTTGATATTTTTGGCACCACTTCTAGTTCATTTCAAGTGCAAGAAGCAATGCTTGACCAATAGTTTGTGCAAGAGAAATGGGCTGCCACACACATCAAAACAGCTTTTTGTGGGTTTTTGGTAGGTATATTCTCACACTACTTTTAGTTTGATGATATGTAACTTTTGAAATTGTCCTAATCATATATGTGAGGAAGCTATTAACTCTTTGTTTTCATGTTGATAGCTATCAAGAATGGTAGCTATAATCAGCTTAGTTATTTTTCCAATTATCAAGAATTGTTTACTATGAAAAGATGATAAAGAATCAATATGACTACATTAGCTCATGTGGCTTATGATAGGTAGATGGGGGGATTTTCTTTTGGTACTAGTAGCTTCAAGCAAACATAAATTGGTCTAATATATGTAGAACCAACTACATCTAAGTGATGTGGGAACTTAGAGAAAAAATATTGGATGCTGGGAAAATTGGAATAACATCCAGTGTAGAAAAGTAAAGGGTAAGAGAAAAGACTTGAATGAAGTAAAAAGAAAGAAATCTGGAGGTTTAATGAAATCATGGGCAAGGAGCCATGGATAGAGAATTGTCCCATGCAAGGTGAGAATTGTTTATAAAGCAAAGGTGATAAAAAGAATCAATATGATGACATCAGCCCCTCTGATTTATGATGGGCAAATGGGGAGATTTTCCTTTTAACGAGCATAAATAAAGTCACCAAAGCCTTTGCAAAAAATGTTTCTCCTTTTATTCCTACAAGTGTATATTTAGAAGTAAGTGAACATATCAACTTAGGAAACACTGTAAATGAAACTATTGATGTGGAAAAAACTGTTGAAAATGAACATAAGATGCTAGAATATGGATGTACCCATTGCTGTATCAGATACAAACGACTCTGCTGTAGATAATCGCAAAGTCTAGTATGCTTGCTCTATGGTGAGCATTACAAGCAATGCATTAGAAATTGCTAGCATTGAGGGGTCTAATAAGATGCTAGATACTATGGAAATTTTGAAAGATCAAAGCGAAGTAGAGACTTTGCTTTCACCTTGTATAGAAGTTTTGTTACTTCTAAAGCAAGCTGTAGAATTTTCCTTTCCCTAAAAATTTTCATTGTAAGATTAATAACCTCCTTTATTCTTGTTTTCATCTCTTTCTTTCCAATATGATCTGCTAGTAACTTGAAGGAATTTCCCAAATGGTTAAGTTCTTCAGTCTACTTAGCTTTTTAGAATAGTATGATCTTGTTTCTCAAATTGCTATAAACTGCATTAGTTTTAACTAGGTGACTTCTCAAAATTACCTAGAAGGTGAACACAACCTAGAATTTAATAGATTTATTGACCTTATTCTATGAAAACCCAATCTTATATTTGTTAAAATCTAATTACCAAGTATCTTAACATAATCTGACACCCTTTCTTTCTTCTTATGTATAATGCTTGCATGAGCTTGATCTTTCCTAGGAAATTTTTTATAAGTTTTGGTGGAATTTTGGAGAGCTTGAGAGTTTTGGTGGCAACATTTATCAGCTATGCTACAACTTAGTCTTATAACTTGCTATTATATGTGCACTTCCACTTGCTAACCAAGCAAACAAGTTGCATTCCCCATAAGTGTTCATTTCATATGTGTCATGATTTTATTTACATAACTAATTAGTTAATATTAATATTCAATTGTAGGATTGTAATGGTTGGAAGACGAGAGGTTAGACAAAGAAGGTGAGTTTATTCCTTCTACAATGCCCCTTGATCGTGGTAACGATAGTGAAAATGAGGAAGAAGATAGCTTATGAAAGGGTGTTCATTTTGGTAGTAACCTTTGTTAAGAGAATCATGAAAGTGTGGAAGAAAGTAGTTTATGAAGGATGTTTTATTTTACTATTAACTTTTTTGTAGATGATAATCAGATTGGGAAATAGAATAGCTAATTTATGAAATAGATTTTATTATCTGGTCACTTTTTGGAAGTTGATTATGAATTTGGGAAAGAGTAGGTTATGAATAAAGTTTATTTTTGCTAGTAAATTCTGTAAAATTTGGACAATATTAATTGGGATATGTCAATGTCCTCATTTGTAACTTTTGTAAAGCTTGTAGTTGATGATGGAAGTGGACAATTATAAGCTTATATGCAAATATCCACTTTTATAAGCTATATTATTTTGCAATTGTATACATTTTTATTACAAGTTTAAATTGTTATATTTAAAAGTATAAATGGATTTATCATATTATCAAAAATATTTTTTGTGATGTTTAAATGTTACTAAATATTATTAATTTCATTACATTTAAATGTTACTAAATATTATTCATTCGTAACATTTAAACACTACAAAAAATTAATTATTAGTGATGTTTAAATATTATCAAAAATTTATACGTCATAATGTTTAAACGCTACCAAGTATTATAATTTTCGTGATGTTTAAACATTACTAAAAATATAAATTTTGTCAAAAAATTTGGTGTCAAATTGTTAATATTTAGTAACGTTTAAACATTACCAAAAATTACTTATTGGTGACATTCAAACATTACTATTATTACATCACTAGTAACATTTATAGTATTGGTGACATTTACTTTTTAAACATCACAAATTACTTTCCATAACATACCTTTTTGTGATGTTTAATAAACGTTATGAAAATTTTCTACAACGTTTACTTTAGTTTTGGTGATGTTTATTAAACATTACCAAACATTAAAATTCTTGTAATGAATAATCATCAGATGAAAAGCAAGTAAAGCAAGGTGAAAAGATTATACCTTTCACACCCAAAAAGAAAAGAAAAAAATTGAAGTTAATTCACCCGATTAAAATAAAGCATATCTCTAACAAGAAATATACACCCAAATAAAAAGCATCATGCTTAACCACAAAGGAAGCACCACATAACAAGCTAGACAACATAACTTACAAAGAAAAAACACAAGAATTAATGAAAGGAACATGGGAAGATCACAGAAGATCAATTCTAGGAGAAGAGAGAAGAAAACAGGAGAGCCAATTCACGTTACTTTGTGGTGACTAATAGAATTTAAATTATAACACATTATTAATTTAAAAATAAAAATAAAAAACCTCAATGATCTCCACATATACTTATGGATAATTAGAAAGGGAGATAAACCGTTTCCTTTAGATACCATCAAGGATAGTATAGGGAACTTTTTCAACATTTTTTTTTTTTTTTGCTTAGTTGATACTATCTAATCTGGAAGGATGGTCTAGATTCATCTAAGAAATGTTCTATATAAATAGGACAGCTTTCATGAATATATAAACATTGTAAATTAAAGGAAAAGGAAAAATTACATGTATTTCATTGAGTCTTAGGTTACATATATACACGTTTTACTGAAATAAAAAGGAAAGTAAATCTCTATTTTAGGATTAATATATATCTAATAATAATAATAATATCCTAATTTACTAATTTACAGCTTATAACACTCCCCCTCAAGCTGGAGCATAGATATTAATCATGCCCAGCTTGTTACACAGATAGTTAACCCGAGTCCCATTCAGAGCCTTTATAAGAAGATCTCCTAATTGTTCTCCAGTCTTCATAAACCCTGTAGAAATTAACCCCTACTAAATTTTCTCCCAAACAAAATGACAATCAATCTCGATGTGCTTAGTTCGTTCATGGAACACAGGATTCGAGGCAATATGAAGAGTGGCCTAGTTATCACATCATAGTTTTGCAAGAAGTGAGATGTTGAACCCTACGTCATTTAAGAGTTGATATACCCACATTACTTCACACACTGATTGTGTCATAGCTCTATATTCTGAATCTGCACTAGATCGAGATACAATATTCTGCTTATTACTTTTCCATGAAACCAAATTTCCACCAACGAAAACACAATACCCTGAAGTAGATCTCCGGTCTTCTTTACATCCTACCCAGTCAGCATCTATGAAACGCTTAATACTAATATGACCATGATTCTTATATAGAATACCACATCCAGGTGCTCCCTTTAAATAGCACAACATTTGCTTTATAGCAACCCAATGATCAACTGTTGGAGAAGACATGTACTAACTCACAACACTGACTGAATATGCAATATCTGGTCAAGTTACTGTAAGATAATTCAATTTACCAACCATCCATCTGTATTTTTCAGGATCCTCAAACAACTCTCCTTCTTTTGTCAGTTGCAAGTTAGGAACCATTGCTGTACTACATGGTTTAGCACCCAATTTTCCTGTTTCAGACAATAAGTCAAGTACATATTTTCTTTGAGATAGAAAATTTCCTTTCTTGCTTCTCATTACCTTAACACCTAAGAAATATTTCAACATTCCTAAATCCTTTGTTTGAAATTGACTTTGAAGAAAGGATTTGAGAGTCGAAATACCTGTAGTATCATTGCCAGTAATAACAATATCATCCACATATACGACTAACAGAATAATACCAGTCGTAGATCATCTGTAGAAAACAAAATGATCATATTTTCTTTTCTACATTCCAAATTTTTCAACTGCTTGGCTAAATTTTCCAAACCAGGCATAAGGGCTCTGCTTCAAACCATACAAGGACTTACGAAGATGATAAACCTTTCCTAACTCCCCCTGAGCAATAAACCTTAGAGGTTGCTCCATATAAACTTCTTCTTGAAGATCCCCGTGCAGAAAAGCATTCTTGATATCTAACTAATGTAGAGGCCAATCATAAAACGCAGCCATGGAAATAAATAACCTGACAAATGTTAACTTAGCAACAGGAGAAAAAGTGTCAGAATAATCTATCCCATAAGTTTGAGCATATCCTTTAGCAACAAGTCGAGCTTTTAAGTGAGCAATAGATCCATCAGGATTTACTTTAACAGTAAAAACCCATTTACAGCCAATGGCCTTTTTCCCTACAAGTAGATGTACCAAATCCCAAGTATCATTTTGATCAAGGGCATTCATCTCCTCTACCATTGCACTACGCCATCCTGGATGTGATAATGCTTCATGAATGGTTTTAGGAAGGGAGATAGAATCAAGAGATGTAATAAAAGAACAAGAGGAGGCTAATAGATGGTCATAAGACACAAGCGAAGAAACAGGGTAAGTACACTGTCGTTTACCTTTACAAAGGGCAATGGGAAGATCATCTCTGGAGATTGAATCTGATGACAAGGAGGCTGGCTCAGGACATGCATCAGAAGCTAGCTCAGGATCACGCTGCCTGCGAGAGTAGACCTAAAGAGGTGGTTTAGGGGTAGAAGTAGTACATGTAACTATATAGAGTAACAAATCATCATCCTCCCCCTGGCCTATATGATTGAAGGATGGAGAGAAAGGGATATTTTCATGAAAAGTAACATCAATCGATACCAGATACCTATCAAGGCTAGGACAATAGCAACTGTATCCCTTCTGAACACGAGAATACCCAAGAAAAAACACATTTCAATGACTTAGGATCAAGTTTTGTAACTTGAGGACGCACAACCCGAACAAAACATGTACAACCAAATATTTTAGGTTCAATAGGAAATAGAGATTTACTCGAGAAAAGAGTATGATAAGGTGTCTCACCAATGAGAATAACCGAGGGCATATGATTAACTAAAAAACAAGTTGTAAACACTGCATCAGCTCAGAAGTGTTTAGGAACATGCATTTGAAACAACAAAGCCCTAGCAGTTTCAAGCAAATGCCTATTCTTTCTTTCAGCAACACCATTCTGAGATGGTGTATCTACACAAGAAGTTTGATGAATAATGCCATTCTTAATCATGTAGGATTGAAAAAATTCAGATAAGTACTCTTTGGCATTATCACTTCGCAACACCTGAATAGAAACATTAAATTGAGTTTTAATTTCAGCACAAAAATGAGAAAACAACTCAGAATGATTCTTCATGAAATATAACCAAGTCACTCGAGAATAATCATCAACAAAGTTAACAAAATACTTAAATCCAGTTTTAGATGTTACTGGACAAGGACCCCATACATCTGAATGGACTAACTCAAAAGGAGCATTTGCTCGTTTATTGACTCTAGGACTTAAGCTAACATGATGATGTTTAACATACTGACACGACTCAGAAAGTAAGGACTCCAAACTGTGAAATTGAGGATACAATTTCTTCAACAAAGAGAGAGACGGATGACCCAATCAGCAATGTGCTTCAAACGGGTTTACAACTCTAGAGCAGGCAATAGACTTTGGTATATCTGTGTCTAGTATGTAGAGACCCCCGGATTCATGTCCTTTACCAATAATCTGCCTTGTCATAAGATCCTAAAAAAGGTAGTAATCGGGAAAGAATGAGATACAACAGTTAAGGGAACGGGTGAGTTTACTGACAGAAATTAAATTGAATGAAAAACCAAGCATGTTTAAGATTGAGGACAAAGGAACTAATGGAGTTAGATTTGATGTACTAGTCCCAAGAACATGGGAAGTTGACCCATTAGCTAAGATGACCGGAGAACAAGAGGTATGAGATTGAAAAGTAGATAATAGACCGTAATTACCTATCATTTAATCCGTGGCACCAGAGTCAATAACCCATTTGGAAGATGAAGAGACAAGATATGTGTTTGGTTTACCTGATTCAGCAATGGCAGTAACAGGAGTAGATGAATTCCTTAATGAATCTTGATATTGTGTGAACTTGGCAAAGTCATCTGCAGAAACTATGATAGATTTGCCAGATATATCACTGGAAGAGGCAACATGTGCTGATTGAAATCCCTGATTTCGACTTTGTAATTTTCTACAATCACACTTCATATGCCCAGGCTTATGACAATAATGACATACAAAGCCCCCAAAACTCTGCCCTCGGGTATCGACTTGGTATAAATTCTATCCCCTGGTATCAACTCCCCTACCACTACTCTCATACTGTTGCCTTCCAGTTTCATACCAACAACTCACAAGAGCACTATTAAACTAAACAGATTGAGGAGTCTCTGTACGTAGAATCCTGCTATATATATCTTGTAAGGATGAGATTGTAGACCCAAAAAGAATATGAGATTTAGTAGCGTCAAACTTAGATGGAAGTCCTGTGAAAAAAACTCATCACAGCCATTTGCTCTCTTTGAGCCTGCTAAACCTTCACATCAAGACTAAAAGGTAATAACATATTAAGCTCTTCATAAGTCCTTTTAAAATCCATAAAGTAACTCATTAGAGACCTATCCTGTTTCTTAGCACGATAAAATGCCTTGCAGACTTCATAAATATAGGAAACATTTCCCTTTCCATAATATAAAAAATCCAGATATTCCATTAACTCCTTAACAAATTCACAATGATTATCAATCGAATTCTATATTTGCAAGAATAATCGAGCATCTTCTCTAAGCCAAGTTTGCTTGGAATTACCATCCGTGGATGGATCTTCAGTCAAATGATCATCCTTATCAATACTACACAGATAGAGTCTCACAATTTTACTCCAATCCAAATAATTAAAACTATTAAGTTTATGTTCTATAATTTTTTACAATACAGGTACCACATCTGACATAACAACGGATTTGGTTTCTAGTTTTTCACTCATAATTTAAACCCAAATTCCTGCAAAAGATGAAATAAATTCGATGTACGTCAGCCTACTCCCAACTACTAACACACCGTATCAACACTAACACATTGGATTAATACCAACAATAATTCCAATTACTAAACACGCTAAATTTAACAAATCACAAACACAAGGACAAAACACATCATAGATTAACACCAACAGCGGACAAATTAACATCAACGGGCAATAATCTAACAAAGGATCGCAATCCGAAGCTAACAAACCTACACCCTAAATAGGTATTAGTCAAACGAACCACAAACCTGGGCTATATATGTATATCGGGCGAGGCTTTCGACAAAATTGGAGAGCAAACCAGCGTTGTACGCGCTCTCATGCACCAGCACATGAGATTGATGGCGAGCTGTGTAGTGGCGCATGTGTGTCACGTGCGGCGATTTCTTGTGCCAAACTTTCCAGAAGCTCTAATCGGAGGGTGATACGTCTCCGTAAGCCGACGGTGAGAAAAAATAAATAAATAAATAAAACACTCAATCCCAACTCCAACGACGGACACTTGATCCCAACTCCAACGACGGAAACTTGATGAAAAAAAATAAAACACTCAGAAATCCTTACTCTGATACCATCTAATTTAAAGGAAGAGGAAAAATTACATGTTTTCATTGAGTCTTAGGTTACATATATACACGTTTTACTGAACTAAAAAGGAAAGTAAATCTCTATTTTATGAGTAATATATATCTAATAATAATAATAATAATATCCTAATTTACTAATTTATAGCTTATAACAAACACAAAGGGGAAAAAGGAGACAACTAAAATAGCTGAAGACAACAATCATCATTTATAGCATAAGACAAACTTGTCCACCATGTTCATAATTATCACTAATGCAATGATTTTCAATTAAATATATCTTCACTGCAATTGTCTTATACAATATGATTAAACATATTATGCATATTCCTCTCACCATGATACGTGACCATACACCAAGGTAGAGTCTATGAACCAATATTTAAATTCAAAAAGAAATATATAATAGACAAGAGACTTGTATGAAAAATCAAAACCTCTCAATATCTACAACAAAAAAAAATGCATTTCTCAATAAATATTGATTTACAAAATGACCTTAAAGTGGGCATACCAAATAATAGTACTCATAGTTGTATAGCAAATCTAAAAGTAAAACAAAATTGGTACAAGAGAATAAATTTTTCTAAAATAAGTAATAAATTATATAAACAAGGCAAACCAAGATTAATCTAGACATAATGATTTGTGGGTCCCAAAAAATCATTAAAATAGAATGTATACTATGGTATAAAGGAGAGAAAACAATAAGTTTAATTTAATGACAAAAAATACATATATATATGTATATATATATGATAAATGCTAAATTAGACATATATATTAAATGAGACCGGGATTTCTATTTTATTATTCAATGAATTCTTATATTTATTGATCTATACATGTGTTCATGATGTTTTGATTAGATTAATATTTCTAGGATTTTCTATTTATTTGATATTATACATTAAGCTTGAGAAATCTAATGTATAATTAGATTTAGTATGTTTGAAGAGAATTGATGTAATCTTAGAGATAAGTTACATAATTCTTCTAGATTAAATTAAATTGGTGACTAGAATTTATTGTTTTTTTAATGTGATTTTTTAATTATGCTATTGTGAAGATATTCAAATAGATAATTTTATGATTAAGGTTTAATAAGCTTGAGAAAGTTATTAAACTAAATTAACAATTCTCCCGATCATTGAAATTTAAGAAGGATTTGAATACTTTTGGTTAATGTCACATAATAATTCTTAGGGAAAACGAAGTCTAAATACTAGTTTTACCATCTTAAAGTTAATTATAAATTGCTTTACTTTTTCTATCTTTTAATAAAATTCTAATTATTTAGTTAATATTCTGTTATAGCTTTTAAATCAATCAATCCCTATAATTTACCGATTAGATAATAAGGTGTAGGTTCATATTAGTACCCATAATCTCTGTGGGACAATATATATTATATACTATATTACAAAATTTAATAGGTATACTTACCTCACATCAAAGTTTTGGCTTCATTGCCGGTGATTTCAATATTAAGAATACTAATCACTTTATTAATTTGACCATTTTTTTTGTTTCTTGTTTTTAGTTTTTATTTATTTATTTAAGTAGTGCATGACTAGAAATATTCCATTAGATGTGTTGATTTCTTATTCAAAAATTGAAAGGACAACTAAGAAACTACAAAAAATAGCTCGGTAAATAGTAGAGGAACTAAATAAAGGATCTCCTACGAGAATTAAGGCAGAAGAAGAAGAGGAAGAGTTAGAAATCATGGGTGATGAAAATCAAAACCAACAGCAGACTATGTCCAATTACTTTAAACCTTCTTTAGTCGGAGCCAACTCGAGTATCGTTAGACCACCTGTTGCTATCAAAAACTTTCAAATTCAACCTCATAGTATATAAATGGTGTAGTAGCAAATCCTCTAGTTTAATGAACTGCAAGATGAGGATCCCAATGCTCAAATATCTAACTTTTTAGAGATTTGTAACACTTTTAAGATCGATGGAGTTTTAGATGACGCAATTATGTTACGACTCGTCCCCTTTTCACTAAGGGGTTGAGCAAAACAATAGTTGAATTCACTTTCAAGTGATGTATCACTACTTGGGAAGATATGGCTCAGAAGTTTCTAGGAAAATAATTTCCACTTGCTAAAATCGCTAAACTCAAGAAAGACATATCATCCTATACTTAACTAGAGGCCAAGACCTTGTATGAAAGTTGGGAAATATATGAGGAATTATTGAGGAGATGCCCACATCGTAGCCTACTCCTCTAGATGCATATTCAAACTTTCCACAATGGTTTAAATCTATCAATAGGATAAATGATTGATGTTGTTGTAGGAGGAACATTAAACACTAAAACACACAAAAAGGTTTAATCTTTGATTGAGGACATGGTTATGAATAGTTCTCAATGGGAAGGTGCTAGGGTGAGAAACAAAGCAGCAAGCATCTACGAAGTAGATCAAGTAACAACCTTAACCAATAAGGTGGATGCCATTAGTAGAAAGTTAGATGCACTTTTCGTCAATCCAAAGTGCAACTCATGAGAAGTTGATGTAGAGAATCAATGAGAACAAGCAAACTATTTAGGAAACTCTTCTAAGTCACAAAACAACCCCTATAGTAATACCTACAATCTAAGATAAAGAAATCATTCGAACTTTTCTTAGAGTAACTAAAATCAAAATCAATAGAGGATTAACTTGCCTCCCTTAAGATTTCAATGACTCCCACCACAAGAGAAGAAATCAAGTTTAGAAGAACTTTTAACTAAATATATTCAAACTAATGAATCTCAATTGCAAAATACTGAAACTTCTCTAAGGAATCAATAAGCCTCCATTCGTAACTTGAAAAATCAAGTAGGATAACTTATAAAGATGATGGATGAAAGACAACAGAGGACACTACTAGGAAACACCAAGACTAATCCTAAAGAGCATGTGAGAGTAATAAACCTTAGAAGTGGAAAGGAATTACAAGTTAAATAGAAGACCAATGGGGAATCATAATAGAATAAAGAGAAAGCTAAAGAAAAAGAAAATATTGAGACACTAAAAGTGAAGGAATACAAACCACCCATACCTTATCCTAAGCGCATGAAGAAAGACCACTCTAACGAGCAATTTAGTCATTTTCTCGATTTGTTTAAGCAATTACATAATAACTTACGTTTTGTTGATGCCTTATCACAAATTCCAAAGTACACTAATTACTTGAAGGAACAACTCTCAAACAAAAAAAAAAAAAAAAAAAGCTCGAAGAGATATCAACCATGACATTACATGAGGAATGCTCGATGTTGATGCAAAATAAATTGCCACAAAAATTAAAGGATCCGAGGAGTTTTACTCTACCTTGTTTTATTTGCAATTTATCAATAAATGGAGCTCTAGCTAACTTAGGCACAAGTATAAATCTAATACCAAATTATATGTTTAAAACGTTAGGATTAAGAGACCCTAAACCAACACATATGAGCATTCAATTAGCTAATATATATTGGCATTATTCAAGATGTATTGGTTAAGGTAGGTACATTCATATTTCTAATAGGCTTTGTAAAGATATAGATGAGGACATTGAAGCACCACTAATTTTAGGTTTCCACTTTCTAGCTACTTCTAAGGCAGTTATAAATGTAGAAAATCAAATGTTAACTCTAAAAGTTAAGGATGAAGAAATAACTTTCAAAACACTTGACACAATTCAATAACTCCCTAAGAGTAATGATACTTGTTATTTCCTAAATACATCTAACCTACTTAGTGCTACTTGTGTGTAGGATGGTAGTTATACAAACCGAGTTCAACAACATCTCACTCATGTCAAGCAATAGGGTCCAGATAAATTCACACAATTTAAGTGCCAAAATTTTCATGGTTGTCCACCTAACTTAAAAAAGATAAGTGGGTCAAGCTAACGATGTTAAAAAAAAGCGCTTCTTAAGAGGCAACTCAAGTTTAATTTTCAATTAAGTTTTCCTTAGTTTAATTTAATTTAATTTAATTAGATTTATTTTCATTTTGAAAAAAAAGAAGAAGAAGAAAAAGCAAGCCAAAATTTCTTTTGCGAGTTCAACATAATGACTAAACATGGTCATGTTAAAGGGCATATCGAAATGATACTATTCTTTGGATATAACATGACCATTAGACATGAGCATGTTGAAGTTGTGTTAAGATCAATTATGAATTTTTTTCTTACAGAAAGCTACATAACCTTTTAACATGGTCATGTTTAGGTTGTGTTTAATGGAGCTTTAGATTTAATCTTTACAGAGAGTTACACGATCGTGTCACAGTCATGTCAAAACAACCGAAGAAGGTAAATTTTCATAGAGAATTACACAACCTTTAAATGCGACCATGTGTGAAGTCATGTCAAATGTGACCTGTTCCAATTTTTCCAAGAGATATAGGGCCATTAGATACAGTTGTATCTCCACTGTATTGACCCTAAGTCCTTTATTTTATTTTTAGGGCACAAACATGGCAAAGAAGAAGAGGATGAGAAGGAGGATGATGTTGAATATAGTGATTGGCATTTTCTATTTTCTTTTTCTCTAATGTAATAATAAGACTTTGATAGTTAACTAAACTAGATTTTAACCATTTTTCCTTTTCTATTTCTTTTCTTTTCATTGTTGTTTTAGATTTCTGTTCCTCTTCTCCTTTTTGTAGCTTTCAATGTTTATGAGCGTTTAAGATCAACTATTGTACACACTACGCTCATTTGCAATGGAACAAACACCATATTTAGGAGAGTATTGGTTCCTTTCCTCACTACCTTCCTCACATTTTTGTTTATGTTTTCTTTGATTCTTATTGTGTTAATTTTTCTTTTTATTCATTCATTGAGGATAATGTACAATTTTATGCTTGGGGAGGGAGGTTATAAAATGTGTGGTTATTTAAGAAATCAAAATTGGTTTATTTCACCTAAAAATCATTAAATTAACTTGCAATTTAGTATAGAAAAACTCTTCAAATAGTATAGAACACTTTATCAAACTTTTGCACTTGAAGACTTAGAAATTTGAATAACATCACTAGTTAGAAATTAGTCATGGATTTCTTTTGACTTTACTTTGATGTATATTTTCCCTTTTGACATTTTTGGAGCACCATAATCCTTGATAAATAAATAGTTGATACTTATCCTTTGAAATTTTTTTGAAAAATTAATATAGTTAGAGATGAAAATAAATTAATTGAATTGAAATTTAGCTGTGAGCCTCATTGACTTGAGTAATTAAACTTGCAGGATGCCTCCTTTGTTTGGAATAACAACTATTAACTTGAGTGAAGAACTCAAGATTATTGGTTGAAAGCTTGCTAAAAAGGTCTAAAAAAATTCCATATTAAGTCTAAACGTAAGCAATAAGCTCTTTTAAATAAAGGTAATAGATGGTTCGAAGGGGTATCTTAAAACCTAATAGCCTAAGATCATCTAGTCTAAGACTTACTAATCGATGAAACTACCTGCCAAAAAAAAAAACCAGAGAAATGATTAAGGGATAAGTAGATATATTTATCTTGGATTGTAATGTTTAGTAAAATCAAAAAAGGGGGTGTATACATTTTTGTAAAAGTTAGTAAAGTGCCTACAATTTTTTCTTGATTAAAGAGATGATAATTCAAGTTTTAAATCTTTCATATGTTCAAGACAATTGGCTGAGTGAAAAATATAAGAGTTGTAGTTAATCTCCCTTTTCAAACTGCAAGTTAATTAACAGTTTGTTCTTAAACCATTATAAGATTAAATGAGAATTAATTTGATTGATTTTTTTAATAAATTGATTAAGTATTTCTTCTCGTAAGACTCGATTTGATTAATTTGCTTAAGGATAAGCAAATGCTTAAGTGTGGGGGATTTTGATAAATGTTAATTTAAATATGTATATTAAATGAGATTTAAGTAATTTTCCCTTGATTTTGGCATGTTTTTGAAGAATTTAAATTTTAATTAAGTAATATTTTGTTTTTTGGGCTTTGATGGATAGTGGAATTAAAAAAAAAATCCAATTTTACTCAATTTGGAGCTAAATCGAAGAAGTTATGAAGCTTTCAAGCTAAACATAGCCTAACATAACTATGTTCAAAACATGTTGTAGTTGAAGAATCACAAAAAATTACATAGGGGCTAGACACAATTGTGTTCGTTAGTTGTGTATCTCTTAGAGCTAATTGATTTAGACATGACTGTATCCAGGCCATGTCTATTAAAACATCATGTTTTACACGATTCTAATTAGCAAATCGGACATGACTTGAAGCACGACCATGTTAAACAACATGTTGGCCTAAAGCACAAAGTTTTTTACACTCATTATATAAATAGAAGAGGACTTAACATCAAGGGGATATAAATAATTTTTCTAAGTTGTTCTAGCATTTTAGAGAGAGATAAGACGGCTACTTTTCTATACTATAAGAAATTAGGGTTTTTCTTAGTTTTAATTGATTTCCTTAATGATGCATGTTTATATATCATTGAAGAATTCGGTTTCCGGTATGAGTAGTGCTTAATTTTCTTTGGTATCTAAAGTTGTGGAACCTAGGTTTATTATGTAATTAGGATTTATATTTTACTATTCAATAAATTCTCATATTTCTTGATTCATACATGTGTTCTTGATGTTTTGATTATATTAATATTTCTAGGATATTTTTCTATTTATTTGATATTATACATTAAGATTGAGAAATCTAATGTATAATTAAATCTAGCATGTTTGAAGAGAATTGATATAATCTTAGAGATAAGTTACATAATTTTTCCAAATTAAGTTAAAATGGTTGTGGGAATTTATTGTCTTTTTAATGCAGTGTTTAAATTATGCTATTATGAAGATATTCAAATAAATAATTTTAAGATTAGGGTTTAATAAACTTAGACAATTATTAAACTAAATTAGGAATTTCCCTAGACAATGAAATTTAAGAAGGATTTGAATACTTTTTCTTAATATCACATAATAATTCCTAGGAGAAACAAAGTCTATATACTAGTTTTACCATCTTGAAGTTTATTCTAAATTTCTTTGCTTTTCTATCTTTCAATAAAATCCCAGTTCTTTCAGTCTGTTATAGCTTTTACATCAATTAATGTCTATAATTTATTGATTAGATAATAGGGTTTAGGTTAATATTAGTACTTGTAATCTCTGTAGGACGATATCCATATTTTATACACTATATTACAAAATTTGATAGGTGCACTTGCCCCATATTATAATATATATACATATGAGCTTAGTACCAAATTGTTTTCACAACTAAGTCATTATCATTCTTAAAATATGGGCACAAATTGACTTTTTTCACTTAAGGAGCTAGGCTTTATTTGATTTTACATGGTAAGAAATATGATGATGATGTAACTACAAAGAAACTAGGCTTTATATTATATTACATGACAACAAATATAAGATTTGATCCATCGGATTTATCTTAGTATTCGTTATTTAAATATTAGGATCATCTATCAAATTTATTCATTTATCCATGTTATCTTAGTATTTGTTCTTTAAATATTAGGATCATGCTTAGTGACATTGTTATATGCACTTTTAAATATGATGTCCCCCAAGTTGCTTGTGTCTATAAGAATCTTGTAGACATTGAACCTAGCAATCTTTGCTCCAATCACTAGACCATCATCATAGGGAGTATAAACTCCCTCTAAGTCTTCATTCAAGCATTGGATTATGTTATCTATTCTTGACTTCTTCCCATGCAAGTTCATCATATACTGGTGTTGGTGAGGTTAGGGCATAGGTCTCACTATGAGAGCTCAATCACTCTTTTAATGAGGGCCCCTAACTATGGTGTTGATGACGTCATTGGGAGATCTATTGTTGTTTACATTCAAGGTGTCAACCTACTAGTCGTGTTTCACCCTTCATCTTTAGGTGGGCCGCTTCACCTCTTCAGCTTGATGATCAATATGCTCCTTAAGGTAGCCAATGGCTAGCATCCTCAAAAGTATTCTTGAGTTAGACATAATTTTCAGTGTTGTATCCTTTATCTCAATGAAACTCACAATATTTATCTAAGCTCTACCATGAGGGATTGCCCCTCATTTTCTTAAGCTAAGTGAGGATACCATGTTTTTTACCTCAAGGAGTATCTAACCTTATGATTAATTGAGGGGTATGTGGTCCGCATATAAGAGAATGGTGTGCTTTTTATCTTACTTACCATTGTTACCTCCATGAAACAAACCCTCATTACTTCTTAGACCGAGCTGATCTTTGATAGAAGGACAGTCTTTATTATCCCTCTTCTTTTCACTTTAGTTGGCTTCCCTACAAGCTTTTGTTATTGTCTTCCATCATGATGAACTTTGCAACTTGCTCATGAAATTCATCGAAGTCCTTAGGCTTCCTCTTCAATAATGAGATGAAGAAGTGGCCTGATGGTCGTACACCCATAATCATGATGTTAAAAGCGATGTGCATGTCAACATTTGGAATCTTTGGCATTACAGCGGTGAAGCGGGAGAGTTAATCTTTAATGGATCAATCTTGAGATGAGTCCTTTATTAGCATTTTACTTGCTAGGAAGTACTAGTGGAATTTCTTGCCAAGCTCCTTAAAGTTGGAAATGGAGTTTAGCCTTAAATGATTGTACCATGTCCAAGCTATCTTCTTTAGGATGCTTGGAAAAGCTTTGCAAGCGATTTTATCACTATAGCTTAGGAGCCTTTTCTAAGCCATGAAGTTGCTAAGGTGGTCACTCGAGTCGATTGTCCCATCATAGAACTCTAGCATCGAGATCTAAATGTGCGAGAGCAACACTTCATCTTGGATCTCTTAGGTGAATAGATATTGTTTAAAAGAAAGTTGATCCTAAGGGTTAATCTTCTTGGAATCGTGGAGGTCAAATGACCTTTTGATCCAATTCTTTAGCTCGCTAACATTAGCATCGTATAAGGAGTGATGTTAGTGCACCATAGGAGGTTCAACTCAATTTAGTTAAAGCACGGCTCAACCATGTGATGTAGTTGGCAAGGAAGGCAACTAGAGAGTTAGTGGAGCATTGTTTCGTGTAATAGGTGGTGGTGGTGGTAGTGGGGACTGTGTGGATACATGATCATCATTTAGCTCCATTGATGGTGTAGGATGCTATTGTTGTTGCAACTCCTCCACATGAGCATGAAGCTACATGTTTTTAACCATTACAATGTTGAGCATTCTCTCCAAGTGTTGTCAACTTCTACTAAGGTAAGGAGGTAGAGGTGTTAATATGGGCAGGAGGGTGGTTTTTTCTTTGGTCATTTTGGAAGGTTACTATGTTTTTAGATTTAAAGTGTTTGTTGCTAATCATTATGTGGATTCAAACCGAGGACGGCACCAAATGTTGTTAGTTAATCTTCACTTGAGGTTATGAGACTTGTAAAAGGTAACAAAGAGTGAGTTTTTGGGTTGCCAAGACAATTTCTAGCGTGGCCACTCTAATACTAAAGTTAGAATTAGAAGAAAATAGGATTGGCATAATAGTAAGGGAATTTAAGAGGGAGAGAATGTGAGGTCCTTTACCATGAAAGTTGTGCTTATATTTATAGGTGTGGTAGATAAAAAGTTGGAAGGAAGTAATTAAGACCGACATCTTATGTCATGACTCTAAAGATCTAGAATAGTGGAGTAGTGGGCAATTGCGGATCTCATCTGACTAACAATTCTCGCCTATCTTCACTCAGAATGTGGTTAGGCCTCTTGACCTAAGTCTAACTAAGTTGACTTGGTATTAAACGTACAAGTCACTAGCAACTACTCGGTGTGTTAAAAGCCGACCTAAGCATAAGGGCCTAAGCTCGAAATAGCCTATCAATAGCATTACATATGATAAATTTCTAAGAGAAAGTTTCATTACAATGTATTAATTAACTAAATAAAATCCTTTTTAATTTGTAGTTATGAATAAATAACTATAGCATGGATTATAATTATAAGTGTTCTAGTTACCCATTATCATTTTCCTAAAAAATTTGTATTATATAATAAAAAATCTCATAGTGCATTTCTTAATAAAGTCCTATTAAATATATGGTATATACCATGATTATCAATGATATTACAATAGGTGGACATTTTCCTTTAGATATTTTTATATTGACACATTAGCAAATGCAACACCTATGGCAAATGCAGCACCCCCTCTCCCCTAGTTTAACCTTTCTATGTCTAACCCTATATGTATACTTATATATGCATCTTATCAACATATATATACTACAAACAACTATAATAATATATTGTTTGTATACTATATTATATATTTTACACAATACATCATTGAATGTGTCTTATATTATATTCTATATACATTGCATAAGGTCTACTATGTGTACAATTATGCATGTTATAATTGATATAATATGTTGCATATATATCTTATGGCATATGTTAAAATATATTTTATATTTATTATTCAAAAAAATTATATAAAAAAGTTCTTTTATGTAGTGTCTAATCAATACTATTTTCTATACAAAAGATAGCATGTATGCTTATCTACTGAAAATAGTATATTGTGTAGTATATATACATAAACAGGTATTATAATATGTTGTATATTATATTCTATGTACTACATATATATGCATGTTATCAACCATATAGTCAGCCCATATTAAAATTAACTATAATATATTATATAATATATATTTTTTCAATATATATTATTTTAAATACAACATAAATATATCATTTTACATGCTACATATTAAATGTATAATTTCAATAATTTTTTTTTTAGCCAACATATTACTTCAATAGTAAGACCGTGTTATTATATATATGTATGTATTTTATTCATTATATTGCATTTTTTTTTTACGAAATCATTACATTGCATTTATACATATTCAATAAACTGAGATTATATTCAACAAGGCAAGTTTATACTCATTCCAAGTTGGGTATTAATGTTAAAGACCAAGGGCAATTTAGTATTTTTGTCTTAAATCAAAGCCCCTCAACTACTTCAACATATCTAAATGCATTCCTCAACCCCCACATCCCCACACCACCTCCCCCCCCCCGGTCATATTCTCTCTCTTTTGTTATGTACTCTTCCTTTCTTTCCAACAGTTTCTTCTTCCACTTTGCAAACTTCACCAAAAAATGAAGGTAAGCAAACGACTTCTACATTTTTTTTTCTTGAGTTTTATGATTATTAGAGTTTTTAATGTGGCTTGTAGATGTTGAACTAAAGTTGGGCACATGCCTTTGGTGAAGAATAACGTAATTGTGCAATTTTAGGATAATTTCTTGTAGTTTCAAGCAAGTTTTCTTCATTAATTGTGATTAAATTCTATTGATTAATCCAATTGTATAGTAAAGATTAGTTTTTTTATTAAGACTCTGGTTTGGAAATCTATGATAGTGTTGAAAGTGAGAATTTATGGTTGAAAAGGGTTGAATGTATGGAGATTAAGAGGCTTATAAGGGTTCAAAATGTTTAGAGTCATATTTTGCAAGTTAGGATTAACTTATGGGTGATTTTGCATATGTCCAATAGTAAATTCTATAGTTTAGGAGAAAAGCTTTAAACTATTTCATGAAGGTCTAGAGCATCCGAGGGTTTTAAAGAGCACAAAATGTGCTCAAAGTAGCTTTTCTCATAAAAAGGTTTAGACCTTTTAGAAAAGGTTTAGAGCATCACTTGTTGAGAGTAAGAAATCTATTTTTCTACTTCAAATGTTTTAAACCTTTTTTAGATGGTCTAGACCTTTTTTGACCGTTTTCCAAACTTCACTAGTTTTCATGCTTTTTACTTCCTAAAGACTTCATAACTACTCTAAAAACCTTTTTTTATCATTAAATACACCTAAGTTGATGAATCAAAACCCTATTTGTACTAAAATATTTATCATTCATTAAATTACCCATTTTTTAAACTTTCTACCACAAGTAAACTATTTTAATAAATACAAAGCATCTCTTTAAACTAAATGCTTATTAAAACAAGTATGATAAGTACAGAGTTGTATGGCAAGTTTTGGAGCCAAGAGTTCTCTTAAAGGAGTCAGTAGAGTTAGGTAGGATTAAGCAGTAAAGGAAATTAGATAACATAATATATATATATATATATATATGTAAGGCAACTTGGGTATTTTGCTAAACCCTTTACATTTATGGCTTTACATCAACAAACAAGTTTAGAGGAAATTGGAATCTAATTGAACTCACCATTTCAAGTATGTGTATATTGTATTTACTGCTTTTACTTGAAAACTAGAAATTAATAAACCTAATGAACTATCAAACTAACTATTGTTTGCTATTTGTGCGTGACTAGACTTAAGGGATCAGGAATACTAGTGATCAAGGTGGTATCCTGATGACTGATATGTGACATTTTCCTAAGTCTTATACCGAAATGATCTAAATAGATATAGGTGACTCGTAAACTTATTGGTGTTGAGGATTACCCAACATCATATATTTATATATTATATTTATTTGTAATGGAGGTCTCATGTTATCCTAAGTCTTGGGATGCCAACACTATATTGTATGCTAGACTTAATAATAAGAAAATTAATATGTTGTTATAAATTATATGTTATGCATTTTTTTTAATGTGTATTTGCTTTAGGTGATATGCGGATGTAATTGTGGTATGGATGAACTAGGCATTAACATACCCTTCATAGAAACATTTTTCAGTTGTAAGTACATCTAAGGAGACAATGGTTTATGATGGGATAACCGTATAACTTTGCTCGGGGGAGATGATGTTGAGTTTTATTACTATTATAACAATTAGATGTGTTGATGTGGTAGTAGGTGATTATGGATGATCTATTTAGTTCAATTGTAATGGAGATGAGACTATAGTTAATATTTGGTCATTGTTGGGTTGTAGATTTAGCTTTAGATGTATATTTTTTAGTTTCTTTAGGAACATAAGATTTTGGATGACATGTGATGACGTTGCACTTGTGGATGAAGGGTGAGACTATCCCCGATAATATTTTCTAGCAATTGATAATTTCAATGAATCTAGCAACTACTTTGACCAACTACAGAACGGAAAAAAGAATGCCAAGCAGGTAGTTGATGATAGAAGTCTATTTTACTCACGGTGTCAAGTGCTGTTCGGCTGTCTAATTCACTTATGATTCCACTCTCTCTATTTTAAGTCATATTCACCCGGTGAATATCGTGTCCCCCTTGTTTATATCCAAGTTGAAGCTAAATTAATTGAAATGGACGAGGATGGCCGGAAACAGATGACTGAAGTCAACATTCGAAAAGGATAATTTTTTAACCATTCTACACCAATAATAAATGTTGTTTAAAATGGATGGTAAAACTTTTCAATGATAAATAGAAGATCAACATTATTAAAGTAGTTTAAATAAATGATAAACATTATTAAAATAATATAGATGGATAATAATGTTACAATAAAATAGAATCTAAAAATTATACATAAGAGGTGAATGTTATATATATAACGAGAATTTCAACAATGTAATCACTTGAAGTTACATACTTAAATATTGTTTTTAAAAAAAATTACGTAAATATTATACTTATAAAACATATTACTAAAATAAGTTTCGAATGCACGAATCATATATGCGACTTTAGATATATTGAAAAAATTTAGGTTAAAGGTGCAAATGAGCCTTCAGTACAATTTTTTTTTTTCTTAACCCTAGGGAATCTTGTATTGCAAACCTATAAAGCTTATAACACTGCAAACCTATAAAAAATTTACAAATATGTAAAATTATTATAAATGTATGTCTGCAAACCTAAAAGTGATATAGCAAATTTACACAGTAATACATAGGAACAAATTTGCACCGACAATTTCTAACATAAACACGAATCCTTATTTTAGAACAAATGTTCACATTTCCTCTGTAAACTTCACTTTGCAAATTTTTGTTTTCACAATTTGTGTTTTACATAAGTTTTAGTTTATTCAAATACGTATGTGAAAATTTCTTCATCAAGATCTCGATATGTTTTCTTAAGAAAAAAAATATTTTTATTACTATTATATTACTTTGGATAAATGCAAAAAAAGAAAAAAGAAAAGACACGTAAATATATATACTACATAAATTTTATTAAAATAATTATTATTAATAATTAACTATTAATTAGTAATTAATTAATTATTAATATATGACTAATTAACATTAGTAAATGAATTATGTATATATGTTATTATAACGCATTTTTGTAAACGTAGCCGTTAAATTAAGTTATTGTTAATTAACTGTTAATTAGTAGTAATTAGTCGTTAAAATATTATTAATTAATTACTATAAAATTAATTAGTGAAAAATTTTGTATTGGGTGGAAATGTAAAATATTTGTATAGTTTAGTAGAATTAGTTATAAAAGTAAGTAGTTAGTAATTATCCGTTAATTAAAGATGATTAGTCATTAATTAATTATTGTAAAATTAATTAGTGAAAAAAATTGTATTTATTGCAAAGTGAAAATATTTGTATGGTTTTGCAAAATGAGTTATAAAATTAATTAGTTATTAATTATCTATTAATCAAAGGGGATTAGTTGTTAATATATCGTTAATTAATTACTATAAAATTAATTAGTAAAAAATTTTCTATTGGGTGGATATTTAAAATATTTGTATGGTTTAGTAGAATTAGTTATAAGAGTAAGTAGTTGGTAATTATTAGTTAATTGAAGGTGATTAGTCATTAAAATATGGTTAATTAATAATTGTTGTAAAAGTAATTAGTAAAAAATTTTATATTTATTGCAAGGTAAAAATATTTGTATATTTTTGTCGAATGAATTATAAAATTAATTAGTTATTAATTAGTTGTTAATCAAAGGAAATTAGTCATTAATACATCATTAATTAATTGCTATAAAATTAATTAGTAAAAAATTTTATATTAGGTGGAAATGTAAAATATTTATATGATTTAGTATAATTAGTCATAAAAGTAAATAGTTGGTAATTATCCATTAATTAAAGATGATTAGTTAATAAAATGTTGTTAATTAATTGGTATAAAATTAATTAATGAAAAATTTCATATTCATTGCAAATGGAAAATATTTGTATTTTTTTGTAGAATTAGTCATAAAAGTAAGTAGTTGTTAATTATTCGTTAATTAAAAGTGATTAGTCGCCAATATGTTGTTAATTAATTATTGTAAAATTAATTAGTGAACAATTTTGTATTTGTTGCAAAGTGAAAATATTTGCATTGTTTTGTAAAATGAGTTATAAAATTAATTAGTTATTAATTATCCATTAATCAAAAGTTATTAGTCATTAATATATCATTAATTAATTGCTATAAAATAAATTAGTGAAAAAATTTGTATTGGTTACAACTGTAAATTATTTGTACGGTCTTGCATAATAGATAGAGCTTGGACCTTTCGATCCTTCGATATTGATGCAACAGGCGAGTCATCGATCACAGGCCGTTTAGGATGGAGAGGTAATAGACGTTTTACTTATCAATTACTTTATGTTACATTAGAAATAGGAAAACATTTGACATGCTATTAGCATAAGATCAAGCAACCCTCGCTATGCAATGGTGTAAACACCCCATTTTTACCCTAATGATCAATAATAATCAATTTTTAATTTTTTTTTTCCATTTTTTTTCTAATTTAGCAAAAATAGGAAAAATATTCAAAAAATAAAATAAATAGGAAAAATACATCAATTTTGGAAAATAATTATAGATATAGTAATAAAAGGGATTAAATAATTTTTACAAATTTTTGGAGTTTCAAAAAATACAAAAATAATAAAAAATCGCATTGCATATATGCAAATTGCAAAAATAAAAAAACAACGAGTAAGTGGGCTAGCCCAACTGGTCCGGACCACGGCCTCATGCACGCAGGGGGAGGGCTCGGTCACAGGTTCGAAACCCAGGGGAGGCAGATTCCGCGTTTTCCATTTTTTTTTCCTCGCCTAGTATACGTGTTAGTAGCTGATTGGCTGGCACAAACGCATGCACTAGGCACGTGACCTTCTTCTTCCTTCGTCCGAGATCGTCGCCAGTGGGGAAAAAATCGCATTTTGGCCGTTTTGATTCGATTTTTTGCACTAATCCAACAGATCTTTAACTAAAATAGGATAAACATCATCTAATTGGAATCAAATCGCAACAAATTGGTGAATTTGCACAAATCGAAGGAGGGTTTTAACCACAAATCCGATTCATCTCAATCGGAGGAAATCTAAGCTTATCCAGCTCGATTCCTTGCGGCTATAAATAGAGGAGGAAGGGAGGAAGCAGGGGCACGGATCAGAAGTGAGAAAAAGAGAGAAAAGGAGAGAAATCGAAGCTTCGCCGAATTTTCCCAAGCCACGATCACCGATCAAGCCTCAAACCGCCACCAAGAGGCGTTTCTGGAGAAATCCACCGCCACAGTTGAGCTCCCCACCCCCGAAAACCTAGGAAACGATACCTCAACCTCCTCGAAAGGCCACCGGAACACCGTCAACAAGCACCCTCAACTGCTGTGACCGGTCGACCCGACCCTCTTCAACCCGACCCGCGCGCCAACCCAGATCTAAGTAAGTCGGATTTTTCGATTTTTTTGTATTTTTTATTTAATTATTTATTTATTTATAGAATTTATTTTTTTTTTTTGTTTATTGAAAAAATAGAAAAAAAATAGAATTTAGATTAGTTTTTTTTTTAGAATTTAATTTAGGGTGAATAATAGAAAATAATAATAAAAAATAAAAAATAATAATAATAATAAAATAATAAAGATATACTAGAAAAAAATGGTAAAATTTTTAGTTTAGGGTAGGTAAATAATAGAAAAAAATTAATAAAGATTAATAAAAAATAAAAAAATAATAATATTATAGGTAGGTAAAAAATAGAGAAATAAATTTTATCACTTAGAAAAAAAAATTATAATAAATCCAAAATTGATTTTTTCCTTAGAATCATTATTTTTCAAAAAAATCAAATAATCAAGCTTAGGCTTCGATTTTTCCAGAAAAAAATACTAAAATGATAAAAACATAAACCAAAAGTAATTTCATAATTAAAATTCACAAACACATTAAAATTTTCAGGAAAAAGTAAACTACGGCCCGTTTGATCCTGAATAGCAGGTATGTAGGCACCCATTTGGGGCAACTCTAAAAAGAATGAAAAATCATTTTCTTAGAATAAGTTACTCAAAAACACAATAAAAAGACAACAAAAATGAAATAAAAGACATTAGGAAAAGGTTTAGATTTCAGGAGAATAGGGTGGTAACTTTAAGGTTTTAATAGGTTAGCCTCCGAGCCCAGAAACTCTAGTTTTCCACTTCCTCTTTCACAAAAAAAAAAAAAACGAAAAGAGGAAATCACGCTGACTAGTAGTCTAAATTAGGATTAACCTG
Source organism: Laguncularia racemosa (assembly GCA_037954665.1). Lineage (NCBI taxonomy): Eukaryota > Viridiplantae > Streptophyta > Magnoliopsida > Myrtales > Combretaceae > Laguncularia > Laguncularia racemosa. The sequence continues at coordinate 4,399,583 of JBBMOL010000031.1, read as the reverse complement.
CTCAATTAGTCCTAATTCGATCTTTCCCAACCACGGTTGGGTGGCGACTCCAAAATAAAATGAAATTCCTAACTCAAGTCGATGGTCTATATTAGATAAGCATAGGGTCTAGTATAGATTGGATTAGGAATGGAAAATAAAAAATTAGACTCGACAGATGGCATGAGTTGTCACTCCATTGTGATGAGAGTACGATCCTATTCGATGATAAAATGGAGCCACACTTGTAGTTGGTTGGATTTGAAGGTGTGAATTGTTTGCCATACATACCCCTTGATTGACACATGATTACAGCATTGGTGAAGAAATGGCATCCAGAGACGCATACATTCTACATGCCGACGAGGGAGTTTACAATTATGCTACAGGATGTGGAGATCTAGCTAGGATTCCCCATAGATTGACAAGCAGTTACAAGGAGTAGTTGCTTGGATTTAGGAGCAATATGCGAACTGCTAAGGGTGAGATAGAGGTTTAACGGTAGGGGAACGTACGCATTAGTATGATATGACTCCGTGATATGTTCTAACTGATCCCACGAGACGCCAATGTAGAGCAAATACATCTAGCTACTCATGCATACATACTGTAGCTCTTATGGAGATTTATCTTTGCCAATAAATCTAGCACCCTCGTCTATGCAATGTGGTTACCTTTGCTAGAACATTTCAACATTGCCTGGACATATAGCTAAGGATTCGCTTGTCTGGCATGGTTGTATCACAAACTATGTATCGCATCCTCACCATCAACACATAAGATTAGAGGGGCAGCCATATTGCTACAGGTTTGGGCTTGGGATAGATTTCCCTACATCATATCCGTTAGTTGACACAGACTATCTATACCAACTAGATGTCTACTAGTGGCATAGTGGAACACGCCGAGGGACACGCAGTTTCACCCCACCCATGTTGTTGGTGCATATCAAGATACATTAGACAGGAAAAATATGTCATAGGTACCTTAATAATCAAATTTCTTTCCTTGCAATTAATCATAGTTATCATTTGAAGTCAATAAAATTTCATATTTTCAAGTTAAATAGGAGCCGTACAATGGGAATTTAATTAATCTACTGTCATATTTCTGCAAAGCTAGCATGCATGTTTGGACAGCTCAAGTGCCACTTATTTGTTTCCACATTGTTAAGTGGCATTTCCCAAATCAAGTGGCGAAGTAGTTTAGTGGGTTCTAATATATCCTACAGCCAATGAACACGTAGCCGAAGCTCCATGAAATCCATGGTCGAATTGATGTTGATTGGACCATCCTACATGAAGTATATTTGAACATGTGGAAACAGTGGGTTGATTAAGTCATTCATATAGATGGCCCTTACGGTATGCATAATAGTTACTTGCAATCGTATGGATTGATCAGCAGGCAATACATTGGCCGCACAAGGGCAGTTCTTAGATTTTTGGTATGAATGATTTATATAAACTCTTACTAATGTCTAAATAATAATATGACAATGTTAACCTTAATTTACTTTTTCTTCTTACTTGTAGAGTGACACCTTACGACAAATTTGCTTGTCACCGGATATAGACACGACCATGAGAATATCTACTCAGGGTCTTTAGTTCATACTTCACCATTGGGGGGGGGGGGGGGGGTGGAGGATACCCGCAACCATAGCAACACCCTAGGAGAAGGCAAAATCGGTTCTGGCAGGGCGACGAACAAGGGGACGACAATGACCTCGAAACCGAGGTGAGCTAAAGGAAAATCCAAGGCAAGACGAACAAATGCATATTGATCCCAATGCAATGCATGTTAACTTAAGGCCGATGATCGGCCAATATGAGACACCACATCGGCATTCTATCAATGGTCCTATAACAACATCACCAACTCCATGGAAGCAACGCCCTGGAAAACAACCTATGTACTAGGGTAAATCATAAAATTAACCAACAGAGTGGAGTCCTGTGCCTCCGCGAGCATGTGACAGTACTCACTACCAACATCTAACCCAAGAATCTAAATCTCCTCCAGCTTTGCGTGCAAGGCCATCCAACACATTCGCTCAGCTAGCTAAGCATTTAACTTGGGGTAGAAGATAGGAGGGGATAAGGATAGAAAGAAATGAATTTTTTAATTATTTGAATATGTATATGGTCCACTACAATGATTAAATTTATGTATTATTACAATTTATAATAAATTAGTACACATTCTATGCACCAACACTATTACTCCTTACTATTTTCACATGCAATGTGTACATGTACGATTTTACAACTTCAAATATTTCATAATATTTAACAAATGTCTAAACAAATTGACATTCAAAACTACCTCTCAATAAATGACAAAATTGCATGTATATATACAGAATATGAGGTATCCCCTTTCTACCATGTCTTTAAACAAATTAGATGAATTATTCGAAGATTCACTTAAGTTGTAAAAGAGAAAAAAAAGGTTAATGTTAACATTGCAAATGCAATGTCAAACGTAATACAATATGTAGTGGTATTCATCAGTTACCATTATCATGTCGACGTGGGCACGTTCTTCTATTATGCCCCCCTCCGCAAAGTCCACATGTGATTTGATCTGGACACTCTCTAATGTCCATCTCCATGTGGTATCTTTTCCACCTCAACTTTCCCTTCCATATGAGGTCACCCCTTTGGCGGAGTCTCAAGAAATGCACTAGCTCTCAATCTTACTCATCCCCTATAAGCATGAAGTACATCGTATATGTTTAGTCCTGATGCGTCCATCTGTACCAATCAAGTATAGAATGCATCATATCAAGCCTAAGCGAGGCAGCCACTACATATGCATAAGAACATGGAATTTTGTATATCTGCCACTTCTAGCAACTGCATATGTTGCAAGCAAAGTCAACAATGTATGTTTGCCCCCCTCCCCTTAACCCACTAGCAACTCGACGACTACTGGTAAGGACTTTAAAAACCCATTATTATGTCGACGTGGGCATGTTCTTCTATTATGCCCCCCTCCGTAAAGTCCACATGTGATTTAATCTGGACACTCCCTAATGTCCATCTCCATGTGGTATCTTTTCCACCTCGACTTTCCCTTCCATATAAGGTTACCACTTGGGCGGAGTCTCAAGAAGTGCACTAGCTCTCAATCCTACTCATCTCCTATAGGCATGAAGTGCATCATATATGTTTAATCCTAATGCATCCATCTGTACCAATCAAGTATAGAATGCATCATATCAAGCCTAAGTGAGGTGGCCACTACATATGCGTAGGAACATAGAATTTTGTATATTTGCCACTTCTAGCAGCTACATGTGCTGCGAGCAAAGTCAACAATGTATGTTTGGCCCCCTGCCCTTAACCCACTAGCAACGCGACGACTACTGGTAAGGACTTCAAAAACTCTATTGTGCCTACTGTAGTTGATGACCTTATGGTTGCTATCTCATGAACTCCGTCAGTTGATCATTTTAGCTGCATATTTGGTGAAAATTCTACCATTCGCCATATTCTTCAATGCCTTTGTTCGCTTCTGGATGAAATATACTTATTTAAATGATGTGAAATCAATTTCAATTAAACTAGTTGGAGTATAGATTCTTAGCTGATGAAAGTTATTAGTAGAAGGTAAACACAACATGCTTGGGGCTCAAGTATAAATTTTTAGGAATCTTCTAACTAAGGCTAACTGGAGGTTTTAGTTGCAACCTAATCTAAATCACATTGAAAGGAAATCCACCATAGTTTACACCTATATATCACACACATAAAAGGGATGGGGAATAGTGTAGAAGTAGTGAACAATATTGTCAAAAGTGAGCACCTTGTTACTTAAAGCGATGAGGCAAAGCGAGGCACATTAATGCACCTTGCAAGAATCTAGGTGAGCGATTTGAAAAACGTGAGCGCTTTTTTTGTCAAGGAGTAAAAGCAGTCTTAGTGTAATACCTACAAATTTATATAGTTTATGGGATTTTTTAAGTATTTTATGTGATAACAAATAGCAAATGATTAGATAACTTGTGCTAATGAACTTTAATACTAAGTTCCTATGTCACTTACCCCTTTGTCAACCATTCCTAATAAACTAACATGTAATAACTCTAATTTTAAGTTTTCATATCACCTACCCTCATGTCAAGCTATTCCTTATAATTTATTGTGTGATATAAATTATTGTTAATTTAATTATGGTTAAACATATTGTTTTTTTATTCTATTGTTAAATTTTAATATTCATCTACCTTTATAGTTTCATTTGTATACTACCCTTTTTATTTGTTAAATTAGAAAGTCAAAATAAACTCATATTTGTGATAACTATCATATTTGAAACTAGTGACTATTTATAATTAAATTTTGTTTTTATTATAAAGACAAAAAATATTTCTAATGAAAGATAATACATGTCTCAAATTCTTTTTATATTACATATAATATGTAATAATAAAATTGAAGAAATTATAGAGAATATGATATGGCATACTAAGTAGTTGTAGTTAAAGTTATGCATATTTCAATTAACTTTATGGATTGCGCCTCAGTTTACTTAGGTGTGCGCTTTTTTGCATTTCTCACCTTAAGCAATTTCAAGGACATGCCCTTGAGTGCTCTTTTTACCTTTGACAACATTGATAGTGAAGAATATACATGTGGTGGTGAGGAATCACATAATAGCACAAAAGAATCTGCAAATTCCTATAATGAGTAGCATCAATATAACATTCTATGAAATATAAGACAGAGAGCAAATGTAGTAATACCCAGGTATAGTTGAAAATAAGATCGAATAACTCAGTAGGGTGCCAAGTGAGTAAATCCTCCTTCAGGAAAGTAAAGTAACTTGCATTGGGTCAGGAGGAAGAAACTAAATCAATACAATCCAATTCAATGCAATCAGATATTAGATGAATGTAGACTAGTGTTAATGTGTTGGTGTTAGTATCAACATTGCTATACTTGATCAGCTTTTTTAATGGCAATTCTTGAAATTTCAAGACCAATAACATCGAGTCAAGAGAAGCCATAGCCACGACATTATAGCCCTAAACTTTATAGATAAAATTAAATTAAATTGCAATAAAGTGCAAGAGAAACAGCATATGACAATGACAATGAGAGTGGTACTTACATTGGGTTAGAATTTGATATTCTAAATTGGGTTAATTTGTCTTCTCATAAATTTTATTGATGTTATAAACGTTACTAATAAGATAATTTATGTAATATTTAATAGCATAATTAAAACATATAAAAATTAATAAAATTTATAAAATTTGTAAACATTACTAAATATCTAAATTCTTGTAGTTAAATAAGCTACTAAAGTGTCTTTATAAAGCATGCAAAGTTCCTGAAAATTTGTCTGATTGTCAATGATATTGTAAACAACCTACACAAACCATGAATTCATTTTAATTTTCACCATTCTGAAGGCAGTGTTGGTTTTATTAGGATTTACTTTAGTTCATTGTAGTAATGAAAGTGCCAAAGAGAGTAACATGTTAAATATAAAACGATTTATCTGTGAAGGCAAATGTCGTATTTCATTGCAAATCCAAGGATGATGACCTCGGTGCCCAACAGATACCTCCGGAGGGCTTTGGGAATTCAGTGTTCGACCAACATACTTTGTTCACAAAACGCTCTACTTTTGCCGGTTTCAATGGCCAGGACAATCTCGATGGTCCGACGTTTCCAAACAGGACAGGGATCCAGATCGTTGTGATTGGTTCTTGTATAGCATAAGGGAAAGTGGTCTGTGCTTGTTTAATTCTGATACGGGGAAGTATGATATGTGTGCTGCTTGGAATCCACCACCAACTTTGTCGAGATGAATGCATTGTACAATGAGACTTTGCCCAGCTTCAGTTCTTCCAATTATTCTGAATAAAGTGTTACGTGCATATGTCTTGTCTTCATTGCATTGTCTCCCACCAAAATAATTGATGGTCTTGCCTTCTTGATTTCTTAGCAATTATTAGGAAAGAGAACTCCATATTGTTTATCCAATTTCTCTTCTTATTTAATTTTCATAAAATAATTTACTACTTTTTTATTTTGTATTTTTACTTAGTAATTGATATAAAAATCATAATTATCTTAAAAGAAATGATAAATTCTTCTTAAATATATTAAATAGGTATTGAGAATGGTGAGCAATACCAAAAAAATGATAATCAATGAAATTTTTTATGTTAAGTACAATTTTTCATGACTTCTTATATATAAATAATTTAAAGTAAATTAGCATAAGAATTTTTTTTAAATAAACAAAAATTACATAAAACCCCTTTTTTTCCAAAGCAAATTATTACCCCAATTAATCCTACATATTACCAAAGAAGGTGATAGATTGAAAAATCCTTTATAATTCCTAAACCCTAACTAAATTATAGTGCATACTCCTATGACTCCCTTTAATCTAACTTAACTAATCATGGAATTGAATAAAAGAGGTTTTCCCTAACACTAACCTAATCTAATGACATGCATTTCAACTTAATCAAAATCATGCTCCATGAAAAAGAATCAATAAGTAAACCCGACATATTCACCATAGAAGCACAACACAATCCACCAACTAATATTCTAATCACAAGTGTCTATTTCATGATTTTAATGTAACACGAGAAACAAGGAATAAAAACATCATCTAAAACAAGCAAATCAATAAAGGAGTGGAAAAACCTCGAATAGAAATCTTGTGCCCAAATATGAAATCTGTTAATCTAAGTTAAATTTAATATAAATCTAACCTCAAATATGTACAAGATGATAAACTTTAGGTTTAGTGTTTTAGAATAGCGAAACCATAGAGACAAAATAAAAGAAGTGTCTCCAAAAAATGATGCAACGGTGGGCTTTTGTTTTGCAGATTTTCTTTGCACCTTTTAAATGGCTCGACAGGTCATTTGCCTGCCACTATTGATATTTTATTCTCTTTTCATTTTTTCACTGCCATCCAAATGGTATACACAGTCTTTAGGGCCACTGGGATGGCATAAAATTGCCATTTGAAAGGTATAACAATTTCGTTAAGTATGTTTCTAAAACCTGTTTAGTTACAATTATCATTCTATCACTAAGCCTAGGCACTAAATTCGTTACCTATTGATTAACCCTTATCAAAATTTACCATTTAAAGCTTCATCTATATTTTTAGATTCCATTTAATATAAGAAAGGTTAATGCCACATTTTATTACCTACTTCGACTAACTCTGTTAAACTTCTATCACTATCTTTATTATATATTCTTAATATTATAATTTTATGTTTTGTTCTTAAGATAAGGGAAAAGCATGAGCCTAAGTAAAGAATAAAGCCCATCCTTTCAATCCATGATCCTCACCATACACCACCGGATTTCTGGCCATTTTAAGTTAGGCTTATATACCAGGTATATATGGATTTTTGCAATCATTTCCCCTCTTTTTATTGTTCTTTCTCGAAACCCCTACCCCTTGTTCTTTCCTTCTTGTGTTCGACTACATAAGGCAACACATTGCTAAGGTCATCCGTGCAAGGTCCAACGATGAAAAAATCCTAATAAGATACTTATTGCATCATACTTACTCTACTCTCATAATTCTTAGCTTCTCGTCTCTGTCGTTAACTCATTGTCCTGAAAATTGAAATTCCTTATACCTTGTCTGAAGTCTCATAAAACTTTTTACATTATTCTCACCTAGAAAAAGTACAATACGATTCATATATATACCTTCTCAGATAATTATCCTTTTTCTTCTAGTTGTTGTTTCTGTTTGTTTCGTTTGACTGTTTATTTCCTCAACCTCGTTCTTTCTTTTTTCTGTATTATTCAGACAATAGAAGATAAGATTTTGTTTAAACGTTAATGTTGTTATGACGATGTTTTTCCTACCAATTTTGTTTTCATCTCCTAAAAAATGGTGGATTTTTTTTTTTAGATGTCATATTGAGCAATAAATTTCATTGCTTTTTCATAATTCTACTTGTTTTATTAATGTCTATATTCCAGATTCAATCTTTTAACTCCTTTGAAATGGAAATTCAATTAATAGCACATTTGGTATGCAGGAATGGATTCAAAATGGAATTGCAATTCTGGTTCCATTCCTTTTCCTATGTTTGGATGCCTTTTAAGAAGCCTAAATTGTTGATTCCGCCAAATTCTTGAATGTAAATACTTAAATAACCTCAACTCAACGCTAATTAATGTCTAATAAAAGAAAAAAATAATGTATTAACGTATAGTGTATTAATTATAAAACATTCATACATCTATAAAGTTTTTGTGTACAAATATATATAATATATATTTATTACATATGCTATATATATATATATAACATATAAATATATATAACAAATTGATATACATCATATATTTGTAATAGATATATAGATTTTACACATATATTGCATATCTATAGATTACACATTAAAATACATACATACATACACATACACATATACCAAACATACACATTATACAATCATTACATATATTACATGCACATTTTAATAAAATATGTATATACATATACATTTGTGTGCAATATATATTTTATATATAGCAGTTATACAAGATTACTATTGTATAAATATAATATATTAATATATATAACAAATAGAAGTACATCATATAATTGCAATACATATATAGATTATATATACATTATATATGTATATATTACATAATAAAATATATATTTAATACGTATATATCGATTATACGATTGATATATATATATATATATATTTATATGTGTGTGTACAAATATATAGGATATGATTACTATTATGTATATATATAACAAATATATACATAAAATATGTATATAGATCATATATTTGTTTTCACAAAAATAAATATAATATTATGTCATATATATATATATATATATATATATATATATATATATATATATATGTATTAAGATCATTTATAACTAATCAAATCAATTGTCTTCTCTTTACCGGGTTATTACTTGTCTTCCTTTATTTCGTACATGTATATTGTTATTTATTTATATACTTGTATACTACTATGAATATATAAAATAAATATATATAATATATGTAGATAAATCATATATTTGTTGTTATGTATAAATATTTATATATAACAACATATATATTTATAATTTAAAAGCGTGTGTGTATAAACAATACACATGCATATTTACAAGTTGAGGGCTTTTGTGTCAAATATTGTTGTATGCATATCTTATTCCATTCCAAATATAACACAACCAAACATAAAAATGGAATGAATTCATTGATTCCATTGACATTTCTAAACATAGAAATAAATTAATTATTCTGTTTCAATTTCATTTCATTCCATTCCATTCCAAGTTATTTTAGCGTATCAAATATGACATAAGAGCATAGACTTCATTCTTTGGTTAGGCACATGCCTTTTTCTTATCTTAAGAATAAAATATAAAATTGTATTAATAATAAGAACAAAATATAAACAATGATAGTGATAATATTAACAATAAAGATTATATAACACCTTAAAGTTAAATGTATCTCTTGTAACACATGTCAACCGCCTCTAGCTTAATAGTGTCGAGGTCCCCAACAAAACTTAATAGAGTTAGTCAAGGTAGTATAAATGACTTTGAAAAGTTTAATTAGGTAGTAAATTGACACTTTTAACATTTAGGTACTTAATTGTAAAAATGGAAAAAAATTGGATACTAAATACAACATTAACTCATATAAAAATGCTAACTTACTCATATTTCTAAAGAAGATCTTGTAATTACTCAATCTCTAATAGTTGAGTACTTAAGTGATCTTTTGCAAATTTCCATTCTCTAAAGAAGTTTAAATTACTCGACATATTCACATTAGTTTCTTCCATAGAATCAACTTTTTCCAAAGCTTAAGATTGATTTTCATTTACATTTACTTTATCCAATTAAGCTCTTATAATTTCAACATCATTTATAAAACCTCGAGTGGAATAGAAATTGAATCATCAAAAACAACATATAGACTCTTATGCCACTAGTCCTTTCCTATATGTGCTATAAGCTTTACAAATTATTGGTTCCAATGAAACAAACAAGAAAAGGGGATTGAATTAATTATTTCTAAAATTTAAGTTTTTCAAAAAAATAAAACGTAAAGAAGCAACATCAAAAAATATGGTGCACAAAAATAGAAGAGATGTGGTTCCAAAGATCAAGCACATGAATTATAATGATCCACTCGTCTAGCTATATACTAGGGATGCAATTGTCTACACCGATTGTTTCACTATTTTAGAGAATTAAAAAAAAAAAAAGTACAAGCTTTAGGCTTGCAATCGCAACTCCATTCTACCTCATGTTCTTACATCAACATATGAATTACACTGGCTACAAAATCCCAACCCTTCTCCCAAATAGTCTCACCCATAATGGGTTTAAAGAAATTTAAGGAAATACAAGTAGAAATTCTTTAAGAGATTAGCTTAAGTAAAACTAATATTCCACTTTCAAAGAGAATGAGAAAGTTCATAATTCAAACTTGTTATTGCTTCTTTGTTTTTGTTATTTCTTATGTCATCAAAGTGTCTTTCTATATTTATTTTCTTCCAACATTCAAATATGACCGATCTTCAAAAATTCTCAAATTCGTCTGTTGTCCTTGATCTTCTAAGTGATAACCATAGAGATAAGCCTTATCCTAGAATCCAAATTTGATTCTTCGACTTTCTTGTAACTATTATAGATGTATTTGCTAATAATCTTCTCAAAATTCTTTGAATTTCAAGTGAAATATCATCAAATATTTTATGGTAATTATCCAACTTGATTTTTCAAATGTATCTCAAGTTCAAATTTGAATCTTCAAAATCTAGTTTCAACTTTATCTTCTTCAAAAACATTTGGAGACATTTGGAGTTGATGATATGGATAACTTCTAAAATCATCTCTCTTTTTGCTTCTAGTTCTTTTTCAAAGCTTTTGGTTCTACTTCTACTTTTTCTATTGGATTTGATTCTACTAGGAACTTTTGCTTCTTCTATTGTATTTGCTCATGCTTTTGTGTAGAACTTCTACTTTTAGCAGTCTTCTATCTTTTACCGATATTAAACAGAACTTCTTTTCAGCAATCTTCTAATTGGAACTTCTTTGCTTCTTCTAAGTATTCAAACAATCCTTCTTTTGGGTTTCACTAGAACACCTTTTCCTTGCTCACGAAAGTTGTTCCTTTACTTGTAAGATTTCTTATAACTTATGTCTCACTTTACAGAAACTTTTAATTATATTTATACCAAACACTAAGTAAGATCATCAACAAACACTTAACATAGCACTCTCTTATCAAAATATCTTAGGATACTTAAAACTAGCTAAAGAGTAGCGAAGAAAAATGCCTTCATCACTTCTCGTATCAAAATTTACCTTAGTGATCTTTTCCAATATTCAAAGTATGGCATTTAATCCTAAATGGATTAAAATATGAAATGTTGAGTCCTTTTGCCTTTCCAAAGTTCATAGGGAGTCTTTCTAAGTATCAATCTAGTGAAAATTCAATTTGACGACATAGCAAACAAAGTTAACAGGTTTAACCCAAAATATTTTGGTAAATCACTTTCGTATAACAGCAACCAACCATTTCAAATAAAATCCTACCATTCCTTTAGGCAACCCCATTTTGTTAAGAAGCTTTAGGCATCAAATAGGTGCATTTTATTCCATTTTTATCACAAAAATCATCCATTTTATAATTTTCAAATTCTTTCTCCATGATCTTTTCCAATTGAAGCAATAGTAAAACTCCTTTTCATTTTGGACCTTCTTATAAAATTTAAAGAACATACGATTTAATTAATCCTTATAAGAAAGTTTGCGTGTCTCTAGTGATACCACCCAAACTATTAGTTTAAGTATGTCCAAATACATGCTAAAATTCATATGCAATAGTTAAGAGTGACTTGAAAGGAGAAATAGCACTTCAGAAAATGTTGCCTTGCTTTCCCAAATTACTTGACAAACCTCTTCCTTTTTTAAAAGATTTGGGCATAGCCCTTGATAAGGTCCTTTTTCAAACAATTTTGAAATTACTCCTACATCAGCATATCCCAATCTCCTCCATCACAACCATCACTGTTTTTAGCCAATAAACAAGTTATGCGAGTCTAAAAATTCATTAAAACTGATTTTGTAAATATTTCCTTATAAACAGCCTACGAAACATCATGGATCTTTTTATTAGTACACTTTGATACAACGGATGCCACAAACTCGTTTAGAGTCGAACACGAAACATGATCCATCACCTGCCCTAGATTAAACTACTTCCTGATTTCATCGAAACAATTACCCCATGGGTTCGTGTTGGTCGGATCTCAGTTGCAGTCCAGTTGCCAGCAGGCATTGCAAATCATGACTCAGACCATCTGCACGGGTTAGTTTCCAAACAATTTCACATTGATCTACAAGCATTCTATAAGATCGAAACTTGAGCAGTTTGGTTCTCCGTTTTCATACCGTTGCCAAACTGCTCACCAGCCTAAATTAAATATCACATCATAACCACAAACTTGAACATTAGATCAGCTATTCGGAAGGAGCATTCCCACCGGCCAGCACCAAAGGTCCAACATTCCAGCTGTGACTTACATGGTACGCAGTTGTAATGACAGGTTAAGCTGGATTTAGGCACAAAACAGCTACCATATTTCCACTTACGCTGCTTTGAATATGTTCATGCGACAATCAAAAGAAACAAAAAAACGAACAAAACACAATGTAGATATCTTCTGTTGTAGAAAAGCAGACTGGACTAGAAATCCCTGACAGTACAAAAATATATCTTGAAATTCACTGGCTTACAGCAATTCTATCTTACATGTTGGATTGAAAAGCAAAATCTATACAACTGATATCTAAACTACAGGATGTGTTGTTATACTATCCTGCCAATTACCGTTGCATACTCCCACAGGTCCTGATGAAATTCGTTTATGAGAGGAGGAAAGCTTATTGCAAGTAATACATGGTTCTAGGCTAGGACCCAATTCTCGTCAGTCATGAGATGACATAGAACTTGCAGAGCAATATAGTTTTGCCTATTTCTTCCATTTTTCATAAATGAACCATAAAAATTGCACTAGAGACAAACCAAAATGAGAAAATTATATCTATCTACAACTCTTGTATGCACAAGGTGCTAAAGAAGGACATGGAACGTCCATCCCACTTTTCTAGTTTCTAATGACAACTTTGATATTTTGTGAAGGATGTAGACTGTCTTCCTGCCTGCCCATTGGAGCTCCCTGAATACAATTTTTAGGTCTCTTTCCTTTTTCATCATCATAGAGTTGCAAAAACTTTGACTAGACACATCAAAGCACCTTTTTCCCTGAACACGCATGATTCTTAGCTTAAAATGACAACAAAAATGAATGGAAGGAAATGCATACACTAAAGAGGTGGTATAGTCCATTGAGCCGAGTTACAATCAGACCCATAAGGTGTCTGAACTCATCCATTAGAACCGGAAATGTGTTACAATGAAAGAAATATGAAAAATGTGAGTAAGAGGATTGAGGGAGACATTAAATCCCTTAAAATCACATCTGAGCAAGCTTTCTTTGTCCTCAACGCAACAAATAAAACAATGAAGAGAGCACTATGAATCACATGTGATTACTCCTAATTCAATCCATGTGATTAAGATTAAAAGAAATACTTACTCAATTTTTCTACATACCTAGTTTCAAGCTTGATATTCTCTTCGGATCCTACTCATGTACAAAATTGGATTTTGCCATGCTGAAGACCTTCTGCCATAATTGAAACAGGATATCATTCTACAGCTTTCTGGTTCATATAAAGCCATAAAATGAGGCATATTAGTTTGTGATGCAGAGCACAAGCTGCCAAGAGTGTCGCACCGCAAGGCACAACACCAAGTTATATTTTTGCCCAGAAATTCTCAAATATCTGGAAGCCCTTCATCTCCTTCCCTGTAAGATCAGAGACATAGAAAGATGGATCATAACTAGATCTACAATAAAAATGGAATTAAATAATTTTCCAATTGTGATATCCTCAATTTCATCAACCAAGATGAAAATTCAGTATCTGTGGATCTTAAATATAACGCAATCTTTCACCCAAGAAAAGAAAATGACATAACCCACGTCGAAACAACAGCAGTCTCAAGTCCAATATTAATCCCTGATGCTTAAGGACCAAATTAATATCATGTACAAGAGCACAAATTCTAAAGGTTATGACATCTTAAGTACTGAGATTAGGGATGGCAATGGAACAGACTCTTTTTCTTTTCTGATGGTAAAAAGCATATATATAAGGAACAAGGGGTACCAGCATTAACAATGGGGCAAACTATAGGGTATCTGAACAAATCAAACTCAGTCAAGATCCCCATAGAGTACTTCCCAATGGGACATGGGCTAAGTTTAGATAGAATTTTACCTAATGTTTTCAGCCAGATAAGATGCATTATGAACTTTATAACACTATGCAACTTAACTAAAGAAAATGTCACATGATAAAAAACAATAGTTTAGAAGAGTTTTAACTTAAACCAATCCAGGACTTCTTTACATTTGCTCTCATAATCCCATTCAACAACCTATTGTCTTCCATCCATTTTTTGCTTCTTTTTTTTTATTTTGTTCTAAATACTCCATATTATTCATTTTCTTTGGTAAGTTTAATATTAAGTTATTGCTGGTTCAATATCCAATATAGCTAAAATTCTATAAGCAGATCCATAGTTAAAGTTTGAAACTTTTTAGCCTTTTTGCATTTGGAAAATGATGCTATAAAGTATAATAATTGGATGGTTACTGAGTACCCTAAACCAATCACAAGTCAAGTGGGTTTAGACAGAAGATAAATACACACAAACCTGAAGCAAATTAAGCACCAAATATTTAGATGAGCAGTGGGCATCCCAAACCCCCCCCCAAGCCTCCCCGCACCAGAAAAAAAAAAGGGGGGGGTGGGCTATCTGCATAGAGAACCACTGCTAAGGCAAACGGCACTCAAAGAAGCACAATGGTGCTGCTCAAATATACATATAAATCACAGAAAGTACATCATTTGGAGGATCAAAAACTACCCACTTGCTATTAGTAATATTAGAAAAAACCCTCCATTCTGTTTGCCCATGCAAAGCACATGCATTGAACCTTTTTTTTTTTTGGGTAATTCAATAATTGTACTAATATGCGAGGAAGAATGTACAACTTGCACTTGAGGCAAAGGAAAAAATTGTACAGTCAAATCTGGAACATAGACAATAGAAAGCTAGAATTTACACACTATAACATCTCTAGCTACCAAACTCTAGAAACATAAATTATGAGAATATTTATTTTGACATAAGTGAGAATCCCATTAGCTAGTACATGAGGCTGAATACAGGCACCACCATGTCTAACTTTACTCTGTCACCAAATACAACAAATCACAGTTGCCACATGCATTGAATTGGATATGTTGGCTAATAAACCTGATGAAAGATTAACTGCTTACTGTAAGCCAAAAGATAACAACTGGCATCAGTTTCCGGTATTGATTGCCTGTTTCTTTTCTCAGTGAATGCTTCCCATATTATTATAGACTTTGGCAAACAATATTTCCTATATTACAATCTGCTAATTGATGCATGAAACCAGAGATTCCCCGATGAGGATTATATGAGGATCATAAAGCTGTGGGTTACGGTTTAGATCATAAACTTGACCCAGTAGTGGTCAATGAAAGTTTTTCCTTTTTTCCCAGCAATGAAGGTTATTCAAAGATATATATTACTCCATACCAATAAAAGAGGACAAATAACTTCTAAGGAGAAGGGTCACCTTCCAATATAAGAGAAGGTGTAACACCATCAAGGACAGGTTTAGAAAATTTATCCTAGCACGCCTTAATATGCAAAAGCCAACACTCACTAAACATAAAAGCATAAGCAGATTTTAGCACTTACCGCAACCCACAAGCTGCTGCATGAAACTCAACATTTTTCACTTGCAATGGATGCAGACAGGTAGGCTGACATTACTATCTCTGGCTCCATTAAAACAAAGTCCAATTGGCAGCCATTCCATTAAACAGCCACAAGAATATCAGAATTCCTTCTTTCAAAAATGCTTTTCTTTGAAGAGGATAAATTCAAATTCATGTCTTCAGGTGCAGACTGCCTAATCCGGAAGGCTTCATCAACCATACCAGCCTTCAGAAGGCAAGATGTAAATGAACTCACCGTTATATTGTCAGGACCACAGCCAACTGCAAGCATTTTCTTGTAAATGCTCATAGCTTCCATCATTCTTCCCTTCATACAATGTCCAATTATGAGAATGGTAAAGGTCACTTTATCATGTTGGCACCCCTTCTCCTCCATTTCTGCGGCTATCTGATTTGCTTCATCTACATTACCAGCTTTGCAGTACCCATCAATCACAGGGTTATATATAAATGGCTTAGGAACAATATCTGTCCATCTTAGTTGTCTCAATACATCATGAGCATCATTTAGCCTATTGCTCTTACACAAAGCATTAATAATCACAGAGAATGCATAAGCATTCAGCAATATATTTCTGGCAGTCATCTCATGCCAAAACTTCAGGCAATCATTTAACTGCCCTGCTCGACAATGCCCATCAATTAATGAAGTAAAGGTAACAACGTCAGGTTGGCAACCATAGACATGCATCTTCTCATACATTTTTAGGGCAGAACTAATTTTTCCTGCTTTACCAAACCCATCAATAAGAACATTAAAAGTAACTAAATTAGGTCTTATTCTGATATTTATCATCTCCTCAAGATGAAGCTGAGCATCCTGCATTTTACCTAACTTGCAACAACCTGTTATGACAGAAGTGTATGTCACCACATCTGGCATAACATGATATCTTAAACTCAAATCTTTTAATAAATGACACGCTCTCTCTATTTCATTGCTCCTGCACATTCCAGTTATAAGAGTATTACATGTCACAATATCTGGAAAGCATCCAAAACTTTCCATTTCATTGAGAAGTCGAAAGGCCTCATCAATCCGTCTTCCTCTACATAACCCTCTTATTAATATGTTAAGAGTCCATGTATCCGGACTCGAGTGCAATGAGAAATGCTTTCTAAACAAAGCAATAGCCTCATCTACTTGATTTCTGGTGACCAACATATTCAAAACCACATTGTAAACATATTCACTCATTCGAACCTCCTTTGGATCAACCTCCTCGAGCAATTTCTTCACCAAATCAACCCTACACGCATCAACAGAAGACTCCAACAAAAACCCAAGCACTGAACCATCAACCACATGTCCATCCCTTCTCATACAATCAAACACTCTTTTTGCCAAATCATGAAGGCCCATTCTACACAATGACTTCATAAGCACATCGTAAGTCTTAAAACAATGGACCATACCCAACTCAACTCCAGAAAATTCAAGGAATCTGAAACCCAACTTAGGATCAAAACTAAACCATCTATTAGTCACCTCAAAAGCAATCTCCGGGGTCAAATGCACACGTAGATAATCAAAACAAGTATCCGAATACCGCGAATGGGAAAATATCGATGCAACAAGTTTAACAAACCAATTGTTGGGCACACTATCATGAGACACCTGATTATACCCACATGGTGGCCGTTGATGGAGGGTATGGAAAAATACAATTGCTGCAATATTGGAATTGCGGGTAGGCCGAAGGAGAAGTGATATCCGGGTCATCGGCAACTCCAGGCCATTAGTAGGGATTTTACCTCTATACCCACAGCGTCACTGTTGTAGGTACAGAGACAAAAACCAGAACCGCAACTGGGGATAAGTTCATTTGATGGATCCGAAACATGAATGAGTTGCTGATAAGAATCGAAAGATTGTTAAAAATGGATTCTTGGAGTGAGAAAGAGGAGAGAGAATCAAATGCACAACCCAGAGGGATGACTCTGAGGAAAGGAAGGAGAGAGCTGGCAGTAATTTCGGAGGAGGGGGGAAAGAGGAGAGATAGAGAGAGAGAGGGTTAGGGTTTTCTGAGGTTTTGAAGTTATGGTGACCTGCCCGTATGCTAAGATAATAGTTTTAGAAATTGACCGTGACGAGGCTTTTCAGTTTTAAAAGAAATTATTGAAGCAATTTTTTGTTTATCAAATTTAATTTACTAGCACTGATTTTAATCATTTGCGCTTATACATTTTTATAAATAAGTTTTTTTTTCATGTTATCTTTATAAAGACCATTAAAATAATAAATTTAATAAATAAAAATTTGATTTGATATAATATTTAAAATTTTTGAATTTTAGAAAAAAAATTAAAAATAGGATAAATGTTTTTGACATTATTGCCATCAATTGATTAATTTTATACCTTTGCATTGTTTTAATATATATACAACATTAAAGAAAACAACAAATTTATTTTAAAAATTATCATAGCTAGTTAAAGTCCATACTATGCACAAATCTTAATTTTAAAGTATATTAATATCATAACTAAAAATTGTGTTATTTTGTATTGAGTTAAACGAAGATCGTTACTCTTTGATAATTTTTTTTTTTTTTTGCATATCCTTATATTTATACTATACATAAATAAAAAATGAGTTACATGTGATAAAAGTTTTCAAAATTATATATATAAGCCATCATGGATAAAAAGGAAAGAAAAATAGGGATCAAAAGGGATCGCGCAAGTAAAAAGAGTAAGTTATATGTAGAAATCTTTGTTGATTTTTTTTAAATTTAGAAAAAGTAAATCCATATACATTTCCAATTTTCTACATGTAGGCTTGAAAACTTACACATTAGTAAATCATTAGAAGTCTACCTATGAAGACTCACCTACACTTGTGTTCTTTAGCTCATGTGGAAGTATAAGTAAAAATCATCATAAATCTTTTCTTATCCTTCTATATGTTAATATGTACACAACACAATATTATGCACATCTTTGCAATTTATAAGAGATCTATCGAGTATCGACTCTTAACAATGACCCATACCAAGACCCTATCCTCTTCCTCGGATGGCACAAGCTTGAGGTATCTTCGACCGCTACTTAAGATGATCAAAGGGGAACAATATAACACTTCCATGGTCCTAGAGAAGATGTCTACTAAAAACTACTATAGATTGTGAATCTTGTAAAGTGCTAACCAACTTAATATGCTTGAAAACATCAATTTGCAAGAAAAATCAAGCAAACAATATTAACCAACATTGTATCCATCGTACGCACAAAAAGAGAACTCATTTACAAGTCTTATTAAGACTCCAAGCATCACTCCCATGCATCCTATGTAACATCTAGTAACACATTGATACCATTATAGCACTCTGGATTGACCTTATCCAATAGTACATCGTCATACTCAAGTTGGACAATGCTAACTCATTGCACTTGCCACATGCGAATCCAAGTTACATATTAGTTCCTTCAATCTTCATCAATCTTCCCTTTAAGGTCAAGCTTATAGAGGGAAAATAATGTGTTATAATTTACTAGGATCCATTAAGACCCCACCAAATTGTGAAACAACTCAATCTGAAAAGTGCCACTTCAATAAATGAAAGCATATAAGAAGCACAGAAGTAAGCCAAATGTCATTGCCAAATCGACAATAAGAGGCAATGCACTAAAGATGTCAACAATGTAGGGCATCTACATAATCTGCAAAGGAAAATTTTAGATAAGTAAGCAATAAATGTATATAAGAAACATTAGCAATTTAAATAATGGAGCATATCTGATGTGGAGTCTATTGGTCCAAGGCATCACGGTAGTAGCCTGCTACATACATCGAAAGTTGCATAGTGTCAAAATCAGCTCCTTAACAACATGCCAACAATTCAACCTACTAGATATACATCCGAGGTAAGAAGAGTAATATAGGGAAACCTATCCATTGCCTAATCTTATATGAATATCACAGCACCTCCCATCTCCTAAGTAGCAAAATCAACAACATGACATGGATTCTTACATAAACATGCTAAGCACGCTACCCCTAAGGCTTATACTCTTGCAACTCCAAAGTCCTCTAGTAGAGGAGGAACATCAAGTATACAAGGCTAGGGGATTTGTTAGTAAAAACAACTTGACCCATTAACTATATAATGTGTGCTTCTATATATTACATGATAGTAGCATCACCTGCATCTACAGGTAAGTGATTAAAGGAACTCTTTAACCATGACATCTTAGCATGCCCTCTAGAGATGTTGCATGCATGAAGTCTCACATTAAGTAATTGCTCACACTCGTTAGCCTATGATAAGGAAGTAGGTTCAGTCATTACATAACCATCGATAGGCAACTCGAGCTGTATGGAAACATCCTGTAAAGTGATTGTAACCTCCCCATGTAGCTTATGGAAGGAATGGGTCTCTTGCCTCCACCTCTCAACTAAATCTATGATAAGTAGCAAATCAAGTTGCACAAAGGGGAGGTATGCAATGCAATGAAAGCAAGCCTACTATAAATGAGGAAAGATGTAGGGGTCTAGAGGCTTCCTCACCTCTTGCTAGCATAAAGATGCCTTACATCAACAATAGACTAGCTAAGTTGCATAAAAAAAAGTTAACACATGAAAATCATGCAAGTAGAGTCATTAAAATGAATGTGTAAACTCTTGATATACTTATCCTACCCAAACTACCTCCAAGCAATGCATATCCTGCTATGTGAATAATGGCCTATTAGCTAGGCCCAGATCGATCTGCATAAGAAACAATAAATAATTACATCATGTAAATAATGAATAGTGTCATCTAAAACAATAATTTTAATGATCAAACATTAATTACATAAAGGAATCATTGAAAGAACACGATTAAACATTATATAACAACTCATAAAGCTTATCTCTTGCTTCGTTTAGGGTAACGTCTTTTGTTATGCCCCTCTTTCCTACAAAAACCATTGGAATTCTTAGATGGTGGCTCTATAAGGTCCATTTCATTATGGCACCATTTGGATCAAGGTTTACCCTTGCCTCAAGTAAGCTCAACATCTAGATGAATTAATAGCATCTACATATCTAGCCACCTACTCTTATCTTCAATAGGAAGGAAGCTAACATAATAAACAAGCTACTGATATATCTATTAGTACTACTTTTCCACATGTTACATGTTGCCTATTTCAACATATGTCATGGCATCAAATGTATATAAACAAAATATCCTATAAGTCTATCGTTTGTTATAGCTTCATTCATGCCTTAATATGTTCACTGTATGATTGTTGCCACCTTTATAGCCATATCATGTCCTTTTTGTAGTTGTGACAACCTCAAAGATCCATTCATTCGATTAAAGATGATAACCTTTTAGTCAATGGCAACTTCTAGTCATTTTCATATTTATTTAGTTGCCTACAATGTAAACACTTCTCCATTACCAATTCCTTCAACTACTTTATCATGCCACGTTTGAAAATACTCCACACAACTGTAAAAGATTTTTACAACTAAGGTTGACATAGGTAAGTACATTGTATTCTTTAACACAACATTGTAACTTTCATTGAGGTTAGTAGTTATAAACCCATATCTAAAACCCACTGTCATACGCCCATCTCTCTTTAGGGATCACAAAGTAAGGTGTAGATTTTTTTCTTTTCCTTTGTCTCTCCATATAGAATTCAAATTTTCTATCCTATGCTTTCAAAGTGGCTATAGTGGAAGGCTTCTTAAAAATAGAAGACTTTTTATGCTTCTTATTGAAATTGCTAGCTACGTCTTATACAAAGCCACCATTACATAAAGGAGGTCTGCTATCTAACATCATTATGCTTAACTATCTCTACTATGCCTATATGTCAGTCTAAGATAAGATACAATTTGCTGATCATAATGAAAGCCAACAACACATTATTTTAACAACATTTGAAACTATGGCCAAGAAGCAAATGATTCTTTATCCACTAATGCAAATGTTAAAGGGACTATATGGTTGGCACCATCTATGTTGCATGTAAGGCAATCAATAATTTATGGCTATATTTCTCACACAAAAAGGTTCTATCAATGTTGATGGCCAACCTACAATATTGAAATGCCCATATGCATGGACCAAATGTGCAAAATACTCTTCAAAAAATCGCTTCATCTTCCTTGATTGTTGGCTAACCACTCCAATAGACATGTAAACCTAGATTACTCATCTGAATAGCATTCAACAACTTTAGCAATTCCACGTATAACTTGCCCTAATCATTGTAGATGCCTCCAATCGCTCTCCTCTTCCTATCATACACTCATCTATTTGTTACTAAATACCTAAATGTGTCGATGATATTTTGTCAAAGCACAAAAACCTTCACATAAGGTTCAATCTTAACCCTGACCTATGAAACATCACACCATAAAAGCTTAAGTCCAACTATGGATTGTCTTGATTTAGCATAGGATTAACACATATGTGCAAGCCTTTGACAATTATAGTCACAAAATCTATATCCACGTGTTTTTGCAAAGTTGCCATATGTACCTCTTATCCCTCTCCATATAAACAACAAATCACACCCTCCTATCTGACCCATCAACACAATAGTGGTGGTGTGACTTCACTATGTATATTAAATTGGATTTTTTTACAAACACCACATCCTTTTCCTTAACTCATCATCAAAACTCATATCTTCTAAAGATATAACATTCTCCTCAAATTTCATATAACCATCATCAACATCCTTTTTATTAATGAATGGAATTAGATCCTTAAAGAATAGGGCAATCGACTTAAGCATAGGAGAGCTAGGTACTACAATGTCTCCTAGAATGGTCTCTAGTGACATTAGAGACAGTGGATCCTCGAGTGTGTGGATCTCAAAATTGGTTTAGTAGCCACTAGTTGCATCATCTTTATTAACTGTTTTTTTTTTCTTCTAAATCATAATACATATGGTAGACCCCTTGATCGTTCTCTTAAAAATCATTTCTAATTAGTAAATCCACGTCATGAGGATAAGGTTCATTATAATGCCCCAAAACCACAAGCTACACTACTGCTTGCCAAGTGTCCTTATCACACAAGAACACATTAAAACTCTATGACTACTCTGATAGTATGCAATTCAACAATTCCTATCATGATATAAAAACATTTTAATTCATCATTCAAGCCCTAAAACCAATTTAATGTGAATCCATATTCAACATCTAATGTAATAGAAGTCTATAAAACTCTAAATTAATATTCTCCAGATACTACCAACTATTACATTCTAATAATAGAATTCTTTCTAAATTCTAATCGCCATAGTAATAATGATAACCATCTTCTTCATTTCTTTGTGGTTTACCCAATCCTAAGTCATCTTCTAAGTTATCACCTCCCTTAATACCTATATCCAAAAAAAAATATTCCTTGAAAAGTGAGCTAATGCCTAGTACGTATAACGCAAGTATACATGCATGAACAAACAAGAACATGTATTACATGCATTATGTATTACTTAAACAGTAACAACCATTTCATGATATTATTTAAGCTCACAAGCAAAAATAGGATACTCAAGACCTCCTTAACACACTTAACAAATTAGAACAAGAATTGGTGATGGGAATTGCTACTACAGGCCCCACACCTATGATTCCTTAAACCACTTAAACTTAGTGATGGAAACTGTCACTACGGGCTTTACACCTCTGATCACTTAAACTTGATAATAAGAATTGCCACTATAGGCCCCATACCCATGACCACTTATTCTACTTAAACTTGATGATGGAAACTGTCACTATAGGCCCTATACCCATGAACGCTTAAACCACTTAATCCAACATTTAACCCAAATCATTTCTAAGCACGACTTTGCTTGGGACAACGCCATACAATAATTGTTGGGGTACTCTCTAGGGATCTGCCACTGCGGGCTCCTAGGCCAAGCCAAATACATACAACATACACTTAAATACTTAAGTCAATTCATTCAATTTAATCAATTTTAATACACATACTAACTTAAACAAGCATAGAACAACACATAAGTTATACGTATCTTGAATCTTAGCCTTGAACTTAAGCTAAGTTGAAATCTATACAACATCAATAAGTCTTTCTTAGTACTAATCTAAGAATAATATTATCTTTTAACTCTCTTAATCTATTAAATTTTCTAAGATATTATTAGCTATGTAAGTTGTGTAGAAATTAGCTTAATTAGAAGTAAAATAGGCATGCAATTAGGTTATGTTTCACTCAACACGGCCATGTTGGAGGTCGTGTAACTTAACATGAGGTGGTTCATGATCTTGTCAAAGGCCATATACCTTTCAATGTAGGATCTAATTTTTACATAAGGCGAGACATGACCATGTTGGGAGGTCGTGTTTCTTTCTGTAAGGTTTAGGTTTGACACGAGCATAACACTATTGTGTTGGGAAGCCGTATATCTCTTAGTATGTTTAGGTTTAACACGGTCAAGACACGACCGTATTAGGAAGCCGTGTATCTTTTTGTAAGGTCTAGGTTCAACACGAGCATGACACGGCCATGTTGGGAGGCCATATATCTTTCGGTACGTCTCACAAACCTTAATTCTTCTATACCAATTCATCATGATTTCAATTCTTTTTGTTCTTAGGTTTAATTTATTCCTAAAACATGAATTTTCTAATCAATCAATGTAAATTATATTACTTACTTGTAAGTTTCTACAAATCAACTTCTTGATTGGATGGGTTCTATGTTCGTTTTGTCCCGTCCTTGATTCGGATTTTGGATTAATAAGACGAGATAACTAGGTAAATCTTCAATTCGATGTTCTAATTAACAATTTCACAGCAAAACCTCACCTCATGTAATTAGATAACACGTCGACGAATTATTCTTAGTCACCTTAGGGTTTTTCTCTAAAGAGTGTCTTCAAGGTTTTCCTGTTTGTTACTGTGAGGAGATGAAAAAAAAAATGAGCCTTAGGTCATAACAGAGTATTTATACTCTATGCATAAAACGACTCATTTACCCCTTTAGTTTTATAAAATCCCTCTTTTACCCTTGGTCATATTTTATAACATATATCAATATAAAATAACAAGGTATTTACATTATCCCCCTTATAAGAACTTTCTTCCTCGAAAGTACCTAATTTTGAAAGAATTGTGAATACTTCTTTCTCATCTCTTCTTCCAGTTCTCATGTTGCTTCCTTTTTTGTTTGATTGGTCCATTGCACTTTAACGTAGAGAATTGTTCTCTGTTTTAGTACTTGTTCTTTAGTGTCCACAATTTTGACTAGTCTTTCCATAGATGTTAGGTTCAGTTGTACATTCAATGGCTCTAAAGACACTATCTAATCTGAGTCGGGTATATATTTCCTTAACATAGATGCATAGAATACGTCACGTACCCCAACCAAACTTAGCAAAAAAGCCAACCTATAAGCCACCACACCTATTCTTTCCAAGATCTCAAATGGGCCTATATACATCAAGTTCAACTTTCCTCTCAAACTGAATTTGATTACCCCTTTGGTTGGAGAAATTCTTAGCGGGACCTTGTCCCTTACTTGAAATTCCAAAAGGCGTCTTCTCTTGTTTACATAACTCTTTTGTCTAGACTAAACTATTTATATTCTTTGCCTTGTCCACTGCCTCTTGGACTAATTTTAGTCCCATCATTTGCCTTTCTCCCACTTTATCCCAATGGAATGGGGATATGCACCTTCTTCCATGAAGAGCCTCCATAACTTCAAGGCTAATACTACTGTCGCCAACTCCAAGTCATGAGTTAGGTATCTCTTCTCATAAGACTTCAGTTGGCAGGATGCATAAGCTATTACCAAACCACCTTGCATCAACACACACCCCAACCCTTGAGTTGAGGTATCACTATACACTTTAAATTCTTCTCCACTCTTGGACAAGGTCAAAACTGGCGTTGACACAAGTTTCTATTTAAGCATCTAAAAGCTAGCTTCATATCTATCATCCCACTCAAATCTTACATTCTTTCATGTCAAGCTGGTGAGAGGAGTTTCTATTTTGGAAAACCCATCTACAAATCGCTTGTAATAGCTTACCAAATCCAAGAAGCTTCTGACCTTTGTAACTGTTTTTGGTCTGTGCTAGTCTACTACTACTCTCACCTTTTCTAGGTCTATGGATATCCTATCTCTATTGACCACATGATTTAAGAACACTACTTGTTTCAGCTAAAATTCACACTTACTAAACTTAGCATATAACTTTTCTTCTTATAACCTACCCAATAGTAACCTCAAGTGTTCTTCATGCTCTTCAATACTTTTAGAGTATATCAGGATATCATCTTTAAAGATAACTACAAATTTATCTAGAAAAACCCTAAATACTCTATTTATTAAGTCCATGAATGCAGTTGGTGCATTCATTAGTTCAAAAGGCATCACCAAAAACTCGTAGTGCCCATATCTAGTCCTGAATGTTGTCTTCTAAATGTCTTCTTCTTTAATTTCTAAATGATGGTAGCCTAATCTTAAATTTACCTTGAAGAACACTTGAGCTCCCTGCAATTGGTCAAACGGGTTATCTATCTTAAGGAGAGGATATTTATTCTTAATAGTGACTTTATTTAACTTTTGTAGTCTATACAAAGTCTCATACTTCTATCTTTGTTCTTGACAAATAGGACTGATACACCCCAATGAGAGACATTAAGTCTGGTGAAACCCTTATCCTATGGATCATGTAACTGTTTTCTCAATTCTTTCTCCACTAGTGCCATCCTATAGACTGGTTTTAATATTAGTGTTGTGCTTTGTATCAAGTCAATATTAAATTCTATCTCCCTAGTTGGGGGTAAACTAAAAAGGTCTTCTAGAAACACTTTGAGAAACTCTCTCACTGTAGATACCCCTTCCATCTTGGCTTCTTCACTGGCTTCAATAGATACAGTTGCCAACACATTTTTTATATTGAGCCTACCTGATTTCTTACTTGTTGTTGAGGAAAATTGACTGCTTTGTGTCCTCTCTAATTACGCACATGATAAAAAATTAAGGGAACTAACCTTTCCATGCAATGTCTACTAATATGTCCTATCTTTCTACAGGAGAAGCATGCCCCATCTGGCTATCTGCACTTTCTCAACTCATGAGGCCCATAGTATTTAGTACATTTATCATTTAGGCCTATTGTACGAAGGGTTAAAGGCACTTATTTGATTTGTAAAGGAGGAGTTGTAACACTTTGTGTTTTATCTTGCCGCAGATGGTGTCTTTTGCCCTTGTCTTACCCCATTCCGCTTGAGGCAGGTCTTTTTCCTAAAGCTATTGCTACTCTACGGCTCTTTTGTTCTTCAATACTCTTTTTGTTCTGCTCAAGGTATTTGGCCTTATCAACCATCTTAACATAGGTATTTAATTAGAAGCCCCCTATTGCAAGTTATAGGTCTAAATTCAAGCCTCTTAGAAACCTCTTAGCTCAGGACCTATCATCGTTATGTACATTTTTAAGAAGGAATTGGATGAGGCGGTTTAACTCTACCTCATATTCTTTAATTGTTCGGTCCCTTTATTCGCAATTGTAGTATTCATTTTCCATCTTGTCTGTAGAGCCTCTAGGGAAATACCTCTAATAAAACAACTCCTTAAACACATTCCAATTCATGCATTCTCTTATAAGTCTGGGAACCAAGGCTCACCATTTGCTGTAGTTCTCTTTAACATGAATGCAACATAATTAACCTTCTTGTCTTCTAGTATTTGAAAGATACTAAAGATCTTCTCCATTTCCTATACCTAATCTTTAGCTTCAATTAAGTCATCCACTCTTGGGTTGAATTCTTTGGCTACCTTAACGAACCTATCAAAGTTGATGGGTTCATAGACAGTTTTGCATCGTGGGAGATTGGGGACCTGTTGTTGTTGTGTCAATAACCCCACCAACTGATTCATAGTTTGCAGGAGTTTAATTGTCTCTTCAATCATTCGGCCTCTTTCCTCTTATGGTTGCTAACCCTAATTATTCCTTTCATTAGTGTTGCCACGTCCAACACCCCTTCTAACTCCTAATCCAATGATTCTTTTTGGAGGCATTCTATTTAAGAAAAGACAACTAGATGTACTTAAGTCAGTATTAGTTAATGTTAGAATCATGTCATGCAGGTATATACACATATACCTCTACACGTAATGTATACTCATGTATATAACTTAACAATTAAAACAAATGAAAATAAAATAGCAATACAATAAAATAAGTTACTGAATAAATAATGTCTCATATTTTCCCACTCCCTTCATATCTCACCTTCTTATAGATCAAATACTTAATTTTTTTTTAAAGATCATATCTCATGCTCTACTATTTGAAACTTATGTCCAATGATCAATACATAATCCTTTGCTCTACTATTTGAAACTTATGTCTAATGATCAATACATAATCTTTTATAGATCAACAAGCCTAAGTTTTTTAGGATCATTAACCTATGCTTAATAGATCAAAACCTAATTCCATAAAGATCCTCAACCTGCTCCTTATAGATCCAAACATAAGTTTCTAAAGATCATAAACCTATTCTCTATAGATCCAAACTTAAGTTTCTAAAGATCACAAACCTATACTCTGATATCATTTAAGCTGTAATGCTCCGAAACCACATGCTACACTATTGCTCGCCATGTGTCCTTATCATATAAGAACATGTTAAGACTTTGAGACTACTCTGATACCATGTAATTCATCAATTCTTGAAAATTACCATTTATCGTCTACAATAATACCATCATGATATAAAAACATTTTAATCCATCCTTCAAACCCTAAAACTAATTTAACATGAATCTATATTTAATATTTAATGTAGTGGAAGTCTATAAAACTCTAAATTAATATTCTTCAGATACTACCAACTATTACATCCCAATAATAGAATTCTTTCTAAATTTTAATCACCATAGTAATAATGATAGTCATCTTCTTCCTCTCTTTATGGTTCACCTAATCTCAGGTTTTCTTCTGAGTTATCATTTCTATCAATACCTGTATCTAAGAAAAAACTTCCCCAAAGGGTAAGCTAATGCCTAACACGTATAACACAAGTACACACACATAAACAAACAAGAACAAGTATTACATGCATTATGTAACACTTAAATAGCAACAACCATTTTATGATATTATTTGAGCCCACAAGCAACAATAAGGTACTCAAAACCCCCTTAACAAATTAGAACAGGAATTGGTGATGGGAACTGCTACTATAGGCCTCACACCTATGATCTCTTAAACCACTTAAACTTAATGATGGGAATTACCACTATAAGCCCCACAATCATGATTACTTATTTCACTTAAACTTGGTTATGGGAACTGCCACTATAGGCCCGATACCCATGAACACTTAAACCACTTAATCCAATATTTAACTCAGATTATTTCTAAGCACAACTCCACTAGGGATAACGTCACACAAGGATCATTGGGGTGCTCCCTAGGAATCTGCCACTACGAGCCTCTAGGCCAAGCTAAACACATATAGCATACACTTAAAAACTTAGGCCAATTCATTCAACTTAATCAAATTCAATACATATATTAACTTAAACAAGCATAGAACAACACACTACACGTGCCTTGAATCCTAGCCTTAAGCACATCTGGTCCTAAACTTAAGCTAGGTTGAAATCTATACAACATCAATAAGTCCTTCTTAGTACTAATATAAAAATAATATAATCTATTAACTCTCTTAATCTATTTAATTTTCTAAGGTCTTATTAGCTATCTAGGTTGCGTGGAAATTATCTTAATTAGAAGTTAAATAGGCTCAACATGGCCATATTGGAGGTCGTGTAACTCAACATGGGGTGGTACACGATCATGTCAAAGGTTGTGTACCTTTTAGTGTAGAATATATTTTTTACATATAGCAAGATATGGTTGTGTTGGGAGGTTATATATCTCTTGATACATCTGGGTTTAACACAATCAAGACACGGCCATGTTAGGAGGCCGTGTATTTTTCTATAAGGTATGGGTTCAACATAGGCATGACACGGTCGTGTTAGAAGGTCGTATATCTCTTTGTACAATATGGGTTTAACACGATCAAAACACAACCATGTTTAAGAGGCCATGTATCTCTTGGTACATCTCATGAATCCAAATTCTTCTATACTAACTCATCCTAATTTAATTTATTCTTAAAACATGAATTTTCTAATCAATTAATGTAAATTAGATTACTTGCTTGTAGGTTTCTATGATTGAACTTCTTGATTAGATGGGTTCCATGTTCGTCTTGTCTTGTCTTTGATTCGGATTCTGGATGAATAAGACGAGATAACTAGGTAAATCTTCAATTCGGTGTTCTAATTAACGATCTCATAGCAAAACCTTACCTTGTGTAATTGAATAGCACGTCAATGAATTCTTCTTAGTCACCTTAGGGTTTTTCTCTAAAGAGCATCTTTAAGGTTTTCTTGTTTGTTACTGTTAGGAGGTGAAAAAAAATGAGCCCTAGGTCATAACGGAGTATTTATACTCTATGCATAAAATGACCCATTTGCCCCTCCAGTTTTATAAAATCCCTCTTTTAACCTTGGTCATATTTTATAACATATATTAATATAAAATAATAATTTGGGCATTTACACTCATGGACATCATTATTTTGTTCAAATATAGCTAGAGCATTCGTAGATTGTTGCACTTATAAGGAATGAGACATGCGAGTCTCATTAAGTGCATTTTTCTTATGTATTATGGTGGAGTTATCTTGTAACTTGATAAATAGCTTTTGAATGAACAAACAACTTGCTTCTTTAGCAAATTCAAGAAGACCCTCTATTTCATCATCATTGGTGATAAGCATCAAAGAATACCAAGGTCGCATAGTACTTAGGTTAAAAATTGCTTATTGTCAATGAAACACCTCTACTTGATGAGCACTACGATCAACTCTAATTGTTGCACATATCTTATGCAATAATTCCACATATCCCATCTCTATCCTCACTTTATTCTTCTTCAATGGCCTTCATCATGATATACCCTATCTTGACCATACAAAATATTCCCATGAGCAAATATTATAAAATCCTCCATTTCCATCATCAACTAACAATAACACAAAAAAACTTATCAAATAAATAAATTCTATATGACTTTGAACTATCCTACCTTATTTTTATACATAACAATGATTCAAAAACTTTGCACCATTTCAACTAAACAATAACATATTCATCCTAAGTAAAATATTTTACCTTATATTTGAAACACATTATTTAAAGTACCTCTACTAATTGCTTAGCCACAGAAGTTAAATCAGCACTAGTGGTAAAATTAAACTTTAACTACTTAAAAAAAAAATAAAAGGCAGAATGATTAAGTTTTTAGACAAAGAAATGACTAGGACGAGCTTGAATTACAAGTTATGGAATAACTTGACCATCGAAAGTTAAAAAATAAGAAGAAGAATAGACTTTGGAATAAGACATTTGAAAACAGTGTTTCGAACATGCTAGAAGTTGCCGAAAGCTAATGTTCCAAGAGAAACTTCATTGTGGAAGCTCGACTTTGAAATTTCATAACTTTTGTTTATAAAGAGTTATGAAGCCTATAATATATTAATAAACTCATATTTAAGTTTTCTTACTAGCTTTAGGATTATTCTTATATTGTGTAAAAATATTTCATTGATTTAATTTTTTATTATATTTTTATTTAGTTTGGTATAAAAATCATGGTCAAAATATTTCATTCTTATATTGTGTCTAAATTAAGAAAGTCCATTTTCATTTATTAATTTCTTATTATACTTTTATTTAGTTTTCTTACTAGCTTTAGGATTTTTAGCCTATAAGTACTCATTAAACAATATTATTAAGGATGATTATGGAATTTTTGTCAGTATTATGAATTATTTCTTTGCATATATTATGTGGTTTTCACTTTACATTGGGTCAAGAAACAAAATAGGATTATTGAGATATGTTACAAATTAGCTTGATAATTCCAAAAAAAAATTACGATTTACTTACTTAGTGTGCACTAGAAACATGAGTCAAGCTAAAACAAATGAGATTTTGATAAAAAAAAATTAACATGTGTAGGCTTTAGAGAGAGAGAGTGCATGCAAGTGCAAAGTGAAGAGAGAGAAGGCAGAGTTATAAACCTCCTCCCCCAATTAGGTTTTGCCAGTACATTTATAAGACAACCTACAAAGAGATTCAACATGATGGGGGAATACTTTTTCCCCCTTCCTAAAAGAATGAAATGCATAGGGGACTATCTTTTTGTTGTAACATGCTCTTGTAGATTTAATTTGTGATTTCACTATGCCTAAAATGAGTTGATTCATTTAAATTTGGTAGGTGTGGTGTTAAAGCAAATCTTAGGTAAAGCTTTCAATTTTTAAATAGCATGTAAACATTACAATTTCTAAATCACAAAGTTTACTTGAGATCTCTTTGTAAATTAGCTGACCATTAGTGCTTAAGTAAAATCAAAGTTTGTGTTGCAATTTAATTAGGTTATTTCACAAATTGGTTTTGCTGAACCCCTATTTTAAAACATGGTTTTTGCACAAGCGAGATGCTTACCTATTTCTCCTCATACATAGAGGGTATTACTAATTGCATTACCGCTTACACACCTTTAAATTTTTCGTATAACTAATTCTCCCAACTTTTTTTCAAGGCCAAGTCATCGTATATGGTCAAACGAAAATTGAGATAATTTACCCCTTTGGGGAAAACTTATTTTTAAAATATGACATGGGCGAAACTAATTTATATAGTATTGTTGTGAAATCGCAGGTTAAAGCTACGAGTTTACTTGCCATTGTTTAAAGCCAAAAATCACAAGTTCGAAATTGCATTCCCAACATGTGATTTCAATGGAAATCGCATACTTAACATGCAATTAGCTTTGCCACCTACAGATTTGACAAACTTCTCGAATGAACACCATTACAACATATTATGACAAATTGCTATAAAAATAAGTGATCTAACTTCGAAAATATTCTAAACACTTGACAAAATGCTGCTATCACAAAGCTCACAACAATTTTCCACTCTATAGTAAATATCAGACTCTATAATACCATCAACTTTACAAGATGATAAACCTGTGGCAATTCTCAAGTTCATAATATAGACGGATTAGAGAAACAAAATGATTTCATGGATTTGTTCAAACGGAATAAGTATATTTACATCTATAAAGCAAACAAAGTTAGAAATACACATACATTCGAGGGAAAGAGGAAGAAGGAAAAGGTAGTGTCTATACTCATAAATAAGCCAACTACAAAAGTGTATGTTTAATCCCTCCTTCAATGTTGTCTCTTATAGTGTCCTCATCTCTTTCTAATTTAGAAAGAACTGCTAGGTCCTCTTACGTTAAAATGGGTGCAAGCATGGAATGTTTGCTTATCCCATGAAATGTACTGAAGATTCATTTATATGAGCCCCTCTCCCATATATTTGGTGAACTTAAATGTCTTTCCTTTCAAGGAGCAAGTGGAGTAACTATAGAAGTGTAGGGTAGATCGACATTAAAGGTGTAAAGCTCCATCGAATGGATAATACATGTTGGAGCACCATACAATTGGGAGACATGAGCACCCTAGGAGAATTGAGCACTATAAGATGGGGAAGAATAAGATGCTAGTGAGTAACAAGAGGCAGGGGAATCTGCATGAGGATAAGGAGATTGACCTGGCATTGCCTACTAATGAAGATGCCCATCATGAACTTGTCCTTTCCCTCGAGTGGCACAAGGTGGATGCATCTTCTAATACTGGTTCTAATGATTCAGAGAGAATAATGTAACACTTTCATAGTCTTAGAGGAGGTGCCTCTAACAGTTAGTATAGCTCATGTTTGATATAAGAAATTTGCCACCTCAATGCAAACAAAGGCATTTAACTGCATGAAAAGTTAAGCAAATTATGTTAACAATACAAAGCATAAAATATAGAGGTATGATGATATGGTTAAAGCGACTTACCAAGGTTTTGGGCATTGCTTTAGTGTAGCCAATATACCGTCATGTGACACAATAGTATTAAGGGTAGTACTCGAGATCTACTTTATTTGGCAATGTATTGTTTAACTTAAGTTAGACGATACATGATCACTACTCCTCTCACTACTGAATGTAAATTGCATGTTTCCTCTTCCAATCTTCATCGATTTTCCCTATAAGATCAATTCTGTAAAGGGAAGGAGACGTTTCACACTACTATGATATCCTCTAAACCCCACTAAACTACCACATTACCCAATTAGGATAGTGCCACTCCATAATGTGGGAGTGAATGAGAAACACCCGTGTAGGCCAAATATCCCTTCTTGGCAAGAAGAGGGAAGCTGCTCCAACATACAATGTGTATATGGCATCCAACAAATCTGCAAGCAATGAAATTATTTAAGTAAACAAGAAATACATAAAGTTAACAATATTAAATTGACTAATGTACTATACTTGCTTGGACATTTGTCGATCAAAAGCATTCCAATACTATAGCACCTTGAAACCAAGGAGCGCTACTGTTCCCCACGTGTCTTTATTAGACATGGACACATTAAGACTCTTAACCCTACTTTGGTATCATTCAAACCTGTAACATATATTACCTGACATTCATCCATTAAACGATTCCTATACTTATAACATAATATAGATACATCCCAATTCACCTTTCAAAATTATTGTAAACCTTAACTATTCATCCATGATTAAAATCTAAAGCAGTGGAATGTTTACAATACTTTAGTCTATTATCCTCCAAAGAAACCACTATTGATTACATATGAATAGCACAATTCCTTCTAAATTCTAATTACCATAATAATAATAAAAGTCTTCTTCTTCCATCTCTTGTACAATCACCTTAGGTCATTATCCCGGTTAACATATCCCTTTGTACTTGCATTTAAAAAAAAAAAAAACAATCCTTAAAGGTTGAGCTAATGCTTAGTACATATAACAACTAGCACATATGCATGAATAAGCAGGAACTAGATTTA
Organism: Laguncularia racemosa; assembly: GCA_037954665.1. Taxonomy (NCBI): domain Eukaryota; kingdom Viridiplantae; phylum Streptophyta; class Magnoliopsida; order Myrtales; family Combretaceae; genus Laguncularia; species Laguncularia racemosa. The sequence goes on along the minus strand of JBBMOL010000031.1, from coordinate 4,364,652 downwards.
CATACATTTATGTAGAACTTAAAACATCAATAAACAAATTTAAGATACACTTAAGTCTATAAAGCATCAATGGGGTACTCATGACCCCATTAACACACTTAAACACTTGATTCTTAAATTGGTGTTAGGAACTGCCATTACATGCCTCAATACTCATGAGTCCTTAAAATAATTTCAAATTTAATGTGGTGAGGGAACTGCCACTACAGACCCTAACATCCATGAATTCTTAAACCTCAAATTGGTAATGGGAACTACCACTATGGGCCTAATACAGATGAATCCTTAAACCTTAAACCAACTTAGATTATTTTCAAGCATGACTCTACTAAGGACAATGTCACACAAGGGTTATTAAGATGTTCCCTAGGGATCTGCCAATACAGGCTCCTAAGCCAAGCCAAGCACATATAATAAACACTTAAACATTTAATCATTTCATTTAACTTAATCAAGTTTAATACTACTAACTTAATAAGCACAAGATAAAAAACAAGTTATACGCACTTAAAATCTTAGTCTTAAGCCTAACTATTCTTGATTTTAAAGTAATCTATAATCTGTCAATGCAACAATAATTCCTTCTTAGTACTAATTTAAGAATAATATAAATTTCTTAATTCTCTTAGTCTATTAGATTTTTAAGGTATCATTAGTCATCCAGGTTGCGTGGAAGTTTATCTAATTAGAAATTAAATCAATAAACAAAGTATCCCCAAGTACATACTTTTGCACGATTAAGATACACAGTCGTGTAAAGTGGCCATGTATCTTTCTATAAATTTCAAGGTTTAGCACACCCTAGGTACATGGTTGTGTAAGGTGGTCATGTACTTTTCTATAAAATTTGCATTTTTAGCACGCCCTGGTATATGGTCATGTAGATGGCCATTTACCCCACTATGTATTTTCCATCTTTAATACGACCTAGTACACGGGCATATACTTTAGCTGTATACCCTTTGTACAAATACGTATCCCTGCATAGGGAAGTACACGAGCGTATACTTGATCGTGTTCCATGTTTTTCTTCATGAACCTTAATTTTACTTTCCCCATTCATCTAATTCCTAAATCTCTTTGATCTTAGGTCTAATTGAAATATAGCACTTGTACAATCTAACAAATTATATGGTTAGTGAACTTACTTGTTCCAATTTGCAAATCAAGCGCCTTAATCACTTGTTTCTATACTCTTCTTGCTCTTTTCCTCAATCCAAATTCTGATCAAATCATATAATCAAGGTTTGTTAATTTCCTCCAAGTTATAATAAAAACCAATAGTTGATTGTGGAAATTTTTACCTGATTAAATCATCTTAATCCTTATGGTAATTGCTAATCTACCCTACAATTCTCTGTTTTCTTCTTTTCTTGTCACGTCGCTGTGTAAATGGCAAAAGGAGAAGCACTAGGTCACATGGAGTATTTATACTCTATCCACAAAATGACCCATTTACCTCCACATTATATTAAAATTCCACTTTTGACCTTAATTCCATTTTATGATATATATTAAATAAAATAATTGGTCCAGGTAATTACAGATATTACAAAAGAACATGAGTGGTGAATAGTATCACGTCAAACATTACATGCCAGTGACATGCTAAGGAGGCATCATGGAGAAGAAAAATCTAGCACCAAATTAGAGTGATATGTGGAAACCTATCCCAAGCTTAGATGTAAAGAAGAATTATAACTACTCTAATCTCCGGTGTGGAGGCGTTAACAACATGGCATAGAAATCTATATAACTAAGTTAAGCATGCCACCTACAGCTATATTGCCCTATTACCTCAAAATCCTCCAAAAGTGGGAGAAATGTAAAGTGGACTAAATTATAAAATTTATTTGCAAAGATGATTTTACCTGTCAATTATAGGATGTAAGCATGTGCATAACGTATGATGGATATGTTGTCTACATCGACTAATAAAATTCATTCTTCTTCTCCTATTGCCTCAAACTAACTATAGTGACAAGCTTTTTCAGTGGCATGCTTTTGTATTTTGTGTTAAAATTACTAACCACGTGTCAAATGGAAAACCATTACCATGTAAAGGGGGTTGCCATCTAACATTATGATGCCTTACTATCTCAACTGCTCTTACATGTCGGTTTGAGATAGGATATATCGTTTCTTGATCATGATAATAGCCAACAACGCGTTCTTTCAACAATACTAAAAACCATGACTAGGAAGCAAATAATTCTTTATCTACCAATGCAAACGCTAATGGGATTGTATGGTTAGAACTATCCATGCTACATATAATTAACAATTTGTGATCATATTTTCCATACAAAAAGGTTTCATCAATGTTGACAACTAGCTTGCAGTTGTGAAATGTCTAGATGCATGGACTAAATGTCTTAAGCATTCTTCGAAAGATCACTTCACCTTTTTTCATGGTTGGCTAACCGCTCCAATTAACATGTGAACTTAGGTTTCTCATTTGAATGGCATTTAAAAGCTTAGGTAGTTCCATATATGACTTATTCTAATTGTCGTATATAGCTTCAATCACTCTCTTCTTACCATCCCATACTCGTCTCCTTGTTATTGAATACTTGAATGTCTCGTAGATATTTTCTCTAAGTACAGAAACTTTCACATTGGGTTCATTCTTAACCTAACCCACGAGACATTGTGTCATGAAGCTTGAGTCTAATTGTGGATAATCTTGATTTAAGATGGGATTAATACATGTGTGCAAGCCTTCAACAATGGTAATAACAAAATCTCTATTCGTGCATTTTTTGTATGCATGGAGTTATTTACACCCCTTATCCCTCTTTGCATGCAACATACCACACCCTCCTAACTAACTCATCAACACGATAACCGTAGTGATACTTGATGTAATGTGACTTTACTATAGATATCAAATTGGACTTTTTGGCAAATTGCATCCCTCTCTTCAACTCATCACCAAATCTCAAATCATCTAAAAATATAATATTCTCCTCAAATGTTATATAGTCATCACCATTGTCCCTCCTATTAAAAAATGAAATAGGATGCGCAAATGATAGTGCCATTGGATTAACTATGGGAGAGCTGCCTACAATAATGTCTAGGGAGGCAATTTTTGAGATACAAGAGCTAAATGATCGTCGATTGTGTTAAACTCAATATTTGTGCAAGGACCACCAATTGCATCCTCCTTATTTATTACTTCTTCTTCTAAATCAATACACATATCATGGTGAACCTCTTCAATCTCCCTCTTAAGAGCATTTCTAATAAGTAAATTCATATCAATATCTTGTGTATAAGTCTAAGGAAAATCATCATTTTGTTTAAATGTAACTGTAACATCCATGCATTCTTAACCTTAGTGGGGGGAGGCCTAAGCATAATAGTCTTATTAAGTATAATTTCCCCTTGAGTTAGGATAAAATTACCTTGTAATTTAATAAATAGCTCTTGAATGAACAATCGACCTATTTCTTGAGCAAATTCAACAAGAGCTTTTACATCATCATCATCAGTAATAGGGAACAAAGAATATTGTAGTCAAATAAAACCTGAGTTAAAAAATGTAGGTTACCTGTGAAACACCTACATTTGATGGAAGGTAGGATCAATTTTAATGGCTAGACATATTTTATTCAAGAATTCTATATACTCCATATCCGTTTTCACTTTAATTTTCTTAAGAGATCCCTTATCTTAATAGACTTTGTCTTCACCATATATGATATTCCCATTGGCGAATATCACAAATCTTACAAAATCCTCCATTTCTACCACTAGCTAATAGTAATATCAAACAATATATAAGTGAAAACTAACTTCATATGATATGAACTTACTCTACTTTGTTTTTATACTAAATATCACATCAATTTCTAAGTCCTTAGTTTAAACTTAATAATACCTCAATATCACAAAAAGGCACTTTCTAAAATTGTAACTACATAACCCAATTACTCATACATAACCACACCATTGATTTGATGCCCAACTACAACACAATACATAAGATATAAACACAACACTCCATACATTTTTTTTTTCAACATGCAACCGACTAATCAGCTCAAGAATCATTCATAAAAAGAAACTCTTCAAATGCAAAATAGAAAGATCCTATAAAACAAAACCATGGCTTCTCTATATTCAAAGTGTTTCAAATTTTAAAAGGTACAAAAAAGCACAAGAAAGCTTATAACACTTCTTGTTTAAGCAATCCAAATCGTCTCTCTAAAACCCAATCACATACATTTATACATTTAGACATACATCACAAACAATAATGATTGGGGAAAATTGTAAAAATTGGGGCAAAACAATAAACTGACTTGAACCAAGTAATTATTTTGCTAACTAATAAGTAACCAAATCTACAATTTCAAGTTTAAACTTTAATTTCTACAAAATCAACAATAGAACATTTTATATTTAGAGAGAGAAACAATAATGAAATGGAAAAAGATACAAAAAAGCAAACTTAGAAATATAACAAAATAGCAAATGCAGTAGTTAATACTCACTTAATATGTACCAAAATCGTGAGTTAAAGCTATGAAAATAAGATTTTAAAGAAAAAACGTGTTATATGATGTGATTTTTCGAGAGAGAAGCGCTGCAATAGTGTTAGAAGAGAGAGAAACTCCAACTATGAGTTTGAACAAGAGGGATTGCAATGTAGATATAAAGGACAACAAAATCATAATTTGGACATGCAATTTGAATATCCCAAAATGCATCTTTTACTAAAAAACAAGAATCGCATATTAACACTACGATTTCCATTAAATCGCATATTCAAATTGTGATTTCAATTACAAAGTATTGTGCTGCAAATTGCATTTTAACACCGAAATTTTCTTATATTCTTAAATTTTACGTAAGACATGGGATTTTATAATCTAGCAATTACTTTTGACCGAGGTTGATATTAAAAATAAGTTTGCTTGGCAAACTAACACAATACTCATGGTTTGAGCGCTTACTGCCACCTCATCACCGTCAGACACTCGCCCCGTTCACATCACCCGGCTTACAGGGGTTTACTGTCCTGTCTTTTCACTTGCCTGTACCACTTCTCTATCTGCTCTCATTTTTGTTCCTATTTGTGGCGGGAACCAAAGCACTTACAAGGTTTTTTACTCTCTCTCTCCTCCTTCTCACAAACCCTAAAATCTACTCCCATTCCAACTCCAAACACTCAAATTGAACTGCAATTCCTTACCGGAACTGCACAACACCTCCATGTACTGGTTTGCGACAAGAAACGCCGTTGTTTCTTTGCCAAAATGGCGTTCTTTGGCTCTTCTTCTCCATTCTCCTCGAAACCACACTTTCTTCACTCCCTTACCAGTAGTAAAGTAAGTTACCAGAACTCTTTCTTACTCATCCATGTCTATATACACGTGTATGTATGTGCTTGCGTCAAGGCATTTTAGCTGCTACGTATTGTTTATCATGGTATCTGTCTTTGCTTTGTTGGTTATATGGGTTCCGTTGTATTGTTCTTAGTAAAGACGTGGCTTGATGGTTTGAGCTGCTTATAATGTATGAACGATGACAGAACTACCAGTTGTTTTAACCTTGATTTTAAGTGACAAGCGTTGTAAGACCAATCCATTGAAAGCGGAAAAAATGATTGTAAGTGATCCTTGGAACATCATAAGAATTCAGCAAAGTACAACCTTCTTATATCACATTTGGTGCTTGCCCTTAGATGAGTGGGTAATTTTAGTGGTTTCTAAAAGAATGGTTTTTGGATCATGGTATAAAATTTTAAGTCTCGTCTTGTCCATTAAGGTGCTTTTTGTCCAGTAAGGCACACATTCTGCAAAATAAACATAGTTCTGCAATACTTGATATTTTGTGTAGTCCAGCTAAACACCACCATTAGGTGTCACATGGATGTGTAGAGAGACGTGGTAATGGTTTATGAATGAATACCAAATCTATAATAGCTAGAAACTATTGGGCCAAGTTGATTGGAGGGTCATTAGTTAATTGTTTGCTTGCCTATTGACTACCATTGGGTTAGAATATTTTAGTTGCAAAAGTGAGATTTTAGTTTTCCATTCGAGCATTTGAAGTTGCTAAGATGCTTTACTTTGAAAAACTGTAAGGTTGTTGTGGGCTGCCATGTAAACAACGCTAAATTAGGCTTTGTGTGAATAGTAACAGGGGCAGGCCCAGGACGCCCATGATCTGGGATGGAGTGGCTGAAAGGTCTTACAAACGTTTTAGCTGGTTGGAAAGAAAAGTGCTTATTCAAAAGTGGTAGTAGCATTATCCACTAAACATGGAAGTCTGGGATGGAGTGGTTGAAAGGTCTTACAACCATTTACCATGTGGGAAAGGAAACTGCTTATCTAAAATTGGTGATGGCATTATCCACTAAATACCCTCCTTGTATAGGCTAGATAATGTAGATTTTGTGGGGATCATTTCAACTATCATTTGGTGAGATGGACCGTAATTAGACAACTGTTACATCTTGGGGTTCAGGCCAAAAAATTCTTGATTCTTTTCAATGACAGACTGCTTGGTATTTTTTATGGAGATCTACATCCGTCTTTTCCCTTCAAAATCTTTATGTTTCTACCAAATTAAAAGAAAAAAAGGGTAGATTGATAACTATAACTTTAAATTAAAGTTTTTAAAATTTCTTTGGTACAAGTTTTGGAAGTTCTAGCACTGTTGGGAAGAGGGCAGGGCACTGGGCTCTAGCCATGGGGTCTCCCCACCTTTAGATGTGCCTTTCTAAAGTGTACATCTAGCTGCAAAATTTATGTACTGAAGCAGTTTATTGTAGTAGAGCTCTCCATCTTGCAGTTTGCATAGTTGTTTCCAAGTGTAAGAACCACATTGCTATAAGATGAAACATTTGGATTTTTTATGAGTCACAAGGGCTGTTTGGACTTTTGAAACATTTGGGCAACTTTTTTATACTATGCAATTGCTGTCAATTGCATTTAAATCATTTCTCTTTATTGATGCAGAAGCAGGCAAATTTCACAAGTTCACTGTTTCAAAGATCGAAAGTCATATGGAAAGAGCACAAAAGCTGCGAAGAAAGTCAAAACTTCTGGAAGCATCATTGACGAGAAAAATTTATCTCATATAACATGGTGGAAAGAGGTTCCGATAAGTTGTTGATATAAATGGGATTGGAGTTCATTTGCTTGAAAGCAAAACGCAATTTCAAAATTGTATCTCCTGCAATTATTTCATGTCCCTGTTATTGTCTTGCTGCAGAGGTTGGAGATGTGTAGGAAGCCATCTGCTGTTCAGCTTGTTAAGAGGCTTGTGTATACAAATTTGTTAGGTGTTGATACAAACTTAAAAAACGGAAAGTAAGGTCCTATGCTTTTAGTGCATAATTTATGACTTTCCAGGTTGGCTTTTGCCTAGTGCATAAACAAATGTATTCGTCATCCAAGAGAAATGAATAATCAAATAGCTAATTATTTAACATGTCCATATGGTGCCAGTAATTTTGCTAGCAAGACTTAAATTTTCATCTCATGTTTCAATAATCTTGGGGCAATTGCATTTGTTCTAGGGATCGATTAGAGAGCAGAATTAAATGTATTTAATATTTTGATATTAATGTTATGATAAAAAGGCATTATTAATAGTTGGAGCATAGTTGATTGTGTAGGCTTAAGTACATTAAATTGTTTGGACTTATGTAAGCTTCATGCCCTCTTCTGTCTCCTCTTTCTGTATGATATTTTTGTCTTGCTTATACTATAAAAGAAACTACCCTGTTAGTAATATGTTAAATATGCAGGATAAGTAGATTTTACTTCGTGTCTGAAATTTTTCAGCACATGATCGAGGATGTGGTTTATGGTTTTATGTGGATTTGTCCATTGTAGGATAAAGGCTTATGATGATATGTATATTGGATACTCAACTCATGGCCAGCTACTGTTCACTGCTTCCTTTATGTTATAATATGTATATTAATGTATAATATCCTACATTAATGTGTATTATTAACTAATTATTATTAGAGGATCTTATTTCCTAAAATAGATAGATCAATCCTGTATATATAGACATCAATTCCTATATGAAAATGTAATGAAATAAGATTAGTATTTTTTTCAAATTACATGGTATCAGAGCATAGGTATATGTAAGAAATTTTTTTTTTTTTTCGTCTTATCCTGTGAACAAGGACGTGCTGCCCTTGAGAGTAAGCACTGTTGGGATCTTCTTTTTTCGTCACCACCAGTCTAGGAGGAAAGACCAGCCTTTGACCGGCCGAACCCCAAAACCAAAGCCCCAGACGACCGGCGTGTGAGGCTCATGCGCCACTTTAGGGTTTCGCTTTCCCCTTCCGTCGACGGCGCGTGGGGGCGCATGTCGACTCTTCGCCCACCAGTAGCTTCGACGCGCTGTTGGTAAGTCCGTTCTACTCTCCTTTGGTGTTGCATTGGTTGAATACATCATCTTGGGAAGCGGGTTTTGTTATGGTTGTCGGAGTTGGTCGCGTTTGGTGATTGGCCGGAGGTTTGTTCAGTTCGATTGAAGTAGTGCATCTGATCTGCGTTGGGTTTTGTGGCGTCGCTGGGCTGTTCGTGGTCTTTTGAGGTTGTTGTTCGTTGGTCGCGTTGGTTCACCGGAGTCATTTGGCTTGTCGAAGTTGATTGAGTTGGTGCGTTTCGAAGTTGTCGTTCGGCTTGTGTGGGTCTTCTTGTGGATTAGATTGGTGTGGTGTTGTGCTTCGTGGCCGACGACGTGTTAGTCTTGGTGTTTGTTGGTTGGCGTTTGTGGGTTGATCTCGTCGGAGGCTTGGATTTTACATTTTTTTTTTTCCGGGTACATTGTGATTGGCTATTTTTTTCTTTGTTACTATTGTGAGAATTTTTCTTTTGCTGTTTGAAATGGATGATAAAAGCTTAAAATCTCCGGCTGTTGATATGATTCCTGTGACAACTAAGATCACATAACATAAACTTAATGGGAATAATTTTATGGCTTGGAGCAAAACGGTGCGAATATATTTGTGAAGTATTGAAAAAGAAGACCATCTTATTGAAGATCCACCAAATGATAACACTAGACAAGTATGGTTGCGTGATGATGCTAGGATATTTTTGCAGCTTAGAAATTCCATTGATAGTGAGATTATCAATCTGGTTGATCATTGTGAATATGTTAAAGAGTTGATGAGTTACTTGGAATCTATGTATTCTGGAAAGGGGAATATTTCTCGTATCTATGAGGTTTGCAAATGTTTTTATCGTACTGAACAACAAGAGTTGTCCTTTATTGCTTGTCTTATGAGCTTCAAGAAAACATATGAGGAACTGAATGCCTTATTACCATTTAGCCCTGATGTGAAAGTACAGCAGACTCAATGAGAACAAATGGCAGTAATGAGTTTTTTAGCAGGTCTTCGTCCAGAATTTGATGCTGCCAAATCTCAGATCCTCTCTGGTCCTGAGATTTCCTCTTTGCAGGAAACCTTTACTTGGATACTTCGCATAGAAAATCCGTTATCTGTTGCTCCTTCTCATCCTATTAGTGCTCTTTTCAGCCAAAATACAGGCCGCTCTTCCACCTATAGGAAAGGGGGGGGATGATATTCGCGGGCATAATTCAAGGGGAGTTCTGTGCTATTATTGTCATGAGCCGGGTCATACGAAGCGCACTTGTAAGAAATTGCAAAATCGCAACTTGAGGAAACCTTTTGCACACATTGCCTCCATTAACTCTACTGATGGCTCTTCCTCTGAGAAGAAAATTATAGTCTTTGCAGATGAATTTGCAAAATTTACTTAGTACCAGGAGGCATTAAAGGCTTCATCTCATCATGTGTTTGCCATTGCTTAGACAGGTAAACCCAACACACGTCTCATTTCCTCATCTTCCAACTGGGTCATAGATTCTGGTACCATGGATCACATGACAGGTAATCTTAATCTCTTCTCAACTTATTAACCATACACATCCCCTACAAATGTTACTCTTGCTGATGGTTCTAAGTCATGTGTTCTTGGCTCTGGCACTATTAATCCCACTTCTCAGATTTCCCTATCTTCTGTTTTGAGTTTACTACAGTTTTCCTTTAACTTACTATCTATGAGCAAACTCACTCGTGCTATGAATTGTTGCATATCGTTTTTTCCCGATCATTGTCTATTTCAGGATCTTATGACGAAGAAGATTATTGGTAAAGGACATGAGTTAGGAGGTCTCTATATCTTGGATACTCAGGTGCCTAAGTCTGTTGCATGTTCCAGTTTTCAGACACCTTTTGAAGAATACTGCCAACTGGGCCATCCCTCTTTACCTGTGTTGAAAAAGCTCTTTCCTCATTTTAATAATGTCTCTAGCTTAGAGTGTGAGTCATGTCACTTTGCAAAGCACCATCGTTTATCTTATGTTCCTCGAGTCAATAAAAGGGCAAGTGTACCATTTGAATTAGTTCATTCTGATGTATGGGGTCCCTGTCCTGGTCATAGATTGGTTTCAAATATTTTGTTACTTTTGTGGATGATTTTTCTCGCATGACTTGGCTTTATCTAATGAAAAGTCGTCGTGAGGTATTTTCCCATTTTACTAGTTTTTGTGCTGAAATCCAAACACAATTCAATATCTTTGTCCAAACCTTAAGAAGTGATAATGCCAAAGAATACTTGTCTCACTCATTTCAGACATATATGATTCAAAATGGCATCATTCATCAGTCCTCATGTGTTGATACACCTTCTTAGAATGGAATGGCTGAAAGGAAGAACAGACATCTCCTTGAGACAGTGAGAGCCCTCTTATTTCAAATAAATGTTCCTAAACGGTTTTGGGCTGATGCAGTATCTACTGCTTGTTTCTTGATTAATCGTTTACCTTCATCTGTTTTTCAGGGTGAAACTCTATACAAAGTATTGTTTCCTACAAAACCATTGTTTCCTATTGAACCAAGGATATTTGTTAGTCTCTGCTTTGTTCGTGATGTCTGTCTCCAAATAATAAAATTAGATCCTAAGTTTCTCAAATGTGTCTTTTTGGGTTACTCCAGGGTTCAAAAGGGATATCGGTGTTATTGCCCTCGTCTTGATAAGTATCTGGTGTCAACTGATGTTTCATTTGTAGAAAACAATCCGTTTTTTCCTTCACCTATTGGAACACCAACACCGGATGAGGATGATGATATACTGATTTATCATATTACTTATCCGTCTCCGGATATGCCTTCGCCGCCTCTGCCGTCGCCGCCACCTCCACCACAGCCTCCTATTCGACATGTCTACTCTAGACGGAGAGACCTGCCTGCTTCATGTCTTGAACCATCCTCTTCTTCCTCATCGGATCCAGCTCTAGACGATCTTGATCTTCCTATTGCTCTTCGGAAGGGTACACGTCACTGTACCTATCTAATTTCGTCCTTTGTTTCCTATGATAACTTATCATCATCATCATCTTCATTTATTGCATTACTTGATACTGTGACAATTCCTAAATCTATTCATGTGGCCCTTTCTCATCCTGGTTGGCGTGATGCTATGATCGAAGAGATGATTGCCTTAGATACTAATGGCACTTGGGATCTCGTGAATTTGCCCGTAGACAAGAAGGCAATTGATTGTAAATGGGTGTTTTCTGTTAAGGTTAATCTCGACAGCTCAGTAGCTCGACTAAAAGCTCGTCTTGTCGCTAAAGGTTATGCTCAAACCTATGGCGTTGATTACTCTGACACATTCTCCCATGTGGCTAAGATGACTGTTGTTTGATTATTTATCTCTTTAGCTACTACTAATCATTGGCCGTTCTTCCAGTTAGACATTAAGAACGCCTTCTTACATGGCGATTTGCAGGAAGAAGTATACATGGAGCAACCACCTGGGTTTGTTGCTCAGGGGGAGTCGGGTAAAGTCTGTCGTCTTCGGAAATCTTTATATGGACTGAAACAGAGCTATCGTGCTTGGTTTGGGAAATTCAGTCAGGCTGTTGAGACATTTGGTCTTAGCAAGAGTAGATCGGATCACTTGGTATTCTTTAAGTGTTCTGACTCGGGTATGATTCTTTTTATTGTATATGTTGATGACATTATCATTACAGGAAGTGACAGTGCAGGAATCTCATTGTTGAAGTTATTTCTTCACACACAGTTTCATACCAAGGATTTGGGATTATTGAAATATTTCTTGGGGATTGAATTGACAAGGAGTAAGAAAGGCATTTTCCTCTCTCAACGGAAATATGTGCTTGACTTATTAATAGAGATGGGCAAATTAGGTGCTAAGCCGTGTAGCACACCCATGCTCCCTAATATGCAGCTAACTAAAGAGGGTGAGTTATTTCAGGATCCAGAGAGGTATAGACGTTTAGTTGGGAAATTAAATTATCTCACAGTGACTCGTCCTGATATTGCTTATCCCGTAAGTGTGGTAAGTCAGTTTATGTCCTCTCCTACCGTGCATCATTGGGCAGCTTTGGAGCAAATTCTGTGTTACCTGAAAGGTGCCTCAGGACGTGGTTTAGTTTATGGTAGTCAGGGACATAATCATATTGAGTGTTTCTCAGATGCAGATTGGCAGGATCCAAAATAGACAGAAGATCCACTACTGGGTATTGTGTGTTTGTGGGTGGAAACCTGGTCTCTTGGAAAAGCAAGAAACAACATGTTGTGTCTCGCTCAAGTGCAGAGTTGGAATATAGGGCTATAGCACACTCGGTATGTGAGATAATGTGGATTTATCAGCTCTTACTTGAAGTTGGCTTTAAGGTGCCAATACCTGCACAATTGTGGTGTGATAATCAGGCAGCTATTCATATTGCATCTAATCCCGTGTTTCATGAACGAACGAAATACATTGAGATTGATTGTCATTTCATTCGAGAGAAGATATAACAAAACTTGGTTTCTACAAAGCATGTTAAGACCGGAGAATAGTTGGCAGATATCTTTACTAAAGCTTTAAATGGGGATAGAGTCAATATATTTGTAACAAGTTGGGCATGATCAACATCTATGCTCCAACTTGAAGGGGAGTGTTATAATATGTATATTAATGTATAATATCCTATATTAATGTGTATTATTAACTAGCTATTATTAGAGGATCTTATTTCCTAAAATAGATAGATCAATCCTGTATGTATAGACATCAATTCCTATATGAAAATATAATGAAATAAGATTAGTATTTCTTTCAAATTACATTTTAGAAGATTGAAAGCTCTTTGCCACTCCATTTATGAAATATGAATTTTCTGTATGCAAGTGTCAAGCTTATTGTTCTCTTTTAAATTTGGGTAGTTTCTCCATAATGGGGATTATCCTAGTTTTAGTTTAGTCGAAAGTATTCTCAATTAAGAAAACACATATAAGCCTCTTTGTACTATCTCTAAAATTCATTTTAAGCTCTAATCTTTAATATTGCTCATTGTGGTCTATGCGATGGAAATTTAACCCAATTTGTTTCATTTGTTAATTAGGAAAAGGCCTCCTCCACATAAAGGCTAAAAGACTTGTATTAACATTTTGAATAATTCATTTCGTAATATCCCTTAAATAGATTTTGATAGGACTCTTAAATATTGAGGTACCTTTTGATATAATGGCTTATAGTTTGTTATAATTTTAGTTAAGCTTGTTCAATGAAGAGCACTCCTACAACAAACAAAAGGAGATAGGAAGTTTTGATGGGAAATGTCGAGTCTCTCATTGGTATCTTGGAAACTAAAGTGAAACCTCCAAACACTCAAAAGATATGGAATTAGATGCTTTCAGTTTGGAAACTCGAGGCACATCCTTCGAGTTGCATATGGGTTGAATGGAATCCCTAAGTTTGGAACATAAATGTGATTTCCTCATTTGACCAAGTTGTACATTGTGCTTGCAAGATGGTGGGGATTGATTTTGCTTGTGGTGCATCTTTTGTCTATAGTGCAAATTTGGAATCATCAAGAAGAGTTACGTGGAATGATTTGTTAAATCTTAGAAGTTCAATTGTAGAGCCTTAGGTCATCTTGGGTGATTTTAATGAGTGTCGCAACTTGGAAGATAAAGTGTGGGGTAATGCTTTGTTCACTAAAGGAATGGAGGACTTAAATAATTTTTGTTATGAAACGGAGATGGAGGATGCACACTCTTCCTGGATTTTCCATACTTGGACAAATTGTTGCTTGACCAATTTGATCCTAAGACATCTAGATAGGGTTATTTTAAGCTAAGACTGGTTCTCAAAGTTTCCTGACACATAAGTGGAAGTTCTTAGTCCGAGAGTGTTTAACCATTGTCCTTCGGTAGTACATGCTAATTTTGAAGCTATGCAAAGGAAATCTCCCTTTAAATTCTTCAATTGCTAGATGAGTCACTGGGGCTTCAAAGCTATAGTGAAAGAAGTTTAGAACAGCTAATGTATAAGGTGGTACTAAGCTAAAATTATTAAAGGAGGAGTTGAGGAAGCTAAATGTCAAGGCTTTTGCAAATATTAAGCAACAAACACAAGATGCCAAAGCTGCTCTCCTTGATTGCCAAGAGATGAATTGTATTAATATAGACTCAACAAATTGGGACAAAGAAAAGCAACTCTTTAAAGAGCTTTATTTTTTAAGTGCGGCAGAGGAGTCATTCCTAAGGCAAAAATCAAGGATCACATGGCTTAAACTTGGGGATTGAAATTCTAAGTACTTCCACTAGTCACTATAGCAAAAATATCACAGAGAGGTGATGAAATCACTTTTCAACAAAGATGGTCAGTGTATCATAAACTCTTTGGAAATTAAAAATATGGCAATTAGCTATTTTGAAAAACTGCTAAAGGAACAAAGGGCTCCTTCTCACTTATTCCATAGACTAGAAGTCTTAATTGAAAAGAGAGTGAAAAGCTTAGATTGGGCAATCCTAACTCAACCACTAATGGATGAGGAGGTCAAAGACAACTTTTTTCAAGATGGCCCAAGACAAGCTGCTTGGTTCAGATGGATATAACGTGAATTTTTTTTTTTCATGGGTAATTATTGGTAAGGATGTTACTTAGGCAATAAAGCACTTTTTTTGCTACTGGCTCTTTCTTGAAGTCCATTGACTCCATAGTGATTTCATTGGTGCCTAAGATAGAAAATGCTTCCATGCTTGCTTACTTTTGGTCAATTTCCTGTTGCAACATTCCTTATAAGTGTATTTCAAAGATTCTTGTAGATATAATGATGTTAGTGCTTCCTTATCTTGTGGGAAAGGAGCAAATAACTTTCATAAGAGGTCGTAGAATTGTTGATAGCGACTTTGTAGTGCAAGAACTCCTCCTTGGATATCAAAAGTATATCCTTGGGGCTAGATGCTCTATCAAAGTAGATGTAATGAAAGCATATGATCATGCATGTTGGTGTTTGTTGGAGCAACTTCTTAAAACTAAGGAATTTCGTCCACAATTTACAATTTGTGTTATGCAATGTGTGACAACTTTAAAGTTCTCTATAAATTTAAATGGAGAACTTATTGGTTTTTTCCAAGTTCTCGAGGACTTAGACAAGGGAATCTGATGCCCCCTTACCTTTTTGTATTGGTAATGGAACTATTATCATTTATCATGAGAGAATTGGATGGGAAGGGAGGTTTTTTCTCATCATTGGAGGTGTAGGAAGGAGTGAATAAACCACTTGTGCTTTGTGGATAATGTTATGATCTTTTCAAAGGAGGTTTGCAATCTATTTAGTTGGTCAAGATGGTTTGGAGGAGTTTTATATGCTGGCTGGCCTTAAAGCAGCCACACTAAGGATAATTGTATGGCATAACATGCTAAAGTGAACAGCACTTGCTGTGGGGAATTTCGGTTATTGTCTTTGCAAATGGTATCAGAGCAGTCCATCAATCAATGGGAAGCTAAGTGCCACATAGGGTAACATGTCTCATTGTGGGAGGCCACCTTTTGCACTTGTGGGAGTCACCTTTAGAGTCCTTTTTACTTGGTGTGCTATGGCACATGTATAATGACGCGAAAAAGACTATAAGTGGAGGAAATTGTAATATCTCTTCAATAGAGTGTAATTGAAGTCTTAAATATCAAGGTAGCTTTTGGTGGAACTGCTTGGAGTTCATTAGAATTTTAAGATTAAATGTGCTTGTAGAAAGCACTTTTAGTATGAGTGACCTTCTAGGAAGTAGATGCACCAAGAATGAAAATGAGGCATATCATGCCAAAAGGAATGATTCCTTGACGTGCGAGATTTTGGTTGTTACATGTTCAAGGTTAAATTGGGTCAAAACTAAACTTAAGGGTCACATTACACTTCAAAAATAGTATGGTGCTTTCTTTCTTTCTTTCTTTTTTTTGGGTGGGGGGTTGGTGGTTTGGGATTTCCATGTTCTTATTTTACACTCAAATTATATGGAAAGCATCCTTTAATTTTTAAGAGGGATAGTATTTGAATGGAATAGCTAGAAATTTTTTTACACCTTGGTGATGCTGACAAATTGTAGTTTGTGCTCTGCAGTCTAAAGGAAGGATCGCTAAACTGGGAAATTTTGCAGTTCAAGTCAAAGTTTCCACGTGAAATCTTGCTATGTAGAGTATGCTGTCTATCTCAGCTTAATCGTAAATATCCTTGTGATGCTTCATTTCATGCCATTTATGATGTTAAAATTGAGTTGTTATATAATTGAATTGATAAACCAATTGGAAGAGCAATAATATTTCCTGTAATTTCAGGTTGGGGACTTCTATGAAGCAATAGGAATAGATGCTTGTTTTCTTGTTGAATATGCTGGCTTGAATCCTTTTGGTGGTTTGCGCTCTGATAGCATTCCAAGAGCTGGCTGCCCTGTTGTGGTATTGATTTATCAAGCTTTTGCCTTTCTGTTGGTTCCTACTACCTGAATGCATACATGACCAATGTTTAGAATTTTAATAATACACTTTGTGTTTCTAGTCATACTTGTCATTGGCACAGATGAAATGGACTGTTTTCCATCTTTTTGATTCAATATATTGTCCATCTTGAAATATGCAGAATTGAAATATATCAATAATCTGCTACCTTCATACTATATGATTTTAGTGCAAGCTGGCACTGAATGTCCCTTGAAGAATTGATGTAACTGTCCTTAAAGGAACCCAATAAAATGGATTTCTAACTTCATTGTCGTCTAGATTTGTGGATATAGCTCATCTAAATAGAGCTTTAACTTGAATTCTTATTTCACCTAGTTAGTCCAAAGACTAGAGAGGAACAACTTTTACAAGGGAAAGTGGAAAAATGTTATGATAGTGGATTTCGGGAAGAACTTGATATAAGTACAGGATGTTATTCATGGATGATCCCCTGAAACTCTGGATCCTTTAGAAGAATAATGCCACCTATTTAGCTTGAAAATGTAGGGTTCTCTTTGATTGGTAGGTGACTGATATAAGATCTAGCAAACATCAAATGCCATCTTCCTGCTAATATCCTTCTGCTTCATGATTTTGCTTGACTAAAGAATCTGTGGCTCTATCTACCCTTGTGATACTGGACTCATTTTCTAGACTATTTTTTTGCAGAATCTCCGACAAACCTTAGATGATCTGACACGCAATGGATATTCTGTGGTAAGTGCACACTGAATAATGACTCATGCTATACTAGAAATGGTAGTTTTGTAGTGATTTCTGAAGTGCACTCATTTTCAACTTTAATAAGGACTGTTTACTATTGGATTTGATGCATATGCTCTAAAGGCTTTGGGGCGTGAAAAGAATGGGAGAAAATCTTACTATCTTGTCATGCTATATGCCTTAAAATTAATCCTGTAGTACAAGCATCTGTGTACAATAAACAATGCCTTCCTGCTTTGAGAGAGGAGAATATCCATCCTTTTTCTTTTAAAATCATTGACAATTGATGATTATGGTTAACTTGCTTTTTTAGATCTTTGTGGACTCTGGTTTTCAAATACAACTTTTTTTTTTAAAACTAGTTTTCATGTATCTATGAAAACAAATCTTCTTTTCTTTTGAGTCTTTTACCGATGGTGTTTCACAAAGCAAGTGAACTTATGTTGTTGCAAGTAATAAAAGGTTTTCTTTAGGAGCTCATTATCGTCACACGAATAATATGGCAATTAACTACCAGATCTTAAGAACCATTTGGTTTTAACAAATATGTTTGAGCTGATACTAATAAAATCTATGAATGAAGACAAGGTTTTTAAAAACAATTAACTAAGCGGAATTCATAGTTTCATGCTTGGCTCAATTAATGTGGATTTAAAATTCATTAAATGGGATAAAACAAGAAAAACCTTGGATTTCGATTTTATGCTAAAGAATTAACTAGTATTGGCAATTATTAAACCACATTAAGTTTTAATGAACAAAGTGATTCCACTAAATTATTTGGTACTCTCGTCCATATAAGCTTATTGGTACTAGAACCGGCTTTAAGTTACTAACTTGTCTCTTCATGTTGTTACTAATTAGTGAATAACTTTTTAAAACTGGTCAAGTTGAGAAAAACATAGTTAAAGCAAGTTGAAGTAGTAACCTTAGTTTAGAGAAAACCGTTTACGTAAACTGTAAGTCCAGTACATAAGCTAATCTAGCTACTCATTATAAAGGTAAAACAAGAAAATAACACTAAACGACACAAGCTTTCTGTTGTTTGAAAGATTAAAGTATTCAAAACAAGGAAATAAGAAAAATAGAAAGAAGTAGCAAAACCTAAATTAATCTATATTACAATCTAGTATAAAGTAAATAAGTAAATCACTACTCTATGCTGAACAAAAGGTCGGCTACTTAGTATTTTGGTGCAAGAGAAGTATCTATACCTGCTAATTTCGCAGCATCAGATGGAGTTCATCTGATGAAGTCATACAGAATGTGTCATACTTCAGGATAAATGACTTCAGTAGGACAAGGTGGACTTTGTCCATCTAAAGTGAAGCAGTATCTTCAGCTGGCTCCAAGCACTTTGTTAGGATCTTGTGGAATTCAACAGGATGAAATCTTCCAGAAGGTGGGCTCATGCTTTAGATGACATTTGTTGGATGGAATCACGCTTCATATGATTGAAGCCCATGCTTCCAACTTTGGGAAGCTTTTGACCCTCTTCAGTCAAGTGAAGTGGAACTTCGTCCAAGGAATTTTTCTTCCTTCAATCCTTGCATGTTGGCCTTTGATCCCTTATGCTCCTTGTACTCAGGACTTTTGATGGCTTTTTCTCACATTTTACCTACAGAATCTTGAAACTGAGCAAGTGAAAGCTAATAATAGGGCTAAATCATGCCTAAACAAATGGATAAATTTTACATGATCATTTGCATACCACAATTTTGCATGTACTGGTTTCCATTTGTCTGAAAAAAAAAATCTTCATCTCTTACTCTTGATCCAGTTTCCTTTCTGTGATCTTACCATTCATGTACATGTGTTATCATCACCTTCTAATTAAAATGCCTTGCATAACAAAATTCTGATGCTTTCTACTCCATTTAGTTCTATGTCAGCTAGAGTTTTTTTTGTTTTTTGGATAGGTAACTAGAGTAGTTGTTGTTGCAAGCCTGAAAAACAGTTATTATTGATCTTGTGACTGAACCATTCATTTATTCTTTCTTACAGTGCATTGTGGAGGAAGTTCAAGGTCCAACTCAAGTCAGATCTCGTAAAAGTAGATTCATATCTGGGTAAACATAAAATGGCTCAACTCACCTCTATAAATGATAATATTATTTCTAAAGGGCTCAGAGAGCGGTTACAAGTATCAGAAAAGTTTAGAAGAAGTTTAATGTCCATAATAAATATGCTCCCTATTCAAGAAAATTGAGCTCAGCTGGTATAATTCTCTTGCAAATTTGAAGAAACCGATAAGTTTTTGTATTTTGGTTTATCCTATTAGCTCTAGGCAATATAAACCATGTTAATTTGAATGTATTCATGGGATGGAGTCTACTGTTGCTTGACAGTTGACTCATTTGTAATATGATCAGTTTGGTTGGAGGAAAAGTGTTAATTATAGCAGGCTCAATGCTTTTTTTTTTTCTTCTTTTTCATGGTGATTGTTCTAACTTCCCACTACCTACATTTTGTACCTTTTATACTGACATTTGAAACTTGTGCAACTTGGCCAGACTACTCCAATTGCACATTATTCTTCCTTTTCTTTTCTTTTCCATTTTTTTTCCTAGATCCTGTCAGCATTTAATATGTAACTATCTGTTCGATTTCTTTTGGTTATTAAGGCATGCTCACCCAGGTAGTCCTTACGTGTACGGACTTGTTGGTGTTGATCATGATCTAGAGTTTCCAGAACCAATGCCAGTGATCGGTATGAAGATGTCTACTTGTTTTATTTGTGTTTTCTCTTAATATTTACAATGGTCTTAAGAAAATTTTCATTTTAATGGCTGAAAACATGATTTCATGTTTTTGCCTTGATTCTCACTTTTTTATTGGGTGAAGTACCGATTTTCACTTTTCTGGTTGTACTTAAATGACTATTATTCTTATATTTTTGCATCTATGCTATACCTATGAAACTTAGGTATCTCACGTTCAGCAAGAGGATATAGCATTGTCTTAGTTTTTGAAACAATGAAAACATATTCATCAGAGGATGGCCTTACTGAAGAAGCTTTGGTTATGAAACTGAGGACTTGCCAGTACCACCATTTGTTTCTGCATGCCTCTTTGAGGCAGAACTCCTCAGGTGAGGCTGTTGCTATCTTTTATGGTTTGAGGCTATTGCGTGTTGCTTGGCTGTGATATGATTTTCCTGTGGAGGGTTATTTTCTCATAGTTTTAGATTCTGCTCTTAAATGGCCTTTTTGCAATTAGTGTCTTAATTATGTTTTTCAATGTCATATCAATTAGTTAAAGATTTGCTCAATAAATTAAAAAGATTTTTGGATAAGAGGCTTTGACTAGTGACATCCTTTACCAAATACATCTGCTAATAATGAAAAAAGAGTAACTAGTTCAGTAAAATGATTAATGTTTATAGTACTGTATGTGGTTCTGCTGACATATGGATGCAACATGTTTCTCTAGTTTTATGGCAACTTTTGGTGCACCTGTGAAAATGAAGTTGGAGCATTGTCGGTTGGCTGATGCTGTCATTGTTGATAATGGTTTTGTCTAAGATGGAAAATGAATAGGTAGCATGAATAGAAGAAGAGAAATGCAGGAAAAAGAAGCTGCATTTTTCCTTGTCCCTTTTTTTTCCCTTTCAAATTTTAAATGTAAAATTACTAAAGTATGGTGGGCAGCAGGAGGCAGACTCGTCAACCTTTCATTTTTTTAGTTATTTTTCATAATCAATGCATCGACAGAGTCTTACTTGAATACCAGAATAGCAACCGAGCCTATTAATTACCAATAAAAAAAAGAGCACAATACCAGTATAAGTACTTTTTATGAGAATTCAAATAGCATAAGATAATTAAAGGATAAAATTTCGTTGAATATAATTTGGCTGAAAAACTATTAAAATAATGAGAAAGCTCATGTTCTATTGATCAAATCTTTATACTTGCAATCCTGCTTTAGAATATTTTATAACCTAGCTCTATGTCCATCTGTCAAAATTTTCGGACCTTTTCTGTTGAGTCCATGTCCTCACTTTTACAAAATGGTGAGTTCAACACATGGATCCTCACCTATACGTGATCCTTGTTCACCAGGTAAGAAAAGATTAAAGAATAAATAAAAGCATAGAGCTGACTTTTGCAAGTCTTTTCTTTTACAGACAATGCTTTACTTTACCTCCTTTAAAAGTTCCATCTCTTTTTGGATGAGGTTATATAGGACTGTAATCCTTTGCATAGGCACTTGTCGATGGGGAGAGTATGGTGAGGGTGGACTGCTGTGGGGGGAGTGCACTTCCAGAAGCTTTGAATGGATTGAAGGAGATCCTGTCACTGATCTTCTATTCAAGGTTTTTCACTTTTTTCTTTTCCATGAACATTTTCAATGTTAGTGCTATTTCTGAAGTGTTTTCTCTGTTTTCTCAACTTCATAGGTAAAGGAACTGTATGGACTTGATGATGCAGTGGTGTTTCGTAATGTTACCATTTCTTCAGAAAATAGACCTCACCCTTTACATTTGGGAACAGCAACACAGATTGGTACTTGTGGTTTTGCTATAGAGAATTTGATGCTTTATTCTTTGTTTTATGGGATTAAAGATAGTATTACTGTTCTGTTGATGGAATTATTTCAGGTGCCATACCTACGGAAGGAATACCTTCGCTGTTGAAGGTGCTGCTCCCATCAAGCTGCATGGGCCTGCCTGTTCTGTAAGCTTGACATTCTCTAATTTTGATCCATTGCCTTGTGATCTCTTAGCTTTTCTTCTTTACAAATTTTAAACTTCATTACTGCTACACATTTCTATTGCATATAATTAATTGTTTTGTAATTTTACATTCTTGGTTATGTGGTAATTTGAGTAATGAATTTGGACAGCCTCTTGAAGTATTTGTCGGCAAAATATACATCAACAAATCAAATAAGTTGAGGCTTTCTGAGTGATATTTTGACATGTGTCAGAGAGGTTAATACAATTGTTCAGCCAAAAAATAATAACAGTATTATGTTTTAAAATACTATGTTTGCGCTTAGCATATAAGAATAATCATAATAATCCTCCTGGGAGCTGCAGAAGGGGATGCATATTAAAATTGTTTGCTTAGCAATTAGTGAATTGAATTTCCATTTTAAACACTTTTTTGCTTCATTTTAATGTTTCTTTTTGGGGAAGGAGAAACTGTGAGCTGGGGCTTTTGATTTCCAGTTTATTTTCGGTCTAAGTTTGATTTGCTTACCACTTGATTTCAACAAGATAAATTATTGCATGTCCACTCATTATTCACCAATATTCTAAATCTACTTACTTTGTAGGAGCTTAATTTAGCACAAAGCCGTATTGTTTTCATGCACGGATGTTATATTTTTTCCCTTTTGAATTCTCATTTTTTCAGGTTTCTTAGAGATCTTCTACTTAATCCACCTGCCTATGAGGTAGCTTCCACTATTCAAGGTGTTGTATAAGAAGCATCTTTTAATTATTTCTTAAAATCAATTTATTTATGCTCTTTTGCTCCTGTTTCATTTGTAAGCTAGATGTTGTTAACAAAAGACAATTTTAATGTTGTAACGGAAGTAGTTTTAAAAAAGTTTTCTCAATGCCACATTTGATTGGAAAATCGGTTATTCCTATCTCATTGCATGGAATTGGTATCCTATATAATGGTGCAATCCCTTGTTTGGTTGGCACATTTTGGAATAGACAAGCAATAAAGAAAAAAGACTGAATTTTCCTCCTTTCTAATGCAATCCACCCTTCGCATTTGTTGCGCTACAACAACACTTGAAATCAACGTGACTAATGACAAGAATGAACAAGCGACAATTGCACATGACAGATGGCCCACAGGATGACTGTACAAGACAAACAATGGCCACTTAAACCCCACTACACCCACTGATACCAATGCCCCAATGCATGACCACACCATCGAACTCAGCACTAGAACTACATGCACCTGCTGAACTATGCAAAGCCCAACTGCCCTGCCGGTAAAGCAATGGCAACCTTAGGATAAATGTGACCCACTGCAGGGGCATGTGGTGCAACCCATGACCTATCTGTGTGGTAGTAGTTCGTTTGTGCATGGTAGTGGTTCATAGGTCTTGTGTGGTGGTGGCATGGTTTGTGGGTTCATTGATTTTGTTCCTATGGTGTTTGTGTACAAATTTAGCATTGGATAAGTATGAACATGATTCAATTAATTTTATAAAGAAGGTATATGTATGAGTGATTGAGGTGTACAACTTTGATGCGTGTAGAAAGACTTTATTAATTGTTACTTATACATTTACAATACAGAAAAGGCATAATATGCTACCTCAATCTTATAATGCAAGTGTCAATGCATGATTGGAACATTGATCAAGGAATTTTGTTGAGATAAGTTCTTGGTGAGGATTTTTACATGTTGGTGATGAGCAATAACATATCAAACTAAAATTTGACTAGTAACAATTTGTGTTCACACACTAAATGGCAGTTAATATCAATATATTTGGTGTAATCATGTTGAATGAGGTTGCTCACATATAGATGGTGCCAAGATTATCATGGCATGGAAAGATGGCATGTTGAATGGGAATCCCCTGTTCATGAGCGAGATGACAAATCCAATTGGACTTTATGACAAAAATAGGTAAGGGCTCTGTATTTGGCTTTTGTAGAGCTCTTAGATATATTGGGTTGTTTCTTGTAGCGCTAGTAGATAAGGTGTCCAAGTAAGTTGGCATACTCTATAGTGGATCAGTAATTGCCTAGATAACTAGTTTGGTTTCATTAGAAAAAGTGGTTAAGGAGGTATTGGATGTACATACAATGGGAAGTCCCAATGAAAGAGTGCTAAGAAGATATAATTATACTCTATTGGTTGCTTGTATATTGTTAATATTGAGAAGATGCATGTATCGACTTAGTTGATCGACCGCAAAGTTGATATCTAGTCTAGTCATAGGTAGCGTTTGGTTATTAGCACTGGACAATACAAAACAAGATAAAAAAATTTTTTGTGCTACATTTGGCATGTTCAGTACTAGATAAAGATTTTTATCTTGTCAATTGTTTGGAATTGCAAAGTACTGCACTGAACATGGTAATTTTGACAATTATACCATTTGTGTAATATCATGGATATTTAATTACATTTTAATATTATAAAAAAAATACAATTTGAAGAGATTATTTAATTCATGTAATCCTACAAATTATATAAAATAATAAATGTAAATCTATTGATTGAAAAAAATTAATAATTCATATTATAAATTATAATAATTTGTGTTATATTTAATAATATAACATATTGTAAATATTATATTAGTAATTTTTAATAATTTTCATAAAAAAATATTATTATTATTATTGTGGAACCATGCAGTACTGTATTGAGATAGGTATTTGTTTTTGAGCAAGCAATAGAAACGTAACAGATGAGTAGGGGTATTTGGGGCATTTTAAAAAAAAAAACAATTTTTTTGTCTTGTGACGCAAATTTTGTACCGTATTTGAAATGGTACAAATTTTAGTCATTTTGTTTAGTACTTTAACTCTTTTTTGTCTAGTATTTAAATCAATTTTTTAAACTAAATGCGGGACAAAAATTTTTGTCTACTCCGGTGCCACAAAATATGGGAAACCAAAAACTACCATAGTGCGATTCTACAGTGAACCAACAATCTTATGATAGGCTATAGGTGAAAACACTGAGTTTTAAATTGACTTTAGGGGATACTGGGGTTTCTAACTATTTTTAAGAGATGCATGTGATGCCTTTTGAGAAAGTCATGGGTAAATTGAGATTAGCACAATTGAAGTCCTTGAGGAGTATGATTGATGCAAATGCCCAAAAGCGGTGGAGGTAGCGAAGGTTTATCATGCCAAACTAAAGGGGAAGAATAGAGATATAATGAAAGAGGAATGTAGGATTATAACTATTCCAAATAAAATTATCAATGAAAGGAGTCAAACAAGGATGTTAAAGTCTCAAGATTAGACAAATATGGATGTATCAACTTTGCTTTTGGTGAAACCTATATGCAAGAGAAAAAGGGTGCAACTAGACATGGGCCTTTATTTGACCATATAGAGCTTTACAGCTCGTCTACTTCGCTGAATAGAATAAATTTGTAATAGAATAGATATTACTGAGGGATAGAATAAACAGTGAATTAATACGATGATGTTTACTTGGATGTACTAGAATTGTGACTACATTGTTTACTTGAGGGAATAAAAGAAGGAATAAGGGTGAAATAATGAATGGAATGACGAAAATACCCCTCTAATGCAAGAAAACCCTACGCATTGCTGAATTTTGACAGGCAATATTGAAATGTTTCTCTAACAACGGCCAGATGCTGATCCAACACCACTTCATCTATCCTAAACACATAGAATTGTCCACATGTAGGCAAATTCACCATTAGTCTACTTGAAAACTCTAGCTTAATAGAAAACAAACTCACGTTAGAAAGCTCATCCCGCTAATAGAAGAAAGCACAAACTAAACTACATTGCAACTCTACCGACTGGACACATTCACTAATAATCTTCCAACATATATTACCTAAACTAACACCCATTTGAGCATACGCAAATTAAAAGAAAAAAAAAACCCAAATTCCCAAACTGTCGATAGATGTCTTCCACACACTCGAAACAAACACAAAAATCAACTGAATTACCTTGAATTAGACATTAGAAGAAGAATATGAGATAATACGTACATGAATAGCAACTAGAGAACAGTGGAAATGAGTAAGAATCCAAAGAGAAATTTCGTTGGCAAAGAAGTTGCCATTTCTTCCAACGTGTGAGAGAATTCACACTAGTCCTTGAAATGCAGATCCTTTCTTCTTCTTCTTCTCTAATCATAATTAGTAAAACTGCTGCGAAATCGATCTGAATCACATTCTTTGCTCATGACTTAGCATGTCAAACCAATAGTGAATGACAACTTGTTTACTTTGTCGATCTTGACATGCGTTCACCTTGTGATGATGGCGCCTCCCTTAGCGACATTTCCACGTTCTTGACAATGCATGGAGGTTGATGGAGATTGTCGTTCCTCTCCACTTTCCCCTTCACTTGTAGCACTTTCCCCTCTTTCGTCGTAGATTTGATGTCTATGGTGATGCCACTGTTGAGGACAAATGGGGAAAAATAAAATGGGGCCTCTAAAAAATTCCAATTCAGAGCTTTTGCATAGTAATTCTAATTTAGAGATTTAAGTAATTTCAATTTACCTCCGAATGCTTATTCCGTGCTCTAGATGAAGTAAATGTTGTAATCCCTATTCCATAAGGTTATAATAGAATTCTTATTATGACAAAGTAAACAGGGCCTTATAGATGACAGATATGATGAACTTAATAGGGATGAACTAACCAAGAGGACATTTTATAAAAGCTGTTCGGATGATATCAGCAGGAATAAATATGAACAAACACTTTAGTTGATATGGGGGTTGGCATTGTCCACCAAGTCTTCACTATCACCAATGCTTCTTAAGAGGGCTTCATACAAACTGTTATCAATTTTTCTATTTGGTCCTTAGCGATTACATTCATAGGTTTTGGTATACTCAAAACCTCCTAAGTTTATTGCTTTAAGATTGCAAGAAATAACTAATGCACTAGACTTTCTCTTTGAATAATATTTATAAGAGAATAAAAGAATCAAATTATGTGATAACATTGAAATGCAAGAATTTAGCTCAATTCAATGCATTGTGAAAAACTCAAAGGATGAAAATAAATTTTTTGGCTTATTATTTCATATGAAATGATATACATATATTTACAAGTTTGAGGTGTCTAAATTAGGAATACATTAGAAATGAGAATCTCTAATTAATTATATGCTTAGGTGTTGCTATGCTAAAATATTTTACACTAATTTCTTTCCATAACACATTCTCTCTCAAGTTAGAGCATAGGTTTTGATCATGCCTAGTTTGTTACAAATATAATTGACCCTAGCCCCATTCAATGCTTTTGTAAAAATGTCTCCTAATTGTTCAGTAGTCTTCACATACCTTGTAGAAATCAAATTTTGTTATATCTTCTCACGAATGAAATAATATTCTATTTCAATATGCTTGGTTTGTTTGTGAAAAACAAGATTAGATGCAATATGAAGAGCTGCTTGATTATCACACCATAATTTTGCAAGTAATGGTATCTTAAAGCCAATTTCACTTAAGAGTTGATAAATCCACATTATTTCACTTACCATTGTGCCATGGCTCTGTATTTCGATTTTGCACTTGAGCAAGATACAGCATTATATTTCTTACTCTTCTAAGAGATTAGATTTTCTCTAACAAATACGTAATACCCCGTAGTGAATCTTTTGTCAATCTTGTAACCTACCCAATTTGCATTTGAGAGACATTCTATGTGATTATGTCCATGATTTTTATACAATATACCATGTCCAGGGGTTTCCTTTAGATAGCACAAAATTTGCTCTAAAGCTACCTAATGATGTACTGTTGGATAGGACATAAATTGACTCATAACCCTGACTAAGTATGCAATATCAGGACAAGTCACTATGAGATAATTCGACTTCCCAACCAATCTTCTATATCTCTTAAGATCTTCAAATAAGTAGCCATCTTTTGTAAGTTGCACATTAGGAAGCATGGTTGTGCTATATCACTTTACTCCCAATTTTCCCATCTTAGTTAATAAATTAAGTACATATTTCTTCTAAGATAAGAAAATACCTTTCTTGCTCCTTGTTACCTTAACTTCTAAGAAAGATTTCATCATTCCCAAATCTTTTGTGTGAAATTGGGTTTGAAGGAAGGATTTGAGAGATGAAATTCCTATATTATCACTTTATATAATGACAATACCATTGACATACATAACGAGAAGAATAATGGTAGATTTAGACTGTCTAAAGAATATTGAGTGATTAGACTTGCTTTTTAGAAACCACAATTTTTAATTGCTTGACTAAATTTTCCAAACCAAGCTCAAGGGTTTTAACCCATATAATGACTTGTGAAGACTATCATACCTTGCCAGACTCTCCTTGAGCAACAAACCTTGGCAGTTGCTCTGTATAGACTTCCTCATGAAGATTGCTATGCAAAAAAGTATTTTTGATATCCAACGGATGGAGAGGCCAAGAATGAGTGGCTTTCAAAGAGATAAATAAGCGAGCAATTGTCAACTTAGCTACAATAGAAAATGTGTTGAATAATCCACTCTATAGGTTTGAGCATAACTTTTAGCCACAAGACACGCTTTAAGTTGAGCCACTTTAATAATTGCTTTTAGGATGTATTAATATCCCACTTGAAAGTTGTTTTTGTTTCTTGTTTGTTCCCCTTGTATAATGCTGTTCATAGTTGTCGAATGGTTGCTTTTTATCTTCTTAATTCAAAGCTTGTGGTGAGATTTGAATCTCTCTTAGGTACTTCATTCGACTCTTGTCCATGAACTTAGATGAAGTTCTTGTTCCTACATAATAAAGCTCTGATAAGGCTTGAAGAGAAAAATGAATCAATTTCTCAATATATATTCATGCCATTGATCATCTATATATAAATTATAAGTTGCTTATTACAAGGGATTCAACTAATTAATAAATTATTTTCAGCCAGCTAGTACACATAATATCTAGCCATAAATAAAAGATATGAAGACATAAGAAAAGCTTTACAAAGAATAACTTTCATAAGGCAACTAATAAAACCTTATTTCCTTGAGATTTTAACCAAATTTGCCAACACTCCCCCATGTTGAGGGATAGATATTGATCATTCCTAACTTGTACACAATTTGCTCGAAAGTCTTAATAGGGAGACTATGGGAACTTGTGAAAGCTTCCTGTCCTCCTTATACACGAATGGATGAGCTAGATTCTCTAGTTTGTAAGTCTAAGCTAAACAAGGACTTCACAGTTGAGCTCACCTATGAAAGCTAGAGATAAACAAGTTCAGATGTTGCTTAAGACTCAATGCATGGGGTTTGAGAAGCATATCCCTCGCTTTTCCTTCATTCTTTGGCTTGCAATTCATGGGAAGCTAATAACAGATAAGCTTCTAGAGTGTCATAAAGTCCCATTGTCTCATGAAAATTTGTTTTTCAAATGTTCTTATGTTCATGAAGTTTGGAGTTTAGTCCAGGTAAAATTTGGGCTCCATACATGATTAAGGTAGTGGTTGGATATAGTAAACTTCCTATCTAATCATCTCTCTCATCAGAAGTCACTTCTTGGAAGATAGCATTTTTGACCTCTATCGCCTACTTTAGAAGGAGTGAAATGACAGAAGAGTTAGGGTTATTCTATGATTGCTTTGCTTTTGGCAAGAAAAATATGTAACATGCATCTTTGGCTTCAGCTTTAGTAGTTTTTTGTATGCAGAGACTACTTAAGTCTTTGTTTGTTTAGCATGCTTCTTAGATAGCTTAGCCATGCTTTTACTTCTATTCTGGTTGTAGTCCATTGTTGGACACCATCTCTTGTAAATATTTTCATTCTTAATACATTTTATAGCATTACTAAAAAAAAGGTGAAGTAGGTGAATGTATGTATGATAATGTTAGTTGCTAATCATTCATAAGTGTTACATCAGAGTAGGCTTTGTGTATATATATATAGGGTTATTCCTACAATTGTAAAACATCCATGTATTGGGTGGAATAAAATTACATTTTAGACAATCTATCTTTACATTCTCTCTAAAATTTGAGTATCATGAGTTGGGTTGATTTAGCATCGTTTACTAAACTTAGGAGGGGTTAAGTGTTGCACAAGAACTGCTCTTAATTCTTAGGTATCATGTGGTGGTGTGGCTAAGAAGTACTGGTGGGTTGGGTTTAGGATTTGCATGTATGGTGTTAGATTATGGTTGGGATTTCGATGGGGTTTGGGTTTGGCTGCATGGTTAATTGATGATGGCAGTATGGCATCCCCAATGGTGGTTGCTGTTGATGAGGTCGTGGAGGTGGTGGTTGATGTGTTCACAATTGGAGTTTGTTTGCTGAACATGGGTCATGGGATCGTTTGTGAATGGTGGTGGTTGTTGGCATCTGTCATCTAATGGTGCTCCCTACCACACATGAAACAGCAGTTTTCAGAAATCACACCCCACTGCACCAGTTTGTCCGTGGTTAGAAGCTTCTCTTGCATCATAAGCCACAAAATTAAAGAATGTCTAGGTGCAGTTGTTTTGGACCAAACTAGAGAAAACCATGGCAGAGGAGCAGCAGGGTCTTTGGCAAGAGAGTGAGCTTGCTTAATAGAGAGCTCCTTTGATTCCTGCTCTTTCCAAATCAGTCTGTCAATAGAGGCTCCATTTGGTCTGACATTTCCCAAAGATGAGCTGTTCTGATCCCAGAAATCCCTGACTTGCCAGAACCATTCATTACCAACTGCGAAGGAATTTAACTTGGTGTTCTTTGGCCATCCCACTGTAAGGCTGGCCCTTTCACCAAGCCAGTCCAACATCTTCCCACGTGGCTTTCCATTGATAAAGGTTTTCAAACTTCTTCAATGAAAGAAGCATCAGATTACCCTTTATGTTAAATCTCAAATTCTTGGGACTTTTTATTGATCTTCTGATTGAAAGGATCTAGAGTGCAAAGTATAGTCACAGAAAAATTTATACCTTCTTTTTTAATAGAAGACCATATATGGAACTTGACCCAACCTATTTGTTCTTTTGGTATTTTCATTACCTCTTGCTGGAATAAATTTTCTTCTATTAAGTTTTTGTCTTGGGGCTTTTGTGTAAGGAATGAGCAAGAAAAGAACTGAAATGTAAGTAAAGGGCCTGATAAGGTGTTTATGGATAGGATTTATCAATGTTTAGAGAATTATCTTTTCCGCCCACTAAGTCTTTATGAAGTTGGCACTCATAGCAACCACATGCATGCTATAAAGAGAAAGCATGCCCTTTTGGCATACTGTTGAAAAGTTTCTCATGCTGTATTCTACGGAGGCAGTACAAAGGGACTTCCAAATTTAAATTATGAAATTCTTCCTTGCCTTCTTTCTGAAGTTTTCATGCCTTTTCTGCATCTTTTTCAAATATCATCATGATATTATTTCATGTAATATATGAGGTATTGTATCAAGTCATTTTCTCTTGCTTTATTGACAGAGACTTGCAAACTCATGAATGCTACGACATGCTCAATTCCTGACTTTACTTGCATCTCATCTGCAAAGGTAACTTGTTTAATATGCAATTAGCTATCTAATAGCTAATAAGAAGTTTATATGGCAATCTCTTCTTATCCGCCATGGGAAATTTGGATGAAATTTGGGTCTTTTCATGAATGTTCTTTGTTTTCTTCATATCCATTATAGAATAATACGTAAAAGCTTTTTTATCTTCCCTCCATTTGCATTTTGTAATGTCCTTGTTGAATTTACTACCACAACCAACTTATTTAAAAGTTTAAACTTACAGTTTTGAAATGGGCTTTTATATTTATGTTCTTGTTAATGGATGCTCCTAGTTCTTATTAAGAGTCCAAAAAAGAAACTTTGCACACTTTTTAAGAATTTTACATTTTATGAAAAAGTAAGTGTATGGAAAGATATGATGTTTTAAGTACACGGGGCAATCCTTGTCATTTTTCTTGTATTTATTACTTCATACTCTTCCTCACTTATGGGTTAGGATTTTGATCGGAGCCTATAAAGTGGATGACTCAATTACATAAAGGGTTAAATGATGATGCAGGGGTTTGTACCTATCACCTTTTGTTTTGATATCATGTCTAAAAGTTAGAACTCATAAACTTGGTGTGAGCTTTTATATATATTACTTAACAATCATGACCTTAGTGCAACTTTGTGTCTTCCTTTTTTTTTTCATTTCATGACATCCTGTTTTGGTTTTGGCTTGTAATTATGAGGGTATACCTCCGTTAATCCAAAGAATTAACCCTTTGGTTGAGGTTAAACAATGAACATAAGAAATTGCATGGGATCATCAGCGTGATGACTTTTTGAGGCCATCTATATGTGCATGCTTAACTTAATTGAGCACAGGTTTTGTTTGGTGCTTTATGTGCCTAGAGGTCCATCCAACTATGGCTTTGCCCTTGTATCACCAAAGGGTGCCCCATGCGGCAAAGTGCTTCTCCATCCATGTGGAGGTATGGGGGAGGATGGTCACAGGTGTAGGCAGCTTTACCTTCACCCATGTCTCAGTTTTGTTCTTTTCTGGTTTGTTTTTATTACAGTGAACTCCAATACTCTAAAGGCATTTGTTAGTATCTCATGCTGAACTAACTAAAAGGGCAGGTGGATGGTATGTGCAAGCAAAACTAGGAAGTGCATTATTAGCAAGTATTGATTATTAATGTGTATTCACAGAATATTCAAAATACTCAGTAGAATAATCTAGATACTAAGATTATTAGCAATGATAATGATACTACTTGACTAGAAGGTGACTTGAGAAGCAAACACTATTTATATTTCTTATCATTGAAAAAACATTGAGATGCCATTGTTGTAACTTGTATTTTGACAAGACAAGGAAAAAAACCAAAGCCACATGATTGAGTGGTTCATATTGATCTCAACTCTGTCTCTCTATATTGCTTGCAATGATGTCACATGAGAAGTCTTTGAGCCTCCAAGCCATGATATTCTGTAGATATTTCCAATAGTATAGACTATGGATATAAATTAGAGAATAGTTACTGGCACATATCTTTTATTGGCAGACAAAATGTTACCATAAAGCTTAAGGTTTCTCTCACTATGAATTCTCTCTATACCAATCTAACACTAATAAGTTTTTCATTTTGGGATGGAGGGAAGGAGGGGGAGGGAGGGATGGGTGCATGATGGTGGTGGTGGTGGTGAAGTGCCCCAAATGGCCAGACCCACCATCACTAACACCTTCACCCCTATTGATCTCCACCCCCTCCCACTATCGACTCCACACCTTGCCATACACTCAACTTAAACCTACATACAAATTAGCTTTGCCACCATTTCCCCTTCACCATCACCTCCTCATCCACCATACAATTAAACCAATGCACAGAACGAGACACTTATAGCTACCTCTATACTCAAGCCCTCCCTCTATCTATGATCCTTTGTGCACTCAAGAACGCCAAATAACCTAGCTACACTACACACATCACCCAGTAGCTCGCCCCTAAGAGCCACGATCCCACTCAAACTGCCATATAGGCCTGTTTCAGTCTGAAAAACAACCTATTAGGTTGTGTACCTGTTTCAAGACTAACTTTTGGGTTTTTAGAAACTGGTTGCAATGAACTACTACCTGGCTAGATCAGAAAAGTCATCATCTATTGCTAGCATGCCTGGCACTTCAACAAGACATGTGCCTACCAAGGCAAACTGCTAAGGTGCAGTCCATAGTTGGTGATATAGTGCATGTGTCACATGAAAAACAGAAGGCAAAATCTTGTTTCCTTAGAAAGGTCAACTGAACTTTCTACCTTTGGCACTTACCCTAAAAAAAATTTTTCTACCTTGGAAGCAGTAAAGCTTTGGCCTCATTTCTGTAGGTCCCAAATTGGTTGTTATGAAACTTTAAGATCAAATTGAAATTAACCCTTTTTACATTATATACTAGAAGCACTTGTAAAATTATCAGAGTTATGCGCTTTTGTATAATGCTTAGATATGCAAGATATAGCACAATTATAAAGAAGTGATATTATGAAATAAAATAAATAAAAAGAAAAAGGGTAGAAAGATAAAATCCATATATATAAGGTTCGGCCTCCTGCCTATGTTCTCTCTACCGGCACTACTGGTTCAACTATTAGGAATCTATTATATAACTTTCTAAAAACGAGTATGTGAGTTTTGCAACCTTGATAGACTTGGTAGAAGCTATCATTCTTGCGTCCTTTGCAGTTCTCCATGATTCTCCTGACTTTTTACTAGTCTAACCCTAACCTGCTTCTCAAAACTTTTCTTGCTAGCAATACTTAATTACGTACGTCATGTGTATTTTCTTCTGTCCTTGTGACCTTATTTATATGGAGGTTGAGTTTCATCTATTTAGGGCATGGCATGATCCTTATTTCATAGCGGTAAGGACAACTTTTAAAGCTTGAAAATCTTTTGAATTAAAAGTCCAATGGCTAGAGAAAATATTTGAGAAAAGTTCTTAGATGTAAGCCTTGACGCACTTGAACAAGTTACAAAAACAATCTGTCAGGATATTACAAATACTAGGAGATGTGCTTACCAAAAATATCTGATATACTTCTTTAACATGAGTAAGCTATATCTTAAACTTTTTTGAAGAACTTCCTAAACTTCTTTCAACGTGTAAAAGAACCAGCTCAATTTTTTTTTTTTTTTTGGTTAGGTAACCAGCTCACATTTTGAAAAACATTCTTCTAAAAATAAAATGATTTTATCAAGAAAACTTTTTTAGCCATTGCAAAACTTTCCTTCAAAACAATGTCTAAGAGCAACTTAGAAAGATAAACTTATTTGGCAAAAATATAGTCTAACCATTATAGAATATGAAGAGCTCATAACCGTGTCTCTTACCTAAGCATATTCCCCAACTATGCTTGCTTGGTTTATGCTGGGTGTTCTAATCCAGGTTTACTATATTCTCCTAGTATATTTTTGCCTTATCCTGCCATCAATCAAAAACAACTTGTTATGACAAGAATATGCTTTTGTAAAAAACTGGGTTATTCACAATGTCAAAATACAAAACCAAACAATAATGTGAAACCACCTGTTGATTAATACATTGCTTTGGAATCCCGCCACTTCTGGTGTCTTTTCCAACAAGAGCACTTGGGAAGTGTTGAGGTCTTCATATACTAAAGTGACTAGGGAGAAGTTAGTTTGGACTTACAAATCTAATGCAAGACACTTGTTTAATTTGTGGCTTGGTTGGAATAAGAAGTTATTTACTTTGGATAAGCTTCAGGTGTATGGAATCAAAAACATCAAATGTCTTTGTTTGGTTACTCTCTTTTCTTTTTCTTTTTAAATAAATACTGTCATTTTTTTAGCCAAGTGTGAAGAAAAGTCTGTACAAGCTTGGGATGTCTTGTGAACTGCCATTTCTGGCAAGGTGCTACTACTGTACTTGTTTCCTCTGCCTCTTCAAAGTCTTCATTGTCTCACAGGCCTTGCGGCCACCATATATTGCATCTGGTGCCTTCAAACTCTTTGCCCATTGGAAATAGGGGCCTTTCAGCTCCTATGCTAGCTATAAAGATCTTATCTTATGTCAACTTTATAGATCAAAGTTTGATTTAGT
The DNA here is from genome assembly GCA_037954665.1 of Laguncularia racemosa. Lineage (NCBI taxonomy): Eukaryota > Viridiplantae > Streptophyta > Magnoliopsida > Myrtales > Combretaceae > Laguncularia > Laguncularia racemosa. The sequence continues at coordinate 4,328,897 of JBBMOL010000031.1, read as the reverse complement.
TTATCCTAGTTTCTGGTTTCACATTGTAGTTTATAAAGCCTTTTGTAAACTCTGGAGATTAGGTTTTTCATTTGCCGTGTATTTTTTAGTTTTTTTCTTTTCTGCGCTCTGTGCTCTCTACTTGCATTTGATGAAAGTTTGTAATTATTCTCTTTATTCAATATACAATTTCAGTTTACCCAAAAAAAAATCAAATAAGTAAAATTGCATTACTGCTATTGAGTTTAAGCTTTCAGATTAGCTAGTCATAAATCTAAAAACCAGGAGGTCCTCAGTTATTTGATTGCTGAAACCACTAGTTATTTAATCAAGGATTTTCAAATGTGTTTTGAGAAGAAATGTTATTGACGAAAATAACCTATGGGACAATGAGCTAAAATAATGAATTGACCGGTGCAAAACTTAATAATCCATGCTCATAAAAGCCAAATACATAAGCATTTCAATTGATATAAATAAAAAATTTCTTTCTTCTTCTTATTTTATTTTTTTTTTTTGTAATCTTCTTTTTGTTGAAGCATGGCCCATGTCAAGAAATTCCACATAACTGGTTTTCCTTGATCCAGTATGTTACAACATAATAGATGATAACTGAAATTATCTTGATATGCAGCTTGTGAAGCTCCTTGAGCTCAGGGAGACCAACCATGTCGAATTCTGTAGAATAAAGAGTGTGCTGGATGAAGTGTTGCAAATGTGTAGAAGTTCTGAGCTCAGAGAGATTTTAAGACTGTTGATGGACCCAACATGGGTGGCCACAGGGCTGAAGATAGATTTCGAAACTTTAGTAAGTTAATACAGCATCTCTCACTTCTTGACAGTTTCTTTGAATTCATTACTTCTTGCTAGTTTGTATGCTAAGTTTTACAAGCTTTGGGATGGTCTGACATCAGTGGAATAACTTTGACATGGAATTTTTTTTTTAACTAAACCAGTCTGTTCTATATATCTTGACACATTCAGAAAAAAAATAATTCTCTGGATTTTTCTTTGCAATTTGTTGCTAGTCTTTTCATGTTTACAGGGGCATGTTGCTCTTGGCTTTTTCCTCTACTAAACCTTTCTACCTTGTCATTGTAGAATGTTGCTTTTCAGGTTGCCTTAATCCAAGATACCTTCTTTGATATGGTGAAGATAGTACTGAAGACTAGAATGTTGATTAATTGCCCAGGAATTTGGTGTTTGGTTTAACTAGTGCTTCTTTGTGTATGCTTTTCGTTGTTTTCTGTTCAAGTTTGCTGCTTTTCTCCATGATTTGTCAGGAGGCCTCAAAAATTAGTTAGGAGTTTCCAGGTGGTCGATTATCATCAGGGTCAAACTTTTGCTATCTATATAGAAGTTTTGAATCAATTGGTGTCTTCAAGAAGCATAACTGTTTTTCCTCTCTTAGTCTTTGTTGCAACTAAGACTATGCATCTCTCTTTGTGATCCATCATTGTATCCTGTTCCTTGGTTAATTAAGAATGGATATGTATTGTCACTCTTTATATGGTAATATTCATTAGGCAAATACTAATGCAGATTAAGGAATGTGAGTGGACATCTAGTAGAATAGGTGAGATGATCTCTTTGGATGGTGAAGGTGACCAAAAGATAAATTCTTTTCCGTACATTCCTACTGAATTTTTTGAAGACATGGAAACTTCATGGAAAGGACGAATTAAAAGGATTCACATAGATGAAGAATTCACTAAAGTTGAAAAGACAGCAGAAGCCTTATCATTATCTGTGAGTCTTAGTCACATGTTGATTTTCTTGACAACCTTTGCATTCTCCTTTTATACTTGTTGTATAATGTTGCAGATGCTATGTATTTTAGTGATTTATGCTAGTTCTTATGATTCTGTGCAAAAAACGTTCATGTTCAGTTTATTCTTGTGCATCCTCTTCATGGGTTATATCTCCATACACTTATATCATTGTCAAGCTGTTATTCTCTTCAAGATCCTTTTAGAATGCTAGCAAACACATGAACACTCCTCTTTTAGAGAACTAGAAGTTTTATGCATTAAAGAATGACATCTTGTTGGACAAGGATCAACATCAATGGTTAGTAGGGAGATTGGTGTAATTGTCATTAACTCGGCTTGACTTAGCTCACTTATTAGTTTGGTCAGTCAAGCTATGCGTGCTGCTACCAAACATCACATATGCAATACATTATGTTGGACTTCTAAAGCATTTTGATACTTGAGGCCAAAAGCCTGGCATTTGGACCAAATCACAAGCCAAACAGCCATTTGTGTTAAGGATAGAACTACAACAAACTTTTTAACAACTTAAACTCTTAAATCAAATGGTTGTGGTGCTGATCTTTACGTGGTATCGGAACTGGAGGTCCTTGGTTCAAATCCTTTTGCAGTGATTTTACCTCCTTAAGTGGTCTATATGATAGGCTTTAGTTAAAGTCTTAATCCATAAGTGTAAGGGAGTGTTAAGTAATAGATATAGTAGCTCACACCATATTTACAAACTTAAATTTTTAAATCATATGTAGGGGCTGACACAAGACTATGAGACTGGGGGGCTGAATTTACTATTTTTGTATTAATACTATAATTATTTATAATCTTATATATATAAATATTTTGTAAAATGAGTGTACTAACGACACTTTTTATACTTAATAAGAAGGAATTTTTAATTTTTTTAATGAAAATAATTGAGGGTATCAATACACTTTACAAGAGGTTAAAAAATAAATATATTATATTTTCATTGTAGTATATATATTAATGTTGAAATATGCTCATCAATTTATTTTAAAAAATAATACATAAAACTTGTGTAATTTTTATTATTAATAAGAATACAATATAAAAAATATTTAAGTAGGTAATTATAAATAAAGTGGATAAAAACCAAATGATATAAATATAAGTATACTTTGATTTTCTTTAACGACTCTTCTAAAAGATTGTATTATTAACAATGCTATAAAAATCACTGGTCTTTAGTTTTTTAATAATCCATATTTATTTTCATAATATTAATTGTAATTAAAGTATATTGAGTTATATATGTTTGTTATTATTTATTCACACTTTATACGATAAAATTGAAGCATTTATAATATTGACAACGTAATTATTATTTATGGTACGCAATTAATGGATGAATAGCAACTTTAAGAGAATTTATTAGTTGACTATGATTTTGTATTAAATGAAATTTAATATTATTAATTATTGTAAAGAAAAATAAAGAGAGAGAGAGAATGCTATTATATAATGTAAGAATAAATGCAACCTAAAGAAAAAAAAGGGTAAAATAATATTCATGAGAGTCGAATCCATGACCTTTTGTTTAAAATTATATATACCCTATCACTAGATTATGACTAATAATTTACTCTTAAAATATACATATGATATATATAATTTTTTATTTTTCAATAAATTTTCTTAATTTTTTTCTGTGCTTGGAGGGACCGGGGTCCCCATTGGTCCCCCCCCCCCTAGACCCGCCCTTGATCGTATGGTTGTAGTGCTAATCTTCACAATTTATAGGGATCTTAAGTAAGCTAGGAATGATAGATAAATATTCCTAGCTCAAGGAGTCTAGGAAAGTTTATTTAAAATTTATGTTATTTGCTGAATAGATTCATTTTCTGGTTAGATTGTTAGAAGCTATTAGCAAATCTTCTATTTCCTTGTACTTTTTATTTGTGGGGCAATTAGGTAGTGTGCTATCCACTGTATCTTAGATACATGTAAATTTACCAGATTATTCTTTATCTGATCTCTCTATGTAATTTTCCCACGAAATCATGTATTATTCTTCAGATTGATTAATAACAAAATGATTGAGTTCATCTCAATAAAATTCTTCAGATATAGTTCTCATCATTTTTATTTATATGACATCTTCTAGCCAGATCAGGCTATTCTTATTTTTCTCTCTTTTTCTTCCAAATGATATGCCAAGGAGTCTTCTTCTCCTAAAGACCTTAACCATCCCAAACTTTCTTTGGAATTTTATTTGTGAAGATTAATAAAACCTGCTGGAGTTTTCTGTTGGTCACAAAACTGATCTTTGTGTCCACCTGTTCCTTCAATATGACATGGCTTGTACAAGCATGCATGCAGAAATACTTTAACTTTGTTGAGGAGCATAGGTACTTGCATCTATATGCAATGAGAATAGCTTGATGGGAAAGCTATTATTCTGAATGAACTGAAAGCGGAGCTATTGCCATGTGATATCAACCTCCATTCCTAGTTAGCTAATGGTCGAAATTCACCTTTTCATGTTCTTATCCATTCTAAAGCCACTCATTTTTCTTCCTTCCAAATAATATAATTCATCAACATTAGCAAGTGCATCAACTTCCAGCAGCAGTGTTTTTGATTTCATAAAGGCATTCACTTTAGCTCAAACGTGCAACAATTGTTGCCTTCTTCTTGTTGGTATCTGAAACAGATAGGGTATCTCAAACACACCGGCATCTTAATGCCAAGCTCCTGTTCTCTAAATATGATTGAGTTTTTGTGTTTGCTTATATATTGTGCTTATAGGTTTCTGAAGATTTCCTCCCTATAATTTTGAGAATACAAGCTACAACAGCTCCACTTGGGGGACCAAAGGGAGAAATTTTATATTCACGAGAGCATGAAGCTGTTTGGTTTAAGGGAAGACGATTTGCGCCAGCTGTTTGGGCAGGTACCCCTGGGGAGGATCAAATTAAGCAGCTTAAGCCTGCTGTAGATTCAAAAGGTAGAAAAGTAGGAGAGGAATGGTTTACCACACTGAAGGTTGAGGATGCCTTATCTAGGTCTGTGTTTTTTTAGGTAGCATAAAAGGTTTCTTTCTTTTATTTTGTATCATTAGGTGATTGACGACTAATATGCTTTGCAGATACCATGAGGCTGGTGAGAAGGCCAGAGCAAGGGTCTTGGAATTGTTAAGAGGGCTCTCTGCTGAGCTGCAAAACAAGATAAACATCCTCGTCTTTGCATCCATGTTGCTTGTTATTGCTAAGGCATTATTTGCTCATGTGAGGTATGGTTGCAGAGTCAATGATCCTATAGGATTCTGCTTAGCTTCTTGTTGAACCTATTTTCATTAACCTAGAAAATGACCTCAATCTCCATTTAACTCTGCTTGAGGTTTTGGAATTTGTTAAATAATAAATATAGTAGTTCACACTATATTTACAGTTTAAGTTTTTAGATTAAATGATTGTGGTACTACTTATAACATGATATGAGAGTAGAGGCCTTGGGTTCGAATCCCTCTGCAGTCATTTCATCCCCAATAATTAAGTCGTCCACCTCTTGGGCCTTAGTCAAAGTGTAGCTCACAAGTGGCGCTAAGTAATAAATATAATAGTTTACACTATATCTACAAGCTTAAGCTTTTAGTTCAAATGTTTGTGGTTCTAATCATAACAAAACTAAATGGAAAAAGAAAAAATAAACAAGATGATTGAAGATTTTGCTCTGCAGGACATATTGTCTCCTAAATTTCTATCATTCCATTTTTGTTCTTTATAAAGATTAAATTATTTTCTTTACTCTCCATATTTCTTGCACTTCTTTATACAATACGTTCTTTAGCTCTATATTCATTCTCTAGTTGATTTTTCTATAAATTACATCCACAACTGAAATATGATAGTTGATGTAACTTAACATCTGCATTTCAGCGAAGGAAGAAGGAGAAAGTGGGTGTTTCCAGAACTTGTTGGTTTCAGTAACTGTGAGGTAATCTTAGCCATCTTTGTTTCATCTGGATGGATACTATTTCATGATGTTAGAAGTAATTATTCTTTGGTTATGTTGTATTTTACCTAGTATGCATGGCAGCTCACATGTGTTCTAAAATATCCATGATAATTGTTGCTACTTGTTTTTCTTTTAAGTTAGTCTATGTTGATAAATGTCTATCCTAATATGAGACGAGTAGTCAATTTATCTTCATTTTTTAGGTAATTGCTTACTTCATGTATAGGTACACTATTTCTTCTCTTTCATTTTTCCACATGGTTTTGACATCACTTTTAACTATTCTGACTTTTTAGGTATTCTATGTTTTTCTCGATCAGCATGAGGTTTTGACAATGTTTGGATCCAAAACATAGGATTTAGATCTTCTATCTCTGAGCTGACTTGAAGTTAAGCTTGTAGATCAATGTTTGTTGTATTTTATACTATGACACTTCTCTCGTGCGGTGGATATATATCAAGGCCCATCATGTGGAAGTAGATAAATAGGGACTCAAATAAAAAAAATAGGGAAATTGAACTCTAGATGTCATTATCTGATACCAGGTTTAATTTAACTAACCAATCTGAATGTTAAGCATGTCCATCGGTATGAGCTTTTATATTATATAGTTCAACATGCTGTTTATGTCAATGGCTGCCCTAATCATACACCATAGCTGTCAAGGCAAAAGATGACGCACTAATATCATAGAAGAACTTCATTAAGCATATGAAGCATTGGTACGATGAGAATTTCCTATATGTTAATGATCATTTTGATGGCTCAAGATATGATAACACATTAACTTGCTCAAAATCACCTGTTAGTGATCTATATTGACCTGTGGAAAATAGGTAGAAATGAAGGAGAGTAAGGACAGTCTGGTTTCAGGTATTGACTCAAAGAATGGTAATCACAGAACAATATTCCAAGAACCTATTATGACCTGAATTAGATAGTAAAGGATAGATAGGACTCATGGAAACTATGGATCCTGACCTCCTGCACCACATGCTACAAGCAACATAAAAATAAAGGAAAATACATAATGTCACCTCCACTTGGAGGGCTCTTTATGACAAAAACCAAAATGAACCTATCTTAGCAACTCCCATGCAACCATTCTCCTGTGTGTCACACCCCTATTGGAGGGAGTTGCTAAATATAGGTAGACCCATAGACTGCCTACCTTTTACCCCTAGGTGAAAAATATGGTTAGACCGCATTCCTAGCTCGAAATCTGCAGTCAAGATCCATCCATTCATAAAAGTGTGAGTTTTCATGAAATAAAATTCTTATTTCCCTTGAATGAATTTTTACATCTCATGTATAAGAATATTTATACAGAAATTACAAATCTAATTTAAGAAAGTTAAATGTCTAATCTAGGAAAGTATATTAATTACAAATCTTTCTAGTAAAACAAAATAAATAAAAATCTAGCTAGTTAATACTCTTCCTCAAGTTGGTGCAAAGATGTCACACATGCCCAACTTGCAAACTAGTGTATGAAAAATCCGATTACTGAGACTTTTTGTAAATACATCAGCAAGCTGCTTTTCAGATGATACATGAAATAGACTTAAGATATCACTTGTAATCTTTTCTTTGATAAAGTATTGATCAATTTCAATGCGTTTTGTTTGATCATGCTGAACTGGATTGTGAGTTATACTAATAGCAGTCTTGTTATCACAATACAAGGAAAGTCTCCCCTTTTCAGATAGTCTTAATTTCTCTAGTAATTTTTTAAGCCAAAAGAGTTCATAAACACCCTGAGTCATAGCTCTGTATTCAGCTTCTGCACTTGATCTAGCCACTACACTTTGCCTCTTGCTTCTCTAAGTAACTAAGTTCCCTCCTACAAATGTACAATAACCGGATGTAGATCTTCTATCATCTAGAGACCCAGCCCAATCTGCATTTGTAAAGGCTTCTATCTGAAGATGACTATGTTTGGAGAAAAGGAGACCTTTCCTTGGAGGAGACTTCAAATATCTCAAAATGCGAAAGACAACTTGCATATGAGAATCTCGAGGCTCATGCATGAATTGACTTACCAAGTTGATTGCATAAGCTATGTCTAGTCTAGTGTGAAGAAAGATAAATGAGTCTTCTAACTAATCTTTAATATCTCTCCTTATCAGTAAATTCTCCTACCTTTGCATATATCTTGTGATTACTATCAATGGGCGATTCAGCTGGTTTACAACCTATCATACCCGTTTCTTTTAAGAGATCTAGGATATACTTCCTCTGAGAAATAAAGATTTCTTTTTCTGATCTTGCAACCTCAATTCCCAAGAAGTACTGTAATTTTCCCAGATCTTTTATCTCAAACTCCTGTGCTAGTCGCTTCTTCAATTGGTTCATCTCTTCTCTATCATCTCCTGTCATTATTGTGTCATTAACATAAACTATTGAAAGAGTAAGTTTTACCCTTTTTATGTTTTATGAAGAGGGTATGATCAGCATTGCTTTGCTGGTAGCCAAAGGAATTCATAGCTTTGCTGAATCTATCAAGCCAAGCTCTAGGAGGTTGTTTGAGTCCGTACAAAGCTTTCTTCAGTTTACACACCCTTCCTTGACTTTATTCATTATCAAATCCAAGAGGAATCTCCATATACACTTCCTCTTCTAAGTCCCCATGAAGAAATGCATTCTTCACATCAAACTATTGTAAGTCTCAATCAAGATTTGTTGCACAGGACAACAAGATTCTAATAGAGTTCATTTTAGCAACAAGGGCAAATGTCTCTTGGTAATCTATTCCATAAATTTGAGTGAATCCCTTAACCACTAATTTAGCTTTGAATCTCTCAATTGAACCATCAGCTTTATGTTTTACGGTGAATACCCATTTACAGCCAACCAATTTCTTATTTGGTGGAGGATTGACACGTTCCCAAGTCTCACTTTTGGATAAAGCTTTCATTTCTTCAATCATAGCTTCCTTCCACTTAGGATATGTGAATGCTTCCTTCCAATTCTGTGGAATAGACATAGAAGAAATAGACAAGACAAAGGCTCTATATGATGGAGACAATGAATCATAGGAGACAAAGTTAGATAAAGGATGTTTAGTACAAGACCTGACTCCTTTTCTAAGAGCGATAGGCAATTCTAGCTCATTAGGAAAAGTAGATAACTCAGCAGTAGAGGAGGACTCTGTAGGTTGCATGATGACTTTTTCTGCCTTGTTTCTCCTTGAATACTTCAATAAATTAGGTTTATCCAAACATCCAATAGTTTCCCCTTGAGCTCTTTCTCCAATTTCACCCTTCCTTATGCCATCATTAAGAGGTTCCACAACGCTAGAGCTAGGAGATATTACCTCTTCCTTCTTATTTCTCTCCTTCTAAAGAGGTGATGAGGAATTGCTAAAATAGGGCTCAAATTCTCGAAATCTAACATCCATACTGACAAAAAATCCCTAGGAAGGAGGATGATAGCATTTATAATCCTTCTGTATAGGAGAATACCTAATAAACACACACTTAAGGGTTCTACAATCAAGTTTCTCAGTATTTCTAGTGTGAACAAAACAAACACAGCCAAACACTTTGGAGGAATATTATATTCATTCTTACCCTTTAAGGCTTCGAGTGGGCTCTGAAAATCAAGAGTTATAAGTGGCATTCTATTATTGAGATAAGTAGCTATTTGAATAGCATCTCCTCAATAAGGTTTTGATAGATTCATAGTGAACATTAGAGATCTTGCCACTTTTAACAAATGTCTATTTTCCTTTCAGCAACCCCATTTTATACACTAGTGTAAGGACAACTGGTTTAATGTATTATCCCATTGGATTCCAAATAAACTCCAAAGTTTTTATCCATGTATTCGATGTCATTATCAGTTCTCAAGATTCTTATCTTGACATCGAATTGAGTATAGATCATCTTAGGAAATGATTGAAAGCAAGAAAAAACTTCATTTTTTGCTTTTAACAAATATACCCGTGTCATTCGAGTGCAACAATCAATAAAAGTAACAAATCAATGATTACCTGGCAAAGAAATTGTTTGAGTAGGACCCTATAAATTGGAATGGATAGTCATAAAAGGAATAATACTTCTATTATTATGTAAAGGATAAGAGTTTTTAGTGTGCTTCACATACTCACAAGCATCACAAAACAAAGATTTGGAGTGAGTTCTCGAGAATAAACTGGGATATAACTTCTTTAAAACAAAAAATGATGGATGTCCTAACTGCCTATGCCACCGTATTATTTCTTGGTTTACATCCTTATTATCTCCAAAAAAGGCTTGTCTTGAGTCTCTAGGTCCATCAAGCATATATAAGCCATCATGCAATTTACTAGTATCAATCCTCTTCTCGATTTAAAGATCTTGAAAAACACAATGATCAGGGAAGAACACGATTTTACAGTTCAGAGATTTGGTAATGGTATTGATAGATAAAAGATTAACAGGAAAATCTGGTACTTGGAGAACGAATGAAAGTTTAACTGTAGGGATACAAATAATAGAACCTGTTCCTGGGACAGGATTTAAGAAGCTATCGGCTATTTTGACACTCTCCCTTTTACATCAAGAATAGTTTTGAAGATATTTTGAAGAACCTGTCATGTGTCTATTTGCACCAGAGTTAATAATTCAAGAATTAAGGTGAGCAATAAAGGCAGTACCTGATTGCACATAATTGGATTTGGCACTAGTGGAAGACTTTAAGTTTGGTCAGAAGGGTGGCGAAAATGCTGAATTTCATCAGAAGACAAAGTTTCTTCAGAGCCTGTCTCCTTGGATGCTTCCACAGATTCCACCATATTTGCTTGAGCCCTTGATGAACTGACTCGTTTTCCTGCCCAATCTCTAGGTGGTCGACCATGTAGCTTCTAGCAAGTCTCCTTTGTGTGCCTTGGCTTTCCACAATAGTCACAATGCAAGTGATCTTTATCAGAAGTGGTTGCCGTTGACTGTTCATGAGAAACGGTTAACCCAGACTTCTCGACTGGTGCTGTATAAAGCATGACACCACGTCGGTTTTCTTGTTGAACATGAGAGTATGCATCCTCAAGAGAAGGAAAAGGAATTTTATCAAGAACTTGAACCCTTATCTAATCATACTCTAGGTTCAAACTAGCCAGAAAATCATTGATTCTCTCTTTTTCAACCAAATTTTGAAATAGAACAGTATCTTCTGTACAATGTGCTTGGAGATCCTAAAAATAGTCTATTTCCTGCCATAACCCACTTAATTCAAAATAATATTCAGTAATTGTTAACTCACCTTGTTTTGTATCATGGATTTTATTCCGGATTTCATAAATCTGGGCATCATTTCCTTTGCGAGAGTAGGTGCGTTTAGTTGAATTCCAAATTTTCTCAGCAGTGTCAAGTAATAAATACTGTTTGGAAATTCGAGGATGCATAGTATTCAAAAGCCATGTCATAACAAGTGAGTTTTTAGAATTCCATTGGGCATAGGTAGCATCAAACACTTTAGGAGGTTTTGTTTCTCCAGTAATATATCTTAGCAACCTCTTGGATTTAATAAATAGCAAACAAGTATGGGACCAAGCAAGATACGTACTGGCCCCATCTAGTTTCACGACACTGATTTGTGAGATAAACCCATTATCTACTGCCTTAGTATCCTTCATAGACACAAGTGTAATATAGTTGGTCAAACGACGGAGAACAAGCTGTAAAAAAAAATCTGACCTCTAATCAGACAATCGTGGCCGAAGAATAGTGGTCAGAGGACACGACACAAGGTTCTAAGCGTGGAACGAAGCCACGGATGGTCGACGAGGGACTCACGCGCCTCCACACGCCGATGAATGAAGAATGCCCAAAAATCTTTGATCGGTGCGTGAGCTCACATGCGACTTCAGGTGATAGTCGGACTTTTAGGGATGATCGATCGGAGGGTGGACGTCCTTGGAAAAGTGGCGATGATGAAACAAACTGAGGGAGTAAACTCAACCTCTTTGGGAACAGTAAAAAATAAGAAATAAGAAACGTTAATACTGCGGCAGGAATAAAATCACCTCAAAGGCAGCAAGAGTGCTCTGATACATGTGAGTTTCCACGAAATAAAATTCTTATTTTCCTTGAATGAATTTTTACATCTCATGTATAAGAATATTTATACAGAAATTACAAGTCTAATTTAGGAAAGCATATTAATTACAAATCTTTCTAATAAACCAAAATAAATAAAAATCTAGCTAGTTAACAAAAAGCAAGTTGATGGAATGGTTGGCATATGGATGCTCTTTCCTTGCCAGCTTGTGGTATATAGCACCTAGAAGAATGACAATTATATGGGATATGGACATAATCTGTGAGCTTAGTGAGTATGGGAATCTTGATATTGCACACTCATTACAAGCAAGTTTTCAAATAGTTAAGATGCTACATGTCCTCATTATCCAAGAGGGCAGCAATAATCTCCTCATCTCCACAACCCCCCACACCAAATAGTGCAAGGATGAGAGAGGGGAGCATGTTAGGGATATCTATATTAAGAAAATATAATAAAGAATTTATACATCTTTTAGTATATTTGTTAGTATCTTTTATTTAGGGAAACTTAGAGGTGAAAAGCTTATGTAATAAGTGATTCTAGAATATCAATAAACAAGAAGAAAGTATTCTTTGTCTGTTTAATCTAAATTTACAGTAGCTATTATCCAGGAAATTAGATGCTTCTCTGTAATGAGCCCTTTTAATTGGAGATTGAAAAGTTCTCTTCAATGAGCCCCCAACCCTTTCCTGTACACATTTTATTCACAACTATGTCCTGCTCTCAAGTTCATAACAAGGAGTTAAAAGTTTGGATTAACCCTGTAAAAGACTTTATTTAACATGAGCTTTTCATGTTGCAAACGGATTTTCTTGTTTATAGTATCACAAAGCACAAATCCATATGAAATACCCCAAAAAAAGAAACATGATTGCATAAGTTATTATTGTTCCTGTCATAAAACCATAAATCTGGAACAATTTATTCTTCTTTCAAAGGATGATTGAATAAAGGGATTACATATTATAGAATAGGAAACAATCTACCTACTCCCCATGAAAAAGAAAACAAAATAGATACATATCCATGAAAAAGGAAACACAATAAATACTGGTACAAAAATAGCTTAATGGAACAAGGAAATTCAAAAAACTGCTTGACCTGGTCATAATTCCAACAATTCCATATCTTTAGCTGGGTCATGTCAATATAGTTTGCATAATCCATGCTTTCCTTAATGTCATATCATGCTTTAATTCTTTGTAGTGGAGGATGAATATTTCAAGTCAGCATGTCTTGATGTATTTTTGTATCCTGCAATTTTTTATCTTAGAAACATTTTTTGCGTTAAATGCAGAATTCAAAAATACGGGATGAAACAAAAAGGCTGATTATGAGTGGCCTGTCACCTTATTGGTTTGATCCTGCAGAAGGCAGTGCTGTGCACAACGCAGTTGACATGCATTCGCTAGTTTTATTAACGGGACCAAACGGTGGTGGTAAATCAAGTTTGCTTCGATCAATTTGTGCAGCTGCTTTACTTGGAATTTGTGGTCTAATGGTCCCTGCTGATTCTGCTGTGATTCCTCATTTCGATTCTGTCATGCTTCACATGAAATCTTATGATAGTCCAGCTGATGGGAAAAGCTCTTTTCAGGTATAATTTTCTTTCTTTCTTTCTTTTTTTTTGAAAATGTGGTTATGGTTTTTTGTTCTCAATATGATTTCAGGTGATTTTAATATAAATACTGCTAATCCATTAGATATGATTTTACCTTTGCTTTGCTGTTGATCTCCTGATCTTCTCAATAAGAGACATCCATTCCATCTCTCTCATTAACGGTGGTCTAGTGTATTTCCAGAATCTTACTGGCTTAGTGGTGAATCAAGCAAAAGGTCAGGAGTTTCTTGGTGGGGTGTGTTTGCCTATTAATGAAGAGGTTCTACGGTTATTGGGGTTTCCTCTTGGTGAGCTTCTAGTAAAATACTTGGATGCTCTTCTCTCTTCTTCAAAGCCTTCAAAGGGCACTTGAGAAGGACTTGTGGACCAATTCTCCTCTTGAAGTAGCTACTTGACAAGTAAAGCACTATCCTATGCTGGTAGAATGCAACTAATTAAAAGCACACTCTTCTCTTCAAGTGTATTAGTCAACATTTTTGTACTTCCGAAGAGTGTTTTGAAGAGCCTAACTATGGAGCTAGTGGTTTCTGTGGAATGGAAGTGATGAGACTACAGCATTTTTGTTCTAATTCTGATGACTCTAGTGGCCTAGTTGGGTGTGCATGAAGATTCTTAAAGGAAGAAGCTTTTGAAGTGTTATAAGTCCCTGGTAGTTCATCATGGTCTTGGTGTAAATTTTTTGAACAAGAGCGCTTGCATGAAGTTTGTTGAAGTGGGAAGTGGGAGATGGCAATACTGTTTCCCTTTGGTATGATATTGGCATTCTAATGGCCCTATTTTTCAGTGGATTGGGAGTGTGCTATCTATAGTTGGATGGCCAAAAGAAGATAGGCTTTGCTCTGTCATCAATGGCCATAACTGGGAATGGCCACCTGTAGCTTTATGGTATTTATTCTACAAGGAGTAGCATTGGAGCAATTTGTTCCTAGGGGAAACCAAAGTGATAAACTAGCGTGGGAAAGTAAGCCAACTAAACAGCTCTCTATTAAAGAGGCTTATGCTGCTATGATCTGTAACTAGGTTCCTTGGCATGGATTTTATGGTCCAAAATTATTGTGCCTCTCCTTGCATTCATTCTGTGGTTAGTAGCTTAAGAAAGGTTGTGCACTTTGGATGAATTGGTTTAGGGGGGGTACAAATTAGAATAGTTGCTAATTGTGCCTTGAAGAGGAATCACACTCACCTCTTTCTTTTGTGTAATTTTGTGGTTGAAGTATGGAAGAAGTTGCGAGAGTGCATTCATGAGAGTGGTCCAGCCCCCTTTCTAGCCTTAACAATTTCGGATTTGTTCAACTCCTTGTCTACATGACTTTGTCCATCTTGGACGAAGGCAAGAGCTTTGATGATCTATTATGTATGGAAAGAAAGGAATGAGCAGAGTCAGACTTATTGTCCATTCCTTTGATTTCTTAGCGAGATGTATTTTGAATTTTTTTTTTTTTGGTTCAGTGCTAGAACACTATATTCAACTTTTTTTTTTTGGGGTGCATAAATCTATTTCTTAGGTTTCCTGTGTGTTCTCTCTTGTTTTTGTATATTGGATGGTACCCAAGTATGTAACTTTCATTTTTAGTCAAATTTACAAAATCTGACATCGCCCCCCACCCCCCCCCCCCCCAAAAAAGAGCAACAGTCTATTCTTTGTAACTTTGATTTCTCAATATAAGTTCCTTATCTTAGAGTTGCAATTACCCTGGTCCAGTTAAATGATATGGGGTCTGTCCTATTAAAAGTGGGTTGCTTGGATTTTGTTTTGGAATAAATTGATATCATCTACTTGTGTAAAGGAAAATTCAGCTAAGTTTATAAGGTGGTTCTGGTAATGGAATGTTGATAGATCATATAATCCATGCATGATTCAGTGATGTGGTGAATTGTGAATGATTTATTGCCTATCTGCACAGCCTATTAAATAAATTTTCTCTCATCTTAGCTGAATGTAATGTGTTTTGCCCACTCCAACTGCAAATCTGAGATTGTAAGTTTGTTTTCTTTGTGTATTCAGGTAGAGATGTCAGAAATTCGTTCCATTGTCACCAGAGTGACATCAAGGAGTCTTGTGCTTGTAGATGAAATATGTCGAGGTACAGAAACAGCAAAAGGTACCTGCATTGCTGGCAGCATTGTTGAAACTCTCGATAAAATAGGTTGTCTGGGTATTGTATCCACTCATTTACATGGAATATTTGATCTGCCACTGAATACAAAGAACATTGCGCATAAAGCTATGGGTACTGTATATGTTGACGGCCAAACAAGGCCAACTTGGAAGTTAGTAGATGGCATATGTAGGGAGAGCCTTGCATTTGAGACTGCTAAAAGGGAAGGAATGCCCGAGACTGTAATCCAAAGAGCTGAAGAACTGTACCTTCAATCCAAGAAGGATTGCCTGAAAGTGGATAAATTGTCTTCGGACAAAATTATTAATGTGCCAAAGCAGGCACATCCTCATTTGAGTCACATTGGAGCAGGTTCTCTCCATCAGGAGATTGAATCAAAAACGCAGACGGAAGACTTGCAGGAAAAAGTCAGGACAGCTGTTGCCCTGATATATAAAAAACAGATGATGGAGCTTTATAAGCATAAAGACTCATCAGAAGTAGCAGAACTGCAATGTGTTTACATTGCTTCAAGGGAGCAGCCACCTCCATCAACGATTGGTGCTTCAGTGGTCTACATCATGTTTAGATCTGATGGAAAGATATACGTTGGAGAGGTACGTTCATATGCTTGTTCCACTCCCTTGAAAATGTGATACCTGCATGATTTAATCATGTCCACCATAAACACAAAGTTGAAGATATAAGTTTGGAATGACATTTCTTTACTTGGTTTTGGAAGCTATTACTCTGCAATATTTGCTTTATTATGTCTCAAATTATAACACAGAATCGTTTAAATCCTTCACTGCATTATCATAGTGCTTCATTATTAACGTTGAGTATTGTTGCAATAGACGGATGATCTTCCTGGCCGAATTGGGTCACATCGTTCCAAGGAAGGGATGGAGAAAGCATCTTTCTTTTATTTCATTGTACCAGGAAAGAGCATCGCTTGCCAACTGGAAACTCTTCTCATCAACCAGCTACCAAAGAAAGGATTTCGATTGACTAACATCGCCGATGGTAAGCATCGTAATTTTGGTTCAGTGGACCTTATGGTGAAAAATCTTGCAGTACATAAATGAATTAGCCTCGTCACTGTTGTCCAAAAAAAAATCATCTGCCAGATTTTGACGGGCTGCTGCTCCTTTTGTATTGGTTAATGGCAACAATCAAACAATTCATTCAGCATTGTCTGGTGGATGCAACAATTTTGTCCTGTGGTATCAGTTGCTCCACTCATGTATATTACAATTCTAGGATTCATGATGAGAATTTCGTTGCACATTGCATGTATATATTTGTATGGGCAGTGTATTTGCATTCTTTAACCGTAGGAGTTTCATGGTGATCCCTTTTTTTTTTGGGTGTCCTACTCATGTTGCGACGTGTATTCAGAGGATAGTTATGGTTCTATCCATTCCAATGGAGTTCCTCGAAGCATTTTGTCAGTGAATAATTAAAAGGCTTCAACTATGATAATCTCATTGTATACGGAATCTGGCAATTACTCTATACTGTGCTTTTGCAGTTTCTGAATTTTGTATTCCATCAGCTAGTTGTTCAGTGTCACCATTTGGTTTATCTCGATGGACTTTTGGTTCACTAGAATCGAAAAGTTCAGAAAGGAATAGCAACTTTTCTGATATTACTTCTTTATAAGAAAGGATGTTTTTTAAGTAGAAGTTATACTGCATGGGGACTAGCATTTTCTTTGAGGAAGGAAAAGAATAGAAATTCCTCTTATATTCCACTTATTACATGAAATGACTTGCTTATGGAATACGTTTATGCAAAACCAATACGAGAATACTCTTTTCACGAGTACCAAGGGCAGAATGTCAATTCCCTTCTGCCCAACCATGCGCAATGTAAAAGATTATGGGGGTATTTTTTTATTGTGACCATTTTATGGCAATCATGTTGTAATTTATAGATTGTGCCCTATGGCAATCACATTGTTATTGTTAGGGAAGCTTCTGTGATCAAAAGAGAATAGAATGAGATGGAATTATTTCGAAATATTGGAGCCTTGTAATCTTTTGCAAACACATGACTTCATTTTAAATTAGGGGAACGAGTCAAGTTGGAATCATACAATATTGAAATCAAGCTTAAAATTCAAAGGTGAAGCTTGATACAAGCTCGATTGAGGTTAGTATTATGAAGTGGTACTAAACAAGTTGAAACTTGATTAAGAAAATTTTCATTTAAAATAATGTCAATGCCTAAACTTCACTAGGACTTACTTGCAAATAAGCTTGACTTGACCTTGTTTGAAGTTGCAAGCTCGACTAGGTGTTTACTCAAGTAGTTTATTTGAATTCGACTGAGACTCTATTCATATCAATCTCAAGTAATTAACAAGGCTAACATGCCACTCAAGGCGTGTAATTTTAACTTGTTGATGCTACCATTCTGAATCGCGTATTTTCCACAAAAATAGGGGAAAAAGAAGGGAAAAGGGGATAAGTCATGGGCTGCATATGAATCCAATGTGTAATAGTTACAAACTAAACTGAATCCAACATTAATTTCTCAACGAGAACAGATGATTTTCAAAGTATGAATTCATGCAAGAAGCCAGAAGTTCCTGTATGTTTTTGTATTGAGGAGATAACCAGCATTTTGACCCTTTCTCTGAACTGCAACGCAAGTGCACTTGCTATGCTCTATTAAATACTCTGCAGTATCCATCATTCTTAATCCCCTTGAAGATCCTCCTGCCCGCCTAGCTCTGTTAAAAAACATGCATATGACAAGCAAGATTTAAATAAAAAGCACATCTATTCCTATCCTATCTAGTCATCAGATTAATTCTATATAGTTCATTCACTCTCTATAATATGAAAATTTCACACAAGGTGATCGTGTTCATAGTAGTAATAGGTAGAGAAATTTGCCAGAAAATTTGAGTGATGCAGGGGAGACATCCTAGTGCAACTCAAAGCTTTCAAAACTGACATGGTTGAATGTAACCATTCCAAGGCATGTTCTTCAGTATTAACCATCTTAGATCATCATTTCTGTTAGTAAAAAGTGAAAATATTCCCAGATAACACAGTGAACTATGTGTTCCAATGAATCATTTCAATTACCAGACCATGTTGCTAAAACTTTCTCATACATTTCTCAACTAAAGTACATTGTATCCCTCACTCGTAAGAAACTAGCAAGTTGGAACCTAAAAAGTTCCTATAAGCTACAATTTTGGGGGCATCAGCAATACTATTCCACTTAAATTTAATGTTACCCTTAAATCAGAAAATTATAATATAAACCCTGTTCATATGGAATGTGTAGAGGATGGCAATTGTTTATACAAACTAAGTTTATGTAAGAAAAATCCCTTTAAATCTAACCAATCATATTCGCTCAAATACATATTTTGATTGGTTAGAATACTCACTCCTAAATTATATCAATAAATTTAATCATATAATTCTTAAGATTTTTTCGACGAAATATATTGAGAGACTTCTTAATTTTTCCCTTTGTTTTTTTCCTTCTCATAATGATCAAACAAATCAGGAGTGAAAGGATATATAGACAAACCCTAATATGGCAGTGGAAAGACTCCTCCTCTGCCCTATGATAAGGACATCAACTTTGTGCAATGTGCTTTGAGAAAGGATCATTGAAGCCCTGTCCCTTCCTTCCATTTCCACTCTTTCCACGCGAAGGTGCACCTTCGGCTGAGTCATTTCACAAACATGCTTCATTTGCTCCAAAAAATCCACGTCTTCTCCTCCTCCTCCTCCTCCTCCTCCTGCTGCCCCTCCCGAAACTCCTCTTCCGTGGCTTCTACCGCCATGCGATGTCGATCCACCACCACCACCATAATTGTTGCTTCCAAAGCTGTTGCTTGACCTTTTAAACAACGTGGAGATCGTGCTCCTCCAAGAATTGCTAGGCGCGATGTGGAGAAGTATTAGTTCATCTTTCTCCACCACCCCATGCGACAATGCATATTGGAGTGCAGCTGCCGACTCCCGGGACGGGTCCACCACAACCATGACCTTCCGTGGCCCCGTCGCGGTCCCCTTTTCCATGGCCAAACACCATCAACGGCCAAACCTCGAAACGTGAAACTGCCACAACACTATCAATGGAAGCTACTTTTTGGGGCAATGAATAGGGTGACAGATCATACGAGGTTGTCATGTGAGGATCGAGTTAGTTCCTTTTTTTTCATCAATCCCTTTTGTTTTTAGTTATTATGGTTTGATTATATAGTAAAAGATAGGTAAACCTTACAATTCATTTGGTTTATTTCTTAGAGATTATTTAGTTGTTTTCACGTTTACGTATTGTAGGGAATATTAACTTCTCTTTTTCAGGCATGTCCATGCACGAGACTCGGTCAACATCAACAAAAATTGCCATCTAATGAAAATAGAAATATAAAAAAATCCCAAAAAAAAAAAAAAACCGAATAGGCTAGATTGCATGTAAATATATATATATATATATTTTTTTATAATTTTTTTTTGTGAGAAAATCGAATTTGTATGGAGTTTAATTTTTTTTAGAGAAAGACATATAAAGTGCCTTTATTTATACTTCTTGTACCTTTTTTTTTTCAATATATATATATATCCCTAACAAGATAACATTATAGGTCACATCATGCTTTATGATTTCAGCTAATATATGTTAACCTTCACTCTCTTCTTGTAGGCGAAATTAGTGCAAAGAAGCGTACCTACTAACTACACTAGACCTAAAGTTCATTTGATAACAGCGTTTATATACAATAGGCTTCTCTCAACACCAGATTACATCATTCATATTTCTTTTCTCCTATAAAAACACAATCAAATCAACACATTCAAGCACATTAACAACATGGGATTAAAATCCTACTAAAATGAGAGAACATATGCATCCTCAACATCTCCTATCACATCAACAACTCCAAAAACAGCAACCACATTCCAAAGCTGGTTTACAGCTAAACGCCAAATCATATATCAATAACACAACAAATATTTTATCTCAAAATGAAGTACTAGTGAAGAATATTTCATTACTTCCATTCATCATAACATACAATGTTTTAAACTCGCTCCAAAGTTTTTTCATACCTAATGTTGTTTTAGATCGGATCAAGCATAGAGTGATGGGTCATCCCATATAATATGGCATGAATCGACTTATGTGATATCCTCCCTTATATCGAAGTCAACTGCATGTATATACTTTTGAGGAGTGAGTCGTCCAGCATCAAATCCTGCTCACTTGGAGGGAGTAGTGTCACACCTTTATGGCCTCAAAGCAGATGCTTTCCTTCAGCTGCAACCGGTTGAATCTTCTATGTATAATTGGCCATGAATACTATCAAAGCATCCGTTTACGTGCAAAAAACAAGCAAAATTATATTAATATGCATGCTAGCTATATGAGATAAGCAAACTATATTAATACACATATTAGCTATATTAAGATTCATAAAATGGGATAATTAAACCAAGAGGAAACTTAGACTGTACTTACCTTGAATGTCTAAAGAAAAACTTGAGCATCAAGGATAAAGAGAAAGAAAGTCGCGGCATTAGGGGAGAGAGGAAAAGAGAGAGCATTTTCTTTCTTTTATTTTTTTGTTTCCAACTTTTACCATTTTGTTGAGGAAAAGGAAATGGTTTAAGCCTTAATAGATAAATTTTGTAGAGGAAAATGAAATGTCCTATATCCCTCTCATTTTAAAATAATTTCTAGTGCGCACCAGTACTAATTATGGATATAAAAACCATTAGGAGCATTTAATCCTACCCTACTCTAACTGCAAAGTGTCATTAACCACACAACATAACGTGAATTTTATTAATTTTATATTATTTTGTAGGATCAACAAATGATTTGCCACAACATATATGAACCTAATTCATAGGGACTTTAATCACATTGGCAACCTACCATCATTTATAATGATAACTTAAATTAACATTAATTCTAGTAGGATGCTATTACTTCACTTGTGCACCTATTACATATTATGTCATGTCCCGAAACTCTAAGGGTAATGACAACTCGCCACATATTCCACTTAAGTAAAATACACTAAGGCTTACTATACAAATAGCGGGTTTCTAAACCAATTTTTATTTCTTAAAATTGTTCATTAGTTTTGGAAAATGCTTTATCATTTGAAAATATTTTAGAACATTATAAAGGTTTGAAAATGGTTATTGATAATAACTAGAAAAGTAAATTTTTTATAAAATTAAAATCTAATGTTTATAGAATTTATAAAGTCTTTTTACATCAGAAGGAAGTAACAATTATCACTGAGGCTCTTCAACTAACGATAACTAGGTCCTTGAAGTTGTAGCCGACCTATATTCAATTCACATTCTATTAGCAAACTTATAAACACTGGAATGAGCCACAAGGACCCCGTATAGAATAGCCAAGTACGTTCTTGCATATCATGCATACCTAGATTCAATACACTAAAACAAATTCATTAAGTTATTTAAATAAATAAGCAGCACAGGAGTACTCATAATTCTAGATATTCTTGAGAACGAAAGGGGTCTAACTTTACTCAATAGGTGTTAGGTGCCTATCACAGCATATCCGGTTATTGTAATTGAAACTATAATCGATTCTGAAATAGTCAACCATATAAAGTAATCTCATTCGAGTGCTCACTCCAAACGTTAGGCTTGCCATTGTGGTCATGATCCATCCAACTACCTTATATATATCCTATAACACATACAACATTTGGTTGACATCCCTCCATTTGCATAATCGTTTTGCATGAGTATTAGTCCCATCGATTACCCGCCACACCCCCTTTGTGGTCTAGGTGCTTAATTATCATGTCATTTCAACATTCTAAAGCACAGCCCAAAACCCAAACCGAGAGTGCCACACACCAAATCAAGTGACCATGCAAAATCAGCATTATAAAAACTTAAGTCGAGGTTAAATATTAATTCATTTTAGTTTTTTCCTAATTCTAGCACATGGTACGCAACTATTCCGTACCTAAAAAGCTAGAGTCACAAAATGATCTTCGATTAACTAATCCTTCAACTCAATTAGAAGATAATATGTAATCAAAACATAATTATTTATCATTATTAGTGTTCAATTATTTTGATTAACATAATTATTGATTTAATTCATATTTAAGTACCAATTAAGCCCATTGGTATCGATTTAGTATGCAACTAAGTGTAAACTCATTTAGGTTAGTAGACTTATATAAAGGTTCTAGATAAGTCTATTATTTTAGTTTGATAATTAATCCTATATTTCCTTTAATTATTTAGTGAATCAACTTGTTAATTGAACCAGTTCAGAACCATAAAATTGAACCAATTAAGAATAATTAGATTCAATTCATCTTTTAGGGATTTGGTTCTAATCTATTTTATTTTTATTTTTTATTTTTATTTAATTTTTATTTTTACTTTTTCTAATTTCTAAGTTTAGACCAGTCTAGGTGAGCCAATTGAGAGGGAATTGATTCACTTCAAGTAAACCAGATTTTGACCAATTCGGTCCTTTTAAGGGGATAGCCTAATTCCTCTTTATTACTTTTTAAGTAAATTATTTACAAAAGACCCACATGTTTATTAAGTGTATTTTGGTTTTTAAGTTTAATACTACAAGTTAAGCTCATTTTCTTAATTAAGCTCATAAACACATTTTGACATTAGTCACCTTGCTCATAGAAATCAAACAAAACTATTGAAACATTCTTGATCCAAACTTTAATTATTTGCTGGGTGAAAATGGTTTTGATTTTGATAAAACATTTTGTGGAAATCTAACCTAGGAGTAAATCTTTACATAGAAAAGTAATTATCTCGAAACCCATCTGAAAACACGTTTTTAAAGAATTTAGATCAAACTTGAATTTCATAAAGAATAGTTTCAATATCCTGAGGAATATAAGAACACATTCAAGACATTGAAATGTAACTAGGTGACTCAAGTAGTGAGTCAACTTGTTTAAACAATTTCCCTTAATAAGTTAATCAGTATTGTGCATCAAACATATTAAAAGATGAACATTGGATTGCAAAATTTCCAAATTTATCATTTATATTATACATCATTCAAATTTCATTAAATCAACTACAACTTAGCACTAATTGACAAATTTTCAAATTTCGATTTCTATGCACATGCTTCACTAAATCAAGTATAACTCACTTATTTCAACTCCAAATCACGTCAAACAAAAGCCATTTTATTCCTAATTCATCCCTCTATGAATTTATTCAAGAATTTCTAGATTTTATGTTGATTAAACATCCTTTAGCTACTGTCCAATTTCAGTTATGAATTAAATTTTCAAAACACCATATCTTACTCATTTTAACTCTAAATCACTTCAAACAAAAGCCAAAATTTTCTAAATCTCTTCCTTTTTCAAAATCAACAATTAAACTTCGTTTAAAATCATATTAACAACCCAATTTTCTAGATTATTTTCCAGAAACAATTTAAAACCTCAACTCATCAATTTCTTGCCCATTTCTTTACTAATCATCATCATTCCAATTCTTTACTTCTTATTATTATTCCCAAATTAAATTTTAGCAATTAACACATATTCCAAATCATCAAAGCATTATTTTTAACATTCCAAGTACCTATTTAACATTGTTTAATTCGGCCAACACAAGCATCACAACTAGGGTTGGCAATTCGTTTCAACTCGCCATGTCTCGTGTTCGTGTTAAACGGGTTCATGTTTTGAAAATCTCAACCTGTAACTCAACTCATTTATTAATCATATATAAAAATCTAAACTCAGAACCCGACTCATTTAATAATTATGTTTTTTGTTCAAACTTGATCCATTTGTTAATTAAAAAGTTATAATTTAATTTATAATATGGTTATAAATATATAAAAAAGGGCAATTATAAAATCAATATTTACAAATAAAAATGATATAATCTTGACACTTAAATCTAAAATTACAATATAACAAGAGTTTAATAAAATAAAGTTATATAATATATAACATAGTATATATATTATAGGAACAATATTACCAATGTTACCTAATCTTTAGAAAAAAGTTCAATAATACCTAAAGTTTGAATTTGCTAAATTTAGTATCCAATTTGAAGTTTTCATATCACCAATACTACCCAAATTAAATCTTGTGATGATTCATTTTTTCAATCATATTCTTTAACCATTATTAGTGTGACATGTATCTCATTAGTTTTAAAAAATCATATTAACACTGTTGCTCCAGCTATTGAATACAATCGAAGGGCATTATTTTTTGTTTTATGTAGTTCAATGTGTTTTTTTATCTTTTTTTTTTTTAATTACCAAGCTCAAAATGTGTAAAAACAATGCCAATGAGACATTCTTTAAACTAGTAGGGCATGTATTATGCTAATGATGGCTAAAGCATATGACTAGAGAGGTAATTGTGTCACAAGATTTAATGCAAATAGTAGCAATAACACGAAAACTTCGAATTGGGTACTAAAATTAGGAAATTTAAATTTCATATAGTAAATTGATCCTTTGTCAAAAATTCAAGTAGCAATTGTAACATTTTCTCATGTGTACAATGTTATATACATGTACATGTGTACATCTATATGTCTTATAGTTGTATAATCTTACTTACAGAATTTGTTTAATAAATGAGTTCGTAAACGAGTTTATAGATTAAACCCAAACCTAGACATAAGTTTTATTGTGTTTAAACAGGTTTAATTTGTTTATGTCTCGTGTCAATTTTTTTCACTATACAAACCTGTTTATAATCGCATTGTGTCTTGTCCGAGATCGCGGATCATGTCCCGAATTGCTAGCTCTAATCATAACCCACTCATCAATTCTCTTCTAATAACATATTTCAATTAACTACACTTTATATCAAAACATCAATTTCACATTTCTTATCATCAATTTACCAAAATTAACCAAGAACACACTCAAACCCACAATCAAAACCCATGTTTAACTTATACTCTTCATAATCATCAATTGAAAATTACAAACATTAATCAACTTCCATTACAATTATTCAATTAATACCTAAACATGAGAATTCAGCAAATCAACATTTCTCATAAACACCCATTCATCCCATGCCTTTCATAAATACATCCATACCCAAATTCACTTCAATTATTCATCAATCACACTCTAAACTCCAAATTAAACAAGTAATTGAGTACTTATCTTGTTCCTTGACTCTTGTAATTTTCCATTAACACCTAAACTTCAAGATTAACCTTCCTACACCAAAATCACCTTCATAAGCCAAAAATTACCTATTATTGTCTTTACAAAACTTATAGATTGATTAGTGCTCTATGACATATCTAAATCCCAAATACCATTACCTTGCTTTAATGAACTTTAACTCTAAATTAGAGCTTCCACCATGCAAAATGATAATTAAATGTCTAAATCAACATTCTAACTTTTAGATCAAAAGATTTTGACTAATATATTTAAAATCTACATTCAAATTCAAATTCTCACTACTATGTATGTTTCGGCCAAGCTTGTTATCACATGGTTTTTCAACTTCTTAATTCAATTCCTTGCATAATTCCATGATTAACTTAATATTAGACCAATTGAGCTCTAAAATTAAAATTCATCTTAATCTAAATTAATTAGTTACCCGAAAAAGCTTTAATTTCACTTGAATTGAGCTCAATTTCACCATCTAATTATATGTAGATGCAATATAGTGAAGAGGAATATTGATTTGAGAGGGTTTGAGATAGAACAAGAGAAAGACGAGAGAAATGGAGAAAGAAGGTGAAATAGAGAGAGTTGAGAGAGTCATTAGAGATATTAAATGAAAGAGAGAGAAAATAAGAGGAAAATTTGAGAATTCTAGAAGGTATTTACCTTAAATATTAACTCTTATTAATTACTAATACTAATTAATGTTAATTACCCTTATCAACTTCCTTCACTCTTTAGTATCTGAAGGTAATTTAAACAATTGATATTAAAATATATAGTCTATGCTAATTACAATTTTACATATGCCAAATAATATCATATTTACACTTTTAAAATTTTAGTTTAATTTCCTAATTTCACTTAATTAATTTATTTAAATTTAATAATTTTTTTATTTTTTATATTTATTTATTTTTGTTGACTTTAGGATATTTCATAATAATCGCCTTAAGAGTAAGAGTTCATAACAATCTATATAAATAATTAATAATTCACAACTAATCATATTAAATATAGTTATATAATAGGAAAATATTTATGGATTCCTCTATTCTATGATCGGTCGAAATCGCAAAAAATCATAATCTCCCATCAAAACAGTAAAATGGTAAGAATCTCTAAGTTTACGAAAATTTATTTTTACTTGATTTCCTAAGAATAAAATCATATATTCTAGAACTAGATTATTTGCCATAACACTTCATACACTATCAATCTTGATTTAGGTAGCTCTCATTCACACCATATCATATCCCTTCCCAAAGCTTTTAGGGTTTTACTTGCAAAAACAATTTGTTAAGAGGTGAGTACACACTGTGGCTTAGTAAGATAGCAGTGCAATATTTTCATTACTCTACAAGTACAAACAAATTATCAACCATATGTTATGCATGAGCAATCATATGCAAAACAAGCTTCACATGTAGTCTTTTAATAATCAATATAAAGTTTAGGGTATAAACATCCTTGTCCTTAGGTTCGGACTTGGGAAATATAGTTGTCATTAATATCCAAGTCGTCTAACAAGTGATACCTGTAACCATATGCCCTAAGATGTTCTTGACTTCTTTTCTTGAAACAATCCTTGGTCACTTACCCCAGGATCTTCTTGAGACATCCCTAGCCAAATGCCCTATGATGCTCTTAACTCTTTTCTTAATGGGAAGGATCCCTAGCCACCTACCCCAAGAGCATCCTTACTCTTTTAATTAGAGCATCCTTCATAGTGAAGTAATGAATATCAAGTATGTAAGGTTAGGGCAAGTAATTGGAGCATCCTTCATAGTGAAGTAATTGGGAAATGGTGGGATATTATCCATTTACAGGTACTAAATTGTGTAATGATAATCTTATGTAATTATTCAAATGTTAATATTTTTATATGAAACTTTATGAATGGTCTAAATAAAATATTCCAAATTTAAAATATAAACTTAAAAATTCTAATTGACTTTCCTAAATAAAAAATTTTAATTTTTTTTACCTGTTAGTTATAAATTTTTCTAACAAATCCAAATGTTGACTAATTCCGTGTTTTAAATGTTGTAAGATTTTAATATAAGGCTTTTATGATAATTAAATTCTTAATCTAGTGCTAATTAATATGGAATTTGCAAATTTTACATTATCTCTATGTATATATATTAATCCCAAATGTGTATCAACTTCTAAATTATTAGCAAATAATGTACTTAGTAAATTAATATGATTAAATTCATTTAATAAAAAATGTAATAAAATTAATTAAAAATTACCAAAATTTAACAAAGAATTAAAAATCATATAGAAGGAAAAAAAAAAAAAAACTTTACACCTATCACAAGTTCAATGGTACAATGTCACCACCATGAGGATTATGCAACCCCCAAAAGTGATGGCTAGCCAATCCCAACCTTGGGGTGGCCTTTTAAAGCATAAATGACAAATCAAATTGCAACCCAAATACTATGGTGAATGCCACCCATCACCCTCTAGAGGTGGCATACCTCACTAGGATGGTGGGTAGTTTCTTAACACCATTGAAAAAAAAAAGAAAAAAACTGAAAATTTCATCTCATAATCAAGTTGCAACGAGATTTTCTCTAAATTTCTTTATGTATGTATATATGTATATATACGTGTGTGCGTGTGTAACTTTTTAAGGATGGTGGGTAGCCACCAAGCTGCTCTAAGGAGATCACACCACCTACCACCATAATGTTTGTGCTCTTGTTAGCTACCTCCTAGCCTTAGGGTAGTCAATAATAACTTTTTTTCTTCCTCTAATTTTCTTTTTGCTTTTTTTGAACTTTTGTTACTTTCATTTTATTATGATTTTTGTTATTTTATTATAATATTTAAATAATTACATTTAATAATATTATTCTATGCATTTATGGATAATTAAAAGTTGGCACATGTCTATGGATTAACATTTATACATAGATATAAAAGGGGAAAAGATAAAAAATATTCCACTTAAAAAAAAAAAATCTCTAAAATAGATCACATGTAAAAGTAAAATTCAAGTAGCAAATTGTTACATTGAAATTTCAAATAATTAATTATAAAAATGGACAAAATTGAGATACTAAATACAATATTTACCCTACTTAAAAATGTATTTGAAGACATGATATTAGATTAGGTTGAAATTGTGTCTTAACATAATTTTAGTAGTTTTGAAAATGTGTTGTGAAGACAAGATTTTAAGCTAATCTTAAATTGTGTCTCAAAAATAGGATTTTAGTATTAGAACTATTTTTGAAAACATGTTTTGAAGACTTGATTTTAAGTAAATATAAAATCTTATCTTCAAAACACAATTTTAAATAAGGTATTCTTAGTATTACTTTTATATGCAATTAACCAATTTTAGGGATTAAAGTAGAATTTTTGTCTTTTTCTCCATTATAAAGCATAAGTATGCAAAGTGTATAAAATAGAACGGAAAAATTATCACAAGTAATAAAATTAATGTTTAAAATCAAGTTCAGATGGAAGATTAAAATTTTAAATGATTAAAATAGGAAATTAACATTACATAAAATAATTCGAATAAAAGATCCCGTTATAATACCATTATGGACCATTAAATTGAGCTAAAGTGATACATTTTGCAAGATAATGATGTGATCTTTATTTAAACTATTTAATATAATATTGATTTTTTATTTTAATCAATTAAAATTTTAATTTTTTATTTAAATTTCATTCTAAATGTCGATAATTTTATTTGTAATTTTCTCAAAATATGTATTACTAAAATGGTTTAATATGTCCACTTAGATGAAGCAACAACACTTAGAAGTTAAAAGGGCAGGTAAAAGTAAAGTAAATCCCAAGGGAGAAGTGACAAGCGCGGTTAAATTTGGGCTCCATGTAGACCATGTTTTGTAGGTGTGCTCGAATGATTTCCAAGCCACAACATGTCAAAAAGTCTAAACGAACATCATACTAGTGCTGTAACTCTAAAAAATAATAAATAATTGAGTAAATAAAGTATATAAATATATATATATATGTACGGGATTAATTATTTATTTAAAAAAGCAAATTTTCTTTACTTGAGCAACACATACCTTTATACAGTAACTTAAAGAACTTATATCCAACTTAAATATTTTCTTTAATTTTAAATTTATTTGACTAATTTGTTATTGTCTAAGAAATGAGAGACACCGCTACACTTTAATATTATAGAAAATACTACTTAATTCTTATATAATTGGCAATAACTTTGAAGTTTAGTAGCATAAATATTGATTTTCCGATAAAGTAAATTAGGTTTGAATTTTCTCTCTTATATTGTAATCACAAAAAAATCTCCATACTATTACAAATCTAAAAAAACAAACTATATTTATTTATAATGAAGATGGATACTTCAATCTTTCTTTGAAATATTCGAATCAAGTAGCTAATTATGTCGAAAGATGTAGCGGAATATATAATTCAATTTTAATACATAATCTATTTAATCTCACATCAGTCAAACAAATAAATAGCAAATGAGTAAGCTACAATGCCCTTGGCATATGTATGTAATGTTTGAAAATTAAATTTGGCACTTAGAAAGAATTAGGAAATGCAAAAGGGTTAGTTTGTATGTTTCCACATTGGCTTTAACTTTGTTGGTAAATCTTCATACACTAGCGGTACTTAGAGACAATTCAAGGTCCCAAGCTTTGTTCAATTCACCAGCATAACCATTACGTGTTTCTTACGGTGATGAACCTCACTTATGATTCTTTATGTTACATATTTTATGTTCTAAGATTATCTGATCCTTGATTTGATTGTTGCTCGATATTTGTGCATTAGATGTACATTTTATACAATAAGAAATTAATCCAACACATAAACAACATAGAAAATACTACAGTTTAAAACAAGAGAATTTTTTTTAAGATAATTATAATTTAATGATATAAAAATTAAATTTTTAACGAAATAAATTAAATTAAATTCTTTCATTCGAACAATTGTAATATATTAAAAGTAAAAAAATTTAAAAAAAATGACCATTACACTAAGCATTTTATGCATAACATATTCAAAGGTAAACGCATACCAATCTAGTATATTAATGATGAGTCCCCAACAAGTTGTCATTTTCATTACGGTTTGTAAGTGTCAATATTAATTTGTAAAGAAAAAAAAAACCCTCATTATAATAAACAGAAAATGGCAGAAGGTTAAAAGTATATCTTATATAGTTTTGGATTTTAAACATCAAACAATTAAAATATATGGCAATAGTAGTGATATACAACAATTCTCTTGATTAGAAATTACATCTAGAAAAATAAAACACAATCCACAAACACGAAGCTTATAACTTCAATGAATATTGGAAGTTTTGATTTAATTAAATTAGATATTTGGATTTTTGTTTTAATACCAAAAATCGAAAATGATTTTTAATCTCGATCTTGAAACTGCCCAGCCATATATATTATCATTACAACAAATATTAACAAGATAGGTCTTGTAATGTTACTTTATAAGAACTATAAGTTCACTAATCTAGGAAAATAAATATTGGATAAAAGTAACTTCTACAAAATTAAATCATTAAATAACTTCACTATGAAGTCTTGTGCATTTTGGCAAATGTATTTTGAAGTTATTGTGTATTACATCTTAGAGAGCAACATAATGTGGCTTTTTAACTAAGATATTTAATTTAAAAGATGATATAAATTTTAGTAAATCTATATGGGTTAAAAAAAATTCCAAGTCCCCCACAACAAATTGTAATATTTTTGACATATTATTGCGAAGGCTTACCCTAATATATGAAATAATTGTTATACAATCTTTATCCTATAAATTATATCAAATGCATATTTATTCACAACTGAAAACAAATATGTATCACATATGTCAATATGAAAAAACGTTATGCTTGCCATTTACACATGCCATAAGTGTTCTCATTCATTACTAGTAAATATTTATTAATGATGCACATTATGATCCTTTAAATGGTGTTAGTTGTATTTATGGTAATTTAAAATATATGGATATGGGGTGTTTGGTGATGGAATCAACTAGGATTAGCGCGTAATTACAAGATAAATAGATGGGGTATAAGATTCTATTCATATTCCATTTTATAGATATAAGTTTTTATATTTTAGAATTGGAATCTATCGTATAATATTTTAGTAGTAAAACTTATAAACTTTTCTATCACATTTTTTTTTATAATATTAAAATTTTAAGATAAATTTTTTATATTTTAAACCCATCATTATGTCTATAGTATTCTATTTATTCAAATCACACAAAGGCACTCTCAATGAGTTTAGAAGAGTAATATTACAAAATGTACCTCATGTAACATCTTAGATAAAAATAACATAATAAAATATAAAAGTGATAAAACGACACAATTATAAGAAAAGTACATTCTCTATCTATGAACCTTATAATCTATTGAAAAATTTAGTCACTTGGTTAAAATATATAATGCCAATCCACTATAATAAGTTTAATCACTCGAAATGTTTAATGTGCTTATCAAATATGAATAATTATTATTTACAATTACAAGATAAAATAATAATATCGTGGGGTTGAAATGAAGTTAAATAAATAGAAATTAAAAGAGAAAAGAGTAATAATAAACAGTTAAATATTTAATATGAAAGTATAACAATTTTTTTTTAAGATTTCTTTTTAATTTTAAGATATACAATACCACATATTTTATATCATTGGAAATTTTATTTTTTATAGTTAATTTTCTGTTTAATAAATAATTAAAAAAAAAAAAAAAAACAGAGAGAGAGAGAGAGAGAGGGAGCACTAACTCTGGTCCTTTCTTTGCGCCAATCATAACTTTACACTTTTCAGGTCAAGCACCAATGGACTTCCTGTTCAAACCCATTGCAAGCTCTTTCATCTCCACTGATTTCGCTCATTGACTTGACGATAATCATATCACCACCATTCCTATGCAGCTTATCCTCCCATCCTAGTCCTAGTTATAGCTAAAAGACACGAACATTACGCATGATTTCATGATATTACTCACAGCCAAAATGACAATACCAAGTTTTGATGACGGTTTCGAGAGGAACAGAAGAGAGAGAGTTGAAATGCATCAACCGTTCAGGCTCAGATTCTCCTTCAAGAATGCCACCATATTTGTTTGTCTATTGAATGTAATCACCGTACTGTACCTTCTTCACGGCTTCTTTGGACGATCCACTTCCTCCATTAATCCGTCTGATTCAGGTACTTATAACTCATAAATGACGCGCATCAGATTGTGGGTATGGCTAATTTTGGAAGATGATTATGTGGGCTGATAAAAGTTTTGTTTTTTCTTCGTGATTTGTTAAAGTGTATTTTTTTGGTGTTGATGGTTTGACTGAAGGTGTGTCCTTTGGATTGAGTTGATTGTTGTAGGTTGATGTTTGACGGGTTTGGACTAATTTTGCAAGTTATTAAGTGGGGTTGATTAAAGTTTTTAACTCTTTTCATTGTAATCAGATAAATATTTGGTGTTTTAATTAAAGGTGTGTGATTTAGATTGAATTTGGGAAAGATTTCTCTTCATCTATCTGTCATTGATAGTATCTAACAAGATGATTTATGATTGTTGAAGTATTGAAAATTAGAGTTTTATCCAGGAAATGGCTAGGAGGATGCTTTGTTAGTATTAATAAATGATCTCGGATTCAATTTCTCATGGTATGTGGAGCTTTGATTGATAATTTTTAGCATACGGAAGGTGCATGTTCTCGCCGTATTGCCAACAGTAGCTATGACCATCCATGGTTATAGGTAGATGAAGGAATGTAGAATGAAATGCTAAGTCAAGAGTTCTTCTATCTTCTTCTTTATCTTTTTTTAAGAAGTTGCTTTGTTGATCAAACACCTTCTATTATGTTGCTTTGCAACATGTTTCTTAAGTCTTTGTACACGTTTCATCATAAAATTAGGAAGTTCTTTTCCAGTAAACCTCTTCAGTGTGCTTTGGAAAAATATTTAGATTCAATGTCCAGTTACAATTTTTGTAACTTTAATGGCTGCTTAGCATTGGACAATCTATACAGTGATTCCTTGTTTTTTCTATCAAACTTCTACATGGGTTAGGTTGGCAATGGTGCTGATTGTTAGGCTGAAATTTAATCAAATTTAAGTTGTGAAAGTACATTATGAGCCAGAATTCTCTATAAGGGTTCTTCTCACTATATACCTTTCTTCTGAAAAATTTACACAACTCTCTTTCCAATGATCTGGAGGGTTGATGGAGCAGTTACAGATTCCAAAGCAGCTTTCCCAGCGTTTCCTTTTTCCTGGTCTGTCTATAATAGGAATTCTGTGCTTATTGTTCAACCTTTTTCTCACATGCTGAAGTTGTTAATGGATTATCTCTTGGAAGAATCAGACTTGTGAAGTTGAGGCATTACAGATTATCAGGTTCTTTTAGGTGGAGATAAGTAGGATGCCTCAACAGTTTTGAGGTCATCAATATTTGAGAAACACTGAAGATTATGTTCTGTCTTTTCACAAAAATATGAATATATTTTGCCTGCACTTCTAACATTCATTAGATATTTCATTGAATTCTTTAAACCACTTATAAAGCTCATCTTTACTCATGTTCTTTTTATTGAGGATGATATTTGTCCTCACAATTATAATGTATGATTGACTATTAATAGTAAGCCCCACAATAATAATTTTTGGTCAGATTAGTTTGAATCTCTTTTTTTTCCCTACTTAATTTTCCCTATGGTGGCAACTTGATGTGATATAAACATCACTAATGCTCAATTAATCTCTAAAAAGAATCCCATGGTCAGTTCAATGGAAAATTTACTAGAATTTAGGGGAAAGGCAGTGTTTTTTTTTTTTTTGGATAAATGAAATTTTATTGCTCCAAAATGGTTTACAACTATCGAGTAGATGGGAGTTACATCACTAGTACAATGGATAAAAGTACAAAGTAGTTGGAAAGTAATTTTTCTAAATTACAATGAAGTGGAATAAGTGCTAATCTGGTTTGCTATAGAACTCAAGTTGGGGAGACTATTCCCAATGTGCACTTTGTTGTGAACTCTCCAGATACAGCAAACCACAGCAGCTAGCCCTGCTCTCCACGTTTGGAACGTAGTGGAAGATGAGTCTGCTGTTGCCATTAATGAGTTTGTAGCACCCATCCAATCTCTAAACGAAGTCGGACACTGAAGTCGGTCATAAACCAAACCCTAAACCGGGGAAGTGTAGCTACAAACTAAAGAATAGGTGGTTGTGGTCTTCCGAGCTTTGTTGACAGAGGAAACAGGTTGTAGAAATTAAAATTCCACAAGTTGTCAATTTGTCAAGAGTGGATAGTTTGCCTAGCCAAGCTAACCATAATATGAAAGAGTGCCTTGGTAAGGAGGATTTGTTCCAGATGACTTTATATCAAGACATAACAGTGCCCAAAGGGTTTAGAAAGGCTTGACCACTTTTAATAGTGTATTCTCCAGAGCTAAAGTGGACCCAACAGAGTCAATCTGGGATTGAGGTGTTCAGTTGAAGGGAAGGTGGGATATGGAGGTTTGTCCATAATGGGCTAATCGGGAAACTCCACTCCTTGTTTTCCATCATAGAACATAACTTTATTGCAAGGGGAAAACCCGAGCTTCCCATCTCTCGAGCACTAAATATGGTGTCCAAGAGGCCTATCGGAAGCCAATAATCTGCCTAAAGGGATATGGTTAGACCATTGTTGAGTTACCATTGGAAGCTAATGTGGACTGTACTCCTTAGCTTTAATAACTTCTTCCAGGACCAGGAACAAGTGGTTGGTGCTTTTGTTAACCAAAAGTTTTTCCCTTTCAGTAAAGTAAAGTGCACCCATTTTGGCCATAAACTCCTAGGGCCTTCCCTACACAAGTGTCATATGTGCTTGATTTGTATGGCTTTGTTCCATTGGTATAAATTTGGAATCCCTAAGCCTTCGCATTTCAGGGGTTTACAAACATCCACCCAAAGAACCTTTGCCTTGGAAAAGATGTTCAGTTTTCCACTCCACAAGAAATTCCATAATAGCTGGTCAATTCTAGTTATGATGGATTTGGGAAATAAAAAGACCGAGCTCCAGTAGACCTACATGGAAAATAGGACTGATTTAACGAACTGGAGTCTACCTACATAGGAGAGGTATTTGGACGTCCAAGAATTAATGCATGCCATAATTCCCTCCAAAAGGCCATCACAGTCCTTCTTAAGCTTCGTAGAAAGGAGTGGCACACCCAAGTAACGCACTGGAAGCTTACATTCTTAGAATTGGGTGGCCTGGATGATTTCTTCTTTAATTCAGGCTGGGACTTGGGAGAAGAAGATGCTGCTCTTGTTATTGTTAGCAACCAAAGCCGACAGTGAGTGGATGTGCTAGAGTGTATTTTTCATCAACGAAGTTGAATCCACATTTCCTTTGGCAAAAATGAGAAGATCATCTGCAAAATAAAGGTGAGTCAGCCTTTTCTCCTTGCATCTCCGATGTAGGGAAAATTGGGGGCTCATGGACATCCTCCTCAACATAGTAGATAGGACTTCCATCCCTATCACAAATAGATAAAGGGATATAAGGTCCCCTTGTCTTAGGCCTCTTTTGCTAGCAAAGCAACCGGCTAATTCTTCATTTATGTTGATAGAGAATTTAGGGGTGGATATGCATTGAGCAATGAGATTACAAATGTGAGGGGGAAACTGCATTGCTTTAAGGGTCTCTAAAATAAAATCCCATTGTATTGTATCATATGCTTTCTGTAGATCTACTTGTAGGGTACATCGCAGTGTTCCCATGTGCTTATGGTATTCGGCCATTAATTCTTGAGCAATAAAGATGTTGTTAGTGATTCTTCGGCTAGGAACAAATGCTGCCTATTCTCTTCTTATCAAGGATGGTAAGGCCTTCTTCATGCATGCTGCAATGACTTTGGAGATGGCTTTATAAAGAACATTGCAACACGCAATCTGGTGAAAATCTCCTAGCTTTGAGGGGTTAGCCACTTTTGGAACTAAGGAAATGATAGTGGCATTTATCTCTTTGAGCAAATGGTCTGTTGTCAAGAATTCTTTGATTGCTGCAATTAGATCATCCCCTATGATATCCCAAGCCTCCTTAAAGAATTTGGCTATGATTCCATCTATCCCTAAGGCTTTCTCATTAGCTTGCGAAAAGAACCCCCATCTTATCTCTTCATTGGTAAAAGGTGCCCTCAATTCAACCTTTTGTTGCTCACTTAGTCTCCAGGCCACTGAGTCGCTAACTTCCTCCGAACTAAGGGAATTGTTTGGGCTGTCATATAACTGTTGGAAGTGGGAGATTGCTAAGGCTTTAACCTCTTCAGCCCCTGTTGCCTCACTTCCATCCTCCTTGATCAATCTATTTAAAGAACTTTTGTCGTATGAGTTCTTCATGGTCTTATTGAAGTAGGAGGTATTTTTATCCCCTAATCTTAGCCAAAGTTGTCATCGATTTCTGCTTGTAGAAACTTTCCTCTACTCCTCTGAGGAGATAGTACTCCTTAAAAGCAAACCTTCTCCTCTTCCATGCATGAGGTATCCCCAATATTTTGTATAGAGGATTGAAGCTAGATAAGGTTGTTTTTGGCTGCTTGAACTCGATTGGAAAGCTGGGAATACTTTAACCGGTTTAAGTTTCTAAACTCCTGTGAGTAATTTTAATTTTCAAAGACAACTTGGAACATTTTTTATCCCCTTACTTCACTATTCAAGACATTAGCAACAATTTCCTTAAAGCTCTTGTGCTCAACTCAAAAGTTGAAGAACTTAAAAGGCATCTTCCTACCTCCCGATCCGTAATCCATGCATGTGATCACTAAAGAGTGGTCTAAGAGAATGGGGGACATGAATTTCGCTTGAGTTTTGGGGAGAATGCTTAGCTACTTATGGTTAACCAAGACCCTATCTAATTTCCTCAAAATAGGGTTATGTTCTTACCTATTTGTCCATGTAAAGAAATCCTCAGTATATCTTAGATCCTCCAATTCAATAGTGACAAGGCTATTCTCAAACTCCACCGTAGCCATCGTTAACCTAGCTCTCTCACCTGCTTTTTCCATTGGGGATTTCGTGATGTTAAAATCACCACGCAGCATCCATGGGTGGGTGACCAATTGTAGAGCCAAAGTCTCTAAATTAGTCCACAAAGATCCTCTTTCGCTATCATTGTTGGAACTGTAGTCGAAAGTTACATGAAGAGAAAAATTTGATCTTAGGTTGGTTGCTGTACAGTGCATAAATTGCGCTTGTTCTACTTCCACTTGCACATCCCATTCCCTAGGGATCCAGGCTAGCCACATGCGTTTCCTTGCAACCTCATTAACTCTCACTTGACACCGCGGCCCCAAAACATTTGGATTGCATCTTCTTTTTAAAGTATTGACCTTCATCTCTAAAAGCCCTATAAAGTTAACCTTTTAGGCTTCACATACTCTTTTAACATCCACCATCTTAATAGGGTCATTGAACCCTCTTACATTCCAAGCTGCAATATTCATGGCACAACAACTCGAGTGGACTTTCTAGCGCCTACATGAAGGTTCTCCTTCTCTTGCGTTGTTTCTCCTTCCTACGGCCTGAGGAACTAGCACCTTTGTTGCTTTTTAAGTCGCTTTCTGGGGTTTGGTGCATTTGGATCAATAATTTATTTACTGGAGTATTTTCATACTCCTCTGTTCCCTCCTCATTGTCGCACCCAGGTTGGTCAGGTTGAGTTGCCCAGAGACCTTTAAGTTCCTGCTCATTGATGCACCCAGATTTGTCAGGATTAGTGATCAGGGGGAAAGGCAGTGTTATCTTGTAGGAAGAAGGATTGACTTAGAAGCATTTAGAGTTGGAGGACAAAATAATGTATATGTTTTAATACCTTTTCTGATGATACAAATATCAGCTTTGTTTCCAGTAATGTTTTTTATACATTCAAGTATGGATGCACCTATAGTTCTCAAGGGGAGATTGGAGTTCTATTGTAGCACATTATATTACCAAATTAGCCTGCTATCCCTTAAAAGAAAATAAGTTAATTATGGAATAGTTATGCATAATTAAAATTTAAGTTTTGAAAGATTTTATGCAATTTCCTATTTCAAAATTGGAAAAAAGAAAAAAGAAAAAAGAAAAAAAAAAAGATCGATCAAAATGCAGCTAGAAGTTCCCCCCCACGGACAGCCAAGAAGCTCTTTCGACCACCGGAGCTCTCAAGATGTACACCATCACTCCATATGTTCACCGGATTTCCAAAAAGTAGCATCAAGTCCAAGGCGCCCTATTAAGGAAAAGGAAACAACACCTTTTTAAGCACATGGAAAGGTCACAGCTGGCCTTCCCAAAAGAGCAAGCTTGGAGCCTTGCACCCCTGCTACGGCCAACATCCCTGACATCTTGTCTTCCCAAAAAGCCACTCACAACGTCTCTTTGTCCAACTCTGACTTTATCCACTCCCAAAACCATTCCCTTAATGGCAAAACTACATTGGAATCTAAAAACCACCAAAAACATCCTCTTTCCAACCAACATCAACCGAAAAACCATCATCCAACCCCACCTAAACAAGCAAAATCCTACGCCACTGCCTGCCTTCAAGGAACACCCCCATGCCCTCCAGACTTCCATCTCCGATTCATCTCACCAAACACCTCGTCCGACATACCCAAAGTAAGGATTCCACAATCCGTCGAGGACGAGGGAGCCATCTATTAGGAGTCTACATTAGTAGGATATTTCATTGGTCGAAAAATGCCATACACCCTTGTTCACGCGATAGCCACCAAGCTCTGGAAGGATTTTGGACTCCAAGGCATTCTGGCCAGCCCTGAAGGTTTCTACTACTTTCAATTCGAAGAAAACAAAGACATTACACCCATCCTAGAGAAAGTGTGGTTCTTCTCCAAGCGCTTTCTCATCCTTCAACGTTGGAGGAAAGGAATGAGGTTAGACAAGCCTCAACCCACCCATGTTCCGATTTGGATCACCCTCAACCACATACCATGCAAGCTTCTCTCCGCGGAAGGTCTTAGCCACATTGCTAGCGGGGTAGGTCTCCCTTTATAGGTTGATACACTTATAGTCTCTAGACAACGCCCTAATCAAGCCCGCATCCTAGTAGAGCTTGATGGAAGAAGAGACCTGGTCAAGCAGATTGAACTTGAGAGAGCTGATGGCTCAGTGGCCTTTATCAACGTTGACTACCAATGGATCCCTGCTCATTGCAAAAAATGCCAGGTCTTTGGACACGAATGCCAAACACCCACCGCACCCCCATCGACGGACCCTTCCAAGCCAATCGTAGAAGAAACACAACCTCCCCATACTGACACAACCACACAAAACAAAGCAACTAACACCACCTCCCAAAAAAACACTTCTAGCGGAAACCATTCATTTCCTAGCATTAACCATTCCATACCCGCTACACCCCAAGACAGCAAGAAGCACTACCCAGTTCAAACCAAACGTACAGCCATCCAAGGCCGCCACCACCAGGCTTCCAACTCCAAGGATAAAGACACGGAGACGGCAGAAGTCAACAACCAGGTACCACAAACCAATCCACATAACAGCATAGAACCTTCCAAAGCAAGCTTCCCACCATTTAACACTTCTTTACCCACCGAGATAAACACTACAGCACCACATGAAGATAGCGAGGATAGCAGTTATGAAAACACTCCACTGTCTAAACTACTTGACACAGCATCCAAGACACCTGGAAATAGTTGCAAGGGAAGCAAAGGCTCCAACTCTTCTGGTAAACGCAAGAAGAAACAGAGGAAGAGGTGCCGTTCCTTTACCTAACTCCACAAGGAATCCATCGTCACACTCTTACCCATGAACATAGCAACATGGAATGTAAGAGGGTCAAATGACCCTCTCAAAGTGGTAGAAATAACAAAGGAGTGTGGCATAAATAGAATATCCCTAATAGGGATATTGAAAACCAAGGTGAATACCATCAATGAGACATTAGTAAGGCAGCGGTTGGGACCAAATTGGCAAGTAGCTATCAACCAAGTAGCTCCCAAGAGAATTTGGATAGCCTGACAACCGAGAGTGTGGGATATCCATACTGTTATGGAAAGAGCTCAACTATCACATTGCATTGTGACTCATCGCAGCTTAAATATTAGCCTAAATATTACCTTCATATATGGGGCTAACAAAAACAACGATAGGAGGGAATTATGGAAGCATCTGGAAGAACTTTTCCTCACATACGCCACCATCCCGTGGATGGTTCTTGGAGACTTCAACATAACCAAATCCCCATCCAAGAAGCAAGGTGGTCGGGGGCGAATGACTTCTGCCATAGCGGAATTCTAGGCTTGTATGACCAAGATCGAATTGGAGGACTTAAGATATTCGGGTGACTTCTTTACATTGACTAACCGGCAAGCTAACAACCCCATTCTGAGGAAGCTTGATCGCGTCCTGATCAACCAAAGCTGGATGCAAACCTTCCCAAGCTCCCAAGCCAAGTTCCTACCTCTCATCTTATCGGATCATTCCCTTTCCATCACACACATAAACTCCACACAGTAGGTAAGGAAGTCACCTTTCAAATTCTTCAATTTTTGGGTACATCATGCAGGTTTCAAAGACATAATTTCCAATGTATGGAGCACCGAGATAGCTGGATCAAAAATGTACCAAGTAGTAAGCAAGCTTAAACTAATCAAGGAGAAATT
This sequence comes from Laguncularia racemosa, assembly GCA_037954665.1. Taxonomy (NCBI): domain Eukaryota; kingdom Viridiplantae; phylum Streptophyta; class Magnoliopsida; order Myrtales; family Combretaceae; genus Laguncularia; species Laguncularia racemosa. The sequence goes on along the minus strand of JBBMOL010000031.1, from coordinate 4,287,504 downwards.
GAGACAACTCAACCACACCAATTATTCCAACTTGTCTAACCGAGTCAAAGAGGCCAAGCAAACCCTCCTTCAGTTGCAGTCCAACATCCATAGCAGCGGCAACGTATCCCAAATGGAAGCCGAAAGATCCGCCTTCAAGGAGTACTACCTACTGAGAAAAGCTGAAGAGGGATTTTACAAGCAGAAATCAAGAATAAAATGGCTCAAACTTGGAGAGAAGAATACCTTCTTCTTTCATAAATCCATGCGCAACCACCACAACAGGAGCCACATCTTCCAGATCAGTCGAGAAGATGGCAGTGAAGCAATTGGCAACGAATAGGTCAAGAATCTAGCAGTTGCCTACTTCCAATAGCTCTACAACAAGACAAGCCCACCAATCAACAAAGAAGAGATATCCAACCTCGTGACATGGAAGCTCAATGAACAGCAACGTGAAGAGCTACTCACACCATATACAGATGAGGAAATCAAATGGGGTTTCTTCTCCCAAGCTAATGAGAAGGCCCCAGGCCTGGATGGATACACTGCTCTCTTTTTCAAGGAAACATGGGGTATAATAGGTAAGGATCTCTCAACTGCAATCAGGGAATTCCTTCAATCAGGACATTTACTCAAAGAAATAAACTCCACCATACTCACATTGGTCTCCAAACTCCCCAACCCAACCAGCATAGGAGAATTTAGACCCATAGCATGCTGCAATGTGCTCTATAAAGCAATGTCAAAGATTCTAGTTGCCCGCCTCAAGAAGGTCTTACACTTACTAATTGGTAGAGAGCAAGTTGCATTCATCCCAAGACGAAAGATCACAGATAACATCCTCATTGCCTAGGAATTGATGGCAGGATACCAGACGCAAACAGGAGCGCCCCGATGCACACTGAAGGTCGATCTCCAAAAAGCTTATGATACCATAAGATGGGACTTTCTAATCGAAGCACTGAGATCCATGCAATTCCCACCTCACTTCTGCAATCTCATAAAGCAGTGTCTCACCACTACAAAATTCTCTATCAACATCGATGGAGAATTGGCTGGCTACTTCTCAAACAAGCGAGGTCTTAGGTAGGGGGATCCTATTTCCTCGTACTTATTTGTTGTAGGCATGGAAATCCTTTCCACCTCTCTTTGACGACTCCTCTCCAATCTAACATTCTCCCCTTACTGGAGATGTAAACCAGAGCGCCTTAATCACTTGTGCTTTGCGGATGACCTTCTCATATTCGCTAAAGGAAATGTGCAATCCATAACCCTGATCAGAGACACCCTCCAACAATTCCAAGCACTATCAGGTCTGGCAGCCAACGGTTCCAAGAGTTTTATATTCTTCTCCAATGTTCACTCCAGGGATAAGCAACGCATTCTACAAGTCACACAGTTCCAAGAAGGCACTCTCCCTATAAGATACCTTGGCGTCACTCTCCTCTCCACTAAACTCAAAATGGAGGATTGCGACATTTTAGTGGATCGAAATCACAGCACGCATCACCATGTGGATTGTGAAATTTTTATCATACGTTGGCTTACTTCAGCTAGTTAGATCAGTTTTATTCTCTATGCAGGTCTACTGGAGCTCTGTATTCCTTCTCCCCAAGAAGATAATCACAAAGGCAGAGCAGCTAATCAAGAACTTCCTTTGGAGTGGAAACCCTCACACAGTAACCAAAGCCAAAGTCAGATGGGAAGAGGTTTGTAAACCCCTCAAATGTGTTGGCCTAGGGATTCCCAACCTTCATCTTTGGAACAAGGCCCTACAAATTAAGCACATTTGGCACCTATGCAGGGGTGGACAACGTAGCCTATGGCCTGAATGGGTACACTCAACCTTGTTGAAAGGCAAAAGCTTTTGAAAGTCACGAGCCCTAACCACATGTTCTTGGTCTTGGAAGAAACTCCTAAAACTAAGACCTTTAGTGCGAGGTAGCTTTCAATGGAAAGCGGGAGACGGCCTAACCATCTCTATCTGGTCTGACTTTTGGTTACCCATGGGTCCTTTAGATAGCCTATTCTCTTCAAGACAGATTAGGAACTCTGGGATTCCAATAACGGCTAAATTATGCTCATTAGAGGACAACAACACATGGTGGCTACCAAACCATCCACCATAGACAAACATTTGCATTCCCGTGCACATTCAGCCCAATCACTCCACCTCTAACCAACTCCAATGGATTCACATGACTACAGGGGAATACAACATCAAGAGTGGCTACTTCTTCCTTAATCCAGCTGGACCAACAGTACCATGGTATAGAATTGTATGGAATAGAATTACCATACCAAGGTACTCCTTCATATTGTGGCTTGCCTGGTTGGGAAAACTATCTACACTCGACAAGCTGACCACATGGGGATTAGCCAAATCCTCGACATGCTACCTATGCCAACAGGAAGCTAAAGACCACTCACTACTCATCCTAAGTATGGCATATAATGTGTGATATGGCTAACTGTCCCCCTTCCTATAAGGATTGGCAGGGAGCCAAATGAGTACTACTAGCAACGAATCAGTCCACCGCCAAACTCCACCAAACATGGAGAGCAAGCCTCGCTGCCACTGTATACTGTATTTGGAGAGTACGCAACAAAGCACGACTTGGGAACCCCAATCCTAGCATCTCCTTCTTAACCAATCAAATCAAATCTTATATTTACATGGAATAATTTGATAGAGCTTCATTGTACCAATTACTACAAGTATGGTACTAGAATTGTAATAGAATCGTTACTAGCATTGTAATTGTGATGTAACCATCTCTGACGGATGTATTATTATTTCCAATCAATAAATTATGAATTACCGAAAAAAAATTGGAAAAAAGAGAAAAGAAGAGAAAAAAGAACTTTTTTTTGGTTACATGATTAATTTATGTTTTTAGGCACCCGTATCACGGTGCATTACTACTAGTATATATACAAGGAATGTTGAAGAGTTCCTGGTAGAATGTTGAATTGCCACAACCATTGGCTTTAAGAAAGGATGAGATCCTAAGTTCCTGACCGGTATCAATGCTTGGGGTGTTGTGTTACCAAGCAATTGCTCTGTGTATGCAGGAAAAGGGGATGGGCACACTTTTAAATCAGTTAAATCCAGAAGGGAGTGCAATATTACTCATTTTCTGGGGGTTCTCTTGGTTCAGAAAAGAAACAAGAGAACAAGAAATATGCTTGACAAATTTTAGTATATAGTTCAAATGTTTTCTTGACATGTACAATTTTCTTAATTTTCAACCTTTTTGTTTACTCAATATTTAGACTCTCCCTACATTTTCACAATTCCATTTAAGTTGCTGATTCCTGCATTATTCATCTTTACAGCTAGGCTGAAGTATATAAAGGAATGTGAAGAAATCCGTCTTGCTATGCAACCCCTTGAACTTATAAAGAGAGTAAGTACTGCATTACTATTTTGGGTTTTCCCTAACTGATAGAATTCATTGATTATTTGTACTGGAAAGCATATTATATCAACTACTTACAGAAAATAAACATATTATAACTGCTGTTCTTTTGGCTGTATATTATATCATCTTCTGGTTTTTGTATACACAACCATTTACTTCATTGTTTTCAGTTTTCTTCTTTTTGTCTGTCCTTTTTCTTTTCTAATTCAAATGATTCTTGACTATGACACTCCCTACATAAACAAATCCCTTGGATGGTGAACCTTCCTGACTATTCAAATTAATGTTGCATCATTTATGTCCCAGGTAAGAGAAATTCAGCAAGAAGTGTATGCCGAACCAGAAGCAATCGTGCAAAAGGGTGTAAAGCCAACTGCAGCAGTCGATCTTTTCAAAAGGTTGAAAGATTTCCGTTCCTTGAACGATGCCGCTAGTGTTAAAGGTAAATGAATTTCTCCCGTTCCTACTACGGTTATTGTTTTTATTTAGGGAGAGGCATATTGAATAAGTAAGCGAGAACTTAGCTGTATACCTTTGTGCCATATAGCTGAACTCTCAGTTCTGTGTTTTGCAAGTTCATGTTATAATAAAACGTCCATAATTAAAGATGTCATTTATATTCACTTGAGAATTGCCAGCGAGCGAATGTTCATTTTAATTTTTTGGTCTTTTCATTCTCTCTTCTTTAAATTGCTCTCCATTTTGCTTTTTTGGGCAGTAGGATTGATCTCCAATTTTTTCATGAATCATTTCAGTTTTTACTATTTACACAAACACCAATGGGGTGTATCATACAGGCTCCATTATCTTATTACTACTGGTTTCTTGTTGAAACTTACGTTTTGATCTTGCATCTTTACTTATATATGTCAAATTTTTTAGCTCTTGAGGAATGGCGCAAACGGAAAATGGAGCGCACAAAACAGCGGGGACTGGGGAAGAATGGGTCCATCCCCTGATTCCATCCACATTCGGGTTAACATGATTGCTGACAATCTAAAGATACTTAGGCACACTTGAGAAATCCATTTATGGAGATAATGGATTATACTCAACATCGTATACTTTGTATTGTATATATTGCAAAACACAAACGAGTTACACCCGCAAAGGATCGGGACTTGCAAATGGCAATTAGATGCATATGATGGCTTGCTATAATGACTGAATTACTTTCGTGTTACTGCAGCTTCCAATGCTTGCACGTCCCGTTTTATCTCATGGTTTTTGACAGGCATTCTTCGGCTAGTCCCACTTAGAGCAAACTACATATGTACAACGTAGGCCATTTAAGCAGTTCACTTGCAGGACTTGCCAACACGACGTCCTTAGAAGTGCATATTCATTTTTAAGCATAGATTTTCCAGAGTTTTGTGGTAGATCACTTGTTCATCGACAGAATTTGCATTTTCAAATAAACTCATGGTAGGACAGCCATGTTTCCAGTCACATCATGTGCAGTTCGCGAAGATACAAATGCCATAAACATGCAAATATCACGTTAAGGATTATTTGAACTGATGACTTAAAGGCATTCCTACGTAAATTCTTTAAATACATCTTATGTATCAATGGACTTCCACAAGACATATACTTACATTTCATACTTAAGTCACATTATAAGAAATCAATCCAACACAGAAATCGTACAGGAAATGTTTTGAAAGGGTGAATTTAGAACTCTCCTTCAAAGAACCCATGAATCAATCAATCAGAGGCCCGTGTTAAAAATATAATAAATAAATAAAAGAAGAGGAGGAAGAAGAAGAAGAAGCAGCTTCTGTTGCAGTTCCAAGACATGAAGGACAAGGGATGGAAAATCTCCCCGAGTGTCCATTATACTCTTCCCTTTTTACTCCTTGCCTTTTTATACTCCAGCACTAGGAGAAGACACAAAAACAGGAATCTGTCTCCCACTTAGGTCCTCCGAGTATGCATACAGGTGCACAGGCTGGCGGTAGCTGTGTGGATTTGCAAGTTTAAATTTGCAAAAACCAAAAAATTGAAGTAAAATTGCTGAAGATGCATGTAGCTTGTGCAAACACAGAATATTAATCAATCTCCAGTCACAATTGATATGATCTGATAGCAAGTTTCTCGTGAAAGCTGACAGCTAAAAAAAACTGGGTTTTCCAGGAGACAAAATCCCTGTCCCTTAACTCAAGTTCAACAAGGGAAAAGGCCTCTCATTGTTGGTCAGGGCAACCAATGAAAAGAAAAAGATAACTAAACCCATCAGCTTCTATATTACAATCTTACAACATAACAAAATACAAACACACAGCACTACCACTATCCTTCATGTTAAAACATGGCTAACTTCAGATTTATGGAGGGGGGTAAAAGAACAAGAAAAAGGAAGAAAAGCTTTGGATTACATTGCCATGCACAGCACATATACATCATCTATACAATCTTCATCCAATTCAATTCATACATACAGGCTTAAAGTACAAGGTGTTGCAGTTAGTTTCTGGACATTTAGGATAAACGTTGTGCGAAGTCACCCTAAAGAGCGCACAACAGAAGCATGCCATGACCTATTCCATCATAACAGTGCATGGATACAGGGACAGGCTTATCCAAAAAAGTCCTCCAGAAGGGAAGTTGTCAGCAACTAACCGCTGTCCAATTTCATTCTTGTAATAACACCTAATATAATGTCACCATTAATGATGCACCACCACTTTGCATTACTCCTAATAGAGTATAGTCAGTGGCAGCATATCTTTCAAGGCAAAATTGAGACTAAACAGTCCAATAAGCATGATGTCACGCACTCTAAAATGAATCTGCAGATAACATTGAAGCGGTTAGGTGAAACTGCTGGAAGATGAAAAGCTATATGAGATAGAAAGCTATAAACAAATAGCAGAAAAGCTCATGTGGTTTTGCAAGTCTACAGGCTGAGTCCTTCAGCTTATCATTGTATATTTCCATGGTGTACATATTTACAACAATGGATCAACAGGGCAAATAGTGCATTTGAGTAATATTTGGGAGTTCACCACAGGGAGCAGCTTTATATAAAGTTGAAGGCTTCAGGGTGTGACAAAGTTGATTTCCTGGGTTTTACTGTTTCAACCTAAGAATTAAAGCCTGATCCAGAGATGACCAATGCCATCAGGGATAGCCTAGTATTCCAATCCATAGAAGAGTTTTTTATAAAATAGCCTCATACTACAGGCACTCTAATAGCAATTTTCCTTGCTTATTATGAACCCTACTACTGAATGCTCCAAGATACAAACCTCTATTGGTCTTGGACAGCTGAAAGAGCCTGTGCTGATCGATAAGTTGATGAGACCCTATACTATTATCAATGTTAGGCATTAATATAAAACCAAATCAAATTTATCAAGCTTAAACTTTTAACTTAATTTGTTGTATATTTAAATTTAACATGGCAAAGAGTAAGAGATTATAATTTCAAACTTTGCATTATAATTTAACCCCTGTTGAATTAATCAATCCACTGGATGAGCTCCAAATGTCTCAGCTTGCAAATTGAGGGTGTTGAGTAATAAGTACAAAACCATACCAGATCTGACAAGTTTAAACTTTTAAATAAGTTGGTTATGTGACCTAAATTCAACAATAAACCTAAGTGAGTAAAATAAGATATTGAACTTGAGGACAATATTCACGAGCGCAGTAAGTGGCTGGTTGGTGGCAAACTTTCACAAATGCTAAGATGTCCCATTTAGAGGATATTCTCCAGAAGCATATTCTTCATGCTGCATATTAATGTGTAGACATTGATAATGAATGGTTATTCATCTCTCATTATTCGATAGCCCATTCCTTAAGCAATAAAAGGCTCACATGGCACCTCAACAAAAGATAGACACAACTCCTCCACCTTAGATGAAGCCTATTGGCATTATTGCCGGTGTCGAGTGGAATATAACAGATGTAGATCAAACAAATAATTGTGCAAGTATATATACGTGAAAACTTTAGATGAAGATAAAAAGACCAACCAAGTTCATCCTTTGGGATGCGGTTTCCAAAAGGATCAACTTTCAATACAGTTCTAAAAGCAAATATAAAGAAAGAATTGCTTTTGAAAAGAAAAAAGGCCGAAGAAAATATGGATGGAAACCTTAAAGGAAATTTTGTCTTCTTTTTTGGTGATTAAGAGTACCCTAGACATAAGAAACATCACCAAAAGCAATATTATAGTCTGAGTCTCCCATCGAGGCAAAAGGAGGTCTGCCAATACTTCTTCAAAGCCTCAAGGTTATGAAAATAAAAAGGTAGGCAAACTACACATCTATAATTACACTCAAAGGCTACTGCACTGACAGGGTAGCTTCCAGAAGTAATCCACCCACAAGATGGTTTTTTCTTACTGTATAAAGTATACCATAACAGATGGGATTATTTTGTGCTGGGTCTGATGGTTGCGGGTGCTTCTATAGTGTAAAAAGGATTCCGGCCCTTGTATATTTATTTATTTAGAGAATTAGTTATTTTTCTTTATTTAAATTAGATTTGTCAAATATTGTATATTTTTTGTTTTCCCATTTTGTTGGGATTCCTAATTAAAAGGAAATCTATTTTTCTTTTTTGTGGACTGGTATGCCAACTATCTTAGGATATATATTAGAATATATATATTTTTTCAGTAATGAAGATTATGATTTTCTCTTTTAGTTTTCTTTATAGTATCAAAGCCTAGTCTTTGAATCCTAATCATCCTCAATAGTTTGCTTGCCGTTTCTCTCATTATGACCAAATACGACATGGCCTCACAATCTTCCTCCTAAGAAACCACCACCATTCCCGATACTTCCTCTCATCTTGTCACAAATCATAAACTCCATGGCCATAACTTTCTTCAATGGTCACAATCAGCCTTCATGTATATTTGTGATAGAGGAAAGGATGGACATCTCACTAGCGAAATCCCGGTTCCAGAAGCTACAAATCCTAAATACAAAGCGTGGAAAACTGATGATCACCTAGTCATGTCATGGCTAATCAATTCAATGACCATAGAGGTTGGAGAAAACTTCCTACTCTTTAGGACACCTAAGGAGATATGGGAGGAAGCACGTGAAACGTATTCCAACACTGAAAATTCCTCAGAAGTATTTGAGATCGAGACCAAATTATATGAACTATGACAAGGAGACTTGAGTTTCACTCAATATTTTAACACTCTAACCAGCTGTTGGCTGCAATTAAATATGTACGAGACTCATTCTTGGAAATGTATTGAAGACTCTGCATTATATAGGAAAATTGTTGAGCAAAAAAGGACAACCATATTTTTTCTTGGTCTCAATAAAGACTTAGACGAGGTCAGGGGGAGAATCATGTGAATTAAACCCCTTCCTAACCTTCGGGAAGCCTTTGCAGAAGTGTGGAGAGAAGAGAGTAGAAGGAAATTGATGATGACAGCCAACCAATCCACACCTGCTGTTGAAGGATCAGCATTGTACACTCATAATTCCTCTCAGAACAATAAGCCTAGGAAAGGACGACCATGGTGCAACCATTGTAAGAAGCTTGGTCATATGAAGGAGACATGCTGGAAATTGCATGGAAAACCTGTAGATTGGAAGCCATCTAATGGTTGATATGACAAGGAGATCTGTGCAAATACTATTGTTATAGCTGATGATAATGCAGAAGCCAGTCCATTCACCAAGGAGCAAATTAAGGCACTCTAGAAAATGCTTGGTCACATCTTCGATTCTGGTCAAGCATCTCACTCTTCTGCTGAGCAACATACTAGCCTTTTAGCACACCAAGGTATTCTATTCTACACTCATATTGCCCAAAATAGCACTCCAAAACCTTGGATAATTGACTCGGGAGCCTCGGATCACATGACTGGAGACATCAACATCCTTAAAAACTACCGCCCATGCACTAGTCACTCTACTGTACGAATAGCTGATGGTTCATTCTCACCAGTGGCAGGAATCGGATCAGTCAAATTGACAGAGGATCTTCACCTTTACTCTGTACTTTATGTTCCTAAACTGAATTGCAATCTACTCTTAATTAGTAAAATTACTCGTGACTTGAAATGTGTGACTAAGTTCTATTCAAATCTTTGTGATTTTCGGGCAGTGGATTTGGGGAAGGTGATTGGCAATGCAGAGATGTGTGGTGGCCTATATTTACTCAAAGAAAATGATCTCCTCAATAGACAAGTTCATCCATCAAGTTGTGTTTCTGAGTTTAATTTAAAGTCAGTCAAGTTTGGTTGTAATTCTGTGTCTATTACAAAGTCTGGCTCAATTGAGAGTCAAGTTATGTTATGGCACTATTGCCTTGGTCATCCAAACATTGGATACATGAAAAAGTTGTTTCCTCATTTGTTTATCAATAAAAATTCCAATTTTTATCAATGTGAAATTTGTCAACTTGCAAAACATACTAGACATGTATATTCCGGTCTGCAATACAATCCTTTACATTCTTTTTCTATGATTCATAATGAAATTTGGGGACCCTCATGAGTAAAAAATATAAATGGGGCTCGATGGTTTGTAACATTCATAGATGATCATACAAGAACTACTTGGACATTTCTTATGAAGGAAAAATCCGAAACAGCAACCATATTTCAATCCTTTCATTCCATGGTCTCCACTCAATTCCAAAGCAACATTCAAGTTCTTAAAACAGATAATGCCAAGGAGTATTTTAATTCTGTCCTTAGTTCTTATCTTTCCAAGCATGAGATCATTCATATAAGCTCATGTGTTGACACACCTCAACAAAATGGTGTCGCTAAGAGAAAAAACAGACACTTACTTGAGGTGGCCTGTGCTACTATGTTCTCTAATCATGTGCCTAAACACTTTTTGGGGGAAGTCATTCTCACAGCCACATATCTCATCAATAGGATGCCTAGTCATGTCCTAAAATTCCAAAATCCTCATCATGTTCTCATGCAAGCATACCCACATATCCGTTCTTCTTCTTCTAATCTACCATTGAAGGTTTTTGGTTGCTCTTCCTTTGTTCACATCCACCAACAGCACCGTACCAAACTTGATCCCAAGTCCCTCAAATGCATCTTCCTTGGTTATTCTTCTAAATAAAAAGGATACAAGTGTTACTCTCCAATCACTCGAAAAGTATACAACTCCATAGATGTCACCTTCTTTGAAGACCAATCTTACTTTCCCAAATCCGACATTCAAGGGGAGAATTCAAGGGAATATCAAATTTGGGATCTCATTCAAGACAGTCAACCCCCTTTTACTCAACCAAACTCTATCACTGAAACAACTCCTGCACCAATTTCATTTGAACCAAACGTTGTCACTTCGATTCCTACTACCGAAGTTGTCCCAATAGTCTCAAATCAACCTCAACTTGATACTAATAATCTTGAACTCCGTGTCCATAAAAGGAGAAGACCAATTGAGCATATAGAGGCCACTATGCAAACCTAGGAATGTCAAGAATCAGAACCAAGTCCTCCTACATCAGACAATCATAATGGTATGGATTTCTCATCTCATGACTCTTTGGTATCAATGGTTGATGACTCTAATCAACCAATTGCACACAGGAAAGGTGTCCGAGGGTGCACTGGTCATCCAATTGAAAGATATGTAGCATATGGGAAATTGCTACCTTCTTATAAGGCTTTTGTGTCAAATCTTGATAGTGTGCAGGTTCCTAATTCCTATCCAAGAGGCACTAAAGATCCTAGCATGGAAACAAGCATTGAAGCAAGAAATTCGGGCTCTAGAAAGTAATAATACATGGACACTTACTAAACTACCTCACAACAAAAATCTTGTAGGTTGCTAGTGGATATTCACTGTCAAATATAAAGCAGATAGAAGTGTCGAGAGATTCCAAGCCAAGCTTGTAGCAAAGGGCTTCACACAGTTATATGGGATTGACTACCAAGAGACTTTTGCACCAGTTCCCAAACTCAATACTGTTCGGGCTCTACTCTCTTGCAGTGAATCAAGATTGGCCTCTATACCAACTTGATGTTAAAAATGCCTTCTTGAATGGAGACCTTGAAGAAGAGGTCTACATGACAATACCATCAACATTTGAAAACAGTTCAAATAGGAGGTTAGTTTGCAAGTTAAAAAAGTCCTTATATGGTTTGAAGCAGTCCTCTCGTGCATGGTTTGACAGGTTTACTAAACTATGATGGCAAATGGATACCATCAGTGTCAAGCTGATCATACACTGTTTGTCAAGACCAAAACAGGAGGCAAGATTGATATTCTCATAGTATATGTAGATGATATCATCTTAACAGGTGATGATTCAGAGGAAATTATCAATCTCAAAAGGATACTAGCAACAGAATTTAAGATTAAGGATCTCGGGACTCTCAAGTATTTTTTAGGAATAGAGGTAGCTCGGTCTAAGGAAGTAATTGTCATATCCCAAAGAAAGTATATCTTGGATCTATTAGATGAAACTGGCCTATTTGGGTGCAAACCAGTTGACACACCCATGGATCCCAATAAAAGACCGAATAGAAGTAAAGAAAGCATTCCAGTTAAAAGGGAAGATATCAAAGACCTGTCGGCAAACTTATGTATCCATCATACACAAGACCAAATATTGCACACTCAGTAAGTGTAGTAAGTCAGCATATGAATAATCCGAGTGAGGATCATTTGGAAGTAGTGAATAGAATTTTGAGATATTTGAAGATAATTCCAGGGTATGGATTGCTATTTAAAAAATCTGAAAACCGTGAAGTGAAGATCTACACAGACACTAGCTGGGCAGGAGAGTTAACTGATAAGAGGTCGACTACTGGTTATTGTTCATATGTCTAGGGCAACCTCGTCACTTGGAGAAGCAAAAAGCAAGCTGTTGCTTCACAAAGTAATGCAAAATCAGAGTATCATGCTCTTGCACTAGGAATATGTGAGGGAATGTGGCTTCAAAGACTATTAAGGGAACTTAAGGTGGAGATAAAAGACTCTTTCAAGATGTTTAGTGACAGTCAAGCAGCCATTAGCATAGCCAAAAATCCTGTGCACCACAACAGAACAAAACACATTGAAATTAATCGATATTTTATCTCGGATAAGGTCAACAACAGGATTGTTCAGCTAAGCTATGTTCCAACAAAACTTCAGATTACTGATATTCTTACCAAAGCACTACCAAGGGTTAGTTTTGATGAATTGAATTCCAAGCTAGGTTTGTATAATATATACAACCCAACTTAAGGGGGAGTATAGAAAGGATTCCGGCCCTTGTATATTTATTTATTTAGAGAATTAGTTATTTTTCTTTATTTAGATTAGATTTTTCAAATGTTGTACATTTTCTGTTTTCCTATTTTGTTGGGATTCCTAATTATAAAAAAAAATCTATTTTCTTTTTTTGTAGATCAGTATGCTAACCATCTTAGGATATATATTAGAATATATATATGTTTTCAATAATGAAGATTATGATTTTCTCTCTTAGTTTTCTTCATATATATCCTGCCAACTAGAATCTACAAAGCCAATTGGGCACTCAAGATGATTGATTACTTGCTTCCAAACTTCAGAAAGTCATGGACCTTGTAATTCACCACTCGAACAACTCGTCTAGGTATACAGCCTGCCTTTAATATCTGGGCACGGAATGCTTAAACTATACAGTAATCATAAAAAAAATATTATAAATTAATCATTAAAAAATGCTTAAACTAAACATTAGAGTGACACTGTCCTGTTGATGATCATGGCCCATTCACAGAAGGTGGTGGAGTTTTTTTTGGATAAGTTAAGTTTTATTGATATCCAAAAGTGTACAACCGTAAGCCAAGAAAATTTACATCATAGTCTCAAGGACGAAGTAAAACAATGCAAAGATAAAGTGGCTACTTGAAAGTGTTACAACATGGAGGAATAAGCTCTAATTTGGTTTACAACAGAACCCCAACTGGGGATATGGTTCCCTAGGCATACATTGTTACGCACTCTCTAAATACAGTACACCGTCATAGCTAATGCAGCACATCTTCTATTGAAGTCGGGAGAGTTTGAGCCAGTTGAGGCCAGTAGGAGAGATGTAGCCCCTTGCCAGTTTCTGAAGTGTGCCGGGCAATAAAGGTAGTCACAAACCGCGGTCCATATCAAGCAAGAATAGCTGCAATTGAAGAAGAGGTAGGGGTGGTCTTCCTGGCTCTGTTGGCACAGGAAGCACATAGTAGAAGTAGTCACGCCCCATGCTTCCAACTTGTCTAATGTGGCTAGCTTGTGTAACCAGACTAGCCATAAGATAAACGAGTGTCTAGGGATTGAGTATTTATTCCAAATCACCTTGGCCCAAGGGACCTCCCGGGTTATAGGGGTGAGGAATGCATACCCACTCTTAGTTGTGTATTCACCCGTGACAGAATAGATCCATCTGAGGTGGTCATTGACTGATGCATTAGGATGGAGGGAGGTGGGGATCTGGATATTCATATTGAGCACTACCTCAGGAATGCTCCAGTCATTGCCTTCCATGAGGGAACAAAGCTTAGTGGTAGGAGGGAGGCCGGTGCTACCCATCTCCCGGGCACTGAATAACTAATCCAAGGGATCTATTGGAAGCCAAAAGTCTGACCAAAGGGAGATGGTGAGACCATTGCTAGGGATCCATTGAAAGCAGGGGCGGACTAAGCATCTGAGTTTAAGCAATTTCTTCCATGTCCAGGAGCATGATGCAGGTGCTTTCTTTTGCCCAGCAGCTTCGACCTTTCAAGAAAGAGGAGTGGACCCATTCAGGCCAAAGGGTTTTCGGACCGTCCTTGCATAGGTGCCAAATATGCTTTATCAGGATGGCTTTGTTCCATTGGTGAAGGTCTGGAATGCCTAAGCCCCCACACTTAAGTGGTTTGCAAACTTCGTTCCATCTGACCTTGGCCTTAGTGTAGGTATGAGGGTTTCCACTCCACAAAAAGTTCTTGAATAGGCTGTCCATCTTCCTAGTAACATATTTGGGAAGTAGGAATACATTGCTCCAATGGACTTGCAGGGAGACAAGAACGGATTTGATCAATTGCAATCTCCCTGCGTAGGAGAGGTATCTAGACGTCCAGGATGTGACCCGAGATAACATTCTCTCTAGCAAGGCATCATAATCTTCTTTATGCAGTTTGGAAGAAGAGAGGGGGACCCCAAGGTAGCGTACTGGTAGTGAACCTTCCTGGAACTGGGTCAAAGATAGGATGGCCTCCTTCTCAGTTGTGGGGATATGAGAGAAGAAGATATTGCTCTTGTTATTATTGACCTCCCGGGTTGTAGTGGAGTTGCTCATACAGTAAAGCTAGGTTTAGGTAAAGAAAGAGCTATCACCTGGGTATATGCTAGCTACACCAACACCCCTTTAGCAGATCATCATTCACCCAGTTGGGCCATAAACCATCTTCTTCCAAATGGGAATAAGTACCACATATGCTTTTTCCCTGTTGCACTAATATAGAATATAAATTGTCTATTCAGAAACCCTTCTTCCTTAAGTAAGACACTTAGTCCCAACTCACTTTGGTTGGGCTGGCATCTTCATCATGAATATTCCTCATGAATATGATCAATGGACCTCACAAAATCCTTAGGCAAGGGCAAAATGATATGGATGCCCAAAAGACTAGAAAGGCATACAAAACATCAGACTTTACAACTTGGCTTATCAACCATGGATACACAACCATTCTTGCTCAAGTTGGCTGATGTTAAAGGTACGCCAAATCCCTTTTAGGTAATTTGCCCTCCATGGAATCCAATGCATCCACTATAGCTTAAATCTTTTGCCACATTCAACAAAACTATGTTCTTGGATGAAGAGGCCAGCTTGAATAGACCAGGCCCATCAGCTAATATATGAGTAAATTCCTCCAGAATTTGACATAACATCAGTATAGAGCCTTGTGTACTAGAGGAAAACCACCAATTTTTTTGGGTAAAGTCAGCTTTTTTCTTTTCCTTTTTCATTAAATTGCAAATTTACAAAAGAAGGGTATAGACCCCCTATACAGAAGATGAACCAATAATAGAAGATGAACCAAGAAAACAAAAGGATGTATCCGACAATACTCTAGGCCAATACAACTCAAGATAAAAGACTAGTACTGAGGTACAAGATGTGATTCTTCTTAATATACTCTCTATTTTTAGCACAACAGTCCTTAATCTTCTATCATTTCTTTCCTTCCAAATATAATAGACAGTAGCTGCAGCAACTTTTTTCCACTTAGGGGTTAGAAGAGTGCTGTTCACTCCCCCAAAAGGTGGATATTTGATAGCATGGAGCTGATGCATGTAGCCACTCAGAGTAATGTGGAGATTTGCCGACAATTCCCTACCAAACCAAAGCAAGCCACTGCACCCCATTTCCCCTACTATACACAGCTTTGCATGCTTCCCCAATAATTGGTTCCTTCATTGGGTCATCCTTCCACACCAAGCTGTCAAAGCAATCGTCCCCAGGCTTCACTGCCCTCATATCTGCTTTAATTAAGTCCCATAGGCTTTTTTGAGGCGAATACAATTCTTGGCCATTTATAACACAACATAAACAACTTTCCTTTGGTCAGCCAGAAGTGTAGATAGCCCTTTCTCCTATTCATTCAAATAAAGACCCCTTGGGATGCCATTCATTGTGCCAAAAGAAGATCTTGGTCCCATTCCCAATCTTCCCATTGAAAAGCCTTCGTGCTAAGGATTTTGTTTTTAGGATTTTCTGCTATGCCCAAGAAGCTTCAGTAAAGCACTTGATGGACCAAAGGCTTCACCCCCTTAGAATTTCACGTCTTCCCCAACTTGGCCACAGGGAATCTGTTTTCCAACACATGGAAGTCCATAGATGCTTATATTGCACTACTTTATTCCAGTCACCAAGGAGCAAAATACCCAGGCTCTTTTTTTGGCTTGCATACTTCATCCCACATGACTTTGCCTTTAGCTCTATGCTCATCAGATCCATTCAATCATAATCTCTACAATTCAGTGGTCATTTCTTTTAAATACTTTTAGGTAAATTGAACTAGAAGATCAACAATGGGATGCTTTTAATAAGTTTTACTCTTCCAACATAGGAAAGAAATTTGCTAGTCCAGGGCTCTATTTGACTGGAGAACCTTTTGACTAAATCAAGATGAGCAAGCTTCGAGAGCTTTGAAGTGATTAGAGAGACTTCCAAGTATCTTATGGGTAAAGAGTGAACTTGAAAACCGAAGACATTTACAGTTGAAGTTCCTATGGTGTCCACAATACCACTTATGATAATTGGCTTTTTGCTGGGTTTGCTCTTAGCCCCAAGAGTTCATGCAATTCAAACAAAGCATGCTTTATTTGTGGAATTGTTGACAGTTCTACTTTTGCAAAAATAATTAGATCATCTAAAACACAAGTCTTACAAAGAAAGCAATGCTTAAAATCATGATTTTGAGTTTAGGATCTAAGAATTTAAAAAAGAAAATAATTAAAAAAAAAAAAACCTCTATCAACACAGATAAAGTAGGGGATCTCACTACTTAAATCCCCTTAGAATTATCATTGATCTTTAAGAGGTGTAGAATTGCATCCACTAATCAAACATGGGGAAAAATTAATGGATGCCATTACTAAAACAAATGTAAGCACAGTTCAATAACAAAAATTATCTAGAATAATCCAACATATCAGTGTTTCTTATTATCAACTTAACAATGTATATAAAGAGGTCTACAATTACAAATATTTCTCCTACCTAGTGAGCTATACCTTCAACCTCATAGAAACAAGAGATGAACTAAGTGGTTCATTTATCTTGCTTCCTGTCCGGGACAACTATAGCATCTTGCTTAAGTCCAAAGTTAACCCCTTCCATATCTTTGCATTCAAGCAATACTAGTTAGTCTATTCTTTTTACATATATCCTTGTGATGGTTTCAAGCAGTTGCATTAGTTTTTTTGCTTTCAAGATAAATTCTTCATTTGTACCTCATTAAAGGAACTTGCAGGTGGATATATCATTACCCAAATGATACAACAAATAATTCTTTTATCTCGCATATAAGAAAATATAAATAGAATTGAGCAAGCACTTAGGTGTCTAGCATTGCACACTATGGAACTTCCATTTTTCCTCTTCTGTTATAGAAAGATGTGTTGACATATATGTAACATTATTGTGCTAGCTGTAAGATTTAAATATTTGATAGGAGATTTTATTTTCTTTCCTAATATAGCATTCTTGTAAGTGTATATATATACACTGTCATTATGTAAAAAGATTAAGAAGAAGATGAATAATAAACTAATCTCTTTCCTCCTAAATTATTCATGGTATCAGAACCTAAAACCACTTTTTAGGTCAAAAAATTTTTTTTTTCTAGCGCGGTTTATTTTTGAAACCCTAGAACGCCGTACAAGAGGTTTTTTCTTCGAAGGTAATCGACACCGCCCATCCCAAGAGGAGAGCCACCCTTTTCCGACCGACCCCTTCTTCTCCGACCACCGGAAACCCCGCGTGTGAAGCTTCGGTCGGCCGTCGACGCGTGGGAACTGTTCCGGCCATTGTTTTTCTTGGGCTTTCCGCTGTCTTGCTCACCCTTCTTTTCCGATGCCCTCCAACTGTTTTTCAGGTGATTTCGTTTCTTTTTAGGTTGTGTCCAGGTGTTTTTGCTTTAGGTTGCGCTCATCACTTCCCTGTGTGTATTCATATGAGTTTGACAGTTTGTGTACGGATACGGGTTTGAAAGTTTACGAACTATTCTGTTTGCTCTTCCTTCAAGGCCGTTTAAGTCTGTTGTCTTAATTGCTTGGGTTAACTGTTTGCATTATGGAAACTGATAAGAGAATTGCTGGAATTAGTATTGATAATCCTTCACTGCAAATCAGCCCTGTCAAGCTTGATCGGAACAATTACCTTGCTTGGTCACGGTCTTGTTTATTGTTTATCAAAGCTAGGGGAATGCAGGATTATATTACCGGTGTTAAAGTCAAACCAGTAGCAACCGATCCATTATTCCATCAGTGGGATTCTGAAAATTCCTTGTTAATGGCCTGGCTTATCAATTCCATGCAGCCCCATATTTCAAGAACATACTTACTGCTTGGCACAACAGCAAAGATATGGAATGTTGTAACCCTCACCTATTCACGAGTGGTAAATGATGCTCAGATTTATGAGATTCGGAACAAGGTCCATGGGTTGAAGCAAGGAGAAACGACAATTTCCCAGTATTTTTCTGAGTTAAATGGTTTGTGGCAAGAACTTGACTATTATCAAGATTTTCAGGCAGATTGTACCGGAGATGCAATAAAGTTCCAGAAATTACTTGCAAAAGAAAGGGTATATGATTTTTTGACTGGGATTTACAACAATTTGATGTTAAAAATGCCTTTCTACATGGAGATTTAGAAGAAGAAGTGTTTATGGAGATCCCTCCTGGATTTGATAATGAAACAACACATGGGAAAGTATGCAGACTGAAAAAGGCCTTGTATGGATTAAAGCAATCTCCCAGAGCATGGTTCGACAGGTTCAGCAAAGCCATGATCTCCTTTGGCTATCAACAGAGTAATGCGGATCATACGCTATTTATTAAACATAATGAGGGTAAAGTTACTATTCCCATAGTTTATGTTGATGATATAGTGATGACAGGAGATGATAAAGAGGAGATGGCTCGATTGAAGAAACTTTTGACTCAGGAATTTGAAATCAAGGATCTAGGGAAACTGCAATATTTCCTAGGAATTGAAGTTGCTAGATCAAAGAAAGGTATCTTCATTTCTCAGAGAAAATATATTCTGGATCTCTTGGAAGAAACTGGCATGATGGGGTGTAAACCAGCAGAATCTCTCATTGAAAACAACCACAAGCTGCAGGCTGGAGTTGGTGATTCAGTTGATTTAGGGAGATACCAGAGATTAGTAGGAAGACTGATACATCTCTCGCACACTAAACCGGACATTGCATATGTAGTCAGTCTAGTGAGTCAGTTTATGCATAATCCACGAGAATCACACATGCAAGCAGTATTTCACATCTTGAGATATCTAAAGTCTGCTCCTGGAAAAGGACTGCTGTTCGCAAAGCATGGTCACCTTCAGATAAAATGCTTTACAGATGCAGATTGGGCTGGATCTCTAAGTGATA
Source organism: Laguncularia racemosa (assembly GCA_037954665.1). Lineage (NCBI taxonomy): Eukaryota > Viridiplantae > Streptophyta > Magnoliopsida > Myrtales > Combretaceae > Laguncularia > Laguncularia racemosa. The sequence goes on along the minus strand of JBBMOL010000031.1, from coordinate 4,268,014 downwards.
GAAGGTCCACCACCGGTTATTGCACACTTGTAGGAGGGAACCTTGTAACATGGAGGAGCAAGAAACAAAGTGTAGTTGCTCGATCAAGAGCCGAAGCAGAATACAGAGCTATGGCTCAGGGGCTTTGTGAGCTTTTGTGGTTACAGAAGATATTGGAAGAATTAAATATGTCAGATAAAGAAGCACCATCCTTGTATTGTGACAATAAAGCTGCTATCAGTATAGCACAAAATCCAGTTCAACATGATCGAACCAAGCATATAGAGATTGATCGACACTTCATCAAAGAGAAATTAACTGAGGGCATCTTGAGCTTACATCATGTGACATCTGATAAGCAACTGGCTGATGTATTTACTAAAGGGTTGTGTCACAAGACCTATCATACTTTAGTTTGCAAGTTGGGCATGTGTGATATCTATGCTCCAACTTGAGGGGGAGTGTTGACATATATGTAATATTATTGTGCTAGCTGTAAGATTTAAATATTAGATAGGAGATTTTATTTTCTTTTCTAATATAGCATTCTTGTAAGTGTATATATACACTATGTCATTATGTAAAAAGATTAAGAAGAAGAGGAATAATAAACTAATCTCTTTCCTCCTAAATTCTTCAAGATGTAAGAAAAAGAACAAAATGAGATGATAAACCATGATGCCATCCTTTTAGAGTAGTTGAAAAATACCATGATGCCTTCCTTTTTGCTCTTCCATTAATTTGATAGCTTGCTCTTGCTTTTACTATGAACTTAGATTTGCCTTATATTTTAATTAAAAAATGTTAGAAGATTTGGTTATATTTTTCATTATTCCTTGGCAAAGTTAGTGATTGAACAGGCATTTTAGGTTGGTAAGATTAATAGGATAGTTGGTGCTGTAATAAATGTTACTACCAACCATGCTTGAACTGCCTATAAATAGGCTATCTTGTGTACCGGTATAGCTTTAAAAGTAAATTCCACATTATATTTCTTCATGGTTTTAGAGCTTTGGACCGACCCAAAGTTTCAGTGTGATAAACCATGAGTATCACACCCAAAAAGCACGTGATATCACCCAAACAAATTCACATACAAATCCAGGGAACCAACACTTACTTTGAAAACAAGTCGAATTTGACTGCTAATCAAATTGAAATGCTCCAATAACTATTGAGCCAAACTAGGGGTAGTGAAAGTCAAGGAGAAACAAGTCCTATCACTGCTAGTTCATACAAAGGTAACGCAAGTTCCTCTTTATGACTACGATAGAAATGGATGGAGAATAGATACAAGTGTGTTATACCAAACCCTCTTGATTATTTTCAAACATATAAGAGTGACATGAAAATTTAGGTGGCTGATGGAAATATATCATATGCTAAAGGAAAGGTTTAGTCCTATTGTCTAATCTCAAATTGGAATCAATATTGTTTGTGCCACAATTATGACACAATTTACTATCAATGAGTAAATTGACAAAAGATATGCAATGCAAAGTGACCTTATTCCTCATTATTGGGAATTTCAGTATTTATCCTCAAGGAAGACAATTAGCAATGCTGAAGAGCGAATTAGGCTATAATATTTTATGAAGGCTATTGATAAATCTCTTTATGCAATTTGGTCCAAATCCTCTGTCAGTTGTCTCTAATTTAGATGTAATACTTCTATAGACGTGCCTAGGGCATTCCAGTTTCTCTTACTTGAAACACTTATACCCTTTTTTTTTGGATAAGGACAAAGAATCATTGTGAACATTGTGTCATTGCCAAACTTCCCCAAAATTATTATCCTGCTCAGCCATAAAAGCCATCACAACCATTCCACTTGATTCATAGTCATATGGGGTCCTTAAAGAATTCCTAGCTTAACTAATTTTTGATGGTTCATTACTTTCATTGACGAAAATACAGGAGTTTGGTGGGTCTATTTACTTAAAGAAAAGTCAGAAGCTTGTAGGATATTCAAACAATTCCGTAAAAAGGAGCATTTTTTGGCAAAATTCAATGAATACCTCATAGAAATGGGATTTCTCATTAATGTTCTTGTGCACACAGACCACAACAAAATGGTGTCTCTGGAAAAAAAAAAAAAAAAGACTTTTGCTAGAGGATGCCCATTCTATAATGATATCTAGTTTAGTCCCTGATTCATTCTGTGGTAATGCTATTCTGACTTCAACATATTTGATCAATCAACTCCTATCCAAGCCAATAAACTTTCAAACTCCTTTGAGTGTGTTAGAAGAGGCATATCCACATGTTCGTATTTTCAATTCTCTTCCTCTTAGAGTGTTTGAGTGTGTTGTGTTTATTCATTATCTTCAACAAAATAGGAGTAAAATTGACAAGAAAGCTGTCGAGAGTGTCTTCCTTGAGTATTTATCTACTTAACAAGGCTATAAGTGTTACAATCCTTCCATGAGAAAATTCTTGTCTTGTGATGTTTCCTTTATGAAAACATTTTCTTTTATCCCAACTTATTTGCACCAGGAGACAATCCAAATAGTGAAAGGAATTGGGAGTCCTCTCTCTCTCTTCCCATTTCCGGGTTCACTCCAAATCGAAGTCCACTGGTTCCTTAGAACACTAACTGCCCATGTTTAACCCCTGAAAGTCCATACACGACGTCTGGAAATTCTCCTAGCACTAGTTCTTCCTTTCCAAAATTAGACAAAAGTATGTCAACTCCAGAAGAGAATATAGCAGATCCATAATCACAACTTCATATACACACAAGAAGGCCCAAATCTCCTAAATTGGTTCAATTGTCTATGCCAAGGATAAATCCAATCAACTCTAATGAGTAACTAGTTGTCCCAAACATTAGCAATATTCCAGACAAGGAAAGGGAAGAGGTAGAAGAGAAGTTTCAGAACTACCAATAGCTCTTCAAAAAGGAAAGCAAACATGTGCCGGGTATCTCATTACAAAACCACCTTGTCTTTTCTAACTCGTTAGAGAAGTTTCAAAAGTTTATTGTGTTGGTAGACAATGTAAAGATTCCTAAGAATATTGATGAAGCAATGAGTGATCCAAATAGGAAGGAGGCCATACAGGAAGTAATGAGAGCATTGAAGAAGAATGACACTCGGCATGTTGTGAAATTACTTGAAGGCAAGACATTAATAGCAAGTGGGTGTTCTTCATAAAACACAGAACTAATGGTGGAATAGAGAGATATAAAGCATGGTTAGTTGCTCAAGGTTACACATAAATCTATGGAATAGCTTATGAAAAGACATTTGCTCTCATTGCAAGACTCAATATTATTTGACTCCTTTTATCTACACTAGTGAATTTAGATTGGCCTCTATACCAGGTGGATATTAGGAATGCATTCTTGATATAAGAGCAAATGTCTTTTCATTAACAAGCTCTAACAAAAGAGTTATTTTGATTGTTCACATAAATGATATAATAGTTACAGGAGATGATAAGTAACTATTGGTCTTTTTCACAACAATAAGATATCAGAGAACACAGTACCAAAAAGGGAAAAGAAGATAAAATTGGTGGTATCCTTTCTTTCTTGAAGGATAGGACTTGAATCACCATTGCTCACTAGCAAAGTCCTTTAGATAGACGTTGGACTTGTCACTATCTTCTTTTCCTTTTATGGACACATTAGGAAAAAAACCTACTGTTATACGGTCTCATATCCAACTTAGCTTGTTTCAACTTCAAAAGCTGGAACATGGAAGTAACATTATATTTTGAGTATACCCATTTCATTATGTAAGGAACATTTGGACAAACCTTCTATATGTCAAAAATTAAAATAAATTTTATCCCAAAAAAAAAAAGAAAGAAAGAAATTAAAATAAGGGCTTCCTTTTAGATGACTTGAAACCAAGACTGGCCTTTATGACCCTTTTATCAGCAATCCATGGGGCCACAAGTTCAGAACTATGGTTGGATATGTTGAAACTCAAGTGAAATAGTTCAAAAGCTCAATTTCGACTTATGTGTACTGAGTTGGAAGATTATTTATTGAACCAAATGATAAAACCACTTTGAACCACTAATGCTGAAACTTGAAGCAGCATTCCAAAATGTCTTTATGGCCTGTGTTTTCCAGATATGGAGCCAATATAACTGAAGTTTTATAATCTTACCAAAAAATGTTTGTAACTGATAATTTTTAGGACAGAAGCTGGATTCTAAATATAGAAAATCATCACCACCTTAGTAGGAGTAGGAAATCTTTAAGAGAGGAATACTTACTCACTCTAGGACTAGATCTTTGAAGGAAGTTTTGCAACTGGGCATAAGAAAATTAGACAATACAAGAATAAATGGGGCCCACCACTAATTTTGAAGATGGCCTACTTTGCAAATGCTGACATTGTAGTTAAATGTGTGAACATATCATGAACCTACAGGGACTTGGAAAAGACAATACCAGAAAGGTTATTATGCAGATTAAACATAAAAAGGGCAGGGGGAAAATAAGAGCATGTCATATATATAGTAAAGTTCAACTTGCATTTCGCTAGTACAAATTATAGACTCAGCACAGTGCAGTATGACACCATTCAATCAATCGATCGATAGATATAAACTATAGCTAATTAAGTGTCTTTCTGCAGTCGAGTGCAAGAAATGACAAATGCACCAAAAGCATTTGCTACGATCAACATAAAATTAAGCCATCATAAGAAATTTGCTAAATGCATCACATATCATGTCTTTCTAGAGTTAGTGAAACCTTCTATAGGCATAATATAAAGAGCAATGAACTTGATATCCAAAATCAAATACCTCAAATCAATGTTGTTATAATATGTATATTAATGTATAATATCCTACATTAATGTGTATTATTAACTAGCTATTATTAGAGGATCTCATTTTCTAAAATAAATAGATAAATCCTGTATATATAGACATCAATTCCTATATGAAAAAGCAATGTAATAAGATTAGATTTTCTTTCAAATTACATGGTATCAAAGCATAAATATATGTAAGAAAAAAAAAAAAAATTCCGTCTTGTCCTATGAACAAGGACGTGCTGCCCTTGAGAGCAAGCATTGTTGGGATCTTTTTTTTCGTCACCACCAGTCTAGGAGGAGAGACCAACCTCTGACCGGCCGAACCTCGAAACCAAAGCCCCAGACGACCGGCGCGTGAGGCTCACACGCCGCTTTAGGGTTTCACTTTCCCCTTCCGTCGACGGCGCGTGAGGGCGCGTGTGACGACTCTTCGCCCACCAGAAGCTTCGACGCACTGTTGGTAAGTCCGTTCTACTCTACTTTGGTGTTGCATTGGTTGAATACATCATCTTGGGAAGCGGGTTTTCTTATGGTTGTCGGAATTGGTCGCGTTTGGTGATTGGCCGGAGGTTTGTTCAGTGTGTCTAATCCACGTTGGGTTTTGTGGCGTCGCTAGGCTGTTCGTGGCCTTTTGAGGTTGTCGTTGGTTGGTCGTGTTGGTTCACCGAAGTCATTTGGCTTGTCGGAGTTGATTGAGATTGGTGTGGTGTTGTGCTTCGTGGCCGACGACGTGTACTGGAGTCATTTGGCTTGTCGGAGTTGACTGAGATTGGTGCGGTGTTGTGCTTCGTGGCCAACGACGTGTTGGTCTTGGTGTCTGTTGGTTGGCGTTTGTGGGTCGATCTCATCGGTGGCTTAGATTTTACATTTTTCCAGATACACTGTAATTGGCTATTTTTTTTTTCTTTGTTACTATTGTAAGAATCTTTCTTTTGCTGTTTGAAATGGATGATAAAAGCTTAAAATCTCCAGTTGTTGATATGATTCCTGTGACAACTAAGATCACAGAATATAAACTTAATGGGAATAATTTTATGGCTTGGAGCAAAACGATGCGAGTATATTTGCGAAGTATTGAAAAAGAAGACCATCTTATTGAAGATCCACCAAATAATAACACTAGACAAGTATGGTTGCGTGATGATGCTAGGATATTTTTGCAGCTTAGAAATTCCATTGATAGTGAGATTATCAATCTGGTTGATCATTGTAAATATGTTAAAGAGTTGATGAGTTACTTGGAATCTATGTAAACCCAACACGTCTCCTTTCCTCATCTTCCAACTGGGTCATAGATTCTAGTGCCACAGATCACATGACAGGTAATCTTAATCTCTTCTCAACTTATCAACCATACACATCCCCTACAAATGTTACTCTTGCTGATGGTTCTAAGTCATGTGTTATTGGCTCTGGCACTATTAATCCCACTTCTCATATTTCCCTATCTTCTGTTTTGAGTTTACCACAGTTTTCCTTTAACTTACTATCTGTGAGCAAACTCACTCGTGCCATGAATTGTTGCATATCATTTTTTCCCGATCATTGTCTATTTCAGGATCTTATGACGAAGAAGATTATTGGTAAAGGACATGAGTTGGGAGGTCTCTATATCTTGGATACTCAGGTGCCTAAGTCTGTTGCATGTTCCAGTTTTCAGACACCTTTTGAAGCACACTGCCGAATGGGCCATCCCTCTTTGCCTGTGTTGAAAAAGCTCTTTCCTCATTTTAATAATGTCTCTAGCTTAGAGTGTGAGTCATGTCACTTTGCAAAGCACCATCGTTTATCTTATGTTCCTCGAGTCAATAAAAGGGCAAGTGTACCATTTGAATTAGTTCATTCTGATGTATGGGGTCCCTGTACTGTTATGTCACCGACTGGCTTCAAATACTTTGTTACTTTTGTGGATGATTTTTCTCGCATGACTTGGCTTTATCTTATGAAAAGTCGTTCTAAGGTATTTTCCCATTTTACTAGTTTTTGTGCTGAAATCCAATCACAATTCAATATCTCTGTCCAAACCTTAAGAAGTGATCATGCCAAAGAATACTTGTCTCACTCATTTCAGACATATATGATTAAAAAGGGCATCATTCATCAGTCCTCATGTGTTGATACACCTTCTCATAATGGAGTAACTGAAAGGAAAAACAGATATCTTCTTGAAACAGCGAGAGCCCTCTTATTTCAAATGAATGTTCCTAAACGGTTTTGGGCCGATGCAGTGTCTACTGCTTATTTCTTAATTAATCGTTTACCTTCATCTGTTCTTCAGGGTGAAACTCTATACAAAGTATTGTTTCCTACAAAACCATTGTTTCCTATTGAACCAAGGATATTTGGTAGTTTCTGCTTTGTTCGTGATGTCCGTCCCCAAATAACAAAATTAGATCCTAAGTCTCTCAAATGTGTCTTTTTGGGTTACTCCAGGGTTCAAAAGGGATATCGGTGTTATTGCCCTCATCTTGATAAGTATTTGATGTCAGCTGATGTTTCATTTGTAGAAAACAATCCGTTTTTCCCTTCATCTATTGGAACACCAACACCGGATGAGGATGATGATATACTAATTTATCATATTACTTATTCGTCTCCGGATATGCCTTCGCCGCCTCCGCCGCCACCGCCACCGCCACCTCCACCTCCACCACAGCCTCCTATTCGACATGTCTACTCTAGACGGAGAGACCTGCCTGCTTCATGTCCTGAACCATCCTCTTCTTCCTCATCAGATCCCGCTCCAGACGATCTTGATCTTCCTATTGCTCTTCAGAAAGGTAAACGTCACTGTACCTATCCTATTTCGTCCTTTGTTTCCTATGAAAACTTATCATCATCATCATCTTCATTTATTGCATCACTTGATACTGTGACAATTCCTAAATCTATTCACGTGGCCCTTTCTCATCCTGGTTGGCGTGATGCTATGATTGAAGAGATGACTGCCTTAGATACTAATGGCACTTGGGATCTCGTGAATTTGCCCATAAACAAGAAGGCGATTGGTTGTAAATGGGTGTTTTCTGTTAAGGTTAATCCTGACGGCTCAGTAGCTCGGCTAAAAGCTCGTCTTTTCACTGAAGGTTATGCTCAAACTTATGGCGTTGATTACTCTGACACATTCTCCCCTGTGGCTAAGATGATTGCTGTTCGCTTATTTATCTCTTTAGCTGCTACTAATCATTGGCCGCTCTTCCAGTTAGACATTAAGAACGCCTTCTTACATGGCGATTTGCAGGAAGAAGTATACATGGAGCAACCACCTGGGTTTGTTGCTCAGGGGGAGTCGGGTAAAGTCTGTCGTCTTCGGAAATCCTTATACGGACTGAAACAGAGCCCTCGTGCTTGGTTTGGGAAATTCAGTCAGGCTGTTGAGACATTTGGTCTTAGCAAGACATTTTCCTCTCTCAATGGAAATATGTGCTTGACTTATTAACAGAGACGGGCAAATTAGGTGCTAAGCCGTGTAGCACACCCATGCTCCCTAATATGCAGCTAACTAAAGAGGGTGAGCTATTTCAGGATCCAGAGAGGTATAGACGTTTAGTTGGGAAATTAAATTATCTCACAGTGACTCGTCCCGATATTGCTTATCCCGTAAGTGTGGTAAGTCAGTTTATGTCATCTCCTACCATGCATCATTGGGCAGCTTTGGAGCAAATTCTGTGTTACCTGAAAGGTGCCCCAGGACGTGGTTTAGTTTATTGTAGTCAGGAACATAATCATATTGAGTGTTTCTCAGATGCAGATTGGGCAGGATCCAAAATAGACAGAAGATCCACCACTGGGTATTGTGTATTTGTGGGTGGAAACCCAATCTCTTGGAAAAGCAAGAAACAACATGTTGTGTCTCGCTCAAGTGCAGAGTCAGAATATAGGGCTATGGCACACTCAATATGTGAGATAATGTGGATTTACCAGCTCTTACTTGAAGTTGGCTTTAAGGTGCCAATACCTGCACAATTGTGGTGTAATAATCAGGCAACTATTCATATTGCATCTAATCACGTGTCTCATGAACGAACGAAACACATTGAGATTGACTGTCATTTCATTCGAGAGAAGATACAACAAAACTTGGTCTCTACAAAGCATGTTAAGACCGGAGAACAGTTGGCAGATATCTTTACTAAAGCATAAAATGGGGTTAGAGTCAGTTATATTTGTAACAAGTTGGGCATGATCAACATCTATGCTCCAACTTGAGGGGAAGTGTTATAATATGTATATTAATGTATAATATCCTACATTAATGTGTATTATTAACTAGCTATTATTAGAGGATCTCATTTCCTAAAATAGATAGATAAATCCTGTATATATAGACATCAATTCCTATATGAAAAAGCAATGTAATAAGATTAGATTTTCTTTCAAATTACAAATGTAAATGATTGTATTTGCATTATCGGTACTCAAGAAGATGAGAAATCCAAGACAGTATAGCTCATAACGAGAGAACATGTTTGCACAACTAGCATGACCAGTTCTAAAAGTAAGCAAAATAGAAGTCTCATTAATTGCAAATTTGTAGTAATATAGAGCATCAAATCTTAACATCACAGCAACTCCAGCCAACATCCTTAAATAGTAAAACAGCAAATAGCTTTAATGAAAACAACAGATGGAAGAGAACATTTAAGAAGAGCTATAACAAGTTGATCAAATAAAACCATCATAAATTAACTAGGAGAAGACTACTCTTCGGTACAGGTAAAGAAAAAGCAAGTACAATGGTGAATACTAACTTAAATTCTTCCCAAACACTATAAGTCAGAATAAAAATTTAACTCTCTCTGAATTATTCAGCTAACAACTGTCATCTGCCACTCCCCTTTCATGCATTAATTGGTAGAAGAAAAGAGGGTCTAGCTCAACTCACCAGGTCACCCCATAATCCAGGCAAAGCTCCCTCATAGGAGGAATATTCTCCAGTGCATATAACATGAGGTGAGGAAACATTAAGTTGCTATGATTAAAAAGTACATATTGAGCAAATACATTGGGAGTGGAGCTCTGGCTTATATAATAAGCAACATTCCTCATTCTGGAGACATCCAAGGCAAATTCTGGGGGAGAGAAGGATGGATATGAGCAGCACACATACTGGGACGATATTCAAGATAAATCTCCCCACTCTGCCCATCTGGAGGGAAATTTAGTTGGATAAACAAATGAAGCCCCATCCACAGCAAAAATCGGGGTATAGTCTTTGGTCAATACCATGCCTGTGTATTCGCATATAAAAGCACCTGCATGTATCAAGTCCAATGTCCGCACTGCCCAACCTTTCTCACTTGACCGAAACACCTCCAATCTCTGTTGTATTCCCCTCTGAGACACACGATTCCGACAATTTAGAGGACACTTGCAGTATGGGCCACATTCAAATATTACTGGCTTCCCTCTCACCAGGACAACATTATGGTCATATGGGAACCCAGTGACATTTTTTATGGCACACAAACAACCATCATCGCATTCTGCTCTACATTCACAGCCAATCCCACTTCCATCATGATGAATCCAGTTTGGAGGAAAGACATTCCTCACTAAATATTCATAATGCAACGGCTCATCACAGGCATCAATATCATTGAACAAAGCACTGGTACACTTTCCTTCTTCAACGAAATATCTAGAGTAAGATAGCCCTGTGGCCTCATGGTCAATGCCATGGCCTTAAGTCTAAAGGCTAACCTCATCAATGCACTACCCATTTCAGGTTGCCCATCAATTCTGAACAACCTATACTTATAAAAACCATAACCAGATTTACACCAACAGTCAAGAATCCTGTACAATCCGTCATAAACATAAACCTTAGGTCCATTCATTCCAGGATACTCAATTCCTCTAATGACCCTAACAGCAATTTCATGATACCTGCTGATCTCCATTGCAAGATTTCCACCTTCCAGCTTCTGATGTGCACATTATCTATGCTTCTTATCCTGGCCACCTTGACCTGAATATATAATAACGATCCCCAAATCCTCATCATCCTTGTACCTACCAGATACAATAACACTTGTGGCAATGGGCTTGGCTTTTGCACTCTGACTTTCACTTATATAATCAATGCCAGCTTGGGGCTGACCATGCAACCCAACAACACACAATTCCATCCTACAAAAGAATACATCACCAACACTGATTCCAGGTATTGGTCCAGAAATTTTTTTGCCCCTATTTAACCATAAATTATGATCTTTCATCAAAGAAGCAGCAGAAAATTCAGCTCTCATTCCCCTGCGACAAGGCTCATAATCTTGAGCCATTAAATGCACATGGAGACTATTATATAATAATTGAGTACGCCTGACCATGTCATGTAAATTACGCTGCTCCATGACACTCAGACCAGATATGTAAACAGGCTTTGAGAAGCGTTGACAAACTTTGCTACTGCCTGGGATGCTGCTGTTAAGCAGAACTGGTAATTGAGTGCCTGTCAAGGATCCGGTGGCCTGGGCATCAAGGTCTTGCACAGCATCAGCATATCTGCCTGGTTTTGTGGCATCAGCAGAGCCGAAAAGCTTGGGAATGTAAGAGGAGTCCAAGTGAAGGTAGTCCATGAACCTAGGAAGGATAGGTTGGGGGTTGTTAACAGGAATCAGGGTTTCAACTTGTTGAGTTATTTGAGATGTTTCAGGTCTGTGAGTTGGTTGTTGATGGAGGTACGGTGATAGGCCGCCTAAGGCCTCACCAACGACTTTGAATTTCGGCTCAATTGAGGGAGCAATCAAGCCTGTGACTATTGAGTCTGGGAGGCAATTGAGGTCTTGACATGCCACACTGGAGCACATCATTTGGTTTGTGAAGAAATTTGACTTGTGCTTGGAAGTCTATTGAGAGTTTATGCTATAGTTTTAAAAGGACAACACCCTTCCTGTGGGTTCTCCTTGGGGAGGGGGGGTGGGGGTTGGTGTTAATGGTTTTAAGGAGAAGAAACTGGATACAGTTGGAAGCGCATTTATTAGATGTTCTTAATGAAAGAAAAGGCATACATATGGCACACTGGTCCAATGTAAGAAAGGGTTAGAAAATGTTAATTGACGTCTCATTTTCAAGAATATTAGGAAAAACTTGACAAGAGATGTACATCCAACCAAAAAAGCATTCGACATACAACTTAGAGTTTGTTTGGCAACAACATTAAATCCAAAAATATTCAGATTGCTTTTAATGAGAGCAAATAAGTTTCCTTATTCACTAAAAATTCATTCAGTAACTTTATTCATTACCAAAAGCTTTTTGGGGAAGGTCAACAAAGGTGCAAGGCCGTTACTTTACTTGAAACAGATACATATAGATACATAAATCACCTCACAAGAAATATCTACCGGTTAAGCCTAGCCTACAATGTTATGCAACACTTGAGCTTCATTCCCACTAGGTAGGGTCAGTTATATAGATCATATTCTACTATTGTGCTATGTCGTAAACCATACCATTTTAATTATCTTCCTCCACATTCATCCTCATTTCATATTAGCATCTAAATTATCAGAACGCCTAATAAATGTCCCTGAGGCATGTGTTCGAACATGGCCAAACCAATCATATTTCCTTCATTTTCTCATTTATTGGTGCTACTCCAACTTTCTCTCCAATAGACAACAAAAAAAAGGCCTTAGTGGGGTTGTGAATATAACAATTACTTATATGGAAATTTTAAGCCCATCAAAACGAAATATTAGGGAAGAATCAACCTCCTAAATTATGAAAAATCTAAATTGTAAAATGTTTCAATGCAAGATGCTGTATTTTGGTAATCCTCGTTTTGAAAGTGAATTACTATAATGAAGAAGGGAGTAAGGAATCCTCTTTTATTTTTCTATATCTCTCACCCTAATCATCACTCTTACTCTTTCCAAGGTAGCTACTATACCACACTACAGACACTACTTGGAGTTACCAATATGGTGTAAATAATACTCAATTAGTGCATTGGTTTTACAGGGTGGTTCATGAGTCTAAAGGTAGCTGGTCAAATTATGGCCGTGTCTCCTAGTAAAAAGCAGTAGCTACTTCAACTTTAGCACTTGAATTTTCTAAATACCTCTCCACTTTTCAATGAAGAAATGGAACCTTTTTTCTAAAAATCCTGGCTAATATGGGAACCTCATGGCTATTACTCAAATATGCATGAAATGTGTGTGTGTATATATATATATATGCAAATGCAATTATTGGAATGTAGACCCAAATGGTGGACATCTAAGCATCATACAAGGATAATAATTACAATTTCAGTCCTTACACTATGAGTCACAGTCAAGCCTTGAAATTATCAATTTTTCATTTGATCCCTTTATTATGTACAACAATTTTTTCATTTCCATACTTCAAGCTCCACAATTGCAACTAGAAACAAATTGCGAAAACTAAGAGATGCATCCTTTATGGACAAATATATTTGACACGTATAGACAATCCACAAAGACCAACTCAAAATTAAATCATCCATGTTTTAGATTCATACACCAGCACATTAAGAGTTGCAACATAAGAGCATTGTCCAGCAACTCAAGATTAAATCATCCCACAATTTGGAACAAGTAGCCCTAGAATTGCTTCCTCACAACTGCAGAGAGCTGGATGCTATTGCTCAGCCAAATCATGACATGATTAAAAAGCTTGAGCAAGCTTCTCTAACTAATTTAAAAGTGTAGCACTTTCTCCTCAAAAAGAACTTCAATCCAACTCTATGTGAATGATGACGTCCTCTCACTATGTTAGCATTTCACCTAAAATATAGACTAGGGGTGATGACATTTACTGTAACTTCAAGTGCAGTGAATCAACTAATATTAAGAAATGTTATATGGTTGGATATAGTGATGCAAGATTTAAGCAGAAATTTTATTAAGTTTAACTAATTTATTAGTTCGTATTCAATTTATCTATTATTTATGTTAATTGTATATTAATTATTTAAGGACTGAATATGTTAAGCTTAGTTTTCTGGTTCTTGGTATAGAAAGAGGGGCATACTCGTCTTGTAGATTCACAATCAATACTAGTATAATTACTTAATAAATTGCCAAAGAAGAGTTATTGTGGAAAGTAGACCCAACATTTGGAATATCAAAATTGACCCCTTCCTGTTCTTTTCCTCTCCACTTTAATTTCCTTTGTTTCTTCCTCCCTTTTCTTGCTATATTTCCTTTTTCCCTGGATTCTATTGCTTATTATAGTATTGCATACTGTAGACGACATAATCATACAGATCAATAAGACAATTTGTTGGTGAATAAAGTTCACTCCATGAGTGAATGAAACTTTTTTCTTCTGTTTGGTATACAATAAGTGGCACTACTGCAGCTCACAGAGAAAAAATTTATTGTGCTTTCATTGAACTTGCTTTTTTGCCATAGCTGAATGCTAATATATTTCTTAAAAGGATATCACACATTGATAGTGATCATGGATGAACTCACTAGACGCTACAAAAGACCATACTGTGGTGTATGTTATTTTTAAACAAGACTGTTTTGACGGATGAAAACATGGAAAGGAGTGAAAGCTAAACTTGAACCTTCGGCATATAACTTTAGTAATGAAAAGTTTTACATGGTACAGCAAAAATAGAGCATATGGAATTCAAATTTAGCAACAAGGGGATTATAAGTGAGTCTAATAGAAAAGCAAGAGATATCTTTAAGTTCGATTTTTAAGTATCTAGGGTCAATTTTACAAAGAGATGAAGGCATAGGTAACAATGTCACAAGTGGAACTCAAGCATGATTATTGAAACAGAGAGTTGCATCAAGTACTCTACGTGGCTGTAAAATTACCTAAAGCTTAATGGTAGGTTACATTGGGCGAACATAAAACCAGTCCAAATGATGGACAGTAAACTATATATCTAGACAAAGAAACAAGAATAGTACAAATGAAAATGCCAACTCTATGGACACATGAGGATTGATAAGATAAAAAGATGACATTAGAAAGTAAGGTGAAGTAGCACCATGAATGAGAAAAATAAGAGGATCATGATCTAGTTGGTTTAACCATGTACATAGATGATTTCCAAGGGTATGCATTAGGCATTCGACACTCCGTACTTATACTAAATGAGGGGCAGGGAAAGCAAAAGCAATGTAGTAAAAAAAATAAAAAATCACATACTTTGGATATTGTTGAGGATAATGTTGGAAATAGAGCACAATTACAAAATAGAATCCATGTAGCCAATCTCATCTAATGGGAATAAGGCCAGTTCTTGTCGTTGTTACAATGTTTGACACCTTCAATTTAGCTTATTGGAGATAAAATACTTTTATAAAGAAATGTCTTTATTAGTTTTTTTTCTTGTCACAATTGAATGCCTGTATATCTTTTGTAATATTTAGGTCACATTTAGTTGCTATAATAGCAATTCTATTACAACCCTATTCCATGTGAAATAGGTATTACAACGTTTAGTTTACTTTCACCATAGAATAGGGATTCGGTGAGGAATTGCAATGAGGTAAAATGCAAAATTGAAATTCGGTTTACAAACCACCAAATCTCAATTATGGAAGTACTGTAGCAAATTTTTCCCCAAATTAGCTTTTGCTGTTACACAGGTTGGCCCATGTGTTGAAGAACAAAAAAGAGACGAAGGAGAGGAGGGCAATGCATCCGTTTTCTGATTCAATGGTGCCTAGATCCATCCCAAAGCAGCCACATCTCATCATCCATGCCGTCATCATTATTGTGTCTGTCATTATGTCGTCGTGTCCGTGCTGTTCCGGAGTGAGATCGGAGCATCGTGTCTATCGTCGTCAACGTGAACATTCACCCAGCTGGATTCGGGCCATGTTTATCGTCGTCGACGTGAGATCAAAGCATCGTGTCACGTGTTGTCGTCGCGTGTGGAGAAGAATAACTGCGATGTAGGGATTACAGGATTAGGGTTTTGATTTGGGCATTCCACATGATGAATTGCAAGTTTCCTTCTTTTTTTTTTTTTTTGCATTTTAATGTGAGGGGCATTTTCATCTTTTCATTACCTAAGCAAAACCTATTCAATTTTTAATCCATCCAACTAAACATAGTAATATTAATTTAATGAAAGTAAAATGAACATAGTAATACAAATTATAATTGTATTCCATTCAGTGGCAATTCTAATTCTATTAGTCTTATTCCATTCAACGAAGTAAACGAGCAGTTAATTTCTTTTTCCTCAATATTTGATGCCTTTCATAATAAAGTGTATTAGCTGTGATTATGCTAAAAGCTTACCTTTTATATTGTACTTCCTTTGAAGGACTACTTTTTTCCAAACATAAGGATTGTTCTTCATTAGAAGGATTACTAGTTTTAATACAAAAAAGTTTTCCTCTGCATTTCGATATCTTGGTCTGTGTCATTTTGGGGCATGCTATGCTGATGTATTGAATTAGGGAATGATTTAGCTTGGAGCCAGCCACCAGCATCTATCGGGCATACCATAGTCCATGGCAGATCCATTTATCCACACAATAGACCTCTTTCAATATGTCAAACAGCCCCAAACAGGACAGGACAAAGCACTAACTCAAAGGTTCTTTTTTCTTTATTGGGTTAAATCATGGGGAGGTTATAATAAGAAAGTATATAGATGATGAATTCGACCAACCATAAACCTAAACATTTAAGGTATCCTCTTAATATTCAGTTTTAGAAGATGTTATTTCCAGGTTGTGAGTATATTTGATACATCAATAAGTGAGACTTAGATTAGAGTATATTTTACTATCGGTTATACAGTCTTTATTTCCAGATTTAAGGAGATAAGATTTTATCTTTGTATGTAAGCCTTATCTTAGATTTCTTTGGCGGTCTATAAATAGCAGCAAATTAATCTTTATAGTTAGATGAAAAGTATCACCACTTTCCACATGGTATCAAAGCTGCGATCTTGAGACACTTGCTCAATCAACCTTAGATTAATTTCAGCCTTCAGTGCATTAAACCATCAGACCCTTTCTTCACCTGACCTTCATCATCACTCTCAAACAAGTCTAATACTGAGATCCAACTCTGACTTCTGAACTAGGCAAGACCTCCAAGCTTGACAATGCCATGGAGAAAGCAAACCCTTTTGATTCTAGCCAAATGCCAAGTGGAGAACTCCAAAGTATGCATCCATCCCATCGATCAAATGGGAAGGAAGTAATCTACTAAAAGGAAAATGAATGAATCCATTTCACTAGGAAAGGATGAAATCAAAAAGACACTAACTTTGCTGCTTACACTGAGGAGTATTCAATGGTGCTGTTATGGTTATGGCTTTCAATACAACTAGAAGTGAGCAAATGTCACATGTTTCTCTCCTTGATGAAAGACACATGGGACATGGGTTAGAAAACATACTCCAAAGCGCAACATGCCACTATCATTTATGAGATTTGCACAAGAACACCACCCTTTAAGATTATCTCTCAATCATAAATTTTTATAATGCTATGAACAAAAAATAAAAGTGACTTTGGTTAGAGTTGGATTATCATCAAGGGCTTGAAATGCATTGTAACTTAGATGCTTGGATTTTAATGAAGTAATGGAAAGGGAACATATTTTTGAACTTCTAGAGTTGGATGCAGATTTCAATCAAAATTCGAGCATGAATTCTAAGAGAAGTTTATTCCATGGTTAGGGTGGAGCAAGAAGAAATGCGATGCTTGAGGGATCCAATATGGAGATTCTACTATGCTTTCTCGAAAATAGAGTGAGTGTCCGTAGTACCAAGTAGGCAAGAGGAAAAGAGAAGGGGAAAAAATGACAGCATAGGAATTCAAAGGAATGCTGAAGGATCATCTCATTATATAGCAACTCATGAAGATGCACTACAAAGGAGTGAAAGGTTAGTGTAATCGAGTGAGCTTAAAAAAGGATAAAGTTGAGAAGTTAAAACAATCGCTCCACTCCCTATCTAGCTTGTCAAGTGCATGCTCAATTACTTAATACAAAAAGTATCTAATCTCTCAATCCTTTGTAGCTAATAGTCAGTCTTGGGAAAACATATGGATACTTGATTCTATGATTTCCTAAAAACAAGGAGATGGTTGGAAGGACCAAGAAGGTGAGAGGAAAAGAGAAGGGGAAAGGAATGACAGCAAAGACAACTTGAGGTTCTCTTGTTGTACGAAGGCACATCATACTAAGGAGGCGTGCTTCAGACTTAATGGAATAGAGAAGGTGTTAAGTAATAGTGGTGGATTCAGAGGAATTCAGAAGGGCCAACTCACAATATAGCAACATAGGAAGAAGCATTATGGAGGAGAGAAAGGTTAGTGGAATCGCATTAGCAATCGTGTCTTAGACAAATTACCTAAATGGATGCAATACTCTGAATTGGCTAGAGAGAGAAAATGCTCTCTTCTCTCTAGGAAACTCCCCAAACCTCCCTAAGAAACCACTTTTCTTAGGCAACCACACACCACCCAACTCTCTAGATTCTAACCTCAACTTCCTCCCCTCTCTATACTCCTAGTTCGTCTTTCCTTGCCCTTTGGCCTGATCAGTGGTTTTCCGAGCTAAGGTAGGCGGTATGGTATCAGACAAGAAAACCAAGGCAGTGCATTGGGCTAAGCTGGAGGATCACTTTCCTCCTGGTTTTTTTATTCTCCAAGAGTCAATAGGCAAGGAACAGATCCAAAGGAGGTTTCCAAGTTTACCAGCAAAAGCTGCTTTCGCCAACCAGGACAGCTGCTCCACAACTTTACTTCTAGGCAAAGAAAGCACCTGCAACATGTTCCTGAACATAAAAGAAACTATTGAAACTCAGATGCTTAGTCCGCCCCTGCTTTCAATGGGACCCTAATAATGGTCTCACCATCTCCCTTTGGTCAGACTATTAGCTTCCAATAGGCCTCTTGGACCTATTATTAGTGCTCGGGAGATGGGTAGTACTGAACTCCCTCTTACCACCAAACTTTGTTCCCTCATGGAAGGCAACGAATGGTGCATCCCTAAGGGTGTGCTAAATATGAATATTCAGATTCCCACCTCGCTCCATCCTGATGCATCAGTCAACGATCGCCTCAGATGGATCCATTCCGCCACAGGTGAATATACAACTAAGAGTGGGTATGAATTCCTCACCCCTCCAACCCGGGTGGTCCCCTAGGCTAAGGTAATTTGGAATAAATACTCAATCCCTAGACACTCGTTTATCTTATGGTTAGCCTGGTTACACAAGCTAAACACATTGGACAAGTTAGAAGCATGGGGTGTGACTTCTTCTACTACGTGCTTCTTGTGCCAACAGAGTCAGGAAGACCACCCTCACCTCTTCTTCAATTGTAGCTATTCTCGCTCGATTTGGTCTACGGTTTGTGACTACCTTCATTGCTCGGCACACTTAGAAGCTGGCAAGGGGCTACATCTCTATTGCTAGCCTCAGTTGACTCCAACTCTCCCGACTTCAATAGAAGATGTGTTGCACTAGCAGCTACGATTTATTGTATTTGGAGAGTGCGTAACAATGTACGCCTAGGGAACCATATCCCCAATTGAGGCTCTATTGTAAACCAAATTAGAGCTTATTCCTCCATTTTGTAACACTCTTAAGTAACCTCTTTATCTTTTCATTTTTTACTTTGTCCTTGTGACTATGATGTAAATCTACCCGTCTTACGATTGTACACTTTTGGATATCAATAAAATTAACTTATCCAAAAAAAAAAAAAAGGATCCTTATACAAGCACTATTTGACTACTTTCAACACTTTTTGACTTTTGAGTCCCTACCTTTGAAACTCATCGATTGTACATCATAAAACCTTTAAATATGAGTTTAATCTGAGATCAATAAGGTGTATTTTCTTAGGGTACACCTACACTAGAAAGGGGTAATAGTGTATGTTTCCAAGTAAAAGAGTATTGGTTTCCAAGGATGTCACATTTGTCAAAGACAAACCTTATTACCAAGCTTTTCTTCAGGGGGAAATTAAATCAAGAAAAATGTGAATATATCAATCTCTTCAAGATTGTAGAATTGTTTATTGTTAGGTAAACACAATGAAAAACTCGAGTCTCCATATTCGGATAGTTCTTTAGTACGAGAAAATCAAAATACTACATATACTAAAACAGTCTTCTGAGGCAATGAAGCACTGTGCAATGAGAGAAAGCGCCATTCATCCAACGCAAAAGGGAGTGTGGGATATATGAAGTTGTTTTAGGTAAAAAATCAGGGAGTGGTGGCTTGCTCAAGCACCGAGGATGAATTTAGCTGTATGGCACAAGGGATATGCGAATTGTTATAAATCAAAATTATCTTAGATAATTTGAAGGTTTCAAGTGTGGGATATATGAAGTTGTTTTATGGTAAAAAATCAGGGAGTGCTGGCTTGCTCAAGCGCCGAGGATGAATTTAGCTGTATGGCACAAGGGATATGCGAATTGTTGTGAATCAAAATTATCTTAGATAATTTGAAGGTTTGAAGTGTGGGATATATGAAGTAGTTTTATGGAATAAATCAACTGTAAGAATAGCACATAACACAATTCAGCGCAAAAACATATTGACATTGCTCACCGCTTTATCAAAGAAAAGCTGGACAGAGTATCCCTACATTCCTTCAAACCAGCACCCAGCAGATGTTCTTGTGAAAGGGTTGCCTACTGCAAGATTCCAAAACTTAGTGTACAACCTGGGAACGTCATATATTTATTCACCAGCTCGAAAGGGGGCATTAGAAGATGCTATTTCCAGATTTCATGTACATTTTGTATAGCTTATATATCAATTGGGTAGACTAAAATTAGTGGATTTCTCAAAATTCGTTACATAGTCTTCAGTTTCACATAGGAAGATTTGATTTTGTCTTTGCATATAAGCCTTATCTTAGAGTTCTTTGGTAGTCTATAAATAACTACAAATCAATCTTTATAAATTAATAAAAAATATTACCGCTTTCCACATTCAGCAACTTACTTAAACTCCTTCCCTTTTTTCACTACCAACAAACAGGCTATGCATTGGATTTTCACAATTTTAAGCTTAAGATTTTGCTTCTAAATATTCAGTATATGGTTTGTGGTGTTATCAAGGGAGCCCCTCAAAAAGCATTTGATCATTTTAAGTAGGAATTTATACAAATGTGATATGGTACAATATTATCAAGCATCATCTTGTCTATGTTGAAGTATAATCTCTAACGATTCATTTCTTTTGGTAATTATGTTCTGACGATAGCTCTTACTACATAAATCCTTATTTCATATACCTACCAGTTATAAGAGCATGCCATGGAATAATAAGTTTTTATTATTCCTAACTAGCATTTCTCCATATTAACTGCAGGCACTTTTGATCAACCTAGGAAAAAATAGCTTTTGCACAGATCTATGAGTAGCAGAATCACTCCAAAAAAATGATTATGGGAAATGTAAAATGTATAGATTTCTCATCAGTGACAACTTAGTACAAATTAGAAACTTTTTTTTTTTTTGGGTAAATCAGTAAGCTTTCATTAAAGAAGAGAAATGAGAATGTACAAAGAGGGACCAAAATGCGAAGGACAAGATACAAAAAAAACTAAGTAAAAATGGAAACAAAAGCTCCAATGAGTCTGAAGGAGTGACTGACTAAAACTAACAAGAAATATTAAGACTTAAGAATGGAGACCTCTTCTTTTACAGCCTACAATAGCAACACCAAGAAACATCCTGAGATAAACAACATATGGAAGATAACCTCACAGAAGAAGGGTACAAGAAGATTAATATAACAAAACCATCATAGAGCCATTGCCCACATGAGGACTATTGTTTAGAACAGAGATAGAGAAAAACTGGAATACTTAAAGAAACGGTAAATGGTGATTATAATTTACCTCAGTCTTCATGTGTCTCCACCACATTCAAAAATCTATTACTCCAGATTATTCCGTTATACATACAACAGCCCTCATCTGCCGCTACTCCTCACAGCACAGTTCAATTTAAGAGAAGAGGCTTCCCACACGATTCATCAGCTACACCATAATCCAGGCTAAGCTCCCTCAGAGGAGGAATATTCTCCAATGCAAACAACATAAGGTGAGGAAACGAAATGTTGTTATGATCATAGAGTACATATTGGACAAATACATTGGGAGTGGAACTGTGGCTCATATAACAAGCAACATTCCTCATTTTGGAGACATCCATTGCAAAATCCAAGGGAGGGAGGGAAGGATGTGAAGGGCGGACATATCCGGGAAATATTTTTGATAAATCTCCCCACTCTGCCCATTTGGCAGGAAACCTACTAGGATAGACCAACGAGTCCCCAGTCATTGCAAAAATTTGGGCCTGGTCTCTCGTCAATACAACACCTGCAAATTCACATATAAAAGCACCCGCTTGTATCAAGTCCAGTGTCCTTACGGCCCAACCTATCTCTCTTGATCTAAAAACCTCCAATCTATGCTTTAATCCCTTTTGGGACACACGATTCCGGCAATTTGGAGGACACTTGCAATGCGGGCCACATTCAAATATCACTGGCTTCCCTCTCACAAGGACACCATTATGGTCATATGGGAACTCACTACCGTTCTTAGTGGAACATAAGCAGTCATCTCTACATCCTGTTATACATTCACAGCCAGTGCCACTTCCACTTTGATGCACCAGATAGGGAGGAAACACAGTCCTTGCTAAATATTCGTAAAACAATGGGTCATTGCAAGTGTCAATGTCATTAAACAAAAGCACTGGTACAGCTTCCATCTTCATGGAAAGATCCAGAGTAAGATAGCCCTGTGGCCTCATATTTAATGGTTGACTCCTCAGACCAGCAGCAAACCGCATCACTGCACTGCCCATTTCTGTCTGCCCCTCGATTCTTGACAATTTATACTTATAAACACCAAAACCAGACTTACCAACATCAAACCAGCATTCAAGAATCCTATACAATCCATCATAAACATAAACTTTACTCCCAACCATACCCCCGTACCTAATCCCTCTGATGACCCTAACCTCGATTCCATAGTGCATACTTCTCTCCATTGCCAAATTCCCACCTTCCAATTTCTGATGCGCACACTGTCTATTGAACTTATCCTGGCCCCCATGACCCGAGTATATAATCACATCTCCCGCATCCTCGTCATCCTCATACCCACCCGAAACGATAACACTCGTAGCAATGGGCTCGCCATTTGAGCTCTGACTAGCAGTTAAATAGTCAATGCCGGCTTGGGGCTGACCGTGCAACCCAACAACAACCAATTCCATTCTATAAAAGAACACGTCACCAATATCAATACCCGGTATCGACCCAACAATCCTCTTATCCCTATTTAACCAAAGACCATGATTTCTCATTACAGAAGCAGCAGCTAAATCAGCTCTCATTCTTCTACCATCGGAAACACTATCTTGTGCCATCGAAAGTACGCGAAGACTATCATAAATTAAGCGAGTACGCCTTACATTATCGCGGAAATATCTCTGGTCCTCGACCCCGAGATCGGAGACACGGACGAGCTCCGAAGAGCGCTGCGGGTACTTCTTACTGCTGCTGGGGGTGGCGGGCTTAGGCGGGGGAGCTAATTGGTTATCCGGAACAGGGACGATGGCCCGGGAATCGGGGTCAAGCACCTGAACGTCACCATTTCCACCGTACTTATTGCTGAAGGCAGTGCGGAAAAGCTCGGAGATGCGGTAGAATTCAGAGTAGAGGTGGTCGCCGCCACCGGAGGAGTCGGAAGGGGTATTTGGGGTAATTATGGAGCCTTGAGGGGTGGAATTGGAAAATGGGGTTTGGGGTTGTTGGGCTTGTTGGTGGGGAGTTTGTTGGGATTGTTGGTAGGGTGGTATAGACGCTATCGGCTCGTCGTGGGGTTCGGTTTTCGGCTCGATTTTAGGAGTGATAGTGGCAGAAATCGGTGGTTCTGGGAGGAGGTTTAGGTCTTGAAATGGTACAATGGAGCCCATTTTCGGGTGTAATTTTGAAACCTGAGCCGATTTCTGATGAAAATGAGGTTGATCTGTTTAGGGTTTAAGCTTCGGTTTGTGTAACCAGGAGCTCCTCAGGTGAGTTTGAGTTCATTTTTGGTTCCTTGCAGAAGAAAAGGAAGGAAGAAAGGAGCATGAAGAAGAAGAGGAGAGAGATAGAGAGAGAGAGAGTAATAAAGGAATATATTTTTACATGTAAGAATAAGAAAAAGGAGCTTCGGGTTAAATGAAGCTTGTTTTTTATAATATTATGATAATGATGTCGTGATATTTGTAAAATCCAGTGGACAATTTCAAATTTCAAAATTAATGACGACACAGTTTGTGGAAAATAGCTTTTAAGTTAATAATTGGATAATATCTACTCGCATTTAGGTTTTTTTTTCCAATATATTTAATTATATTTTTTTTCTAACAGGACTCATGAAGAATTAAAGATATAAAATAATTTTTAATTCATAAAAAAATAAAAAATAAAAGATCTTTTTGTCTTACTTAGAAAAGTAAAATGGGTACAAAAGTTTATCAAGCAATTATAATTAGATTATTTATTTTATATGATTTAAATAATAAAATATTATTCATCCATTTCTCTATATATATCTAAAATATCGTATAATTTTTTCGATTTGGTTCTTCTATATTTTCATTTGGGCATGTTTTGATGTAAGCATGATGACACCTACTGCACCGTACAGGTAAAAAGAGTAGTTTATGATTAAAATGACAAGTTTAGAAATCAATAAAATATTTAAATAAATAATTAGTTTTATGGCTTTCAATAAGTTTTCGGATGTGGAATCTCATTTTTCTATTAAATGAAACTATCATATATTGTATCAATTTTTTTGTATTTTTTCATACATGTGTTGTATGCGCTTAAATTTTGAAATTAGAACCTAAACTATCTTATGCTATATATTTTGTAAAATCAATACATTATAAAGTATAAATTTATAAATTTTTTATTATGTGATATTATAAAAAATAATATATATAATATTATAAGTTTTATAGAATCTATAGTAAAATTTTATAAAATTAAAAAATAATTTTTTTATTTATTATTTTAAATTTATGTGATTTTATTATTTAGAAAATAGAGAATAACAAAAAAAAAAGAAAAACATGATGTTTGAGAAGAAAATGAGGATGAATAAAGAAGAAAATAGAAAATGTAAAGTGAAAAAAGTAATACTAATTTAGCCATTTAGATTATTATTTTATGAGTATTGGTTACTTTATTTTTTTATTAAAATATTTATTGATAAAAATATAATATTATTATTTAATATTTAATATTTTTTATAAAGTAAATATAGAATATTTTAAATTTTATACTTTATATGCACAGAATAAAAAAAAAATTATACCGGTACTCTATCTTGTAGCAGATAAATCACTTTATCACCGCACGATGCCTAGCTATATAAACACTCGTGCAGCTTTACTACTTTAGAAGTAAAGTTTTTTGCCTTTTCAATTTTATGTTTCAGACTTAGCTCATATTCTTTATGGATTTTTTTTTTTTTTACTTATTTATATAAGTTTTATGTTCGATTTCTATCTATTAGAAATTTGATATATGAAAACTGATATGTGTCTAATCTATTTTGCTTTAAAATGACGTTTGGAGAGAGAGTTAAAAATGTAATATATCGGAAAAAAATTATTTTTTAAACTAAATAAAGTAAAGAATAAATAAATATAATTTTATAGGAATTAATTAAGTATTTAATTTTATAAAAATGATATTGATAAAATTAGGCTCTTATCTTTTCGGAATCTTATTTAAGCAAATACATAATTTAAAAATGATGCCAAAACAACACAAAAAAAATGGGAAGAAAAAAAGAAAAAGAAAACTAAAAAGGCCCTATTTAAAATTAGCTTTTAACTTCTTCTTTTTTTTTTAAGTCATTCCATTTTTGAAAATAATGAAAATAAGATCTTCAGCATATCACTTAAGGATTACTGTCTAATATCAATTTTTTATATTAAGAAAATAGACGGCTAGACTAACATTAGTCCTTCTAGGGCAAAAAATAAAGAGAAAAATTGACTCAAACTTTAAATGACTATGTCACATGATATATGAACCTAATCTTGAAATATATATTAAAGGAAAATCCCAGCTCCATTGGATTTATATAGTGAATTTTCATAGCAAAATGTAGACTAAATTATAGTCTCTTAACTCCTAAAAAGCTAAATCTTAAAATATATGAATTCGATCCTAAAACCTATTAAAATAAAACTTTACCTCTATGAATATACAACTACTTTCAAGAAATTATAAAAGTTGTATGCCAAATATCAATGATAATGTTAATATATATATATATATATATATATATATATGTTAGAAAAATCTTATTTGAATAATTTAAAAATATGATGTAATATCTTTTACAAGTCATTTTGAAAAGGTGGAATATTCAAATAAAAAAGCTAAGTGTGCATAAAATAACCTTCTTGGGAAACATAAACTTATTATGGTATGTCAGGTATTACCAAAAATAAAATGTATCAAAAAATATTATAATATATAGTATAAATACCTCATTTTTTTCCCTAATGATCAATAATAATCAACCATAAACAATTACCATTTTTTCCAATTTTTTCTCTAATTTCCAATTCCGTCTGTTGAAAAAGAATGCCGCAGTAGAATGGGACAACAAATGTGAATAAGCATTCAAGACGATAAAAAACTATCTCATAAAGCCTCCAGTCTTGATAGTCCCAAAGCAAGGGAAGCCCTTATTCTTATACCTCACGATACTCCCTGAATCCATGGGATGCGTGTTGGGGCAAAAAGATGAAGAGGGAAGAAAGCGTTCCATATATTATCTAAACAAGAAATTCACAGACGGGGAACAGAAGTATTCCGAAGTAGAGAGGACTTACTGTGCTCTAATTTGGGTCATGCACCGATTGAGGCAATATATCCTTTACTATCACATTGAGTTGCTGGCAAGACATGATCCTCTAAAGTATTTGGCAGAGAAACCCATTTTGATAAGGAAAATCTCCAAATGGCAAATGCTCTTATCAGAGTTTGATATCACATACATAAATCAAAACTCGATGAAAGGGCAATCTTTAGCCGACCAATTGGCAGAACACCCTGTCGAGGGAAATTCCCAAGAGCCACAAGTTCACTTCCCTAATGAAAATATATTAACAGTGGAAGGTACACCAGTAGAGGATTGTGGGATAGACGGGAACCCTAAGTGGAAGATGTTCTTTGACGGAGCCGCCAACGTATTCGGTTGTGGGATCGGAGCAGTGTTGATATCCCCAAACGGAACACAATTCCCTTCAGCAACAAGGCTCACATTTCTATATACCAATAATATCGCGGAATATGAGGCATACATCCTCAGCCTCAAAATGGCTTGCCATATGGAAATCCGCGAACTAGAAGTGTATAGAGATTCATCACTTATCATATTACAGACAAAAGGAGAATACAAGACTAAAGACCTCAAACTGGTGCCATACCATCAACATTTGACAGAGCTAATAGAAAAATTCGAGGCAATCACTTTCACATACGTCCTAAGAACTCAGAATCAGTTTGCAGATGCGCTCGCCACACTAGCATCTATGATTCAGATAATAGGGAGAGTCGAAGTCCAACCATTGAAAATAAACATTGAAAATCGACCCGCCTACTGTTTGGTAATTGAAAAAGCACAAGATGATAAGCCCTAGTATCACGACATCAAAACTTTTCTCCAATAAAGCAAATACCCTGAAATGGCTGGCAAGAATGACCAAAGAACACTCAAAAGGTTAGCAAGTCATTTCTTATTAAGTGGGTCTGTGTTTTACAAAAGATTGTCTGATACCGCCTTGCTAAGATGTGTGGATAAAAACGAAGCATGTGAACTGATGAAAGAAATACATGAAGGAGTATGTAGACCTCATATGAACGGTTATATGTTGACCCGAAAAATCATGAGGTTGGGTTACTATTGGTTAACTATGGAATCAGATTGCATCAAATATGTCAAGCACTGTCATTTGTGTCAAGTGTACGCAAACCGGATAAATGCTCCGCCCAATGAGCTACACTCGTTGTCAGCACTATAGCCTTTCTCCATTTGGGGAATCGACATAATCGGCCCAATCACTTCGATAGCATCCAATGGCCACAGGTTCATATTGGTAGCAATTAATTACTTCACAAAGTGGGTAGAAGCTTCATCATATGCCAATGTCACCAAAGGAGTAATAGTCTGTTTCTTGAAAAGGGACATAATAGCTCGATACGGAGTTCCTGAGTCAATCATCACCGACAACGGTACCAATCTTAACAACAAATCGATGACAGGTTTTTGTTAATAATTCCACATAAACCATAGAAATTCAACCCCTACCGACCTTAGATGAACGAGGTAGTAGAAGCAGCCTACAAGAATATCAAAAAGATCATCAAAAAAATGACAACTACTTACAAAGATTGGCACAAGATGTTACTGTTTGCTCTCATGGCTTATAGGACCTCAATTAGAACATCTACTGGTGCTACCCCATATTCATTGGTATATGGCACTAAGACAGTCTTGCCAGTCGAGGTCGAAATACCATCATTCAGAATTCTGTCAGAAACTCAGTTAATTGAAGCAAACTGGATGAAGAAGAGACTTGATCAACTGAATTTGATTGATGAGAAAAGACTCACTGCATTGTGTCACGGCCAGTGTTACCAACAAAGGATGACCCAAGCATTTAACAAGAAAATAAGGCCTCAATGTTTCAAAGAAAGGGATCTGGTGTTAAAGAAAGTTTTCCTGAATGCTCAAGATTCCAAAGGAAAATTTACCCCAAACTATGAGGGTCCGTATGTGGTAAAGAAAGTATTGTTTGGAGGTGCTCTGATGTTAACTCAAATGGATGGTCCGGAATTGAGAGACCCCATTAATGCGGATGTTGTTAAGATGTACTATCCTTAGGTAGGGGAATTGAAATTTTGCCAATGTTTATGAAAGCCAATATTCAATACAAGTTTCATTGAGTCCAGTTTTCATTTTTTTTACAAGCAAAGTTAATATCTTTGAATTGTTGATAATTCCAACCGATTCTTATTAAAACAAACATTCCTAAACACATTACCCACCACTTCACTAATGAATGATAAACATTGAAATGATAATGAATCTCAATAAATTTTGTGATATAATTCTACCTGCTTTTGAGCATTAAAACCTGGTGCATTAGTAGGATAACACTACCGTCAAAAGAGCCATGCGCACAAGAAAGGAAGCACATCAAGATCTTCAGCCCTGTTTTAAAGCAAGAGTAAGTAAAGGAAAAGCAAACCAGCACGAAGGTTCGATTGTTTAGTTGCTATCCACGATAAATTGGTAAGCATATTAGAATAAATAACTATCATCCGCATCCTTTGTCGAGTCATTTAGTAGAAGCATTTTCAAAAGCACAGGTTAATTAGCCCACATTGGGGCACTTCCCTAAACATCCTCTCGTAAGGTCAACACATTGGGGCACCTTTCGAGACATGTCTTCTTACTATAGGTTAGTCAGCCCACAATAGGGCACTTGCCTAAACATCCCCTTCAAAATGTCAGCCCATAATGGGGCATTTCCCTAAATATTTCTCCATGCGTAGGTTAATCAGCCCACAATGGGGCACTTTCCTAAATAGCTCTTCTCAAGGTCAGCCTGTAGGGGTACCTTTCGAAACATTTATTCCCCAGGGGCGCGAGCATAAGCAGACGCTTCCCACCATAGGTTAGTCAGCCTACAATGGGGCACTTTCCCAAACATCCCTTAAAAAACGTCAGCCCATAGGAGCATCTTTTGAGGCACGTCCTCTCACTACAGGTTAATTAGCCCGAAAAGGGGCACTTTCCTACACACCCTTTCTTGAAGTTAGCTCACAGGAGCACTTTTTGAAGCTATCGATTAGTTAGCTCATAGAAGCACTTTTCGAATCTATCAGTTAGCTTAGAAGAGCACTTTTAAATCTATCGATTAGTTAGCTCATAGGAGCACTTTTCGAATCTATCAATTAGTCAGCTCATGAGAGCATTTTTTTCAAATTTGTCGATAACCGATTAGTCAGCTTATAAGAGCACTATTTAAGGTATTTTCCCAAACAGTCGCTAGTCTAGCCAGACGCTTCTGTTGACAGGTAGCTAGCTCATAAAAGCGCTTCCTAAGACAATTTTCTCTTTAGGGTTGCTAGTCTGATAAGACGCTTCCTATCATCAGCTATTCCACTTACAATAACACACTCCTAAACAATTTTTGAGATGGTTCCTATTGCCAATTAGTCAGCCCATAGAGCACTTTTTTGGATGATACATTACTCTAGGTTGTCAGGTTGTTTAAGATCATTTCCTAAGCAATACCAACCATCACAAAATACTCGTGGGATTATTAACTCATGGAGCATTTTCCTACTAGAGACCAAATTTCGGATAACCAGCCAAACCAAGGCGTTATCCATTTAGTCAAGAGGCAAAAAATGGCGTATTTCTTATCTTTGTAGTTAAGTTTTTCAAACTTTACTACAAAGAGGGGCAGTTGTAAACACCTCATTTTTATCCCTAATGTTTAATAATAATCAACCATAAACAATTACCATTTTTTTCCTATTTTTTCTATTTTTTCTCTAATTTAGCAAAAATAGGAAAAATATTCAAAAAATAAAATAAATAAGAAAAACACATCAATTTTGGAAAATGATTGCAGAAATGGCAATAAAAGGGACTAAATAATTTTTACAAATTTTTTAAATTTAAAAAAAATACAAAAAATAAAAAATTGCATTGCATATATGCAAATTGCGAAAATAAAAAATAGCAAAAGTGGGCTAGCCTAGTTGGTCCGAACCATGGCCTAAGGCATGTGGGAGGGGGTCAGGTCGCAGGTTCGAAATGCGGGGGAGGCAGAATCTGCGTTTTGCAATTTTTTTCATCGCTTGGGACACGTGTCAGCAGCTGATTGGCTAGAGTGGACGCACGCGCTGGGCGCGTGATCATCTTCAACTTTCGTCCGAGATCACTAGCGAAGAGGAAAAATCGAATTTCGGCCGTTTTGATTCGATTTTTTGCACAAATCCTGCAGATCTTCAACTGAAATAGGATAAACATCATCCAATTGGAATCAAATCGCAACAAATCAAGTGATTTACACAAATCGGAGATGGGTTTTTCAACTGAAATCCGATTTACTTCAATCGGATGAAATCCGAGCTTATCCAGCTCGATTCCTTACACCTATAAATAGAGGAGGAAGGGAGGAAGTTGGATCACGGATCAAAAGTAAGGAAAAGAGAGAGAATCGAAGCCTCGCCGGGGTTGCCAAGCCGCGACCACCGATCAAGCACCGAGCTGCCACTAGGAGGCGTTTTTAGAGAAATCCACCGCCATGGTTGAGTTCCCTACCCTCGAGAACTTGGGAAACAACACCTCAATTGCTTCGAAAGGCTGCCAAAACGCCGTCAATGAGCACTCCCAGGCGCCATGACCGATTGACCCAACCCGACCCGCTTCGACTCAATCCGACCCGACCGACTTGACCCGCGCACCGACCCGGATCCAGGTAAGTTGGATTTTTCGATTATTTATTGATTTATTTTATTTATTTCTTATTTGTTTATTTAGTTATTTTATTTTATTTTATTTTTTTTAATTTCTTTACTTATTTACTTGTTATTTACAATTCAAAAATATAAAAATATTAGAATATAGATTAGTTTTTTTTTTTTAGGATTTAATTTAGGATGACTAATAATAGAAAAATAATAATTATAATAATAAATAAAATATATAAAGAAAATGATAAAATATATATATCAGAAAAATAGCAAAATTTAGATTTTAGTTTAGGATAGATAAATAATACAGGGGAAATTTTTTCAATGAAAATTAATAAAAATAATAAACATTAATAAAGGTTACAATAAAAATTATAAAAAAATAATAAAAATCAATAAAAATTTATAATAGTAGAAATGAGTTGAAAAATAGAAAAATGAAAATTTTTATCACTTAGAAAAATCATTTTCTTAAATAAATCCAAAATTGGTTTTTCCTAAAATTATTATTTTTTCAAAAAAATAAAATGATCAAGCTTAGGCTTAGATTTTTTAGAAAAAAATACTAAGATGGTAAAAACATAAATCAAAAGAATTTCATAATTAAAAATCACCAACACATTAAAGTTTTTTCAGGAAAAGCGAACTATGGCCCGTTTGATCCTGAATAGCAGGTACGTAGGTACCCATTCGAGGCAACCCTAAAAAGAACAAAAATCATTTTTTTAGAATAGGTTATTCAAAAACACAATAAAAAAGACAACAAAAAATAAACAAAAGACATTTTGAACAAGGTTTAGATTTTAGGATATTAGGGTGGTAACCTTAGGGTTTTAATAGGTTAGTCTCCGAACTCAGAAACTCTGGTTTTCCATTTCCTTTTTTCACAAAAATTAAAAAGGAAATCACGACGACTAGTGGTCTAAATTATGATTAATCTGCTCAATTAGTCCTAATTCAATTTTCCCCAACCACAGTTGGGTGGCGACTTCATAACAAAACGAAATTCCTAACTCAAGTCGAGGATCTATATTAGATTAGCATAGGGTCTAGTATGGATCGGATTAGGAATGACAAATCGAAAATTAGACTCAACATATAGTTTTTAAAGCTCTTATCTTTTTTATTTCATCTTTTAGTGGTAAATTAATGTATTTCCATATTTTTTTATCAAATTTAATATAATTTCGAAAACTTTTGCCTTTTATAATCCATAAAAATAAATTATTTTAGATTACTTATTTTGTTAAAACAAACTCACTATTAAAGAAAATATTCTTGATTAGTTGCTATGGATTTAACATAACACATGATTTTCAAGTTTTACAATATTTGATTTTTTATTACACACTTGTAAATACTAATTTAATTTTATTCAATTTTCTTTAATACATCTAAATGGAAATAATCAATATTTCATTGGTTAATGTGTTTTTAGATAATACGTAAAAATATAAAATTAAATTTACATTTTTTATTTAAAAAGAAAATCACATTCATCAATAATATGAAAGACTTAACAAGAAAAAAAGTACTAGAAAGTGGAGTTTAATTTCCTTTTTCTTACTATCAATAATTTTAATTCAACAATAGTCTTAATAAACCTAATCAGGTCATCTTATCATAACTCTTCTATTAATATATAATTTTGGAAACTTTTATGTTATCGTATCCATCGTATCCTACAATTATGACCACATTTACCTTCCATTATATTTATCATTGATTTTTATTATTACATTTACCATAACTTTAATTATCATAGTTGTATGTTCTAGGTTGGTGAATCTTAATATTTACATAAGGAACTAACAATTTAATGCCTGTCAATTGCCACCATTAGTCATTATTAGAGTTATACATTACATAAGGAATAACAAATAGGTAAATTATAAATACAATTTTTCATGTTTGTACTTAGCCCCTTCATCTTTGAAATTGTATGTTTAGATCTCACTGTCTTTAAAGATGTGTATTTGTACTACTAATGACTACTTTAGTGGTTTAAATGCACATCTTTTAAAAATTTAGAGATCTAAATGCATGATTTTAAAAACAAGAAGTTAAATGCAAATAAACTAATATAAAAGGTATATTTGTAAGTTAACATTTTTATCATATCAAGAAATTATAATGGAATTATTGACAAATATGATGTAGACTTTTTACTAGTCATTTTGAAAAAGTCGAGGAATCAAACAAAAAATGTAACATAAGGTAGATAACCGAAACAGCATGGTTAAAATATGAAGGGCTTAATTAAAAAAAAAAGAAAGTTAACAATAGGTGAAGTTTAATTTCTTTTTCCTTACCGTTAGCAATATCAATTCAATGATAGTCTTAATAAACCTAATTTATCTCATCCTATTATAACTCTCATATTCATCGTAATATATAATTTTGGAAACTTTTATGTTTTCATATATTATGGCCACATCTACTTTCCATTATATTTATCATTAATTTTCATCGTTACATTTACCATAAAATTCATTATCATAGTTGTATGTTCAAGGTCAATGAATCCCGATATTCACATAAGGAATAAAAGAATTGAATGCCCACTAGCATTTGCCACCACTAGTCATTATCAAAGTTCTACATTTTGTAAGGGATAAAGAATGGGTAGATTGTAAATACACCTCTTATTGCTTACTTCATGCACACTTAATTTTCTCATCTTTGAAATCATGTGTTTAGACCCTCCTAAGTCTTTAAAAAAATTGTATTTTTACTAGTACATGACTACTTTAGGGGTTTAAATGCACATCTTTTCTAAATGCATGATTTCAAACATTAGAGGGATAAGTAAAATCATAGTTTTGTCACGATATTAATATATGAGTAATGAAATGCTAGAAATTGATATTACATGATTCATATTTTCAATTAAGTTTAAAGTACCATGGCTTTTCATGTATATATTGTATGAATTTTGCTTTCTCACTGGAATGAAAGAATTATACTCTTTCCAGTCTTTATAAAATATATAGTTAGCTAAAATATTAAAATTGAAAAGTAAGTAAAACTAAACTAGTAAAATGATATAACTCAATAAGTTACAAACAAAACAAAATCCTTTAAAGTTTTTTATAGGATCATTTTACTTAAATTCTTTTCCTTGTTAAACTTCAACCATTTTCTCAAAAGGTATGAATTGTGTAATAATAATTTTTAGCATTTGAACTCACAATAAACTTGGATTATGTTCCTTTTAATTATTTAACTATTTATTTATTTACTAAAGTTTTTTTTTAGTTGTCATTTTTCCTTTTAAAAAATTAAGAATAAAAATTGGTAAATTGCAAATACACTCCTTTATCTTTGCTATATGTGCACTTAGCCTCCCTCCATACATTTCAATTTGTGCATTTAAACTCTTAATATTTAAAAAAAAAATACATTTTAACTACTAAATTCCTATTTTAGGGTCAAAATACACCTTTTTAAAAGATTTAGGAGTTTAGCATAATTTCAAAGAAAAGAGGGCTATGTTGTGCACATGAAACAAACTAGGGCTATATTTGTGATTTATTAATAAAGAATTAAATATTTCACTCTTTGAGTTCCACTACTTTATAGCTTTTAAATTGTCCTAGAGTATCTTTTTTTATGAATCATAGTCAAGAGTCTTCATTCTGAATGTAGAAACAAGTTTATGATAATTAATTTAATAAAGGAATCAAATGAAAATTATTTATTACAAATCAAGACCAACCTCTATAGATTTGATTGAATATACTTAGATAATATATTTGACTTGTTCTATTAATGTTGATATATAATATCATGGATAATTATTGTTACAACAAAAGGTAGTTTATTCAAGGAAAGTGAATTATTGGATTAAAGATAAAAAAGGAAAGATTGTCAAGTATATGTAAACAGAAGATTGACAACATTAACCACACATGATTTTTTTATGTTCAAATCCACCTTTGACGGTGTAGAAATGAAGAAATTATATTTGGGCAAGATTAAAAAAATTAAAGATTAAATGATTATTAAAGAGAAAATCAAAATTGGACCATTAGTCATAACATCTATAAATATGAGATGAAACAAGACAGGAAAAAAAAAACACATTGCACAACAACAACAACAATATTTACAAGAATGAAAGAGGAAGATTATTCAATTTTTACGTATTTAAGCTAAATTCTAGAGAAACAGTATTTGTTATATTCTCACGATTGAAAATTTACTACAAATTTATCTATTTATTGTTGAAAATTGCAAATTTTTTTGCCAAATCAAAGTATGAATCAATATCCACTAAATAGAGATAAAAAATATTTTCAAATAGGTTTTTGAAAAAAAAAAGTTTTTTTTTTATCATTTGAAGTAATCAATTCACCATCCTTTTAATTACTAAGTGGAACCAACAATTGATATCAAAACTTAGTTTAGTAGTGATTGAGTTTTAAAAATTGTTAATGGAAAATCTGACAATTTAAACTAGTAAAGCACCTTATTTTGTGGATTTAATTTTGCTTTTGAAGTATAAGATGGAAACTTTTATTAATGCTTCGGATAATAAGACATGGGATATTATTGCTATAGGAGACAAAATAGCTAGAAGAGATGTCAATGATCTAAATGATAAAAAGAAGGCAGAAGCTAATTTGAAAGTAAAGAATCTTTTACTCATCAATATTGCTCCTTCGAAATTCTATGTGACCTCATTATGCAAACACAACCAAAGAAATTAGGGGCTCATTTTGTGAAACATGTGAAGGAACAAACACCGTCAAGGATACTAAAATTGATTCCCTTCTGTGATAGTATGAACTCTTTAAGATGTTACCTAGATAAGAAATGAAAGACACATTTGTTTGACTAACTTCAATCACAAATGAATAATCTCTTAATAAGAAAATAAATGATCTAGATCTAGTTCGAAAAGTTTTGAGAATTTTACCTAAACTTGGAATCTAAAGAAAATAACAATTGAGAAAGCATGTGGTTTGACTAAACTCACACTTAGTCAACTTAAAAGTAAATTAATGAACTATGAAGTGGATGTACTCAAATAAGAGAACACGGTAAAGACAGAAGTAAAACAATTACATTTAAGGTAAGAGAAGCAAAGGAAGATTTCGATGAAGAGTCTATCATTGAAGATGGAGGAGCAACAATGCTCGCTTGACGATTAGATGGATTGCTTAGGAAGAAAGGTGAGAAACCTATTAATTACAAAAAAAAAAAAAATTATAACAAAAGTAATGTAGGGAAAAGCAACAAAAAGAAGAAGAAGATGATAGGGAAAAGGAAAAAATAGACCTCCTATGTTATGAATTCAAAAAGTTTAGACACATCAAATATGAATGCAAGCTTAGACGCATCAAATATGAATGCCCAATACTTACAAAATGAATGAAGAAGTTCAAGGAAAAGAAGAAATGATCATTGATGATAGCTACTTGGAGTAATCTTGATGAATTGAAAAATGGAGAAAAAAAGTTAGAAAGAGAAGAAGAGGAAGCTAATCTCTATCGGTGAATTCTAAGGTAAGGTCCAATGCAGATTTCAAATCCATATCTGAAGACATATATGTTGAAATGTTGGAAGCTTTATCGAAATTTAAAACTAAAATAGCTAAATTAGAAAATGAAAATAAAATTCTAAGGGATGAAAAACTAATGTTATCAAAAGAAATGAACAATGTAAAAAGAGAAAATGGAATCCTACATGTTGATAATGAAGCTTTTGCAAATGACGATCTTGTTCTTAAGGAAGAAATAAAGAATTTGAAAATCAGAGTTGAAGATTTTTCACAATATTTAAAAGCTACACTTAATAAATTTGATGAAAGTGGTAAATACTTCAAATGTTAATATCTAGTCAACAAGTTGATTCATCAAAACATTGTTTAGTATATGAGAAAGGAGAATCAAAACACGGTTTAGTATATGAAAAAGGAGAATGCTCAAACACAATTAGTAAAACGGTATTTGTTAAAACTAAAGAAGTAGTACAAATAAACTCTAGTGCAAATCTAAAACAAAATAAAGGGAAATATATAAGAGTTGAGAAGTATAATACAAGCTATTATAGTAAGTATAGAAGAAGATAAAATCCAAAAAATAATAATAGATATCAAAATTAGAATCAAAAGGTATTGAAGAGGTATCACTATCCTACACCTTATGCTTGTTATTTTCATAACAAGATTGGTCATATTGAAAAGTATCGTTTCTATAAAAGGAGGTTCAATGACCACAAAGTTAACAAAAATAAGGGTACAAGCTTGAACTTCAAAGGACTTAAGCTAGTCTAGGTTTCTAAGAAACAATATAATATTTTACTAATGAATGCAAGAACTCGAGTAAAGTTTAAAGGAACATGGTATTTAGATGGTGGATGCTCATGACATTGGATAGAAGATGCTTCATAGTTCACATATCAAATAATATAGGACAAATGATATGCAACCTGTAGAGAGAAGAGTAAAGGGAATATCATTGATTACGGTACAATCGATCTAACTTCTCATACTATTAGAAATGTTTATCAAGTTAAAGGTTTGAAACATAATTTATTGATTATAGCATGTGATAAAGGTTTTTAAATTATCTTTGCAAAGGATAAATACTTAGCTTTTGATAAGAATGGTAAAACAAAACTTTTTAAAGGATTTTGGAAAAGAAATATTTATAAAATTAAATATTCGAAAGTTGAGATATAAAATTATTTCTTGACAATAAAAGATAATATTCATTTATGGTATTAAAAATTGGGACATGATTATTTTAATTAGCTTGAAAGGTTAGCAAAGAATGATATAGTAAAAGATTTACCTATGATAAATATCAAGGAATATATTCACTACTCTTCTTGTTGTAAAAATAAAATAATTCTAGTTTCTCACAAAACTAAAAATATGATTTCAATAAAGAAACTGTTGGAAATTCTTCATATGAATATATATTTGGTCTCACACGTACACTTGATATAGATGGAAGCAAATATGGCCTTATTATGATTAATGATTTTTCAAGGTACACATGAATTCTCTTTTTATGTCACAAAAGTGATGTATTCAAATCTTTGAAAGTATTGCAAAAATATTTTAAAATGAAAAAGGCACTTTTATAATCACCTTACGGGCTAATCATTGAAGAAAATTTTAAAATCATGAATTTACAATTTTTTTTATGAAGAAAATGACATTGCTCACAATTTTTCTACACCATATATTCCTTAATAGAATGGAGTTGTTGAACAAAAAAATAGAATTATTGAAGAAGTGACTTGTACTTTGTTATATTCTAGTGGAATAGTAAATTATTTTTTAATAGAAGTTGCATTAACAGCTTGTAACATCATTAATAGAGTCTATATAATGTCATTTACAAACAAAACTTGTAATGAGCTTTTCAAAGGAAGAAAGCCTATTATTTCATATTTTCATATTTTTGAAAGAAAGTATTTTGTATAAAGAAATTGTTCAGATTTAGCAAAATTTGAACAAAGAGCTGATGAAGCAATCTTTCTTTATTATTCTTTAAATAATAAAGCTTATACAATATATAATAAATAAATCAAAGTAGTGAAAGAATCAATTATTGTAAAATTTGTAGATGAAATTAGTAATGGTGAGTTTGATGATAAAGCTCCAATAATCTTTAATCAAAAGAGATTATCTAAAAATTCAAGGAATATAAAAACAAGATTGAGTTCAAGTTCTAAGGCTAAAAGATTATTAGAACTTGAGATGGACTTAGTGGAACCAATAGATGGAGGTTCATTAGAACCTAAAATAGAAGGAACTACTAATGTACCCTCTAAAAGCCACAAGACTTATGTAAATTCTTCAAAAACTTGGAGATGTAGATCATAGGGGTAGGCATGGATTGAATTAGTTTGATTTTTCTTTAAAACCAAACCATAAAAACATGATTTGGTTTTTCATCGCTTTATAGTTCGGTTTCATATTTTTTCCAAATCATAAAATTTCGGTTTGATTTATAAATTAAATCATATTTTGTCTTTTAAGAAAGTATATTTATTTAACATTTAATCTCTCATTAGTAGTATTAAATTATTTAAGAATAACATGTATTAATATCATATAAGAGATTAAAAAAGTTAATATTCATGTAACTAAAAAATTTTAAATATCTAATATAACTAATTTATTTATCAAACTAGCATATAACAAAAATTTCGAGTTAGCCTATACACATATTTATCAAATTATAGTCATAAAATTTAAATAAATATACTTTTCAATAAAGGTAAATTATTATTTTTTAAATGTTATGTTATAATAAAAGAATCGTCTTAATTATAAGTAAAATATTGTTATTTTTTTTTTCAAAATGGTTTAGTTCAAATTACCCCTCTAAACCAACCATAAATTTTTTATTTGGTTTGTATTGAAAAATTTTCAAACCAAATTGCAAAAAAAAAAAAAAAAAAAATTCGGTTTTGTTTAGTTCAGTTTGCGGATTGGTTTGTGTTTGGTCAGTTTTTTTGCCCACTCCTAGTAGATCATCTCATGCACCTGAGTTAGTTATTGGTAATGTTGACTCTAGTATTAGAATGAGATTTGGTTTTAAAAATTTTGAAAATTATTTTACTTTCATTTCTGAAATAAAACGCAGTTCTATGGAGGATGCTCTAAAAGACAGTAACTGAATCAATGCAATGAAAGAGGAACTTGATCAATTTCAAAGAAATAATGTAGGTGTCTAGTTCTAAGACCAAAAGATGGATCTATAATAGAAACAAAATGGGTATTAAAAAAAATAAGATAGATGAAGATGGAAAAATTATTTGAAATAAAGCTAGGTTAGTTACTAAAAGATATTCACAAGAAAGGAATAGACTATGATGAAATGTATGCACTTGTTGTTAGATTAAAAGCTATAAGATTGTTACTTATATATACTTATAATAAAGATTTAAGTTTTTTCAAATGGATGTTAAAAGTATTTTTTTGAATAGATATATTAAAGAAGAAGTATTGTTGAACAACCATAGATTTTAAACTAAAGAGAGCTTTGTATAAACTTAAACACACACTCAGAGTTTGATATAAAAGGTTAAGTGAATTTCTACTTAAAAATGGTCTTTCAAGTGGTAAAGTGAATACTACTCTATTCTTGAAATACTTTGGTGATGACATTTTGGTAGTACAAATTTATATTGACGACATAATTTTTTAATCTACTAATGCATCTATATTTGATATATTGTTTTGTGTATGTCTTCAAAGTTTAGCAGCTAAAATACATATCACTTATGTAAAGAGAATTTTCAAGTGTATTGCTAGCACTATAAAATTAGGAATCTAATATTCAAAAAGTTGAAACTTTGACTTGATTGAATATTTATATACTAATTATACAAGATGTAAAGTGAATTAGAATAGTACTCTTAGGACATGTTAGTTTTTAGGAAATAAGTTGATTTATTGGTTTTCTAAGAAACAAAAATTTATTGCTCTTTTGATAGCAAAGGTAAAGTATATTTCAATTGAAAATTATTGTACATAATTTTTATGGATAAAACAATAGTTATTAAATTATGACTTGAAATATCATAATATACCTATTAAGTGTGATAACACAAGTGTTATTAATTTAACTAAGAATCTTATACAATTTTCATGTTTTAAGCATATCAAAATAAGAGATCATTTTATTAAAGATCATGTTTCTAATGGGGTTGTTTCAATTGAAGATCTACTCATGTTGTGAGACTATACGAATCAACAATAGTATGAGGTCATACAAATGAACAATGATGTGAAACTATTATCTTAAATTTAATGGTGGTGTGAGGCCATCAATTATCTTTCAAGTTTATTATTTTTTTATAAAAAAAAAATATTTTATTTTCTTTACTTTTCTTTCTTAGCATTCTTCATATAATTATTCTTTAGATTACTTTTTTAATAAATTTTCATCTTTTTCCATAATATTTATATCTGTATAATATTTTTCACTTTTTTTTGTCCTACATCAAATTTAGCATCAGAGCTATACCTTTTCTTTTATCCTACATTAGTTTTGGTATCGAAGCCGATCCTTAGGTTTCTTCTCAAAGCCTAGATTCAGTGTTCATTCTTGAAAAAAAAAATGTCCAGGACTAGAAAAACTTGTAGTTATATAACTATTAGAGCATACTCAGTTGAGGGAATTTACATTACTAAGATGGTTGAGCAAATGATATCTATTATAGATAGAATTGATGCTAAGTAAGACGATCATAGTCACCAACTCACATATATTAACCATTGATTTGATGTCTTAGGAATTTCTAAATTACCTAGTAATTAAAAAAAAATCATGATTGCAACCCAAGTTTCACATAATATCTATGAAAGTAGCATAGAACATAATTCCTTTAAAATTGAGTCTAAACATGAAAATACACAAAGTAGTACACCAGAGGAAATAGAGGAGGAGGTTTATGAGTCTTTTAGTTTTGTTCCTCAGGAGAATGTTGGAAAATCAAACCATTGCAACCTACTATTCAATCTATAAATCCTATTGAGTCAATTATTTTCTAAATTCATGAAAAGTCTAAAGAAATTGGTAAATAAATAAATTTAAACAGTGCATTATGTCAGCTTACTATTGAAATTAGTTGCACAAATCTAAAAAATCTAAAGAAAGACCTGGTGATCTCATCTAAAGAAAAAGAGCAGGTCATAAGCATCATGGAAGAACAGAACAAAGACTACATGCAATCATCAAAGTTAAATCTTTTCATTTTAAGAAGAATTGACAGGAAATAAGAAGAGTTGTTATGTTATATATTCGAGCTTGATTTTTGTATAATGATATTTTATCCTAGTGATTATGATGACACGTTCAAGATTCGAGGTCAAATCATTTTAAGAGAGGGTGAATGATGTAGAACAATATATATATATATATATATATATATATATATTATTGAGAATAGATATATTTTCATTATTATTTGTTTATTAGATTTGATAGGATTCAATTAGATTTGTTAATTTCCTTTTTTTATTGTATTTTTAAATGGTTAAGTAATAACCATTAGATTACGTTCATGTTGCAAGATTCAGACAAGAAATCATTATTGAATAAAGAAATTATTTCTTTTCAAAGGAGTGGTGCCTTTTTTTTTTCTCTTATCAATGGTGTGAGACTATTATAATTCAATGTAAAGTGTGAAGCCATACAAATTGATGATGTGAGGTCATCATTTCAAATTCAACGGTAGTGTGAGGGTATAGTTCTTTCTTAACATTCTTCATATAATTATTATTTAGATTACTTTGCTAGTGAATTTCAGTATTTTTCCTTGGTTATATCTTTATAATATTTTTTGCTTTTTTTGTCCTACATTAATTTCAGTATTAGAGTTGCACCTTCTCTTTTGATAACTTTTTATTAATGAAAACAAGTGTAGATACATAATTTTTGTATCTAGTCTTGAGTCACATTTATTGATTGTACGTGTCAATGAACAATCAATTATCATTGGTATTGCTTACTTAAGGATAAGTAAGGACTTAAGCTTAGGGTTGTAAAAAGTGTTTTAACTTATAGAGATTTAGTTTATGCTTTTGCATGTATTACGATATGTTTATTGGTTTTGTAAGGGAAAAACATATAAGCATGGCCAATCAAAGGAGATCAAGTGCTTAGAAAAGTAAAAAGGAGAACATAGATCAAAATAGGAAGATTTTAGTATAAAACAAATAAGGCATTTGAACACCCATCCCTAGCTTTTAAATAAAAGTCCATGAAAGGGTCTCCCTTGAGGCAGTTGGGGACTTTATCCTAAGCACACATAAGCCATCTGCATGAAATTACCCCCTATAACCAATACATCGATCGATTTTGTCCCCCCTCCCTTCATCTAATCAAACCTAAGCGGCCTCGACATTAAAAGTTCCATTTTGTGGAACAAATTTGTTTCCATTGAAACAAAGTCTAAAATTATTGCTCAAGCTCATTAATATGCTTCAATTTCATAAATTATAGTTACCTTAGTCTTAATTAGCTAGTTGTATTGACCTCTCTTGGTAGCTAAGTTAGTAGGGGATGTATGATAAATACGATGAGTCTCAAATTAATTGGTTTTGATCCGAGTTTTTATTAGTGGCTCTTTTTTTTCCC
The DNA here is from genome assembly GCA_037954665.1 of Laguncularia racemosa. Taxonomy (NCBI): domain Eukaryota; kingdom Viridiplantae; phylum Streptophyta; class Magnoliopsida; order Myrtales; family Combretaceae; genus Laguncularia; species Laguncularia racemosa. The sequence goes on along the minus strand of JBBMOL010000031.1, from coordinate 4,224,626 downwards.
CGAGCTTTCACAAATCCACCAATTACACTTAATTTAACCAAATTCATATAGATGCAAATCTACACCTTATTCTAATCGTTCACAAAATAAAGTAAAGATCATTTATTAAATAATTTGAAATGGAGTATTGAGTTAGTTTGCCCCTTTAAAGCAAACTTATTTTTAAAAAAATGACTCTAGCATAAGTGTTTCTAGGAATACCATTTCAAAATCACATTAACAATATGTAATTTGAGTAAGCACACAATCGTATTTGGCGAAGAAAAAAGTTGTAGATTCAAATTGCAATTATTGCTTAGAAATGTCATAGGTTCAAACTAAAATAGCCCTACTCAACTAAACGGTGCTTTTTTGGGCAGGAATCATATATCCAAAATGTGATTTTTCCATCCCCTATATTACCCTTGCATAGAGCTCACCTGCTATCCAAAGCGAGAATTTTGATAACTTGTTTTCATTAGTTGTCCCCGAACCCCATGAAACCAAAATCAATTGTAAGAAAACAAAATTATTGGCAAGATGCACCTAACATGGTATTATAATAAAAAGTAACAAATTAGTTATCAGAATAATAGGGAAATAGACCTAACTTTTGGTGACATTCCCACCGACCCTGCTCATGGGTGCGACACTTGATTTTGCTTTGATTGTATAAAAAAGCACAGAACTGAAGCCTATCAATACCCAAAAATCAAATTTAGTAAGACCTATATGCCATGTTGTGTAGCAAATTATGTCCTCATTAGTAGTTCATCTAGTCTGGATGATAACATCTCCTTTTTCTTCGACAATGAGGTTAGCTTGCTTGACTTGCTAGGGTAATATTGGGGATAGAAAAATTACATTTTGGGTAATTATAGTTTGAACTTGTGACTTTTTTAGACGGTACTTGTAATTTGAATTTGTGACTTTTGTCTTTGCTAAATACAATTTTGTATTTATTCAAATTGCATGTTATCAATGTAATTTTGAAATGATATCCTGAAAAATATTTTGTCAGAATCATTTTTAAAAATTAAGTTTGCCTCAAAATAACAAAATGGCTCAATGCTCGTTTGAAATGATCCAACTTCTAAATATCACGGGACTTTAATTTTAAAATGCACTAAATTTCTCAATAACTTATTTTGTATCATTGCTTTAGCAGTTTTATATATCCTTTGAAAGTCGGGTGCCAACAACCATCCCTAATGTCTTTATGTAAATAATGTTAATTTTTTCAAATAACGTCTTATAAATTCGATAATGAAGTAAAACGATGAAAAGCAGATCCTTGGTAGGGCCATGCATTGTGATAAGAGAAGTCTCCATCCTCCGGACAACGCACCGCCTACATGTTAACATAAAACAAAGCAACCAAAGACGAAAGCATGCTTTCCAAATTGGCACGTGTCCTACCACCTGTTCGCAACACCATGCATGCATTCTTCAGTACTTGACACCTGTCAATATACTCTTCCACCATACCACCTTATTTTTTTTCTATATGTAGCCAGGTAGCCCTAGTCTAGAGAGCTTGTGTAACCTGAGATTTCATACCAAGTACAAGTTCTGTAACAAGCTGCGATAACTTCGCAAGGAATAATATCAATTTGCGAGGAAAGAGAGGGGAAAAGTTTGTAGTGTGACTAGTTATGGCTAACCTAGGAAGAAACATCGCAGGACCATTGTTGTTGCTCAACTTGGTCATGTATTGCCTTGTTGTGGGCTTTGCAAGCTGGGGCCTAAATAGGTACATCAACGGCCAAACCGGTCATCCTAGTAAGTGTCTACTACATCTTCGAATTAAACATCATGAGCCTTTAGAGAACCATTGATTAATACAGATAGATCTTTGAATTCTTAAAATGACCCTTTATCTTTCTAACTGTCACTAAAAATTTTAAAACCCTTTTGACTTTTAGCAAAGGTTTGAGAGGTAAGTTTATATTTTTATAAGTTGTGGGTAGGTGTGGATATATAAATCGTGAGAGTTTAGAGAGAATTTATTTATACATTATCAATAATTTTGGTATGTTTTTTAATTTGTGAAATTTTGCTGATTCCAACATTAGGAGCCTTTAAGTTGCCTAATAACTTGTTTCCAAGTTAGTTTAGTGGTCTTGTAAATTTTAATGTAACAATGATGTATTAAGTGCTAGTGCTACATGCCAAAATTATCCCCCATTGATATTTTTATTTAATTAAAATAAATAGCTACATAGGTAATAGTATGGAATCATTGCTAATATTTGTGTATTTTTTATACCGACCAAAATATAGGTTTTGGAGGGAATGGTGCAACCATGTTCTTCCTAATCTTTGCAATATCAGCAGGAGTTTTGGGGATAGTTTCGAAGTTGGTAGTTGCAAGCCATCTTAGGGCATGGAGGAGTGATAGTTTGGCTGCTGCAGGGTCAACTTCAGTAATTACATGGGCTTTGACAGCTCTTGCCTTTGGGTAGTATTATCACCATATAATTTCTTCTTTTTTTTTATGTTATTAATATGATATGAGTGATATATAATTATTAATAAATCTTTAAAAGATTATCATTTATATTTTCATTTATTGATATATGGACAGGACAACCACTTTCTTTTACTTTATTCTTGAATTTTATTTATTTATTTTTGTTTTTCCAACTATTGGGTAGCGGGAAATTCTCCATCAGATCTGTATCGTATCTCAGGGTCTTGGCTTTTCCGTTGAAAATATAAGTGATCTGAAAATGGTAAGGGAGGGAATTTTCATCTCTTATTTTTTCTAAATTTACGAATCTGGTTACTAGTTGGTAGTATTTTAAGAAAAAATCGAAATTATGTAATTGAAGATTTCCAAACATGGTCCTAGTTTTGTTTATATGACGATACTTCTTTGGTTTTTTTTTTTATTTCTTAATTCTCTTAATTCTTTTCTAAGTAATATATATATATATATATATATATACATTAATTTTTGTAAATGTTTTAGTTATTTTTATTATTGTAGTTACTTTTAGTTATTCTTTTGATCTTATTTGTTCATTTATCTTTTTCGAGACGTGTGATTGTCTCCTTTGTTGTCATTCCTAAGATCACTTTTATCCTTAATAAAGGGTTTAAACCTTCCGCTGTGTACTGTCCAAGACAGCTTTTATTTTACTTTAATGTTATTTTGTTAACGTAATTATATATTGTTCCTTTTTTTAGCAAAAGCCCTGCACCGTACGAATAATAGAATTTTGAACTCGGGACATGTAGGTTGGCATGCAAACAGATCAACATGGGAGGGTATAGAGGATGGAGGCTGAGAATATTGGAAGCATTTGTCATCATCCTTGCCTTCACTCAACTTCTGTACATCCTCCTGCTTCACGCTGGTCTCTACGGCAGCAGGTATGGACCCGGATACCGGGAGCAGCCTTACGGCGCCGCCACGGAGGCCGGAGTTGAACCGAAGACCGGGGTTGCTGTTACCAGGGTTTGATGATTATAGAACCGAGTTGTAGTGTTTGTTTGGCTTGTGTATGCTTTGTAATGGCTTTATTTACTACTACGTGTTTAGCTATGTAAAATTTACATTTAAAATAGGCTTTTGTGATGAGCCAACCTGGGCTTTTCATTTTCAGTAAAATGTAAGACAGGTATGTTAGTTAATATTAATAATCATATCTCGATTGTAATATAATAGACCCACGCCTAGGTGTTCAAGAAGGATTACCAGTTCGTCACAGCAGGAAACTTTGCCTTATGTGGGGGATCATATTCATGCACTGTCTCATCCAGTATGGGCCTCGACATTGAAATCCCCCTTTATTGACTTCTCGATCATAGCCTATATATAGTAAGCAACAAGCATCCCTGGAACTATCCGCCGGCCTTGCTGAGCCACTTTAGCACTTTAAGCAACAAAAATCATATAATTTTAAGTTATTGCTTGGTTAGATTTGTTTACATGCATGATATGAGCAGAACTTATATTAACAAATATTTGTACCTTGTCTAGGAATTGAGTCTTGATCACCTAATAAAGTAAACCTAACAAAGTACATTAACTCTTCTTAGCACTCACTTGAAACAGGAGTTCTGGTTAACTGTTTACCTAATCCCATTTGTCGTTCTTTCTTAGGAAACTTATTCTTCAAAATAGTTCAAGTTTAGTTGATGTATCTTAAGTTCCGTTAGTTAAGTACCCTTAGACCCAATAAATCCATCTTTGGTTTAGTTTGATCAACCATTCCTCAAGTCTGGTCATCTAAGCTACTTAAACCCTAAATCTTAAGTTGAGTTCATCGAGTAAACTTAGAACTTCAATCAACAAAACTTTGCGAAAACATTGAATTCAAACATCTAAATCAATCTTACTGACTAAACCTAGCTCCGATAAATGGAATTGGGATCTCAAAATCCAAAAATGATAGAGAACAAGATAGAAGCTAGAGGTAATTAAGATTGACCAAGATGAGTATAGGGACGAATTCTATCATTTGGGAGCTTAGGATGTTGATCCAAGCGAGACCAACCAAGGAAAGGTCGACCTAATGAAGACTAACATCAAGGTCAATGGGTCCCCAGTCGATCAGTCCTAAACAAAGCTGACCTTAGGTTGATTCTATGGACTTAGTGTGGCCTTAATGTGTATATGTATGTATATATATATATATATATTCTTTTTTTTTTATTTAATCTAATTAGTTTCCTATCGTGTTATTTTCCTTATTTAGTTTCTCATTATGTTATCTAGTTCTCTAATAGTTCTAGGGCTATTTTATTCGATTAATTGCTTATTCATATCAAAAGATTCAAAGACTAGTGAGATTTATCATCAAATATAGAGAATCTAATTAGTCATTTTATTTCAGGCAACTTCTTATCAATCTATAATCTAGGGTATGGTGGATTTTTTATTATTAGAATATCCATTAGTTATCTTGGTTTCTCATGATCATTCCATCAATCATGCGTTATATCATAGCTCAACCATAATAATTTTGTTTTAATATTAGTATAAAATATCTAATATTGATTTTACTAATATCCCTTTATTTTTTTTGTTTCATAGAACTCTAAAAACACATAATTTAACCTTAAAATGCAAAAATACACATTAGTTTGTATCAAGCAATATTGTTTTTAGCATTAGTTTATTTCTAAGACATGTGTAAGCGACTACTACTAAACATGTTGGTAAGCCACTACCACCAAGAAGAAAAGGCTAGCATTAGATGTAACCATTGAACCAAGTGAGACAAATGAACCACCATTAATTGGACTAACAAACCACAAACCAAATCAAATCTACTACTATTGAGCCCCACCACTAACCAAACCTTTATGCTGGAAGAATTGAGAGAGAAGGGAAGGTTTCTAGACCATTTATGTAGGTATATTTTTATTTACCCAAATTTTACCATTTCATTTTGAATTATTTTCTTATGTCCTAACGTTACCAAAAAAAAAAAAATGCATCCTAATTAACTCCTAATACGAATACCTCTTAAGTTTTCTCTAAACAATTGTATTTTATGAAGGTCAATTTAGCATAATCATATACCAATTATGTATATAAAAATGATGTTTTATGGTTGTTAATTTTTTGAAAATTGATTTATCCTTTATAATCAAAATTGAAAAAGCTTTTTATATAAAGAATAATAAATTGGATCATTAGCAAAATTGATTAAACGGAGCACACGATATGAATAAAATTTAAAAGGAACAAAAAAAAGAAGAAGAAGAAAAATCCATAGAAACCGAGAACGGAGGAGGAAGCTCAATCTATGAATATAAACACATAGAATACTCCTTCCCGCCAAATTCAAACTGACATGAGCAGAGTCATGTCCCTTCCCCCTATCCACAAAACATTTCCCCTCGTGACTTCTCGATATTACACTTCCACCCTTGTCCCTGAAACCTCCACCAATCTTCTCCATCTTCTCCAGTTCTCAATCAGAACCCATTCCCCAACACGAACCCAACAGTGCCACGCGCGAATCATCACCACCGACTTCTCTCAAAATCCTTACATAGCTACAAAACTCATCTCTGCGTATGCTGCGTGTAAAGACCCAGCAACCTCGAAACTCGTTTTTGACTCAGTTACGAATAAGGACGTGTTCATATGGAACTCCCTGATTAATGGGTATGTGAAAAATCGCTTTTTTAGTGAGGCTTTATGCTTGTTTAGTCACATGTGTAGGAATGGTGTGGTTCCTGATGATTATACATTGGCTAGTGTTTCGAAAGTTGCTGGCGAGACCGGGGAATTATTTTCTGGGAAATTGATACATTCGAAGAGTATTAGAACTGGGTTTGTGTTGGATACTGTTGTTGGGAATTCGATTATGTCTATGTACAGCAAATGCGAAGAGTTTGGGGAGGTGGAGAAGCTGTTTGTTGAAATGCCGGATAGAAACGTCGGCTCTTGGAATGTGTTAATCACAAGTTATGCGAGTTTACTCGATGGTGGTTATAATGGGAAAATTTGGGAAGTTTTTAGATCTATGCAGGACGAGGGTGTGGAACCCGATGGATTCACGGTTTCAAGTCTTCTTCCTTTATGTGATGAGACTATGGCAAAGTGCGATTATGGTCGGGAGCTTCATTGTTATATTTTGAAAAGTAATTTAGATTTTTTTTTGGATGCAGACGTTCATTTAGGTTCTTGTTTGATTGATATGTATTCCAGGAGCGATAGAGTGTTGTTGGCTAGACGGGTCTTTGATAATATGAAGTGTAGGAATGTCTATGCTTGGACAGCGATGGTTAATGGTTATGTGCAAGAGGGGGCACCTGAGGAAGCTTTTTCTCTTTTCTATGAAATGCAGCTAATGGATGGAATAGAACCGAATAGGGTATCACTTGTAAGTATTCTCCCTGCATGTAGCACATTTGCTGGTCTGATGACCGTGAAACAGATCCATGGGTTTGTTATTAGAAAGGACATAAATGATGAGGCTTCCCTGCGAAATGCATTGATAGATGCATATTCCAAATGTGGGAACTTAGGTTCCGCAATACGAATTTTTGAGGATTTTCCTTGTAAAGATGCAATCTCGTGGAGTTCAATCATATCTGCGTATGGATTACATGGGAAGGGTGAGAAAGCCATACTTCTGTACAATGAAATGGTTCATCATGGATTAAAGCCAGACATGATAACAATTGTTGGGGCTCTTTCTGCTTGTGCCAGATGTGGATTAGTTAATGAAGGCCTTGATATTTATAGCTCCATAATAAATGATTATGGAATTAGGCCCACCGTTGAGATCTGTGCTTGCATAGTGGACATCTTAGGTCGATCAAACCAGCTTGATCGAGCACTGGATTATATCAATAACATGCCGGTGGAGGCTGGTCCCAGCATTTGGGGGGCTCTTCTTAGTGCTTCTATATTGCATGGAAATCACGATATGCAAAATTTAGCCTATAACTTCCTTGTTAAGCTTGAACCTGAGAACCCCTCAAATTATATTTCATTATCAAACTTGTATGCTTCTTCTAATAAATGGGATGTGGTAGCTGATGTGAGAAAAACTATGAAAGAAAAGGGCTTAAGGAAGGCTCCTGGATGCAGTTGGATCAGCATCAATGGGAGCACGAGTTGCTTTTACGTCTCTGATTATGTGCATCCATCCTCCAGTTCAATATATGAGATGTTGGATGCTCTTATAACTATGATGAAAGGAAGTATTGGTACCGTGGATACTGAAAATTTGATTTAGAACATCTGGCAAGACCATTGAATCATCAACATCATTATCATCTGCCTTAGACTAGCAACAAAACTTTTAATGACTGGGATGTTGAGAATTGAAGATTTTGTTCAAGTATTTGAGAAATTTAGGAAGAAGTTAGCTCACAAGGAAAGTGCACGTACCACAAAGCAAAGAAGGGTTTTGAGTCCATCAAACTCTATGCCAAAGGACTGAATGAGGATTCTGATACCCAGTGTGACAGCTGATGTCTTTTAAAACACGTGCAAGTCAAAGACTGTACCACAGACATCCTTTTTCCCTTGGAAGATTATTTGAAATGTCTACATTTCAAGGAAATTCCTCTGATACTGCTGAAGAAGGATGTCAGGAGTGGATCAAATGATGTTCGGATAGTTCCAATATTCCTATTGTTGGCTAAAAAAGGACATCAGGCAAGATGGACTCCAATTATGTGGATTGGTTTGGTAACTGGATGTGAAGAACTGTCATCTTATTTGATTTTCCAAAGCCAAGCCAATTGTACGTGGTATTACATAGGTATATGACATCTGAATGTAATCGGTTGTGATGTAGTTTCTAAGTTGCATGTCACAAGTTGAAAGCCTGAGAATTGAGCACTGAAACTTATTACTGCAAGTATATTCTGCACATAATAACATGCCAGAGCTGTTCTTTTGCAGTTCCATCAATCTGTGGAAGATGTTAAAGAGTATTTATGAGGTTCCTGTAATGTTCATAGCATGGAAAATTGGGAAGATTTAAGTTTATGCCAGATGAAACACAGGGATTTCAATCTTACGTTTGACAAGCAGTTCTGCAAACATTAGAGGGGTTCTATTGAAATATTTTGTTCCAGATCATGGTAGTGCTGGTGCCGCTTCAGAATAGTAGATAATTTCTTCTTGCAGTAGGTCTATTTTGTGGCATGGCTTCAAAATATATTGTTGAAAGGCTTAAACTCCAAGAAGAAAGTAAACCCAGTAGATCAGATGACAATGCTTGGCAAACTTGTCCTTATATCTCACTGCCAAGTTCACTACTGGAGGATGATCACAACTATAGAGATCTCTAAAACTAAATAGCTGTTTTTTCATGAAGTGATTATTTATCATCACTTTAAGGCACCTGTCATGGCAACAGGTGATTGATCAACATGCTTTGCCATCCAAGCATCGTATGGTTGTATTTTCTATTGGGCTGTTGTCATATCTGTAAATGCAGCTTCCAATTGTGGCAACAGATCAAAGATGCATGCAGCGAAATAAGATTTTATGTCAATTTGCATCATCTGCTCATATTCTTACCGGTACATTTCATCAGGAAATTAGGTTGCTTTGAAGGACAACTACAAGAATCTTGCTTATGTGGTTGACTGGAAAAGGCTCCTTGAGTCTATCTGTATTCTGTACTGGGTGTCTTCAAATAATGTTTTTGAAGATATAGTGGCACCAGTATTGGGTTTATGCAAATGCGATTGGTCAAAGCTTCTGTCTTCAAATTCAGATGTGCTGTCCTCTAAATTTAGGGAGTTTCTATGCGACATGGCAGTGGCCGATGCTAGGACCAGTCAACAAAGAGGAAGAGCAATTGTTTAAAGGTGCCATAGTTCTTAATGCTCCTCACTATTGTGGTTCTTCTGTCAATGCTGCAGTGCAGATGTTTTCTGCATTCTATGCACCACACTTTTCAGTGTCTGGACTTCAGGAGAGTCAGAGGTTTGAAGTCTATGGACTTACCGCCTATCATTTTGCCAAAACATAGTTCATGCATGGCTGGTCCACTTTTGTAATATCTAATTGTAGTTGTTGACTTCTTGTTCTAAGCTATGTACCGTTTTCTGACTATGCAATTCTTTGTGTGATGTTCCATCTTTCTTCATCTACATTGAATTTGGACGAGGCACCAGAAAAACATGGTCGGGCCTCTAAGTATGAGGTTTTCATTAAAAAAACCTTGGTGACAAAGTACAGCAGAAAAAGAAAACTTAAGGTTGAAATTTTGTTCCCCCTTTGATTGGTAGTCCACTCGAATCAAAATCTCATCAGTATAAGAGATTGCGGACAGTTACTGTTAACATCTATGAATTTCTCAATAGAAGGTAACAAGAACTTAGATTTTATGGTGGATTGCTGATTCCCAATTAAGTGGCATGATATTGAGAATAAATATTCCAGTTTCATGCGTATAACCTCTAATGTTTATGTAGGGTGTAAACGAATCAAACTACTTGAATTCAGCTTGAAACTTACTCAAAATTGGCTCTAGAACAGTCTGGTTGAGCTCAAGCTCAAGTTACTCGAGTAGTTATTCGAGTTAAGCTTGAGCTCCATATTGTTTGACTCAATTATCTCACGAACCTAAGCTAGCTCGAGTTGAGTATATAATTAATTAAGTTTGACCTAAGTTTACATATTAATATTAATAATAATTTAAAAAATATGTATTTTTAGTTAAATCGAATTTAAAAAAACTTAATTGAGTCAAGTTCAAGCATAACTTTAGATTTCAAAACTCGAGTTTAACTCGACTCTAAATGATACACCCCCTATGAAAGTATATCAGAGGAGAAAGAAGAGGGGGAATAAGAAGTATACAGAAGGAAATATTAGTAGTAGAAGAGGGGGAATAAGAAGTATACATAAGGAAATATTAGTAGTAGTAGTGATATATGTTATGATAGGGTCAAATACGTAATAAGAAGGGAAACAAGTAGAGGCAGGAGGGGAAAGCATATCTAAAATAGAAAGAGCTAAGGTGGAGGTAGTGGCTGAGCTGGACCTTGCTGATGTGGAAGAGAAGAAGGCAGGCTAATGTGGTATTGAAGGGGGGACCAGGAGGGAGGATTATAAATAGTTTAGTTTGGGGGGAAAGAAGGGGAGAAAAAACAGAATAACAAAGTTTGTTAGATAGAGAGAGAAGAGGGGGAAGTTTGGCGGGAAAACATTGACTGCTTGATTTTCGGTGAGGGCTACGAGGGAATGCATCTGGCTTGAGTTAATTGTATTTGTCCTTGTTGTGGTTTGTATTTGACTTTGTTTTCCTAATTCAGAAGTTACACCAGAACTATATTGTTGATTTCCTAATACAAATTCTACTTAGAAGTTCTTTGGAGTCATATCAAATTAGTTCCGTCGTCGGGAAACAAAACCATAGGAGAATTAGAACACCTCGACGAAGTTCATCGCATCCTACATTGAGGTATGACATGGATGGAAACTCGCGTTGAAACACTAGAAAGGAATGTAAAGGGGATACATCATGATGTCACGAACGTTCAACTGCAGCTAGGAGCAATGGAAGAAGAACAAAAAAATATGGGCGGAGAACTATCCACCATACAAGGCAAGATGGATCGAATCCAGAAGCTACTAGAAGACAAATGGCTGAATAAGGATATGGGAGGGCAATTCAGCAGTGGTTCTACCATGATAAAAGATCGCGGCAAACGCGTGGATGGTCCACGTTCCACAGTAGTTGGATCGAAGATTCCCATTGGTGACGAGAGAGAATTGGAAATGGATGACGAGTTTCGTATCAATGCATCATGCTTAATACTACTAACGTTCGACGGAGTCGATCCTTCCAATTGGATCTTGATGGTCGAACAATACTTCACTGCACAATAGAGGATAGGAAGGTGGTGCTGTTAGCAATGTGCATGCGAGGGCAATGCAATCATTGGTTCCGCATGTTACAGCGAAGAGAGGCAGATCTGACGTGGCCATCCCTGAAGGTGGAAATCATGAAATGATACGGGGGTTTGCCCGCCTCTAACCTCTTCAAGAGTTTATCTCAACTGAGGTAATGTGGCACGGTTCAACAATACATTGAAGATTTCGAGTCCCTCATCTCCCACACTCTAATAATGCCATAAATGCAATTATTAGGTTACTTCATGGGGGGATTACGAGATCCAATTCAGACACGTGTAGATACTTTTGCTCCGGCTACTTTGGAATGTGCCATGGATTTGATTGTCAAAATTGAACGCGAGTTCAATTCTGGCATCTTCTTCACCATGGACAACGGAAATTTAGGCCACACTAAATTACGGCCACCAGCACCTCGATCACAATACCCCTATCGAATGAGTAATAGTAATGTGGGAATTTTCTCATCTTCAACATCACCACGGTTCCCTAAGTTTACGATGAATGATGAGTCACGAATGTTGACTAGAGATGGCTCAACAGTACAACGAAGACAAGATCATTCCATGGGAGGGGGGTTTTCGCTTGCAGTAGGAAATTGAGCTGTTAAATATGGCACAAGGCGACTTTTCGAACAAAAGCAATTATCGCATGCGAAATTCTTAGAAAAAAAAGGCGAAGGGCTTATGTTTCAAGTGTAACCAGCCCTTTAATCCAAACCACCGATGTCCAAACAAAGCACTTCAATTGTTGGTTTTAGAAGAAGAAGCTCTGGGGGGAAGAAGAATGGGATAAAGGGCAATCAGCAAACGAAGAAACTCCTCTATCATTGTCATTGTTGGCAATGCAAGGTTTTAATGAACTTTATACAATGAAAACGCAGGGTAAGCTTGCTTCTACCCTTATTGTGATTTTGGTAGATAGTGGAGCTAGTCATAACTTTATGTCATTAGAATGGACAACACGAAATGGAATATCATTATCCGATCATTGTTCATTTAAAGTGACATTGGGAGATGGAAGATCCATAGGGTCCCATGGGTTTTGTTCTAACCTACAACTTCAGGCAGGACCATATATCACCGGCATGGATTGTTATGTAATGGAGTTGAAAGGGGTAGACCTAATATTGGGTATAGCGTAGCTGAAGACGTTAGGAGAAGTAAAGGTAGATTGGGCCAAAATGACTATCAAGGTTACACAAAAAGAAAAAGGAGTATTTGCTGTGTGGAGACCCAACTATATGCCGATTTCTAATCTCATACAAATCGTTGCAGAAGTTGGGGGATGTGGACGAATGTGAATTGCTATGGGTGATGGTGGCAACATCGCAAGGGGAGGAGGAAATTCAGGAGGCAAGTTTGGATTAATTGTTAGCTAATTACAGGGACATCTTCGATACACTAAAGGGCTTACTTCCCCTTCATTCCATGAACCATCACATTCCTATTGTAAAGGGGAAAGGTCCCATTTCCGTGAGGCCCTACAGATATGCATTCATGCAAAAAAATGAGATAGAAAGGTTAGTATATGATATGTTGGAGGCAGAAATCATTTGTCCAAGCACAAGTTCCTTTTCAAGTCCGGTGATTTTAGTGAAGAAGAAGGATGGGTCATGGAGATTTTGTGTAGACTACCGTGTTCTCAATGAGGTGACGGTCCCAGATAAGTACCCTATCTCTGTTATAGATGAGTTATTGGATGAATTATTTGGGGCTAGTGTCTTTTCTAAGATCGACCTATGATCTAGATGGCTAAGGAAGACATACATAAAACAACCTTCTGCACTCATCAAGGTCACTATGAGTTCCTTATCATGCCATTTGGATTAACAAACACACTAGCAACTTTCCAGGCGATGATGAATGCGATCTTTCGACCTTATTTAAGACAATTTGTCTTGGTGCTCTTTGATGATAACTTGGTTTATAGTGGAGATTGGGAGACACATCTTTAGCACTTAGAACAAGTATTCCTTATCCTAAGGCACCAGCACTTTTTTGCCAATAGAAAGAAATGTATGTTTGGACAGGCTAAGGTGGAGTATTTGGGGCATATCATATCGATGGAGGGAGTGGCCATGGATCCAACAAAGATACAATTAGTCGTAGAGTGGCCCCAACTTGTCACCCTTAAAGGTCTTCAAGGGTTCCTTGGATTGTTCGGATATTACCATAAATTCATCAAAGATTATGGCAAAATAGCTAGACCATTGACGGATTTGCTAAAAAAGAATGGGTTTGAGTGGTTAGAATAAGCTACAACCGCATTCAATGGATTGAAAGAGGCATTAGTGATAGCTCTAGTATTAGCGATGCCTGACTTCTCCCATACATTCATTGTTGAATGCGATGCAACTGGAAAGGGGTCGGGGGCGGTTCTACAGCAAGATAATAGGCCAATTGCTTACTTCAATAAGGCCTTGGCTGACCGCACTCTTGCAAAGTCCACTTATGAGAAGGAACTCATGGCTCTGGTGTTAGCAATACAACATTGGCGACCTTATCTATTGGGAAAAAAATTTGTTGTCCAAACTGATAAAAAAAAGTCTTAAACATTTGCTCTAGCAAAGGATCATGACTCTGGATCAACAAAATTGGTTACCTAAACTATTGGGGTATAACTTCGAAGTTCAATACTAGAGGGGAGTTAAGAATAAGGTGGCCGATGCTTTGTCGAGAAAGTTTGAAGAGACACATTTGATGCAAATCTCGGGACCTATATAGATAGACCTATCCACCATTAGGAGTGAAGTGGAGGTCGATCCGGTTTTAGCTGCAAAGATGTAGTCATTGAAAAGGGGAGAATCAACGGGCCAAGGGTTTCACCTTATTCTATCATGGTAGGTTGGTAATCCTAGCTAAGTCCAGATAGCCCCAAGTGTTTCTACATGAGTTTCACTCTTCACCCATTGGGGGGCATGCTGGGTTCCTCAAGACTTATCGACAAATAGCTGCGAATGTGTTTTGGATTGGGATCAAGAAGGATGTGATGGACTTTATATCGTCTCGTGCGGTGTGTTAGCGACAGAAGTATCAAGCCTTGGCACCTGTAGGATTGCTATGCCCTTTACCAATACCGACAGCCATATGGGAAGATGTCTCCATGGACTTTGTTGGAGGACTGCCAAAATCCAAGGGGTTTAATGTAATCCTAGTGGTAGTTGATCATCTCTCCAAGTATGGCCATTTCATTCCCATCAAACACCCTTACATAGCTAAGGGGATAACGGAAGTGTTCGTTAGAGAATTGTTCGACTTCATGGCTACTCGAAGACAATCATAAGTGATCACGACCCAACCTTCTTGAGCAACTTTTAGACCGAATTGTTTAAAATGTAGGGCACCCTCTTACATTACAGCACAACATACTACCCGGAAACAGATGGGCAAATAGAGGTTCTAAATCGATGTCTTGAAGGGTATCTTCGATGCTTCGTGAGCCATCACCCTATACAATGGATCACATGGCTTCCCTAGGCGGAATTCCACTACAACACGACCTATCATACAGCATCCAAAATGTCTCCTTTTAAAATAGTCTATAGTCGACCTCCTCCTATCTTGCAATCCTTTGTTGATAAGGAAATACAAAGTTTGGAGCTATGTAAGGCATTGCGAGATCGAGAAGCCATTCTTAAGTAATTAAGACACAATCTGGCTCATGCGCAATCCATTTACTGTAAGAATGCAAATAGGCATCGACAATAGGTGGAATTCTGGGTAGGAGAATGGGTATTCTTGAAACGGTGTGTATCTTTTCGCTTGCAGCTTAGAAACTCCACTTCCAAATTGGCTTCAAGATTTTTTGGACCATTTCAAATTGTTGAATGAATTGGCCTGATGGCATATAAATTGCAATTACCTATAAACTATCGCATACATCCCGTTTTTCACGTTTCTCTCCTAAAGAAGGTGGTAGGTTCTTTCCCATCGACAGTGGATATTCCACCGGACATGTCCGAGGATTCAATAATTGTGGTTCATCTTCCAGTAGCCATCACAGGAAGACGATTCAAACATGACGGATCCGTAGAAATTCCCCAAATCTTGGTGCAATGGCAGGATCAAGGGCCTGATCATACTTCGTGGATGGACACATCCGAATTTACTTCACTATTTCCAGATTTTGTCTTTGAGGATAAGGACATTGTATCGGGGGAGGTAATTGATAGAACAAGAGAGGTTTGATGCTTTTGAATTCATTGTATTAATTCCACTTCCTACTTGCAGTATGCTCTTTATGATCTCGGCTCATGATTCAATTGCCATGTATTTAGCTATTGAGCCTCAAAGTTTATGTTTTTATGTGATCGCAGCATAAAAAAGAAAGTCTGAATTTTCCACGGAAGCCGGCTCAAAATTAACATAGTCAAAGAAATAGAATTGGCGCTGGAGAAGGAGATTAAAGTCGATATTCCTCCTCATCAACAACTCCAACTGTAGAAAGAGCTCCCTCATTTACCACCCCCGATGAAAGTATATAAGAAGTATATGGAAGGAAATATTAGTGGTAGTGATATATATTATAATAGGGTCAAATATGTAATAAGAAGGGAAACAAGTAGAGGCAGGAGGAGAAAGCATATATGAAATAGAAAGAGCTGAGGTAGAGGTAGTGGCTGAGCTGGACCTTGCTGATGTGAAAGAGAAGAAGGTAGGCTGACGTGGTATTGAAGGAGGGATCAAGAGGGAGGATTATAAATAGTTTAGTTCGGGGGGAAAGAAGGGGAGAAAAAACATAATAACAAAGTTTGTTAGATAGAGAGAGAAGAGGGGGAAGTCTGGCAGGAAAACACTTGATCGCTTGATTTCCAGTGAGGGCTACGGGAGAATGCATCTGGCTTTCTTCTAGCATTGAGAGTTAATTGTATTCGTCCTTATTGTGGTGTGTATTTGACTTTGTTTTCCTAATCCAAAAGTTATACCGGAACTATATTGTTGATTTCCTAATACAAATTCTACCCGGAACTTCTTTGAAGTCATATCACTAAAGTTGAGCTTAAGCTTGAACTCAAAATTTTAGACTCAATGACTTATAGTGAATTCTAGTCGAGCTTAAGCTTTGAAATTCCACATCAAGCTTAAATTAGAGTTTAGTATTGTGCCATCTCAACTTGACTCGATTTGTTTATACCCTTAGTTTCATGTATTTCTCAAGTTCACCCTAGAATAAACATGAGAGATCTTATGCTTTCGTACTTCTTAAATTGTTCTCTTCCAATAGACATGGCTTGGCAAAAAGGGACAAACTTTCCTACTATCCAAATGTTTCCTATTCATGTTTCCTTCACTCACGTGTTATTCTGCATTAGCAAAAGAACGAGAAGTAGAATACAAAGTTAATTGTTCTTCTTGGCATATGATTTTTAAAGACATAGCTGGAGATACTATTTGAAAACAAGAGAACTAGGTCCGGTAAGAAAAGAATATTGGAATGCTAATGCAATGCAATAAAAGCTAACTTCTCATCTGATTCAAAATCGTGTGAACATACTCAAAGCCAACCTAAATGAAAAAATAAAGGACATTCTTTTTTCCTCAGATCTTGAAAACATATGAGAAGACCCAATTGGAGGTCAACAATGTACTCGGAGTAACAAAATTCCCGCTGCTAGGATAGGTCATGCTTCTTGAGTGCCAACCTCCTGGTTTGCCTGAGATGCTGATACTTTTTAACATCAAAATTCAGCACAAACCACCAAATCAACCAACTTTAAGAAAAACCAAACCAACATTCGACCACTATAATTTGCTGCTGTACCTTGGCCTTGAGTACTAACAAAAATCTTCCACATTTGGCATAGCATATCTAACTCCAACAATAGAATATTTTTGTCTCTATCTTGATTCAGAGTCTCTCTCACGCCGGCAAGCATATACTGATCCAAAAACCACTCTTCCAACCCTCCTGTTTCTTCTAGTTCTTTTACTCGAACCTTTTCTCCTCTCCTTCTCGAAAATGAGTGGTGACATGGGTAAGCAATGAATCCACCCAAGAGGCAGTAACGCTGCAACAAACTGTATAAGGATCCCAACTGGCAGTTTGGTGTAATCTCCAGCTGTTATTCCAAGAAGAGATGCCAATCCTACACCTAAAAATCCACTAATAATTGATGAAAAACACAAAGCTGACGCTAGAAATGACATTACAGATCCTTCACAGCCCCTTGGACATAAGTTTCCAAACAGCACCATGAAAGGCAGGAGCTTAAACTGTGAAACTGTTTCTGCCAAGCCAGAAAAGCAGAGAGAAAAGACATCATTGGGAATCCCTATTTTCAGATTGATCTGCCTCATGAGAACAAAGTCCAGAAGAAGGGAGCAAGCATATAATGCTTGGATCACACTAATCAATTTCCTCATTGGAAGATTTTTCAAATAGCGGTCAAAGAGTACAGATGCAGAAAGCAGTGCCAACTGGCCCACAACTCGTGACATACCAATGATTGAAGGATCAAGGTTAAGACACTGAGTCTGATAACAAAAAATGGAGCCTGAAAGAATTGGTACTGCCACAATAGAAGCTACTATCCAGATAAGAGGAAGAAATATATTCTGTTCATGTATCCCCTGAACTAGATCTGACAGCTGATTTCTGATGCTCTTTGAGATGGAAGTCTTTGTAGGATTGTCATTTAATGGATGAGACAAACCAAGAGATGACTCCTTTGTTGTTGATGAGATAGCAAACTGTACTGAAAGTAAAGCAGCAAATATAAGAAACGTGGTCTTGGACTGTGTTCTTAGTAGAATATATCCAGCCAGCAAGTTTCCTAGTACTCCACCACCAGCGGAAGCCATGAAAGCATAAGACTGGATGCTGCACATTTTGTGTTTCTGCCCAAACTCCGCAACAAGAGCATCCATTGCAACTTCTGTTATGGATGCACCAATATTGCTAAGGATCACACACACCATAAGATTTGGAAGAGCTTCACGAGCAGCAGGAATCAGTGCAAGTGGCCCCCAAGACAAGACCTGAAGAAGTACTGAACAAAATAATCATGGTCAGAACTTTTCACAATCCTTCAATCACTCATCTACATTAAATTAGCATTAATCTTTTTCTATATCCTCCAATTATAAACCAAATACGACTCTAGATGTTGAGTTGACCATTTGGTCTTACAATATGTCTATGAATGGAAGAAAAATTCATCAGGAATATCGATTACTTCTAAATATAGAACTCTGAGTGTACATTCTGAACAACCATATAAATTCTTTCACTTCTTCAACCGGTCACTTCACTGTATGTTGCCCATCTTGGTATGCAAAGGAAACTAAGCAGTTCTGGTATATGGCATTACTTCCGAATCCTTATTGGTTGCACATCAAAATAGCTTTTATTGAGGCCAAACTCATAAATCACATACCTAAAGAATCGTACTTAAAGAATATAATGTACATTGATGCAACTAAGAACGTATGCAGAACCGTGAGGCCAGACTAACTCGATGTTAAAATTAAACAATAGAAAACAAGAAAAGAAGTAGATCCTCTTGTTGTTGCAACTATGGTGCATATCATATACACAAATGAATTTTGTCAACAAGTACACTCATGCTTCCACACTATCACAAAAATTCATCTTAAATCCCTTTTACACAATCATTCCATACTAAATTATGGTCCAGAGAGAAAAAACTATGAAAATGGAAAAAGACTTCCAAACTTCCAATAAACTCGTAGTTAATACATTTAATAAGTATAAAGTAAATCCAAATTTAAACTAACCTCCAAGTGAAATATAAGGTATCCTGTGAGCACCGTTGATGTAAATGGCATCAGATATCATTCCATACAATGGCTTGGCCACCATTGGCAAATTACCAGAGTTCTGAACAAGCTGCAATGCGGATGGATGCAACTTAAGATTATGTGCCATATGGAAATTAAGAGCCAACCATGGAAAACACCTAAACCCTTGTACCCAATACCCGAAACCACACAAAGGTAACATCTTTTCCCCAAAAGCTTGTAAAAATCCTTTCTTTTCATCATGTTTCTTGTTTTTCGTGAATTTCTTAGGAAAAACTTGTTTTGGGATTACCACTATTGGGTCAATGCCATCAGTAATATTGTTAGACATATTATTGTCAATCCTAGGTAATGAAGACGGCTTGTTTATGGTATTAGGGTTGTTCTTATGGTGATATGAACAAAGAAGGCTCCTTTTCTGTTTGATTAATAAAGGTGGCTTCAATGGAGGCAGTAGGATTGTTGGGTTGATGGGGACAAATGCTTTTGAAGGTGAGAATGATGATATTGGTGAGTAGTGTATCATAGTTTTGAAGTTTTGGTTCAAACTAAAAACAGACACAAAGACTTATGGTAATACTGACCAAAACTATAGACGGAAACAGCCTCCAAGAGAAGAAACTAAAACTTCTGGTGAAATAAAAGAATAAGGAGGAGGAGGAAAAGCTTCAAAGAGGGCTCTCTAGGCAGACTGTACAGATAGAGAAGGATCTGGAAAGAGTGTAAAGTGGGGATTTGCTTAACAAATTTGGAGAGAACTTGTTCGGTTTGTACCTTCTCCTAGTTTGTTGGCTTGAGTACATGGGTTTCAAAAGGAGGGATTATGTGGACCGCTCACGCGCCCCAGGTGTGAAGCGACTGGGGACAAAAGATCGGTTATTTTGTTCTGGAGTCAAAACGTGACAGCCTCTTTGTTTTCGGCAGAAGGCCGTGGCGGCGTATGGTATGGTGTTCTGTCATTTGTACGTAAATAGAAGGACAAACTCACACCTCACCCGCCGTTCACATGCATCTACACTTCACGCGTTGGGATACGGAGTGTATGGCGCGTGGTAGGCTTGGTACTGTGAGCTATGATAATTTTCAAGCAGACTCATTATTATCAGTTCTTGAATGTTCTTGTACTTGTTTAGGTTTGATTATGTTTCCTGAAGATTATAGAATTTGACAGAGAATCGGGTTGTTTATTGATCCTCATCATGTCATGTGATCAATTTGAAGGAGATTGTTTTTATTATCTGAAAAGATTTATGTTATTATCAATAAATCTATGATTTTTTACCTTTTCGTAATAGATTCTGTATCCCATTGTTTATAAAGATTTGCGTAAATACACTTGTATTTTCTCCAATATGGACTAAAATTCTCTATTTTGAACTTAGCATTAAATCCACGAATCATAAAAAAAAGTATTTTGTAGACCCTTTGATGATCGCTTTATTTTTTAACAAAAAAAATGATAAAAGGAAAAATTAAGTATAACAAAATTTTCTCATTAAAAAAAAAGTTATCTTTTACCATTTATTTGATCGTTTAATTCAATGCCAACATAAAAAATGAAATTCAAAAGTACATTTTTTAGATATTTTAAATCCAAAGTCTCAATTTCAAAAGTAGAAATTAAATGTGCATAAAGCAAATATAAGATTTTATTGATTATGATTTACTTTTAAAACTTTTTTTCATATACGTTAAAGCAAATATAAGAGGATATAGTTATAATTTACTTTAAGAACATTTTTCCATGCTCTTTAGCTCTATATTATATTAAATTGCATGTTAACCTCATTTGATTGAGTAGGGCCAAAATAATATTGATATTTTAAAGAACTGTTGTGGCCAATTACATTGTTTAATTTCACTAAGAAACAAAGTAAGGAATGAAGTAGTTATAAGGTAGAAATGTCTATAATGCTCATATTTTTTAGATATTAAAACTACCATTCCTAACCTAAACTTAAGCTATTTTTATTATTTTTATGGCCAACATACTCTGTCATTACTAACTTTTAGTATTAACAACAAATTGAATTCAATTAGCCACTTCTTGTCGAACCATTTATTGGATACAAGTGAACCTCCAACGGTTGAATTGAGCCTAAACCTACCAAGGTAGACTCAAGTGAACCTTCGTGCAAACCCAAGTAGCATCATCAATTAGTATGTCATAATTGTGTGTCCAATTCAAGCATGATAGTAGTTAAATAAAGTGGTTTGAGTCATGGTGGTTTGCACGAACCACCTGGTTCACAGCATAAGCTAGATACATTAACCATAATTTGCTACTTAAGCAACACAAACGATCATCTAGTGGGTTAATTATGAGTAAAATGGGTTTAATTGGTTAGAAGTGAGCAAGTTAATGTGTTGATTCTTCATTTGGTTTAAGAAGTGGTCATGGTGGTGATGGGGTTAAGTGATGGCTCAAGCTTGTTGTTGTTTAGGTAATAATGCAAAGGATAGTAATGGAAAGAGTAAAGGATAGCTCATGTTATGCACCCAATAAATATTTAGATAATGATGAGCATGTAGGTAAATGGTACTCGTTTTTCTATCTAAAGAGATTGATTGAACCATTCTTTTTATTTATCTTAAGCAAAAAGTTATAAATAGAATAAAATTATTCTCCCTCTCTCCTCCCCCTCCTTGCCATTAATGCTAACCTTCTCTTCAATGATAAGGGTTCACATGTGGTGTTCTTAAGAAAATTAAAGATAACAAACGATGTTTTTCTTTTTCATCATTGCATATTTTGTTATCAAATTTGCATGTTTGTGTATGAAACCATGTTTTTATTTAGGGATAAGGTTGACCATACTGTACACCTAAGTATAGGGAAGATTATAAGCGATAGGATTAACGTTTGGGATCGAGTTCAAATAGAGGATTGATGTTATACTAAATAGTTTAAATAATGAATTCTATTATGGTGCCATTACAAATAATAATGGATTCTCTTCTTGAACCACTAAATATATTTACGAGATAGTAACAAATCTCTATTTAAACTATTTATCAAAACGTTGATCATATATTTTAACCGTTTGAAAGTTTGACCTTCTATTTTAATTATTTAATATAACTTTGATATTTTATTTTAATTATTTAAAAATTCAATCACCTATTTGAATTTGATCACAAACGTTGATTCTTTTGCTTATAATTTTACCCTTAATTATATGATGCTTTTTATTATTGGTCATGAAGCTTCATTTTATAGAGCAAGATAGAGTTTCCATTTTTTTCCCCTTTGTAAATGGTGGAAGAGATGATGCCAAAATGAAGTATATTCCTCTAGTTTGAGCAATCCATTAATGGGAGAGCTAAAAGTGGATGTTCAACATACAAGGTACTACATAATGTAGTAGGTGGACACTTTTCACAATACAGAAAGGTGGATGTTTTGATATTGAAGGTATTCTTAGAAAACAATAAAATATACTTAAAAAATTCATCTTTAACATGAATGTACTTTAAATGGTTCAAAACTTAACTCCATCAAATTGGATATAATTGGATAATATATCTAACTAACTTTCATGAATGTTTGAGCAAATCAAACAAGGATTTATTGGATTAAAACTTTGAATTTTAAAGAACATAAATGAGCTAGCTAGTAGTTAAGTTGGTTTCAAATCTCAAATCGATAAACTCAGACTTAATGGAGAAAATCACATGATTAGCACTTAGTGGGCAAATGTGTTGAGGAATTATCTAAAGTGCTTCCTCAATCTTGATTCTTATAAACTAAGAAAGCTTTGTAATTTTGAGAGTGAATGGGTTATGGCAGATCTTATAGGCTTTTGCTGGGAGTAAGAATGTAAGGTAGAAGCTATTGTGAGCTTGTGATTGTACATTGGTTTTTCTTAGCATATAGTGAAACCAACTTTGATTAACTAAAACCTAGCTGGCAAAGCTAAAAAAATAGATTGACGTATAAGGTAAAACTAACATAATTCTTGTCTTGTTATTTCTCTAACTCTATCTCTATTTATATTTTTGTGTTTATTTATTTCTTTATTAGCATATTTATTTCTTAAATTAAAATGAATAGATTAAAAAAAACATTATTTTTTATTAAGCCGGTTAATCCAAGCTTTTCCTTGATTGTCTTTTTGGATATCCACCATTTTTCCACTTTTCAAAACCTTCTTATTCTCCATTTTCCTTGATTAATTTCTTGTTCAACTAGGCTTGGATGCATAAGTTGTGCCTTCCCATTTCTTTTGTTTAGACTATCTATAATTCTAACACAGGTTTTTTTAACTCCATAAGCATGAAATAAAATAACTATTCCTCATTTATAGAGATATTATTGTATTTCTTTAGTGGAATATTTATTATATGAAATTTTGTTTATTTATTAAATGAATAATTGTAGTTTTGTAGTGTTTGTCCATATGCTGAATTTTGTAAAAAACTCTCTTATATTCAATTGTTGTAGAAAGTATGTCATATGTAGAGTTTCATCTAGTTTTGCAATATAGACAAACCTTTTTCCTAGCCTACCTCTTTGAATTTCTCCACTCGTGATGGTGTCGCTAACCAATACACGAAACTATCACAAATCATCTCTATTAACTTTTCTATCAAAGCTACTCCCTCATTCATAATCAAGTTCAAAATATGTGCACAATAACACATATGTAATACCTTTCTTCAAAGAATTGAGTCATCTCTTTGTAGCTTCAACAATAAAGTTGTGATCATGACATCATTTATAGAACAATATTTAATAGTGATTGCAAATAATTTTCTATTCAAACTCCATGTCATTAATGAATTGAACAAACAATCAACTAGAACCTGATTTGTGTGAGGAGTTAAAACAACATAGATAAAACTGTATAAAAATGTAAATACAGTTATAAAAATATACTTTTCCATTGCATAAAAGTTCAAATTAGAAGATACACTGACAAATAATCTTACTTCAGTAATTGAGTATGAAACTTTCAATTGTTGTCTATAAAAAGTGTTGTGACAGTCATGTATCCTTTTTTTCTAATTAGATGTTCACATGTATATTGTTATCACAACTCAAGAATTAAGACCTTTCAATAGAGCTCTTAATTTGTCCTTCACTCTATTGTAGATACTTATAATTTTTTTCCTCATCATGGTGCAACTCACATGATTAATACATGGTTAAATACTATTAATATAATATCTAAAATATTCATATTCAACTATTGCAATAGGGCACTCATGAATAATAATTGCCTGTGTAAGTTTTTGCCTCGAAATTTCCCGATTGAAGGACTAATTTCCTATCATTACACTAGTCTCATTCTCACTTTGTTTTTTCTCAATTGATAAAAGACACTACTTTAGGTCTTTTTTATTTTTTTTCCTTTATGCACCTAGTTAAATGGTTAAGCAAGTGCTTTATTCCATTTTTACTATTTACTTTCAATTTTTTCCTCATAGTGATCGCAAATAGCATAATTCATCCCATTAATGGTTTTTCTAACTATATTATTTCACAAAGAAAAAGTCAACTTACATTTATTAGGATTATCGCTTTGATTACTCCTACTTGATACTTGAGATTGAGAACTAATAGTAACCAGTTATTTTCTTGATGTTACTTCCCTTTCAAATCCAAAATTCGGTAATGGAGTTGGTATTTGCATTTACATCGATTTTCATCTCAATGTCATGCAAATCTATTTTCTCTACATTACATAAATGAGATTGTCAACGATGTATTCATTAAACTAGCAAAATAGTGACCGACGCACACATAAACTAACAAAATAGAAATGCAAAATAGCTAATACGTCAATGAGACAGACTTTATCGCTTTAAGCACATGATCTGACTCAGCTTTGGAAGAAGGCATCTGAGTCCACCAAATTAATACAAATATCTAGAGATAATAATAACCAAAGTACAAGTTGGGTCGTGAATGGGACAATATGAGGAATCTTCCTAGACACTATTGATTCCCTACTAAAAAAGAAATATTGATTGACATGGAAGCTCAAGTAGCATATACAAACAATGCTCATCGCCTATTGTCACCATAAAACGCACGGTATATTAAGATCGAAACAAAGAGATTGGCCATAAACTTTTTTGTCTTCTTTTTTTGGGTTAGTTTTTATGTCTTCACCAATAACAAGCTTTTCTGTAGAGTGAAAAAGCAAAAGATTAACCTCTTATCAATACATGCCACTGAACTAAGTAACTAATCAAAGCCGGGCACAGGCAGTAGCAATTTTGATATCATTTCAATGAACTATAACAAGGCATGATAAGAGGTGATGATGACATTTTTGCAGGAAATCGATATCTATAAAATAAGGTATTATATATGGGGAAGATACGAGAACAAAAAAGAAACTACTACAACTAACAAATTGAGAGACTAGAGAAGGGACTGGGAGAGACAGAGTTACAGGGTAGACTATAGACGAGAGAGGTGACCGGAGAGGGGATAGACAACCGGAGATGAGACAGACAAGAGAGACAGGGGTCACCGGAGCCAAGAGAGACGAGCAAAGAGGGACTGAACTGAGAGCCGAGAGCGCCGTGGCCTTGAGGGACAAGGGTGTGATTGTTTAATGCACTGTGCAGATCAAACGAGAACGAGAGAGAGAGAGAGAGAGAGACTGAACAGTGTACGCTATATATTATGGATTGGGGATTATTTCAACTGTCAAAATTCAAAACAGAATATTAATATTTTTTATTAATTATTATTTTTTTTAATTACACCAGGCTTTAAATTTTATTACATATATATTAATTAATTTTACTGAGTTTGGATTTTTTTTGTTAGTTTTTTTTTTACATTACAAAACTTAAGTTAAAACCCTATAAAATTTTAAATTTTTTCATAAAACCAATATCAAAACTCTATATGGTCAGCCTTATAAGATTTTTGTCATATTAGGTACCTTATAATGCCCCCATGGTGGCATCCCTACGGAGTTGTCGTTATTGATATTTTGCATACCTATATTTTATTCTTATATATCACTATTAATCAATAAATATGTATTAATTTTTATTGATTAATAGTAATTAATTTAATAAAATAATATTTTAAAATATAATTGATTAAATAGTAAAAATTTATTCTAAAAAATTACAAAAAATAAAAAAACAAAGTTGAAAAGAAAAAAAAAATCTCTAACTACAGCTATTGACCAATCACCACTAAGCCTTAAGGTAGCTAGGTAAGGCCAAAATTTGAGGGTGTTTTGTGGTCTACAATTATAAGTATGTTGTGCAATCCATCTGTAATGATGGCTTGATAGGTTGCCACCAACTACTTCATAGGGTTAGTGTAGGTGTGGTGGTTCAATTGTAATGTGGTCATGTGTATACTCTGTGATCCTTATGCTAAATGTGAACTTAAAGGAGTGATGTGTAATGACACATAAAAGGATGATTGAGGATGAGTAGGATGAGGAAGAGAAGTATGTAGTCTCAATTAGGCTCAAGCTCTTTCTGATAGGCAAATGTTCTTTACTAAATTTTCAATTTAATCTTTTAAGAGAGTGGTCCGATAGAGTAACAATCTTTTTTCTCCCAAAAAGTCCCCCTTCGAATGAGAATACCTTAATATTTATAAGGTCTAGCTATAAATCTTGCCTGTCAGATGATGATGCCAATCAATAGTCATGAGTGAATAAGCCCTTGTATGGGCCTTTAATGAGCCTAAATAGGTCCTAAATTCATGTATTTAGGCTCATTATAGGTCTTTAATGTGCAAACCTTATTGAGAAATGTTGAATTGGATTAATTAATCCAATAGGTCATATTCCAAGCCTGTTATGCCAAATTTTCATTGATCATCCCAAAGATCACGCACTTAGCTCTTTAGGCTTTGTCACTTTAGTCAAAAGAGTTAAATTCAATTACTTAATAGACATAAGGTCCCTGATTGCATTTAGTTCTCTACCGTTAGGAGACCCATTTAAGATAGTGGATGGCTACTTGTCATGCTCAAAAATAAATTAAAAAAAGTAAAGAAACAAAAAATGATGGGAATATATTATTGGTTGGTAAACTACTTAGAGTGTTAGGTTTTTTCAATTATTTTATTTAATTCTTACCGGCAGTGGGTGAATTGCATGATCAACTCTCAAATTTTAGCCAGAAGGTAGCTAGCTACCCCTCGATTTTTAGATGGTTGTTAATGGCTTTGGTTATGTTTTTTATAACCTTTCTTTATTATTATTATTATTATTTTGCAATTTGTGATCATTTTTATTTATTATTTAACTAAATATTTAATAATATTATTTAATTTTTTATTTTCTATATTTATTATTAATTTAATTAATTTTTTAATATATTTTAAAAATTAAATATTGTTGACCAATTGGAAGCTTATATGTGTTCATTGATTAATAAAGATAGACACAAAGGAAAATAAATATGCAAAGTTTCAAAAACAAAAATACAAGTATGTTAAGTGTAAAAGTGTGAAAGTTAGGCAAGCAAATGAAATTTACCTAATATTTTAATTGGTTAGTTGAAAATTGTTTTAGAAACAAAAACATATTTGTATAACAACGAGATAGATATCCATGGTTGAAATCTTATTCACACACACACAAAAGAATGGTTTTGTAAATATTTACATATTTAATATGAAGTAAAGGTTTAATTTATTATATAGTTTTAAAAATATGGGGGGGGGGGGGGGGGGGGGGGTGGGTGGAGAATTGAATTTGCCCATTTCCTATAATGTTACGTTTGATACACATGAATAATCTAAAATATAATGAAAACGGTAATGAAATGCTAAGTTTATTCTTTTGTTTAGAAACATTCATGGAATGGAATGATATATAATGTTATTTATTAATAAAAAAGTTATTAATTTGTAAATATAATAAATATACATTAATAAAGTTAAAAGGATTATTTAAATCATTATTATTAATAAAGGGGAATAGAATTGCGATTTCACCCCTTTCCCCTTAAAGTGGGAATCACAATTTACAAAAGTTTTCAAATGTGGAAAAAAGAATAGAACCCGAAATCATGATTCCATTCCAAATTCATTTTGGCATATAATACATGAGAATGATACTTATAACAACTAAACTACAATTATAACCAGTAATTTTGTACATAGCTTGCCAACGCAGACATATTAGGGGTTTAGGTAAGATTAAATTTAGTCACAGACCTTTATAATTTGGATCTAATACACATATCCTTTTACAAACTTATTTAATGATATGTCTAATAAGCATGTATAGCTTTACTCTTGAACTTGTTTAAGATTACCAAATTTTATTATTTCTTCTAGATTCTTGGTCTATGTTTTGACCTAACCTTATGCATGCACCTTCCCCATTTCTCCCTCCGAAACGATCTACTCTAATAACAAAGAGTATTGCTGCACCATTTCGTCGTTTTATGAGTTTCATTCCAGCAAGATTAGGTGTCGTCTCTTCAAATTTTTTCATTGGTTTTGTTGCGAAGAGATGAAAGATTTAGTGAAATGAAATCATGAAATGTGAGGGTTTTTTTTTTTTTTCAAACATGAAATGTGTTGGTAGCTTGGAGAAAAGTTGTTTCAAAGTGGAGATTTAAGTATTGATGGCTTTGCTTATGTTAGAGTGCTCATTCTGCATATAGAATTTTATGATCTTATTTTTTATAATGACAGTTTTTTTATAAGTTTTATTTATATGATATGTTTGATTCACTAAATGGAATAAAGAAGGATGTAATTTTTATTCAATAGGAATTGAATAGATACGTAATAATTATTATGGATCTATTATTTTGTTTAATTGATATAAAAATAAATAATGAATAAAACACAAATAAAAAATAAATTATCAATTATATGCTTAAAATTTCTATTATTTTTTACTTTTTATAATATTATAGAACTAAGACAATTTATAGGTATTTATAGTAAAGATGGCAAATGAGTAATTAAATAACAATTCATGGGTTAGAAATATGAGTTATTATTTAATGTTTATAGTAATAATAATTCATTAATAATTATTATTCAATAAAGTAAATATAGTAATAGCAATATTAAATGAAATAAAAATAAAATAAAATACCCATTCTATTTAAGTAAACATGTAAATAGTTGTTTATTTGATGTAATATATAGATTTCGTAAAAAAGGTGGCTAGCATCCGAATGCTTCTATTCCGTTGGTCCTAGGATTCCTACACTCAGACTGCACAACGATCAAGATGAATGAGAACACAAAGTAAAGATAGAGAGTAAATCAAAATGCCAATGATGTGCCTAGGAAGCAAGAATATTAATATATTACATGTTACTAATATCCATATCCATATTAGAAGATAAGATTTATCTTTCCCATAAAGCTATGCTGCTTTTGATAAGTTTATACTGTCAGATCTTATCTTTCAATGCGTTTATAAAATTTTAGTGTTGGGAATTATTAAAAGATATGGTATTTAAGTAAACTTATTTTTGTTTAACATATGTATACACGTTTCTTTTGTAATGGAGGATCCTTTGTAATAATCCTTTAGATTTTGATGATCCGGAAATACTAAAAGAAGGTGAGGGGATGATAAACCATTTTCATTATTATTTTCAATACTTTTATATATTTAACAATGTTTTTCCATGTTGAATTTTTTGGGGGTTAGTGAATGTGGTGAATTTAAATATTGATAATAATATTCAACTTGCTCATGGTTTAAACTTAATGCATTTGGATGATTCTTTTTTTTTTTTTCATGTTCAATTAGTTTTACTTTGATTCCGACTTTTGTCAATTTGCAATCCGTTATATTGAAGACCTTTAGCATCTTGGTTTTTTGGATGTTTAAATCTGGCTTATGGGAAACCAATGAAAGATGGAATCTTTTCTCAAAAAGCATACAGTGCGGCATCTTTTATGCCTGAAACCCGACACCCTTTAATAACTTTCCGATATTCATTGGCATATTCTCGTGATTTACCTAAGACAGACGTTTACTGATTGGTCTTCTTGGTATGTTGGTCAGAATAACATTGAAATGCAGTCAACCTTTCACTCCATTACATAAGCCAGACATGGCAACAAATCGCAAAACGATGGTAAACTTGTTCACACACGCACGGCTTATTCAAGGGCAAAAAGTTAATGCCCATGAAATCGGTACAGTTCACTCCCATCTGTTTAGTTGATACTGTACGATTCTCTTGCCTTTCAAGTTTCTCCTTTAACCATTGCCTATTTATATCACAACCACATTGATACCGCTTGATGT
The DNA here is from genome assembly GCA_037954665.1 of Laguncularia racemosa. NCBI lineage: Eukaryota > Viridiplantae > Streptophyta > Magnoliopsida > Myrtales > Combretaceae > Laguncularia > Laguncularia racemosa. Next base: position 4,194,306 of record JBBMOL010000031.1, on the reverse strand, counting down.
GCAAAGAAAGAGATGGGCAGAATTGATATCATAGCTATATTTTCAGTGACACTATTGCTTTTTCCAGTGGCTCATGGGTGGGGAGTTGATGGGCACTATGCCATTTGTAAGATTGCTCAGGTAAATGATCACCCTACCACTTTTCCTTTTACGGGTATCCTGGAGCACTTGTTAATGAGAAATGGTTAGATCATGCGGGATGCCGAATATATTTTGACTTGTTCTTGTATGTGGAGTGACAGTCTCGGTTAAGCAAAGCAGCGGCTGATGCGGTGAAGGCACTGCTCCCGGAATACGCGAGTGGGGACTTGGCAAGTGTTTGCGACTGGGCAGACCGCGTGAGGTTCCGTTTCCACTGGTCGGCACCTCTTCACTTTATTGATACCCCTGATGACCTTTGCACTTACAGCTACGCTAGTATGTACATCCATGGATTCTTTGCTTTCTTATCTTTGAATAACTAGTAGGATAGGCATTGAATTAGGGTAGTTTTCTATCTGTTGTTATGAATGTTTGAGTCAGCAGACTAAACTTTAAAAGCTATCGAGATGAGACTCTTCAATTATGTAAAAGAGATTTTTTTGTGGAGCAGATGCATTAAACAGACAAGACTAATATGTGGATGATTTGCTTTCCATAGATTAAACGGCCCTTTTTCAATGTGTAGGGGATTGCAAGGATGAGGATGGAGTTAAAGATAGGTGTCTCTCGGGTGCTATACAAAATTACACCTCGCAGCTTCTTGACTATGGGAGCACTTCTTCTCAAAGTGAACGTATGTATTCCAAGCGATCATATCCAATTTCAATTTCTTTGATGAAAGTTATGCTTCTAGCTACTTACACTCATGGAAGTATCTTTACTGACTCTGTTATCATGGATTCAAAATCAGATAACCTCACGGAAGCACTTATGTTTCTTTCACATTTTTTGGGAGACATCCATCAGGTATGACAATGAGCTGATAATCGAGATCTAGTCCCGAAACATGATCCTAATGTTCACTTCTGCTGTTATGAAAAATTCCCAAATGCAGCCACTTCATGTTGGATTTACAACGGACAGGGGCGGGAATGAAATTGATGTGCGTTGGTACACCCGAAAAGATAACCTCCATCATGTTAGTCCCTGTCAAGCTCTTTTTATTGGATTCTCTCTGGAAAATGTTTTGTCAGCTAATGTTGCATCTTTTTTCAGGTTTGGGATAAATCCATAATCGAGACTGCAGAAGAAGATTACTACAACTCAGATGTCAAAGGGTTTATAGATGCTATTAACGAAAACATCACGGTATGATGGATAAAATCACCAGTCGATGTAGTATTTGATTCATGTTTTCTTTGTCCTTCCAATTACCTTTTCCTAATCTGTTTTGATGGTTTGATGATCAATAACAGACTGAATGGGCCGATCGAATCGAAGGATGGGAGAGTTGTAGGCCTTCAACCAAGACTGTTTGTCCAGACATGTAGGATTTATGGCTACAAATTAAACATTACTCTAGCTTTTCCTTTTAAAAGCTGCAGCAGCATCGGTTACTTATAAGCAATGCACCTCTATAAATTGAAAAAAAAAACAAACTTCTACTCGTAGAAGCAAGCAATACATGGTTAATTTCAACTCATCAACCAACTGATTTAAAAGGTTAAACTTATATAGCTCGATATGACATTTTTTGGAATTTATTATTATTATTATTTTTTACATAATGCTCCCTTACCACTTGTGGGCTGAAACGTGTTCTTATGACAACCCATCAAGTGTACTATACTTAATGAAATGACGGTTACATGACAGCATAGATATTTGAACTCAGATCTCCTGATTAAGGGCATTTTATGCATGTTAGGTGATTGCGTATTTGACTGCTTATGCCTTACTAAAGTTTTACTGCTTGGGCAGATATGCAGCTGAAGGTATTAAGGCAGCTTGTAATTGGTCATACAAAGGTGTGACTAATGGTTCTGTTTTAGAAGGTAAGCAATTGAATCCCTCCCTTTTTTAGCTCATTGACCGCAGGGTTGCAGCCATCCTTTACTTACGAGTAAAACTTAAATTGTTTTGTTTCCAACAGACGACTATTTTCTTTCTCGGTTGCCCATAGTCAATCTTCGGTTAGCACAAGGTGGAGTTCGACTTGCTGCAACTTTGAATCGTATTTTCAAGTGATTCCGTCCCCAGATTTTGCCAAATGATTTGGGTTTGAATGTAGGATAATAAGCTTATTGTATCAGCAAACCTTGGATTGAATGTTCATAAAGTAGTGAATATAACATTGCTTATGGCATAGTACTGTTGTTTCCAGCATTGCTTATCTCAGAAAGTAAGATGATCGTATTGACAGGAAAGTGTAATATATCATCAGTTTCACTAAGATAACTATTCAACAGAAATTGAAAATTTGAGCATATTGCAACATGTATTAGATTAAGCTGATCGCGTAGCTTCCTGAATTTCACTGAGGCTTCTTCGCGACAAGTACAGGGCATGTTGCATATTGAAGGCAGTAATTGCTCACACTGCCTAGAAGAGCCCTGTTTCAAAAGCTCAAATCAATATTCCAATGCATTGCAATCGACATGGATTCTTGTAAATCAAAACTTTCAAATGTTGGCATTTTAAATGAATCATGGTATTACTTGGGGAATTTATGCATTATCCAAAGATATGAAATCAACCTTTTGATCCTTCCAAGTCCTCGCTCGCCTAGAATAAGGAGATTAATATTGTATTTCTTGATTGCATCACAAATAGCTGTTTTAGGATCTCCTATCTCAGTAGCTATCTCTGCATGTACCTGTATTATGCAAAACTCTGAACTACTTCAACATCTTCTATGTGACAAAGCTAACATTAGATGGTAATTTAGGATGTGAAAATTGTAAAATGCCCCCTTTCGAAATGAGATGGTCTCCAAGAAAATTGAGAAATCAAGAGAGGGGATTTCTCAAATCTTAATTATATTTACATTGCATGAGTGGAAATTTACTATAAGTGGCTACATGTACTTCTGTTATACCAACTTCCTAACCTGATGAAAAAACCAATCAATTTTGAAACTAATATGCTAGTACATGGCCTAAATCCATTATCGGGTCATGGTATTCCATCAGGGAGAAGAAAACAATAGGATTCAAGAATGTGAAAAGGACTTGTTGACTATGAAAAATTGTTTGGTTTTAAATTCTTAGACCTGCTTATTGGTTGTTTTAATAATCATGGGCAAAAATCGATTCCAATTCTTATACAACTAATTGGGAAAAGTCGAACCTATTCTATTCTACTTCGTAGAAGAACAGTCTTCATATCAATTCGCCTATAACATCCACAATTATTCAATCTCCTATTTTTGAACCCAGTTGCTTCTTGCTTGTAATGGAATGCATATCATAATTTATGAAGAGTATGCTCCCTATAGAAAGGACAGTCTTTAAAGATCATTGTTCTAACTTCTAAGTCATTTGTTAAGAATGTGATTATGAAAAAGATGCTAGTTTAGACCAAGTTAGACAAAACATGGAACACAGATAAATACAATATGATACGTATCGTTTTACCCCTCGACCAGCACAAATTTCTTTTGCCTTCTCCAAGAGAGCCAATGCGAGCTTCCTATTATTCTCTTTGACAGAGTTGACAAATTCTGGAGCTGTAGTTCGAAAATGCTTTGATTTAGACATTATCTCCATATGAAAAACAAAATATGAAATTGGAAAAATCTATTGACTGCTATTTTTCATCAGTCATTGGGAGACATGGATAAACCGAGTCTACCAAACTATTATCGAGAAGTTCCTAGTTGACATGTGTGAGGTACTTGATCAATTAATATAACTCTCTAGCCAGCCACCAGTCTGCCATTAAAGCAAAGAAAAAAAAAAAGAAAATCTAAAGATAAGGGGGAGTGAGAAAAGTGGACTCAACTGGCTGAAACAGGGCAATGAACGCGAGCAGAGCTAAGTGAAGCAGCGAAGACATTCCTGTTCACTGGAGGAGGTTGTGCCATGAAAATCACGAGCTTCGAGCTTGCCAATGATTCTTTAAGGTTGTCAAGGGCCCACATGAGAGCGTAGTGACTGTACTCGCCCTCATCGATGGCCACCATTATTTTCTTGTAGCTCTCGTTTCTCAATACATCATAATCCATGTTCGTAGGTTTGGTGAAAAGTGCCGCTAGAGTGGTTTTATCTTAGGCAGGATTGTAGGGTTTTTTGCATATAGAGGAAGATGTAGGACTTTGTATTGTGTATATGTTGGCGGTTTTGATTTATATGACATAGAAGGCAAGGAAACTGTTAGATGGCAGGCGGGAATTTCAGGTTGCACCGGACAGTCAACCTTAGGAATTTTAGGTTCTGTATCAGAAGTCAGAACCCCCATTTTTTAATTTATTATTATTATTTAGCTCCGGAAAATGGATTACTTCGACCACTTCGAATGACCATCCACGGTTCTTGACCCCTTTTCCAATACTATAAGTACTTTTTAAGGTTTTATAGAGTGAAAAAAGGCCATTCATATAAGAATTTTAAAGTGTTATTTCCTTCTCTCTTTTTTTTTTTTTTACTTTTTATATTAATTTATATATATCTATTTATATTCTATGTTCCATGAATAATATTAATATGGGTTAAATAATTTTTTTTTTAGGACTTCACAAATAAAGTAAAAAAATCCTTAACTAAGAGAGTTTTTTAAAATATTAGTGCATCACTTAGGGACTTCAAATAAAGATAAGATTATGGGTGGTTTAAGAAAAAAGGATTCTAACCATTCATGCTATACGTTAACTATATAATCATTCAATTGTTTGGAAAATATCAAAAGTTTATTAGTTCCCTTATTTAACAAAATACCCCATTTGATTTTATGGAAATTATGCTATGCTTAAGCATGTAGCGAGGATTATTGTTTAGAACTTGAATACACGTACAAAGTAATTGCATTGTGGTTTTATTTACTAGCTACTGATTTTGTGCTAGAGAAAAAAAAAAGAAAAAAAAGACTAATATGGATAAGTTTGGCGTATATGTTTCAATTTATTTCTGTTCTTTATGGTTCAGTGACAAAATATAAACATCATGGTATAATTATGTCAAATTATATTTATACTAATATTTTATAAATATATGACAAAATTAAACACCAACATGCTAATGACGCTCTTAGAATGTAATCGTGATCGGAGTGTATTAATTACATTCTGAAAAACACAAACAGCCTACAAACTAATTGGCTTGTGCCATAATATCACCATGGAGGATTTTTTTTTACTCGGAAATTCACTTATTCATTTCAGTGATTTTCTAGAACGACAGACGGCTAGGGCCGGTAATGCGGGCCAAATGGGCCAGCCTGCGGGTCGTCGCGGGCTAGCCCGCAGTGGCCCGCAAGTCTGGCGAGTCAGGAAAGTCGGCCCGCCCCACCCCGCAGGTCAATGTGGACTGGCCCGCAATAATTTTTTTTTAAAGTATATTATATAAAAAATTAAAAATAGAACATGCTATAAAGTACCACAACGAGTCAAATCTCTTCTATCTCTAGTGTTGAATTTAACTATTTGCTTAGCTTAACAGACTTAGAATAGGTTCATATAGATGAAATGAAAAGACGTTACAAAATGAAATAAGGTAGAAATAGAATTACAATTTTTAAAAAATGAAATAGAAAAAAAATACCTATTCTTTATAATTCCTTTAAAATTTCATAGATAAATTTGAAAATATACTACTAAAAATAAAAAATAACTATTCTTTTCGTCTCATAAAGGAATTTCAATTCTTAGTTTTACAATAATAGCAATTCCACAAAATAGTTATTTTATCAATCAAACACAAAAATAGATCTACCAAAAAGAAATTGCTATTCTATTCCATTTTTATCAAGTAAACAAAATATGTTATAAAAAAAAGTTAAATATTTGGGCTTTTTATTTACTTATTTATTTGTATCTAATCTAAATCTAATATGAAATTTAGCATTTGAAAAATTATCGTCTAAAACTTATCTTTATATTTATGATGAAAATGATGATTAGAAAATGAATATTAAAGAGTAAAAGTTTATATACTTTTAAGAAAAAAGGCTTACAACATATATTTCATATATTGAAATAAGAAATATTAATTGGTATATTTATAAAAATAAGTAAAATAATAGATAAATAAATTCAAATTTATAAGAACATACTAGGTATTTAATTTTTCAATAAGGATATATATATATATATAATTTTATTTTCATCTTTTTGTTATATTTTTCCTTAACAAACACACATACTCAAATAGGTATTAAACAGACGAAAAAAAAAAGATGAAACAAACAAATCCTCAATGAAGAAACGGAATGGGTGGAAATTGAAGGAAACATGTGGAGAGATATGAATGGAAATACAACTAAGCTACGAAACACCAATATAACAATGTTTATTAACTAAGATAAGAATAACCTTATCACATACCCACTCAGTTTTTCATCATTCCCATTACTAACCATAAGGAACAGGAATTTTTCCTTCAATTTCCTTATTATTTCAAACAAAAAAATATATATATTTCTTTTGTTCCCATACTACTCATTTCAGGCCATTTCCTTTTTCCTAAAAAATTCCAAAGGCTGGGCGTGGGCTTGTGTTATACTTTATTTTTTCAACCCATAACATAGAATTGGACAACAACTAAAGCTATAGCATGGATAAACCGAATGAAGATCAAATGATTAAGCTAGATTCAAACTTGTAAACTCCTACCAATTGACTTTAACCCAAGACAGCCAACCAATGTTATGCTTATAGAATACTAGGAGCTTTTATTTTGATGCTTCAATAAAAAACACCAGAAAACCTGAGGCATAAGTTTTGGTGATCAGAAGTATTGTTTCAAGCAATCCTGTACCCGGATATTGCACTGAACCTACTTAGAATGCCATTTTCAGAAGTTACTGATTCAGTTTTGAAGACAAGATATGAGCTATAGGGAGGGAGTCCGTTTATAATATACAACACACTGCCATTTAACGAATAGAGACGCGAGTTATTCTGACCTCTTAACTCACGTGCATGTTGTCTAGGTCAGGCGCTCCTCGCCCGTCGCCCGTAGGAACTGCCCCCCCTCCCCGCAGGTCAAGCAGGCACGGGCCAAAATGGCCCGCAGCTTCTGCAGGTCAAATTTTTTTGCCCGCCCTGCATATTTTTGCGGGCAGGGCGGGTCAACCTGCGAAACTATCCCGCAATTACCAGCCCTACAGAAGGCTCAATCCCTTGAGTGGCTTTCTTCTATCTATAATAAATGGGAAATGCCAATTGTTTTAACTATGCAAATATTTCTCTTCTTTAGGCGGTATTTAATGTTCCTTTTCTTCTTTTCTTCATTTTTTCCCCTCTTTCGTTGCTATTTAAGAAGAACTTTAATAGCGCGTTTGGTAGCAAAATGGATTTGAAATGAAATTATGATTTTAGGTTTTATTTTTAATTTTACATTTGTGTACATCATTAAAAGGTGAAATTGCAATTTTTTGAATAAGATTTTGATTTCTAAACTTGAGAAGATGCATCGCGATCACATTTTGAACGTATAGTTTCCATCGTATGCCGCATGGAAATCGAAGGATAGCTCCTCTATTACTCAAAAGTTTACCCTACAATGTACAAGGTGTACTCACATCCAAAATTCCCAAATCGGGGTTTAACACTTTTCAAAAAATACAGAGATATAAATATAATAATTCAGAGTATCAGCATTTATATAATCCACAGGTACATAATTATAAGTTCAAGGCCTACTATATATCAATCCAGGCTAAGTAAATGAAATTTAAAATAAGATCTTAGAATAAATACATTTATAAAAGCGATCTCTCTACTCCACTCCTTCATAGCTCCCTAACATCCCATACTAACCTTTGGCATCTAGCGGCCAGGCTCTAACTAGATGAGTGCCTGCAATAAAGGAAGTCTATGGGAACTTAAGCTATAAGGCATAGTGAGCTAAATCCTTTTACTGAACCAATAAGCAAATAACGAGCAAGTCATTTAATTCACACATATGTCATGCATGAGTAATCACATAAATGCAACAATATACGCAATTTACCGAACACCACATACAGCACGGATTTGCGCCCTCCGTTACCAGGGGTTGAGATATCACAAACTACATGCCAGCTCTAGGCTCTAGTGACCTCGGGTTGTCTCTCAAGATAATTCATATAATCTATATATACTTTTAAAATATACTTCAATAATTTTGAAAATGCATATATACATATTCAGCCCTTTTATGGGTTATAGATTGTGAATGGCTCACAAGTCAATCACCCTTAAGCAATGAATTCCCGGACTAGGAAATTCCTAGATCTCAATCAGAGGGCAACATTTCCCGGGTTCTGTTTAGTTCCCAAAGGTCGAGACAAGGTGTGCCCATGGAGTGCAACCTTTATGGGGCCTTTTTGTACCATGATGTGATACCGATAACTTTCTTACATGCAAGACTCCATGATACGTGATTCATTTCGTTTAAGGTCAAATAGTCTTAGTCCATTTATTTGGCGTTTATGGCAATTTATACAAACAATCGTAGTTTCTACAATCTACATGTAGGGGAAAGCAACTATCAATTAGTTGAGCATAATTAATGTAATTTAGTGTTCAATCATAAGATTCAATCACAAACAAGAACCCAATCGACCCCCACATACAAATCCAAATTCACATATAAGATGCTTATAGACATACAGGTGCTCTAACTATAAGCACAAGCAAAGAACAGTAATCATCAAATTGTCACTCACCTAAGATGTGGTCCCTAATTGTAGCAGTCAGGTGGTAGATTGTCCTCAAATACTGTGTCACATGTTAAGACAAAATATTTTTATAAGTTTAGGTCAAAACTAACATATACTAATTTGGCTAGTTTTGTCGGTTTTCTCAGTTTTGAAGGTTTTAGTATTTTCTTTGTAACTTTTTCGTTTTAAATCCATTTTTCACATATTTATAGTCATTTTAAAGGGTTTCAAATGTTCTTTCCATTTCCGAAGTCATTTTGGTCATTTGGACTTTAGAACATAGCACAAAATCCTGAACAGTTTAGTTGCACTTGGTATGTGTTTGGTTAAGGCTCTTTTTGGTCTAATTTGATCTTCTAACCTAAATAAATTAACCCTAACCATTTGGAGCATGTTTGGGACTCTCAAATGGCGTGTCTATCCTTTGTTTCTTACCGAAAATTCCAAAGTTTAGGACCAGCACTTGGGATGTCCTTGTCCTTTTCAATGCTTCGATTAGACTCTTCTCTCTTAGTTGGTGTTAGTTTGTATTTTTCCTTTAGGATTTTTTAATTTCATAATTTTTCTGAGGATGTTTTGGCTTGTTTAGATTCTAGAAATAAAGAAGTTTTCATATTTAATTAGGTCTTAGTCACAGTTTGAAATTCTTGGGTTTGTCTTGCACTTCCTTCCAATTCTTCTACTTCTAAAAGGTTTATTTGAAATCCACACCTTTCCACCATTTAAGAAGCATAAGATGCATCCGAAATATACTTAATTAGATCCTTATCTCATGTGTCAAGAAATGCAAGGGATCCTCAATTTTTTATCTTCATTTATTTCTTTCTAAAAGCTTCCATTTACAAGTTACAAAGGAAAGGTGAGCTCCACGGTTTTACATCCAAAAGGGGGATTATAGTTTCTAATCTTTTCCCTAAGCTAAACATATATCAATACACATGGAAAGTTACAAAACTAAAGCAATATAATCCTATTCTAAGCTATGGAATTGAAATATTACAAGGAGAGAAAGTAGCATCAACATGAAAATGAAGGATCCTACTTGTTGCAGTTTTGGGCGATGAAGTTCTCCTTTCTTTTCCTACTTCTTGGAGTGGCTTTGAGCTCCGGTTTTTCTATGATCTTTAGCTCTCTTAATAGCCCTTTGAGTGATGTAGATAATACCAAAAAACGAGCTTGGTTGGAGGTGGTTAAGGGCATGTTTAGGAGGTTGAATCAAAGGGTGCACAACTGGGATAAAATGGGGGACAACTTAGGGGTTCCTCTTGTAACTTGATTTTTGGGTTGATGTTTAGGGATTTTTGGGAGGTTCTTAGGAGTCATTTTCTTATGTTAATGTTCTAGAATGGTGGGGGCTTCTTGTGGAGGTCCAAGGGTGATGAAATTAGAAAGAAAACTAGGAGGAAGGTAGTTAGAACATTACTGTTTTGAGAGAGAGTCTTGGTGCGATTTTTTAATTTTTTTTATTAAATGCAGTGATTGGGTAGTTAGTTTAGGGAATTATCCATTGGTTATTAGTATGAGTTCATAGGGTAATGCTTTGTCCAATGTGTAGAAAGTTAAGTCCTAAGAAATCATACCTGCAACTAAGGAGTGATTGGGCATCAAATTCACCCCATTTGGTTGCCCTTTAGTTCCCCTTTCATTTAATTAGGCTCAATCTAGTTACTTTTTCGTCACTTCCCTGGTTTTTCCCTAATTGCTTCCTAGCATGTCCACATTCCAAGCAGCAGATTTGAAGGGTTGGTTTAGCTGCTCAATTCCTTTGTTTTCTAGTGATTAAATGGGCCTTAAATAGGGCTCATATGGGGGAAATTCGATATTTAATTTAAGCCTTAAGTCTGGTCATTTGATGGGTTAAATGTTGGCATATCTCTCTTAATTCCAATGATGTTAGGGGTTATGTTTTCTAATTTTGTTTTGCTCAATTTGATTATTTATTAGAGTTGGATTTAATTAAATTTTAAGTGTTCTCATATTAATTATAGGGTAATTTATCGTTGTCTAAATTTTAGTCTTGTTCGAATCGAATCTCGGGTTTTTCCGAGCTCGACGTTAGTTTTTTTTTTTAAGTTGGAAGAAAATCCTAATGTCAACAGTTGGTCCTAAGATTTTGGGAATTGAATTTGGGCTTTTTGAATGTCCAAATTCAAGTTTAGTTTTCTTAAGGCGATGTTCTATTGTCGGGGTTTGATTTGGTTTCAACTTCCTTTGCCTTTGGATACTCTAGTTAGTTCGCGTATCACTAGGCAACTCCTATTTCACAGTCATTTTTTCTTATTCGTTTTTTTTATGTATTTCTCAAGATTTTTCCTTCATACTAATTATTGATTTAAAATTTTCTAGGGTTTACACCTACCTTGGTGTGTGTATGTGCTTGTGTGCATGTATATGTATTAATGTAAACATATGTGGTGGATTAAACTAGGGTGTGGTTGCACATGGTAAGTTACCAAGGTAAGTTCAAGCTAACAATCATGTTGCATCCAATGATGGGAGGTCTGGTCAAGCTATAAGCCATGGTAGATTTGTAGTCTAGTGTTGCTTGTGGTCTAATGCATGGGTTCAAGTTATGGTGATCATGGTTTAGTGCTTGGGCTCGAGCCATGGTGAGTCTAAGTTTGACACATGGGTTCAAACAATTGTTAGTCGTTTATTTGTTGCATGGGTTCAAGCCATTGTGAGTATTGGTTTGCCTCCGGTGCATGGGGCATGGGGAGTTGACCATAGTGGCCTATGGTTTAGTAAGCCATAGTGGGTTTTGGCAAAAGAAGAGGAAGAAGAAGATAGATTGAAGAAGATGAAGGGCAATTAAGGGAAATGAGTAGTGAATAGCTATACATAAGGTCTCCCTTTATAATAACTATTCATATTTAGTGGGAGTTTTTTGTTAACCCAAGTAACTATTTATACCAAGTAAACAATGTAATAGGCCTATTTTATGAAATAGAAAAGGAAAAGCAATTTCATTCATCTTCTATTCAATGAAGTGAATAGGTTATAAAATTCTTAAAAGTATTACAATGAAATTGGTCAAAATCTAAAGAGAAGTTTCATATGCTTTATTCAAATGAAGCTAAGTGACTTTCATACAATGTTTTTGTTGAAGCAAAACATCAAACTTCTTGAAACTCAAACTTTTTACAAAGTTATGGAATAGTTTGATAATAACTTTCGAATTTCCTTCTTTTGTCTAAACAGAATCTACTTTCCTGTTTCATGCAACATGCATTGTGTAGTTACATCATCCAAATGAACCTTCACTCTCCACATGATCTAATCGGTATAAAAACCCACTCTTTCCACAAGATCTCTAACAACCATTATTGTCTCTAACTAGCTAAACCGAGAATGGACACGCGATTGTGACATAAAGGACTAGCCCATTTCACACCATTCCATTTGAGTCATTCTTGAAAGGTGAATTTGTGATTCCTTGAGTAAGATTTCGCTTTTTAAAGTTAATAACATGATTTCAATTCTAAACCATTCTATTTGAATCATTATCAAACGTAATATAATAGAATAATGGAAAACATTAATAGCTTGTTAGTTAATTGAATACAATAAACTTGTAATAGAGCACCTATTCACTAAGAATGAAATAAGGTTATAATAAATAGACTAATAATACAATGTAAATGACTATGTTTCCCTATCTTTTAGAAACCTTAATCACTAAGGCAATTTTATGGTACTGTTTACTATTGACAACTTATTATACTATTAATGAATTTTATTTTTACTATTATTCCGTAGTGATTTACTACTACAAAAAAATTGTGTACACGTTATCATGAAGGCTATCGAGACTATCGATAGCTTCCTTTTATTGTTAATAAATCTAATTTTTACAATACTTTTAAGTGATGATACCATAAAGTTCCCCTAACCACTATTATCATTCACACTAACACCTTCGTCCCCTATCTCTCTTTCTCTGTCTCTCTCTCTCTCTAGATGCACCATGTGTTGTTAGCTTAAACTATCTTGGTCTATATACATATTATTGTGGTGGATTGAACTAAGGCATGGTTGCACACGATAGGTTACCAAGGTAGGTTTGAGCTAACAACCTATAGTGCATCCGATGATGGGAGGTCTGGTTGAGCCATAAGCCATGGTAGATTTATGGTCTAGTGGTGCTTGTGGTTTGGTGCATGGGCTTGAGCCATGGTGATTATGGTTAAGCGCATAGGTCTGAGCCATGGTGAGTCATGGTTTGACACATGGGTTCAAACCATAGCAGCTTATGCGTGTGGTTTGGTGCATGGGCGAGTCAACTATGGTGACTCATGGTATGGTGAGTCGTAGCAGTTTTGGTGGAGAAGAAGAAGATAAGTTGAGGAAAATGAGGGCAGTTAGGGAAGATGGGCTATTAATAGCTATTCATAAGGTCTCATTTCATAATAGCTATTCAATATTTAGTGAGATTTTTTTTACCCTACTAAATAACAATTAATACTAAGTAAATGATGTAATGGGGCTATCTTATGAATAGAGGGGAATGATAACTTCATTCCTCTTCTACTCAATGAAGTGAATTACTATAAAATTCTCAAAAGTATTAAAATGAAATCAATGAAAAGCTAAAGAGATGTTAAGTGACTTTCAAATGAAGTTTTCATTGAAGCAAAAAGTCAAACTTGTTGCTACTCAAACATTTTACAAAGCTACAAAATAGTTTGATAAGAACTTTTAGATTTATCTTCTTTTGTCTAAACTAAATCTACCTCCCCTATTTCATGTAACATGTTGTGGGACTTTGCTCAATTAAAGTACAGTCACATCATGGAGCCTTGACAAGTCTCCACACGGTCTAATTATCATATCCACTCTTTTCACAAGATCTCTAATGACCATCATTATCTCTAAATATCTAAACCAGATATGGACACAAGATTGTGAGACAAGGGACCGACCCTACCCTTTCTTTAGTCCATGTTAATATTATCCATGAAATAAAATTCATTTCTTCGTACAATTAGGGAAGAAAGCAAAAAGATCAAATTGGAATTTGTTGTACCTTATAGGTCCACATTAAAATTACCATAAAATGAGAAATATTAATATTAATGGTTACCTTGAAGAATATATACCATGCAATCATTTAAAAGTAACTATATAGTATTATTGTTAATCTTTTCCAACCAATGTCATTAAATATAGTAACATAAGTAATAATTATAAACATACATTGGAATTTTTTTTACATGATATAATCATTGGGATAATCTTAACAATATATTACATATATTATAAAATAGTGATACATAACATAATATAACTTTATTATAAATACACCTCTTTATATTTACTTCATATGTACTCATAGCCCCCTAGCTACCATTGAAATGGAGAGTTTGGATTTACAAATCTTTGAAACACGTGCTTTGAAATACTTACTTTTTTCTTTTTGGCAAGTTTACTTCAAATGACTATACTAAATGATTGTTGCTCTATCTTTTTAGATTAACGCTCAAAATTTACTTGACAAAGTTAGAAATTTTTACTGTCTAAGGATTGTCTAAGATAGAGTTTTGGAGTCGATCAAGGAAAAAATCTACCATAAACCTCAAGGTTGGAGAGGTCACCAGTTAGCACCAAGGAAAAGAAGTCTTGCTTAAATTCATATATATCGTATGTCATTTCAACTTGTACTATTAGTGTTTAATGTTTTCAAGGTAGTATTTGGTTGGTAAAATAGGATAGTATAAAAAAAAATAATATAATTCTAGCTATAAATTTTATATTTGTTTGATACGTACCGTACTGGATATAGATTTTTATAATAAATTTAATTTATGCTATAGAAAAAGATGGGGTTTATTGATGATTTGTAAACATAAGTAGGGTTAATTTTTAAAATTTTATAAATATATTTATTTTGTATTATAAAATAGATTTTTATACCATCAAATATATTATATAAATTTCTAGTTTTAGTTTAGTATCATGAGGGTCCTTTTGTCCATATCTTGAATCAATATGTAAATTAAAGAATTTATTCAAGTACTATACTCTAAAAATATGATAACCACACGATATCTAAGAAATGGTTTAAGGAAGATTTTAGCTTTGTAGCAAATTTTTAGTGGGGTGAATCTCAAAACACCAATATATATATATCTTCGGAAAAACTGGAAAGATTTATCGCAAGCGAAACAAAAAGGAGTTCTAGGCTATATAAGCAAGATGCACAGTTGAAGACATGAACACCAACCCCATGCTGATCCGACATCTAGAAGAGAGGAAGAGCCTGTTTTGTTGCTCAGAAGAGGATGGAGGAAGGTAATCAAGACGACCATGTCTGGCTTTTCCAACCCTTCGAAGTCTCGAGGAAAAATTGGACGTATCCTGCGGTTGAAACACTTTTTGATGTTTGTCTGTTCTCCTTAGTAAATCCTGAAACAAACGCAAACAATGACTAGGTTATAGACAGGGAAAGGTTGGAGTTGAATTGTTGCTATAAAGTTCCTCCAACCTCCAACCTCCAACCCCATCCCATCTCCTCTTGGAAGACTAAGACTCAAAGAATAATTAGACACATCCTATAGTTATTGTTATTCGTTGATTGGGACTCTATCCCTAACCATTTGATGTATCCTTCTCTTTCCTGCTAAATAAATCCCTGGCAAAAAACGAAAATCACTCCTCTTCTCATCATTATTCTATGTCTATGTGTATATAGGCTAATTATGGTTCCACTTATCATGAAACCTGAGGCAATAGGTCCAAGTGAATAATGAAGAAAGAACGAAGGAAAGGAAATAGCGATACAATTAGCTAGGCCGCCCATGGAACCGGTGCCGTGTTAGGATTTGGCCCCTACGAGCCGATTACCGTTCGGACCACCTAAGACAAATCTTGGACGGCAGGTCTTAGATTATACGAAGTTATGGTCTGATCACCATTAGAGTTATTGCAAATAATAAAAAGTGGACTTTTGAGTGCAAATGTCGACTCAACTCCACGAGGATAGCGAATAGCGATTAGCAATTTACCTGAAAATTGGTTTTTTAATGAGACGGATTAGATTTGATTTTTCACTCTTTCAAAATTATATTACATATAAAACTGCAAAAAGGAAGGGAAAAAAAGAAAGAAGAAGGTGCAACTAGACTAAGTTAAATTCACTAACTAATTCAAAAATCTTTTAAATGAAAATTATACATTAAGAACACAAGTTTATTATAATCACCCTGGACTAATGAAGATTACACAATGTTTAGGATTGTATCACTAGTTTAATCACTTTGCATAATTATTCGAAAACCTCTCTCAAGCATTATTAAGCCTACTTATTCCATTGAAAGATTGGCGTTTCCAAGGTTTATTTCTCAGTATTACTCTTCATTCGATGACAGTATAATTTCCAGTTCATCTCTACCAAAATACATTATGGGTTAAGTCAAGATGAAAGTACCCAGCCGATTTGAATGGTCCCAATGATTCGAACATGGGCAAATACGTTTATTAATTCTTAAAGGAAGTCATCGAACTGGGTTTTCCAAAAAAGTCCTACAACATTATCAATTCCCACCCAGAGTTCTGATTTGAAAATGTCATCTATTCAATATGTAGAATTTTGCTATACTAAACAAAGGAATAGTTTATTATTATTGTCAAATTATATGGCTTTATTTGGAAAGATTGTGTAAGATTCTATAATGTATAATTTCCTAATTTTTAGGAATTATAATTAGGCACAGATTTTTTTCATTTAAGAGGTTGTAGATTTGTAAGAGTTTTCTTTCCTTTTTTTTAAGCTAGTTAATTATGTATATAAATTCAGAACTGTAACTTAATTAAAATAAGACAAAAATTCATTATTATTTTACGTTTTGTATCATGGTATCAACGTTGTTGGCTCTTTCCTAACAAAACTTTGAATTTTTTTTTTCTAGCCATATCTAACCGAGCTCCATCTTCGCTATTCCTCTCATTGTCTTAGCCTTCTCTCTCTTTTCCCTTGTTTGTATTTTTTTTTTTCATTCAATCAATCATGTTGGAACATTCTGTTGAAATTATTAGCCTAGTCATGACTGCCCCTACACTTGAGAATATTACTGCTACTGCAACCGGAGATTTACAGAGCATTCAAGCCACATATCGATTAAATGGAAAAAATTACTTGAAGTGGTCACAATTGGTTCGCACTTTTCTAATGGGTAAGGGAAAATTGAATCATTTAATGGGCATGGGTCCCTCACAGGACAATCCCAAATTTGCTGCATGGGACAAACAAGACTTCATGATGGTATCATGGTTATGGAACTCGATGCTGCCAGAAATTAGTGATACATGTATGTTTCTCGGATTTGCCAAGGAGATTTGGGAAGCTATTCAATAAACATATTCCAAGGTTAATGATGCTACACAAATATATGAAATTAAGACTAAAATTTTAGTAACCAAACAAGGGACTCAAATTGTCACTAAATATTCAAGTTTCTTACAAGGTTTGTGGCAAAAAATGGATCATTATCAATACATCTAAATGTACTGCAGTGAAGATGTAGCAATTCTGAAGCGTTTTGTCTAGAAAAATTGTATTTGTGATTTTCTTGCAAGATTAATGTTGAATTTGATACTATTAAAGTGTTGATTTTAGGAAAATTGAACCCGCCATCTTTGAATGAGACAATCTCAATCATACACGCTAAAGGAGGACATTGAAGAGTTATGCTTGAACCTCAAGGAACAAATGGTTTTGCACTTGTTACTAGAGCCACATAATCGAAAGTGGCAAACAATCCTCCTTTGTTAGTTACTCAAGGCTACTCAACCAAACCATTCAATCAAGACTCTATTCTGCACATATTGCAAAAAGCATTGTTACACCAAGGAGAGATGCTGGAAACTTTATGGTAGGCCCAATTAAAAGCTCAATCAAAGTGTGAGCAATCGAAGTCAGGCACATATGGAGAGTACTTTTGTCAATTAGTGAAGGAAATTCCAAGAAATCTATACCTGAATTTAACAAGGAGGAAATTGAGAAACTAAAGACTTTTTTAGGGTCTTTTGAGAAGCCAACTTTGATAGGTACTTGTTCATTGGTGTTTTTAGGTATTTCTTCTTCCTCTTGCACTAATGTCTCAGAAAGAAATTCTCCTCACATGTGGCTAATTGATTCCGGAGCCACTAACTATATGACCTATTCCTTCAATCATTTTATCTCTTATACTCTTAGCTGTAGCCATTGAAAGATCACAATAGTTGACGGATCCATCACCACTATAGCTGGCTAAGGGGATATTTACATAAACAAGGACATTATACTAAAAAATGTCCTCCATGTTCTAAAGCTATTTACAAGCCTTGTTTCCATTCAAAAATTAAGTAATGATTTAAATTGTAGTGTAAACTTTTTTCCTTCACATTGTGTTTTTTAGGCACTAGACATGAAGAAGATGATTGGACGTGCTAGTTAGAGAGACAGTCTCTATTTTTTGAAAAAATAAAATAGTACAACAAGAGTTGAAAATCTTATATCTACATCCTTTTTTTTTCTAAGGCTATAATGTCAAACCAAAATAAAATTTGGCTTTATCATCTTCATTTAGGTCATCCATCTCTTAGAGTGCTCAAGTTGATGTTTCCTTCCTTATTTAAGGGTCTTGCTTTTGAAGCCCTTCATTGTAATGATTGTGAACTTGCTAAGCACAACTGTGCTTCCTTTCCAATAAGCAATACAAAAACCTCTATTCATAGTGATATTTGGGGACCTTTTACCATTGAAAATGTTTCTAGTGCTAGGTAGTTTGTTTCATTTATTAATGATTGTACCTAAGTCATATGGCTTTACCTCTTGAAAAATAAATCTGATGGGAGCACCATTTTTCCTAATTTTTACAACATGATAAATACTTAGTTGATGTAAAAATTAAGAGATTTCGAACAGAAAATGCCAAGGATTATTTCAATCAAATCCTTACTCCATTCTTTCAAAAAATAGGAATCATTCATGAATCCTCATGTGTTACCACTCTACAACAAAATGGAGTGGCTGAGTGAAAGAATGGCCATCTCCTAGAGGTCACCAAAGCATTACTGTTTCACAAGAGTATTCCTAAACAATACTAGGGTGAAGTTGTGTTAATCATAGCCCATCTTATTAACAGACTCTCGACACATGTCTTGGGGTTCAAAAATCCAATTGATATCCTCACATTTTCCCAAACTTCTCTGCTTCAAACAATCTCATTCCTCAAATCTTTGGGTGTGTTGCGTTTGTTCATGTTCATTCACATAATATGACCAAATCGGATCCACGTGCTCTTAGATGCATTTTATCGAATATTCCTCCACACAAAAGGGTTATAAATGTTTTCATCCACTCAATAATTTTATTTTACTTTTGTAAAAAAATGAATCATTTTTTAAAAACACTTATCTTTAGGGAGAGACCTTAAATGAAGATAAGGACACGTTTCTTCTTGATCCTAGTATTGTTTAAGATGTTTAACCTGAGTATATCCCCATAATTGTCTCTAAGTCCACTTTTCCATCAATTGAGTCAATCGAGTCAGCCAAATCAATTGAAAGGATGGAAGATGAGGGACATCAAGATAACATTTCGCCGCTACAAGTTTATTCCAAGAAGAAACTACCAATCTCTCGACCAGTATAGGTACAATCTCCCATTTGTGTCGTTGCCCAAATTCTCGAAACCACTTCTAAACTAACTAAAAGAGTCACACAAACTAAAATAACAGACAAACATGAAAAACCAAGTACTAAAGACTTAGATATGCCAATTGCACTTAGAAAAGGAACAAAAACTTGCACAAAACATCCTCTATATCTCTTCATGTCCTATCAAAATATATCCCAAAACCATAGAGCCTTCCTAACCAATCTCCATACAATTCTCACACCAATAAATGTAACCGAGGCATTAGGAGACAAGAAATGGGAGGATGATATGAAAACTGAGATGGAAGCCCTTGAGAGGAACAAGACATGGGAGTTAGTTGAATTACCAAGAGGAAAGAAAATAGTTGGGTGTAGATGGGTTTTCACTATAAAATACAAGGTTAATGGCTCAGTAGAAAGATACAAGGTGAGATTAGTGGCTAAAGGGTACACTCAAACCTATGGCATTGGTTATCTTGAGACATTTGCCCTTGTTGCAAAAATGAGCACGGTACGGATACTATTGTCTTTAGCTGCTAATTTTGGGTGGAATCTACAACAATTTGATGTTAAGAACGCATTCCTCCATGGTGATCTAGAAGAGGAAATTTACATGGAAGTTCCTCTTGGATTTGGATCTAAAGGGGGAATGGTGTGCAAGCTGAAAAAGGCTCTTTATGGGCTCAAACAATCACCACAAGCTTGGTTTGAGAGATTTGCTAAGGTAATGAGCTCATTAGGATACAATCAAATTCAAAGAGACTATACTTTGTTTATGAGACACTCAAATTGTGGGAGAGTCATAACATTGTTGGTTTATGTAGATGATGTCATTGTAACAGGTAATGATGAAGAAGAGATGAACAATTTGAAGCAATGTCTCCTGAAGGAGTTTGACATCAAAGAGCTTGGAAAATTAAAATACTTCCTAAGCATTAAAGTAGCTAATTTAAAGTAAGGAATTTTCATCTCACAACAAAAATACATACTTGACTTATTGAAAGAGACAGGGAAGATAGGTTGTAAATCGGTTGAGACACCAATTGAATTCAATCATGGATTATGTGATGCACCAAAAGATCTCATAGTAGATAGAGGATCCTGCAAAGGCTTGTTGGGAGGTTAATAAATCTAGCACACACAAGACTAAATATAGCATTTGTAGTTAGCATGGTCAGACAATTAATGCACAATCCTAAAGTATCACACCTCAAAGCAATAAATAGGATATTACAATACTTGAAAGGTGGCCCAAGAAGAGAAATTTTATTTAAGCAAGGTATAGGCACAAGCATGACATTAGAAGCTTATACTGATGCAAATTATGCAAGATCTTTGGTTGACAAAAGATCGATGTATGGTTACTATACTCTCTTAGGTGGGACTCTTGTAACATGGAGAAGTAAGAAGCAGAATGTGGTAGCAAGATCAAGCGCAAAGTCAAAGTTCAAATTAATGGCATTTGGAATATGTGAATTACTCTAGTTGAAGATAATCTTAGATGACTTAAGAATAAAATGGGAAAGACCCATGAGGTTGTACTATGATAGTAAATCAACCATCAATATTGCTCATAACCCTGTTCAACATGATTAAACAAAGCATTTTGAAGTTAATCGACATTTTATCAAGGAGAAACTAGATAGTGGTTTGATATGTACTCCATTCGTTTCAACTAAGAATCAGTTGGCAAATGTACTCACAAGGAGACTATCAAGCACTGTGTTTCAAGATATTATTAGCAAGCTTGGAATGGAAGATATCCATTCACTAGCTTTAGGGGGAGTGTCGAATTATGTGACTTTATTTGGAAAGATTGTGTAAGATTTTGTAGTGTATAATTTCTTGATTTTTAGGAATTATAATTAGGTATAGATTTTTTTCCTTTAAGAGGTTGCAGATTTTTAAGAGTTTCCCTTCCTTTTTTAAGCTAGTCAATTGTGTATATAAATTTAGGGTTATAACCTAATTAAAATAAGATAGAAATTCATTATTATTTTATGTTTTGTGCCAATTATTATTATTATTATTATTACACGCAGTAAAATGAATGGACCATTAAACCGTCTTTATATTTGATTTCTTGTATATGACGTTGATTTTAATTTCATTACAATTTCCAATTATGATAATTCCACCACTTTTTAAATAATGACAAAAAGGGGAAAAATTAAAACAAACCAAAACGTTTCCTTTATCATATGACATCCATATAGAAAAGAAACAATTCTTTTGGCCAATTATTACTTGCATAAGTTTTATGGCACCTTACTACAATATAATTCATGATTACCCTCTATGGCCAGTTATATTCCATGCGCCAAGTCTTGTTGTTATTGCTAAAGTACATGCCATCTGCTCTAACAGACCAAGAGCAAGAGTACTTGCACCTGCCCATGTCTCTATGAGCGCTAAATGCATCAATATATGTGCTCTTCTCCCCCCAAATGAGTGAACAAAAGAAAAGGGTGGTCTTGGCCACATTCAGTTGAAAAACAATCAAATATTCTTGGTGGGGAACAAGTTGCTTGGTCCCAAGATCATCACCCTTAGACTTGCAGTGAACAATCAACGAGGAAGATTCGACAGGTAAGTCGTTTATTACATGAACATGGTACTTCCTGAAAAGGGCATCGTCACCTTTGCATGGAGGAGCTGGAGCTGCATGAAAGAGAGAGAGTGAACATACTAGAAGAATGAAGAAGAAATTAAAGGTGATCATCATGCTTAGAAGGAGGGTTTGTTCTTAAAGGTAAATTTGGATATTGCATTCCCTCTCCTTAAATAGGGGGATATGGAGAGTAAATGGATCCGTTAAAGTTGAGATTTTTTTATATCCTAAAGTCAACAATGTAGATTTCCAACCCCCCCTAATTTGTCACCATTTGCCTAACAATAAATAGGATCATATCCTCATTTATATGTAGTTTCCTAAATGAGCTCTATTTGCACACTGTTAAAAATATAATTAGAGTCTAATTATCACAATAAAGTGCTTTAGTTTTACTTACGTTGTTTGAGGTGTCCATTTTGTTCTTATTCTTAGATATCTTCTTGTCCATAATTCATGAAATCTATATCTATATTATTAATTTAAAAAAAATTATTAGACTTCACAAATTTGTATATCATAGTCCCTTACCTAATTCATAATATAGGAAATGTAGGTATTTATAACTTAATAAATAGCTTGTTTTTTTCAAATCAACTTTTGTATATAATAGGCACCATACATTAAATAATTATAAACTCTTTTATTTTTTGAGCACAAGTTTGATGCATACATGTTTTTCTAGTATATATATATAAAGTGTATTTTTAGTACTTAACGCTTATTTATTTATTTTTATTTAATTTTTTAAGTTTTTTTTTCTATTTGAATTTTTAATGTTCTTAAATTCAAACAGTTTTTTCTAAAACTATATATTTTAGGAGTTATAGGAGGATATATACATAATTTTAAAAGTTATAAAAAACTGAAAAAACCTTTGAAAATATATATTGATTTGTCTGCATCTAAGTAATATTTTTGAAAATTTCCAGGCACATCCAACGGTTATAAAACTTCTGAAGAGATGTAAAGGGGGAAAAGATAATGCAAGATGCAATCCGAAGCTGGAAACCGCAAAAGGAAACGCCCACCGTGGGGCTCGAACCCACGACCACAAGGTTAAGAGCCTTGCGCTCTACCGACTGAGCTAGACGGGCCTACATATTGACTTTTGACCGTTTAATATTATATTCTTATTTTCTCTTTTAATGGAAATAACAAGAAAAAGAAGTGTCCCAATTGCCTGATGGGTCACTCGCGAGAAAGTGGACATGACACGAGCAAAACAACAAAAGAAACATTTTGGTAAAGAAGAAAATCTTTGAATAAATTACAATTTTATCACCTTAGACTTCTAAATTACAATTTCACTTCTTTATAACTTTATAAAATATATATATATACAAAGTATTGCTATTTGCTATTTATGTTCCTTTTAGTAATGGTTTTGGAACACTAGTAAATTTTTTAAAGGTTATTTATATATTTTCAAAAATTATAAATATATAAAATTATACTTTCGAAGTTTAAAAAATCTATTCACATACAACTAATAATTTAGAAAATCTATTTGAAATTATCCAAGAATCTTTTTCATATTTATTTAAACAAGACGAGCCCCCTCCCTTCCAATGAAAACATGCTTAATGATTGGTTCATAGCTTGCCATATTAAATAATGTTATAATTAAATTGTAAATACCTCCTCTAAGTTGTTAAATGAACTTCCAAAAATATTTATGATTGATCTATGGAACTTGAAATAAATGGGAATTATAAATTTTTATCGCTAAAAAAAAATATAGAAGGGCCTTTTCACCAAGTTAACGAAATCCACGAAAGGGAAAAATATTTATTGTGTTTTCGGACATTTTTCCAAAAAATCACGGCTAAAGGATAAAGCTTAATATATAATATTAAAGGGCAAAGCCATTTTTGTGTCACTAATAAAATCATGCATAAAATCACACTATTAAATACGATTTTCGAATTTATTTATATTTTAACAATCCATCATTACACAATTAGGTATTATTTTCTTTATTTTTAAATTTATAGATAAATGCCATTGCTATGATTTTCTGTCACATTATTGTCTTCACCTATCAAAATAAATTCTCATATATAGTCTGATTTTCCGTCACTTTATAATCTACAATATTAGAGTGCGTGTGGTCTTTGGTGGTCTTACATGGTATAGGAATTATATTGGTCAAATAAATTTAAAAATAAAGAAAATAATTGTATTCAGAGAAAAATTACTTTGGAATTTATTTTTTTTTGTAAAGGTATGTATCACTCTTCCATGAATAATAACTATTATATAAAGAAAAAACTGAATTTTTCAAATAATCCCATATATGATTTATTTACCATTTTTTAAATCTTCATAATATGAATGAGTACTTATTAAAAACAAATCTTGATTTTTACCATTAATCTACCATATTTTTAAAAAATAATCTCATATATAATTTATTTACTTAATTATTTACTATTTTCTAAACCCCCATGGCATGGATTCAGTGTCTAATAGTACCTATTGAAAACAATCTTGAATTTTGCCATTAAGAAGATATTGTGGTGCAAGAAAAATGTGCTTTCAAGTACACAATAAAAAGACAATTTTGTACACCAATAAATGGTCTAATAGTCTTAAAAAACATTGTCAATCATAGTATAGGAGAAGGGATTTCAATAGAGTTGAAATGGAAATTGAAATTGGATCATTCTCTAAAATAATAAAACAATAAAAATATAATTAAGCACGAAAAGCCAGCGTAAAAGAAGCCCGTCTAGCTCAGTCGGTAGAGCGCAAGGCTCTTAACCTTGTGGTCGTGGGTTCGAGCCCCACGGTGGGCGCCTACTTTAATTTTTTTTTACTTTCGAAATATGCCACCCTTGAGTAGAATCTCTCTTTTTTGCAGTAAAAACATTGAAGAAACACATGCCATGATGTGACTAATATCACATCCTAAATCTGGCCAATATCACAACCTAACATAGACCTTCCCTTCAGGAGGAATATAACTTCTCCTTGATCCCAAAAAAAAAAAGGGATCAATGTCAAACTTACCCAAGAACAGCATCACCACTGTTCTTAGACAATGGAAAGAGTTATTACAACATCAATGTCCTAATTGTACGATAAAATTCTTCTACATTTGTTCAACTGGCCTAACTACCTTGCAAGAATCAGAAGGTGCGCTACAAGCTATACAACCTCGAAACTCAGCAGCAAGCATATTTGAAGTCCAAGTTGTCTTTCTTCAGAAAAAAGGGAAAACAAGGATAAGGAGCATAAAGCTTCCAATAGCTCCAATCCTCTCAATCTTCAGCAACATAGAAATGCATAAAAATTTCTTCTAGAAGGCAACTATGGTAAATGAGTTCCCAATTAGGGTGCCAAATCAAAATTTGCTTCCAACAATGGAAAAACTTCAATGAGGGAAGACACGGTAAAATGGGGTTTCAGATCCACTTTAGCATACTCTGGGGAATCATACCTCCCGGTTTGATCAAGTAAGCAAGTAAATGCTCCAGCTCGTCTCCCACAAGCCACCTGCAAACCATAGGAAAAGAGCAACTCAATCATGATCTGTAGAATTGAATTTTATAAATGAAGACTAAGTGAAGTAGACAAACTGCATGTACATTAAAGCTAAAGGTGGTCAAAAGGTTCTTAGCTCTGTAAACTGTAGCTGCAACTGGATAGAAATAATTTATTTGAATGTCTGATTACATAAAGAAAAGAAACATGCAGAAAGGTATTAGAAAAACTAGTCGCAAGACTACTTACATCATCCTTAAGGCTGTCACCAATCATCATTACTTCATGGGGTTCAACTTCCCATGCTGAACATATATGTAACAATGGAGCTGGGTCAGGTTTGCAGGGTCGAAACTCCCTGCTCAGCGCTGGAGAAAATGTAAGCTGGAGAATAGAAGATCAAAAAGTTATTTTCAATGGAATAAAAGTTTCTGCTTTTAAAAAATGAGAAACATAGCAAGAATTCAAGCCAACATTGAGAACAAGAACATCATTTTTCCAGAAGGATTGTGACTGAGTGGCCAAGTGAACAAAGATTGAACTTACATGAAAAGGTGTTCTACTTAAAACTACATCGGTCTTTAGGTGTATATAAATCAAACATGAAATAAGATGAATTCTTCTGTATACAACAATGAGGTAGTTTTTCACATTTTCCTCATATCATGACTTGAAATGACTTGTCACATTTCATTAGCCACAAGAGAAAATTTAGATACCCACTCATTTGACTTTCCTAGCCTATTGTTCCCTGGCAAGGGGAAAAAAAAAATTCCTCTCATTTTTAATCCCTCCCACACATCCCCTTTCTTCATTTATTATAGCTGATTTCCTCCTGCACACCCCAAAATATATTTAATACTAGATCATTGATGGAAAAGAATTGCCTTCGTTGTCTCCAATATATCCATCCAGAAAACAACAAAAAATGATCTGGTTTATATGAGTTTCCATTAAATTGCTTATTTCTTCAGCCATATACAAGCAAACTGTCCAACATCAACAAACTAGCCTAAACAGTTCTCTTCCTTGTCATTCCTTCTCAAGAAAAATCAATTTGTACCAGGTAAAAAGTGGTAGAGCCTTCAGGTATCTAGAGCTAATTAAACAAAAAAAGTAGTAGAAAGTGATGTAACAGAGGATAGTGTTACAGGATCGTTTTTCAAAATTCATTTTTGGACTCGTTATAGAGAAAACCTGACAATCTCTTTTATCGGGCTCCATAAAAAGGAAAAATTAATGATCCCTTTGAACACTTAAATAATGAAATTTTTGGAGAAAAATAGGCTTGTCTTCTTGATTCAATTTTCTGCAGTTTAAGTACAAATGGTGGTGATTACTAATACATCCCACTTTCCTATTTTCACTCCCCACTTAAAGACCACTTCCTAAAACTGCAACTAACATGGTACACATTAGTGCACTGCTACAACACACAGTTAAACCATTTACACATGACACCTAATACAAATCAGACTTGAACATTCAAGTACACATAGCTGACATGTCAGCCATGCACATAACCACACACATGACAAGGAAAACCGAAAACAGAAATCACTACTGCACTACTGCTGTCTATTGTTTGTTTATACTGCTAAAACCTCCTTTGTTGCAATGTGTGTACACATCTTTGAAAGGAATAAGCTGTTTCCTAACAGATATCTATATGTAATGTGACATGCCTTGGTAATTTTTAAGAAATTTCAATACGAATTTAATTTACTAAAATTGAGATTTTAAGATATCTCATTGAAAATTTAATTTTAAAAAATTGATATTACCTTAGGTTGATTTTTCATTTAATCTCATTTCCAGTTTGAATTTCTGAATCAGGCAACTGCATACAAATAAATAGCCCCATCATTTAGGTTGATCTAGGGCCTAAAAAAGGTTTATATGACCTTTATGTGCATTTGTTCTACAGATAACAATTTTCTGAATTTTAATATTCAGCAATTTACCATGACAATCATAATGATAATTATTCAAGAGGAAAAAAATCTTCCAAACAATGATATAACTGTAAGCATATTGCTGGCTTCAGCATTGCTTGGGAAAAAGATTATAGGAAGCTAATACTGAAACATACCAGTGATAAGGAGCAAGAAAGAAGGATTTTCTAATGAAGAAAATGTGAACAATACAGTTGATCAATCATTAATTAAACTTACCCCGAAACGTGAATGAAACAAGTCAACTGCTTCCTTCACATTGCGCGTAATCAATCCTCTTCTAAAAGGAGGAAAAACAAAATAAGCTCCATTCCAAAAAGGAAAGTGAAATCATCATATCATCAAAATTGCTATAATCATTGTAAGCAAGTACAGATCATTCACCAACTTGCAGATGTATCTGTTAACCATTCATGTGTAACATAGGCGATTTAAGCATAAATGAAACAGTAACAAATCCTAATTTTAAGAACAGGGCAGCAATAGGCATGGTTCAATACATCCAGGAAAAAACAAGAAACTAAAGAAATAAAACTGATTCCTTCTTTCTGTAAACCAAAACCAGATATTCTGTTTTTAATTACATAGCCAAGTTAAATGCAGTTTTCCTCTACAAATAAAAAATTAGCAGAGTGTATGCATTTTGAGACAAAGGAGGGGGTATCTGGTATATTCAATATCGTAAAGTGACCAAGCAGTTGGCAATTAATATCATTATCCTAATGCAATTCAATTTTCGATGAGTTTGAATATGCAACATCAAGCAGGTCTGCTTTCTTGGTCTGAGAAGGACATTGTTAGAACTTAGAACTGGATCAAAACACCAAAAGGGAAGAGCTTTTATTATGCATGACGTAATAACATCAATGACCACATCTGGAAATATGTTTGAGCATTAAGCCGATGCTCAATAGACCCATCAAAATTCTTTAAAAAAAATGATAAAATGACTAGCAGGAAAATATGCTATGATTTTGATTTTGCCTTTCTCTGTTATGACTCAAGATATAAAATGAGACAATATCCATTAATATTTAGTTTGTGTACTGAAAATTATATAAGAAATTATATCGGTTCATAGTAGGCATATTCGCTTCTTGTTAAATAATTAAGTAGAAAGTTAGTCAAGTTAGCTAGATTACTGTAGAACGAGAATGTTAATAGGTAATGTATGAATAGGTTATTAGATATTGTTTCGATGGATATGCATTGGGATGGCTCCGATGGATTGAAAGCAGTCATAAATGAGGCCCTCAGAATCATTTTCTTAAAATTTGAAATTTTGGTTTAAGACTTATGCTAATAATCAAGATTTCGTGGATGTAATGTTGAAAATTATGGTAGTGCAAATAACAGAAGTCATGGATAATTTGGTTGGTGAAGATACTAAAAATATGAAAAAAATTCGATGAAAATCTCGAGGATGCTAAAGATGGCATTGACTATGAAGAGGATATTAAAACTGGATTATCAAACATGTGAGGGATACGTCCAATCATAATCTCTCAAGGTGGAATAGGTTTTTCTCTGGTTTCCACTTGTATATACAAGATAATTAAAGTAATTTAAAACAAATGAGAGTGTCTTGAAGTTCATGCAAAAGAAATACTTGAGAATGAAGATCAAGAATTTTGTTTTCTTGAATGGAAGAATCTGAAAAAGTAAAGAACTGCAGAAACAATAAAGAACAATCTAGTGATAAAGATTGAAAGAAAGAAGGTCATAGATAGAATGGAACTGATTGACAATGGACTGTAATTGGAAGTTGAGAAGAAAGATGGCACATTGTGTGTCCTAATAAATCTTCTTTTCCAAGGTGAAGATGTGACTGCAGCTTCTGTTCTATAAAGAACATGAACTAGTTGGTTTTGTGATGAATGAATTGGTATGCAAAGCTGATGCATATGTTCAAAATTCTGAGTTCTTCATCAAGTGAGCGGTTACTATTGGCAACTTAGAATAGTTTGGTCCTTGGCCAAGACTCAGACTGTTTAGAGCCTTGAGGACAAGATTTATCTCTAATAAGACAGCAATTGTTATGGCCAAGAAATAAAATTAGGCAATTTTGTTAGCATGTAATTAGTATACTAGACCTTATAATGAAACTATACCAGTTAATAATTGGCATGGCTTCTGGTTAAATAACCACGTAGAAAGTTAATCACCATTAGTTAGATTAGAGTACAAATAGGTTAATGGTATGATGTATAAATAGGTTTTTATTGGTTAAGGAATTAATTTATGAATGAAAATCTC
This sequence comes from Laguncularia racemosa, assembly GCA_037954665.1. NCBI lineage: Eukaryota > Viridiplantae > Streptophyta > Magnoliopsida > Myrtales > Combretaceae > Laguncularia > Laguncularia racemosa. Next base: position 4,164,576 of record JBBMOL010000031.1, on the reverse strand, counting down.
CAACGTTCACTTTATGCTCTCATATTTCTTAAAGATTACCTCATCATGAATCGAGGCATCACTTTCTTATCTCATTATTTCTTCTAATTCTGATTTTTCAATCTTAACATTCTAGCATGATCATTCACAAACCTTTAAACTCTAGCTGCTAAAATGATGCCCCATGGTTTTCTATTAAAAGCTGTGGGTAATAGAGATCACAAGTTCAAGACTAACAAGTAATCTCGTGGGTAGTGAGTGGGGTGCTACAAGGGGGCAAAACTTCTAAGATAAAAAAGATTCCTTCCTAGTCGTATAAGAAGTTGAAAGACAGATGAAAATTGTGATGATGTATTCATATTTTCTAAATCGGGTCACCAATTGCCTTCTAAACATGCCTATAGGGAAGGTAGAGGTTAAATCTAACGAATTGCTAATCACTATAGGGTCCATGTGGAGTGCTAGTCAAGTAAGGTTGTTATATATAGTATTATTCTACTGAATTGATCAAGCAATGTTTGCAAATATATGAGGCGATGCAAAAGAGGAAACGTAATCAACTAGTAATGGCAAACTTCCCACTTCTTTGTCTCTGCGAAGTCCTACACCCTTTTCCTTTAATTTCGTATTCTTTTTGCAACATGGTCTATTTATTTTCTCCATCCTACATACTCCGCAATTTGGACATGTAACAGTCAAGTCAGTGTATCTACTTAATTGTAACCAATAAAAGGACTCTGGTGCCATAACAAGACAGCATCCACAAAGGATAAATGAAAGTAGAATTGTACTGCCATATCCTTGAATTGTGCAAAATTCACAAACCAATCCCATGTCAGGTGCAAAGCAGCATGCCACATGAAAATCTCCTAAGCTTTATAGCAACATCCGGACTCATACTGCTACAATTCATTCCGAGAAGTAAAACAAAACCATGTGATTAAGCCAAGCATGCATCACAAATCATCTCAACCAGTGGCGGAAACAGAGCAGGGCAGATCCCTGCGGCTGCTTCCCTGACTCTGAAAATTTTTTAAATTTAAGCTTAAAAGATTCTCAATTTCCCTTTAAAAAAAATAAATGAAAATTATTGATGTTTACAGTTTTGCCCCAGTTAAAAATCAAACATTGCAACTCGAGCTCTCTGAGTAAAATCCTGGGTCCTTCACCTATCACAATCAACTGAAGAATTCAAAAATGAACAGAGAAGAGGAACAAGTTGAGGTAATCCAACCTTAAGTTCTTGGAATCAAGAAAGCCGCAAAGTTCTTCCGTACCTGAAAAGAGATGAGAAGTTTTAGAATGAGAAGCATTCAAAAAAAAAAAAGAAGGGATTTTTTTTTAATGTAAACAAACTTTCACCAGGCATGATTTGAAGCTTATCGAGCCCTTGTTTCTCATAATCAGCAATAATTTGATAAGCTTTTTGTTGTCTATCAGGAACCCAATTCTCAATTAGGTGTAGAATATCAATCCCAGAAGAGCTTTGTGATTTGATCCGAAAATACTCATGTTCGCCAAGAACAGCCTTGTACATTGCAGCGAAGTCGATAACTGGGACGGTGAGAGTACCGTCCATGTCGAAAACAATGCCTCTTAAGCGAGACTTGGGTGGAGTCATAGCCATTGAGGAAATGGAAATGGGAGCGGAAATGAAAGTGGAAATGGGTTTAGGATTTATGGGCTGGAGAGAGAAAAGAGCACGAGAGAGGAGTAAATGCATAGCGATGAATGGGATTGGGTGACAAGGACGATCATATGAAAACGTGACTGGTGTGTTTGGCTGTGTGGTTGGATTTGGTTGGATTTTTTTTTCAGGAGAAAGAGTGGGGAATGCCCTTTATGCGGTATCTACGAGCACTTACACCTTCTATCCATTTAGTGATGTGCGATTTTCGCTTTCCAAGGGAAGGTGTCGGGAGATATTTATAATAGCACGTTTGGGTGTTTGCTGAGTTTCAGAAAGGGCCCTTTACTTTGTCAAGCGTGAGAAATGTGACATTTCAGGAGAATACTCCTATGGTGGACCTCGGCATGGCAATTTGCTTCTCTCTCTCTCTCTCTTTATATTGAGTCCACCATCCATAAATTGTCGAAAAATGGTAGCAAATATCTATGGTATACTAGGGCTATTGCTTGTTTCTTCCATAATAACTATGACTAACTTTTCTCTCCTAAAGAACAGAAATTGTTTCACTAATGAGATTTGCTTATTTTCATGACAAAATGAGAAGAACGTATGATTTTTAGTGCTACCTCAATCAATTAACTAACTCACCATTGCATGTTTTGATAGTGTCTTTACCTAAAGCAACTTCTTGCATAGAAAAAGTATTTTTTAATTGATAAATAAATACTGATAAGTTATATATTCATTTTTAAACTATGCAACTCGTTTATGATATACATGGTACTCATTTGAGTAAGTATAGTTGAATTTTAGAAGATAAATAGGTATTCAAACAATTTCTTTCTTATGGGTTTTAGGGAGAGAAGAAATGTTTAGAAAGCTATATGTAAAGAAACACATAAATTTTATTACTATTTTCAAATCTACTTCACAACTTCATTTCCTTTTCTTCTGTTAGGGAATGGATGACTCTTGACTATTACACAAGTGACGAATGCAAAAGCTGCTAAAATATGCAATTGTTAATAGACAAACATTGAACTCTTGACTTTAACATGTGAGGCCACTACAAAGGCTGTCAAAGTTCATACAATTATTGTACTTAAAAATAAAAACTTTCATAGGACAAGATAAGGCAAATCAATGTTGTACACATGAGCATCTATCTGTCAATCTCTAATTGGTTCGTGTGAATGTGATAGATTACTCTCTTGTGAGTAATCCGAGTCATCATTTAGGTGTTGACCGTATTTAACTAGATATTCATCAAAATCCTTTAGATTAATGTTCAAATCCATTTTTTATTTGTCTTGGTTTTCCATCATCTATTGAGATTCACTCAAGGCATAATATATCTATTGCTTTGTTTCCCATAGTCATTGCTAAAATCCCATGCTACTTTTGCTTCAAACGGTCCAAGCCATATCTCCTTAGGAACAAGGTGAGATTGGTGATGTAGAGTTTCCTATAGTGGACATCGTTATCCCTAAATGTCATAAACATTACTGTCGATGACATTATAGAAAACAATAGGATAGTATGGAAACTATTCTTGCTCAAGTAATCTATCTTACTTAACTATGTTGCTTAGCCTCTATAATCAAGGCAAATCATAAAAACTACAAAGAAACAAATACAGTCAAACTTTGGAATGAAGTTTTTCAATCTATGAGGATATAACAAGTATCATCCTTTACAATTTAGCTCAAAAATCTCAAACAATCATAATATTAATTTTGCACATATTTAAACACCTTTCTCAAAGATGATATTTCAATTGTTCTATCAATATGTCATTTCGTTTGTCTTTCTTTGCATTTATAGATGATGTCTCTAACATTCAAAGCTTAATTTTCTCATCGATCTCAACTATTTCATAATCTCATCTTTAATTCCTTATATTTAAATTTGTTGTGCTATAAATTTGGATAATAATCTATCTTAAATGTTGTCAATCTCCAGTTCATACTTCAAAATTATTCCTTTTTTGTCTTCAAACCAATAATCGACTTTCTATACATAATTGTCTTCCAATAAATAAAAATGTTATTCTACGATATTTTTGTCCAATTTTAGTGGAACAAATCAAATATATTACCCAAATTTATTTAACCAGTGGAGATGAGTCTTTACTTGTAAAAGAACTGTTCTCTTTTTTCTTATAACTAGCATTTATTATTCTGTCATTTATCTTTGCTAGTTTCTTTTTTTGAATCAATTTGTTTTTTTCTAAATATATCAGAGTAGAAATTATGAATGTATGCTTCTCACTTTTTTTCTTAAGTTAGCTTTTCAGAACCTTCATTTGTTCAAACATATAATCATATTATAAATAACTAAATTTATGTACACTTAAGTAAATAATCAATAATATGCAATAAATTTCTACCTTTCTTAAACCTTTGGTATAGAATTTTATTTTCCAAAAAAAACTTATTTATATCTTTGTTAGCATCGAAGCTTATTCTCTTAATACTTATAATTATATTGTTTTGAGTGAAGGACAATGAAGTTGAACACTTTATTTATAAAGTTAGAGGATGGCACTAATAATCAAGAGGATCAAATCAGTTTTAATCTATTTTAATGGTTACAGTGGTTGTTAACATGAGTATGATTTCCATAAAGATGAAGTTTTCTAACATTCATTAAATGTAGATTAAAAGGGCATTGTCTAAGATTGAAAAAGGAGGAAATCATGGAAAAGAAGACAATGGTCTTTTTGTAATGCCTTGAAGCATTTGGACACCTAGTGCAATGCGTCCAAATAACTTGATTAAAAAAAAAGGAAAGAAAGAAAAAGAGGTGTGCAAGCACATGTTGCAAGATCAAACCCTCAACTTGAGTCTTCTAAGGTGCAACATATTATTAATAAGGCATTAGTGAATCTAAGATTTAAGATGATGCAGACTTTATTGAAGTTCAATAAAATCATAATAAGTTAAAACATAAGAGGTCATTATACAAAATTTGTTAATGAATTTCTTAAAGTTTGGAACATCAATCAACACTTGGGAAAAGTTATTTCTTTTGCAAAACTACAAATGAAGAAATCATTAGAAGTTTCAAATCATCAATTTCATGCCAAATATGTAAATTAACTTCTTAGGGGCAACAAGATTAGTTCATGTTGCAACATGAAGCATGTAAAAAGACAATTTAATGCTGAGAACACAAATGCAAATGCATACTATACTATAACTTATTGACAAGCAGAAAAAAAAAATGGTAGCTCTATGAATATAATGAACAATCAAGTGATAAGTTCAACACTTCCCTCCCTCAAAAACCCCAAAAAAATTTCCATAAAACCCTTCTCTCCCCAGCAATGATAAACACATTTGCAGTGACTCTACTCATTCCCTTTTCATGTTCTCTAAAGAACTCAAAAGAGGTTGATATACAAATCTTTTTATTATCACATTGAGTTGCTTCTCATATATGTTATACTTTGAGTGAGCCTTTGTACTCTAACTTGGATGTTTCATTAGCATGTATTCATGATATAAGGATTTATTGATACATATTCTTCCTCCTTAATCCATCTATAAATTGTTCTCTTATGCATTCAATGTTGTTTATATGCAAAAGCCAACTCTCATAAAGTGCATGACATAAATTACCAACAAATAACACATATTTCATGATTCTATACATCTACATTGTTCTATATAAATGCATTATACATATTGTGCTTTATTTATCATTAGATATATATATATATATATATATATATATATATATATATATATATTATGTTAGTTTATTTTATTACTACACATGGTATATTGATTTATATTACTTACACACACATTTAGTCCGTTTACATAAACGATTACTTTTTGATATACATAATTGAATATGTTTTTAAAAATAGATGCATTTATTTAGCTATGTTTAGCCATATAAATATTATTAAACACATCTATATAAACAATTGGATATGATTACTGAAAAAAATAATTCAAGTAACAATTAATATCTTTCTAAATCACTTGATAGTTTCAAACCCATTTCATGTAGTTCATTAATGTTTTTTAGATAGATAGAAGATATTGCAATTGAAGCTACAAAAAGACATCACATTTTTTTTTAATTAGAAAATCATTAAAACCACAAGAAGTGGGTGATAAAAGAGCCTTCATTTGATCATTCAAATAGGCAAATTTTGTATGCATATAGAGGTTACAAGTACGTTTCTTTTCTTTTTATTGTAGAAAAGTAAAACAAAGGGATTGATAAAAAGAGTGCAATAGGATATAAAATAGAGAAAATAGGTTAAGCTATCATTTTCATTTCCTTCCCATCTTTATTAACAGGAAAGAGAAATAAATAAAGAGAGAATAGGAGAGGGAGAGAGAGATTATTCAATTTGTGGTTAGTTCATCTCTAGAGATATATGTGTCATTGTAGTTTGATTTTGGGTATGGACTGTTAAGTCACTATCTACAATATTTGTAACGACTTTAGTACATTAAAGATAAAGCAAAATATGTTGTTAGTTATTCCAGGTAAATTATCATAATATCCGTATTTGCCATGCTTTTCTCTTAGTAACTAATAGAAAAAGAGAGTTTTGTAAATTAGTATAACATTGAAAGATGCAAATTAATAAACTTACTTATTAACGAAAGAAGCTTAGAACCAATCACCCCAAATAAACCAATAGAAGTGGCATAGATCACTATATTTCAAAAACATTCATAATATCATAAATCAAATTTTAAATTATTTGAGTATATGGTTTAGTTGAATTTATATCTCTTTCAATAATTACTTGATAGTTGTAAAAAACCTACAACCATTGCTTATCTTCAAGCAAAGTATATATCAAAAGTTACAACTAAGGACAACTACTGTTACATTGATTACATCATTACATTAAATCAATCACAAATTGCATACAATGTGTTCATAGATTATAAGAGTTAACTCTCCTATCAATTTGAATTTAAACCATCATTAAATTTAAGTTCAAGAACTTTCATGCACAATTCTCTTAGTCAATTTTGAATTTGCTAAAAACACTTAAATACTAGAGTTAAAACTATCAATCCATAGGAAATCAAATTCTACCACATTATTTAAACAAATATTTAAAAACTTAAAATTAAGTTTAACATCAATTAATCCAAAAAGTTACATATACTTTGTACGTTTGGCTAAAATCTAAACACTCCCCTCTTTTATATTGATGATCATCAAAATTTAAGGCTATTATATGTTACAATAGTTCATCTCCTTTTTTTTTTTTTCTTTTTCAATTGGAGTATTTTATTCAATTGCAAGCACCTTTTCTTTTTATTTATGCTACATGAAGTGGTTTTTTCAATAAGTCCTAAGCTAAAAAATCTTGAACTAATAGGTTTCAATAACCCTAATTAAGAACCCAATCACTCTAATCATTTTTTTTAGAGTTCAGCTTTTTCGAACTATTGACTTAATCCTTTAACTATCTTCAAGCCAATGATCTCAAGTATATAACTAAGACAATAGGTATTATTCCCCAATGAACATCATTGGACCAAATTATTGGAGTCAACGAGACTTACTACTATACTCATTTTTTTAATCCTTAAAGTATTTATTTTTGTTAGAAAAAATTTCAAGAGAAAAATATTATTTATCCACTTACTATAGATTATCATGTTTAAAAACTTCTAATATCACATTTATTACGTAGGAATAAATTAGAGTAGAACTGATTGAAATGAATAAAATTAATTGAATTGGAATTAGTAATGGAATATTAAGTCTATTCTTATGTTTTGAAGTGTTTATGAAATGGAATGGAATGAAATGATATATAGTGGTATTTATCAAAAATACCCTTGATTAGTGAATATAATAACTATGCATTAATGATCTTAAAAAGGTTATTTAAGTAATTCATTAATAAAGATAAAATGGAATTGCAATCCCACTCTCTCAAAGGTAGAATCAAATTTCCCAAGCTTCTAAAAATGCTTTTAAACATAAGAAAATGAATGAAACCTGAAATTATGATTCAATTTTGAATCAATTTTAGCATACTAAACACAACATAAGGGATGAGTATGCATTGAAGTAACCTTAAAAATACAAATAATAATAATAATAATAATGTTAATTAATGGCAGTACCCTAAGGTCAAAAATAAAAGTTTAATGACTTGTAATTATACCTAACATAGATTTTACAATTCAACTTTAGTCAATTGTTAAAAATTCATTAATAGTCAAGTAAACTTAAGTGCAAAAACTAAGGAAAATTTAACCAAAAGTTGCTTTTCTACATGCATGCAAATTGATTTAGATTATGTCTATGCAATAAAATAGTTTTGATATGACAGTGTAATCTATTTTGCAAAATTTTCATGAAAAGTTCATAAGGACCATTAAAATCAAATATAAATCTTAACATATGTTACAATCAATGCACTCATCCACCCGTAACTCTATATGATTAATAGATTCTCACATTCAACTCTAGAATAAACAACTCACATGGAGGATAAGAACAAAACTCATCCTACTAAAGTATCCATCATATCATGCGGCTCATAATCCTATACTCTGCACGTTGTAAAGACAAAAGGATTAAGTGAAACCTAAATAAAAACAAGACAAAAGCAAAAGCAATAAATAAAGAATAGTGGCTATCTCCAATGGAGCATTAGCTTGACTTCCCTATCCCATCAACTAAGGTCTAGCTAAAATATGTCTCATTTCCAAAGGTCTAACAGGCCAAGGGAGGCTTATTTCTAAGCTATTCAACCTATGGCTCAACTCTCTTAAATTTACCTAATGTAGAATCTACATCAGGAAAAGGTTTGATGGTAAGTGCTAGCTCAAACTTAATTATGTTTTTTAAGGCTGTAAGTACTACAAATTAGACACATTGTTTCCACATCTCATTAGCAATTGAAGAGGGCTCTAAGCTACCTAATTCTATTTCACCACACCCAAGGTTAAAAGGCCATTACTGATGGGAATCTAACCTTTAGCCCCATCACTAAGGATAAAGCGCACAAACTCTAAAACCTCACATGAAGGATTATGTTCAACCAGCCAATTGAGAAAGAGGTTGCCTTCACCCAATCCTAGGAGTTGCATAGCCTACCCAATTGAGACACCCACTTGATAACCACTTAGATCAAGGGCTACCTAGAGAGGCCAACCTAGAATAACTAACTGAACAACCTTTGAGGGTTCATAAGTAATGACAACCAATCTGATCTAGCGTCCAACCCATCAACTTCAAACTACCCTTTACAACCGATTAACCGTGCTTTAATCCACCAACCACCCAAGCAAGGAGCCAAGCTAACCAATTAATTAGTAATATTCAAGTTCTCCCACAACATGGCCAACTTTAACTTAAAGACCCAATACTGTTTATCTTATTCACTAGATAACCCGACAACCCTATAATGACGCATGTTTGTCTTAGTAGCTAGCAAAGGACATATTCCAAACTATTCTTAAGATCATCTCTACTACTTTAACTTTTTTTCTAGCACTATGTTTATGTAATTACCCTTTTAGGATATACTACTTTTTATTTTTCTTATTTTAGCCTTAACCTTAAAGGATTTACTATAAACAATTCACTTGTAAGCAACCAAAATCATCTTTTTTTTTAATACAAAGTGTACTTTTTCTACACATTGTGAGTTCTTCCTCTCAATTGCTTACTTATATCAACCCCTTATTAAAGGTTATGGCGAGTGACTCTAGTTTCTCTTTATACATAACATCAAAGTAGAAATTAGGATGTGTAACTTTTTCTTAGTGCATAATATCCTTAAGAACAGTGTACTTCTTTGTTAAACCCTTTTTCAATCATCTTTATTTTCTTATATACTTGGAAGGACCCATTCCACTAAATCATGTGAGATTGATGACCTAGTGATTGGTCCTCCTAAGCACATCAATTATGGTCCTAAATATCTAAAGAAATAATCTTGTATCCTTGAAACTAAAGCTTACAACCATGTCCTCCTCCAATTCCTCTTCACTCTCACTTAGCTTTGCTTTTTATTCTTAGTTATCAAAATCTAATTGATTGTCTCTCACTTCTTCCTCCTTAACCACTAACTCAACCTGCTAATGGTTTTTCTCCCTTAAGTTTTCTTTCATGCATAACTTCCACTCTCTCTCTAGAATAAGGCCTAAATAAGTTCCCCAATCATCAATCTTAGACATCTCAAGTGTTTTTAAAGACATAATCAATTTCCACTCCCAAAATAAACTAGAGGGGTTAAGCATGAGTTTCCTATGTATTCTTGTTGCCCACTTTTTAGAAAGTGATGGAGATTGTTAGCCAATAGATCTTCATATTGATCTTTATTAGTGAAATCATCAAATTGAACAAACCACCAAGGAGCCAAGAATTGAATTAAACCCAAGACAAAGGTTTTAGAGTTATATGGATATGCAACCAGTCAAGGAAGAGCAGTTTAGACTTATCCATCTAAATGAGCTAGCATGCTCATCCGATAGGCTTGGAAGATACACAAGCCATGCATTGTTCTAGTAATTCATTCAACTAGTTAATGTGCTCCCATTTGTCTAGCATAGTCAAAACATTAAGCCATCCAACTAGTTTAACTCTCCCATCTAACCAACCCCTTGATTCCAAACTCCGATGTATAACGTTTTCTATACTTTTATTTACAAAACTTTATGTTATTTATAGATATGCCATTGATAGGATTTGAGGACTTTAAGTAAGGTTTTAAGTCTTATTTTCTCATAAGACTTCCACAATGTATTCTTCTCTAGTCAAGATTTATCTAGAGCTATGATTATTGAGTGTTAATTTCTCTTTAATCTTTAGTTCTTATCAATCCTTTATTGTAATTGTGGCGAACTCGTTATTTAGGAATCATAGGTAATATTGGTTTCTATTTAACACCTTGCAGGAGCCTTAGCAATTATAAGCAATATTGATTGTTGATTCAACTATAGCCCAGTTTACATTCGATACTAGTGAGTTGTATTTAGTATTGCTTGTATCCATAACTTTTATTTTATTTACATTTAACACAAAAAACCAAACAATATAAAAACAATAGCTATGTTCATCTTGTTGTGCGCTATAGCTATAATGTAGGCTTAAGCTTCTCACCATTAATTGCATCATAATTAATGGCATTAGAGCATTTAGTTGGATGCAACGTTTCTTTATTTGCTTGCTAAAAAGTTGGTTACTTAGAATTGTGTTGAGCTGCCATTTATTATGTTATGGTTAATGTAGACTTTAGAAATGTTGCATTTTGTGTTGAAGTTGTTAGTAGGCATTAGGTATCAAGTGTTGTGTTTGTTGTGGGTTAAAGTTGAAAGAAATTGTTGGCTTTATTGTTTTTTAGCTCTATTGAAGGTGTTGTGAGATTGTTATTGTGTCTTGTGGTTATTGAATTGTGCATTGACGTTATGGAGATTGTAGTTGAGGGTGAGAAAAGCATAGTAGGTGTTTGATAAAATTCCCAAGAGAGTTATAGTCATAAATTTGAGTTGTATGAGATATATTGGAAGATGAAGGACTTTGAAGAGCCTTAGATGGCTTAGAAAAAGTGATAAAAAGCTTGAGTGCAAAGTTTAGCACCTTTCAAAAGCAATGGAGGATTTAACTACTTAAAAAATCGTAGTTTTATATGCAACCAAAACTAGTTGAGAAACCTAAACCATTGTGAAACCATTTGTGCTGATAGTAAAGAGGATCTTACTAAGGAAGAGTGATTCAGAGCATGAACTAGAGTGTAAGCACATGAATTATTTAAGCATTAGTAATAGTTAGAGCTAAGGTTACGAGGAAGCATAGAGTTATGAGAATTCTAAAGAAGATACTTGAAGGGAAGCTTAAGAGAGGAGAGCCTAGGAAGGTTAAGCTAACTAAACGAAATTAAATCCATGAATATTACTTAAAAGACCCTTAAAGAAGTTGAGCATAAAGTCAACATTGAGGAAGAAGTTAGTGAAATTAAAATTTACAAGGTTGTGAACATTGTAGTTAAGGAAGGAAGGAATGAATGAGATAGTAGCACATCTAATTGAAGAAGTCGACACTAATAATGAATGGTGAAAGCAAGGACCCAACTATTAGCCCAATAGTTGGTGAAATGAGCTCGTAAAGCCATTAGGGAGGCTATCAAAGGAGCAAGAAATCAAGAAGTTGCTGCATAAAGTGCATTGTGCAAGTAATAAGTAGTTATCATTTAGACTATAGATACAATAACCATAGCACCATCAAAATGCCTACTAGAGCCCACCTAGACACTCAGTTCAAATCTTGATACCATTTGAATGCCACTAGCACAATTTTTCATTTTGTTATTACCCTCTCCAATATAAGAACTCCCTTAAGTCTTATGTTGATTATTGAGTATTAATACTCACATATTACGTTCTTATTAATTGTTTATGATTGTGGTAAACCTGTTATTGGGTTGTTTATTGTTATTGAAAAATCTTTCAACACCTTGAATCACTTTCAATGTTTGTGTAGGCTATTAAACACCATTTGAGATTCAAAACTAGTTTATCTATGACATTAGTGCATATCTCTGTTGTCAATTACATTTATATCCACTTTATTTTCCCTTATTCATATTAAAAACCCAAAATTATAATTAGTTCCAACTTGGTTCTCCATTTAGGTGCCATTTGATTGCAATCTACATCCAAGCTTCTCACCTTTAGGCTGCATTATAATTAATTTGGTACCATAGCTCATTAGTTTGACATGCCCCATTATAGTAAGTTTTAGTACCTTTATACTTTATTCATTTGGAGTTGTTGGGCTAAGGTTTGAATCAACTCATTGCCACCTATACATTCATTGGTTGTTGTAGTTGTTGTGGGGTTTTTTTATGTGTAGTAATGGTGTTGTATTGATTGTGGAGTGGTTGTATTACATCGAAGTTGTATTTGTGTTGTGCTTGAGCATTACTTGAAGCGAAAAAGGTGAGGTGTTTGTAAAAATTCCCAAGAGAGATGACATTGTAGGTTTACTGTGTAAGAAGATGTCAAATGAAAAGTGTTTATGTTACGATAGGTAGAAGGCCATAAAGAGGCAATACTAGTTGGGGAAGAGCAACCAATACCTTCACCATGGAAAAACAAATGAGAACTTTAATGTAAATGTTGATGTATTTAGAAACTCAAGTGTTGAATATGGGAGGAAATAGAGTTGAAGCAAGATGAGGAGGTGGAAATAGGGTCTAATAGTGCTATGATGTTGATGAGATGACAAAAGAGGATGACAATTTAAGGGAATGTCATGTGGTTAGAGGGAATCTTATGCTAAGAATTAAAAATTTTAGGATAAAAATTCCGACCTTTAGAGGAAATAGTTCATTGGATGACTACTTGGAATAAGAGTAAAAAGTGGAAATGATGTTTGAGTGCTATAAGTACAAAGAGAGGATTGAAGTAAGGCTAGCATCTTGTGAGTTTATCGGATAAGTAGTTAGTAGTGGAAAAGTTTGGAGTCATAGTACTTGAGGGATGGGGAAAGTGAAGCTGTAACTTAGAGTGATATGAAGAGTTGGTTAAGGAAGTAAATTGTAGCCCCATATAGCCACCAAGAGGTGTTCTTAAAGTTGCAAACACTACACTAAGAAGAACTAAGTGTTGATGATTATGTTAAGAAGCTTAAGATGTTAATCATGCAATATAATGAGTCAAAGTAGCAAACAAATATTGAATTTATTATGGGATTAAAATATAAGATTAAAAATATTATTGAGTTGCAAGAAACACTTCAAAATGTAATACAATTGGCATCTAAGGTTGAGGGTAACATTAGTGGGGTCAACTTAAGTCTTCATATTCTACTATAGTTAATGATAAGTATAAAGGCAACTTGAAGAGTGGTGATAGGAATTCGTGATAAGCAAGAGGTGTTAAAGCTTAAGCATGAAAGTAGTAGTAAACAATGGGTACTCATTAAACTTAGTGACCAAGATCTTGAGTAGGAACACTAGAAGAAAAGGTCTAGTAAAATCTAATGCTTTAAATGCTTGGGTTTTGAGTACATTACTTCTCAATGCCCAAGCTATCCTTTTATAGTTATTAAAGGATTCATTCCTAAGCTTAAAGTGATAGGTGAAGATTAGAAAGAAGGGGTAGATGATGACATTAAAAAGGTTATTGTTGTCATTATTAAGAACTTTGACCACATAGTGGTTGAAAAAGGGCTCTTGTAAGCATTGGTAGTGAGATGAGATATTCATGATAAATCACCTATGGTTAATTGACAACGAGATAACTTATTTCACACTAGAGGCTTGATGAATGGAAAAATACGTGATATTATTTTGGATAGTGGAAGTTATACTAATGTAATGTTAAAGGGGTTTGTTGAGAAAATGAAGTTTCCAACTTTAGCTTACCTAAAGACATATGAATCCCATTGGTTTGATGATAGAAGGGTAGTACATGTGTGCAAACAATGCAAGGTGCCACTAGTTATAAGAAAGTACAAAGATGAGGTGATGTGTGATTCCAATGAATGCCACTCACGTAATTCTTGTGAGATTTTAGCAATTTGGTAGGCACACCTTGCATAATGGCTACTAGAAAACTTACAACTTTGTAAATGATGACATGGGCTATATTTTGTTACCCATGAGTGTTAAAGAGCAACGAGATGATTGGCTTGCTCTAGTTAAGAAAAAGAAAGGCAAAAGGAGCTTATCTATTACTCATACTTTGTCTTATTTCAAAAAAGAAAAAAAAAAAAAGCAGCCATTGGTTTTGAAGACAAATCATCTACCATCTGGACGTGATAATGTAATCAAGGATCCATACCATCAACCCAAAATGGGTTGAGGGGTGAGATGAACTAATGAAACCATTGGTTAGGTTGTTAAAGGGAGAAAGAAATTTAAGGAGTTAATGCATAAAGTGCATTGTATGAACAGTAATTAGTCACCCAAACTATAGATATAAGAAAAGTAGCACCATCCAAACACCCACTGCAGCCTATCTGACAACTGTGTTCAAATCTGGATACCATTTAGATGCCATTAGGAATCCCATCTAGTCGGTCATGTCCACAAAGTTGAATCCATCACCATTTAGATGCTAGCACATTTTCCATCTAGATAGTAATTTCAAGCTCTAATGATTGACATTTTGCATTTTGTTTTGTTTCATTTATAAAACCTCCAATCATTTAAAATTATGCCCTTAAGACTTATATAACGTTTACTTAGGGTTTTAGACGCCCTTCTTTTCATTAAAACTCTTTTATTATTCTCTTCAATGTAATAACTCTTTTGAGTCTTGTGTTAATTATTGAGTACTAACTCTTTAATTTTCGGTTTTTATCAATCATTTACGATTATAGTGAACCTATTATTGGGCTTCTTATTGCTATTGAAACCCTTTAACACCTCAAATCCCTTTTAGTGCATGTTTTCTTCTTAGCATGGTCAATCGGGCTTCATATGTGGTTGACTTAAATCTAACTTAGTCAATCTCTTTCCCTTAATTCATGTCCTTTTCGATTATCTTTCTTAGAAACTTGAACAAAGTCATCTTAATCAAATTTCAAACCCTAAAATCCTTTTTTTAATCCTTGTAAAACCATTTACGCACTAAAGCACTTTACAAAGATATAAGCAAATTCTTATTACATTCTAACTCATGATAGAACTACCTCTCTTGTAATAGTACCCTCCATCTAGTTGAAACTCCTTAAGCTTAACTCACACGAGTTTATTTGCCAACAAGAACTACTCAATCATTAGACATAGTAAGTAGTATTTAGGTGGCGCAACTGCTAGAACATTGACTTTGATATCACTTGTCGCATGATGGGAAGCCATTAGAATGCCCCTACGACGTTGGACCACCGTTAGATTCACATTTTTACTTTGATTTTGGATGACAAGACAACCTTCTATTACTATCTTCCAAGGTTATTTCAAGTCCATCCTTCTCATTAAGAGAGTTACTCTGGCATTTCCACAGTCCCACATATGTTTGAGGGGATCAACTTATCCAATTAGTTTGGGCACAAAGATTTACTAGAGCTATTGTGTTTCTTTTCCTTTATATTATATGTGTATATATATTTGTTTTATTTTAATGAATGTAGTTTATCATGATTCAATATCGATAGAGTAATTTATTTGTTTTATTATTCTTTTTGTTTTTCAAAGACAATTATGATGTGGCATATCTAATTGCAATGTTATGTATTTTTTATTAAGATTAGACACATGCAAAGTGCCCATTGGTAGGCTTGGCAAATCATCTTGCCATGTGTATGTTGTATCTGTGTCCAAAAAAGTTTATGTCTAAGAAACCTTAAGCCGTAACATAATCCACTAATAAATCATTTATGAAAATCTAAACCAATAATCCATTCCATTTAATTAGTGTGTCTAGTGTCTAAGTTGAACTCATTTATCGATTAAAAACTTGTAAATAAATTTATAAATTGCTTATAGATACAAATGATAAAGGAAAACTATAAATTTGTATAATTTAGTAACATCGATACTTTGACCATGACACTTTTATTATAATTTTTTTATTGATGAAAATTTCTATTATAAACTTTTATAATAAATTTAATATTGAAAAAGGCACGTTACCACATTGATCTTCTTTCATTTGAATCACAATGTAAAACTCAAGTAAAAGGTATATTGATAGATTAAGGACAATTTCCAACCATCACATCCAAATTTGATGAAATCATCTACATTTATTAAGTCAACAAATTATTACTCTATAATCTAAAGTACAAAGTATGCATTTTTAATGAAGAATATATTTCTTGAAAATTGGAAAATGTCACTAGTCTCCTAATTTCTAGCAATATCCTTTAAATTATAAATACTTAATAAACCCACAATTTAGAAACCATAATTGAGAAATCACAACTAACCTACATCTCTAATTAATGAAAGAAAAAGAAACCTAGAGTGAATAAAAAAATTAAAATAGTATAATATAGTAAAAAAAAAAAACAATAATTGTTCATGTCATAACCACAAATACACAAACGTCTACTTTTGAGTTGAGCTTTGTTACTCTAATTAGAGTGAAAAACACAAAATTTTCATTTATGGTGGTGTTCGAGTTGCACAAAAAATAAGACTAATTTCAAACTTACTGGTAAATCATAAAAAAGAACTAAAAATATTAAATTATAATATATTTGAAAGCTAAAAGAACAGATAGTTAGTGAATTTCTTACTTTTAATTGAGATTTGTGATTTGAAAAGAAGAAATTTAAAGAGAGTTAACAAGTTCTAGAAGAAGAAGAAGAGGCAAAACATGATGGAAAGAGAAGTTTTAAAATGAAACCCTAAATTAGTAACTAGTAAGTTTGTAAATAATACTTAGGCCCTGCTTGTTTTAAGAAAAACTACATGTTAGTGTAAAATATTCCCCCCCTAAAATTATTTTCCTAAAAATAGTATGTTTTCATGTGTTCAAGTGTATTTATAGAAATATATTCGAAAAACTTTTTTGGTATTTGATTTTCAAATATTATATAACTTGTATTTTTACCAAAACAAATTAATATTACATTTTATTATAAATATATTGTTTCAAATGTTTTATTTAAAAATAAAATAAAAGTAATTTTCTCATATGTATTATTACAACCCCTTTAGTTGAATTTCATAAATTTTAAAAAGTCTTCAATTTTGTTTGATAATTACATTTTTTTTCATATTTAAAATATAATTTATAGGTTAATTATAAAAAATAATATAAATATCATTTTATTAAAGTTAGAGCTCTTACAATGGTTAATTCAAAAAATGACATTCCATTTTGAAAAAAATGTCAATTTCCTAAAAAAGGAGTATAATTTGTTCCTTAAAAGAAAAATGTTCTCCCTTGTAAGGGAAAATATCTTCTACTTAAAGGCCTCTTTTTAGCATAACATAATGAATAGAGGGAAAATAGAGTAATCTTTTTTTGAAAAATATTTTTCTTAAAACAAAATAGGCCTTAAAATAAGACGAGGAAAAAATATATGTTATTAATATTAAATGGGCTTGTAAGTCGAGCTGAGACCTGTTTATAGGATTTATTCATTGAACAAGTTCATAAACAAGTATGGAGTTTGACACTACTTGAACACAAATTTAAACATATCATATTCAAGTGATTCATTTAGTATTAACCCATCTATAATTATATCGTGTCGTATTTAGATATGCGAATCAAATTTCAAATTATCAGCCCTACTTATTGGCTTTAAGTGATGATTGAGCTAATGATTTTTAGTTGATTAATCATATATAGTAACATCACAATCAAATCATGAAATGAGTGCATTTGCACCTTTGGCATTTTAAAAGATTAATAATGAATTGATTTTTTTTAATGAGATAGTATTTTAATATTGTATCCTACAAATGAATAATATCGTTTTTCAATTATAAATTTTAAATCTATCTTATATATATATATATATATATATATATATATATATAAAGATATTGACACATACATACGCATATTTTTATATTATATACTATATAACATTACGTATATATTATTTTATTGTAATATTTTATGATATAATATTTTACTATATATATGTGCGATATATATTATACACACACTCTATTTATAACCTTACATATTCAATACAATATCTATGTTTATCATACACACATTTAATATACTGTAATGTGTGTCCTATATACATATATATATATATATATTTAATTAAGATATTTATATTCAATGCATAGATATAATATTTATAATGTCACATAGTTAGTACATATATGTGTGTTATAATAATACAATATACTATATATCATTACGTGTAGATTTTTTTATGCATTTGATATATTTGAACATAACATTTCAATATATGTATAATGTATTATGCAATTATACTAATTACAAACAATATATAAATATATAATATTTATAATCTAATATAACGAGAGCACAAGGCACACTACACACACTTATTAGTAATAAAAACGAAGACAGAGTAGTTTTCATATTGTCTTTTCATTTAATTTATTTTTCAAGTTTAAAGCCATAGAGACCGATTGAAATCAAATTTTTAATTTTTAAAACCACTTCCAAATATATTAAAAAAAATGAAAATAAAAATCGCGATTTCCATTATAAACCTAATTCCTATTATCAAAGGCATCATCTGACATCGATGCATAATCGCCATTCTCAAAAACTCTTCTGTCACTCTGCCTGGGGCTGTCTTAGTTTCTGTAATAACTAGGGAAAATTGCAGTTGCAACTTGCAAGTGCGGCCATGGTGGCTGAGTTAGCTTCCGAGAGACAGAGGAAACAAAAAGCAAAGAGAAAGCGTAACCAATACGACCCAAAACTTGAACGACTCGACTCACTTCAATGGAATCCTTCTCTCCCCAATAATGATGAACACAATCAGGACGACACTGCATTCTCTCTCTTTATTGGCTCTGATGAACTCCAAGGAGGTCAATTTTCAAAGATTTTTTATCTCTTCTTGTGAATTTGATTTCTTGGCACTATGTCAACTATTCCCATTTTGAGTTTGTTGCATTATTCTGTTTCTTTGTCATATACCTTCGGGATGTATGTGTAGAGAAAAAAAGCTTAAACTTTGAAATGTGACTCCATTAATGTTATAGTATTCTCTTGAATCTGTACTTTGATAATAAGGAGGAGAGGAAGAAGGAGCTTAGTGTTTGTTAAGAGTGGTTATTGCAATTGGAGCTCCTTACAATAACATCAATATTAGAGTTTAGTGTTTGTTAAGAGTGGTTATTGCAATTGGAGCGTATTGGATTGGTTTGTTGTATGTTGTCCTATTAATTTGGAAGGATGATATATTCATTCTTGAAATGCTTAAGGATTTTATTGTGGACCATTAAGGATGAGCTGATTTCTGATATACTATGCTTGGTCTTCTTCAAATACAATTGGATGCAGGGTTTCTTTCACTTGAAGAGATTGATGAATCTAAATACGTGTTGGATATTCCTAAGCCTGAGAAGCAAAAGAACAAGAAAGCAAAGGCATCAAAGGAAAACAAGCATGCTGATGAGGATGGTGGCAATACTGAGGTTATTGAGGCCGAAACTAAACAGGATCTAGAGAAAGAGGGCCGTCAAAAGAAAAAGAACAATAAAAAGAAAAAGAAAAAGAAGAAGAAGAAAACAACAGAGGATTCTCAAGTTGATGAATCTTTGTCAGGTTGGGTATCTGCTGTTCTGATAAAAATAAACTTTTATGGGATTAATTGATTGATTAAATCAATTGAAGAGGTGGTCTTAAAGCAGTTTTAGACTGAACTTGTGGCCAATATGCTTGCAAGGCTTGTCTTTATTTATCACATATATGATTCTAAAACAATTTATATTGATTATTTGGTTTTTGGTTATGAAGTCAGCAATGGTGATGGTGATGCTGAAGATGATGAGTTGATTGATGATCCTGAGTATTATGCTTGGAATGAGTTGAGAATGCATCCTCTCATTATGAAGTCAATACACAAGCTTGGATTCAAGGAACCAACACCTATACAGAAAGCTTGTATTCCTGCAGCTGCTCATCAAGGAAAGGTCAGTCCATGCTCAAAGGAAATTTCTATGTTGATCGTTGATTGCGATGATTTAGTTTCTTTTTCAACTACATATGACTAGGATGTAATTGGTGCTGCTGAGACTGGGTCTGGGAAAACACTTGCTTTTGGATTGCCTATCATGCAACGGCTGCTTGAAGAACGGGAAAAAGTAATAAAGATGCATGATGAAAAAGGAGATGAAGCAGAAAAGTATGCTCCAGAAGGGGTTTTACGGGCTCTCATCATAGCACCTACTAGGGAGCTCGCCCTTCAGGTATTCTCATTGTACTGCCATCACTACTGCATCTTTACTGGCAACATGCTAAAAGTAGCTAAAAAAAGAAAAGAGTTAAAGTAACACATTTATTTGGATTGATTATGGAAACCAGCAACTTGATATCACCATTCCAGCTAATATGTAGTTAAACTGCTTCAGGTGTACTTTGATATTTTGAAACAAACACCTCATATTAAAACTCTTGCTCTTAAAATTTTTTAGTAATTAGTACTCACCGATGCATAAGTATGTTAGTAATGTAGCCGTTATTTGTTAAGCATTTCATGTATGAAGGCTCAGTGAAATCCTTAAAGCTTAACAGTTTGAGTTTATGGGTCACTACTTCAATCCCTCCCTCTTCTTCCCCTTTCAACCCTCCCTTCCTCCTTTTTTCTTCTCTCAACTCCACCCCCCCACCTAAGCTGGGACTTGATGAGGGAATTGGAATTTTTTGAGTGGATGCATCAATGGTGAGGAGATATTCTCAAACCTCTTCTGTAAGTTTTGAATTACTTTTGAATAGTAATTCTACTTGTATATGTGTGTTATTTTTCAGGTCACTGATCATCTCAGGAATGTAGGCAAGGATGCAAATGTCAGGGTGGTACCAGTTGTTGGTGGAATGTCCTCTGAAAAGCAGGAGAGGCTTTTAAAGTCAAGGCCTGAGATTGTTGTTGGAACTCCTGGAAGATTATGGGAACTCATGTCTGGAGGAGAAATCCATCTAGTCGAGGTTAGCATGAAATAAAAATCTTGCTTGAATTCATGTAGAGCCATGTATTATTTTATATGTGTTACTCCTTTCATTATAGGCTTAATGCATTAATGACTTTACAGAGGTGATGCGTAGAGTGAGTTAGAAATATATTGGAGGAAAGTACAGTGGAAAGTATGCACTATTTTATGGAAAATTTTGGATCTCATTGTCTTTATCTTTTAGATTATTATTATGGCTGAAACTTCCTACATATTTGAACCTGGTTTAAGGAAATGGGCACTGAGGATGCCATTTTAGGTTGATTTGATATTTCTCTTCTCCTGTCCCTAGCAGGGTTCAATTGCCAAAACTTTCTTATATCTGCTGTTGATAAACAAAATGCAATACTTTCTCTGACCAGAATTTTAATCAATTAATTTGCCCATAGCTGCGGTGGTTAATTGGACTAATCATGCCCTTGCAGTTACATTCCTTGTCCTTTTTTGTGTTGGATGAGGCAGACCGGATGATAGAAAATGGTCACTTCCGTGAGTTGCAGTCAATCATTGACATTCTCCCGATGAACAATGGCTTGGTGGAAGGAATCACCCAAGACACACAAAACTGTGTAACAGTTTCAAACTTCCAAAAAAAGAAACGACAAACTTTTGTTTTTTCTGCCACTATTGCACTGTCTGCAGATTTTCGAAAGAAGCTGAAGAGGGCTGCAGCAAAAGCGAAGCAATCAACAAATGAAGAGTTAAATTCTATAGAAAATCTCTCAGAGAGAGCTGGAATGAGACCAAATGCTGCTATCATTGATCTTACAAATAAATCAATTTTGGCTCATAAGCTTGAAGAGTCATTTATTGAGTATGTTTCACACTTTGCTTTCCCAAGTATCACCATATGGCTTTTTCTTTCCCTCTTGGATGCTACCAAGGCCATCCCACTGGTGAACAATATGAACTACGTTATTGTTTTACCTGAAAATTAACGGTTTGTTTTTGACATGTATGAGTGACTTTTGGTATAATTGCGGGTCTCTTGAGTTTAGAATTGGATTTCACAAAGTCAAACTGTAGGAATACATTCTCCATTAAAATAAGATTTTGATGGTTTTATTGGACCCCTTTCAGGACCTGACTTTGTCCTGCATGCTGTTTGTCTTGAATACATAAACTAAATATATGGTCTTTTTTTTTTTGGTTTTTGTCTAATGTCTATTTTTGAGAATCAAACATATGGCTATGATATAGCTTTTGCTTTCCATCTCTGAAGGCTGTCTTTTACCGTATTGATTGACAGTAATTTCTCACCACCAAATCCCATGATTGCTTGCCCACCCTCATCATGATTGCAAGTGAACCTTGAAACCTATTCTTTTTGGTCTTATCCAGATGCATCCTCCTTAAGGAGATACAAGAGGTTTTTCATCTATCAAGATATTGGGACCAACATATACATGGTTACCATGGCCATCTTCATGAGAGTGGTGTTATCTCTCGACTAGTTTGTTTATAGGGGGCCAAACCTACTCACCTTCAAAGTATCAGCACAATCAATGCTTGTAAAACTAATAAAAAAGTAGCTTATTCCTGATTTGTGCCTTGCCTACCTTTTATACCTTGATGTTTTATTGCCTTCCAAATCCTCTTAGCTTATTACTTATTGTTTTGGTAGTCTCATGATTATTTTTCCCAAAGATTGAGACTAGTTTATTTCATGGACTGTGATGCAGATGTAGGGAAGAAGATAAAGATGCCCATTTATATTATATTCTCAGTCTACATGGGCAAGGGCGCACAATTGCTTTTTGCACATCAATAGCAGCTTTACGACATGTATCCTCCATACTGCGGATTCTTGGTATCCATGTCTGGACACTCCATGCACAGATGCAGCAAAGAGCTCGATTGAAGGTTGACTGTCAATTTATTTGATGTGACAATTGTTCTTGTGTCTACTTCGTTTAGTTCCATTCTATTATGATTTGGTCTATATATGTTTTCACGAATCAGGGACATCTTTCATCATACAACTCTCTGCACATGTATCTCCACCCCCTCCTGTGGAAAAAGTAGGAAAAAAACACTCTAGAACCTTACTGTATTAAGTATTTTCAATTTCTTTGAGACTTAGGGCAACATTGGGCCTTTGTATTTTGATAAGGATTTTGTCAACCAGTATCTGGAGGCACAGGCACTGGATAACAAAACTTTTTTAATAATGCTCTGGTTTATGGCAATGATTTAACTTTATGGGATCGTTATACTCAATTGGTATTAGAAGCACATGCTCTACACAATTGTGAATGTCTTGCCAGTAAAGTGTACCATGCTATTCAATATGTTTATTGAATGAAATTTTGTACCACCTTTATGACTTTACTAAGTTCAGGGACTGGAGTCAACAATCCCTGGTATAACTTGGCTTAGTTTTTTGTTCTCTCAAAATTTCAATATTGTGGCATGACATGATTGATCTCCCTTGTTACAACTGTTTATATGTATATCTTTCGTTTCCTCCACATAGGCAATTGATCGCTTTCGTGGAAGTGAACATGGTGTACTTGTTGCCACTGATGTTGCTGCTAGGGGTCTTGATATTCCTGGTGTACGAACAGTTATTCATTATCAGCTTCCACATTCAGCTGAGGTAAAGTGAAAATTGAAATTCCTATATTTTATTTTCTGTGAGAAAAGATGTCTTTCTTTTGATATATAAGCTCCTGTCTTGCTCTGATGGCTAATTGTATTCCATGTGCTTTCTTGTTTGTTTAGGTTTACATTCACAGGAGTGGTCGAACTGCTAGAGCTTCTGCTGATGGCTGTAGCATTGCTCTTATATCACCAAATGATACCTCGAAATTTGCCTCTCTGTGCAGATCATTTTCAAAGGTAAATTTGTCATCCTTGAGTTGATTTAGTTTTTCTGGAGCAGATTTAGTTGCATGACGCTTCCCCTGGTCCCCTTCCTTTTGCCATCTCTTTCTTTTTTGCTGTTGATGTAGCTATTTCTATGGCATTTGCTTTAGTATCGGCTTCTTGTGATCAACTTTTGTTGATGGTTACCTATTATATCTCCTTCCATTATGCTTTTCATTTCAATTTGGGAATTATAATGATGGCATAATATTTGCTGGTGATTTGATAAATGTATTAATATCTTCTTCGGAAATTTGAGCTGATTTTTGGGTTTACATCTCAAGCTTGATGAGGATCTTAAAAGAAGTTGGAAAACACATGTTATAAGCCAATTACTGAGATAACAAAATTTGGGTTCAAAGTCTGGTTTTTTTTTGGGGCGAGAAAAAGTCCAGTTTGCCAATTTCTTTACCTTATAAATTAAGTCCACTAAACTATTCTGACCTTATAAGTCATAGTATTTACCAAAAAACTTTATTTTCTTGTCTATAATCCTAAGTGAGCTTGTTTATGTGCTTTATTCAGCACTATTATTATCAATAACAGAGATCTTCCATTATCAATTATGTTTTTTCTGCATGCAGGAGTCATTCCAGCGATTTCCTCTTGAAAATTCTTATATGCCAGAGATCATGAAACGATTATCATTGGCGCGCCAGATTGACAAAATATCAAGAAATGATTCTAAGGTACTCATCTTCCCAATTTCACTTTGTTGATTATCCTTAGATGTCTTAACCCCTTCCCTTCTTCCAAAGCTAGGTTAATATCAGATGGAATCTTTCAAATTCTAGTGATTGTGCTGTTTTTTCCCTTGTAGGCGGGGTTGAAGTTTCTATAACATTTCATGTAGCGAAACCAAAATCTAGAAGTACTGATTGGAAATGGACCATAGCATGATTTTTCTGTGACATTTGTGCTTAAACTTTTCTTTTTAAATGATTTATGGTTTTGATCCATAACTCTCTCTCTGTCTGCCCATGTGTTCTTGGATAAAGGACAAGGCTCAGAAAAGCTGGCTTGAGCGAAATGCAGAAGTATTGGAGCTATCTATTGAGGAACATGACAGCGAAGAGGAAAGAGTTGATGCATACAAGAGAAAAAAGGCTAGCTCTGATAAGTTAAAAAGGTTGCAACAGGTAGCCTGTCTCTTTGACAAATTTTGCTTTCATATCCTTGTTTAAGTATCATGGCTTTATCTGACATCTTTTTAAATTGCAGGACCTTAAGATGCTACTTTCCCGTCCACTGCAACCCAAATCATTTTCACATCGATTTTTAGCAGGGGTAATTCCTCTCTTTTCTTGACCTTTTTTTCTGTTCCTTTTGAGATTATTATTTTGCCACTTACTCTTATTATGACATCTGAAAGAGAATTGTCAAAGTATGATAGACATAGGAGGGTAGCTAATTGTTAAAGGACTTACAGCGGGGAAAAAAAATGGTACTTTGAGATAGCTCATTGATATGTATGAGCCTTATCTGTCTGAGTATCTTAAGTTACATTATACGCCATAGTGCCTTTGTGCTACCATGCTAAATCAGATGGGGCAGTTGATGGGGGCATCGGCTGTTGGAATTCCAAACCAGATTAGACCAGTATCTGTTTTTTAAGTTTTTCAAATGTGATCTTGAAATATGGCCAAAAATGTAAATGGGATCTTGAAATCTGCCTGGTTGCTTTTAGGATATCAAAATACTCTCCTGGTCATGCAATGGCACCATTATTCAAAAGAAACTGGGGAAAAGTATTTTAAGGGTGCTACCAGTGCACTTCCCAATTTGGTGGGGTGTGGGGGAGGCAGTGTAGGGCATATAATTTCATACTTATAAACTAATTTGCTCCATTTATCTTCTAATTGTATGTTAGTGTTATATATAAAACAAGTACAAAAGCAAAAAAATAAATGATGGATGGTGGATACAGGCCAAATGGATGGGTTAGGAGAGTAAATGCTGAAGCTTGGATTTGTTTGCATTAAAAATAGTTTCACATGGAGTCAACCGTAAAAGAATATGCATTATTCATCCTATATAAGGGTTTTTCTTAAATTATTTTCATGCATATTGTATTCTATCAAGTTGGGCAACCTACATCCAAAACTTAAATTCAGGCAAAAGTAATTGGTTATTTAAATCTTTTCCCAGATAGAAATGTATTTCCAGTCAGAAATACCATTTTGATCCTTGTTGGATTTTTTGGGGGTCGAGTACAAGCTTGGCTAACTTGTTTTTACAATATTTTCCTAAAGACTCAAGTTTATACACTGTTTCCCTTTGATAATATAGGATAAATGATCTGAATCTAATCTGCTGTAAATTAGAACATCTCAAGAAGTATTCCATGTTTGAGAATCATCACATTTACTATGAAAGAATGGAGCTAGAAAATGGATTGAACACAATTTTAAGTGGAGTGTCCTACTTTGTTCCCTGAGTGTGCACTTTCAATGACTTCTTTTCCCTGGATTTAAACTGTTTCAATATAGCAACAAGTCTATCAGGTGTGCTTTGCAGAACTAAGTTTTTTTCTGAAAGTTTCTAAAGATTATTTTCTAATATTTTCTTGAAGTAGTCCGCAAAGAAGAATTTCCGCTTACTTTGTGTGTTTGAGAATGGCATTGTTGAATCTCTTCAAATTATTGAATAATTCGAGCAGCATTTAGCTTTTTATGATTTTAAGCTTTTTAGACAGTAAACTAATACTTTTGCCTATAGGTAGTAAAAGCAGTTTTAAGAACACACACTATAAAAATTGCAAATTTGTGAACTCCAACCAATAGTGTTGATTAGAAGTATTAACTCGCAGTGCAGTGTTGCTTCCTTTGGAGGTTCTAGATTTTCAGTGCATACCTGGAAGCTTAAAATTATCTTGTCTGGATACAGGAGGTTTTGTTTAGATAGGCTACATGTGATTCAGCTGTTGAATACATTTGACTATGAACAGGTGCTTCCATGCATTGTCATTTGACTGCAGAATTTTTTGAAAGCTAGGCACATGATTCCCTCATCATTTTGTGACAATGCCCTCCTTACTTTATTCATGCACAACATAGGGTCTTTTCCAATTTCATATGCTGTAAGCAAGTAAGACTTAATTATTGGATTTCATTCTAGGCTGGGGTATCACCTCTACTTCAACAACAATTTGAAGAATTGGCTAGGCAACAATTAGCTACCACTGGCTCTGATTCCAGGGGGAGCCAGAAAGGGAAGCTGGTAGTGATCGGTCAGAATTGTGTAGAACCGCTGGAGGCACTTCGCAGTGCTGGACATGAGGTAATAGCAAGAATAATATTTTTTGATCCTTAGGATTTCAAATATTCTTCTATTCTTTATAAATTATCACTTTTCCATTCAACCAAGTAGTGAGTTTCTTGTTTTCTTTATCCTATGGATTATCATGCTAGAAAGTGAATTGATTAAAATCTTGAGTTTAGTTACCCTGATCCTATGGTTTTTGTGAACTGATTCGAATGATATGGCATGGTTAATAATATGTATTGGAATTGGCCTCTGGAAACAAGTCATTGCTGAACTAAATTGTAGTTCTAGAAATAGCATTTTCCAGGAGCCTGATATTACTAATCTGATGGCTTGATTTTGCACCTATTTTATTCTTTTCAATCAATTAATGAGTATTTGCTGTCCTTATGTGGCTATGTCAATCATGTCCCTGTCAATCATAATCTGATACATAACCAGTAGAATTATGATCGGCAGATGACCAGACAGGCAATTAAGTTGAGACAACAAAATGCAGATTGCAGATGTGCATCCTTGATTAGGCCACAATCGACACCTTGCTACTTGTTCGTAAGAAAGATGGTCAATTGCCAATAAAATATGAAGGAAACTGCTAGCTGAGGAAACCTGAAATGTTTCTTTTGGCCAGTCAGGAAACCTGAAATTTAGATGTAAAAAATCTTGTTTTGACTTTCAAAATTTTTTTGCTACCATTTTATGTGGCAGGCTGCTTTAATAAGTCATTTTTACCTATGTCCAGAGCTTGAAAAGGTAGAATTTGGACTTTGGTGTAATACTTATGACTCAAAATTATATGAAAATGCAGCGCTTGGAACTTGGGTTCTTAAAGAGACAATCTCTTGCGCATGGAACACAAAAACCTTTGATTTCCTTTCCTATCATAGAATCTATTGTTAAGCTGTTAAATTGGGTTCAGCATGATGGTTTGATAATGTACCATGTAGTTAAGTATGCATACCTAAATGACATGTTTGGTCTAATCCAGTAAGTACTACTTCCACACCTTGTTTTTTCTCTTCATATTTGGGGAATTTCATTAGCCTTTTATTTAACCTTCCTGTCTCTCAGGTGCGCATGGATCTGAAGGAAGTTGCCGAGAAGCGGAAGGGTATGGAGAACTTAAAAAGAAAAAGAAAAGAAGAGAAAAAACGTAATCCTTCTTCAAAAGAACCATTTCTATCTTCTTGTTTTAATTTTACCTGCTGAATTTTTAAAATTTTTTCTCCTCTGATTCCTTGCTCGGTCTTGCAGGTTTACGAGATCAGCGAAGGAAGCAGAGAAAAAAGATGAAAGGAGATATCAATTAAACTTATTCATGCTTTATGCTTTATTTTCTAATTTTTCTTTTTTAGGAAGAAGAAATACAAATATAAACATTAGTGTCTCTCTTATGTGTTGGGTTGACTAATCCCATATAATTATCCTAATTTTGTAATGCTCTGTTGAGATTATGTAAGTCTTCTAGCTGAACTGTTAATTCAATTTTGACAATATGAGAAGCAAGTGTTAATTTTCAACTTATTTCTTTTTATTCATGTTAGCCACATCTATATATATATATATATATATATATATATAAATAATAAATGTAATTGAATATTCTGTGCTGTATTTAAAATTTTTTGAATGGATTCTGAAGTAATAATTTTTGAATTTGCTATTGAGTTATGACTTTTTCATGCTGCTGTTTTAAATTTAGCTGCAAATGTCTTCCCCTTGAACAGCTGTTTGACATGTGTGTAAAGTCAGATTTAGACCAGCCCAAAAGGAAAAGTCAACATTTTACAATTACTTGTAAAAGTTATTGACTAGTCTTTGATTCTTAAATATTTACTAACTTTGATACGTAATCTAACATACAAGAAATCTGCAGATTTCTTCGTTAACGTTATGCATTTCGCCTCTGAGCATTCATATTTTAAAAGCTATATCCGTTTGCATCAAGCAGATAGAATAGTCATTTTCTTATATAGTTGAAAATCTAATGGCTAATGACTATTTTGGGGTTTCCAATTCGTTATCTACATGGAATAGTTTTACCTTTTATCATTTCAAGAATGTTCTAACCAATTATATATAGATATTTTGATGATAAAATAAACTTTCATTTTTATATATTGATTTTTTTTATCTAAATGTTTGAATGTGATTGATATGGATATATAAGACAAGAAATTCGATACAATTATTTTTATTTATTGATTTTTTATCTAGATATTTGAATGCAATTAATAAGAATATGTATAAGACAAGAAATCCAAGACAACAAACTTTTATCCATATCATATGGTATTGGTGCTTTCAACATACTATAAATTTTGAAAAATATGAATGTTTGTACCTTCAAAACTGTTACTATAACTCTAAAATCATTGCTATTAATGAGCCTTTTAGTAATGTTTTAGAAGTTTTAACAACATATTGGGATATAAGACATGTTATTGATAAGTAGTATAATAGTGAAAACATCTTTTAAAGTTTAGGAAGTTCATTAATATCGGACCATGGATGTATTTATAGTTATTCAAGATCATGTTGTCATATTTGATTGATATTTCTAGAAAGAAAATATTCGGAAAAAGGACTAGTAATATCCGGCTTTTTTAGCTTGAGTCATGGATAAAAATGAAGTTGAGATAGTCGTATACTTTAATCATGACTTTAATACGTGCTACACTTATAAGGGTGTTGGTTTAGAAAGGCCCTTTTCAAGATGGATCCTCTTTACCATAATCACAATATTTACACTTTCTCCATGATTTTGGCTTCATGAAAAGGTGACATAACATGCCATGATGCTCCCAAACTATCAATTTGAGCTATATTTTATCACATATTTGTCTATACTTATATACATATTTTGTGTAAGTACTTTATATTACTAAGACCGATGATGAGGTTGTCGTATGCTTTTTGTATACATATCTGCGTGCTTGCCATTTATATATCGTAACAAGTAAATAAAGGGACTGAATAAGACACAGCGGTTGCACTAGGACATACATGAGCAACATGGTATGAACTAATGTGAAAACCTTGAGTACGATGACGGCAAACATGGAAACCTGAGCTCATAGATTCTGTCTGAATTGAATGAGTCAACCCTGTTCATGTGGTTGCTCTAGCCAGCTTTCTTAATGTGAATGGGTATGCTATTATTAAGATAAAAAAATAAGATGTATGTTAAATAGTTTTTTCTATATAGGAATACAAATAAAAACAATATTTACGTGTAAAATAACAACCTTAATCCGTTTTTATCAAGATATGCTATTATTCTTATCTGTTACAAGGTTTTGACTTAGACTTTTCTCAGTTTAAATTATTCCTCAAAATGGGGCAAACATGGGATGATTGAATGTGCAGATTCCAGCCGTACTTAGGAATCAATAAGTCAGGATCTACGTATACTAGTTTTATTTTGGTTATAGGTGTATATGACTTTTTCTTTTTATTTTTGAATGATTATTGAGTAAGCAACCTGTCATTCCCAAGGAATATTTAGAAATACTTTTCTTTATTGCTTAGGAAAAATATATATTGGAACTTGTCCTGGTTTGGGGGTCTTAATGTGTGCGAAATGGAATCTTGAGGATTTCTTGACATTATTGTTTGCTTAGTTGTTTGTCATGTGAGAGAATCTCAATGATTCGAATTTCACATGAGTAAAATTGAATACTAAATTTAAGAAATTATTTTCTCCTCAATTAACGTAATGGTTTGTGGATTTGAATAAGATTATCACTAATGCATACTCATAATTTGCAAGTAGTATTAGATAACTTGAAGAAGTGGCTTTGTTATAGAGTTGATTATTTTCAAATGGTGTTATTATCCATTTTACTTACAATAATATATATAATTTTTAATCTATATCTCATTATTTATTTATTTTTTACTTATATATAGTACATCGATTTGAAGAGATACTATATGATACATTATTTGAAAATAGAAAACATTTATTTTATAAATCGAGTACATATTCATATGATACCCTAATATAATGAAAACCTATTTTTGATATAACACTTAGTCCATAACTACTGATACTTTTTTATACAATTTTTCTTTTTTTGTGTTTTTGTTTTTCTTCTTTTTTGATTAATCATTTTTTCATTAGATAGATGTATTGTTGTTTTGCATAGTAATTTCTTATTTGCTAAGCACGTAACGAGAGTGCATCATATTTGAAGGAAATTGCTAACTTCCCTCCAGCATTTATTTGTACTATGAAGAATAAAATTTGAGTAGAAAAATACAAATAAGAAAGGAAAACAAAAATTCAAAGTTTAATTTTGATGCATAAACGTGTTGATACTATGATTATGACATGACAACCCCACACACCTAAAATTCAACACAAAAACCGCAGGAAATGGAAGAGATCTATCCATTTGGGCAGCCTAGGTCAAATTAAATGTTGCCATCACTTATCATCTAGCCCCATTTGATTCCATTTATTATTTAAACATATAGCAAGTATTATATGTGAGGATAAAGATATGGGAAGTGTTTATACATTTAGATTTAAGTGATTTAATACTAAAATTTTATTATTATTATTTT
Organism: Laguncularia racemosa; assembly: GCA_037954665.1. Lineage (NCBI taxonomy): Eukaryota > Viridiplantae > Streptophyta > Magnoliopsida > Myrtales > Combretaceae > Laguncularia > Laguncularia racemosa. Next base: position 4,132,681 of record JBBMOL010000031.1, on the reverse strand, counting down.
TTATAATTTAGTGTTTAATGGAAATACTAAATCATATATTTTTTCAAAATATAGATATTAAATTATAAAATAAAATAAAATTTTACATACTTAATTATTTAAATCTAAGAAATACTAAATCATATCATCTTTCTTTATATTTAATGTACACTCGTTGATCTATACCATGTTAATAAGCTTGATGTGTGGAAGTCAAGTCCAAACATAATTATGGCATGTTTAGTATATATAAGTGGATAAAAAAGAAATTATTATTTTTAGATTTACTTTTATTTTTGCATTTGAATACGATTTTAAAAGGTAGAATCGTGATTTGCGATTTCTTGAAATTAATAATTTCATATTTGAGTAAGATTTTTTATTTATGAACTTGAAAGGGAAAATCATGATTTTATTCCTTTTCATTTTGTACTATTCTATTATGAAACATCCTTACATATCAATTTTGACATTAAAGTATTGTTTTTAAGTATAACTAAAAGAATGCATGTTTTTATATAATACAAACTAAGGGATAGATTTTAATTACAAGATATGATTCACATCAAGGATTTTGTTAACTTTATTTCTCTTTTGGTTTAAACAAAACTCTGATGGGTAACTGCATTTAATGCTTTACTAAAAGTCATTAACTTCTGTTAATGTGTCTATTTAAATATTTTTCAAGCATATGTTGAGGTGCCACATGTGTTGAATGTTATAAAACTAAATAATATTCGTATAATAAAAAAGTACAAAATAATTGGAAAAAACAAAAAATAAAAACATCATCATCATCCAAAGATCTGAATGGTCCTAAAAAAAAGTATAGAAATCAAGGTTTGTGAGGGAAATTATTATTATTATTATTATATAATTTAATTAAATATATTTAATAATAATATTTCGTTAAATCAAATTTACCAATCAATCAAGAATTGATACGTGTCAACTCATGAACAGAATTTTTAATGAAGTTAGAAAAAAAAATTAAAGGTTTAGAGTTGAATAGAAGTAAAGCAAAATATTAAAAATTAAATTTGTATAATTATATATATTTTTTACATAAACTCATCGTAATTATTTTTTAAAAATTATCGAGTTAAAATGAATAAGATTAAACTTACTTGAGAAAATTCCATCTTGCATATGTATGGTTTGGGAACAAGTTTGAGATTTAATGTATACTTTCTATTTTATTATTTTGCATTAAAAAAATAATATCCATAAATTCATTTACGTGTATCCATAGATCATTTCAACGAGTCAAGTTCTAATCTCCTCATGGAATGGACCGTAATCGAAGGAGGATGAGGCAGACCCATCCATCCCTTGCCCATGTCTGGTTATTCTTCGTACTGTGCCACTGCAAGCTATTCTGTACCACAAAAGACCTTCTTTTTCTGGGTCAAAGATGACGACTCCATTTGGAGATAGATGACAAGGCTGTCTTTGTCTTGGACCTTTTTTCTTTTTTCTTTTTTCTTTTTTTTTCCATTATATATATATATATATATAAATAAATATATATTATCCTTTCCCAACTCCCAATAATAAATAAAAAATTCATATGAACTAAAAAGGACTCTCCAGTGCTTCTCTACTCCTGGTTAATTTCGTTTTGTAGACCCAAGATGTCTCATATAACACCTCGACGCTGTCTCGCAGCGAATCTAATATTAAATCCACGTGAAAGCTTTACGTACTCATTTTGTTAAGGAGAAATAAAACAAATAGGAATTCCTATACCTCGTTATATACTTTTTAGAAAATTTAGATATAAATTTTAAAACGAAAATATTAATTAAGGATATTATATATTTAGTTCGAATAATCATTTTGTTTATTTGTCATTTCATAACATTGGCCATTATTGAATAGTTTAAGATGTATTGTTTCTAATGAAAAAAAGAAAAGAAAGAAACATATATTCAATCTATAATATAGGAAAACTTTATGTTTTAGTGTTAGATTAGATAGTTTTACATAAGAAATAAACTTAAAAAGAAAGTAATATGTTCAAACCTTTGAATTTGGAAACCCTAATTCCTCAAATGATTTAGCTAGAAATTATATAACATCATGAATTATCAATGCAATGATGCATTAGTTTATATGGAATATAATCTCTAAATTGGACTAATATGATTTAACATAAAATAAAGGAAATGTTGTGGATAATATTATCTGCATAAAGCAAGTTTTTAGTTCTGTGCCAAAATTCTTATAAAAAAATGTACTGAATTGGCAATAACACTAATGTAAAACGAATAGACATATGAAAAAACAATTGAAATGCCATTCTTTGTATTCTCTACCAATTTGCTCCTCAATATGGAGCTAAAATTTTCCTTCACATATTATTTTCCATTCGTTTTGATTCATAGATTATATTTTACAAAATTAGTATTTTTCGAAAGATTTAATGTTATATTTATTATTTCAATCTTATTTATTTTTATAATTAACTGCTTAAAGTTTGAAAATATTAATTTGTTACTTCAATTTCGTTTAAATTTACAATTAACTACCTAAATTTTTTTAATTTTTGCAATTAACTATCCCATTCAATATTATAAATTATCATGAAAATTTTGTAAGTAATAAATCGATACTTTTAAACTTTAAATAATTAATTATAAAAATAAATAAAATTAGGTACTAAATATGATATTTACGCTTTTCAAAATCATTGGCCAATATATAGCCTCTCCTTGCATCCATCGCTACCATTGAGCCATGCTTTTTCTATTGTCTTTTTTCTTTTTCTTTTGTCATAATTAGTAAAATGTTGTTGTTGGATAGGGACTCTACATGCTAGTTATGTTTTTTTACTATATTTTGTAATCTTTGCCTGAGCTATCGATTTTAAATTTTATTTATATTAATTTTTATATTCAATTATTGCATAATTAGAACAATATTAAGTATTGTTATTATATTTAATAATGATACAAATATACGTAATATTATATAATTTATTAATCATTTAAATTATATTAATTTTGAACATTAATAATTTTAATTTTAATTTTAATTTTAATTTTAATAATAAAAGCAAGAGGAAAAAAAAAATAGACCTATGCGGCAACAATTTATTGAGCAAATCAAACTATATAATAGACATATGTGCATGACATCTAATGTAAGGCAACAACAATTTATTGAGCAAGTGCATTGAGGTTCTTAGAAGTAATATAGAAAGAGTAAAGCAAAGACATAAAATAAATAAAAAAGTAGAATTGTGAGACCTTGATTTTAGCAATGGCTAGATGCTATAAAACTATAGAACACTTGAAGGAAAGGTTTGTTAACTGATATATTTTATTTTAAAATAAAAAGAGAATATGAACAATATATCACTAATTTATTAAGTAGAATGTGATATTACTCAATAATAAGATTAGGATTTCACCACTATCAAAAAGTTGGAGAGTGATAATTAGCTAAGACATTTAGAGTGTGCATACAAAAATTTTAACTAGGATATCATATGATTTTTTATATTGAATTCATATGCTTTTAGTGAAGCATGGTAGAAATGTGCCACTTAAATTTGGGATGAATTTTAAAAAATTAATAATAAGAAGAAGAAGAAAAAATAAGAAAAATAAAAGAGAGAACAAGAGAAATTTATTATTTTTATAATTTTTTAAAACTTTATGTGGTTAAATTTATTATTTTAATAAAATCGATCAACTTTCAATTTAGAATTCAATTATGTATAATTTATTTTTATCATCGCTCGTTATTAAATACCTAGTATTAATACACAAAATAACAATAAAATTAAAAATTAAACTGATTTTTTAAAAAAACATGAACATGATTACCAAAAATTCCTATTTTTTCATATCAGACAAAAAAAAAAAAGGCACGTGCTTGAGTACCCTTGAGGCCTTCAACGAATGCCTGGAAACTCGGAGATTCAATCAACCTACGAGGAGCTGCCACGTAAGGTACGTTCAACCTGCTTTAAGCATGATTGCTTTTGGTTTCAGATTCCATCTTTTGTTTCTTGTCGTATATCGTAAAATCGATGCGCACTAAAACAACAGAATTATTCCCTCTGATTTATAAAACTATAATAGAGTTGTTATTAATTTTTATATTTAATTGATAAAATTATCATTTTCTGCAACATGAGAAGTTAAGATTTTTTTATATGATTTAAGGAATAGATTATAATTTAATTTTTTAATGTATTTTAATATCTATCTTGAAATCTTAAAAAAAAATTTAAAAAATAACTATTACTTATATACTTTATTCTTTAAGAGTTATAATTTTATTTATATCTTATTTTATTTTACAAACCAAACATACTATAAATGAAAAGAGTAGTAGGTGCTAAATAGAAATTTATAACGATATTAAAACAAATGTATTTTTACCTTTTTTATGTTTATTTTTTGTAAATCGTGTAATCTTAAAAAGATAAAAAAAAAAACTTTCCTTTAAAATTTTTTTAATTAGTGCTCAAGAGCACTTGTGATAGGCACTTCTCTCTTACGTTATTTATCATTTTTTTTTGTGAATATTAATAATTTTTTAAAACTAATTATAGTAGCCTTTTATGTTGGAAATTGATAAGAATAATTGCATTTATCACCGACAGTTCTTAAATAATTTATGAATTTCTATTTATAACATGATCATGATAATAAGTTTCCGTGGACATTCATTTGTAATTTTATCAAAAGTGGTATGTTAAATTTCACACAAGTATACAAATTGCTGTGTATATTAATTATGCAAAGTTTTCTTTCACATGATAAATATTTTAATTTATTAAAATGTACCCTCCCTCACTAGTAAATAATAAGCTATTTTTTATTTCAAAAGGAGGCTGCCAAGGATCTATAAAATAGATAAGTTAGCTTTTACTCTTTTTAAAATAAAACTATTTTAAGTGCTACTTATTCAAGAAGGTCTTGATAATAAAATAAAGATACTTGCATCTACACACAATACCATTCTAAAAATGTAATTTAATTGCCTTTTATGCTGTTTAGATGTTGAGTTGTGTTTGCTGTTTTGGGTTTTCTCTCTCTTTCAACAAGCTGATTTGACTTTTGAGTTTGTTTGAGTAGGATTAGGAAGAAGTTAAATTGTGAATTTAGGTAAATGATGGTTGAAATGTTACTAGTGCTAGGAGAGATTTTAGGGGTAGTTTACATGATAGTGAAAATAGGGAGTGGTTGTTGAAAATTATCACTTTTTTACTTGGTAAAAGGAGAAAATAGACAGCCCTTTTTTTTTTTTTTTTGTAATTTCAAAAGTCAAGCGTTTAAGAAATATTAAAATTATTTCTAATATTGAGTCTTAGTTAAAGAGGTTGTTAAGTTCTCTTTTCGTGTGGTTCAAAACAAAAAGAATGGGTAGAATAATTCTTAAACAACAACCTAATCCTAGTTTTGTTGTTAACAATATTAAATCCCAAAATTACCTTTAGTTTTGTGATAAGTAATACATGTGTAATGTTTTCATTTAAAAAAAAAAGATTGATTATTCAACTTTGCCACATTGATTAGTAATTGCTTTTAGATAAAATTTTTCATAAAACATGTTACAATCTAAACCGCCTAAATTCAAAAGTATAAGCATTTTTTATGCCTTTATCTCACTTGTTGGATATTATTTACATAACTTCAATACATGATAAGTACTAGTATATATAATAAGAGAAATTATTACAAGTCAAAAGTGAAAGAAGCCCATTTCCATTTAGAAAACCTTTAATTTTGCCAAAAATTTAGATTAAAAAAAAAAAACCTCGATTACATTTATTTAAAATAAGATATAAAAGATTGCCTCCAGAATATTACACAAACCAAGTGTTGCATGCGAATAAATAAAGTATATAGTATATACCAAATGCCAAATGGGGACACATTTTAAAAGAGAATCAGAATCTCTTCATATAAGGAATCCAAGCATATGACAGCTCGGTACAGTGTTCATGTATTCAAACCAAAATAGTATCAGAATTCTCCAAAAATAAAAACAGAACTTTTCTTACGTAAATCAAACTCATGCATCGTTGCAATTTTAGCTATGTTTGGGATTAATGAAAGGAAAGTAGAATTTTTAATATGAAAGGAAGAAAATTGAGAAAAATCGAATTTTCGATGCCTTAGAGAACAAGGAGAAGAAAAGTATACTTTAAAAAAAGAAAAAAAAATTATTTGATTTTGGATTCTTTCTATTTTCCTTCCCCTCCTTATACAAACACAATGAAAGGAATCAAAAATACAAAAAAAAAAAAAAAGAAGAGGCAATATTGTATAAAAATATTCAATACTCATGATCTATTATAATAATTTCTCTCTCTCTATATATATAGTCGATTATAATCAATATCAGAAATTTCCAAATAGACATGTTTATATATTTATATTATATTATATTATATATATTTTTTCTTGGCCGGATTCCTTTCATTATTAAGAACGGAAAAGTCAAATCTCTCTCTCACACTCATACAGATTATCTTGCCTCTATATAAGGATCTACTAACAGTATAATCGCGCTCATATTTCTTACGCTCTCTTTCTCTCTCTCACCTCTCCTCACCTCTCCCACCCACGAACATGGCTGGCATCTGCTCAACGGAGCAGCTCGCTGCATACTTTGGTTCCAACACAACCGACGCAACCGGGGCCGCCAACTATATCTGTAGCCAACTAACCACCATCAACGGCACCTTCAGCGACACTCGCTATGCTGTCGACACCACCTACCTCCTCTTCTCAGCCTACCTCGTCTTCTCCATGCAGCTCGGCTTCGCCATGCTTTGTGCTGGCTCGGTCCGAGCCAAAAATACCATGAACATTATGCTCACCAACGTCCTGGATGCCGCGACAGGAGGACTGTTCTACTATTTATTTGGCTTCGCTTTCGCCTTTGGTTCACCCTCCAACGGCTTCATAGGCAAACACTTCTTCGGCCTAAAGGACGTCCCGTCATCTTCCTATGACTACTCTAATTTCCTCTACCAATGGGCTTTCGCTATCGCGGCCGCCGGTATCACCAGCGGCTCGATAGCAGAACGCACCCAGTTCGTTGCCTATTTGATATATTCATCTTTCTTGACCGGGTTCGTCTATCCAGTCGTTTCGCACTGGTTCTGGGCCAATGATGGATGGGCCAGTGCGTTTAATAGCGACAACTTGCTGTTCGGGTCGGGAGTCTATGACTTTGCCGGGTCGGGCGTGGTCCATATGGTTGGAGGGATTGCAGGTCTTTGGGGGGCTTTCATTGAAGGCCCGCGTATTGGCCGGTTCGACCACTCGGGCCGCTCCGTTGCGCTTCGTGGCCACAGCGCTACGCTGGTGGTTCTCGGCACGTTCTTGCTGTGGTTCGGGTGGTATGGATTCAACCCAGGGTCTTTTAACAAAATCCTCGTGTCCTACACCTCGGGGGACTACTACGGCCAGTGGAGCGCCGTGGGCCGAACCGCCGTCACAACCACTATCGCTGGGTGCACGGCGGCGTTGACGACTCTCTTCGGGAAGAGACTCCTTTCGGGGCACTGGAACGTCACTGACGTCTGCAACGGCCTGCTCGGCGGGTTCGCAGCAATCACCTCCGGATGCTCGGTGGTGGAACCGTGGGCCGCCATCATTTGTGGGTTCGTGTCAGCCATCGTCCTAATCAGCTGCAACAAGCTGGCGGAGAAATTCAAGTTCGATGACCCCCTGGAGGCGGCTCAGCTCCACGGTGGCTGTGGCGCGTGGGGTATAATCTTCACCGCGCTTTTCGCCGACAAGCAGTACGTCCGCCACGTTTACGGGGAGGGTCGGGCGTACGGGTTGTTTATGGGTGGCGGCGGGAAGTTGTTGGCAGCCCACGTGATCCAAATTTTGGTGATAACAGGATGGGTCAGTGCAACGATGGGGACACTGTTTTTTGTGCTCCACAAACTTAATCTTCTAAGGATATCAACCGAGGATGAGATGGCGGGTATGGATCTGACTCGTCATGGTGGGTTCGCTTACGTTTATCACGACGAGGACGAGTCCCAAAAACCCGGGATCCAGCTCCGAAAGGTTGAACCCGCTTCGAATAATAACATCGCAAGTAATTAATTAAAAGTTTAATTTTTCATATTTCATATATATATATATTTGGGTTTAATGTGTGTGTAGTTATTTGAGTATATTTAATTTGTATTTGTTTTTTGAATTCAATGTGAATGTGGATTTTGTGGGTGGGATATGTTTGGCTTTTGTGCATATACTATGATAATGATGTGACGGGGCGCAGTCATGTCCTCCTCCTAGTTTGTCAAGATGGGAATAGTTGTGTATTGTGAATGACATGATGATTTTCAAAGTTGGGTTGGTGGTTCCTGTTCGAGTCATGGAGAGATAAGGAAGACTTGGACCGTAATGGTTTGTTTTCTTCTTCGCTGTTTACTCATTTTGTGGGAATAGGGTTGGAATTTGGAAATGTCATTGCGTTACTTTTGGGAAATTTAACGTGAGAAATTAAATTTACATGAATTTGGTGTGTTCGAATCCATCAATGACCTTTACTATGAAAGAAAGGAAAATGTACAAATATGGTTTTTAATATTTACTATTTTTTTATTTTAATCTTTAACATTTATACATGTTTGTAAATATTTTTGTTGATATTGATGATATGTAATATGATTTGATTGGTTTAAATAATTTTTTTTAATTAATCAAATGGTGTCACAGATCATTTTTTAATAGAAAAAAATAGTGCTATTGTTTAAAAGACTTATTTTTTATTAAGGAATTAAATGAAGAAAATTAAATATTTAAGATTTAAATAGAAAATATTGTAAATATTAAGAATTAAATTTATATATATTTTTAAAAAGAAGCAAATCCATTGAAGACACACATTTTTACAATCATATGACTTTAGAAAATACATAAATACCTCAAACTACCTTGAAAATCCAAAAAAGTTACTTTTATGATTCTTGTAGCAATGGATCAATTACATATTTTTAGAGGTTATAAAAAGATGGAATGATATTTTATGAGTTTGGTAATTTATGTATATTTGATTTTCAAGTATTAAAGCTTATTTTGTATAGTTTTCTAATATATCCTTTTATGACATTTTAGAATACTTAAGTTCAGATATGTATATGAACATGAGAAAATAAAATCATGCCTACAGATTTAGAGAATCCATTTACATTTTTTTTGTTAATAGTCTGGGGCTCTACCCCCAAGGCGTAGGGCAATAATGTGAACCATGGAAGGAAGGAACCCCAAGGATTGTGGGTTTCGTTTGTCCTTTTCTTGGTTGGAAAAGTCATCCACCAATGAATGCCATCTATCGGTTTGACAATTATAATAAATGTGTGTACGACAGTAAACATTTATTAAATCATGAGCTTTTTATCTATCCATGTGGGTCCGAAAATCAACGGGCCAGAGAATCTTGTGAGTTGTGATGGTTCTATCCAATTGAAACAACACCATCACTATTATTATTATATAATTCCTTTAATATTAATAACTCCATACAACATGGCATACACTATATATCGATTTGCATGACACATGTGACACTTCTTCTGTGTAGTTTGTCTTTTATTTATTTATTTTTATATTCAGTATGTTCATTGGGTTGCGTTCGTCTGAGACACTAGCTGTTCGATATTGGAATTAATGCTGTCGGCTACAAAAATGGACTCACGTTTTAATCTCACTTCTGATTATTATTTATAGTTTTGATTCAACTGCACGTAATGTTTTGTTTACTCTATCGTACCTTTCATATATATATATATATATATATGTATTTTCTAAAGGGTAAATTACATGGAGCTATCAAAATTATTTTTTTTACAATGCTGTATTTATATCTTTTAAAAAATATTAGCATTGGAAAATATTTTTTTTAATGCATTGGAATATATATACATATATATAAGTACATAATTATAATTATTTTTTTCAAGCCAAAATATCCTTAAATTAGGGATATCCTTTTTCAGCAAAATGAAACAAAGTAAATTGGGTTGCTAGGGGAAATTAATTAAAAATGATGAGATTTTTTTTTTTTTGAAAGATCTTCTATGAAAATGGTTGTTGCCATGGATGACTCATATTTATGTACAATAATGGAAAAAAGATGATTTGACCTAAGCAATCCATTTCTTTCTTGTAAGGTCTTATTTATAACATGGATCTTAAATATCGACTATAATTGATCAAGCACCATCACATCACATTTCTAAGGACCAAAAGAGCCATTCAAAGATAAATAAATAAGTAAAAGATTACTTGACAAAATTTAAAAAATAATAATAATTAAAATGAATTGAAATTTGAATGTATCTTATAAGATACCCGATAGAATTAAAAACGATACATAAAAGCCTAACACAGTTATGCATAATAAGCACAAAGCAAGATAGAAATTAAACAAATTCATGCATCCCATCTTATATATCCTTCAGCTAAGTTTCAACTTGATGTCATAAATTGAAGTTAAACCATTAATCGAGTGGTTGTATCCAATCAAATAATATTATGAAAAATATTAATGATATTTATTAAGAAATTAAATAAAAATATTTTATATATTTCTCTAAATTTATTTTTTTCCATAATTCGTATAATTAATGTTTACAAAATTCTTTTTTTTATTTATTTTTAAAGTGTTTAAACACCCATTAATCATATTTATATATTATTTTGAATAATCAAAGGTTTTACTGCCACGAAACTCTCTGCCCAATCATAGGATAATGGAAGAAAAATTTATGACCCTATAATCTTCAAAGGAAGATTCTCTTATGAAAAGATGAATCAAGCAAAATGACAAATTGGAAAAAGAAAAGAGAAGACCCGAAAGCTGTTTGTCTGCCTTTTTTTCTGGTGATAAAAAGACGAAGGTGCAATTAATTGACAAAAACAAAGAAGAAGATGTTTGGTTGATGTAATTTCTGAACACTGGAAATAATAATAATAATAATAATAGCTGTGTGAGACAGTAGCTGTTCGACGTTGGAATTAATGCTGTCGGCTAAAAACATGGACTCACGTTTTACTCTCACTTCTGATTATTATTTATAGCTTTGATTCAACTGTACGTAATGTTTTGTTTACTCTATCATATCTTTCATGAAATATATTTTCTTTTTCTAAAGGGTAAATTGCAAGGAACTATCAAAATTATTATTATTGTTGTTATTTTTACAATGCTGTATTTATATTTCTTAAGAAATATTAGCATCAGAATTTTTTTTTAATGCAATACCCAATAAGTATTTTATATAAATACATTATTATTATCATTATTTCAGATTAAGAATATCTTTGACTTAGTTTGTATTTATTGAATAATGCATATCAAATTAGGTAATAAATCAACTTATAAAAAGTTATTATGATTGTATACTAGATAAAAGATCGACTTGATAATGAATTGAAGACTTTTTTTATTAATATTTTTTTAAAAGTATAAGTACAAAACTTTAGAAATTCCGCATTGTTATTATAATAAATTACAATAGCTCAAATAAGTAAAATGACACAAGGTAAATTGCCTTCTAGAGGAAATTAATTAAAAGTGATGAGACTTAAAACGTGCTTTGACCTAAGCAATTATTCGTTTCTTTCCGGTTAAATATAGGGTTTACATAACATGGATCTCAAATATCAACTATAATTGATCAATCACCATCACATCATATCTCTAAGAAGCAAAGGAGCCATATATATATATAAGGAAAAAGATCACGTCACAAAATAAAGAAATTAGATAAAAATGAGTTAAATATATGCTGTCACCAAGTCTTTGGCAATTTATGTTAGTAGATCATATTCAATACACATATGTCTCTATAATTATATTCTAATCATCTTGTATTTGTATTCATATTATTATATCATATCTTAAATAGTGAGTCCTAATTGTAACATCGTATTGTCAATTAATAAAGTAGTCAAATAGGTTATCTCATCAAACAATAGAGTATAGAAAATACCATCGATATCTTAGAGCATTTATCAAAAAACCAAATCATAAAACTTTTATATTTTCATTCACAAAACTCTTCCCCTACTTTGTAATCAATATTCAGAAAGCTTGATTAATTTTTATATTAACACTTTAACAAGTACTAAGTAAGCACTATTAATCAGATTCATATATCATTAAGAGACTTTAAATGTTTTATTGCCACAAAATTTTGCCCAATCTGATTTTTGGAAGATAATAAAAGAAAGTTTCAACACCCCATGTTTTTAGCAAAGAATACGATCTTCAATCAAGCTAGATTCTCTTTGAAAAGATGAATCACCAATAAAATCAACTTGGAAAAGAAGAGAGTAGACCTAAAAGTTGGTTGTCAGCGCTTTTAGTGATAAAAATTAAAAAGAAAGACCACAACTCTCCTTCTTTTTTCATAATAGAAAAAAAAAAGAATTGCATAATGCTTTTATTTCTTAGCATCCTCAAGAACTTTTGTAAGTTCACTTTTATTGTAAATATAAATTCGTTAGTTGTTCCAAGATAGTAATAAAGTTTATCTTTGAGTTAATTCGCTTATTTAAATGAAATTATATAGCTTCATTTGATGGATTTTCATCTAATGAGTTCTGATGTTCTTAGTAACTTCATATAGTCCCTACTCTTGTTTAGTTTGTTTTCTCTTATATCTATGTATTTGTTTTCATATTGTATCAATGAGCAAGTTCTTAATTTATGATAAAAAAGGGAAAAAAACAAAGAAGTAAACAAATACATGTCCCTACGATAGAGATGGCTCTCTCTTTACTCTTTAATACCTAAAATAATATACTTATGGAGCTTACAAGGCCTAATCCTAGTACATAACACTTTGAATTATTTAGACATCAAGAAAATACAGCAAAAAGAGAGAGAGATTATGAAAAATAATGAAATGAAAAGAAAGAAAAGAAAGGGATATACCAAATTTTAAGAAAATAAAATTGCACTTGTCTATTGTATATCTAAAACTTTGATAGTAAAGGGTATTCATATGAATAAATACAAATATAAACCTTACAATATTGGCTTGATTTAGGAAAGTTAAATTGTATTCATTCATTGTATATCAACTTGTCATAGTTTCCATCATTACTAGAAACCATTATAACAGTTAAATATTTCAATGTCTTACTTAACTATTCATTATCCATTCACTTTATCACAATAATAATTCCATTACAATTATATTATTTATAGAAAAATTATTATGATATTTAATTGTATTTTAGATCAATAATAGTAATGGTATAAGGAATTCTATTATAAATAATATTAAATGGTCATTTATTATTCAAAACTATAAATAACAATTTAATGTTGAAGTTTTTTTAAAAAAAAACAAAATACCCTTATTAAAATCCAAATCTATAATAACAATTTTTTATATTATATTCTTATTCCATTCAATAAAGTGAATGGGCAATTAATATGTAGATTACAAACAATAAATCTTTTTCGATGTGCTCCAAAACCTAAATCTTGTGTAAAATTAACATATGCTCCACTAAAAATTGATAATTTATTATGGATAATTGTCGTCTACTAAACAGTAAGAAATGGAATAGAAGGGTAATGAAATTATATACTCATTTCACCATGGAATACTTCTATATCTTTGTTTGATTGGAAAGAAATATACTCTAATAGTATTATTTTCAAGTGTTTTTTGAAGCAAGACTATAATTATAAAAAAAATTGTGATTTAGTAGTATAAATACTATTCACCCAATTCAATAAGATGAACTAGGTTTGATCCCCCTTTTTCCCATTATTTGTAATATATAGTGGTTGAAAAAAAAATATAATTACTCCTTTGGAAAATAATGGACTTCTGACTTCTAAAAATTGATGATTTTCACATCTATATACCATAAAATTGATGAAAGCTAGCTAACTGATTTCATTTTTTTTTTTTAGTTTATATTGTAAATGTTCATTTTTTTTCTCTCCCGTAAACTTATTTTTATATTTGCTAACAAAATTTTTATTTCACAGAATTGATATTGCTACGAGATGAGATATTATAATTCATTTATAGGATCATATTCTTTTGTGTATTCTAGCATATTTCATATTTTTGTATAAGATTTTATAAGAACTAAAAAAAAGTAGTTATTACTTCTCTATTTTATTCTTTATAAATTATAATTCTATTATTACCTTGTTCCATTTCACAAATTAAATGTATCATAGAATATATGCATATATAAAACATTTATGGGGAAAAATAAATAAGACATTGATATATTTACCATCATGTTAAAAAAAAAAAAAACCAATCGTTTGCTTGTGTTTATTACTAGGCAATCCACTTGGTGTATTATCTCAAATAAAGTTTTATGATACTATACAACAATTTAACACTATGTTTGGAAAGAGGGAAGGAGTTAAGAGGAAAAGAAAATGAGATGAAGAAATTAAAGGGAAAGATGAGAGAAATTATAATTTTTTTCTGTTTGGATAAGGAGAAAAGAAAGTTAAGGGAAAATTGATATTATAATTTTAGATATCATAAAAGGTCCTATGCTTTATAAGTATGTTTTTGTTTTAATATTTCTTTACACTTTTTTTTTAATTTTTCCCTGTAATTCGTATAATTAATATTTGCAAAGTCTAAGTAGTTTATCTTTTTAGTTTTCAAACTGCCCAATCAGGTCTTCAAAAGATAATGAAAGAAAAAATTATCACCCCATGTTTCTGACGAAGAATATAATCTTCATACGAGAAAGATTCTCTTTTAAAAGATGAATCACAAAAAAGAAAAAAAATCAAATTAAAAAAAAAGGAAAAGGAAAAGAAAAAACCCTAAATTGGTGTAATAGAATAAGATAATAATAAATTTGTAACTTTATAAATAATAGAATATAAATCTATTGATTATTACTTTTTTTTCTATAAATAAAATAAGGTGATATATTAAAAAATTATCTGGATGTTGGTGTCTAAGTGGCATGATAACTTGAGTAGTAACGACCTAAGTTTTATAGATAAAGTATAGTAATATGTAAAAAAAAAAAAAAATTAAAGAAAAGCTATTCTTTAGATTTTAAATAGGAATTGAATAGAAAATTTTTAAGTTTATAGTGGATGTTGGAAAATTTTTTAAGTTTAATTTTATAGTAGATGTTATATTGCGATATAGATTGTCATTGTCTTTTTGATGTTAAGATTTTCATCACACTTGTTTTTGTGAGGTAAGATATCAATTGCTAGATTGAAAAGATAAATATTAAACTATCCTTAGATGTTTCATCATGTAAGTAGAGAATTATAATTTGGTTTGGAAATTAGATTGTAAGACTGTTTATAAAAACCTATGATTCTTGATAAATTGTAGGGGAATCGATAAGAATAATTGGGATTTTTCAAGGAAAATAGAAGATTTTGGGTCAAGTTTATTAAGAAAACAATTTCCAAGTGCACGCCATTAGTGAATGAATTAGGATAAAATTCTTAAGTAGAAAGGAAGAAAAGTCGAATAATTTGTAATTTTAGTCAAGTGAAAAATAATTTTTTCTTTTTTCATCAATTACTGCTACCATTGGGATAGAGGGGAAATCGAACCTCGTCCATTCTGCTAAGAAATCGATATTCATGTTATTAAGTAATAAAAACCTTGGTAATGGAAAATAAGTTTAGGAAATATAGAATAAGTTGTTTCCATCCCATCTTCCAAGGAAACTCCAATTGAGATAATTATAACTTCATAGCAAAGAAAAAAAAAATAATAGCCTTATATCACCGATGAAAAAGAAGCTATCACATGTTTGAATTCCCAATAAGAAAGATTATTTATATATAAAAAAGGGATCAAATATGAATCTTACAATATAGACATGATTTAAAGTTTACTAATCAACCACTTAAGAAAATAATAAAAAAAAGAGGAAACTAATCAATCCGATAAAATCTTATCAAATCTCATATACAAATATTAATGACAACCTGAAGATTATGATGATGGATAATCTATACGTAATCTATGATCCTAGATGTATATTTTAACTTGTAATGATGATATAAACCAATATATATATATATGAATAAAGAAACTTGAGCATGGAAAAGACCTAATACGTGTTGCTATATTAGGTATGGGGTTGAGAAGTGTAAGCAAGTGCTAGAGATTTGAATAGTAAAGATTTTTTCTCTGTTTCATAAGGCCTTCGAGGCGTTTTGAGCTCCTTATCATGCACCAAGTAGACCCATTTGTATTTTATTCTATTGCAGATTTTATAGCCCTTGGTCTAAGTCGGCGTTTACAACTGTTCAGAAATAAAGCGTAGGCGGCTTCTTTCGTCCACTGCCACAGCTTTGGAAAATGGGGTTCGATTGAGCCAGCAAAAGAGGTCCACCATCATGGCATTTTCTTATTTTTATCATTTTAATAACTCCATTTGTATATATTTAATTATATTGTTTATTTAAATTAAGTATTTCAACGAATAAGACCCTATCACGTGTGTCAAATGTAGACAGAAAGGCTAATGGTATTAATAAAAGCAATAGTTTGTAAACATGAAAAAATATTGATGGTTCAAATATTATTGAAAAAAAAAAGACTAATAGAAAAATTGTCAAAAAAATATATTTTTCCCCATATATATTTGTACAGCTATTTATTTTACATACATTATTAATATTTTAATTTTTGTTAAAACTCAAAGTCTACCCTTCTACGACCATTATATGTGCCATATTTTAGGAAGATTTAAAAGGCAACATTACATATAAAAACATAGATATATGGTTGAGATAAGGTACCCATCATGGTGTACTCATCCGTATATGGAAATAGATGAGAATGATAGATGAAATCCCGAATTGATGATGGGGAGTTCAACTTCATAATAGGACTTTGAAGTCAAAAATGGAGGAAAGCAAAGCAACCATAATGGCTTTTATTAATAATGCCTGGCAAGTGTGCTGTGTTTTCACTTTTCAACCATGCCTTTATGTAGTGCTTGACAATGACCAAAACCATATCATGTGTGAATTTAGCTATGAACTCCACCAACTCTTTTTTGCATGCTTTTTTAGTCCAAGAACTTTTGCATACACAAAAGTTGTACTTGTTTTTAATGAAAGTATTTAGGTTAACCCCACATGTAATTAAAAATATCAAAACTAAGAAAAATATTCTTTAACAAACAAAATAAATAAAATTTTACAAAATTCATGATAGGGAAACTTAAGAAGCATAAAGAGCTATCAGAAAACATTATGACTATCCTTACGTCCTTAACCCACAAACCATCTGAGTATCTAAGCAATTTAGAAAAGCATTTAAGACTAGAATGGGAAGTGATATTGAAAAGAGAAGAAAGTTTATGGAGATGTAAGGCTCGTTAAAAATGGATAAAGGATGGTGAAAAGAATACTAAATATTATCATTCGTTAGTCTTGGTATGGAGAGCAAAAACTAGAATATTAGTTGTAAAATTCGCAAAAATTTAGTTACGTATAACATCGGAATGATTAAAAGATTATATTAAAATCTTTAAACATACCCTATATAAAATTATATTAAAAAAAATAATCACACAAAAAGCAAATCATGAAAAATTATTGAATAAATAATAAAATAAATTAAAATCATAGACTTAGAATTGTCAAATAGAAATTCCGAATAAATATTTACGCTCGAAATAGTTAAATTAGTTTAAATATAAAATTTCGTAATAAAATACTAAAATTTCAAAATCTACAAATACTATTGCACGCACGTAAATATACTAGGATTTTCTAAACCTTAACTATAATAAAATATGAATTTAAAATAATAATAATAATAATACACACATGTATATGCATTAGGCCAAGTTGTGGAGGACCAGCAACCACAAATAAGAAAAGAAAAGAAAAGAAAAAAAAAGAAAGAGAAAAAGAGAGGAGATAGAGGTGAGATCAGGACGAGCCGAGGACCAACGGAAATGAAGAGAAAAGAAAAAGGGGAAAACAAATAAAAAAATTCATATCTCACACATACAACCTTCAATCAATGATCCGAGACTATAAACGTATTCTTCAAGGTGAGTGCAAATCAACTAAACCAATTTTTTGCGAAACAGAGTTAGTTTCTAAAAGTTAAGTATAAATATTAAATAAACGTAAAAATTAGTATTTCGCCTAAAATTAGTTGTAATAACTGGAAAAATACTAAATAGAATGATCTAAACCATGAATAGTATGTAATAATGTATTTTTTTCCTAATTTTTTAGGTGAAGAAAATTTCAACTCCGAAATACTCAAAAGATTACTTTAATTAAATAAGAGAAAAATGAGACTTAGGTAAGTAAGATTCCGTGATGTATTATATTATATGTATATTGTTGATTATGTGTGCTTTATTGGAAAATATATGCTATATATATATATATATACATGGTCGCTGGGGCTTCCTTGCATAAGTGATTGGGAAACTTTTCTTTGATGCCTACTAGACGCCTCCGTGGTGCGTGTGTGCATGGGAAATTTTTTACTTTGCTGACTACAGCAAATGAACTTATATATATATATACGTGGAGTGTGGCATCGTTTTGTTCCTTCCGTTTTGTTGGCCTTCTTTCTTGCTCTGTGTGCATTTGTGTTTAACTTTTGTCCAACCGTAAAGGGGAGTAAAACGAAGGGAAAAGAAATCAAGAAGAAAAAAAAAGGGAAAGAGAGAGAAACAGGGGATCGGGAAATGAAGTAAAGGAAACAAAGAAGTGGGGGATGAAGGGAAAGAAGAATTGAGAAATGAAGGTATCCAAAGGAAGAGAGAAAACATAAGAAGGAGGAAGGACTAATATATATATATATATATATAGATTATGTATACGTAGCGTAAGAGAACGGGCTAGGAACGGACTTCTAGCGGCTTGAAATTGGAAAATAGTGCTGTGTTGGTGAATGATTAATGTGTCAAGTGTGGCTTGTTGAGTGGAAGCATGCGTGGGTGAATTGCCATTGTCATCTTCATTGGTGTGCGAGTGTGGGAGGAGGGATGAATTACTTTATTGATATTCTGTATGGTTATTAGGAAAATGAAGGTTCCACTTGAGAATGTGGGCTATAAGATGAAATGGAGATGTGAGTTGGGAGTATATTGATGTTAGTTTCCTTGTGAGCTCATATGTTGAGGAATTGGAAGTAGGGTGAAAATCCATAAATGAGGATGTGAGACAACATGTATAGGCATATAGATGTTAGATCTTTTCTTTAATGTGAGTGTGTATGATTTTGTTAGTGGGAAGAAAGGAATATGTCATGGCATGTGTATTGTTGTGGGTTGTGGATGTTGATGTGGAGAACATAGACATATGACAACATGGAAAATGCTCGAAGTGAAGGCTAGAAAAAGAAAAATCCTATAAGCCGATCCAAACCATATGTATAAATGTACATGACAAATTGTGGGGGAGGAATTAAGTCTCCAATAACCTAAGTCCTTACACATGTACATACATATGGTATATGTAAGTGAGAGGGAAGAATAAGATGTTGCAAATGATATAAGCCATGGTTATATAGGTTATATAAGAGTAAGGGAGGAAGGTATTCTCACATAACCATAAACAATACATACATATACATATGTCGTGTATATGGCTAAAAGAGAGATGGAAGTCTAACACAACCTCCATATGCTATAGGTATATATCCAAAGATAAGACATATAATTATAATTATGAACTTAAGTTATATGAATGAGAGAGGAAAGGGAATTATAACGAATGTAGTTGAATCAAAACTCCATTGCTTAATGATTTCTTGCTTTAAACATATGGATGTTGTTTCCTTATTGATGTTACGTATGTACCTTGCTCCTTGAAATGATTGAGTGTGTTATGAATAGGATGTTGGCATGATTGACACTTGCATATGTGCTTGACCTTGGATGATCACCCTAAAACCTTAACTAATTATTAGATCTAATTAAGAACCCGACATGCATTACACGAACATTGCATTGTTCAAGGCCATCACAACTATAGGACGTGCCTAAAGTAATCAGAAGATTACTGTTCCGCCAAGTGTCAATTAAGTGACTAGGAGATTGTTGCGCCTTGACGGTTTTAAGTCTAGCCTGTCTCTTAAGGGTGTGTAAACGCTCGATGTATAAGAGGTACCTAAGCTTAGATCACTAAAGCTAAAATACAGTTATAATGAAGTGATAAGAGTAAATAAAATTGTGTGTAAGACCCAGGCTCTGATGGTGGCTTAAGAATCCTTAACCTAAGGTTAAGGGAGGCGTAAACCCTAGACTTCACGTTGGTTACCAGAAGACCATGTGAGATACTACATTCATATGATTGTTCATGCATAGCATTTGTTTTGACAACTTGTTTGAAATTGTTTGTGTTTGTTGCAACATTGAGAAATTGCACCCTATCTCACTAAGCTTTTAGCTTACTCTCCTATAGATTTTGTCTTGCAGATCATGACTACCAAAAGTTTCCTTATAAATCGGAGAACCAAGGTGAGTACTTGTCGCATAACTAAGGCAAGGTTCGTGAGAAGGAATGCATGGACTAGATCGATGTAGATATTATTAGACTTCATTCTATAAATGATGTAAATGCCTATAAGTGATCCAATAGGATCTTGGGTGTACTTATGGTTGTGTAATGGGACCCATTAGAGGCCTTGTGATAATATAGTAGTTGAATGCTTTTGTTGAGCATGGAATGTTATTATAATGATTAACAGCTACAACGCTTAAGATGAGATGCTTCGCGGTTGCTTAACAAGGGATTAGGCAATCATAGCGAGTTGTCACGTGCAACCCTTATAGTGGGGCTTGACATTAGCTGTTCAAGATAGCATAGGGACTAGGGTTATGGAAAATGCACAATTATAGAAAAATGGTTCATAACCATTTTAAGAACCTCTTCACATCTAACCTCTTAAGTGCATCATTAGAAAACCTTATCCAAATTAAGTTTCAACAGGGATTTAATGATAATCAGAGAGGGGAATTAGATAAACCTATTTCCAAGGGAGGAATATTTGGAGCAATGACGTCGATAGGACCTTGAAAGACCCTAGGGAAAGATAGTCTTCATGCAACATTTTACAGAGCTACTTGGCAAATAATTGGAGACTCGGTAATTGAATTCATCCAAAAGTGTTTTAGAAAAAAAGAATACTGGAGTGAATAAATCACACCCTACTAACTATCATTCCTAAATAGAAAGGAGCTAACCAATTATCAAAATTTAGGCCAATTAGCTAGTGAACAACAATATACAAAATAGTAACAAAGATCTTAGTGCATAGGTTAAGGCCATTTTTAGATAAAATTATCCATTCAAGCCATACAGGTTTCATACCTAGTAAAAAAGTAGTGGATAAAAGTTCTACATAGTTGTAGGCGAAAACAAGGAAAAGAGGAATGGACGATAATTAAGTTAGATATCCATAAGGCCTATGATTGTGTAGAATGGAGCTTTATACATTGGGCACTACATAGTTTACAATTACTGGGTAGATGGATAAAATTGATTGATTCATGCTTATCCACTAAAGTTATTAAGGTAGTTTATAATGGCTATTCATTGCAAGGCTTCTACCTAAGTTGAGGAATTTAGATAGGGTGATCCAATATCACCATAATTATTTATAATGGCCCTCGAATTCTTAAGCAAAATGATTGAATAGAGGGTAGCAAATGGGGAGTGGAAACCAATTAAGTTAAGAGGTACGACATACACAATATCACATCTATTTTTTTTTTTTTTACAAATGATATAGCATTAATGGCAAAAGTAACAAAAGATGAAGTAAGGAAAATAGTTAAATTATTGAGTGATTTTGGAAGACTGTCAGGCCTAAACGTAAGTAAGGAGGAATCTGTGATCTATTTTTCAAAATAATATCTAAGATAAAAGTAAACAAAGGATTACTAATATCTTTCAATATAAGGAAGTACGAGAGTTTGGAAAGTATATAGGCTACCCACTAGTACATGGTAACACACCAAAATGTACACAATTTATTTTTTTTGGTGGAGAAAATGAGAAATAAACTAAGTGGTTGGAAAGGAAAACAACTCATTATGGCGAGAAGAGTAGTGTTAGAAAAATCGACCCTAAATGCTTTACCAGTGTATTTCATGCAAGTGAAGAGAATTTCTTAGAAAACATTGGAGCAATTGGATTGAATTATTAAGAATTTTATCTGGAGAGGAAATGAGTCAAACCATAAAATGCATTGGGTTGGATGGAAAAAAATAACTACAAAAAAGGAATATGGAGGATTGGGATTAGATGATTTGAATTTATGAAATACAACGTTCTCCATTGAAAGAACTTTAGAATTTCTAACAAGATAAATAATGTGGATAAACTTTATGTGTGAGAAGTATAGAAAAATCATTGAAGGAAGGAAAGACATAAGAAAGACTAGTTGTTTAAACATTTTTAGAGATCTAATTAAAGGACGGGAGTGGTTAAGGATAACGAGTTATCAATCTTGGGAAATGGAGAAAAAACCAACTTCTAGTTTGAAAAATGGGCAGGTAATATGAGAATAATAGAGTTAATTTAGGGCCCTTTGCCTCAACTGGCTGAAATACTATCGGTTAAAGATTGTTGGATTTTGGAAATGGTTTGGAATGAAGATAAAGTTGGATTTGCAATAAACAATATCTTAATGGAAAGTGTAGGGTTGATTGTACCGAGAGAAAAGTATGAAGATATGAAGTATGGACTCCTAAATAGAAGAGAGTTAGTAAGAACTAGGAATTTAGACATTAGTAATGGATTTGGGTCTCAATATTTCCTCCAAAAATTAAATTATTTCTATGGAGAATAACACACAATAGCCTCCCTACAAGGATCAACCTAAACAAAAAAAGGAATTATAGATGAGAGCTCATGCCCATGGTGTAATACAATCTAAGAGGATCTGTAGTATGTTTTTAAGACATGCCCAACCTGAGAAAGCTTTCCAATAGAAGAGATGAGAAATCATGATTAACTATTACATTGGCTAAAACAAAATTGCAAAATATGTGTTTGTAGAAAACTCGTCATAACCTTTATTTTTTGCATTTCACTTATGGTTTACATGGTTTGCTAGAAATAAAAAATTACGTGGTGAAGTTACTATCTCTTTTTCAATGGAATAGCTTATATGTATGAAGACATGAATTCCGAGGCCACTTAAAAAGAGAGAGAGAAGTTTATGAAGTACAAGTTCAATAAAACTAAACATAGATAGACCAGTGAGGTAAGACTTGGCTACGGTAGGAGGAGTAATATATGATGAACAAGGATGGTGGATAATGGGCTTTGCTAAAAAGGTTGGAAAAGTGGATGTGGTGGTAACCGAATTATGGGCATTGTATTGAGGTTTATTATATTGCTCTAAAATGAAGCTAAATTTTGTTGAAATTTGTTTAGATTTGAAAGTTGCTATAGCGCTATTGACAAATAATCAGGCTTGTCAATACAAATACTTAAACGTGTCATGTGCGTGCAAGGAAAATTTGGCCAACCTAATGAGATGCCAAATTGAAGCAAGGTCGAGAGAAGTAAACTAAGTTGCATATGGACTTGCCTTTATGGCGTATGCTGTAGATAATTTTGTGTGTTTGAGCCCCTAAGGATGTTATAGATTTTTTTGTAGGTAATAAGAAATTGTTGATGTCAAAATGTAAGGACTACAAAAGGATGACTACATGTAACGATGTGTGTATATATATATATATATGAGGCTAAACAAGGAGCTACCAATGGAGCCAAGAATGTGGGGCAGGCTGGCGGAGCCCGCATAAATTTTGCTGGGCGGGTTGGCTTACATGGCCTGCCAAAAAAAAAAAAAAAAAACTAAAATTAACTCACTAAACTGTCCAATATCAATAGTAAAATTAAAAGTAAAGTATGTAAATAAACTAAAAGACAAAAGTAACAACTGAAAAGGAGATGCAATACATAAACATAATATGAAACTGCTATATTCAAATTGTGATTTCGTGTTTAGTCATTGCCACTAGAATATGGAAGAAAAAAAAAGTTTAACATTTCCTTACAGTTAAATAAATTAAATATATGCAAAAAAAAAAGAGTTGATGATAAAAATAATTTTTTTATTTTATATAAAAAGAATTTCTATGCAGGGTGGGGCGGGCTGGCTCGCATTCCCAACTCTAGCTACGAATGATGATCCCTATTGGTATGTAAATATTATTTAGCTATATTAATGAACTCAGTTTATTATAGAATAATAATAATAAATGTGTGATGTAAATTGTACCAAATGAGATTATAGAATAAGAAATCAAACAAATAAATTAAGAAGTAAAACTAATTAAGCAAATAAATGGCTCAAGGCAAGATCATTGATCTTCATGTTGATAATGTTTTTGGATTTAGATTAAACAAAATAATTAATATTCCCAAAAGCTTGAGTTTAATTTAGAAAATTATTTTAAACCGAGCTTCAACCATTAGGAATATCCCTATGTTTGCTAATGATTTTAAAAGAATTCATTAACATAATATTATTTTTTTAAAAATTTATAAAATAAAATATTTTAAAAAATTATTTTAAAAATAATTTTAAAATATCTATAAATTATTTTTAGAATAATTTTTTAGATAGTGAATTTTTTTAGAAAACCCTTCATATGATGGTCTTTTCTCCCCAAGCCCACCAATTCTCAACAACTATTCTTTTCTCCCAAACCATCTTACACATGTTCAAGTTCGATTAGGATAAGTCCTGGCCCAAGCCTATCTCAGCAACTTTGCACCATCGTCCATTCCACCACCATTCGCATCACAACCTTGTATTTAGGATGTTGCTTATGTGTAGTTTTAAAAGGAATGAATTGATTACATTTACAAGATGTACAGCAAGAAACCATTAAATGTTGCTTCATGCACACAACCTCAGGTTGTAAAATGAATTACTTTCGAAAAATCAATTTACGTTTAACTTTTGAAATATGTTGAAGAGTCTTAGTTGTTTGATTCACGAAGATGGGGTAATTTACATCACAATGGATTTATTACATTTATGCAAATGATAGGATTGAATTATAATTCAATAAAATTTTAATAGAATGCTTTAACTATTATGTGTTTATTATTTTTGTTTAGTTAATACAAAAAAAAAATCAATAAGATAGAAATGAAAAATAAATTGCCCCCTAAAATCCTTATTCTTTGCTACTTTTCATAACTAATATAAGTCCAATACAATCTATGATGATAGAACATTTATGGTAAAAATGGTAAATTGTCCATTAAATAATAATTCATGGATTGAAGACGTAAATTGTTATTCAAAAGACATAAATTGTTATTCAATGTTTTGGATAATAACAAATCATGAATCGCTATTAGGTGAATTAAACATTTTATTAACAATTTTATATGGAATTAAAGGGGACTAACATAACCATTCCTCTCAAGTAAACATATAGTTATATTCTAAATAAATTTCAAATATTCCTATTAAATATGTAATTCGTTTGTCTCCTTAATCTAAAAATCTTGTACTAAGCTCTCCATTAATAGATTTATATTTAAGTCCTCAATTTTTTACTATGTTTCCACTTCATTCCTTCACCTTTTAACTTGTTTATTTATTTGTTTCTTACTTTCAAATACTCCTCTTTTTTTAAAAGACTAATAATTGTCTCTATATGTGTAGATCAGTATTACTTTGGTAAGTGTCCATTTTATTAATAAAAAAATATACATTAGAGAATTTTAACGGATTCATTAATGGGTAAGGGTGGGCAAAAAACCAACTAAACCAAACCGAAAATATGGGTTTTTTTTTTTTTCATTTGGTTTGAAAATTTTTCAATCCAAATCAAACTGCAAATTTATAGTTGGTTTGGAGGGATAATCTGAATCAAACCATAAAACCAAACCAAACCATAAAACTGAACCAAATCATTTTGAAAAAAAAATGATATTTTACTTATAACTAAAAAAATTCTTATATTTTAACACAATATTTAAAAGAATTTTTAATCTACCTTCACTGAAAACTATATTTATTTAAATTTTATGATCATAATTTAATAAATATGTAGATAGGTTAATTCAAAATTTTTATTATATGCTAACTTAATAAATAAATTAGTTAAATTAAGCATTTACAAATTTTTAGATACTTAAATATTGATTTTTTAATCATTTATATGATATTAATACATGTTATTATTAAATAATTTAATATTAATAAAATGAGATTATATGTTAAATAAATATACTTTCTTAAAAGACAAAATATGATTTAATTTGCAAACCAAACTAAACCAAACTGAAATTTTATGGTTTGGAAAAATATGAATGGTTCGGTTTGAAGGAATGAAAAACCAAATCGTATTTTTATGATTTGTTTGGTTTTGAGGAAAAACTAAACCAATTCAATCCATACCTACCCCTATTAATGGGCATGATGGAAGGACAATTTTTTTTTTTCGTTTTGAAAAGATAGAAGAATTTAATGGAAAAGGCCATAAGCAAAGAATTAGTTCATACTAAAAATACCAATAGGTGAACACTTAACCAGAAAATCTTAAAGAAAAATGATTAAAATAGATAAGTAGTTAAAGGTGGATGGCCATTTTTGTATTTTTCCTCATTACTTTTAAAGGTTACATATTTTCTTATTGAAGAAATATTATAGCTCTTAAAAATGCACTTGTTAAAGACAACCAAATTTCTATAAGGTAAAATATTTCTTATTTCCTAGTTATCTTCAAAATTCACATATTTAATGTAAAATCCAATCAATTTATTTTAATTAACTTGTTAAATTTTAAATGTAAACCAAAAGTTACAATGTGAAACCGATAAACCTATATTTTCCCTACCTCACTTCATTATTTTTAAATGGTTACACATTTTCTTATTGAAAAAAATATTAGAGCTCTTAAAAATACACTTGTTAAAGGCAACCAAACTTCTATAAGGTTAAATATTCTATATTTTTTCTAGTTATCTTCAAAATTTACATATTTAGTGAAAAATCGAATCATTTTTTTAATTAAATTATAGTCTTGGATTCAAGCCAAAAGTTACAATGTAAAACCGATAAACCTATATTTTCCTTAACTCACTTCATGTTATATATTAACATAAAGTTTCTTAAATAGTGAATAACCCCTAATTGAATGTGCTAGAAGAGAGGAAAGTAAACAAGAACAATTAAACTCCTTCGGATACCCTTATGTTATCTCCTTGTCCCCAAACTCTTGCATTACTTACTTTATTATATATATATATATATATATTAAGATTTTAAAGTTTAATAAAATTTATTCAACCCTTCTTCTAGATTTTGCAAGTTTTATTCGGTCTTTCAATTGGTATTAAAGCAATTCCTCTTTTAAAGAAGAAGCTGTCCAAATTTTGAGCTAAAAATTCTATTTGTCAGAAAGATGACTTCAACTATTAGGAATATCCCTCTGTTTACTAATGATTTAAAAAATCGAAAAGTTCATATGAGAGTCTTTTTGCAAGCAACATATGACGGTATTTGGATGGTCATTAAAAATGATACCTCTCATACTAAAAAGATGTTGGTTTTCAAATATACAAATGGAGTATTTAAAAAGTCAAAGAAGAAGATGAAATGAATGATCAAAATCATATTGTAGGGTGTGAATTTAAATTCTAGGAATGTCTTGAAAACATCATACATTGTTATGCTATTATGTAAAACAAAAGTTATAGTCCATACAAATTGCACCAACCTTGCCAAAGTGATAGGAATCAAGTTTCAAGACATCTAACATTACATACAAGGATAGAAATAAAAACATGAGATTGATGGGTTAAATTTATCATAGTTAAATTAAAATTAAAATCATTTATATACATCTTATATATATAATAAGATTTATAAATGACACAACACTTTTTAATGCTTGATAAAAATTATTATCAATAAAAAGATAATATAAAATATTTAAATAGAAAAATATAAGTAAAACTAAAAAAAAAGCATCATGTAAATATAAGTATTTTTTTTAAATAGCTTATTATATTATTAATAATGTTACAAAACTATTAATTTTATATCATTAATTAGGTAATTTGTCATTCAAGAATTCATATTTAATATTCAATAAAGGTAGGTTAACATTTTATAGCATTCAAGACATTAATTAATGAGTTTTATTTTTTGTCAAAGTAATACATTATTTTTGACCGAATGATTTTAAGGTGAAATAATTTTGATGACTTATGTAATATGAAACTTTTCTTTTATTTTTTTGAAAACATTATGAATTTTATTAAATAGAAAAAAATATATTAATCAAAATAGATTGATATAAAAGGATTGATGAATGAAAACTTTAGGATACAAAAAACCAATAGAATAGACAAACACTTCTCTCTAAGCATTGAAGTGTCCCACACAGGGAATCTTAGCCTTTCTCCTAAAAGAATGAAACCTATCCGATACAAAAGGATAACATATAAGGATTGAAACAAAAAGCAATAGAAAAATGATAAACACATGAAAAAACTGCTTATTCTAAATATCATTATCAAATTAATATTAATTCAATTGTTACAATCTTCAAACTAAACTAATATGTCAAAGTGGGCTTACAAAAAATAGTTTTGAAATAAGTAGTATTGGATCTATCAAGTGATAGTTTCAAGGAGTGTTTCTGCATCAAAGTTAAAGTTTAAGAGGTTTTTTTTATAACTTTTGGAGGTTCTTTATTAGTTTATCAAATTTTAAGAAAGTAATTTGTAATATTTAAAGATTTAAAAATGTATTTACACCTAAATCAAATAGACATATTTCCTAAATAAAAATAAGTTTGACCATGATTGATACAAGACTATTGCTTCGATACTATATCAAGTTTAACATCACAACCATTTAATTTAAAATTTTATTTTTATAAATATAGTATTGATTATTACATTTCTTATTTAATAGTTCTATCAATGAAATGTGATGTTGCTCTAGCATGAATGTATAAATTCAAAATTCTGGGTTTGGTTTGAGTTTGATGGACCGGCAACTCTTATCTCTAGTTGCCAATTACTCGCGAACCGTATTTTGTTTCGATTCAGCAGAAAAGTTACTGTTTCTCCATGGCTTCGTCTAATCAAAAGCTACGATAAGGTGCCAAAGACCCAAAACAAAGCGAGCAACCCAACCCAACATCCTTCATGGGACTCCTCCCAGCCTCAACTTTCGTTCCCTTCTCTCTTCTCAGCACCAAGCCTCCGAAACCAACATCTCTCAAGTTCACTCCTTTTCAGGTATACACCCACTCCATTTTTTATTGACATATGAACTAAGGTAATGCTTTTTTATTTGTTCACTCATATTCAGAGACACCCACCTCTTTCTTTCCCCCAAAAATTAATCTTATCTTGTCTTCAAATTTTTATGAATTATTTGAATGAAACTAATGTCTTTTTGTAGTTGTTCACTCAATGCTTTAACTGGGGTTTCATTCCTACTTTTTGTGGCTACAGGTATTACCTTTGTGGAGGTGTCAATATGTGAAGATTAGAGTTGGAGTCCCATTGTTGTGTAAAAGCAAAAGTCTCAGTGAAGTTAGTCATGGAAATTCTTGTTCAAATGGGTATTGGCTGGAGCAACTGAGAAGGTCCAATGAGACCCTTTTGTTGGATGAGTTCAAAACCCATGTTTCTTACACATTTGTTAAATTGCTTATTGGGGTTATGCTAGTCGTGTCATTTTCTTTTGCAATTAGCAGCGCTCCTTGTTGTAAGTACCAGCTTCGACGTGTTTGCTGGTAAGGTTTTTCCATACGTGTTATGGGATTGTTTAGGAGTTTTTGAATGTGGGATTTCGTTGTTGTGGTTGTTTAGGGGCTCTTAGCGAGGAGAATTTGCTGTTTTTGGAGGCGTGGCGGACAATTGACCGTGCTTATGTTGACAAGACTTTTAACGGGCAAAGTTGGTTTAAATATAGAGAGAATGCCCTGCGGAATGAACTGATGACCACAAGGCAAGAGACATGTATGTTGTTCACCTTTCGTAATGATATTATTTGTTTGCTGCAATTGCCAATTAAAGGAACTTTAAGAGTTTGAAACATTGATGATATTTGCACCTGACTGGCGTTGATATTCTCTTACGCATATAAAAGTAGTCCTGACTTACGGATAAGTCATCACAAGATGATGCATGCAAGAGGCAATTGGAAAGGAACTAAAGGTGTTATGAAGAAAGCTGATTGCTCTTGTGAACATTGCAAAATTGATAATTCTACTTGTAATTGAAATGGTTGTGCTTGTTCATTTAATGCATTCCTCATAAGGTTGAGCACTATCATTGTTCTTGCATTCCAGATGCTGCAATAAAGAAGATGGTTGCTACACTAGATGATCCGTTCACTCGTTTTTTGGAGCCTGAAAAGTTTAAGAGTCTAAGGGTACAATGATACTTCTCCTTTGCAGCTTTAAGTCCACTTGCTTTATATAAAGACATGTGTAATATATTGATACTGTCATGGAGAGAAATAGATTAATCATTCTTTTCTAAAATTTGAAGGCAGTCTGGGACTCAAGGTGCACTAACAGGTGTTGGACTGTCAATTGGATATCCTGTCAAGGACGATAACTCAACTTCTGGGCTTGTGGTGATTTCTGCCGCTGTTGGTGGTCCAGCTTATAAAGCTGGCATCATGTCTGGAGATATTATACTTGCTATCAATAATTCCAGTACCGAGAATATGGGAATATATGATGCTGCTGAGCTTCTGCAGTAAGTTTTTTTTTTGGCTGCATTTCTCTACCAATCATCAGATTTATTTTCTTAGTTAATTTTAGACATATTCAATGCTGCACAATCCCTTCTTTGGATCAATGAAATTTTGAGTTATCCAAAAAAAAAAAAAAGCTGCACAAGATAGGAATTGGCTACTGGATCTATGATTGCATTCTTGTTCAATTATGTGAAAATTGGAATGTAGAAGTAGTACATCTCTTGGTATTCTATTTATTATGACTTGCATGTCAGCACTAGGTTAAACGTCTTTGCTTGGCTCTGATTCTTGGATTTCCAAACGTGTGGCTAAGTGGCAATAGCAACACAATATACTGCTTTAATAATGGGGTCTTAAAATTGACTGAACGGTGTGAGTTTAACATCACGTCCAAAGGATGAACTGGTGGTTTGGGTTGGCATTTCCTCAACTTTTAGTTCTTTCGCTCATATGTAAACAAACAGGTACAATAATAACAATAAATAGGAGTCAGACCTAGTCCCAACCCAAGTTACCAAAAAATTAAGGGTTGGCCATGAGATTGATAGTGAACTCTTACCCACATTCTTATGGGTGATTTCGATTGATGCCTTGACAGAATCATCATTGACTAAACTTAAAGTGGATAAACATGCAGTTATTGCTTTGTTGAGATATGGATTCATGAATCATGTATGATGTATCTATTAAATTCCCTTCTTGCTGAGGCTGTATTTCTTTGTTCACCCTACTCAAGTCCAATCAATTTGGAACCCACTATAGATTCTAATCCAGTGGCATAAAAGAATATTATATTTTACTTAGTGAAAGAAAATAGTAGGTGAATTAACCAAAAAAAAGAAAATAGTAGGTGGTTGTGCTTGTGATGTAGCTTTTACTGAGATAAAAAAAGATTCAATTTAAACTTTTCAATAATCTTCTGTTTCAATTGAATCCATTTGTCTTCTCCTAAACCTTTAGAACCTGTTTTCTTGATTTATATCAATAATAATACCACCAGTTTCTACGGGGTAAATGATAAGATAACTTGATCTGTCATGGCTTCTGATTCAAGTATCAGTCATATAAATATGTTCTTTTAATAATTTCAAGAAAATAGAAATTTCTTGGTAGCTTTCAGTTTTTGATATGCCATATAAATGTCTTTTTGTGGAGGTTTAGTGAGAGGGAGAGTTTGTTAATCAAAATTTGTACATAAATGTGCAATTTGGTCTTTCTTTTCATATGAATGTGCCAACCAGGATTGAAACTTGAAAAAATTTCAAATTGTTTTCCTTTCATGGTTCACTTGTCTTGATATGTGCCAAAGATTGTTTTTCACTTCTCAAATAAGGTTTGTGTCTATTATGATGCCATTAGGAAGTTGAGATGCTTTCTGATTTTATTGTGCTGGCGTTGAATTATATAGATCATATTGAAGGATCTCTTGAAAAAAGCTTTTGTTTGTGTCATCTCATTGCACTTTCTCTGTACTCTGTTATAGAAAGAAATAGGTGAGTTTGCCCCTTGTGGGAAAACTATTTTTCAAAATAGGGGTTTGGCAAAAGTAATTTGTAGAAGACAGTAGCAAATCCTAGCTAGAAGTTGTGATTTTGCTTGGCACCAATAGGTGGCAATTTTCCTAAGAAATCGCAGGTTAGGCATGCGATTTGTAAATCGCATCCTTTACATGCAATTTATAAATCGCAAGCCTTACTTGTGATTTATGTAGTAGCATAGCCCCGGGACATTTTCCACAACTAAGCCACCTATACATAAATTGTAGCCTACACCTGTGATTTATAAATCACTAGTAGTGGCACAGCCCTCTGCATTTTATCCACAATTGAATCACTTGCAACATAAAACCAGCATGAACAAGTTAAAGCAAATTATCAACAGCCATAAACAAACTTCAAAATTGAACCCCAAACACATGCATAGATAAAACATCCAAATACAATCTCCCACACCTAAGAGTTGATTTGCAACTCTATCTCTCATCATCGAAAACCAAACTCAAAGCATATCACGAAGTTCGTACATGTTCGCAACAAACACAAAGTTCAACATTTCAAAGGTGTTTTGCAATTAAGATCAAATGTCAACAATAGAATAAAATAGATTAATTATTATGAAAATATGAAGAAAACCTCATTAATGCAACAATCATGTACGACATTTACAAAAATTCTGTTAAAGTTTTGGTTACAAAACTCAGAATACTGTGTATGTAAATGTAAACAGAACCAACAACAAATTATGTGACTAGTTCCTTCTGTGACGCCTTTGATACCGATGTAAAATAGGCTGCCATGTATATGAAATGCTCGGTTCCACTACATCTCCCTGATGGGGGTAGGCATAGAATAATGACTCATAGCAGTCAATGTGGTGTGGATCTATCTATGTATTTCCCTCACCCATATTAGACAGAGCTAGATGATGATAACTTTATAGCAGGTGGAGTGAATGTAGCAGTGGAAGGTAGAAAAATCTGATATATATTATGATGTTAAAACTGATGGGATGTTAGGAGTAACAATGGGCACTGTATCAAAATGTGTTGGCAATGCATGAGCTACTGGAGAGAATTGAACTAATTTAGTGATGGGTCTTGAAGCCAACCCTTATCATGATCCCGTCCTCTCATCAAAACTGCATGAGTTGCATGAATCTGGGGCTCCTTTTGATGATTTGGAGGGAATAATGTGACTCTTTCATGGCCTTGTAGGCGATGCCACTTAGTGGCTGTAATGGTTTGTCTCCTATAGAGTGTTTCCTAACTCAATATGAATGAAAGCATTTGTTTGCATGAAAAATAAAATAAACTACATTAAGACACATCTTAAGCAGATGGTGAAATCCTTCGTGTCTTACCAATTCTCTAAGGATTGCTCTAGTGCATCTGATATAGCATCTAGTTACACTATGGTATCACGTGTTATATTTCGGATCAACTCCATTAGGCATGGCATTGTTGAAGTTGAGAAGAATGATATCACATGCAGATCGAAGTTGCATGCCGTCTAGTCTGGTCCTCGTTATTCTTGTTTTGAAGATTGATCTTGTGGAGAGAAGGTACAGTATCATAAAGCTTTGAGATTTCTTGTACACCACCAAACTGTTGGAAGACCTGATTTAGGAAGTGTCACTTCACTATGTGAAAACAAATCAGAGGTACACGGGCAAGGCAAACATCACTACCCATCAACTCTAGAATATATGCTCGTGCTTATTGTATGATGATATTGTTGCATCACTTGGAGATAAATGCTTGAATGCTTGTTATAGCTATGAAATTTTAGTACACTCATTGGAAACATCACGCACATTGGGCTTTAACTCCAAGTAAGCGCTCGCACTTGTTCACTCAAGTTAAGCTCATGGATTTAGTGATTACATTGCCATTGACTGACAAATTGAACTGTATTGAAACATCTTGTAGAGCAATAGTGACCACTCCATGTGGCATATGGAATGTGTGAATCTTAGGTTTCCAATTCTCAACCAAAACTGTAATAAGGTGTCAGTTGGTTTGTATGAGAGATGCTGTGAAAGTTTGCCCCTTGTAAATAAGGTAAGATATGGGGGTTCAATGGTATCCTCTATTACTCTCACCGTAAGAAAGCCTTCTGTTGTTGGTGGACTAGTGAAGTCACATCTTAAGAAAACAAAGAAAACATCAAACTAAAATATTAAACATCCTATAATTAGAGTCATTAAAATGAATGTGCAAGCCCTTCGTATACCTGTCTAGTCCAAATTGCCTTTGAGTGATGCATGTCCCGTTGTGTGAGCAATGGTTTATCGGTTAGGTTCGGATTCATCTGAATAAGAAATAATGAAGAATTAGGTCATGCAAATGGTGAATAGTGTCATATAAAGCAATAATTGTAATGAGCAAATATTAATTACACAAAGAAATCATCGAAAAAGTATCATCAAGCATTATATAATAGGTTAAAAACCTTGTCTCTTCCTTCGTTTGAGGCTGTTTTTCTATCATGCCCCTTTTTTCTACAAACACCACAGAAATTCTTAGGTGACAGGATTCTAAGGTCTATTCCATTATGGTACTGCTTGAATTGGGGTCTCCTCTTCGCTTAGATAAATTCAAAGTCCAAATTTATGCATGGCGTCTACACATTTGGTTGCTTACTCTTGTCTCTAAGAGGATGGAAGTTAGCACGATAGACAAGTGGCTAATATGTCTAGTGATACCACTTAACCACATGCTGCATACCGTCCATTTGAACATGTGCTATGGAGGCAAATGTATGTGAATAGGTTATCCTGTAAGTCTACCATTTGTTATAATTGCATTCATCCCTTATTATGTTCACCATATAACTATTGCCACCTTTATAGTCATATCCTAACTTTCTTGTACGTATGACAACCTCAAAGATCCCATTTATTTTGTTGAAAGTGATAACCGTGTGGTGACTAGCACCTTGTTGCCATTTATGTATTTTTTTAGCAACCCATGGTGTAAACACTTCTCCTTACCAATCCTTTTAGTTGCCTTATCACATCGCATTTGGAAATGGCCCACACAGTTGTAGAAGATTTTTAGATTTAGTATTGACACTGGTAAGCACCCTACACCCTTTAACATGTTGTTATAGCCCTCATTAAGGTTAGTAGTCATAATCCCATATCTAGATTTCCCATCATATGCTTGTGTCCATATCTCTTTATGGATGTTTGAAAAGTAGTTGGGTGCATATTATTTTCTTTTCCTTAGTTTCTCCATATAGAATTCAAGCTTCTTCTCTTGTGCTTTCAAAGTGGCTGTAGTTACAATTCAATGGGAGATAAACATAATGACGTTGAAAGGGAGGCTCCTTTGCGCAGTGGTGGCTTTGCATTCATCATGTGGCTTACAATTTGTCTTCCATCGAAAAAGTTTGTAACTGCAACCGCTTTGAAAGCATAGGAGAAGAAGCATGAATTCTATATGGAGGAATCGAGGAAAAGAAAAGAATGTACACTAAACTATTTTGCAAACATCCCTAAAGAGAGATGGACACAAGCATGTGACGTGGGGTTTAGATATGGGTTTACGAATACCAACTTCAATTACAATGTCATGTTAAAGGATGTAGGTTGCCTATACATGTTGACCCTAGTTCTGAAAATCTTCTACGATTGCATGGGCTATTTCCAAATGCAACGTGATAAAAAAATAGAAGGGATTGGTAAGAGAAAGTGTTTACATTGTGGGTTGTTGAAATGATACACAAATGGTAGTAAGATACTAGTTGCCACAAGGTTTTCACCTTTGACAAAATGAATGGGATCTTTGAGGTTGTTGCAAGTGCAAGGATGGGATATGGTTATTTAGGAGGTAACAATAATATGGTGAACATATGAGGGATGAATGTAGTTGTAACAAATGATAGAATTACAAGATACCTTGTTCAAATGCTTTGCCGCCATGATATGTGTTCAAATGGATATTATGCAGCATGTGGCCTAATGGTGTTATTGGACACATCAGTCAAGCATCTATTGTGCTAGTTTCCATCCTTTTGGAGACAAGAGTAGGTAGCTAGATATGTAGACGCCATTCATTCATTCTAACA
Source organism: Laguncularia racemosa (assembly GCA_037954665.1). NCBI lineage: Eukaryota > Viridiplantae > Streptophyta > Magnoliopsida > Myrtales > Combretaceae > Laguncularia > Laguncularia racemosa. The sequence continues at coordinate 4,096,405 of JBBMOL010000031.1, read as the reverse complement.
TTAAGCTTACTTGAGTTAAGAGTAGACCTCAATTCAAGTGATACTACAATGAAATAGAGAGGTTATTATCGCTCTATAGGATGTTTCAGTGCAGTTTGGTTTGCTAGTTGATGGTCATGTAATCATTGGGGCCATGTTTCAATCCTTAGGAGATAACTTAGCTAGTCTATAGGTGACAGTAGGCTTCCTTGTGGTGAAAGTAGAAGAGAATACCATTGGACACCCGTATCTTGCTCTATTTATAGCAAGCAGGCTTTCATGGCATCTCCCAAATACTTTTTATATAGGTCAACTAGCACATTATTATAGCATTGGTTGAGAAGTGGAGATTTGAGACCCACACATTTTGTATGCTATAGGGAGAGGTCATTATTACTTTACAGGTTGTTGCAGTATGGTTCAGTTTGCTAGTCAATGGTCATGTAGTTACTGGGGCCATGAGCTTAGCTTGAACGAATAAGTGTCAAACGCCTACTTAGAGTTAGGCCTAATGCCTGTGATATTTCCGATGAGCATGCTAAAATTTCATGGCTATGACATGCATTCAGGCATTAACTTCCAGGTGCTAATGACAATACTATCATATGATACAAATGAGCTTATATTTTAAAGTTGATGACTATGATCATCTTTCTAGACACATCCTCCAGCCTTGTAAACTTGATGTTCCTCTCTTTTTTAACGATCTTCAAGTTGCAAGATGATATGGTTAAGAGGCAGCATGCTTGGCATCGTTGTATAGTTATTGGTGCTGTGCTGCTGATGCTACTACTCAAGAGATGGGGAGTGTTGTGATACTTGTGCATGTTTGGATATAGGATAGGTTTCCACATATTGCCCTTTTTGGCGCTAGATGTACGTCCCTCAATTTGGGCCATTATTACTCAGTTGGCACTCTGGGTTTGTCACTACACAGCTTCTGACACATGTCTTAGGGTAGCACCGGGATGCCCTAGATAGGCTGATATTGAATCAGATATGACTACTTAACAACATAAATAGTGTAAGGCCTGTGATTTATGTGCAAGTGGTTCAGTTGTGGAAAAATGTCCAGGGCTGTGCCTACTACGTAAATTGCATGTAGATGATGTGACTTACAAATTGATTTACAAATTGCATGTCTAACATGTGATTTTGCTATGGTATTTGGCAAATTACTTTTGTCGAACCCCTATTGTAAAAAATAGTTTTTGGCACAGGGGCAAACTTACCTATTTCTTGATGATCAAAATATGTGTGTTATCTACCCCAGATATTTTTTTAGACCAAGATATTATTGTTTTCCACCTCTTTGCCTTGGAGATAAATAAAGAGAAAACTCATTTAAAAGTTTCTGCACTAATAACTGCAGAATAGCACAGACAGGGATGCAGCCATCAATGGCAATGGAAGATTGTGACAGAATGATGGACTAGCCACTGTGGTTTATTAAGCAGAGAAATGCCCCCACTCAACCCCCGTCCCCAACCCAAACTCTGCTAGAGTAATCTTATGTCAATCCCAAGTTTGTACCCTTTGTGGTACATTAGTTTTCTGATCTTACTTTGTATTTTATTATAAATGGACTGTAGAATAGGTCACTGCAGTTCTTTTAGCAAAGGAATAATACCAACATCAATTTTTACATCTGATCTCCCTTGTACTCCCATTCTATTATTAATAAAACTTTGCTTAATAACCCAAAAAGAAAAGTTTTGATCTCTATGATGCTATCAAAGGATTGTCCCTGTTCCATGTTACAAGTTATGATCACCGGTATAAGGCCTCCCTCTCGCTATGCTAGTATGGTTACTACATTATGACTCTTGTCTCTAGCTCATGGAGACACCTAATACTTTGTTCCTCAGTTTGATTTACTGCATGCTATCTGCGGTGTAACTTTTGCTCTGTTATTTATCAACAACCATGTCATAAATTGCAGGGGGCCTGAAGGAAGTTCGGTGGAGCTAACCATTAAAAGTGGACCCGAAGTAAAGCATCTGGCCATGACGTAAGTTAAACCCTTTTCACTGGAGCAGAGTACCAGCATTGACTTTAATTAGTTTCATTTGGTGAAGCAAATGAGATTCTCCTTACCATAGATTGATAAGTTTCATCTTAATACTATATTAGAGCTTGGAATTTTTAGCCGAATTTTGTATATTAAGGGACCTGTCTAATGATTAACTACTTTCTAGGCGAGAAAAAGTATCGTTAAATCCAGTCAAGTCAAGGCTTTGTGAGTTCCCTGATTCTGGGAAGGATTCTCCTAAAATTGGTTATATCAAGTTAACAGCATTCAACCGAAATGCTTCTGGTGAGTTTCACTTGGTGGTCATATCTGCATAGCACAAAAGATTGTACTGATATTTATTTTACTTTCTGTGGATACAAATGTAGGTCAAAAGTTGTTTTGCACACTTAGACCACTGAACATTCCATTCCAAAGCCCTATTATGTTCATTGTATAATCCCATAAAAGTCTGTCCATTAACTAACCGTGTGCTGAACTTTAACATGCAGATGAACTAGCTTAATGCCTTGAGTGTGTAGTGATCTTGATTTTGCACTTATTCCTGTCCTTAGAACTTTTCTTTTATAGATACCCTGAGAACTATTTTACTTGTAGGGGCTGTTAAGGATGCCATTGAAACTCTGAAGAGTGACAACGTAAATGCATTTGTCTTAGACCTTCGTGATAATAGGTAATTTGATCTCATCTACTCATTTGAATTTTCTTTTTTTGGTCCATTCTTTTTTAACTTTTCAAATTTGTGCAGTGGTGGCCTTTTCCCTGAAGGAGTTGAGATTGCTAAGCTATGGTGAGTTTTAGCTTGCCTTGAGTGACTGAACTTATAGCAAAGTTGTCATACTTATATCAGATGTTATTGAGCCTTCGCTGAATATCATTTATGAATTTACTTTAGAACTATGTAATATAACTTAGATTAGCTGACTGAAGCATACGCAGAACAACTTGGTTTTAGTGGTAAATGAATGTTGGTCCTATACATTTATTCCCCCCCTCCCTCCCCCAAGAGATTGATGAAACATTACAACTTTGCATTTGAAACGTGCTGGCTTTGAAATGTTTCATAGCATTTTAAGGGTTATGAGAGGATTTAGTGCAGTTCATGATTACTCCAAATGCAAGTGTTGGAGATGGAATTTGTCAATTGGTGCATTTTTGTTATTCTTTGCTCTTCTCAATTGTCTGTAGTTCACCTTAATTAAATATATCACAAACAGTATGGTGTGTCTGGAAACTTACTGTTAGTTCATTGCAAATGGAAAACATATTTGTGTACATGTACAAGATCTTAAATTCTGTGCCAACAATGAGTAAATTCTTGATAAAATCTAGAGGGGATACAGATACCTCAAACAGGACTACCGTGGAGGCATCTCATCCATTAACTCATGTTACTGCAGCAGCTGCTCTTGCTCCTTCTGATTAGTCTCCGTCCCAGATATATAGCCAGGAAATCCACTCTGTTTGCTTTCTGTCATGTCAGTGCATGCATTCTGAGATGCCTATGTATCCTGAATTCATGCTACAGTTAGAATGTTGATAGATGGAGTGTGCTCAGAATGTTGTTTCTGTCCGTAATAATGGTCACTAAACTTTGCAGGAAGCTAGTGAATCATCAATTACCAGAACATATCAATATAGGCCTGTAGAACAATATACCATATTTTATTTAATATTGGCCTTGGACAGATATATGGACTTGATCTGGTTCTGTCTTCATTGTTCCAATCTCTTTCAGGCACCATCCCTGTACAAAAAAGGTTTCTGACATGCCATAATGCATGATCTTCTAGCATTAATTGGTGCTGCTTAGTTTTCTTTTTCCTCCTCCTCTCCCTCCCTTTGATTCTTTTATTTTTCCTAATCCCATTAGGACAAAGCCACATGAGAGTACATTGCTGAATTAAGTTTTCTTTTACTGGACTTCTGTGCTTTCGGAGTAGTTTCTTGATATCAACTTGCCTTGCAGATGACTATCATGTTGCTTATCATATACCAAGATATAAGACATTGCACACTAGACATATCATGTCTCATTTATTGGCTTTTTTTAACGCAGGTTGGATAAAGGGGTCATTGTGTATATTTGTGATAGTCGTGGGGTTAGAGATATATATGACACAGATGGAAGCAATGTCCTGGCGGCTTCAGAACCTCTAGCTGTTCTGGTATGAATGTAATGTCAAAAGTTGATTACAAGCTCAAGTTTATATGCAGATCACACTTTGACATAATGACCATAGCATATGACCATTCTCTACCACTCTTACCTATTCACGAGCTCTATCTAATACATCTTTATAAGGCTAGATCTTCCTCTTCAACAAAGCATGAATTGCGCCCACCCCGCCCCCCCAAAAAAAAAAATAAAAGCATGAATTTTGCTTGTCTCATTTAGTGGCGACAGTTGACTTAACAGTCAAATAATTTCTTATTTTCTTACATGTGGGAGCTTCTATCAGGTTAACAAGGGCACTGCAAGCGCAAGTGAAATATTAGCAGGCGCCTTGAAAGATAATAAACGTGCAGTTCTATTTGGTGACTCTACATATGGGAAAGGGTAATCATTTTAGCCTCCTCCCTCTTGTCGTTATATATTTCAATTGTTTTGACAGAACCTGTCCCAATTTCACTATATAGCAAAATACAGACGGTTTTCCAACTATCAGATGGGTCCGGCCTAGCTGTTACAGTTGCTCGCTATGAGACTCCTGCTCACACCAACATTGATAAGGTCCATTTACCTCTTTCGATAAATATGTCTAGAAATTCTTACGCATATGTGGCTTATTATCTATTGGCTTCTGGTTAGGTTGGTGTCGTCCCAGACCATCCCTTGCCGATATCATTTCCTAAGGATGAGGTGGGATTTTGTAGCTGCCTCCAGGATCCTGGATCAACTTGTTATGTAAATAGAGCTCAACTATTCCCGAGATGATAATTCTTTGGAAAACAAACAGGCTTGAGGAATGAGGCATCTCCAGGAGTGATTCTTTGATGTTTTTCTATTCTTTCAAAAGCAAGTTGCTGCAGTTTCATCGATAGTAGTGGTATTAGATACAATGTGCCCATCAAGTGGATCCTTACTTGAGATAGCAAGGCAACTCGTATCAATCATTTGCTCGTGGTATCGTCTATAAGAGAGGCTAGCGGGCAATAGATGATAGCAGTAGCTAATCATATATGTATCTTACATTGAGGCTGTAAATACACTCATTTGTAGTATGGCCTTATTGGAAACTAAATGCATCAACCTCATGCCAATGACAGGGAGAGGGGTTTACCATGAAAACTGAAAGAGGACGCCCATTCTGAGTACGTTATAATTATTATCAGTCATGCCAATAAGATACAATCTCAACCAGGATTGAGGTCCAATCCTTAAAGAAAGCATTCGTACTTGACACCTCCTAGCTAATAGGGAAAAGAAAGAAAAAATCATATTTCAATATATATATATATATATATATTTATTATATCTTTAGTTTATTCTTTACATTTAATATATTATTAGTTGTCATAATAATTGTAATGATGAATGATGATGATGATGATATTTGTCTTGTTATATGTTTCGATATAGTATATATATTAATATATTTGCATATTCTTAATTTTTATAATTACAAGCCAATAAACCTTTTTTTTTGTCATTTTATCACACTTTTCATTTGAAAAATGAAGAGTAAAAAAAGAGAAATCCCATTTGAAAAATATCTTAAAAAATTCTCTGTAATTTTCAAACCATACAGCACCTAAAATTTTCCAACTAGCAAACACATTCTCTGCATTGATCAAGCCTTAGAAGTTAGAAAATTTCGTCAAGTATTATAGCAATATCATATTGTTTTTAAGAATTTATTGTGTAAAACTAGCTACATTCAATCACCACTAAAAAATTTTGGTCTAAAATTTTTTTTGGATAAGTTAATTTTATTAATATTCAAAGATGTACAACTATGAAGGCAAGCAAACTTATATTATAGTCCCAAGGGTAAAGAAAACAATAAAAAAGATAAAGAGATTACTATAAGAGTGTTACAATAGTAAGGAGGAAGTTTTAATTGGATTTACAATAGAGCCCCAGTTGGGAATACGATTCCTTAGGCGTACATTGTTTCGTACTCTTCAAATATAATATACTATCACTGCAAGTACATCACACCTTCTATGGAAGTTGGGAGAAGTGGAGTCAACTGAGGCCAGCAATAGAGATGTAGCCCCTTGCTAGCTTGTGAAGAGCGCCAAGCAGTAAAGGTAGTCGCAAACCACACTCCAAATAAAACGGGAATAGCTACAATTGAAGAAGAGATGTGAGTGGTCTTCCGGTCCCTTAGCCCAAGGTACCACCCGAGTTAGGGAGATGAGGAATTCATACCCACTTTTAGTTGCATCATCTCATTATTCAATTTATTCTTCTCTTTCCTTTCTCTTCTGTTGTTCTCCCATTTTCATAATTTGATTTGCTAAGAATTAAATGCAAAAAGAATGATGATGATATAAAGTATTATTTTTTGGTTTTAAAAATATATTAATTTTTGTCTAGTAAAACAATTTTTTGTATCATCAAATATATAGATATAGTATAAATTTTTTGAGTCTTGTCTAGATATTTAAGAATTTTTTTTATCTAGTAACTTAGTTTACTTTGCAAACTAAATAAAGGATTAAAGATTTTGTCCAGTTTAATACAATAAAATAACGACAATCAAATACTACTAATATGTATATTGAATTACTTTTCTAGTTTTAATAATAATCATCAAATAAATGTTAGAATAAAACTGAAATTCCATTGACTTTTTTTTTTCTTCTTTTCCCTCTTCTTATCCTTTCTTAAAATAAGAAGAAAAAGAAAAGAGAGATTTTCTTCAATGCATCTCCTGATATATGCCTTTTCTTCTTCTTTTTTCCCTAGCAACATTATACATTACATTATGTGGAAGGGAATAGGACATGACCTATCCCATTAGAACACCTATATCCATACAACTGGATTATAAGAATCATATGTTTAAGCAACTTTTTTCCAAATTCCAGAATTATACAAAATGCTATACCGTCAAAAGCATTTTACTTCAAAATATCTAGGGCACTTTTTAAATCTTTGAAGGAGAAACTTTTCAAAATTTTTGATATTGATTATATGTTTGCTAAGGAAAAAACAAAAGAAAAGTAGATCAAAAGTTAAAATTTTTTTTAATTATTTTTCTAGTAAGTGATTCGAGCCATCTATTAATGATTTTCATAACATTAACATAGGAGATAAAATGAAACATGGGCAGTAGGATCCTCTTGCTAGCTCCCCTAATTTGCCTCCTTTTATGCCTAATAAAACCCTTCTTTGTTGGAGTCACGCCATGGACTACTGCTTCCGTGCGTCCAAGTTTCACTATTTTCAATCAAGGTAGGTTCCATAAAAAATGTATGGAGATATCAATCCTCCATTTGCCAGACCCATTTCTCCTTACCCCTTCCTTTTTCTTGTTTTATTCCGCTCCTTTCTCGTTCAAATCTCCTGTGTCAAAGCGAAGCAACAGGGCTCTACTATTCCCTTCTAAGCAAGCAACAATAGGACGCCCCCACTTGTCTAAGCTCCCTCGTTGGAAGTTGCTTAGGCTGAGTTTTCTGGCAATGTGATTATCTTCCGTTCTGGTTGTCCACTACGGTGATGGTGGCAGAGCTTCATTTTTCCTATTGTGGTTCGGTGAACTTCGGCGACCGGCATCACCGCAGATAATTGAGTTGGAAGCTACTAGGAACTGTGTTTTCAGTCCTTTGCTCGGGTCTTCTTTTCCGGCAACGGCATCGAAGTTTGTCAACAGTACGGTAGAGACATGAAACGGAGCTGCTCCATACTTTTCTGATCAGCTGAAAATGGTTGGAATGGAGGATTGATGTCTCGTCTATTGAAGTCACTAACAGGATCCGCACTGTACTGAACGCACAGCCCGAATTTGCATATTTATAATATATTTTTGGATTCGTTATTTTAAGAATTTAAAAAAAAAAATTATATTATTTTCGCGTGTAACCCAGTTGGGGGTTGGGGGGATGGACAATCAATCAAAATTCACATCCTTAAATCATTACACCAGAAAGTAGGTATACAATATCACAATACGGAACCAGAAACATAACTACAAAATCAAAACTGAAAGAAAAAAATGGCAAACCTAAAAGATGATAGCTAAGGTTGAATAGAAGTTTTGTTTGCGCCATGGTTCTTCATTGATTATCTAATATAGTAAAACTTGAAAGATTCAATCAATATCAATATCAGTACTAAATTTCGTTGGTTACTGCACAAAGAAAATACAATAGTAAAGGAAATCTCACCTAAGGAGATATGATGTTGCAAGAGCCCAAGAAACCAAAACTTCTTTCAATTTTCTATGACAATTGAATTTCATTCAATCAAATCAGAATACAATTACATGTAATACTGATAAAACAAATCAGGAATTTAATCATATAATCCAAAATCAAACTCATCTCTCAAACAAAGATAAATCATATTAACCATTCTGGAGGACTCTAGCTAGGAAAATCCATATAGGGATGATACTTATAAAATACTCGCGAAAAATTTAAGTATTGAGATACCTAAACTATGAAATAAGATGCTGATACGACTTTTATCTGTGTATGGAGTAATAGCTGTAGATCTTCAAATCAAAATCAAGACAGCCTCTTATTGTAGTAGTCATGCGGCAAAATATCATGTATCAACAGTTGATTTCGGGCGGGTGGTCAAAACATGATGGCTGTTTTCTCTATGTTTTAATAGGTGAAGAAACCCTAAAAGAGAGGATTGTATGAAGGGGGATGTAAGCTATGAGAATTTAAGTCTGTACTACTAATTTTCCATATGATAGACCAGAATTACGGTACGAGATATACTTTAATCAATGATGCCAGTTCAAGGTGCAATAATTGAACCGAGGAATGTAAGGCATTTGGCCGTCCATGAAAGCTTTAACATTCCAGAAGCAAACATCCAGCTTCAAAGATTAAGCTTCGGCAGAGTGTCAACTGTTAAGTGACATCAACCACCACCAAGAACAGAACAATTTTGTTTCACAAGGCCACACCAGTATGCCACAAAGCCTCCAAATTTTTTGGGACGAATAAGCTGCACTCTTAACATGAAGTCCTCGTTGTTTGATCACCAAAACATCTTAGTCCACGAACCCAAAAATGGGAACATGGCAATTAATAGTCTCAACAATAAGGGTGTATCTTCACTACTCAAATTCTTACTCCACTTGCTGTTCTCCATTTGCTTTCTAGAAACATTGGAGCTTCGCAGTGATGTCCCTCCAGATTGTACTCCATCAAGTTCATCCCATAACGGTACATCTTCACTACTCAAATTGTTTCTCCACTTGCTATTCTCCATTTGCTTTCTTGACACATTGGAGCTTGGTGATGTCCCTCCAGGTTGCACTCCATCAAGTTCATCCCATCCGCCAAAACTGTTCACACTTGTCACATCAAAATAAGTCTTATTTTCAGCACTCTCATTATCAGAATGCTCATTCTCAATAACTGAAGATCTGTATCCACCCCTTGCCTTTCTACTCTCTTTGCCCTGATCCTGTTTTGCCTTCATTCTAATATTGCTTGCATGGAAGGCTGATCTTCTCCTCTTTCTACTGACCTTTCTTTTTGATCGGCTGCCTCTTCTGCCTTGTAACTTACTGAATGCTAGTATAACAACAGACAGTCCAAGTGAAATGCCCAAGGTAATGAGAAAGGCCTGTGGACCTGTTGCTGATAGCAGTGACAATATGATGGCAGGAAGAAACCAACCATAGGATCGAAATACCTATACTGGCCAACACAACATGACTGAGTACTTTCTCATCCTCAATGTACTATTGGAAAGAAAAAAAAGATGTCTTAACACGGCTAATGTTATAAGATAAGATGGAGGACTGAAGCAAAAGGTTGAAAAATTTAAAATTCAATATTGATATCATTTCATCCAGTGAAAACAATAAGTTCCCTTCCAAAGTTTGAAACATTTTTATTTTACTCACCTGTGCTATCATCTGCATCATTTCACCCACCTAGCTTTTGGGACATCTCGACTTTACTAATCTATGTTATCTTTTATATCACTAAGACGACTTCAATTTCATGATTTTTTTTTTTTTCTTTTTTTTTTTCCACTTAATCTTGTTTTAGGCCATAAAAGATGAGTTTGGATGGACATATACAATTAATGGGAAAATTGAAACTTGCTGAAGACTCAAGCAAGCACATGGGTACATAAGATAAAGCATGCAGGTAAAATACAGGTAAGCAAAGTGATAAAAAATGATATGATCACTGAAATACAAAAGATAACAAAACTGGACAAAGTGTAATTTGGCATTTCGTTTACTGAACATAATTATATTGATACTACCGATAATCAACTATAAAACAATATAGACACAAAATTTCAGGAAAAATGTGACCAGGAGAGTGCAATCAATTAGTAAATACCAGGATTTTACGATTTGAATAGACACTTATGATGGAGGTGTTTCATGATATCATATTGATATAACTGGATCCATTATTAACACAGATGAGTCCCAGTTTCAAAGTAAGACAATGCTGTGGCAACGCCAAATATGGGAGACACATGGTGTCTAGTATACATATGTAAAGATTTAAAGGAAAAGCAAGAGAAAATAATATCCTGTCCTTGTTACATAAACACAACAACAACAAGAAGAAGATTTCCAAAATAGGCTTACTCAACCATGTGGTATTAGTTGCATGAATCTAACATCATATCTTCTGGAATATCAATATACACAAATTCATTTCTATTTTCTGAAAATATTCCTCCCTCTCTCTCTCTTACTATAACTCTCTCAAACTCATGGTGCTATCAACTTCTGATAACAGTAATGTTCCCTTTCCACGTGAGAAGATAAATAGCTTTCGTCTTACTCCTTTTAATTTTTGGCCAATCCTTATTCAACAAGTTTAGTTTTGTAAATACCATTCCAATTAATGAAACCCATATAATCATGTAGATTTTCTTTAATCCCCATTAATCCACAATGGCGATGAAAGGTTCCTATTTCTATCAGCCCCATCTCTCTCTCTCTCTGTCTTTTTTTTTTGGTTTTGTATCACCCTCATCTTAAACTTGAATGTTTTTATCTACCAACTACTTCATAAAGCCTCCATGTTTGTATCTAAATCAGTTGTAGCAGCCATCTAAATTGAACAATCATTGGAATAATATCTCTACCAAGCCCTCCTTGTGCAAAACTTGCCAAAAATAGCAAACTATCTATTATCTAGCTTATGCTTATTACTTCATGCCAAAATTCACTCTAATCACCTTCTGCAGAAACATAAGCACAAACATATAAGGACACCAGAATATATACACAATAGCAGTAAGCTTGAGCTTAACTCGAAAGCTTGAAGAGCAAGCTCATATCAAGCTTAATTTAGAAACTGGATCTTGCTTTTGGGTGATGCTAAAACAGATGCAAGTCAATTAGGCTATATAGGTTTGATTTCACATTACAAATATGTTATCTTGAACTGGACTCATTTTGAAACTAAAGCAAAAGCAGACTTATTAAGCTTGAACTTGAGTTTGAATAGTAGAATTGCAAGCTAGTCGATCTAAAAATACTGAGCTGAGTACTTATAGGCTAGAACTAAATTCATTAAACTATAGTCTAAGCGAGACCTCCACTAGCTTGAAGTAAACTGGATGCCAAACAGCATCTGTTGAGACTCGATCTTGAGAAACTTAGAGCAGGCTTGTCTTCAAAATACATCCAGAGCTATAATTTCAAAGATTCAACAAATAGTATTCCATAAAATCCAATTTTCTAATTTTTTTTATAGGACCTTGGCTAGCATGGTGGGTAGAGCACTCGCAATTCTTTTGATTTTGATAACTTCCTCCCACTAGTTATTGTAATTCCAAGAAATCATAGCTATGAAATTACTTTTTTTTTTTTTTTCAATCTTTATTCTAGCATCCTTAATTTTTTTTCACTAAAAACAATAGCAAATTAAATTCAACGCACCAGCCATGCAAATGTATAGAATGACCGCAGTTCACAAGGCATTAATCCTCTTGTTTCAGCAGACTCCCTAAGACTATATGGAATCTATCTTCACTATCACAATTTAGTATGATTGCAACAATAAGAAAGAAATAAAAACTTGAGAAAAAACAGAGAGACACACACCTTTAAAATCCAAATGCTGTCAACAACATACTCCAAAAAATCAACTTCCTTTCTTTCCTCTTCTTCATCCTCATCATCATAATCTTGTTCCTCACCGTCACCATCACCGTCTGACCACCAACGCCTCTTCTTCTTCCTACCCATTTTAGGACGAAAACCGAACCATGAAGGGCCCTTTCTACTCCCAGCATTTGGGTCCCATTTGGCAGTAAGAAGTGTGGTTGTTCTTACTTTTCGAAGACGGACACGCAGAGTGGTCCTTTGGAAAAGACTTGAAGAGGGTGTTTTGGGAAAATCAAATAGGCATAAGTGAGGTTGGGTTGGAGGGGAAAGATTGGAAGTAGAAGGGTGTGAGAGGAAGAGTAGAGCCGCTGTTGTTGTTGTTGTTTCCATTCTCAGACAGAAGACGGAGAAAGGGAGCACCATTTGCCACGTTTCTCCTGTTATCTTCCGAATCCCGCGGGCAACCTTTGTTTTCGCAACTCAAACGTTGTCGTCACTTCCTTCAAATTATCTTTCCTTTTCTTTTTTTTTTCTTTCTACTTTTTTTTTTCTTCAACAGAAAAAGTAATTTCTTCCGGTAAATTGCAAAAGCCACTTCTTAATTTTTCTCTTTATATGTGATTAACTTCATTACATTTGAAACGGAAAAATTATACCAAAACATTCGGGGTTAAATATAAATATTAAATTTAAATTTTAATTAATTAAAATAAAAAATTAAATAAACTATTAAATAAAAAATCAATATTTTATAAAGTATTTTAACCTAGCATTATAATACTGTTAAATTGTGCTAACATGGTACATAATTTGACAAGTTCTATCGATGGAGCACCGGCATAAATATTTTATTACAAATAAAATAAAAAATAAGTCTCAATTTAAAATAGTATTGTTGGCATTCCATCAAGTCATGTGTCAAATACTATGCAACATTTGTACAATTTAATGATGTTATCATTGTATATTAATGAAATCTCTTATTTGAACCATTTTTTTGAAATATTAATTATTTATTTTAACTAATTAAAAGTCCAATTCTTTATTTGAACATACCTTTAAACATTGATCTTCTCTTATATGATTTTTTTCCTATTTGAAATTAAGTGCTCAAATCTTGAAATGTTCAAAAAAGCGCATTTTGGTCCCTAATCTACATTTTACCCCTTAAAAAGCAATGAAAAACTATTAATTTTTTTAAATTATTTTATTTAAGAGAAAAATGGTAAAATAGGATTTAGAAGTACAATTTTAAAAGATTTAGAGTCTAATTGTTCAATTTCAAACCAAATATATATATATATATATATACATAAAGTAAATATAAGAGGTTAAATTATAAGATAGTGTAATTACAATTTACCCTACTTCTTTTTCTAATGGCCTTTATCTACCATGTGTATTTAACTTTACATATGAATACCATAAAATAGATGGTTCTCCTTATAAAGCTATTTTTACATTTGGTTTGTAAAGTATTACTTCCTAATCTTTTTGCCACATTTTTTTTATATTATATCTATAATACCCTAACCCACCAATTAAGCCATTGTAGCCCAAACTCCAACCAAGCTAACTAACCACAAGCATTGAACCCATGCAACGCAAACCATCTAACAACATTAAATTGCCACCAAGCCACTCAACCATGTCTAGTGGATCTATGCCACTTGAATCATTGATGTTGAATATATAAAGATTGAGTTATGATTTTGATGAGATAAAACAATTTGATTCTACTAAAATATAAGTTACATAAACTCATGTGATATATTAACTAGCAAACAAACAAACTACTCATTGCTACTCACAAATTCACTCCTAAAAATGTTTTATGAGTTTTCATGCTAAGACTGATATTGTAAATTTGCATATATCACTTCATTTCAATTTCTGTTGGTGAGATCCAAATAAAGTAGTGAAATTATGGAAATGTGTTTGTAAGCAAGGCTATCCAAATCCCACTTGCGAGATATTTGAAGGAAGCCTTGCTAAGAGTAGAATGCTTCGAGCTTTTTCTTCTCTCAAGGTTTGAGGAGTTTGCTTGAATTTCATTCTGAGACTCGACCAAAGTCACATAAAGAGATTTGAATGTCGCATACATGGTTCAAACAATGTCCAAAAAAATGGTTGAGCAACTATAATCAACATTAATGTCATGATTATTTGCTCTCTAACACAATAATTCTTGAATTTCTTGTGAGAGAAAAGTGTAGTACTTGAGTGAACTTTTTTCTTGTAAAGATTCCTAGTTTAAATTTCGTTTTGTATCGAGGCTAGGTCTCTATCTTGTTGTGATAACACCACACAATGAACTAGGATTCATAGAGGAACAAGCTATAAATAGAAAAGTCTAGTAAGTACTTGAGGAGCTTTCGTCTTGTAAGGGTTCCTAATTTGGATTTCATGTTGTATTGGGGCTAGGTTTCTACCTTCTTATGATAACACCACACAATAGACTAGGAAGAGATAGCAACAATGAAGCCAAATCGTCGAGCAATGAATATTTTATGATGTGGATAAACTGAGACGATTTTAATAGAATTTTAACTTATTCAAGTGCACAAGAAATTTGGGATGAACTTGAAGTAACTAATGAGGGAAATAATAAAGTTATAGATAGTAAAGTTAATATTGTTTCTACCATATTTGAATACTTTAAAACGGTACCTCATGAAACGATCGATCAAATACATAACAGGTTCATAGACATTTTAAATCCTTTTAAATGTCTTTCGCACAGCCTCTGCTAACATTGAAACTGTCTCTAAAATTCTAGGTGCATTACAGAAAGGAAGCCCATAGAACAGCTGTTGAGGAAATAAATGGCCTTTCAATGATGAAAATAAGGGAACTTTTTAGTTTTATAAGTACCCTTGAGCTGATAAGAGGCCAAGATAGAGAGTTAAAGAAGGCGGCTTCAAGGCTATTGCTCTAGAGGCTTTCATTGAAAGCTCAAGTGATGAAGAGAGTGATGAGCAGGAGATCGCTATACTCGCCTGTAAGTTCAAAATATTTATAAAATTCAAGAAAAGGTTGCAAAAAAAAATGAAGGTAGCAACTCCTCAAGACCCAAAAGAGAAAAATCTAAGAAGGATATCGTGAGGTGCTTTAAATGCCAAAAAGCAGGCTAGGTACAACAATATTGCTTTACTCAAAGGAAGGCTGAGAAAGCACCAAGAATAGAAGCAATAGTGGCCATGTTGAGCAACAACGATTCTAGGGGCGCGAAGAATGGAGTATGCTTCATCGATTTAGTCAAATGATCATTTAGACACTAGGGATCCATTTCAGATCTTTAAAACGGGTGCCGCATAGATAAGATATGTAGATATGTGGCTTTACTTATGTCAAATCCTATAAGGTATAGATTTCCAAATTTTGGAATTGAAACTTACCCGGAACACTTTGAAATCACCTTAGATCATGTACCATATAAAACTTACATGATATAGAGTAACTTGTGAAATCTATAAAATTTACCTTTGTTCTCATAAATTTTAAGTTCATGTGATATTAAAATAGTAATCTATATGTATACAATAAGTTTTTCATATGAAATTAGCAAATGGGGAAAAACAAGGAAAAAAGAATGAAAAAGTGAAGTTGAAGAGAAAAATGGTGAAAAATAAAGGAAAGAAAGAGATGTAACATTAGATTTAGCCATTAAGGATTATTAATTTATAGGCTTAGGCTACTTTCTTTTTTCATTTTTACTAAAATACTTATTGATTGAAAAATATAATATTATCATTTATTAATATTATTTAATAATTTTTTATGAAACGAGTATAGAGCACCTTAAACCTATACTTAGTATGCTAGAGTATAGTTTTAAGGTGGGTACAAGGTAAGAGGATCTTATACTCATATCCTACTATGTGGGAATAGGTTTTTGAATAATTGTATTATGTTCATATCCCGTGATCCTTAACATTACTCTAAAACCTACTTGATTAAGCAAGGTATGAGTAGATATCTTGTACAATAGGGTTGCTTGTTTATCCCCACTTATTATTTTGATTTATATTTGTTTTATTTTGTTACTATCTTACTTTTCAGTGAAAGTTATGATGTTGTATTTGTTATAATTTTACAAGCTAAAGTGATGTGAACTTTTTTTTTGTTTTTATTTTTTTCCCTTGTTAAGTATAATGGGGCGAGGGAGATTAAAATTCGATCTATTCCATTGGAAGACTAGTATTTATAATACTAGGTTACTAGGGTCTTAGCCAAGGGCAAACACAAAACTATAATACAACACCAAGGGGGGAGTAAAATGATATAAGTAATTATAAGTAAAATAGAAAAAGTAAAATGATATGGATATAAGTATGTTTCAATTTTTTTAATGATGATTATTTAAGATTATATTATTAGCAATACTACAAAAATTATTAGTCTTTCATCATTCAATAATATATACTTATTATAATAATATTAATTATTAGTAAAGTACATTAAGTTATATATACCTATTATTATTTATTCATACTTTTTGCAATAAGATTGAAGCTTTTATAGTATTAACAATGTAATTATTATTTATAATATATAAATAATGAATAAGTAGCAACTCAAGTATGATTTTTTATTAAATGAAATTAATGTTTTTAATTATTGTAAAGAAAAATTAAAAAAGAAAAAGAGAATATTGTTTAAGTAACATAAGAATAAATGCAGCCTTTAAAAAGGTAAAATAACATTCATAATAATTGAATCCATGACCTTTTATTTAAAAATTTACATATTTTACTACTTAACAATATCTAATAATTTGTTATATATTACTCTTAATATATATATATATATATATAATAATAATAATAATAATAATAATAATAATAATAATAATAATAATAATAATAATTGCAAACTTAGGAGGTTAGAGCCTCTTTGGCTCCCCTCTAGACTTGCCCTTGGTCTTAGCCCTCTCCACCCTTATACAAAGTGATATAAACTTACAATTTGGAAATCATGATTTTCAAACATGAATTTACTAATAATATTCTAACTTCAAAAATTGTAAAAAAGAAAAAATTATACAATTTCCAAAGGGTACCTTATAATTTGTAGATTTGATAGAATAGCGAGCGCAAAAGGGGACCTTAGCCCCCTAAGCTTTGAAAAAAAATAATTATAAAAATTTCCAAAAAAAGAGAAAATACATATATTATATGTATATTTTAAATATAAAATATAATGAATTATGAAGTATAGTTTAGTATTAAGGTATATATGTTTTAAAACAAAAGGTTATGGGTTCAATTTTTATGAATGTAATTTTACCTTTTCGTTGAATTTATTCTTATATTATTTAATTGGCATTGTTTTTTTTTTCTTTGTTTTTCATTAAAATAATTAATAATATTAAATTTAATTTAATACAAAATCATAGTTAATTAATTGATTCTCTTGAATTTTATTTATTCATTCCATGAATAGTAATTATATTACCAATTCTATGAATGCTTCAATTTTATTGTATAAAGTATATATAATTAATAATAAGTATATAACTTGATGTATTTTACTTATAATTAATATTATAAAAATGAATATACATGATTGCATGACTAAAGACTATTAATTTTTGTAACATCATTAATATAAAATCTTATAGAGTCATTATTAAAAAAAAAGCATAATTATATATATATATCTTTTTGTTTTTTCTACATTACTTACATATTGTGTAAACTCGATCGTAGTTTTTAGATAGTCAAAGGGTAGGTTCTGTTTCAAATTTATGGAAATGTACATGCAGAAAACTACATCATCCTTGTACCTACTCATTCTTACCTAGTGCACACATAGTGTAATGTTGTCCACATGAAGAAATAAATGATGACGTGAATGCCTAAAGAAAAAAAGTATGTTGAGTTTTTCTATTTAAAAAAAAAATAATATTAAAATTATAAGAAATTAATTAAAAATTAGTAATATATATATATATATAAGGAAGTGACCACTCATTAATTTAGAAAACACTATTCTTTTTTTCAATTAATAATTTTATTTTGAAAATTAAAAGAAAATTATTTTAGTGTTGATAATTTTACTCGACATATCTTTGGCACATGATATCATATTTTAGCAAATTTTATGTTGTTGGATAGTTTGTAACATGTAAATTTATTTGAAAATAGTGGTAATTAATTTCTAAGGGCTACTCAAACCATTTAAAATTTTAAAATGGTTATAGCTTGTAATCCTTGAACTCAAGATGCAAATTTGTTGGGCTCACTAGATAAGACACTCTTTTTAATGATATAAAATTTGATTTAATCTAACATTGTATATAAAAATTATGTACAATTGAGGTTTTTGACACAAAAATAGATTTTTTTTTATTTTTCAAAATTTTTATTAATTAAGAAAAAAATCTTCTACAAATTAGTGAATGGCCATGAATCTTTGTTTTTTTCCCCATATTTTCTTGCCTTCTTATTATTTTTTTCACATTTTTAATGTATCTTGAAAAGTGAAAAAAGAAAATATGGGCAAGCCATGATTGCACCAAGTTTGGAAAACATAACAAACATTTAACTTCCCATTGAGGAAGATACTAAATTGCAATTAAAGTTAAAATACAAACACCAATATAGCGTTTAGATTGCAGTATTGAATAGTACAAAGAGTATTGGATAACATAGAACAAGAAAAATAGGATATTACAATTCTTTTGTATTATGTTTGGTGTATATTGTACTAGATAAAGTTTTTTATGATGTCCATTGTTTGGATACACAAAGTAATACACTAAACATAATATACAGAGTATTAGATGAGGATTTTTGTGTTTTTGTTTAGTGAATTTAATTTTTGTACAATATTTTGGATGATACAAAATATAAGCATTTTGTCCAATACTTTAGAATCATTTTTGTTTAATAATTAAGAACATATACAAACCAAACAAGGGATAAAATATTTTGTCCAGTGCATACTATAAATTTATGATAACCAAACGATACCTAAATAAGAAAGACGAGGGGGTTAAGAAGGTTTAGAATTGAAATTGTCATAATTTAAAAGTGCACATACATTTCAAATTTGGTCCTTTATCTAAAAATAAACCTACAACCATTGTTCATGCTCTTTGAAATAAGGACATTCTTTGTTTACCCTCTTTTCATCTTTTTGTAGTAATTTTAAATTGAGTAATTATAAGAATAAGATACTAAAAAAATAAACATATAATTATATATATTTCATTTTTACAAAATTAAATCCTTGATAAATCTCAATAAAAATAGATTTATTTATTGATTTCTTGCTTGTGTAAGTGATGGTCTTCAAAATGGCTCAAGCAAAAGCAATGAAAATTATGGAATGGGTAAATTACAAAAAGGTGACATATGTTTTAAGTCATTTGCAATGAGATTACCTGTTTTTGGCTTTTCACAAAGAGGTGACTTGTGTTTTTTTAGTTTTGTGTCAATAATAAATAATAACACAATGCTCTATTTGGTAGTAAATAATTAATTATTTACCGAAATTGCTTTATTTAATTAATATTACTTTAATGATAATATTAATTAATGATTCATTAATGTTACTTTATTACTAGTATTACTTTATTTAATTAATTATTTATTAATCAATAGAACATTGACACATGTCATTATTTTATTATTAATACAAAACTAAAAAACACAAATCAACATTTTATAGTTTACCCTTATGGATTTCAATTTGAAAACCTAAGTCTATCTCATATTATGGGTGTCTCTTGCCTACATTTATGATTTAAAAAAAAATGAAACTTGAGAAACAAGCTGGCAAGTGTATTGTTGCAAGCGTATTATACCAGTAGGGATAAGGTTGCTCCTAAAGGAGCTTTATGCTAAGTACATGATTATAAGATTATATCTCTAAGCTAAGCTATCACAAATTAAATAAATTGAAAGTAAAAAATTGATAAATTGAGTAGAGATGATAAATTTTATGTTCTAGCAACACTTTGAGGGTTTTGGGGTTAAAGAGCTTAGAGAATTGAATTGGGTTTGTAAATATGTTTTCACTTGAATTAATATGATGCCTTGAATCATATTTGAAATTGATTAAGCAAGATCTATTTGAACTCACAAGAGCTTGCCCACCTCTCAAAGTAGCATAAATCTAATTATAGCATAAATAATCTCATTAAGGTGATTTATTTATAATTATCAGCATATAATAATCCACTCACACTAGAATTACTATTCTAGTAGAAAATATGGACCGAGCACATCCCCATAACCCAAATCATATATTTAACCACCTTAAGTATGTGAGTTCATGAGTTTTATCAAAACTTGCATATCTTTATATAGCGTGCTTTTTCAAAAGCTCAAAATATGTTTATGACGAGTTATCAAATATTTTCCGAATGTTTTTTACTCTATCTATCTAAAAAGTGGTGGCCCAAAAACTTCTCACAAGTATGCTAAAACATAACACTTTTAGTGCCCTTTAACTAAAATAAACATGACAGAAAATAAAAATGGAAGCTGTATTTGTAAAAGAAAATGCTATGGAAAAGTATTGTTTTTCACTAAGTCCAAGCTACTGTATTCTTGTCTAATCTATGCTTCTGCTCCCTTTGTAATATCCTCTAAAGCCCCTTCTTAAGCCTCTGCATTTTTCTTTTCTTTTCTCAAGTGTTTTAACAATTAGGTCCCCCAAAAGACGAAAGGCACGCCAGCGTAATAAAATAAAATATGTAAATTGTCTAGCTCTTTCTTTCACGTGTTGCTTTATGGTGTGTATTTCTTTCTTTTCGACATACACACATCATTGAAAGCCTCAAATGAAGGCTAACTAACAAAAAAAATGGGCTGCTCTTTCTTGCTGGTCTTGCAGCACTGCTCCGAGTCTGCTGGGGCTGTGCTGCTTGTACTGGGTCAAGTTGGTGTGGTGTTGCTGCTGGTCGTGAAGTGGAGAATCGGAGCTCATGATGCTGCTGCTGTTTTGTTATGTTTGGTTCGGTCAGCTCGATTTGTAGCTGTAGTAACGCTTATATGATCATCTAACAGAGTGCCTAGGTGTAGGGTAAGAGCACCTGTAGTGCGCTCAGGTTATGGGCTCACCGTGTTCTGGTCCAATCTGTTATGCTTTATCTTGTGTTAGATATTCCTTGCTCCACTTTGCTAGCTGTGGGATAGCAAGGTGCTTGTATCGGTGGACTGCTATAGATAACGGGCAAGTTGAGTGTTCCATCCTTGATTGCTTGAAATTCTAATTGGTTGTCTGGGCTTGGGGAAACATTGATAAGCTGCTCGATGGTACAGCTGTTGTAGCACCTACGTTAGCTGGGAATAAATGGCCACGCCTAACTGCACTTTTGAGTGTTCCCTAGTTGCTGGGATAGTTTGTGGATGCTCAGTTGGGCTGCAATTAAAATTTGTTCAAGCCCTCTACTTGTAGCCTGCTATTGCATGCCGAGATGTATTAGCTGGTCTTGGTTCTTTTCTCATCAACTTGCAGCTGCTGATTCTTTGTTTCTGCTCTCGTGCAAGCTGCTCTATTCTGGTTCTTAGCTCACTCTACATTCTGTCCATGGGAAGTGAGTTTCGGCTTTGTTGTATCTTAATTGCAGCTCTTCACAAGTTTTGCCATTGTATTATGTGTGCTTTCGGATTGGAGTGGCTGGCATAATTCATTTTCAGCTCTCTTTCGGTTCCCTTGTCAATAAAAACAGCCCATGAATGGAGCCTCCATCAATTTCTATTCGGTTCTGGTTTGAAGCTCTTACTGTGTCATTTGCTTCTTGTCATGTGTGCTGTATCTTGGTAAATCAACAGGAAAATGAAGATGAGTTTTGGCCGGTTGCTTGGTGTGCTTGGCTTCCATATCTGTAATATATGAAAGTTTTGTTTATTTTAATATATATGTTATAACATAAAGCTAAGGCTAAGGATGTAAAAACATATTTACATGATGGGCAAATGAGTCATTTCACATGGAGAATATAAAACTGTAGAATTAACCTAGAGACCCTCTTAATCATTTTGTGCAGTAAAACTTTAAAGAAAAAGGAGAGACACTCTTGACAGTAACCCTAGAGACGAAAGGAAAAATGGGCGATTAAACTCCAAAGACAAAAGGGTAAGGAATTCCATACTAATTTTAATTTAGGATTTATGGAATTTTTAATTTATGAGTGTTGTTTGTTCATACAAAAAACGAAGTGTGCGAATGGGTAGTACAAGAACAGAGAATCAACGACCCGAGATTTGCGATTTGTGGAATTTGAAGTAAGTACGAAATTCCTTGTAATTTAGATGCAATTATGTATTTTAGAGACTTAATTGGGCTTAGGAATATATATAGGATTGAGTTTTGGAGAAATTTAAGCAAAAGAATTAGGATTCGTGGAGATTGTAGAGGGTAGCACGGCCTACCAATACGGTCATGTTTCGATCGTGTTGAAATGAAAAGGTACACCAAGAGATACACGACCTCCCAATACGGTTGTATTTCGACTGTGTTAAGTTAAGGGTAACATGGCCTCCTAACACAATAGTGTTTAGACCGTGTTGAGTGTGAAAGTTACATTGAGAGATACATGACCTCTTAACACGGTCGTGTTTCAACCGTGTTGAGTCAAGGGTAACACGGCCTCCTAATACGATTGTGTTTAGACCGTGTTGAAACTAAGTTTTACACCAAAAGATACATAACTCCTAACTTGGTTATGCTTCAACTTGTGTTGAGCAACACAGTCCCCTAACATGGCCGTATTGAATAAAGTATAAAGTAATTACATATTTATTTAATTTCAAATTAAATTAATTTACACGCAACCTAGATAACTAGTAAGGCCTTAGAAAAATTAAATGAGTAGGATTAAGAAATTTAAGAATGATATTGATCTTAGATTGAATACTAAGAAGAGCTTATTGATGTGTATAGAGTTCCAATTAGAATAAGTCCAAGACCGGGAAGTACTTAAGGCTGGGATTCAAGATAGATGTAACTTGCATGTTGATTTGTGCTTGTTTAAGTTAGTTTATGTATGAAACTTGTTTTAATTGATGAATCGATTTAAGTGTCTAAGCGGTATGCTATATGTACTTGACTTGGCCTAGGGGCCTATAGTAGCAAATATCTAGGGAGCATCCTAATGATCTTTGTGTGACGTTGTCTTTAGTGGAGTTATGCTTGAAAATGATCTAGGTTAAGTGTTGATTTAGTGGTTAAGTGTACATGGGTATGGGGCCTGTAACGGTAGTTCCCATCACCAAGTTTAAGATTTAAGTAGACATGGGTGTAGGGCCCATAGTGGCAGTTCCCATAATCAAGTTTAAGGTTTAATTGTACATGGGTGTAAGTACCTTAGTGGCAGTTCTCATCACCAAGTTTAAGGATCAAGAGATCATGAGTGTGGGGCCCATAGTGACAGTTCCTATCGCCAAATTATGCTCCAATGTGTTAATGGGGTCATGAGTACCCTATTGTTGCTTGTGGACATAAATTGTCATATGAAATAGTTGTTTGTGTTTAAGTATTGCATAACGTGTGTGACACTTGTTCATGTTGTTCATGCATGTGTGTTTGTGTTATACGTATTGGACATTAGCTCACCCTTTGGGGAACTTATTTTTAGATCCAGGTGTTGAGGGAGATGAGAATCTTGAAGATGACTTGGGTTTAGGTGAACCGTAGAGAGAGGAAGATGAATATTACTATTATTATTATGGTGATTAAGATTTGGAGGATTATGTTATTTAGTTATGATAGGCAGTAATTTTTTTTAAGGATGTTATTTTTGTGTTCAAAGACTTCTACTATGTTAGATGTTTGATATGGTTTAAATTATTATTTGAATTTTGAGGATATACGAAATGCTTTTGTATAAGAACTACGGGTTAAAGTGTATCAGAATTGACTCAGAGCTTTAACGTGTTTTTGTGAGATAAGAACACATGGCGGGCAGTAGCGCGGCCCAGGTTTCAAGGCGTTACAGTATCTGCTTGGAATGGAATGAAGTGGTTGCTACTCTTATTATCACCAAATTACAGTAGGAAAATTGATATAGACCTGCTGCTATTTTTCAAAGGATACAAAGAATTGGCAGTTCAAAGATTGAAATCGTAGTGTCTATGCTATTCTCTAAACTTTGCTGCTATAAATTCAAGTGGAGCTCATAGTTTTGTCAAAAATTGATATCTCGGCTACACTCTTAATTGTCTTCAAGTGGTTGGTTTGATTTGACACAAACCGTCCGAAATTTAGAGTCATGGTGCTACTGTTTTCGTGTTGTTGGTTGCTACTATTTTCATGCTGCTTGTGTTGCTATTTTTTTTTTTTTTTTTGCTACTGGCTTCTATTGTTGTTTTGTTGTTATTATTATTGCTGTTTCTAGTTATTCTATTGCTGTTATTTTTAGTAGTTCTGCTGCTATTGTTTTTCTAGTTGTTATATTGTTCTATAAGATAATTACAAGCATAGAATCAATATTTAGGGTTAAATTTAAATAAAAAATTTAACTATCAAATGATTAAAATAAAAAATAAACATAGAAAGAGATAGAGAGATTTGGCATAGAAAGGGTAAGAGGAGAGAGAGAGAATCGTTAGGTAGCACTGGTTCATGAATTAGGTAGCATGTGCAATATGGGTAAGTGGGTCAAGTTGCAAGGTAAGGTTTTGAGTAAGTAGGAGAGGTTTTCTTAATCTGTAACAATTTTTTTTTTCTAAACACTTTTATTTTATCAATTTAATTTATTTCAAATATTATGCATAAATATATTATTTATGGGATAATTTTATGAATTTCTTTATCTATATATAGTTTTATTGGAAATCTGATGTGAAACTTTCTTTTTGAATAGTAATGTTATTTTAATAGACAAAAGGGACAAATGTCATGCACTAATCGGTCAAAAGTGCCATGTAATAGATGATAGCTAACACCATCATAGAGATCCAACAACATTTTTTTGAGGAACATAAACAAGGGTTACCCATTTTAATAATTTTTTAATAAGAAAAAAGTATAAATTTAGATCTTAACATTTGTTACTATTTCTATTTTGATCATAGATGTTTAATTTTTTATATTCGAATTCTAAATGTTTATAAATATTTACAAACGAGTCTTTTTAATGATGATATTAATTTTTCAGTTAGAAAATAATATGTAACACAATTTAATTTATCAAAATAAATTGTTTTGATTAATCAGATTATACCATGTGTCAATCTTAACAAAAAAAATTAATAGTAAACTAATGGTGAATTTGTTTGAAAACATTTATAAATGTTAAGAATTGAAATAAAAAAAAAATGTTAGGACTAAAATAAAAAAATAATAAATGTTAGATACTAGATTTATATTTTTCTCTCTTAATAAAGAAATAATTTTCTTTTCCTTGTTGGGAGTATGATATAATAATAATAATAATAATAATTTATATATATATGAAGATAGCAAATGTGTGGATCACTTTGAGTCAACTTTTATTTCTTGGCTCGCCAAACACGCACTCTTATCTTGGTTGATCTCGTTTCCTCAGCCACAGATCGACATCCACAAACCCTTTGTACACTCACCCCAGCTGTAATCCAACAGAGCATCATCTTCAAAAACAATACTCTCTCACTCCATGTCCCTGGGCTACAGTTGCGATAGATATAGACGTGGACATAGACATACTTCACCGGAAAGGATGTATAATCTGAATGGTGAGTCATTTTTCTCACTAATATCGCTTGGTTTATTCTCCTAGCTAGTGATATGCTTTGAAATTGAATATGATTTGCTGTTCTTTATAACTCTATAAGAAAGGCTTTTTATGTAATGATGATGTAACTATTATCATATTACCTCTATATTATAAAAAATCAATTTTATCTCTTTATAACTTTTAAAAATTTACAAATAAACCCGTTGGTAGAAGTTCAAAAGTTACTTAACAAGGATTTGAGACCTATATATACATTTTAGAGGACTGTCGGGCTGTTACATTGCTATTATCGGCTTAATGGAAATTGTTTAAATTTTGGCATATGAAAATGTGAAATATCGCTATTCAAGATAAGGTAGTCTCCAAGAATAGTGAGGAAATGAGAGAGCTTATTTGTGATTTTTACGGATTAGATGAATCATTGTTTATAAGTAAAGTGCCCATTGATGCCAATCAACTACCTATCTATCGAATTTTAACTTGTGAAAGTGAAACTAATATTTTGTGTTGATAATACAGGCCCAATGGTCCAAGGCAATTGTTGCAGCATCATGTTCAGCTTGTTGAAGAATCTGACCGGTGAGCTTGTTTGATAAGAGATCGAATCATTTATTCCAAGGCTAATCATGCTTGAAATTGCTAGAGGTGTGTTTGTGTAAGACTGTTATGAGACAGATTGAACCCTTGAAGCGATAAGCACACCAGTACACATGGAATGGAATGATGGAAGAGTCGATCTATAAGATTATGGAAATCTTATAAGGGTCTTACTATTATTGATTGCTGAAAATATTTCCACAGATAAATTCACTTACCATCATTCTAGATATTGTTGGTGAGTCTATTCCTCTCAAGGGTCAATCGATCTCGTAACAATCATGCAGGAAACTTTCCTCTTTCACTTTGATACATGAACAGTCTTGAATAAGCTGGATCTCTTGTTAGACAAGCTCATCGATCAGATTCTTAGAGGTTAGCAATGAATCCTTGGAGTTGGATTGATGTATCTGCTGCAAAAAAGAAAAAAAAAAAAGAAAGAATATGAAGCTTCTGCTCTCACGTCCATGGAGTGCAGATTCGGATTGGACGAGCACTGTGCCTGGTCCTGCAATGTGAGTCTCGTGACTAGTTTCCTTCCCATCACAAACCAACTATTTACTTGTTTTTCGTTGTCCTATTCTTAGGAACATTGAATGAGAAGCAGAATTCCTCTTCAACTTAACCTAAATGGGTGCCTCATCATGCATTACATTTACAACTTCTTAGACCTTGAAGATGGAGCGAAACCTGGCACCGGACAATTTCAGCTTTTGATCAAGAACACAAGTATTGACTCGTAGTCATCTTTTTGCTTCACTTCTGTTGATCGAGTCCAAGTCTACATTTTTTTCAACGGGTTATAATCTTCTCTTCTATCGTTTATGTAGTGGAGAACGTGACTCCGTACAATCCTATGATAGTAAAATGCCATCATCTAAAGCCAATAGAATCTTGGCTTTCGACCATCTACCATTCTCCGCGATAATCGTGTCATCTATACTCCATTCGTGCTATGATCGAGCTATAGCTGGTGACATGGATCCGAGGATGCATGAATCGTGTGAATAATACATGAAGAGAAGCTATCATTGACGCTCTACTTATACATAGATGTTAATGCTTGTCAACTATAGCATTTTGGTTTCTAAAACAATATAGTATAATAAACATACAACACAGCACGGGATTAGAAGAATAATATAACAGTTTCTAGTACTATTTTTGGTGCATAAAATATGGTACGGATATTTTTTTTTTCCCTTTACTACTATATACAAGTATTACAATAGAGTAGCGGTTTTGATACTAAGTTATCTTGCATTTCTTTTACTACATTTTTTCATTTTATCATCATCTCACTAATGCTAATGCAGCCGCCTCCACTGCCATCATTATACCACCACTACCACCATGGTGGTGGTGGCAACTATGGCGACAATTGTGGTGGTGATAGTTGAAATACCTTGAAAATTCATCGTAAAACTAAGGGTATAGAGGTAAGTTTATGGAATAGAACTGGTCGGTTCATTACATACCAGATTACATCACTTGTTATGAAAAGCAATATCAAATATCTTACCAACACAAGCTGATTTTAAACGAAGAAAAAAATGTTTAGACTTCTCATTGTGGAATTTGTGGCGAGTATGAATTAGTGGAACATACCTTCTTAACTTGTGAGTGGGTTCAGTGTATATGGTTTTATAGTAGGCCTTGTTGTCAAAAGGGACAAAATTATTAGGGCCAGTGTACACAAAAAATAATGAAGTAAAGTTAAAAAAGGAAGAAAAATAAAGGCACAAGATTTTATTTTAGTTTATTCGTTAATTAGGGTTACGTCCAGCAGATGATTCCATTATAATTAGCATCTCACTCTCTTGTTTCATTATACAATTACAAGTGAAAGAGAGTATATAATAACGGCTATTCATGGGCAAAAGCCCAAATTTTTAATGAACAAATATGGGCTTAAATGCTAAAAACCCTTTGGTATCTAAAAGGCGCTGCTCCCTTGAGACCTTCGCTCGCTTAGCATGGAATGGGACCAACGTGCTTTTCTGTCGTAGAGGAGTATGAGCCACACCCCAATATTCTCCCACTTAGTGAATACTTCCTGTGCTTTTTTAAACCCAACATAGTTGTACACTATTCAAACTTTTTTACATTTATTGCCTTGGTTAAAAAATCTGCAGCGTTCACTTGTGTGTTAACTTTTTCCAGCACTATAACTTTCTATTCTACTTTCTCTCGAATGAAGTGATATTGTATATCAATATGCTTTGTTTTTGCATGAAAACCAAGATTTTTAGCAAAAAATATAGTACTTTGGCTATCACATCCAATTTTCACTCCTCTTTATATAAAACCAAGCTCTCTACACAATCTGCTTATCCAGATCACTTCCTTAGCAGCTTGAGTAAGAGCCATGTATTCTGCTTCAGTACTAGATAAAGCAATTGTGCTCTGTCTCTTGCTCATCTAATTCACAACTCCACTGAATGAGGAAATAACATAACCGCTGGTTGACCTTCTGCTACCAATGTCACCTCCCCAATCAGCATCAACAAAACACTTTAGTTCTAATGCATGTTGTCTATATGAGCTTTTCATGCCTTTATAACATAACTCAAAATTAGATATACAGCGAAGATAATGAAGCACCCTCTTTGCAGCTATCTAATGCTCCTTTCCTGGATTGGACATATATCTGCCTAATACTCCCACTGCTAGAGCAATATCTGGATGAATACATACCATGGCATACATCAAGCTCCCCACTGCGCTTACATATGGAACTGCTGCTACCTCTTCAATTTCCTCTTCAGTCTTAGGACATTGGGATGCTGATAACTTGGAACTTGTGGACATAGGAGTCTTTACTGGCTTACAGTCTATCATATTGAATTTTTTCAACACATCTTCAACATATTTCTTCTGAATTAACCACAACTTTCTATTCTCTCACTCCCTTTTTATCTGCATTCCCAAGATGAAGTTTGTTGGGCTTAAGTCTTTCATCTCAAACTCTTTTGCTAACAGTCCCTTCACAATACTAATCATACTTATACTATTCCCAACTAGAAGAATATCATCAACATATAAGGTTAAACTAACAAAATCATCATCTAACCTCTTCACATAGACACAATGATTAGCATCACTGCGAACAAAGCCAAGCTTAAAGGCATAGGAGTCAAACTTCAGGTACCACATTCTTGGAGATTGTTTCAGGCCATATAAAGACTTGTTTAGTTTGCAAACAAAATCTTCTTTTCCTTTGACCATAAACCCATCTGGTTGCTTCATGTAAATATGCTCCTTTAAGTCACCATGTAGGAAAGTTGGTTTTACATTAAGCTGCTCTGCCTCTAGATTGTATGCAATTGCTACAGATAAACAAGTCTTATAGAATTTAATTTAGCAACATGAGAAAAAATCTCACCATAATCGACTCTTTCTATCTGCAAATATCCCTTTGTAACTAGACGAGCTTTATATCATTTTATATCTCCATCTACGGATATCTTCTTCTTGAATACCTACTTACAACCAATTACCTTCCGAGTTGTAGGTAATTTTACTAAATTCCAAGTTCTGTTTTTACCCAATGAGTCCATCTCATCTGTCATGGCTTTCTCCCATTGTTTTGCATCTATAATCCTTCTTTAAGTGTCCAGTTTTTCCATACTTCCAACAGTTTATTTCAGATCGATCACGACTCTTAAATCTTCCTCTAGACTTATTCCTACTAACAAATCTAGATTTGGATCATTCATTATTCCTTCCTCTTACAAAAAGAGCATCATTCGTTGCATTATCAGAACATGCTCTTCTCATCTCCTTAGACAATAAAGTAGACACAACATTATCAAATGACAGCACACTAATACCAGTGCCAATCGAAACAATTATATGTTCCTATGAATTAGGCAATGAGCATAACAAAGTACATGCTTTATCCTCCTCATCCAGATTAACATCAATAGGTGCAAGCTGCCCACAGATAGTATTAAAATCGTTTAAGTGTGCAGAAAAGGAATCGCCTTCACTCATTTGAAGATTATACAGTTGCTTTCGCAGAAACAACCTATTCATGAGCGATTTGCTCTGATAAAAGCTTCCCAATTTAATCCAGAGATCCTTTG
The DNA here is from genome assembly GCA_037954665.1 of Laguncularia racemosa. NCBI lineage: Eukaryota > Viridiplantae > Streptophyta > Magnoliopsida > Myrtales > Combretaceae > Laguncularia > Laguncularia racemosa. The sequence goes on along the minus strand of JBBMOL010000031.1, from coordinate 4,065,808 downwards.
CTGTCTTCTTAGAGGTCATGATCACCAAGACGTTATCAATGAGGCATAGCCAAATCAGGCTTCGCACTTTCCGATCGCTGCTGATCCACACCTTCAATTGAGTGGATGCGGTCGCAATCTCCTCCTCCTCCTTCGCCTTCTCCTTGGTAATTAGCTCAGGTTTATCTTCTTCAATTACATGCCACAGATGTTTGTCCACGAGCAGTGCCTCCATCTTCAACTTCCATAACTCGAAACCCTTTCCGCTAAACTTCTCCACTTCAATCCGTGATTGACCGGCTGACATCCTCATGTACTTTCTTGTCGTAGGGGAGTATGAGCCACACCACAACAAAAATTACTTGAGTTAAAGATTGGCTTTTTGATTTTTTGGGTGAGTTTCTCAAAGCCAAAGAAACGAGGATTTTAATACAACAGCAGCATGGTATACTTAGAAGTAGAGGTGGGAATGCGGGTTGAACGGACTAACCCGCCCCAATCCACATTAGCTCGTGGATCGAAGTGGGCTGACTCATAATTGTCTGCACATTTGATAGGTTGAAGAAGCTAACCCATCCCGCCCTATAGGTTAACGCAGGCCAATCCACCTCGTACATAACGATTTTTTTTTAATATTACAAAATTATAAAATCATTTTCATCACTCTTTTTTCTTTTATTGCATCTCATTTTCTTTTTGCAACCATTTAATTTCTTTAACTCTAAAGTAATATCAACTCTCTTTTTTTTTCTTTTGTAAGAGTAAGATTTGAAATATTCATCATCATTCATCCATCTAATATGAAATTAGGTTAGCTTATTTTTAAGTTAGTTTGAGTTTCATTTCTCTGATTTCAATTTTCAACTTGCCTTACGTACTTTTTCTTTTCATTTTGTTTCTTTCTTTTTTTTTAATAATTTGGGTGGGCCATGTTGGCCAACTCGTGCTTGCAGCGAGTAGCCCACCCCAACTTGCGAGCTACATTGGGTAGGCCGACCCACCCAACCTGCCCTACATTCCCAACTCTACTTAGAAGGAGTGGTGCGAGCATTAGTTTAACCATAAGACTATCTTCTTCATTAGCATTACCAATCCAATTTTAAGGGATGTACAAGAATTCTTAGAAGCAAGAAGAGTGCCATTGTAAAATCCAACAGAAGGAAAAAACTATATAGTAATGAAAATAAAAATAAAATAATGGCAAATTCACAATTTTTTTAAATAAAATAATAAATATCCTAACTATCTATCTTTTTAAAAACCACCATATTCTCTCTTCTTTCCTCTTCCTTTCTTCATGTTCTTTTCTTCTTTCCTAGTTGTTATCACTCCTTTGCAAAACACAACTAGAATTAAAGGTAAATTCATTGTCCTTTTAATTTTTTTTCTTTGTTTTATATGCTTCTTAGAGTATCTAACGCAAATTAGACAAACAAAAAAATTGATGTGTTTGTAGAAAGTGGTAGCATGAGAGGACAAGGTTTTAAAGAGTTTTTTTTTTATAAGTCTGGATCTTTAGGTTGTGTTCAAGTATATTTGGATATGGGTTTGTGTTAAAAACATGTTTAGGTGTCTCAAAATCTCAAGTTCATGGGAATTCATTTGTGGGTGTCAAGTTCTTCAAGATATCAAGTAGGTTTTATTTGATTAATAATATTTTCTTTATGGATTAAAGGATAAAAGTTGATTATTTGAGCATTTCCATAAAAGATATTGAAGTTCAAGATGAGTTATATGAATATCTATGGAGTATTGTGAAGTAGGTAGGCGGTGGATTGAGTTTAATGATGTTTTTGTGAGGGTGGAAGAAAGAAATATGCAAAAAATTGCAAGTGGTGCATTTTAACACTCAAAAGGTAAGTCAAAGGGTGAGTTAGAGGGTAACTTAGAGGGTAAGTAGAATACATAGTAATAAGTTATAGGTGGTTAGAGAATAAGTTAAAGGGTTAGTGAAAGTACAAAGTGTTGAAATCTTATTAGCAAAGAATTGATAAACTACAATATTACATGTTTTAGGAAGTAGAAGGTTGAGTGGAGTTTAGCTAGAGGGTTACTTAAAAGATGCAATAAAAAGTTAAGTTGAATAGAGTATAGTTGAGAGTTATTCAAAAGGTTAAGGTGAACATAGAGTTTAGTTAGAGAGTTACCTAGAAGGTGCAAAGTTTAAGTTGAACAAAGTAGATTGAGAGAGTTACTTAGAAGGTATAATAAAAGGTTAAGTTAAATAGAGTATAGTTAGAGGGTTACTCAATAGGTATAATAAAAAGGTCAAGTTGAACATAGCATAGTGAAAGAGTTACTTAGAAGGTGCAGTAAAGTGTGACTTAAGTAAAGGATAATCAAAATGTTAGTCAGAGAGTTCTATAAAGGGTTAAGAGGAATAAAAGTTAGGTAGAGGGTTAGGTAGAAGGTCAAATAGATTGTTAAGGAGAGAAAATTTGATTTACAAACAACTTGAATAAGTACTATGTGAGTATATTTGTGTTTTATATCAAGTGTTAGAGTTAAGGAAATCTTAGAATTATTGGAACACTTATTCAAGGACGCATTTATCATGTTTGTTGCTTATATCTATTAGATTAGATTAATAAACAAATCTAGTGTAAATTCAACTTAAAACTATGTGTTGCTTGTATGTAACTTGGCTTAGGGGTTAGAGGTGACAAATCTCTAGGAGGCACCTCGATGATTGGTATGTGACATTTTCTTTAGTGGAGTCATATACTGAAATGATCCAAGGTAAATTTTAGGAGTATTGGGGCTGGAGGTAGTAGTTCCTAATACCAATTTAGAAAGTTGGGTTTGAAAGTAGCAATTTCCAATCTAAGTTATTATATACATATATACTATAGAGTGTGAATAGGGCCATGAATATCTTTATGTTAGTTGACAGACAAAATTAATGATAATTAAGTTGATTGTTTGTGTTTTCTTGTTGCATGAAATGTATGTTATTTGAAATCTATTTAGCATGCACATGTGTATGTGGTGTTCACATACTAGGCTCTAGTGCATCCCTTATGGGACCTTTCTTTTTTAGTTGTAGGTACATTTGATGAGTTTATAATATATGATGAGATGGATATAAACTACTATCAAGTTGAGGATGGCAAAAGTGATTGTGATTACTGTTATGAGGATTAATGGATGTGTGTCACTATTTGGTGATAGACTTCAATTGGCTTATGTTTATGTTGATTCATGTGTTTATGTTGACAATACTCATATATGGAGTTTTATATTATGTGTTTAGTAGTTACTACAAGTTCTTAGAGATTTTAGTTAATTTTGAGCTTTTGCGTGTCATCAATTAGTGATGACACGTGGCAATCTATACACATCTTGAGTCTCGAGGTGTTACAGTTATCTTCACCTAATATGGATATTCTTAAATTTGGGGTTGCAAAGGTCTGTGTAGGGCCTTATCAGCGAATGTCATTAAGGTGAATAACATTGCTACTCTACGATAATAAAGAGTAGAAATCAACTGGGGATTTGAGCAGAATCTCCTTTTAAGAGAATTTAAGCATAAAGATTGCAGTGCAATCCTAAAAGCAGAAGCTATAGTGCTCTTTGAAGGATTGAAATCAACCCTCTTAAACGGCTAGCGGAAAGTGGTGTTTGAATTCGACATTGTAGAGTTGATCATAGCAACAAAGAAAAAACTTCACCAAATTGGCTAATCAAACCTATCCTTGAAAACATTAAGAAACTGAGCTTCAAATTCAAGGCAATTTCCTTCCAAATGATGGGATGAGAAGCTAAGATGTGTGCTGACTAGCAAGCTAAGTTAGGTAAGGAGGAGCGTGCTTTGACATTTAGGAACTCAACCCACTACCCCCTTTAGCTCATATTTTATTTAGAACATTGGGGTTATAGACTACCTCAATGCCATTGCCATGGACTCTGACCATAGCTATTTCTATTTTATTTTATTGTTTTGAAGTTTAGACTTTAGATCCATCTTTTTTAGTTGTAGGTTTTGTTTGGTCTAAATATGTCCACTAGTGGTGGTGGCTAGCTTGAGTACAATTGTCGGTCTATTATTATTATGTTAGGTGTCTATCTTTCTTTTCCATTTACTATTGCTGTTTTGCTTGTCATGGTTATGTCTATTGGTGGCTAATTTGTATGGCTAATGTTGGTTTATTGGTGTTTATGATGTAGTGAACTTTGTTCTATGATCAATCCACTACATTACAATCTTTTACTCTCTAGCTTGTAGATTTCATAAACGGTGGTTGTAAGGTGTTTGACAAAAAAAAGTCTAATTCCAAAACTTAAAAACCAATATATACCACATTTTGCACTTAGCTTCTTTTTTTTTTAAGAAAGCTCTTAGCATTATTATTTTTTGCTAAGACATGGCAATAATGGATTGGCCTTTATCATAATTTTTATTTTTAAACCATTGAACAATGAAAATGATTTGAATGGAAATTGAATAGCAAATATCTACTCAACCATTTCGGTTTTCCAATTAAATTTTGAAAGAAAACCTCAACCAACTTCACATTCTACACTTGGCTTTTTTTGTAGAAAGCTTAAACATGAGTGTTACCTTGTAACTAAGGGTGTTTATGGTTCAGTTTATGGGTTGAACCAAACTGAACTGTATTTGAAATGATTTAGTTTAAACCCTTAATAAGTTGAATCAATTTTAACAGTTCAAGGTTTTGAATTGAACTGCTTAAAATGTGGTTTGATATGGTTCGAACCACTTTTAAAGAAACTTTATTTTAGTTAATAATATTAATAGTCAATGAGGTTTTTAATCAAACATTGACCTTGAAATTAAGGAATATAATGCAAGAATGTAAGCAAAATAATATTTTATTATAATAACATTACATTTTAATTGATAGTGAAGGCATACTAATTTGCTTAAAAGATGAAGGATGAAGGTAAGTAAAGGAATTAATTATGGAGATTGAGAATAGAATAAAAGTCGATAAAAAATTATTAATAAATAAGAGTAGGTAACAATGTTAATGAGTTTAAAACTAAAAAATGTCACCTATTTTTTTATTTTTTAATAAGAAGCGGTTCGATTTGGGTTTAAGTGGTTCGATTCTATTTGACCTCTTGAACCGAATCACGAACCATTTAAACCATTTTCAAATTGAACTATAAACCGAATTAAAATGTAAAAGAATCACATTTTATGATTTGATGTGATTTAGTTTAAATTGATTTAATAAACAACCCTACTTATAACCACTAACCCCAAAACATACAATTATTTATTTATTTTTTTATCTATATTTTAGCAAGATATAGTATTAATAGACTTACCTTTATCATAACTTTAATTTGGGTAAATTGTAGATATAGTTATATTTTCTTCTTATGCACATAACCTTTTTTTTTTTTTTTTTTGAAACAAGGCATTTAGTCCCTCAAATCTTAAAAAAAAAAAAAAAAATTTAATAGGCCTCAAAAATAGGATTGTAGTAGTTAAAATTCTTTTTTTTTTTAAGATTTGGGATTCTAAATGTATAATTTCAAAATTAAATAGAGTAAGTATATATAAAGCAAACATAAAGGGATGTATTTGTAATATATATATTTTTTTAATTTTAGGAAGGAAAAATTGACAACTAAAATAAAAAAACTTCAATAATTAATTAATTAATTAAAAGAAGTAGAATCCAAAGTTGATTATGAGATCTTTGTTGTTTGAGCAATTAAAGGCTATAAATTAATGTTACATAATTCATACCTTAAAAGAAAGAGGTCATAGTTAAAGGTGAAAAAGGATATAAGTGAAATAATCTTATAAAAAAATTGAAAGGATTTTGTTCTCTTTGTAAATGGTTTGATTTTGCTCACCTTTTAATTATAATATTTTTACCATTTATATATTTTATAAATATGAAGAAAGAAAATATTTTTTTCCTTCATTTGAGAAAACAATATTCATATACCATGATACTTTGATTTTAATTGAAAGTATGAATAGTATAATATAATTTTTAATTATTAATTACTTAAATATTAATTATTTTACAATAAAGTTTAGATTTTATTTTTAAAATTATTTATTAAAACTTTTCATTTTAATTGTTATTTTTCTTTTCTAATATTTAAAAAAAAAAAAGAAGTTAAATTGTAAATAGAAAACCGCCAGTAAAGCCCACTTAACCATTCTAGTTTTCCAATAAAATTCTCCAGCGGCCAAGAGACCTCGCCGACTCCACGCACTTGGCTTTTCCGTAGGAAGCTCGGGGAGAGAGATAGAGAGAGAGTGTGTGTGTGTGTGTGTGAGAGAGAGAGAGAGAGGGGGGGAGTAAGATGAGGCCTACTCCAATGGACTACTTCAATGAGATGGATGAGCCGGGCTCGACGGTGGCGATGGACGTGGACGACGTGGATCCCTTGGATTTACTCAACGAAAGCGTTCTTTCTGTCGACAGCAAACTTACCGACGCCGATTTCTTCAACTCCTTCGAGGATGATTTCGACGACGCTGACATCAATTGATTCACTCCTTCTTCACTCTTATCCTTTGTAATCAATCGATGCTTCTGGTTATTTCTCTCTCTCTCGCTCTTTATCTGGGGTTTCGTTTTTTAAGGGCTTATGTGGCTGATTCTATGTGAAACGCTCCTTATTTGAAATCTTGTATAAAGAACACTTATCCGTGATTCTCATGTTGAATTTAGATGTTTCCGTATGTGATTATATGCTTGAGAGTGGAATTTTAGGTATTTGAAGGATGAAGCCGAATCGGAAAAATATAGAATAAATAAATAAATTAGAAAAACTTATCCCAAAAAATAAATAAATAGGAAAAAGACGCGTTACAAGTCTTAAAGCTTTGTAAAATTTCTGAATTTGTTCATTTTGCTATCTTGGGGTGTCGTGCCTCGGTATTATCTCTTGTTTAGGACTGATTAGGAGAAATTCAAATGTTTAAGGATGTGTTGATTTCCCAACCCATCGCCAATCAGCGGCCACTTTCGTCACCCACTATCCCTTTTCAGTAAAAGCATCCAGTAACCTCAACCTCTTGACAGCAATATTAGCCAACTAAACTTTGATTATAATAAATGTCAAGAAAAGAAAGAAAATTTATATTTTTGTTAAATAGACACACTCAGACTAGATTGAATATTGTGCAAACGCCGTATAGGTGTATGTCTCCCAATAAACAAAATGGTTGAATGATCTTCCTTGGTGTTGTTTTCATTCTGAAGTAATGGAAATAGTTGTTTATATATCAATAAAATGGCATAATTCCAGGGTTTGTGGCTTTGATAGTAGTGATAGTAGATTTTCCATAATTGAATGATTCGAAAGTTTTGTGGAGGCCAAATGTGGATGTGAGGTTGTTAAGACCTTATTGCCTGTATCAGACTAGCAGTGGTGGAAAGTGGATTAGTAATATTAAACTTTTATCTTTTACTTTGTCTGACTAGTTATAGTGTGCTGAAATTCTAATATAGGTGGTGGTTTTGACTTTTTTATTATGGTAGATAGGGAGTATTACATTAGGGGGAAATGATTTTGGAGCACAAGGGATAAGTGAGGCATACCAAGTCGAAAGTGATGATGATGGCTGATCTGTTTTGATGTTGGCTTGTCTTTCTTTCTTCATTTATTGCAGAAGAAAGTTTAGGTTGTCTTTATGTCATTTATACAATGAAAAGAGGATGAAAGGATGGGATTCTGGTCCATCTACCCTAGATATTGCTGGAGAATTGTCTCTTGTGAGATCTTGTTGGTGAAGCAGATGATTAATAGGAATCTGGAACTAATATGCCTTTCCTTTGACGAGAGTTGTTAAGAATGCAGTTTTGGGATTAAAGATAAATTAGGTGAGACCCTGTACTATAGCAATGTGATTATTGGAAATAATGCATTATCCAGAAAGAGTTATGATTTTTCAAAATATAGGTGTGCAACAATATGAATGTGAAAGGTAGTTTTGTTTTGCAATTAAATTATGTAATGGTTGTAAATATTCTTAAAATTTGATCATTTGCATAAAAGGACATGTCTTTCAACAAAAGTTTTTGAAATCATATTATATAAAAGCAAAGTAATTACTTTGTTCTCTTTATGTTAGGCTGATTCTCATCGTAAGTTTTTTGGTAGATATTATTGGAAAAGTTGTTTTCTTTTATTTTAGATGCTATTATAGATATTCTTTGCAGAATATCCCTAGTGTATAGCAAATATTGGGTCATAGGCTTGTGTAAAAAGTGATTACACAGGTGAAAATAAACAAACAAGCCAACAGTATTATCTCTTAATTAGTGTTTATGTATTATCTCCAACAAGCCCTTAAAATTAGAGTTGGGGGCTTCTTGATGAGTCCTAGACTTATTTTGCTTAGATTGTAACAGGAATAATGGGGATCATGAACACTCATTCTTAACTGCCCTATCTTGAGTTAAATTTGGAATAGGACAGCAATAGAGGTGCGTTACCCATGTCATTTTATGCACTGGAATGCTATTTTGAATGGGCTGGAGCAACTGCCAAGTTCCGCCACTGGCACTGATTACTACATTTTCTCTTTGTAGAAACGAATCTAGGTTTCCACTTAAAAAAAAAGAAAAAAAAAAGATCACAAAACAATTACCCAAAAGAGAGGCAGATGTAGAACTAGAGGAATGGGTGGTAGTCCTTGCATTACGGGTTGTGGTCTTTCCTGGATCCTTAACAGTATACTTTGTCTTTATGAATTCTGGAATATTGGTTGGTGAAGCACAGTATTTATTTGCAAATTCAAATCAGTCCCGTTGAAAAGAGTTTCGAATTTTGAACATCCGAACCATAAGAATGTTACAGGAGTGACTTATGTTAGCAACCTTTTTTTTTTTTTCCTTCGTTTCTATCTCATCATTCTGAATTTTCCTTTTTTTTTCCCATTTATTTATTAGGCAAACGGATGGATCTAAGATGGGTAGATGTAGTATTGCATAGATAGTAATTGTGTGTATGGAATGAAGTAAAATGTGGAAATGGTAAGGAAATGATTAAGGTGGATTTGTGGAGATTAACTCGATTATGTAAAGTGAAGAAGAAAAAATAAATAAATAAATGAAGGGTGCTAATGTGTGGCGCGTTTGTGTATCAATCAACTTGATAGTGTATTTGTTTTGTCAAACTTTTTTCGACATATGTTACCATGACTTGTAGGTCATGATGGAAGGTGACGGTGAGAGCTTATGGTGATCAATAGCTATAAAAAATGCTAATGGAAAATGGACAAAATGATGCTTCTTCAAAATGGAATTAATTTTCCTCATTTTCCATTGATTTTATCTACGATGAGAAGAGATTTATTGATATCGACATGCTGCATATGAGCAAATACTAACGATATTTTAACGTATGTTATTATAGTCTGTAGTTTTTAAAAACTAACCATTTATGTTTTATAAAATCTACCATATATAAAAATTTTCACTCATATTTATATGTTACTAACCAGTTCATGTGTGAGTACCATCCATGCCTCAAATTACAATATTTTATTTCGTTTTTCATGAAACAGAAGCATGCTGAGTTACTCAAATCGTCAAGCAAATGCATCACGCTATAAATAGGATCATTACGTGGGCAAATTACAATGGCGAGTAAATACCAATTACGGCCGTAGATGACACCAGTATAGACTACTTTCCAATAGACACCTTTTTCACAAAGAAATAACCCGTCAAGTAACATGGAAGGTATGTAAAATCTGAGGGGTCTCCTGTAACTGTAGAGACCCAACAGCTATTATAATAATTCACTCTCTGAAATGCACTTGTCACAAAATTAAAACTATATACTACATATGAATCACCCCCCTATAATATGATTACGGTCTTGAATTTACGCCTTACATTAAACTAAAAACACTAAATAACATCGATTGAAGGAAGGAGAAAAAAAAAAACAAAGGCCCTAATAAGTTGTTTACGAGACAAAAAAGGGTATCACTCAGTTTTGCTCGTAGAAGGTTCATCACTTCGTGCGACCTGAGTTTCACTTTAAACATTCCCAATTAAACAGATTCATATGGATGGCATGTCGACTTTCAAATTTTGCTTAAAGGTACCACTTGAAGTGTTACTCAAAATTTGGGTCAATTCGCATTCATTTTTCACAATCACTGGTTTGAAATCTAGTCTGCCAATACATCTGATCTTGCCAACCTAGAGGCACATCAATTTAGTTTCCAGTCCGTCTAGGATCAACGTTCAAATATTCTAAAGGTGAATCGGTGCTGTCACTGACACTAGTGTATCAACGAGAAACTCGTAATATTTATTTGAATATAAACATTACGCCTGTTAGAAATCATATCATAGTAAAAGCTCCAACGATCATAAGCGTTTTCCATTACAACATGATGCAGGGAATTGATAGAGAACAGTTTCGGTCTGAAAAATACCCTCCTGAACTGAATTGCTCAAAACGGTTCAGGAGGTTCGCTCTAGCAAGCTGCCCACTTGGGACCGACTCTCTGCGCGCTGCTCTCGGATGCTTTTAATTTTGGGCCACCCACTTTCTTTTTTTTTTTTTGGTTAATTACCACCCACTTGTTCAGGAGGCATGAAATGAAAGCATTGTGGATGTCCGGTTTCTTGGGACAAAGATAGTCAAATAGAGTAAGAAACAGAACCAGAGCAGCAGATTCTACAGGGTCCGAAGGCTTTGCTAATATATAACATACTGTTTATGGGGATTTCAAAGGCTAATCCTTCGTTGTGTAGGGAATATTAGTGCCAATGACATTTTATACCCATTAAAGAGAGGAATTAGAAAATGAATATGCTTAAAAAAAAAAAAGGCCAACAATAACAACAAACTAGAGTACTAACAAAATGCAGAAGTCAGAAAGGGGGATGTCAGTGACAACTAAATATATCACATTTATTGGGAACAATTGGAATTAATTATATGTAAAACAATCCCTCATGGATATATGGGGATCGCAAACAGAACATTACACTGTCCATGCTGATAAAATGCTGCCCCTCTAGAAAAACTCAACGTAGACAACACAAAGTATACAGCAACAATGATTTTCACAGTTTCTGCTCCAACTAAGATCATCTCTTCCCATGTTAGATGAATGGCCCTAATGGCCTCAGTGCAATTTACATGTATACATGTCACAAGCAACAGTAAAATGCTGTGTCTTCTACCATTTCAAGTATTTTTCAGATTCTCAGAGAGTTGGAGAAAAGGCCTAATGTCAGAGGGCATCGTGGGCTTGTTATGTTGAGTGATTTGCTGCACGAAATCCATGCGTGCACATCATCTATTTCCTGACACATACCGCATAATGTCATCTAGCTGTAGCCACATGAAAAATTATGAAATGCACCTTGAGAAAACTCCAAATGCCAACTTGTTTCCAAATGAGCCAACACCAAAATTTCAAAGTGCCAAAGCTACAATAATGAATTCAGGTTGCATGACATTTTCCCCCTCTAAGTGCCCTAGGGCATTTTTTCCAAACCATTTCAACAAGTAATTCAATTCCAGCTCTAATATCATCCCTAGAAATGGAGTCTTCACGAAAACCTCATTTATATTATATATGACATGTAAAACTGTGTTTCCCTATTTTCCTTAAAAGGTGAAGACAAAAGCACAACACACAGTAGCACCAACCATAATCCAAAATACCAGATACTTTAAACAACGGCAAATAATAAGCATGCTATATTTTCACATTCAGATGCTCATAACTTTAAACATATTGATGGGATTTTTAAAGACTAATTTATTGAGAATTCAAAGCAAATTAAGAAGGGGTTCAGAGACATACCCAGTGAACTGAGTTAATCCAGGAAGAATGCTGGTGTTGTGACTAGCATTCTAAAGCAAATGTAGGCACCTATGAAAACAGAGATTGATTAAATTTTGAGCACTAAAATGCATACTCCACAAAAGAATATCTTCATCCAATTTCAGCTGCCATGACCAACCAGAGCCAATGTTCATATAGTTGCCCATGCTCTTCTATGACACTTTCAACATATTTTGTATTCAACCAAGAAAGGAAACTCAATGACATGGTTTTTTTTACCAACAGCAACAAAACAAGCATAACGATAAAAAAAATAAAGAAAATTCCATAAACAAATGAAATGCTATCCAAGTACATATCAGCCATCTTTTCAAACTCCACTAAGGACACCCTCTCAAGTATCTCATAATTTAAGAATTTCAAAGCAAACATCATTGCATACCATGGTTGCAACCACAAGCAACCAGGTATCCCACTATCTATACACATTAAGCCAATAATTAATTTCATAAAAAGTTTCTCCCAATAGTCCAGGCCATTTATACCTGATATTTTTCCTATACCTAAGGAAGAGTAAGCATAGCAGACACAGCCATTATGGCATCATATTTGAAACTAATAACAAACTAATCCATGATGGAACTCAGTGACACCTACAACTGATTTAATCCAAAACGCATATTAACCAATAAAAAAACTCCCCAGAAACAAAAATTCTTTAATGTTCCGTCCATAAAAGAAGGTGACTAAGAAATTCTTTACCTCTGACATGTTTTCGTCAAGATAACCTGAGCCAGTCAAATTCATGCCATGTGAACTATCGTACTGAAGAATCCTTAGCTTTCCTTCCTGCATTTTACACAGTGAAAGTTTAAAATTGGATGCAATAATTTGTTTACAAGCCCAGTACAAACCATTTACTCACCTTTGTTCCATATACAAGGCCACCTCCTACGGTAGGATGAAAGCAAGCAACATTAACTTCATCCTCTGCACTTGGAAGAACTCTCACTAATTCCATATCAGAAACCCTATAGACCTAATAGAGGAGAACGAATTTCAATTCCAGAAAGAATAGATGATTTTGTTTCCCCTTTTTATGACTGAGGGCCGTAAACATGTTTTAACTTGCTACCTCCAATCACAAGACCAACACATGAGCCACGCAATATACAAGTCAGTTTACACTATGAAGGTGAGCCAGAATATAATCTTTAGTCAGAATTGAACCTAAAATCATGTGCAGTCGGCTTGGGTGCATGATGCATCAACATTTCTAGTTTGGTTGTATGAAGAGCCTGTCAGATTGTTTGGCAGGACACATGCACAAGGTGCGATCAGGATGTGTCAGAAACAAGCATGTCATTTCTAGGAAGTGCTAAGACATTTACAGCACATATTATACCTTGAAATCTAAGTAGCCCTAACCACATTCCTAGAAGACCCAACAAACAAAACAATTCAATCCAACATGAACAAAACTCTCAATTCCTAGTCTTACCTTTTTTCCTACAGCTTACCAGTCCTCCACTCAATAGGCATGCCACACCAACAGATATCAAAGAAAGTGACAAGATAGTATTGTCTACTAATGTTGATAATCTGGTTGAGGACCAAGGCGCCAATTTTGATTCAATGGATTTTTTTTTTTTTTAATTTCTTTCAAGTAACATTCTTCTTGTTTAATTTTTTGCCCTCTATTTATGAGTCAGCGGCCCTCATTATTTGTGTTAACTCCTATATATCCATAAATTATAGTTATAAGTTAATATTATTGCTGCTCACAAGCATTTAGAAATTTATACAAAATATAAATAGATATATAAATTAGGGTATGACACGTATATATGTTTTTTTCTTTTCTGTCTCAGGCCAAAAACATGTGTCCTATTTTTCATCTACTGTTGTGTCAACACCACATTAATGTCAGCATTCCCCAATCCATCAAACCGAATAGCACAGAGCAAGACCGCTTTTGTTGGATACACTCACAATCTAGAGAGTACACCATCAAGAGTGGCTACACTTTCCTAAACCCCCCAAGACCCAGCATGCCTTGGCAGAGAGTAGTATGGAATAAAACCTTCCTACCTAGACATGCTTTCATATTATGGTTGGCTTGGTTAAGAAAATTATCCACCCTTGATAGGGTACATTGCTGGGGGCTAGCGCAGTCTACTACTTGCCTCCTATGTAACCAACATCCGGAGGATCATGCCCACCTTTTCTTCCAGTGCGATTACACATCACAAGTCTGGAATATAGTTTGTGACTATATGAATTGTCCAGTTCCTCCAACAACTGGGAACAAGTGACCAGATTTTTTATGGCTCTGGACCACACATCAGGGGTGGTGTGAAACTTTAGCTGCAACAGTTTATTGCATATGGCGCACCCGTAATAAAGTGCGTCTTGGGCAAGCTCTTCCGGGGATTAGCATACTAGCAAATCACATACGAGCCTACATAAGGCCATTGTAACCCTACCACTTTACTCTACACTAGTGCCTAGGGTTAACATGCTAGCACACTTATTGTTGATGTGCTCCTTGTAATTTGCTTTCCTGTATTATATCACTCAATTTTGCAAATCAATAAATTATTAATTAACCAAAAAAAAAAAAAAAATGTCAGCTGGCTGTGTTTGTACACCATAGGTTGGGCATTATACAATAGGCCGAACACTTTTCTATAGCAGAATGAGCTCGCTTAAGAAGTGCTAACTGCATATATCATACAAGTTTGGCCATAATTAAATACAATTTTTGCAATCAATAATCTCAAGAAATGAAGCTTTTATCTGGTGATAGATGTAGCACATATACTGGTCGTTACTTTTCTGGGTAAGATATATTGGTTATTTCTTACTCATTATCCTTCTGCTGAAACATGGCAGGGTGCTCTCATACAGGAAGCTGGATCAGATTCAGATATGATCATCATGACACCTTTCCTAATGCTGGACTTTCATTCTTAAGAGGAAGATTAAGAAAGCATCATATCAAACGTTTGGACAGAGGAGAAAACATTGCACCAAATTTGAAAGCTGTTTTTAGATTATAGTTTCCACTTTTCAGCTTCCTTCTCTACTTTTACCCATGCTCTAAATCAGTCATATCCCAAGATGTTTTTCAAGAATTCTATATTTTTCGTTCAGATACATTTCCATGTTCATTAACAATGTTTCTGTCAAACAATATTTCATTACTCATTATCAAGGAAAATAATCTGCCAAGCAATTTTGGTTCTATTGGAAAACGCTAGATTGGACAAATATGACCAAATTGTCTTGCCTGACCAGGAATACAACCAAAGAGAGCATATATACTACCAGGAGAAAAGGAAAATTAAGAGGACCAAAATGGGATCTTTTGGGTTAAAGTGCCACAATGTATTATCAAATCAACCAATTATGAATAAATTTCTTGTACCTCCAATATGGTGTAAATAGGCACTGTTGACTCTCCATCTATAACCACACATTTTAGAAGGGAATTGTGTCGACGACCATAAGCAAGCAGCAAGTGCTCTGACGTTGGAGAGAACTGCATATACATATATTGGACAGGTTCAATACAAGTTTGATGAGAACAATTAGCATTGATTACTTTACACCTTTATTTTAGCACAAGATTTCAAGATAGATGATAAATATTTCTCAACTGTCAAATGGAAACACAACCATAATCAGAAATCTTGTGAAGCAAACAGGAATTCAAGAAACTATTTGTCATACGGAAAAAAGAAGATTGCTTGTGACAGGAAAAAGGTATGTCCATATGAAAATTAGTTTAGCATACAAAAGTTCACATTTAAATCTCCCATTTCACCAGCGCATCATATGGAGACTGGAACAAACAGATACAATCCCAGCTTATAATATTCAATTAGAAACAAATTGATTAAATGTATCATCCAACAAAAACATTTAGAATAAAGGCATATATAAAAGAAAAAACTGCAGGCAAGCAGCCAACCTGAATGGAAGTCAAACAATGAGCAGCCCTTATTGGTCGTGATGCAAGTACTAAACCAAAGCTTCATGAAAAAAATAATAGAGTGAGATCAGAGAAAATAAATATAAAAATAAAAAATAAAAATTGCACTCCGTGTTGCAAATCTATGCTACAAATGATGCCAAGTTAAAGCATTACTTTGCCTCTTCCAGGGAATATATCCGAAGCTCATACATAATTTGATGGGCTGATGCTGGATGCCTTGTTGGCGAAGTTGCCATGCCCATGACATCATGGTTAACCTGATTAATTAATCCAGGATCAGCCTCCATGGGAGGAAGCATACAAGCAACGCAAGCCGCTAAGAATCTACCACAAGGAGAAAAATGAGCCCCCATTTCACTGCAAGGATAGTAACATCATTAAATACTATTAGAGAGATATCTTAGCCAAGAACATATATGCAGTATGAAAAACATTCTTATGATAGATGAATTTGTACAGTATAATCACCAAGCAAGCACAATAGTTTCAGATGAATCTAGGAGATCGGTATCAACAATATAGATGCTTAATCACCCTTCCTTATACGCTTCAATGCAAATAGTGCTCTCACCCATCATGTCAAAAAGCTTTCAAGAGCCCCACCGCATAAGATGCTTCAGTCTGTTTTTCTTTCTTACACTTGACTTCAGAATATCTTCTAAACTCCTCCCAACAAATACTTCCAATAGTTTTAACGACAATTTCAGGTTTATCACAGGGTTTTCCCTCCTCTTTTCTCCTCTTTTGCCACTTCCTTTATAAAGCTAATCCTTCCGAGATTAATGCTTCTAATGACTCCACATTTCCCACACCAGTTGCAGTTTCTTTTTTACCACCACAAGTGTTATAAAAATTAGTTGTTGTATTCTCACACTAGGCTCATGACTCGTCACCTTCAATTATAGTGTCTACCTCAAGAGTGGCAATGCCATTCTCACTCACATACTCAACTTCCGTAGGAAGGCTTTTGCTAAAATTTGAACTAGCAACACACTCCTTTGGACTGTTAAACACCTTGATTGAATCATCTTCAACAGTGTTCACAATCTCTGACTTACTTCCTTCTAATTGCTCCCCAAAGACCTGATACAATTGCCTCAAATCTTCCATGGCTGGAACTCTGCCTAGTTGTTCATTCAACATATCAGCTTCAGTAGAAAACATTAACATCTTCTTGTGTAATCATGTCGAAGTGATCCTATCAACAAAAGCAGGTGATTTTTCTAGTTGAGCACTCTAGCAATTGTCCCCCTCTACCCTCTCTTTTCTTTGCACTAGCAAATTTACTCATTCACTCAACAAGAGCAAGAGTAGTGAAAAGAGGACTCCATACTCTATAAACAGATCTTGACAATTTGTTGAGCATTTTAATGGGAATTATGTTCAGAAGATTTTTCCTCTCCTATCATATTTAAGAATTTCGCCAGGAGTTGTTTCAATTCTGCAAATGAAGACGCCCATTGTTGGAGTTCGGCCATCTGGGTCAGTTGAAGTATGGGTTCTTGCAGATGAGATGTGAAATGAACTTGGGTCGCAGGGTTGCTCTACTAGGCTTAGAGATATGGGTTCAAAAAGAAAATGGAAATCAAGTTAGGGGAATGTGTCTGCGTTTAGGGTTTTGGAGCATCTGTGCTTATAGTGGTGCTGGTGGGTTTTGCAGGTATGTATTTGTGGGTTTCGTGGTTTGTGTTTGTGGTGGTGCTTCAGCGGGGTTTAGATGGTTGTAGTGACTTGTCAATATGTATAGTGGGTTCGTTGGATGATGGGCTTCACTAGGTTTGGTGGTGGGTTTAGAAAGAAAATTGAACAGGAAATAGAAGAAGACATAGGTTAACAAAATTAGAAAAGAAAGAAAAGAAGAAGACAACCCGGTTGTTGTGAGTTGGTGGGTTCTATCTTCTCCGGCATGGTTTGGAGTCTCTAGTGTCGATGGAGGTGGTCTGTCTCTCTCTTCTTTTAATTCTGGTCCTTGTCTCTTTTTTCCCCCCTAATATGTTAAGTAATTGCTTTTCTCTCCCGACAATTAATCTGGCAAGTCAGACCAATTGATGGAGACCCAAGAATCGACATATTAATTATATTTAATATAAGAGAAAAGATGCACGCATTCTAGAGCAAAAATGCTCCTTACATAGAGCTTAAAGCTCCTATTTCACTCTGCAACAAGTCCCCATCGGCATTAAACCTCTACTTTAGGTTTATGAGTGACGTGCTCTTCATTGAGTGTTTGGTGTGTTAAGGGCGTGTGTGTGTGTGTGTGGTATTGATGTGCATTGTATTGAAATATGGTGTGTGTTGTGTTGTGTTGCTATATGTGTTGTGCAAGAAGTGTTATGTGTGTGTAGGGTTGTGGTTAGTAGTATGTGTTGTGGTATGAAGAAAATTAAGAGAGAAAATCACAATCTTCATTATTGACAAATGTATATAAATTCTAATATATATCCTAATATGGCTAACATAACAATCCACAAAAAAGGAAAACAGATTTCCTTTTAATTAGGAATCCCAACAAAATAGGAAAACAGAAAATGTACAATATTTGACAAATCTAATCTAAATAAAGAAAAATAACTAATTTTATAAATGAATAAATACACAAAGGCCAGAATCCTTTCTACACTCCTCCTCAAGCTGAGTTGTATATTATACAAACCCAGCTTGGAATTCAATTCATCAAAACTAATCCTTAGTAGTGCTTTGGTAAGAATATCAACAATATGAAGTTTTGTTGGAACATAGCTCAGCTGAACAATCTCGTTGTTAACCTTCTCTGAGATAAAAGGTTGATCAATTTCAATGTGTTTTGTTCTGTCGTAGTGCACAGGATATTTGGATATGCTAATGGCTGCTTAACTGTCACTAAACATCTTGACAATCTTTTATCTCCACCTTAAGTTCCGTTAATAGTCTTTGAAGCCACATTCCCTCACATATTCCTAGTGCAAGAGCACAATACTCTGATTCTACACTACTTCGTGAAACAATAGCTTGCTTTTTGCTTCTCCAAGTGACGAGGTTGCCCCAGACATATGAACAGTAACCAGTAGTCGACCTCCTATCAGTTAACTATCCTACCCAGCTAGCATCCGTGTAGATCTCTACTTCACGATTTTCGGATTTTTTAAACAGTGGTCCATACCCTGAAGTCATCTTCAGATATCTCAAAATTTTATTTACTGCTTCCAAATGATCCTCACTCGAATTATTCATGTGCTAACTCACTACACATACCGAGTATGCAACATCTGGTCTTGTGTGTGATAGATAGATAAGTTTGCCAATAAGTCTTTGATATCTTCTCTTGTCAACTAGAATGCTTTCTTCACTTCTATTCGGTCTTTTATTGGGATCCATGAGTGTATCAGCAAGTTTGCACCCAAGTTGGCCAGTTTCATCTAACAGATCCAAGATATACTTTCTTTGGGATATGACAATTCCTTCCTGATAAAGGCACATTTTACTCATATTTTATAGTATGATTTATGATGAAATTCAATGGATTTTATGGAATTTATGGGAAGATGGTACTTAATAGATGTATTTTGATTATTCGGGTCTTTGAGGACTTAGATTCAAGATATAAGCGGAGCACATAGAAAGATGGCATGGAAAGCATTGGAAGTTGGACTATTTTTTTTTATCCAAGGTCGTCGGCCTTCACAGTCGGCTTTGATCTGGCTTTGGGCCAGCCTTCTTTTCTGACGAATTGTCTCGTCCATCCTTTGATATAAATAGCTTTGTTGCAACAAAGAAAAGGACCTTTTTGCCAATTTTTCGACCTAGAAAGAGTTCTTCTGGGAGAATTTTGTATTCAAGCCTGAACTGATTCAATTGAGTGTTGAGGAATCATTCGTGGGGATTGAGTTATTGATTCTTAAAGCTTTGAGGAAGTTTTGCAATTGAGGATTTTCAAACAATTGTGTTACCAGATTGGTGATCTCTAAATTGTTGATTATTTGTGCAATTGAGTAGTATATTATCAATTACAATGAATCGTATTGCATGTGCTTCTATCAATTGTTATTCTGTTGTCATCTCCATGATGTTCTAATTTCTTTTGGTGGGAAGGGGATGAAACCCTAGACTGGTAGAATGATAATTGTAGTTATGCTATAGAATTATTACGCATGTGGAATATTCATATTGTAATCTTTTTGCTATAATTCTTTGTTTCTTAATTGAATAAGATTTATAGGAATGTTGATGACTCGGAAGGGGAATTAGGGTTCATAAGAAATTCTTGATAGTGAGTAATTAACATATGCGGAAGCTGAGTTAGTCACTTTTGTTAGAAATTATCTTAATATTAATGCAATGCTTCTACTTGATTTTTCTCTAAGGGATTAGGAGAGATTTGGGGTATTAGTCATTCATATAACTGGAAAGTTTATGATTGTAAATTTGAGTCCTCTATTAATTTGTATAGCGGAAGCTAATAGATTAATTTGGGGTTTTGTTAATTTTGTATGAATATCCACATGATTAAGGATTATTATAGCATGATGGCAATTTGACTAACTTGTCTAGGGTGAATTCTTAATTCCTACCTTCTTAATTGAAAAGTTTATTTGTTCAAGATTCTCAAAATCATCAATTTGCATTTTATTTTAGTCTTCAATCAAATACTGAAATCATCCTTCTTTCCATTGCCTAAATATCAATTTGAGCTAGTACAAGTCTAGTACTTTATAGTCCCCGACAGCGGCGCCAAAAACTTGATACGCTCAAAATGTATATAAAAAATGGGAGCCACCTCCATTCCTAAAAAATACTCAAGTGTCCCAAGATCCTTAATCTCAAATTCTGTTGCCAGCATCCTTTTGAGATTGATAATTTCCTCTAAATCATCACCTGTCAAGATGATATCATCTACATATACTATGAGAATAGCAATCTTGCCTCTTGTTTTGATCTTAACAAACAGTGTATGATCAGCTTGACACTAATGATATCCATTTGCCATCACAATTTTAGTAAACTTGTCAAATCATGCACGAGGGGACTACTTCAAGCCACATGAGGACTTTTTTAACTTGCAAACTAACCTGTTGTTTGAACTGTTTTCAAATCCCAGTGGTATTTTCATGTAGACCTCTTCTTCAAGGTCCCCATTCAAGGCGGCATTTTTAACATCAAGTTGGTATAGAGGCCAATCTTGATTCACTGCAAGAGAGAGTAGAACCAAAACAATATTGAGTTTGGCAACCGGTGCAAAAGTCTCTTGGTAGTCAATCCCATATAACTGTGTGAAACCCTTTGCTACAAGCCTGGCTTTGAATCTCTCGACACTTCCATCTACTTTATATTTGACAGTGAATATCCACTTGCAACGTACAGGATTTTTGTTGTGAGGTAGTTCAATAAGTGTCCATGTATCATTACTTTCTAGAGCTCGAATTTCTTGCTCAACTGCTTGTTTCGATGCTAGGATCTTTAGCGTCTCTTGCATAGAACTAGGAACCTGTACACTATCAAGATTTGACATAAAAGCCTTGTAAAAAGGTAGCAATTTCCCATATACTACATATCTTTCGATTGGATGACTAGTGCACCCTCGGACACCTTTCCTGTGTGCAATTGGTTGATTAGAGTCATCAACCATCGGTAACAAAGAGTCATGAGATGAGAAATCCATACCATTATGATTGTCAAATGCAGGAGGACTTGGTTCCGATTCTTGACAATCCTGGGTTTGCATAGTGGCCTCTATACGCTCAGTTGGTCTTCTCCTTCTATAGACACGAAGTTCATGATTATTAGTATCAAGTTGAGGTTGATTTGAGACTATTAGGACAACTTCGGTAGTAGGAACCGAAGTGACAGCATTTGGTTTAAATGAAATTGGTGCAGGAGTTGTTTCGGTGACAAAGTTTGGTTGAGTAAAAATGGGCTAAGTGTATTGAATGAGATCCCAAATCTGATATTCCCTCGAATTCTCCCTCTGAATGTCGGATTTGGGAAAGTAAGATTGGTCTTCAAAGAAGGTGACATCCATGGAGTTATATACTTTTCAAGTGATTGGAGAGTAACACTTGTATGCTTTTTTATTAGAAGAATAACCTAGGAAGATGCATTTGAGGGACTTGGGATCAAGTTTGGTACGGTGCTATTGGTGGATGTGAACAAAGGAAGAGCAACCAAAAACCTTCAATGATAGGTCAAAAGAAAAAGAACGGATATGTGGGTATGCTTGCATGAGAACATGATGAAGATTTTGGAATTTTAGGACACGACTAGGCATCCTATTGATGAGATATGTGGCTGTGAGAATGGCTTTCCCCCAAAAGTGTTTAGGCACATGATTAGAGAACATAGTAGCACGGGCCACCTCAAGTAAATGTCTGTTTTTACTCTTGGCGACACCATTTTGTTGAGGTGTGTCAACACATGAGCTTATATGAATGATCCCAAGCTTGGAAAGATAAGAACCAAGGACAGAATTAAAATACTCCTTGGCATTATCTGTTTTAAGAACTTGAATGTTGCTTTGGAATTGAGTGGAGACCATGGAATGAAAGGATTGAAATATGGTTGCTGTTTCGGATTTTTCCTTCATAAGAAATGTCTAAGTAGTTCTTGTATGATCATCTATGAATGTTACAAAACACCGAGCCCCATTTATATTTTTTACACGTGAGAGTCCCCAAATGTCATTGTGAATCACAAAAAAAGAATGTGAAAGATTGTATTGCAGATCGGAATATACATGTCTAGTATGTTTTGCAAGTTGGCAAATTTCACATTGATAAGAATTGGAATTTTTATCGATAAACAAATGAGGAAACAACTTTTCCATATATCCAAAGTTTGGATGACCAAGGCGATAATGCCATAACATAACTTGACTCTCGACTAAACCAAACTTTGTAATAAACACAGAATTATAACCAAACTTGACTGACTTTAAACTAGACTCTACTGAGGAGATCATTTTCTTTGAGTAAATATAGGCCACCATGCATCTCAACACTGCCAATCACCTTCCCCGAATCCACTGCCTGAAAATCACAAAGATTTGAATAGAACTTAGTCACACATTTCAAGTCACGAGTAATTTTACTAATTGAGAGTAGATTGCAATTCAATTTAGAACATAAAGGACAAAGTAAAGGTGAAGATCGTCTGTCAATTGGACTAATCTGATTCCTACCACTGGTGAGAATGAACCGTCAACTATTTGTACAGTAGAGTGACTAGTGCATGGGCAGTAATTTTTAAGGATGTTAATGTCTCCAGTCATGTGATCCGAATCTCCTGAGTCAATTATCCAAGGTTTTGGAGTGCTATTTTGGGCAATATGAGTGTAGGATAGAATACCTTGGTGTGTTAAAAGGCTAATATGTTGCTCAACAGAAGATTGAGATGCTTGACCAGAACCAGAGATGTGACCAAGCATTTTCTGGAGTGCCTTAATTTGCTCCTTGGTGAATGGACTGGCTTCTACATTATCATCAGCTGTAACAGCAGCATTCGCACGCAATTTCCAGCATCGTCTCCTTCATATGACCAAGCTTCTTACAATGGTCGCACCATGGTCATCCTTTCCTGGGCTTATTATCCTGAGAGGAATTATGTGTGTACAATGCTGATCCTTCAACAGCAAATATGGATTGGTTGGCTGTCATCATCAATTTCCTTCTGCTCTCTTCTCTCCGCACTTCTACAAAGGCTTCCTAAAGGATAGGAAGGGGTTTAATTCCCATGATTCTCCCCCTGACCTCATCTAGGTCTTTATTGAGACCAAGAAGAAATATGATTGTCCTTTTTTGCTCAACAATTTTCCTATATAATGTAGAGTCTTCAGTACATTTCCAAGAATGAGTCTCGTACATATCCAATTGCAGCCAACAGCGGGTGAGAGTGTTAAAATATTGAGTAACACTCAAGTCTCCTTATCGTAGGTCATATAATCTAGTCTCGATCTCAAATAATTCTAAGGAATTTTCGATGCTGGAATATGTTTCACATGCTTCCTCCCATATTTCCTTAGTTGTCCTAAAGAGTAGGAAGTTTTCTCCAACCTCTATGGTCATTGAATTGATTAGCCATGACATGACCAGGTGATCATCAATTTTCCACACTCTGTATTCAGGATTTGTAGCTTTTGGAACCGGGATTTCACCAGTGAGATGTCCATCCTTTCCTCTACCGCAAATATACAAGAAGATTGATTGTGACCATTGAAGAAATTTATGGCCATGGAGTTTATGATTTGTGACAAGATGAGAGGAAGTATAGGGAACAATGGTGGTTTCTGAGGAGGAAGATTGTGAGGCCATGCCGTATTTGGCCATAATGAGAGAAACGGCAAGCAAACTATTGAGGGTGATTAAGGTTCAGAGACTAGGCTCTGATACCATGAAGAAAACTAAGAGAGAAAATCATAATCTTCATTATTGAAAAAATGTATATACATTTTAATATATATCCTAATATGGTTAGCATACCAGTCCAAAAAAAGGAAAACAGATATACTTTTAATTAGGAATTCCAACAAATAAGAAAACAGAAAATGTACAATATCTGACAAATCTAATCTAAATAAAGAAAAATAACTAATTTTCTAAATAAATAAATACACAAGGGCCGGAATCCTTTCTACATGATATATGTGGGATGTCGTATTGGTGACGTTGTATTCATATAGGAAGGGTATTAGTAATATTTCTTGGTATTCTGTTATTGGTATTTCGGGTGTTCTGTTTTGATAGCCATTAGAGGGGGAGGGGTATTTTTGGTTTTTCGGATGGCTTGGTATAAAAAGAGAAATATCGGAAGGGGGAGAGCTAGTTAGTTAGGTAGTTACGGAAAAAAGCTCCCTGACCAGGAAGGAGAGAGAAAGCTCTGGAAACTGAGAGTGTGGACGATTGATCACCTGAAAAATCAGATTTCTTCAAGTACTCTTCTACTCAACCAGTGCCTCTAGCTTATGTGATAGCAGTAGGTGATTGTTGTGTGGTGTTTGGTTCCGGTTGTTGCACACACTCTAAGAGGAAAAATAAGATGATGACCCCTCTTGGCAATTACTCTCCCTATATATAATACTATTCCACTACTCATGTGCCACAAGGAAACATTCAATTAGTCTCCCTACTTGTAGAAATACTATTATTAATCATATATATAATATCTAACAATCCTACTCTATCATGTTCAACACATACTTCAATTACCCTCTCAACCTAACAAAAAATAGATTTTTAGAAAAGAAAGGATAACAAGAAAGGGAGAGAAAATAGATGAAATCTAATGAAAGAAAAAGAGAATGACGATAGGAAAACTAAATATTCCAATTTAAATGCCAGTTTCTACAATGACATAGAACCAGTAAGGCCAAGCAAAAACCACAAAATTAGGGGGCCCAAATACTCCCAAGTAATGAAGCTTTAAAAAGCCAAATATCCCCTATTTGGCTTGCATTGCAACCACTTTCATTATACGGGATTGTTTAAATAAAGCTTTCATATAAGCTGACCTTAAAACTCTAAAGTTTTGCTTTCTAAAAAGTTGACAATTAATCATCCCTTGTATTATTTAGCTTTACCAGCGTACTCAGTCATATCATCTGGTGTTTTCTAAAATGAAGTGCAAATATCTTTATATTGTTTTCTAATGGGTTTACCACGAACCTATATTCAATGCATTTTTCATTACATGGTATTGACAAAAAGTAGAAACAATCTTATATCTAAGGGTTAGATATGATCAATTTGTGAAACAATATACAACAATGCATGAATTTGTACATGAATGCTCACCATACATATTTATAAGCATAATCATATTAGGAAAATGAGAATGAATGAATTTACCTACAAAGAACTGCATGACTGACAATTAAACAACAGCTAGTTGCATCCAGGAGCTTATACGGATGTTTCACATCATGTCGCCAGATTTTAAGCTTTACAGTGCAAGGTAATTCCGTGGAAGATGCTGTGGCCAGAGAAGCAGCAAATTCAGACCGCTGCCTACTAGCTTGAGTGTTGCTTCCATCACGTGCGCTATCACTAAAACCAGGACTTTCACCAAATACTGCCGTCGGAATAACACGATGACCTGGACGGTACTGGCGACCGGATCTTCCAGTCGCCCGAGATTGATTTACCACACCAGCAGAGGTTGGAACACCCATATCACCCAATGCAGGGGGGTTTTCATGTGTTCCACCATTTGCTTGGAAAACAGGACGAGGACCAGCAAGGGAATGTCCCATTAGCAATCCTTGCAGGAAGGGCAGCTCCCAATTTCTTGAATCACCAAGAGGTAAAGGCTGAGCACTTCTCTCCTCGGCCTGAGCCTCCATATTTTCACTATTGGCAACTGCAGATTGGGATACTCCAGGTTCCATTTCACTAGAAAAAGCATTACTTCCAGATTCCACATGCATGCTAGGTTCAATAGGGGACAAAAGAAGCTCGTACTGCCCAGATGGAGTAGAATACGTCAGAAGGCGAACTGAAGTAGAAGGATCTACTCTCTGCTGTCCACCATTTACGCCAGCTTCCCCTACAGTTTGCTGAAAAGGTGCTCTTCCATCATCTTTAGTAAAAGAAGGCCACATCAACACAGGCAATGGTACTAAAGGCAACTCATCAGCTAAACGAGAACGATCATGTAAATGAGTGTCTGCAAAATAAACAGTTGGAGGTGGATAGTGCAAATATCCAGGAGAGGTTGCTGGGGTCATCGATGAATCTGGTGAATCAAGATCATTAACCTGCAAGTAAGTTAGACAACAATAATTACATCCATGGAAAAAAGAAACTTTAATGGAAAAACAGCGGAAGGAAAAAAAAAAGCTTCACCTCAGCAGTCAAAAGGAATGGAGCCGCATGCGGGTGAAAATGCACAGCCCTCAATGAGCGCCGAGTCCTCAAAACAATAGACGGTGAAGAAGACTCACCTCTCCTGTTGTAATGCCATATATATAGCTAATAATAAAAAATACCATTGTCAAAGCCCCTGAGAGTTCATAGAGAAGAATCCATGGATAAGTTGACAGAATCCTCACCCTGTGACCAGAAGCAACAGCGAGAAGCTCCCCATGAGCATGGAAAGCAATAGAAGCAATAGGACGATCTGCAGAGAGATAAGATGCACAACTGCATAAGTTTTTTCATTATATCATGACGTTTAGTCCATGTCAATAAAGGGAACTTGAAAAGGCTATTACAGAAGTCGCGTGCATCTATGCATTCTGCAGTATTTGCATCCCATATGCGAACTTCATGATCTAAACTTCCACTGGCGAGGATCTCTGGGTGGAGAGGATGGAATCTTACCTACAAACACCAGTCACTGATAAAATATATTGTAGAGGTTTATAGGACTTGTATGCCATTATCATCTAAGATCAACAAGGTTACCAAGAAACATAATTATAAATATACAAGTTGCATCCATTTTTGCATAAACTCAACATAGCAGATGAAGAAGCCACATCTTAGCAGCATGCAGAAGCATAACAGCCACCAGGCTTTGAGATCTATAGATCCACATCTTAGCCATCTCCCCATCATGCTGCAAGTATAGATTAACTAATGGAAATTTCAACTCATGGACACTTGATCTTCTACTTTGTCCAGTTAAGAACTTAAACTGCACTATATGTACCAACTGTTTCCATCAAGCTTCTATTAAGCCAATTACTTCCATCATAATTAACCGACCATTTCAGCAAATCCATCAAAAATAATTAATTTAAATGCCCTGAGGTAGCCAGAAAAACTAATATAGGATAGTTAGCTGACAGAAATCCATCATTATATATATCCTACATGGGTAAGTCCACTCTAGAATTAAGTCAAATTATAAACCAAATTGAAGATGGTTTTCTTTTCTCGATCAGAGTGCAACCAAACTCAAATAAAGAGAAAGCTCCTCATCTTCTACTCCACTTCTTATCAATCTGTAACCTAGAATGTACGAAGTCAAATCACCAATTCTATTTTGGGGAAGTTCAGATAAATTCATTTATAAAAGAAAAGTATACAAATTGGTAGTCCAATGTACAAAACGAATCAGCCAATTCTTGTTACTAGCAAAATCTTATTATCAAACAAAGGATTGTTACTCAAACAACACTAGTTTAAACCATTTTGAGGCAAGTCCTTCTTATTAGATAAAGAACTACCAATAACCCAAAAAACTTTCATGCATGTCCATAAACAATTTCATAACCTTACGCGCCTCAACTTTCATGCTAATCTTTTTACATCCCCTCTAAGCTCAAAAATGAGGGATTCATTCATTTCCCTCTCACTACTTCAAAGTGGGAGGATCTCATTGAAGGGCTCACTTCAATACATAATGGGTCCTTTTCCACTTGGATACCACATCAGCATTTTGAGCCACCACATCATGAATCTTGAGAGTTTTAGCCAGAATTGACTTGGAGTGGTGACTTTAGCACAAACCCAAAATTTGAGTGTTAAACATGACCAGATTAAACATAAGTGGTGAGTTTGGCTATTTATGAAAACTTTAC
The DNA here is from genome assembly GCA_037954665.1 of Laguncularia racemosa. Lineage (NCBI taxonomy): Eukaryota > Viridiplantae > Streptophyta > Magnoliopsida > Myrtales > Combretaceae > Laguncularia > Laguncularia racemosa. Next base: position 4,037,578 of record JBBMOL010000031.1, on the reverse strand, counting down.
TGACTCGTAGTAAACTTTAGCCTTTTAAAAAAAAAATACTCAAATGGAACTAGATATTTTCCTTATTTATACAACCTTCTAGCCATACATGAAAGAGAAAATAAGAGAAACATTTTGGGTAGAGAATCCGGATTTCAAGAAGCCACAAATTTGAAAGGCAACTAGTGGATCTCAGGAATTGGAGCATCAAACCAAACAGCGTATTATATTTACTTTTCCAGGTTTCCCACTTCCAAGTATTATAGGTACTTATACTCTACTCAAATTTGGATGCATTTTAATTAAAAATTATCCTCTATTTTCTGTAAGTTTCCTCCTAAAGATCTTTATCTCTCTCTAGCAAGCTGAACATTAGTTTATTTTTTGCACCAAGCAGTGAAATCAAATCCACAGACAGGACTTCTGATTTTTAAACTCTATAGCACTCAAATTTAAAGTTTTAATGAAAGAATAGCTCTGGACTTTATGCAAAAAATTCATGTGCAAATGAAGACACAAGATAGTGCTACCAATACAGATTATGCATATTCAACCCTCAATCGCTCAGTTGAACTGCTTCAAACTTTGAGGAAATATCATACTCATGAAGGTTCAAATGCAGTATCTTCACTTGCTAACCAAGGATAGCAAAATATTAAAGACTGCAACAGGTACGTTAAACCCAAGAATTTGCCCAAGCAACACAATAGCTATGCAAAGTAGGTTGGACCCATCTTGTTGAAAAACTAAAAGAATGTTTTTGAATTATATTGCATCAAAGGTATAAGGCATGAGACTGGATGCTACACATCATTACAGAGTTTTAAGATTTGAATCATGCATGTTAAGAGTATATAGCTTTATACCCATCAAGAAAGTATTTATTCTCAACTAAATTGGTGGACATTTACGTATATAAGACTGTCAAAGACTTATCACAAGCATGAGCTTAATAGTGAAATGCATACCACCCAAGGTGTTCTCCGATGGCCACTTAACACCTTTAAACAGCTCCCAGTTTGGCAATCAATAATCTTTACAGTGTGATCTCCACTGCAACCCATATAAACAAGTCATCAATGATCAGCAAATTTTGACCCGTCTAACCTGGTAGATATAAAGGGTGTTAGCTTACTGTGTAGAAGCTAGAGTTTTTCCATTGGGGCTAAAGGCCGCTGCAATTGTCGATCTAGGAGGAGGTAATAGCGGGCAATATTTAGCTGACAAATGCCGTAATGACTCAGCCTCCACCCTGATTAACAGTTCATCGTGGAACAGCATAAATGTAGAGAACCAAGCAACATGCTTATATGATCCACCAAATAAAACAATACATGCATACATGTACAAAGTTGTTAAGAGGTGCATCACCAGATCTTTTAGGTGAGGCAATGAAATAGTTGACGGCACAGACAGACTCAGGGGGAAACCAATGAATTTTAGAGTATTGACAAGCAGAATGTAGGCCTACTTGGGAATAAAAACAAAACTGCCAGTCAGAATCTGTTCCATCAAACAAGATGGTATAACAGTTTTCATGTGCTTCCAATCCAATGGTTTTCTATGGAAAATAGAAGATTCGGTATGACATATGGATTCTGTCTTAGTATATACTAATCTTGGGCATTTGCAGTAACTTTGGATGCCAAGTGTCATTAAAAATTATGGTTCATTTAGCAAGAGTTAGCAGAGAGAGAAAGAGGTAGGAAGGTAATGTATTGTGCGAAAAGATTTTTTTCTTTTTTTTTTTCATATGATATATAAAATAGAAATTATTATTGATATTTTAATGTCAAATATTTTGTATGTTATAACATAAACTCCGGGTTTAAGGGATCAAAGACACTATATGGAAAACTTCTAATATATTACTTTTAGGCATAACAAATACTTTTCGAATATCATGTCAGATTTTCAATAAAAAATTTGCTTAAATCATAATTAATGGTTTATCTTCTTTTTTTTTTTTGCATAAGTGAAAATTTTATTGATCCAAAAGTAATACAATCATCGCATACGAAAATAATAATTGCATCAAAGAGCTAAAGCATAAGTTCAATTGCTTAGCGTAAAACACTAGGTTACAATGGATTAGTATAGGATCTAATCTGGTTGGCTACAAGGCCAACCCCTGGGAGGACCTCGCCAAATCTCACTTTGTTTCGAAGTCGCCATATGCAATAAACTGATGCAGCTAACGCCGCTCTCCAATTTCTATGGGTCAGGTTAGGGGAGTCCCCTGTTGCCACCAAGAAGTTGGTGGCTCCCTACCAGCCGTTGAATGAGGCTAGGTAATGCAAGAAGTCACACACTAAATGCCAAATCTGGGAAGTGTAATCGCAGTCAAAGAATAAATGAGCATGGTTCTCCAAGCTCTAATTACAGAGAAAGCAAGTGGTTTGATTGCACAAGCCCCCAATAATACATTCTATCAAGGGTAGAGAGTTTACCTAGCTAGGCCAATCATAGGACATAAGAGTGTCTGGGCAAGGAAGAGTTGTTCCAGACTACTTTATGCCATGGCATGGTGGGCCCAGGAGGGTTAAGAAATCTATAGCCACTTTTGATGGTATACTCCCTTGATGTTGAGTGTATCTAACGAAGGCGATCCAAGATAGTAGCATTCAGTTAGATGGAGGATGGGACATGGATGTTACTCTAAAACGGGCCATCAGGGATACACCATTTATTCCCATCCATGATGGAGCAGAGCCTCGTGGTATGAGGAAAACCTATGCTTCCCATAGCACAAGCGCTAAATAATGTATCAAGTGGTCCTATTGGGCGATTAAAGTCTGCCCAAAGTGAAATTTCAAGGCCATTATTAGGCTCCCAAGGGAAACAAGATCTCATAGAGCCCCTCAGCTTCAGGAGTTTCTTCCAAGTCCACGAGCATATGGCAGGTGCCTTGGAAGACCAAAAGTTTTTACCCTTTAGTAAGGTGGAATGAACCCATTCTGGCCATAAGCTCTTCGATCCTTCCTTGCATAGCCTCTAGATATGCTTGATTTGGATTGCCCTGTTCCAATGGTGGATATTTGGGATCCCTAGGCCTCCATTTTTTAGGGGTTTGCATACATCCACCCATCTGACCTTAGCTTTTGTGAAGGTGTAGGGGTTGCCACTCCAAAGGAAATTCCGAAGTAGCTAATTTATCCTTGTGACAACAGACTTAGGCAAAAGAAACACGGAGCACCAGTAGACTTGCATGGAGAATAGGACATATTTTATCAATTGAAGCCTACCAACATAAGATAAGTATTTGGTCGTCCAAGAGTTGATTCATGACAGAGTTCATTCCACTAGCACCTCACAGTCCTACTTCTTGAGCTTAGAGAATATGAGGGGAACCCCCAAGTAACATACTGGAAATTAGCCCTCACAGAATTGAGTGTTGCGTAGAATGGCCTCTTTGATATTCGTAGGGACATGAGAGAAGAAAATGTTGCTCTTGTTATTATTGGCTCCTAATCCCGAGATAGTTTGGAAGTACTGTAAGGCTTCTTTAATCAGGGAGATAGACTCAATGTTTCCTTTAGCAAATATTAGGAGATCATCTACAAAGCAAAGATGAGTCAGTCTTTCAGCCTTACATCTCCAATGTAGTGAGAATTGGGGATTAGAAACCAACCTCCTCAGTTGTGTGGAAAGAACTTCCATACACAGGACAAACAAGTAAGGGGAGATGGAGTCCCCTTATCTTAGCCCTCGTTTACTTGCAAAGAACCCCACCATTTCCCCATTGACGTTGATGGAAAATTTGGAAGTAAAGATACATTAACCGATAAGATTACAAATATGTGGGGGGAATCTCATGGCATTGAGGACCGTTAGGATGAAGTCCCATCTGACTGTGTCATAGGCCTTTTGTAAATCCACCTTAAGTGTACATCGGGGAGTAACCTTATGAGAGTGGTAACCTACCATCAACTCCTGAGCAACAAAAATATTGCCAGTTATCCTTCTACCTGGTATAAATGCTACTTGCTCCCTCTCAACTAGATTTGGTAACACCGATTTTATCCGTGTGGCAAGGACCTTGGAAATCGCCTTGTAAATCACATTACAACATGCAATTGGCCAGAAGTCACCCAATTTAGTGGGATTAGCTATTTTGGAGACTAAGGAGATAGTGGTACTATTAATCTCCTTCAGCAGGTGGCCTATAGTCAAGAATTCTGTAGTGGTTGCGATCATATCAACACCTGTGATTTCCCAAGCTTCTTTGAAGAAACAAGCTGAATACCCATTGGGGCCAGGGACTTTTCCATTTGCTTGCAACATGAAACCTTATTTGATCTCAACATCCATGAACAGAGCTTTAAGTGTGAGCCTTTGTTGCTCATTCAATTCCCAGGACACCAAATTATCCACTTCATCGAGGTTGCTAGGGGCTGTTGGAAGATCATAGAGCTGCTGGAAATACCCAAGTACTAACTATTGGACCTCAGATTCCCCCACAACCTCACTACCATCCTTCCCTGGTCAGTCGGTGCACAGAGCTACAGTTGTGTAAAATCTTCATAACCTTGTGGAAATAGGCAGTGTTTTTATCTCCTAACCTTAGCCACTTTGCCTTAGATTTTTGCTTATAAAAGCTTTCCTCAGTCCCTCGAAGTATGTAATACTCCTTGTAGGCTGCCCATTCCTCTTCCAGTCGAGATGTATCCCCTATGGTGTGTATGTTGGCTTGCAACTGGATCAAGTGGTTCTTTGCTCTTTGAATACAGTCGGAAAGGTTGGAGAAATCGGTCTTGTTCAAATTCTTAAGGCCCTCCTTAAGAAGTTTGAGCTTCTTGACAACCTGGAACATTCTAGACCCCTTCACTTCCTCCTTCCAAGTGTTGCTGACTATCTCCTTAAACCTCTCATGGTCAGCCCAAAAGTTGAAAATTTTGAACGGGCTTCTACTGACTCTTGGTCCATACTCCATACACACCACAACTAGTAAGTAGTCAGATAGGATTGGTGTGAGGAATCTAGCATGTGCACACGAGAACAGATTTAGCCAATGATGGTTGACCATGATGCGGTCCAATTTCCTCAGTATAGGTACCTAATCTTGCTTATTAGACCATGTATAGAAATCCCCTGTGTATCGTAAATCTTCCACCTCCATTTTAGCAATGCACCTCTGGAATTCTACCATTGCTTCAGTGACAGCAACTCTCCCTCCTTTTTTCTCTGAGAAGGTTCTAATGGAATGAAAGTCACCCATTACCAACCACGGACACTGTCCCAAGTTTTGTACTATTGTCTCTAGGTTCAACCACAATTCCCTTTGTTCCATATCATTGTTGGAACCATAGACAAAAGTGACAGCCATATCCCTATTTGCTCTCAAGTTGGTCATGGTACAATGTATAAATTGTGCATGTTCAATCTCCACCTGGACATTCCACTCTCTTGGCTTCCAAGCAACCCATATTCGTTTCCTTACCGCTGTATTGATCCACACCTACCAGCGAGGACCCAACATGTTCTTAATTGTCTCTTCATTGGCAATGTTGACCTTCGTTTCCAATAAGCCAATAAGACCTATTCAATGGATGTCACGTGACTTCTTAACTTCCGAAACCTTATTGGGGTCATTAAGCCCCCGTACATTAGCGACATGGTGGTAGAGGGAGGGATTACGTAGTTAAGTAAAAGTCTGTCTCCTCTTACGCTATTTTTTCTTACGGCGACTAGAGAAGCTGAAACTTTTGCTAGATTTGGGATGACTTCCCGATTCTTGGTTCATTTGAACCAAAAGCTTATTGAGGGGGGTGTTCTCATAATCATCACACCCTTCCTCCATATCCCTCCTCGAGAGGTCTAGTTGCGCATCCACTTCTTGCCCTAGGGATTCCCGCACTATGGTGGATGCTGATGAGATTGGACACAAATCAGGTCCTATTTCTTCACGTGGGCCAGGTACCCTGACAATCCCATCAACCTCCATTCCCTTTTCAACATTCAACTCTTGGCCAGTATATTTATCACCCTCCCCCTTCAGTCCCTCCGCCTTTGCCTCCTCCCTCTGTTCCCCACTCTCTTGTACTTGTTGCTCACACGGGGATTGACTCTCCCTACTAGCACCCCTTGATTGCTACTGCAGTAGATTGCCGGGGGACTTCCCACCGTGCCTTCCTCTTCTTGCGCCTTCTTCTTTCCCCTACCTCTATGACATGTTGGAATCCATTTCTCTGCACATGCTTTGGGGTTGCTAGAAGAAGCACGAGTACGTGGTTCTTGGTTGGGACCGCATTTGTACCCAAAAACTTTACAGTTAGCACAATGGGGAGGAAGCCATTGGTAGTCAACATGAACTACAACAGTGGTGCCATTCTCCCCCTCAACTTCCACCCAGGTGACCAGCTCTTCACGTGCATCAATTTCAACCAAGACCCTAGCATGGTTGGCCCTTTGCCTAGTTGATGTCAATGCATCAGCCTTCAGTGGTACACCTACACCACTCGCTATGTGGCTTAACCCCTCAGCAGCTAGGAACTCACACGGTATACAGTTGAAGATTGCCCACACGGGCACGTTGGTGGGTGAGATTTGTCAAGTGACATGCCCTTCCTCTCATTTCTGCAAGATGAGGAATCTTTGAGTAAAGTGCCAAGTTTTTTCAAGGACAAGGGTCAGGTCACTTCCTAAGGCAAACCGAAAGTAGAAGAACCCGTCCATGCTTCCTAGAATGTCCACAAGGCCGAAGTCCTTCCATAGCTTGAATGCAGTAGCTTGGACCAGCAAGTAGGGCAACTTCCGGCCAAGGAAATAGCCCACGAGTGGAGTTCCAGTATTTTGCCCCTATGTCCACCACTGCCTTAGGAATTTTCACCCTCGGAACAACACCATTGGCCACTGGGGGAATGAACCAGGGACTAAAGTCCGGTATACTTTCCTTGTCTTTGGAAGTGCAGGCATGGGCGTAAGTCTTGGTGCCAGGAGGCTTCCTGGTGGCCGTGTGAGTGTGGCCAGGTGGCGGCTAGTTAAGGTCCTCGATTTCCTCCAACAGCCCGTTGATCTCTTCCAAGGTTGTATTTCCAAAAGGAGGACATTCTTGGGATGGTGATGGACAGGTGTCGGGCTACTAGTGGTCCCTTACACTAGAGAAGACAGGCTGGCAGGTGCCAGGCCTAGACCTGCCCATGTGGGCACAAGGCTCCAAAGTACCTTTTTCAACTATATCCTGGGGGTTGCTTTCCAAGTCTACAAAAGTAGCCTTTTGTATTGCCTCTTTTGGTTTGACCTGCAAAACCTCCTCTAGAACCGTGTGTAGGGCCTTGCTAGCTTGTTTGCCAAAGTACTCAAGGGGAAAATGATCCCCTAAGGTAGCACAGTGCGCTGTCCCCGACTTCAACATTGCCTTCAACCGGCCGGACATACCCTCACTCGCCAGAAATGACATGGTGAGGAACCAGGAAACCTATGGGGTAAACTAGACGGATAATGCTACGGGAAATGGAAAAGTTTGCCTAAGGGAGTGTCCTAGAGGTAACGGTGATTGGAGAAGGTGTGTAGAGAGAGGAAAGAGCATTTTCTCTCTCCTATTCCTATTCCTAAAATCTTCATGCAATTGTCTACTAAAGAGAATAGTTGTAATGGTTTATCTTATTAATTAGAAGCATCATTCACTCTCAAGATCATTGTTCAAATTTTAACAGCACATTCAATTTTATTGGCGGAGTTTGATAAAAAAATATTTTAAAACTTTTAGCATATTAGCAGCCAAATTTATGAGCCTATCTTTTTTCTGGATAATTTTATGAACCTATCTTTGTTTCTTAATTGTGGTATACGAATGAATCTATTGTTTCCAAAATTTTACCTTCAGAATAATCGTTATATTAAGTTTCTACCATAAGAATTTTCAAATCTGCACATGCACATTGCACTGGACAGTAGTAAGTATTAAATACTAGGGAGTCAAGTTCAATTCAATCTTAAAAGGTTTTCAATCAGTCAGATAAGCCCTAGATAATTTTTGTGGGTAAATTGGTAATTGTATTAACAAGAGAGAATTTATATTAATTGTATTAACTAGAGAGAATTTATAACAGCCAAGTGGGAAGGGTACAACAAAATTCTAACTCCTAAATATTCATGAAGGTAGTAGAAAGATTTTACTTGAAAACCTCATTTAGCGCTCTTTATAAACTCCTAATGCTTTTTTAGTCCACCTAAAACCCTTATAACCAAATTGAATTTGACCTCCCTCCTTTAGGAATTCTAGTTTTATTAAACCAATAAACATTGGTAACATGTTATTACACCATAAAGGCAAACTATTAATAAATCTTACAGTAGCACCTGTCCCTCTAATTAGGCAGGCATCTCATGTGGTGCCTAGAATATCAGCTAAGAAGGAGCTTTGACACCTTAAGGGCACCAAGCTTTCAAAAAGATCTACAAAAAAAAGTCACAACACAAAAGATAAAGATGTTATCTGATAAGCAAAGCAGTACCATGAAATAAGCTCGCGTTTTGGATCTTTCCTTGCCTCACGAGGTTGCTGAAATGGATGCAATGAAGCTTCTCCCCACAACATCCTTGAAGATTGTTTAGCACGTGGAGCTACTTCTCTCCGAGCTAGGAGTCTAAAGACATTAGGACTGATAGACAAGAAGACATAATAAGCATTTCTACTACCAAATTTAATTTGGCCAATAAAAAACAGCTTTATACAATCCTAATTAATTAGCTAAGTAACCAAAGAATGACACTCAACAATTTACACATCTTTTGATAAGAGAAGCTTATTAAAGAAGAAGAAGAAGTTCAAGTTGACAAGGGTTTTCCAAATCAAGTGCATGGTGAGACAACCCAGCATGGTATTAGGCCATTGCAGAGCATTGCACACAGTGTACATGCACAAGGTATTTGGATTGCTTACTATGCATCAAGTTTAGATCTATTTAATCAATGATTAACAAGTCTAGCAGTCCTAACGAAGCTTGAAGACATGTCATATAGGATATACTTTGTTATCACAATTAAATCAGAATAGCATAACAATGACAGCAAAATAGCCCTTGCTCAAAACATTATCATCTCAAACAAAATTTAGAATCCCCATCAAAGGATCTGCCAAAGCACTTCACTTTTCAGCAAGGCCAATTTCCGGAACCACCTGGAACAGCGTGACAAAGCTCACAAACCTTCATCGATTCAGCAAACCAACCAGGCTAATATCTTTTTTTTTTCTTTTTTTGGATAAAATGTCAGCTACAAAATCACACGGTTTCATAGCAAGAACACACAGTTTCACCTCGGACGACACCCGAACACCAAAAACAGAAACTTCAACAGAAGTACAATTCAGATCCTAAATTTTCAACCCCAAGCTTCTTTCAATCAAATAACCCAGCTTCAAAGATCTACCCAATTATGCTACAAGCAACCTCACCAAAAACAGCCCATTTAATCTTAAATCAAATTCAACACAAAAAGGAACAAAAGATCATACCTTTTATGAATTGTTGCATTATTCCGAGGAATTTCATGAGGATTCATCATCTGCTCATGCTGATTTGATGTTGACGGAAAGTTGCCGTCTTCACCCCAAAACGACACCCTCATTTTAGCGTTTATTAACCCAAAAACCTCATAAATCTTCTCATTATCACTTACAATGGTGTACAAAATAAAAATTGAAAATTTGGAGGATAATTTCAAATAATCCAAACACTAGCCATCATAAGCTGAGTACTTGACGATGGAATTGTAAAGATTTATGAGATTTAACGTTGATGACCGAAAAGGATTTTTCTCTTCTTTTTTCTTGGGGGAGGGGGTTGTGGCTTTCAGTCTGTGAGATTGCTCCAGAAAAGAAAAACCTAAGTTAGTTAGAGTTTAGGATGAAGCTGTGTTTTTATCCGATCGGGAAAATGTTCGTGCCTTTGTTGTCCGATAATTTCATTTCCGATTGGCTGCAATTGAAATGACCATTTTGCCCCTGCTAAAGTATGGAAATCAGAGCGCGCGCCAGCGTTCTCTCAGCGCGTGGATTCACATGACGGCCATGATTCATTGTTGTTGTTTTTTTTTAAAATAATTCTCTCATCCTTATTGATGATTGGTTTGTTCCTTTTCTTTTTTAATGTTTTTGGTTTTTTTTTTATTTATTCGAATGGTGCATTTTTTTGAGTAATTAATAATTTATTGATTTGCAAATTGAGTAATACAATACAGAAAAGCAAATTACAAGGGGCACATCAACAATAAATGTGCTAGCATGTTAACCCTAGGCACTAGTGTAGAGTAAAGTGGTAGGGTTACAATAGTCTTGAGTAGGCACGTATATGATTTGCTACAATGCTAATCCCCGGAATAGCTTGCCCAAGACGCACTTTATTACGGATGCGCCATATGCAATAAACTATTGCAATTAAGGTTTTACACCACCTCTGATGTGTCGGTGAGTCACCTAAAGCCATAAAAAATCTGGTCACTTGTTCCCTTCGAATGGTGTATTTATCGAGAATAAAATTTTTAAAAATAAAAAATAAATATAATATCATTTTTATAAAATTAAATTTCTAATAAATTTTTATAAAGTTTGACTTATCTCTATTTTCTTTTATTCATTGTTATAAAAATATCAATTAAAATTTTCTTTTTTAATATATAAAAAATATATTTTAAATTATTTCTCTTAAAGATACATAAATTTTTTACTTCTAATCTCATTTTTCAGTCATTGTCTTCATCATAATTATGAAATAGAATTAAATAAAATATAGATAAGATAATTTCTTAAGCATTAAAGTTCAAATAGATACAAATCATACTAAATAAATATAAATAAGTTACATATAAGTATAAATAAAAAAATCCAAATATGCTCCATAATTCCTTTTATGGAAAAAAAATTTTAAGAAAAAATAAATAAATAAATATACATTTACTCTTGATGTCTTCATTATTTCTTTGAAGTTAGCACAATATAAGTTTTTGCTTCTTCTTTTTTTCTTTTTTGCATGGTAGATCAAAGACTCCACATAAATGGTTTTTCAAACGTATTTATGTATACGTTAATTGTAACTCTTCAAATATGAACATAACAACTCTTCCCATATCCTTGATAAAAACACTCTAAGTTGTCTAAATTACCATATATACCATGTATTGCTGATATCATAGCTCTCTAAGTGATTACAATAAGTCTAACCTATACTCTAACTACAACAAGGCAACAATGTTACATAAATAGGTTTCTTCTACTCCTAATTTAGCACAACTTTAAAATCCATAAGAGTGTGTATAACACTCACTTCTTGGTGGGATTCCCAAAACAAAGATCCCATGTCCTTAGAGGACCTCGAAAAGTAGCTTTCTTTTTTTTTACATTTTATTTTTCTAATAAATTTCTTAATAATAATAATAAAATATTAGTAGTATACATTTATAATTTTTATTTTCTACTTTTATTTAGTTTCTTATTATTGATACAAAGTTATCTTCACAAAATGTGGATGTGTTAATTTAAAAGTGATAATAAAATGGAACCTACTAAATTGATAAGGAACTTTCATAAAAGCCCTAAAGACAAAACATAGAAGTTATTAGAAAGTTGATGTGGCATTTTAAGGACCTTTGTGGAGTTTTAGCATTATAAATGCTCTAACAAGTTATAATCTAAACTATTTATAACACACTACAACAACCTATTTACAACTTTCGGATGTTTTAGTGTAAGACTTGATCATATCCTCCAATGCATAAACAACAGCACATAATCATCTCTTTCACCTGAAAAAAGATGTCCCACAAATGGGTGGACCAAAACTTAGTACATTATCACCAAGTTGCTTTTAATTAAAAATAAATAAATAAATAAAGTCACATATAGATGCCACTTCAAGCACACATGCATTCCTAAACAAAATCTAATGTACAAACAACCAGTTCTTATCTTTGTTTAAGTGTCATAATGTAGCGTAGTCTTAGCATCCTAAGACTTAGGGTATCTCATAATCTTATAACAAACCATATATATATATATATACACACGATGTTAGGTACTCTCTAATACTCAAGAGTTCAATTATCAATCTAAATCTACTCAAATCATTTCAAAGTGTAACTCCACTCAAAATAATGCCATATAATAATCATTAAGGTACTTAACATCACCAATATTTTCAATCCACCAACTATAGCCAAGCACAAGCAACACATTATTTAAAGTTAGATACTCGTTAAGTTCATTAATTCTAATTCTAACACACAAGCAATAAGCATAGTAATCACATAATTGGGATGAGCTTTTTGATATTCAATAAAGAATCCACAACCGTAAATCTTAACATTAATACATCAATGTCCATTATAAATTGAAATTTAACTCTTTATTATGCCTTCTTTCTACTTGTCAAATCCCTACTTCTTATTAAGTCCTCTCATTAATATTATTAATCATATCATTTTTATTACCAAAGTAAAATAAAGAATTACATTTTTATACAAGTCTATTTCTATAATGCATATATGACACAAAATTATATAATAAATTTCATATACTTATATATGTATGTGTGTATGAAATAAAGTGTGTGTGTGAGTATTTAATACAAAAATTTTAATTTTCAATATGACTTACATATATGAAATAAAGTATTTATTTAATAGTTAATCTTACTAATTGAAAGTAGGTAATTAATTTTTCTTTTAATTATTGGCTACAAATCAGTTGCAAGACAAATTCAAGAAAAAATCCTCTTTGTTGATGAATCAACCATATGTAAACCTATAATGCCATAGGTTAAAAATAGTCAATAATCAAGCCAATAAATATTATTTGGCCATTTTCAACCACTTAACTCAAAAGTTTCTAATTAATGTTGACATGTTATTCACTATTTGATATTATATAGGACTTTTATTCCAATGGGGTATCACAACCTCTCTTAAACACATGGGGTATCACCGTTTCATTGTCATGAGACTTTACAATTAGGCCAAAATCTTTCCCCCTTTTTTACCATCCTTGAATCAAACATTGTTGTGCTAGGATTTCCTAGGTGGTTGAGTCACTTGCAAGAAAAAGAAAAGTTAGGAAATGGGGGGTGTTAGAGGTTGTTCTGACATGAGTACTCCAATGCCTAAATCAACACAAAAGTTGTTGATGAAAAGTATAGAAGCAATATGAAAGTCGAGAGGGTCAAAAAGTCCTTAATCCAATGTTCTCAACTCATATTTATAGAGGTTGGGGCCAATCCTTATATAGTAAGTGAATTCATACTCAAGATTCCTTCTGAATTTTCGAGTAGGTATATTTTTTACCAACTCCTTTCCTTATTTGTCCTAAAGTTTTCATGCTTATCCAAATTTAGGATATGTATAGGCGATTTGAGTTACAGGTCGAGACATGCTGGTTGGAATTTGACACTTCTGTGTTGTACCAATTTGCAGGAGGTTGGCTTAGTTGCATAAAGTTTGGATAAGAGCCTAAATAGGTTGGGTTGAGCTTTGGGGGTCCATTTCTAAAAAGCTCTATCAATAGACACCTACTAGTAAAAGGTCACTTCTAATACCATTTGCAATATCCCAAGTCAAAAGTAGCTAATAACCAAGTCAAAAACACTAATGGGCCCTTTTCAACTACTTGACCAAAACATTTCTACTTAGTATTGATCTCTATTTGACCTTATATACCATTACTTAACATTATGTGAGACTTACATTCACATGGGTATCATAACCTCTCTTAAACACATGGGTTATCATAAAACCTCCAATCATAATTAAAATTTCATAGTGTCATTATTTTGACATATCTACTACTACATAAGTCATAAGTAGCTTCCAAGACTCTACATTTTTCTTATTTACTTCATATTTCTCAAAGTTTCTACAATTATGAATGTAGACAATAAAAAGAACTTACTTGGTTTTTCTTGTAACGAATCTTTCTCACTTAACACCATCATTTTCTTAAATATCACGTACCCTTCAATTTAAGCAATTTCCTCTTTTTAAAACCACAATCAAAACACAATATAAAGAGGAAAACATTAATACCTATTAAAGAAGAAGAAAACCGTTCCTCTCTACTTTTGCCTTATTATTCCTTAAGAATTCAACACCCTAAAGTGGGAAATTTTCATTACCATCATATCAAGGCATAGAAGAATTGCAGGAAAAGAAAAAAAAATTAATAAAGATCAACAAACTTACCATAAATCTCTCTTGGATGTGTGATGGAATGGAGAGGAGAAAGAAAGCATCAAGTTAAAATGTGTGAGGAATTGGTTTAGAAAAAGAAATAAGGAAAGAAAATGTTGTTTTAAAGATTTGACCAACCTAAGTATAAAATAATGAGAAAACCTCGTAATATAAAATTTAAATAAGATAAGAGATAATAATAAAACTTAGGTTATTTCATTAATTATATGCCTTTAGGTATTGATACTAAGTTGTGGTTAGGAAGTTGTAAGCATAAGCTAGGTAAGGTAAATACTATCTTGTATGTATGGATGTAATTAAAGGTTTAGTAATTTGATAAACTTAATATATACTCGAATGCAATTGTTTAGCTGGTTGTAGTTGGCATTAAAGTCATAACCAATCAATTACGTAGGTCATGTATTGAGCATTCATTGCCTATTGTGTGTTGAATATTCACAAGGAAATGACTTATCATTGAACATTGATACCATATTAGTTGTAGATAAGTGGATCATCAATATAGTGAAACTATAGCTTGCATATGTTAGGATAGCTAAAGAGAAGCTGTCAACAAAACATAGTTATGATATGGGATGTAACTATATATGAAGTTAGTGGATTGAATTATCAATAATTGATGTAAATAATGAACTCGGTGTGAGACCATGATTATAGATTATGGAGTTGGTGTTAACCCAACATGTTAGGATGTTTTACCACCCCCTTCTAAACAAGATAACTAATTAGAATTGTAACTATTATTATTCTTGTATTATGCATGCAGTAATAAGATACATGTGTGTTTGTGGTAGTGCTTACTTGAAATACCCTAGAAAATATAATTAGGAGGTGATTCATTTGTTATCCCTACATAATTGGGATGTTTTGCTATTCCCTCCCAAACAAGATAGCTAATCAGAACTGTAATTGTTATTATTCTTATGTTATGCGTGCGATTATAGGATACATGTGTGTTTATGGCAATGCTTACTTAAAATACCCTAGAAAATATAATTAAGGGGTGATTCATTTATTATCCCTACACAATTTGTAATCAATAATTGACTAGTTGACTTTTTTAATTACATATATAGATTAATAATAAGGGTACAAGGTGCACTTCTACTTGCAAGAGTTATAATGGACAGTCAACAACCATAGCACATAAAATAAAAGAGAAAAGAACCTTAGTCTCCTTCTATAATGGTAACCATCAAGAGATAAAAGGTAAATGTTTCTCTCCTTCTTTCATAATTCCACCTGTTTCAATCAAGAAAAGAATTTGACTCCATTATCTCTTATGGTTTAAGAGTTCTCAAGGGAGAAACATTAAGGAATTACAAGAAATTTGGAGTTCAAAAGAGATTATGCGAAAAGGTAATTAATTGAACTTTACAACTTTGATTTTTAATATGGATTCACATTATAGTTAGACATTTCTTGTGAGATTTCGAAGAGATGGACATTGTTGGGCTATACATAGGTAGCTCGTAAGAGAGATTGACCATTAGGGTTTTTGGTCCTCATTCCGATAATTGGTTCAACTTTATACGATGAGTTAATTAGAATATCTAAGACTTTAATATATGTATTTTGCAAAGGAAATCAAAAGCTTGCAATTGTATTTGAATTAGATTCCCACGTGCAATGGGTTAGCATTGGTACATATAACAAGATCACTGTAAAGGTTTCCTTCATGGTTATATGGTCATTGATTATAGAAACATTATTATTAAATTTAAGTTATGATTATGAAATCATGGAAAACAAAAAGCTAAAAAGAGTTTGGAGTTTATTATTGATTGTGATATCGAGGAGATAGATTATGTCATATTAGTGAAAAATATGATCAATTGTTAAATTAGATTGAAAAGAGGCAAGTTGATCCTAAAATTAATGGATCCTTGGATCATTATTAAAATAGATTGACAATTATGGAAATTTAAAGAATTACAAAAATTAATTGTTATAAGAATTGAAAGTTGGAAATCAAGGTTAATAATTCAATATTTGGTGGCTAGATATTAAGAAAGTGAAGTATTATTAGTTTAGGTTAAAGAATGTAAAAGATTTATGAAATAGGTTGTTATTAAATGGTTATAAAAGGAGTTGTCTAGTGAATTGGCTTAATTTGCTAAGTGATGGAATCATTTTTGAAAAAGTGTCTACATGAAAGCTTAATTGACTTGAGGAATTTAAAGAAAAAATAATAGAATTTATATCGGCCAACCAATTATGTAAAAGAGAGTCAACTAGCTTTACATGGTCGGTTAGTTAGGAAGGTTTCGAGTAGTTAACCAATCATATTAGGTCGATCAACTAACCCTTTATTTTGGGTAGTCAAATGACCCTCCTCTTTTATGAGGTCAATCAACCATAAATGGTCGAGCTTAATATATACGAAAGAAAAAGAACTTCAAGTAAATTAGTTAGTTAGTTAGAAATTAGCTAGTTACAAATTAAAGTGTAAGTTAGCGATTGAAAAGGAGTTAGTTAATAAGTTAGAGTTAATTAATTAACAAGTTAATAGTTAGTTAGTAAATTATATATTTGTTAGTAATTAGATTAAATTTATCAAAAAATAATAATAATTTAAGGGAAAGGCACATTTAAGCACATTAACATTTAGCACTTTTTCAACTGAAGTCCTAAATCTTTTATTTTTTTAATTTCAATTCTAAACATTTACAAAAGCTCCCAAATGAGTCATTTTTTAAACACCATTAACTTTTTTGTTAACATATAATATGTGATATATTCTGATTGGTCCACATAATTATTTTAAATAAATATATAATAATATGTAAAGAAATTAATTAAAGAACAAACAAAATTAAAATAATTCAAAAATTCAAAAAAAGAAAGAAAAAATAGAAGAAAAATGAAAAAAAAAAACTGCAACCACCCCTTGATCTTGGGGTGATTAGAACAATTACTTCAAATAAGTGAGTTGCAACCTACTAATAGCTGCGGGTGGCCAAAAATAAAAAATAAAAATAAAAATAAAATAAAAAGGGAAAAAGTGCAAAAATTCTATTGGGTTGAAATCAAGTCATGTAACCCAACTGGATTTTGCCACCCAACACCTTACAACACGAGTTGACGATAGCCATGCACCATTTATGTCATGATTTTTGGATTTTCCTTTATAGGTGTGTTTGTTTTTTTTATTTTTCTCCTTTTGAAGTTGAAGAAGAAGAGCTATAGAAAGAAAGTTGTTTATATTAAAAAATGTGGGTTTGTAGAATTTTATTGCCTATTCAATTTTTTTCCTTTTATTTCTCTTTCACTATAATGCAAGATATGCATGTGGGGGTGCTCAAAAGGACTTTTTAAAAAAAAAAAAAAATTCCCACAATTTTCCTTTTTATTTTTTTATTTTTTTTATCGTTTTTAATTAATTTATTAATTTTATCTTTAATTAATTATTTAATTTAATTTAATTAGTTTTTCCCCAATCAAAAGTTGCCATATGTTATGTATTAACAGAAAAGTTGATAGTGTTGAAAAAAGTCCAAGCTTGCAAACTTTTGCAAATGTTAATGATTGAAATGAAAAAAAAAAAAAAGTTTAGCACTCAACTAGAAAAATAGTGAAATATTGAGAACTAAATATATATTTATTCCATAATTTCAAGGATAGATACGCGGGGGAGGGGAAAGGGCCCCTATCCCTCCCCCTAAAAAAAGCTTAGAAAAAAATTAATTGGTGGAATTTTTTTTTAAAGTGAGAAAATTGATATTATATTTGTACTTTAAAAACAAATTATATTATAAAATTATAGAAGGTTCAGTGGTTAAATGTACTTTTTGCGGGTATTAGGTCTTAAGTTCAAATCCCATTAAAGTTATATTACTTTTTGAGTAAATTGCATGTACCATCCCTAAAAATTTTAGAAATTGTACGAATCCTTAATTTTTTCAAAAATCAGAGGTTGCTCCCCTGAAATAGATGTGAACCCTATTTCCTATCTGACTTGGTTGCCTATGTGTATATTGAAGCTGACATGGACAGTAAAATAGAAAAAAGAAGCCACATTAAATTTTTATACTCACATGGCAATTCCATGCTTTTATTTTAAATATATTTAATTAATTGATGTAATAAAAGTATTAAAAAATGAACAACTAATGGTCTTTTAAAAATTATGGCCAATGTAAATGTTTGTACATGATCACATGCATGTCTTTGATCCAAAATTAATTATAGGTAAAATTGAATGTGGTAGAATACTAAGTTCAACTTGGTCTCAAATCTTATAAAATTTAATTTATTCCATTGATTTCATTAGATGCACTTGTGCGTAACATGATTTAATTTGATTGCTTCCTATGAAATTAAAAATAGTTGACCTATAATAACTATTCAAGAATTGAAAAAAAAAATCATGAAACTATGTGGTTGATTGAATTCAACTCAAACACATTCTCTTACACTCAACAAATATAAACAAGAATGAAATGAATCCTAGTATCAAGATGAGAGCCCCTATTTCCAAATTTAAAAAATAGAGGAAGGAAGAAATCAAACAATTACAAAACCTAACATTAAGAAGCTGAATGATTTGAAGAAATCGGAATAAAATGAAAAAAGATAACAAGGAAACAAAAAAAAATTGAAACTTGGCTTTCTAAGACATAAGGGAATGGAAACATTGATTTTTAGATCTAGAAAATTTCAAATCCAAAAAAAAAAAAAAAACCCTGAATCATTGCTTAAACTAATTGAAAATGATAATAGAAGGCCTAATAAGAAAAGTTCCAAATCCAAATTACAAATTTCTTCGCATTGCAAAAGGAGAAAACATGTGAACCCATCATTTATTGTAAAGTAGTTGTTTTTCTTGTTTCTCTTCTTCTTTCTTAAACATCTTTCATTTCCTTTTATTTTCAACATTTTTTCTTTTTTTTTTAGAAAAATATTTTGCATTGTAGTATTTTTATTACATTAATTAATTAAATATATTTAATGAAAATGGAATAAATTGACAAATCATAATAAAAATTTGATGTGGCTTTTTTCTTTTATCCATTTTATTGTCTACGTCGGTTGCAATTTACACATGGGCAACCAAGTCAGATGAAAAATAGGGCTCATGGCTGTTTTAAGGGGGTTAGTGCTGACATTTTGACATTTAAAAAAATTGGGATCCCTACAATTTTAAAAGTTTTTAAAGATGGTTTGTGCAATTTACCTATCCTATTATTTTATCTATTAAGCAAATACTCCCTCTTTTAGACTCTATATTTTTATTTGTAAAATTTCTAGAGACACCTCTAAATATTTCCATATAGTTGATAAATGTCAAGCGGTTTTCTTCAAATATAATCTCTTTACTCCATTTTCATATTCCTAAAAATAGACAGCTCTTTTCTTACCTTAATTCCTCTTAATTTCTTTATTTCTCCTTTGATTTTTAATCTTGGTGTGAATTTTTTAGATATTTTGTTTCATTATTTCAGTTATGACTATATCATTGTTTAGCTATTTTCACGAAATAAGAGTTGGTTAAATCTATTTTGCTTCTACAAATGCCATTTTAAACATTATGCAAACTCAAGAAAGAAGAAGTTGTATCAATGGCATATAGTTGGACAATATAATCATGGGGAATATATCTTATTAAATAAGGAAAAAAGCAATAAATTATATATATTCCTTTCTTGCAAAATAATTAATTTTCATACCATATCTTCATGTTTATTTTATCAATTTTGGGCTCTTGTGCTTATGTGCTATTTTTATTCAATTATTTATTTTTATATGCTTGGATTATGAATGAGTTGATGGATATTAAATTAATGGTGGTAACTTAAATTTAGAGTAGTAATTAGGTTTTAAACCATTGAACTCTAGAGTTTTCTTTTTTCCACCATATTTAGCCTACAAATGTATTGATTTATAACATAATTCTTCTTATCTCTAAGACAATTCTAGAATTTAGTTCACAATAAATAATTGTAGGTTCTAGAGCAGTAACCAAGAGAGGCTGGGGAAAGGGGGTTTAATTAGTTATTTAACTTATTTAAGATCAAATTTGATAAATAATTGTAGGTTCTAGAGCAGTAACTAAGAGAGGCAAGAGAAAGGGGGTTTAATTGGTTATTTAACTTATTTAAGATGAAATTTGATCATCCCTTTAACTAGGTTATATTGTGAATGCACTTTATATTATATTAGAGTTATGTGCACCTGCTTGATTTTGCCTTAAGCAAAAATGCATGGATATGTAAGTTAAAGCACTATAACAAGGAGCAATAAGATAAAATGAAGTAAAGGAATTGTAAAGAGAGAGGGAGAGAGATAAATCTCAAATATATAAAGGTTTGGTCTCTTGCCTACGTCCTTTCTACTAGCATTACTAGCTTAATTGTTGATAATCTATTATCTCTTTTCAAAAGTACATACAAGAGTGTTTATAACCGTAATAACTCTAACAGCACCTAGTAGAAGCTATTATTCTTGTGTCCCTTATGGCTTGCTTAGGTTCTACCGAATCTCACTAGTCCTAACCCTTAACTCTTCAAACATAACTCACTTCTCAAACTAGATCTCTAAGTCTAAATGTAACTACCTAAAATTACTATAGTTATATAAATTTATCAAAATATAATGACAAGGGTAAACATGTGATTTATGCAAAGGGAAGGGGTAATTTGGTCATTTCTTTGATCAGGTACATAAACCCAAGTTAACCTAGCATTCCTCCCTTTCACCATTTGTGTAGTGACAATCTAAAGGAGCACTCTTTGGAATACAAAGGCGACTTAGCAAACCATAAGAAGGACCAACTCGATTCCATCAGGTAAGAATTTCAATGGTTAAATTATTATATCTAATGTTAGAATTAAGGAATTTAACGAACTCCATTACGTGGTTCATCAGAATTTAGATCAAGGAAGAGGCATAACGAGCACTAAATCTAGCAATTAAGGGATCTAAATCATAAAATTGACAAGTAAGTATATCGAACTGCACATTGTAGTAGAATTAACCAAAATTAGGATCTAATTAAACTTAAGAACACAAAAATTCAAAATTTGGAACAAATTGAAAAAGAGGAAATAGGGTTCATGAGGAGCAACATGGTATACAATCAAGTACACGCCCGTGTACTTCCTTATGCAGAAAAATGCATTGTATATAAAAAGGTGCACGAATGAATGACCTGCTTGTGTATTTGGGTGTGTCAAAATATGGAAATCCACAAAAAGATACATGGTCATCTATACATTTGTGTACCTAAGCGTACAAAAAATATGAAACACAGAGAAAGATACATGGCTAGTATACACAACCGTCTATTTAACCATGCCAAAGTATACAGCTTAAACATGACCGTGTACTTAGAAATATTTTGTTTATCGATTTAACTTACATTTATTTGAACTTTCGTGTAACCTAAAAACATAGTGTAACCCTATAAACTTTAGTAACATAAAAAAGGAATCATATAACGGATAAGTAAAGAGAATTAAGAAACTTAGATTATTCTTATATTAACACTAAGAAGGAATCATTGGTGTTTTGATAGATTACAGATTAGCTTTAGTTCTAGGACAAGACGTACTTCAGACTAAGACTCTAGGTATATATAACTTTGTTTATTTCTTGTGCTTATGAATTTAGCATTAAATTGGATTAAGTTGGATGGATTGGTTTAAGTAGTTAAGTGCTTGTTGTATGTGCTTGGTTTAGCCTAGGGGCTCGTAGTGGTAGGTCCCTAAGGAGCACCCTGATGATCCTTATGTGACATTATCTTTAGTGGAGTTGTGCTTGAAAATGATTTGGGTTAGTTAAGGTTTAAGGTTAAAGGACTCATGTGTGTTAGGGCCCGTAGTAGTAGTTCCCAACACCAGGTTAAGGATTAAGCTTTTAAGTGTATTTGATGAGGTCATGAGTACCTATTGTTGTTGTGTGAACTTAAGTAAAACATGAACTTGTTGAATGATGTTTAAGATCTACATATATGTATGTGATTTAAGTTCTTACTTGTTCATTCATATGTGTTTGTTGTTATACATACTGGGCACTGGCTCATCCCTAAGGGGTTTTTTTGTTTTTAGATGTAAGTATAGAGAGAAATGTTACTCATGAAGAGGAGTTAGATTTAAATGTACATGAGAGAGAGGAGGAAGATTTTTATTATTACTATGGAGATTAAGTGATGATTGATCGGTTGAAGCATATAAATTGTATTAAGATTTATTATTGAATTTGAGAATTAGAATAGTTAAATATTTTAGTGGTTTGGATTGATGTATTAAGAGTGTTTTCTTTAAAAGTTGAAAGTTTATACATGATATATTTGTATTATGTTGGAAATATTGGATGTATATGATTGTGATTTACAGGAATTACAAGATTAAATGATATCAAAATAGGGTTAAAAGCCTTAACATGTCTTTGTCTGGTAAGGACACGTGGTGAGCCGTGACGCTTCCGAGTTTTAGGGTGTTACACTAAATCACAAACCTCAATAAACACTTACTACATACTCTTACAATAAATACTTCTTTTAGAGAAAGCACATAATAATTAAAAATTCCTTAGCTCTTCTACTAGTGGAATATCTTAAAAGCTTTCAATCTCTCAAGAACACTTCTTGTTAGCAATACTCGGTTTCATGTGATATGGTATATACTCTATAAAGCTCTCTATCCTTAGCTCTTAGCCTTTGCTTATGCTTAAGTAGTGGCTCATCTAATAATGGAATAATCTAAGTATGTAACAACTATATTTTTATTCTTCCTCGAATCATAAATTTTTGAATTACATTGACTAATGGCTTAAAACATTGTTTAAGTAAGCCTTTGATTTAAGAAAGTATGCAGTTTTGAGAACGTGGAAAAGATTTGAATTAATATCCTTAAAAAAAACACATTCAAACCTAAGCTTCCTATAAAGAAGGTATTGGTAGATATGCTTTTCATTTATAAGAAGATCAATTCTATAACATATTATAACACATTTTTAACTTCCTTTGCAAAACATATTCATCTATAAAGGATCCATGCAATGTTCAGGATTTCCAAAATACTATTTCTAACCATGGTTGTTAAAATTATGAGTTAATCGTAAAATTTTATAAGTTTATAATTTTATGAGTTTTTTCATAATTAAAATGAATGCAAAATCGTTTAGGTGTAAATTTTTAATAGAATTATGAATTTATGTATACGATTTTACAAAATTTTAACTATACTAATTCTACATTATTTCATACGATTTTACCAATTTTGTACCTTATAATTTTAGGTAGAACCACATTTTTGACAACTATGTTTCTAACTTAATAAAGCCTTTGAAAACTTTCTTTTAATTTGTAAAAACTCATTATGCATTATTCCTTTGTTGTGAAAAGATTTCCTATTTAAGCATTGTTTTATTTGGGGACACTACAAGGCTATTGAATGGGTTTCGACCATATTTTTTAAAATTGTGATACCTAAATTTTTTATGATTTATTAATATATATTATAATATAAAGCTAAGGCTAAAGATGTAAAAATATACTTAAAAATGATAGGTGAATGGGTCATTTCATGCGTAGAATATAAATACCCAAAATTAACCTAGAGAGCCTCCTTCGTCATTTTGCGCAATGAAATAGTAACCAAAAGGATAAACGTTCTCAAGACAACCTAAGGCAACTCAAGGGAATTCATCAACATCTGATCCGATCATACGAGGTGAGGATTTCTATATTTTACAAGATAGTCACAAATAAAGAATTGAGGTTAAAATAAGTTATTTCTACATGATGTCACTAAAATTAGAGTGAAGAGGGAACGTGAAGAACAAGAAAATTCACAAATCAAGAACTCAATTCATGGAAAGTCCGATGTAAGTATTCCAAACTATGTTAATGGAGGAGAAAATATATGTTTTAGGGTTAAGTTGAGCCTAGGGATAAAGAGAATCAAATGTAAGAGAAATTGTAATAAAGAAATTAGGGTTCATGGAAATTGCCAAGAGATATACAGCCTCCCAACACGGTCGACAAAACTTATATCGAGAGATACACAGTCTCCTAACATGGCCGTATTTTGATCATGTTGAAGCTAAAACTCATCGAAAGATACACGAAAATTACCACGGTTGTGTACTAGCCCGTGTTGAGCTGTATAACCTCTAACATAGCCGTGTTGAATAAAACATAAGTTAGTTATATATTCATTTAACTTCTAATTAAGCTAATTTCCATGTGACTTAGATAGTTAGTAAGCCTTAGAGAATTTAAATGAATAGGATTAAGAAAGTTAAGAATTGATAATAATCTTATATTAAGTACTAAGAAGAGCTTGTTGATGGTGTATAGATTTCAATTTAGCTTAAGTCCAAGACCAGAAGTGCTTAAGGTCAGGATTCAAGGTACGTGTAACTTGTGTATTGTTCTGTGCTTGTTTAAGTAGTATATGTGTTGAAATTGATTAAGTTGAATGATTTGGCTTAAGTGTTTAAGTTGTATGTTGTATGTGATTGGCTCGGCCTAGAGGCCCATAGTGGTAAATCCCTAAGGAGCACCCTAATGATCCTTGTGTGACATTGTCCCTAATGGAGTCGTGCTTGGAAATGATCAAGGTTGAATGTTGGTTTAAGAGGATTAAGTGGATATGGGTGTGGGGCTCATAGTAGTAGTTCCTATCACTAATTCATGTTCCAATGTGTTAAGTGTGTTAAGGAGGTCATGAGTATCTTGTTGTTGCTTATGGGCTTAAATTGTATCATGAAACAATACTTGTATTTGTGTATTGCATGATGTGTGTGATACTTGTTCATGTTTGTTCATGCATGCGTGCTTGTGTTATAGTACTAGGCATTAGCTCACCGTATGGAAAATTCTTTTTTAGATGCAGGTGTTGAGGAAGATGATAACTTAGAAGATAACTTTGGTTTGGGTGAACCTCAAAAAGAGGAAGAAGATGATTACTATTATTATTATGGTGATTAGAATTTGGGAGAATTATGTTAATTGAATGTAATAGATATTATTATTAGAGATTGTGAATTTAGAGTTTATAGACTTCCACTGTGTTAGATGTTGAATATGGATTTATGAAATTTATTTTAAAATTATGGGATATATTGAACGTCTTTATATAGGAATTACAAGATAAAAAGGTATCAGAGTTAATTCAAAGCCTTAACGTGTTCTTGTGAGACAAAGACACGTGGCGAGTAGTAGCGCGGCTTGGGCTTCGAGGCATTACAACTTAGGTGGTATCAGAGCTTTAGGTTTATGATCTTTAGAGACTTAAGTTTAAATCTATAAAGAATAGGTGGATAATCCTTATGATTTAAGTTTTGATCTATAGAGCATAGGTCATTGGTCTTGAAGAGCTTAAGTAATAATCTTTAGAACTAAGCGATGATCAATAGACATAAGTTTTAAACAATAAAGTATAGGATATGATATTTAGAGGAATTAAGCACTCAATCCTTAAGATAGTGAGACATGAAGAGAGTGGGTAAATTATGGAACATTTACTTAATTATTTAATTATTTCCTTATATTATTATTTTACTTCTTCTAACTGCTAAGTTATATAATATGAGTAAACCTTATGTGTAGTGGTATATGTGTATATACTTACACACTATGACATTAACTAGGACTGATATTAACTTAAGTAGATTCGGTTGTCTCTTCTTAAATAGAATGCCTCTAAGAAGAATCATTGAATCAAGAGCTAGAAGGGGTGTTAGACGCAATAACCCTAATGAAGAGGAAGTTTAGAATCCCCAGCCACAAGGGGAAAGAGGTTAGATGGCTGAAGAGACAGTTCAGCTACTACATATTGTAAACCACTTAGTGGGACTACTGGCACAACAACACCATGCCCCTAATGTCCCATAGCAAAAGAATGTCAATGAACCCATTAGCTTTGATAGGTTCATTAGAGTAGTAAAAGAATTTAACCCTAGAGTGGATGACCCAATCAAGACTGAGGATTAGGTATAGGAAATTGAGAAGACAATTATTGCCTTTCAAATACTAGAAGATAGGAAGGTAAATTATGCTACATTCATGCTAAAGGAAATTGCAGCAAAATGGTAGGCATCGATTCCCAGACTTGTAGGAGAATACATGAACTGGGTTGTAATTAAGGAACTATTTTATCAAAGATATTTCCCCAGTAGCTCTAGGGATAAGATGGAGAATGAATACTACAACTATGAACAAGAAGATCAAACAGTTGAAGAATACGAGGCAGAGTTAAATCACCTTATCCAGTTTCTTCCTAAAAATGTGCGTAATAATGATAGGTCTTGAGCCAGGAGATTTCTAAGAGTGATGGGAATCAAATCACGATTCTTACAAAGTTGCTCAATGCGGGAATCAAAGTGTAAGAACTGAAGGTGGATACCCTAAGGTTGGCCATAAAGGCTGGCGACTTTCATTCTAAACTGGCCATTCAAGGCTGATGGCTTAGCCTCCAAGGTTGGCCTTCAAGGTTGATAGCTTTGCTCATGTAAACCGATAGTGTAGCACCAACTTTAGCCACTTAGGCCAACGGCCTTTAATTCTTCAAAGTTAGCGATGTTGAATTCAAAGCCGGCAACTTATCTAGTTCAAGGCTGACGACTTTCTTGGACCAAAGAGTATTGATTTTTCCTTGTACTTTATATTTGTGTTTGGAACTCAATGGACATTAGACTGGAGATATAGAATTTAACTTTTTTGCGGTTTTTCCTCTCAATTTACTCTTATCAATTCGTGGTATTGTAGTAAGTGACTGTATTAGATTGTTGTGCGTCATATCAACAAATCCGTACTAGAACTACTCTTCTACTGGTATGTCATATCTGGTAAGGGTTTAGGGATTTTATTGTGTTCTTGTTCGTTATCATTCGTTAATTGGATTGCTAGATTCGATTATCGTTAATTGTTGCTTAGGAATTGGAATCACTTGATCTAATTATAGTTTTAGGCACATCATCTTTTGATATTAGAGCTTAGATTAAGATTAAGGAATTGTGTTTATTGGAATTCCTTTGAGAGATTAAGGTTTTGATATTGTGGAATTGTGTTACAATTTGGTTGTTATTGAATTGAGATTGTAGGACTATTAAATTGGATTGTGTTGTTACTGTGCAATTCAAATTGGGTTTGTTCGTAGAATTCATATTAATTGAAATTAGGGTTCTTCATTGTTGTTATTGTGGGTTGTGCAATTCTATTGTCGTGGGTTGTGAATTTCATTTAGATTGATTATAGAATCAAGACTGGTTGTTGTTGTTATTGTTTTGTATCCTAGTTGGTTGTTGTTGCGGTGGGATTTTGAATTGAGATTGATCGGGGGTTGAAATTGGGAATTGTGCTAATTGGGGATTGTTGTAGTTTGTGATTGAATTCAGACTGGTTGTTGTTGTTTTGTATGTATTGAAGTTAGGGTTTGTATTGTCCGCTGCATTTGTTTTTTATTGGAACTGAATCGGGGAGTGATCAAAGATTGAAAGTAGGAATTGTGTTGATTGGAGACTGTTGTAGTTTGTAATTGAATTAATGTCATTGGAGGATTATTGTGGTGTTTGTGACTTGTGAATTTTGTACTGCGTTTGAGTTGAGGATTGAATGAAGGTGATAATTGAGATTGTGTCGATTAGGGATTGTTGGAGTGTGTGATTGTGATTGTGAAATTCCTGTGTTGAGTGGCAATTCTGTTGAGTATGTCAAACGACAGTGTTAATGGAGGATTCGGGAATAAGGCCAACAACCAGGTTGGAGGAGGAGTACAAGGTCATTATGCTGCAGGTGGAAGAAGAAAAGTAGAAGAGTAGTTGCGGGACATGACTACCATTGTTGCTAATCTAGTAACATGAGTCGATCAGATGACCTTACCCCAACAGCCAGTGGTAAATCCATAGGCACCCCCATATAGGGTAGCCCTTAATGCTATGGGTAGAGAAGGAGTAGTAGGAGCAAAATAGGGGTAGACAAGTTGGAAGACAGTATCATGCTTACAAAGAGGAGAGGGATGACAATTTTAGGAATGAACTTTATCCTAACCATAAGTTCAGACTACCCAGGGGTCTAGAGTATATAAAATTGCAGATGCCTTTATTTGTTGGAAAGGGACCTGCAGAGGAGTACCTTAACTAGGAGGATAAGGTAGAAGGACTCTTCGAGTGCTATGAGATTAATGATCATACGAGAGTTCGTATAACAACAGTTGAATTTACAGGTTATGCCATCTTGTGGTGGAAGAACCTTGTGGCCAATAGGAGGAGAGATGGTGATGCTGAGATTCATACTTTGTAGGAAATGAAAAGGGTGCTTAGGAAGAAGTTTATACCAGAACATTATAGGTAGGAATTATTCATGTGTCTCTAGACATTGAGATAGGGAAGCAAAACAGTGGATGAGTATGTCCAGGAGTTTAAGACACTAAGGATCCGATGTGGGACAGTTGAACCTCCCGAATAGACTATGGCGCGATTTGTGTCTAGGTTAAAATTTGAGATAGCATGTATTGTCGAGCTGCAGAGGTATGACACTTTTGATGAGGCCATCCAGTTGGCTTTAAAAATTTAAAGGCAAAGGCACTCCAATCTATACAGAGCATCAAATAATAGGTATGGATCCACTACTTAGTTATATAGATCAGATAATCAGCAGGTTAGAAATAGGGAAATTGATAGGACTATGGAATCAAATGCAATTGTTATTGATAGAGAGAAGGATAGTTTTGGAAAAGGCAAAGCGGTTGTAGGGGCTGATATTCGACAAACAGTATTAAGGTCATCAAGTGGAAAGATTCATCAAACCCAATGCTTCAAATGCATGGGCTTTAGACACATGGCTGCTCAGTATCCCAACAAAAGGGTGATGACTGCTATGGAGGTGGAAAATGAGGGTGATAAGGAAGACATACTTAAGCCTATAGATTTATCAGCAGTGTTAAAGGAATACTATGAGGATCCAAATGCTGAGGTACATGAGGACAAGGGCAATGATCAATATCTGGCTATTAATGTACTACGCAGGGTAATGACTACATCTCCAGATATTGAGGACATGCAGAAGGAAAACCTATTACATATTCCCTACAGGGTCTAAGGTAATCTTTGTACCCTTCTTATTGATAGTGGTAGTTGCACCAATGTTATAGCTGTTGCATTAGTGAATAAACTGCAACTAGTTACTACAACTCATCCTAGGCCCTATGAATTACATTGGCTGAGTGAGTGAGACAGCCTGCTTGTTGCTCAAAGGGTTAAGGTTCCAAATAACATAAGGAAAAAGTACCAAGATGTAATTGATTACGATGTTCTCCCTATGTGTGTATCACATATATTACTGGTAGACCTTGGTTATTTGATAGGAGGGTGTTGCATGATGGGTATAGAAATACTTATGTGTTTCAAAAGGATGGTAAATAGGTTGTTTTAAATCCTATGTCCCCAACTAAGGTACATGAAGCCTAAGAGCAGATCAATAAAACCACTAACAAGAAGTCCTTGATAGTAAAGAGGAAAGGATTGGGGGATGACCTGAATAGAGTGAATTAGATATAGGTGATTCAGAAGCCTTTAGGATAACCACGACTTTAGGACAATAGACAATTGTAGATTAAGATTTTTAGTCCAAGGGATTCTCAGAAGTGCGCAACAAAAACAGACGAACCATCAGATTTGAGGACAAATCTTTCACAGGTCCAAAGAGATTATGGGAATTAAATCATGGTTCTTACAGAGTTGCTCAATGTGGGAATCAAAGCACAAGAACTAAAGGTGGACACCCTTAGGCCGGCCATAAAGGCTAGTGGCTTTCATCTTAGACTGGCCATTCAAGGCCAGCGGCTTAGCCTCCAAGGCCAACAGCTTTGATCATGTAGACTGGCGATGTAGCACCAACTTTGGCCACTTAGGCTGGCGACCTTTAATTCTTCAAAGTCGGCAGTGTTGAATTCAAAGCCGACAACTTATCTTTTTTAAGGCTAGCGGCTTTATTAGACCGAATAGTGTTGATTTTTCCTTGTACTTTATATTTATGTTTGGAACTCAATGGACATTAGACTGGAGATATAGAATTTGACTCTTTAGGGTTTTTCCTCTCAATTTACTCTTATCAATCCGTGGGATTATGGCGAGTGACAGTATTGGATTGTTGTGCATCATATCAACAAATCCGTACTAGGACTACTCTCTTGCTGGTGCATCATATCCGGTAAGGGTTTAAGGATTTTATTGTGTTCTTGTTCATTATCATTTGTTAATTGGATTGCTAGATTCAATTATCGTTGATTGTTTCCTAGGAATTGGAATCACTTGATTCGATCATATTTTTAGGCACATAAAAGAAGCTTGGACTTAGACCTACAACTTGTAGTGGGGGCTTTCAACTAAATACATATGCTAAAATGGTTGATAAGGTTAAGTACCTCAAGCAGAACAAGAAAATTATTGAAGAACAGAGGAGTCGCAAAGTAGCAATAACTTTGGAAAAAAGGCTTGCCTCTAGCTAAATAGGGCAAAATAGGGATAAAAGACATCATGTGCTACAAAGTAGAACACGAAGTGCTGCAGCCCCTCCTCTACAGATTAGACAAGTGCCTTTGGCACTCATTGCAGCGGGGCCGAATGTTAAATGTACTTGATGCTATAGGCCTCATGAGTTGAGGGAGTGCAAATGGCTAGAGGGGGCATGCTTCTCTTGTGGGAAGATTGGACATATCAGCAAGCATTGCATTGAGAGGTTAGTTCCCCTAATTTTTTGTCATGTTTGCAATCAAAGAGGACACAAGGTAGTCAACTGTCCTTAGGGACAAATAAGAAATCAAGTAGGCCCAATCCAAAAAGCAGCTAGACCTTTAGTGAGAGGATAGGGAGGTAGACCACAAGTAGGGGTTCCCAGACAAAGAGTTCTTACCAGAGTGTTTGCCATCCACCAATAGCAACACCAAGATATCCCTGACGTAGACAACATTGTAAGTATGCTTCCAGTACATTCTTGTAATGCATATGTATTGTTTGATACCGGTATGACTGTATCTTGTGTGTTGGGGAATTTTACATGTGCATGTGCATTGAATGTTGAAAACATAAATGACTGTCTGGCTGTTAATATTCTCTTAAGAGTAGGAGGAAGAATAAATAGAATATGCAGAGGAGTGGGAATAGAAATACATAGTAAGGCGATGCTAGCAGACCTCCTAATATTGGAGATGATAGAATTTAACATTATTATGGGTGTCAACTAGCTGTCAAAATATCATGGAACCATCGACTATCACAACATGATGGTGCAGTTTAATATACTAGGGGATGGATATTTTGAATACAAGTTAAAAGTGCAAAGACCCATTAGATTGCCTACTTATGAGATATGGAGAAAAAGTGTGTTGGTAACTATATTTGTTAAAGTCAGTGAAGAAGTTAAGATGGAAGGAGTACTGGTAGTGAGGGAGTTTCCTAATGTGTCTCTAGAAGACCTTCCCGATTTACCCCCAACTAGGGAGATAGAGTTTAATATTGACTTGGTACAGGGCACAATACCTATATTAAAATCAGTTCACATGATGTCACCGATGGGATTGGATAAACTAAGGAAACAGTTACAGGAGCTACACAATAAGGGTTTTGTAAGACCCAATGTCTCTCTTTGGGGTGTACCAATCCTATTTGAAAAGAAGAAGGATAGAAGCATGAGACTCTGTATAGACTATAGAGAGTTAAACAAAGTCACAATAAAGAACAAGTATCCTCTTCTTAGGATAGATAACCTGTTTAACCTGTTGTAGGGAGCTCAAGTGTTCTCCAAAGTAGACCTAAGATCAGGTTATCATCAACTAAGAATTAAAGAAGAAGATATAAAAAAAACAGCATTCAAGACTAAGTTTGGGCACTACGAGTTTCTGGTAATGCCCTTTGGATTAACAAATGCACTAATTGCATTCATAGATTTAATGAACAGAGTATTTAGGGATTTTCTAAATAAATTTGTAATCGTCTTTATAGACGATATTCTGATATACTCTAAAAACATTAAGGAGCATGAAGAGCACTTGAGATTGGTATTAAGTAAGTTACGAGAAGAAAAATGTATGCTAAATTTAGTAAATGTGAATTTTGGCTAAAACAAGTAGTCTTCTTGGGTTATGTGGTTAATAGAGATGGGACATCTATAGACCTAGAAAAAGTGAGAGTAGTTGTGGACTGACACAGACTCAAAACAATTATAGAGGTAAGAAGCTTTTTGGGTTTGGCAGGCTACTATAGGAGATTTGTAGAGGGGTTACCAAACTGATAAAGAAAAAGGTGAAATTTAAATGAGATGATAGATGTGAAGCTAATTTTCAAATGCCCAAAGAGAAACTTGTGTCAGTGCCAGTTTTAACCTTGTCCAAGAGTAGAGAAGAGTTTATAGTGTATAGTGATGCCTCAGTTTAAAGGTTAGGGTGTGTGTTGATGCAAGGTGGTTAAGTAATAACTTATGCATCTCGTCAATTGAAGCCATATGAAAAGAACTACCCAACTTATGACTTAGAGTTGGTAGTTATGGTACTAACTCTAAAGCTATGAAGGCATTACTTATGTGGAGAAAGGTGCAAAATTTTCATTGACCATAGAAGCTTGAAGTACATATTTACACAGAAAGAGCCGAATATGAGGTAGAAAAGATGGTTGGAGCTAATCAAGGATTATGATCTGAAGATATAATACCATCTAGGAAAAGCTAATGTGGTGGCAGATGCCCTTAGTAGAAAGAAATAGGGTAATGTAGTCACTCTCATCACTTCGTAGGAGGAGTTATTAGAAGACATGGGCCAATTAGATCTAGAAATTTTAATACAAGAAGTGGGAGCAAAAAATAGTTATCTTAAGGATATTGCCAACCATAATGGACAAAATTAAAGTTGGTCAGATAGAAGATAAAGATTTCTTAGAGATTAAGAGCAAAATGGAATAAGGCAAAGCTTTAGAATTCAACCTGGATGCAGAAGGGACTTTAAAATACAAAACGAAGCTATGTGTGCCAAAGGATGCAGAATTGAAGAGAGAGATAATGAAAGAGGCACATTACTCCGTCTACATAATATACCTTGAAAGTACCAAAATGTACAAAGACTTGAGAATTGTTATTGGTGGAGAAATATGAAAAGAGAGATAGTTAATTATGTAGCCAAATGTCTCACATGCCAATAGATCAGAATAGAAAATCAGAGGCTGGCTAGAGAATTACAGCCTCTTTTAGTACCGGAGTGGAAATGGGAGCATGTGACAATGGATTTTGTTACAGCCCTCCTAAACACTAGGGAGAAGCAGGATGCGGTTTAGGTTATAATGGACATATTGACTAAGTCTACTCATTTTATACCTATCAGAGTAGGATACAAGTTGGAGAAACTGGCTCAGATATACATACAAAAGATAGTCAGACTGCATGGAGTGTTAGTGACCATCACTTCTAATAGAGACACAAGGTTTGTGAGTAGATTCTAGAGTAGCCTACACAAAGCATTGGGCACCAAACTATAGTTCAACATAGTATTCCACCTGCAGACAGATAGTCAATCTGAAAGGACTATATAAATATTGGAAGATTTACTTAAGGTATATGCACTAGATTTTGGAGACAATTGGAATGAGCAT
This sequence comes from Laguncularia racemosa, assembly GCA_037954665.1. Taxonomy (NCBI): domain Eukaryota; kingdom Viridiplantae; phylum Streptophyta; class Magnoliopsida; order Myrtales; family Combretaceae; genus Laguncularia; species Laguncularia racemosa. The sequence continues at coordinate 4,003,840 of JBBMOL010000031.1, read as the reverse complement.
ATACCTCTAGTGGAGTTTGTCTATAGTAATAGTTACTAGGGAAGCATCTAGATGGCTCCATATGAAGCTCTTTATAGAAGAAGGTGCAAATCTCCACTACGCTAAGATGAAGTAGGAGAAAGACAAATGGGGCTAAAGTTAGTACAAGAAGTAGTAGACAAGGTGAAACTAATCAGGTAGAGAATTTAAATAGCCTAATCTCTTAAAAAGAGCTATGTAGATAAGAGAAGATGCTCTTTGGAATTTCAAGTGGGAGATAAGGTCTTGTTGAGGATTTCTACAACAAACTGAGTGATCAAATTCAGGTTAAGAGGAAAGTTAAACCTAAAGTATATAGGCCCGTTTGAGATCTTGGAAAGAATAGGCACAGTGGCTTACAAGTTAGCTCTTCCACCAAATTTGGCTAGAGTGCATAATGTATTCATGTTAAGGAAATATGTACTTGACCTGATTAGATAGTGGCTTTGGAACCACTGAATGTGTAGCCAAACTTGACATATGTGGAAAGGCCAATAAGAATTTTGGATACTAAAGAATGGGTACTAAGACAAAAAACAATCCCTTATGTTAAAGTGCAATGGACTAACCAAACAAAAAGGGAAGCGATGTGGGAACTGGAAGCAGAAATGAGGAAGAAGTATCCAGAACTCTTCCAAAATCAAGTACTTTCGAAGACAAAAGTTTATATAAGGAGGCGAGAATATAATACTTGATTTTTTTATGATTTATCAATATATGTTATAACATAAAGCCAAGGCTAAGAATGTAAAATTGTACTCAAAATGATGGGCAAATGGGTCATTTCACATAAAGAATATAAATACCCCAAATAAACCTAGAGAGCCTCCTTTGTCATTTTACGTAATGAAACAGTAACCAAAAGGATAAACGCTCTCAAGATAATCTAAGGTGACTCAGGGGAATTCATCGACATCCGATCTGGTCATACAAGGTGAGGATTTCTATAATTTACAAGATAGTCACAAATAAAGAATTGGGGTTAAAATAAGTTATTGCTACATGATGTCACTAGAATTGGAGTGAAGAAGGAACGTGAAGAACAAGAAAATTCACGGATCAAGAACTCAATTTGAGGAAAGTCTAATGTAAGTATTCCAAATTATGTTAATGGAGGAGAAAATATATGTTTTAGGGTTAAGTTAAGCTTAGGGATAAAGAGAATCAAATGTAGGAGAAATTGGAATAAAGAAATTTGGGTTCGTGGAAATTGCCAAAAGATACACGGTCTCCCAACATGGTCATGTTTTGACCGTGTTGAATACAAAATTTATACTGAGAGATACACGCCTCACAACACGACTGTGTTTCGACCATGTTAAAATGAGAGATACACGACCTTCCAATATGATCGTATTGAAGCCAAAACTCACTAAAAGATACACGACTCTTAACACGGTCGTATACTAGCCTGTGTTAAGCTATACGGCCTCCAATATGGCCGTATTGAATAAAACATAAGTTAGTTATATATTCATTTAACTTCTAATTAAACTAATTTTCACGCGACCTAGATAGCTAGTAAGGTCTTAGAGAATTCAAATGAATAGGATTAAGAAAGTTAAGAATTGATAATAATCTTATATTAAGTACTAAGAAGAACTTGTCGATGGTATACAGGTTTCAATTTAGCTTAAATCCAAGATCGGAAGTACTTAAGGCTAAGATTCAAGGTACACGTAACTTATTTGTTGTTCTATGCTTGTTTAAGTAGTATATGTGTTGAAACTGATTAAGTTGAATGATTTGGCTTAAGTGTTTAAGTTGTATGTTGTATGTGCTTGGCTTGGCCTAGGGGCCCGTAGTGGTAGATCCCTAGGAGCACTTCAATGATCCTTATGTGACGTTGTCCCTAGTGTAGTCGTACTTGGAAATGATCTAGGTTGAATGTTGATTTAAGAGGATTAAGTGGACATGGGTGTAGGGCCCGTAATGGTAGTTCCTATCACCAAATTTAAGGATTAAGAAATCATGGGTATTGGGCCCGTAGTGGCAGTTCCCATCACTAATTCATGTTCCAATGCATCAAATGTGTTAAAGGGGGTCATAAGTATCCTGTTGTTGCTCGTAGACTTAAATTGTATCATGAAACAATGCCTGTATTTATGTACTGCATGAAGTGTGTGATGTTTGTTCATGCGTGTGTGCTTGTGTTATACGTACTGGGTATTAACTCACCCTACAGGGAATATGTTTTTTAGATGCAGGTATTGAGGGAAATGATAACCCAGAAGATAACTTTGGTTTGGGTGAACTTCAGAAAGAAGAAGAAGAAGATTATCATTATTATTATGGTGACTATAATTTGGGAGAATGATTTTAATCGAATATAATAGATATTATTATTGGAGATTGTGAATTTAAAGTTTACAGACTTCTGCTACATTGAATATGGATTTATGAAATTTATTTTAAAGTTGTGGGATGTATTGAATATCCTTATATAAGAATTACAAGACAAAAAGGTATCAGAGTTGATTGAGAACCTTAATGTGTTTTTATAAGATAATGACACTTGGCGAGCTGTAGCGTAACCTGAGTTTCGGGGAGTTACAAAAACCTACAAGGTTTGAAACAAGTTTCAAGACAATTACAATTGGTTAAGTTCAAGTATTATTAAACCAATTTTGAGTTCACTTGATCGTATCCTTATCAGTATTTACCAAAGAAGCTATAGGTAGCATTTGCACTAAGAATTCAAGTTTCAACTTTTCTCTTTCCACCTTAGAGAATCCATTCACTTTTACATTGGAAATACATCACACATAATGGCAGGGTTAAACTTATATTTGAATAGAAATAGATGAATATTAAAGTTCAATATCTTCTTATGAATTATGCAAGATCCTTACTATATGTAGATACCTTTTTTTGCCCTCATTTAGATTAATTAAAACAAAGCCAAGTTTACAAAGTAAAAAAAAAAATAGAATTGAACAAAATGAAAAAAATAAAAAATAAAAAGAATGATAAAATAACAAATAAAATAAAGATAATAAAAAAATAATATATATAAATTGTTTTGAGAAAAACTAGAAAAAAAAAGGGTCTCTAAATTAAACTCAAGCACTTTAAATAATAGAGGATTAACCCGACAAGTTAATTAAAATATAATTTGATTGTAATAAAAAAAAAAAGAAGAGAGAAAATGGCTAGCCCAGTTAGTTTGTGTGTTACCTAGTGTGCATAGGAAAGACGGAAGTCATGGAGGGTTCGAATCCAGTAGAAGGCTCTCATTGCCTTCTTTTTTTTTGCACTGTGCTGTCATGTGGCAGCACACACAGATTACAGGTTCAATTTGGGATAATCTCCAATTCTAGTTGCATCTATAAATAGACTAGAGGTTGAGGATTATGGGGGGACTTCCAGAATTGGCTGCTAAGCCGACAATCACTTCAACCGAACCCTTTCTCTCTTTAGAATACATGTTACAACTCCACCTTCTCTATAAGGTTTCTCATACAATATTTAACTTCAAAGCAAATTAATAGCATTGTTGATTTTCTAGGGGACCATAAAATTGAAAAAGACCAAGCTTTTGGTTTACAATTCATCAAGTGAGTGGATCAAAACTATTGTAGCCACTTTGTTGGTCGCCCATCAAACCACCACCTAGACTAGTCTTTAGGCAAAAACACTATCGCCAATAAACTCCTCACTCTTGAAAACCTATGATTAGGTACCTTAGTTGTTCTCAACAGCCGCCGAAGACACACGAGCCACCATCACCGTTTATCTAAGTCCAAACTCACAATTAGACTCAAATCTAACCTGCACCCATAAAGTCGATCCACACGCAGTTGACCCACCTAACCCACATCTGAACTGGACAAATTTGATTAGTACACTTTTATTTTGTCATTTCTTTCCTTTATTATTTTTACTTATTCAACTTATGAATAATATAAAAAATCTAAGATTAGAAATAATAATAATAATAACAAAAATGATAATAGGAAATAAATACAAAAACTTTGTTTTTACTTTTGATAATAAAAATGAGTACTCATTGAGTTGTCATGATGTATATCATCGCTCAATGATGAGTAATTTTAATAATAATAAAATATGATACAAATAAAATAAAATAATAAAAATCTTTAGTATAAGCTAGAATTTTAAGAATAAAAATATATAAAAATAAAATTAAATAAAATAGTAAAAATCTTTAACATAAATAATTTTTTTGGAATAAAAGTATGATAATTAATAATAAATAATAATAATAAAATACATAAAAATTAAGAAATGAAATTAAATATAATATTTTTTTTATATAAGTAAAAATATAATGAGAATATAATAAAAATAAAAAAATAATAATAAAAGACAAAAAATATAATAAATGTGATAAAATATAAAAAAGTTTCTTTTTTATCAAAATTTAGTATTTTAGGGTTTTATCATATAAAGCTTTTTTAAAAGTAAACTCTAATATGATTTTTTTTTTAAAACTTAGGTTACCTTAGGTTTGTTTTAAAATTCTAACTTAACAACCTAGGTCACTAAGGTATTTTCTTAATAAAAAATTAATATGATTAAATAACGTAAATTTGACATTTTTTATTAAATAAAACCAATCAACAAATTAAAATTTTATATGTTTTGATCTTGGCTAGCGGATACATAGACACTTTCGGGACAACCATAATAAAATAAAAATTTAGATTTACCTTAAGAAAAATTAAATAAAATAAAAAATTTAGAAAAATTAAGTAAGATAAGAACTTTAGGTTTTCTTTAGGAAAAATAGGCATAATAAAATAAAAACTTTAGGTTATTAGCATGAGAAAATAAAAACTTTAAATTACTTTAGAAATACTAAGATAATAAAATTCAAACTTGAGGTTTTAGCATAAATACATAATCTTATAAAAATATAATAACAATAGAAATGGCACATAGACAAGATTATAAGGGCCTTTTCAAAAAAAAAAAATTCTTGAAAATTTTATATGGTAACAATTTAGGTTTTAATAGGTTAGCTTATAAATCCAGTATTTTTTGTTAATATTTTTTTGAAATATATATTTTTAGAAAAATTCGCAAACTAGTAATTAGTTAAGGTTAATCCACCTAATTAACTTTAACTTATTTTTTTAACTTATGTTGGTTGTGACTCTTTTTAAAACTTAATTTTCCTTAATTTAGTTAATAATCTATATTAAATAGATATGATTTATTATAGGTTAAAATTAAGGAAAATGGTTTAAAAACAAGATTCGACACTATAGAATAATAAACAACATCATAATGAGGCGAAACCATTAGATCTCTCACCCTAAAATTTCTTGAACTCTCCTTATTTAAATTTCTACATTTATTTACTTGTTTAGTATTACTTTTGTTTTGAGTGATGTTTAGTATTACTTCTTATTTAAAAGGGAGAGATTATTGAAATTTTTTTAAATTTTTTACAATAATTGATTGAATCTCCTTTTGATTACTTGTTTGGGATCTAAACTTCACAAATCGGTTCTAGACTCGATCACAATATTTCCCTCTCTAAATGGTTTTTACATATTATGTTAAAAGAGGAAAAACAAGGAAAAAAAATCAAATAAATATCTTTCATATACGAGTTATAATAATATATGATTTGAAATGGATAGGATGGATAATTACATAACTCAATAGCATCATCATATGATATCTTATTGTGTCTAAAGAATTTAGAAAATGATGTCTACATGTATTTATTTGCAATTCATACCACATATCTATCTTATATTTGAATTTATTGTGTCATGTGGGCTTTATCTATATAATTATATTTCTAATTACATTATATCCATGCTGTCGTATTATATGACTCCTATACCTAAACATTGATTTGCTATTTTTCCAAAACTAGTGAAGTAAGAGGCAAAACTTTGATCACCAACATTCCTTCCAATCAAGCCATCAATCATCTCCTCTCCCAACGTTTACTCCAAGCTTACATACTCAAATCCATCATCACCACCAATAAAAAATCCAACAGCCAAAACCCTAAATCAAACCTTTTGTCCACCGTACATCTTCCCCTACCGTGTCATTCCTCCCACTTGATCTCACCCTCATACTCGCCTTTCCACAAGCCACGTGTCCCTCTGCAGCTCTCCTCTCCTTTTCGTAGAAACCAAACTACCCGGAACGGACACACAAAACGACGCCTACACCTTACCACACATGTCTTAAGCCTGAAGGGCAGGCAGTACACGTGATCCAGTCTCTATCCTCCACGTGGCAATCTCGAGTTGGACGCCAAAATCTTTTTAGATTTCACATCCTACTCGAAGCTTCACGCGGTCCCGGTTCTCTACCGTCCATTATCACGTGCTCTCGCAAATCGTAGCCGTTGGTCTCTCACGAGCTAGCGTAGGACACTTGGCGCGAGAATAGCGGCCTTAAGGCGAGATTATTATTTTAATCATATCCAATCGATTTCTCTATAAATATGATCGTCCCTCCTTCTTTAACTCCTCACTTTCAGTATCCTCAAAAGCTCGAAACAGAAAGCCAAAAGAATACGGAAAGAGAAAACGAAAAAGAAGAAAAAGAACGTGAGGAAAAAGATCATCATCTTGGAGGTTTCTGCTTGGTCCAGCTTTTCCGGGAAAATCCAGTGGATTGAATCTTGAAGGGAAAATTTATCATCTATGGCGTTGAATTTAGCGCATCAGATCGGAGCTTTGGCGGGAACGCCGGTACCGGGGGAATCCGCCAACAGTAGCGCTGGTGAATCGACCGCAACTGTGAGTGCGGCGGCGGTGTGGAAGACGCCGCCGACCAATATCCGGTGCAGAGCTCGCAGACCGGACGGGACTGACACATTATCGCCACCGGTGAGTCCGTGCAGATCGCCGGTTTTGAGTGGGATCCGAGCGGATCTCTCAATGGCGTGCCAAGCGTTTGCGACGGATATGGAAAAGGAGGTTTTGCCGGAGACGGCGGTGAAGGAGTACAGGTAATAGCGATAGTAGAAGCATACAAGAAGTATGATATTTTATAGTACTAATTTATTTGGATTTTGATAACTTCATTTATTTGGTCAAATGTTATAGATGATCAAAATTCGGTACTTTTTGTTTCCAAAAGCATTTTGCACTCTGGATAATTGAAGTATTTTATAACAGAGATGTGATCTCGATGCTTCTGGTTATGGTTACAGGGAAGGTGGAGGAACGGAGGATAAGAAGGTAAACGGGGTGCCGGTGTATGTGATGATGCCGTTGGACAGTGTGACACATAATAACACAGTGAACAGAAGGAAGGCGATGAATGCGAGTATGCAGGCGTTGAAGAGTGCGGGTGTGGAGGGGATTATGATGGATGTGTGGTGGGGATTGGTGGAGAGAGACTCTCCGGGGAACTACAATTGGGGAGGCTATAAGGAACTGCTGGAAATGGCTAAGAAGCATGGGCTTAAGGTTCAGGCGGTCATGTCCTTTCACCAGTGCGGTGGAAACGTTGGCGACTCTTGCTGGTACGTATCAAACAATCCTGATCTTGATGGTCCTATTGTTACATTAATAAGGGGTGCAACCATATAATTATTTTTCATTTTCGTAATTTTCATCATTGAGTGTGCAATCAATATTATTATTTCCATTTAAAGATGGGAAATTTTACGATGTTTAAAAAGCTCATCATTTGATTCATGACAATTGACATTAATATTTTAGTATAAAATGGATATCTTTTCATCATTCTAGTGGAATTAATGGAAATCTATGTTTAGAAAGTTCAGATGAAAATGGACACCAATGAAATAGCAAGAAACGAGTGGAAATTTTTCCTCTTTTTAACTTCTATCATATGATCATTGGATGGTTATAGGCTGAGCGGTTCCGCTGACATAAACCAATGAATACATTTCTCTCTATTTTCTTTTACATATTGAAACAAAAAGCGGAAAATATATCTCCTTTGCTTTCATTTCCGCGTATTTCTATCCAGTTCCACTTTACATGATTTCTTCTAGGTTGCCAAACACACCGATGATTTTTTCTATGGATCGTTCGTTCCTTTGGAGGTTTTATTTGAATTATTATGTGGTGGTGGTGAGTGATAAGTGAAAGTTTTGGTGGTAGAGTGTGCTTTGCACGCATCAATGTGTCTGGGGTTTGAGTTCTAATTCCTGTGACGTAAAGTTTTGGGAATACGTGAAAGTTTGGTATGACACATCTTCGACTGAAAGCCGTGATAATGATGGGATGTGGGAATTTTAACGGTGGATCTGGCGTGTAATCTACGAGATTTGGAGATACATATGGTTTTACCGATTTTTAGTAAATTAATTTTTATAAAAAGATTTTGAAAAAAACTGTTTTATAGAATACGGTTTCAAAATTGTAAGCTAAAACTCAATTTCATCAAATAAAGATGAAATCACAGCACAACCTGCGATTTCTCTGTGATATAGTAACCCCAAAGCCCCAACTATCTCTGAACTAAGGTCAACGACTTTTCACTGAAATCTAAATCTAAACCCAAATCCCTTTCTGGGTTTTTCTCTTCACACTTGAAACGAAAAATGGCTTGAAGGCAAAACGACTCAGAACCTTCTCGTTTCACTTCTCTCCTCCTAGCGATGGGTATTATTGCCTGTATTTTAGTGTACGCTTTCTTATCAAATGTCTTAAGACCATCCTCATCATCAAGTTCAGGTCTTTATGATGGTGTGTTCTCATTGGTGTATGAGAAGAGTGGTAATGATGGGGGATTGGAAGAGAGAGAGAGAGAGATTTAGGAGGTGAGTGTTGCAGAAGGATTCACAAAGAAATCGCAAATTGGGTTGCGATTTCACCGAAAAAAGAAATTGTATGCTAACTTGAAATTTTTTTATTTGGTGAAATCGTAATCCCAATTTTTGAAACTGTATTTCACGAATTAGTTTTCTCGAAATCTTTTTTAAGAATTAGTTTACCGACCACCGACAAACCCACACATATCTCATTGAGATTTGACCGTAGATCATTTAAATACTATAACAATGCATCGAATAATTCCTTTTCCTACGGAAGGGCGCTTTCCGTGGATGTTACAGCTCATAGTACTTATTGCATTGAAGTAAACATCTTATAGTTGTTTATTTAGGAATCCGATATGTTCATGTGTTATGAAGCGCGATTGCTATGCTTTGCATGAGCCGGGCCCTTTTGGGCAATGACCTCAGTCCGTTTTGAGGAAATCTAAATTTATGGCAAAACTGACTGGGCATTGTTAATGTTTTAGCGAGGGTTCACTGTAAATCGGTTAAGTATTCTGTCTATGAATGCAGGCCTGTTGCAGCAAAAATATTGTGTTGAGCATTTGGTGCAAAGCTGCATAAAAAAAAATATATAGTAATTGAAATTAATGTTTATACTTATTAGGGTCTTATTTAATTGGATGCAGTATTCCTTTGCCGAAGTGGGTGGTGGAAGAAATCGACAAAGATCCTGATCTTGCATATACTGACCAGTGGGGGAGGAGAAACTATGAATATTTGTCACTTGGATGTGATACTCTTCCAGTTCTCAAGGGTCGAACACCGGTCCAGTGTTATGCTGACTTCATGCGTGCATTTAGGGACACTTTCAGCGATCTTCTTGGTGATACCATAGTGGTAATTGCTCAGCTATGCCAATGTTTTCGATTATTAACTTTTTACCTCTTGCAGCATCGGTTTTGAATGCTGACTTCAATCATGTGTGAATAGTTAAAATGCTTTCTACTGATCTGTTGGAGCATGCTTTCTTCCAGGAAATCCAAGTAGGAATGGGTCCAGCAGGTGAATTACGGTATCCATCATATCCGGAGCAAGATGGAGTGTGGAAATTTCCTGGAATTGGGGCTTTTCAGTGCTATGACAAGGTATCTGGTGATGTTTATGAGCGTGTGCTTTATGTTGCCTTCTCTTTTAGATTGTGCACTTTAACCTTAGTTTTTCTTTTTCATGTTGCAGTATATGCTGAGTTGCTTGAAAGCTGCAGCAGAGGCTGCTGGTAAGCCGGAATGGGGTCACACAGGTCCTACTGATGCTGGTCGTTACAACAATTGGCCAGAGGATACTCCATTTTTCAAGAAGGATGGTGGAGGTTGGACAGGCCCATACGGTGAATTCTTCCTTTCATGGTATTCCCAGATGCTGCTGGACCATGGGGAGAGGATACTTTCATCAGCCAAGTCCACTTTCGAGAATACCGGTGTAAAAATTTCAGTGAAGGTTGCAGGCATTCACTGGCACTATGGAACGCGTTCTCATGCCCCTGAACTTACAGCAGGGTATTACAACACGCGGTTCCGCGATGGTTATCTCCCTATCGCTCAAATGTTAGCACGCCATGGTGCCATATTTAACTTCACTTGTATTGAGATGCGTGATCATGAGCAACCACAGGATGCTCTCTGTGCTCCCGAGAAGCTCGTGAGGCAAGTAGCCTTGGCTAGTCGGGAGGCCCAAGTTCCACTAGCTGGGGAAAATGCCTTGCAGCGCTATGATGATTACGCACATGAGCAGATTTTGCGTTCTGCAGCACTGTCCATTGATGGCTATCCTCGAGAAGACAGGGAAATGTGTGCCTTCACCTACTTGAGAATGAACCCAAACTTGTTCCAACCGGATAACTGGAGGCGGTTTGTCGCATTCGTGAAGAAGATGAAGGAAGGGAGAGACTCACAGCGGTGTCGTGAGGAGCTAGAGAGGGAAGCAGAGCACTTTGTGCACGTTACTCAACCTTTAGTCGACGAAGCTGCCGGGGCTCTTACACACTAGTTCTTGTATAGTAGCAGTAAATTAGGGGAAAGGGTTCAGAGCCTTATATAAGATGTGTTAAATATATATATATACATATAGCTACTCTTGATTAAGTTAATTTCGGGGTTTCTTATTCAGTTTGAAACCACTTTAAAGTGAAGTATGTATAGATATTGCTCAATTACGTGTATTTCAAGTCCTCTTATTCAATCTGAAACCAGCGTTGATAAAGAACAATCTTATTCTGTTGAAAAAAATGGGAATTTATAATAATGTAGAGCTGATGACACGAAACAAAAAGAAAATAGATGGATGAAGTCTATAAGAATATTTGGAAATTAGCATTTGAATAGTCCACTTGGGCACATTGTAATGTAAGAGCCATAATTCACAGCGACTCCTCCTTTGTCCAATACTGCGTGTGTGAATTCGGAAAGACTCGTAGCTATTTAAATATGTAATTATTGCATTAAATTTATTATTATTTATTATTTTGTTTTATAGGTAAAAATGAAACAATTGGCATGAATTCGATGTGAACAAGCCGATGTAACGAATTCCAAAAAAAAAAAAAAATCAAAGCCAAAGTTTATTAGATGTGGCACAACAGAATGCAAAATACGCTCCAGTTATGTTAAATAGTAGATAACAGAGACTATAAGTAATTGGGTCGATGATAAACGATCGTGGTTTATAAGAACAACGGAGTGATTACCAAATCAATACTTCGAGAATTTTTCAATCAAGTTGATAGAAGGTGCACTTGTTATTTGATTTCGTTATTAACTATTGTTAAACTACAAAGTCCTGATCCAACATTGTGCAATAGTGGAAGCCAATGAGCTTGCCACGATCAAACCTTAAGAAATCTTACAAGAGCGGAGAAAATGGATACTATACTTAAATATTGTTATTAAAAAAAATTACATAAATATTATATCTAGAAAAATTATTATTAAAATAAGTTACGAAATCACGGATCGCATATGCGATTCTAGGAATACTAAAAAATTATATGTTGAAATAGCTGCAACCTAATCTATGCCTTAGTACAATATATATATATATATTTGCTTGCAATCCAATGAAATCTTGTTTTGCAAACCTATAAATTATTACAAAAGTATGTCTGCAAACCTATAAAAGTGATACAATAAATTTATATAGTAATACACAAAAAAAAAAATTACACCGATAATTTTTAATATAAATATGAAACCTCAGTTCATATGTTTACATTTTTATCTTTCAATTTCCTCGGTAAATCTCACTCTCTATAGTTATTTGCAAATTTTTGTTTCCATAATTTGTGTTTTATACAAGTTTTACTTTGTTGAAATACATGTGTTGAAATATCTTCATCAAGTATGTTTTCTTAAGAAAAATGTTATGCTGTTATACTACTTTGGATAAATGCAAAAAAAAAAAATGTAAATTTTTATTGTGTAAATTTCATTTAAATAGTAGTTATTGTTAATTAACTATTAATTAGTAATTAATTAATTATTAATATATGATTAATTAACATTAGTAAATATATTATGTATATATGTTATTATAATGTAATTTTGTAAACATAGTCCTTAAATTAAGTTATTGTTAATTAACGGTTAATTAGCAGTGATTAATAGTTAATTAATTAGTAAAAAAATTTGTATTTATTGCAAATGAAAAATATTTGTATGGTTTTGTAGAATTAGTCTTAAAAGTAGGTAGTTGTTAATTATCCATTAATTAAAAATGATTAGTCGTCAATATATCATTAATTAATTGTTATAAAATTAATTAGTAAAAAATTTCATATTTGTTGCAAATAAAAAATATTTGTATAGATTTGTAGAATTAGTCATAAAAGTAATTAGTTGTTAATTATCCATTAATTAAAGATAATTAGTCGTTAATTAATTGGTATAAAATTAATTAATAAAAAATTTTGTATTGATTACAAATGTAAAATATTTATATGCTTTTATAGAATTAGTCATAAAAGTAAGTAGTTGTTAATTATCCATTAATTAAAGGTGATTAGTGAAAAATTTTGTATTCATTGCAAATGAAAAATATTTGTATGGTTTTGTAGAATTAATCATAAAAGTAAGTAGTCATTAATTATCTGTTAATTAAAGGTAATTAGTCGTTAATATGTTGTTGATTAATTGTTATAAAATTAATTAGTGAAAAATTTTGTATTTGTTGCAAAGTGAAAATATTTATATGGTTTTGTAGAATGAGTTATAAAATCAATTAGTTATTAATTATTTGTTAATTAAAGGGGATTAGTCATTAATATATCGTTAATTAATTGCTATAAAATTAATTAGTGAAAAATGTTGTATTGGTTGCAAATGTAAAATATTTGTGTGGTTTTGTAGAATTAGTCATAAATTAAGCAATTAATAATTATCTGTTAATTAAATATAATTAATCGTTAATTAATTATTATAAAAATAATTAGTGAAATTTTTTTTATTTGTTGCAAAGTGAAAATCTTTGTGTGGTTTTGTAGAATGAGTTATAAAATTAATTAGTTATTAATTATCCATTAATTAAAAGGGATTAGTCGTTAATTAATTGTTATAAAATTAATTAGTGAAAAATTTTGTATTGGTTACAAATGTAAAATATTTGTATGGTTTTGTAGAATTAGTCATAAAAGTAAGCGGTCAATAATTATCTGTTAATTAAAGTAAGCAGGTTGAATAAGAGTCGTACGATGGGAATTTAATTAATCTCCTGCCATATTTCTGCAAAGTTGGCATGCACATTTAGGCAACTTTAGTATCACTTATTTGTTTCCACATTGTTGAGTGGCATTTCCTAGATCAAGTGGTGAGGCAGTTTGGTAAGTTTTAATATATCTTGTAGTCGGTGAACACGCAGCTGGAGCTCCATGAAATCAACTGCATGGTTGAATTGATGTAGATTAGATAGTCCAGCATATAGTGTATTTGAGCATGTGGGAACAACAGGCCAATTGAGTCGTTCATATGTAGCCATCGTGGTGTGCATGATAGTTACCTACAATGGTATGGATTGATCAGCAAGCAATACATTGGACGCATGAAGGTTGTTCTTGGATTCTTGGTAAGTACAATTTACATAAACACTTAGTAATGTCCAAATAATTAGACGATCCTGTTAACCTTAATTTACGTTTTGTTCATATTTGCAGGGTGACACCTTCAGACAAATCTATTTATTGCCAGATATAGACATAGCTGTGAGAATAGTTGCTCAGGGTCTTCAATTCATGCTTCACTATAGCAGGGCAACACTATACCCGCAATCGTAATAGTAGAACACCCAGGAGGAGGCATAACTGATTCCGTGCGATGACAAATGGGGAGACGACAATGACCTCGAAATCGAGGTTAGCTATAGGAAAATCTAAGGCAGGATGAATAGATGCATATTGATTATGATGCAGTTCATGTTAGCTTAGGGCTAATGTTCAGCTAAGATGAGACACCGCATCGGCATTCTATAAATGGTCTTGTCCTAACACCGATAGCTCTATAGAAGAAACGCCCTAGAAAACAACTTATGTATCGGGGTGAATCATCTAGTCAGCCAACAGAGTAGAGTCCCATGCCTCTACGAGCATTTGACAGTATTCCCCACCAACATCTAACCCAGGAGTCTGAAACTCCTTTAACTCTTCGTGCAAGGCCAATCAATGTCTTCGCTTGGCTAGCTAGGCATTTGATTAAGGGTAGGAGATAGGAGGGAATAGGGATAGGAAGTGATGATTTTTTTTTTTAACTTTTTGCATATTTATAGGGCCCACTGCAATGATTAAGTTGATGTTTTTTTACAATTTGTAATAAATCAGTACACATTTTATAACTTTGAATATTTCATAACATTTAACAATGTATATAGATACGATTTTACAACTTCAAATATTTCATCACATTTAACAAATGTCTAAACAAATTGACATTCAAAATAACTTCTCAACAAATGACAAAATTGCAAGTACATACATAGAATATCAAGAATTCCCCTTCTACCATGTTTTTAAACAAATTGGATAGAGTAGTCCAAGATTCACCTAAGCTGCAAAAGTGAAAAGGTTAATGTTAATATCACAAATGCAATGTTGAAGGTGATGAAATATGTATTGGTATCCATCAGTTAGCATACGTTTTTCTATTATGCCCCTTCGCTCCGCAAAGTTTACATGTGATTTTATCTATATGCTCCCTAATGTCTATCTCCATGTGGTATCTTTTCTACCTTGACTTTCCCTTCTTTTGTATGAAGTCTCCCCTTGGGCGGAGTGACCGGACTGCACTGGCTCCCAATCCAACTCATCTCCCATGGGCATGAAGTGCATCTTATATGCTTAGTCCTAATGTGTTCATCTGTACCAATCAGGTATAAAATGTGTCATATCAAGCTTAAGCGAGGCGGCCACTGTATATGCATGGGAGCATGGAATTCTGTATATTTGCCATTTTTGGCAATTTCATGTGCTGTGGGTAAAGTCAACAAAGTGTGTTCGACCCCCTCCCCTTAACCCATTGGTAACGCGACGACTATAGATGAGGACTTCAAAAAATCTATCATGCTTGCTGTAATCGATGGCCCTGTGGTTTCTAGTCCATGCACTCCATCAGTTGATTTTCTCGGTTGCATATTAGGTGAAAATTCTACCATTCACTATATTCTTTAATGCTTTCATATTGTTGACGATCGTAATCACACAAATTTAAAAATCCTTTTTCTATGACTCTCTGTTACGATCAAATAGGCAAGTGCACCTATCGATTGTAATAGTATAGAGTTGAGTTTGGGTATCGTCTCCTCAAGGATCAACAAGTACTAATACTAACTCTAAACCAACTATCTAACCGCACAAATTCAAGAGATTCAGATTAAATTAAAAACATTTAACAAAACCTATAGTAATAAAACTAACATAATAACTTAATTACTACATCCGATAATTAAGGACATACCCTATCCTTACTACTCCTCTAATTGTCATGTAACTTCACCCTTTCAATAAATTAGCTAACGAGCAATGGTTAACTCTAAACCGCGGAGCATCTAACACTAAGCTACTGTTCTTCTCAGATTCATTAGCTCCTAACCCTAATCGCTTTGATAAAGATCCCTCTTCTATCAAAAACCGATTAGAATTGCATTAACACTCTTGAACCCTCAATTAGATCGAATTATCTAATTTAATCTAATACGGAAAATTCACGTTCTCTATCCTTAGATTACATACGAATTCCTTTATTCATGTAAGATCTATTCAAACAAGAGATTTTCCAATCATCTTCTAAGAAATCAGTACAAATTCAATATTGGCCATACATCAAATTAGCAATACTAAATGAACAACATGAATAAATTCAGAGAATTCCACTATTCATTAACTATGCAATCAATCCAATGTTACATGACAATTAGGGTTCATAAGGTTCGAGTATGAAATAAACTAGCCACTCATGGTTTTCAACTTATAACTCAATGAAACAAAATGAAAAAGAAAGAGAAAACCCCTGTGCATGAGCCCTCCGGTGTCATCTTCTTCTTTTTCGTCCCTTCAGCCTCTCTTTTGCGTCCCTTTAGCCTCCACGGGCTCTCGGCCTCCTCTTTGGTACTCTCCCTTTTGCCTCTTCTTGTTTCTGGAAAAATGCGAGTATATATATGCATGAAACCCTAAAATCTTTTGAAACGACCGACTCTTTTTATATACACGGTCTCAACCCATGGTTATACACGCCCGTGTACTTAAACCGTGTAAGCTTCTGTTGGTTTTTCCAGGCTCAACATACGGCCATGCCTTAGGCCGTGTATGCAACTGTGTATTCTTCTGTGGATCTCCTAAGATGAACACACGACCGTGCCTTTGAAATACACGCCCGTGTATTTCTGCGGCTCCTTCCGAAAATCATTTTTCTTCGTGTATTCCTCTCCGATCTCAATCCAAATCGATATCTCCTCTCAAATAATGGTCCTCATCCTTGAAATTGAAATATTTCTCCTTTAAGTATAAAAAATTCTTAAAGATAACATCAACTTATTACATGAACAACTAAAATTCATGCAAAATACAAGTGTTAATTTATACTTATCAAACTCCCCCACACTCAAGCATTTGCTTGTCCTCAAGCAAGATTTTCATTAACTCAGCAATCAATAATTTCTTTTTGCATCATTGATTCTCATAGTTTACCCCCATAATATGCAATCTCTACTCAATCCCACCATTATTTGTTTACAAGATACAAATACCAGAATTCTCAAGGCTAATCCAAGTAACTTAAACTAGTACTCTCATCATTTAAACACAAATTCCCAAAAGTGAAACCGAACGAAGATCAATACTAGTAAAGTAGAGTATACTTCCCTCTTAACCACTCCTATAAGTAATGCAATAAAGAGTAAAGGCACATTGTGTCTACTTATCTTCTGGATTTTCCTTTTCTTTAATCCTTTTAAAGAAGATTGGGAGATTTTCCATTAAGTACTTTACTTAGTTAATCGACTCATGTAGCGAACTTTCAATCGATAATCCCGAGCTCATCACTCAAGTTAACAGACGTTATCCCCTCAGCGTAGAGGGCGTCCCTCGGATTTACTTGTTCGAGTCAAGTCAACTATCTATTTCTATTGGAATGGTTTCCTCGGTCAGTAAGTCCCAGACCAGACGATCTTAGGCTACTAGGTTTTAAGATACCCCTTCGAACCTCTACCATCTCAATCAAATTAATTTTTTTTTCAATTTTTTTTAGAGATAATTACTCCCAAAGTTCTCAGTTCCAATAATTGCGAAAAGGAATCACCAAGTTACAAGTATCCTCTACTCCTTTACTTGGAATTGCATAACTCACATTACTAGCAAAAGAAAGAGCATACTAAACCTACTAGAGATCTTAATTCACTCTCAATTCTCGAAATAACTGCTTAAACAACAAGTAATTCTCTTCACTTGGATTTCAACTTGTAATTCTAGCAAAGTATTTATAAAACAAGATAAGAGAGTAAACATTTGCAAAATTTCCAAGAATTTTCAGCACATTAAGTAATATAACGAAATCTCAGCATTTCTTGATTGTTAGTTGTAAACACCCAATTTTTGCCCTAGGAAGGAGTAATAATCAATAATAATCAATTTCCATTTTTTTTCAATTTTTCCTAATTTAGCATAAATAATTAAAAATATTCAAAAAATAAAAATAAATAGGAAAAAACATCAATTTTGAAAAATGATTTCAGAAAGGGCAATAATAAATAATAAATAATTTTTACAAAATTTTGAAATTTCAAAAAATACAAAAAAATAAAAAAATCGCATTGCATATATGCAATTTGTGAATAAAAGAAAATCAGGAAAATGGGCTAGCTCAGCTGGTCCGGACCATGGCTAAGGCGCGCGCAGGGGGGCTCGGTCACGGGTTCGAAACGCGGGGGAAGCAGTTTCCGCGTTTTGCGAATTTTTCATTTACCTAGGACACGTGGCAGCATCTGATTGGCTAGAGGAAGTGCACGCGTCGGGCGCGTGATCGTCTCCTACCTCGAGCCCGAGATCGCCGGCGGAAGGAAAAAATCGTATTTCGACCGTTTCGATTCGATTTTTTGCACAAATCCAACGGATCTTCAACATAAATAAGATAAATATTATCTAATTGGAATCAAATCGCAACAAATCGATGGATAGACACAAATCGGAGTTGGTTTTTTAACCGAAAATCCGTTTAGCTTCGATCGGAGGAAATCCGAGCTTATCCAGCTCGGTTTCAAGTGCCTATAAATAGAGGAGGAGGTGAGGAAGCCAGAACAGAGATCACAATCGAGAGAAAGTGAGAGAAAGGAGTGAATCGGAGAGCATCGGAGAAGAATCCAAAACCGCGAGTACCGACCGGAGTTGAACCACCACCAGGAGGCGATCTGGGAGTGAACCACCACCACCATTGGATTCAGCACCCTCGAGAAGCAAGGATTCGACACCTCACCCGCGCCAAAAGATCGCCGGAACGCCGTGAACGAGCCTCCTCTGGCCGTGTCCGACTGATTCACCGATTGATTCGACCCGACCCACGCACCGACTCGGATCCAGGTAAGTCGGATTTTCCGGATTTTTTTATTTATTTAATTAATTTATTCCGAATTTATTTATTTATTTATTATTTGTTATTTAGTAATTTAGTTATTTATTTATTTTTTTGTTTTATTTTCAATAAATAGGAAAATGTAGAAATTAGATTTTTCTAGAATTTAATAATGTAGAAAAATAATAAATAAGGAAAAAATAAGAAATATATATATATATATATAAAATAAAAATAAAGAAAATAAAAAGTAGAAAAGTAATAAAATATTAGGAAAATAATAAAACTTTAGATCTCAAAATAGGATAGATATTAACTTAGGATAAAATCTTTAAAAAATTCACAGAAATTATAGGAAATTTAATAAAAAATAATAAAATCATAAAAAAATCAAGAAGAATAATAAAAATCACAAAATAAAAAAAAAATGAGTTTTAGAGCTTAGAAAAATCATTTTTCTCAAATAAATCAAAACTGATGTTTTTCCTAAAAATCATTTTCAAAAATCAGATTAAAGCTTAGGCTTAGAATTTTTAGAAAAAATCCCAAAAATGTTAAAAACATAAATCAAAATAGATTTCAAAAAATTAAAATTCACAAACAAACTTAAAGTTTTCAGAAAAGCGAACTACGGCTTGTTTGATCCTGAATAGCAGGTACGTAGGCACCCATTCGGGTCAACCCATA
Source organism: Laguncularia racemosa (assembly GCA_037954665.1). NCBI lineage: Eukaryota > Viridiplantae > Streptophyta > Magnoliopsida > Myrtales > Combretaceae > Laguncularia > Laguncularia racemosa. The sequence goes on along the minus strand of JBBMOL010000031.1, from coordinate 3,984,343 downwards.
AAAAAAAATCATTTTCTTGAAATAATATAATAAAAAGTAACAGAAACACAATGGAGCACATTTCTAAATAGGAACAATTTTAGGAGATTAGGTGGTAACCGTAAAGGTTTTAATAGGTTAGCATCCGAACTTAGAAACTCTGGTTTTCCCTTTTCCTCTTTTTCAAAACGAGAAGAGGAAATAACGACGACTAGTGGTCCAAATTAAGACTAATCCGCTCCTTTAGTCTTAATTCAATATTTCCCAACAACAGTTGGGTGGCGACTCCAAAAATCAAACGAAATTCCTAACTCAAGTCGAGGATCTATATTAGATGAGCATAGGGTCTAGTCTAGATTGGATTAGGAATGGGAATTCAAAAATTAGACTCGACATTAGTAATTCATTAAATACATCCTAAGTGGGAAAACTTAATAATTTTGATTCATTAACACTTATATTTCATGCCTCATATCTCAGTTCTCTCTCCCACACTTAGATTTAGACATTGTCCCCAATGTCTACATTGAACTGCATAAAAGAGGGAAGAAAATGGAAATAAAAGAAAAGGAGAAATGAGACTCCTCTGGATCGATATCAGAATTGCGCATCCAGCATCCACTTTTGCAGAAGCACTCAAATCAATAACATTCATGCGCATAGGACCATGAGTTCTTGAAAAGAACTCCAAACATGTAGTATCCCCAACCTTCTCATGACTAAAGTCATGTACTCCACCCATCTAACAAAATCTCTGAAATGAAATAAAGAGTAATTGAATGGATTAAAGAAAGAAAAACTTACCTAAAGAAATGCATGGGTTAAAGTAGTCAGCGTTGAGCTTTCTTAATATCGTTGATCCTCGACAACGATGCCAAAAACTTGTTGACGATCGTAATCACACAAATTTAAAAATCCCTTTTCTATAACTCTCTGTTACGATCAAGTAGGCAAGTGCACCTATCGATCGTAATAGTATAGAGTTGAGTTCGGGTATCGTCTCCTCAAGGATCAGCAAGTACTAATACTAACTCTAAACCAACTATCTAACTGCACAAATTCAAGAGATTCAGATTAAATTAAAAACATTTAACAAAACCTATAGTAATTAAAACTAACATAATAACTTAATTACTAATTTAATCTAATACGGGAAATTCACGTTCTCTATCCCTAGATTACATACGAATTCCTTTATTCATGTAAGATCTATTCAAACAAGAGATTTTCCAATCATCTTCTAAGAAATCAGTACAAATTCAATGTTGGTCATACATCAAATTAGCAATACTAAATGAACAACATGAATAAATTCAGAGAATTCCACTATTCATTAACTATGCAATCAATCCAATGTTACATGACAATTAGGGTTCATAAGGTTCGGGTATGAAATAAACTAGCCACTCATGGTTTTCAACTTATAACTCAATGAAACAAAATGAAAAAGAAAGAGAAAACCCCTGTGCATGAGCCCTCCGGTGTCGTCTTCTTCTTTTTCGTCCCTTCAGCCTCTCTTTTGCATCCCTTTGGCCTCCTTGGCATCTCGTCCTCCTCTTTGGTACTCTCCCTTTTGCCTCTCCTTGTTTCTGGAAAAATGCGAGTATATATATGCATGAAACCCTAAAATCTTCTGAAACGGCCGACTCTTTTTATATACACGGTCTCAACCTATGGTTATACATGGCCATGTACTTAAACCGTGTAAGCTTCTGTTGGTTTTTCCAGGCTCAACATACGGCCATGCCTCAGGCCGTGTATGCAACTGTGTATGCTTTTGTGGATCTCCTAAGATGAACACACGACCGTGCCTTTGAAATACACGCCCGTGTATTTCTGCTGCTCCTTCCGAAAAGCATTTTTCTTCGTGTATTCCTCTCCGATCTCAATCCAAATCGATATCTCCTCTCAAATAGTGGTCCTCATCCTTGAAACTGAAATATTTCTCTTTTAAGTATAAAAAATTCTTAAAGATAACATCAACTTATTACACAAACAACTAAAATTCATGCAAAATACAAGTGTTAATTTATACTTATCACATATGCTTCTCGACGAAGTACCTGATGTAGTTGTAGAACATCTTCTTCACCAAAGCAGTCACAAATAATCCCCGAGCCCCTTTCAACATGAAATTGTAGTTTTCAACAACGTTGGAGGCCATATACCCAAACTAATAGCGACCATCATGAGCTAGCATCCATATATTCAACAACACATCGTCAAATTAGTCTAACACATTCGGGGCTTAATCATTCCCACTTGCTTTATCACATAATTCAACTTATAAGATTATGCTTGTAACTCGACATATATGACCAACTTCTTACACTAGGTGTTTTTATGTGCCAAGTTGAAGTTGTTCGCAGTATGTTGGAGGTGAAATCGCCACATTGCAAATGGAGGTCACCATCCATTTGCTTCTTCTCGGATTGCTGATCTAATGCCTGCATGTCTAACCGATATGAGGAAAATGGTTTCACGACCTTCACGGTCGCTGATAACATATTCCTTCAATTTCCTTAAAAACCAGCTTCATGTCTCAACTGTCTCTTGATCAACCAGAGCGAATGCCAGTGGAAGTATATGGTTGTTGCCATCAACACCACAAGCATTTAGCAACTTGTGGGTGTACTTCCCATATAAAAAAGTGGCATTAATGGTAACAACAAGTATAAGGAATCTCTATAATGCGATGCATGGCCCAAATGCCCAAAATACACACTTCAAAGTAGACACACTGGGGATACTTGATATGCTCTAACCCCAATCTATTTATGTTCTGGGATTTGTATTTTCTGTTGCGTTGAGAAGTTTTGGCAGTTCATCATAAGACTTCTTCTAGTTCCCATACATGAGTTTGATAGCTCGTTTCTTTCCCTCTCAAACTCTTTTCCTGCTAATTTTGTAGCTAATTTTCTGTTCAACAACAAATGTCAACTTGGCTACTTTCATATCAAGATTGTTCCTAAGAAGATTTACAAATCGGTTTGCTAGGAGATTGCAATCCAGTTGTGGGTGATCCTGACTAATCAGTGGGTTATTGCATGTGTGTGGACCTTTGAATCTTGTCACAAAAAACATGCCCTCCAACTTCTTCTTTCGGGTCTAAAGCCTCCATTTACAATCGTCGTCCTGTCTTAAGCAATAAATAGACCAAAACAGTGGACTAGACTCTACAATAGTAAAGTTGCAATGGTTCTTCACACGGTAAGACTTCACTGCTTGAATGACATCTACTTTCGTTCGGAATCTCATGCCCTTATAGAAATTGCCATTGCTGCTCGAACTACTGTAAATATTTGTTTGCTTTTGCTCGAAATAAATGTAACCACTATCACCCCAAAAATTATAATACGGAATAAGATCTCTAACTATAATGGTTAGTGGTTCAACTTACTCTGCTCGATATATTGGCTGTCTTAAGTAGGTATGTATGGTTAGAGACTCTTCTTTTGGTACTTCATCCCCCTTATTCTCACTCTCCTCATTTTCCTCATTCGAACTCTCCTCATTATTGCTACTCTCCTTCTCAACACCCATTCCACCATTGGTGTCAATTGTAGCCTCCGCTCCCACATGAACCATGTATGGATCTTATGTGTTTGGTCGTTGTAATATTGGAGTTACTGCTTTATCTATTTCATCCTCATTGTTCACTTCCATCAAGGTTGGAATTGAGGGTTGAAATGTCAATGGCTTTGGCTGCATTTCTGCAATGTTATGTGACAATTATGGCTGATTGCTTGTATCGAATGTCTGCCTTACCGAGAGACCCCTCAAATTGTTAGAAATTCTGATGAATAATTGTTGTGTGCCACGATCTCTATATGATTCAACCATTTCAATAAAATTTTCAACATCTTCGTTGTATTTGATTGCCATCAATGTATAACATGTATTTCTCTCATGGAACATATGATGCCTGTGAATTATCTCAATCCCCACTTCGGTTGAGATCAACTTCAATGCTGTAACATATTCTGTATGAAAATTTGCTGTAGTTGATGTTTTTCTTTATTTTCAACTTCTTTACCAGATCCCTATCATACTCTAGCTCCTAGTTACTGGCCATAATATTTCTAAATGCATAGATCATTAACTTCACGTAACCAACCATTCTTTTCCTATCCACAGTATATATAAATTATAAGATTTTAAATAAATATGACATTTCTAATAACAAAATTCTAAAAATTAAACAAAAAAAAATCCATAACATTTCAAATATTAAAATTTTCCCCATTATTGCCAAATGCTTTTTTCTAAAAATCTGTAAGATATTATTTTTTAATAATATTTTCACTGCTAAAAATTCCAACCATTTTCGTAACATTTTACAACACTGTAAAAATTATTTCACATTCCAGATATTGCAAATTTTCATCAGAATAATTTTTTATATTTTCAATAATAACATTCATAATATTTATACAAAAAAAAATTCGTGTCATTTCTAATTTTAATTTTCTTCCCATTAGTTCCAAACAATTTTTTTTTCTAAATATTTTTCCGAAATTATTTTTCAATAATATTTTTTCACTAAATATTTCAAAAATTTCCATATAATACTGCAACATTCTCTACAATATTTCACATTCTTTACAATAACAAATCTTCATTATAATACAACAATTAATATTATATGTTACACATTACAACATCTATATAAATCATATTTAATAAATTATAATCTAATAACACCTAATAACATTTTCTATAAAATATACAATTATATTAATATTTTCCTAAATTCTTATATCAAATATAAACATAAATAAAAAACTTCAACTTTTCTAAAAAAGTATATCACAATTGATTAGCTGTTCAGAAACCACTTAGATCTGGGCAAATCCCTTCTTTTCTGTTCTTCTTTTTCCTCTTTCCTATGTGCAAATGAATGAGAGCAAAAGTAGATCTAGGTGGGTGGGTATTTTCTATATGTTGTGTTTCCGACTATTACTCTATTTATGTTTTTTTACTTTCTGTACTGTTATCATATGATTGTTGTTTCTAAATCAACAGTTAGAATATAAAATTGATGGTGGGGATTGGGTGAAGTTTTTACTAAAGGCGCAAACTGGGTTTATACCTTCAGTGTATAATTTTCCAGTATCCGTAAAGTCGCATACGTGATCCACGACTTTGCAACCTATTTTAGTAATAGTTTTTATAGGTACAATATTTACATAATTAAAAAAAAAACAATATTTAAGTATGTAACCTTGGAGAAATATCATCAATATAAGGTTTAGACAAAGTGTGGGTCTTAGTAGACTTCTAAGTATAGATGTAGGGTTTCGATTGGAATGGTTACATATATGTTGCAAATGAATCTTATGTTATATGTGACTTTAGAATAGTTATGTAGAGATAATATGTAATAGAATAACTTGAAGAGAATGATAGAAAGGAGGTTGTCTTAACATTCTGAAAGCATAAGTGATCGATAAGGGGCCTAAAGAATCTCAAGTATCAACCTTGTAGCTTATGCGACTGAAATCTATGATTGGTTGGGTTGCTTGTTTGATCTTTAAGAGTGTAGATTATGCACTAGAATGTAATAGCTTTCTCATAAGTGCATGAGCTTACCTAAAAATGTTGGAGGCGGATGGACTAGTCCAACAATCCCAATTTTAAACTTACTAAGCCAATTCTCCATGAGTTATCTCAAATATAGATTGGACTTCTTGTGCCTCGTCACCTAGCATAAGAAGTTAAGTCTAATTAATAGTGGACTTAGCCAAATTATTTGATATGGCAATCTTAACCCCTCTACACTTAGATAATAAGCCTTATAACAAGAAGATGAAGGAATAAGCCAAATAGCACAATAAAAAAGGAGAAAGAGCTAGATCCAATTGTAAGGTGGCCATAAGGGATATATTTTGATACCCCGAAAGTAAATATTAATAGGAACACTATTTAGGACTTGAACCTAATTTAATACCCTATAGGGCTTTGCAAGACCTATCTCAAAACCTTATAGAGTTCTTATCCTATACTTAAAACCTACCCTTGTAAGGTACCTTCGACCCTACCTAACCTCCAAATCACATAATTGACCAAAATAAGGAAATCGATTAGCTTAATAATTAACCATCTCTAGCCACTTTCATGACATAGTGAATACAAACAAGTTACATTTACACCACTCACCAACAATGCAAATCTAAAACCTCCTAAACTATGATTTAGTTGAAAACCACATGAAAATCTATTTTCTTGCCATTAAAATGAAATATTCTTTACACATCATTTTGTGACAACTTTAAGTAGAAATCTACTAATAGTAAATGAATGATATCAATTACCACACAAAACATGCTTTAGAAGCACATCTTTTGGCAAAAGGTATGGCATACATAACTAGAATGTGACCCTAAATCTTTAAATGGCAATACAATGAAAAGCTCATCCATATCCTCAAATGGAAACTAATACCTTAAAAAGATCAAAGGACACCAAAAAAGGTTAATGCTTTAGCCATCTATAAAGTGGCAACATAACTTAAAAATTTATGCAATCTTCTATTAATTTTCTAATTAGATATATTCATTCTCTTTAATAAAGGTTTTTGGATATCCATATAAACTACTCTTCTAACTTGTCCAATAGCTTAAACTTTTGATGAATTGTCATTACTCACTTTAGATGTAATACAGTTGAAGCTCTTGGACAACTATATGAGGGTGAGTGACTGTGAGAGACTAGAAAGAGATAGTGAGCGGAATCTAGGTTTTTTTTTTTTAAGATTATTATTATTATTATTTATAAAGTATTTACATATAATAGCCATTAATTATATGATATATATTATCTTATTTTTCTTATCGGTTGGGTTTTCATTGAGTTCTATCTTACTTTAGGAACTTAACCAGAAACCTTATAAGGTTTTGGAGCATGACCCACAACCCGTTCAAAAATCTCATAGGAAATTATCTTATAGTGTAATTTTTGGATTGAATAGATCAATTATCTTTTAATGGCCTGTTTACTTTTAAGAATGAAATAAATAAGAAATAGAAAAATTATTTCTTAAGAATAACTATTGTTAATAATAAACTAAAAATTTATATTCCAGTGTTTACTTTGTATAAGTTTTTATTGTAGGGGATATTTATTAGACCTTATTAATTGTAGTATTAAATTGAAAATATGACTAAAAATACTGTGTTATTTTGTCTTTATGGAATAATAATAATAGTTATTTATTGAAGACATAATTGTCCATTACTTAAACTTTTTTATTCCATGTGGAGAGGGAATAAAAAATTCCAAGCTACAAAGATAATAATTATTCCTAGTGGAGATAGAAAAGTTACCCAAAACAAAAATTTTCGAACCATTTAAAGTAAACAAAGTAATAAAAAAGTATTTCAAGAATAACTATTTAGTTCCATCTTTATTACTCCAAGTATATGCTTGTAAAATCATAGGTGATTGTAAATATGAAAGGTATAAGTATCGTAAAATTGATAGGTAATAAATTTAGGTAGGTTGGGCTTTACTTGTTTGTATCATAGATAAGCTAACCCAAATTTTTGACCCTCACCTTGTGGCCCATCGAATCTATTTTGATTGAATTGAGGATGATTAACTATTAACTTGTATATTAAAAGAGATTATTATGAAACAATAGTCATATATTACAAGAGGGGGAATTTTAAACCTCTCTCTTGGATTTTTCTTTTCTCCTAATTGATGTTATTAAATTTCATAATGGATTAGGTTTTTTACTTATCAAATTTTACATTTGAAGTTCAAATTTGCCGAATGTTATATTTAATACAATTTTTACTTGTTGAACTTAGTACCCTTTTTGGTTCCCTCCTCAAAACATCTTTTATCTAAATTTCTCTTTTCTCATTAGTTTTGATATGATCTATTTTGTTTAATAGGTTTTGTCCACAATGGAATTGAGTACACTACAAAATGCTGATAAAGACAATCTTGATATTCTAGTTTTAAAGAGCATCATTACAGAAGATAAAACACATTTAGTGGGCAAAGTTATCACAGAAAGGATTATTCACAAAAATGGTGTCATCAATATTCTCCAAAGGGCTTGAGGAAAATTTGGCCAATTTGACATTTCAAGCCATAAAGATAATATCTTTTCAATTAAGACCAAAGAAAAAAATTTCATGGAAAATGTTATTAAATTAAAGTTGTGGATAGTGATTGATTCCCTAATTATCGTCTGCAAATGGGATCTAAATAATAATTAAAAAAATTGAAGAACTAGATTTTTCAAGTATTAACTTTTGGATCTAGATTCATGGATTTCCCTTAGCTATGTTAACCCAAAAAAATGTAGAAATTATTGGCAATAGATTAGGGGAAGTGATAAAGCTAAACTAATGGTGACAATTGAAAAGGAATATTTATGAGTTAAGGTACAATTTCAATTATCATCTTTGCAAATCAAAAGAATTTGAGTGAGGAATCTAGCAGGTGGAAAAATTTGGATCAATTTCAAATATAAAAGATTGTTCAATTATTGTTATAACTATAGGCAAATTAGACATCTTGCATAGGATTGCAATGATGACAAATCACAAAAGTCTACAAGGAAAGTCGGACTGGATCTAAAAGCATCAATGGGAGGGAGGTACAATGACAATAAAATTTTAAAACCGCTAGCTATGAAAGGTGATTCACTTACTTCAAAATCATCAAAGAAAGATAATGGAGATGTGAGTGGGAATAAGGAAGTCTTGTTAAATTTGGTTGTGAGTGAAAATATTGGATTAGTATATTCTTATAACTTTATGCATGCTGATAAAGAGAAAATAGATCAACAAATGGAGAAGGTTGCTTTAGTAAATGTAAAATGGAAGGAGAAGATGAATAACACAATGGATGAAGGTTATAGAGGTGAAGCATTGCAGCAATTGGGTGATGTTTAGGATTCTTTAAGGTGGCAAAATTTTGATGATGTGGTTAGTAGTTAAACATAACTTAAGTAAGCATGCGGCTCACCTTTTCCAAAACAACAAACCAATCAAGTCAAATCAAGTTGACATTGAGTTGAATAAAAAATCCAATCACTTACCAACATTTAAGTCCCCACAAAACCAACCTTTATCACCTAGTCAACTAAACACTTTTAGTTTCGTCTCATCTTCTAAGACTTTTAGTCTCAGTCAGCCATCTATGCAACCACCATTACATTCTACCAACCCCCACCAGTACCCTAACCCAAGATCATTATTGTCAAAACAATGCTTTTCCGTGATTGAGCCATTAGATCACTTTTCTCCTACACTTAACCTTAAACTAACCATTAATGAATACTTTGTTGAAGAGCCATCTAACCCAACTCATTGTAACCAAGTTGCTTCTTCCAAAAGTGAGTCATCTATTCAAACTCCCCATCACCCCCACAAAGGTAACTCGAAGCTCTCTATATCATCTCTTTTAACCTAGGCTTTAACTAATTTGTCTTTTAAAAGAGGTAGAGAGTCACCTGATCTTAACGATAGCATTTTGATAGTGTGAAAAAGGGGTAAAGAAACTGTACTGTCACCATAAACTTTGCCAAAATCTTTAGAGACTATGAGAAGGAAACAAAGAAAGAGTACCCACATTAAAAGCAAGCATAGTTGTCAAAATTGTAATTATACTTGTATGATTTTATGAGTTTACATTTTTATAGTACTTTTTTGAGTTAAATAGCGTATAAAATCATTTTAATATAAACTCATAATAGAATCGTGAATTTAGGTATACGATTTTACAAGTTTATGATTTTATCAATTTTATATAGTTCTATACGATTTTATATGATTCTACTTGATTTAAATCATTTTGATATAAACTCATAATAGACCAACCTAACAACCCACTTGATGGGTCCAGCTACACTATTCGACCAACCCACCTCTCATTTGACAAGCCTACTCCATGAACAAATCCCTATCAATTCTAAGAACATTTGTCATTATAGGGAGTAGCAATTCAAGCATTCATTAAAAAAAAAAGAAGAAGCAATTGAAGCTTATGCATATGCTTTTACAAATTTGATTGTGGAAAATTGTAATAGTCATAACATCTTTGCTTCTTATCCTAATTTAGCTAAATTGGTGTTCAAACAATCATTATAAAATATATATACTATTTACACAAACTTTTTGTATTATAAAACTATAAAAATACCCTTGTAAATCTCAGTAAAGTTTTCCGTTTTCTTCAAATTCAAGTACAACTATATTTATGACATTTCAAGGTTGTTTTGAAGCTAATTACATTATTAGAGACCTACAACCTATTTAATATTAGCTTTTTATTCATCTACTAAATCACTAAAATTTAGTTTTCGCATATTTGACTAGGGTTTCTAAGCTCAAAATATATATATATATCACCTTTTTTTTAATTTGTTTTCTTAGAGATACACAATCAAGGACTTTATAGACTTTTCTTTAGATGTGAAATACTCATGTACATGCAAAATAAGTAGAAAAGTGAAAAAGAAAAAAAGAAATTCACCTAATATTACTTATCTATTAACTTGTATCCTCCATGATGGGCATGATCATAGCATTAAATTTCAAGAGCAAGTATAAGCCTTACTAAAACTTGCCTTGATTCAATGTTTTGAGTCTTTGTTACCAAAAACTTGTAGGTAAGCTATGTTTTTAATGCTTATAATTAGGATTTCACTAAGGTTGTGGTGGTGGGGGTGCCCAAATTCAAGCAAGGGGTGCTTATGCTTTGTTGGTTGAACTCCTCCTCTTGGTAGCTCTTAATTAGCTCTAGAGTCTTAAATGTGTTTTTATTTGTTGATTTGAGAGAAACAAAAGACAAAGCTACCCTTACTACCTATTTATAGAGAGGGAGCGATGATGGAAGAGAGTGGTGATGGAGATAAGGTGGTATGCTACTTAGATGGTGTTGTAATTAAGAAAGGGGGTGTTAGTGCAAAGTTCTTGTGATGGAGCACATCCTAGGTGAGCTTTGTGGAACTTACTTTTTGATATAGGATTTTTCTAAGGTGCCTTTGTGTCAAGAGGAGCATGAGGTGGTCTCATAATTAAGGTACTAAGTGGCAAAATTTTTTGAGCTAAGCAGGCAAAGGTGTTGATGTGGCATAAATATAAGTGTGCTAAGTGTGTCACTCTTGGAGATTGAAGTAGTTCAAGCTTATTGATCTGTTAACTTGAGATTTCTTCATCAAATTGATGTTAAATGCCATATAGAAGTCTTGGTGTAGTAAAACTTTGTTGCAATCCCAAGATCTAGGAGGACCAAATTTGATATTTTAGGAGTTGAAATGGAATATCTTATAAATTTTTTGAAATGGAAAAATCTTATTAACTCCTTAAGCTATGAAATTGCTCCTACTTTTGGGTTTGAGATGTGACAATCTTATTGTGCTTAAGAGCTTTAGAGTGACTTTGTTTAATTAAGGGGAAGCAAAACAAGTGGCTTCACAAGCATTCATTCTAGTTAAGATGGTCACACAAACTCCATGTAGCTAAGTGATAGAAGAAGTTTAAAATGAGCTCTTACATTAAGAGGTAAGAAGCAAGTTGGTACTTAAACATTATAAATGATAGTGGTTGAAAAATCTAAGATGTTTATTGAAAGAAGACAGTGATTGTTAATAAATCTTCTTGTAAACTTCGATGATGAGTATCCATGTAAGGTTTAACTTTTGAAAATAACTAACATTTTGGACCATATATCCCAAAGCTTTACCAGACTTACTATTAGGAAGAATATTCCCTATTTTCATCTCATGTATCTCCAAAACATTCCCCTTGAATAATCTAATTCCAAGCTACTTCAAAGCCCATGTGATCCTTTGGAACTTCTATCTTAAAAATTCAAAACCTATTTACTTCACTTATTTCCAACTCTTTTTATTTGAATCATCTCTTACACTTTTTTTTGGGATTCCTTTTAAACTTCTCTTTAAAATTCAAAACTTATTAACTTCACTTCCCAACCCTTCTTTTTGGAATCTTGCCTTATACTTATTTACTAAGTCCATGAAGCTTGGTGCTTACAAGCAATTTTTCTTATTGAGGTCACTTTTACTCTTTTTAGGGGCTTGTTATTTTTAACATTTAAGGTGATGAACCTTTTAAGGATATGTATGGATATTATAATTTGGCATACAATAAATGAAAGGAAGTTGTGAGTGATGTAAGTGGTTATCAAGAATGCAATTTTCAAGGACTTAGTTGTTAAAAATATTCTATTTTTGAAAGACTTATATGATGTTGTAAGATTTAGTATTATCAATTGAGTTAAATGGACTAACCTCTGGTTTATGATTATCATTTCATAAAGTAATTTTTTTTCTTTTTTTTTTTTGCCAAAGATAATGTGATATTATAAATTAATAGCACCGAAAGCATCCGCTAACTCATTACAATGATCAAATTCACAAACATGGTAGATAATCATCTCTAAATTAGGTGGTAGGTTAATCATCTAAATACAGAGACAATTACAAACACAGGCCTAAGTAGCAACCCAATCAGCTACTCAATTTGCTTCGTGCTTGATTTTGTTGAATTTAATAGATTTAAAGCATGGTAATGGGTTTCCCAAATCACGCAAAAAGATTCAAAATTTCCTTGGAGCTTTGGAAGGACTACAATGGCATTATAAACAACAAAGCAATCAAGTTCAAAAGTTATTAACTTCCACCCTCTCCAAATTGCATATCGCATTACTTCCAACACTACTAAAAACTCCACATTTTTTGGTGAATCAACATCATGTAATTTGAAGCCACCTCCACATATAAATCCTTGATGATCTTTAGCCACAAAATCCATTGCAGCTTCCCTAGAAAAAGGATCCCAAGTGCCATTAGAATTTGACTTTATCTAATCAATCCGAGGGACTGTCCATCTTGTCTAATTTAAGCCACTACATTAGTGTGAAGAAGTAGCAAGTACTCCAAATCTTCTACATCTATTGCAAGGCACTTCTTCCCTTATTCTAATTTGCTGCTCCATATGGCTAGTAGCACTCGTATAATTGATTGACTCACTACATTGTTGTTGCCTTGGTCTCTTATTCATATTGTATCTGATTGCTACAGTGGTACTTGGATGTTCTAACAAATTCTAATCAAGATAAGGAGGGGGATCGCTCTAGGCCACCGTATTGTCTTATGAAGGACCTACAAAAACAAAGGAATGTTGTGTATTGTGACAAGGTAACAGTATGGTTGAACTATTTGACTTGCCAACTCCACCTTGTGCATCTTCCTTAAACTCTCACGTTGTATTGATAGACTTAAGCTTGGTTTTCTCTGCTAGCGCCTTTTTGCAACTTTCCACTATGAAAACTATGTCAGGGGTCTTGGAACTGAAGATAACATCAAATCGCACTTTCCAAATGTTACACATAACAGTGATTATCCTAACAAACAAATCGAGGGACTCCTTTTTACTTCCTACTACACTTTCTACATAATACTTTAACCATGCCTCTAAAGTACTAATTTTATCAACCTTTATATGTAGATCCACAGTAGCAAACCACATGGGTTTTGTTCATGGATAACACAGTAGAACATGTTCTATAGTCTCTTCACGTGAACATAGACTATAACACTTATCATTTGTAATATGTCTTTTCCTAAGGTTGCTTTGAGTTGCCACTGCATTATTCAATGCCTTTATATAAATAATTTAACTTTAGGAAGACATGTGCAAGACCATACTTGAGACCACATGGATTTATCAACTTGATGCGCCATGGAATCACTTGGATTAGCATGATACGGACAACACATAATGAAGTTAAAAGTAGTTTGGATGGTGAAAATTTCTATCTTGTCATCACTCATTGTAATGATTGGCAATGGTATCTATTGGATAGCATCTTTAACTTACCAAATGGCTCTTTCTAGTAACTTATCTCTTCAACCCTTATTAAATTATTGTGGAGATGCTCTAATAGGTGTTTAAAGCTTTATGTGACCTTGCCTTAGGCTTTTTAAATGTCTTGATGAGCTTAGGTCAAGATAAATATGATGAAAAATCTAATAACACTCAAATGAGGTGTGATATTTTGATGATATAAGATTAATTGATTTCTAAAATTTGTGTGTCGGTATATCCATATAAGTCTTTATATACTTCATTCTAATACAATGTTTTCATTAGAATAACATGCATTAAACTATTCAAATCAAATTATTCATTAAATATTTCAATCGAATGAAACTTTCTTTTGTAGATGTTGTGAATTTTCAAGTTAAAATGAATTTTTGATGAATAAATTGTGTTCTTTAAGTGCATTTGCTATATGAATGGGTTTTCTCTAGTGTTGTCTCACTTATCCCATGCATTTTCTTCCTTTCTTTCTTACTTTGTTATAACATGTCTCAAACTCTAAAAACTTGCTTTTAGAAAATTTCACAATATTACTAGGTTTCTAAACGTTAATTGTCAACTTGGAAAGTCTTGCCAAAATTCATTTGGTAAACTATTATGTAATATCATGCTTTGAAATCTGAATTACGTTTGTTAGGATCCATTTCAAATCTTTCGATTTCTATCAATTTTTTTCTTTTTTAAATATAGTTACGTTTAATCAATTGTAAAAATTATAAAAAGATATTATCATAATAATATTGTAAAGTAGTTAAATAAAACTCGAGCAATATTAATCGTTAATTTAAAAATTAATGGTAATTGAAAGATGGAAATGGAGAGAATGAATTTCCCTTTGTCACTATTGCTATGAGTCTTTTTGCCCTCGATTATTTATTTTCTAAAAGTGAACAGTTAGCTTTTACACCCAAACTAGTAAGTATTGTTTACGAAGATTTGTTGCATTATCTTAATGCAAATTTAGTATCTTAAGATAATAATTTTTGTCCATCAAGTTGATTAATGTGGCCGCTTACTTGTCTTAGACAAATACTATCAAATGATACCTGTCATTTAATAAGGGATTTCAAATAAATATTAATAATCGGCTAATAGGAACGGCAATACTTATTAACAAATAATAGTATGAAAACTTTTAAATAAAAATTAAATAATGTGATCACTTTGGAAGCAAAATTCATAGTACATGCTCTTTTTTTTTTTGGTCTATTTGCCTTATAAATTGCCTTATTTCATATCGTATCGGTATCATCTGAAACATATACATATATTAACTAAACCACAATGGCTTCACTGAACATGAATTATGACTATAATCTGCCTCTGCATCTCATTTGCTGCATTATTGTCATTTTCTCTCTAGTCGTTATTCCCTCTCGTGCTCAGAATTCCCAGCAGGACTACCTCGATGTCCACAACATGGCACGCAACCATGTTGGAGTAGCAAACGTTGCATGGGACAACACTGTGGCAGCCTATGCGCAGAACTATGCCAACCAAAGAATCACTGATTGCAATCTAATTCACTGCGCCAGTGGACCTTATGGCGAGAACCTCGCCAAAGGCAGTGGCTCGTTCACGGGTGCCGCCGCCGCCAACTTGTGGGTGCCCGAGAAGGCATACTACGATTACAATTCGAATACTTGTACAGAAGGAAAGCAATGCCTGCACTATACGAAATTGATATATGAAATGATAAAATTGCGTGCTTTTTTTTTTTTTTTTTGTCTTTAACATCTTGTGTCTAAGAATCCATCTATATGGAAATGTAAAAGACTAGATCTACTTCACCACATGTCCTTGGTGTGTAGAAGATGGGCCGTTACATCATTCCTAAAACTAAAACAAAGATAAGAAAGAGTTTAGAACTTATATCTCACAAATCATTTCATACAAATTGATATAGTACTTCACCTCCTACAATACAATATCCACCTTATGGCACAGTTGTTATGTTCTATATTTGGATCTTATCCTTCCACCTAATAGTGTTAATTTTTAGGGTCCGAATTTCAACTTTTATACTTTATAGTTTCACCTTCTAAATTTAGCTTATAACCTTCTATATTTAGGTCTTAACATTCTACTTTTCATGCAAACCTTCTCCCATTTGTTAAATTAAGTTTTGAAGCACTTTTTTTTAATAATGATTTTCAAAAGGTCTCCTATATATGTAGAAAACCTCTATTCCAATGTATCAATGTATCAAACATGCCATTATTATCTTTAGAAAGATTGTATTGTAAATACTTATTAATAAAAGATTATAGGTTATATTATGAGAGAAATGAGATAATAAATTTAATAAATAAAAGTTATATTAAATATAATATTTAATAATTTCAAACTTTGTAATATTGAAAGAATACTTAGATTTAAAATTTCAACTGATTTAATAGCAACTTTTCTTTGGGCTCAAGCAATACATAAAACAAAATGACATTGAATTGATGAGTATTTGCTATTGTAATGATGCTATTTCAATAATGACTCCACCAATAATAATCAAATATTTAAACAGTGAAAATAATGTATATAAATACCTTAATTTACATCATATATTCAAGTATTTAATTATAATATCAAGTTTCTAAAGAGGGATTTTTCTCTCTAGTTTCTAAAGGGAGATTTTTCTCTTCATAGGAGAGTTTTCACACCTTTAGGGTGTTTATTAAAGTTTCTGTTATTTTCTCTCTTACTCTTCATACATGGACTTTATGTGCTTTTCTTCAATCGTTCGCATCATCTCACCGATTTGTGCATTTTGTTTTCAGTAATTAAGCTCATCTTAATCCATTTGTTCATCATCTGCATTAATTTCATCATCACCGTCCTAAATCTTGTGAGTACCTATCAGCTTAGTTCGAGTATTTCCCACTGTTTCATCACATCTTCTTCTTGTCATCAGCTACGGTTTATATATATATATATTTGTTGTCTTCTTATTCTACAGACTTTTCTGTCTTCTCCGTTGTTTTGTGATTTTCTTCTCTTGTTCATTGCATAGACTAATTTTTCTGTTACAGATCTATGGCATCCTCTTCAGTAACTAGTACCCATACGACTCTAAAGCTCGATGAAGGATCCTTGATTGATCATAGTGCAAAGTTACCTGGAGAATGCAGTGAAAAGGAGATATTAGTGATAGCAAGAATTGTTTTAGATTAGTCATTGAACAAAACAGTTGTCATGAACATCTTGAAAAACACATGGAAGGGATATGGTATTAGATCTATCTCCTACATCAGATCTAATTTGTTTTTGTTGAGTGTTGCTAATAGCATGCACTTTGTGAAGTTAATGGAGGAATGTCCACGGTCTGTGTAATTAGTCACTGTATTATGATGGAAGAATGGAAAAAGCAGTTGCAATTGGAGGACATCTCTCTGAATACACTCGATATATGGGTGCAGATTCATGGTCTAAAATTAGAGTGTATGACTTTGGTTTCTGCTCAAGTGACTGGAAGTAAGATTGGGGAAATTGTTGAAATTGAGCTGGTTGCCTCGGAAAAGGGAGATAGAAGGGCGTTTCTGAGGGTTAGAGTGAAGCTATGTGTTGACGACCCTATTAAGTCTCATGTATGGATTAGGAATAATCGAGGCATGAGATATAGGGTTTTGTTCAAATATGAATGTTTAAATGATTAGTGGTTTAATTGTGGTCGTTTGGGCCATTTTAGTAAAAATTGTGAGTATGAGAAGGTAGTGGATGATTGTATAGGTCCCAACTTAAGAGTGACTGTTGTGCATAAATGGAGGAAGGGGGAAATGCATTTGAGGGACATGTCCAAGCAAAAGAAAATGTGAATCAAAATATTTTTACTCATGTCAACACACCCCTGCAAATTAAGTCTCAGGATTCTATCAAGCCACAAATTAAACCCTTACAAAATACTTGCCTAAAGTCTCCTATCCTTAACCCTAAGAGTAATACTTATGAGAGCCCTGTACCATTAGAGCCCACTGTTTACCTAGTCTCCTTGAACACACCATTCGAGTGAACCCATGTTCAATCCCCTATATAGACCAAAGCAGCTAACCTTGTTATATCTGACTCTTCTATCCCTAACCTGTTGCCATCTATGACCTACCCTATGAATTGTTCTCTAAGTGACTCAATGTCATCTGACCATTGTCTGGATTTGTATAAGGGAGTGGCTAATTGTGATAGGATTGAGGCTAAAGAGTTTGACATGGAATTTAATATTTCCTCATTGGTGGGATAGTTAAGAAGTCAGTTTCCAGTGATTTTACCTCTCATGGAAGGCTTTCAAGTGCACTAAAGAAGGTACATGTTAAGAGATGAAGGGAGGATGAAGAGGAGTGGGATGCAGTGAAGAGGAGTAAAATAGATGAAGTTCTTATGATTGTGTTAGGGATGCATTCGTGGGGAAAACATATATGCGGAGAGAAAACCAAGGCACAACCGCAGTGCAGGAAGAAGTTCCACAGACCCATGGCGCCAATGCAGTGCAGGAAGAAAATCAAGGTGCAACCACAGTGCAGGAATGAGCTCCACAGGTCCATGGCGCCAATGCAGTGCAAGAAGAAGCCAGTAGATTGGATGAGTAGCTATTTTGAGCAGATTCTATTTTAGGCATTTGAGTATTAATGTTGCAATTTTAGGATTTATGATATTGTTTCCAGTTATTGTTATCTCTAGAATAGGAAAGTCGCTGTCCACTAGAATAGGGGTTTCTATTACAGTAGAGTTAATTTAGGAAAGAAAGACAGTATGTATTGGGATTTTTAGAAAGGAATAAGGAGGCAATTTTTACTTACAAACTATTCGAGATCAGATTCTCTCTCTAGTTGAGGTCTCAGGTATTTAGGTCCCTGTAACGATCTGACTTGTCTTTTCCCATTTCCATCATAGGAAGAAAGAAGAACGACAACAAGGGAAGGTTTTCCCGCCTCGATATTGATTTCCTGGTGAATCGTCCGGTGACTCGAGCTTGGGCAAAAGACACTAACAGATTGGTAGTGGTGGAAATGAGGAAATGTTGCTGCCAGAAGTGGGAGATTCTATTGTTAACAGAAGGAAAAGTCCAGTAAAAGGCAAAAAAAGTGAAAAAAAAAATGATAAAAGCAAAAAAAAAAAAAAAAAAATTGTTGCTGGAGTGAAAAAATATGGTGGAAAAGTAAGAAAAGAGGTGAAAATTATGTGTCATACTGTTGAAGAGTTTTGTGATTTGAATAATTGGGTGGTAAGTACCAATATCTAGCTGTGAGTTCATAGGCGGTGATGTCTGACCTTCAACAGCCACACGTTAACCATGATGCTCTTAAGTTGGAACTGTCAAGGGATTGGGCCTACCGAAACAGTTAGAAACTTATATGGGCTAACAAATAAATATAATCCTAGTTTAGTGTTTTTAATAGAAACAAAAAATAATGTAAATAAGTTGCAAAGGATAAGGAATCGGTTGAGGTATAGAGGAAGTTTTTATGTGGCAAGAAGAGGTATTGCGGAAGTGCAGGCATTGTGGTGGAATGGGAGTTGTGATGTGGATGTTTCTTATGCTGATGATTATATGATTGACACTAGTCTTAGGATGGAGGATGGAAGTTGTATGGGAAGAATATCATGGATCCACTCTTCAACAGATTTTAATCTTAAAAATTTGTGGAATAGTTTACGGGAGATGGCTGTGGGTGTTAGAGAGGTTTCCTCTCTAAAATCTTAAAAATCTTAAAAAGGAATTAGTTCGATGGAGTAAAAAACTTTCCTCAACAATAGGAAAGAAGCTAATTGAATTATGGAAGAATTGGCTAGACTTCAAAGCAATCATAGGGGGACTTGATATGGAAGAGGAGGAGAAATTACTTGGTCAGCTTAATTTGCTTTTGGAAAAATGAAGAGAAGTTTTGGCACCAAGGAGCTAGAGGTCATTGGATAAAGAGTGGGGATATGATTACTTCCTTTTTTCCTCATACTACCATATGTCGAAGAAATAAGAACAAAATTCGTTGGATCCGAAATATGGAGGGAGAATGGATTGATAGTGAACAAGACATTGTAGCAGAGTTTAAAAATCATTTTGAGTCTCTTTTCGTCTTGAGAAGAGAAAGGGATGGGAATGCATGTTTGCAATGGGTGGATTGCGTGGATAATGAAGATATGAATGCTATCTTGTGTAGTGATGTAGATGACGAGGAAATTAAAATGGTTGCTTTCCAACTTGGACGTCTTATTCACCTAGCTTTGATGGTTTTTCAGGGATTTTTTATCACAGATTTTGGTCAGGTGTAGGTACCTCAATTATTGATGTAGTGAATGCTTTCTTCTGTACAGGTTCTTTTCCCAATTCCTTAAATTCTACTAATCTCATTCTTAGTCCTAAAGTCCTTGCAATGTATCTCATTATTGTCCTATAAGTCTGCAATTTCTTATATAAATTCATTTCTAAGATAATGATCAATAGATTGAAACCTTTTGCTAGGTGAGCTTATCGTCGAAAATCAGAGTGCATTTATATCAGGAAGAATGATTTATGACAATGTGTTAATTGCAAATGAGGTGTTTCACTTTTTAAAAAATAAAAAAGAGGGAATCAAAGTTTCCGTTCACTTAAAATGGATACGAGCAAATCATATGATCGAATTGAATGGGCTTTTTTAAAGAAGGTGCTACTTAATATGGTTTTGCTCCTAGAAGGCCAATTAGGTTATGCATTGCATGTGTTCTGTTGAATTTAATATTATTTTGAATGGAAAGAAGATCAGTTATGTGTGTTCTACGAGAGGTTTGAGACAAGGAGATCCCTTGTCACCCTATCTATTTATTTTGGTAGCTGATGTTCTGTTCAAAGGAATAGGGAAGTATTTTACAGAAGGACAGTCGTCTGGCTTGACTATTAAGAATACATGTCCTAAACTTTCTCATCTATTTTTTGCAGATGATTCCTTATTTTTATGTAAGCTAACACCAAAGAGGTTCGGACACTTACGATGATTCGAAGGCACTATTGAGACGCATCGGGAGAGAAGGTTAATGTTAGCAAATCAAGTCTCTATTTTAGTGTTAACGCCAGAAGGGAAGTAAAGTTGGATGTTTCTAGAGCTTTGAGTATTCCTGTTATTGATGATCCTGGTCCGTGTTTGGGTCTTCCTACTCTTGCAGGAGATTAAAATATGAGGCTCTATCTTTTGTTAAAGACAAAATCATTAAGAAGTTAAAAGGATGGAAATAGTCTTTGCCAAGCGAAGCGGGGCTTGAAATTCTTATTGTGTCTGTCGTGTCAACTATTCCTACATACTCTATGACATGCTTTCTCTTCCTTGTTAAATGGTGCAATGAGGTGAATGCATTAATAGCACAGTTTTGGTGGGGGCAGAAGGGGAGAGAAAACAAGATACATTGGAGTAGTTGGGAAAACGTAACTCGTCCTAAGGAAAGAGGAGGGATAGTTTTCAAAGATCTACATCTATATAACCTAGCTTTGCTTATAAAGTTGGCTTAGAGGTTGGAAACTAATTTGAATGCTCTCTAGGCAAACGAGTTGAAGGGCATTTACTTCCTTGAAGTAGATTTTAAACATGCTATTAAGGGGGGGAAACCATCGTGGGCCTGGGTTAGTCTGTCGGAGGGGAAGAAGATTTTATTTGAAAATATACTATGGAGGCTGAGGAGAGAGGATCGAAAGGATATTTGGGGGGATAATTGGATTCCTTTAATGGATGGATACAAGATTGTGACTTGGCATGCTAGGGAGGAGGTTCAGATACGAGACTTGATTGATCATAGTACGAGATCATGGAACATTAGCCAATTGAGATGTTATTTTAATTCTAAGGAAATCGAGTGTATTACAGCCATACCTTTATATGACTGTCAATAGAGCGACTTCGTCATTTGGCCCTTTACTCGGCATGGTACCCGCACTATTAAATTGATCTATTGTCACATTAAGGAAAGCCTTCACAAAGTAAATCAGAGTTCTCCATCTTCCTGAAAAAGCATGTCGAAGCAACAGTGGAAGAAAGTGTGGAATGTTGATACCTTACCTAAGATCAAGCATTTCCTATGGAGATTCGTATCCAATACCCTCCCTACATTTGAAAGGCTACATAGAAGAAGGATTCACTCCTCGCCGCCATGCCCTTTCTGCAGTGAAATCGAGACTGTGGAGCATACATGACTTGTGGTTGGCGGAGGCTGTTTGGTTCGGACGAGCGGAGATAAGGATTGTGAAGGAGAGAGTGGGTCGATTTATTGATTGGTTGGAGGAGACGAGCAATGTGGTGGTTGTGTTGAAGGGTTGGAAGGCCGAGTTTGAGAGAAAAGCTAGTGCCTTGGCTTGAAATATTTGGAAGGCTAGATGTAGTGCGATTTATGATGGACAAAAGGTGTGTCTTGCCTCTGTTATAGCGAGGTCTGGGTAGTGTAAAAGAAAGGATGAAGAAGCAAAGGCTGTCCCTTTAAGAGAGAAACAGCCTATAGAGACATTGTGGAGCTGTCCAGAGCGTTCGTGGGAAGAAGGTAGCAATCAGGCGACCATAGGTGTTATCGTGAGAGATTGGAGGGGTCAGGTAACTAGTGGAAGGGTTAATACTGTTATGTGCTATTTGGCAGAGTAGCCAGAGGCATGGGCTCTTTTGCAGGGGGGTTCAGCTTGCTGTGGAGAGTAGCTAGCAATATGTTAAATTTGAATCTGACTGTTCAAATTTAATCCATGCAATGAACGAGCCGATGAAGTCTTCTCATTGGGCCGTTGTTCCTTTTGTGCAAGAGATTAAAAGTCTAGGCCAAGATATTAATGGGAATTTTTCCTTTGATATTATTAGTAGAAAAGCAAATAGTATTGCTAATTAGGTAGCTTCAAACACAAAGAGATGGATGTACCCTCTTTGATTTTTCTTGCTGTAACTCTTAGAACAATGTATCCCCTTCGGTTGCCCATCCGGATTGTGGGTAATGGGTAATGCAATACATATCTTCTTTTGGCAAAAATATAATAATATATATATATATATAATTGATGAAATACAATTAAACAGTCTTTCGAAGACAACGCCTATTGCAATACATGATTACACAGACAACATGGAATAAAATTATATTATATTATATTAGCTTGGGATATTATTCTTCGTTCTACGAATTCGATCGTCCAAACTTGGAAAAAAGATCCATTGGTGGGCCGGCCCACATTGAAGCCATCAAAACCATCCGACTGGATCCTTGAATCTTAAAAAATTATAGTTATAGGATGATTTTAGCTTCAATCTCCCTTTCAAAAATTAAAAAAAAAAAAAAATTGTATCCTCCCAAGCCTAAAAACCATGATGTATTTATCCTATCATATTAGTTATTTGATTTGATGATTGCTGGGATTGACAAGTTGTGGGATTGCCTTTTCTTATCTTTTAAGTTTCATATTCACTTTATTGTTAGATTGAAGTTTTGAGATCATATCCTTAAAAAAAAATCATAGCTATAAAAGTTTGAGCTAGTAATAGACTTAGGATCACTTTTTTTACATGTTAAACTAAGTAAAGTCGGTCTCTTACATATGGAATATATATTTTTATATTAAATAAGCTTGAAAAAATAATAATAATAAAGAAAGAAAGAAAAAAAAAGAGAGAAAATCATGATAACATTCTTTCTATAGACTTTTTTGGTTGAATGGTAGTTGACATTATTGTACTCATTGTGCCATTTTTTGGGTTAGCTTTTGCATACTCTCTTGCTGCTTTTTTAAGAGTTTGACCATTCAAACTAGATCTTTTTTTTTCCTCGTTTTTATCGGTATTTATGACTTTTGATTTATATTCATCTTATATCTAATTTGTGCCACCCATTTGTTCTTTTAATTTCTCAAAAATCATTGATATCTAATTATTCGATTTTTAAACTATATTAAAACGATCCTAAAATACACATCAATATTAAGATATTATTTAGGTATTATATTTTCATGATACAACATTGAGCATATTTTTTAATTTATTATTTGATTTATATATATATTGATTTATGTTTAAAGATAGGAAATTTTTATAATATATTTAGTGATATAAAAATCTATTTCATATTATAAAATAAATATATTTTTAAAGTTTTGAAAATAATTCTAAACCAAGATTTTAAATGATTAACATACACCATTTTTTTTTCTTTTTTTCCATTGAGTACAAAATAAATATATGGTAAAAGTCCGTATTGATTACTTTGTCCACTTTATGTGGTATAAAATGGTGTGTTACAATGTTCGTCTTATATCGTATTATATACTTAAGATAAAAGTCCCACAAGATTAGATTTATCATGTCATTGCTATGCTGTGTGTGCGCAGGCCAATTGAAAATGTTGGAAGTGGTGGCGAGTGGGACATCACTGCCTTGTCCCTTCCACAATAAAATTAAGAAGAAAATTCGGATAATTACAATTTACAATGGACAATACCTAACAACAAAAGAATCCAAATAAATACTCCCTTTCCTTCTTTCATTGTGTAATCATTTTCACGTGAAATTTAAAAAACCCCAACACAAAGGAATCTTGGACCCTTTGAAAAGATTATTCTCCTAGTCCCCTATTGAAATCATGACTTTATTTCACATTAAAACACTAGTGATTAAACTATATCCAAAATAGAATTCGTTGTTATCCATTAATGTCATCACTCGATTATTCTATTTTATTTACCACATAAAATTCCAAAGTTTACATGATGTAAGAAACCATATAAACAGTACAAGGAAAATGAAATATTCCAAGTTTCAATCATGAAACACTATAATCCTTAGGCGTATTTCTCACCTTCTCTCGGCTAATACTATTCCAACCTACTCAGCTCAATCATGAAACACTATTCAAAAGGGGAAAAAAAAAAACCTAAAACTAAAATCCATCTTCAAATGCGTTATTACTCGGCGAAAATACTAAACCCCAAAAAAAAAAAGAAAAAAGAAAAAAAGAAAGCTGCATTGTAAATGAAAATGAAAAATGGGTAAGTGTAGGACAGTCGAATAAATCTTGTCCGTCCATTCATCAGATTACGTTCACACAACCCGTTCGATCTGCATAATATTTTTTTTATTACCTGTACAAATTATATACAAAAAATAGAATAAAAAAGAAAGAAGTGAACAAAGTCATCCATTTCTCATCCGGAAAATTACCAAAAAAAAAAAAAAGAAAATTTATTTTCAGGGAATTTATATTTAAACAGGGACAAAAGACGGCTTCAACGGAGCGGGATCGAAACCGAACGGAGCTGCGGGATGCTGCCACACCTTGAAAACCGGCTTCTTCTCCGGCTCGGCTCGCGTCTCGTCACGAGACTTAATCTCAGCCGTCCGTTCGATCAACTTCGGCGATGTGGGCGATAGAGCGAGCGGTGAGAGGAGTGGTATCGCCGCGTTCCATTGCGTAGGGCTTATTTGGAGAGAAGCCGGTGCGCGCTTCTTGAGCCGGCTGGACTGGCGCCGGTTCCTCTCTTCAGATCCTTTACTTCTTGTGGTGATGGTACTCCTATCTGCCATTTGAGTAATGAAACAAAGTTTATGGGGGTGGAAGGTTGAAATAATCGAGATTTGGGGGAATCAGATTATGGGTATCCGTGTTTCAGATCGGAAATGTATGGCTGTATGCTCAGATAAAGAAAGCAGGAGAGAGAGATGATACTGTGAGGACAGAGAGAGAGAGAGAGGAGATGGGTGTTACTATATAGTAGGGGGGAAAGGAGCCACGTGAAAAGGGAGACTAGAAGTGGTCAAGGAAAGATAAGGACTTGGCTTTGAAAGGGACTTTGGGCAACGAAAGGTTCAAAATTCGAAGCAATAGATAATTAGTTTAATTAAGCTGGGTGACCCTTTTGAGGATGCGAAAATTAGTCAGAAGATTAGCTAAATCCAGCAAAGGGTCTCATATTGAGAAAAAAGCTTTATCTGATATTACACGTCACGCCACATAATCATACATACTAAATCTTTATTTTTTTTAATGTCCCTATTAATCATATTTATATATTTAGATAAAATATCAATATATAAAAAAAAAAATTTATTTCACAATTATAGGTAATTTTATATTATTGTTCGAGACATATTTGACATATCTATAATGGGTAAATATAATAAAATTTAAATACATAATATTAATAACGGGTAGTTTTTAAAATAATTATCATTCATACTATTATATTCAAATTCTATTAGTATTTATTTAGGCTTATATAATTACATGGTTTAATACTTATAATTTTTTTTTCCTTTTGTAGCTTAATGCACGATTATATTGTTTAATTTTTTAATTAATCCCAACATTGTAACTCTTAATGCCTTTTTGCTTGTAATTTAGATGGTCGGACATGTTTGGTGTATAAAATTTTAGAAAAAGATGGGTTGTTGAAAGAATTTATTCTGTTTAATGACAGAATTTTTGTTCCACACATTCAATAAGATAAAATCTTAGGAGTAAATTTTAGTCATTAACATATATCTATTATTATATTTGAGTTTTGTTATAAAAATAGATTTTTTTTATTAAATACTTATCTTAGTTTCGCATTATCTTTTAATTTGTCTCGAGCTAGTTACCAAGATGGATGGGTATAAATAATTTTTTTCTTGCCCATTTTCTTATTTTTATTATTTTATTGTACTTATTGTTTATGATTATATTATATAATTAAATATATTTAATAATATCATCTTGTTAAATTAATTATTGTGGATCTAACACATGTCATGGATGAACGAAAACTTATTTTTATAAGAGTTTAAAAATGTTAAGAACTCAAATAAAAAAAAAAAGAAACAATGACTCAAATAAAAAAAGTGGGTAAACTTTAAAAATTAAAAAAATATTTTTCTCTAAAAATTTTAACTCTAACAAGTATTTGATAAATTATGAGTTCAATACATAAAACGGATATTCTTTACTTATTATAAGATAATTATTTATTTTATTTTATTTATTTGAGAGGCATTTTCAGGGGATCACACCCATTTGGCAAACAAAGAAGATATTACTAAATATCTTGTCTAGTTCTAGCCTTTAAAACTTTGTAAAATACTATAATAATCTCTCATAACTCGATTTCCTTATTACATGATATTTGAAGGATGGAATTAGTGACATTTCCTTCCCAAGCGTAGATTTTTGTATTATAACTTGCATGTATCTAGTGTTTTTGCTCAGAAGAAACTTATTTATTATTTCATAGGATTAAAAGAAAACTTGTTTAATATAGGAATGATAAATTGGTAGAAGATATATAATTTAATTATTCGTGGATTTCATATATATGACTTGATGTGCATTGATGTTTTCTAGAAAATTATTATTATTATTATTTTATTATCACTTATGCCCTCTCTTTTTCCACACACATATCTTTTCATTTTATGTTGCTTGAATCACCTTGTTCTGAAATTATGTAAAAAAGAAATTACATCAACAAGTTTTACACAGAATTGTTTTTCATAAATAAATTAAATTTCTCGCCAACATACATAAATAGTGGATCCTTAAATAGATTTGACTATGTGTCTTAAAAAGCAAGAGATTTGGAGAACAACTAATATTTTTAATGAATGTCTTAATGTGGTCATGGATTGAACTTCAAATTTGTCAAATTGAGGTTGCCATTTGGAAGCCTGGCCAGATGAAAATCACAACAAACGATTCACATGTAGCATCTTTTCAGAAGAGCATAATTCTATGATGACCTGCATTGTATTGTTACTGTTTGATTATCATAAAAATTAAATATATATAATGAATTATTTTTAAAATTTTAAGATGTATATTTTTTAATAATTCCAAAAGATTTTACACAATTAAAAAATAATGATACGATACTGGAACAATACGGTATAATTTCTCTTTGATATGATATTAACCATTGACACAAAAGAGTAGACTTTCGACTGTGGGTGGACTTTGTATTGCCCGAGTGAGTATGTATCTTATTTCATATTGAATTCCTATTAGTATAAAAAGTATGTATAATTAAATAAAAATCACAATTAAATGGTTTATATTAAAATCATGTTTATTTCTGTCTTTTTTAACTGTTTTTTTTTTTTTTAATCTTATCGGTTTGTTATCGTGTGATCTTATTGTATTGGAAATTGCCTTCCGGCTATTTATGTTCTATTGTATAACTTGAATCATTAAATATTATTCAATGTTCGTAGAAAAGATGCACGAATATGTCTACCTAGTACCTATCCATCACAGGTAGACCTTATGCAGTTTAGGTGATTAAACACATTGTTCTTTACTCAGTAACATACGAGATTAACAAGTAAAGAGTGCCGAAACACCACCATCTCAAGGAGTATACAAGCCCATTCTATCTTTAAAATTACATTTACAATGTTGGTATAAATGTTTTATTTGATCCGTTGGAATCATTTGGAATTGAATAGATTTGTATGTAATTAGGATTGTAATGATAAATTCATTATTGTGTTTGAAAGCATTAATGGAATAAAATGTGTATAAAGTAGTATTTGTTAAAAATATCCTTAATTATTAGATATTATAATTAGATTGAAGGTCTTTTTTTTTTCAGTGATTAAATTCAAACTTAATTTATCCAACCTAAATATTAGTGTTTATAATTATTACATTAGGTTATAAGGGCCTTGGCAATTAAATTGAAGGTTAATTAAGTAATTTTAATTAATAATAATTAATGAGGGTGGAATGTAATTGTGATTTTGCTTCCTAAAAACACTTCTAAACATGGAAAAGGAATGTAATCTAAAATTGTGATTTTATTCTAGGTTCGTCTCTATATACTAAATATAGCGTAAAAATATATAATTTTCAAATCCAGTTTAAATGCAAAAACCTATTTAAACTGAAAATTTGTTATCAATTTATGTGGATGCTTCCTTTTTCAACTTATTACTCACCATATTTTAAGATATTATAATAATGTAATACTGGAATTGTTATAAAAATATTGACTTTAGAATTGTAAATCCAAGGGATCTTGCTAATGATAAACTAAATGATAATCTAGAAAGACAAGTAGGAAAGTAAAATAACGAACTTGAAAGGAAACAATGTATATAAAAACAAAGTAAAATACTATTTATTTCATAACAACACTAGGTCCATATTTTTATCTATTCTCTTTATATCTCACCGTCCTATAGATTGAACTCCTAAATTTTCTAAAGATTCACAACTTAGGTTTTGATATTACTTAAGTAGTAATGCTCTAAAACTTATGACATAACAACTTATCATGTATCATTATTAGCTAATGACATGCAAAGGCTTAACTAAACGCCTACAATCTCCAAAGAACAATTGCTTTAACTATAACCATAGATGCAATATTAACATCTTTATATAGTAATATGAAGCACTTACAGACGAGCCACTCCAATAACAAATATAACTTATAAGTAAATTGGAGTCTAGCTCCTACTTCAATTGTCAAATGACATAGCGAAAATCTCATCATAGACTGTTGGAGTTTATCTCTATAATAAACTAACTATAATAACTGAGAACTTAGAGCTAAGTCCACAACAACCATAACTAGCTATCAACAAGTCTATTAGATAAACTCCAATCTTGTCATTGCTGGTCATCATCATAGTATTAGTAAATATCGCCGCTCTCTCCATCTTGGTAGTACTAATAATTATCCATTGACTCATCATAATTAGTGTACTCATTATATACACCTGCAACTGTAAGAGATAAGAGATGAGCTTAAGCTTAGTACGTGACTATCACATATACATGCACATGTGAAACAATTCTCAAGTCACATACAGTTAATGTAATATGTATCACAATCAATCAATCTAATTATCTTTTGATTTAGTCCATCAATCACCATAAGGATACTCATAACCCTACTCACACTCGATAGTATATATATAATATAATCTTAGGTTTGAAATTACCACATTCGGCCTCAACTTTCAAAATTGGTATTTTAAACTGCCACCATTAGCTCTAATACCCCTAAATATACCTGGATTATATTGATATGCAACTTCACATGAGATATCAACACATATTGATCAACAAGTGCCTTATAAGGTTTTGCCATGTCCGACCTATAGACCAAGTTACGCATAAGCAACAAATAAGTAATTAGTTGGATTTTATTAAGTTTATTCAATTTCCATTCTTAGTACACACAAACAACATACATGAAAAACATGCACCTATAATAGGTGGTCTAACTAATTCTTAAAATTCCTAAACTCTAACACTTGATATACAACACAAATACACTCGCTTAGTACTTATTTAAGTTGATTGTAAATCAATTTTTCTCTCTTTAACAATCTATTTGACCTTTTGTCCAAGTATTTGTCTAACTTTTATTCCCCTTAGCCATTTACAGGACCTTTTGACTAACTTTTTTATTATACTCAGCTTAACTCACACTTTACTGCACCTTTTAAGTAACCCTATAGACTTATTCTATTCAACTTAATTTTTTACAGCTTCTTTTAAGTAACCTCATGACTAAACTCTACTCAACCTTTTACTCTCTAGATCGTGTAATACTCAGTTTACCAACCCTCTACACAACCCTTTGCTAACAAGAAATCAACACTTTGTAGTTTTGCTAACCCTTTGATACGTCCTCTAGGCACTAGCAACTTATTACACTATATTCTGGTTACCCTCTAACTTATACTCTAAGGACTAAAAACTATGATGTTGTATTTTTGCCCATCCTCTAACTCACCCTCTAACTTACCAATTGGGCATCAGAAATGCACCACTTACAATTTTCTATAGAGTTTTCTTTCTTCCATCCTTACAAAACATCATCAAACTCCATCTAACACGTATCCACTTCATAGTACTCCTAAAAAATTTGTATAACCCATCGCAAAGTTCAATATCTTCAATGGAAACATTCAAATAATCAACTTTTATTCTTTAATCCATAAAGAAAATACAATTAAATAAAAAATTACTTGATATCTTGAATAACTCAACACCTACAATTGAAACTCCTACGACTTTATGATTTGAGACACCCAAATGTGTTTTTAACACAAACCTATATCGAAAAATACTTGAACATGATCCAAAAATCCAAACTTACCAAGAAAACTCTTTAAAAACTCATCCTTTAATGCTGCTCCTTTCCAAGAACATGTCAAGTGTCTATTTTTATCCATCTAATTCACGTTAAATACTAAGAAATGTAGAAAATAGGGAAAAATTTGAAAGAACAATAAACTTATCTTCAATTTTTGTTGTGTTTTGCAAAAAAGGAGAGCTAACTACTAAGGAAAAAGAAAAGAATGTGAGGAAAGGGGAATAAAGAGACAATGGAGGGAAGAGGAAGATATGGTGGTTTTGAAAGATAGGCAGTTGGGATTTTTTAAAATACAATTACAAAACTACCATTATTTTATGTTATTATTATTATTATTATTTTGGTTGGATCTTATAGACACAAATGTAGTTCCTCTAGATTCATACATGTAGGAGTAACCCATCATTGAAAGTACTAGCGTGTCTTGTGAAATTACTTGTGGTATTGGTACTAGGTTAAAATAGTGATGTGCTTAAGGACATAACTACTAAGACATCCAATAACTTAATTCTATAAATTCTATAGAGAATCCCTAATTTTAGCAAAATTAAGGTTTTAAGATCTTATGGAGATATGGTGAACAAACACTCTTGGATATGACTCACCAATAACACACACTTGCCTAATTAATTCAAGGATATGACACACACAAGAATCGATTAAAGAACTCACTACAATCCTAAGATTGATAAGATTATATAAAAGAGTAAATATGGACTAAAAAATAAAATGTTTTTCATTCAATTATGTCCACAGGTTTGAGTACCACGTTATTACATGAAAAATGGTAGAATAGTAACTAACAAGGAAGAAAAAGAAAAGAGAGACACGCATGGGTACATGATTGCCAACACTGGGCGTGTTGGTGGTTGTGTATCTCTCTTTGAGAAAAAATCTAAGAGAATACGTTTGTGTGAAGGCCATCGTGTAGGGGTACATGATCAGAAACATGGTCATTCCTACCCCGTGTGCCTCTTGGGTTGATGCGGACATCGTGGAGAACACAGAAGTTCACACGGGTACAGGCACAGCCAGAGACATGGCCGTGTGTTCCAGTAGAATTCTCACAGAAGCTTACACGAGTACAGGCACGGCCAGAGACACGACCGTGTGTTCCAGTAGAATTCTCACAGAAGCTGACACGGCCTAGAGGCACGGCCGTGTATGCGACCGTGTACTGCGCTTACCACACGCCCAGAAACATACACGGCCTAGAGGCACGACCGTGTATGCGATAGGTTATAGACGTGTATATCATTATTTATTTCCACGTGTACGCTTAGATTTTTCCCTTTTAGATATTTTACGGGGAAGTATATATACTCTTTTGTCAGATATATTAGGGTTACATTTTAATCATATTTTGAAACACTTCGAGAGAGAATTATCTCCGTTTATCGGTTGTGCGCAACCAAAGTTTGCATCAAAGAATCCTTCTTTGTTGTTGTGAAACCAATCCATATTCGGATTCGTTTCGTTACGCTTTCCTCGCTGTGTCAGTTGGTATCAGAGCAAGGCAATTTCCTGTGGAGATGTCGGCTAACGGTGGTGTTGATGGCGGTCGCGTTCTCGACCTTGATCGAGAAGCGGAAGTCCAAAGAGTTAATTAATGGGCTCCGAGGGCAGTGATTGAAACCATGGAGCAGAGGCTCGGGCGTGTAGAACAACACCTGGAGGATCTGATGGCGCGGTTCGACGCCATGGTGATGGACCACAATGGTCACAGGGGCGTCGTTGGGAATCGACCGGGGGTAGCAGTTGCTCGCGGCGGCCTCATCAATGACTTTGTTGCCGGAAACCAATGGAACCGGAGAATTGAAGAAAGCTCTTCTAAGGAAGAGGACGGAATTTTGCAGAGGAGGGAACAACCACCGAGAAGGGGTGGTGTTGTTGGTGGCGGAAGATATCGTGGAATAGATGACCGGAACGAACCAGCATATGGTGGTGGGTATCGACGCAATCACCAAGGGTTCGACCATGCTGAAGGCGGAGACTTCCGTCTTAAGGTAGATATCCCTTCTTTTAATGGCAATTTGAATATAGAAGAGTTTTTAGATTGGCTGGCGGAGGTCGATAGGTTCTTTGATTATATGGAAGTTCCTGAGGATAGAAGGGTGAGAATGGTTGCTTGTAGATTGAAAGGCGGTGCATCTGCATGATGGGATCCATTGCAGCACCGTAGGTAAAGGGAAGGGCGGCAACCTATTAGGTCATGGTACCGCATGAGGAATCTGCTGCAGCGGGATTTCTTGCCATCCGATTACGAGCAAATTCTTTTCCAACAGTATCAACGGTGCCGACAAGGGCAGAGGACGGTGCATGAATACACCGCGGAGTTCATGAGGTTAGCGGAGAGAAATGATTTGAGGGAGACTGAGGGTCAATAGGTGGCATGGTTTGTAGACGGGTTGAAGCCTCAGATTAGAGATAAGATAGGAGTGACAGTGTTTAGAACCGTGAATGAAGCCAATAACTTGGCTTTCCGGGCGGAAATGATGATACAAGAGCAGAGCGTAAGGTTTGGAGGAAGTAAAAGGACGTACACTTACGAGAATCCTGATAATAGTAGTAGGGTGACTGGTGAGAGACCTAGAGGAATGGTTGAGAAACCAACGGGGAGTATGGACAAAAAAGAAGACAAGGCGGAAGGAAAGAGACCGGTGGAGAATAAAGAAACCCCAAGGCAAAACAATCCATATGCTAAACCAATATTAGGGAAATGCTATAGATGTAATCAGCCAGGACATCGATCAAATGAATGCCCAAATCGACGCACTGTAAACATCGTCGAGAGGGAAGAGGGGGAAGAAGTGTGTTGTGAACCCGACGGTGATGAAGAGTACTATGAAGAGGTTGACGAAGTGGTGGAGCCTAATTATGTGATTAGGAGGATGATGTTAGCATCGAAGCAAGAGGATGGTTCACAGCGGCACCAGTTGTTTCGCACTAGGTGCACGATTGGTGGGAGAGTATTTGACTTAATTATCGATAGTGGGAGCTGTGAGAACATCATTGGGAAGGAGGTTGTGAAGAAGCTCCAATTACCTATAGAGAAACATCCAAGTCCGTACACTATCGGATGGATCAAAGAGGTAGAACGAATAGAGGTGAAAGAGAGGTGTAGAGTTCCTTTCTCGATTGGCAAATATCGAGATGAGGTGTATTGCGACATCATCGATATGGACGCTTGTCATTTGTTGTTCGGGCGGCCTTGGCAATTTGATGTAGATGCCCAACATGCCGAGAAGGAGAACAAGTATAGGTTGGAGAAGGAGGGGGTGAAGTATACATTATTGCCACTATCGGATAAGCAACCTAAGATCCAGAGGGTGGATGGGAAATCTTTTCTTACGATCACTCAATCGGAAAGAGAGATGACTGAAGACATCAAGGAGTCCCGCTTGATGCATGCCTTAGTAGTGAAGAATGTGGGAGAGGACATGATTAACGCAGAGATTCCTGAAGAAGTGAAGGAATTACTAGAGGAATTCAGAGAAGTAGTTCCGGAAGACTTACCAGAGGGATTACCTCCATTGCGAGACATCCAGCATCACATTGACTTGGTGCTTGGAGCTAGTCTTCCTAACCTCCCTCACTATTGGATGAGTCCCAAAGAAACGGAGGTCTTACAGGAGAAGGTCTAGGACTTACTCGATAAAGGATTCATTCGAGATAGCTTGAGTCCATGTGCCGTACCAGCACTACTAACGCCTAAGAAGGATGGGAGTTGGAGGATGTGCGTGGACGGCCGAGCGATCAACAAAATCACAATTGGGTATAAATTCCCAATACCTCGCATTGAGGACATGTTGGATCGGCTGAGTGGAGCAGTGGTATTTTCCAAGATAGATCTTAGAAGCGGGTACCATCAAATTCGTGTTAGACTTGGGGATGAGTGGAAGACCGCCTTCAAGACGAAAGAGGGATTATATGAATGGATGGTTATGCCGTTTGGACTCAGCAATGCACTGAGTACCTTCATGCGTGTGATGAATCAGGTACTTAAACCATTTATAGGTCGATTTGTTGTTGTATATTTTGATGACATCCTAGTATATAGCAAGACTCGGGAGGAACATCTAGTGCATTTGAAGGATGTCCTGATGGTACTGAAAGAGAACAAACTTTATGCTAATCTCAAGAAGTGTGTGTTCCTGTCACCGAGGCTGTTGTTCTTAGGATTCATAGTGAGTGGGGAAGGGATCACTGTGGATGAAGATAAGGTACGAGCCATTAGGGATTGGCCTACACCCAAGACCATCACCGATTTGAGGAGTTTCTTGGGGTTAGCGGGATTCTACAGACGTTTTATATGGCACTTTAGCACGGTGGCGGCCCCCTTAACCGAATGCTTAAAGAAAGGGCAGTTTCACTGGGACGATGAAGCTGAGTTGGGATTCGCAGTGCTCAAAGAGTGACTATGTAGTGCGTCAGTGCTGGCCTTACTGGACTTCGACAAATTATTCGAAGTTGACTGTGATGCCAGTGGTGTGGGTATTGGTGCGGTACTCTCTCAGGAGAAGAGGCCTGTCGCGTTCTATAGTGAGAAACTCTGCGAGGCCAGGAGGAAGTGGTCTACGTACGACAAAGAGTTTTATTCCGTAGTTAGAGCCTTAAGAATGTGGGAGCATTATTTGGTGGGCAAGGAGTTTGTATTATATTTCGATTGTGTTGCCTTGAAACACCTGAGCAATCAGACTCGCATATGCAAAGACATGTACGTCAGATGGACACAATTCTTGCAGAAGTTTCCATTTCGTCTGATGCATAAATCTGGGGTTCAGAATAAGGTGGCCGATGTACTAAGCCGAAGAGCGGATTTGCTAGTGACTTTGAGAGCTGAGGTGGTTGGGTTTGAACAGTTGAAGGAGCTGTATGAAACGGATGAAGATTTCGGAGCTTCCTGGAGAAAGTGCACCAATAAGGAACCCAATGACAGCTATTATATTCTGGAGGGTTATTTGATGAGGGAAAACCAACTATGTATCCCTGCATCCTCCTTGAGAGAGAAGGTGATCCGAGATCTCCATGGAGGGGGATTAGCCGGCCATTTGGGGCGGGACAAAACACTAGCAGCAGTGGCTGCAAGATACTATTGGCCTCAGTTACGCAGGGATGTAAGTCGGATAGTGCAACGCTGCTACATTTGTCAGACATCAAAAGGGCACTCTCAGAATACGGAACTCTACACTCCATTACCCGTACCTGAGAATATCTGGGAAGACCTATCCATGGATTTTGTATTAGGTTTGCCTCGTACCCAACGAGGTGCTGATACTGTTTTTGTAGTTGTGGACAGGTTTTCCAAGATGGCTCACTTCATCCCATGTAAGAAGACGGCAGATGCTCAGAATGTGGCCAGACTATTCTTTAAGGAGGTGGTCAGATTACATGGAGTTCCCAAGTCCATCACTTCTGATAGGGACACCCGATTCCTTAGCCACTTCTGGAGACTGCTTTGGTACATGTTCAACTCGTCCCTTAATTTCAGCAGCACAGCCCACCCACAAACCGATGGGCAAACCGAAGTGACGAACAGGACCCTTAGCAATCTGATAAGAAGTATCTGTGGAGAGAAGCCAAAGCAATGGGACCTGGCATTGTCTCAGGCAGAGTTCGCCTACAACAACTTGATCCACAGGACTACCGGTAGATCACTTTTTTCAGTGGTCTATACCAAGGCACCTTCTCACGCTCTGGACCTAATTTCCTTACCTAAAGGTGCGGAAACCAACGTAGCAGCAAAGCACCTGGCGGAACAGTACCACACAGTGGCGTCGGAAGTCAAAGAACGAATTGAGAAAGTGAATGAGCGGTATAAGAAAGCCGCTGACCAACATCGAAAGAAGAAGTTGTTCGAGGTAGGAGATCCAGTGATGGTGTTCTTAAGGAAAGAGCGCTTCCCCGTGGGCACATATAGCAAGTGGCAACTGAAGAAGTATGGGCTATATAATATCGTGGCCAAGATAAATGACAACGCCTATGTGGTTGGACTTCCGGAAAACATGAGAATCTCCAAGACCTTCAACGTAGCTGATTTGTCTCCATTTTATGAGGATGACGAACCCCTTTATCCAGAAGCGAACTCGGGGTCGAGTTCTTCCTTGGTGGGAGAGAATGATGCGGACATCGTGGAGAACACAGAAGTTCACACGGGTACATGCACGGCCAGAGACACGGCCGTGTGTTCCAGTAGAACTCACACAGAAGCTTACACGGGTACAGGCACGGCTAGAGACACGGCCAGAGACACGGCCGTGTGTTCTAGTAGAATTCTCACAGAAGCTTACACCGGTATAGGCACGACCAGAGATACGGCCGTGTATTCCAGTAGAATTCTCACAGAAGCTGACACGGCCTAGAGGCACGGCCGTGTATGCGACCGTGTACTGCGCTCGCCACACGCCCAGAAACATACACAGCCTAGAGGCACGGCCGTGTATGCGATAGGTTATAGACGTGTATATCATTATTTATTTCCACGTGTACGCTTAGATTTTCCCCTTTTAGATATTTTACGGGGAAGTATATATACTCTTTTGTCAGACATATTAGGGTTACGTTTTAATCATATTTTGAAATACACTTCGAAAGAGAATTATCTCCGTTTATCGGTTGTGCGCAACTAAAGTTTGCATCAAAGAATCTTTCTTTGTTGTTATGAAACTAATCCATATTCGGATTCGTTTTGTTACGCTTTCCTTACTGCGTCATGGGTCATCCTTTTCCTAACTTTATTTTGAACTTATCAACTCTGGAGGGAGCATATGTTTTGGACCATGTGCCTCTTTGTTTATCAAGTTTTCTTATTTTCCAGTCCCGAACTTGTAGTACAACTTGGGAGTCCAACATTGGACCCTGGATACAACACTATCGATGTCTTGTTGAAATTAAAACCATGCAGTTACCCTGGATACAACACAATCTCGTATGTTCCAATGTAATTAATCTTTTATATGAATATTGAATAATTACAGGTTGACTATTTGCATGGGATAAGGTAATCATGAACCCCTAGTAAAGCTATGAATCTACGTTTGTTTTCACATTCTTCTTAAGAATTATTTACCCCAATCAAATCACTACAATGTCCTCACTTACGGACAACTAAAAGTGGGGAAATGATTATGATATTTTACCCTAAATTTACATAAACCGACAAACCGTCCATCCAATAGACTAATCAAATGCTTAACTGATTTTGCTCCACTATGGCGCATCACACCGTCCAAATCTAGCTACCAACACTTTAGGCCGATCTTGTATGACAAGAAGTTTTGCAGATTTTGCCACCGGCTGCATATCGGCTTCGGTAATAACCAACTATTAATTGATGATGAAGTAGTAATCATTTTGAACTTTTGCATGCATTTTTTGTATACTTATCGCAGATGCATAGCTTACAAACCCTTAATGAAAAAAATGGCCTTATTCTTGCTTAAGGGAAAAAAAAAATTATCATAATTGCTTTCAATCGGATGCATGCAATACAATGTTTGTGAGAGTAAAGAAACTTAACATGATTTTTATTTTCTATATCTATATTATTAAAGGAATATCAAGTATTCGTATAGAAAATCCAAAAAATATAATTTGCCCTAAGTATTCCATTGATTACGCATCAATCAAATGCATCTTTAAACTAAGCACTAGCTGTTTTATAGGCTTTATCGTAACTTAAGGGGTCGTTCCTCAGTTTTGGGACGTTTCCTTTTCTTTCTTTTCTCTTCTCCTCTCTTGCACAGATCATCGACATCCACAAGCCTTCTAGTCTTTTTCTCCTCTCTTTGAGTAATTTTACCTCTTTTAAATGTGGGGGGTTTAGATTCCTATGGAAAGCATAGTTTTTCCTAGACCTTTGCCAATTTTTTTGGAACTTTGAACCGGTGTCAACGATAACTGGATAGTTATTTTCCTGTGTCTCCTATCGTAGTCTCTTAATCTCACGTAAACACTGCTTCTTTCGTTATGTTTATTTTGTTATACTCCCCAATTAATTCCTGACAATTAATTATCCAATGGAATATTACCCTATATTTAATAAAACGGGATAAATATTAAAATAAATATTCC
The DNA here is from genome assembly GCA_037954665.1 of Laguncularia racemosa. Taxonomy (NCBI): domain Eukaryota; kingdom Viridiplantae; phylum Streptophyta; class Magnoliopsida; order Myrtales; family Combretaceae; genus Laguncularia; species Laguncularia racemosa. Next base: position 3,945,367 of record JBBMOL010000031.1, on the reverse strand, counting down.
ATTTCCATTCTCGAAAGGGAATGACCAGAGGAATATGAGAATATCAGGTGGGGTTAGCCTGTGGACAGAAGAAATCGGAGAAGCGGAACACATTAGATGCCATAATTCCCGGCAAACGGCACCTATTTGACGGTCAAGTCAAAAGCACCCTTCGGTTTTGCCTTTTTGAGCCTTCCGAAAGTTACCTAAAACAGAAGTACAAACTATACTTTTTTTCTGTGGAGGATTCTACGATAGACCTGATTTATAGATTTCCAACCACAAAAACAACGTCGAATATAGTACGAATGCTTCATGTTTTGACCAACTAATGTTGTCCTATTTGTCAAACATTTATCTCAAATTATAAAATTTATAATCTGGGTCTGTAAAGACCCCTTCCCTTTACAAAAGAATTATCTATTTTTATAAGCTATACAGCCGCCAATTGAAAACCATGGGTTTGCTGGTTGCTTTATTCGGAGTCTAGAACTCCTCTCTCCCCCAGAGTTTCAATGAATACTTGCTGATATTTTATCCAATGCCATCGATATTATTATAAATAAATATTTGCATTCCAGATTCGTATTAGATTTTCTTGCTTTATTCGGTCGGATGCTTTTTTTCTTTGGGTCATGACTCATGATGTTACACTTCGAAAGGGGCTGGGGAAGCCTTTACTAAAATTATCGGTATGTATATACCTATTATATGATAATCATTTTACGAATAAGAGATCATAAGACTCTAAGTAAATAATTATATCTATAACAAGTTATAGTATATATAATTAGATAATAAAACACAACTATAGATCCTATATCCCATGATCAATAATGATCGCAGAGAATCGATATCCCCTACCAATAAATAAAATAGGATAAATCCTGAGTTCTCAACTTCAAAATCTATTTACATGGAGGTCCTAACATTTTATTTAAGTAAATCTATCCTTCACAAATCTTACTTCGTTATTTTGATCTTCCAAAACTCTCAACACTTCACATTATAGCCCATCCCGTGCTTTCGTTGTCGTCACCTACATAAAGTCTATGAGGGGGTGAGCATACCATGACTCAGTGAATAGATGGTAACACTTTCAATGCTACGTATACACACAAACAAAATTAAATCAAACATTAGACATATGCTATATACATACACAAGAAAATTCACATCAAGTTATTAAACCTATGCTATATACACAAGCAAGCAAATTCAATTTAAAATATTACACGTATGCTATGCATGAACAACCATATAAATGCAACATCTCACGTGGTCTTCTGGTAACCGACGTGAAGTTTAGGGTTTACGCCCCCCCCTTGACCTTGGGTTAGGGATTCCGAAGCCACCATCAGTGCCCAGGTCATTATCCGGTTTATTTATCTTATCACTTGGTTAATTATGATATTTTATTAACTCAACAGTGAACGCTCTCGTGCCTCTCTGTACCTGATGGAGCAAAACCCTCAAGGACAGGCCGGACTCAGAATCGTCAAGGCACAACAATCCCCTAATCACTTAGTTCGCACTTGGCGGAACGACGATTCTCTTAATCACTTCCGACGCATCCTATGACAGTGATGACCTTCAATCTCATGCAATGTTTCATGAAAATGCATGTCAGGTTTTTAAATCAGGTCCTCTTCCTTAATTAATTTATTTAGGGTGATCAAACAACATTTACAATCACAATCAATCATACCACAGAAGTAAACATCAAACAATCCATTTCACTTAGTACAAGTAAGGATTATGTATGGGTTATCACACAAAATCGACACTGAACCCAAATCCTTGTGGACATAGACCTATCCAATTTATAATGGATTAAATTATCTCGACACCTCTTTGTGCCATTTCTTTTAAATGTCAAACCGCTCGAGTTGACTTACAATCATCATATTTGGTACCTCTGTGCCCTTTCTCTCAAATGCCGAACCACTCGGGTTGGCTTACAATCATTCCTGACACCTCTGTGTCATTTATCATTTTCACACTTTCGAGAGCCAACAATGTCATATCATTTTCTTTTTCGATGTCCTCAAGATATTTGTATATGATATATATATATGTGTGTGTGTGTGTGTGTGTGTGTGTGTGTGTGTGTGTGTGTGTGTGTGTGTATACATATTTCTGTCACATGTCTAATTAAGGACAGTGTACTAAATACTTTCCCTTACGAACTTAAGAGAGTAAGAAAATAGGATTGTTATGTTGTGAAAACTAAGGTTGCACTCATGATTTATATAATTGAGCTCATGAGTGTATTTTGTAAATATAATATGAAAATAAATTTGGTTAAGTATATGTATACACATTTAGGAACCAGCTCTAACATGTATACATGTTGATACCTATACACCCTATTCCAACTAAGCATACCTTCTCGATAGCTATCGAAGGAAAAGCTAAGTTTCTATATTTTGGTTTAATTTGGAAGAAAATAATTTGTAAAACATGGGTTAGGCTTATGGTTATAGCACTAGCGATATGGCGTTGGGTGCTATCATTAAGGTAATGACATCTAAACTCTCGGACCATTCATTCCCTTACATTCTTCACGACTTATTTCCTAACTCATTAATTCCCACCACATAACTTAACAATAATCACATTAAATAGCAAACACAACAAACAACAATTTCACATGCATAGCATTCAACATACAACACAACATAGTAACATATCATTAAGTTTCCCACTCACTTGTTTAGGATTGTCGTAGTCCTAATTGTCCTCAAGTGATTCTGACATGTAGTCCCTTCTCCGAGCATGTTACCGAAGGATCAGCTACAACGACTCTCGGCCATTTCCGTTGGGTTGCTCGATTCCTCGTTCACTCCTATCTCTTCTTAAGCTCTTTGATGCCTTTCCCCATACTCTCATATACCAGCACATTCCCACACACTACATGCACATCAACATGCACATATTCTTATCCATTTACATACACACTTCACACACCACACACGCACCTATACATACATACACACCTGCTCCTTTTACCTTCCACACCACTATCATACACACATACACACATGCCCTACATATACTTTACACCACCAATACATACTTGCCCACATACTCTATACACACTACATTCACCTTTCACACCCATACGCCACACATCATCTTATACACATACATACATATCAATGTACACCACTCCTCCTATATACACATCACATACCTACTCACCACACATCCTTCACACATATACACACATATCACGTACTCCACCTACCATCCATATACACACATGTACCGTACACCCCACATGTTGCATACACCTATGCACATACTCCATTTACACCTTGCACCATCAATACACACACCCACATACTTTGGACACACCACATTTGCCTTCCATACCCATATATACATATTCATACTCCACACATCGTCTCATATTCGTACATACATATCCTACATACATCATCCTCAACTTCCACATATGTCCATACACTATACACTATTTCACATACATACATACATACATGCCCACACATACCACTCTTTCCTTATACATGTATACATGCCACATATCCCACACACACCATCTATATACACCCTAGTACCACTCACCTTAAGCCTTCCATACATATATACACACGATTTGCACATTCCACACCTTCCATACATATACACGTACACCCTTATACACTACATGGCATCCACACACACACACAAACCACACTTACCACACACCGTCCATATGCATATACCCCCCTTTCACACACACCACATGTCATCCCATACACATACACTTCGCATACATCACACCCTTATACACACACATACCACACACCCACATACACATACCACCATACATCACTTCATGCACCTACGCGTATACTCTCAAGCATTACATACTCGGCTCCTCCTCTACATGTACGCGCACCTTCACACACCATACATCATCACCAACACACATACATCCTCACATACACATCATACACCCTCAACCACACATACACACATACACACTTCATTCATACATACACATTCCGCATACACTACATCACCTCCTCCTTTACCCACACGCATACACACACATTCCTACACACACACACCATACTCCATCATTCACATACATATACGCTTTCCTACATTCATCACACACATACGTATACATACATCTTCATTCCCGCACACACATATGCATCTTCCTCCACACACATACATTCTCGTACTTCCACACCATCATCCACGTATACACACATACACCCTCGGCTCCTCCTTCTCCCTTTCACATATACATACCCTTCGCCTGCACACACACACTACACTTACACCTCCTCTTCATCCACACACACACTCTCACGGCTTCCCTCCACGGACACCCACACACTTCTTCACACACACACAAACATACCCTCGCACACACCATCCATTGCCATTGCTATTGCTGTTGAGGGTTGTGGTTGTTGTTGTCATTGGGACTATCATTGCTGCTGCTGTTGCTGTAGCCATCACGACCACCGTCGTTGGGTGGTGTTGTTGTTGTCACCGTTACTGTTGCCGTCGAAGCTGCTGGGTCGAAGTTGTCTCAGTTGCTGTCGTCGCCACAGTTGCTGTTGCAGCTGGGGTGGTCATCGCGGTTGGGGGTCGCCATCGCTGCTGTTGAAGGCTGTCCATGCAACTGTCGTTGCTGTCGTTGGGCTCATCGTCATTCCGATCGTTGTTGTTGCGATGATCATTCCCTCTCACGCACACTTGCACACTCAACCATCCATCGTCGTTGCTGCCGAAGTTGCCGTCGGACGTTACGACCGTTGTTGCCGTCGGGTTGTTGTCATCATCGTCGCCTGCCGTCGTTGAGAAAGGAGACGAGGCAACATGATGCCAAGCTACGGTCAAGGACACCATTGCTACTGTTGTGGTGGCCATCGTTGCTGTGTCATTGCTGCCACCGTCATTGCTGTCGCTGCTGTGTCGTAGCTGTCACCATCGTTGCTGTCGTTATGGTCGTTGCTGCCATCGGAGTGGGGTCGTCGCTGTCACAGTTTTCGTGGTCGTCGTCTTCCTCGTCATCGTCGTCCCCTATTGTTCCGAAGATCGCTGTTGTCGTCATCGTTATTGCAATTGCTGGAAGCTGTTGGCGATGACGCGGTAAAAGAAGAGAAGGGAAGAAGAGAAGAAGGAGAAAGAAAGGAAAAAGAAGAAGAAGAAAGAGGAGGGAAGGAAGTATAGAAGAAAAACGGGGTAGAGGGAAACGATAAGGACACCTGACGTGACCAGAGCAGCCGATGTGATGGGGGTCGGCTGATGTCGCGTTCGGTCAGACACGATCTAACCTTTTTTTTAATAGTTATATATATTTATATATTATATTATATTATATTATATTATATTATATTATATTATATTATATATTATACTTGTCTCTATTTTTATATTTCAGACGCATATGAGAATACATTTAAATTTTGTATTTTTGGAAGTTTACTACGAATTTCTACATCTATGTTAATTTGATTATTCCGAACATAAATTTTTTACTCTAAATTTTAATTTGAAATTCCTAGATTTATAATTTACATTAATTTCATTACTTAACCTAATATTGTTTAAAAATTATGTTTCGGATGATTTATTATTTTAATTTAATTTACCCAAACTAAGGTTAAAATTTACAATTATTTTCATTTATCCGTTTATATTTCTATATTCGGATATTTTCAAGTACGTTGCTTCCTAAATTTATTTGATAATACATTTCATAAAATTCAATTTATTACGTTCATCATCTTATCTTCCTTACGAAAGTTGTTCTTTTTAATTGTTTAAAAATTTAAAACCTATTATTATCACAAATTTAGAATAAAATAATATTTATTATTCTATTTATTTTTTGTAATTTTTTATATAACTTTTTGAAATTTTTCGGACTTCACACATGGCTAGAGGTGAAAGGGAACCTATGGGTTGAAAGTAATGTTTGTTTCTTTTTTTAAAATATTTTCAATCTCTTGGATGCAATCATTTAGGTAAACAATATTTAAGGTCCAAGAAAAAAGAGCACGTATCAATTATCTAAAGTGCTCTCAAATTAGGGTTGTTAGAATTATTGAAACAATATCAAACCATGAATTATAATTTAGTTTGCAATTTTCTTTTTAACCAAACCGTTTTAAATGATTCATAACGTCTTAAAATTTTGAACGAATACAACCCATCACATGTCGTTATTAAGTAAAGACATGTGGAGACTCAACATTTACTAAAACTCCATATACATTAATGAGTGATTTTACAGGATCTCACTTAATATTCAAATATGAAAATAAAATTATAAAGATGAAACTGACCGCAAAGATTAAATTGAAGTGTATCTCCAACAGTTAATCATAGCGGAAGCATACTAGAATATAGATACAACTGGAGTCTATACTTAATGTAATTAAATACATTGTCACAGGAAATATCCTCCTTTTAGCTTTCTAGTCCCTCATCAAAGTACATATATTTCATGTCCTTTCCTACGTTTCAATTTGTGTTTACTAAAATCTCGTCATACCCTACTATCTTACTAGATGAATTTGCAATTAAAAAAGAGTCCCACAAGAGGTGAGCTAAAACTCACTATAGTATATACCAACAACCACACGCATGTCATGTAAGAGCATAAACACAAGCAAGATGCAATTGAAATACCTAAGCATCTAATTGTTATCTTTCAATTAAGCTATTCAAACAATATAGATATGGGGTAATGTATAATTTAATATACATATACATATACCATAATGGGTACTCCATAATGTTCATGAATTCATTAGTCCATGAGTCCAAACGTCCTAAATTTACTCGAATTATTTTGGTGCACGACTTCACCAAGGATGTCGTCACACATTGATCATCAGGATGCCATCTCGAGATCACTAATTCTCTCTATTCTTAGGTCCAGCCAAACACAATCAACAAATAATTAAATTCATGGATATAATTTAAGTCCATTTACGGTTCTAGTCTAACATGTACATCCAGCAACCATAGCATACACATAATTGATATAAATGATCTCTTCACAATTTTTCAATCTCTTAAACCCTAAACCTATTCAAATTCATAAATAGATAAGTTTAAAGATCCTATAACAACTAATTTAATTTGTTTTTAGGTAGTTAAATAGGTTAGGAAAGGTTTAGGATCGAAATTAGGTAGAAAATTTAACTTTAGAAGGACATAGGCTCAACATAGCCTAGTACACGAGCTTGTTCATGTCCATATAACGAACATACTAAACGAGTGGAGGGACATGGGCAAAAACACAATTGTGTCTCTTGCCCTGTGTACCTCACTATATATTTTTTTTAATTTTTTTTACACAGGTATGTAAAACCACTAACTAGTTGTGCAGTTAAAGTATATGAGTGCAATATGGTCGTGTTGTCTCCCTGTATTTCTAGAATCTTGTCACAATTTTGAAAATCGTAGTTTTTCTCAAAATCTCCAATCCACTGATCATTACTACCCTCCTATCCAAACCCAATCTTTGAATTTTTGTAATCCTATTTCTAATTCACTACGACACTTTAAGTTCATTAAAAGTACACTAATTTCAAAATACTTATTCATAATTATTGTTCCTTGAATGATCTCACAAAGTTTCCCTTTATCTTGAATGCTAGATTGCTTTTATATGGTTTCTCCTCCAAGGTGGGGTAACAAATCCGTTTTGTTATTCAGAGTATCCATGCTTTGATTGGCACCTTCAAAGGTACAAAAAGTTTGAGAGAGAAAAAGAACCATAGGAAGAAAATATAAGTTAATAATTTGAGGTTCCAATATTGCTATCGGGTTTAGAGTTAATATTTAATTTATTTTGATTATAAAAGGACGAATCTTTAGTGTCCAATTTTGTTATGATCAACAGACCTATTAAAGATTGTACGATGGAAAGTAATTAATTTCCACAAAGATAAAGTGACGTCCAATCCAAGTCTATCGACATGACATATAGCGGTCGAATAAGTCAGGCTACCCCAATAGTCCCCCGTTAATGAAGGACTGAAATTGGAGCTTAGCGAGACCCGTGAAAAATGGAATCTACCAGAAAACATTGTAGTTGCGATGTTATCCCTAAATTAACATACAATGTTGTCGAACATGAATTCCGTATCAATCTCTTTTTATACTTCTTTGCATTTGCAATTAATGAGAATGTAGTCCCTAAAACATAAACCGATTATAATGTAGCATAAGGGTATCTAAGAATTAATGTCAATTTTAGTACAGTGGAATGAATTTAGATAATAGATTTACATATATGGGTTTTTATTTTTATTTTTCTTTCTTTTTTTTATATTTAATTTAAAAAAAAAAATTAAAATCATGAAAATTTTGGTATACAATTCCATTTCATCATTGTTAATGATATATACTCAAATAATATTTTTAATTTTATTAATGTATATTTATTATACTAATAAATTAAGGGTATTTTTAACAAATATTATTATATATACATTTTATTATATTTAAATATGCTACAAAATATAATATAGAAATAGAATAAATTATTTTGTGAACATTTTCAAATATAGGAATAAACTTGATATTTTATTATTAATTTTATTCCGTTTCAATTCATTTATACATGTCATACATGACATAAGCAAATGTTGGTTCTATTCTAACTAGAATCTTGAAAGTATACAATCTTTGGGTTTTTTTCTTTTTATTTATTTGATTTGCAAAGCATGACTCTGCAACTAAAACCTACTGACATACATCCTAATCCAAAGTGAGGAGAATAGAACAAATCCCATATATACCTTCTTAGGGGGATTCATAGGTTTTCAAATAGTATAGTTCAATTCTTTTTTTTTTTTTTATCATATCTAATGTGCATGATATAAAATATAAATTTTTATAATGATATAGAATTATTTTTTATGTTAATAAGAACTTTTAAAATATATTTATTTTTTTATCGAAATTAAATATTTCAATATCATATTAAATTTTTTAAGTTTTATTGGGTATCTTGAAATTCATTTATATTTAAAGATTTTGACGAGTAGGTGCTTACCAAATGCAATGTAAAATGAAAAATTAAGAAAGGCCAAGGGATGAAACCAACGACATAAAAACCTAGTCCTAAAAACCACCATAAAACAAGCAAAACCACCCAATCAGTCAATCATAGACAAAACAACATGACTTAACTAATATCTAATTCAAGAATTATTAAAACGAGAACTAGGTTTTATATCAAGTCGCAAACCAATGAAAACAAAACCAGTAAGTCAACCGTCAAATGATTGATTACATAAGAGATAACCATCAAAATGAGAAGTAATGGATCAAACAAAAGATAGCTTCTAAATTTCTAAAACAAGATCTGTGGTGTAAAGTAGAAATTAAGCAAGAGTCAGCCAGCAGGACATTAAAATAAGAAGTAGGTTTCGAACGATAAGCACTCTGTAGTTGACAAAGGACAACGATGTGATGGCAATGAGCAGCCTCAGAGGTTGTTATAGCCCCCGAGGGGGGGGGGGTTTAATTTATTTTATTTTGTTTTTGGAAATTTTAAAACCCAATATGCTTTTACAATTAATGAACTTGTGTCTTTTCATCTTTAATAAATGTAATTTCCATGTTCTTCTCCATTACGTGATCATGAAGTATTCTTTAGCGGGAATTTTTTAGGTTGCTGTCATTATTTGATTATGTAAAATTTTAAGAGAAGTTCCTTATATTGTACTTTATTTTTATAATAATTCAAAAATGACGACTCTATCATACAATTTGTCATTTTTGCATATATCATTTACTTAATCCTAAGAAACCACTCCAGATCAAGCACACATACCCGAAATAACAAATCTCAAATCCTTCTTTGTCATCTGATTCTAGGCTTCTTCAAGTAGGGCTTGAAAATGAAGACAATGATTAGAAGAGAGTATATGGTGATTTGGGGTTTTCCTTTTAGATTACTTAAGGTAGTATTTCAATAAAGCACTTAAAAATTACATGACTAGGAAGAGCATAGATCATAAGTTTGGTAAAATAAACTACAAATAAAAGCACTAAAACATAAGTTATGTTTTGTATTTTCTTCACTTCTTTAATATTAAAGATAAAATCTTTGTTACTATTTTCTTTCTTTCTTTCTTTCTTTTTCTTTTTTCAATTTGAAACCTCAGCCCGAGCATGCAAGCCTATAGATTCTCAAGAAACCGGCTTTCCGATTAAAGGAGACCGTCTTCTTCGTTGGTTAGTCAATTGTTTTCCTTCTAAGACATTATATTACCTAATCCAAGTGTTGTCGGAGTTTTCGCCTTCTTCTGTGGCCTTTCACAGAAGCAATAGATAGGTGCACTTTTGTTCTATTTAATTTTTAATAATATCTTGAAATTATGTGTAGGATCACAATCTTATATATCATATCTCTAATAAAAAGTATTACTAAATTAAATGTATGGATTCTAGCTAGAATAAGGGATGGGCAATTCGAGTTCAAAAGTGATAAGGATTATTGGTAATCTAGTTTTGATTTTGCCGGGTTTACTTTGACGAGCAAGCTCCGAGGACGGCACCTACTCCGCTGACTCCCACCGCGGGCATCAACCTCGCACCATCCCTGCCCGTCTGACGGTCCTCTTTTGTAATTTTATTTTATTATTTTCTTTTTTCTGAATAAAGCATTCCTTTGAAATTATATTTTGGTAAGTTTTTTAGCCACTTGTTAGTATTTCAAAAAAAAAAAAAAAAAGCTCTTCCATCTATATTATATTTGGAAAGATGGAAGGAATTAAAAAAAAAAAAAAGGTGGAAAGGAAAATATATATATCCTATAGGAAGTGGATCTTTAATTTTTTTTCTTCTCAATTTACCTTCTTAAGATATTGTCATATGTAATCAATTGAGAAAAATTAAAAGAAAAAAAATTTTAAGGATCCAAATATATTCCTATATCTTGGAAGTGCGGTTTTATTTTAAGGCTAAACTTATCAATTTTTTTAAGTATCTTTCAATTTCATCCAAATTGAAGCAAATTGTTTTTATAGGCTCAAGAGAAAGCTTTCTTCTCTAAATCCATCCTTTCCCTTTCCCTTTACTTTCCAAACAAAAGAATTTCAAGTTTCCCTTCGAATTCATCCTCTCCCCTTTCCTTCCCTCAATTCAAACATAATATTAAGGTTGTCATCATTTTAGTGGTGGATTCCTTAAATTAGTTTCTTAAGTATTATTATATATTTATATGAGGCATACTTTAATGTTTAATTTATCTTATTTTAAGTGTTGGAGTTTGTGAAAGAAGAGACTAAGAACATCTCTCTATTTAAGGAATCCACTTTAATTGTTGTAGTTTCCTTAAATCGAACAAAAATTTTCTTAAAAGTTGAAAGCCAATTTGAGTAAAAAATTAAATAAAAGGTTAATAGCATATTAAGGGGAGTGAATTATTTTATAATTGATTTGAACAAAGCACTAAATAGATGTATTTATATTCTACATCAAGAGTTAAAGTTCAATAAATCTAAGAAATAGTTTAGCCACTTATTTCAAAGCAATGAAATTCATGATTATCCATCTTCTAATTAAAATGCATAGCTGTGATAAAAAAATCCATAGTACCAATGATTTTGATGTGGCACCTTGATGATTAGTATGTGGCTTTATCTCGAGTGAAGTTATATACGAAAATGATTTAGGTAGATTTGTGTTGATTCATGGACTCTGTGGTGTTGGAAAGTACCAACATCGTATACTGCTTTGTATTGCTTAAAATGAAAAATATTTAAATGAATTATTATGCATTGTTTGGTAAAACTATGTGCTTATGCATTTGATGTGTGGCATCCACATGTGTTTGATAGTTTTCACATGCAAGCTCTGGCTCACCTCTTTGTGGGAATCTTTTTCGATCACAGGTATTTTTGATAAGGTTGATCATCATGACTTGTTAGACTATGACTTGTTTTATAATTATGGAGACAATGTGGGGTACATGTATTATGGCAAGTAGTTGTGGTGGGAGATCGCTAGTTGATTTATATATTTAATTTGTGTGTGTGTATTTAGAGACCAAACTCTCACATTTAGATATGTATCATTTAATGTTAGTTAATTTATTGAGTTACTACGTACTCTAGTGATATGTATATGTTTATTCGTAAGCTTATTGGATAAAGTGAAACTCTGCTACTTGATTATATAAAATTTTTGAGATTTTTTAATGTGTAATTTACATTTTATATAGATATTATGATTATTTTTAAATAGATTCTGAGTCTTAGCGTATCATTATAAGGTAATGACATGTGGTTGGCTATTATGCCTTTGGTTTCGAAACTTTACAATTTATGTCTTCTTTAATCAATCTAAACAAGATAATAGTTTTTTTTTTATCTATTTTAATTATGTAGAATTCCATTCCTACTTCAACCCTATTTTAAGTACCGAATAAATGCGCCATTAAGATTTAAACTGGATCCTTCTACCGAAAGGTTTTTTAACAATATTATTTGAATTATAAATAGAGTTTACAACTTTGGAGTCATGTTATGGTCAAACTTATGCATATGGTCCAATTCATCTTTTGATATTGAGTAAAAACAAAGATTAGAATATCTAGCCTAATCTTAACCAATACTTTGTATCCACTTTGAATAACATCACTACTAGCTCAACAAATTTTAAAATATTTGAATAAGAATTAAAAAAAAAATACAAGATAAATAAAAACTAGGAATAGCAATTGATTTTAAACAAAAGAGAGTTGCCTATGTTTAGTTTTTGAAAATGTACATACAATTAACATGAAATATATGTTCGAAGTAAATGATTCACTTAAAATATTAATTCGATTGAATTTTAACATTAAGAATTGGATTGAATTTTAACATTAAGGATTTGATTGAAATTTGGGATAAATTTAAAATATTCAGATGACTCAATTAAAATATAACCGTTATGCATCAATGCAAAAACTTGAAACAAATAGATTGGTACAATAAAGCAAACCAACAATGAAGAAAAAAGGAAAAAAGAGTAAAACAACTCAAGGATTTATGTAAAAACCCACAAATGAATATAAATGAAAAACCATGAGAATGGAATAGCAAAATTCATTATATAAAAAATAGAAATGTTTGTGGCACAAAAGTGAACTCTCTATTATGTATAAACCCTAGTATAAGTCTATTTATTGGCTCCAAATAAACCTATGGTGCAATACATTCATAGGGTTAATAAAAAGATACAAAATGGATTGTCTTGGATGGCTTGGTAACTAGTTTCTAGCTGGTCCAAGGCCTTGCTTATCCTATTACATCCTGATCAATCAACCCCTGATCCTAGTCGACCTTCACAAGCTCCGAATCCCTGTGAAAACATCAAAATTTGATTTGGGTTCGGATTTCATAATCTCCAACATGTACATGGAGATGTTGCTATAGTCATACCATATCTTACTAAATATCCCACATAAGGAGTGATTCCGTATGTCAAACATGTGATAATATGTAGTATAAAGGAGCATCGACTTTTTGAACTCAAGATATAAACCATATTTCACCAATAAAATGAATTTTTAATTTATTTATCCTACAGTTAACTCTATTGATTGATTACGACCTCCCCACCTTCCTATTACTTGCAGTTTGTTTAGGCTCGCCAGGCATTTAACCAGCAGAAGGAGCAAGAAAGGAAACCAACAAATCCATGAATCTGGGCTATTAGAAAAAGTTATGTAGGACTAAACTTTGACGAAGTAATTGATGGAATCAACATATTATAAATTTTCAAATGTCTAGAAAACTCCAGAGACATGCCTCAAGTTGAACATGAACCATTCTTTAGAACTATAGCTTGACAAAGTCGGAATCGGTACTTTAGGTACCAGGAAAAACTATAAGACACCATTTTGTTGTTGTTGTTTGTTTTCTTTTTTTCCTTTTTTTAAAATATTGGAATGAAGCGACGTCTGTTAAGACTTGAGTTCACTATGGCAGCAGCAAATTCAAGAGTTTTAAGAGGGTAGAGAGGACCACGCCTCCAAAATTCCAAAAAAAAAAAAAAAAAGTTCATTAATTGCAAAGTTTATTGAAAAGGAGAAAATGCTTCTTCCGTTTATATTCTAAAAAGCATATTCTATAATTGTATTAGACACATTTAAATGGTTGCAAATATATAATAATGGTGGAGATAACTATAACCTATTAGTATAAATGTTAGTATTCCAGTTGAGTAGATTAAATTCAAATCTTCTCCTCCTTCACAGCAATCACCTAAAAAAGAAAAAAAAATGATATGGGTTAATTTTTTTTTAGAACCATTTTACTCATTCAAGTTGTATTTATTATATCTCTTAGAGCTAGTTTCCACCCTTTTTTTTTTTTAAAAAAAACATTTTTCTCTTACAATAATTAATAAAATGAAATTTCATTAAAAAGAAAAAGATAATTAACTAAATTTAATTATCATTAAGTACTATTTCTTTATTAATAGTTATGCTATAAATGGTAAACATATTATTAATGCAACAAATGCTTCGTTTTTATTGCATAAAGTATTGGCAAATACTATCCATTATATTTCTAGATGCATTAACATAATTTTTTATAATTCACAATATGAAAATAAGCACAAATTATTAAAAATAATTGTCTAATTGCTTATATTGGAAAGAATATTCACAAGAAAACCGATCACAAAAAATCCAGCCTTATGCAATGAGATAGGGTATTTATAAACATAAAATCAAAAACGAAATATTGGGTATTAGCAGTAAGGTAGATCATTGGTTCCTCTGGCCATCCATGGGGATTAAGAACCCGATTATGGTACAACAATTTTGGACTTATGAAAAGATTGGGACTCCTTCAGAAATATGGACAGTTAAATATCACAATTAGCAAGATGTTTTGGCTAATGATGGTACTGTTAGCTTTTGCCTTTGCTCTATAATGGGAAGCATGGAAGCACACGAAGTAGAGTGGTACAAAGGAGCAACCACAAGGCATCAGTGAATTAATGCAGATCATCGGTCCAGCCATACATTGGGCATGCCTAAGCCCATGTTTGCGCCATGTAAGTGGCCTTTAGGTGAAACAATAGATAGGTGTGTCTCTTATCTTAATAACATCTCTGTTGAAAATGTGATACATGAGAATATGGAGCTCGTATGTGAAATTGCACGTGGAACCACATTCTAATATATCACATCCTCAATGGAAAATGTTGTTAAAATAGATACATAAAAAATATACCTATCTACTTGTCCTCTAGGTGGAATTGTACACCGTTGAAATAGGCATCTTAGAATTTTTGGCATTTAATGTTTAATTTGCAAAGTCAAAATTCCATTTTGAGCTAGTCCAATCTATAGGGTCAATCAATTTTGTGAAATAATTGCATGTTCTACTAACATGGCATTAGGCCTTTATCGGTCTGACTCATTGAGGTTATTTGGGTTATATATTTAAACTTTTAATTTGTAACTAATTAAATTAATGATCTTTCACAAATAAGATTCAAGGTAGGGTTAGCAATTTGAGACCCAACTCGTAAAACTTAAACACAACACAACATGAAATAAATGAGTTTGTGTATACAAAAGTTTACATAAGACAAAAATAAGTTAGACTCATTTAGATATGACAAAATTCATGTCTGAATTTGGGTCTAGTTCTTAGACTTGTTTATGAACTCGTTTATCAAAAAGGTTTCATAAATAGATCATGGGTTTGACCTGCAAACTCTTTTAATATCAATGTATATATACATTTATTATTTTCTTCATTTTTTTTTGTTCCCTTATGCTACTAATTTTATCACTTAAGATTTCATGTTCCTTCTACATCACATCAACAATACATCATATCTTTCTCTCTTCTTCTTAGTTATTTTATCTCTCATCATCATTTTTTTTTCCTTTAGATAAATTCAATTTCTCTTGGATAATTCTCTTTTCCTCATCTTTTGTTTATTTAGAAAGTACCATGTCATTTTACCTAAAGAGTTGTACCTAACAATATTGGGAACAATGATAAAGATAAACCAATATCTTATTCTCTCTCTCTTCAATGATAAATAGTTTGTGTAATTTGTATAAATAGTCTTAACTTTGATATCTATTAAGGTTTTAATACATTATCAATATTTTTGTTGTTTTGAAACGTTTGTTGAGTGTTAGGTTTGATTAGCTTATAAACTTATAACAAAGGTTTTGGGGTGTTATCAAATCTGAACTAAAGCTATATTTATATAAAAAGTAACATATAATGATTGAATTAAATATATTGAGTTATTGAGAAACCAATTAGTTTTGATATCCTTAAGTTGCAAAAATGGCATATGGTATCCTAGATATACCAATATCTATGATAGCTTCAAACTCTGCACTTAGTTTGAAGGTCAAATCTTTGATCAATATCACAACTTATTGGTGTTATAAATTGTAGAAACTCTTTTATGTATAAAAGATTAGTTCTATAAAAACATAAGTAATAAACTAAACTATTTTTAATAAAATTTTCAATGGCATATATTTTAGTTCATATTATTCTCTCTCTATATATATGTATATTTAATGCTCTCTTGAAGATTTGATGAAAAATGTTAGACTACAAATTTAGGCTAATTCAATTATGTTATGAAACTTGTGAGTTTTTAAATTTATTATATTTGATAAAATTTCACTAAAACTATTGTTTAGATTGTAAATTCAAGTTAACTTTAAAGGCTTAATATCATTAGTATTTATAGAAATTAATTTTAAGGAGAATTTTACTTTTAGTTGTTTTTCTTCTATTTTAGTCTTCAATATTTTGAAAATTTTACAAAAATAGGATGTTTATTGAATTTGTTAAATTAACTATTCATCTTAAGCATGCATTAGCTTCTTATTAACTTTAGGTTAGTTAGTCAAGGCGATTAGGGTAAACACAAATTTTTCTAACCCATTTATTTTAATTTTAATTAATATTTTTGTAATTTTTTTATTTTTCATTATATTATACCATTATATATTTAATATTATTGTTTATTATATTATGTAAATAAATCTATTTAACTCTATTATTTTGTTATTTTAATTATTGGTAACTTATTTGAAGTTAATATATATCACAGATAAATAGAAAAGTTAATATATTTAATGAATAAATAGAAAAAGTTAATATATTTAATGAAAGTCTTTTTATTAGTTTTTAAAAATATTGATAACTCAAATAGAAAAATATTGTGAGTAGAGGACAAAGACCTATTTATAAAAAGGGATAAAGGATGCCTTTCCGTGTTTTTCTACTATTTTTTATGGAAAGTTATTATTCCTTAACATTTTTACCTATTAGAATTATTTTATTTAATTTCATTTACTGTATTATTACTTTCCTTTATGATGTTATAAGATTATTTTAATATGGTAATTATTACTTATTTATGTCTGCATTTTCTTGGTATTTCATATCATATTCCAACTTTCTCAAAATGCCAAAGGGTAAAATTATGAGCTCTTGTTCAGTATCATCTTCCACCAAAAGAGAACATTTTGTTGAATTTTCCAGAAGCGTATTCGGTAGAATAAACAAAACGGGCTTATGCATAAATGACAATGTCAACTGAGTTTCAAAACTTTCATTTGATGCAATCAAGTCCCTCAAATATTCTGTTAAACTTTCATGTAGGTCTACCCACCATTATAGGAAATAGTATAATTTGGGTTAGTAATGAGGGTATCAAGCCTTTTTCATATTTTTCTCTGAGAGAGTAAAGAGCATGGAGTTGATATCTTTTAGCCCTAATCTCAGCAGACACGAACCAGGGGATTGAATATTGATTTTATTTAATATAAAGTAATTACAAACCACATTTTGGTAGAATTATGATTTAGGGGTAGAAGTTACACACTCAAAAACAAAATGCTTCTCACAGAGAGCTTACAGCTACTTACACTAAGAGAAAAATATGACAGTGGTTGAATGCCCTCTCAATATTACTTACCCCTATTTATACTATTTCTCTTCTACTTACATGCCACATGGCAACATTTCATTGAATTCCTTGATAAGTCATCATCCTACTACTAATACTAACTACACTAACACTATTATTAACTATCTTTAATACCTAACAATAAACAAGCAGCAACATCAGGGAATCCTGGCTTTTATGGAGGACAATCATCCACTAAAGCTGCAAGCCTGCAACTTCATGTTTAACGAAAAACCAAATTTATCATACTGGAATTGAAGCTAAGACCTTTAGAGTATATCTATGAGAAACTTGCCTGCTGAACTGCTATACGTACAAATTTGCGAATTGCAATAGCTGTTGACAGGCAGGAAGTCTTTCAACTGGAAAAATGCTAGACCTAGATCAGTAAGCAACAAACAGAGACTTTGAACATTCTCAAAAAGGGTCCGCTTGATTAGACCTTTTCGTCTATAACTTATCTGCATCTATTTTATTTAAAATCAGATATTTGCATGGGTTATCTTATTTGTATCTCATATTAGCTTGATTAAAAATAATAGAAATATTAAATATGACTGCAAAAGTAACTTGTAATTATAAAGATGATGGTTGAGGAAAGAAGTTATTAATACATGTAATTTTTCTTATTTTCAAAATTAACAGTCTTGAAAAAGGAATTTATCCACTTGAAAAAATAACAGTGTCTATAGTTGATAGGGTATGTCGGGTAATTTAGTTTGGGATAGATGTACGTTTCTTTGTATTCATCTTTTTTTGAGCTTTAATAAACTATAAAATATCTCATCCAAGCAGAAATATTATATGAGAGCTTAAAAAAGTGAGTACTGTTGAACTACATTAGTACATTCACATGTTGGTTAGGGGTGATAATGAAGTATCAATCCTTAGAAGGAACTTCACCTTCTTTACCTTTCAAGAATTTATGTAGCATGATGGTAAAGCTTGGACGTAATAAGAGTCCTTGTACTTTCGACCACTTCCAATGTGTATTCCATTACGAATCCAGTCTTCACGATGAATCCATGCCTCTCGACCAAAGTCAAGAACTCCAAGAATCTTTCAAGGTTCACAGAAGATAGATATTTGATTAGAAAGCAAAATTGCCAACATGATAAATTTTGCTTGTTTAACATTGAGAGATCTATTGCTAGAGTTACTGAAAATAATATAGAGGTTTTTTTCACCATTTTTTCCACATAGTTGATTCAATAATTGTGTAGGGTGCATGACAATTGATCATGACTGTTTAAGCAGAACTCAAAATTGTATCTACAGTATTTCCAGCTAATCATTGAAGGAAAAGTACTGAGCTTGAAGCCCTAGCAATGTCTAGAAAAAAAGGCAAAAATTCAGACTGTAAAGCAGAGGTGATTTTCTTACCACTCCACCTTTCCATGAGACAAAGGTAGGGTTCGCTCTTGATTGTAAAACCTGTTGAAATTAGAGGTCGAAATAAATCAGTGCTGCCACATCCATATCAGAAGAAGAGGTGCAGGGAAAGTTTAAATCTGACATGTTTCAATGACCATAGCTCTTTTTTCCCCTAAAACTTTTAAAGACATTTTCCTAGACCACTCCTCTTCAACAATAACCCAAATTTACAGATTACTAGCATCTACCTTAAGAAGCTAGAAGAAGCATAATTAAAGTAAATTGTCTACATAATATCTGCACGAACCTCTTAAACTCACTACCATAACAAGCTAATCTAAAAGTACAAACGAATAGATTTAAGTGTCACTTTGTTCTTCTCACGTGTAGGTTGAGCTGTTAATTGAGGTCATCGCACAGTATGAGAACATAAATGATGATGCAGCAAGTCGAAATCAGGACTTCTCACATTATGCTATCTTAAATCGATACCACACCCAACTCAGCTAAGACCTTGTCTACTTGGGCTTGTGGCTTTTTGTAGCTTTTTCTAAAGCTCACAAAAAGATATTTTTAAAAAAAAAGTAAGCAAAATTAAATATATGCTCCTTTATAGAATAAAATACCTATGATACCCAACAGAAGTACAAACAAAATTTTATTTTTCCAGTGAACAAACTCTTTGCCAATATAAGATATCCAATAAAATAAAAACAAGCAATCTATACTTCCCAATCTTCTTATCACCATATCAATCATAATTACTAGTTACTTTTACAATCTCATTTAATATTATTATTCCAGTCAATTTAGCAAATATAAGATATAGATTAGCAATCTATCCAAATATTCCAATTCAAACAGAAATTATATAATTAAATACCAACAAAAAAACCTAAATCATTGAAAACAGAGGATTAGGACTATGAGGGGTGGAGTTCCATGGGTCTGCTACCATGTAGAAATTACATAAAATATACAAAAAATATATGAGAATTATTTTGAAACACCATGATAGAGGCTAATATTAAATTTCAATAAAGAAAGAGTCGAGAATCGCTTCTCACACAAAACGAGAGCAATGCTTAAGAACAGATCGACAATTTAGGAAGTGTATACCTGAGCTCCTTGCTCAGCAAAGGGTCTCCTCGGCCAAGGTTTCCCTCCCCCTCAACAACTCTCTAAAGTTTCACCGAAAAAAAAATAATCCCCCTTCTTTCCCCCCCCTCCTTCTGTTTTATTCTCCCTTCTCCTTCCCTCCACGCGGGCTTGTGGTCCCCTTTGTTTGTTGTAATTCTGTTATATCTTTCCTCCCACTTTCCACGTCACTCTCTTCTTCTCTCTCCTACTCCACTATCCATGTGAGACTCCACGTCACCATTCCCTATCCCCTGACTTGCTGTTTATGCCCTCCTCTTTATTATTACTCAATACTATATGCTATACCTTATACTATATACTATGTAGTATTATTAAAATCCTTACTAATATTTTCTCTTCCTTTGATACACTTGGATAGGTGTATCCGATACATGCTTTGGTCTCCTATCAATTGCCTCTCCGGTTAAACTGTCCTTGTCCTCAAGGACAAAATCTGGAAATTGGTGTTGAAAGTCGGAGGTGTCTACCCATGATGCTTCGTCCATGGTTTGGCCTTGCCACTGAATTAAAACTTGAGAAATCTGCTCTTGTCCCTGTACTCGGTAGCGTCGTCCCAGTATAGCTACGGGTAGCTCAGGTAGGAACTGTGGTTCTTCGGCCCATTCGATGGGAAGGTCGGTTGGTGTGGAGAATGATCCGATTGCCTTCTTTAAGAGTGAAACATGGAACACTGGATGGATGCGACAAGTTGAAGGCAGGTGCAGTCGATAGGCAACCTTCCCTATTCGCTGGCATATCTGGAACGGTGCAAAAAATCGTGGCAAAAGCTTGGAATGGTTTTTGATGCCACTAGTGGTTTGTGTAGTAGATCTCTTCCTGAGGAACACCCAGTCTCCCACCTTGAACTCCACATTCCTTCTATGTTTGTTGGCGCTTCGACAGTATAAGTCCTGCGCATGAGACAAGTTCTGACGTAGCTGTGCTAAAATATTATCTCTGTCTCGAAGTGCTCTCCTGAGCTCTGGTTGCTGCACCTCCTTATCCACAAACGCTCTTATTGTTGGAGGAGATCGTCCGTATACTGCTTCAAATGGAGTTATTTTTGAAGCCGTGTGATAGGCCGTGTTGTAGTGATACTCAGCCCATGGCAGCCACCCACTCCATTGGGTTGGATGTTCACTTATAAAACAGCGGAGGTAGCATTCCATACATCGATTAAGCACCTCGGTTTGGCCATCTGTCTCTGGATGGTAAGCCGTACTGTAGTGTAGCAGTGTCCCCTGTGCCTGGAACAATTTCTTCCAGAATTGGCTGACGAAGGTGGGATCTCGATCACTAACTATGGTTCTAGGTAACCCATGTAACCGTATTATCTCTTTGATGAATAGATTTGCAACACTCTTGGCTGTGTATGGATGTTTGAGAGGTATAAAGTGCCCGTACTTGGACAGCCTATCTATCACCACTAAAACCACATCAAATCCCTTCGATTTAGGAAGCCCTCCTACAAAATCCATGGATATGTCTTCCCATATCGCTTCCGGAATAGGCAGTGGGCTGAGGAGACCAGCTGGTGCTAGAGATTGATATTTCTGCCGCTGGCATATGGCACATGCGGCTACAAATTCCATAATATCTCTTTTCATTCTGATCCAGTACACATTAGCAGCAATCCTCCGATAGGTGCGTAGGAACCCAGCATGTCCTCCTACAGGGGTCGAATGCAACTCATGCATGAATACCTGTGGCCACTTAGAGTTTTTTGGTATCACTATTCGGTCATGGAAGAAAAGAGTGTCATTTGTCATATAGAACCCTTGTCCGGCGGATTTCCCTTCCTTCAGCAACGCTATTTTCTTCCCTAGTACCGCATCTTCTTCCACTGATTTCCGGATAGCGTCCAGGTCTGTCCACACTGGTCCGGATAGTTGAGATAATTCAATTCCTTCGAGTTCCCGAGAGAGTGCATCAGCAGCTTTGTTTTCACTTCCTTGCTTGTACTGTATCTCAAAATCATACCCTAATAATTTGGGTAGCCATTGTTGTTGGGCTGGTGTTGCTACTCTTTGCTGGAGAAGGTACTTTAGGCTCTTTTGATCCGTTCTGACAATGAATTTATTACCCAGTAGGTAGGGTCTCCAATGTTGGATCGCTAGCACCAAGGCCATAAGTTCCTTCTCGTAAGTTGATTTGGTCAGCGTGCGATCAGCTAAAGCCTTACTAAAATAGGCTATTGCTCTACGTTGCTGCTGTAGGACGGCCCCTATCCCTTTGCCCGATGCATCACATTCCACAACGAATGGCTGTGAGAAATCCGGAAGTGCCAGAACAGGGGCGGTGATTAAAGCCTCCTTCAACCGTGTGAAAGCTTCTTGTGCCTGACTAGTCCACCCAAAGTTATCCTTCCTTAGCAACTCTGTCAATGGCTTGGCTATCTTCCCATAGTCCTTGATGAATTTCCTATAATACCGGATAATCCTAGGAAGCCTCGCAAACTTTTCAAGGTCTTGGGTTGGGGCCAGTCTGCCACGGCTTGAACCTTCTTTGGGTCCATCGACACCCCCTGTTCCGATATCATGTGCCCTAAGTATTCCAACGAAGTTGTCCAAAGGCACATTTTTTTCTATTGGCATGGAGTTGTTGCTGTTTCATGGTGCGAAATACTTGCCTCAAGTGTTCCATGTGGAGGACATGTCCTTGCTATAGACCAGGATGTCGTCAAAGAAAACCAACACAAATCGCCTTAAATAGGGCTGAAACACCTCATTCATGGTGGATTGGAAAGTGGCTGGTGCGTTGGTTAACCCAAAGGGCATGACCAAAAATTCATAATGGCCCTGATGAGTCCTAAAGGCGGTCTTATGGACATCCTCTTCTGCCATCCTGATCTGATGATAGCCGGACCTTAGATCTATCTTGGAAAAAAATCTAGCACCATGTAATTCGTCCATCAATTCCTCGATCATAGGTATTGGAAATTTGTCCGGAATGGTAACTTCATTAAGTGCTCTGTAATCTACACAAAACCTCCACGACCCATCTTTTTTTTTTACTAAAATAACCGGGCTGGAAAATGGGCTGGAGCTAGGTCTGATGATGTCAGCCTCAATCATATCCTTTATCATCCGTTCAATTTCGTTCTTCTGTGCATAAGCGTACCTATAAGGTCTTACTGATACAGGTTTCGCCCCAGCTTTCAGTGGAATGTGGTGTTCCTTGGATCGACGAGGAGGGAGTCCCATCGGAATGGTGAATATTGGCGCAAATTCTTCTAACAGGGCTTGCAATAATGGGTGATCCTTGATTTCTTGCGAGACCGTTTGCGTATCTATTACCCATAAAATCTGATCCTCCTTTTGTTTTTCCATCTTGCGCAAGTAATTCAATGATAAAGGAAATTTGCACAAAGTCGGATCCCCACATATCCGAACTTCCTTCCTATCCTGTTCGACTGTGATTACCATTTTAGTCCAATCAACCTTCATCTCCCCCAATGTCTTCAACCAATTTATCCCTAAAATGACATCTACTCCTCGCAACTCCATTAAGTAGCAATCTATTCTGGTTTTGTATTCACCCATACTCAAGGGTATTCCCATGCGAAAACCATTACACTCCTTCGACTTTCCGTCCCCTAAGGTCACCACGTACCGTCTATTGTCAGTCCTAGACATGCCCAGTTGGTTCATCAATGGAAGGGACATGAAATTATGACTGGCACCACTATCCACTAGAACGATCACGGGATAATCATTAACCTTACCTTGAATTTTAAATGTGCAAGGGTCGTTGAACCCTTGCATTGCCAGCAAGGATAGGGATACTCTACCTCCTTCCTTGGACCCGTCCACCACCCCGCTTTCTTCCTCCTCTTCCCCTTCTTCTTCCAGTATCAACAGCTGTAGAAATTTACCGGGACAGCGATGATTTGGATTGAATGGCTGATCGCATTTGAAGCACAGCCCCTTAGCCTTTTTTTCGAGAAATTCCGCATGTGTCAGCTGGGTTGTCCGTGAGATCTTCTTCCCCCATCCTTATAGGTCCCCATTCCCCCACTTCCGTGGTGGTTTCCGTTGACGTGTGTTTCACCTTTAGTGTTCTTCCAATTTATTCCTTCTTTACCTCGTCCATCTTCTCGTGAGTGTCGATAGGAGAATTGTCCCATCACCGGGGTTGTTAAACCAGTTTGGCTTAAGTTTCCTCTGTTTGTGATTGAGGATGATATTCCCTGAACGCGATGATCTACTCTTCCTCCCAAGTTCTTTTCCGTCGCTAGGAATATTCCCAGGTCGAACTCTCTTTCTATCTTCACGGCTAGATCTATAGCTCGATCTACGGTCATCGGGGAAAAGGTGTCTACTCGAGTTTGTATGTCGTCTCGCAATCCTCCCATAAAATACCCTAGTAGCTGCATTTCCGGCATGGTGGGGGCGTGGGAAACGAGCGATTCAAATTCTTCAATATATTGAGTTACCGTGCCATGTTGTCGTAGCTGTGATAGACTTTTGAATAGGTTGGCTGCTAGCAACCCCCCATATCGTTTCATCACTTCAATCTTCAGCTGTGGCCATGTTAAATTACCCTCCCTTCGTTGTAACATTCGGAACCAGTGATTGCACCGTCCCCTCATACACATTGCGGCGAGAGCCACCTTCCGGTCTTCCCTGGTATGCTGAGCTTCAAAGAACTGCTCGGCCATTAGTATCCAGTTGGAAGGGTCTACACCCTCAAAGACAGGAAGCACCACACGCGCTGCTTCCATCCGCCAATCTTCCTCCGAGGCGCCCACTTGTCCCGAGTCAAACGATGACTCAATGCCCTCATTCGTTCGCTGGCTTCCAACTATCTGCTTGCCTCTATCCTTGATCGTGGATGTTCCTTCTCCTCCCCCAGTATCATGACCCTTGCTCATCCACATATCTTCTAATATTTTTTGTATCTTTTCCATTTTTCCTTGCATTCCCGAAACCTCACCCAGCAGGGCTTTCTGATCCCCATCCATGGTGACCAACTGATGCTGGATTTCGGCCACTTCTTGGTGGATGTCCTCCACCGTCTTCTCTAAGGTCTCCACTCTTGACTCCATTGTGTCATCCGGCAGGTCGGACCAATTGATAGAGGCTAATATTAAATTTCAATAAAGAAAGAGTCGAGAATCGCTTCTCACACAAAACGAGAGCAATGCTTAAGAACAGATCGACAATTTAGGAAGTGTATACCTGAGCTCCTTGCTCAGCAAAGGGTCTCCTCGGCCAAGGTTTCCCTCCCCCTCAACAACTCTCTAAAGTTTCACCGAAAAAAAAATAATCCCCCTTCTTCCCCCCCCTCCTTCTGTTTTATTCTCCCTTCTCCTTCCCTCCACGCGGGCTTGTGGTCCCCTTTGTTTGTTGTAATTCTGTTATATCTTTCCTCCCACTTTCCACGTCACTCTCTTCTTCTCTCTCCTACTCCACTATCCATGTGAGACTCCACGTCACCATTCCCTATCCCCTGACTTGCTGTTTATGCCCTCCTCTTTATTATTACTCAATACTATATGCTATACCTTATACTATATACTATGTAGTATTATTAAAATCCTTACTAATATTTTCTCTTCCTTTGATACACTTGGATAGGTGTATCCGATACATGCTTTGGTCTCCTATCACACCATCTCTTTATATTTTAGTTACTAAAAAAAAAAAGGCGCTTCAGAAGTTCTAAAGCTTTTGGGTGTTTCAGCATTTAAGTCCTACATCTTTTAACTACAATAATTGAGTCCCAAAACTTTTTGAAGCCACGCAAACAAGTCGTAATATGCCACGTGGCACATATTCAAGATATTTTCACATTTTTGTGACACATGGCACTAATGTGGATGCCAAGTCAGCAAAGTAAATTTGTTAATTATTATTTTTAAATCTTAATAGAAAAATAAAACTTCAAACTTCAAAAGAAATAAATCTGAATGGAGGGCAGCAACCTGGCTACACTCCAATGGCCAGTGATCTAGGGGGCAGCAGGGAGCACCATCCACCATCTGGGGAGGGTCAGGTGACACTAGTGGTGGTGGCAGGCACCTCACCACCCTTACTGTCACTGAGTCACCAACAATACACTCATCCATTATGCAGCCCATTACAAAAGAAATTTACAAGGGTCACCCATCATGACTAGAGGTAACAGTATCTATAATGGATGTAATAGTAGCCATAATTGGAGGAGGGAGGACACTAGAAAACAGAGGATTAGGATTATGCTGGAGTGGAGTTCCATGGTTCTGCTACCACGTTGAAATTTTACCGAATATCCAGAAACTATATGTACATTATTTCTGAACCACCACCCCCTTTTCTTTTCACTTATTGAAGAAAGGGGAGAATCATGTGTCAAGAAGCGGTTTCCAAACACTTGGTGGCGCCATGAAAATATTAGATATGCTAAACAAGTGCAACATGGCATAATTAGGACTTGCATGATTTCAAAAAGTGTTAGCACTCGATTGCTACAATTAAAAGTTTTAGGACCCGACTGTAAAACACCGAAGGATTTAGACTTCTGAGGCTATTTTTCCTTAGTTATTTGAGCTACCACCTCTCATTACATATAGAAGGAATGATTATTTATCAAAATCACTAAAGGTGCAAAGTGTAAGTAAAATGTGATACTAAGTACTAAATGTTTTAAAGTTATCTAAACATTTTTTTTTTAATGGAAAAGGATACATAAAACATATCCTAAATAATTCTAGAAGGTATCATAAAGATATGTCAGATTCTAAGAGTAAAATGTAAAGCAGAAACGGCCCTAAATAGAAGAAGATAAATATGTAAATATTGAAAAAGAAAGAGAAAGAAAGGACAGCATCTGTGAGAATATACCAGGTTCTTTTAAAGAGGTTAAAAGTCCATCCATCGAGCATATACTATTACCAAATTAATTCACAATATTGAAGCATCACAATTTATACAAATGAAGATGATCAACCTCTCGCCAATAACCTCCATGCATATAAGACATCAAGTACGATGAGAATTTCCCTTCCCAAGATCATGTGCTCAGAGAAATTCATTTGAAGTTCAAAAAAAAAGTAAGGCTTATTGAGAGTATGTAAGTGAGAGGAGAAGAGACTAGAAAGAACCACTCAAGCCAAAAGAGGCTATCTGATCTAGTGCTTACAGTCCCAGTCCTCTGAAGCTCCACAATTAGGATTTTAGAAGAGAAAAGAAGTGATTGACAGATAAAAAAAGTTTAGAAGAAAGTCAATCATGCAAGAGCTTCAGTAGTAATTCTACGGAAAAAGACATCAGATACTACATTTGCAAACTCTCAAAGTGCAGCACATATGGCAGCATGTGTATGATGTTCCTCAGATATAAATGAAGCATGTGTTTTGACAGAAATATACACTAACCTCAACTGTATCAATTGCTTCATTTGGAGGAATTGCATGCAATACTCTGCAGAAAGAATTATGGGTGAGCAGTTTGTACCACCATTTCATATGGGGATTTGGGATTATATGATACTTCATCGAATCTTAAAATACTTGGTGATTATATTGAAAATGAGAGAATGTCCAAATATTTTGATGAAGTTCAATGTCCCACCTTATTGATATTTTCTTAATTTAAAGAAAGCAAATATGAAAAAAGTAGAAACATTGGAAAGGAACAAAACTCATGCACAAGAAAATTTTTTCAGACCATCTAAATACTACGTCATGTTGATCGTACGAAGCATCCCACTTCCCCTTCTATAGATTGATGTCCATGATGTGCTCAAATGTTCTCTTTTAAGTGAAGCAGAAAAAGTCGTAAAATCTACTCAAATACTCAAGAAATAAGTGAAACTACCTGTCCTCGACTGCTGGAATGAGACCCCTGGTCAAAGCCACTCCACCAACCTACAGCACAGGACCATGTTTCAGTCTGCACAGAACCATATTCAAACTGAGCAGCAAAATTAGCAGCTCACCAATTGTATGCTACAGAACAACTTTCTTTGTAGATCAATTCGCCCTGCAAAGATAAGATACATAATTAAAAAGTTATGATCAATATATATCATACTGAAGTCCCAATACAGAAGTAGAAAAGAACTAAACTTACCAGTTGAAAGAATGCTACTTGTGATAGCTTCTGCAAGGCCAACCTTCTCTTCCTTCTTTGGTTTAGTTTGAAAAATTGGGAAGCTTTCCCACATTGGCAGTCCAGTACTGACCCCAGGAAACAGAGCATCTGGCATATCAGGTCTTCTAGGATAATCTATCTGCCAGGTGTCCTCTAGCATATCTTCATGATCCTTAAACCTTGAAAACATGTAACAACAGGGTAAGTCATTTTATTTGGCTAAGAGCATTGTATATGGTTAAGAAAACATCCAGTGACTAAGTGTTCTTTTGAGCGATGTCCAGCAACTAAGTTTTAGAAGAGGAAAAAGAGCACAAACCAAGTACGAGGTGGTGGAGGGTACACGTCTGGAACCAAAAGCAATGGATAGAATAAACCCATAGGAGGCACCTGTGGGAGAAGCATCATCAGTAAACACAAACTGATGACATTGCTAAGTTAACATGCTTTTGTTTTACTTATCTTTTCAATTAATTACAAATAAGCTAAATTTTATCCCGTAAATCATACATTAAGAGCAGTTAGCCTTGTTCGATGTGAGGATGCTGGCATGCCAATCTCATAAGAGTGCACAAAAGCAGTAGCATCAACCTCTCCCTCCTAAAACCAACAAATTGAGTTCATTAGATAATGTGTGACAGTAAGATAGGACATCTTTAATAATCTAAATATTGTGTAAAAATATCACAATCCACATAAATTTCATGCAAATCCACAAAAATTATAATGCAATTTAAAATTCAAATCTTTAAGCAATTGGCACTCATATCTTCCATCTGAAACTTCAATTCAGAAGGTGATCGCTGAATCAAGCAATGCCAGTTAAACTAAAAGGAAATTTAATTCACTTAACTCCAATAGTTCCAAAAAAATGGATGAAGAAATCATGGCACATGTTGCAGGGAAAAGAGAACAAATCATCAATAGGGAATCACAAGCCATGACATAGCTGTAACAGCAAGGAAACACTTCATAATGACATATTTTATTTTTTACTGACACAAGTAAATGATCGACCCAATAATAGCATGGAAGCATGCGTGATTCTGACAGGAATGAAGTCCAACACATCAGCAAGTTAAACCTCTCAGGTCCTGTACTGTCCTAGGTATGTGGAACACATTTGCCTGGTAAGATTGAGAAAAAGAACCGACTAATATAATTAGGCAACAAGCTTTGATAGAATCCACATTCCTGATAAAATAAGCCTTTGTGTATAGATTTAACTCATTTCTTTTCTTCAAATTCATAATTCATAGATGTTCCAGGCAAAACTACCAAATTAGCACTTTCTTCACTCTTTTAACAGTCTCAATCGCTGCAAAAAAGATTATTGATTACAAATTTATCATATGGCTAGACACAGAGAAATGCCAATTATACTCACTCTGATCAAACAATATGACTCTTTCAATTCATTTAGCATCAAAAGATCTACAGGCTTTGTCAACATGTCTGTATAAACTTGTGGCCATGTCTGATGGTGTCTTTGTGTCCACAGGAGGCATCTTGATATGTCCTGAAATTTTGCAAAGCATATGATGCTAATGATGGAAATATATGGAAAATCAGCTACAATAGCAGACAATATAAGTCGAGAGTTCCTTGATCATACAATACCACTATGGATATATGACTGAAAGAATCTTACAAACAAGATGCGTGGAGTATGAAGCATCTTTTACTGGAATAATATGCCTAAAGCATATCAATAGATAGTGTCATGAAAGAATGTTAATCGAGCTGGGACAAAATTCTGAAAAATTGAAGACAAGAAAAATGTACCTCTCCACCAAAGGGTAAAGTCTTCTCAGTGGTGGGCAATGCCACCCCATCCTGAGATCAAACAAAAACCAGCGCAAAATTACTATTAGTTTTACACAGTGAAGGGCTTGGCCTCCAGCAACAAACATGAAATTAGAAATAAGATAGTGGAGATGGGAAAAGCCAACACTTAGTTTGACTGGGGATAGAAGGATACAATTAAGTGCAGCAACCCAGAGATATTTGCAATGAACAGACAAGGCTAGATACATGTCACAAATATCATGGCACATGCTGATGCAGCAAATGCTTCCAAGATGTCAATGGTATATTCCGGTGAGATCATTTCAAAGAGGAGAATGGAAGAAAAGGAAAAGGGATACAATGCAATGCAATGCAATAGAATCGATACTTATTTCATTGTGTTGAGTATGTAATTAAAGGAACAGAATGGAATGGCTTTCATTTATTTGGTTGCGGCCTTCACGAATGGAACAACACAAACTTAGATTTTAAAATAAAATGATTAAAATTGCAGATAATGATCAACAATAATAATATGACAATACTTAGTAGATATATTCTACTATAATTTTATAACATAACATCTCAAAAATTAATATAAATGTTACTAGTTCTATTAGTTAGATTATAGCAAAGAAAATTAGTACTGAGTGTTGATGGTATAACAATATTAATTGAATATAATTGTTATAATCTCACCATTCTATTAGTACAATATTTATTTGATGGATATAACATGAAAACACTGTTTTTGGAAAGGAGAATGGTCATTCCAATCCATTCACTGCCACCCTACCGAACATGATATATAAGAGGAATAAAATAATTGGAGCAAAGAGACAATCATTGTTTTTGGATGAATAAGATACATTTGTTGTTTAATGTAATAAATGATAGTCATTGAGAGTGGATTCTATATTGAAGTCTGAGAAACAGATTTGAATCTAAAGCTAAATTGGTCCAAACACCAAAAGGACAAGACCAGAAAATGAAAATCTGATCCTAACTATGCCAATGACAAGTTCAGGTAGACTTGGCATTCAAAACATGCATGAAAAATGAATTACCTCAATGCATACAACCGATGTCACTTGTGCACCCATATTGACCACACATGCAGTTGACAAACCGCTCCCAAACACAGCAGCAAGACCTTCCTATTTAAACAAAGTGGAATAAGGCTTTATAACATTTAAGAAGGAAAATACAGTATCAAATTATTCAAGATATTAAAGGAATCAATTGGGGCATTGATCATGTCCCAAGACAATGAAGCAGAGGATATCACACTAGCGAAAGGTAGTAGCCTTGAGATGCTACAAAATCATGTAAGCATGTGCTATCTGCATAGGTTATGGATTTAGTAGTGATTAATTTACCACAAAATTGATGTTTGGAATGTGTTTCAGTTTATTGAAGTTCCTTTCTTTATAATTTGACACATGGCGATTAGGTTTGTGAGAGCTGCTAAAAAAAGATCCCTCCAATCTCTAAAGGTTTGTTGAGCAAGAACCTTTTGATCTCTATAGAATTGTAACTTCTTTAACATAATATTTTGCTTGTTTATCAGTGCTGATTAAACACTTATGTATACAAGCTTCTAATTCTTACCTTCCCTAAATGAAAGAGAAATATATATCTAACAATATCACCTAAAGATGCATGAATCTAAAAATAATAAGATAAATATCTACTCCCTATTTATTTCTCAACATAGAAGATATTCCTAACAACATGTACTGTATCATGGTTCCAAGACTTGAAAATACTCACTAATTCACCATGGTAAGAAATTATGATTCCAAATTGAGATTAAAAATTCAAATAAAAGAGGCATCTACAGTGTGCAGAAATCATATAAAAGAGTGCTGAAATTAATGTCCATGCTAAAATTAACAAAATCAAGTTTATTTGATAAAATTATTGCGGGCTGGAAATTGAAGATAATATCCATCCAAATGAAAATCCATCTAAGATCTCAAAGGTACATGGTTTTTAATGATAATCTTACAGGAAAGTAGAAATACCTTACATAGTCGCTAAAGTGGAAAGTAATTTAGAAGCTGCCAAAATCAATGAAAAGAAAAAGTGAATAACTGACCTGATGTACGACAGCTGAGATAAATTGCAAATCCCGCAATACTATTGAGAGAACCTCTTTTATTTCTGTATGAAGCAGATGGGAAATATTAATTAAAACTAAATGCTAACTTTTCATCCAACACGAGCAATATAAGAAATAAAAAAACTGATGTATAAGCTGAAGTTTAGCAAATAATGCATCGCCAGTTTGATTGTTTGCCAGAACAGTGCATTATTTTCTAGAACAAACTTTAGGGAAAATTGCAAATAACCCATCTAAACTTTAACCTCAGTATGGATACATACACCCCCAAACTTATCAAATGTATTTTAAAAACCTCTAAATTCTCATAAATTGGCAATATTAAACAATGTTTACTTTTTCCATAAAAAAAAATACACCAAAATCAAAGTTTAGAGGGTATCAAAGTGCACATTAGTAAGTTTGGGAGTATGTTTGCACCAAAGTGAAAGTTTAGGGGGTTATTGCCAATTTATAAAAGTTTATGGGGTATTAAAGTAGACTATAAGTTCAAGATGTATTAATATTGAGGTCAAATTTTAGGGGGTTATTTGCAATTTCCTCCAAACTTTATTGAATAGAAGTACTTTTCATGTTCAAAGAAAGCATGTCAAACATGGAAAAGGATAAATATTCAAAGGAGATCAACCTCGTAGAATATAGTAGAAAATCAAAGCAAGTAAAATATCAAAGATGATTGCAGCATTTCCTTCCTTCATCAAGTTAAAACCACAAGAATTTCAGCATACCCCATCCATAACGGCCAATGTAAAGATCAAGAACCAACTATACAATCACACAAAGGTTATTCCATCTTAATATGCCATAGAACCACAGGAGACACTAAGCTTGATGATCAAGGTGTCACAGCATTGCATGAGTGCTTAAGCTAGCATGAATTTCATGAAGAATGTAAACTATTGAGCAGAAAATGATTTTTTTTAAGTTTGGGAAGATGCTATTGCTGTTAGAATGCAGGTTTCAATTATCCCTATGCATTTTTACTATGTCTCTTTTATTATTATAACATCTAGATTAAATGAATGGGAACATTCATGAATAGGTTAGTTCAAAGAATGAATAGATAGATTAGTTCCTTAATAGATATATGAATGGCCAGATTCAATGTACAATAGGGGTAAAGGTCATCCTCAACTCCTATATAAATTGGTCCCAACCCCTCACTTGGGGGTAGGGGGGAAGAAAAAGAATCATTTCAATGTTTTAAATCTTTTTTTTTAGTTTCCATGTAGTTTTAAAGTATTTTATGAGATCAGAAGGTTCTCTCTAAATGGGCCCTTAAGCCCTTTTTCCATACAAATTCACTCGTGACTAGATCCCTACCCCAGCCTGTAACATTGTCAGCCAGCCAAAGGTGCTGTGTGGATGATTAGCTGAATCCTGTTCACGATAGCATAATGACTGAAACCCTTGAATCCTCAATATAAAAATATTGAACTAAATTTTCTAACTTCTTTGCAATAACACTTCCTCTTACTTCAAAACTTAAAAGTAGGCCTCTAAACCTCAAAAGATCCTAAATATCAGCTTCAGTAAAAAAAAATGAAACCTTTTGAGAAAGGTAATATTTTTCATCCTTTTATATAATCTGAAGTGTTCCTCTTCTGACCCATAGGAATCCCACATAATAAGAATTAATTGCCAAGGTTTTAAGTGGGCAGGCCAGTCATGAATGTCATTTCAGAATTTCAAAATGTTCGGCCCTTTCAAAATAGAAAACCAGGAAAAGACAAAAAATCTCTATACACTTACGTGTTGATGGGATTGGTAATCCAATTTGATGTTGACTTGATTTTAAGGATAACATATTTTATGAGTTACGGTTTATGTGATGGCGGAAAGTTTACGTGTGTTTGTGGTTGTTGATTGATATGTATGCTGTGTTTAGTATATCAATTTTATATAGTTATGCAGATTTAAGTAATGTCTCCCTTAAATACCCATAAACAAATTATGACTGCCTTCAAATCATATTATGGATTTAAAACAGTCTTTGAAGCTTCAGAAGTTAAGATAACAAAAACATTCAGCTCTCCTCTTTGGATATTTTTGAAATTAATATAAACAAAACTCAGCAGCATGAAAGAATTGGCTTAACAATAAAAAAGAGCCAAGAGTTTTTTGGCTAACAAAGGATTTTCTTTTCTTTTTTCTTTTTTTCAGGAATCTATGATAATAGCTTCTGAATTGTTTCACTATCTACAGATCTATACCTACACTATCATGTATCACCATCCAACAACTCTAGCCTTCCCAATAGAAGTCACCTGCACCAAACAAAAGGCTAAACCATGGAGTATCGATGCTCAAGTTCCATTCTGAAGTAAACTATCCATAACAAGCTACGTAAATCATCTGCACTAGTAAATCTGCTCTTGAGGTGAGGATTTATGCAAAGAAAGTCAACACAAAAAAAAAAAAAGCTCTTTTCCCCATAACAAAGGCACAGCCATTATTGAAGTGAATATCTCTATAAATGAAACATCCTATAAGATTTACATAAACAAGTCCAGCTTACACTATGTTGATGATCCCAAGAGTAAGCCTCAGATAGAAATTGAATACAGAGCTTCATGCCATTAATCCTCTTGGTATGAGCCTCATCCCACAAGACCAACCAAACACACCAAAGTTGATTCATAGAAGTGACTATACCATACTCCAACTAATAATATACAAGTCAAACAATAGGAAGATGCTTTTGGTGAGTATAGATATGTTTATAAGGTTTTTCTTTTTCCAGTGAAAGAGGAGGGTTTCTGCACTTAGACTAGCTACATGGGATACAGGAAACCCACTCCGAAAGACCCATGTGTTAAGTCCAACTTATGCGAATAAGTATCTTAGGAAGTGGTCTGTTGGGAACCAAACCCAAGACCTCATGCGAATCATTCTGTTAGTGCTTGAATCTAAACCACCAAGCCAATGTTCAAACGGGGAAGCTAGATAAAAGGAAATATAGCTATCATGTGCATGCAGACCTATGCTTTACATCTTAGGCATGCATATAATAATAGGCAATATATGATATACAGGCTAAATTAGCAATCTCGTAATCCATTGAATAGTATAAATGATATGTACTTACTGTAATTAGCTACAAGCCTGTTAGTATTAGTATACTTAGTCAAGTTGTAGCATCTTTAAGTAATGGTCACATGGGGTGTTGCCATGTGGCTAGTTACCAGTAACTTTTGTGAGTATACATAAAGTTAGAAGAAGGGGTCATCACAGCATATTTTTCACTCTAAATTACATTGTTAGAAACTCTGAGTTATGTGTTTTAGAAGCAAATTGCTCTAGTCTTTTCCTTACTTTCCAAATTAAGGTTTGCAATTGCTCTAGTTCATAGTCAATGGATATAATCCTCTTTGGCTTGTCTCAACTGATCTGCCTTTCAGATCCTTGCTAAAGTAGATCTCGAGTGCCAAGGAGTTAGTTTTGCAATTGTCGAAGGATATGAAAGAGATTAATTGTGCAAAAAAGATTAATCAAACTTAAATTTGAGAGATCCAATAGATTGAGGAGTTGAAGCCACTGAAGGTGAAAATCTTGCATGATCAAGAAAGAGGGATAAGTTCAGGATGGATCCCTGATCGAGAACACTGTGCCCTCTATTTGGCATTATCTTATTCATTACAGCCACCAATGCAAGATTTGCAGGAAATTGGTACACTTGTGCTTTGTGAATCTAAAATCAACCCAATTTCAAATTCAAGTGCACATGAGACAGCTTCAGTCATGTCTCAGGTTCTACAGCATTGATCTGATGAAGAGCTTAAATCATGAGATAACAGACGATTTCAAATTTCATGATGAAGAAGGTTGGTGTTGAATCTAAGAGGATCAAACTCATGTTGTTCAACAAAAATACAATCTAGTAAGTTGGATCACAAGAGCCTAGTAACACTTTGAAATCCATAGAACTACTTCAGAGATAAACATACAACTGGTCCTTTTGAGTAAAGATGGTAAGACTCTGTACTCATTTGGGTTTTATGCAACAGATATCCTAATTTGTCTTAGGAAATATTAATGAGGGAATTGATAAAATGCTATAGAGAAGGAATGCCATTAATCCTTATGAAAGCCATCAATCCTTTTGAAGAAATGGCAGAGCCACCACAAGAATCTAATTTTGAAGTCATCAAAAGAGTTGAAATTTTGTTGCTCAAATGCCAAGCTATATGAAGAAAATTTAATATGTTTTTTCTTGAATGGCTTCAGAGAGGAGATTTGCTGAAGAGTTAGAATTCAGAATCCTATTTCCTTTTACGAAGGTTGTGGGGGTAACTATGGACAGAGAGGAAGAACTAGGTGAAATAAATACAGGTAACATAGGTGGAGTTCAATTCCATAATATTGGATGAAGCAGCAAAACGGTGGTGGTGAAATTGATCTAAGCAACTTATGTGGTGACAACTTACAGATGAAGAAGGGCATCAATTAGCACTCAAATGACTATAATATATTGGAATATGCTTGTAAAGGTATCACCAGAAGTCCTAATCATTTTTCAAGAGGTTTTAGTAGGAGTTCAATAGTATAAAATCAAGGAGTGAAGGGTAATTCACATTATGCTTATGAGAGGATTGAAACAAAGAAAGGGAAGGGGTTGTGTTTTAATTGTGATAAGTCCTATCACGTACTACTTCATGGTTCTGGAAGGAGAGTATGTTGAAGATGTGGATGTAGTAGAGAAGCAAGGAGCCAGAAAGCAAACTCAATTTTAGTTTCCCTGACATTTTCAAGGCTTGTTAGCAAGTTCTAGCTGTTCCCTTAGTGACAAGGAAAATTTTCAAGGGATGGTATTGACATGTACTTGATTTAGTACAAGACAAGGAGAACAGTATAGCAAGGTATAGGAAAAACAATAAAGGACAATTTTTTTATATCATGTTTGGTGTATTAAGTACAACATAAGATTCTTTGAGTTATATGCCATTTGTTATTTACAAGTACTATTCTAGAATAGGGATTTTACCAATTATACTAATGTTCTTATGTATTTATTTTAACAACATTTTCTCATTCTATCACCATCCCATCATCATTACCACTATTGTAACCACCGCTATTATACCCCCACCACCACTGCTGATTTATCACTGAGAAAAAACCTAATTGTTATTCTTATTCTCTCTCCTTTTATGAAATATACACTGCCCTTTTATAATACAACACAAAGAAAAACAGAAACCAAAAAAGGAAAACTAAATCTCCCTAAGAAAGGAAAAAAATAATCTAATTGAATTCCTCTAATCAAGGGATTTCCACTAAATGCTCCATCCTAATATATATTTACAGCCTGTAAAAAGGTATTTACAACTCATATATCTCAACACTCCCCCTCAAGCTGAGGAATAGATGTCTTCGATTCCCAGCTTGAACAAAAGGTTGTGAAATCTTGAATTGTTCAACCCCTTTGTTAGAATATCAGCTAATTGATGTTCTGATGGAACATAGGACATACACACTAGCCCTTCTTCCAATTTTTCTTTGATAAAATGTCTATCAATTTCAATATGCTTTGTCCTGTCGTGTTGTATGGGATTATGAGCAATATTGATAGCTGACTTGTTGTCGCAATAGAGCTTCATAGGACCTTCCCATTTGATCTTTAAATCATTCAAGATAATCTTCAGCCAAAGTAGTTCACACAACCCTTGAGCCATAGCTCTGAATTCCGACTCAGCTGATGATCTTGCCACTACGTTTTGCTTCTTGCTCCTCCATGATACTAGGCTGCCTCCAAGAAAAACACAATACCCCGTAGTTGATCTTCTATCCACTAAAGACCCTGCATAGTCAGCATCGTGTATGCTTCTAGAGTAAGAGTATCACTCTTCTTGAACAAGACCCTTTTCCTGGGTTCCCTTTCAAATAATGTAGTATTCTATAGGCAACTTGAAGGTGAGGTTCCCTTGGATCATGCATGTATTGGCTGATCACACTAACTGCGTATGCAATGTCGGGTCGAGTGTGAGCAAGGTATATAAGTCTTCCCACTAACCGTTGGTACATTCTCTTATCAACAGCTGCTCCTTCTTTAGCTT
Organism: Laguncularia racemosa; assembly: GCA_037954665.1. Classification (NCBI taxonomy): domain Eukaryota; kingdom Viridiplantae; phylum Streptophyta; class Magnoliopsida; order Myrtales; family Combretaceae; genus Laguncularia; species Laguncularia racemosa. The sequence continues at coordinate 3,906,875 of JBBMOL010000031.1, read as the reverse complement.
CTCCCAGCCTATGATTTGGATCTATCGGGGTAGAAATAGGCTTACACCCAATCTTCCCTGTCTCTATTAACAAATCAGTCACGTACTTCTGTTGAGATATAAAAATCCCTTGTCTGGAATAGGCAACCTCAATACCAAGGAAATACTTTAGTTTTCCCAGTTCTTTGATCTCAAACTCTTTGATTAATTTATGCTTCAATTCAAGCTTTTCTCTTTCATCATTTCCAGTTACTATGATGTCATCCACATAGACCAGTAGAGTAGTTATTCCTCCTGTAGCTGAATGTTTAATGAAGAGAGTGTGGTCACCTTGGCTTTGTTTGTACCCAAACTCCTTCATGACTTTCGTGAATCTCCCAAACCATGCCCTAGGAGATTGTTTTAACCCATAAAGAGCCTTCTTCAATTTACACACCTTGTTGCTTGTGTTTTCTTCAAAACCAGGTGGGATGTTCATGTATATTTCCTCTTCTAAGTCACCATGAAGGAAAGCATTTTTTACGTCATACTGTAGAAGTGGCCAATTGAGGTTGGCAGCCAAGGACAATAAAATTCTTACAGTATTCATTTTCGCAACTGGAGCGAAAGTCTCGTGGTAATCAACTCCATAAGTCTGAGTGTATCCCTTGGCTACCAATCTTGCTTTGTATCTTTCAAGAGACCCATCAGCCTTATACTTTAACGTGAAAATCCACTTACAATCCACGATATTCTTCCCTCTTGGTTTATCAACAATCTCCCAAGTCTTGTTCTTCTCTAATGCACTCATCTCCTCCCTCATAGCATTCCTCCATTCCGTTTTTGACAATGCCTCAGAAACAGTATTTGGAATAGTAATGGTGTTCAAACTTATGATGAACTTTTTGTAGGTTGGGGATAAGCGTTTAAGGGAGACATAGTAAGATAATGGGTAACGTGGTCGTTTTGTGCACTCTCGGGTATGTTTTCTAAGAGCAATGGGAATGTCTAGTTCATTTGTTGGGTCAACAGGTGAAGGGTTAGGTCTTACCATGATCTCATTTCTAGAGTTTGAGTTGGAATCTTCTTGAACTCCAGGGTCTGAGTAAGAGGACTCTTGGACTTGCTTCTGTTCTTGAGCAGATTCTTGAACCTGCGTCTGTTCTAGACCTTTTTTCCTTGAATATACCAAAGGGAACTTTGGATAACTATGAGTATCAATGGTTGATTCAGGAGATGGAACAGTAGTAACTTGAGGAGGAGATGACTTTGAAGACTCAACAGTGCGGATAGGTGAAGGAAGATCAAGAGGGTCAAAGGAATCACAAGGGCTATCTTCCATCATTGTAGCCTCCCCCTGAAGAGAGACCTTCGAGAAAAAAGGTGTATTTTCTGCAAAAGTAACATCTGCAGAGATGTAGAATCTTTTAGATGAAGGATAGTAACACTTGTACCCTTTTTGAGTAGAAGAGTAGCCAAGGAAGACACATTTAATGGCTCGGGGGTCTAACTTGCCTCTATGTTGGCTGTGGATATGAACAAAGGCAGTGCACCCAAATACCCTAGGTGTGAGACCATTAGAGGTTCTGAAATGTGGGTAAAAGGTTTTAAAAATTTCTATGGGACTTTTGTTGTCTAGAACACGCGAGGGAAGTCTATTTATCATGTATGTGGCAGTAAGAACAGCCTCTCCCCAATAGTACTTAGGAACATTCCCTTGAAAAAATAGCGCTTGGGTAGAGTTAAGTAAATGCCCATTTTTCCTCTCAGCTACCCCATTTTGTTGGGGTGTGCTAACACAAGATGAATCATGGATAATGCCTTGTGACTGGAAGTAAGGTGACAAAACATGATTAAAATAATCTTTGGCATTATCTGTTCTAATGCTTTTGATTTTCACCCCAAATTGGTTTTGAACCATTGTATGAAAATTTTGTATTACTTGACTAACATCAGATTTTTGTTTGAGAAGAAAAATCCATGTAACTCGAGTGCAATCATCAATGAAGGATACAAACCAACGAGCTCTAGAGATATTAGGTACAGTGGAAGGACCCCAAATGTCACTATGAATCAAATGAAAAGGTTGAGTACTTCTTTTATTGCTAATAGGAAAAGATACACGAGTGTGTTTTGCCATCTCGCAAACATCACAATGAAATTCAGAAACATTCAATCCATAGAACAATTTAGGAAACATGGCTTTTAAAACCCTAAAAGAAGGATGACCTAGACGTAGGTGATGTAGCCAAATGACATCTTTATTTGAGGAACTTAGAAAAGACACCGAAATATTGCTTTGGGATGATTCAATGTGATAAAGGCCGCTTCTTTCCTTAGCAAGTCCAATCCTCCTCCCCGAGTCCTGGTCCTGAAAAACACAGTAAGAAGGGAAGAAAATGGCATAACATTTAAGGTCATGGGTGAGTCTATGGATGGAGATGAGGCTAGCTGATAATTTTGGTACATGAAGAACATTTTTTAGGATGAGAGTAGGTGTAATATGTATGTTTCCAAAACCAGCAACAGTAGCTAACGTGCCATTGGCTACTACAATCTTCCTACTGCTTGGGCAGGGGGTATAGGAATGGAAAAATTGTGATGTGGGAGTCATATGGTCTGTGGCACCGGAGTCAACTATCCAAGAGTTGGGATAAAATTTTTCTGAGGCATTCATACAAAAAGGAAATGAAGGAATACCTGAAAGAGCCAATGAGCAATCTCTAGAAGGCTTCTCAAGCGACCCCAACAAGCTTCTTATCCTCTCAATTTCTTGAGTGTTGAGCCCCCCAGCAGCAGATTTTTCCTCGGGTTTTGTCTCCTCTGCCATGTGTACTTGAGGCTTCTGTTGCCCTCCACGGGTTCCCCACTCACGACTTGGAGGCTTACCATTCAGCTTCCAACACTTCTCCTTTGTGTGCCTTGGTTTCTTGCAATAGGTGCACCAGAGGTTGTCCTTATTCTCCTTCCACTGGTTCTCTCTCCCTGGTGGTTTGGAAAAATCACCTTTTCCTTTCTCTTGGTGATTTGGCCTTGCTACTAAGGCTGAACCATCCACGCTTTGGGGCTCTAGCATGACATTCCGTCTGCTTTCTTCTGCTCGAACTAGTGAGATTGCTTCTTCCAGAGATGGTGTGTCATCTTTACCAAGAATTTGAACCCTGACCTGATCAAATTCAGGATTCAAACCAGCCAAAAAATCATAGACACGATCCTTCTCTATAAAACTCTTCAAAACAGCCGCATCATCAGGGGATTTCATCTGAAAGACTCGATAATGATCGAGCTCCTGCCATAGGTTTTGTAGTATATTCGCATATTCTGTGACAGATTTATTACCTTGTTTAGTGGCTGCTGTTTTGACCTTAATCTCATACACTTGAGCAGCATCACCGGCCTTCGAATATGTGCGACGAATGAATTCCCATATCTCCTTTGCCGAGGGCAAAAACATGCAGGTGTCACTAATTGTGGGCTCCATGGAATCCCATAACCAGGACATTATCATGGAATCCTCTTCATCCCAAGTTTCAAACGTTGGATCCTCCGTTGCTGGTGGAGTTCCAAGAAGATGATTAAGTTTCCCTTTGCCCTTAAGGTATGTACGTACAAGTTGTGACCATTTGAGATAGTTCTTCCCATTGAGTCTATTGGAGGTTCGGATGTTCTGAAGCTCACCAATTTTCTGGGTAGAATTTGCCTCTTCAGAATGATTAGAAATAGTGATTTCAGAGGCTGACATAATATATTAACAATGAAGGCTATAAAAAAAAATATTGAGGGCTGGAGGGAAAAAAAAATTCAGCAATGAAGGCTGAGAAACAAGTCAGCAATGAAGGCTGAGTAAAAGGTCAGCAATGACGGCTGAAAAAGAGATAAAAAATAATTGTGCAGCAATGAAAGCTGCCCGGAAAAAATTCTAAAAATTACTATAGCTCTGATACCATGAGAAAAAACCTAATTGTTATTCTTATTCTCTCTCCTTTTATGAAATATACACTGCCCTTTTATAATACAACACAAAGAAAAACAGAAACCAAAAAAGGAAAACTAAATCTCCCTAAGAAAGGAAAAAAATAATCTAATTGAATTCCTCTAATCAAGGGATTTCCACTAAATGCTCCATCCTAATATATATTTACAGCCTGTAAAAAGGTATTTACAACTCATATATCTCAACAATCACCAATGGCAAAGCACCATTGTGGTGATAATGGCATAAATTGATCAATTGATAGTAACACAGGTGATGATGGGTGGTGGCAACATGAAGGTGAAGATGGCTATGATGGCGTAATGTGGTGGAAGTATTAGTAATCCATTGACTGGAATTATTATGACAATAATGGTAGTGGCAGTGAAGTTGCGACAATAGTGGTGTTATATAAGGTTTTTGAGGCAGTAATGACAGTGACAAAGGTGGTGTAGTGGTGTCATGGTAGCAATAATGTGGTGATGGTAGTGGTATTTGGTACTTGTGTTGTATTGATGGTGGTGGCTGTGATCTAAAGGTGGTGGTAGTGGCAACAATAATAGTGGTGGTTGTTTGTAGTGGTGATGGTCATGGTGGCAATGAAATGATGGCGGTGGTGGTGGTATGCGGTAGCTGTAGTGGTGGCAATAGTGGTGGTGAATGAAAATAAATTACTACTTTGGGATTTTGGTAACCTAATTTATTTATCATGTCCCAAGATTTTTATACCACCAAATATAAGGGACAAAAATATTGAGATTTGTCCAATATTACAAGGGGAATTTAGTCCAATATCAACCCTTTATTTTATTTTTTTGGCTGGGGGGAGGGGGGTGGGGTGGTTTGCAAATATTATTGAGTTTATTTTGTGAACCAACATGATACAATAGGTTCTTGTTTTATCTAGTATCTCAACCAGGGTGGTTTGTAAATAGTATTGAGTTAATTTTGTAAACCAATCATGATACAATAGGTCCCTTTTTTATCTAGTATCTCAACCAATTATGAACCAAACACTACTTAACTATTTTAAATTAGCTATTAGTATAGTGAGTCATGCAATAATCCAATGGGATGTCATCATGTAGCAAGTTATCTCGGGGTGTAAGGATTATAAATAGAAAGCATTAGGAGTAATCTAGTATATTTTTCTCCTCAAATCAAACTGTTAGGACCTCTAGTTCTGTGTTTTAGGAGCGAATTGCTGTGGTCTTTGCCCAAATTCCCCAAATTAGGGTTTGTAATCATTCTATCTCATGTTCTATCAATATAATCCTCTTTGGTTTGTATCAAGAACTGTTAAAAAGAATCCAATCAATACCCCGATTGTCAAATGTTTCTGGAACAACAATGACTGCAGAATACATGCTTCTTTGATTGCGATCAATATTCAACTTCTCTGTCAAAATCCAGTCCCAAATCACATAAAGGTCTTCGCATACCTGCGAGCAAAATGCGAAAAAGATAAAAGATTCTTGCATGGGAAGAAACAATGAAGTATTTCCCGTGTTCACCATATTACAGCACTGCAACATGTCATCCTGGGGTAAAAAATGCTGATGTTTATCTGAGGGTATCACAAACAGTGGAAATTGGAAATTACAAAAACTACAACCAATATATTTTCTGAAGAGATGATCATTTCTATCTATAAAAGATCAATTAGAAATTAAACTAATGAATTGCAACAAAGATTGTTAAAAATGAAGCTAGAGGAAGTTTGGCAAACCTCACCTGCTGCACTGAATAATATGGTGAAACATTAAAATGACCTCTGCGGATTGGACGATGTACACAATAAGGCTCTGTTGGTGATACTTTTAGGGCATCCTCACCACAGATGAACTTTTTATATTTACGTTCCATGGAATTAATTTCATTGGAATTGCTGCCTTCACTTCCATCCAACACCTTATCTGTTGGTTGTTTCTCCACTGAATCTTCAGGTGTGGCTTCAACCAGAGAAAACTTGATATATGAGTTTGCATAGCAAAATCTCAGTAATGTGACAGAAACTATCTAATAAAGCATGCAGCTTGCTAGGCAAAGCTATTATATGACAAAATATTATCAGATGCATGAAAGACAGTAGTATCCAATGTTCGTAACACTATACAGCTGCTTTAACAAGGATAACTGTTTCAAAATCCTCAGACATTTGAGTCAACAAGAACCATACTTGCATATAAAGGCGTTAGATGAAGAAAAAGAAGTAACTAATGTAGAACAGAACTTGCATAAATGTCAAATTTCAGAAGCCTATTCCTTCCTAAAAGGGACACTGCTCCTCTAAAACCTAAGCAAAGGACAGAAACCGATATCTGCAGCTAAAAAAATGTAGTTATCAATTAAGATTCTTCTTATTCTAACAGTAAGGCCTAGTCTTCTGCTAACTACAGGTAAATCATAGACGCACATAGGATTAATGACATTAACTGCAGGCATGACAACGCAGATCAGATTGCAACCTAAAGTGATTTCAAGCATGGACTAACACAATGCTAATGCTGAGCAGAAAAGACAAGATAAAATGTACATCTCATGTTAGGTCACCAAAGTTGTCAGTATAACCTGTTATCATGGGGGGACTAGTTTGCTTCTCATACACATCTGTCCAGGTCAAGACCTTATCCTTCCTTAAGCCTTGCAGATGATGACCATCAAGACGGACCATCTGCAGAAGAAGACTGTGAGCTCAACAGCTGCATAATGTAGGACCGGAAACATACACACTCAGGAGCAATTGATTTCATTCAGAAACTATAAAACAGCATAGACAATTACAAAACTGAAAGGAGAAGAAAGGGGTGGGGAGGTTCCATTGAGATGATGCAAAAACAACAATGGGTCGTCTAGCAAGAGATAAAATAAAAGTAAAGCATAGAATATACCATAAAAAGACACTCCCATCAAACTGGATAACCATGATTCTCCATATATGATAAAGTTTGATCGACTAGCTTCAGACCATAAAATATTTCTAGCCACATATATAACTTCCCAAAGCAACATTATAAACTCATTCTCTGCCAAAAGACCTTGAATTTTTGAACCAAATGTTCATGCTAACATTGGCAAGAATATCTGTAATTTTTTCTTTTATAAGATGCAGATATCTTATACTCAACGCTTCAAGATTGTCTTACAGAAATATTTCCTTCAGCTGTTGATCTCATCGAAAAAGGAAATCCAAAATGGATTAAATATGCAAATAATTCATAAAAGAGCATGACTCAAGGACTGCTCACAACAACAATTAAGTGATCAAATATAGAAAACATCTTCAATTAGGCCAACATGGGACATAACATACCTTACGTGAGAAAGAGTTGTTTCCAGTCTCTTCATCTAGAAATGGAATCTTCAACAATGAAGCTATCTGTAATATAAAGATACACAAAAAGTGTAAAAATAGCTCCTCCATAGATCATTTGAAAAACCAACCAAGAGAGACAACTGACCACATCGTATGCCTTCTCTCGCTCCCTGTGCTGCACTGTAGTGACCTGAGAATTCAGCAACTACACAACCCAAAGAAACAATAAGGAATATCATACAAGCAGAAGAAAACAATGAAACTCAAAAACTACTCTGAATAAGCCCTAAATTATAATTGGAAGTTAAACTAATCAACTGCAAAATTTAACCTTTACATTATGCATTAAGAATAAATGTACTAAGATTAATTTCCATATATATATATATATATATTTGTGTTTCAACTACTCATATCCTTTCTAATCCAATAACTCTGCATTTGGTTGGGAATTCTCCCAATTTCCCAAGAAATTGAGGATCTCATTTCCCTATTTAGATGGTTGTTGATACATATCCACAAGGCTGACTTCCCAAGGATGTATACCAGGCGCACAAGGCATTCTAATTAGTATATTACTTGTATTGTTGTTTCCATATTGTTTACTAACTATGTTTTGCAAGTTATAGTTGGTTAGTTAAAAGTAGTTATAGCTATAAGTAGATATTTTAGATAGATGCCATCTGTACAGCTGTACTGGTACTTCCCCTAGCAGCTCTATAAATAGAAAAGTGTTGTAGTAAAATACAGGAGAAAAATCAGTTTTAAAAATCATAAACCCTAGCAGAGCTGCTACAATTCATAGCTGGATCATGTAACATTTTTCTTTCCAAATCAATAAAAAAACTACCTGATTTCATGTAAAACTATTCATGGCGTATCAGTTGTAGTCCGTACGACGGTGATCAAAGGTTGAGAATTGCTGTAGTTTTCAAAAACTTAATAAAAAGAAAAAAGAACGATAGGAATTCATGAAAATTAGCAAGGGACAATTTCACAAAAATTGATTTACATGCCCTAACCAACAACTGCTTTTGAAACTTAATAGCTTAAAGTAACAACAAAATAAAGTGCCTTTTCATTTTGCGTTGGTGGATCAAAATCTTAGGAGAAAATTTTGGATGTCTACCTGATGGTTCTGTATTTGGTTTTCATGAATTCGATCATAGAAGTCTTTTAATAAATTTATCACGACACAAGAATCTTCTGAGCTGATTGTCTTCACAGTTCTTTAAGAATTTTATTTTTGAATTTACGCTGTCAAAAGGACATTTGATCCCCATTATTTCTCCAAGTAACTCGTTAGCCATCCCTTTCTTTGTGTCGTGCAGGTCAGTAGCTAACTATAAGATTATTCCCGGAGGAATAAACATTGACGTAAGAGAACAAGAATTAATATTTTCATTTAGCAGTAGCATTGATTAGAAACTCTAGATAGAGTTAACCTTAGCACAAATTAGAGTAGAAATTAGAGTTTTTTTTTAATGAGTTTTTTAAAAATACAGCAATTTTCAGCCTTTAATTAGGTTTAATTCACACGGTCACCGTCTAGATAGAGAAATTGGGAGGATCACTATCCATATTTACAAAGTTGAGACATTAACAACGCAGCCGCATTCATCTAATTTATTTATTTTTACCTCCTTTCGATGATGCAAAGTAGAACAAACATTAATTCGGAGCATCCAATTGCAGAGATGGAAGATTTAACAAGAACTTGGCAATAGAGGAACAGAACTAAACACGGTTTAACTCGGCAACAAGCACTCTACCTGTTCTTTTACGTTTTGCTTCGGTCCTTGATTAGTATACCACGCAATACATTGTGGAACATTTAAGGGACTCTCCTGTGGAGCAAGTCCAATTCTAACATTTGCAGAACCTATAACAACCAAATTAGCAAAGAATTCAACAAAGTTACATGCATTAAATAGTAAATTCCATCAAGTTTTGAACCTTTTTTTTTTTTTTTACTTATTGTTGAGCATAAAGTTAGGGTTTAGGGTTTAATGTTTAAGGAAATACCGGGATTGATTACAACCAAATTGGAGCCTCTTTCGGATATGAGCTGCGAAGGGACCACTGTTTTCAAGTAATCCTGTGAAAGAAAGAAGGAGAAAGAAAGTGAGGACAGAGAACTGGAGAATTTGAGAGGAATAATATTGGAATGTACAATCACCATTGCGATGAGGAAAATTGTTGACGGAAAGTGAGTAGCAGAGTTTGGGACGAGAAAACTGAAATGGAAGGGGGAGAGAGAGAGAGAAGAATTGAGGTTTTGAAATGGAGTAGACGAGACGGGGTAGCAGCAGTTAGCACTGCCTTTTAAACCCAAGTTTCAGTTTGCAACCAAATAAATAAATTATGGTGAATTTATTGTAACTTTATTATCTTTATGAATTTTATGCCTGGTTTGTATATCATTCCTGATCCTTTAATACATTTTATATTTATATTATCATTGAAAAGGTATCAAAATCATAACAAAATAAGTGAAAAGCATTATTTATTTTTTATTTTTTTTTTACTACCTTTAAGTGAGAATTGTAATGATTATAAAAAGGAAAGGGTTGCCACTCATAACATTACAAATAGGCTATTTGATTAAATGGGTAAAATAGACCTTCTAACTATTTGCTCTCTTTTTTAATCATTGTTTGGATGGTGATAAATTGTATTAGAGCTTACTGTGTTGACTAATTAATTGTAGTGGAGCTTACTGGGTGTATCACTTAAAATCAAAATGCTAAAAGTGAAGTTTCTAATTTAGTAAATAAAAAAGCTATAATCCAAGTAAAAGGATCATCAAATTTACGAATAGGTAAACCAACTTGGGAGATTAGGAGATTCGATTGACCCAATTAAGCATTGGATTGATCAAATTGTAAATAGGTTGATTAAGTTTCTTGTGTAGGGGATTTAGTTTATCAATTTTAGATGTCGGCAATCAAATTGAGTTAATTTGAAACTTTGAAAATATGAAGGTGATCTTTTAGAAAATTAAGTCCTTAATTGATTACCTTATACTTAATTATAGGGCTTTTACACAAATCAAAGTATTATTAAGATAGTAACCTATATCTAGATTGGCGGGTTAATGTTGTATGTTATATGCGTATATAGGATTAAAAAATAAATGTAGACTTTTTCAACCATGAAATGATATTTATTGTTAGAGCTTTGTAAGTGAGTTAAATGGGCTAACATGGCCTGGCTCACTTTAGCCTATAGATTAAACGGGTTAAATTATCACAACCATTTAATTAATAGACCAAATTTTGTCAACCCCGATTCAACCTAATACGGAGTGGAATGTTAAACTATCACGCCCCAAAGGGAACCCTAGAAGTTCCTACTAAAAGCTACAATAACATGTGTGCACCTATTACATGATAACTAGTCTTACAAGTCAAAGATCATAAGACTTTAAATAATTAATTACATTTATAACTAGTCATATTACATATAATTATATAATAAAATATAATTATGGATTCCATATCCTATGGTCAACCATAATTGTAGAGAGTTGGTATCCCCTAGCAACCAGTAAAATGGAATAAAATCTTATGTTAGGCCCCTAAGATAACATTTTATTTAGAAAACTTATCAATCAATTTCTTACTTTATCATTATAGGCTTCCAAAAAAAAAAAAAACTCAACATTTCACTCCTTATCCTATCCTAAGCTTTTATGACTTTTACCTACAAAACAATTTGTGGAGGAGTGAGCACACTATAGCTTAGTGAATGGGAGTGCAGTACTCTTAATGCTACACACACACAAGCAATTTCAATCAAGTTACCAACCATATGCTATGCATAAGCAGTCATATGAATGTAATAGTTCACATAGTCTTCCGGTAACTAACGTAAAGTCTAGGGTTTACGCCCTTCTTGACCTTAGGTTAGAGATTTTGAAGCCACTATCAGTGCCCAAGTCTCACAACCTGGTTTAATTTTCTCATCACTTTGATATTCATAATATATTCATTTTAACACTGGATGCTCCCGTGCTTTTTCATCAGTTGGAGCAACACCCTCAAAGACACTCCGAACTAGGAATCAACAAGGCATAGACAATCCCCTAATCTAGTAGTTCGCTCAAGACGATTTAGTAATATCACAATTACTTCCGGATGCCTTGTGACAGTGATGACCTTCAAATTTATGCAATGTCTCATTTTATTTAAACCTCATTCTTTAATTATTCGATTCAGGGTGGTCAGTCAATATATAATAACAACTAATCCACAGAAGAAAAATAAAGCAATTCCATTAACCATTCTATAACAAGCATTGAAAAAAATATCAATCCAAATCTCACAATCAAACTCATTACATTTCCGCTGCACTTAAATCTTTTCCCATTTGCGTATACACGCATCTCATATATGAATGCAATACCCACATCTTTCACATTTTCCAACACATACTCATTTCCATCAATACATATATATATATCGATACATACGTGTGCACGAACGCGTACATACATATACAATGTATGCCCCCATATGTAAACACACGTATAACCATTGTTGTCAAAATCGCGTTTCAACTCGTACGATTCAACGATTTTACGAGTTTGTATATATATTCCCAATTAACTCGCATACAAAATCGGAGAGGAGCAAAATTGTAATAAAATCGCGATTTTGAACAGTAAAATCGTTCAAAATCGCGATTCTATCCGTTTCAATCGATTCCACAAATATTTACAACTACAGGCTTCCATGCAAATAACACACGGTCCGTGTCTCAAACCGTGTGTGTTTCTGTTGATTTTCCAAGCTCAAAACACGACCGTGCCTTCAACCGTGTGTTCGACTGTGTGTGCTTCTATGGGCATGTTTCCTTGACATACGGCCGTGCTTTCCTGTCATAGGGAAGTATGAGTCATACCCCAACATGTTCGTCGGTCGTCACTCCTCTTTTGTCAGTGTGTTACTTGCATTGAAGTCTTTGTGTTTGTGTTCATCGATTGTTAGTCTTCTTGTTCCTATTTGTGATCATGTTCGTATTAAAGCACTCGTGTTTGATTGCTGCAACTTTCCTTATTTTAACTAATATTTTTGTAATAGTAAATAAAATAAATTGTAGATAACTTTAATTTTATAAGAATTTTTTAGATTTTTAATTTTATAGGAAACGTATAAATGTATTTATATTTCTATCTTTTCAATATATCATTCTCATAGTTAAGTAAATGCGAGATATTGTTAAGTAAATATATTTTGAATTAATAATCACGAATAGTGCAAAAATTTACCTAGTAATATATAATTTTGAAGGTTTTCTTGTTATAGTATCTTCTTTATTATGTACTTTTGGTTATTTTTTAATATTACCCCTTTCTAATGGTATATCTTCATTATCAATTTTTATTTATTAGTAATTTTTTAAAGTCACAATTGATTTTTAAATTTTATCTATTATCTTTTAGCTTTTGTATATAGAACTAGGTGAAACTTGTTTTATATATGATTTATCATTTTAGAAATAAAATATCTATATTATACAACTTATGCTCAATTATCCATATTATGACTTTTATTGCAAATTTGCAATTTATGGCTAAAATAAATACTTAATTTCCTTATTTCTATTATTAATTATATTTTTTAATGACTATTGTAAGTAAATTTATAATATTTGAATGTTATTTTACATAGGTTGTAGAAACTTACGTTTCTACGTTCCGATTCTACGGACTCCTTAACAATTCTACTTAAAATTGCGATTTTGACAACCATGCGTATAACCATGCACATATGTATACATTTACATGTACATACACATATACATATTCACACCTTTAATATACAAATACACATATACAAACATATCAATCTCTATATATATGATAAGTGTCAATAGACCCTTAATTCTAGTGCTTATTAGTTACGATTTTATATGGATTTTATGTGATTTGTTGAAGAAAAGGGTACTTATACAATTAAATTCTAATTTCAGGTTTCAATGTAGACAAAAGAAAGGTTTAAGGATGATATGAGCAAAAGACGAGGTGAAATTTGGCGAAAAATGAAGAAAGTTGAAATTTCAGTTCAACATAACTTTCAGCACAACCTGTGCTGAAGCCAGTGCTGAGTAAAAAAAAAAAATGGTCAGAAGCAAGAAAAATTTCAACCCTGCCCCGAGCATGACCGTGTTGGAGCCCGTGTTGAACTGGGCATTGAAAATAATGTGTTTCGAAGTCAACACAGCCTTAAGCATGGCTATGTTGACACCCATGCTAAACCTTGTTTTCGCAGAACTATAAATAAACGCTTACTCTCGTGCACTTTTATACATACTTATACCTCATATGTGTACATACATATACACACATATGTACGAACACATACACACACATATAACATGTACTTCCACACTCGCAAAACATACATTTTCACGCACATATTTATAAATCCACTTGTACATACACTTATACACATCCATACCTCCAATATACAAATACACTTATGCAAACATATCCATATCGAACACAACACATCAAGCACAACATTGTAGCACATTATGGAGTTTCCAACTCATTTATTTATGGTTGTCTTAGCCCTAGCCATCGTCGAGTGGTCCCGACAAGTAATCCTTTTTACCTAATGATAAGATAAAAAAAGGGTAAATATCTAGAATCTAAGTTGAGCCTTAATTTAGCTAAAGGTATTAAGTAAAGTTTGTTTATATTTTACTTATACCTAATTTAATATTTTAGTATAATTTCCTTGTTTTGCATTAGTATTTCATAATCTTATAATTATATATCATCTCTACACTCACTCATACACATAATTGTTTCATCAATGGCACACATGCATTTATAAGACTCCCTTTTATAACTTGATTGCTTGGTCAAGGTACTTGAGTCGTCGTTTCTATACCAATAATATCTCTTTTCTTCCGTTTCTTCTTTCCCCTTTTCCCCAATTCTTTTACCTCTTATTCTTTGCTACATACTTACACTTTGAACATCACACACATCTTCGCATTCACACACTAGCACACACCGACACATGCACTCGACACATTCATGCACACACATTGACACATACACACCTACACACCACACATACACGCACACACACCACGCACATACATAATGCACACTCATACACACATACATTGTGCACACTCACGCTCATACACGCACATAACACATATATACATCGGCACTTCCTCCACGTGACACACACACACACATGCGTTGGCACACACATACACACACACACACACACACACACACGATTCAACACACACACATATACACCAACACTTCCTCTATGCGACACAATTGCACATCCATACACACTTCACATACCAGATCATCTCCCCATCCCCACACACACTGCCAAGCTTTGCTTTCCTTGGTTTAACTAAAAATTTTTGGGTATATTTTTAAATAATTATTTTTCCTTACCTAAAACTTAAGTAGAAATACATTATTACATACTATTCGAATTCATGATACTCATATCTATAGTATTTCTAATTGATACGGTTAATTTCTAGGCTAAATACTAAATTTTTTATATATTTGATATTAGTACCTATATTAAAAAAAATAACTTTGTTTTGCATAAACTTAGTCTTGTTGAGTTGTACTCACCTTAAAGAATATGTTGGTGGTCACAGATTGTTAATTGGAGGTCGTATGCGAAAGTTAGGATTTTTTTTGTTTGTTTTTCCTTTTTTCTTTTCTTTTCTTTTCTCTCGTGTTTCCTCACTATCCCCTGCTCTCTCTCTCCTGTCCTCCTCTATTTCTCTCTCGTTCTCATGGTTTCCAGAGCCTTCCTTCCCTTTTTATAGCGTTTTGATTTTTTTTGTCACTATTCACACCGTCATATATATATATATATATATATTATATATACTATAATTATTTGTATTTTAATATTTCGTGCGCGTACAACGTTATTTTTAAATTTTGTTTTTTAATATTTTATTACGAAACTTTACGTCTAAGCTAATTTGATTATTCTGAACATAAATATTTACTCTAATTTTTCATTTAAAATTCATAAATCTATAATTTCAATTAATTTCATTATTTAACTTGATATTGTTCATGATTTATATTTCGATGAATTTATTCTTTTAATTTAAATTGCATGAACTAAAATTATGACTTACAATTATTTTTATTTTTTTTATATACCTATATATACATATTTTTTATTACTTCATTTCCTAAATTTATTTAGTAATATATTTCATAAAATTTGAAATTTTATGCTCGTTATCCTTTTTTCCTTTGCATACAATTATTCTTTCTAATTGTTTTAAATATCTATTTTTTATTGTTTGTTATACTTATCAAACAGATCTCATACTTTCCTCATTTTTCTATTTTAAAAGCTATTATTATTTATCATAAGTTTTTGGTTATCCATAAATTATTAGAATAATATTAATGTATCATGATGTTTTAAATTTTTCTTCATAATTTTCTCAAAATTTTTAATATTGGAAAATTGTCATTCTCGCTATCCTGGCCTAAAAGTATTTATTATTCCACTTATTTTCTTTAATTTTTATATAATTTTTCAAAATTTTCAGGACATTACATAAATGAGTTGGCTCACTAAATTAGCTCATTTATTCTATTTATATGTTTTGGTGAGTGGGTTAAATGGGCCAACATTGCCCCTTTAATCCATTTACGTGTATCAGTAGGTTATATAAGTACAACCTATTAATAATAGATTTCATTTAAAATTGTATAAAATAATGATTGTGTATCATTTATATAACAATATGATAAATTAACTTAATATTTTATCCCATAATATGAATATTATAATTGCAACATATTTACAATATGAATATTATAAAATGATAAAAGGAATAAGAGATAAAACTAGAGAGGAGAATGGAATAACTAAGAGAATGAAGTAAGAAAGAAGAGTAAAGAAGATGATGACATGAAGCATAGATTTTTTTTTAGTTTATTAGATTAAGTTTGAAAATAAAGCGAATTAATGACTAGGCATTATATTGTGAATGTGATATGCAATTAGGTTGAGTTATGCCAATTTTTTTTTTTAATTTCTTTAGATTAGTGGGTTAGTTCGCAAGTTAAATGAGTTAAATCACTTTTACTATATGGGTTAAATGAGTTGGACTTGTTTAACCCACTTTTTAAACAGGTAAAAAAATTCAACTTTAACTTGTGATAATCTATTTGCACAACCCTACTTGTTGTTGTTGTGTTTGCACCAAGTTTGACAT
Source organism: Laguncularia racemosa (assembly GCA_037954665.1). NCBI lineage: Eukaryota > Viridiplantae > Streptophyta > Magnoliopsida > Myrtales > Combretaceae > Laguncularia > Laguncularia racemosa. The sequence goes on along the minus strand of JBBMOL010000031.1, from coordinate 3,890,379 downwards.
GAACTGGTTGCTTGTCACTTATTGAGGGTCAAGTTGAAGTGGCTTGTAGATTAGGTATTGAATTACCATTTGCAGATAGGTGAGTCATTGATATGATGAGCTGCTCTAATACAAGTCGGGCTATCCAAAAGGAAACCATTGCTAAGTTTCACTAATGGAAATGGGCACTATTGTGGATAATGATTGCGGATTTTAAACCAATGTTGAATAAGAGTAGAAATACTAGTATGAGATAATTTATTCTTGAAACTTGGTGTCAAGTCTAATTTTTACAATTTTTATTATATTCTTAATCCAATTCACATTAGATCATATGCTCATCCAATATAAATCATCGACTTGAACTAGGAATTTTATTATTTATTTGGAGTTGCCACCCAACTGAGGTTGGGAAAAATTATTGAATTAGAACTAATTGAGCGAATTAATTCTAATTTAGACAACTAGTCGACAGAATCTCCTTTTTTTATTTTTTTTTATAAATGAAAAAGAGAAAAAGAAAACCAGAGATTCTCGACTTAGGGGTTATCTTATTAAAACTTTAAAGTTACTACCTTATTCTTCTGAAATCTGAGTCATGTTCTGATGTCTTTTCTTTTAAAAAAAATGATGTAAAAATTACACTAATAATGATTTGGAAAATGATTTTTTTATTCTTTTTAGAGTTGCCTCATAAGATGCCTACATACCCGCTATTCAGGATTAAACAAGCCGTAGTTCGTTTTTTATAAAACTTTAGTAGGTTGATTAATTTTAATTATGAAAATATGTCGGATTTACGTTTGTTATCATTTTAAAGATTTCTTAAAAATTCTAAGCCTAAGCTTTATTATTTTATTTTCTAAAAAAAACTTCTAATTTTAAGAAAAATCAATTTTATATTTATTTTGAAAAGAAATTTTCTAAGTGATAGAAAATAAAACAAAATTCATTATTATTTTATTATTTTTTTGTCTTTAATTCGTATTATTAATCTAACTCTTATTAATTTCTAATTATTTTATTTTATTTTTTATTTTTTATTATCATATATTTTTTATTGTTTTTATTATTATAATAGACATATTTACTTATTTGTTAAAATTTTAAAACTAATTAATATCCTAAAAAGAAATCCTTTTTTTTTCGCATATATATATTTTTAGATTTTTTTTATTATTCTAATAATAAATAAGTGAATAAATAAATAAATAATTGTTTGACCTAAGTACGGATTGTAGATTGGATTGGTCAAGTAGGATTGCGGTGGCCGGAGATTCCTCGTTAGTGGTGTTCCAATGGCTTTCGAGGGCTACTGATGGTTGCTTCTAGGCTTTCTAAGGGCAGGCAATCCAAAAGTGGCGGTGGCTTCCTTCTAGAACCTCTATAAGTGGTGTTTCGAAGGGCGGTCGTCAGTCGCAGTTTGGGAGAACTTCGACGAAGCTTCAAACTCTCGTATTTTCTCTCTTTTCTCTCTTTTGATCCATGCTTCTACTTCATCCCATCGTGCTCTATTTATAGACTTCAGAAATCGAGCTAGATAAGCTTGGATTTCCCTCCAATAAGCTTAAATCAAATTCGCGATTGAAACCACCTCCGATTTGCCTTTGATTCGTGCAAATCTTCTATTTTTGTTAAGATTTGTGCTAATTAGATGATGCTTATCTTATTTTAGTTAAAGATTTATTAGATTTGTGCAAAAAATCGCATCAAAATGGCCAGATTTCCCCCTCCCCACTGCTGGCGACGGTTTTAGATGGAGGTTGAAGATGATCACGCGCTTGGCGCATGCGATCCCTTTGTCCAATCATGTGTTACCACGTGTCCTTGGGAAAGAAAAAAAAAAAAATGTGCAGAAATGCTTTCCCTGTGATTTAAACACGCGACCGAACCCCCCTCTGTGCACTTAGGGCCAAAGACCAGACCAACTAAGCTAGCTTACTTTCTCGTTTTTTTATTAATCGCAATTTGTATACATGCGTTGCAATTTTTATTATTTTTATATTATTTTGAAATTAAAAAAATTATAAAAATTATTTAATATCTTTTATTATTATTTTTATCATCATTTTCCAAATTTGGTATATTGTTCCTATTTATTTTATTTTTTCAATATTTTTCCTTTATTTTTGCGAAATAGAAGAAATTGAAAAAAATGAAAAAATAAATATTATTTGTGATTAAAGGGCAAAAATGGGGTGTTTATAGCTATCATCTTTGTAGTAAAGTTTAAAAAACTTAACTACAAAGATAACAAAGACGCCATTTTTAGCTGATAGACCGAGTAGATAACGCCATAATTGGTCGGTTATCTGAACCTGGTTTTAGTAGGGAAAATGCTCAATGAGCTAACGATCCCATGTTGTAAAAAATGAACACTTTATGATGGTTAATACTGCTTAGGGAGTGTTCTTAAATCGGAAGCCTCTCACTAGACTAATAACCTAGAGTAAGATATCCTCTAGAAAAATGCCTTATGGGTTAACTAATTGATGATAGGAAACATCTTAGAGATTGTTTAGGAATGTGTCATTGTGAGCGAATTAAGTGATAGTAGGAAGCGTCCTACAGGACTGGTGACCGTAAAGAAGAGATTGTTTAGGAAAGCACTTTTACAAGCTAGCTAATTGATAACAGAAAGCGTCTTGCTAGATTAGCGATCTTAAAAAAAACTGATCATCTAGAAAAGTGCTTTTATGAGCTGACTAATTGATAATAGGAAGTGTCTTATAGGACTAATAACCTTAAAGAAGAGATTTTCTAAAAAAGTGCTCTTTTGAGCTGACTAATTGATAGTAGAAAGTGTCTTACAGGACTAACAACCTTAAAGAAGAGATTTTTTAGATAAGAGCACTCTTGCGAATTGACTAATCGATTATTAGAAAGTGCCTATTAGGACTAACAACCTTAAAGAAGAGATTTTCTAGAAAAGTGCTTTTACGAGCTAACTAATCGATGATTAGGAAGCGTCTTATTTAGACTCGTAACCTTGAGAGAGGATGTTTAAGTAAGTGCCCCATTGTGGGTTAACTAATTGACAATGAGAAGCGTCTCTTTGGACTTACAACCATAAGAAAGAAAGTTTAGGATAGTGCCCCATTATGGGCTAACTTTAAGAAAGTATATCTAGGAAGGTGCCCCATTGTGGGCTGACTAACCGACAACAATGTCTGGGTATATCTTATCAACCCAGCATTTTTAAAAATGCTTTTGGTGAACTGGTCAAATGATGATGAAAGGCGTCTTTTAGACTACCTAACTTATAAAACATGTGACTTATGATGGATGATGATTATTTACTCTAAATGCTTACCGGTTTATCGTAGATAACAACCAAACAACCGAACCTTCGTGATGGTTTGCTCCTTTTTTGCTTACTTTTGCTTTAAATAGGGCTGAGGACCATGATGTATTTTCTTTCTTGTGAGCATGGCTCTTATGATTGTGGTGTTATCCTATTAATGCATTAGGTCTGATGTTCAGAATAGGTGGAATTATATAAAAAAATCCATTGAGATTCATTTTCATTTCATTGTTCATTATTCATTATGAGGTGATGGGTAGTGTGTGTATAAAACTGAAATGAAAGTTTGTTTAATGACAATTGGTCAAGATAATCGATCGTTCAAAGACATTAACTTTGCTTGTAGAAGGAATGAAAACCAAAATCATGAAGTTTGTACTAATTATTGGCATTCATGAACTTTAGCAAAATTTCAATTTTCTTGCCTAAAGATAGTACATCTTAACAAAATCCGTATCAATGGGGTCTCTTAATTCTAGACTATCCATTTGGGCTAATATTAAGGCCCCTCCTGATAACACCCTTTTTACAACATATGGGCCCTCATAATTTGGGTTAACTTGCCCCTTGAATCTTGAGCATTTGGGAGAACTTTCTTTAGTACCAGATCTCCTTCTTTAAAATATCGAGGTCTCATTTTCTTGTTGAATGCTCGGGCCATTCTTTGTTGGTAGCATTGGCCGTGACATAATGCAGCGAGTCTCTTTTCGTCGATCAAGTTCAACTGATTAAGCCTCTTCTTTACCCACTTAGATTCATTTAACTGCGCTTTTGATAGGATCCTGAAGGATTGTATTTTGATTTTAATTGGAAAAATTGCCTCAGTACCATATACCAAAGAATATGGGGTAACTTTGGTAGATTTTCGAATTGAGGTTTTGTAAGCCATGAAGGCGAATGGTAGCATCTTGTGCCAATCTTTGTAAGTGATGATCATCTCCTCAATAATTCTTTTGATGTTTTTGTTGGCCGCTTCCACTGCCTCATTCATCTGAGGTCAGTAAGAAGTTGAATTTCTGTGGTTTATTTTGGAATTGTTGACACAAATTTGTTATCAATTTATTGTTGAGGTTGGTGCTGTTGTCGGTGATAATTGATTCAAGAACTCCATATCGGGCTATTATGTCCCTTCTCATGAATCGGACTATTACCCCTTTGGTGACACTAGCATATGATGAAGCTTCCACCCACTTGGTGAAATAATCAATGGCTACTAGTATGAATCTATGAACACTAGATGCTTTTGGAGTACTTGGCTCGATAATGTCAATTCCCCACATAGAGAACGGTCATGGTGCAGATAACGAATGAAGTTCTTTAGGTAGGGCGTTTATTCAGTTTGTATAGACTTGACATAAATGATAGTGCTTGACATGATGCAGTCTAATTCCATTGTTTACCAATAGTAGCCTATCCCATGATTTTTTGGGCAAGCATGTATCCATTCATGTGAGGTCCACACACTCCTTCGTGCACTTCTTTCATTAGTTTACATGCCTCTCTTTTGTCCACACATTTTAGCAATGTGGTGTTAAGTGATTTTCTATAAAGCACAAGCTCATTTAATAGGAAATGACTTGCTAACCTTCTAAGTGTTCTTTAGTCATTTTTGCTAGCCATTTTAGGGTATTTGCTTTCTTGGAGGAAAGTTTTGATATTGTAGTACTAAGGCTTATCATCTTATGCTTTTTCAATTACCAGACAGTAGGTGGGCCTGTTTTCAATTTCTATTTTCAATGGTTGGACTTCGACTCCCCCTATTATTTGAATCATAGATGCTAGTGTGGCGAGGGCATCTACAAATTGATTTTGAGTCCTTGGGATGTATGTGAAGGTGACTGCCTCGAATTCGTTCGTCAGCTTTGTCAAATGTTGATAGTACGACACCAATTTAGGATCCTTAGTTTTGTATTCCCCTTGTGTTTGTAGTATGATGAGTGAAGAATCTCTGTATACATCCAATTCACGGATTTCCAAATGGCAAGCCATTTTGAGGCCAAGGATGCACGCCTCATATTTTGCGATATTATTAGTATACGAAAATGTGAGTCTCGTTGCTGAAGGGAATTATGTTCCTTCTAGTGATATTAGCACTACCTTAATCCTACAACCAAATACATTGGCAACTCCGTCAAAGAATATCTTCCATTTAGGGCTTTGCTCTGTTTGGTATTCTTCTATCTGTTCGCCCTCTGCTGTTAATATGTTTTCATCAGGGAATTGTGCTTGTGATTCTTGGAGATCTCCCTCAATTGGGTGTTTTGCCAACTGATCTGCTAGCTATTGCCCTTTTATCGAATTTTGATTTATGTATATGATATCAAATTATGATAGGAGCATTTGTCATTTGGAGATTCTTCCTAACAAAACGAGCTTCCTTGCTAAGTATTTCAGAGGATTATGTCTTGTTAGCAATTCAATAGGATAGTAGAGGGTATACTGCCTCAACTAATGCATAAACCAAACTAAAGCACCACAAGTCCTTTCTATTTCAGAATACCTCTATTCCCCGCCTGTGAACTTTTTACTCAAGTAGTATATGGAGCGTTCCCTCCCCTCTTCATCCTTTTGCCCCAACATGCACCCCATGGATTCAAAAAGTATCATGAGGTACAAGAATAAGGGTTTTCCTTATTTTGGGACTACTAAGACTGGGGGATTTGTAAGGTAATCTTTGATCGTTTTAAAATCTCTTTCGCATTCATCGTCCCATTCTACCGTGACGTTCTTTTTTAGTAGATGGAATAGTGGACGACACTTATCCGTGAGTTGTGAGATGAAACGGGCTATGTAATTGAACCTTTCCAATAAACCTCTCACCTCCTTGATAGTGCTTAGAGAGGGTAGTTCCAATATGGTCTTTACTTTGTCAGGGTCAATTTTAATACCTTCTTGACTTATGATAAACCCTAACAACTTGCTTGTTGTGACCCTAAAAGTACATTTTTTCTAGATTTAACTTCAGCTAAACTTTCTCAGTCGCTTGAACAATTTCCTTAGGATAACTATATGGCTCTCTTCTCTTTTAGATTTGGCTATCATATCGTCGACGTATACTTCAACTTCTCAATGCATCATGTCATAAAGTATCGTGACCATGGCTCTCTGATACGTCACCCTAGAATTTTTCAAATCGAAGGGCATAACTTTGTAATAGAAAGTTCCCCATGTTGTGATTAAGGTTGTTTTAGTCTTAACTTCTTTTGCTGTTTTTTATCTAATTATATCCTGAGAAACCATCCATGAATGAGAAGAGATGATTCCCTACGGTATTATCTACCAAGACATTAATATGGGGTAGAGGGAAATTGTCTTTGGGCGTAGCTTGATTCAAGTCTCGGAAGTCTACACACACCCGTACTTTCCCATTCTTCTTTAAAACGGGAACTATATTTGCTACCTATTCTGAGTAGTCCGATACCTCAATGAATCTCACTTCTAGCAGTTTCTTGACTTCCTCTTTAATCTTTAATAAGATGTTAGGCCTAAATCTTCTCAATTGTTTTTTTTTTTAGGTTTGACATCTTCTCTTGTGGGTAACTTGTGAACTACTATTGATTGATCAAGTCCTGGCATATCGCCATATGACCAGGCAAATACATCCGCATATTCAGTCAATAGCTTGGTTATCTCGTGCTTTTGCTCGCTACTTGATGGGTGTCGAATCCAACAAAAATAAAAACCTACTCCTAGACAATTATATGATTTGCGTATAGTAGTGAGTAGGGTCGTATCCACAGGGATTGGTTAAATATATTTCTATTCAAAGAGAATAAAGAGGAAAAGAAAAATGGGGGGTTTTGTTTGTGAATCAAAATAATATTGAAACAAGATAATAAAATCGAATATTGATAAAAGCCTAGCCAAAGGAATCAAGACAGTTTAATTCTAGGAATTGATCATCGATGCAAATATTTTCTATCCTTTATCCAAGATAAACTGGTTATGGTTATTAACAAGCTCTAATAACCTATCTCTCCTTACTTTCTTGATAATCAAAACAAGCTCTTTGATTATTTCTCTTATCGATTAGACAACCTTAAATAAGCTCTTAGGATTTAATCTATCAATAGCATTAAAAACAAGAGAGACCACCAATTCATACCAGTAAATTATAAGATGACCTATTTAAACAAGATCATACATCTCCATAACATGAATTCGATCATCTATTTTATAATCAAACATGTTATTGTGTCACCGAGACTAGAACTATCAAATAATTATGGATTTGACGTGCTAGTTGACAATATATTAACTTGCTAATTGAGTAGAAGAGCTCTAATTCATACCAATCAACAAAGATAATATTGACAAAACTTCCAGAAGATATATAAATATCTGAAAACAAAGAATAGATTAAAGACAACTCAGTTAGATCTCACAATTCGTGAAGAATTAAACTTTAATGATCCTTTGGCTAGAAAATTTGCTTAGCTACACATGTTCATCATCAAAACGAAAATTAAAAGTAAAAACATAATAAGCCTCTGTTCCCGGTTTCCTTGCTCTGCCTCCTTCCTTCCTTCTTGTCTCCAAGATGATCAAAACTCCTCTAGGGTTAGTTCTATTTATATTGTTAAGGGAATGGCAGAGGATCTTTAGCTAGCAAGATACGAAAATATCTTTCCTTTTTGATGTAAATCTCAAGAAGTAAATAATCGTCCGCCAGGCTCGCCCAACAACACGGCAAGATTTGTCTTCCTCTGTGGATAATCTACAATTCTTCATCCATGTCCAGTGTGTGCCACGTCTTCCACCACGGCCAGATCTTAACCCGTGCCTGCCTTTGGTCGATGTTCCACAATTTCTCATCCTTGTTTAATATATGGCACGACTTCCACCACGGCCTCCACCACGGCTTCCACCACGGCAAGATCACAAGCCGTGTCTCTCTCTATTGATAGTCCACATTTCCTCCTTCTTGTGCAGTGTATAGCACGGCTTGCCCCACGGCCGGATCACGAACCGTGCCTCCTTCTGTTGATCTTTCTAAACAGATACACGGTCGTGTACTTCAACCGTGTATTTTCCTATTGATTCAAAAACAAGTACACGGCCGTGTACTTCAGCTACACGCCCATGTACTTTCCTCCGGCGGTGTAAATCCTTGCCTTTGATCCAAATTGTAGATGACTTCTCTAATTTACTTGAATTAGCACTCTTGACTCCATTTAACCTGATTTATCACCATAATAGAATTAAGTACCATTTCCTTATGATTTCTATAAAATCAATAATAAATTAACACAATTCATACTATAAAGATTGAGTATAAAATGGCTCTATCAAATTCCCCCACACTTAAACCCTTGCTTGTCCTCAAGCAATTGAATCAAATCAATTGAGAAATCCATCATAGATTATACGAACTTTCTTTTCATCATTCTAAGCATTTATTCATTTGTAATTCATGACTTGTAATTTTAATGTCTACTACTTCAACCAAACTGGTTTCATGTGATCAAATTACCATGGACAAAATTTAATAGCTAATCTAAACAAAACAAACTTTAATCCTCATGTTTAGCAAAAGAATTTTTATTCCAAAAGTAAATACTTAATCCACTAAGGAAAAACACCCAATTAAACTTCATTGGATATTAGCAAGTATATAATCCTTGCAACATAAAGTAAAAGCATATAGTATCAACTCTTTCCATAGATTTTCTCCCTTTTTATTATAAGTCTTGTTTCATTCAATGAATGTTTACATTCATTGTTCTTTTGATTTAATCAAACATCTATTTTGACGGGTTTTTGCCCGCTTCTTTTCATGAACTTTCGCCTTTTTCGCCCTTATCGTTATAGTGAGTTCATTGAGTCGGCACATCCCGAGCTCGTCACTCAAGTGACCGGGTTTTGAGATACCCCTATGGACTCTTCCTCACTCTAACATTCAAGTTTGAATACTCTTAACTCAATTACTTGAATTATTGGAGTAATGGCTATGCTTGATTTTTTTTTTAATTGTTTTCACAACAACTTCAAAGAGTATACAGTTGCTAATATAACCTAGAAGTAAACTTGTTTGTTTTTCACTTAGGGACTCGACTTACTCTTAGACTTCCAATTCTAAAGTTAAATACAAGGTAAATTTGTTTCTTAAAGATTTCACTATTTAATTTTAACCAAGTATTTTAATCACAGCAGTAGGTGAGTAAAGCATTTGAACAAGTCAATTTCACATTTTGTAGATGCTTATTACAACATTTAGTACAATCTCTAGATTTCATGATAATTTTGAAAAGTTTTGGCTTAAAATTGCTTAAGGACAAACATTTAGAGTATAAGTCAGTTCTCTATTCTCTATATTTTATTATCCTCTCCCCCACACTTAGATTGAACAGTGTCCTCATTGTTCCTAATTCAGTACAATTAAAGAGGAATTAACAATACAAGAAACATTAGAGGATAAGAGAAAGGGAATACTGGTACTTCCCTGGTATTGGAGTTCTCCCCTTAAGCACTAGAGAGTGTCATCTGATGATATGTATCCTTGCTGCAGCTGATCCAAAAGAAAGAATCAAAAGAAAACTAAAATTGATTTTTTTTTTTTTGACATGGGTTGCCTCCCATGAAGCGCCTTTCTTTAATGTCTTTGGCTAGATGTTCCTGTAATTAATCACTATACTCGGGGTAAGTTAAACTGGTTTCTTCAACATTACATACTGGAAATCCTTCATAAAAAGGTTTCAAGCGATGACCATTGACTTTGAAGTTCTTACCAGTTTCAAGACTTGCGATCTCAACTGCACCATGTGAAAATATGTTAGTGATAACAAAAGGACCAATCCATCGTGATCGTAGTTTTCCAGAAAACAACTTCAATCGAGAATGATAAAGTAATACTTTTTGACCTACAGAAAAATTCTTTCGGGAAATCATTTGATCATGAAAATCCTTTGTTTTTTCCTTGTAGATTTTAGTACTCTCATAAGCTTCTCTTCGAATTTCCTCAAGTTCTTGTAATTGAAGTTTTTTGTGCTCACCAGCCTCGTCCATTTGCATGTTACGTTGTTTTACAACCCAATACTCCCTATGTTCCAACTCCACAGGGAGATGACACGGTTTGCCAAATATCAAACGGTAAGGAGACATACCTATAGGGGTCTTGTAAGCCGTCCGGTAGGCCCATAATGCATCTTCAAGTCTTGTGCTCCAATCCTTCTTGCTTAGATTGATGGTTTTTTCCAGAATAGACTTGATTTCTCGATTTGAAACTTCTGCCAATCCATTGGTTTGAGGGTGGTATGCAGTGGAAGTGCGATGAGTGACCCTGTATTTTTTTAGTAGAGTTTCCACTACTCTATTACAAAAGTGTGTGCCACGATCACTGATAAGAGCCTTTGGTGTCCCGAACCTAGCAAAAATATGAGATTTAACAAAATCCACAACAACTTTGGCATCATTAGTTCGGGTCGCTTTGGCTTCCACCCATTTTGAAACATAATCCACAGCAAGAAGGATGTAAACATTACCGAAAGAAGGAGGAAAAGGACCCATAAAGTCAATACCCCATATATCAAATATTTCACAAGCAAGAATAGGGGTAAGTGGCATTTGGTCTCTATGTCCTAAGTTGCCAATTTTTTGACATCGTTCACAAGACTTACAAAACATAAAAGAATCACGAAACAATGTAGGCCAAAACAAACCATACCCTAATACCTTTTGAGCTGTCCTCTTAGGGCCAAAATGTCCACCACATGCATATGAGTGACAAAATTGCAAGACAGAAGGAATATCGTCTTGAGAAATACACCTTCTAATGATCTGATTAGCACAATGCTTCCACAAATACGAATCATCCCATACATAGTACTTAGCATCACTTTTAATTTTATCTTTTTGAGCCCTAGACAAATCACTTGGTAGTGTTTTAGTAACCAAATAGTTGACAATATCAGCATATCACGGAATTGTCTTTTGAATAGAAAAGAGATACTCATCTGGAAAATCATCTTGTATTGGTGTTGACCCTTCACTGATAGGTATTCTACTGAGGTGGTCGGCAACTAAGTTTTCAGAGCCTTTCTTATCGCGTATTTCCAAATCAAACTCTTGTAATAAGAGTATCCATCGAATAAGTCTTAGTTTCACTTCCTTCTTCGCGAGCAAGTATTTGAGAGTTGCATGATCAGAGTAAACAATTACCTTAGTACCAAGTAAATATGATATGAATTTTTCTAATGCAAAAACAACAGCCAAGAGTTCTTTTTCCGTTGTGGAATAGTTGCATTGAGCACTATCCAATGTTCTGGAAGCGTAATAAATGACATGGGAAGCTCTTCCAACTCTTTGGCTAAGAACGGCTCCAACTGCATAATTGCTCGCATCACACATAATTTCAAAGGGAAGGTTCCAGTCAGGTGGTTGGATGATTGGAGCAGAAGTTAACTTATCCCTCAATGTGTCAAAAGCGTGCTTGCAGGCCTCATCGAACTCAAATGTCACTTCTTTTTGCAGCAATCTGCATAGGGGTTGCGTAATCTTGGAAAAATCCTTGATAAAGCGTCGATAGAATCCTGCACTCCCAAGAAAAGAGCGAATTTCCCGTACACTTACTGGGTAGGGTAAAGATTTAATCAATTCTACCTTAGCTTTATCGACTTCAAGCCCCTTAGAAGATACAATATGACCTAAAATGAGACTCTGTTCAACCATAAAGTGACATTTTTCATAATTCAACACTAGATTCTTATCTATATATCTTTGAAGCACTGTTGTAAGGTTAATCAAATATGAATCAAAAGAGTTATCGTAGACAGTGAAGTCATCCATGAAAACCTCTATGATATTTTCCACATAATCTAAAAATATACTAACCATACACCTTTGGAATGTGGCTAGGGCATTGCAGAGCCCAAAAGGCATCCTTCGATACGCAAAAGTATCGAATGGACATGTGAAGGTAGTCTTCTCTTGATCTTCCGGCGCCACTAGAATTTGATGAAAACCTGAATAACCATCAAGACAACAATAGTGAGAATGGCCAGCCAAACGTTCAAGCATCTGATCAAGAAAAGGAAGAGGGAAGTGATCTTTTCTAGTTGACGCATTTAACTTCCTGTAATCAACACAAACTCTCCATCCATTCTGAACCCGAGTAGGAATTAACTCACCATCAGAGTTTTCAATCATAGTTAAGCCTATTTTCTTTGGAACAACTTGAATTGGACTTACCCATTTGCTATCGGAAATTGGATAGATCATACCTGCATTAAGAAGTTTTAAGATCTCTTTCTTAACTACTTCCATCATAGGCGGATTCAAACGACACTGAACTTCCCTTGAAGGTTTGCAATTATCTTCCATTAAAATCTTGTGCATGCATGTGGAGGGGCTTAGTCCTTTGATATCGGCTAAGGACCATCTAATGGCTTCTTTATACTCTCTTAACACCCGAATCAACTTTTCTTCTTCTAAAGTACTTAGTTTGTTGGAGACTATCATAGCAAGAGTCTCATTTTCTCCTAAGAAAATGTACTTTAGATGTTCGGGTAGGGGTTTTAATTCCAGCTTTGGTGCCTGCACAATAGAGGGAAGAAGTGTTGTGTTAGAAGGGGGTAAATTAATGTAGGACACATCATACTTGGTAGGTTTTAATGATTCTAACTCCCAAATCATGTCTTGCAAATCAGAGGATATTACAAGCTTCTCCTTAAGAGTTTTCAATGCATTAATAGTAAGACTCCTATTAAGTACAATTGTCAAATCATCATCGTCTATCAAATCAAATGTAGCCTGTGTTAATGGGTCAATAACATCCACAACAAAAACATGGGAGATATCACTAGGATATTTCATGGCATCATAAATGTTAAATTTAATCACTTCACCATCAAATTCCATAGTGAGGTTACCGTCATGTACATCAATTTTCGTTCTGGATGTCTTAAGAAATGGTCTCCCTAATAATATCATTGAGGAATTACGAGAATCATCATTCTCCATGTCAAGCACATAAAAATCTTCAGGGAAAACCAACCCATTAACTTGTACTAAAACATCTTCTAGGACTCCCTCAGGATAAACATTGGACCTATCAACAAGTTGAACAATAACACCTGTTTCCTTCAAGGGACCAACATTCAAACTTTGATAAACAGACAAAGGCATAACATTGATTGAAGCTCCTAAATCACACATAGCTTTAGCGATTCCAAGATTACCTATTTTGCAAGGAATAGTAAACATACCTGGATCCTTACATTTAGGAGGAAGCTTCTTCTGAAGAATAGCTGGAACATTCTCACCCACACTAATCTTTTCATTACCTTTCAGCTTTCTTTTGTTAGTGCACAATTCTTTGAGAAATTTAGCATAGCAAGGTATTTGCTTAATTGCATCAAGCAAAGGAATATTTACCTCAACTTTTCGAAAAGTTTCAAGAATCTCTTTTTCTTCGGCTTCATTCTTAGATTTCGCTAATCTAGAAGGGAAAGGAGGTTGTGTCAACATGACCTTTAATGGCTCAACTAGAGACCTTCTAATCTGGTTGTCCTGCTGGCTCGGAGTCGAAATCTCTTTCTTAGTCTCTTCCTCAAGATTAGATGGGTGTCATTTCTTATTTGATCCCTGCAATTCTGTTCCACTTCTCAAGGTAATTGCTTTAACGCTTTGCTTCGGATTTGTGGTAGTTTGAGAGGGTAACTTACCTTGATTTTCTAACTTGTTTACAGAAGAAGCAAGTTGGCTTACCTGATTTTCCAAGTTTTGAATGCTCTGCTTTGTTTCCTCCTGAAATTGTTTTTTATTAATAGCAAGAGATTTAACAATTTCCTCAAGAGACATACCTGAAGTGGAAGGAGCTTGGGGTACTTGGTTTAATGGCTTAGGCTAGAATTGTTGGAAATTTTGTGGGTTATTGCCATATCTGAAGTTAGGATGATCCCTCCATCCAGGATTATAAGTATTCGAGTAGGGATCATATTTTCTTTGTGGCTATCCTGGGAATCCTCCTACAGCATTGGCGTGCTCATGATTGTCATCTTGCAATGAGGGACACATGTCGGTAGGATGATTAGGAGCAGCACAAATTCCACAAGCTTTCACCTGCTGTGTATTTCCAAGAGTTATCTGCTGCACAAGGGAGGTTAGGTTAGAAATTTGATGTTCAAGGTTAGAAACACTTACCTCATTTACCTTCCTTGAAGATGTATCATGCCTGTACCCAAATTGTTGTGAATTAGCAGCCATAATGGAGATCAATTCCCTAGCTTGACCAGGGGTTTTATTCACTATGGCGCCTCCACTAGCAGTATCCATCATCTTCCTCTCCATTGGAAGCAGGCCTTCATAGAAGTATTGGATGAGAAGTTGTTCAGATATCCCATGTTGTAGACAACTTGCACAAGGTTGCTTGAACCTCTCCCAATACTCAAGAAGAGTCTTGGTATCCCTTTGTTTGATGCCACAAATCTCTCTTCTTATACAGCGGCTCTAGACGCAGGGAAAAATTTGTCCAAGAAGAGCCTCACCATATCTTTCTAAGTGGTTATAGAACCTGGAGGCAAATAAAACAACCAATCTTTAGCTCTAGTACTTAAAGAAAATGGAAAAGCACGTAACTTGATTTGATCGTCGGATATTCCTTGCGGCCTCATGCTAGAACACACTACATGAAACTCTTTCAAATGTTTGTGAGGATCTTCATTCTCAAAACCATGAAAGGTGGGTAGCAGATGTATCAACCCAGATTTTAACTCAAACTCAACAGCCAATTCAGGATATTGAATACAAAGTGGTTGTTGATTCACATCCGGTGCAGCCAATTCTCTTAATGTTCTTTTAGGATTTGCCATATCGTCTTCTTTTTCAGAATCAATGGATGAATTAGACAAATCCGATGCCAAGTTCAGTCCAGGGGATGAAGATGATACGGTTTCTTTTTGACGCAGCCTAGCTTCTCTCCGCTATCTCTTAAAAGTCTTCTCAATCTCCAGGTTATAAGTGAGTTCACCTGTATGAGAAGAACGCGTCATACAAGAATAGAAATAAATTTGACACCAATCCTCGGCAGCGGCGCCAAAATTTGATGGGTGTCGAATCCAACAAAAATAAAAACCTACTCTTAGACAATTATATGATTTGTGTATAGTAGTGAGTAGGGTCGTATCCATAGGGGTTGGTTAAATATATTTCTATTCAAAGAGAATAAAGAGGAAAAGAAAAATGGGGGGTTTTGTTTGTGAATCAAAATAATATTGAAACAAGATAATAAAATCGAATATTGATAAAAGCCTAGCCAAAGGAATCAAGACAGTTTAATTCTAGGAATTGATCATCGATGCAAATATTTTCTATCATTTATCCAAGATAAACTGGTTATGGTTATTAACAAGCTCTAATAACCTATCTCTCCTTACTTTCTTGATAATCAAAACAAGCTCTTTGATTATTTCTCTTATCGATTAGACAACCTTAAATAAGCTCTTAGGATTTAATCTATCAATAGCATTAAAAACAAGAGAGACCACCAATTCATGCCAGTAAATTATAAGATAACCTATTTAAACAAGATCATACATCTCCATAACATGAATTCGATCATCTATTTTATAATCAAACATGTTATTGTGTCACCGAGACTAGAACTATCAAACAATTACGGATTTGACGTGCTAGTTGACAATATATTAACTTGCCAATTGAGTAGAAGAGCTCTAATTCATACCAATCAACAAAGATAATATTGACAAAACTTCCAGAAGATATATAAATATCTGAAAACAAAGAATAGATTAAAGACAACTCAGTTAGATCTCACAATTCGTGAAGAATTAAACTTTAATGATCCTTTGGCTAGAAAATTTGCTTAGCTACACATGTTCATCATCAAAACGAAAATTAAAAGTAAAAACATAATAAGCCTCTGTTCCCGGTTTCCTTGCTCTGCCTCCTTCCTTCCTTCTTGTCTCCAAGATGATCAAAACTCCTCTAGGGTTAGTTCTATTTATATTGTTAAGGGAATGGCAGAGGATCTTTAGCTAGCAAGATACGAAAATATCTTTCCTTTTTGATGTAAATCTCGAGAAGTGAATAATCGTCCGCCAGGCTCGCCCAACAACACAGCAAGATTTGTCTTCCTCTGTGGATAATCTACAATTCTTCATCCGTGTCCAGTGTGTGCCACGTCTTCCACCACGGCCAGATCTTAACCCGTGCCTGCCTCTGGTCGATGTTCCACAATTTCTCATCCTTGTTTAATATATGGCACGGCTTCCACCACGGCCTCCACCACGGCAAGATCACAAGCCGTGTCTCTCTCTATTGATAGTCCACATTTCCTCCTTCTTGTGCAGTGTATAGCACGACTTGCCCCACGGCCAGATCACGAACTGTGCCTCCTTCTGTTGATCCTTCTAGACAGATACACGGCCGTGTACTTCAACTGTGTATTTTCCTGTTGATTCAAAACCAAGTACACGGTCGTGTACTTTAGCTACACGCCCATTTACTTTCCTCCGGCGGTGTAAATCCTTGCCTTTGATCCAAATTGTAGATGACTTCTCTAATTTACTTGAATTAGCACTCTTGACTCCATTTAACCTGATTTATCACCATAATAGAATTAAGTACCATTTCCTTATGATTTCTATAAAATCAATAATAAATTAACACAATTCATACTATAAAGATTGAGTATAAAATGGCTCTATCACTACTCAAGTTAGCCCTAATTTTGAGGTTTGTGGGCTCTTCTGTGCTTCCTAGATTAATTGTCTCTGTTGGCTCGTCAATTGAGATCTTACCTTGTTCATGTCTTTGCTAACTTTCTCGTATCGCTTTGTGGTTAAGGATATCGCTTTCAACGGCTGACCCAGTAGTGTCGGAAATGATATCATGTTTTCATTACTTACCTGCGTGAAATGTCCCTGACGTTTGATAGTAGGGAATCTATAGGGAAAGTGAGGCAAGAGTATACATATAAGTAAAAGAAATAAATTGCAATTTATTGGTATTTTATTTGAAGAATTTAAACATCATGGAAATGGTAACCACAATGGAAATTTGTTCAATAATTGTTCCTTATTCTTGAGCTATCCTAGCACTATTAAGAGGATAACAAAACTAGTTGTTAAGAGCTCATTGCTGACGTCGGTTTGGATCATCCTTGGCTCTTGAATGACATCCGGTCGTAAGAAAGTTTGTTGAAGGGGTGGAAAATGCATTTGGGTATCATTCAACTTCCATTTCCTTCTGCTTTTGATACCTCTTGCTTGAGCCTCTTCTTGAGAGGTAGGAATGTACCCTAGTCCAAACGTCCCCTATTGCCCCTCTTTGAACAGATGCCCTTCTTTACTCATGACCATGCCTACTTCATTGAACATTTAGAGCCCCAAATCTTTAGGACTATCCTCCCCAATGTAGGGTATAACTGTTTCCTTGTAGATGGCATAGTCTTATTCTCCCAATACAGTGATTATTTAACCATTTGCTATGAACTTGACTTTTTGGTGGAGACTCGAGGGTATGGCCCCGACAACATGTATCCATGGCCTTCCTAGTAGTAAATTGAAAGACCTTGATATATCGAGGACTTAGAATGAGATGTTGAACATTTGTGGGCTAATCTTTGCCGGTAAGCTGATTTCCCCTACTATCTCCCTCTTGGATCTGTTAAAGGCCCTAACTACTATCGAGCTTAGCTTGATATTGCTCATATCAACTCCCAGTAGATCGAGGGTGGCCAAGGGGCACACACTGAGGGAAGACCCATTGTCTATGAGGACTCGGGAGACTATTGTGTCATTACATTTTACCACTATAAATAGTGATTTCGTGTGTTGGTCTCCATCCTCTTTAAGTTCTTCAGGGGAGAATGATATTTGATCCATAGTGAAGATCGAATCTGCCACATGGCTCACCTTTTCTATTACGATGCCTTCTAGTATCCTGACTTGTTTGAGCACTCTGAAAAGTGCTTCTCGGTGAGGCTTGGATGTTGTGAGAAGGCCTATAAGTGATATTTGGGTTGGAACTTTATTGAGTTGTTCCATGATTTTGTACTCACTTGCTTTAATCATCTTCGTGAATGCAAGGAGCCCCTCCTCTTCTTCCTTTTCCAATTCGGTGGTAGGCTCTTCAATTGAGGTCTTGTTCTTGGGATCATAAATCCTTCCCGAACGGGTGATTCCTCCTATAATAGGAGACTTTTCTTGATTAAGGGCCTGATAGTCAAACAGTGCTGCTTTATACTTCTTTAAGGGTATTGGGACATTAAACACATACTTCTTCTTTGGAATTTTCACTTCAGTCGCTTGTCCCTCATGGCACCTTATAACTATCGGGCTTCGGATATGATTTAATCATGTTCATAGACTCATCTTTCTCCCTTGGTAGGTTGTCTTCCTTTTCAAATTCTAGTCCCTAACCACTAAGCAGTCCATAAGCTATTGGGGTGAATGAGTAATTTATTAGGTACTTGAACCTTCCACGTGATTCACCTAGGGTGTCGACTGTCAGCTCTCTAGCTAGCCACCTCTTCTTCATATGTGATTTAGGGGCTTTATTTGAGGTTTGGCATGGATAATTTGCTTGCTGTGCTGTTATTTTTGCCTGTTTTGGGGACTCCTTTGATTTAGAGTCTGGCTTTTCGAATGTGATCATGTTGACTGTAGGCTTGTGGTTGAGTAGTGGGTTAGTGCTGACATTGGGTGTTGGTGTATTGACAAAATCCAACTACACTATCCTTACATCGATCAGGTCTTGGATTTTGTTTCGGAGCCTCCAACATCTATCCATGGAATGCCCCTCTTGCCTTATGTGGTGCTCACATTTGAGATTTGGATCAAAGTTCCTTGGCTTGTACCGATCGTTAGGGATCTTAAAGTTGATCAGATTATCTGCTCGTAATTGAGCAAAGACCTAGTTGAGCGGGATAGGTCTTGGAGTGAACTGTCTTGCGACTCTCGTAGCTTAGGTCTGATTCACTGGCGATTGCTGGATTAGGGTGTTCATTGCTTGGAATGTTACACGAGACCCAACTCTATCAACCCTACTGGAATTGACTGTGCTGACGGTAGATTCCTTGGTTTTGCTACCTCCCATGGGTCTTGGAGATGATGCAACTTTGGGATCGTCAACAATCTGGAGTTTCCCAAACGTAATGGCATTTTCTATTCGGCATCCTGCTACCACTACCTTTATGAAGCTGGATGATGTCTGTCCCACCAGGTGTGTGGAATAAGTCTTTTCCAAAGTGTTGACAAATATGAATGTCAATTCCTTTTCTGAAATTGGGGTTGTTACCCTAGCAGCTTGAGCCCTCTAATGCTGGGTGTATTCTTTGAAGGCTTTGTTGTATCTCTTTCAAAGGCTTCCTAGGTCCATTACCGAAGGGGTAACTTCAATGTTGAATTTCTATTGCTTGTAAAATGCATGAGTGAGTCTTTCCCAAGTGTTGACTTGTTAAAATCTAAGTGTGTGTATTAGATGAGAGTAGGACCTGTGAGGCTGTCCTGGAGGGTTTGGACCATGAGTTGGTCGTATTGGGCATATTTGCTCATTTTCTGCACATATAACCTTGTATGCATCTTAGGACATCCAGTGCCATCATATTTTTCAAACTTCGGGACTTTGAACTTTTTTGGATAGGTTTCTTCCCTACAGATTGGTAGACTGGTGATACCGGTTTACTCGAAGCTGTCAGGTCCTTCCAAGGTCTTCATTTTGTTAGCCAGTTGTTAGAAGAGCTTCTTTTCTATCTCCTTGTATCTGTCTTCCATTTCCTTTTTTATATCATTCGAGGTTGGATCGAGATTGACTTTCGGTTCATATTTGAATGCAGGGTTGAGGTGGGAGTTGATTTCCTCATATTCTAGCAATTGATTCTCCACTGCCTTTCCCTTCCGAGCTCTTGAATGTTCTTCATGAGTAGGTTGGGTGGTACGAAGGAGGCCATTGCTTTCAGTCAAGAGGTGGACTTACGCAACCAGTTGTTGGACCGTTTGTTCTAAGGGTACGATCCTTGGATCTGAGGCGGCATCTGAGCTAGTGTTGTCATAATGGTCATTGTTGTTGCTACTGCTTGCCATCTTAGTTTTGGAGCGGGTGTAGATTGGACTCCTTAGAGGGTTTGGTTGTCTGGGAGCTATCTTTGACACCTGGATAGCATTTATTTAACTGATGTAAGTATGTAAATATGATGCATGTATCACATAAATGATCAAGAGAAAAGAGGGGTTAACAATTGATTAATGATAGAATACTGAAATTTTATTTTATTAATATTGCAAACTTGGAGTTCGATACTTTGAAAACATGAAAAAGGAAAGATACAATATTGGTCTATTTCCTAATTCCTAGTCTTCTTCTTCTTTGATTGCGTAGGCACTAGTTCTCCGTCAATGATAGCTTCCAATTCTTTGATTCTTGCCTGAGTTTTCTCCAATTGAGCTTCCAAGGCTTTATTTCTTTAGTCAGACTCCTTGAATCTGCTTTTCCAAACATCCTTTTTGTAGTCTACAACTTCAAAGTAGACTTCCATCCAAGCTCTGACCTGCTCCATGTAGGTTTTCAGTTCTAGACCTATGTTGTTTGACGCAGGTTGAGTGACATCTGGGACTCAATATGCCTTTCTCCTGTCTGGTATAATTGGTTGATCACGAAATCTCTTGTGGCTCGATGCTTACCTACTTCACCATCTAGGTCTCCGAGGTCTATATTAGGGCTCTCAATTCGATCTTCCCATAAGGTTTTAACCTCTATTAGCTTAGCGATTTTCTCAGCTACCAGCAGACTCGAATCTGGTATTTAAATGTGATTCCTTCCAACGATGGCCTGTAAACTATGTCTTGGATAGTACCAAACTGAAGGACCACCGAGTTCGGATGATAACCTGTGCACCTACTGAAACTAATCAATGGAACAGCTTGAAGCTTCCTGCATGTTAGGATGACCTTATTGCAGCAGTTTCACTTAGTAGTTAGAGGATGTCGTTAGCACTGAAACCTTTGAGTACTTCTGCCTAACTGTGGTTGGTAAGATCATCGGCTGGCTTCATCCTCTCTATACAGGAATCCACAAGGTCTACCTGTTGGGGTAAAGATTTCCTGACCATGTTCAACCCGAAGCATTTGAGATGACTCATAAACTAGATTAGGATGAGGTTAATGTTTGAGCGAAGGATTCCACGGTCTTTCTTCTTTACAAAATTCAGGTTCTGAATTTGTTCAGCTAATAGAGTCGGGATATAGGACTTTCCTTCTAAGAACTGGGACACTAGCTCTGCGACTCTATAGTGGACGTGAAAGATCCCAGTAAGAAAAAGGATAGTTGCAAATACTGTCATGATGAAAGCATAAACCCGTCTTTGCTTGTAACTCTTGGGGATCTCCACATAAAATGTCCCTCTTACTCCCATCGTCACACCAAGCTATGAACTAGGCCTCCAGTTCATCCATTCAGAGACAATACCCATTGCTATTTCTCAATGCTCGGTTAATCACTGTCTTACGAACGCCTAGGAGTCTACTGAAAATGCTAGTCAACCTAGTCTCTAGATCTGGCACATACACCCCGTTGGCAAGTAATGGGCCCTGTAGAAGTTGGGTATATTCTTTTAAAGTTGGCGTGATCTCATGTGGCCTAATAAAGAAAGTAGCGGGCTCAATTTTCTAGAGGTGTAAGATAGCTCGAATCAAAGGCAGGTTGATTTCCATCTTCATTAATGAGAGAATGGGCCCTATCTTTTCTTAGATGAAGGCCTATTCCTCAGGGTCG
The DNA here is from genome assembly GCA_037954665.1 of Laguncularia racemosa. NCBI lineage: Eukaryota > Viridiplantae > Streptophyta > Magnoliopsida > Myrtales > Combretaceae > Laguncularia > Laguncularia racemosa. The sequence continues at coordinate 3,868,367 of JBBMOL010000031.1, read as the reverse complement.
TATAAGGTAAACCAATGGTCCAGTACCAGTTTTGGATTCAAAGATTTGCAGACTCGGATTTCCTTGTGGAGGAGATGATCGATTGCGGCACTGGCCATTTATCAGGATTTCAATAGAAATTTCTAATTACAAGTGAAATCTTTTACAAAGTGTCGCTGATTTTTTTACAAGTAAATGTATTTGAACTCCAGAAAAAGAAAAGGAACAAAGAAATTATATCATTAATCATTTACCAGCCTATGACTTCATGTATGCAAGATAGGTGGTATCTAACAGGTCCCCAAGCTCAACGACCTCCCACATTCTCGAAGAAATAGATCTTAAGCCATATTGAAGCATTGGGTGGGGTAGCTTAATCAGCCCCGAATGGTGATCATATCACTTCGCCCGGAACCTACATAATGGCCTCCCGTCCTAGGGTCTTAAGACGGTTTGGGTTTGACCTTATCTAATCACACAATTGCATGCATGGAAACTCAATAACAAAAATTAAATCTCATCAATTCCTTGAAAAAAATAGATTAGTACCAATTTACAGTGTAAAATTTAAAAGATATTTAGAAATGGTTACTTCAGAAGGCTCAGGTGGCTAGCCTGCTAGGGTCCCAGTGGAGTCGCCATTTTGTCGAGTCTAATTTTTAAAATTTTTATTATATTCCTAATGCGATTCACATTAGATCCTATGCTCATCCAACATAAATCCTCAACTAAACTAGGAATTTTATTATTTATTTAGAGTCACCACCCAACTGAGGTTGGGAAAAATTATTGAATTAAAACTAATTGAGCGGATTAATTTTAATTTAGACAATTAGTCGATGAAATCTCCTTCTTTATTTTTTTTATAAATGAAAAAGAAAAAAAGGAAAACTAGAAATTCTCGACTCGGGGGCTATCCTATTAAAACTTTAAAGTTACCACCTTATTCTTCTAAAATCGAAGTCATGTTCTGATTTTTTTTTTAAATGATGTAAAAATTACACTAATAATGATTTAGAAAATTATTTTTTATTTTTTTAGAGATACCCCATAAGGATGCCTACGTACCCACTATTTAGGATCAAACAAGTCGTAGTTCGCTTTTGATAAAACTTTAGTGGGTTGATTAATTTTAATTATGAAAACATGTTGGGTTTATGTTTATTATCATTTTAAAGATTTCTTAAAAAATTCTAAGCCTAAGCTTTATTATTTTATTTTCTAAAAAAAAAATTCTAATTTTAAGAAAAATTAATTTTATATTTATTTTGAAAAGAAATTTTCTAAGTGATAGAAAATAAATCAAAATTCATTATTATTTTAATTTTTGTCTTTAATTCATATTATTAATCTAAATCTTATTAATTTCTAATTATTTTATTTTATTTTATTATTTATTATTATATATTTTTATTATTTTTATTACTATAATAGACATATTTACTTATTTGTTAAAATTTAAAAACTAATTAATATCCTAAAAAGAAATCCTTTTTTTTTATTTTCGTATATATATATTTTAGATTTTTTTATTATTCTAATAATAAATAAGTGAATAAATAAAATAAAAAAATTGGCTGACTTGGATATCGATTGCGAGTCGGATTGGTTGGGTCAGATCACGGCAGCCGGAGATTCTTCGTCGGTGCTGTTCTGGTAGCTTTTGAGGGCTATTGATGGTTGCTTTTGGGCTTTCTGAGGGTGGGCAATCTAAAAGTGGCGGTGGCTTCCTTCCAGAACCTCTCCAAGTGGTGTTTCGAAGGGTGGTCGTCGGTCGAAGTTTGGGAGAACTTCAGTGAAGCTTTAAACTCTTATATTTTCTCTCATTTGATTGTGCCTCTGCTTCCTCCCATCATGCTCTATTTATAGACTTTAGAAACCGAGCTAGATAAGCTCGGATTTCCCTCTGATAAGCTTAAATCAGATTCGCGGTTGAAACTACCTTTGATTTGCCTTTTATTCGTGTAAATCTTCGATTTTTGTTAAGATTTATGTTAATTAGATGATGTTTATCTTATTTTAGTTAAAGATTTGTTGGATTTGTGCAAAAAATCGCATCAAAACTATTGGATTTCCCCCTCCTCGCTGTTGGTGACGGTTTCAGATGGAGGTTGAAGATGATCACGTGTCTGGCACATGCGATCCCTCTGTCCAATCATGTGCTGCCACGTGTCATTGGGAAAGAAAAAAAAAGCGTAGAAATGCTTGCCCTATGATTCAAACACGCGATCGAACCCCCCCTCCCCTTCACGCACTTAGGGCTAAAGACTGGACTGGCTGGGCTAGCCCACTTTCTCCTTTTTTTATTAATCGCAATTTGTATATATGCGTTGTAATTTTTATTATTTTTATATTATTTTGAAATTAAAAAAATTTATAAAAATTATTTAACATCTTTTATTATTATTTTTATCATCATTTTCCAAAATTGGTATATTGTTGCTATTTCTTTTATTTTTTCAATATTTTCCTTTATTTTTGTGAAATAGAAGAAAAATTGAAAAAAAAAAGAAAAATTGAACATTATTTGTGATTAAAGGGCAAAAATGGAGTGTTTACACTTGGAATTTTCAAATATATATATTCTTGTTTCTTAGGTCTTGGAACCTATAGTTTCATATTACTTTTGGATCTTGGAATCTTCAAATTTATATGTTCATAGTTCTTAGTTCTTAGGATCTACAAATCAAAATTGATTATTGTTCTATTCTTGGTTATTAGTCCTTAGATTTGAGATCTAAATTTGTTATTGATCATGGTTCTTGGTTATTGGGATCTATAGATCCACAATTATCCTTAGTTTTTTATTTTTAGGGATCTATGATCTAATTACATTTGTTATGTTCTAGTTCCTAATTATTAAGGCATTTGTATATATATATATATGCAAAGCTTGCATGTGATGTAGCATATGTTTGTGTATATGTGTGTACATGATATCTTTGTTCTAGGCTTTCTGTCTCACTCTCACCCACGTTGAGATATTTAAATTTCCAAGTGTAGATAAGTTTTAAGAAATCGATGTTTGAGAGTTCATGATTTTGACTTGCAATATAGGAGTGGTACTAATGGTAATCTAATTAATAATTTGGATTATGATAGATCTAGTTTAGAGCTTTGGAAGATTTTGAAGTTTTCAATAGAAATATGCTTTGGAGATTTGTTTATGGACATTGAATTTAGGGTACCCTCTAAGAGTTTTGGTTTGTTATTTACTTTGAACTCATTTATAGTTAGTTCATAGTGTGATGCTAGATGAACTCTATCATATTTCGTTGTGGAACTTTAGCTACAAGGTTTAGAGCCTTGTATGTCATTACCATGTATAGGAATATCCAATAGAATTGTCACATCTTAATGGCCTCAGGTTGTGACATTCACACTATGATATATAACAGTAAGTTTAGTTAGAAAGATTAGATCACTAACCAATTACATCATTGAAAAATTAGATACCAAATATTAGACTCTACTAAAACTGCACGGTGACACCACTAACCTCTACCCACGAATGAAGCCTCCCATCAATTTATCCACTTAGCCATTGATCTCAAAAACCACCTTAGGCAAATTAAATTCCCAACTATATTAAACTAAACTCAACTTTGAATCAATAAGACCAATTTGAACCAAATTCAATTAGTTTGAATTGATTTAATTACCTAATATCATGATTATAACTTCCACCCATGAAGTCTCTAGATTCTTGTAGTCGTAGAAACATTGAAAACTAAGATTAAGTTATTATACTAGATTGCTAATGTCTTTAGCATTAATCTAGAAATCACGAAAGAGGTTTGATTTTAATAGTAAAAGAATTCATAAAGTTGGAAGTGAAATAATTAGATGAAAGATTTAGTAGCAACAATAATAAAAAGGGTTAGGTAGGGTATGTTTCATTTTCTTAAAATTGTGAGCCATTAGATCTTTCCAAATAGATGGTTTATATCCTTGATCCATAGCTTGGACATTCCTTTAATTCAAGTCATCCACCTCATCCCACATTCTAATAAAAGGTTTTTTTATTTCCCATATGCACACTCACACGCAAAGAAGCATATGTGCTTTCACATCTCTCTTTATATAACTCTTACTATAAGCTTTTAGGCCCTTATTTGGTTCGATTGAATTTTTTGTTTTAATTCCTATTCATTCTTCTTTACTAGTTCTTCAATTTTTAGGGAACCTTAATAAAAAATTAATTATAATTTCATAACTGCAACTTATTTGAATTTAGATCACCTTTTAAATAATATAATCATATAATCCTACTATAATGTAGCAATCAAAAGTTATTATCTTTGAAATTAATCATTTAAATAACACAATTTGAAGTTATTCATGGCTAACCCAAATTTAGAGTAACTCATGACTCCCAACAATTTATACTTATAAAAAATTGGAATTAGTACCAAAAGTTATGTCGTCGTTTGTAGCCATTAATACCAATCCACTCACAAACATTGATAAACCGATATGACCTACTTGTGGCTTCATCTTGATATGTTAAATCAATACACAATCTTACCCAAGTCTACATCCTATAGTGCCTAAATAATTGGATCCTTTTAATATGAGGTTACTTAAGTAGCCAATCATATCACATTGATCATTGGGTAGATTTTCCTAAATTGCCAACTTACCTCATTTCTCTTTGAGCCTTTTCCAAAACACAAGCAACTTTCAAATTTTTAGGTTTGACTTTTTATTAAGTTGATTATTTCTAATTTTAGTAAGTAAACCTAGCCAACAAGTAACTATATACCCATACAACGAGTAAGCAAAGCTGTTGAATTAAATTAACACCATACCTTGATAGACCACGTAAGACATATTACATGACTTGCATGTAATGATTTTGAAATTTTAACCTAAATCAATTAGGAGAAAAGTTACCTAATTTTAAATCATATTAAGGTATCATATCATATTATATTATATTATATAATTTCATAAACTCTTACCTCTTTATATTCTAACTTTTTATGGTGTTTATTTACTACAATTTCATTGGATTTATTTCCATCATATTTACCTTTGATTTTTAACATTTACTATAGTGCAATTAATTACTCACCATTATAGTTTGGCCAATTTCAACATTCGTTCATATTCTTTAATTATGATTTATCAGTTTTATTTATTATAAATATTAATTGTAAAATGGGTCATGAGCCATTACTGATAGGAATAAAAATCCGACAAGACCTATCATTGGGACAAGAACCAAAGGAAATCAAATCTTGGCGTTGAGGGCTCATTTTGAGCAGATCGACCCCGGAATTATTTATATACTAACCTCTTTTATCTTATTCATGTATTTTATATTCCAACAGGAATACTTATCATGCTTTACAGGGCAATGGACAAACTCACTTAAACTCAGCTTGTGGGTTATCCATGGACCGACCTGAACCGGCGATGAGTTGGGCCGATGGATCCTATAGAAGATCGGTATCATGAAGAGCATTTTTTTTATGTATTTTTCATTTTATGAACTATTTTAGTTGTATTTTGGTTTTGGGACACTTTTATTTCTTTGTAACTTTCATTTAGGGTTAGCCACCTTAAAAGTGGCAAACTTGTAATTTTGAGCACTTTTTAACCCTAGAAGTAGCAAGTATAAATACTTGCTTAAGAGAGGGTTTGAGGAGGCTTAATTTTGCAGAAAAACACTTCACATTTTCGTGAGAGGGCTTAGGGTTTCCTAATTCCAAAATTCTCTTATCAATTTCAATCCCAAGAAGTTGGAATTGTGGCAAGTGCAACAAGGAGAAATCATGAGTAATATCGATTCATCTTTATTGTTGTTCATTTCTTCTCTAGTGAGTCATATCTAGGGTAGATTTGAATCTTTCTTGGACTTATTGGTTATTGTAATTTGTGGTCATCAATCTTGTAAGATTGATTGTTCTTTTAGTTATTGAATTCACTATCATTTTTAGTGCATTGTGACGTTAATTTGGTATTGAAAGGGGAAGTGGAATTCACGGTTTGTGTTTCTTCATTTTGATATGATTTCCACGTGTTTCTCAAGCCTTATTGTGGTTATTTGTTAAGTTATCATTAGAGATTACAATTAGATCATTTGATCATCATTTTTCCATCAAATCTTCAAAGTGTCACGAGAATTGCTTATTAGGTGGACCGGTTTTTGTGATTGATTTGAGATTGTTTTTCTTGATTCTTTTGATTGTGCTTAAGCTTGGAATTAGGCACATCAATTATTCTCTTCCTTTGATTTGTTTATATTTCTTAGTTGAATTTTATAAAGTGAGTAATATATTACTCCATACTGTAGTTTTTTCTCCTTATTTGGGAATTCGAATAGGTAAACTAATCTTTGTATGAGAAAATTGAGGTCGAGTATTAAAATGTATTAGTATAGAGGATGAATTCTTTGGCCTTGAAGCATTGAAAGTGATGAAAAATAGTTGACACATACGAGTTGGTTAGGATTGTTAGATGAAACCTATTGGGATTATGTTTTGTAATGATAGAGTGTGATCTTCATCTTTGTATAGTGAAATTTTAAATATTGTTTCCACTTTTCTAATTCAAATAAAGAATTATCTAATTTGAGTTTATATCTTCAATTTTAAATATATAACTATTTAAATATGCTCTTTCTTTATTATTTTTTTTTTCAGCACTTTGCTAGAGAACAATCTATATTTGATGCAAAGAGTGCGAAACTTGTATAACTTGATCTTTTTGTATATATTCATTTTAGAATTTGATGTGTTCCTAAATAACATTTATTTATATCATATTTTATAGGTTTTCATTTTAAGTTTTGCAAAAGTCAACTATGGAGGTAATAATGAAATTGAGTAGGTAGTGAAAATAAATGGATAAAAAGTTAATGTTTAGGAGTTCTATTAATGTAATAACTTTTTGGTTGTTTGTATTGGATAGAAATTAAAGTGATACTTATTAGTCTTAATTTTGATATATTTTTCAATTGTTTATGTACATGATGAGGTATTATTCATAAAGTTTCAATCTAATACCATACCTAAATATGAATATAATTTGATCTATTGTATGTTCATTTTAGTTGAACTTATTTTACCATTATTAATCAATATGTTATAATATATAGTTTCAAAAATTTTTGTTTCTTAATATTTTACATTTTATCCATTGATTTTATAGTGTCATTACTAGCATTATATGTCATATTAAATTGTTGTTAATTATATATAAGTGTTACTCAATAAAGAAAAGAAAGAAACATTTTTGTTTGATTTTGATCCATTACAAGGAAAACAATGATTGAATATGTACTAAAATAAAATAAATAAAAGCTTGTGGGTAGGTCACTAATGGTTTTGAAAGGAGTAGATTTTTTTTTTCTAATAAAGTATAAATGGTAGATGATGTGATTTTTCTTTTAAGAGATGTCCCTAAGAAAAGTGTGAAAACAAATACATTTGGAATAAAATTAAATGATGCATATTTTGTTGTTGTTGTTGTTATTATGACTAGACAATTATTAAAGCAAATGAATATTATTTAAGGTAAATTGCAAATAACTAACTTGTATTTTCATGCTTTTGCAAAAGTGACTTGAGTTAATTTTCTTACAAAGACCTAACTTGTGTTAACCTTTGTTATGTTCCATCCACATTTCCATTAGTAAGACCATGTGTACTGTACATGTATAGTGAAAAAACACCCACATGCCATGTTTTCATCTTAAATAAAATATTCTTCTTCTTCATTTGAAACAAATTACTCTAAAAAAAAAGAAGAAAAAAACCAATTTAAACATCACCATGGACTACATAACATCACCAAGAAATCCTTAATCGCATTCCAATCCCAAATTGTGCTCTCTCCAGTAAAGCTTTGTCATAGATTGTTTTCGATTGTATATTGTCTCTCCAATAGAGCTTAGTTACAGATTTGAGGTTTTGGGCTTCGACCTCAAAAGGTAGAGAGAGATAACAATGATGGGCTTCATGTCACAGTGCAATCATGGTGAGAGTGCCATTAGGGTTTTGTGTTTAAAGATACACATTTTAGGGGATATATCATTTGTTTTGAGGCTTCTACTATACATGTCTTGCTCACAAACATTTGGGGCTTGATCTATAGGGTAGAGAGAAAGAGAGAGAGAGAGAGGATTGCAACAAGTGAGAGTGTGACTCAGTTTTTTTAGGTGAGAGCATGATTTAGGATTGGAGTGGTGATTTTCTATATTCTATGGTGATGTTTGAATTATGGTTTTTTTTTTGTCATTTTTTTTTCAACAACCACTTTCTTCATATGGAAGAGAGATAAATTTATAGAAGGAAATAGATGGCTCATACAAAGCAAACCACTCATAAATTAACAGGAGGAAAGGCTCCCAATGCTATTAAGGTTACTCATAAATTTGCCTTAACTACTAGTGGAGTGAAGGACCCTTATCATTATTGCCTTAGAACTGTTGCCCTTCATGAAATTTGCAAATACTAGAAGAGAACTGAGCTCTTGATAAGAAAACTTCTGTTTCATAGACTTGTTTGTGAGATTGCACATGACTTTAAGACTTATTTGCGCTTTTAGAGCCATGTAGTTCTTGCATTGTAGGTGATGTGCTAAGATCCAATTGCAATTAAACAATGCTAATTGAAGATTCAATTGAACAATTATAAATCAAATAGATGTGACCCCTAATTGTTCATGAACCCTAATTCATACAACAAGAACAAAATAGAAAGGATTCGAAGTTCATACTAGATATGATGCGCTAGTAGAATTAGGAACAACTTGCAATTGTTGATATTACTCACAACAATCCATGCCCCACTCGCCACAATCCCTAATGGAAATTGATAAGAGTGTGTTTTTGTGAAACGAGGCAGCCTTCTCCATGTGAATAGCAACAATTTTTATTCTCTCAAAAGTGTTTTGTTTGTTGTTTCTTACAAGTATTTATACTTGTATTAAATATAGAAAAATAACATAAAGAAAATAAGGAAAAGAAATTACATAACACCATATACTAAGACTTAATTATGGAAAAAAAACAACACAATGTAAATGGAAGCTCCATTTAGGTCAACAAACACTCAACATAAGGCTGGCTCCTCTCGGTTCATCATGAACTGTGACTCCTCTTTAAGCCAAGTGCTAATGTGTTTGATAGTTCATTGTCGCTTAGTTAATGGTTCCTGCTATCGAAAATGGTTTCATTCCCATCATCTCCTTGGGCCTACGAAAGATTTGCCCTCAAATCTAATGGGTCCTTTGTTGTAGATGAGAATTCCTGAAAACCACTTGGATTGAAAACCTTGGTTTGCAAATGCTTGTTACCCTGAAGTCATGATTGCTCTGGAGTCTTCTGAGTTACCTGTAGCTGATTCACTCTATTCAGAACATCCCCCAATCCTTTTCTCTTTACTAATAATGACTTCTTATTGGTAGCTTTATTGATCTTCTCTTGGGCTTCGTATACCTCAGTTGGTGACATGGGACTCAAGATAACCCGTTCACCATCTTTCTGAAACACATAAATGTTTCTAAACCCATCATGCAACACTCTCCTGTCAAACAACCAAGGTTTACCTATTAGTATATGAAATGCGCACATAGGAAGAACATCACAAACAGTTTCATCATGGTATTTTTCCCCTATATTGATTGGAACCTTAGCCTTTTGAGTGACATACAGACTGTCTTGTACACTCAACCAATGTAATTTATATGGATGAGGATGTGGACTAGTGACTAGTTGCAATCTATTTACTATTGTAGCAGCTATTACATTTGTGTAACTACCACCATCAATAAAAAGAACACACAAATTACCTAGAACCCGAGAGGGAGTATGGAATAGGTTTTCCCTTTGTCTGTCCCCAACATCTAGAGATGTAATCATTACCTTGTGTAACACGTTAATAGATAGATATTTATCATTTCCCTTATCTTCTCATGCCTCAGCATCAGGATCATTATAATACTCTTGTAGCACTATTGACAAATCATTAGGCTCAAGTATCTCTTCCTTTCCCTTCGTATTTTCCACCTCCATAGTAATCATCACCCTTTTGTTGGGACACTAAGCTACCATATGTCCAAAGCCCATGCATTTGAAGCATTTTATTTGACGTATCTTCTCACTTGTTAACCCTGGCACTGTTTATCGGATATCAACCCCAACAACCTCTTTTCCCTTTCTAGAGATTTCCCTCTTCCTATTAGTAATAGCTGTATTTGTGTCCACAGTCTTATCAATTCCCTTTTTTTTTTTTTTCCATCTACTGACTATTTGACCCATGAGGTTTTGTAGAAGTTCCATACCTGTTGCTCGCTGCTCTAAACGGGTTAGATTACCTTTATTTTTCCACTTTCGGAGCTAGCTAAATGACTTCATCAAGGGTGTCATACCTCTAGAGCTCCATAATGTAGGCAATTTCATACTTTAACTGATGAGGATCATCTAGCACTTAAGAAGATAGAACTAAGGACTTAAGTTCCATTGCAAGGAGTTAGAGGACTAATGACCCGAGCTAAAGCAAAGAGGATGAATGATGCTCTATAAGGACTGGTTATGGACCTACAGGCTAAGGAATCAAATTACATGAAAGGAGGACCAACACCTATTAATGAAATTCATGTTTCCATGGAAGAAAAGCATGGATTTGAAGTTCTAGAATAAGAAATATTATATATTGAACCGAAATAGGAAAGGGAATTTGTGGGTTTGTTGTTATATTTTTTAGTATTTTTTTTGGTTTGTAATTTATATTATTTAGTTGCCTACTCGGTTACATGAGGATGAGGAAACAAATAGATTAGGCAACTTAGGTTTTCTATATTCTTGTATGACTCTATATAAGTCGTGCAAGGGTTGGCCATGAACAACATCTTATCTTTGATATATCAAAAACACATTTTTCGTGAGTAAAATGAAAACCACTTTTTGTTCTTTTGCAAAAGAACTTTTCCATAGAATTCTTAATCGAATTACTAGGAATACCAATTGATAACTTAGGTTACAGTCAATGAGTTTGATTGGGGTTTAGTTACGCATCGCTTATTCAAGATGATCCTCGGGGTAATTGAAACCAACTAGCATCGTCGGGGTTCTAGGTTTAATATACCTAGGGTTTCACACATCATTAACCCTAACACGAATCATGCTAGGGTCTGTTTAGGAGGTTCGACTAACCCGCATCTGATCATCAGAGTCTTAAACTCCTGTATATACTCGTCAACTATTTTGCCTCCTTTTCTTAATGTTTGGAGACGCATAAACAATTCCTAGCTATAGTGCTCTGGTATAAACCTCCTCATAACCCATTTCATTTCCTACCAGGTATGTATCTCAACCTCACCATCTCTTCGTTTATTAGCTACTAGATTCTTCCACCATAAGGTGGCATAACCAGTAAAATCTACAACTGTAAGACGAACCCAAGTGTGATCATTAATCTCATAACACTCAAATTGGCCCTCGACCTTATCCTTCTAATCGAAATAGTCTTTTACAGAAACCCTTCCAACAAATGAAAGCATATGTAATTTTACATATTTTAAGCCTCGAGGTGGTCTGAACTCACGGTTTGGGTAAGGCCTTAAAAGCATGATAATCTCCTTCCATCCTCCTACCCCTATTACCTTCAATAGCTCCTTCCTTACGAGCATTCTTATTGGCTACCCAAGGTGGGGGTACCTGTGGATTTGCCACTGGTGGTTGTGGCATTGTCATTTGATCTACTCGTGTTGCTAATGTGGCAATAATAGTGGTGAGATCTTGTAATTGTTCCTCTAGTGTTCTCTCACTTATAGCATGGCAACCCTAACCTCCTCCAACTTGATTTTTGGCCTCATTTCCAATCCTACCATTCACATTATCGTTTGACATGTTTGTTGAATTAAGCTTTGATAAATTCTTCCCTTTTTTTTTTTTATACAATCACACCTTCACAACACCAATTCCTCTAACCAAATACTATTCACGATAAAACACAATAACACTTCAATACACCTTCACGGTCACACTTACACCCACGACACAACACACACACTTATGGTACACACAACCTCAAGCCACAACACACACTCCACGGCAACACACACACACCCATGGTTCAACATACACAATCATGTTGCATACAACCTCAAGACACAATACACACTCTATGGCAACATACAAACCCACGATTCAACACACAACTACGACACCAAAAACTCTTCACGACTTCAATTCCATAATAACTCTATTCAATAATGCAATCAAAGCAATTCAATGTATAATTACTACACAATTACACATTTATGGAATTTTCTCTCTACCTTTAACGGTTAGAACTCATGGCACACCCTAGATGTCACTTTCCCACTTCAATCTGCAATTGATCAAGATAGAACACATCGACAATGTATATGAAATCAACAATTGAACAATTGCATGGCATAATCAACATAATTACACTAAACGCAGCTCTGATATTGTAATTCATGAATTCCTTTCTCTAAAAAACAACTTTGATACTAAATTATGATGTGCTAAGATCCAATTGCAATTAAACAATGCTAATTGAAGATTCAATTGAACAATTGTAAATCAAATAGACGTGACCCCTAATTGTTCATGAACTCTAATTCATACAATAAGAACAAAATAGAAAGGATTCCAAATTCATACTAGATATGAAGCACTAGTAGAATTAGGAACAACTTGCAATTGTTGATATTACTCACAACAATCCAAGCCCCACTTACCCTAATCCCTAATGAAAATTGATAAGAGTGTGTTTTTGTGAAAGGAGGTAGCCTTCTCCACGTGAATAGCAACAATTTTTAATCTCTCAAAAGTGTTTTGTTTGTTGTTTCTTACAAGTATTTATACTTGTACTAAATATGGAAAAATAACATAAAGAAAATAAGGAAAAGAAATTACAAAACACAATATACTAAGACCAAATTATGGAAAAAAAACAACACAATGTAAATGGAAGCTCCATTTGGGTCAACAAACACTCAACATAAGGCCGGCTCCTCTTGGCTCATCATGGACTGTGACTCCTCTCCAAGCTAAGTGCTAATGTGTTTGATAGTCCGCTGTTGCTTGGTTAATGGTTCTTGCTATCGAAAATGGTTTCATTCCCATCAATAGGAAGCAATAGAGGTCTATCTTGTTGGTTTGTTTGAGGATACTAACCTTTGTGCCATTCACACTAAGCATGTAACCTAGCTTGCTTGGGAATCTATGGGGAGCATGCATAAACTGTTGCTCTTGGATTAGATTGTAGGCTTGGCTTGCAAAATTGGAGCTTAGTTCCATTCTCGAAAACAATCAAGAGATGAAAACATGATGTGTAGGTGTTTTTTTTTACCGTACATGTGTGGTGCACATGATCTTACTAACGAAAACATTGATGTAACATAATGGAGGTTAACATAGGTTAGGTCTTTACAAAAAAAATTAACGTGGGACACCTCTTTGCAAAAGCATGAAAACATAGGTTAGTTATTTGTAATTTACCTTATTATTTATAATATAATAATTGTATTATTTATAATATAGTATAATAATTGTCATTTGTAGTTTTATGCATTTAAATACGTAAATTAATTTAATGCAATTAAGAGATACAAAAAGCTAATGCACATCTTTTAAGTAAGAGCAAATGATATGAAGGGTTTTTATGACCATGCTAATGGTTTTCAATACGACAAAGAGAATGAAATAGATATGCTCAACTGTATGAACATATTCTACTATTTGCCTTTATTATAGTATATTTTTATGGGGGAAAAATCATTATACTTGAGTCAAAATATTATTATGGTAGACATTTTCACTTTTTGCGTCATTCAAGTTTTATTTCCAAATATGTTAATATAATTTCTAGTTAAAAAAATTCTACATTTTCATATTCTAATTTTTTAGTAATAAATGTTTTAATAAAAAAGGGGAAAAAAATGAGCTTAAGTTAATAAATGGTGACGGGCTACTGCAACGTAGTAAAATCTCACAGGAAGATCACCCATTGAGTGTGGGCAAAGCTAGTGTTTGGCATCAGTACTTTCAGGTAGATGCATTCCTGGTTCAATGTGTTACAGCTGGCCTTAAAATATGCGCTTGAGCTGATGTTTATCACACTAGATACATACATTTCCAGCATACAGAGATTGCCGAACGGATTGACCGTGATTTGCAGCGTAAACACCCTGACATGAAATTCTTTTCAGGAGAAACACCTTTGAGCAGAAAACACAGGGTAACATTTTCAACTCTGATGCTTCTGTATACCGTATCATAGTCATATTCTACTACAATATGTTGACAAAATTAATGTTTTTGTTGTGTTATAGCTAATTTTATCATATTTGGTATATCATTTACAGGAATCAATGAGAAATATTCTTCTCTTATTTTCGAAACTCAATCCCGCTATTCGCTATGTGCAAGGCATGAATGAGGTCTTGGCACCAATATATTATGTGCTTAGTACTGACCTAAATGAACAAAATGCTGTAAGTATATTGAGAAAATTTTCCTGTACTTTGTTGTTCTTTGCCTTGTTAAGGAAGTTTCAGATTTTATCTATGTGAAGCATGACACCAATGAAACTGTATTGCACCATTGTGATTCATTCTATAGCAGGAACAGACTCTAAATCTGAAGATCATACTTAAATAGAGATTTTCTTGAGTCACATGTTTTTGTATTTAACTTGTGTGCAAACATCTCAGCCTTCTATTTCATGAGACAGTGAGAATAAATCCAGCTTCATTCCAACGGAAGAACAGTGATCGTACCATTGGCTTGTGGAGACTGCCTTATGGAGATACTTTTTCATATTATGGAAATATCTGAGTTTCCCCATACAGTCATACTTTTAGTTGAAAGCATCAATATGATCTTTAAGGTTACTAAATACATTTCCCTTTGTCAGGAAATGGTGAAGAGGCAAGTATGTAATATGGAACATTGGCCAACAATTGTTAATTTTAACTCGAACCGATTCTACAAGTTCATATTGTTCTGAAATTCAAAATTATTGTAGGCAGTTATTTTCATCCCCTTACATTTTCTACCATGAAATATGTTGCACTTGTATTGTATGTCTTGTCTTCCCCATTTTCCTTCTAACTTTAGATTTTCTATTTTTTTCCCTATTCTTTTATATTTTGCTAAGTAATAAGATTGTAGAAATTAAAATAATTAAAGTCAATAAATTACTTTTTTTAATTTCATATATTTTATTATAAGTTTATGAATTTTGCTTATTAAGAGTTTATAATTTACATATAAATTATTTTTTTAATATTATATAAACATAAAATTTATAGGAAAAAAGATAAAATTTATAAGTTCCACAAAGTAACCCTATAAGTTTTATAGGGTATGGGGTATAAGGTAGTTCCAAGATATTATAAGGTAGGTTATGGTTCCAAAAATTGCAAACCTATACTTTATGAGATAAGGTATGGGTAAGATCTTATACCCTAGTCACCCTTAAATTGAATGAGGGTAGGGATGTAAGTCGGATGAGTTTGGGTCAAGTTTAGTAATCCTGCAATCCATTCCAAATCTTATAAGGTTTCAATATGCAACTTGAAACCTGTCCCAAATTCATTAGTATATATATATATTTTTAAAAATCTATTATCAGTTTTAAGTCCTTGCTTATTTATTATGGCTATATTTGTAAAATATAGCTTATGTTCTTGTAAATAAATAAAATTTGCACTTTCAACATATCTAATCATATGTATTTTAATATTGTTCTAAAGTCTATAAGTTGGTAAATAAAGTTACCAACATAAAAGCATTTTTAATTATAGCAAGATACAAATTACTTAACCAACCATACAACTTAATAAATAATAGAAAAAAATAAAATGTAGTTAACAAGTCTTAATATAAATAGAAAAGTTCTAGAGCATATAACAAAGGCATTTTTTAAAACTATTTAATAAATATATAGTAATATTTATTTACTTAATTGTTAAAAAAAAGAGTTTAGGTTCCTGATGGGTTTAATAATTGTCTTATTACCCGTCCTAAATCTTATAGTTTTTTATTTTATATATATTTAAAAAAAAAACCATAGCCTGTCTCAAACTTTATAGGTTATTACCCTATAGGGTTTTAAATAGGTTGGGCGGATTAGGAACTTGACAGTGCCCGTCCTGCTTACATCCCTAAAGGAGGGAGGATTTGAATCTAGTCCATCCATTAGGAGACCAATGTTCATGTTACTCAGCTAAAAAGGCCTTAGCGAGTCATGATAATTTTTTATATTATACATATTGTATTACACTCTATGATGAATAGCATATGTTATAACATTATTGTTATAAATGTTGATTTTTTATTTTTTTTGGAATTCAAAAGAGCAGCAATTTCTAAATTTGAAAGATGCAACAAGAACATTTATGTACTGAAAATAAGACATGTAAATGTGGGTTTCAAAGTGGTTTGAGGCTATTCTATATATGAAAAGAAAGGAAATCATAACATTTTTATTTGTTATAATGTTTATTATTGAATGAATTAAATAGTTTATTTAATATAAATCTAAAACAATAAGTGAATCAAATTAAATTTATATTTTCAATTTAAAGATTATTAACATCAATGTCAATTAATTGTAGAACTTGAGGAAATCCATAAATAAAGGTAGAATAAATGACATAAATGATTTATACATATATAACTATACATCACAAAAGATGAAGGGACATGAAGAAAACTCAAATTTAAAAAGTAACTAGAGATGGAAAGCTTGTATTTCATTAAAGAAAGATAAAAAATTATTATAATTATTTTGTAACGATTCGACTAAAACTTCACCTATCGAAGTATTGTTTGCTTTGGCACAAGTTGTTGTACAACTTTGTCCTTTCCTAGAGGATCGCCCATCCTAGGAGTGCTCCAAGCTAAGCATGCTTAACTTTGGAATTCTAATGAACTCTAGACTACTACATCAAAAGGCGCTTCGATAATTAGAGTTTAACCAACTTTTGTTTGAGAGATATCACACTCTTCCTCACTTATGAAATTGACGTCCTTGTCTATTCATTACACAAGTCTAGGAACATACACTAAGTAGGAAGGATTCTAGAGGTACTTCCTTACAAGCTCAAGAGGTGCTCCCTTGCTGTGGTGCTTTACCTTGCCTAGCACTTAGTTCCCTTGCTTTCAACTGGTGTACCGCTTTGATATCACTTGTAAATACCCAATTAGAACTCCATTCATTGAGGTATTGTTCACTTTGGCACAAGCCATCGCACAACTTTGTCCCGTAGTACAACTACTTCTCAAGGGATCACCCATCTTGGAAGTGCTTGAAGGTGCTTGAAGCCGAGCACACTTAACCTCGGAGTTTTAATGAACTCCAGTCTACTACCCTAAAAGGCGCCTTGATCATTATAATTTTGCTAACTTCTATTTGAGGGATATCACAATTTTGTGAATATTAATGTTATATATATTGATAGAAATGTATGAAAATGACGATGTATAAATGGAAAAGAGGTAGTTGATGAAAATATAGACAATTTAAATGAATTGCAATTTTTCATGATAATATAGAAGATTTTTAATCAACATATCGATATTAACATTTTATTATTATAAAAATTTTAAAATATAAATGTTTCCATGAATTTAAAGGAATTTATAGATGATGCTAATTTTCTTTTAATCGTGCATCTATTATCGATCATTTAATTTTGTAAAAGATGTAAGTTATGAAAATTTAATTTGTAGATTTTCAAATCTAGTTTAATGATTATCAATGTCAAATAAAGGTAGAGATTGAGGAAATCTAATAAGAATACTATAAACAAAGGTAGAATAAAGGATGCCATTAATTTAGTGCTTTATTACTAGGCATTATAAAAATAAAGAGACATGAATAAAATTTAAATGTCAAAAGTTATTTAAGATAGAAAGTTTTTATTGCATCATTGAGAGATAGGAACTTATTATAATTACTTTATGAACATTAATAACATATATGTTATTAGAAATTTATAGAAATAAAGATGTATTATTCGATAAGATAGAATGAATGAATATATATAATATAAAACATGTTACAATTTATACATAACTTAATATGAAATAGCACAGTTCTATTAATTCATGTAATATATAGATATTAAATAAAATTTCAATCTCATATGTGATCTACACATAATATATATTTATACCATTAAACAATAGTGATCTTAATTATGATATTATGTAATATAATGAATTGCTACAAAATAGAGATACATCATATATAATATGAATTATGGCCTATATGTGATATGTAACATAAAATGATCCTATTTTATATGATTATTTAATCATTTAATTTATAAAATACTTATATTTTTCATCTTTTCATTTTAATCTCTTCGATATTACTTAGCAAAAAAAAAAAAAAAAACTTTTCCCTACTAAAATTTATCTTTTTATCTTTCATTTAGTTTTATAGAAGGTATAACTTATTACTATTCAATTTTATGATAATCAATGTTGATTAATGATAAAATTAAATGTTGATTCAATTTATCGATCTTATGTCAATTAATGGTAGAATTTAATAAAATTAAATAATGATGTCATAAATATTGATGATTTATGACTATATAACTATCCTGACATTAACAAAATTTAAATGTAAAAAGTTGTTTGAGATGGAGAGTATTTATTGCGTTAAAGATAAATAGGAATTTTTTGTACTTAATTTACGAATATTGATGACACATGCATTAGTAGAAATTTATTAAAATACAAATGTAGAAATTGTAATTCAATTTGATTATTAAGAATGATACAATTAATGACAAATTTTAATATTGATTCAATTTAACAATATTCATTAATTCTAATAGATGTAAAGATTTGTAAATTTTATTGATATTTTTTATTTATAAAAAAGTGTTTATAAAAACTACCTTAATCAACCATTAGCATTATATGCATTTTGTTGTTATTAGAAAATATTTATCACACTTTATCTCAAGTTTAAACTCAAGCTAGATACCTTTTTTTTTTTTTTTTAATAGAATCAACATAATTTTGGTCATGAGCAACGGCATAAATATAAAGCATATTAATAATGCTACACTTATCAATAATACACACACACACATATACACATACATACACAACTATTAGTTTTGAAAACTTTTGCTAGCAATAATTATATTTATACATATCTATATTTATATGAATTTTAATAAATATAATTTTATTAATTATCATTATTCATTTATACACTTGTTGTTAACTGCTTTTACATCCTATTATAATTAGAAAACAAAATGTTTTAATAAAGGGACTTAAAAGCTCAAATTGTTGATTGGATAATAATCCAATAAATTTTATTGCCATAATGCATTGCATTTTCACTTTTACTTTTTTTTTTTATCTATCATATTCTTCTACAACTATAGTTTCTTTTCTTTCTTTCTTTCTTTCTTTTTTTTTTCTTTTTCTTTTTAAACAAGAGAAAGAATTTTATTAATCTAGAAGTAAACTAGCTACAATCTATAACAATAATTATTTGTATCAAGAAGTTAAAAAAATTGTGATTCTTTGTAAGAAAAAACAAATGTTCTTTATATATCTTTTTTTTTTCCTCATTTGATTAAGTAATACTTTTCAAAAATTGTTGTTTTCCATGTTTAAAGAAATATTACAAGGAGGAGGAGAAGGTAAAGCTGATGATTAATATGGTTTATACTTCTCTAGATTTCAAGTTTAATTTTTATTATGTTAATTTTTTTTTGTTTTTTAAAATTTTGCAATCAAAATTTAAAAGTAAATCAATAGCATACTTGTGTTATACCATGGAAATGCTCACATCAATTCTATAGATTTTAAGACCCATAAATATTTGAGAGGCACTAGATTCTTGAGATGGAAAAATTCATGCAAATATTCCTTAAATGTGTTACGTTAAGTAGTATCATTGGTGGCAAGTATTATATCATCAACATAAACCAAAATGAGCATCTCAAATTTTAGATCTTGATAAACAAATAAAGAACAATCTACCTCACCCCGTCTAAATCCAAATTGAACTAATGCACTTAACAACTTTTCAAACTATTGTCTTGGTGCCTGCTTGAGTTGATACAGGGACTTTTTAAATTGACACATTGATTTGGATTATGGTGGATTAATACCTTTTGGTAGTATCATATATACTTCCTCTAATTAGATCATCATGAAGAATCCAGTTGATGTAAATCCTAGCCTTTGAGAGTTACTACAACTAAGAGACACTTTATCGTAGTTAATTTAGCAATAGGAGCAACAATTTCAATATATTCCTCACCTTCTATTTGAGCATATCCTTTATCAATTAGGCATGCTTTATATCTTTCTATTGTACCATCTACCTTGTAGTTAACTCTGTACACCAATTTGTAACCTATAGCTTTCTTACCTAGGGCTAGTTCAACAAACTCCTAGGTTTGGTTTTCAATTAAGGCTTGAAGCTCATGGCTTATGGTAGCAACCCAATTTCAGTTGTTGATTGCTTCTTAAAAACCCCCAAAATTCCTAATAAGGTCAATAGAATTAATAAGAAATATTTGAAGTCAATTAAGAAAGAATTCATAAAATTTAGGCTAAAATTTTTCCCAAGTGGCAATTATACTTATGAACTCAATTTATCAAAACTAGCTCCTAAATAACCTAGTGACTCTAAATAAAATTCTAAGACCTTAATTAAGTAAATAAAATCATTAAGGAATTATTAGGAGTCAATTAGAAAGGAAAAATTAGAGGTTGGAGATCAATTTTGCAAAATGACAATTTTGCTCCTAGACCCAATTTATAGTCTTTGAAGATGGCCAAAATCACAAAAAAAAAAATAAAAATTAAGGTCATTTAGAGTTGTTAAGTTCTCTTAATAATATTTTTGATGATAAAAAAGTTAAGACATTACCAACTAAGTTATTAAGTGTAAGTTAAATAATATACACATAATTCAGTTTAATTAAAGAGCATTATTAGAAGAGAAGTTTTTTTCTCAAGTTTTTACTCAGAAGATAACTTAGAGACTAAATCAGAGAGTAGAATTGTTGAATAACTCTTAAGTTCTTACTTAGAAGGTAACTCAGAGATTGAATTAGAGAGTAGAATCGCTGAACAACTCTCAAGTTTTTACTCATAAGATAACTCAAAGAGTAAACCTACTGTATGAGCAAAAACTTTAGAAACAAGTAGCATATTGCAGAGTGAGTTTATCCTTGAAGTTTTAATCAATTTGAAGACCTAGCTCCAAAGTTGAATGTATTTGGGTAA
Source organism: Laguncularia racemosa (assembly GCA_037954665.1). NCBI lineage: Eukaryota > Viridiplantae > Streptophyta > Magnoliopsida > Myrtales > Combretaceae > Laguncularia > Laguncularia racemosa. Next base: position 3,847,123 of record JBBMOL010000031.1, on the reverse strand, counting down.
TACATTCAAAATGTTCCACAAAGTTGATTAATATATCCAGGGGATTTGAAGATATAATCAATTTAAAAATTAAAACTAAAGTTAGTCCAAATCTACTAAAGTAAAGTTTGTTTGATGAAGATTTATATTAAAACTGAAGTCAACGGTTTTTAAAGATACTATCCACAGACTTTGAACATTTTTGAATTTGAGATAAGGATAAAAGATATGATTTCCAACAAATAAAAGATATTTGGAACAAATCTTATCATCAATGTTCAACTTATCTTTATCTGGTCATTATATGATTTGAATACAAATACTCTCAATATCCAATATATATATATATGAGACACGATGAGAAAGAAAAAATATACTTTGCATCTTTTGTGTGAAACTATGTTACATTTCATTTTTATTTTGTATCAAACTTAGTGAGGATTTTATTATCATTATTCCTCATTGATTTTGATATTTTGTGAGATTTAGATTGCAAATAGGCTCTAAGTTTAGAGATAGCTAAGCAATAGCGTGAAGTTTGATAAAGTGAATTATAGTCACTATTTGTAAGCTTGTTTTTTTATTGGATATAGTGGAACATATTCGTGTGGAATACTAGGTCCCTATCTTAAAGTTGGAAGAGAGGACTGACGCTTGAAGCGAAACCTTTATAAATTCTTATGCAAATTTCTCTTTCTCTACTTTTTATTTTTGTGCAGTTGATTATTTATTGTACTTGCAAAACTAATTTAAAGCCTTAATTTATAAACAACTAATTGGGGACGTGATTTAACTTTAAGAAAGAAAGTTCATTTTTTTTTTAATAACTGGACCCCTACCCCCCTAATCTACTTATCATGGCTAAGAATAATGTTGCAATCAATTGAGCTTATTACTTTGATGGCATGAATTGCTTATACTGGAAAATGTGCATATCCATTTATATTAAGGCTAATGACAATGCTTCATGGCATGTGATCGATATTGGAGACAATCAAGTGATAAGAAAGAATGATGCTAAGTTCTTTGAGGCTGAATTGAAGCTCATTACTTAAGAATATGCTACTCATTACTATAGCACCATTTGAATTTTACTTGATTTCTTCATGCGACACAAGTAAAGAAATATAGGATACTTTGTTTGAAACATATGAAGAAACGAATATTATTACGGAAACAAAGATCAATGCATTGCTATAGAGATATGAACTATTTAAAATTAAATCTAATGAGAAAATTAAAGATGTTTTTACTTATTTTACTACTATAACTAACAAACTAACATCTCTTGGAAAGAAAATAAAAGATCCTGATCTTGTTAGGAAAGTATTGTAGATCTTACTAAAGTCATGGGATGCTAAGAAGACTGCTATAGAAGAAGCACAAGATTTGAACATGCTCATGCTTAGCCAATTGAGGGAGAAATTAATGGCCTATGCGTCTCATATGAACATAATTGAAGAATCCAATAGTAGCATAAAAAAAATTGCATTCAAAGCAAAGAAAATAGTTGCTAAAGAGTTTGATTATGATGAGGACATCAATATGCTTGTAAAAAGATTCAACAGGCTGATGAGAGAAAGGTAAGAAATTTAAGAATTTGAGCAAATATAACAAATTTGATGCAGGAAAAAACTTTAAGGAGAAGGAAGGAAAGAAATAAAAGAAAGAGATCACATGTTATGAGTGTAAGAAATTTGGACATATCAAATATGAGTGCCTAGTTCTTGTAAAGAAGATGGAAAAATTCAAGAAGAAAAGCCAATGAAATGATGGCAACTTAGAGTGACCTAGATGAGTTAGAAGTTGACTCAAAAGCTATAAGTAAAGATGAGGAAGAAGCTAATTTGTGTTTAATGGCTACATCTAAGGTAAAATTCGAATATGAAGTTGATATATCAAATAATGAAACGTAGGCTAAGATGAAAAAGCTGTTAAAGGCTCTTAATAAGGCAAACATAAAGATATCTAAGTTAGAAGCACAAAAATAAAGCCTTGAAAAATGAAAAAGATGTTTTAATTCAAATAAATAAACTACTTGTTGATGATAATGATATTATAAAGAATGATAACGAAAAAATGCATGTTAATTATGATGTTTTAAGGAAAGAAAATGGTGTTTTGAAGGATGAAATTAAAGATCTAAAAGCTAGAATTGAAGATCTATCATATACAATCAAGAACACTTTCAATAAATTTAATGAAAGCGATAAAAAACTAAACATACTCATAAGTAGTCAAAGACTTGCAAGTATTAGACATGGATTTAGATATGAATATGGTAGCTAATCTAATAATATGGAAAAGACTGTGTTTATTAAAGGGAGCAAATCTATGAATACTGAACCTATTAGAACTAAGGAACCTGTTAAAAAGATCTCAAATATGAGGAGTAGAGGATACTTCAGAAGGTACCCTCAATAATATAAGTATCCACTCAAAGATTAATATTAGGTAAAAAGGTATAATACATCTTCTTATGTGTATTTCTTTTGCAATAAAGTAGACTACATAGAGAAGTATTGCTTTTATAAAAGAAATAAGCTCAGTACACATCAAGTCGAGAAACAAGAAAAGATGAGCTTGACTTACCAAAGACCTAAGCTTATTTGGGTTCCTAAAAAGGTTTGATCACTTTTGTGTGATTGTTGGAACAAGGAACAAAAATAAAAGGCACTTGGTATTTAGATAGTGAGTGTTCAAGCCATATGATAGGAAATGCATCCTTGCTCACTAGCATAATGTAGAAGAAAAAAGAATATGTAAGATTTGGAGATGACAATTGAGGCAAAATTATAGGAATAGGTACAATTGATCATCCTCTATATTTGATTGAAATTTTTTTTGGGTGAAATGACTAAAACATAATCTATTAAGCATAAGTCAATTATGTGATAGATGTTATAAAACGATCTTTGAAAAGAGTAAATGTTATGCTTACAATATTAAAGGAGAAAAATTGTTCGAAGGGTTTAGAAAGAGAAACATATATCTGATTACACCTTCTGATATGAATGTTGAATGTTGCTTTTTGACCATGAATGACAATATACATGTTTGGCATAAAAAGCTTAGTCATGTGAACTTTAATCAACTAGAAAAACTTTTTAAAAAGAATCTTGTTGTTGGTTTGCCTAGAATTAGCATAAAATATTAAATGTACAACCTGTTTAACGAACAAAATGGTTTCAATCACTCATAAAAGTAAAAATATGATTTCTATAAAAAGACCACTTGAATTGTTACACCTTAATCTCTTTAGACCTACAAGAACTTTAAGTTTAGGAGGAAATAAATATGAACTTGTGATTGGATGATTTTTCAAGATACATGTGGGTATTTTTTCTAAAACATAAGTCTGATACTTTTAATATGTTTCAAAATTTTGCTAAATAAATACAAAATGAGAAAGGATATTCTATTATTGCTCTAAGAACTGATCATGGCATAGAATTTGACAATACTCTTTTTGTAACCTTCAGTGAAGAACATGAAATAAATCATAATTTTTCAACACCATATACACCCTAACAAAATGGAGTAGTTTAAAGAAAAAATAGGACAATACAAGAAATGATACATTCCATGTTGAATGGAAGTGTAATAGTTGAATACTTTTGGGCTGAGGCTGTTGCAACTGCTTGCTATGTAATGAATAGAGTATATGTTTGACTAAATATTACAAAAACATCATATAAACTGTTCTGTGGTAAAAGACCATTTGTTTCATATTTTCATGAGTTTGGATGTACTTGTTTTGTGAAAAAGAATGCAAATAATCTTGGTAAGTTTGATGAATGATTAGATGAAGCAATCTTTTTAGGATATTCACAAAATAGTAAAGCTTATTGTGTTTTTAATAAAACATCAAAAGTAGTTGAAGAATCTATTAATGTATGTTTTCTTGATGAAGTGAAAGATGATTCAAATGATGATGAAGTGTTTATGCTTGTGAAGGAAGATAATAATAATGAATCTAAACCTAACATAGATAAAAAGGAAGAACAATTTGATGAAATCTTAAATTCTAATAACACATAGATTAACTTAGAAGGTAATCTAGAAACTAAAGTTAATAAACTTGAAAGTTCAAAAACATGGAAGTGTAAATCATCTCATCCTCCAAACTTAATTATTGGTAATATAGAATCAATAATGAAAACTAAATTTAAGTTGTAAGAACTTGAAAATTATTTTTCTTTGTTGTTTGAATTTGAACCAAATAATATTAATGAAGCATTAAATGACAATAATTGGATCAATGCAATGTAGGAAGAATTAGACTAATTCTAAAGGAATAATGTTTGGAATTTAGTACCTAGAGCTCAAAATAAGTCGATAATAAATACTAAATAGGTTTTTAAAAATAAACTAGATGAAAAGAAAGATTATTAAAAATAAAACTAGGCTTATAGTTGAAGGGTATTCACAAGAAGTAGACATAGATTATCTATAGACTTTGAACATTTTTGAATTTGAGATAAGGATAAAAGATATGATTTCAGCAAATGAAAGATACTTGGAAATGAAGACAAATACTCTCAACATCCAAGAATATATATATATACGTCCTTTGTGTAAAACTTTGTTACATTTCATTTTTATTTTGTATTGAACTTAGTGAGGATTTAATTATCTTTATTCCCCATTGATTTTGATTTTTTTTAGAGTTAGATTACAAAATAGGCTTTAAGTTCAGAGATAGCTAAGCAATAGTGTGAAGTCTAATAGAGTGAATTGTAGTTACTATTTGTAAGCTCGTTTTTTATTAAATATAGTGGAACATATCAGTGAGGAATACTGGGTCCCTAGTTTGGATCTAGAAGAGAAGACTAATGCTTGAGGTAGAACCTCTATAAATCTTTGTGTAAACTTTTCTTACTCTAATTTTTATTTTCATGCAGTTAATTATTTATTGTACTTGTTAAGCGAATTCAAAGTCATAATTTATAATCAACTAATTGGGGACGTGATCTAATTTTAAGAAAGAAAGTTAAATGTTTATTTAATAACTAATTCACCCTCCTCTTGGTTATTCTTTGGGACCAACAAGAGTCACTTTAAAATATTGGGAGTGATCTCTTGAAGTTTGAAGAAAAATGACAAAAAATGATCATTTTTGCTGTTGAAGACGATTTTATTGAAATTGAACTTGCAATTTTCTTAGAGGCCCTAAATATAACTCCAAGAGCTTAATTAAGTGAATAAAATCAATGACAAAACATTTGGAGACAATTGAAAAAGAAAAATTTTAATTCGGATTTTAATTGGATAAAATAACCAAAATACTCGTAAGCTTATTTTCTTGAAGGGTGTTTATTTGAATTGAGTTTTAAAGTTATTTTTAGGAAAAGAAAAGCAATATATGTCAACTGGAATAAGTGGAAGAAATTAAGGAACAAATAATACAAAATAGACTAAATTAAGAGGACATATGTTACTGTAAGTTATAACTCGCTAACCTATGTAGACTCATTTACCCTTATCCTTAAACCCTCACTAAATCCTATTATAAAAAATCATTTTAGGATAGAAAAATAATAGCCCCCATTTCATTTTTCTAGAAAACTCTCTAAGGTAAATGCTCTTAAAAACTCATTAAGCCTATTCTATTCCTTAAACCTCTTAATACTCATTAAACCCTATATTAATTTAGTTGTTTTCTTGTAAGTTTTAGGTCAAGAATCAAGTGGGATTTCAAGCTAAAAGGGGACATCTTACACATGATTTGGGTGTGAAGGTAAATAAGAAAATGACTTGATTTTAGTGGATTTTAGCTTATAGGTGTATAATGTTTATTATGAAGGAAATCAATTGGGAGTTTGGGAAAAATATCATTTTGGAAGCGAGTAGGCACAATTTCGAAAGAATTTGAGTATTTCTTGAATTTCTAACAAGGTAAGTTCAAAATCTTGTTTAAGTTGATAATTTAAAATAGTTATAAGTAATGAATTATGAGGACTTGATGATTTCTTGAACATTGATGGTGTAAAACCCATTAGTGACCACCAACTCTATTGTGTGTTCTTGAGTGTTATTTGATGATTTAAGACTTGATCTAAAATATAATGTGCTATATGTGTTGTTAAGTGTTTGATTGAATAATTAAAATGAAGGATGATGCATGATAATTGAAAATATGTAATGGGTTATTAAATGTAGTTGCAACTACCACTATAAAGATGGAATTGAGGCTTAAATTTTCTTGGCAAATCTGATTTGAATGTTGAATAATGATAAATTAATGATCGGAGTATGAACATGCGATGTATGGAGTGATTTTAATGATTAATTAGTAGATATGACATGTAAAAAATTGGAATTTGGTAGTATGATTGAATTCATGGATGATGAGTTGCTTCAATTATTAATTTATGAATTTCCAATAGGTTGCTAGATTCTTAGAGTGTTATATTTGAAGAAAAATGAAAGTTATTTGACAAATATTAAGTTTGGTGAAGTTTAGGAATGAATTTGGTTGATTTGGAAGATTATATGACTTGAAATATGAAATTTCTTGAATAATTTTGGCAGATATTTAATTATGAAAAAAATATGATAAATTATGTTTATTTTAGGTAAATTTGGTAGAATTATGATTTAATTATGAATAGGAGTTGTATTGGATATGAAATGAGGCTTAGTAGTGATAATGTGTTAAAATTGGACTAATGGAATGGATAAAATTTTAATTGGGGCATGTTTTGTTCCATTTTCTCTATGATAGTATTTTGAACTTGAAAATGAAAAATAAATGATGTATTAGACACTAAGAAGAAGTGGGAACAAATGGGCTTTGGTTTGAAGTGATTTAGACCAAAATTCAATAAGTTTTGGGCTCTTAAAGTTGAAAATTCGTAATTAAAATTGGTTTGATAGTTCAAGGGCTTTAAATCGACTAAAATCATGTTCTTTTTGATAAAATGGATAGTGGAAGTGATAAGGAGAAAAATGGTTTTGATTTCACCTAATTTAGGCATAAATTGAGTAAGTTATAGCCTTTTAAAGTTAAGGCCTTTAATTTGCAATGGGTTAAAATTTACTTCAAGAGTGGTTTAATTAAATTAGGTCAAAGCCAACTTAACCACAAGTTAACCCAACCAAAATAGGCTAGAGGAGCACCTTCTTACCCTCCCTTAGGTGGCTTATGAAAATAAATATAATTTGTTGAAATAGGCTTAAATAACTAAACCATTGTAATTGGGTTGAAATAAGATTTGATATGATAATATGGACCTAATAACTCAAATGAGCCTAAAACCCAAATTTAAAATGTAATTGGGTCTATTTTCTTCCTAAGGCTTATACTTTAAATGAGCTTTAGAATGATGAATAAGTCAACTGGGTCTCAAACCAATTCTAGATTTGAATCGAATTAACTAATTAAAATAAATTAGACTTTGGTCTAAGAAATAAAATGGGCTTTCCTAATTGCAATGAAACTTAAATGGGCCTTAGACCTAAACATGCTTAGCTCCATTAAACTATAAGGCCTATATCCTAAATGGCCCCTAATAAACACATTAAATTTAATTGAGCTTTAAAACTTTCAAGGTCCTAAATTAGATAAAGGCTTAAAATGGAATTACATTGGAACTTAATAAATCAATTAGACTTAGGACACAACTAATGAGACAAAGTAAACACAATAAGCTTAGGTCAATTTAAAATAAATAGAATTAATCTAATTTGACTTAAATTGTAATTAGTAATTATAACTGAATTTAACTAAATCAATTAGATCTAGTAGGCCTAATTCCAAACATAATTGGGCCTTCTATACTTAATGGGCTAAAATATCCTAATTAGGTTTCAAACCTAACTAAACTTAAAATTCAAATAACTTATTAGATTTAATTAAATAAACCTTAAATGGTTCGGGCCACAATTAGCTAAAAGTTAATTAGGTCTAGATAACCTTAATTGGGCTCATAAATAGTATGGGCTTTAAGTAGCTCAAACCAAACCTAGAATAAAATTCAATCACTTAGAATAATCGATTGACTTATAATTTTCTTTTGAAGTGTAAAACCAACTCAATTGGAATCAAATTACAATTTAGGATTGTCGACCTTTTAAGTATGTTTGTAACTTGCATGTTGTGTGCTAGGGTAGAAAACTTGAACTAGACTAATAATCAAACTTAAGTATTTGCTTGCAGTTGTATGTAGTTACTTGAGCTAGTAAGTGAGAAACCTTGGATCAAGATTATGGTTGTGGTTATATACCTTGAAATGATATAGTAGTTAGGTGCTTAGGCCATTGATATATGGCTCAGCAAGTAGTCGATAAGTGGAATTGTGGTTGATAACAGGCACTATGAATGGAGAGAAGGTATATTAGGAGTCGTTCGGGGATTATGGGTCATGGTAAGCGATAAGGTATAGTTAGTTTGTGATCAGTGGAGTTACATAATGGCGATGTCACTTAAATGAGGTTACTTAGGTACAATAGTTTTCTGCAACATGGAATCCGGTTGCTCTTGTTAACCCTTGATGTTTGTTGCAGTAAAATTAGACCCTTTATCCCCCATCGTGATGTCTAGAGTCATGAGTAATCTCATGCTGGATGTTTAATTAAGATAATTAATCTAATGAAATGATTGACTGTTGCATTAGCTATAGACTTGTTTGACATATCTATATGTGTTTATGTCATTGTGTATTGCACCCTCATGGCTCACTCCCCTTTATCCCTTTTTTTTTTTTCATGCGATAATTTTATTGATCCATTATACAACTCATTGGGTTATGGCTCTGAGGATGAGATATGGGATGAGATCAGGAAGATAGACCATGTTGATTGTTTTTATGACTGAGATTTGTTATGTTCGGATTATGTTTTTACATTTTTAATTGTATTGAGACTTATTAAGAGTCACTTGTGGTTCCATGACTTATTATTTATGGATTGTATCTTTTATGAGTCCCATAGGCCCTCAAATCTAATTTATCTTTTCTTGTCTCACCATGCATTTTTTTTTTTACCAATAACCATAAAATGTTTTCAAAAATCCAATATTTCGCTAAAGTATTTAAAAAAATTCTAAAGAATGATTTCAAGGTCCTAAAACTAATTTAGAAACTTACTTAGTAATTGTAGCCTTATGTATTCTACTTAAGTAGGGTACGGGGCAAATTGTCAATGCTATAGTGGTTTCGAGGTGTGATAGCATCTTCATAAGTTTGTGGCTTAGTGACATTTGTCTACATAGTAAACTCACATAGATTAGAATTTGAAGTATTATGTTGACCTATACCTATAGAAGAAGAAGGAACATTATTTGTTAAAGTTTGCTACTTCTTAGAAACAAGATTACACACATAATCTTTCAAATAGCAGGATGATCATTATTAGGACTATTGGAGATGAAAGGAACAGTATTAGGGCAAGTGAATTTCTTATTTAATTTCAGCTAAATCTTTAGATGGAAGGACAAGTTCGCCATCATAAGTTGGTTATGTTTCCTAAGAAAAGTGCTTGTTTATTGTTTGGTCATCAATAAAAGGAAAGGTATATTAAAAGAATTGAATGCCACACAAATCAAGAATTTTATTAGTTAACAATTCAAGAACTTGATAACCCTTTTCCCCATTTGAGTAACAAAGAAAACACATTGTTCGAATCTTATTTCAAACTTATCTCTTGGTTAGGATTTTTATAAGCATAGCATAAACATCAAAAAACTCTTATGTGTTAATGTGAAGGTTATTTGCTAAATAAGAGTTCAAAAGGTGACTTTCCTTGCAAAACTACACTTGGTAGTTTATTTATAATGTAAACAGTAGTTGATACACACTCTCCCCAATATCTTATTGAAACATTCGACTAAAATTTTATTGCTCTTGCTAGTTTAAGGGTATGATGGTGCTTTCTCTTAACAACATTATTTTGTTATGGTATGCATGGACAGGACGTTTGATGAATAATTCCTTATTTAAGAATTATATCTTTAAATTACTTAGAGAAAAATTCAAGAGCATTATGTGATTGTATGGATTTGATCTTTCTATCAAAATGAGTCTCAACTATTTTAAGAAAATGTGTGAGATGATAATAGAGTTCGTTTTTGTGTTTTATGAAATAAACCCATGTAATTTTGAGTAATCATCAATAATTGACAAAAAATAATGTGCATCGATGGTTGTGCTTGTAATATAAGGACCTTATATGTCTAAATGAAGCAAATCAAAGCAAGCATTAGTTTTATTATTACTAACAGGAGAGGAGTTTTGTGTATGAAGAGCATTATGACATTCATCATAAGGAAAAGTTTGCAAACTACTCACATTAGACTTAGAAAACATAGGTAAAAGACAAAGATGACTACTAGGTAGATGACTTAACTGACGATACCAAATCAAGTCACTATCATTAGACTTATTTGTAAATGCATGCAAGTTTCTTGTTCTCCTAAAATAGTAGAGTCCTTCAACTAGATCACCCACTCCAATCTTCTTCTTTAAGGCTAGGTCCTATACAACACAATTGTTTTGTGTGGATAACACTTCATAATTCAAATCTTTAGTAAGCTTAGAGACAAGTCAAATTGCATCCAAATTCTAGAATATGCAATAGATTCTTCAGATGTAATGTGTCACTTAAATGAATGTTTCCTTTCAATTTTACTTGAACTTTTGCTCTAGTAGGTAGAGTCACAAACATATTATTGATAATAGTTGCATTTTTTAGAAAGAAAGCATTGGAATCTATATGATCGATTGTATTCCTATCTACAATCCATCCTAATGTTTCTCACCAATATGCATTTATAGTAGATGAGGATATTTTAATGGCATTAAGTGACTGTTCAAATTGACTAGCATTAAGCCCTACTAGAGAATAGCTTAAAGGTTTGTTCTCTTCCTGGTGTTCATCTTTGAAGACTATTGAATTGATAGCTGCTACCTTGGTTGATACATCAACAACAAATTCTTGATTAGCATGTTTCATCCTAAATTGGTGCTAATGAGGTGGAAATCTTATCAAATGATATTAGTTCTCCTTATTGTGTCTAGACTTTTGACAGTGATCACATTTCATTCTTCTGGTTGAATCCCACTCTTGTTGTTGTAGTTTCTACCTCTCACATGAAATACCATAGCATCTGTGTTGTTATGGTGACTTGATCCTTGCACATGATTCGCTACCTCTATCAACATGGAGTACACCTTTACAAGTGCAGGAGGAGGATCTATGACTACAATCTAACTTTTAATAGTGCTATATTCTTCTCACAAACTAGTGAACAATTTATGAACCATTCCTCTTTTGCAAGCATGTGCTAGAGCTCTAGTTGCACCACAAGTACAAGTTGGTAAATCTAAATATAAAGTTTGTTTTTCCCACAAAGATTTTAATTTTATATAGTAAGCTTGAATGGTCATTCCATTAGATCGAGTGCTCATAATTTATCTCTTCATCTCTTGTATCTTTGATTCATTGCCTTGTGAGAGCTTTTCCTCCATATCATTCCAAATATCCCTTGTTGTTTATAGGTAAACTACACTTTCATGGAGTTCTTCACTCAATGAATTTAGTATCTAAGATCTAACCGTGGAATCATATTTTCACCAAGCATTAGCATTTTCACTCTTATTCTCTAGATGTGAGATTGTACCATCAATAAAACCAGTTTTGTCTTTTCTTTCTAGAGTAGCTAGCACAGAAAATTTCCAAGTAGAGTAATTTGGACCTTTCAGTGGGCACAATACTAGGATTTCTCCAGGTTTATTGGAGTTACTGAGAAAATATGGTGATGACATGTCAAGTTGAATTGATTTTGGTGGTTCTATTTTAATTTCTATGGCCAACATTATGGGGATATCTGGTTTTGTATTAGTTGTTTGATCTGATACCATATAAAAACATAGTCTTACAATAAAAGATGATATAAAACTTTTATTAGTTTTCTTCTCCCGTATATTTCATTTTAGTCAATTCTATAAAGTATATGTACATAATAATAAGTTGCAAAGAATTGATAAAAGAAAATAAATGGAAATATCTATAGAGATTTGTGATAATCAAGTATGATATAATATGGTAATCAAATATGATATCATATGATCTCTTCAGCACTTGATATGATATAATAGAGAATATATTGTAATCAAAGCTAACCCTTTTCTTAGTTGATATGACATGAGTTGATCGCAGTTGTCTTGTTTTTGTTGATTTCATGCCACCGTCGATTACCGAGGGGGTTGATATATTGAGCCTTGTGGACCTTCAAAAATGGCAGCTCTTCTGTTCTATATGCAATCAAGTGGCACGATAATTAATAGAAGCCTCATAGACTGACCAATCTTGTTGGTTTGTAGAGAGTACATTTACATTATTTTTGTCAAAACGGAAGGGTCAACAGTAGTGTTGTATCACCATTATCTTATTGAACACAACCACATCCATGCGTTTGCTCTCAATGTAACTCTGCTTCTCATTATCTCCTCCATTACTTGACACCCAGCAAAGATTGTTTATTCTGTTTAGACAGCCAGACTTGGATCTGGGACTGCCACAGGACAAGAGGAACCAGAAATGGCTGAGATCAACTATGACAGAGCTAGTGAGCTCAGAGCATTTGATGATGCAAAAACTGGTGTAAAAGGCCTTGTAGATGCAGGACTCACTAGCATTCCAAGAATATTCATCCAACCAGTAGACAAATCACAAAGCAACTCAAACTCCAATCCTCCAATCTTCACCATCCCTATAATAGACCTTGGTTGCATTTACAAAGACCCAGTACTTAGAAAGCAAGCCATTGACAGGCTTAAGGAAGCTTCCGAGACATGGGGTTTCTTTCAAGTGGTCAATCATGGGATTCCCGACAGTGTTCTTCAGGGGATGAAGGAAGGCGTTCGTAGATTTTATGAACAAGATGATGAGATCAAGAAAGAGTTTTATACTAGAGATCTAACAAAGAAAGTTGTGTATAATAGTAACTTTGACTTGTACACTGCTGCTGCTGCTAATTGGAGAGACACTTTCTTTTGTTACAAGGCTCCTAATCCTCCTCAACCTCAGGATTTGCCTGTAGCTTGCTGGTATCCTTATAAACGCATGTTGTCTTCAATTTGATTTTTAGATAACTCATCTTATAGCTATCCAAAATCATGTTTTATCTATTTACGTATTCTCTAATGGCAAGATGTTGTAATTGATTGAGCTTGGCAAATTCTTTTGGAATTGTTTAAGTTTCACCAGGCAGTTAACTAGATTCTTAAATCTCATCTGCAGAGACATATTGATTGAGTACTCCAAGCAAGTGACTGGTTTAGGCTTATCGTTATTCGAATTGTTATCAGAAGCTCTTGGATTAAGCCCCAACCACCTTAAGGAGATGCAATGTGCAGAGGGACTTGTAGTTATATGCCACTACTACCCAGCATGTCCACAACCAGATTTAACGTTGGGTACAAGCAAACACTCTGAAAATGACTTCATCACAATTCTCTTACAAGACCAGATTGGAGGACTGCAAATTCTCCTGGACAATCAGTGGCTTGATATTCCTCCTGTGCCTGGAGCTCTAGTAGTTAACATTGGCGATCTTCTTCAGGCAAGCTCTTTGGCTCCATGATTTGCTATTGAAAGAAAGTGGAATAATCGAAAATATATTCTCTAAACTATTGATCGTGAACAAATAGACCCCCTAGAGTCAATACATATCTTCATCTCCCATAAATTCTGAAATTTCAAAATTACCTCCCCCCCTGCTGCTAAAGTTCTCAAATCCATCACTAAAAGACTCATTAATACCCATTTTTTTGGGTTTTTAGCAACACTTAGTGAGGTAAGTGTATACGTCAAAGGAGTTCAGGAGTCTATTTGCACTTAACTAATAGTTTTGGAAATGTATTTTAATTTTTTCCAGAAGAATGTTCTTGGTCCAGTTATAGTTAGTGACTGAAAGTTGAAATGAAACTGAAGTTAAGGATCGCATGTGGAAACTAAGAACCTGAAAGTTCTTTGCTTTTATTCTGCTTGATGCAGCTCATTACAAATGATAAGTTCAATAGTGTGGAGCACCGAGTATTGGCGAATCCGGTTGGGCCACGAATATCAGTGGCATCCTTCTTCAGTACAAGCTTTCAGCAATCCTCAAAGCTGTTTGGTCCAATTAAGGAACTGCTGTCAGATGATAATCCTCCAATCTATAGAGAAACCACTATAAGTGAATACCTTTCCTACTTCCAGGAAAATGGACCCGATGGAACTTCTCCTCTCCGACACATCAGGATCTAATAGCGGCATGATCATCTTTCTGGTTGTAGTCCTAATTCAGTGTGTAACTAACAGTTTATGCAGTTATGTTCTAGTAAACCCAAAACACTTAATTTCTTAGATCTTCGATTAGTACAGCATATAGATCATGACCGAGACAAGGGTATATCAATATTTTTAGTTATTTTCTCAATTTGTTGTTGATATAATTTGAGTGCAATTGAACAAGTTAATTGTCATTATTTTGCTATCATAATTTTTAGTAATTATAATTAGATGCCAATGTTATTTCGTTCTATCAATTAAGCATGCTTTTTAAACTTCCATAGAGTACTTTTAACCTGCACAACTTTTAAATATATACATCGACTTTAAACTGCTAAAGTTGGATGATCCCTTATGCGATGATTTTGGGTCTTTGTTAACAGCTTTAAAATGTGTATACTTCTAAAAATTATAAAAAATAAAAGTATATTTTAAAAATTTTAGAGATTTATTCACACCTAACCAACAATTGTTAGCATAAAAGAGAATCAAGTCAATTGAATTTTCATATCTGGCTCTTATGAAGCTTTGAAGACGACTTCTGGAAGCAATATATTTCATCATACCTAATTTTTTGTGGACAAAATTCCAATATAATTTAGATAAAAAAAATTGCCTTTTTGGGGGATGGGCGAATATGGTCTGCTTCTCTTAGAATTTTCAATAATGGCGGCTACTATGTCCTTATGAAGCATGGAAAGAAGAGTTTGATTGGCACTTCATGGAAAATTCAAGAGATGATTAATTGGCATCACGTGATATAGAAAAATCTAATATCTTTTGGAAACAAGAACAAGCCAGCTGTATAATTTAATTTGACGCCATTCAACCATGAAAAATTGGAACCGCCTCATTTTCCTATATAAAGCCATTAATGCTCGAAACTATAGTTGTCAAAATCGTGATTTTACCTTAAAATTGAATTATATAAAATCATATAAAATTGTATAGAATTGATAGAATTGGTAACTTGTAGAATCGTATATCTAAACTTGTAATTATATCTAAAGTTTATACTTAAATGATTTTTCTTCCATTTTGATTATGAAAAACTTGATAAAATTGCAAATCGTAAAATCGTACAATTAACTCGTGATTTTAACAACCATGCTCGAAACCTATATTGAAAGAGAAGGCATGGTTTCTAGGAAGTTCACAGCGTATAGGTATGTATTATATATTTCTTTTTTAATATTTAATTCAGTTGAAAGATAGCTCTTGTTTATTATTAAATCAACTGTTATACATCAAAAGTTGCCAATTTATACGTAACGCCCATAAACCATAATTTTCTCAAGAATCAAATCGAGCACAAGTAAGGTATCATAGCAAATTGATCCTTTAAAGGTATTCTTATTATCCATAGCCATTTCTTTATAAATGGTCATGAAGTATAGTATTATCTCTATAAATGAACTATTAAGTTCCTTCCTTTCATATGGTAGTATAAAAAAAAATGAAAATGAAGATAATTAACTAATAGTATATTAGATGTATATTTTTATTAGGAATTTGTAAATTTATTGTCTAGCCATATATGGTGATTTTATAGTCTAAATATCATTTACTACTATATTTCTATGTAATAAAATTGTAGCATTTGTACAGTTGATTTAAAAGAAAATAATCTAACTCCTTTGAGGAACATGTCCTATTGAATTTTTCTTAGAATAAACAAGACATCTCCAAGGAAGATTTACTTACCTAAAATATAACATTACACTAATATTATAAATAAGAGGTTCCTCTAACCAGGTAAGGCATTTAAAGCCACCTACAAACTTTGATTACCATACCTTTACACGACTTTTTTGACTTGAGTGTTAGAGTCTAAGTGTTGGAGACACCTTTGGTGCCTTGATAGCTTATGTTTGTTCATTTTGCAGATTAGAATTCTTGAGCGTACATGCTCAATCTAGCCTAGGACCAATTTAAGGTAGTTAAAGTAATAAACAATTGTCACTTACCATCTTAAGGCTAATAATGACTCATGGCTGGCATAAGATTTGGAAGAAATTTCAGTAAGAATGTCCTTGATGATTGCAATTCTCCAACTACTAAGATCAACCACTCTTAGGCATCGCCTACACCATCCAACATATAGTAAGACATTGAGGATAAGGATGTGCAACTCGGTGGTTAAGAATCGTCGTTTGCAAAACTGAGTCAATGAAACTAATGAATGTTTCCAATGTCATTCTCAACCCCATAGTGAGTAGTAAGACAATAGTGTTTCATAACACAATGGGAACACACCACAAAACCCAAACAAAGCTCTTAATCTAAGGGGTTAATAGAACAACAACAAGATGGTGACTTTGAGGCGTAGTTCACAAGGTCCCTAGTTAATTAGTCCATTGATGATATAGACAACATGGCCAAATGCTTCATTGAACTTAAAGATATGAGGAATCCTAACCTATGGAATATGTTCACCATTGGAAATTCTCCATTCACATAGGAAACTTGGGTCGAGCAACTCCTAACCCATGATAGAATTCCTTAGTTGGAGTTCTATAATGGGATTACTGATCCCTCCAAGCATCTAAGTTATTATACACCTCAAATGAACTACCTTGGAGTCTCTAATGTTATAGCTTGCAAGGCCTTTCCAGGAACACATAAAAAAGCCACTCATACATGATTCTAAGGCCTTAAGCCCAACTCTATTCTTAACTTTCGAGAGCTTACCTTGCAGTTTTATTAGCACTTCTTGATGAGCAATATGCCTAAACAAAATTCTTCAACTCTTAACCTCATTAGATAGAAGTAAGATGAAATTCTTAGAGATTACATCACTAGGCTTAACCAAGCAATGCTTGAAAAGCCCTAACATTGATATGAGCATTTCCCTAAATGTAGCGGTTAATAGTGTGAAAGACAAGTTCTAGTTCTTCTACTCCTTTACATTATACAAGCCTAAAAACTTTAAGGAATTCTAAGAAGGGGCTGCTCATTATATCGCCTAAGAAGATGTAATATTAGCAAGATGACAAGTCAAACAAGAGTCATTTGAAAAGAAGAAGATTAGTGAAGATTGATTCTCATCAAAGCTTAGACTTGGCCTTACTACAGAGAATAATGGCTTTACTTGAAATGGTAGTGGCAATAAAAAGCATGTTACCCCTTTCTACGAGTAGCATACCCTCCTAAATAAGCCCTAAGCTGGCATCTTCATGGAGATATGAAAACTAGGGTATCATCATTTGGTCTAATAAGATGAGGAATAATCTTCCTAGAAGAAAATTTGATAAATATTATGATTTCCACTGAAATAAGGGTCATACAACTGAGAACTATACTTAGTTAAAGAATGCCCTTGAAAATCTCATTTGACCAGCTATTTATGTGAGTACAGTACAAAAAATGATTGACCACTAAAGCAAGGTCGCTGAGATGAAGGGAAAACAAGGCAAGAGCAAGAAGCTCATCCTACCAGAGGAATGATTAACACAATAGTGGGAGACCTAGTTGCTAGAGGGTAATTCATCTCCTAAAGTAAAGCCTATGCCCGTTTAAGGAATTATCATAACATACTTAGCACTTCGATGAAGCACCCAAAGGTTGACACTACCATCACTTTTAAAAAAATGGCCCCAAAAGCATCATGTTCCCCCACGATGATGTTCTTGTGATCCAAGCTCACATTGTTGATTTTGACGTTCACAAAATTTTGATTGAAAATGTCAATTCAACAAACATAATATATAAGAAAAGCATATGACTAGATGAAAGATCAAGTCAAAGTAAAGCTAAAACCCTAAGACAATGGGCTCTTTGGTTTCAACAACCAACTTATTAAGTCAGAGGGCATCATATCCTTCCCTATAGAGCTTGGAGATGGACCTAATAAGACATAGACCTTAGTTGATTTCCTTGTCATTAATGCTAGGTCTATTTACAATGTCATTCTAGGATGGCTGTTGCAACATATAGTAGGAATGGTAGCCTCTACGAAGCACTCAAAGGCTAAATTCATTACTCCTATAGGCATTGGTGTTTGTAATGGTGATCAACAAGCATCCATGAGTTTGTATCTCTAGGTCCTCTCCTAGTAGGAGGTTCTCACAATAGAGTTGACCCTTGAGGAAAAATTGACATCAAGAGGGGAACTAGCTAAAGAAACGAAGGAAAACCAAATTGGTTACTCACATGAATAAACTACAAAGATAAGGACAATAGTCTCAACCAAGCTATACTAGAAATTAATTGCCTTCCTTTGAGCTAATATAGATGTTTTTGCATGGTCACCATTCGACATATTTGGAATCCCATTAGAAGTGATGACATACAAGTTAAATATTGACTCCACTACAAAGGTTGTCAAGCAAAAGAAAAGGCACTATGCACTTGAATTCCAAGCTACCATTGAGGAAGTAGTATAAAAGCTCCTAAAGGTTGGATTCATACGAAAAGAGCCTTACCATACATGGCTAGCCAATTGTGCTCTAGTGAAGAAGTCCAATGAGAAGTGGTGCATGTGTATTAATTATATTGACCTTAACAAAGCCTACCCAATGGACTGCTTCCCTTTTCTTTAGATTGATCAATTGATCAACTTGACCTCATGCCATACATTACTTAATTTCATGGATGCCTTTTCAAGCTATAATCAAATTCGGATGAGTGAGTCTAATTAAATCCACACCTTGTTTGTCACTAACTTTAGAACATACTGCTATAAGATCATGCCTTTTGGACTAAAAAAAGCTGGTTTAAGACTAGTGACAAAGATGTTTATGCACTAAAATGGTCTCAATGCTGAAGTATATATTGATGACATGATAGTAAAGAGAAAAAGAACACTTGGAACACCTCATAGATTTAGAGGAAGCTTTTTGAACCCATAGAAGTGCGTATTTCGTGTTGCATTTGGGAAATTTCTTGGTTACATGGTTATCTTACGAGGAATAGAAGCCAACCTTGATAAAATTAGGGTAATATTAGACTATCAACCCTTTAAAATTGTTAAAGAAGTATAAAGGTTGGCGGCGCAGATTGCTACACTCAGTAGATTTGTCTCTAAATTTGCAGATAAGTGTACTCCCTTCTTCTTATGGTCTTAAAAAATCCTTTTGATTTTCAGTGGACAGATGAGTACTAAAAAAAATTTGATGAGCTAAAGCACTTTTGTACAACACCCCCAATGTTGTCAAAACCAATAACCAGAGAAAAGCTTTCTCTCTATCTCTCTATTAGTGGTTGTGCTCTCTCTTCAATACTTATCTAAATTGATGGGCGAGAGCACCAACTTGTCTATTATGTGAGTAGTGCCTTACAAGATCAGAAGTTAGATATTCCAAGATAAAGAAGTTTACCCTAGCCATGGTCATCTTTGGATGCAAGTTACATCCTTATTTCATGGCTTATTAAATAGTAGTTCTCATTAATTAGCCCTTGAGGTAAATCCTCCAAAAGCCTTACGTGTTAAGGAGGATGGTCCATTATGTCTTAGAGCTTAGTGTATACAACATCCAATATTACCCATGTGAGGTTGTGAAGGCATAAGTATTAGCCGATTTCATAGCTGAGTTAATAGTGGAGGATGAAGCACTCATCAAGATCTACGAGAAACCTACTTAAACCTTCATGTAGATGGCTCATCCATCTAAGGGGAAGAGCGGAGTAGGGCTTATATTGTGCAATCCACAAGGTGTCGAGGTTTAATAAGCTCTGAAGTTTGGGTTCTCGGCCAATAGTAACGAGGCAGAGTATGAAGCTCTCATTGTTAGATTGAAAGTGGCTAAGGGAATTTGAGCAAAAAAAGTCGAGATTTTTTTTTCAAAATCATAACTTATTGTCTAATAGGACAATAGAGAGTATACGGCTAAAGATGAAGGGATGACCAAATACCTTGAGGTTGTCAAATATTATGTTTTAACTTCTCATCATGAAGGATCACAAAGATTCCTTGGGCATAGAATGCTAAAGCAGATGGGCTATCTACATTAGTCTTAACATGCTTCTCTAAGTTAGACAAGAAGGTGTTTGTAGAATTTCTCCTCAAGAAGAGCACTAACAGGTCTCATCAAGAATGCCTTGCTAATGAGACCTAAATTTTTGAAGAGCCATGTTGGATTGACCACATCATTACCTACCTAATGAATGGCATCTTTCTAAAGAAAGGAAAAAAAAAATGAAAGCTTTAAGGCAAAAAGCAACCCAATACACACTTCTTAATAGGTACCTCTATAGAAGAGTATATAGTTTACCACTTCTCAAGTGTCATTGACCCTCAAAACTAAGCACCTACTTAATGAGCACCATGCTAAAGTATTTAGTAACTATATCATGAGCCATGCCTTAGCCATTAAGGCGCTTCGAGCTAAGTACTAGTGGCTCACCATGAAAAGAAATGCTAAAGCAATCATGCAGTGATGTGACAAGTGCCAAAAGCATGCCTCAGTCAATAGGTAGCAAAGTAGTACTCTTATGCCAATCATGAGCTCATGGTGTTTTGCTCAATGAGTTGATATTCTTGGACCATTCCCTAAGACCACAAGTTAATGTCAGTATATCACAACTATTGTTGACTATTTCACAAAATGGCCAGAAGCTGAGGCAATGGCTAAGATTACTATACATGATGTAAGAGACTTTATCACCCAAGCCATATTATGCCACTTTAATATTCTTAGTGCCGTTACCATCATTATTGATAACGACACTCAATTCAACAATCCCAAATTTAGAGGATTATACTCAAAATAGAAGATTAAGATTCACTATACTTTGATTTCCTACCCATAGTCAAATGGTCAAGTTAAAGCTACTAACAAGGTCATTCTATGGAGCCTTAAGAAAAAGATTGATCAATTTAAAGGAAAATGGGTAAACGAGCTTCCTTACATCTTGTGGGGGTATTGAATGACCCCATAAATAGCAACTAAGGAAAGCCCCATTGGTCTAACTTTTGGAACCAATGCTACTCTCCCTATCGAGCTCAAACTACTAAACCTCTACACTTGAGATTTCGGTCCCTAAGTTAACAAGATCAATCTCTAAGCTAACGTCAACTTCTTGGATGAGCGCAATGACCAAGCTAATTATAGAGTGGTTGCATATCGGCAACGAGTAGTTAGATACTATGATAAAAAGTGAAGCATAAGGTCTTTCAACCTAGAGATTTAGTTTTTCGGAAGCTCAAGGCCATAGGCTTAAGGGAAGGTCAAGGCAAATTGGCCCTAAATTAGGAAAACCTCATCTGTGTTCGCAAGATGGAGGTTATAGGGCATACGAGTTAGAAAGACTTAATGGACACTCAATCTCAAGGACATGGAAAGTGGCTAATTTACATTAGTATTTTGAATAATCCTTGGAATATGTTTTGGAGCATGATTAGATCATTGTTTATGATGTAAACATTCCTACTACTTAATGGAATTATAGTTTACCTTTATTACTTGCAAAGATTGTATCTAACTTGTCTTGTAAAAGAACATAAAACTAAAACTCAATCACAAAAATGATGTGATTAACAAGTAGCATAAATAAAGTCCTATGCCTTATTTAGGCAACTAGATGCACTAAAGAACTCTGCTAGTTGTATAGTGAATGATTACCCATCCCTAAGTGGACTAACTGGCTGGACTTGTACTCTAAAGCTAGGGTGCAAACTTTCCACACCAACTAGGCTTAAGCTTGAACAATTGAGATACCTCACTTAGCAAACTAAGTCCCTACCTACGCATTAATCGATTAAACATAAAACTGGTCAACGACGTTCTACAGTAATCAAAATTTAAAACTAATCTACAATGTGATTTGCACTTAAAGTAAAGTAGACCTATAGAAGCCATGTTCGATCAAAATATGCTTTAGTCTATGAATATATGTTATACTATAACATACTACACAATAATAAAGACAAAGACCAAGTCATTTTTATTGAATGAAAAATTTACAAGGCTTAGGGGTTGGTGATGGGTGTCGAATCCAACAAAAATAAAACCTACTCCTAGACAATTATATGATTTGCATATAGTGGTGAGTAGGGTCGAATCCACAGAGATTGGTTAAACTTATTTCTATCCAAGGAGAATAAAAAGGAAAAGGAAAATGGGGGGTTTGGTTTGTGAATCGAATAAAGTTAAAACAAGATAAGAAAGTTGTATATTGATAAAAAGCCTAGCAAAAGGAATTAAGATAGTTTAATTCAAGGAATTGATCATCGATGCAAATGTTCTCTATTCTTAGTTCTAGATAAACTGTTTATGGTTATTAACAAGCTCTAACAACCTATCTCTCCTTACTTCCTCGATAACCTCAGACAAGCGCTTTAAATTATTTATCTTATTGATTAAACAACCCTAGACAAGCGCTTAGGATTTAATCTATCAATAGCATTAAGATCTAGAGAGACCACCAATTCATGCCAGTAGATTATAAGATAACCTATTTAAACATGATCAACACCTCCATAACATGAATTCGATCATCTCTTTTATAACCAAACATGTTATTGCGTCACTAAGACTAGAACAATCAAACAATTACGGATTTGACGTGCTAGTTGACAATATATTAACTTGCTAATTGAGTAGAAGAGCTCTATTCATACCAATCAACAAAGATAATAATGACAAAACGATCAGAAGATATATGAATACCCGAAAGCAAAGAATAGAATAAATACAAGTCAATTAGACCTCACAATTCGTGGAGAATTAAACATCTATGACCCTTTGGCTAGAAAAGTAGCTTAGCTACTCATGTTCATCAATAAAACGAAAATAAAAAGTAAAGACATGATGAACCCGGTTGCTTGCTCTGCCTCCAAGATGATCCAAGGTTCTTCAAGATCCAAAGATTCAAAAAGTTCTCCTAACCCTCTAGGGTTGGTTCTATTTATATTGTTAGGGGATAGCATGTGATCTTTTGCTAGCAAGATACGAAAATATCTTTCCTTTTCCAAGTAGATTTCGAGAAGTGAAGATTCGTCTGCCTGGCACGCCCCACCACACGGTCGTGGGTCAAGCCGTGCCATCCTCTGTGCATATTCTTCAAGTCTTCATCTGCGCCCAGTGTGTACCACGGTTACACACACGGCCAGATTTCAAGCCGTGCCTTCATCTGTCAATAATCTACAAGTCTTCATCCGTGTCCAGTGTGTACCACGGTTACACCCACGGCTACATTTCAAGCCATGCCTTCATCTAGTTGATGTTCCACACTTCTTCTCCTTGGCACACCTAGCTTCCACCACGGCTCCAAGCACGGTTTCTCCCACGGCTTCCACCACGGCCGTGCCCTAAGCCGTGTCTCTCTCTGTTCAAAGTCCACATTTCCGTCTTCTTGTCCAGTGTGTAACACGGTTTGAACCTTGGCTCGTGCCTCAAACCGTGCTTCCTCCGGTGGTGTAATTCCTTGTCTTGATCCAAATTGTAGATGACTTCTCTAAAATACTTGAATTAGCATCCTTGACTCCATTTAACCTGATTTATCACGATGATAGAATTAAAGTACTTTTTCCTTATGATTGCTATAAAATCAATAATAATTTAACACAATTTATACTATAAAGCTTGAGTATAAAATGGCTCTATCAGTTGGCATATAGAACCCCATACAAGTAAAACAAAATAAAAGAAAAAAAAAAACCAAGAGACTCGGATTAACTCAGGATATCGTTTCTAAGGTTAAGCATTGGATTCGACATTTCCTTTGAGGATTGCAAGGAAGTTAGTTAGTTCGTTACTCTTCCGAGGGAATAGGAGGATGGTCTTCTCATTACTCTTTTGAGGGATCGGGAGGATGGTTTTCTCGTTAGTCAGATAGGGGAGGAGAAGGAGGTACTTCTTCTTTAGCTAGGGTAAGAGGTGGAGGTACTTCTTTTTCGACCAAGGGAGGAGGGGGAGGCAAGTCTACCATGATGACGATACTAGGCGATAGAAGTGCATCATTATTCTCCTAGTCTTCAGCCTCTACTGCTACCTTTGTAGCATCCAATTCCTTTAGCTCCTCTAGAGGGGTGTTTAGTTCACGTATCTTCTCCTAAAGCCAATTAAAGTCGTATGAAGGGTTCTTCTCATGGATTCAATACCTTATATTTCTTTACACCCCTCTAAGATCTTCACCTGCTGCTTAGTGTATTCATTACAAAATTGGATCTCCTTATAATATCAATTTGTAGAAATTCTCTCCTTCTCTTTCAGCTCTTAAATGTGTGCGTCACAGTTAGTAACACGCTTGTTAAGCTTTGCGATATGCCCCTTTAGGACCTCTTCTTGTTCATTAGACTTCTCAATGCACACTTACATAAGGTCCAAATCCCATTTGCAATTTGTCGAGATAGCCTTCTCTCGACGGAGCTTGTTAGTGAGGTAGGTGTTCCTCTATTAATAGCCGGGCACCTCTTTGGAAAGAGTGTTGATATGACTCACGACTCCTTTCAATTCCGGCTGCACCTTCTCTCGCTCGTATGCACCTTTCCAAGTTCTTTCCTCAATAGCAACTACCTTCTTTTGACAATTCTCCTTCACCACCCGAAGCTCCTCTCTAACATCCTTTAACACGACCACATAGCTATCCACCTTTGTAGGTGAGAATCGTTATGATGGTACTTGCAGCTAAATAACTCAGAGTAAGAGTTACATTTGGTGTTTAGATCTCGTACCTACTGTTCACCATAAGCACATGCATGGAGGACCCTGTAGGTAACCTTGGTCATCTGCAAAGAAATAATATATTTTTAAAAAAAAAAAGAAAAGAAAAGTGGGGAAAAGAAACTGCCAATTATAAAGACTTACCTCTACAAGTTGAGCAGAAAAATGATTCTACAACTCTGAGGCCAACATCCTTGTAATAGCCTTCTTCGCCTCTCCTTTCTCCGAAGGGCTGCATGATGCCTTAAATAAGTTAGAATGACTTGATTCGACCTCGGAAACCCGAGCCATCAAAGGTAGTGGCACCCTAGAGGAGGTGGAATCAAGTGTCCTTTGCTAGTCATTGCTCCCCTTATGCTCCTCCCATCCTTAAAGAGCATCGTGTCGCCTCTTCTGTTGTCTCTTAGCCATAGGACGGAACTCTCCACCCAAGGTAAAAGGTCTTGCCTCGGTATCACCAGGGATGGAAATCACCTCTTCTGCACAAGCCTTTTTAGGCTCTAACGAGTCACCTCATTGAGGAACGCACTGTAACCCTCTAACATCCATAGCTATGGCTTTTTCTTGGTTAGCAACATTAAGGGCTGGCTCCATGGTGCAGGGAAGCTCAAGACCTCAAATGATGATCCTTCCAATTAGCGCTTTCTTTTGAGAATAGGGGGGTAGGGGTAGGGGTAAGTCTCAACCCAGCCTTCTTCACCCTTTATGACTCTTTCTTGCCCTTCCTAACCTGATGACAACGAGGTCTAAAACGTAAAACAATTTGATTAGAGGCATATCTACAACATAAAGAAGAAAGTTAGTTAAAAACAACAAGACTTATAAGAAAAAACCTCATGAAGGGGACCGTGCCTCCCAGCTGCAGCAGATAAGTACTCCCCTTAAGCCAACCCCATCCAGAGCATTGACTCTTACCTTTACCTTGCTCTTGCCTAGCCTCATCTTGACCTTTTGAGGCATTTATTTTCTGCTCAACCTCGTCTTCCAACCTTTCAGTTGTTTTTGTCCCGATCCCTAAGAATGCTTTCATTAAGCTTAGGGCATTAAATAGTCTCTTACTTTCTTTAAGGGCTTGAAGTAGTACCTCGATGTGGCACTTATTATTGGGCATCAACTTAATAGGCTTTATCCTTATTGGGTTCACCAATGAATCCAGAAGTCTTAACCACCATAAATTTTTCCTTTTAGTCATGCACTAAGGAAACAAGGGTATCCATTAATTTCACGCTAAGGCAACTTAACAGATTAAAATCAACCTTGTGATGGCCGAGGTCACTTCACCTTATAGAAGAATCAAAACAATCGAGGATTGGCCTCACTATATATAGCTCGTATAGACTCTTAAGCGCTACAAATAATGTATGCACATTCAGAACAAGTTGGTAAGGGTTGACACGGTGATAATTGAAGAACTTGTTTTGAAACATGCAAAAGGTCAACTGTAACCCAAACTCTAAGAATATTTGGTAGATGCAAAAGTGATTGCCTTCCATCAAGGTAACACACTTGTGCTAGTAGGTGGGTCGGACAATCTAGTTGTTTGGAAGGGGTGTATAGTACAGTGCTACTACGTCTACGTCAGCTTTTTAAGTGACACTTTTAACTCTATTAAACCCCAACCTAGACATGGATGGTTCATCATCAATATGCCTAATTGGCTCTCGATCTTCGCCATCATTAGAATAAATGCCTAGAGCTAACTCTCTATGGATCTCCCCACTATTCTCTTCTTTAAACGATCTTAGAACTACATCGTCCATTTTGTTAACCTGCAGTATTGGTGCTAAGAGTTAATTTAAAGGTCTTGCCACAACCATTGCTACAATTATGAGGTGCGAGAGTAACCCCTCAAATGGGATTTGACGTGTTATGTAATGATGGAGAATTCGCTATACTAGAAAATACTGATCTAAGGAAAAGGAGAAATGTGAAGAAGAATGGTAGAGTGCACATGATTGTAAAGGATGTTAAAGAGATTCCAAAGGAATTTGAGAGAATAAAGGATGCAAAAGTGTGAAAAATGCCATTTTGATGCCTTATATAGGCAATTATGGGGGACATGTGCAAGAGCACTTGAGATTATGCCCCTTGTCCTATTGCTAAAATGAAGGGTTGCAATCTTTTAGCCTCTATAGTTACTTTGTACCTCATCTTACCATGTATCTCCATGCATTAAATGTGCAAATCTGTGCACACATACACGTGGTTTGAATTTGATAATTGAAAAAGACAAAGGCATATCCAATAGGGTTCTCTCTTTTTCTAAGCTTGGGGGGCAACCTAGAACTCGATACTTGCTTGCTGCAACTCACTAACATGGACATAACTTATTCGAGTAAACAATGGGTTGGATCCCTTAAATAAGCTCGAATGAGTCATTCCTTGGCCTGAGTCAACCCAAATAAGGTGGTATGACTCAAGGGGTAGCTTGTCAAAAAGGCTCTAGTACAAGTGCTTTGAACATTGAGGTTAGCTGAAATACTCCTCAAGTTGGATCAATGCCTTTAGGCTAAGTTACAACTTGTCAAACACGTTGAGGCATTGTTATGAGAAAGAAATTCACCATGTCTTCTACTCTTACTAGTGCCTCGCCATTAGTAAGAGTAGGGGGCATGTATTATAGGCTTAATTAAATCCGCTTAAGGCCCATGGGTCTATCTCATTTGAGTAGAAACACATAATAGGAAAGTCTTTAAGTTGGTTAGTATAGATTAGGAAAGTAATCTAATTTCTTTAAGGAACATGCAAGGTTTTCAAATTCACAATTTTCCTTAGAATTACCAATGGATCCATAGAATTAAAACGTACAAACATAAGTTTTTACAATCTATGTAAAATAACTTCTAAATACTATAAATTTGCTTAAGGTAGTCATAAAAAAATTATAATGGATTATAAAAATAAAGAAATTCAACATATATTTTTGTTATAAGTCGCAATAAAAGTTATAATATAGATAACGAAGCATAAGTTGTAAACTCATAGTACAAATAATTAACCATAGAGATAATCAACAATAAGTCATAATAAAAGTTACAAATTCATCATCACAATTGCCACCATCTCTCCTATCACCATCACCATCATCATTGGCATCTTCATCATCATCTTTATCATCAATGTCAGCATCCTTATGGTAGGTACTATGTCGAGTCTAATTTTAAATTTTTATATTGTCTCCCTAATTCAATTTATACTAGATCCTATGCTAATCCAATATAAGTCATCGACTTGAATTAGGAATTTTATTATTTATTTGGCGTCGCCACCTAACTGGAGTTGGGAAAAATTACTGAATTAGAATTAATTGAGTGGATTAATTCAAATCTAAACAACTAGTCGATGAAATCTCTCTCTCTCTTTTTTTTTTTAAAAAAAAAAGAAAGAAAAACCAGAGATTCTCGACTTGGGGGTAATCCTATTAAAACCCTAAAGTTACCACCTTATCTTTCCAAAATTTGAATTATGTATTTATGTTATGATTTCCTTTTTTAGCATAAGAAGAAAATACTAGGAAAAATAATACAACTATTATACTAATAATGATTTTATTTTATTTTATTTTTAGAGTTGCCCTATAAGGGTGCCTACATACCTGTTATTTGGGATCAAACAGGCCATAATTCGCTTTTCATAAAACTTTAGTGGATTGATTAATTTTAATTATGAAAACAGCTAGGCTTACATTTATTATCATTTTAATTTTTTAAAGAAAAATTCTAAACCTAAACTTTATTTCTCAACTTTGAAAAACAGAACTAAAACCCTCTAGTTTTGAAAATATCAATTAAAATTTTATTTCATAAAAATCATTTTTCTAGGTGAGAAAATATTATATACATACATACATATATATATATATATATTATAAAAAGAAAAACTCACCTTAATTAAGAAAATTTTAAAAGAAACACGAAAGAGAAATTCTAAACCTAATTTTATTAATAATAGAAGAAAACAAATTCCTAAAACATATGTCTTTTATCATTTTTGTTATTTTTTAATATTTTTATTTATTATTTATTTTTGTCTTTTTATTTACTAATATTATGATCAATTAAGACTAATAATAATAGTAACTTAAATATAACATGAAAACCACTAACCTGGATGTGGGTCGATGCAATTCAGTTCGGGTTGGGTTGGATTTAGGTTAGTGTGGTTCGGTGAGCTTGTCACGGACTCAATCAATTGGTTGTACTCCGGCGAATAGCGATGTGAGGCGAGGAGTTGAGATGCTTCTTAGGCACGGGCCAATGTGGAAATCAACTACGTTCGGATGGTTCGTGGTGTTAACGACGGCTAAGAATGGCGGCTGTAGGGGTTGCGATATAGTAGTGGGTGTTTGTTTGTTTGTTTGTTTTTTTTTCTATGATCTTCTCCTCTCTTTACTTTCTTTACTCTCTGATTTCCTTACTTTCCGACCTCCTCCCCTCTCTAAAGATCGGGCTTTATTTATAGGCATGCGAGACCAAATTTGATAAGTTTAAATCTAAACCATGATCAAGACTCATTTTTATCTTCTCCCAATTTGAAAAAATGATGTAAATCCCTTAGATTAGAGTTGTTTTTGGATTTATTTGGTTTGTTTGATTGATTTTGTTTTTGGATTTAATCCAAAAAATAAATCTTTTCATTGTAATCTTGTTGATTCATAGCAAAACTTGATAAACTTCAATCTTTTTTTCGTTTTAATTTGTTATCATGTTGGTTTTTTTCTTTTTTTTTTTCTTTTTTTTTTTGGTTTTAGCTATGCTTGGGGAAGAAGAAGATCACGTGCAATGCATGTGATTTCCTCGAACTTGTTTTAGAGACCCATATTTTCTTAATCTTATTGTAAATTTTATTATTATTATTTTTTATTACTTGTTTATTATTATTTTTTATTTTTACTAATTCATAAATTAGGCATTTTATTACTATTATTTTTTGTGATTTTTATTTATTTATTTATTATTAAAAAAAATCTAGATAAGAGAAAAAATGAGGTGTCTATAACTACCTCTCTTTGTAGTGAAGTTTGGAAAAACTTAGCTATAAAGACAAAAAAGACACCATTTTTGCTTAAGAGAAAGGATAGATAACGTTATAATCAGCTGGCCATCCAAACCTAGATCTACTAGGGTGTTATCTAACTAAAAGTTCAAGTAAGGAAAATGCTTCATGAGCTAATAATCCCATGTTGCAAAAGAAGATAGTTACTTTATGATGATTAATATTCTTTGGGGAGTGGTTTTAGACAAGAAACATCTCACCAGACTAGCAACTTGGAGGGAGAGATCATCTATAAAAGTACTCTTATGAGCTGAGTAATCGATGATAGGAAGCATCTCATTAGACTAACAACCTTAAACAGAAATTGTTTAAGAATGTATTCTTATGAGCTAACTAACTGATAATAGGAAGCGTCTTACAAGACTAGCTACCTTAAAGAAGATATTGTTTAGGAAAGCGCTCTTATGGGCTAACTAACTAATAATAGGAAGCGTCTTACAAGATTAGCAACCTTAAAGAAGAGATTTTTTAGGAAAGCACTCTTATGAGCTGGCTAATTGATAATAGGAAGTATCTTATAAGACTAGCAACCTTAAAGAAGATTTTCTAGAAAAGTGCTCTTACAAGCCGACTAATCGATGATAGGAAGAGTTTTACAAGACTAACAACCTTTAAAGAAGAGATTATTTAGGAAAGTGCCCCATTATGGGCTAACTAACTGATAATAAGAAGTGTCTCACTAGACTAGCAACCTTAAAAAGGGAAATTATCTAGAAAAGTACTCTTACGAGCTAACTAATCGATGATAGGAAGCGTCTCACCAGACAAACAACCTTAAAAAAGAAAATTATCTAGAAAAGTGCTCTTATGAGTTAGCTAACTGATAATGGGAAGCGTTTTATAGGACTATGTAAACACCCCATTTTTGCCCTAAGAATGAATAATAATCAATAATAATCAATTTTCAATTTTTTTCCAATTTTTCCAATTTTTCTTTAATTTAGCAAAAATAATAAAAATATTCAAAAAATAAAAATAAATAGGAAAACACATCAATTTTGAAAAATGATTTCAGAAATGGATATATTAAATAATAAACAATTTTTACAAATTTTGGAAATTTCAAAAAATATAAAAAATAAAAAAATCGCATTGCATATATGCAATTTGCGAAATTAGAAAAATCAGGAAAATGGGCTAGCCCAGCTGGTCCGGACCACAGGCTAAGGCACGCGCAGGGGGGGGGGGGGGGGGGGGGGGGGCTCGGTTGTAGGTTCGAATCGCGGGGGAGGTAGTTTCCGCGTTTTGTTTTTCTTACTTATCTAGGATACGTGGCAACCTCCGATTGGCTGGAGGGAGCGTATGCGCTAGGCGCATGATCGTCTCCTACCTTGGGTCCGAGATCGCCGGCGGAAGAGAAAATTCGAATTTCAGCCATTTCGATTCGATTTTTTGCACAAATCCAACAGATCTTCAATAGAAATAAGATAAACATTATCTAATTGGAATCAAATCGCAACAAATCAATGGATTTACCCGAATCGGAGTTGGTTTTTTTAATCGAAAATCCGATTAGCTTCGATCGGAGGAAATCCGAGCTTATCCAGCTCGGTTTCAAGCGCCTATAAATAGGAATCGAAGGGAGGAAGCCGACACATGAATCAGAATTGAGAGAAAGTGAGAAAAGAGAGCAAATTGGAGAGCACTGGAGGAAAACCAAAATCGCGATTGTCGACTGGAGTTGAACCACCACCAGGAGACGATCTGGGTGCAAACCACCGCCACCATTGGATTCAGCACCCTCAAGAAGCTAGGATTTGACACCTCACCCGCGACGAAAGACTGCCGGAACGCCGTGAACGAGCATCCTCCGCCGCCGCATCCGACCGATCCGACCCGACCCGACCTGCGCACCGACCTGGATCCAGGTAAGTCGGGTTTTCCAGATTTTTTTTAATTTATTTATTTATTTATTTATTTATTTATTCCTAATTGATTTATTATTTGTTATTTATTTATTTATTGGTTTAGGTTTTATTTTCAATAAGTAGGAAAATGTAGAAATTAGGTTTTTTTAGATTTTAATAATGTAGAAAAGAATAAAAAACATAATAAAATATAGAAAAATAATAAAATATTAGGAAAATAATTAATAAAATTTTAGATCTCAAAATATGATAGATAATAACTTAAGATAAAATTTTTCATAAAAATCACAAAAATCACAAAATTCATAAAAAAATCATAAAAATCATAAAAAATCATAAAAATCACAAAATTCATAGAAAAATCATAAAAATTATAAAAAAATCATAAAAAATCATAGAAAATCATAAAAATCATAAAAATTAATAAAAATTAAAAAAAAAGAGTTTTAACACTTAGAAAAAACCATTTTTCTCAAATAAATCCAAAATTGATGTTTTCCCTAAAAATCATTTTCGAAAATCAGATTAAAGCTTAGACTTAGATTTTTTAGAAAAAATCCCAAAAATGATAAAAACATAAATCAAAAGAGATTTCAAAATTAAAATTCACAAACAAACTTAAAGTTTTCAGAAAAGCGAACTACGGCTTGTTTGATCCTGAGTAGCAGGTACGTAGGCACCCATTCGGGTCAACCCATAAAAATGAATGAAAAATCATTTTCTTGAAATAATTCAAAAACATAATAAAAAGTAACAGAAACACAATAAAACACATTTCTAAATAGGAACAATTTTAGGAGATTAGGTGGTAACCGTAAGGTTTTAATAGGTTAGCCTCCGGACTTAGAAACTCTGGTTTTCCCTTTTTCCTCTTTTCAAAAACGAGAAGGGGAAATAACGACGACTATTGGTCCAAATTAAGACTAATCCGCTCCTTTAGTCTTAATTCAATATTTCCCAACAACAGTTGGGTGGCGACTCCAAAAATCAAACGAAATTCCTAACTCAAGTCGAGGATCTACATTAGATGAGCATAGGGTCTAGTTTAGATTGGATTAGGAATGTGGATGCAAAAGATTAGACCGACAGACTAGTAATTGTAATAGGAGGATATTTAGGAAAGTGCCCCATTGTGGGCTAATTAATTGATAGTGGGAAACATTTTTTTATTATTATTTTATGAACTTGTAATTTTAAAAGAGAAAGTTTAGGAAAGTGTCCCTATAGGCTAACTAACTGATAGTGGGAAGCATCTCTTTGGACTTGCAATCATAAGAGAGGATATTTAGGAAAGTGCCCCATTGTAGGCTAACTGATCGATAGTGGGAAGCATCTCTTTGGACTTGCAACCCTAAGAGACAATATTTAGGAGAGTGCCCCATTGTGGGCTAACTAACCGATAGTTGGAAGCATCTCTTTGGATTGCAACCCTAAGAGACAAAGTTTAGGAAATTGCCCCATTGTAGGCTAACTAACTGATAATGAATTCCTAAGTGGGAATCTTATTTTTCTAATAACAGTCAAGAATTTAGGATGACTTGAAACTTTTGAACAAATGATAACTAAAACTTTTCTAAAAATCTTCAAGACGATTGCTCTTCTAAACTTAAGTATAAGGTGATAAGATATTAAAATATTTCCTAGCAAGCTTTGAAAATTTTCTCTTTCTTCTCAAAAAAATGTAAAAGAATTGTTTATTTATTTATTTTTTAAAAATTTCTAACAAGTAAAGAGTTTGACCAGGTTCCTAAAAATACAAATAAATGGTAAGCCTCCCTTACTACTCAATAATCACTTACTCTTTTGCCTCATTTTACTTGGAGGGTTTGGTTTAATCTTGGAAAAAAGTGGTGTCTTGGCTTAATCAATCATCTCTTGAGGGATTTCCTGCAATTAAGACTCATATCTTCTTCTTGGGGGGCATCAATATTTAAAATTTGGGCCAAACAACGCCAATGAGGAATGACTTTAAATTCCCTCATTCTATTTGGAAATAGATATCTCATTCTTAATTGGTTTATTCTAAGAGGACTTCCTTACAATCTCTCGGTTTAGACGTCACTCTTGACTTTTATTCCAAAAATTATGGTCTTTCTTGTAAGTGATACGCTTTGATCAATCTGTTAGGCCTTTTTGAGACTTATAATGCAATATAGGCTCTTGGTTATTGGTTTCAGAAAAGTATTAATGTTAAGGTCTAGTTTGAAAGAATCATCATTTCAACTTAGGTTTATAAGTCAAGAAACCTTGAGGAAAAACTAGAATAGTACTTGCCCCAGGCCTAACAATTTTTACTTAGGATAGATAAATTATTTTCAATGATCTGGAAAAGTCTTTAAAGAAGGTAGGTATATGTTTGGGTTTTTGTATTTGCCCCTAGTGTTTTCAAGTATTGTTGGGCTTTTTTTTATTGTGTATAGGTTTAACTACATTCTTGGGCTTTTCTCATTTCTTTCTTTTCTTTTTCTTTTCTTTCTTTTTCTTTCATTCGTTTTCTTTTTCCATTTTTTTTCCTTTTCTTTTGGGCCCAATGGTGATTATCTCTTGTGAGTCATGTATGTTTTTTCAAAATGTAGACCTTTCTTCATCAAAAGAAATAAATTATACACGACAAAAATTACCCTTGAATTGTTGCAACTAGGGCGAGCACTATTTTAGTTTTTTTTTTTTTAATTATTATTATTGATGTCTCTATCTTCCCAATTATTCCATTGTGGGGTGGTTCTTAGTAGGGTTAAAATTTGAAACTCTTCTTATATAAGCTCAAATGGGGTTGGCAAAGGATTATTGTGTTTAGGGTAGCAAAAATGAATGCCTAACATTATTTGATTAACGTACTAAATTCAAGATAGACCTCCTTTAAGGAATGAGTCTAAAATCTCACATTAATAATAGTTAACTCTCAAGTGTTTAAGGGTTGGTGTCTGAGATGTGGTTTGCCTCTTGTCATCCTAAACTACTTGAACGAATGAGATATCCTTCCATTTTACCATATTTGCCCATAGTCACCATATCTCATGATGTCTTTGGGAGTTATGTGCCCCTGTCAAGTGATTTAGTCTTAACTTAGCTCTCTTGGGAATTTAGTTACCTAAGACTTAACTAGTTAGGATAGTCTTCTTTATGCCCTCGTTAGTAATTGCCACTTCGAAAATGTACCCTACAAATTAATTGTCTCCATGTTTAGTTTATGTAACTCCTGATGGAGAGAAAGTTCAAGTGTAACCCTTAGGATTGGAGGGAGTTGGAAGGTTTTGTGTTTCGAAGCTAAATCAACATATGAGGAGACCTTCTAAAGTAAATGGGGTCTTTCAAGTTGAGAGAAGGTTATAGAGGTCTTTAGCTTTATGTTCAGAGTAAGTGACTGTGAGCCTTGGGTTAAGTTAACCATTTAAAAGCAACTTTTAGAACCTTAAAAGGATCTCTT
Organism: Laguncularia racemosa; assembly: GCA_037954665.1. Classification (NCBI taxonomy): domain Eukaryota; kingdom Viridiplantae; phylum Streptophyta; class Magnoliopsida; order Myrtales; family Combretaceae; genus Laguncularia; species Laguncularia racemosa. Next base: position 3,811,916 of record JBBMOL010000031.1, on the reverse strand, counting down.
ATTGTTAGCAATTCTTCGATTTTCTTGGCTTTGTTCTTTTCTTTATTGTTATTATTTTTTTAGTAAATATGCAAACAAGATGCTCACAAGGATGCAAAAGAACCAGCACCTAATTAATGATGTAATAATACTGGACTTTTATTAATATTGAAAACTTTAGAGTTCAATGCTTTATTGAAAACATAAGAAAGAAATACTATGATCTAATTTCCTAACTTCTAAGCTTCCTCTTCTTTGGTTGGGTGGGCGTTTGATCTTTCTTTTTCTTCTCTGCGTCTATGGTAACTTCTAGTGTTTTAACCCTTGCTTGGGTTTTCCTCAGATGGGCTTCAAGTGCCTTGTTCCTCTGATTAGATTGCTTGAATCTATTCTTCCATACATCTTTCTTGCTTTTTGTGGCTTTAAGATGAACTTCCATCCAAACCCTTACTTGTTTCATGTAAGTTTTCATTTATAGGCTTGGGTTACCTGGTGTAGGCTGAGTGACATTAGGAGCATGGTACATCCTTTTCCCTGTCTTGTATAATTAGTTGATGAAAAAATCTCCGGTAGCTCGGTATTTTCCCACTTCACCATCTAATTCCACGAAGTCTATATTAGGACTCTCAGTTCGGGCTTCCCATAGGACCTTTACTTCTGTTAACTTGGTAATCTTATCAGCTACTAACATGTTTGGGTCCTGAAGTTCGACCATGATCCTTTCTAATGATGGCCTATAAACTATATCTTGGATGGTGCCAAACTGAAGGACCACTGAATTTGGATGATAACTCGTGCACCGATTAAGCCCAATCAATGGAACGGCTTGAAAGTTTCTACACATTAGAATAACCTTACTACAACTGCTCCACCTAGCAGTCCATAGAATATCTTCAGCACTGAAACCCTTGAGTACCTTCACCTAACTATAGTTGGAAAGATTGTCTGGCAGCTTCATCCTTTTTGCACAAGAATCTATGAGGTCTACTTGTTGGGTTAATGATTTCCTAACCATGTTTAGCCCAAAACACTTAAGATGGCATACGAACCAAATTCGAATGAGGTTGATGTTTAAGTAGAGAATTTCATGACCCTTCTTCTTCACGAAATTTAAGTTTCAAAATTGCTCAGCTAGCAGAGTCGAGATGTAAGATTTTCCTTCCAAGATCTGGAATACCAATTCCACAACTCCGTAATACATGTGAAAGATCCCAGTAGGAAAGAGGATGGTTGCGAATGCTATTAAGATGAAAGCATAAACTCGTCTTTGTGTGTAACCCTTAGGACCCCCACATAAGATATCTTTATTACTTCCATCATCGCATCGAGCCACAAACCAAGCTTCCAATTCATCCATTTGGAGGCAATACCCATTGTTATTTCCCAATGCTTGGTTGATCACTGCTCTACAAATTCCTAGAAGTTTGCTAAAAATACCTATTAGCCTAGCTTCTAGATCTGGCACATACACCCCATTGGAAAGTGGAGGGGCTTGGAGAAATTGAGTATATTCTTCTATAGTTGGCGTGATCTCGTGTGGCTTAATAAAGAAAGCCATGGGCTCAATTTCCTAGAAATGTAATATAGCTCGAATTAAAGGTAGGTTGACATCCATTTTCATCAGCGAGAGAATGGGCCTTATTTTGCTCTGGATGAAGGTCTGCTCTTCAGGGTTTTATAAAGTGAACCAATGGTCCAATACCAGTTTAGGATCCAAAGGTTTACAAACTTGGATTTCTTTGTGAAGGAGGCGGTCAATTACAGCGCTAGCCATCTAGCAGGATTACAATAAATAAAAATTTCCGAATTACAAACAAATATCTTACAAAACACAATAAAATTCTTACATCTAAACTCCAAAGAAAGAAATTACATCGTTAATCATTTGCTTGTTCATGATTTCATGTTTGTAAAAATGTGGGTTCTAAAGGTTCCTAAGCTCTATGGCCTCCCACATTTTTGACGAAATGGATCTTTGGCCATATCGAAGCATTGGGTGGGGTAGCTTAATTGACCTTGAGCGGTGAATATTTCACTTCACCTAGAACTTATACAATGGCTCCCTGTCCTAAGGCCCTAAGACAGCTTGGGTTTAATCGCATCTAATCACAAAATTGCATGCACGAAAACTCAAAATTAAAAAAACTAAACTTTATTAAATCCCTAGATCACGAGCAAATACAAACATTAGTGCAAATGATATTTTATGATATAAGAACTAATTAAAGATATCTAGAAATGATGATTTCAGAAGGTTTAGGTGTCTAGCCCACTAGCGATCCTTAATAGAGTCGCCATCTTGTCGAGTCTAATTTAAAATTTTTATATTGTCTCCTTAATTCGATTTATATTAGATCCTATACTTGTCCAATATAAATCCTCGACTTGAACTAAGAATTTTATTATTTATTTGGAGTTGCCACCCAACTGGAGTTGGGAAAAATTACTGAATTAGAATTAATTGAGCGAATTAATTCTAATCTAAACAACTAGTCGACGAAATCTTTCTTTTTTTTTTTTTATAAAAAAAGAAGAAGAAAGAAAAACCAAAGATTCTCGACTCAAGAGCAATCATATTAAAACCTTAAAGTTACCACCTTATCTTTCTAAAATCTGAATTATGTATTTATTTTATGATACCCTTTTTTAGCATAAGAAGAAAATACTAGAAAAAAATGATATAATTATTATACTAATAATGATTTGATTTTTTTTTTTAGAGTTGCCCCATAAGGATGCTTATGTACCCACTATTTGGGATCAAACAGGCCGTAATTCGCTTTTTATAAAACTTTAGTGAATTGATTAATTTTAATTATGAAAATAGATGGGCTTGTGTTTATTATCATTTTAATTTTTTAAAGAAAAGTTCTAAACCTAAACTTTATTTCTCAATTTTGAAAAATAGAACTAAAACCTTCTAGTTTTGAAAATATCAATTAAAATTTTATTTCATAAAAATCATTTTTCTAGGTGAGAAAACAATATATACATATATATATATATATTTTAAAAAAGAAAAACTCACACCTTTAATTAAGAAAATTTTAAAAGAAAAATGAAAGAGAAATTCTAAACCTAATTTTATTAATAACAAAAAAAAAATTCCTAAAACATGTCTTATCATTTTTGTTATTTTTAAATATTTTTATTTATTATTTATTTTTGTCTTTTTATTTACTAATATTATTATCAATTAAGACTAATAATAATAATAACTTAAATATAACATGAAAACCACTAACTTGGATGCGGGTTGGTGCAATTTGGTTCAGTTTGGGTTGGATCCGGTTTGGTGTGGTTCAGTGAGCTTGTCACGGACTCAATCAGCAGGTTGTACTCTGACGAACGGCGATGCGAGGTGAGGAGTCGAGATGCTTCCTAAGCGCAGGTTGACGTGAAAATCAACCACGTTCGGATGGTTCGCGGTGTTAACGGCGGCTAAGAACGGCAGCCGTAGGGGTTGTGATATAGCAGTGGGTGTTTGTTTGTTTGTTTCTTTTTCTTTTTCTATGATCTTCTCCTCTCTTTACTTTCCTTAATCTCTTATTTCCTTACTTTTTGACCTCCTCCTCTCTCCAAAGATCGGGCTTTATTTATAGGCATGCGGGACCGGATTTGATAAGTTTAAATCTAAACCATGATCGGGATTTGTTTTTATCTTCTCCCAATTTGAAAAAAATGATGTAAATCCCTTAGATTAGAGTTATTTTTGGGATTTATCCAGTTTGTTTGATTGATTTTGTTTTCGGATTTAATCCGAAAAATAAATCTTTTCATTGTAATCTTGTTAATTCACAGCAAAACTTGATAAACTTCAATCTTTTTTCATTTTGATTTATTATCGTGTTCGTTTTTTATTTTATTTTTTTTTTTTTGGTTTTAGCTATGCTTGGGGAAGAAGAAGATCAGGTGCAATGCACGTGATTTGCCCGAACTTGATTTAGAGACCCATATTTTCTTAATCTTAATGCAAATTTTATTATTATTATTATTATTTTATTACTTGTTTATTATTTTTTTATTTTTACTAATTCATAAACCACGCCTTTTATTACTATTATTTTTTATCATTTATTTATTATTAAAAAAAATCTAGATAGGGGCAAAAATGAGGTGTCTACATACTACTACTCATGATTTTCATATCTTCTAATTCCAAATCTTTTGAAGTTCCCATCTATATTTTAGCTTCAATAGCATCAATATCGTGAATCTCTAAATCATCAAGGGACTTACTTTCATGAATCTCCAAATTCACCTACGCACCAATTTCCTTCACATCATCATCTTCATGTTTTTCTTCACTTGCACTTGAAAGGATATTCAACACACCCTCATTTGATGAGTTAAACATATTTTTTTCCTTAACTATTCATTTATCATAAGATGAAAGATCTTCAATAGTGAAACTAGAAGTGTCATCAATGTTTCTTTCTTTCCAATTTCTTAATTTCAAGTTATGCATTACAGATACTAATGATTCATCTTTTGTTGGTGCATCCTATTCCTCTTTCTTATGTGAACTTGAAAATTAAAAAGGTTATATATAAGATTGATAATCTTAATAACATATAAAATTAAATAAAAGAACTATTTGCTTCATACCATTTCAAATGCATTCTAATTACACTTACAACTTGAAGAACTACAAGTCAAACTTTGAACACGAATAGCAAACTTTTGTAGTTTTAGGCATTCATCTCTATATGAATCCTACCATTTAGTTGGAGTTCTTTTTTGTCTCTTGCTAACCTTGTAGCTTCAATACCAAAAATTCCTTTAGAATCCTTAAATATTTCAAGTTGTATATCAATCTTACACCCTTTAGCTAGATTAGAAAAACATATGCCCTATGTAGCGATATAATCCAATTTTACTATCAACATTAACTTTAAAATTAAGACTATAATGGTAATGGGGGTTCTAATAATAAGTTGCAGCATGCAATGGTCTATGAAGTTAAAACTCTCATCTCTTGTCAATAATCTTGGAGGTGGCTCCACAACTATGTCAAATAAATATGATATCAATTTACAAATGAAATTTTAAAATGAACACTAAAGAAAAGTACATAGCTAATAAGTTAAGATATTACCTTTTCTTTACATTGTTAAAATTTACTTTAATCTTCTCTTTGACACAATCCATTTCTAGATAAGTGAAACCCACAATTGGTTAGTCATTTGAATCCACCAATCTAAGCACTTTGATTAGGAGAAATGTACCTTTGAAGCAAATAATAACATTATTCAAAAACCTACTATCCAAAACTAATTGTTGAATTTACTTTCCATCACTTATGCTTGAATACTTATGTGATTTCTAGTGACTAGAAGTGAACATTGTTATCAATGTACCCTTTAACTCACTAAGGCAACCTAATGTCAAATAAGAAGTGGCAAAACAAGTTACACTAGACGTATTCAAGTCCCTCTCTTTGGGGTATCTCCTTGGTATTGAGATAAGTACAATCCTAGAATAAATAAATATAGTAATTTGCCCCCCTTTTGCAATTATTCTATTATGGTTCTTCAAATTCTTTTCAAAATTCTCTAAGATCAAATCAATGCAATGTATTACACAAAGTGTCCAATATAAAGATTTTCTTTTCTCCATCAATTTTTCCCTTGCTGCTTTATAATTTGCAACATTATTTATGATTACTTATACAATATTATCCTCTCCAACCTTTTCCAAAATATCATCTAACATGGTAGAAACTTTGTTAGTTGTCTTAGATATATTAAAAGCAGTTGTAGACGATAAAAAGATCATTCCTTTAGGGGTTATTCACTAAGAAATTTCACATGGAATGCCTCTTTTTATTAGTCCATGCACTCGACATAACGGAGCTGCTTGTTTCTTCCCATTCAGCTTTGTAGTTTTCAAGTAATTCCTTATTCGAGCTACTTCTTTCTTCAAACAAGTCACCCTAAGCTCATGATAGGAAGGAACTTTAAGCCCATAACCATATTGAGTAACCACCTTAAGCTTCTTGGCAAACTTTGGATTTTTTACACAATTAAATGAAATTGCACTAGTGTAGAAAAAAAAATGAGCAATTTGTTGGCAACATTCTTCTCTCATCTCTTTTTTCATGAATTAGTTAATTGTTCCTTCATTCACCTATGTTCCATTTCCACCATTTTTTTTTTCCCAAAAAGAAATCCATGACATTCTTTTTTTTTTCTTTGAGGATGACTACTTTACCTTATCATTAAAATCTTTAATCTCATGAATTTGCTTTCTTTTCTTTTTTGGTTTTTTTTTGCTACTTTTAACAAAATTGTTAACATTTCATTGTTAACATCATTCAAGACATTGGTACAAGTCTCTACATCTTTATGTATACAACCTAAGTAATTCTTGAATCTGTAAATGTCTCCACTAATAACCTTTTTGCAATACTTGCACTTACCTTTTCCCCATTATTATTTACATCAATTCCATGCTCCCAACCAACATCAGATCTATTTCCAGGTGTATTTTCCTTTTTAGAGCTCTCTTTAGATGATTTAGAAGATGACATTAGGATATACACAACACAGCTTAACCATTACTCAAGAGTCAAGTTCCTTTTGAAGATATGAAAGAAAGCCAAAATTAGGAATTTATGACTTATATAATATATATATATAACTTTTAAACTTTAAATGAAAAGAACGAAGTGGTGTACTTAATTGTTTTGACTTATGTGTGGAAAAGAAAGATGTAGTAGCACATAAAATGAAATTGCAAGCTAACACATGCACACTAAAGGACTAAAAAGAACATTTAGTTGCCTGTCTTATTCTAGAAAAACCAATAGCAACATAATTTAAAATACCATGATGATAAGAAACTGCATAAAACACCAAACATAAGCTAAATGGACCATCTTAGCAAATTACTTCACTAATAGATGATCAAAGAAGAGTTACTTCCATTTTGATCTGAGTTGCATAGGAAAAGATCATAGTTTCTCTTGGCATTTTTTTTCCTTACCTCTTTGCATTTTGTTTCAATTTTCTTAACTCAAAAAATGCCAATAGCTAATCAAAGAGTGGCTTCCATTAACTTAATATGTGTAGTTTTCCTCTAGTCTTAAAATTCTAAGCAAAACTATCTACTATGATAGAATAGATATATAACATGAAAGTGAATAGATAAAGACATTACTTATCCAAGTCTAAGGACTCCAATGCTACAAAGGCTCCAATGTTATAGCCCAAATGATAGTTTCTGTTATTTAAATATATAAGAGAAATTGCAATTAAAACCATGGTAAATAGTAAACACCCCCATTATCAAAATACCATTAACTTACTACATCATTAAACCTAATCCAAATGAAGAAAGTCAAACACTTAACATCTAATACTACCATAAACTTCAAGTAAAAATTTTCAAATCTCATCTCAAAGTTGCACCTAAAAAGCCTAAAATTAGTATCATATCCAAACTTTAAACAGTAAAGAGTAAACATAAACGCAAAATGAAATGCATGAAGCAACTTAATCATAACTTAATATAACATAACAAGTAGTAGCACATTGTAGTAGCATTAGGAATAGATCAACTATCAACGACAACACAGCAAGCACAAGCAGGATGCTATGTTAGTATCATTGTAGTAGAGCAGCATATAAAGTTACAAAGTTAGCGTGAAAGAGAATAAATAGACTAACAAGCTATAAAGTGAAAGAGAAGAAATAGAAAGTGATCAAGATTCATGATCAGCTTACCTTATTGTAGGTTCACAATAAGTAAGCACATAACACAATAATGGTAGTAGCAATAGTACAGGTGTAGTACACTCACACTTCAATGTAGTAGAGTAAGCAATAAGTACTAGCCTTACTCCTTTGTAGCAACACATAGAGATAGAGATAGAGTGAAGGAGAAGAAGTAGAAACCCTAAGCCTGATTATGAATTCCTAACTTTTGTTCCTTTGTTTTTTTTCTTCCTTACATATTGACTTCAATGAATTAGGGAAATGTGTGCGTGGGTTGACTCATGGGTGCAAAACCAAAAAGCCCATTATAAATTACCTTACATGAAACAGGAAGCAAACTCATTGAAAACATTCTCTAAAATGTGATTCAAATGAGTTTAACAATTTAAGTTGCAATTCCACCATGATTTTGAACCAAATTAAGTTTGTAAATGAGTTAACTAGAAGTAGCTAAGTAGACACATAAAATCGCATGATTTCACATTTTGACTCATGATTTGGACAACATTGAGAGCATGTCTTACTGAATCTTTCCAAGAATAAATAGGATATCCTCAAGGAAGATTTACTTATCTAAAATATAACATCACGTCAACACTATAAAGAGGAGGTCTCTCCAACTAGGCAGGGCATCTAAAACTACCCAAAAAATTTTATTGCCATACCCTCACACTACTTTTCTAACTTAAGAGCTAAAGTCTTAAGTGCTAAAGACACCTTCTGCACCTCGATAGCTCACATTTGTTCATCTTATGGGTTGGAATTCATGAGTTTAAAAGTTTGATTTAGCCTAAGACCATTTTGAGGTAATTAGAGCAATCAACACTTAGTTTACAAACCGACTATATTGTTCTTTTGTAATTTAACTTTCTACCAATTTGAATATGACATTTTCATGTCATCACCAATGACCACAAGTAATAGATGTAGAGGGTGTTGGCTTCTATTTTATCCTTTGTATCTTTGACTTTTAGTGTCAAAGTCATCAAAACCCTCATTAAAGTCTAAACTAGTAAATCCTTCATGCTAAGTACAAAACTTCACGTGGATTTTGTCTACCAAAATGATCCATCAAAATTCCAAAATTCTTTTTTACTAGGTGTAACAAGTTTTAATCTTTTTAAAGAGTAGGCAATTTTTCTATAAGATGTATCATTGAATGATGACGACATAGAATATTGTTATTATATTGATTACCAGGGCTCAATCTAATGGCCTTTTTTTTTTCTTTAATGATATCAATGATTTTATTTTTATTTCTTTTCTCTTTTACTCCTTGCTTACATTTATAGAAGAAGATAATATAATTGGATGGGTGGGAGGCTTTATGAAATTTCACTCACAAATATTGTCCTTCCACTATCGTTTAATATTTAAAATTCATTAATAAAATTTGTTGCACAAATTGAAGAAGACCAGTGATTGTTAGCTATTCATATAAATATTATATTAATTAAATTTATAATTTCTTTCTTCTCGCGTGGACTTATAAGCCTTATAACTAAAAAATTTTTATTTTATTTTCTAGTTGGTTTTGTCACACCCCTAAAGGGGGTTTGGTAGTTATGCCCTAAAGTTGTCATATCACGTGTGTACCTACAATATGAAAACGACTTTGTAAGTCTAAGGTTGTAAAACTTTAATTAAATTATCTTTAATCCTAATACATAGAATTGGTTTATATATATTCATAACTGTAGAGACCAATATTCTGTAGTTCACTAGAATTGTAAAGAATTAGTATTTTGTACCAAATTATAAAATAGGGTAATCACAACCTCAAAAGATCTAGGTCAAAATAAGATGTAAAGGAAAATAAAATTTCAAATAGAAGAATGCTCAATTTTTTAATTTCTTAACAATCTAAGTTTAGACCATATGATATTTTATACTGCACCTACTCTTCAAGACTTGAACATAGAACTCTCATTGTTTGGATCTTAACCCATTCCCAACTTTAGTATTGCTTAGTGAGATCATCCTTCATACCATACCATAAGCAATAGCAAACAAGTTATAAATCATTTAATATGCTATGCATGATACAACCATATGATTGCAACAATATATATGGTCACCTAAAAGCTGTATATGGCATGGATTTGCACTCCTTGATACCAAGGTTAAGGATCTTGTAACACCATCAATGTCCGGGCTATCTACTATCGTGAAGGTTCCCTTGGCGTGACATCCTTGCTTACTCAAGAATAATGTGCCATAGGAGAAGGATCTCTTGATTGATGCACCACAAGAGAATAAAATGAAGTATTCTCCTTAACTACAATAGCTCTAAATGCATGGAAGGCCTAAATGGTAGGGTAGACTCGGACTCCATTAGAAGCATAGCAATCTTCTAACCTATTAGTTCGGTGATGATAAAGTAGGATCTTGACTCAGGTTATCCATTTCAACCACTGTGTAACAGTGATGGCAAGTTAAAATGCAATTATGCTATGCATGTCTCATTTTAATTTTAGTTTGCAATATTCTTAAAGTATTTTACAAGATGATCAAGCATATATGGTAGACACTAAACAAAAGTACAATGCAAAGTGATGAAACACTCAATATCTCATTTCCATATAATTAGATTATTTTTCACATAACAAATCAAATAATATCAAGCACACCTATATCCCATTTCTCCATACAATTCTTTTTTATCTTATTAATTTAAAGGTGCAACTACATTACAGGCACAAACAAGTATGATAATCATACAGAGTCACTCACTCGTCCATAACACTTTGTTGCAATAATCCTCAGGTAAGTTATCAGCAAAAGGATTTGCAAAGTCTATGTCACCTAAGGAAACAATAAAATTGGTTTAAGTATGTGGAAGGACTCAAACTAAATAGCTATCATTGCTGCCCAATTCTTAACTATAACCTAATCAATTTTAATATAGTCATTACATTAAAAGTATACGGGTTTTTAAAATGAAATTGATTTTCGAAATTCATGTATAGTAAAGTATACGGGTTTTTAAAATGAAATTGATTTTCGAAATTCATGTATAGTAAAATTGATCACAAATTCATGGATAGTAAAATTGAAATCTGGATTCAGACAGCTGGAGTAAGAAGTCCCCAAGTGAGCGTATTATGGGGGACCGTCAAGCACATCCGGCAAGGATCAAGGGGCATCTCGTTGTTGCATAGCTCAGGTCGGAGCAAGGTGCCATCGGACCTTCAACAGGCAGTCTCACGATCGGGCATAGCTATATTTTCTTTGATTAAATTCTGGTCTTAGCAATCTACTTAGCATTTTAAAGTTCACAATTTGTATCTTAATTTTAAGTTTAAATCTTAGGCATTATCTTGTGTGATTTCTATTAAACTCGATCCAATTTAATTTAACTCTTATTTAGATTAATTAAAATATGGCACTAATATTACATTTCTTAGAAAATTGCTTAAGACTTTTCAAGGATAGAATGATATGATTCTTACATATGAGATTAAAGGATCTAAATTGCCTCACATCTCCTTAGGCTTTTAATTTGTTCAATTCTTAACTACCTACTTTGGTTGTCTTGAAAATTTCAGTTACTTATTTAGATATTATTTTAGACAGTTTAGATTAGCAAACCAGTGACAGAGTTCCTAAACTACTCTTTGCGGTTCCTTTTACACTACCTTCTGCTTTTCTGATCCAGCTTCTTCTTTATCTTTCAACAATTTCAACCAAGCATCTAACTTTTCTAGATTGGCTTCTGGCTTGTCGAGCTCAACTTCAATTTTTCCTAAAACATTTCAATCTCCATGTTAAACACTTGTCTACCAAGCTTTAAGCTTATAAATACTTGTGTTTACACCATCAGAGATATTAATCCTCTATTATAAACTGGTATTTCCAGCGTATCCACTTCCAACGCTAATAAAAATATACTATATGCAACTTTAACCTTTAGCAATTAAACTCATGCTTATTAATATTATTATCATTTCCATTTTCATTCTTCCGCAGGTCAATCTGTGATTCCACTTTCCAGATCACTAAAACATGACATGTTATATCTTAGACTATGAGTAAATAATCTCAAGCCTAAATCGTTACTTAATATTATAATTCAATCCCATAATCAATTTTTAAGTTTGGTAACTAGTAAAACCAACCTACCGTAACTTCATAATTCTATGGTCCTATATTCGAATTAACTTTTATTTACTACAATATACTTAGTTTACAGTCGAGGATCCATCAACCATCAGACTTAGATTGATTATCAGCCAATTTACTCATCTTCAACTTTGATATTTCTGTCAACCATCAAGGTTCAGCATTATGATTTAACGAGGAGATTCTCTGTTAACGGCAACATTTGACATCACGGCCGGAAGTAAGAATACTTTTAGCTCGAATTGTAATCTAAATAATTAGACAAACTAACTTGGAGTAGGAAGATTGTTAGAAAGACATTCATGAAGGTATTAATGCGTATTATATCTTGATATTGATGTTATCTAAAATTGTCCAATTGAGATTTCCACAAAGTAGGAATAAGTATAGTATGAATATCATGGAGAATCTCAAGCCACATTCAGATTCACCAAGGTGTCACGTGACCAAAGAAAAAGAGAGAGAGAGAGAGAGAGAAAAAAAAGAGATAGAGAGAGAGAGACTAAGGCCTAGTCCAACCTGCACCGTGCCCCAAGCTCAGGTCTTCCACCTTCAGCCTCTAATTTGGAATGGAGTATTAAGAGAATTTATCCTTTTTTAAAAATTATTTTTTAAAATAGGGCTTTAGCCAAACTGATTTTACGCAATATTTACAATAAAATTACATATTCAATAAGCAAAATTTATGTATTACACCAAAATTTTATATTGAAGATGCGATTTTAAAAGAATAATTTAAAAAATAGTTTTAGCAAAACTGTATTTTAAGAATAAGTTTACTCGAATGTAATAAACTGACTCAATACTCCTTGAAATGTACCAAACATCTAAGAGCAAGCATTTAGCGACCTTGGGTAAAACGAATAGCTTGAGGCTCAAAACATAAATGACAGCTTAAAGTCCTCTTTTTCTTATTAGCAATGGAATTTCAATTTTTTAGAGATTTGATTTTACCATTTGACAAACTAAGAATCCGATTCCATTCAAATTCTTATTCCTTAAAATCAATAGTTATTTCTCTACAAGTAAATTATAAGTTACCTAATTGGTGTAAATTTTGTAAAATCTATGACCACACAGGTTTAGCAATTAAGGTCCAAACGTCAACAGGACAATGACAAATTGCAACAAGGTTACTGCTACAAATTTTACCACCACCAAGTAACTTTTGGGTACCTATCTAACTAAATTCAATACCCTGTCTAAAACTACAAAAAGACTAAAGGTCTTTGGATGAAATGGACATGATTTGATCAAGTTATATCCCCAAAGATATTTATCAACTAATGGCATAAATACAGTATTCTGATGACATGGAAAAGTTTTGATTCCCCTTCTATGCAACTGCAATATGTAGTAATTGGTGAAAGAAAGAAATTTTAGCAATTTCCATCCTCATCAACTCATTAGAATTTATTGCCACCTAAATACCAATTTCAGCAACCATTTTTTTTTCCCCCACCAGCAACTTTCAGGAAGCTCTTTAGGACATGGTGGGTTTGGATACATAGTACAATGCAAGGAATTTCTATCTCTCCAATTAGCTGTAGATGAAGTATAAAAATCAAAGTTTACACCCAACAATAGATACCGGCACGAGCGGGTTTATAAAGGACCTAACCCATGAAACGGACCACGGGTGTGGACTTAGAAACGTTCCCGTACGGCTGGTTCTAAAACCGCAAAGGGACTTGGCGGTTTAACGGGTAACTGCTAGAGACCTATCATACATGTAGGGTTTGATCCATCAAAAAAAAAAAAAGGAAATTAAAGCAAAAGTAAATTAAAAATAAAAATAAAAATAAAATAATATTAATTTTTTTGTGATTATTAATAAATATTTAATGTATTTTTTAATAATATAAAAATAAATAAACTAAAAAGTATTTGTGATTGGGGATCTTTATATAATTTGTTAAAAGAAAGTTCTCATTCTATAATAATACGAGACTAAAATCAATTTTTATCTTTTAATTTTTCTTTTTAGACTCCTATCCAATATTACTAAGATGGCAACTCTACTTGAATGTGATTTTATATAAAAAAATACAAATCCTTTTTAAGTTATTTACAAAATAGGTTAAAAGTTATTAAGAGTTTTGGGATTGTAGCCTTTTTTTTTAAATTATTTTTTTGTTAACTTAAGAAATTAAAAAAATATTAAAATTAAGGCTTGACCCCTGAACCGGTAAGGTGTAGCACTCGACCCAAAACTGAGTTTGAGGCCAGTTGCCCATTTAAGGAACTTAAAATCGCTAAATCCGGATCCAGGGTGGTCTGCCCCTACTCATCAACACCTTCTTGCTAAAATCCCTTGAGAACTATTTTTCCTTCACTTCTGGATCTTTTTCATGAAACCTTCTCATACCATCAAAGCATTTCCTGTAAAAATTTATCGGGAATTCCATGATTTATTACGTGAAACCCCCAATGTTTGAAGCTTATCAATCGTGGTTGTTGGTCAACTTACCAATTTCTCATTGATTGCTTGTAAAAGGTTTAAAGCCAAAAATAAGAACAGAAGTACATGTATTTAAACCTTTGTCATTCTATCAAATGGCTTGGCTAAGATACATAAATCAAAATAGAAAGATAGATTCAGTATATTTTAATTTTGCCCATAGAAAAAAAAGCAATTCGCTTTCATATAATATAATAAATATTATCTAATGAACATAATTCCATTATATAATTAACTAGGTGACATGATATAGAAAGGCTATGTAGCATAAATAAATGACATTATAATGTATATAAGCGTTATAAGGTACATTTTCTACTTGGATAATTTACCAAATAAGCATATAATAGTCAGTGTATCAAAAATCGAACATTTTGAGGTGCTTTATTTTAGCAGCTATAAGTTAGGGGTTGTTTTTCTTCATTTGGTAATATGACTCAAGCAAGTAGTCTTTCAATTTTATATCTTCCAGCATCAACTGCACACGCAAATCCCATCTTCTCATTCCAAAGTCAAAGCCATGTGGGGGTGTTACTGTTAAATTAAAAAAAAAAATCTGTAAATTTTCGAATTAAGGTAAATACACGAATATTGCAGCTAAGGTTAATATCGTAAATAATCTAAATGATTAGAGGCAATTTTGTAATTCTTACAAGGACTATAAATAGGCCATTATAACCTTATTGACCTTTTCTTTCCTTTGCCTCTCACAAAATCCTAAGTTTTCTTGTGTGAATCCATAAAGAAGGAGACAATGCCTGAATTCATAGAGAAAGAAACAACCTTTTCTCACCAATAGCTTATCAAATTAAGGTAAATACATAAATCAACGATTATAAATCATGATTTAAGTATGTACATGTTAGAGTAGGGAATTAACGTATTGATGTTTACAAATCTAGATCAATCTGTGATACACAAGGGACGCAACAAGTGAATCACTCATCATAATCACAAATTAGGTTAAAGTAAGTGTATCTACTAATATATTACATTATGGATTTTATGTTAAATAGATCAATTAGGTTAAATTAAATAGAAATCGAACTTAAGGATCGATTTTATGAGGTGTGTAGTGAGATACACAGCCCCCCAACATGATCGTGTTGGAACCATGTTGAAAACTAAAAGTGGGCCGAGAGATACACGACCTCCCAACACGATCATATTGAAGATCGTGTTGAAAATGAAAAGTGAACAGAGAAATACACGACTCTCAACAATACCGTGTTGAGACTATGTTGAAAAAAAAGGGGAGGGGAAACAACATGGCCATGTTGAAAAAAAAATTGTATATAACCTTCAGCACAGTCATGTATTACCCCGCACTCAATTACATGACTCTCAATATGACCATGTTGAGTTGAAATGCGTTTAGTATTATTTTAATATTTATAGGAATACAATTCTAAAGTTAAACCATTTGAATCATATATAGGTTTGAAAAAATTGAGAAGCTAGAAAAGTAGAAAACAAATCAAGTTTTGCAAAGTTCAGGTACATGTATGCCATGTTGTTCCTTATTCTTGATAAGTTAGACTTTTGTGTATGGGTTTAATGATATTTTAAATGAACCAGATTGAGTGTGCATGTGTTTGTAAATTGCTGGGTCTAAGAAACCGAGTGTGGGTTGACATTCTTAGGGTGGCACCCCGATGATTAGTATGTGACGTTGTCCTTAGTGGAGTTGTGTATCGAAATGATCTGGGTCTTATGTGGAAGGTTGTGTTGTGAAATGTTGTGATGTAGAAAGTTGTGACATGTATTGTGAATATTGTAGTGTATGGACTCATGGACAATGGGGAGTACCCATTGTCATATATATATATATATATATATATTATTATGTATGACTGTGGAAGGTTGATGTGTAATAACTCATGGACTCATGGATAGTGGGGAGTACTCACTATCATATATATATATATATATATATATATATATATTATGTATGATAAGAGACTCATGGACAAAGAGGATTGCCTTTGTCATATATATATTATTATTATGTATGATAAAAGACTCATGGATAAAGAAGATTACCTTTGTCATATATATTATTATTATGTATAGAAAGAAACTCATGGACAGAGGATTATCTTTGTAGCATATATATATATATATGTATATATTGTTTGTGGATGGGTTGTAAAATGATGTTTAGGATTGTTATTTGCGAAGATATTTAAGTTGTGATTGTGTATTGGTTAAAGATTGTAAAAGATGAATAAAATTGTGAATGAATATTATAGTACATTTTGCATGTGTTACTATTTCTTGTGTGGCATGCATTTGTGTGTGTGTATATATAGGTATGCATTGTATTGGGAGTTAGCTCATCCCTCGTGGGATTTTTTTTTTTTTTTTGTTATAGATGCTACTGGAGAGATCATAGGATATGTTGAAAATCTAAGGGAATCAACTCAAGATCAGAACAATGAAAGGAATATATAATATGTCTATTACAATGAATAGTAGATAGATTAAGGAAAGACATGTTAGATTTTTATTTAATCATTTTGAGAATTCCTATTATAAGTGAATGTTAATCGCTTCCACTGTTTAAATTGAGAACATTGTTGATGAGTTATTGTTGAGAATAGGAAATTTCATTAATCTTTGTTATGTAGCAAATGATTTAAGACTATCATTAAGAGTATTTGAAGAATAATAGTGAATGAACCTTTGCATATCTTCGAGAAATGAAGACACGTGGTGGGCTATAGCATACTCGGGTTTCGGGTCGTTATAACTTAGGTGGTATCAAAGCATAAGTTGATGATCCTTAGAAGCTTAGGTTTTGATTAAAAGAATGTAAGTTTGTGATCTTCAGAGTTTAGGTTGATGAATTTATAAACTACCTAGGCTTGATGATCTTTAGAAATAAGTGAGGATCAATAGTATAAGTTCTAAATAATAGAAAGCAAGTCCTGACCTTTGGATCATTTAGGTATTGGATTTGTAGGATAAAGATATATATTAAGAGTGGTTAGAAAATGGGACCAATATTATTGATTAGTTTACTCTCTTCAGTAATATTTAAAATGACATGTTTAGGTATCCCATACTTTGAGGAAATGAATATATATTCTTATATCTCTCCTCAAAGACTTTAATGTATTTAATAGAATGTCTAGGAGAATCTCGGGACTAGGGTTTACCGTAGGAGCTAGAGGTGATGCTTTTGATAATAAAAGGTTACCTAGACCTCCATAACATGGGTAGAGAGGGAATGAAATCAATGCTTCATAAATGCTAGAGACCATTAATACTTTAACAAGAATGGTGGCATGAAAACAACAATAAATACAAAAGATGCAAGTGCTAAGTATGAGATAGACATAGATGATGGGGGAAATTAAAGAAAGAGAGAGGCCAGTTAAGGAAGTGGGTCTGGACCGTTTTGTCAAAATGATAAAAGAGTTTAGACCTAAGGTAAATGATCCACTGGATGTTGAGTAGTACGTTGATGAGTTAGAAAAGACATCGAGGCATTGAGAATTTCTAACAATAAGAAGGTAAAATATGTTATCTATCTATTGTGAGGCTCGACTTCCAAATGGTGGTCAAGTGTTTCTAAACTTAAACTAGGAGTAATCACATGGGAAAAGTTCAAGAAACTGTTATACGAGCAATACTTCCCATGCAACATAAGGAGAACAATTTAATTTTAAATTGAAAGCACATAAGCCAACAAGATTGCCGACATATAAACTGTGGGATAAAAGTATGATAGCTTTTGTGGCAGTTGAGGCTAAAGATTTGATGAAAATTGATAGAGTGAAGGTAGTGAAGGAGTATATTTGAAGTATTTTCGGATCATCTACAAAGTTTACCCCTAATAAGGCAGATTGAATTTAGCATAAATATAGTGCAGCGATACTATTTGTAAAGAAGAAAGACAATAATATGTGGTTATGTATAGATTACTATGGATTGAACATGGTTATAATTAAAAATAAATAAATACCCTCTCCCAAGGGTTGACGACTTGTTTAATCAGTTACAAGGAGCTTAAATCTTCTCAAAGATAGACTTGAGATCTAGGTATCAGCAATTGAGGATCAAGGAGGAAGACATCCAGAAGGCCGCTTGTAGAACTAGATATAAGCATTATGAGTTCCAAGTAATGCCTTTTTGGACACATAAATGCACCGGTGACTTTCATGGATTTAATGAACCACATTTTCAAGGAATACTTGGACAAGTTTGTCATCATGTTCATAGATGATATTTTAATATACTCCAAAAATGAAGAAGATCACGAGTTGCACTTGAGAGTAGTATTGAGTAGATTGTAAGTAGAAAATTTATACACCAAGTTTAAGAAATGTGAGTTTTGGCTTAAGCAAGTCACCTTTTTGGAACATATGATTAGTAAGGATGGATTATTTGTAGAACTTGAGAAGATAAGAGTTGTAAATGAATGACCCAAGCAAAAGATTGTAATAGAAATTAGAAGTGTGGTAATATAGCAACAATGATCATAACTCAAAAGAAAATATTAAAAGATATGCAAAAAAAAAAAAAAAAAAAGACTTAGAGATTGTAACTCATGAAATTGGAGTTAGATTTACTAACCAACAAGTACAACTAGTGTTAATCGATAGAATAAAGGCTATACAAGTTGGAAATAAGGGAATACAAGAATTAAAGAAAATAATGGAAGAAGGAAGACTTGTAGAATTTATTGAAGATGTAGAGAGGGTGTTGAGGTATGGTCATAGGTTATATGTGCCAAGTATAAATGAACTGAAGAAAGAGATATTGAAAAAGACACACTATTCTGAGTACTCTATAAACCTTGGAAGTAACAAGATGTATAAAGACTTGAAGAACCATTATTTGTGGAGAAATATAAAATGAGAAGTGGCTGATTATGGATCTAAGTGTATAACCTACAAATAGATCAAGATAGAACATTAGAGACCTGTTGGTATGTTATAACCCTTACCTATACCAGAATAAAAATGAGAACATGTGACCATGGACTTTATCATAGCACTACCCTAATTGGTAACTAAATTGGACATAGTTTGGGTAATTGTTGATTGACTTACAAAATTAGCACACTTCATACCAATAGGTACTGGGTATAAACTAGAGAAGTGACATAAATTTATATCAAAGAAATTGTAAGGTCGCATGGGATATTGGTCTCCATAGTGTCAAACAGAGATATGAGATTTGTGAGTAGGTTTTGGAATAGTTTGCACAGAACTTTAGAGACAAAACTACAATTTAGTGCGGCTTTTCACCTATAGATGGATGGTCAGTCAGAGTGAATGATTAAGATATTAGAGGATATTAGAGGGCGTGTGAATTGGACCTTGGTGGAAATTGGGATGAACATTTGCCTTTAATGGAATTTGCTTACAACAACAGTTTTCAAGTTACCATCTAAATGGCACCATATGAGGCATTGTATGGAAGAAAGTGTTGATCGCTATTACGTTGGGATGAGGTAGGTGAGAAACAAATATTGGGACTTAATCTAGTGTAAGATGCAATAAACAAAGTGAAGATAATCAAGCAAAGAATGCAATCAACCTAAAGTCACCAAAAGTCATACGTAAATAAGAGAAGACGCCTATTGGAGTTTCAGGTGGGAGATCATGTGTTACTAAAGATTTCACCTATGAAGGGAGTGATAAGATTTGGACTAAGGGGGAAATTGAACCATAGATATATGGGACCCTTTGAAGTCTTGGAGAAAATTGGACCGTAGCATATAGACTAGCATTGCCACAAAGTTTGGCTAGAGTACACAATGTATTTTACATTTCCATGCTAAGGAAATATGTGATAAACCCAAATCAAATCACTGCATTGGAACCTCTACAAGTACAACCAAATCTCACAATTGTGGAAAGACTTGTTAGAATTGTGGATATTAAAGAGCAAACTTTGAGATTATAGTTTATCAAGTATGTTAAGGTGCAATGGAGCAATCAAATTAAAAGAGAAGCAACATGGGAACTAAAAGAAGAGATGAGAAGAAGATACCTAAAACTCTTTAATGATCCAGGTAATTTTCAAGGACGAATATTCTTTTAGGGGGGGGGGAAGAATGTTAAAATACGAATATTGTAGCTAAGGTTAATATCATAAATAATCTAAAGAGATTGGAGGTAATTTAGTAATTCCTACAAGGACTATAAATAAGCCATTATAAAACTTATTGACCTTTTCCTTCTTTTACCTCTCACAGAATCCTAGAGTTTTCTTATGTGAATTGATAGAGAAGGAGATGATGTGTGAATCTATAGAGAAAGAGATGACATTTTCCCACCAATAGCTTATCGGATTAAGGTAAGTACGTAAATCAACGATTTTGAATCATGATTTAAGTATATACATGGTAGCGTAAGACATAACAAACGATTCACTTATCACGATCACAAATTGAGTTAAGTAAGTGTATCTACTAGTATATTATATTGTGAATTTTATGTTAGATGGATTAATTAGGTTAAATTGAATAGAAATCGAGCTTAGAGATCGATTTACGAGGTGTACAGTGAGATACACGACCCTTAACACAATCGTGTTGGAACCGTGTTGAAAACTAAAAGTGAGCCAAAAGATACATGGCCTCTCAATACCACCGTGTTGAAGACTGTGTTGAAAAAAGATTTTTGTATATGGCCTTTAGCACGGTCATGTATTATCCCACACTCAACTACACGACTCCTAACATGACCATGTTGAGTTGAAATGCGTTTAATATCCTTTTGATAGTTATAGGAATACAATTCTAAAGTCAAACCATTTGAATCATGTATAGGTTTGGAAAAATTGAGAAGCTAGAAAAGTAGAAAACAAACCAAGTTTTGCAAAATCAGGTATGTGTATACCATGTTTGTTACTTGTTCTTGATAAGTTAGACTTTTGTGTGTGAGTTTAATGATATTATAAATGAACTGGATTGAGTGTACATGTGATTGTAAATTGTTGGGTCTAAGAAACTGAGTGTGGGTCGGTGTTCTTAAGGTGGTACCTCGATGATCGGTATGTGATGTTGTTCCTAGTGGAGTCATGTACCAAAATGATCTAGGTCTTATATGGAAGGTTGTGTTGTAAATTGTTATGAAGTGGAAAGTTGTGATGTGTATTGTGAATGTTGTAGTGTATGGACTCATGGACTCATGAACAATGGGAGGTACCCATTATCATATATATATATATATATATATATATATATTATTATGTATGGATGTGGAAAGTTGATGTGTGATGACTCATGAACTTATGAACTCATAGATAGTGGGGAATACCCACTGTCATATAATATATTATTATTATGTATGGTAAGAGACTCATAAAAAAAAGGATTATCTTTGTCATATATTTGTATAGAAAGTGACTCATGGACAAAAGGATTACCTTTGTCATATAAATATATATATGTATATATTGTTTGTGGATGGGTTGTAAAATGATGTTTAGAAGTGTTATGTACGAAGATATTTATGTTGTGATTGTGTATCGACTAAAGATTAAAAAAGATAAATAAAATTGTGAATGAATATTATAGTGCATTTTGCATGTGTTACTGTTTCTGGCATGGCATGCATGTGTGTGTATTGGCATGCATTGTACTAAGTGTTAGCTCACCTCTTGTGGGAAATTATTTTTAGTTACAAATGCTACTAGAGAGATCATAGGATATGTTGAAAATATGGGGGAATCAGCTCAAGATCAAAACAATGAAAAAAATATAGAATATGTCTATGACTAGTAGATAGATAAAAGAAAGACATGTTAGATTTTTGTTTAATAATTTTAGGAATTCCTATTATAAGTGAATGTTAATCGCTTCCATTATTTAAATTAAAAATATTGTTGATCACTTATTATTGATAATAAAAAATTTCATTAATTTTTGTTATATAGTAGATAATTTAAGAATATCATTAAAAATATTTAAAAAATAATAACAAATAAGTCTTTGTATATTTTCGAAAAAGTAAAGACACGTAACATAACATATCCACATTTCGGAGCGTTACACTTTGAGCATCAACTGTACACGCAAATCCTATCTTCTCATTCCAAAGTCAAAGCCGTGTGGGGGTGTTACTGTTATAGTAAGAAAAAAAAAAAAATCTGTAAATTTTCGGTAAACATCAATCACTCTCTAGAATTTTATGCTTGTAGCCTTTATTGACTTTACCTACCATCCCGGTGCCAATTATTTCGAAACGTCATCATCATTGTACGGAAAACCCCATCAAGCCACAGTTCGTTCTTTTAGCGAAGACTCGTAACTTTCAGTCTATTTTTTATTTGGTTGTTTGAATGTCATGCTGGTGCTATTGACTAGTATAGTGAATTTTCCATGTAATCCAGGTGCTCAACCCTTCCAATAATACTAAACAATAAATCATGATGAAATTTTCTCTTAAAACTTCAATTATGGCAGAATGTTTGACTAATATATGGAAAAACATTTACGGTAAACAATTTTAACTTTTTCACCTCTGTGAAATCCAACTCCTTTTTATTTGTTTATTTCTTTACCTCCTTAAAATTTTTGTTGCATCCAACTTTACTCCATGTGACAAAACATGGTTCAAAGATTGTCCTAGTCGAAAAACGATAAAAATATTACTTAGAATACTTCAACTTACCTAGGGTAACTTTAAATGTTTGCGACCTGATGGCGCTTCGACTTCCAACGACGAAGCGATGCTCGATGATGAACGATCCTTACTCCACTTGGTGGTCCTTGCTTACACATACTGGTGCACGTTAGAACAATGTGAATTTAACTAAAGCTTGACATCCAAAACTGAGTAGCCATTTACTCTGCTTTCTCGGCCAAAAACAGAGGCTGCTCGTTGGAAGGAAAAAAAAAAAAAGAAAAAAAGAAAAAAGAGTGAGGAAGAAGGAGCAGGTGTCAAACGGTGGTCTGGGAAGGGCTGTTACCTAGTATAGCTTATTTATTTCTAAATGTTTTTAGGGCTAATTTAGGGTTGTTTCTAAAATATTGCGTAAGATTAGGATTTTAGAATTATAATAAAATTAGTCTTTTAACTCAAAGTTTAGATTTTATTGGATTCTACACGAGTCTTATAAGATCCTATTAAAATTTTTATCTTGGTTTTTGGAGGCTCTAAGTGTTCTGTTTCTAGGATACAATAGGATATCAAACTTAAATTAGATTTGTCAAGTTTTAAAATTTTCCTTTCCATTTTTTTTAAGACTACATAGAATTCATTATTCGTAATTTGTATTTGGGTCTTAAGAGTTATAAATTATTCTTTTGGTTTAAGCAGGCTTGACTCCTCCCTCGTATTTTATATATGTAATTGCCTCACATAATTTTAGGTTCACAATGTTCTTTAGTGTTCACTATTTGTTTACTCTTTCTCGTTCGTCGCTTGCTTATCCATTCGTTAATCAAGATTTATATGTTTCCATTGTCCTAATTTGTATATATTTAGTACTTGACCTTTTTAAAACCAATCAGTATAGAATTGTAGATACATACGGCTGCTTAGCTTGTCTTGTTAAATTAGTAATGACAACGATTTTTTTAACTTTTCTTTCTTTTTTTTTTTTTTTTGGTTTAAGTTTGTACGGTTTAATTATTTTTAAGATTAAATTCCATCAAGAATTACCATGCTCTTAATTTTCAAGTTTCATATTAGCTACCATTATGTATAAACACTTTAGTTCTATAGTTACAAGCATGGAATTATTCCTTTATTTATATTATATTATAACCATGAAAGTTAGATATCATATCAACAAAAGGTTATTATGCCTTGTAATAATGTTATTTGTACTAACATGTTACATATGATTTTATCTCTTGAGTCTGTAAGTCATAGTGGTTATGATCATATGTCTTTTCGAGTTGCATTATTTCTTTTCAATCTAGAATTCTTATATCATATTTCTATTTATGAAAATCATTTTTAACACTATAGGTTTTCTAGTTTTACGCTATCAAATATTATCAAGTCAGGTTTTGAATTTTTCAATTTTAAATGCTGACCATTACTTCGTCGTTCATAATTGTTATTACTTTGGTTATTATTGTTGTTATTGGTATTAATAATGAGATGCATGCTCAATTTATAGCATTGTATATGTCCCATTTTATACTTAAAATGCCATTCAATTAAGGATGCTACCAAATGGGTCAATATAGGGTATCTGACTCGCCAAACCTGCTAATTATCCTATAGGGTTTTGGAATATGTTTAGATATTATTTCAAAATCTTATAAGGTTTTAAAAAAAAAAAAACTGATGAGAAAACATGATTTACTAAAAAATGTTAAGTAATAATATTTTTAGATTGAAATTAAAAAAGTTAAAGACTATGATTAACGAACCTGTCACATTACAGTAAAAAAGACTATTTTTTCATTTTATTTGTTAAAATTCATAAAACCTTAGTTATATCCCTATTGTCTAATCTCACTATTCCTATTTCCTAACCACATTTGCATCCCTTATTCTCATACCCCTTCTAATATATTTTATGTTTTTTTTTCCTCTTTATAAGTATAAATATAATTAAGAAAAAGGATAAACTAAAATTTAGTTAATTTTAATGAATATTTAAGAAGAGGATGGAATAAACTTTAGTTAATTTTTTAAATTTGGTAATTATGTCATAAATTTGTAAGAATATATGATTGATAAGTTGAATTTTATTTAATTTAGAATTTAGACGAATATCTATATAGTTTATTAAACTTCTTATTATAATAGCTTCAAAGTGTGATTTAATAAAGTTCATTCATTGATTTTCAAAATTTCAAGTATTTTTTGATAATATCTTTACAAGATTATTTTATGAGAACTGCAATTATAGGTTATCATATTAAATACAATTATTCTCTTATAAACAATTTATACCATTATATAATATGTTATTGTTTTACTCATAGTATATGTTTTTATGATTGACCAAAACAAATTACAAGAATCTTGATAATAGCTTATTTCTTTTTTTCACATGAAAGTGATTTTCACAAATCATAGTGGTAGGTCGGGTCATGAATTTTTACTATCAATGACAAGATAGGTTTTGAGTATTGAATTAAAAACCCTTAGGCTTTTGAGACAAATCATGGGTAGTCTTATAAAATAGTGAGTTGGTTCGATTTTTATAAAAACTGTCTCAAACTCGACTTGGTGACATCCTTACATTTAGTAGGTTATCCTTGATAATGATAATATGGAAATAAGATAATTTAGATCTTAATGGCATAGATACTCTATGAGAATGGCATTCAATAGGTGACTTGATAATGATATTATCAATATAGAAATAAGATAAATTTAAATCTTAGCGCCATAGATATTCTATGTTGTATTTAATAACCTTCAATGGATTATCGTACTAGAGTTAAGAATATTATATGATTTCATATTATTAAACCTTTTCAGGGTTGATTCTCATACTTTTTTGGTTTTGTAAAAATATTTGAACTATGATTGTAATTGTTTCATAGAAGGTCTCAATTTGATGGTTTGGAGAAATTGGAGGTGTCAAATTCTACCTTTTCAGATAAACTGCAAGTTGCTAATATTCAAAATTCTACCTAAGCAAAAACAAAGCCATGCCTCCTAATAAATCAAGTTATATCTATCAAAGTCATTCTCTTTTTCATGCAAATCACAGTACTTATTAGCTGGCGACGTGTAGATTCACTTGGAAATTAAGCTGAAAAAGGGAAAAATATCGGGAGTAGACTGAAAAGCATATTTTAGTTTAATTGATTTTTTGTCGACGCTTATTGACAACCGATTATAGCATGATATTATTCTAGTTATGAACAAAGACACCTTTTAATTATAATGAGTTCAAACAAATTTAATGAAGTTGGGTTTAAAATTATTGTTAAGTATCACTAAAAATTGAGTTTAACCATCAAAATTATATGCTTGATCTGTCAGTTAGACTCCATTCGATTGCACTACAAAGGTTAACAACAGCCTAGCTATGGTCTTAGAATGCGTTTCCACCCTTATATTTTTCACTTTTCTAGGAAGCAATCCGGTTTTAACCACACAAAATGATCATTATAATTTTGTTGATGTAATTACTTTCTAAATTTAATTTGGAGTTTTTTTTTTTTTTTTTTAAGGAGTTGAAGAGCCTCTTTGAAGTCGAGTGATTGTATCGGCTATCCAGAAGCGGCATGCAATAGCAGCTCTAATACCGCCAGCTGCCTCGGTTATTACAGCTGCGCCAACGGGCCATTGAATTGTAAAACGAACCTTACCATTAGATCTCAATATACTTACACCACCCTCTCTGCTATTGCATCGCTATTGACAGTTCATGTCAACGACATATCACAAGCCAATTCCAACTACAGCACCAACGACGTTGTCGAGAGGAACAAGCTTGTTTATATTCCTATCACTTGCACCTGCGACAGCAGTCGGTTCTATTTCAAATTCAGTACTTGTGTTGTTGGCCAAGGTGATTCTTGTTTCTACATAGCCAATAATACATATCAAGGCCTAGCAACATGTCAGGGCATACAAGTCGCAAGTAATCTGAATCCTAGCAATTTTGTCATTGGCATAAACATCATCATCCTTCTTAGATGTGCTTGTCCCACAACTAAACAACAGTCCAGCGGAATAAACTCCCTATTTAGTTAAGTTGTAGGGAAGGGAGATATTTTTTTCATCCATTAGTACACAACTAAAAGTGGATAGCGAAAGTATACTTCAAGCTAACATGCTTTTAGAGAATTCCCTCATTTATCCTTTTGTTGTAAAAAGCATGGTCTAATGTCTTGACCTGTATTTAAATTAGCCCATATTAAATTTGATTTAGGATTTTCTATATTTAATAGTATGTTAAATTTTAAATGTTAATATAGGTACTTGGTGGGCATAATAGATTTAATTTTTTATGTAGATATATAAATTGGTCTTCTCTCCACCTATTAGGGTTAACAATTATAAGAAAAATAAAAGAACGTATTTTTGGCTATTCATCAAGTTATTTGCTATGATATGAGAGTGAAGAGGGTGAAATCAATTTTATCAAAGATTAAAAACAAAAAAAGCTCTTCATTATGTTAAACTTAGCTCAAGGTAAGCGATTTATTTTGCTCTATCTAAGTAATTGTTATTATACTCAAGATTTGCCTGGGCATAAGAGTTTAATATTAATGGTGTTAAATCCTCAAGAGAATTAATTATTTTTTTTTAATATGTGGTATCAAAGCCTCATGGTTTTAAATAAATAATAATCCTTAAATTAAATCATGATACACCCATTATAAATTAGGGTTTATAAGGATGATTAAAATTATTAGTTATAATAATTGTGGAAGATATAATGATTATGATCAATAAGAATGAAAATTATGATATGGGTATTTATGTTTGTAAAGATTATGATATGATTTGTTTATAGATTTTAATGTTTATGTTGTTTATGATGGTTTTAACCTTTAAGAAATATATATATATATATATATATATATATATATATGAAATTCATATTTGAATGAGAATAAATTTGCTCAAGGTATTTGTATGTGTGAAGGAATTGAATCAATGAAGTTTGTTTTCAATGAAATTGAGACAATAATAATATATATAATAGTTAATTGGTAAAAGATGATCATTGATTGTTGAATTCTTTATGTTTCCTATTTATGTTTAATGTTCAGTTCATCATTGTCTTTATAGCTTTTGGCATCAATTTCAAATTGGAATTTAGCAAAATATGGAACTAGAATATTTAAGTTATAAATAAATAAATAAATAATTCCAAAAGGATGTTTTTTTTTTCCTATGAATAATTACTATGTTTTATGTTTTTATTTCATACTATTATGTTTGTTTTATAATATTACAAATATTATGCTTTATGTATAATGAATTTTATGAACTATAATATTAAATATTATTTCGCATAAAGTATTATAAAATTTAATATTTTAATTATATGAATTTTTTTTAATATTAATTTGTTAGTCACAAAAGTGACCAAATTAATTAAATGTTTATAGTCATATAATTTAAAATAATGTCTTGAAATGCCTATTATGTAAAGTTTATTAATTGATAGAAATTAAGGATTTACCCAAAGGTAAATTGATATTTTATGATTAATAAATATAAAGGAAGGTAAATTAACATTCACTCGTCTAGTACATATATGTATCAAAAGATGCTATATATACAAGATGGTGTGTGTGTTTAATTACTCTATTAAGTTTTATCAGCATTCAATTATAATGATAATGATAAATGTTGTGTTTACCCAAAGGAAACTAATAATATATATTTTATCTACTTCTTTTCTAAATTTGTTAATTAGTGAGCATTTGTATATTTGCAACTATTAATCTTCACTCTCAAGCTTCCACTATTTCTTTGTTCACTAGTTTGAATTTCTCTTAATGGAAGGAACAAGTCACTTTCCACTTAGGTGCTTTGGATCTTAACTTGGCTTTGTTAGAGGAAAACCTGCTAACCTTACTAAAAATATTACAAAGGCTCAAAAGGCATACCATAAGGCATAGGCAAGGTCTAATAGATTAAGTTTAAACTTCATGCAAATGACAATTGCTAGCAACATCAAGTCTACTCTTCCAACAATTGAAAATTAGAATGCCAAAGAGTTTCTCAAGCTTATGGAAGATAAATTTCATTATGCTAATAAGTCACTTGCAAGGACACTTATGGTTGAACTCATAACCATGAAGTTTGATGGGTTAAAGAGAATGTAGCAACATGTCCTTAATATGTCTGATATTGTAGCAAAACTTAAGACATTGGAAATGGTTGTGAAGTACTCCTTCTTAGTGCAGTTCATTATTAATTCACTACCTACTGAATATGGACCGTTTCATATAAACTATAACACAATGAAGGATAAGTGGAACATCAATGAGCTATCTAATATGCTTATTTAGGAGGAAGCGAGATTGAAGAAATAATGAGTTCATTCTATTAACTTAGTGAGTCATGGAGCTGGAAAGAAACTCAAACCAAAGGCCAAGAAATTTAAGAAAAAATGATATGTTAAAGCTTCACAAAATGTTGACGATGAAAAGAAGGGACCAAAGGTAGATAAGTGTCACTTTTATAAGAAAGAAGGACATTATCAAAAGGATTGTTCCAAACGTAAGGCTTAGTTTGAAAAGAAAGGTATACATTATGTTTTTATATACTTTGAATCAAACTTATTTGAAATTCCTTTTAATACTTAGTGGTTTAATTCTGGTGCCACTACTCATGTATCTAATATTATGTAGTGATTCCTTACAATCCAAACCATAAGCCTAACTAACAACTTTTTGTTTATTGGGAATTGCATGAAGGCCCTAATTAAAGGCATGGGGACTTACAAGCTTATGTTAGATACTAGTCATCACTTGGATCTAATGAATACTCTTTATGTACCTTTAATTTCTAGAAGTTTAGTTTCTATTTCTAATACTTTAGTTTTGCTTAGGTTTTCATGAGATATGAAAATAGAAAGTAGATATTCACAATTTGAGGTAAAATGGAATAATATGAATAATTAAGCTACTTTATCCTTATAAGATAAGATAGTATAATAGAGTTAATGTTAAAGGAATTATTAGATCTTAGGTAATAAATATAATTAGTAGACAATTATAAAACCATGATTGACTAATAAATGTAATACAAGAAATTAATAATTGATAATGAATAAATTGGAAATGAATAAAAGCTAACAAAATAGACAACTAAAGCTAATAAAATAAGAAGATAACTGAACTCAAAAGATAAGAATAATAGACTTTAAATAGAAAAATAGGAAGCTAATAACTATTAAAATAATAAATGTATAATAAGAGTGGAAATAAATCAATAAATACATAAACCATAATTGCCCATTGAATCAAGGTTGAATCTAACAAAATGGCAAACAAATAAATTATAATAAATGAATAAATGACATTAAGAAATATGTAAGAAGATAAAATAGGCAAAATTTTAAAACTTAATAGTAAGAGAGGTTAACCAAAATATTTGATGTGTTTTTAAATAACTCATTTTATATAAGGAAGGTTATCAATCTAACAAGCCAAAATCTATTCTAAATTTCTAGAATAAAAAAAAAAAGAAGTCCATATTGACCACCTCTCCCAAAAGATAGCTAAATGGAAAAAAAAAAAGAAAAGAAAAAAACTAATAGATAATAAATGAGAACAATGAAATAAGAATAGGTTTATTAATAATCTTAAATAGCTATAAAAGAATTCCAAAAAATAATAATATAGAAGGAAAAATATATGAAGCTCAATCCTCAAATATATATTATTCACCAACAACATTACAATATATATATATATATATATATATATATATATATATATATAATACTGATTAAAATATGGGAGTAAATAATAGACATAATGACCTATGCTAACTACGAAAAGATAAGAAAGAGAGAAGTTAAAATAGTATAGGAAGAGAATAAAATAGGCAAATATTAATTTATAAAGATAAGGGTGGTTGACTATATCTTTCTCAATTTGATCAAAATATTTAGTGAATCCACAAATTCATTAAATTAAAAACAAATCTTATTATAAATACCTATTGATGAATAAATGGCTATCTTGACTAACTCTCCAAAAGACAGCAACACTACCTTAACGAAATAATGAAAATAACAACATCAACAACTGCATTAATAATAATTATAAAATATTTCTAAAAATAACATAGCCATCTCATTACACCTTCATAGTGAAATGAATTGTCAATGATAAAAGAATAACTATATACAATAGTCACAACTACTAATGATGATGATGATAATGTCAATGATAATAGTAAACAAATACATGAATACATATATTAAATAAAGGAGATATATAAGCTAATAATCACAATAATCGAAATGAATAAATGAAAAAAGCAAATGTGAGTCTCAATTGGAACAGATATCTTTGTTAGGACATGTAGTAAATAAGGATGGCATTTTAGTAGATCTTGAGAAGGTAAAAGTAGTTATCGATTGGCCTACACCAAGAACTGGTACAGAGGTTAGAAGCTTTCTAGAACTAGCTTGCTATTAAAATGCTTTATGAAAGGATTCTCTTGTCTAGCAACTCCTTTAACCTAACTAATAAAGAAGGTCAACTTTATGTGGAGTAACGAATGTGAAAACAACTTCACAATGCTAAAGGAGAAATTAGTTATAGCTCCAACGGTAGCCCTTCCAAAGACAAGGGAAGAATTTGAAGTCTTTAGTGATGCATCAACTTTAGGCTTAGGATGTATGCTCATGCAAAATGGAAAAGTCATCGCTTATGTCTCTTGCCAATTGAAACCATATGAGAGGAACTATCTCACATATAACTTAAAGTTAGTGGTGATCTTAGTGCTGAAATTGTGGAGACGTTACCTATATGGTGAGAAGTGAAAAATTTTCATAGACCACAAGATCTTACAGTATTTATTCACACAAAAGGACTTGAATATGAGGTAGAGAAGGTAGTTAGAATTAATTAATGATTATGATGTGGAGATCCATTACTACCCTAAGAAGGCTAATGTTGTAGAAGATGCCCTCAATAGGAAGAAGCAACTTAACATAGCAGCTTTAATCACCTCTCAAAGACAGTATTGGAAGATATGCACAAGTTAGAACTAGAGATGGTGACACATGAAGTGGGAACTAGTTTGGCTACTCTTTATATTCTATGAAATCTACTTAATTGAATTAAGACAGCGTAAATTCGAGATCTTGGAATTTAAATGATCAATAGCAAGATAGAGCAAGGTAAAACCATAGAATTTATTGTGGATGTTAAAGGAGTAGTCAAATATTGAATGATATGGTGTGTTCTAGATGACATGCAATTAAAGAAGAAGATTATGAAAGAAACCCATTACTTATGATACATAGTACATCTTGAAAGTACCAAGATGTACAAAGATTTGAAAAGTTATTATTGGTGGAGAAATATGAAATGGGAAATAGTGGAATATGTATCTAGATGCCTAGCATGTTAGCAAATTAAGATTGAACACCAAAGACTAACTGGTGACTTATAACCACTTTCTATACTTGAATGGAAGTGAGAACATGTAACTATGGATTTCGTAACAGCCCTCTCGACTCCTAAGGACTAAGGAGAAATATGATGCAATTTGGGTGATTGTGGACAGATTAACTAAGTCCGCTCATTTTCTACTAATTAAGGTAGACTAGAGATTAAAGAAACTTGCTCAAATGTACATAAAAGAGATTGTCAGATTATATGGTGTCCCAACAACGATTACTTCTAACAAGAATACTCAGTTTGTGAATAGGTTTTGAAAAAGTCTACATTATGCTTTGGGTACTAAATTACAGTTTAGTACTACTTTCTATCCTTAGGTAGATGGATAATCTAGGAGAACCATTCAAATACTAGAAGATCAATTACGAGCCTATGCTTTAGATTAAAGGGATAACTCGAGTGATCATCTACCCTTAGGTGTAATTTACATAAAACAAGAACTATCAAGCTACTATTTAGATGACTTTATATGAAGCATTATATAGTAGGAAGTGCAAATCTCCCTTACACTAGGATAAAGTTGGTGAAAGATAGATTATGGGGCTAAAGATAGTATAAGAAGCAGTAAAAAAAGTGAGGATGATGAGGCGATGGATTCTTTTGGCTCAAAGTTACTAGAAAAGATATATAGACAAATGAGGATGCCTTTCAGAATTTGAAGTGGCGAATAAGGCTTTGTTGAAGGTATCTCTAGTTAAAGAAGTAATCAGATTTGCTTGAGAGGAAAACTAAATTTAAGATATGTAGATCCTTTTGAGATTCTAGAAAGAATTGATATTGTTGCTTACAAGTTGGCTCTACTAACAAGTCTAGTTAGGGTACATGATTATTTCATATATCAAAGTTAAGAAAGTTCATACTAAACCTAAACTAAATAGTGGCCTTAGAGCTTTTAAATGTACGATCAAATTTATCATCTAATGAAAGACCTGTGAAAATAGTTGACACTAAGAAACAAGTGTTAAGGAGGAGAGTGATTCCCTATGCCAAGGTACAATAGACAAATCAAATAGAACGTGAAGCGACATGGGAGTTAGAAGAAGACATGTGAAGGAAGCATTTAGGACTCTTTCCAAAATGCAAGTAACTTTCGAAGACGAAAGTTTTTACAAAAGGGGGAGAATGTAAATATACATTATTATATATGTATATATTATTAAATGATTAATATAAATAAGACCAAGGTTAAAGAAGTAAACAAATAAAACAGATGGGGGAAATTTAGTCTTTTCAAGGTCAGAATATATATACACCTTTTGACCTAACGTCTCTCCTTTCCTCTCATTTGCACTATTGCAACCTAAGAGACCCTCTTAGAAACTCATAAGGTGACTTAGCGAACAACCACAAGATTAACCCCTTTTTATCAAGTAAGGATTCTATTGTTAAGGTACAATTTATGATTAATCATTCATAGGTTTAAGTTAAATTGGTGACATCTTGGTAGAGCTCAAAACAAGGAACGAGATGGAACGTATGTTGGATCATGCACTTGGAGGATCCTGATTGTGATTTGAAACAAGTAAGTGCACAAGATCCATATAATGCATTAAAATCAATAGATTAAATAATCAATTAGGCTTAGAAACAAATTGAAGAAAGGGAATAAAGGTTCATGATAAATAGTATTGTACATGGTCAAATACACGCTCATATACCTACTCATGTAGAAACACAAGTGTATATAGAGAGGTACACGAACAAGGGATACATACATATACTTGGGTGTGTCAAATTATAAAAATCTACAGAGAGGTACATGGCTAGATACATGACCTTGTACCTAGGCATACTTAAATAACATTTTACATAAAAATATACACGGCTACTAGCATGACCATGTTTTAGCTCATCTATATGGCTTCTTATATGATTGTGTTGTACAGGAACACCGTCCATTCAAATCTGTTTCATTAAATTATAATTCTAAATTATGAATTATGTATAATAAGACATTAGGGAAGGGAACTTTGTAATTAGAATATAGAATATACCAATTAAAAGACCTAGATTAAATTATAGAGTAGAACTAAACCTAACCCTTTATTATTTGACAGGTATATATCCTTTTCCTAAAGAAGTAATAGATAACCATGAGAATACTTAACTTGGTATGTGTTTACTGTGTTTTATTGCTTGTGATTGTTAGCATAGTGTTTAAATGAATTAAATTGAATATTGGAGTTAATTACATGTGTTATTTGTACTTATGATAAGAATCAAAATCCTACAAGACCTATCACTAGGGTAAGAGCTAAGGGATTACAAAACTTGGTGATGAGGGTCCTCTTTGAACAAACCGACCCCGAAAATATTTGAATACTAACTTGTTTTCTATTATTTATGTGTTGTGTATTCTAGTAGGCATACTTGTCGGGTTTTACAAGGCGATGGACAAACTCACTAAGACTCAGCTTGTGAGTTATTCATGGACTGACCTAAACTGAAGATAAATTGGGCCAACAAATTATTTACTTGACTTGAAGAATCTACTCTTTCAAGACCATCTTTGTATTTGTTATTTTATCTTTGAACCTGTTACTTTGTAATCATTTTTAGGACATTTGATTTGCTTGTATTTTGTTTAAATTAGAACTGGCCACATTAATGGCATAGGGCATAAATCTTTGGACATTTTAACCCTAATTGGAGTAAGTATAAATACTTGCTAAGTAGGGTTTGTAAGAGACTTTTTGAACATTATTTTTTAGACTTGAAAATCGTGAGGGCCTCCTCCATTTTCACATAAACTCTTATCATTTCTTTAAAGAAGTGTGGCAAGTGGGATTTAATCTTTGTTGTGTGTGATATCAACAACATCAAATCTATCCTAATTCCCAACTAGTGAGTAATATCTGGTGAGGAATTAGTTCATCCTTTTTGTTATCTCATTTACTCAATTTTTAAGGTTACAATTCAATTTTGATTTTATACCGTTTTGGTTGTGTATTGCTCAACTACAATTGTGTACTTGTAATTGGATCCTTGAGCAACTTTTTTTACAAATTTGGATTCATAAGGGACTAGGGTTCATGCCATTTGTGAACTTGGTTTTGATTGAATTTCTTCAATTGATAGTATTCATGTGCTTTGGTCATTTGAGAACATCAACTTAGCTTGGTCTAGGGGCTAGAGGTGGTAGATTCCTAGGGGTATCCTAATGATCAATATGCTGCATTGTCCTTGGTAGAGCTATGTATCAAAATAATCTAAGACAGATTAAGGTTAAATAGGGCCCTTAATGGTATTTCCCAACTTAGGAATATATATTTATAAATATTATGTGTAATAGGGTCATGCATACCTCTATGTTGAATGTAGATTAAGTGAATATAAATAATCTAAGTAATTGACGTGTATTACTATTGCATATATAGGTATTGATATTGTTGTCTCTGTAGCACACGCATGTCTATGTGATACTTATGTATTTGGTTTAGACTTGTTCCTTTTATTTTTTAGTTGCAGGTGAGAATGATAAATATATTGATTACGATAAGAATAGGAACTTAGTTGGTCAATATTAGGATTAATATGAGAGAGAGCACTAATATTATATTGATGAAGAATGATGTGAAATTAATGAAGAAATCCCTAATAGAATTTTATGTTATAGAATTGAGGATGTAGGGATAGTCAATAGATGTTAATTATATTAATTATTTTATGTTCATAGATGTTTACTCTAGTTTTGACTTTGGAGTTCAATGTATTACTTTAAATAATGATGATTGAAATGATTCATCTAAGAATTATTTAGTTTTATTATTGAAGTTTAATGACAATGGTTGATAGTGGATATGAATAGGTTGAATATGTATGGAAGGTTTAGAGCCTTAATGTATTGCTACTCAGTAAGGATACATGGTGAGTTGCAGTGTTCTAAGTTCTAAGGTGTTACAATATCTTTAGTAATATTTAAGCTTGGTAAAGTTTGATGATTATAAAATATTCCATGATTGAATTAATAAATAAAAGGTCCCTTATATTAACAAATTAGGGATTTGTATTTCATGTTAAAGTTAGTTGTAAAAATGGGCTATTTAATCAATAAAAAACAACAAAGTAGTTTACTAGCCCACCTTCAATTATATATACTTTATCTATATTATTGAAATACAAGTGACTTATCTAGCATTTTATATTTCTTGAAATTATTATTTTTATTTTTGTTAACTATAAAACAAATAGAAAATGTTGTAATGGTAAACTAGCTCTTTTTTCCATTAACCCACAAACTACTTTAATCTATAAGTATTATTCAATAATTGCCTTCTTTTTCACTCTTAATTTAAGATTTAAATGCTTCATTATTTTCTTCTAAAATAAACTATTCATTTTCTCTTAAAATAAACTATTTATTTTATAATTATAGATAAAGCAAATATGAGTAAAAAAGTTTTATAGCATACACATAGTCAGTGCCTTGCCTACTAGTATATTATAGTTTTAGAGTTTAATACCATATGTACTTCTCTCTTAATCACTTAATTCACAATCAACACATGAGTACTCACGACCTCAACACACATATAGCATTTACATAATATAATCCTAAGTTGGGAACTTCTACTATAAGCCCCATCTAACTTTAATCTATCATAGATCATTTTGATACACGCCTTTACTAGGGACAATGCGACATATCAATCATTAGGGTATCCCTTAGAGATCTGCCACTATGGGCCCATAGACCAAGCTAGGCACAAGCAACATACACAATTAACTTCAACATTTAATTAAACTTGTTAGGTTACTAAGCTAATAATCACAAGCAATAAACAAGGTAAACATGTACCTACAAAAGTGTTCTCACTATAGTCTCTTACGTCTCTAAGAAAAGGATATAGACTTATTCAAGTATAGAGAACTAAACTTAGTTCTATTCTGCAATTGATCTAGGTTTACTAATTGGTGAATTTCATATCTTAATTATAGAATTCCTTTCTCTAATGACATGTTATGTTTAATTCATAATTTAGAATTGAAATATAATAAAATAGAATCAAATGGGAAGTGTTCCTAGACAACACGATCATGTGTAAGAGACTGTATAGAGGAACACAGGCTAGAGCATGGTCATGCTAATGGTTGTATATCTTTCTATGTAATTTCATCATTTTAACATGCTACAGTATACGATCATATATTTGGTCATGTAACTTTCTATGGATTTTTGTAATTTGACATGCCTAACTATATGAGCATGTCCTTTATTTGTATACCATTCTATATACACTTGTGTTTCTATACAGGAAGGTATACGAGTGTATATTTGACCATAAACAACACTATTCATTATGAACCCTTATTCCCTTTCTCTAAATTTGTTCCTAAGCTTAATTCTTAGAATTCTAGGTTTAATTAGTCAATTAACACACTAATTCTAATGCATTATACGAAATTATGTACTTACTTGATCTCGCTAGCGACTCAAATCCTTAATTTGCCTAATTCTATGTCCATTCCTTTTTCACCCTTGTTCCATAGCTTATAATGTGTCAACAAATTTATTTATAGATTCACCAATCTATCATCAAAGTGAATAATCTTGATGATTATAACCTTTACCTAATGAATTTCAAATGGTTTCACCGTTATTCTCTAGGTACCCTATGGTTTCTATAAAGTCTCTCGTAGGTTTTCATTGTATAATTGCACAAATGAGGGGAAAATGAGAGGTGCTAGGTTATGAGGCTTTATATATTTTGACTACGAATGGACTAAATTGCCGCCCATCATTTCATCCGTTTACTTCTTTAACCTTTGTCTTATTTTATATTAATTATTTAATAACATAATATATATATATATATATTTGTATTTATAATAATAACATGTATTTACATTCTCCCTCCCTTATAAACATTTTTGTCCTCGAAAGTTACCTAAGTATGAAAAGAGTTCTAGATGCTTCCTTTGCATTTTCTTCTAACGATCACTACTCGGTCTAGTTTCAGTACAAAATTTCTCAACATAGATACATGAAATACATCATATACCCTAGCTAAACTTGGTGGTAGAGTTAACCTATAAGAAATAGTACCAACTCTTTCCAAAATCTCAAATGGACCCACATATCTTAAATTAAGTATCCCTCTTAGGCTAAATCTGATTACCCTCTTCGTTGGAGATATCTTCAACAAAACCTTATCCCTGACTTGAAATTCCAAGAGGCGTTACTGCTTATCTATATAACTTTTTTGGAAACTTTGAGTAGATAGGATCCATTGCCTTATTACCCTTACCTTGTCTACTACTTCCAATACCATCTTTAACGCCATTGTTTATCTTTCACTAACTTCATCCCGATATAAGAGAGATTTGCATTTCTTGCTATACAATGCTTCATATGGAGTCATGTGAATAGTAGGCTTGATAGCTATTTTTATTTGCAAATTTTACTAAGGGTAGGTGATCACTCAAATTACCCCCATAGTCTACAGAACATGCTCGTAATAGGTCTTCTAGAATTTAGATTGTCCTTTTAGACTGCCCATCTTTCTAAGGGTGGAAAGCGGTACTAAACCATAATTTAGTACCCAAAGCTTGATGTAGACTTTTCCAAAACCTACTTACAAACTGAATATCCCTATCAAAAGTTATAGTGGCTAATACACTATGTAATATGACAATCTCCTTGATGTAGAGTTGAGTAAGCTTCTCTAATTTATAACCTACCTTAATTGATAGGAAATGGGTGAACTTGGTTAATCTATCTATAATTACCCATATTGTATCATATTTCTTCGTGGTTCTCAGAAGGGCTATCATGAAATTTATAGTTACATGTTCCCACTTCCATTTAGGTATAGGAAGCGGTTGTAATTCACCAGCTAGTCTTTGGTGTTCAATCCTTATTTGTTGGCATATTAGGCATTTGAATACAAATTTAGCTATCTCCCATTTCATACTTCTCCACTAGTAATGACTTTTTAAGTCTTTCTATATCTTGATACTTAAGGGATGTATTGTGTATTCTAAGTAATAGGTTTCTTTCATAATCTCCTTTAATTGTATGTCGTTTGGAACACACTATCTTATGTCATATTTAACTACCCCTTCAACACCTATGTTGAATTTAGTGGCTTCACATTGTTTTATTTTGCTTTTGATCTTTCATATTCTAGGATCTCTAATTTATGCTATCTTAATCTAATCAACAAGGATTGAATACAAAGTGTAGCCAACCTATCTCCCATTTCATATGTCACCATCTCTAATTTTAACTTGCGCATGTCTTCTAATATCTATCTCTAAGAAGTGATTAGAGTTGCTATGTTTATTTACTTCTTGTAACTCAGTGCATCTCCTATAACATTAGCTTTCTCGGGGTGGTAATGGATCTCCACATCATAATCATTTATTAATTCCAAGCACTTTCTTTGTCTCATATTGATGTGCTTAAAAATTAACTAAGCACAATCAAATAACAAATGATGAACTCCTATCAACAACCACTTCACACAAGAAGGATAAATCCCTAATTCCTCATGAAATCTAGATGTAAAAATCGAGCAAGATGTGATACCAAATGGAGATATGCTTAAATGATTCAACATATAACATAATCCAATGAGCTTAACTCCACAAAAGGCGTGAAAACACTAACAATCAACAACACTTAGCTTGATCAACTCCTTCACAAATTAATCTTAATTTATGAAGATGGAAATCAAAAGGATATATAGGAGAATCAATTGCAAGATTTCAATGATGAATAATAAGAGATGAACTAAGATTCCAATTCAAATTGAAATAGTTTCAAATCTGAAAATAGAACCCTAAATTCACATGAACCAAAGGAAACAACAAATAGCACCTAGATATGACTCACTAAGTACAATTTGTAGCAAAAAGAAATCATTGATATTAGTCATAATCAATTTCAAGTTGATTCTCACCACAATTTCAAGGATGAAATTGATAAGAGATGGATTGCATGCAAGGATGATCCTCACAGCAACTAAAGGGTGTTTTCTCAAATGTTCAAAAAGCTCCCTAAAACCTTATTTAAGCAAGTATTTATACTTGCTCTCTTTAGGGTTAAAAAGTTCACAAAATTATAACTATGCCACTTTTAGGGTGGCCGGTTCTAAAAACAATTATAAACAAATAAAAGTGTCCCAAAAGAAAGTTACAACATAAAATGGTCCAAAGAACGATTACAAAATACAAAAATAATATAAATCCTCAAAGAGCCAATGCTTTGAAGCGATGTCAATCGCAGCGAGCCATTAGATAATAATTTGATGATGTCCTATAGTGATTAACAAATGTAAGTCATTTAGGATCCCACGGAGAAATGTTATTGTACTTGTAAGATTATTACTCAAACATTTATTAGATAAAAGAAATGAGGTGAAATATGAGTGATTTGAATCATCATCCAATTCGAGTTCTGAAAACATCTAGGTTGTCGAAAAATTTCCCATCACATATTCGAGTCCTTTTGCGTTAATAAATACTTCAGGCTCTTATGGTTTGTAAAAATTTTGCACTTCTCACCGTATAGATAATGTTCTCATAATTTTAGTCCTAACATCATGGCCACTAACTTTAAGTCATGTGTGGGATAATTCCTCTCATAAGGTTGCAGTTGGTGAGAGGTATATGTAGTGACTCTCCTATTCTATGTGAGCACATATCCTAAGCCTTAAGTTAATGCATCATTGAATACTTCAAATTCTTCCCTTATCTTTGGTAGGGCTAACACAGGAGCTGTCACCAATCTCTCCTTCAGTGTTATAAAACTAATTTCACAATCTTCATTCCACACAAATTTAGTCTTCTTCTTTGTTAATTAGGTCAAAGGAGTTGCTAGCTAAGAGAACCCTTCCATGAAACGAGCAAGCTAGTCCTAGAAAGCTTTTGACCTCTATCACAATTATCGGTCTTGCCTAGTCAATCACTGCCTTTACCTTCTTAGGATCTACTAATATGCCATCTTTATTTACCACATGTCTTAAGAAGGATACCTATTCGAGCAAAAACTCACACTTGCTAAGCTTTACATATAACTTCTCTTCTTATAGTCTTTCTAGAACTATTCTCATATGGGTCTTATGTTCTTCCTTGCTCTTAGAATAAACGAGGATATCATCTATGAACGCCACTACAAATTGATCCAGTAAGTCTTTGAGCACTCTATTCATTAGATCCATGAAGGTAGCTAGAGCATTTGTTAATCTAAAAGGCATTATTGGGAATTTATAATGCTTATACTGAGTCTTGAAGGTAGCTTTTTGTATGTCTTCTCCATTAATTCTTAACTAATAATACCCTAATCTCAAGTCAATTTTGGAGAAGACTTGAGCTCCCTATAATTGGTCAAATAGGTCATCAATTCTAAGGGGGGATACTTATTCTTGATAGTGACTTGGTTCAGCTCCCTATAGTCTATATGGTCTCATAGTCCCATCTTTCTTCTTAAAAAATAATATTGGAACACCTCATGATGAGACACTTAGCTTGATGAACCCATTATCTTGCAACCTTTAAAGTTGGGTCTTCAACTCAAATAATCTAGTAAGTGCCATTCTATAAGGTACTTTGGATATTGGTGCCCTTCTTGATACCAAATCAATGTAGAATTCTATCTTTTTTACTAGCGGAAGACCTAGCGGATTTTCTAAAAAGACATTTGCATACTCTTTCACAACATATACATCTTCTAATTTCATGCCTTATTTCGTCTCTACTGACAATGCCAATATTTTACCTTTATCCCACAACTCATATGTAGGAAGAGTTGTAGGTCTCTATACATTCAATTTGAACACTATTGAGTCTTCATTAGGGAATTTAAAACAAACCACTATATTACGACAATCTATAGTGGCATGGTACTTAGAGAACTAATTAACCCCTAAAATCATATCAAATTCCCTTATTAGTATACAATATATTAGAGGCAAGTCTCTTTCCCAAGGCGATTCTTGACTTACGGGATAGTTGTTTCTTTATTCCCCTTTTACTCTACTTTAGGAACTTA
Organism: Laguncularia racemosa; assembly: GCA_037954665.1. Taxonomy (NCBI): domain Eukaryota; kingdom Viridiplantae; phylum Streptophyta; class Magnoliopsida; order Myrtales; family Combretaceae; genus Laguncularia; species Laguncularia racemosa. The sequence goes on along the minus strand of JBBMOL010000031.1, from coordinate 3,769,596 downwards.
GCTTTATCCGTAACCTTTACATAAGTGGTTAATTAAGAGGCCTCCACTTAATGTTGGAGATTAGGCTCTAAGCCTCTTACAAATCTTCTTACCTTGAAGGCATCATCAATCATAACAACTTTAGGCAAGAACTTAACTAAGCAGTTTAACTTCGCTTCATATGTTTCTATAGTTTGTTTACCTTGCTAGCAGTTGTAGTACTCTACCTCCATTTGATCTCTGATATTGCTAGAAAAATACTTCTCATAAAGTAGTTCCTTGAACCTTTGCTACTAAATAGGAGCTTCTATTAACCTAGACATGCTAGTTTACAGATTTGTAGCCAACCCTTTCAACATGAAAGCTGTGAATTTCACTATCTTCTAGCATCATGAAAGCTTCAAGGGTCATCTCTAATTCAATGATCCAATGCTTTGCTTTTTTTAAATCATCAACTTGTAGATGAAATGTCTTTGCTAGCCAGAAAAATTTGTTCAATCCATATGGTTCTTATGTAGGCCTAGTAGGTCTCATGGCCTATTATTGATGTTATGCCAACATCCCCACTAGAGCCTTCATAGTCTCTAGTAGTTGAGCAGTCGTGATGTTAGCTTGATTTGGAGCTCCTTAATAAGGTAGTCTTAGAGGATACCTTTCCTCTAGAGCATCTCTACCTTACCTAGCACTAGATGAGTCACGTCCAGTGTTTCTTTTAAGAGGCATTCTGTTTAAGATGAGGCAATAAAATAGTTCCAAAAGTTAGAGTCAGTGTGAGGAGTTAGTGATAGTATACATCTATGTATACTTACATTTACACATATATAAGTAAAGCAGAAATTTAAAAGAAGTTCTAAGTAGATAAAACAATTGAAATAAACTAGCACAAATTTAAAAGAAGTTCTAAGTAGATAAAACAATTGAAATAAACTAAGTTAATAAATAAATCAATTGTCTCACAATTCACCTATTCTCTTCATCTTTTATTGTCCTATAGATTTCAATGCATAATCCATCTAAAGATCATACCCTGTTTTCTATTGATTAAGCTTGCACTTAATGATCAATAACCTAAAACTTAATGATCTTCATACCTAAGTTCTATAGATCACAAACTTATACTCTATTGATTAAAACCTAAGCTTTGATACCGCTTAAGCTGTAATGCCCCAGAACCTAAAATGTTACAACTCACCACGTGTCATTACTATATAGCGACATGCTAAGACTTTAAATCTCCATATAAATTTAGACCTATTCATCGTCACTTTACATTCATGCTAATGTAACTTCGATAATAAGAGTGAATGACTCTTAGGTGAGTCATTATAATCTTCATTACTTAAAACATTACATTAAAATCCAACTTCAAAATTAGAGTAAATGTCTATAAACATAAAAAGGAATAAAAGGTTTAAGAATCTAGTAACTATCTTCACATTCTCAAATCCACAACTTAAATTCTAACAAGGAATTCTTCATTAATTTTTACATCATTCTTCATTAACATAATAATAGTGTTATCTTCCATATCCGTCCATATAATAACTCACTAAGTTCCCATTCTCATCATAATCAATATATTCATTATTCTTACTACAACTGAGTAATAAAAAGGAATGACTATAAGCCTAGTATGTGAGTACCACATAGACGTGTGTGCTATAGAAATGACAATATCACATATAAATATGCAATAGTAATATATAACACATCAAGTCATCAAATTACTTATAATCACTTAATCCACGATCAATATAAGGGTACTTATGACCCCAATACACATATAGTATTTACATAATATAACCCTAAGTTGGGAACTGCTACTATGAGCCCTATCTAATCCTAATCTATCCTAAATCATTTCGATACATGATTCCACTAAGAACAATGTAGCATACTAATCATCAAGATGCCTTCTAAAGATCTGCCACTACGAGCTCCTACGTCGAGCCAAGCATAAGCAACATACACAATTAACTTCAATATTTAATTACATTCATTAGGTTGCTAAGTTAGCAATCATAAGTAACAAACAAGGTAAACACATACTTAGAAAAGCGTTCTCACTATAGTCTCTTACATCTCTAAGAAAAGGATGTAGACTTCAAGTATAAAGAACTAAACTTAGCTCTATTCTACAATTAATCTAGGTTTACTAATTAGTGAAATTTATATCCTAATTATAGAATTTCGTTCCCTAATGTTTTGTTATACTTAATTCATAATTTAGAATTGAAATATAATGAAATAGAATAAAATGGAAAGTACTCCTAGATAACATGGTCATGTAAGAGACTATGTAGGGGGACATAAGCTAGAGCACGATTTTACTAGTGGCCATGTATCTTTTATGTAATTTTGTTATTTCAACATACCTAAGTACACGATCATGTACTAGCCGTGTTCCTTTCTATGGATTTTTATAATTTGACAACTCCAAGTACACACAAACGTATTCTTTATTCATGTACCTTTTTATACATACTCATGTTTCTACATGGGTAGGTACATGCACATGTATTTGACTATGTACAATACTATTTATCACGAACCTTTATTCCCTTTCTCAAACTTGTTGTTAAGTCTAATTCTTAGAATTTTAAGTCTAATTAATCAGTTAACACATTAATTCTAATGCATTATGCAAAAATGTGTACTTATTGGATTTTGTTAGTGATTCAAATCCTCAATGCTTTTGATTCTACCCCCGTTGCTATTGCATCGATATTGACAGTTGATATCAACAGAAATGCTCAAGCCAATTCTAACTACATCACCAACGACATTGTATAGTGGAACAAACTTGTTTATGTTCCTATCGATTTCTCCTATGATGGCAATCCATACTATTCTAAATTCACTACTCGTACTATTAGCCTAGGTGATTCTTATTTCTACATAGCCAATTATACATATCAAGGCCTAGTAACATGTCAGGCCATACAAGTTGCAAACAATCTAAATCCTAGCAATCTTGTTGTAGGCCAAAACATCAAGATGCCTCTTAGATGCGCTTGTCTGATAATTAACAAACAATCTAGTGGAATAAACTCCCTATTTAGTTACATTGTTGGGAAAGGGTGTTAAATGAATGATTCAAAATAAGTTAAGACAACATATGTTTACAAAGATTTGGTTTGTTAAAATTCTAGTTTATTCTTTTTAGTTTCAGAATTATTTTTCTTAAGTTTTGCATCTTTGGAATGTTGAAACAATATACATATGAATGGAAAACAAATATTTTCTTGAGCTGCAAATTCCTATCTTGAAAATTAAGATTTCTTTGCTAACAAAAGTGGTATCAAAGCTTGCAAAAAATTAGGCAAATCGCTCTAGGTACGATCCTACATCTATGGCAGCATCCAAAACGTGAAGGAACAACCAGCAAAGAAACATAGCAGCAAGCAATGGTTTAGGAGGGAACTCTCAGCCTTTGATTCCAATCTTCAAAGGAAAAAACTACCCATTCTAGAGCTTGAAGATGAAGATGTTGTTTAGGTCCCAAGAGTTGTGGGACTTCGTGGAGAATGGTTATGTGGAAGGGAATGGTGAACCTAATGCACAATTGCAGGAAAATCGCAAGAAAGATGCAAAGGCCTTATTCTTCATTTAACAAGCTCTGGATGATGAAATATTTCCACGAATTGCAGCAGTAAACACATCCAAAGAAGCGTGGGAAATACTGAAACAAGAGTACTTGGGTAACAAAAAGGTAATCCAAGTAAAGTTGCAATCCCTCCATCGCAACTTTAAAGTTTTAACCATGCTTGAAAAGGAATCCATGCAAGCATATATGGCTAAAGTATCTGAGATTGTGAGTTAGATGAAAACGTATGGTGAAGAGATTAGTAACGAAACCATTGTAAGCAAAGTTCTAAAGAGTCTAACAAAGAACTTTGATCATGTTGTTGCTGCAATTGAGGAATTGAAGGACCTATCAATTTACACCTTTGATGAATTAATGAGTTCACTGATTGCTCATGAGGATAGACTGAATCGACCTACTAAAAAGGGTGATGAAAAGGTGTTCCAAGTGAAGGGGGCGCTTAACTTTAGAGAAAAGGTTGAGGAGTATGTTGTTAGAGGCCGAGGCTGTAGCAGGGGCGGATTTTGTGCTGCTGGAAGAGGAGGAAACAAGGGATGTGGTCAATATAGTGATTAATGTCAATCCAAGAGCAAGATCCAATGTCATTACTGTAAAAAATATAGACACAAGGAAGTTGAGTGTTGGAATAAGCAAAAGGAGAGGTAGAAAGTAGCAAATTTCTTGGAGAAAGTGGATGATGAGAACAAGTTGTTCATGGCGAAATCCGCTGCTCCAAATGCAGCATGCGAAGTGTAGTTTGTCAACAGCAGATGTTCAAATCACATGATAAATTCACGCTCCTTGTTCAACAATCTTGATGAGTCATAAAAGAGTGAAGTGTGGCTTGGTGATGATAAACAAGTTCAGGTGGAAGGGAAAAGCATGATTGCAATCAAGACAGTTTAAGGAGATGAAAGGCTTCTTCATGACATGCAATTCGTGCCCAGCTTGGCTCATAACCTGTTAAGTGTAGGTCAGCTAATGTCCAACGACTATGCAATGATTTTTTATGGTGATTCATGCACAATCCATGACAAAAGATCAAGCTAAGTGATCTCAGGGGTTTACATGACTCAAAACCATATGTTCCTTTTAAATGTCTCAAGTGATGTGAATAGAGTAATCATGGCTAAGAGTGGTGATGAAACCAGGTTGTGGCACTTGCGATATGATCATTTGAATGTAAGTGGACTGAAGTTCTTGAATGCAAAGGAGATGGTCTTTAGCTCGCCCAAAGTAGGTGATCTTGCATTTTGTGAGGGATGTGTCTATGGGAAGCAAAGACGAAGATCCTTTCTAGTTGGCAGATCATGGAGAGCATCAGGATGTCTTGATTTGATACATGCTGATTGTGTGGACCTACGAACACAATGTCATTAGGTGGTAGTCTCTATTTTCTATTGCTGATAGATGACTACACACGCATAAGTTGGGTGTAAGTTAGAAGCATTTAAGAACTTTAGGAAATTCAAAGCTCTAGTAGAAAACCAAAGTGGAAGGAGCATAAAGGTGCTAAAGACAAATAGAGGAGGCGAATTCTTATCTAAAGAGTTTATAAACTTTTGTGATGAACATGGAATTCGAAGGGAGCTTATTGCTCCATACACACCATAACAAAATGGTGTGGCTAAAAGAAAAATAGGACAGTGGTTGAAATGGCTAGGAGTGTGATGAAGACAAAGGATATTCCTAATCCATTTTGGAGTGAGGTGGTTGCAATAGTAGTGTACTTGTTGAACGTCTCCACCACAAAAGTTGTTTCAATTTGCAATCTATATGAAGCATAGACAAGAAGAAAGCTTCGGGTAAGTCATTTGAGAATTTTTGCATGTTTAGCGTATGTACTTATGCATTCTCGTTCTAAGTTAGATGACAAATCCGAAAAGTGTATCTTTCTTGGATATAGTTTACAATCCAAAGATTATCGATTGTATAATCCTATAAGTGGCAAAGTTATTGTAAATAGAGATGTCCAATTCAACGAAGAAGGAATGTGGAATTGGAACACAAGTGATGCAGCAGCCATTCTAGTTCATTTGACAAATATGACGGTTGAAGACACAGTAGTAGCAACAGATAGTGCAACCTCATCTATAGAATCAACGCTAACACGCAACAGCCCATACTCAAGTGACTATCACTCTCCAATATCTTGTTCTTTAAGTGAGTCACCTATGAAGAAGTTCAAGTCTATAAAAGATGTCTACAAAACTTACAATTTTGCATTGTACGTTTCAGATCCTAGCAGTTTTGACGAAGCAGTAGGCAGCAGTTACTAAGGAGGAGTGGAAGTCTGCAATGAATGATGAGCTAGAGGCTATCGAGAGGAATTCAACTTGGGAACTTGTTGATGCTCTTGAAGACAAAAATATCATTGAACTGAAGTGGGTGTTTAGGACCAAGTTCAATGCGGATGGGAGTATTCAAAAGCATAAAGCCAGACTAGTTGCAAAAGGGTACACACAACAACCAAGTATTGATTATGATGATGTGTTTCTCCAATTGCACATTTTGAAATAGTTAGGATAATGTTAGCTTTAGCTTCTCAACTTGAATTGCCAATGTATCAATTTGATGTTAAATTTGCATTTTTTAATGGAGAGTTGGAAGAAGAAGTGTATGTTTCACAACCTGAAGGATTTATTAAGCAAGGATGTGAAAGTAAAGTCTATAAGTTGAGAAAGGCGTTGTATGGTCTGAAGCAAGCCCCCCGTACTTGGTATAGCAAGATAGATAGTTTCTTTCAAAAGAACAAGTTTAATAGAAATGAAAATGAACCTACACTTTATCTAAAACGTGAAGAAGAGGGTAAGTTCTTAGTAATATGTCTTTATGTGGATGATATGATTTACATGGGCACTTCGAAGTCCTTAGTTGAAAGGTTTAAATTAAGCATGATGGAGAACTTTGAAATGATTGATTTGGGATTGTTGAAGTATTTTTTGGGGCTGGAAGTAAAGCAATGCGAAGATGGAATATTCATATGTCAACAAAAGTATGTAGCAAACTTGCTCAAAATATTCAAAATGAGCTCTTATGAGACAACTGATACTTCGATGAACATCAACGAGAAACTACAACGTGAGGATGGAACAAAAAACGTTGATGCAAGAACTTTTCAAAGCTTGGTTGGAGGATTGAATTACTTGACAAATACAAGACCTGTATTGCTTATTCCATGATTGTAGTATCTAGATTTATGCAAAGTCCAATAAAGTAACATTTTGGTGCAGCAAATAGGATGCTTATGCTAAAGTATTTGATTTTGATTTGTTTGGATATTCTGATAGTGATTGGGCATGAAGCTTGGATGATAGAAAGAGCACATCAGGAAATGTTTTCAGCTTTGGATTAGGAGCAATAAGTTGGTGTTCAAAGAAGCAAGAAACAGTTGCACTTTCGTCCTCAAAAGCGGAATACATATCAGCAAATGCAGTAGCACGTCAAGCGTTGTGGCTAAGAAAACTCCTTGTAGATTTTCACTTTGAGCTAGACAAAGCTATGGAAATCATGTGTGACAATAGGTATGCCATTGCCATGTCCAAGAACCCAACATTCCATGGAAGAACAAAGCGCATAGACATACAACATCACTTCATTTGGAAGCTTGTAGCTGATGAAAAGATCAATCTTAATTTTTGTAGCATAAATGAACAAGTGGCTAACATAATGACAAAGTCACTCCCTAAAGTCAAGCATCAATACTTCACAATGAAGTTAGGAGTATATGATTTTTGAATCAAGGGGAGTGTTAAATGAATGATTCAAAATAAGTTAAGACTACATATGTTTACAAAGATTTAGTTTGTTAAAATTCTAGTTTACCCTTTTTAGTTTCAGAATTATTTTTCCTAAGTTTTGCATCTTTAGAATGTTCAAACAATATAAATATGAATGAAAAACAAATCTGTTCTTGAGCTGCAAATTCGTATCTTGAAAATTAAGATTTCTTTGCCAACGAAGGGGACACCATTTCATCGATTAGTACACAACTAAAAGTGGTTAGTGAGAGCATACTTGAAGCTAACCAACTTTCAGAGAATTCCGTCATTTATCCTTTTACAACACTTCTAGTTCGTGTCATGAACAGCCAATCCACTTCAGTTCCAACTCCTAAAACGAACAACCAATTCTCTTTTGAAATTTAGGGATCACTTTTTGGAAGAAAAAACTGTAATAATTGCAGCTGCCGTTAGCGTTCTACTCGGCCTTGCCGCAACTGCTGTGACTATGAGATGTTACGGACGTGGAACTCTGATTTGCTGCAGCAGCATCCATATTGACAGGTCGGGAGAGGTTAAAGGGGATGATGTGCCAAAAACCAGTAGCGATAAGAAGGGTCAGAAATGTTCTCATGCTGAATCAATGGTATCTCCTTCTGCTCCAATCCCTAAATTTTTATTTAGGGATATCGTTTGTAAATTCTTACGAGTGTTAAAACTTCAATGAGAATTGAGATACTTATAATTGCAAATAGCACAAGAGCTATCAAATCTGTAATAACCTCAAAATTAAAATAACCCTTCTCAAATTTGTAAATTTTCTTTTCTTTTTATTTTTCATTAATTTTGTAATTCACAACGAAGTTCGTAATTTAATCCTCATCCCTCTTAGATGCGCATGTCCGACAGCAAACCAACAGTCTAGTGGAATAAATTCGCTATTTAGTTACGCTGTGTGGGGGGAAGGGGGTACGATTTTATCCATTTGTACACAACTAAAAGTGGATAGTGAGAGCAATACTTGAAACTAACCAACTTTCAGAGAATTCCATCATTTATCCTTTTACGACACTTCTAATTCCTGTCATCAACAACCAATCCACTTCCCAATCAGTGGTGACTACTCTTTTGAAGGGAAAAGATTTACAAATTGCTGCTGCCATTGTTGCTGTTCTACTCGGCCTTGCCGGATAACTCTGATTTGCCGCAGCAGCATCCGGAATAATAAGTCGAAAGAAGTCAAAAGGGACGATGTGCGAGAAACCAGTAACGATAAGAAGGGTTAAGTATTAGTCGCCATGTGTGATGAATGCTTTGATCTCATGCTTATTCTTGATCCAATTGTATTTGATATTTATTTGTTTTGTTTGTTCTAGCTTTACGTTATTTTACTAAAGTCAGCTGAACAATACTACAACGCGAACAAAAAAATAATAAAATAAAATAAAACAAAGAAATGGTCAAAATAAATTCCTTCACAATCTTTGTCTTCCATTTCTTTCAATAAGTTACTCTCTAAAAAGAAAAGAGATTAGTCTCAAATAAATAATAATAATAATAATAATAAAGAGAGAGAGAAACACAAAGGGTAATTCACAACAAACACCCATCTCGAAAACAAAAATGTTTTTTTTTTTTTTTTTGGGTTCTATTATTTTCTTTCCATTTAACGGGGCTATATCATTATTCATTTGCCATGTGTATAACAAAAGATGAACATTTTATCCTTATGCTTATACTTTATCCAATAGTATTTAATATTTTTTTGTTTTGTTTTTTAGCTTAATACCAAAAGTAATTTGAGATGATTATTAATGTTGGATTTAGTGAACTGACATTGATGTGGTTCATGCCTTGTGTAAGTGTCAGCTAAATTACAAAAATTTTTAAGAATGATTGTAAATTCTTAAGAGTACTACTAAAACTTCAATGGGATACCTATAATTGTAAATAGCCAAGGACTATCAAATCTGTAAATCGTCTCAAAATTAAAATAACCCTCCTCAAATTTGTAAATTTTCTTTTCTTTTCTTTTTTTTATTATTGTGATTCACAATGAAGTTCATAATCTTCCTTTTTTCTTTTTTGGCAGAATTATTATTTTTATATGAATTGTTATTATAAAATTGTAGAAAATATATATTATTTTTTTTAATTTATTCTATGGTTTTCTTATTTATCTTTTTTTTTTTCCTCCAATAATTTCACTTTAAAATTATGGTCTCTTTGAAGATTTTAGTAGTGGCACATGATCATGTACATTATGGGATGTTCAAAGATGGATGAGGGCGGGAGGGTTTGGACGGTGGAAACTTACTGGTTCAGTGCAATAAATTGATAGTTCCTTAGGAAGAGTGCTCCCATTAAGGACAAATGAATGTCGCAAAACCACCCACAAAACAAGCCAAATGCTGTGGAAGAAATCAGACCCGGTTTTTATTCTCTAGAAGCAAGAGAATAACAGGTGGCCTATTGAAATTTTTATATTACATGTTAAATTATCATCTCACATGGACAATAGTTTACGGCCAAATGATTTGTCGGGTTTTTTTTTTTTTGACATTTTTGTAGAATTTTTCTTTTATTTCTGTATAGGATGAAGAATTGATATATCAATACCACTTGTAAAATAAATTTATTTTGTAGATTATACAGAGAAGAAGTAGAAGCATTCATCGACAAACGAGAATCTCCTTTAATAGTAGATCAATGGATGAGCAGTAAGATGAGTTTAATTGAAGTTCTGTAATTTGATGCAGATTAAAGTTCTCTAATTGATGCAGTTTATTTGTGACTCATTCTTATCTTCTTCTTTTTTTTTTTAATTTTCCATTCATTTTTCTAAAGTTTTTGGAGGTTTAGTGTGTTGTAATTACAAAAATAAAAAAATAAAAATGATACATATAATGTAAGCATTCACTCCTCTACTTTTTGGTTCTACATTATATGGTTAAATTTATGCAGAAGAATGAAGGCATGTGATAGCTTGAGTATCTAAATTTGGTTACATATTTCGAAGTGAAATGGTTTTTCTCAGCATATTTACTAACAAACAAAGGCTAAAACAACAAAATAGCGGCAACCATCACTAGGATTTTGCTAGAGGAGGTGAGTTATACGATATGAATTACAGGAAAAACAAACATAAATTAATAGGTATATTTTAAATGCTTTTATAACTTATAAAATAATGTTTGAAATTTCCAAAGCTCAAGAAAACAACAGTGGTATAATAACCTTCCAAGAAGTACTACAAAGTGATAACAATATCTTAAATATTAGGGCATTTCCATAAGTCGACAATTGTCACCCTTTAGCGAGTTGATTATTATCATGTTATAGTGCTTTCTTTTGGTATTTCATTGTGATTACTTTTACAAATTTATTATGTATTTTATTTCCCCCTAATTGTGATATTGCCTTTATTTACTCTTTTAAATTCAACTTTTTATGGTTTATATATATAATTTTATACTCAAATATTATAAATTATGTCATGACATATATTTATGAGCTCTCCTTGGAGCTTAACAAAGTTGAACCAATATATGATCAAAGATATCTAATGGATTCACCATGCATGATCGGCAAAAAGTTTCTGTGATAAAGCTCTTAAGTTATTGCTAAAGCAATTAAGAAATTTGCATAGTTGTATTTTTGGAAAAAAAACTACAAGATAAAGCATGATGAATTACTTGAGTATAAATAATTTCCTGCTGTTAAATTAGAATATATTCAGTTGTTCCTCTTCGCTTGTAAAATGTGGAGAGAGAAAGGCAAAAAGCTCGTGTCACGATGGGAGATAGCCTGAGCAGAAATTCTAAAATACCACATAATACCCCTTGAGTAAAATCTCTTCAAGATCAAGCGTATAAATTATATTCTCCTGTTTCTTTTGTAACTCGTCAATTCTTCTAACGTCATTTACTTTTTATTTTTATTTTATTTTTTTAATTTTTCCCCAGGATGATGTCCCTCAAGATTACATGATTTTTTTATTTTATTTTATTTATTTATTTATTTTTATAATTCCGGTGCACATCTTCCAGACATTTTTGGTATCATTCCGACAAGGTTCTCTATCATAGGACATGCTTGATTAAGGAAACCACTTTATGGTGTTAATGTCAAACTGACTAGTCCAACGCGATATTCTAACTCTTCCTTACATATTTAATGCAATAATTAGTAGTACTTTGAAAAGAGTACTCCCATCAAGGACAAATGGCTGTCACAACACTACCTCAGAAAAAATGTAGAATGGTCAAGGCTGAGAAAGTTTGGTTTGTGCACAATATATAACCAATAGACAAAAGCTTAGAAACCAGAAATGCAATGCATAGTTTTACTTCTTATACGGTCTAATCTCTAATGGCAAACAAAGCAACCTTAATTAACCAACTTATAATTCCTACTAACCTTACTGGACATAGTTAAGCTGCAGTAACGGATGAATAAGGAAGTCCAGAACACCTGAAACAACGAAGAAACAAACTTTACCAGAACAAAGTCAATTAAAGATGGACCTAAAAGACAAAGGAAAGAGACAGAGGAAGACTGCTTTTATCCCTCACATCTAGGCTCACTGCAAGCCTGTAAAGACCCATTGCAGGGTCCCCTACTACAAGCCTGTAAAGACCCGCGGAGTTTGTTGCCTATAAGAGACGCTACGCAACTGCTGAATAGGACAGCCAAGGCTTCTCATTTTCTTTCGTTTCCTTCCAGAAATGAAACCCCCCAGTTCTTTTTTCACAATTTCTTCACTCATTAATTCTAAATCACTGCTGCACGCACAGCAACCTTATATTGGCGATCCAGAAGCGGCATGCAATAACAACTCCAATACCGCCATCTATATTGGTTATAGTTGCAACGGACCAATAAGTTGCAAAACCTACCTCACCTTTAGATCTCAATATCCTTACAACACCCTCTCTGCTATTGCATCGCTATTGACAGTTGATGTCAACGACATCGCTCAAGCCAATTCTAACTACAACACCGACGACGTTGTGGATTGGAACAAGCTTGTTTATGTTCCTGTCGATCGCTCCTGTGGCAGCGATTCGTACCATTCAAAATACTATTCTGAATTCACTACTCGTACTGTTAGCCCACGTGATTCATATTTCTACATAGCCAATTATATATATCAGGGCCTAGCAACATGTCAGGCCATACAAGTTACAAACAATCTAAATCCTACAAATCTCGTTGTAGGCCAAAAAAAGTACTTCCCTTCACAATCGTTGTTGATCTTTGCCTCTCTGTGTGAGAAGAAAAACAGTACGCTTGCGTTTGTGATGCGGGGGTGGTGAGAGAGAGCGGTTCATTTGGTTGAATCCGAATACGCGTGATTGCCATTGCATTCTTTTTTATAATTCTCACTCGATGAAGTTAAATGATTGGTTAAAATACTAGAATTTATAACATTAGTACCATGCCCTATCTTGATACTGTTATCTAAAAATGATGCTCATAATTGGTATGGCTCTTAAATTTAGTTTCCCGCTTTTAATTTAGATCTCCACACATTTCAATTTAAAATGTCAAATGGAGAAAAAAAAAAAGGCAAACTAGTTTGTGACGACAACCTGTCATTTCTTTCCCAAACTTCATCTTTCACGCTCTCACCACTTGATATTTACTAAAGCACAAATCAGAAAACGAAGCAACCTCAGTACTCTACCTCGTGCCTCCTTCGCAGCCTCCACCTCCTTTATCGCAAAGCTCCACCACTTTGCCGGAAACATTACTAAAAGTTACCTTACTGGTAAGCTTTTAGGTTTAGTAGTTTCCCTGCAGTTTCAAAAATAAAAACGTTTTAGTTTATATGAAGTAAATATAAAAGTGTATATTTGTAATTTATAAAAAAAAAAATATATTTTTTTATTGATGGCTTTATTATAGTTACATTAACTTGATTTATAAGTCTCTTTTTCATGTTATAAAAAAATAAATATTAGAATCAAAGCACATAAAAATAAGTATTATATAATTGTATGTTGAAACAGTTAAATTTTACTCAAATATATTGAACTTTTGATATGTGTAATATTAAATTGATGTGTGAGATACAGTGATTTACCAATGGTTGCATCACCTTCATCTTTTTCTTCACCCCTTGCACTTGAAAGGATATTCTACACTCTCATTTGATGAGTCAAACATATTTTTTTTCCTCAACTATTCATTCATTATTAGATGAGACATCTTCAATAGTGAAACTAGAAGTATCATCAATATTTCTTTCTTTCTTTCCTATTTATTAATTTCAAGTTATGCACTACAAATATTAAATCATTCATTTTTTTTTATGGTGCAACCCATTCCTTTTTTTTTTGTGAACCTGAAAATTAAAAAGGTTATATATAAGATATGACATATAAAATCAAATAAAGGAACAATTTACTCCATGCCATATCAATTAACTCCAATTAAGCTCACAACTTGAAGAACTACAAGTTAGACTTGGAACACGAATAGCAAACTTTTATAATTTTGGGCATTTATCTCTATATGAATCCTACCATTTAGTTGGAGTTTTTTTGTTTCTTACTAACCTTATAGCTTCAATACCAAAAAGTCTTTTAGCATCCTTAAATCTTTCAAGATGTATATTAATCTTACACCTTTCAATTGAATTAGAAAACTATATGCTCTATGTAGCAACATAATCCAATTTTAATATTAGCAATAACTTTAAAATTAGGACTATAATGGTAATGGGGGTTTAAATAATAAATTGCAGTATGCAATAGTCTATGAAGTTGAAAATCTTATCTCTTGTCAATAATCTTGAAGATAGGTCCATAACTATATCAAATAAATATGATATCAATGTACAAATGAAACTTTAAAATGAACACTAAATCAAAATACATAGCTAATAAGTAGAGATATTATCTTTTTTTTACATTGCTGAAATTTTCTTTAATCTTCTCCTTAGCACGATCTATTTATGGATAAATGAAACCTATAGCTAGTTATTCATCTGAACCTACTAATCTAAGCACCTAGATAAGGAGAAATGTAGCTCTAAGGCAAATAATAACATTATTCAAAAACCTACTATCCAAAACTAATTGTTGAATCTGCTTTCCATTACTTATGCTCAAATACTTACATGATTTCCAGTGACTAGAAGTGAAAATTGTCATTAAAGCACCCTTTAACTCACTAAGGCAACCTAATGTCAAATAAGAAGTGGCAAAATGAGTTGCACCAGGCCTAATCAAGTCCCTCCCTTTAGTGTATCTCCTTAATATTGAGATAGTACAATCCTAGAATAAATAAATGTATTAATTCACCTCCCTTTTGCAATTGTTCAATGATGGATCTTTAAATCCTTCTCAAAATCCTTTAAAATCAAATCAATGCAATGTGATGCACAAAGTGTCCAATATAAAGATTTTCTTTTCTCCATTAAATTTTCCCTTGCTGCTTTATAATTTATAGTATTATCTATAATTACTTGTACAACATTATCCTTTCTAACTTTTTTCACAATATCATTTAACATGGCAAAAACTTTGCTAGTTGTCTTGGATATATTAGAATCATTCATGGATTGTTAAGGGCTATTCACTACGAAATTGCATATGAAACGCCTTTTCTTATTAGTCCATGCATCCAACATAATTGAGCTACCTATTTTTTTTCCATTTAGCTTTATAGTCTTCAAGTAATTCCTTGTTTGAGCTACTTCCTTCTTCAAACAAGTCATCCGTAGCTCATGATAGGCAGGAGCTTTAATCCCGTAATCATATTGACTAACCACCTCAAGCATCTTGGTAAACTTGGGATTTTTTTACAATGACATTGCACTAGTGTAGAAAAAATGAGCAATTTGTTAGCAACATTCTTCCCTCAGTTCTTTTTTCATGAACTAGTTAATTGTTCCTTGGTTCACTCGTGCTCCACTTCTACAAATTTTTTTTTCCCAAAAAAAATCCATGACATTCTTTTATTTTGTTCTTTGATGATGACTACTCTATCTCATCATCATCATTAGAATCTTCAATCTCATGAATTTACTTTCTTTTCTTTTATGATATTTTTGCCACTTTTAGTAAAATAGTCAACATTTCATTTTTAACATCATCTAAGACATTGGTACATGGCTTTACATTTTTATGTGTACAACCTAAGTGATTCTTGAGTCTGTAAATACCTTCACTAGTAACTTTGTTGCAATACTTGCATTTTACCCTTTTCCCATTATTATATACATCAATTTCATGCTCCCAACTAACATCAGATCTATTTCTAGGTGCATTTTTCCATTTAGAACACTCTTTAGATGATTTAGAAGATGATATTATGATATATACAACATAGCTTAGCCCTTACTTAAGAGTCAAGTCCCTATGAAGATATGAAAGAAAGTCAAAATTAGGAATTTAGGACTTATATATAATATAAAAAATATATAACTTTTAAACTTTAAATGAAAAGAATGAAGTGGTCTACTTAATTATTTCAACTGATGTGTGTAAAAGAAAGATGTAATAGCACACAAAATGAAATTACAAGCCAACACATGCAGACTAAAGGACTAGACAAAACATTTAGTAGCCTATCTTATTCTAAAAAAATTGATAGCAACATAATTTAAAATACCATGACGATAGGAAACTGCATAAAACACCAAACAAAAGCTAAATGGACCATCTTAGCAAATTGCTTCACTATTACCTGAATAAAGAAAAGTTGCTTCCATTTTGATCTAAGTAGCATGGGAAACGATCATAGTTTCTCTTGGCCTCTTTTTTTTTTTTTTCTTGCCTCTTTACATTCTGTTTCAATTCTCTTAACTCACAAAATGCTATTACCATTATCAAAGAGTGGCTTTCATTAATTTCATATATGCAATTTTCCTCCAATTCTAAAATTCTAAACAGAATGATTGACTATGATAAAGTAGATATATAACATGAAATTAAACAGACAAAGACATTACTTATTCAAATCTAAAGACTCCAATGATGCGAAGCTCCAATGCTACAACATAAATGACAATTTGTGTGATCCAAATATATAAGAGACATTGCAATTAAATACCATTATAAATAGTAAACACCCCCAATATCATAATACCATTAACTTACTACATCATCAAACTTGATCCAAATTAAGAAAGTTAAATGCTTAACATCTAACAAATACCATAAACTTCAAGTAAAATTTTCAAATGTCATCTCAAAGTTGCACCTAAAAAGCCTAAAACCTATATCTTATCCAAACTTTAAATAGTAAAGAGTAAGCACAAATGCAAAATGAAATGCATGAAGCAACTCGATCATATCTTAACACAACATAAATGAGTTAAATTACTTATGAGTTATTCGAGTTTGACTTAATATTTACTTAAGATCAACTCATTAGTAGTCGATTTGAGCTCAAGATAATGTTTGACTCAAGTAACTTACGAGGCTAATTGAGCTTAAGCTAAGTATGGATATTAATTGAGTCCAAACAAAATTTATATGTTAATATTAATATTAATTAAAAGAAAAATTATTTTTATTTAAATCAAGATTAAACAAGCTTAATTAATGAATTTTGAAATTTTGATTCAAGTTCAAGTTTGATCTCAAGATTTTAGGTTCAATTGAGTTCAAGTCAAGCTTGAACTTTGAAATTCTATGCCAAGCTTGAGCTAAATATTGTATCATCTCAACTCAACTCATTTATATCCTTATACACAATATAGGTCATGGTTTTATTTTTAGTATATACACTGATGTTTACAATTTCTATCACAATCTTAAGCAATATTAAACTAGTTCTCTAAACATGTAATGTTTAGTCTTCTTACCTCATAATTGAGTCTATCTTATGAGAAGTGCAATTTGTTTTAACTTCTATAACCCTCTCTCCCTAACGCCTTACCATTTTAAAGTATGTCCAATGTAGTACCACAACAATATTTTGTGCTCTCTTTAGAGCACTCTCTAGGTCCAAATTACATCTAACACCTAATTTTGTCTTTGTATCATACATCAGTTGTAACAAAGTTAATACTATATATTTCAAAGTTACATGCCAATCATATAATTTTAAATAGAATTTATAGTTATGGATGATTTTTTTTTCTCGGTAAATGTTATGAATGAAGTTGTAAAATATATTTAAAATAAACAATTCCAGTGGCTAATGGGAATTCTCAAAGCCTCCACACCCATAACAGCATGAAGTACTGAATAAAAGCCAAACTTAAGTACTGGAGTAGTGGAGTTAAAAAGTTGTTGAGGCGTGAGTAAATCTCAGCACTAACACAAGTAGAAAGTGAGAGGGAATTGATTACGACACTGACTTAAATATGTGTTAGATGTTCTATTTTTATTAAATGGAACGTATTAGTACTAGCAAACATGGGACAGCAAATTCTTGTCCTACTTTGTTTGGCTAAAAAAGTTGTGTAAATAGGTTAAACAAACCAACTCGCCTTGGCTCACTTTAGTCGGTGGGTTAAACGAGCAAAAATTTACTAGCCTAACCTAACCCATAAGATTAGTGGGTTAAACAGGCTAACTTACTAACTTAGCCCGTTTAACCCACTTTTACTGTTTAATGGGTTGAATGGGCTAAGCCACTTTTCTAGCTTATTTAACCCACTTTTTTAGCCCATTGAACCTACTTCCCTAGCCTATTTGATGGGTTAAACGGGCCAAACTACTAACCTAATCTATTTAACCCATTTTTTCCTATGCTATGCGGTAAAAGTTTAGTGTTTTTTCTTTTTAAGGGTAAGTAGGCCAACCTACTTTAACCCATAGGTTAAATGGGCTAACCTACTTTTTCAGCTTATTTAACTCACTTTTCTAGCCCATTTAACCTACTTCCCCAACCCATTTGATGGGTTAAATGAGTCAACCTATTAAACCAATCCATTTAAACCCATTTTTTTCTTATGTTGAGCAGTAAAAGTTCAGGTTTTTCTTTTCTTTTTTTTTAAGGGTAAGCAAGCCAAGTCATTTTGACTTGTGGGTTAATTAAGCTGAGTTAATTTAGCTTGCTTTTTAATTGGGTTAAATTTTTTTATCCTAGCCCATTTTTAAAAAGGGTTAAAAGAGTTGACTCATGAGTAGAGTTGGTGGACTCGCCCCGCCTGCAAAAAAATGCAGGGCGAGGCGGGCAAGTTCCCACAGACGCGGGTTAGCTTGCTAACCTACAAAAAAAAAATCTTGTGTGAGTAGAAACACTAATTTAAACAATTTTCAATACTTTTTTTCCAAAAATATATAATATAAATTATACTTGCAAAGAAAAAAAAGTTTATCTAAAAAAAAAATTCATCTAGCATGTCCTACATAGTACACTTTAATAAAAAAATACTAAATTAAAAAAAAAAAATCACAGGTAAAGCATTGGCCCGCAAGGTTCCTGGCTCTACCTGTAAGCCTTAACTCACTTGCACACTCTAGATGGGAATCAATCATAGTTTGTCGGAGTATAATTTTCCCTAAACATCGTCTTTGTCTTATTGGCAATAGCATTTCACTTTTTCAAAATTTTGATTGTACCATTTGATCAAATTAAAAAGCATTTAAAGTTACCTAGGTAAGTTAAAGTATTATATGTAATATTTTTATCGTTTTTCGACTAGGACAATCTTTGAACCATGTTTTGTCATAAGGAGTAAAGTTGGATGCAACAAAAATTTTAAGGAGGTAACGAAATAAACAAATAAAAAGAAGTTGGAATTCATAGAGGTGAAAAAGTTAAATTGTTTACCGTAAATGTTTTTCCATATATTAGTCAAACATTCTGCCATAATTGAAGTTTTAAGAGAAAATTTCATCATGATTTATTGTTTAGTATTATTGGAAGGGTTGAGCACCTGGATTACATGGAAAATTCACTATCCTAGTCAATAGCACCAGCATGACATTCAAACAACCAAATAAAAAATAGACTGAAAGTTTACGAGCCTTCGCTAAAAGAACGAACTGTGGCTTGATGGGGTTTCCGTACAATGATGATGATGTTTCGAAATAATTGGCAACGGGATGGTAGGTAAAGTCAGTAAAGGCTACAAGTCATAAAGTTCTATAGAGTGATTGATGTTTACCGAAAATTTAGAGACTTTTTTTTTTTAATTTAACATAACACCCCTACACGGCTTTGAGTTTTGAATGAGAAGATAGGATTTGCGTGTACAGTTGATGCTCAAAGCGTATGCGGATATGTAATAACTCGTCACATGTTTTTATTTTTCAAAAACATATAAAGACTCATTTATTATTATTTTTTAAATATTTTTTTTATGAAAATCTTAAATCATTTACTACATAATAAAAATTAATAAAAAAATTTATTATCAATAATAAGTCATTAACAATATTTTCAATTTAAATAACGGAAGCGATGAATATTCACTTCCAATAGGAATTTCCAAAATGATTAAATAAAAATTTAATATCTTTTTCTTTTATCTATCTACTAGTTATCATAATAGACGTATTTTATATTCTCTTCATTGTTCTGATCTGATTCCTTCATATTTTCAACATATCCTACGATCTCTCTAATAGCATTTATAACTAAAAATAATTTTCCATAAGATGTGAGCTAACACTTAGTACAATGCATGTCTATACACACGTATGCATGCCGTGCTAGAAATACACTATAATATTAATTCACAATAAAATGAAAATCAAATTAAAAAGCAGGTTAAACTAAGAATCAAATTTCATACAAAAATCTTACTCCTTCAAATCAATAAAACTTATACTTTTTTTTTTCACTCTACTTTTTTTATTGTATGTATAATTTTAACGTAAATCAAAATAAAAATCAAACAAATTAATAATATAGTATATATATAATATATAGATTATAAAACAATAGATAATTAATCGAATTTCATGAAATTGAATTCTTTAAATTTGAATTCCAAAATAGACCATAAAGCAATTGACATATCTGGATCATATTAACAGACTTACAAATTATTACCCATTTAACATAGACTTTACATCGATCCAATGATGGTCATCGAAGACTTAGAGATCAACTGTTTTTAAATCCGAAGACTAATCATTAATAAAATAATGTTTTCTTATAAATTAAGTTATATTTTTGAAAGTTTTATCCCTTAATAATATACATATCGATTTATGATTGAGATTGATTGGTTCGATTAATTTCTTGTGCAGGTCCCGTTTGATCAAGTGGGTGCTGGGATGGGCGCCACTAGGCCCAGTGGTCATGTACACATTAACCTAACCATCTGCTGTCCATGTCAGACTTTTGTTGGAATTTCTCGGGAAGTACGACGTCAATTTCCTAGAATGCTTTTCGACCTTTGTAGGAAACAGTCCGGTGGGCGCGCGGGTAGGGAATAGGAATATAATATTATATTTTTCTTAAAGTATTCCTTAAGACATTCTAATTGAAAAACTAATAAAAAAATAATCCAAATTGATGCGTTTGTACAGGCCTTGAGTCGATTGTCATTTCTCTGCAAGTATATTATAAGTTACCAAATTGATGTAAATTTTGCAAAAATCTATTTACTAAAAAAATAAAAAATAAAAAATAGCCCCACACACATAGAGATTTAGTACTCAAGCGCAACGCATCAACAACGATGAAGTAAAAAATGTAAATCATATAATATTTGATATTTCTTCCGCAATTGATAATTAGACAAAAAATTTTCCATAAAAGAAAATAGCAAAAACATAATTGTTATTACAAAATCTTCATAAATGTAAAAACTAAAATTTTTAAAAGGATTGATTAATAAATATTTAGCAATAAAGACTAGAAAGCTTCTCATCCCGAACCAACATGTGATCAATTGCATAACTTTCATTTTTTTTTGTTTTGTTCTATTATTTTTTTTTTTCAAAGGGTTATATCAATTGCCATGTGTATAATAAAAGATGAAATCTCTGTTCTCATGCTTATACTTTATCAAATAGTATTTAATATTGCTTTATTTTTCTTTTTTAGTTTAATATTAAAAGTGATGAGGTGGAGATATTAGCAAATAAGTACATAATTAAATTGGACAAAAATAGGTAAGTCATGATTTTTTTATTTCTAGACCTTATTTCAAAGGGAATGAGATAACTCAAAAAAGTTAGTATCTTTGATATTGAGTTACATTATTTTTAGGAAAAATTTCTTCTTTTAGTCTCCCAAGTAGGCAATTTTGCTATTTTTGATAATTTTTATATTCCTTTTAACTTTTTATAAAAATCTTTATTTTAAATTTCATTTGCGGCATTGTATTTTTCTTTTAATATACTTCATGTCTTTAAGTTTTTAGGTAATTTTATTTTTGGTAGTTTTTAGGTATTTCTATTTTTGATAAATTTTTATATTTTATTTTTGATAGGCTGGTGTCTGCTATTATTTGTACGTCCTAGGGCAATGAGATCGATATTGATTGATCATTAAAATTTTGTGAGCCGTCTTTGCTTTGTTTTCTTTCCAAATTCTTGAATTTTATATAATTCTTAAATTTAGATGTTAAATACTTAGGAATTCGTAGAATTAATTAGTATTTAAATATTGCACTTCAAGTATTCGTAAAATCAACGATTTATGATAAATCTAATCCAATTTTTATGTTATATACCCTGCGTTAACAAGTAATGAGAGAGAGATGTGTTATGAGTGGGTGTTTGCGGGTGAGAGAAAGTGCATCTGTGTGAGAGACGAAGAACAGGGCACCTTTGCGTTTGTGCTGTGAGAGGGTGGTGAGAGAAAGAGCGGTTTATTTGGCTGAATCCGAATACGCGTGAGATGAAGTTAAATGATTGATTAAAATACTACATTATTTATCAGCCGAACAATGCTACAACACGACCCTTCTTTGAGTAGCAAAATTACAGAGATGGTGGGACCAGTGAGTGTAAAAGTTCAAAGCAAACAAAACGACCAACCAACCATCTTGTAAGTCCTAGCCTCGTGGTTTGGTTTGAATATTCAATTGTTATGTCAGTGCTAGTTATTAAAGTGAAATGTCTATGTTTGGTCCAGGTTGTCTAAGTGGGAATTAGGATGTGCTCACTAGTGATTTCAATCCTCAATCTTCGTCGAGAGAATTTAATGGCTAGATTAAATCGATGAGTTTCTCCCAAATTAATTCTCACATGAATCAATAACGAGAAATAATTTCATATTTATTTTTTCTTATAATTAAAGTATAATCTACTTCTTTAATTTTTAGTGACCCCGGTTAAACCCTTGATCATGTAACATGTTTAGGTCAAACCCTTGGATCGGGCATGACAACAATCATAAATATAACATATATCTAAATATCAAATATAACATATATATGGCAAATATATATATATATGATAGTGAGAGTTTGGTACACACACTATAGCAATGTTGTGTACCTGTTTGACTCATCATGGTCAATAATGTTGTCTTAGTCTATTCTAATATGTTCTGTCGTCGTTTTTTTTTTTTTTTTAGGTGTTTTCTAGTCTGGGATGTCTTCATCATCCTCATGTTTTTCTTCTTCTCTATTGTGTCTTTCTTGTTTTTTTTTTTTTTTTTTGGTCTTATTGTAGACTATGGTTAGTGGACCTTGATTAGTAATAGTTCCTTCTTATGGTCCAAACCTTAATTTTTTAATGGTGTTTTAAATTTTTAATGGATTTTAATTAGTTCCTTTTCTCTTTTAATTTTTTAATGGTCATTCCCTATTTTTTTAGTGGTGTTTTAATTTTAATTTTTATTTTTAATACCTAATTTTTTTTATTCTTTTAAGGTTATTTTAATTTTTTAATGTGTGATTCTAACTTTTGTATTCCTTTTTAAAATAGTTTGGATTTGATTTGAGTTTCAATTATATGAATCTATATATCATTTAAAGTTTATTTTTTTATTTAATGGCTAATGGATGGATTTTAATCTAATTATATATTTAATTATATAATTTCACATTTATTTTTTCTTATAATTAAAGTATAATTTACTTCTTTAATTTTTAGTGACCCCGGTTAAACCCTTGATCATGTCACATGTTTAGGTCAAACCTTTGGGTCGGGTATGACAACAATCATAAATATAACGTATATCTAAATATCAAATATAACACATATATGGCAAATATATATATTATATATATATATATAAATGATAGTGTGAGTTCGGTACACACACTATAGCATGTTGTGTACCTGTTTGACTCATCATGATCAATAATGTTGTCTTGGTTGTCTGGGTTGTCTTCATCATCCTCTTGTTTTTCTTCTTCTCTATTGTGTCTTTCTTTCTTTCTTTTTTTTTGGTCTTATTGTAGACTATGGTTAGTGGACTTTGATTAGTAATAGTTTCTTCTTATGGTCCAAACCCTAATTTTTTAATGGTGTTTTGAATTTTTAATGGATTTTGATTAGTTCCTTTTCTGTTTTAATTTTTTAATGGTCCATTCCCTAATTTTTTAAATTTTTAATACCTAATTTTTTTTATTCTTTTAAGGGTGTTTTAATTTTTTTAATGGCCCAAATCGTAACCTCATTTTTACGTACGTTCGGAAATTAACTTTTCTTTTGATTTTATCACTAATGCAATTTTCTCTTTATTGATTCATTTGAGAATTAATTTACACATACCAAAAGTTCAATATATTTAAGTAAAATCTATTCGTTTCAATTACTGTAAATATGACAAGAAAATAAGAGATTTTAATAAATCAAATTACTGTAAATATGATGAAGCCATCAATAAAATAAAAGATATTTTTTTTATAAATTACAAATCTATATTTTTATATTTACTTTATATAAACTTAAACCTTTTATTTTTAAAACAACACGAAAACTACTGAACCTAAAAGCTTATTAATAAGGTCAGTTTTGGTAAACGGAGGCTAATAACAGGGGTTGATGAATATATATTAAAACGCCATGTTTTAATTTTTTTTTTTCAAATTTACAGTGTAGCAGCCACGTGTGTAAGAGGTGCTTTCGGTAGAGATATTTGATAAAATTTTATGAGCAGGCGTGTGTTGAATTCCTAAAACTGGGATACCTTTTTAGACCCTTTCCGGTTTTGCCAATAGTCAATCAACACTTGTCGTGTGTTGAAAATATAAAGGCGTGACATGACTTTGACATTATATAAAAAATGATGAAAGAAAGATTAGTTTAGTATTTTAATATGAATAAAATCTAATTTTCAAGTTAATAGTAAAATATTTATAGCATTAGTAAAAATATATTTAATTACAAAAACAATTTGATAATTTTTTTTTCAATGATTACAATAAAAAAAGAAGGATTCAAACTTAAATTCATCTAATTTAGATAATTAATATTTATGTTATTAAACTATAAAAGTCTTAACAGAAGATTTCTTTCTCATTTCTAAATCTCTCTTCCTTTTTCCTCCTTTCTTATAATGCACAAAATGGCACAAAGAAAATGGATCTAAAACCCAAATATTACATATGGTTTATAAATAAAAAACTAGAATGCCTTTTTTTTTTCCATTTCATATTTTAAATTGAAATGTTAGAGATATAAATTAAAATTGGAAAACTAAATTTAGGAGCCATACCAATTGTGAGTATCTTTAGATGACAGTATCAAAATTAGGCATGGTGCTTATATTATAAATATTTATTTGAGACTTCTTTTTTTTCTTTCAAGAAAATAACTTCATCCGAAAGTTGGTTAGCTTCAAGTATCTTCAATATTTCATTTTTAATTTCTTCATTCAAATGCATTGTACCATTAGATCCGGATAATAATCTATGTTAAATGTTGATAATCACTTATTAATGTTTTAAAATAATTCCATTTTGATCTTCTAGTCCATAATTAGCTTTTCATATATATCTATCTTTTTTTCTAAAATTTCTTAAGCTGCCTAAATATATTGAACCTATGGAGTTGAATCATGACTTGTAAATTATTTCCTTTATTTGCTTTTCCTCTTTATAAACTTGCATATTTCTCAAGAGTTATTATTCCATCATATATCTTCTCTTTTCTCTTTTCCAAAATCATATTGTTTTATCTTAGCAAATTGAAGTAGGAATTCCGACCATAGAATTCTAACATCTACTTAATTTGCTTTTCAAAGCGAACATCTATTAAAAAAGATAAGCTTGTTCTAAACACCTTATTTCTATACACTTAAACAATATATCAATAATATATAATAAACTTATACCTTTCTCTAACCATTATAATACTTATTTTCCAAAATTTTATTTATATCTTTTATTAGTATCAAAACAATAATAGATCATATTTAAAACAATAAACTTTGAATTTTATCTAAGTTAGCAATTCACCCCTCTCTTGATAACTCATATAGTATCCCTAGCATAGTTTAATCCAAAAGAATATGGATGTGCAACTTGGGTTAAGGAAGTTGTGTTTATAATCCAAGAGAAGAACAGATAGGAACATAGCCATG